>CM029015.1:57287022-60054911 GCA_016801055.1 Panax notoginseng
CTTTACTCATTTTAAAAAAAAATAATTTTTTAAAAAATATAGTTTTATTTTCTTGTATTATTTTTTTTGAATATTTTATGAAGCTTTACTCACTTTTTAAAAAATAAAAAATTCTATTTTTTTTCAAAATAAATTTTTATATTTTTGTTTTATTTTTTGAATCTATATTTCATGAAAATTTACTCGTTTTTAAAAAAATTAATTTTTTTTCTAAAAATATTGTTTTAGTTTTTTTATTTATTTTATTTTGATTCTATATTTTATGAAATTTTACTCATTTTTTAAAAAAAATCTATTTTTTTCGAAAAATAAAGTTTTACTTTTTTAATATAATTTTTTAAACTTTACTCATTTTTTTAAAAAAATAATTTTTTATTTTTTTTTAAATAAAAAAAATGAAACCAGATAACTTAAAGGGACAGAAGTGCAAAAAAAGTCGAATCAGATTAATATATTATAAATAAGTGTAATATATTTATGTAGTGGGTTGATATATTATATTATGCCAAATGAATATAAATTAAATTTGAAATGAAGTAATTAGTTCATTATTTAAAAATTGATGGGTTAATATAATTGTTTTGATTAATTGAACAAAGAATGTTAGTTTCTTTTAATTAGTTGACAATAAGAATTATGTTATTATAATGTAACATATAATGGTATAATATGTAACGACCCCAAAACAGGTCCTTCCATCCAACCTATTTTGAGTCGTCAAATACATGTTACAGAAAATAACTACAACTTTATTACAACAATTGTCGTGCAAAATACAACAACACATATGCTGTAAGTTTGGATACAAATATATAACAAATGTGACACATGTCCCAACCGTGGACAGCACCTCACAATGACACCTTACATAAAGGTATAGTCAAAAATTATTTTAAAAATTAGAATCTTTGGGAAGTGCTCAAGGAAACCTTCGTACATAGGAGGCCATACTTCTAGGTTGTGATAAATATCATATGGCCACAGAATTATCCTTGGTTGACCCAATATACCCCAAAGAAAAACGAGAAGATTACTATCATATTCTTCCCAATGGTGAGTCTTCTCTTGACTTATCATTATCTCCACTGTCTCTAATTGAGAATTATACTTCAAACAAACACCAAGATTATATAGGTAGTGCTCGTAAATATACTCAGCAAGTGGATGTGCACAACCCTGTCTTCTAATGACACGAAGTTGTATGACATTAGACATCTTGTATGATAGTGGCAAAACACCCTTCCAACGTTGGGTTCGCCTCACCCTATTGGATTCATCAAATATAACTACTAAATGATGACCACCGTTCTATTCCATTGTTACCCCCGCTCGACCTAGTTACACTCTTATTACCTGAAAGGAATTGTGAAACAAAAGGGTGAGCACAACTAGCCCAGTAAACAATATCATGACTAAAGATAAATAAATTATCAATAGTCTTCATCAGTAATAAATCAGAGATTTAGAATATATGGTAGATGATAAAAATTTTAACCATAGTTGCAGCGGAACGAGCAATCCATTAGAAGAGTCAAATAGACCATAAAGTCTATTATATTCTCCACATTAAAAGTCCACCAACAATATTTTATCCCTATAACATTAATCAACAGTTCCTTTCCACAATTATATGAATAACTCATAATCATAATTGTAATTCTAAATTTTTCTTCGCATCCAGGACGAAGATAATTTTCATCATATGTCTTTACCTGAAACATCAAAGATCATGGTTATACCAAATCACAGTTCCTGTTTATAATCATACTAACTATTTCATCTTTGCACAACGAGCAAAGATATTCATCAACAAACCATCTTTATACTACGGGCCAAAGATATTCAACAACAGTTCATCTTTGCAGTACAGGCCAAAGATATTCATCAATAATTCATCTTTGCACTACAGGCCAAAGATATTCATCAACAGTTCATCTTTGCACTACAGGCCAAATATATTCATCAATAATTCATCTTTACACTACAGGCCAAAGATATTCTTCAACAGTTCATATTTGCACTATAGGCTAAATATATTAATATCTCAAAGAAATATATAATCATTTCAGAATTATATAAACAATAATTATAACCATGTTGATCAATTCACCTTTACACTTAAGTTAAAGATATTCAGTTATAAATTCAATGGTCATGATCATACCAGTCAACAATTCAATTTTGCACTACTGGCCAAAGAGAACTCATAGTCCTAGTCATACCAACAATCTACCCATCTTTACACTCAAGTGAAAGAGAATTTCAACATCAGGGTTATAAAAATGTTATATATGATAATAAAAATAATATAATCAAAGTATAGATTTAATCTCAAGAGTAATATTCATAAATCAACTATAATTTGGTCAGAAAAATAAACCAATTTTGTCGTGAATAGTAACTTGTGAATAGTAACTCATGAATAGTAACCCGTGAATAGTAACTCATGAATAGTAACCCCAACACAAAAAGGTAGAAATTTCATAATAAAATTCATACCAATATTTTGGTATAATGATATTGAAATAATAACATTTCTTTAATTTATAAATAATTTGTTTTAATTGTTTACACTTTACTAAATAATGCATTTAATCATCCTAAAATGCCAAACTCATAAGATTTCATTACCAATAACCAAAACCCTCATCAAAAATCTGCATATACCTCATATAGGATTCTCAAGCCATAAAATCCTATTTTATAATTTTCTTACTTCACATAACATATTTAATTCATTTACTCATAACTAGTCTATTTTTATGAAAAATACCAAATCAGTTCCAAAAATATTTCATTTCTGAAATTTGCAGAATATAGTTTTATATTGAACATATATTTTTATCAGAATTTTTAAAACTCATTTACTATTTTTCGTATGACCAAAACAGCCGAATATTTAGACATTTATCATAAATTGTAATTTTATCCAAAAATTCCGAAATTCACAGAGTACACTGATATTATATAGATATACTTTCAATAAAAATTTTATCAATTTTTGGAGTTAACCACAAGGAGTTATAAGCGGTTACTTTGAAAATAGTTTTTTCTCATAAAATTCATAACTCTTAATATATACATTCAAAAATCACCATTTTTGGACACAATCAATAAAACTCATCAAAATATCATTTCAAATTTTTCCAGAATTTTTTGAAAGTCAGAAGAATTACGAACTGAAAAATATAATAACCCTGAAAATCCCGTACAATCCTTTACCTCAAAAGAGCAGCACTTCTGACTGGATATCGGATATGACGCTGAAGAAAACTTGCAATTATGAATATCAACTCACCAAGTATCTAAATACTCACAAAATACACTCGATAATCTAGAGAGAAAAAGAGAGAAAACTTATGAAATCTGGTGTGATTTTCAATTATAACATAGTCCTCTATTTATAAAAAATTGTTAGCACGCCGAAACAGGCTTAACATGTAACCTGATGGATTTACCTGCTACTATTTCCACCCATCACATTTGAATAAAAATCTCAGCACATTTCTTCACCAACCAAGAGTGGGGCCCACCAATTCTAGAATTTTCCACCAAAATGATTAACTCCGAAAATTCAACAATTTCTGAACCAGTCATCTCGTAAAATTCATAACAAATCATACGTTCTTTTTTAACGGTTCCAAATTTGTGGATATATACTCAACTTATATATGTATAACATATCCAAAAATTACCACGATCCAACGGTCGGATTAAAAATTATAACCCTCGCAAAATATCTCAAAAATCCTAATTTGATTTTTAATACCTCCGTTCCGACAAAAATACAGATAAAACACCTCAACATTAACTCCTTCATTTTTAACCACAAAAATATATCTCTTATTTATATCCACATAAAAATAAATATTTTCTTATCATATGAATCAATAATTAATTATTCACAAATAATATTACAGAATCACATTTATGACAACCAGACCGTTCCCAGGAAAGAGGGGGCTTTCCAATAAGGATTTCTCCTTACTAGCGCGCAATTAGATGACCAAACCTCTCCTCAGACAGAACTTTCTAGACATTGCCAATAATGCTATCTAATAATATTATTCACATAATATGAATTATTGATCTGATAATAGAAAATACTGTGCAGTAACAATTATTGAAACAACCATAATATAAAATATCAACGCAGCAATTATTGAATCAATAAAATAAAATATTGAACAGTAACTACTGTAACAATTACTGAGTAGTGCCTTCTTACGTAAGAATCAATAATTTCAAAAATACTATGCAATACCGTGTGCTACTGTGCAATAACGCGTATTACTGTATTTTAACCATCGGGTATTCTAACAATGTTAACGGTAACAATTACGCCGTTATTTATAAAAACTCAAATTTGTCGTTTTCTTCATCCGACCGTTATTCTGTTATGGGGCCCACAAATATCTGCGCCGTCGTATGAATATTCCCCGACAGAAAGAATATTCCACGACCAAACGAATATTCCCCGTCAACAATGAATATTTTATAACCACTTGCGTATTTTGAAAAATTTTCACATTTCACCCATAACTTTAACTTTTATTCAATTTAACCATTTACTGAATTGTAATTATAAGAAAAATTGAATACTTTTATTTCATAAAATTCGGGGTCTTACAATCTCCCCTCCTTATGAAATTTCGTCCCCAAATTTTACGTACCTGATAATTCAAATAGTTAAGAATACCTTGTTTTCGTTTCAGATTCCATCTTTCCTGTCATCATAATTTCTCCATTGCTCATCTCCTGTATTTTAGATATCATTCTAGAATACAGCTTAAAAAATAAAGGTTAATTTAACAAATTAATATATTACATAATATCCCGATATTATGACTGACCAACAAACAAGATTAGGTAGGACACACTAGCGAAGGATTTACTCGTCTCTCCCCTCCTAGTTCTATTCCCCGATCTCCGCTAGAGATCATATCCCTAAGCTCTGATACCAAAATGTAACGTCCATTCCATCCAACCTATTTTGAGTCGCCAAATACATGGTACAGAAAATAACTACAACTTTATTACAACAATTGTCGTGCAAAATACAACAACACATATGCTGTAAGTTTGGATACAAATATATAACAAATGTGACACATGTCCCAACCGTGGACAGCACCTCACAATGACACCTTACATAAAGGTATAGTCAAACATTGTTTTAGAAATTAGAATCTTTGGGAAGTGCTCAAGGAAACCTTCGTACATGGGAGGCCATGCTTCTAGGTTGTGATAAATATCATATGGCCACAGAATTATCCTTGGTTGACCCAATATACCCCAAAGAAAAACGAGAAGATTACTATCATATTCTTCCCAATGGTGAGTCTTCTCTTGACTCATCATTATCTCCACTGTCTCTAATTGAGAATTATACTTCAAACAAACACCAAGATTATATAGGTAGTACTCGTAAATATACTCAGCAAGTGGATGTGCACAACCCTGTCTTATAATGACACGAGGTTGTATGACACTAGACATCTTGTATGATAGTGACAAAACACCCTTTCAACGTTGGGTTCGCCTCACCCTATTGGATTCATCAAATATAACTACTAAATGATGACCACCGTTCTATTCCCTTGTTACCCCCACTCGACCCTGCTACACTCTTATTACCTAAAAGGAATTGTGAAACAAAAGGGTGAGCACAACTAGCCCAGTAAAGAATATCATGACTAAAGATAAATAAATTATCAATAGTCTTCATCAGTAATAAATCAGAGATTTAGAACATATGGTAGATGATAAAAATTTTAACCATAGTTACAGCGGAACGAGCAATCCATTTGAAGAGTCAAATAGATCATAAAGTCTATTATCTTCTCCACATTAAAAGTCCACCAACAATATTTTATCCCTATAACATTAATCAACAGTTCCTTTCCACAATTATATGAATAACTCATAATCATAATTGTAATTCTAAATTCTATTTCGCATCCAGGACGAAGATAATTTTTATCACATGTCTTTACCTGAAACATCAAAGATCATGGTTATACCAAATCACAGTTCCTGTTTATAATCATACTAACAATTTCATCTTTGCACTACAACCAAAGATATTCATCAACAAACCATCTTTGCACTACGGGCCAAAGATATTCAACAACAGTTCATCTTCGCAGTACAGGCCAAAGATATTCATCAATAATTCATCTTTGCACTACAGGCCAAATATATTCATCAACAGTTCATCTTTGCACTACAGGCCAAAGATATTCATTAATAATTCATCTTTGCACTACAAGCCAAAGATATTCTTCAACAGTTCATATTTGCACTATAGGCCAAATATATTAATATCTCAAAGAAATATATAATCATTTCAGAATTATATAAATAATAATTATAACCATGTTGATCAATTCACCTTTACACTTAAGTTAAAGATATTCAGTTATAAATTCAATGGTCATGATCATACCAGTCAACAATTCAACTTTGCACTACTGGCCAAAGAGAACCCATAGTCATGATCATACCAATAATCTACCCATCTTTACACTCAAGTGAAAGAGAATTTCAACATCAGGGTTATAAAAAATATTATATATGATAATAAAAATAATATAATCAACATATAGATTTAATCTCAAGAGTAATATTCATAAATCAACTATAATTTGGTCAGAAAAAGAAACTAATTTTGTCGTGAATAGTAACTCGTGAATAGTAACTCATGAATAGTAACTCGTGAATAGTAACTCATGAATAGTAACTCCGACACAAAAAGGTAGAAATTCCACAATAAAATTCATACCAATATTTTGGTATAATGATATTGAAAGAATAACATTTCTTAAATTTATAAATAATTTATTTTAATTGTTTACACTTTACTAAATAATGCATTTAATCATCCTAAAATGCCAAACTCATAAGATTTCATTATCAATAACCAAAATCCTAATAAAAAATCTGCATATACCTCATATAGGATTCCCAAGCCATAAAATCCTATTTAACAATTTTCTTACTTCACATAACATATTTAATTCATTTACTCATAACTAGTCTATTTTTATAAAAAATACCAAATTAGTTCTAAAAATATTTCTTTTTTGGGATTTGCAGAATATAGTTTCATATTGAACATATATTTTTCTCATAATTTTTAAAACTCATTTACTATTTTTCGTATGACCAAAACAGCCGAATATTTAGACATTTATCATAAATTGTAATTTTATTCAAAAATTCCGAAATTCACAGAGTACACTGATATTATATAGATATACTTTCAATAAAAATTTTATCAATTTTGGAGTTAACCACAAGGAGTTATAAGCAGTTACTTTTAAAATAGTTTTTTCTCATAAAATTCATAACTCTTAATATATACATTCAAAAATCACCATTTTTGGACACAATCAATAAAACTCATCAAAATATCATTTCAAATTTTTCCAGAATTTTTTGAAAGTCAGAAGAATTATGAACTGAAAAATATAATAACCCTGAAAATCCCGTACTATCCTTTACCTCAAAAGAGCAGCACTTCTGACTGGATATCGGATATGACGCTGAAGAAAACTTGCACTGATGAATATCAACTCACCAAGTATCTAAATACTCACAAAATACACTCGATAATCTAGAGAGAAAAAGAGAGAAAACTTATGAAATCTGGTGTGATTTTTAATTATAACATAGCCCTCTATTTATAGAAAATTGTTAGCACGCCGAAACAGGCTTAACATGTAACCTGATGGCTTTACCTGCTACTATTTCCACCCATCACATTTGAATAAAAATCTCAGCACATTTCTTCACCAACCAAGAGTGGGGCCCACCAATTCTAGAATTTTCCACCAAAATGATTAACTCCGAAAATTCAACAATTTCTGAACCAGTCATCTCGTAAAATTCATAACAAATCATACGTTCATTTTTAACGGTTCTAAATTTGTGGACATATACTCAACTTATATATGTATAACATATCCAAAAATTACCACGATCCAACGGTCGGATTAAAAATTATAACCCTCGCAAAATATCTCAAAAATCCTAATTTGATTTTCAATACCTCCGTTCCGACAAAAATACAGATTAAACACCTCAACATTAACTCCTTTATTTTTAACCACAAAAATATATCCCTCATTTATATCCATATAAAATAAATATTTTCTTATCATATGAATCAATAATTAATTATTCACAAATAATATTACAGAATCACATTTATGACAACCAGGCCGTTCTCAGGAAAGAGGGGGCTTTCCAATAAGGATTTCTCCTTACTAGAGCACAATTAGATGACCAAACCTCTCCTCAGACAGAACTTTCTAGACATTATCAATAATGCTATCTAATAATATTATTCACATAATATGAATTATTGATCTGATAATGAGAAATACTGTGCAGTAACAATTATTGAAATAACAATAATATAAAATATCAACGCAACAATTATTGAATCAATAAAATAAAATATTGAACAGTAACTACTGTAACAATTATTGAGTAGTGTCTTCTTACGTAAGAATCAATAATTTCAAAAATACTATGCAATACCGTGTGCTACTGTGCAATAACGCGTATTACTGTATTTTAACCACCGGGTATTTTAACAGTGTTAACGGTAACAATTACGCCGTTATTTATAAAAGCTCAAATTTGTCATTTTCTTTATCCGACCGTTATTCTGTTATGGGGCCCACAAATGTCTGCGCCGTCGTACGAATATTTCCCGACAGAAAGAATATTCCACGACCAAACGAATATTCCCCGACAACAATGAATATTTTATGACCACTTGCGTATTTTGAAAAATTTTCACATTTCACCCATAACTTTAACTTTTTATCAATTTAACCATTTACTGAATTGTAATTATAAGAAAAATTGAATACTTTTATTTCATAAAATTCGGGGTCATACATAATATGTAATATTATACTAGATGGATACGAATTAAGAATATGAGAAGATGGACCAATATATATATATATATATATATATATATATATATATATATATATATATATATATGTGTGTGTGTGTGTGTGTGTGTGTGTGTGTGTGTGTGTGTGTGTGTGTGTGTGTGTGTGTGTGTGTGTGTGTGTGACAATCGAGATTTTGTAATTAATTTTAATATTTATTGGAGTGAATAAATATTTTTCGACGAATTAATTATTAGATTAAATAATTATTTGATAAAATTATGGTAGATTAATTTAATTACATGTGTTGTATTTATTAAATTGGTGTGGAGAAATTATTTGATAAAATTATGGTAGATTAATTTAATTACATGTGTTGTATTTATTAAATTGATGTGGAGAATTTTATTATTCGATGCATGTATTTATGTGAGCTTATTGTATTAAAAGAAATATTTAATATGCTTAATGTTATTTTAATTAGTTTAATTATTAATGAGAGATTTAATAATTTGACATTATTATTAAAGGATAAATTTAATTATGTGACTATGTGAATTAATGAGAAATTATTATATTTTATTTAAAATAAATTAAATAAGATATTGATTTATTTTACAAGGAGTGTGACATTATTTAAACTATATGATAAGGTTTTATTAAATTAAATGATTTTTGAAACCTTTTATTACAAGCCAAATGAGGCCCTAAGGGGAGTTTTTAGCGGTTAACAATGATGGGGGGTAACTGACCACTTTTGCGTCAGTTCTTCTCTGTGACGCCCCCAAAATAGGTATACATCACCCATTCTGAGTTGTCAAATATATGGTACAGAAACAACTACAACTTTATTAATACAATTGTCGTGCAAAATACGACAATACTTAAACTGTGAGTTTAAATACAAATATTATCTTCTAGACAATATCCACACTCAAATAAGTCCTCATTACAATTATTGGTACAATATTTTACAAAAATAGTGAGGACTACTAAAACAACTTCCTAGAACCTTCATTCCATACCCCGACTAGTACTCGCTACATTCTCGCCTCCTGAGAAGAAAAAAGGGAACAAAAAGAAAAAGGGTGAGCTCAACTAGCCCAATAAAGAATATTATGACTAAGATAATATAGAACAAATTATCGTTAGTCCTCAACAGGAAAAAATTTAATAGAATACAATAGACAACAAATTTTAAATCAAAATTCGGAGCGAAAATAATAATTCATTAGAAGAGTTAAGTAGATGATGAAATCTACTATCATCTATAAATTTAAAAGTCCATCATTAATATTTTATCCCTGTAACATCAATCAATAAACATCTTAAATCAAATATTTATCTTTGCACTACGGGCCAAAGATATTCATCAACCGTTTATCTTTGTACTACTGGCCAATGATATTTAACAACAGATCATCTTTGCGCTACAGGCCACAGATATTCAACAACATGTCATCTTTGCACTACGGGCCAAAGATATTCATATCTCAAAGAAACACATAATTATTTCAGAATTTATATAAACCATAATTATAACCATGTTGATCAATTCACCTTTGCACTTAAGCTAAAGATATTCAATTATAACTTCAATGATCATGATCATACCAGTCAACAATTCATCTTTGCACTACTGGCCAAAAAGAATCCATAGTCACGATCATACCAATAATCCATCCATCTTTACACTCAAGTCAAAGAGAAATTCTTTCACCAGGATTATAAAAATGTTATATATGAAAATCAAACATGGATTTATTTTCAAGAGTAAGATTCATAAATCAATGATAGTTTGGTCAGTAAAAGAAACCAAATTTTTTTTGTGAATAGTATCTGTGAATAGTAACTCGTAAATAGTAACCCATGAATAGTAACTCGTGAATAGTAACGCATGAATAGTAATTCATGAATAGTAACCCCGACATGAAAAAGGTAAAAATTCTACAATAAAATCCATACCAATATTTCTTTTCTGGAATTTAGCAGAATATAGTCCCATATTGAACATATATTTTTCCCGAAATTTTTAAAATTCATTTACTATTTTTTATATGGCCAAAACCGCCGAATATTTAGATATTTATCATACATTGTATTTTTGTGCAAAAATTTCAAAATTTACAGAGTATACTTCTGTTATATACATGTACTACCAATAAAAATTTCACCAATTTTGGAGTTAACCACAAGGAGTTATAAGGGTTTACCTTTAAAATAGTATTTTCTCATAAAATTCATAACTCTTAATCTATACATCAAAAAATCACCATTTTTGGACACAATCAAGAAAACTCATCAAAGTATTACTTCAAATTTTTCCAGAATTTTTGAAGGTTCAAAAAAATTACAAAACTGAAAAACATAATAACCCTTAAAAATCCCTTACAATCCCTTACCTCGAAAAGACAGTACTTCTGATTGGAATACTAGATATAGAGCTGAAAGGAACTTGCACCGTATAACAACACTCAAAGTCTTAAAATACTCACAAGAATACGCTCGATAATATAGAGAGAGATAAAACTTCAGTTTTTGGTGTAATTTTTAATTCTAACCTAAGCACCCTATTTATAGAAAAATGCTTAGAACACCAAAGCAGAAAATTTAATATAATAATATTATTTTTACTTAACATTTCTAGGCACACCTAAGACATCTGAATTCAGCAACTAACATGTGCAAGTGAGGCCAATTAAATGGAAAAAACGTTTTTCTTAATAAACATAATTAAAACTTCTAAAAATCAATTATTCTATAACTTCGGAACTTCAATAATTCATAATAAATAGCTCTTTTATCAGAAAAATTCAAACATTATGTATTTTCTATAGGAAATTCCATTTTCTACAACTTTGTAAGTTTAAATTTTTCCAAATTCAAAACAGAAATTGACCGAAATCCATAAACTGGCGATTTTATAGACTATAATCAAATTTCAGTCAAAAAATAGGGTCCACCGATATACAAAATATGTGTTAATCATTTAATGCAACAAAAATACTCTTCCTCCTCGTATACTCATATATCACACATTTATTGTAAAAATATCACCATTATTATATTATTAAAATATAATAGTATATTTAAATAAATTATTTTATCAGAAAAAGATAAAATATTAATTTTTAACAATTGTCACATTAAAAATTTTCTCCATCTATATCCACATAAAATCAATATTTTTCTCATCATATAAATTAATAATTAATTATTCACAAATAATATTACAGAATCACAATACTGACAACCAGGCCGTTCCCAGAAAAGAGGGGGCTTTCCAATAAGGATCTCTCCTTACTGGCGCGTAATTAGGTGACCAAACCTCTCCTTAGACAGAACTTTCTAGACATTGCCAATAATGTTATCTAATAATATTATTCAGATAATATGAATTATTGCTCCGATAATGGAAAATACTGTGTAGTGATAATTATTGAACAACAATAATATAAAATATCAACGTAGCAATTATTGAATCAATAAAATAAAATATTGAACAGTAATTATTGTAACAATTATTGAGTAGTGCCTTCTTACGTAAGAATCAATAATTCAAAAATATTGTGCAATACTGTGTGCTACTGTGCAATAACGCGTATTACTTTACTTTATCAATCGGGTATTTCAATAGTGTTAACGGTAACGATTACGCCGTTATTTATAAAAATTTAAATTTGTCGTTTTCTTCATCTGACAGTTATTCTGTAAGACCCCAACTTTTATAAATAAAGATGAATTTTTTTTATAAATATTATTTTTGAATATTATGGAATAAATTTGATATAATGTTATAGTTGTGGATAATATTTATAAATTTTACAAAGTACGTAAGTTATTATATAATATTCGATTGGTCGGGGAATATTCGTTTTAACAGGGAATATTCGTACGACGACACAATCATTGGTGAACCCCACAACAGAATTATTGTCGGATCAAGAAAACGACAAAAATATTTTATTAAAAATAACGGCAAAAGTTTTACCGTTAATACTGTTGAACTACTCGGTAGTAAAAGTACAGTAATACGCGTGGTTGCATAGTAACACACGGTATTGATTATTGATGCTTATGTGAGAAGTTACTCAGTTTTGCTTATTTTATAGACCCCCATTTACCTATTTTTCAAAATAATCGATAGAAATTATTTAAAGGTGGGGCCCACATGTGGGGCCCATATGTGTTGAAAAACTAATTTTAGAAATGGGGGTGGTAGGGAGTTACGTATAGGGGATGAAGTTAATATATATATGTATATGATGTGTGTATATATATAATGTGTGTGTGAGTAGAAAATGGTGGAAAAGTGATTATATGAAAGTGATGGGTGTAAGATGTGTGTGTGTGTGATAGTGAAAGGTGTGAGGTGTGTGTGTGTGTGATAGTGAAATGTGTAAGAGTGTAGTGAAAGTGATTTTGGGGAGGTGGGGGATTGATGTTGGTTATGGGGGGATAAAAAATCAAGTGGTATGTATATAATTTTGTTTTATATAAATTTGAAAGCATGTGTCTATACATATATTATATTTTAAATTGTTAGTAGATTAAAAAATAAATTTGCAAACTAATTTCGTTCATGAATAGTGCACTTCCATTCTCCTATAAATAGAAGCTCATTCCTTCGTTATTTCTTACGAATATACTGAAACTCTAGAGAGAGAAATTATAGAAAAACTATAGAAAAGTATTCTGCTACTTCCCTATTCTTATATCCAGTTTCTTTTACGGTAAGGGGTATTATTTCTTTTTTATTCATGAAGAGAACTTCTGTTATTCAATTATTTATTATTCTGTTGGAATAAACTGTATACGCGGGCTACCCTATACTTGGTGAAATTCTTCTGTTATTCCATTCGTTATTATTTTGTTGGAATATCATGTCCGTGCGTTTTACGCCGGACCTGATTCCGTCTTTATTATTCTGTTAGAATATCCTGTCTGTGCATTTTACGCCGGACCTGATTTCGTCTTTATTATTCTGTTGGAACATCCTGTCTGTGTGTTATGCATGACATGGTTTCGTTATTTATTATTCTGTTGGAACATCCTGTCTGTGCATTTACGCATGACCTGGTTCCGTTATTTATTATTCTGTTAGAATATCCTGTCTGTGCGTTTACACATGACCTGGTTCTATTATTTATTATTCTGTTGGAATAACCTATCCGTGCGGTCTATCGCATACCTGGTAATTTCTTTTGTTATTCCATTCTTTATTATACTCCGTTGGTTAAAGTTTTGACTTCTATACTCCATGAAATTAGTGGAATATTCTTGATATCTGCGCTTCATCCAGTATCTTTTCATGAAAATATTCTTCTGAACATTCTTGAATTTTACTCCATAAAGCAGTATTATGTTGACAATTTGGACGTTATTGGTTCCTGGATAAATTAATTCTTGAACTTGTTTTTATTAAATTCTTATATCATTGTCATCATCCTCATGCTTATATTTTGTTGAAAGTCATCTGTGGCCTGTAGTGCATAGATGGACTTGGTATGATTATGACCAGGGATTATTCGGTGTAATCATAACCGTAATGTTACAAATAATGTGGTAAATGTCCTCATTGGCCCGTAGTGTATTGATGGACAGTTGTTGACATGATTATGCCCATTGATGAATACACGAATATCCTTGGCCCGTAGTGCATGGATTATTTGTGGTTGTGATACTAATGAATATCCTTGGCCGTAGTGCAGGGATGACATGGATTATTTATTAAGCTGAGTCCCAGCGATACAAGTGATGAAAAACCTTTTAAATCATAAAAGATAGTAGATTTTATTCTCTACTTGACTCTTTTAATGGATTTCTTATTCCGCTGCAGTTAAACTTGATGTGTGTTATATTGTATCAGTTTAACACTGTTGAAGGCTAATGATAATTTATTCTGCATTATCTTAGTCATAATATTTCTTACTGGGCTAGTTGAGCTCACCCTTTCTTTCATTGTTCTCTTCAGGAAATGAGAACGTAGCCGGGACTAGTCAGGGAACGGAGTGACGGTCCAGATGATAGTATTAGTAGTCCTCACTATTCTGTTAAATAGTGTGACAATAAATATAATGAGGACTTATTCTGAGAGTGGATATTGTCTAGAAGACAGTATTTGTATTAAAACTCACAGCTCTTTTGTTATATATTAAAGATTGTATTTATATTCTGTACCATGTATTTGGCGACTCAGAATAGGTGATGCATACCAATTTTGGGGGCGTCACAGTTGGTATCAAAGCTTAGGCATATGATCCCTGGCTAAGATGTGAGACTAGAACTAGGAGGGGAGAGACGGGGAAGTCCTTCGCTAGTATGACCTACCTAAGTTTATTTGTTATTTAATTGGTTAGTCAGAGTATATTGATAATATGTGACATATTAATTAACCCTTGTTTTGTGACAGTATTTGAAAATGACAGCTGAAAATGTCAACAATGAAGTGAATGAGACCATGGAGATACCTCTAATCACCAATCAGGATAATGTAATATCAGGTGAAGAAGAAATTAGAGATATCTACGTGGTAAGTGAAGAAATTATAGTT
This sequence comes from Panax notoginseng, assembly GCA_016801055.1. Taxonomy (NCBI): domain Eukaryota; kingdom Viridiplantae; phylum Streptophyta; class Magnoliopsida; order Apiales; family Araliaceae; genus Panax; species Panax notoginseng. Next base: position 57,302,491 of record CM029015.1, read on the forward strand.
GCACCTGAGCTAGTTGCAGAGGTAGCAGCTGAGAGTGAGGAAAAAGAGGAAGAAGAGGAAGAAGAGGAACCTGAGGAGAATTGGTTAGAAGAAGTTTATAATCAAAACTTAGAATTACAAAATCGTGTTTATGAGTTAGAAGAGCAGGCTGAAGAACGGCAAGCGGTCGTGGAACAAAGGGAAGCAACAATTCAAAATTGTGTAACCCGATATGTGATGCTCGAACAAAATCACGCTTTGGTAGAGTGTAAGATATTAAGGTTGGAATCTGAGAATTCAAATATCAAGGATCAGCTGAAAGAAGAAACAACTGAACGAGTGAGAATGAAGGATGTGTGGGTAAAAGCCGCACGACATGTTGATATTGTAGAAAGAGACGTCCGATCCAAAAAGGCTAAAATAGATGATATACATTTCTCTTTTTGGATAGCAATTGGAAGAACCCAACATCGAGTTTTGAGTTACCCTATACAAAGTGGTCAATCTCAATTCGATATGGATCGAAGATTGATGATTCAGATCATGAATCAGGAGTACGATGAAGCAGTTGAGGGTGGAATATGTTCTATAGAAAAGTTAATTCCAATGGTAGTGATGACACCAAATACTGCCCCAGAAGAGTCAAAGCCGGGTAGTTCAAGGGAGAGCGGTTGTCATGACTTCCCAATAAGTGAGGAACCCAAATGAAGTTATCGCGGATAAGCTAATCATAAACCCTTACGAAGTTTGTACCTTATTCGATACCGGTTCCACCCACTCTTGTATTTCACCTAGTTGTGTTCAACGTTTAAACTTGACTCTTAAGAAATTAGACTTTGACTTATCTGTTGAAACTCTGTTAGGAGGAACCTTCGTTACCTCTACTATTTATAAATCTTATTTGATTCAAATCGACACTTTCACGTTACCTGTCGATCTTATCTCTTTGAAAATACTTGACTTTGATGTGATTTTAGAAATCGATTGGTTAACTACTCATCATACTTTTTGTAAGGTTGTTAGCTTTCATACTCCTAACCAACCTGCTATGTGAATTCAAAGTAACCAAACCACTAAAGTAAATCATTATCATATCAAGCCATAAGTAAAGAGCCCCGATCCTTTCGTTGTTGACTTCCTTGTGTGGAATGCACCGAAGCCAGACTTTTCGTAGGAGACGTTGTGAATGACGATGGCAAGTTGATAGGTGTCAATGTGACGTGTTATCCAAGTCTTGGATAAGAGTCACAGTTTGGAATGATATTTCTATCGTTAATAAATTTCCTGATGTATTCCTGAAAACTTCCTAGCCTACCCCTAGAGCGTGAAATTAAATTTTGTATTGACCTCAGTACAAAACCCATTTCTAAACCCTCAAATATTTCTTTACTTAAAACGAACGTATCATGCGCCAAAGACTTTGGCTCGAGCTGTTATAGATTACTATCGTACTATTCAATATCATCGTGAAAAAGCGAACGTGGTAGCTGACGCGTTGAGTAGAAGATCGTATGCGTTTACAAGTGCGAATATACGAACCCACGTGAAGATAACGAATATACGATTAGAATCGACTTTAATCGATAAAGTTAAAGCCGCTCAAGCTACATACCTAGAGCAGATGAATGACGAAGGTTCAAGAGTGCGTTATTCTAGAAGCAAGAATCGATGATGAAGGAATACTTCGAGTCAACTCCAGACTTTGTGGTCCTAATGATCCTGAGTTAAAGTATAAAATTATGATGGAGGCGCACAACACACCATTTGCAATCCATCCTGGGAGTACCAAAATGTATCATGATCTTCGACATACATTTTGGTGGGGCAATATGAAGAGAGAGATAACGCTGTTTATCTCAAGGTGTTTAGCGTGTCAACGAGTCAAGGCGGAGCATCAAGTACCAAAAGGTCCTTTGCAACCACTTGAAATTCCAGAATGGAAGTGGGAGCACATTACCATAGATTTCGTTACTGGTCTTCCCAAGGTTTCTCAAGGCATAGATGCAATTTGAGTCATTATTGATATATTGACCAAGTCTGCTCACTTCTTACATATACGAGAAACTTATACACTTAAACATCTTGCTCGTATGTATATAAACGAGGTTGTAAGATTGCATGGTATGCCAGTATCCATAGTTTCGAATCGAGACCCAAGATTCACTTCACGATTTTAGATTAGTTTACAAAAAGTTATGGGCATGAATTTACTATTTAGTTCGGCATATCATCCTCAGACGGACGGACAATCAGAGAGGACTATTCAAACTCTTAAAGATTTATTAAGACTCTGTGTCCTTGACTTCAAGGGAAGTTGAGACAAGTTCTTACCATTAGTAGAGTTTTCCTACAACAACAGTTATCAAGCAAGTATTAGCATGGCTCCATTCGAAGCGTTATACGGAAGAAAGTGTCATTCTCCAGTATGCTGGGATGAGGTAGGTGAAGCAACGTTGTTGGGACCGGAGTTGGTACATATGACTACGGAAAAGATTAAAACGATCCGACAACGTATAAAAATCTCACAAGATCGACAAAAGAGTTATGCTGATCTTCATCGAAAGGATGTGGAATTCGATATTAGAGATCATATGTTCTTACGTGTTGCTCCACGGAAAGGAGTTACGAGATTTGGAAAGAGAGGAAAGCTCAATCCTCGATTCATTGGCCCATTTTTAATCCTCGATCGAGAAGGAACTGTGGCCTATAGACTCGCTTTACCGCCAAGTATGTCTCGTGTTCATAACGTTTTTCACATATCCATGTTACGTAAATATGTGAAAGACCCGAACCACATTATTGAGTTAGAACTGGACGAAATAGCGGTAGATTTGACGTATGAAGAGGTTCTTGTTCAAATCTTGGATAAGAAAGAACATATTCTACGCTCCAAGATTATACCTCAAGTTAAAGTTTTGTGGACAAATCACGATGTTGAGGAAATGACCTGGGAGTTAGAATCTGAAATGAAATCAAGGTATCCTTACCTTTTCGACATACCAGGTATGTACCCTAATTTCGAGGGCAAAATTTCATAAGAAGGGGAGGTTGTAAGACCCCAACTTTTATAAATAAAGATGATTTTTTTATAAATATCATTTATGAATATTATGGAGTAAATTTGATATAATGTTATAGTTGTGGGTAATATTTATAAATTTTGCAAAGTACGCAAGTTGTTATATAATATTCGATTGGTCGGGGAATATTCGTTTTAATAGGGAATATTCGTACGACGACACAATTATTGGTGGACCGCACAACAGAATTATTGTCGGATTGAAAATAACGGCGAAAGTTTTACCATTAATACTGTTGAACTACTCGGTAGTAAAAGTACAGTAATACGCGTGGTTGCATAGTAGCACACGGTATTGATTATTGATGCTTATGTGAGAAGTTACTCAGTTTTGCTTATTTTATAGACCCTCATTTACCTATTTTTCAAAATAATCGGTAAAAATTATTTAAAGGTGGGGCCCACATGTGGGGCCCATATGTGTTGAAAAACTGATTTTAGAAATGGGGGTGGGAGGGAGTTACGTATAGGGGATGAAGTTAATATATATATGTATATGATGTGTGTGTATATATAATGTGTGTGTGAGTGAAAAATGGTGGAAAAGTGATTATATGAAAGTGATGGGTGTAAGATGTGTGTGTGTGTGATAGTGAAAGGTGTGAGGTATGTGTGTGTGATAGTGAAATGTGTAAGAGTGTAGTGAAAGTGATTTGGGGGGGGGGGGTGGGGGATTGATGTTGGTTATGGGGGGATAAAAAATCAAGTGGTATGTATATAATATTGTTTTATATAAATTTGAAAGCATGTGTTTATATATATATATATATATATATATATATATATATATATATATATATATATAATATTTTAAATTGTTAGTTGATTGAAAAATAATTCTGCAAAATAATTTCGTTCATGAACAGTGCACTTCCATTCTCCTATAAATAGAGGCTCATTCCTTCGTTATTTCTTATGAATATACTGAAACTCTAGAGAGAGAAATTATAGAAAAACTATAGAAAAGTATTCTGCTACTTCCCTACTCTTATATCCAGTTTCTTTTACGGTAATGGGTATTATTTCTTTTGTATTCATGAAGAGAACTTCTGTTATTCTATTATTTATTATTCTGTTGGAATAACCTGTATACGCGGGCTACCTTATACTTGGTGAAATTCTTCTGTTATTCCATTCGTTATTATTTTGTTGGAATATCCTGTCTGTGCGTTTTACACCGGACCTAATTTCGTCTTTATTATTCTGTTGGAATATCCTGTCTCTGCGTTTTATGCCGAACCTGATTCCGTCTTTATTATTCTGTTGGAACATCCTGTCTGTGCGTTATGCATGACCTATTTTCGTTATTTATTATTCTGTTGGAATATCCTGTCTGTGCGTTTACGCATGACCTGGTTCCGTTATTTATTATTCTGTTGGAATATCCTGTATGTGCGTTTATGCATGACCTGGTTCCATTATTTATTATTCTGTTGGAATAACTTGTCCGTGCGGTCTATCGCATTCCTGGTGATTTTTTTTGTTATTCCATTATTTATTATACTCAGTTGGATAAAGTTTCGACTTCTATACTTCATGAAATTAGTGGAATATTCTTGATATCTGTGATTTATCCAGTATCTTTTCATGAAAATATTCTTCTGAGCATTCTTGAGTTTTACTCCATAAAGCAGTATCATGTTGACAATTTGGACGTTATTGGTTCCCGGATAAATTAATTCTTGAACTTGTTTTATTAAATTTTTATATCATTGTCATTATCCTCATGTTTATATTTTGTTGAAAGTCATCTGTGGCCTGTAGTGCATAGATGAACTTGGTATGATTATGACCATAGATTATTCAGTGTAATCATGACTGTAATGTTACAAATGATGTGGTAAAAGTCCTCATTGACCCGTAGTGCATTGATAGACAGTTGTTGGCATGATCATGACCATTGATGAATACACGAATAACCTTGGCCCGTAGTGCATGGATTATTTGTGGTTGTGATACTAATGAATATCCTTGGCCGTAGTGCAGGGATGACGTGGATTATTTATTAAGCTGAGTCCCAGCGATAAAAGTGATGAAAAACTTTTTAAATCATAAAAGATAGTAGATTCTATTCTCTACTTGACTCTTTTAATGGATTACTTATTCCGCTGTAGTTAAACATGATGCGTGTTATATTGTATCAGTTTAACACTGTTGAAGGCTAATGATAATTTATTCTACATTATCTTAGTCATAATATTTCTTACTGGGCTAGTTGAGTTCACCATTTCTTTCATTGTTCTCTTTAGGAAATGAGAACGTAGACGGGACTAGTCGGGGAACAGAGTGACGGTCCAGATGATAGTATTAGTAGTCCTCGCTATTCTGTTAAATAATGTGATAATAAATGTAATGAGGACTTATTCTGAGAGTGGATATTGTCTAGAAGACAATATTTGTATTAAAACTCACAGCTCTCTTGTTATATATTAAATATTGTATTTATATTCTGTACCATGTATTTGGCGACTTAGAATAGGTGATGCATACCTATTTTGGGGGCGTCACATATTCCGTTATTTGCCCCACAAATGGATGCGCCGTCGTACGAATATTCCCCGACAACAATAATATTTCACGACCAAACGAATATTCCCCTACAACAATGAATATTTTATAACCACTTGCTTATTTTGAAAATTTTGCACATTTCACCCCTAACCAAAGCATTATATCAAATTAACACCTAATTATTCACAATAATAAATAGAGGAAATTCGATTTTTATTCATTAAAAAAGTTGGGATCTTACAACCTCCCCTCCTTATGAAATTCTCCCCCCCCGAAATTTATGTACTTGGTATTTCGAAAAGTTGAGAATACCTTGCTTTCATTTCAGATTCTATCTCCCGGGTCATTATGATTTCTGTATTGCTCATCTTCCGAGATAACTTCATTTGGTTTCCTTGTAACGACCCCAAAACAGGTCCATTCCATCCAACCCATTCTGAGTCGCCAAATACATGGTACAGAAAATAACTACAAGTTTATTACAACAATTGTCGTGCAAAATATAATAACTCATGTGTTGTGAGCTTTGATACAAATATATATACCAACTGTGACTCTTGACACCAACTTGGGTACCACGTCACCATGACATCTTACATAAAGGTATAGTCAAAAACTGTTTTAGAAATTAAAATCTTTGGGAAGTGTTCAAGGACACCTTCGTACATGAGAGGCCATGCTTCCAGGTTATGATAGATATCATATGTCCACAGAATTATACTTGGTTGACCTAATAGATTCCAAAGAAAAACGAGAAGATTACTATCATGCTCTTTCCAATGGTTAGCCTTCTCTTGACATATCATTATCTCTACTGTCTTTAATCGTGAATTATACTTCAAACAAACACCAAGATTATATAGGTAGTGCTCGTAGATATAATCAACAAGTGGATGTGCACAACCGTGTCTTATGATGACACGAGATTGTATGTCATTAGACATCTTGTATGATAGTGACAAAACACCCTTCCAACGTTGGGTTCACCTCACCCTATATGATTCACCAAATATAACTACTAAATGATGTAGACAACACACTTTTCTATACTGGTTAGGGAGAACTCCAGAGCTAGAGACCACCGTTCTATCCCTTGTTACCCCCCCCGCTCGACCCAGCTACACTCGTATTACCTGAAAAGGAATTGTGAAGCAAAAGGGTGAGCACAACTAGCCCAGTAAAGAATATCATGACTAAAGATAATTAAATTATTAATAGCCTTCATCAGTAATAAATCAGAGATTTAGAACATATGGTAGATGATAAAATTTTTCAACCATAGTTGCAGCGGAACTATCAATCCATTAGAAGAGTCAAATAGACCATAAAGTCTATTATCTTCTCCATGTTAAAAGTTCACCAACAATGTTTTATGCCTGTAACATCAATCAACAATTCCTGTCCACAATCACGTGTATAACTCATAATCGTAATTGTAGTTCTAAATTCCTTTTCTCATCCAGGACAAAGATAATTTTCATCACCTGAAACATCATAGATCATGGTTAGACCAAATCACAGTTCATGTTCATAATCATACTAATAAATTCATCTTTGCACTACGACCCAAAGATATTCATCAACAAGTCATCTTTGCACTACAGGCCAAAGATATTCAACAACAGGTCATCTTTGCATTACGAGCCAAAGATATTCATCAACAACTCATCTTTGCACTACATGCCAAAGATATTCAATAACAAGTCATCTTTGCATTACGAGCCAAAGATATTCATCTATAATTCATCGTTGCACTACGGGTCAAAGATATTCGTCAATAATTCATCTTTGCACTACAGGCCGAAGATATTCCTCAACAGTTCATATTTGCACTACAGGCCAAATATATTCATATCTCAAAGAAATATATAATCATTTCAGAACTTATATAAACAATAATTATAACCATGTTGATCAATTCACCTTTGCACTTAAGCTAAAGATATTCAATTATAAATTCAATGGTCATGATCATACCAGTCACAATTCAACTTTTCCACTACTGGCCAAAGAGAACCCTAGTCATGATCATACCAATAATCTACCCATCTTTACACTCAAGTGAAAGAGAATACCATCATTAGGGTTATAAAAATGTTATATATGATAATAAAAATAATATAATCAATATATAGTTTTAATCTCCAGAGTAATATTCATAAATTAACTATAATTTGGTTAGAAAAAGAAACCAATGTTTGTCGTGAATAATACCAGTGAATAGTAACTCGTGAATAGTAACTCGTGAATAGTACTCCGTATTCGTACATAGTACCGTATACATAAATAATGTCATATACGTAAATAGTGCCATATGCATGAATAGTGCCGTATACGTGAATAGTAACTCCTCCGACTTAAAAAGTTCCAAATTTGACAAAAAGTTCATACCAACATTTCGATATAATAATATTGAAGAAAATAACATTTTAAGAAGAATATAACATCCCTTACTATCCCTTACAATCCCTTACCTCAAAAGAGCAGCACTTCTGACTGGATATCGGATATGACGCTGAAGGAAACTTGCACTGATGAATAGTAACTCACCAAGTATCTAAATACTCACAAAATACACTCGATAATCTAGAGAGAAAAAGAGAGAAAACTTATGTATTCTGGTGTGATTTTGAATTCTAACTTAGCCCTCCATTTATAGAAAAATATTAGCACGCCGAAGCAGACTTGACCTGCTACCTGATGGCTTTACCTGTTACTATTCTGCCCACCAAAAATCAGCCATCTTCCCCAACAATCAAAAGTGGGGCCCACCCATTTCTAGAATTTTTTACTAAAATCATTTATAAACCTAATTTCCGAATCAGTCACCTCTTAAAATTCATAACAAATCATTCGTCCATTTTTAAGGGTTCAAAATTTGTGAACATATACTCAACTTATATATGTATAACATATCCAAAAATTAGAACGATCCAATGGTCAGATTAAAAATTATAACTCACACAATAAAGCTGTAAGAACAATGATTTGATCTTTTAATACCTCTAATCTGACAAAATACTGATAAAATACCTCAACAATAATTCCTTCATTTATAACCACAAAAATAAATCCATCATTTATATCCACATCAAATAAATATTTCCTTATCACATAAATCAATAATTAATTATTCACAAATAATATTACAGAATCACAATTATGACAACCAGGTCGTTCCCAGGAAAGAGGGAGCTTTCCAATAAGGATATCTCTTTACTGGCGCGTAATTAGGTGACCAAACCTCTCCTTAGACAGAACTTTCTAGACATTGCCAATAATGTTATCTAATAATATTATTCAAATAATATGAATTACTGATCTGATAATGGGAAATACTGTGCAGTAACAATTATTTAAACAACAATAATATAAAATATCAACGCAGCAATTATTGAATCAATAAAATAAAATATTGAACAGTAACTACTGTAACAATTATTGAGTAGTGCCTTCTTACGTAAGAATTAATAATTTCAAAAATACTATGCAATACCGTGTGCTACTGTGCAATAACGCGTATTACTGTATTTTAACCACCGGGTATTCCAACAGTGTTAACGGTAACAACTACGCCGTTATTTATAGAAACTCAAATTTGTCGTTTTCTTCATCCGACAGTTATTCTGTTATGGGGCCCACAAATAGTTGCGCCGTCGTACGAATATTTCCTGACAGAGATAATATTCCACGACTAAACGAATATTCCCCGACAACAATGAATATTTTATAACCACTTGCGTATTTTGAAAAAAATTTCATATATCACCCTTAACTTTAACTTTTATCAATTTAACCATTTACTGAATAGGAAAATTGAATACTTTTATTTCATAAAATTCGGGGTCTTACAATCTCCCCTCCTTATGAAATTTTGTCCCCAAAATTTACGTACCTGGTATTTCAAAAAGTTGAGAATACCTTGCTTTTATTTCAGATTCCATCTTCCCTGTCATCATGATTTCTCCATTGCTCATATCCTGTATTTCAGATATCATTCTAGAATACAACTTCAAAATAAGGGTTAAATGAACAAATTAACATATCACATAATATCCCGATATTATGACTGACCAACAAATAATCTTAGGTAGGACACACTAGCGAATGATTTACTCATCTCTCCCCTCCAAGTTCTATTCCCCGATCTCCGCCAGAGATCATATCCCTAAGCTCTGATACCAAAATGTAACGACCCCAAAACAGGTCCATTCCATCCAACCCATTCTGAGTCGCCAAATACATGGTACAGAAAACAACTACAAGTTTATTACAACAATTGTCGTGCAAAATACAACAACTCATGTGTTGTGAGCTTTGATACACACACACACACACACACACACACACACACACACACACATATATATATATATATATATATATCAACTGTGACTCATGACACCAACTTGGGTACCACGTCACCATGACATCTTACATAAAGGTATAGTCAAAAACTGTTTTAGAAATTAAAATCTTTGGGAAGTGTTCAAGGACACCTTCGTACATGGGAGGCCATGCTTCCAGGTTATGATAGATATCATATGTCCACAGAATTATACTTGGTTGACCTAATAGACCCCAAAGAAAAATGAGAAAATTACTATCATGCTCTTTCCAATGGTGATCCTTCTCTTGACATATCATTATCTCTACTGTCTTTAATCGTGAATTATACTTCAAACAAACACCAAGATTATATAGGTAGTGCTCGTAGATATACTCAGCAAGTGGATGTGCACAACCGTGTCTTATGATGACACGAGGTTGTATGTCATTAGACATCTTGTATGATAGTGACAAAACACCCTTCCAACGTTGGGTTCACCTCACCCTATATGATTTACCAAATATAACTACTAAATGATGTAGACAATACACTTTTATATACTGGTTAGGGAGAACTCCACTGCTAGAGACCACCGTTCTATCCCTTGTTACACCCCCCCCCGCTCGACCCAGCTACACTCGTATTACCTGAAAAGGAATTATGAAGCAAAAGAGTGAGCACAACTAGCCCAGTAAAGAATATCATGACTAAAGATAATTAAATTATCAATAGCCTTCATCAGTAATAAATCAGAGATTTAGAACATATGGTAGATGATAAAATTTTTCAACCATAGTTGCAGCGGAACGATCAATCCATTAGAAGAGTCAAATAGACCATAAAGTCTATTATCTTCTCCATGTTAAAAGTTCACCAACAATGTTTTATCCCAGTAACATCAATCAACAATTCCTGTCAACAATCACGTGTATAACTCATAATCGTAATTGTAGTTCTAAATTTCTTTTCTCATCCAGGATAAAGATAATTTTCATCACCTGAAACATAAAATATCATGGTTATACCAAATCACAGTTCATGTTCATAATCATACTAATAAATTCATCTTTGTACTACGGCCCAAAGATATTCATTAACAAGTCATCTTTGCACTACAGGCCAAAGATATTCAACAACAGGTTATCTTTGCATTACGAGCCAAAGATATTCATCAACAACTCATCTTTGCTCTACAGGCCAAAGATATTCAACAACAAGTCATCGTTGCATTACGAGCCAAAGATATTCATCTATAATTCATCTTTGCACCACGGGCCAAAGATATTCGTCAATAATTCATCTTTGCACTACAGGCCGAAGATATTCCTCAACAGTTCATATTTGCACTACAGGCCAAATATATTCATATCTCAAAGAAATATATAATCATTTCAGAATTTATATAAACAATAATTATAACCATGTTGATCAATTCACCTTTGCACTTAAGCTAAAGATATTCAATTATAAATTCAATGGTCATGATCATACCAGTCACAATTTAACTTTTCCACTACTGGCCAAAGAGAACCCTAGTCTTGATCAAATAATCTACCCATCTTTACACTCAAGTGAAAGAGAATATCATCATTAGGGTTATAAAAATGTTATATATGATAATAAAAATAATATAATCAATACATAATTTTAATCTCCAGAGTAATATTCATAAATTAACTATAATTTGGTTAGAAAAAGAAACCAATTTTTTGTCGTGAATAGTACCCGTGAATAGTAACTCATGAATAGTAACTCGTGAATAGTAACTTATGAATAATAACTCATGAATAGTACTCCATATTCGTACATAGTACCGTATACATAGATAATGTCATATACGTAAATAGTGCCATATGCATGAATAGTGTCGTATACGTGAATAGTAACTCCTCCGACTCAAAAAGTTCCAAATTTGATAAAAAGTTCATACCAACATTTCGGTACAATGATATTGAAGAAAATATCATTTTAAGAATAATATAACATCCCATACTATCCCTTACTATCCCTTACAATCCCTGACCTCAAAAGAGCATCACTTCTAACTGGATATCGGATATGACGTTGAAGGAAACTTGCACTGATGAATAGTAACTCACCAAGTATCTAAATACTTACAAAATACACTCGATAATCTAGAGAGAAAAAGAGAGAAAACTTATGAATTCTGGTGTGATTTTGAATTCTAACTTAGCCCTCTATTTATAGAAAAATATTAGCACGCCGAAGTAGACTTGACCTGCTACCTAATGGCTTTACCTGTTACTATTCCACCCACCAAAAATCAGCCATCTTCCCCAACAACCAAAAGTTGGGCCCACCCATTCCTAGAATTTTCTACTAAAATCATTTATAAACCTAATTTCCGAATCAGTCACCTCTTAAAATTTATAACAAATCATTCGTTCATTTTTAAGGGTTCAAAATTTGTGAACATATACTCAACGTATATATGTATAACATATCCAAAAATCACAACGATCTAATGGTCAGATTAAAAATTATAACTCACACAATAAAGCTGTAAGAACAATGATTTGATCTTTTAATACCTCTAATCCGACAAAATACTGATAAAATACCTCAATATTAATTCCTTCATTTATAACCGCATAAATAAATCCATCATTTATATCCACATCAAATAAATATTTCCTTATCACATAAATCAATAATTAATTATTTACAAATAATATTACAGAATCACAATTATGACAACCAGGCCGTTCCCAGGAAAGAGGGGGCTTTTCAATAAGGATATCTCCTTACTGGCGCGCAATTAGGTGACCAAACCTCTCCTTAGACAGAACTTTCTAGACATTGCCAATAATGTTATCTAATAATATTATTCAAATAATATGAATTATTGATCTGATAATGGAAAATACTGTGCAGTAACAATTATTGAAACAACAATAATATAAAATATCAACGCAACAATTATTGAATCAATAAAATAAAATATTGAACAGTAACTACTGTAATAATTATTGAGTAGTGCCTTCTTACGTAAGAATCAATAATTTCAAAAATACTATGCAATACTGTGTGCTACTGTGCAATAGCACGCATTACTGTATTTTAACCACCAGGTACTCCAACAGTGTTAACGGTAACAACTACGCCGTTATTTGTAAAAACTTAAATTTGTCATTTTCTTCATCCGACAGTTATTCTATTATGGGGCCCACAAATGGCTGCGCCGTCGTACGAATATTCCCCGACAGAGAGAATATTCCATGACTAAACGAATATTCCCCGACAACAATGAATATTTTATAACCACTTGCGTATCTTGAAAAAAATTTCATATATCACCCTTAACTTTAACTTTTATCGTTTTAACCATTTACTGAATAGGAAAATTGAATACTTTTATTTCATAAAATTCGGGGTCTTACATTCCTCATTTGTTGGAAAGTTACGACAACCGCTCTCCCTTGAACTACTCGGCTTTGACTTGTCTGGGGTAGCATTTGGTGTCATCACTACCGTTGAAATATACTTTTCTATAGGGCATATTCCACCCTCAACCGCTTCGTCGTACTCCTGTTTCATGATCTGAATCATTAATCTTCGATCCATATCGAATTGGGGTTGACCGCAATGTATAGGCTAATTCAAAACTCGATGTTGGGTTCTCTCAATTGTTGTCCAAAACAAAAAATACATATCGTCTATTTTAGCCTTCTTAGATCGGACATCTCTTTCCACAATATCAATGCATCGTGCGGCTTTTACCCATGCATCACTCATTCTCACTCGTTCAGTTGTTTCTTCTTTCAGCTCAGATTCCAGTTTTATCATCTTATACTCTGCCAAAGAGTACTTCTGTTCAAGCATCACATATCGTGTAACACAAGCTTTAATCGTTGCATCCTTTTGCTCCACGATCGCCTGTCGCTCTTCAGCCTGCTCTTCTAACTCATGAATACGATTTTCCAATTCCACATTTCGATCATAAAATTCATCAAATAAATTCTCCTCAGGTTCCTCTTCTTCCTCACTCTCAGCTGCTACCTCTGTAACTAGCTCGGGTGCAACTATTAATTCTTCCCTTACCACAAGAATATCTCTAATTCCTTCTTCGCATGACATCACATTATCATGGTTGGTGATTAGAGGTATCCTCACGGTCTCATTCACTCTATTGTTAACATTCTCAGCTGCCATTCTCAAATACTACCATAAAACAATGGTTAATTAAACTAATTAACATATCACATAATATCCGTATATTATGACCGACCAACAAATAAGCTTACGTAGGACACACTAGCGAAGGATTTACTCATCTCTCCCCTCCTAGTGCTTTTCCCCAGTCTCCGCCAGAGACCATATCCCTAAGCTCTGATACCAACTGTAACGCCCCCAAAATAGGTATACATCACCCATTCTGAATTGTCAAATATATGGTACAGAAACAACTACAACTTTATTAATACAATTGTCGTGTAAAATACGACAACACTTAAACTGTGAGTTTAAATACAAATATTGTCTTCTAGACAATATCCACACTCAAATAAGTCCTCATTACAATTATTGGTACAATATTTTACAAAAATGGTGAGGACTACTAAAACAAATTCCTAGAACCTTCATTCCATACCCCGACTAGTACTCGCTACATTCTCGCCTCTTGAGAAGAAAAAAGGGAACAAAAAGGAAAAAGGTGAGCTCAACTAGCCCAGTAAAGAATATTATGACTAAGATAATATAGACCAAATTATCGTTAGTCCTCAACAGATTTAATAGAATACAATAGACAACAAATTTTAAATTCAAATTCGCAGCGGAAATAATAATTCATTAGAAGAGTTAAGTAGATGATAAAATCTACTATCATCTATGAATTTAAAAGTCCATCATCAATATTTTATCCCTGTAACATCAATCAATAAACATCTTGAATCAAATATTCATTGTAGTGGTATTTATAGATGATATTTTGGTATATTCAAAAACCAAGGAAGAACATGAAGAACATTTGAGATTAACGCTGGAAGTGTTGAGAAAAGAGAAGTTGTATGCTAAGTTTTAGAAATGTGAATTCTGGATTGAAAGAGTACAATTTCTTGGACATGTGATCGATAGGGACGAAATTTTGGTGGATCCCTCCAAGGTTGAAGCTGCGATTAACTGGGATCAGCCGAAGACGCTGTCGGAAGTAAGAAGTTTTCTTGGATTGGCAGGTTATTACAGAAGGTTCATTTAAGACTTTTCTAAGATCGTAACTCCGTTAACGAATTTGACTCAAAAAACTGTGAAATTTGTTTGGACAGAAAAGTGTGAGGAAAGCTTTCAAGAATTGAAGAAGAGGTTGAGTACAGTACCTGTGTTGTCTCTTCCGGACGATACATGAAATTTTGTGGTTTATAGTGATGCGTCATATAAGGGACTTGGCTGTGTGCTTATGTAAAATGGTTGAGTCATTGCGTATGCGTCACGTCAACTGAAGGATTATGAGAAGGGGTATCCGACCCACGACTTGGAGTTAGCTACAGTGGTTTTTGCTTTGAAAATCTGGAGGCACTATCTCTACGAGGAGAATTGTGAAATATATATAGACCATAAGAGTCTGAAATATATTTTCACACAGAAAGAATTGAATATGCGCCAAAGAAGGTGGTTGGAATTAATTAAAGACTACGATTGTGAGATTTTATACCATTCGGGTAAGGCAAACGTGGTTGCCGATGCTTTAAGTAGAAAACGTCGGGAGAAATTGATGATGTTGACCTCACAGAAGGAATTAATTTTAGTAATGGAGAAGCTGGAATTGGAGGTGAAGTGTCCTATGGAGATAGATGAGAAGCTGTTTCAGATACAATCTGGCATAACTCTACTAGACAAGGTTAAGGAGGCTCAACTTTAGGATGATGAATGTAAAATAGTGAAGAAGAAGATATCTGAAGGAACCGAATCAAGATTCAAGATGGATAAGGAAGGAATACTGAGATTTGAGAACAGAATTTGGGTACCACCAGTACCAGGGATTAAGGAAGACATTTTGAGCGAGGCTCATAGCTCTCGATATTCGATTCACCCTGGTACTACCAAGACGTACCAAGATCTTCGACAACATTTCTAGTGGCCTAATCTGAAATGAGATGTTGCAGAGTGTGTTGCCAAATGTCTAACCTGTCAAAAAGTAAAAGCAGAACATCAGAGACCGAGTGGGTTGCTACAACCGCTAGAGATCCCAGAATGGAAATGGGAACATATTACAATGGACTTCGTGGTTAGCCTTCCGACAACTCAAAAAGGCTACGCCGCAGTATGAGTTATCGTTGACTGACTAACGAAATCCGCACACTTCCTTTCGATCAAAATCAGATTTAACTTAGATCAGTTGGCGAGACTATACGCAAAAGAGATTGTTTCGAGGCACGGGGTGCCGGTGTCAATTGTTTCTGATAGGGACCCGCGCTTTACATCGAATTTCTGGAAACGTCTTCAGGAATACATGGGTACGCAATTGCGAATGAGTACAGCATACCACCCTCAAACAGACAGACAGAGCGAAAGACTGATTCAGACATTAGAAGACATGTTAAGAGCTTGTATAATGGACTTTAAAGGAAATTGAGATGATCATCTACCGCTTGTAGAGTTCGATTACAACAACAGTTACCACGTTAACATAGGCATACCGCCTTACAAAGTGTTATACGACAGAAAGTGTAGAGCTTCACTTTATTGGGATGAAGTTGGCGAAAGACAATTGCTAGGGCCAGAATTAGTACAGCAGACTGCAGAAATAGTCAAAGTGATCCGTGCACGACTTGTAGCAGCTTAAGATAGACAGAAGAAATACGCTGATCCACACCATAAGAATGTTGAATTTGAACCTGGTAGTTATGTGTTCTTAAAGGTCTCTCCCTGGAAGGGAAAGATTAAGTTTGGAAAGAAAGGAAAATTGAGCCCAAGATTCATTGGATCCTTTGAACTTCTGAGAAGAGTCGGAGAAGTTGCTTATGAGGTAGCCTTACCTCCAGATCTAGAGAATGTCCACAATGTTTTCCATGTCTCAGTCCTACGACCCTACAAACCCGATTACAAGCACGTCATTGAATATGAACCCCTACATTTCGACAAAGACTTATCTTACGAAGAAATTCCTGTTTAAATTATCGACCGAAAAGAACAAGTTCTGAGAAATAAAGTAATACCTTCTGTTAAGGTAATTTGGAGGAACCACAACGCTAAAGAAGCTACGTGGAAACTCGAAGAGAATATGATGAAGAATTATCCCCATTTATTTACTTAGATTAGTATAATCGATTATGGGGACATAGTCTTTATAAGGGGGGATAATGTAACGGGTCGAATTTATTGAGTCATGATTCTGGGGACAGAATCCTTTTAAAAGGGGAAAGATGTGACAACTGAGATTTTGTAATTAATTTTAATATTTATTAGAGTGAATAAATATTTTTCGATGAATTAATTATTAGATTAAATAATTATTTAATGAAATTATGGCAGATTAATTTAATTACATGTGTTGTATTTATTAAATTGATGTGGAGAATTTTATTATTTGATGCATGTATTTATGTGAGCTTATTGTATTAAAAGAAATATTTAATAAGCTTAATGTTATTTTAATTAATTTAATTATTAATTAGAGATTTAATAATTTGACATTATTATTAAAGGAGAAATTTAATTATGTGACTATGTGAATTAATGAGAAATTATTATATTTTATTTAAAATAAATTAAATAAGATATTGATTTATTTTACAAGGAGTGTGTCATTATTTAAACTATATGATAATGTTTTATTAAATTAAATAGTTTTTGAAACCTTTTATTACCAGCCAAACGAGGCCCTAAGGGGAGTTTTTAGTGGTTAACCATGATGGGGGGTAACTGACCACTTATGCGTCAGTTCTTCTCCCTTATTATCAGACGTCTTCTTTTTATTATTATTCTAAGTCTGGAAGAGCAGAGAGGGAGAGAGTTTGAGAATTTGTCAGAGAAAAATTGTGAGATTTAGAGAAATTATGAGTGTGTAATCAACAAGTTATTGTGAAAGAGTCATCTGTGATCATCTCTTCTAAATTATACTCTGGGTATTTTCTCCAAACCCAATTTCTATTTCACGTCATTTAGTTTTTATGAATATGGCTTAAAGTCTTCTGTAAAGTTTCTGTAGTTGAAAAGGGTCACAATTATGTGAATATATTCGAGAAGCATAGCATGATTTATATATATTGTATATAATTCCATATCATAAATTTCATAATACTATGACTTGTTATTTCAAAAATTTACAGAGTACGTTATATGGCCACATGACCCTTATACGTAACTTTAATATGTCAACCATAAATTTTTCTACAAAATTTCCACTTGTATATGATTATGCATGCTAAAACGAACAAAACGAAACTGGAATGGTTGGATTTGGTCTTATAACGAGTCCGTAGTATTAAATTCTATATTTTTGTTCAAAAACCTTCAAGAACATCAAGAACAGTACAATTTGCATAATTTAATTATGTGATTATGTGTTTTAATGGGTTAAAATCACTCTATAAATGTTGGGTATTGATTATGTATGAATTCTAACATGTGGGTATGTTTAATTTGGAGAATTAAGGATTTTATAGTGTTTATT
Organism: Panax notoginseng; assembly: GCA_016801055.1. Classification (NCBI taxonomy): domain Eukaryota; kingdom Viridiplantae; phylum Streptophyta; class Magnoliopsida; order Apiales; family Araliaceae; genus Panax; species Panax notoginseng. Next base: position 57,321,022 of record CM029015.1, read on the forward strand.
TCGCTGAATTCTGTGTTCTTCGCGAACTGGGAATTCAAAGTCTGGAGTGTCGCGCCGCGGCACCAACTCCAGGCCTGAGACTCGCGTCGCAGCGCCAACGACCAAGCCGTAGCGCGCCGCAGCGCCAAGACCCAGTACAAAAGTGTCGCCGCAGCGCCACTTAGCAGAATGTCCAGAATTTTTTTTTTAATGTTCAAGTGTAGAAATGAGTTAGTAACCTAGTGTAATGAATATAAAAACTTGTTAGACATATAATGAGATAATAAAATGAGTTTTACCAAGTCAAGAAGACAATTACATGTTATTTGAATCGTTAATTATGTAATTAACTTGTTGTTCGTGTAGTATTATATTATGTGAAAACAAGTATGATAATTTGACTAAATATAGTCATGAATTCGAGATTAGACAAAGAATAACTTATGATGTTTAGTACGTTATTATTGACTGGTATTGTGAACGAAATTGATATGTAGGATTTAATTCAAAGAACGAGTTAATTAAGTGTAATCTATGCACGAGACAAGTTTCCTAACCCTACTTGTTATCGTTATATAAGTTGATTAATTCACCTTTCTACATTGAGCAAGTTCTCATTATTATTGATCAAGTCTGTTTTGTATATTAAAGTTTATAAATCTTTCAAGCATGATACTGTTATACAATACTTATTCTATTTTATACCTTTTAAGATTCTATACAATTAAGTTATAAGTTATTGTTAAACCTTGTTAGACTAGCGAACCCTTTATGATTCGATTAGTCCATAGTTGATGAGCGTTCTAAATTTCAGAACCCTTGATGAATTATCCAATCCAAACTTCCTTTGGCGCGAACTCGAATGTCAAACTGAGATGAACAACCCTGTATAGGGATTATTTACGCTTTAGTGTTAAGATATTGTGCACAGTATGGTACTAAGGGCTGATCCCCCTAAGTACGAGAAGAAGAGTCCATAGTCTTATGACTGTTAAAGGTTTCAAGTATAACCCTTGATAACCTAGGACATAGTTCAAGGTTTTACGACCCTCAGAATTTCTTTTGATTCTTGTTATTCATTCTTGATTCAAAAGTTGAGTTTTTATATTCGAAGTTATTATTTCTCTCGCATGTTATTATTCATTGTTATATTGTTATACTTGTGGGCAATCGTGCTCACTCTTGCGTAATAATAACATTGCAGTTAAGAACGAAAGATCAGACGAACCTTCCACTAGTAAAGGCAAGGGCAAGATTAGCAAGTAATGAAGACTGTGTTATTTTTGTGGCTATGTAATGATAATTAGAATTGATGTCACTTAAGACTTATTTGTTTATGTTTCTGCACAGATGATTTAAGGTTAGAGTAACTTGGGATTTATTTATTATGAAGTTGATGTAACCCCATAAGGGGAGAGGTTTATTATTTATTTTTATCTATTGCATGGTTTGCATTTTATTTATGGGTAGATAGATATATGATGTTGTATCGTGAACACCAAATCATGTGGGAATGGAAGTACCCAAATTTTGGGGTGTCACAATATATATATATATATATATATATATATATATATATATATATATATATATATATATATATATATATATATATATATGTAAATGAATATTGGTGTCAAGAATTAATAGATTAAATTAATATTTAATTTATAATTAGATGTATAGATTAAATAATTTTTTTAAAATCAGTTTATGGAAGGAAGTAGTAAAATGTAAGTATAAAAGTTTAAATCAACTATTTAAATAAAATAACATAAATTAAATAGTTGATTCGTTCCATTTCGAGTGTTTATTTTAATTATGAATTTAATTTCATTATTAGTGAAATAATTTTATTATGCATTTTATAAATATATAATTATTTAATTTTTAATTGTAGTGCATAAAGTGATTTATGTGTGTAATGGAAATTTATATAATGTAATACTATATAGCTATGTATTACGTATATATGAGGGGGCATGTAAGTTAGTAATGTATTTAAGGTTGGAAATTAAGAAGCTGCAAGTACTGAGTCATAGACTCCAAGCAGGAGGTGGACTTTTATTAAGCCATCAAATATTACACTAAGCAATTAAACTTCCCTGCCCATTCTTCTATTATGTTCCAAAAAGAAAAGCTTAGCCTAGAATAGATCTGCGCCTTTCTCTATTCAACACAGATCTGCGCGGCTCTCTGTATATTAGGGATTCCCTCGACCTTAACTCCGACTCCTCTGAAAAACATTTTCGGCAGCCCAATATCCAGATAAGTGGTACATCTAAGCAATTGAGTTTCAGTTCTCTCTCTCCAAACGATTTTAACAATGACTTTATCAATTTGTAATTTCAGGTAATGATTTTGAACATGAGTAACTTTTCAATCTGTAATTTCAAATTTCTGGCCTTCTTAAAACTTATTGGGCATTCAGTTTCGGGGTAGGATAAATATTTTGGAATTTATAATCTCTCTTCAAGAGCTGATGAGTTTACTGCATTTTTATTATACGTGATGTTAATATTAGAATGAAATTGCAACCTCGATGTTTGTGGAAGTTAGAAGTTAATATTTTTTTTCTTATTCCAATTTATACTTCTTAATTATTAAAATTGATTTTGTGGACTTTGATTCAGCACATAACGAATTGTTTATCATGCTAAGCAAATAATGACAAAGTGTACTTGATTCTTGTGAAAATGACAACATTCAAAATGATAATGTTAGCTTGGGGGCTGATTATTTTAGGCTTTCATGCATGTTCTTAAGCTTAACATAATTATAAAAACTCTTAGCCTTCATCTCAGTAGTGGCAGTTTTACCAGCAGATTTGGCTAAGATAGAAGGTTTTATGACACTTTTTGGGTCGAGTTCCATTTTAATTTTGAAAATAGCCCATAAAATTCCTTTGGTTGTTTTTGTTTGTTTCAAGTTGTTTAGACTTAATTGGACATCGAATATTTATGTCTCAAGATTATGCTAAGTCAGGATATAACATTAATTTGGATCTCTGTTTCTGTGCTAAGCACCTATTTATTAACACCATATTGTCAGTGTAGTGTTAAGAGTACTTGAGTGTTTTGATATCAATAATCAACATAAGTTTTACTTGTAGTTTTCTTTCTTTGTGATGTATACTTCTTTTGTGTTACCATTCGAAGTGGCTATATATGGAGGACATGGCATACATATAAGATGATTAATGATATATTTTTACAGGTGATATCATACTTTCTATTTACATAAAAATGAGCAAAACTAAGATGCCTAATGATATTTGTTTTCTAAGTGTTTTTGTTTGATTCACTTAATAATACTTAGCTTTTTCTTATGGGCCTTTTCTTTTGTTGTTTTGTTGATTTGTATGAGATTGATAGATTTCTTAGAGTAGTGTTTATCTGGTGAATCAGTTAGCCTTGCCTTAGCCAGTTTGTTATGAACTGGGATTAGAGTAGTGTTTAGTAGTGTTTAGCTGATGATTATAAGATTTGTATTTTCATAAATTTTAATGAATCTTATCATTTGAGTTTAAAAAAATCTAAAATTGATTTTTAAAAGTAAATAATAATTTGGAAATGGAAGGAGTATTTATCGATGTGTGGTTAGTTTATGGATTACTGATCTCCTATATTCTTCATGGCTGTTATTTAGTCCTAAAAAATCTTATGGCATAAAAGGGTCAATCTGCCATGAATTTTTGGAAAACTGATAATATATATTTTTGGCAAGTATTGAAGAATTGGTAATTTGTTATCCCAGAATGCTGATTGTGTTGAAGACCCTTGTTACTTTATTAGTCCTCTTTCATGCATGATGTTCCCAATTCTAATTTGTTCATTATATAGTACATAGGAGACTAAAACCTCTTTTAGTCCCAGGAAAACAAACTCTTTAATTGTAGGCCTAAAAATAATAATTATGTCAAAATTTAACTAATTTGTATTTACATGTGAACCACTTCAAAACCTGCTTGAGCCAACTTAAATTTTCTTTATTCCCAGGCATTAGTGAGAGAACGTGGTATGCCTTCTTATGATATTGTGATTGCCTATTTGTCTTTTTCTGCTTATGAGCAATACGGTGTACATTAGTACCACGTAGCAACTCTATTGTCTTTGTGTATTGATTTTGGCACTAAGTGCCTCTGGTGACATATTTGCTTCATTTTCCTGACTTGCTATTATTTTTAAATATGTGCAGGAAGACTGCTTCTACGACCTACCTTACAATACTGGGTATCAAATTTTCATGCTACATTTACGAAAGACAATGGACGAAATTATGAAATGTACTCTCTCTATATATGTAGATATATACTTTGATTGAAGAACTGTGGTAGCTTTAGATGGTTAATTGTAAAGATAATGAATGATTATGTAGTGGATGATTTTATTAAGTTAATAATATTTTAGTTTTTTGTATTTTTGCCATTATTTTCTATGGGGACATTGAGCCAGCGAGGTACACAAAAAGAATGTCAAATTTTAATTTGACAACAATATAATTCGTTACCAAAGCATTGAACAAGTTTTAATATAGCAATAATTTTTTATACATTTAGCAACAAATTTTCGTTGCTAATGGCATTAAAAATATAATATTTGGCAACGAAAAATTAATCTAATAACAACGGAGAGGATATTGTTGCTAATACTAAAATAAAAGGCAACATTTTTTATCGTTGCAAATCATATCAACTTTCGTTGCACATATAAAGAAACGGCACCATATAATATTGTTGCTAATCGACGAATTTTGTTGCTATTGAAAAATAACCAGCAACAAACATTTTCGTTGCTGATTCAGCATAATGTCGTTGCCAAATAATATAATCAACAACGAAAATCGTTGCTAAAAAGTTTACATTCCGCAACGAAAGCAAGCTTTGGCAACAATTTTCATAATTTACTGCAACGAAAAATGTCGTTGCAAAATGGTGTCAATTGCAACGAAAATGTATGAGCGTTACAAAAAAAAGAGAGTTCATTTCGTTGCCAATTAGCAGGCTTTTGCAACGAAATGAGGTTTTTAGCAACGAAATTTTAAATATTATGCAACAATACATTTTGTTGCTAAAGGATCGTTGTCTCTGTACGAAAGCCAAATTTCGTTGTAAAATGTATTAGTTTTGGCAACGAAAAAAATGCATTCGTTGCAGAACAATTAGCAATGCTCATTGCGCAATGAAAAATGTAACGACAGTAAAGTCGTTGTCATAATCCTTTAGCAACGAAATTTGGCACCTTTAGCAACAAAAATCGGTTGTTGCTAAAGCCCCATTTTTTTGTAGTATTATGATCTTTTATCAACTCTAACCACCTTCTATGTCTCATATTCAACTCCTTCTATATAAAGATATATTTCAGATTTTTATGGTTTGTATATATCTCACACTTCTCCTCGTATAAATAATGTCTCCATATTTTTAAGGAAAAACCTACTGCTGCCAATTCTAGGTCATGAGTAGGATAGACCTTCTCATAATCCTTTAATTGGCGTGACGCGTACGCAATGACTTTGTCATGCTGCATGATCATGCAACCCAGTCCTCTATGCGAAGCATTGCTATAAACTACAAAATTCCCCGTATCATCTGGTAAGGACAATACAGGTGCCTCACTTAATCTCCTTTTTAGTTCCTGAAAACTATTCTCACACTTCTCAGTCTATACATACTTTACCGACTTCCTAATCAAATTCATCAACGGAGTAGCTATTTTAGAAAAGTCCTGAATGAACCTCCTATAGTATCCCGCTAACCCCAGAAAACTACAAACCTCGGTCGGTGTCTTCGGTTGTTCCCAATTATTAACTGCTTCTACCTTCGCTGGATCCACAGAAATGCCATCTTTATCAATAACATGTCCTAGAAACTGCACTCTTTCAAGCCAAAATTCATACTTAGTGAATTTTGCATACAACTTCTCCTTCCTTAGTGTCTCCAATACTATCCTTAAATGTTCAGCATGATCTTCTGGCGTCTTAGAATAGACTAGAATATCATCAATGAACACAACAATGAACTTGTCTAAATACTATTTGAACACTCTGTTCATCATATCCATAAATGCTACTGGCACATTAGTCAACCCAAACGACATAACCAGGAACTCGTATTGACCATAACAAGTTCTGAATGTTGTCTTAGGTATATCATCTTTCATCACTTTCAACTGATGGTACCCCGTACGCAAATCTATCTTAGAAAAATACTTTGCCCCTTTCAACTGATCAAATAGATCATCGATCCTGTGCAATGGGTATTTATTCTTAATCGTTAACTTGTTCAACTCCCGATAGTCGATACAAAGTCGTAACGACCCATCCTTTTTCTTTACAAACAACATCGGTGCTCCCCACGGAGATACACTCGGTTGAATGTACTTCCTATCTAATAGCTCTTGTAATTGAACCATTAACTCCTTCATCTCTACCGGCACCATTCTAGAAGATTCCTTAGAAACTGGCGCCGTACCCGGTACCGAGTCAATCACAAATTCAACTTCCCTATCCGGCGGAATACCTGGTAACTCCTCTGGAAAGACATCCGCGAACTCTTGTACTATAGGTATCTGTTCCAATGATGCTCCCACTCTCTGGGTTCAACAACATGGCACAGGTATCCTATACACCCCTTCCTCAATATTTTCCTAGCTTGTGTCATGGTTAGACAACAAGAACGTCCCGGTGATTTATTACTGTAAAACACCACCTCGTGTTTCTTGGAAAGTTGAAGGTTCACATTCTTTCTATGATAATCTATTATCGCTTTATGGTTATTTAACCAATCCATACCGAGAATTACATCGAATTCTCTCAACTTTATCGGTAAAAGATCTACCAATAATTTATTACCTCTAATATCTACAAAATAATTCCTATGAATGTGTTCAATGGGAATTATCTCTTCGTTTGCTACCTTAACGTCTAAAGGTATTTCTAATATTTTTGGGAGTAAACCTAATCGCTTAGCAAATCCACACGCTATAAAAGAATAAGAAGCACCCGAATTAAACAGCACATAAGCATTTATTTCATTGACGGGAATGATACCTGCTACTACATCCGCCGATGCAACTGCATCTTGGACAGCCATATTAAAAGTACGGGCAGTAGGTCTACCCGATGGTGTTGGTCCAGTAATGGCTAACTTACCACTACTAACACCCTTATTACCCTTCTTTCCCTTATTTGGGCAATTTCTTGCCTTGTGTTCCATCGACCCACAAACAAAACATCCCTGGTTCTTCTTAGGATTAGGACAATTGGGTGATATATGTCCCTCCTTCCCACAGTTATAAGAAACTGACTTCCCTGTCAGACAGACTCCTAGATGAGTCTTTCTGCATGTCTTACATGCCTCGATCCTACGCTTAAGATCCCCTTGTTTCACTCCAGTATTCCTGGAGTTAAAACTCTTTCTATTGGCAGGTTTCCATTGCCAATAGCTCCCTCCACCTTGGGTCCTCCTTCTCCCTTACCCTTATCCTTTCTCTCTTTGTGGTATTGGGTCAACGCCTCACTACCACCCTCTGCAATGATTGCTTTTTCTAGAATGGTCTCGTAGGAAGCACTCTAGAACACAGAAATCTTACCATAGAGCCAGGGTTTCAATCCCTGCTCAAACCTATGAGCCTTCCTCTCCTCAGTGTCCACTTAGTGTGGAGCAAACCTTGCCAATTCATTGAATTTGGCGGCGTACTGGGGAACCGTCATGTCCCCTTATTTTAGTTCTAGGAACTTAATCTCCATTCTACCCTGCATGCTAGTAGGAAAGTAGTTCTCGAAAAAAACCTTCTTGAACTGTTCCCACGTAATAACATCAGTTCTAGCCCCACCCTGGTGAGCCTCCCACCAAAACTTGGCTTCCCCTTTCATCATGTAAGTCGCAAAAGGAGTCTTTTGCGCCTCACCCACATTTGTAATGACAAACGCCTTCTCTATTTTCTTTACCCATGTATAGGCTTCTATTGGGTCCGTGGTTCCTTTGAACTCCGACAGACCTACGCATTTAAATTCTTTGAAAGTAGTCGTTCTGGCTACCCTAGGTACTGCGGGTGCTCTACCCTAGTTTGGTTAAATGCAACTATTAATAAATTAACAAACTCTTGCATAGGGTTGTTTTGACCCCCCTGATTATCGTTATGAGACTCAGCCTCCTGATTACGTTGTCTCCTTCTTGGCGACATTTTTTGATGTAAATAAATAAAGTTTCATTATTACTTATTTACTTATTATTCGCCAAACAATAACTCATACACAACACAACACATTTAATAAAAACTTCATTATATTCATATGCTTCTTTATAGTCCAAACTATTTACAATTTGCTTTCCATAGCCAAAAGCTATTACATTTCTATCCCGCAATTGAACTTCACAAAAGTTGGGATTTACAAAAAGACTACCCTTTAACTATACAAAAGAGGGTTTTACGTCACTACACAAAAGTATTTAACGTTCTAAACTCCTAATACTGCATAACAACATTTTCATGTTTCTCATTCGCTAAAATCGACACAGTATCCCGACTTATAATATGTTGAGTCTGTCCCGACTCAACGGAATAACAAACTACTTTCAGCTTGAAATCCTCATGCGCACTACCATTGATGTATGACATTCATGCTATTTTCTGGTCCCTCAACCCCAGTTCTCTACGAAGCTCTATGGCCTCCTTCTTATACTCTGTGACCTTATCCTACATGAGCACTTTCTCATTATGCTCAATCTCAAAATCTGCTTTTGTAGACTCCTTAGCCTCATGGAGATCACTGATCTCCTCCCTCTTGTTCTGCACAATATTGTGCAGTTGCACGTTACGGTCAAGCACTGAGAGATACAATGCCCTCATTGTATCTAGAGGTGTTGGCTCTAGTGTAAGTACCACCGTATTAACCGATGTTACCTCTATATCCTCCTCCACATCGATCATCATATCAAGGTATGATGCTAATCCCATAACTCCCTCTGAGTAGTCCTCCTCTGAAAATTCCTCCTCAGGCTCGGACTCTTCTATTATCACCACTGGTACTGCCGCTATTGGCACTGGTACTGGCTCTACTCTGTTCACTGACTCCTCGCTCACTACGTGTATATCCCTATACATGTAGCTATCGATGGACATCTACAATAACACAAAACATGTTGATTAGTACATAATACACGATAATATAAGCACAAATCACATTTAATTTATTTAAGGTTACTTTCCATCTTTTAAATCTTTCGATACTGAGTTTCCTCAATACTTAATTAACTCATTCTACAAGAGTTCATTCACTTCTACTTCTCATTTACTAACAAGGTTATTAGCCTAAGGTTCTTCCCCCCTTAAGTTTTATAACCTAATGCTTTAATACCAGCCTGTGACGCCCCCAAATCTGGGTATCTTCTAACCCGACAGATGGTGCTACATGGTACTACTAACTATACATTCATTTCATTGAAACGACATCAAAATGAGTGTATTAACTACATTCCTATTACAATCATAATAACTTCATTCCCAGGTTCTGAAATCGATTACATTCTTTAGTGTTCATAAGTATAGTACATACAAACATACTAGTCTATTACAGGATAAACTAATTATCCAGCCTAGCCTTACCCTTATCTTTCTTAGAGCTCTTAGTTCATTTGGCCTTAGCTGCAATCATATAATTCAAGCAAGAAATGAGCATAACTAGCTCAACAAGTCTAGCAATGTATAATATAAATACCACATCGAGAATCATATAATTATTCTTCAATAACTGAACAAATAGCTATGAAGTACTACGAAACATTGTATAGCACTTTTCTTTCTCATATAACAATTTCGAAGCACTTATAGGAACTTAGGAATTCTGAGTAGGTCAAAGAGCATGAACATTCTCTTTTGTTTTCATTCATGAAAAAGGACAACCCGACACTAAGACGGTAAGTCCTATATATCTTACGAGCACTTCTAGGTGATCAGCCTATTATACTCTATGTTGATCAACATTCATCCGTTAAACATATTCACGTTTAAGTTTTGGAAACCTCGTGTGCCCATCGAATAATTGATGTAAAATACATTTGTTTATTCATACTCAGGCTTACCTTGAATCCGTACCAAACAATTGGCATAGGATAGCGTTAACAATTCTATATTGAAAGATGTGTAAATAAATCAATCAACTCTTCAAGATTAGTCTAGCCGAGGTAAAACTGGCATCAACCCTTTCGTTAAAATAATTCATGCATCTCATAACATGAATCACATAGAACTTGGTTAACATGAAGGTTAAACAAACGTTAAGAAAACTTGCCTTCAAGCGTCTTCAAATAATATTCAACAATTCTCAGTCTTTACAGTATATACATGATATATTCACATAGCACACTGTAATTAGCTATTAAAAAGTCTAATCACATTGTTTCTACCAACTTCTTTCTCTTATAGGTCTTAACCGAATTTATTTCATTAATAAAACTCGTTTCAAGTATTTATTTGCCCTTACGACTTATTATCTTTCATCGTTTCATTACCAATAACTCACGTTCAATCCCTAAGGTCATCACCATAGATGTGTCAAAGGAATGGTCTTAGCATGTACATTAAGTATATACACTTTCCCCATAATGGTCTTCTATCATTTGGGTTCAAAAACTAACTTGTCCAACATTTCCCCTGGCTCGGCGCTGCGGCGCCGACCTTATGCCTACCATTGGCGCTGCGGTGCCATACTTCAGTACCTAACTCTCTATCTCGGTGTTGCGGTGCGAGACTTATACCTATGAGTCACGCTGAGGGGCCACTCTGTAGTGTCCATACCATCGAACCGGAGCTGCGGCGCGAGATTTATAGCTTGGGGTGGCGCTGCGGCGCCGACCCTGAACCTTAGATAGTTTTGACAGTTTTCTTGTTCTATGAAATTCCCAAGCTCATAACTTATTCGTTTTAAGTCCAAATTGGCTCGTTCAAAAGCCATTAGCTCACAAATCACATACTCTATGATTTCATTAGAAAATATTTTATTTTCGAATCTGTTGAGATGGAATTTCATTATTGAGCGTTCGTTTAACGTTCGTGAGCGTTCATAGCTCGTTTCTTCGTTCTAAGTCAGTGTTTGACGGTTCTTGAGTCCACAACTCTTGAATACCTTATCTTATGTGATGCCATTGAAAACCAAGGTTTCCAAGCTAAGTGGCAACTTTCGACTACTAATCCGAGATTTCTAGATTTTCAAAGTTTAACGGCTAATTTTGTAAAATTCGCCACAACTTCGTTACTTGAGTTTTCTATGCCAAATCAAATGGAAGAACTCCATTGATTTATCATCTACATCCTAACCAAACAAGATGCACATACCCTATGATGATTTTCTATTTGTCCATCAATAACAAAATAAGCGCTTTACGATTTTCTTTGATTTTAAAACTTACTTAACACTTATGATTATTAATCATACATGACTTATAATGACTTAATCCACTATTAGCCATCCTTATGACTCCGGAAGAGACATGCTCCACCAAAACACACTTTTCTACGAAAAAGAAATTGAAAAAGACCGAAGACTAACGTTTTATGAAAAGTTACCTTTACGTTCTTCGCGTTCTTGAGTAAGCTTGTATATTTTGCTCCAAACTCACTTAATTACTTGTTATCTTACTTTTCTATCTCTCAATATATGTTGGTCAATATTTACAAAACACCAAATGAACTAAGCAAGCTTTCTATTTATAGAAAACCAAATGGAGGGTAAAACGGTCATTGAGCTCAACCTCCTTACTATTCATTGTGTAGCCACCAAGTAACCACTTTACTTGGTGGCCAAGTGGCCGGCCCACGTGTGTTGTGGGTCCCCCCATGGGTTTAACCCATCTAGTGACCCATCGGTTTGATCTGCGATTTGATTTCTTGGTTTGGGCCTTAAACATTTATTCTTATTGGGCCTAACTTGGGCTTGATTTTCATACTCCCTGGGCTTGACATACTCCAAGTCTAATTGGATTATGCAAAGTCCATAACTCAAAGTCCATTAAGAACTAATCGTATTCTATACATACCATTCTCGTATTTTCTTCGTATATAGTTCGTACGATATTCGTATTATACGTCGTAATTATCTTCGTACTATACTCGTATAATAACTAGTATCATACTCGTATTCCTCACGTATAATAACCCTAATCATTATACGTTAGCCATTAAATTCTCAGAACTCACATTTCCTAACCCTTAGGTTTTAAGTCCGCAGGAGAAAACTTCGTTTGCCATAACTGAATTATTATTAGATATTCCATTACGTCTTCGTATTCTATCATTACGCGTTTCTCAGAAATTCAAACCTAATCTCCAAACAGAAACGGATGAATAGTGTTTTTACCGAAATTTTTCAGAAAACATTTATTTTCGTCTTGGAAATTTAAAATAATGAATCCTAGCACATAGCCAACATACTAACCACATCCACACATTCTAGGTCATAGAACGACCTTCAAACATATTACTCACATAAATAATCAATTAAATTCATTTAATTCGAATAATCAAATAAAATTTAATTCACATAAAGATCCGATTTTCTCGGGCGTTACAAACCCCCTGATTACATGTCAGGTGAAAAACACAGCATGAGCCAAATGCCCAGTACGGATATAGAATAAAAAAATGATGAAACAAAATAACTAACACAATTAAATGAACTGAACTATACGAACAAAACTAACACAACGAAATGATAGGCTGAATCAAATGGATGGGTGTTATTTCATACCGAGCTAAAAAAATAGTAATATACCTTGCCACATAGGCAATCAAAATAATGCCACACATGCAATCACACATCGAACTGCGCAATCCAGATGCATGCAAAATCGGAAGGCGTGTTTGGCACAAACATCACCACTCTGCAGAACAGAACAGAACAAAAAAAACTAGGGTCGACCCATACGCCTCCCACAACAAAACACCAAATGGCCAACTCCCACCGGAGCACAAAACGGAGACGTCGTGGACTAATCACACTGCCACGGAAGGTGTCATGCCTCGGTGGCAAGAGGACATGCATGTGGTACTCCCACAGGTAGTTATAGCTCAGGTATACCCTACGGTATTCTAACAAAAATATTATGTCACAACACATGTGACACAATATCAACACAAAGGGGTTTTAATATGTACATGGTAAATCGAAACAGAGAATCAACACAAGGTCTCCGCAAAATATTAACATGTACTTTTCTACAACAATTGAAATAAATTTTAAATATCTATTTCAAAGAGTACAAGTTATGAAACTCTGAATATCTAAATAAACAACCATATGAATTCAACTATTATCAAAGTAGCGAACAATATTCGAATTCTAAATGAAAAGCAAAATGAACAAACTAAAATTAAAGAACATCGCTGAAGGAGTACGGAATCCATACTTGAAATCATTAATGCAATACCCAAATTATATTCCAAATATACTCCTTAATTTCCCTCCGTCTGATCTAATAAATATAATAATAATACAATTATAAGTTACTTAATAATTATAATTTATATTAATATAAAATTAATTCCTCCAATTACATCAATTTTACAAGATAACCCTAATTAAATAATAATTTATCTTCTAATCATTTTTTTCTTTTTTTATTATACTTTAACAAATCAATAACCTTGAGATATATATATATATATATATATATATATATATATATATATATATATATATATATATATATATATATATATATATATATCCAGTCAAATCAATCAATCATGTATACTATTTTAATTTTTAATTGTGAACTAAAAGAAGTTAGAAACATCATTGATATACATAAGACACCAAAACGAAAAAAAACAAACAAACCTGATGGTCCTTTTCTTATTACTTCGTACGCAACTTCTCTCACAAATACAATAAGGGCGGCTTGGCTCCTCTTTCTCTTTCTCAGGTTATATAATGTAAATAAGATTAGGTTTAGTTATTTATTTACTTAAAAATAGATTTTATTAATTAATATATTTATTAAATCTCCAAATTTTAATATAATTTATTAATACTTATTTGCCCAAAAGTAAATGACTAGTTTGACCCAAATAAAAGACAAAGTACAATTAATATAATTTAAATGTTATTTATTTATTTATTATTTTACTAGGTATTACGTGAATAGTGTTGTTGAAGCGGCTAATAAGAACATCAAGAAGATCATGCAAAAGATATCCGTCAATCACAAAAAATGGCCTAACTAGTTACCTCGGACTCTATTAGCCTACAAAACGTCAATACGCACTTCCAATGGGCAATCCCTTACTCATTGACCTATAACATTAAAGCAGTGCTCCCCATAGAGGTAGAAATAGAATCCTTAAGAGTATTGATAGATTCTCAAATGGAGGAAGACCAATGGTTGCAAGATCGGTACTATCAATTATCTTTGATAGATGAGAGGAGGGCCACAACCATTTTTTATGATCAGTTATATCAATAGAAACAAGAATGTCCGGCTACGGCAGTTCAAAGAAAATGACTTGGTCTTAAAAAAGGTTATTGCAAATCAAGATCAATCTAAAGGAAAGTTCGTTCCAAACTGGGAAGGCCTTTTCATTGTCAAGGATGTATTGACGGGAGGAGCCCTCAGACTACAAGAAATGGACGACAAATAATTTCCCCAGCTTATCAACTCAAACATTGTGAAGTGGTACTATTTCTGAAGTTACCTGCAAACCAACATCTTGGTTCTGGATCATCAATCAATCAATCAAGTCAATTCAGGTTTTCAAAACCTTTCCAACCGCATTCATTCAGCGTCAAGCTGGAACTACGCAGACCTGATCTCCCCCAGACACGGGAGTACATAGGCAGCCATTTATGGTGCGGTCTAACCACAAAAACAAAAAGATGTCGAACCTTTTCAAAATTTCGAACCTTTTCATGCCAGGTTCAAACTACGTAGACGTGATCTCCCCTCATAAATTGGAGTATGTAGGTAGTCATTTACGGTGCAGTCTCACTCCTGCAAAATCACAAAACCCTTTTAATGGTTCTATGATCACCCATTCAGCTCTTCAACCCTTCAAGCCAAACCATAAAGATTGAACTATCTAGTCTTCCCTCATCAATGGGAAAAAACTGGCGACCATCTATGGTGCAGTCAAACCACATCTCATCAGCTCAGACCATAAAGATGGAACTACCTGGTCTCCCTTCATCAATGGGAGAAAACCAGCTACCATCTATGCTGCGATCAAATCCTCAAAGAGGAACACCAAGCCATAAAGATGGAACTACCTGGTCTCCCCTCATCAATGGGAGAAAATCGGTGACCATCTGTGGTATAGTTAAACCCTCAGAAAGGAAAGCCAAAAGCCTCTCCTCAAACCCCAACCACATTCAAAAACTAGTCCCAACACACCAAAGAACTAGGAAACCCAAAGATCAACGATCCATTTTGAAAGGTCCTGATACATCTCAATGTCCATCCACCAAGGAGGAGTTCAGAATACATCAAGATCGCAGGTCATGGAGAAAATTGCAACTATCAAGCAAGTAACAAGGCATATCTAAAAGGAAAGTGAATTAAAACATATTTCCTTGCTATATAATAATGTTTGATATATACAATGTGTCATGTACACGACAAAAATGGCTAACCTAGTCTATGCAGGAAAATAAAAGTTAATCTACAAATCAGTGGATAAGCGGGCCATCAAGTCCAACATGGCATCCCTCTTAGAAGATGGAGGTGAATCTATGAGCTCTTAGCCCAAGGTGTCCATGTGATGCAGGAGATCTACGGCCATCTGCATAGTGCCACCATGCTCATCTATGAAGGCAATCATCTCTGCAACAATGCTAGCAGTACGAGATCGAAGTGCAGTACTATCTGTAGTGGCAGCATCTCGGGTATCTAGAGCCTTATCCCGCTATACAACAGCTGCATCCCGAGACGATTGAGCCTCATCCCGTTCAACAACAGTGGTATCATTTCCAACTAAGGCATCATCCCTCTCAACAAAAGTGGTATCTCTACCGAAAAGAGATGTCAACATGAAGGCCCTAGCTTGATCCCTCTCAAATGTCATCAGATGTAACCTCAGCTCAAAATACTTTACAGAAGGTGGAGTTACAGCAGTGAGAATACTGGAGGAATCAACTAGAGCTGCTGTAAAACCAGCAAATAGCTAATCCTCGATAGGAGAATCAGGGTCCTCCAAAGGCTCCCTATCGTCAGAATCAATACTCGGTTATTAGGAAACAACCCTAGCCGATGCAATATCTGCCTCAAGCCATGCAAAATACATTGAAGAGCGACCTGGATGGCTAGTCAAAAAGTCAGCCCTCTCTCGACGAGTCCAACAGTCATAAATCCTGGTCAAGTCTTTGTTGACAAAAGTCGAGATGACAATCGCTGACCCACTGTTGTGACAACTCAAAAATTTAGAAAATTTTAAATAATTAAATTAAAGGTTAAAGGTTAAAACCTAGAGTGAAAATAGATGATTTATTTAAAAAAATTACGAAAAATCTATACGGTTTAATAATTGAAAGAGATTATGTAATAATGTAATTACTTACTTACATTGACATAAAATTTATAAAATAATTATTTATTATTTAGTTAATATTAAATAATAAATAAGAACAAATGATAATTAATTATTCTTAAGTTAATAAGAAAGAATAATTAAAGATTTATGAAGTAAATTAATTATTTATTATTCAAGGATAATTAATTAATTAATTAAATAATAAATAAGAACGTGACAAGTTAGAATAATATATATGATAAGTCATATGAAAAAGACTTATTGAATGTAGTAAACTGTATTAAGAGGGTTACTAGACGTTAAATTAAATGTGTAGTCTAATATATGAGTATATAAATCATTTTATAATTTATGAAGAGTATGTATGTTTACGTAATACGGTAAATATATTAAATTATATTTGCTATATGTACATAAATTGATACAAATAGTTTATAATGTGAGAAAATAAAATTATTAATTATTTTCTATATGTCATGTGTGTATGTTTAGTGTAACTTGTAATTGGGAGTTAATAAATTATCACTTTATATGTATGTACATTAGTGATATTTAAAATTTTGTGCTATATAGTGATTTAATATGTGATAACATATATGAAGTGGTGCATGGCTAAATAAATATATATACTATTGTTATGGATATATACATTTATAAACTTATTTTAAAAATGAAGGCTTCTTTATAAATGAAGGCTTCATAACCTAATTATACATTAGGCGAGATAATTAAATAACTTAAGAGTTATAGTAATAAGAAAAAGTTAGTATTTAATATGTATACTAACTTAAGTGAATAATTTTATCATTTCAAGTAATTAATAATTTTAAACCCAATTATAGTAAACCTAATTAGGTTATAAGTTAAAAAAATGTGTAAGTAATTAAATTTCATAATATTAGAAATGGAAACCCTAAATAAATAATTAGGGTAATATATATTAAATTTTTTAAAGAATATTTATTACATAGCCCAAAACAGTTAAAAGAGAAGCCCAAAAGAAATAAAATGCAAGCCCATACTTAGCCCACTTGATTAAGGGTATTTTAGATATTTGATTAATCAAATTTGTGTAATAAAATAAAAGCAAAATGGAGGAATTATGGGGCATATATGACCAGCCAGATTAGCCTTTTTAGGCAAAAAGATTAAGCTAATTAAGTTCCTTAAATAGAAGTTCTTACATATAAGGACAAGTGTGTCATGCTACCATTGGTAGCAAATCTAATTAGTAACCTTAATGACATGATTAGGAAGAGATAAGGCTAACCCTTTTATCCAAGGGGCAAAAAGAACATGGGGATATTAGTTTCCCATTTCATTTCACCATATTCATTTCATTTCATTTTTCATCCTCTACACCATTCTTCTTCTATTTTCTCTTAACTAGCAAAACACAAAGAAAGAAAATTAGAGAGAGAAAGAGAGCAAAGTCGGCAGCCCTATGGAGGAAGAAGAAGAAGAGAAATTTTTCATACTCCCTAGCTTCATCTTATATTGTGTAAAGAGAAGGAGAAGAGTTACATGATCTAGGTAAAAAATCCTAGTTTAGTTTATTCCTTTTATTTTGTTTGATTTGATGAAATAATCAAGTTATGATCTTCAAATTAAATACTTTTGATCTACATGTTTTAGTGTGTGTTATGTGTAGATCCACACATTTTGTGTGTTAAAATTTGGATCAAAGAAAAGAAAAGTAAAATAGTTTTTTGAAACTTAGAAAAGCTAGTGACTGCTACCCCTAACCAGAAACTTCGGGATTAGCTAGGACATTCAGAAAATTCTAGGCTTTTGGTATGTTGTAGTACACTGAATAATCTTTCCATAAACTCTGTAACGGACTAATTTCGACTTTGGAGCAAAGAGTTGTGACCGTTCAAAGTAGTCGCGTCAAAACTATCTAACCAACTCGGGTCAGTCCCTTTACATGGAATTTTTGGAATTCTATGTTTAGAATTTGGAAAAGGTCAAAGAATAAAACTTGTAGTCCCAGAAGTTAGCTTCGCGTGGGCTAAAGAATCGCCTAAAAATGTTTTAAAACGAAAAAGTTATGACTATTTTAGTGAAAGAGGTTAAATCTGGAAAAAAGATGAAAACGGTTGCGAATGGATATTTTTTGGGCATGTTTTAGGCTGCCTAAGAGGTCTGAAATTACTGGGTGATATTTTTTAAAAATACTTTAGTATGCCATGTGTAACATATCCAAAATCAGATTAATTGGAGTTACGAGTAAAGCATGAGAAAATTACAATGTGACTCATTCGTTATGCAAGACAGCAACAACACAGAAGCAGCCAGCGCTGTGCCAAGCCGCGCCGCGCCGCACTGCTGGTGCAGTCGTTTGGCTAGCTTTTTTAGCGCTGTTTTGGTCAATGTTCTTGGCGTGTTTTCGCGGTTAAATTTTTTTAAAATGTACTATGTCATAAGGTCTATAACATACTAGAAATTTATTGCGATTTGATTAATGGTTTGAGAATTAAAAATGAGCGAAGGAGCATGTCAGAACATAAAAATGGGTGACGCCGAGCGTAGCCGCTATGAGCTATTTTGATGTTCGACGTTTCGGATCTTGTTTGGGCTAGATTGTAAGCAATGTTAAGTCTAATAAAGTCCCAAGAGATAAGTTTTGACGTTATGTGATAAGTTATGCTACGAAAACTCAGTACGGGCATAAATATAAATTTACATATTTAAGAGAGATAAACCGAAATAGTATGTGAAAATAGTTTTATAACGAAACGAAAAGTATGGAACTATTAGAAAATTGTAATGAACATAAAAGTGTTGAAATAAATGTTTTCGAAGTTCAAAATGGCAATTTTGAGCTAAGATTTATGTTATGGCGTGTGTGTGTGTGTGTGTGTGTGTGTGTGTATATATATATATATATATATATATATATATGTATATATATATATATATATATATATATATATATATATATATATATATATATATACGAAGCAAGGATGTGAGTTATTCTTGAAGCAAAGTGCGAAACTAATGTGCTAATGAAATAAAATATTTGTGTATGAGGCAATGGGCCGAGTTAACTTACAAGCTATCAAAAAGATATAAAAATAATATAAATAAAGGAAATGATATAGTAATAATATAATATGTATTAGCTATTTAAATCCCAAATTTGCGAGTAAAAGTAAAGATATTTCTAAAAAGGAATATAAATTGTTTAATCTTCAAGATGTAAAATATATGCATCTTAAAATGTGTGAGACCTTTATTGGACGAATAAAATATTATTAAATGATTAATAATATTAGATAACGATTTAAATATTATTAAATGATTAATAATATTAGATAATCAAAATATTATTAAATGATTAATAATATTAAATAACGATTAAAGTATTATTAAATAATTAATAATGTTAGTAAATGGTTTGAATATTATTAAATGATTAATAATATTAGATAATTAAAATATTATTAAATGATTAATAATATTAGGTAATGATTAAAATATTATTAAATGGTTAATAATATTTGTGAATGATTAAGATTATATTAAAGGAGTATAATTAAAATATTATTAAGTGGTTAATAATATTAAGTGACTAAAATATTGTAAGACCCCAACTTTTATAAATAAAGATGAATTTTTTATAAATATCATTTTTGAATATTATGGAGTGAAATTGATATAATGTTATAGTTGTGGGTAATATTTATAAATTTTGTAAAGTATGCAAGTTGTTATATAATATTCCATTGGTCGGGGAATATTCATTTTAACAGGGAATATTTATACGACGACACAATCATTGATGGACTCCACAACGGAATTATTGTCGGATTGAGAAAACGACAAAAATACTTTATGAAAATAACGGCGGAAGTTTTACCATTAATACTGTTGAACTACTCGGTAGTAAAAGTACAGTAATACGCTTGATTGCATAGTAGCACACGGTATTGATTATTGATACTTACGTGATAAGTCACTCAGTTTTGTTTTATTGGTATTATTAATGTAATAAAATAGAAAAGCTTTTTATATAAAACAGAATACTTTTATAAAATTATTCGTTTTATTAGGCTAATAGTAAATATTTTTTATATAAAACAGAATACTTTTATAAAGTTATCTGTTTTATTAGATAATAATTAGAATATATTATATTTTATTATGCATAGTGTTTGCATAATGCCTGCATAGTATTTGCATAGTAAAATCTTTTATAAAGTTATTCGTTTTATTAGATTATAAATAAAATATATTATATTTTATTTAAAAGATTTTGCTTTAAATATGGACCGTCAGATTAAAGTAAATCAATCTAGACCGTTCATAAGTTAGTTACTATGCAGTCCATTTTTTCTATAAATAGAAGCTCATTCCTTCATTATTTTCTTACGAATTCACTTAAACTCTAGAGAGAGAAACTATAGAGAGAAAGAAAAAAAGTATTCTGCTACTTCACTACTCCGATATCAAGTTTCTTTTACGGTAATGGATTTTATTTGTTATACTCGTAAAGGGTATTCTTTCTTTCTTATTCACGAAGAGAACTTCTGTTATTCCATTCTTTATTATTCTATTGGAATAACCTGTATACGCGGGCTACCCTATACGTGGTGACATTCTTCTATTATTCTGTCTTTATTATTATTCTGTTGGAATATCCTGTCTGTGCGTTTTACGCCGGACCTGTTCTATTATTCATTATTCTGACGGAATATCCTGTCTGTACGTTTACGCCGGACCTGGTTCCATTATTTATTATTCTGTAAGAATATTCTGTCTGTGCGTTTACGCCGGACCTAATTCCATTATTTATTATTCTATCGGAATATCCCGTCGGTGCGTTTACGCATGACCTGGTTCCATTATTTATTTTTTTATTGGAATAACCTGTCTGTGTGGTCTATCGCATGCATGGTGATTTCTTTTGTTATTCCATTCTTTATTATATTCAGTTGGTTAAAGTTTTGGCTTTTATACTCCATGAAATTAGTGGAATATCCTTGATATTTGCACTTCATTCAGTATTTTTTCATGGAAATATTCTTCCGAGTATTCTTAAATTTTACTCCACAAAGCAGTATCATGTTGACAATTGGGACGTTATTGATTCCTGGATAAATTAATTCTTGAACTTGTTTTATTGAATTCATATATCATTGTCATCATCCTCGTGTTTATATTCAGTTGAAAGTCATCTGTGGCCTGTAGTGCATAGATAGACTTGGTATGATTATGATCAGGGATTATTCGGTATAATCATGACCGTAATGTTACAAATGATGTGGTAAAAGTCCTCATTGGCCCTTAGTGCATTGATGGATAGTGGTTGGCATGATCATGACCATTAATGAATACACAAATATTCTTAGCCCGTAGTGCATGGATAATTGTGGTCGTGAAACTAAAGAATATCCTTGACCGTAGTGCAGGTGGTGATTCGATGATGTGAATTATTTATTAAGCTGAGTCCCATCGATAAAAGTCATGAAAAACCTTTTAAATCATATGAGATAGTAGATTTTATTCTCTACTTGACTCTTCTAATGGGTTGCTTGTTCCGCTGCAGTTAAACTTGATGTTTGTTATATTGTATCAGTTTAACACTGTTTAAGTCTAATGATAATTTATTCTACATTATCTTAGTCATAATATTTCTTACTGGGCTAGTTGAGCTCACCCTTTCTTTCATTGTTCTCTTCAGGAAATGAGAATATAGTTGGGACAAGTCGGGGAATGGAGTGATGGACCAGATGATAGCCTTAGTAGTCCTCACTATTCTATGTACTAGTGTGATAATAAATGTACCATTGAGTTTGTATATTGTCTATCTGACAATATTTGTATTAAAACTCACAGCATATGTTTAATCGTATTTTACACGACTGTTGTATAATTAAGTTGTATTTAAATTTTGTACCATGTATTTGGCGACTCAGAATAGGTGATGTATACCTATTTTTGGGACGTCACAGTTGGTATCAGAGCCTAGGGATATGATCCATGGCTGAGATGTGAGATAAGAACTAGGAGGGGAGAGACGGGGAATTCCTTCGCTAGTATGACCTACCTAAGTTTACTTGTTATTTAATTGGTCGGTCAGAGTATAGTGATAATATGTGATATGTTAATTAACCCTTGTTTTGTGGTAGTATTTGAAAATGACATCCGAGAATGTTGAGAATAACAATGGAGCACAGGCGACCGTTGATTCATCACATATCAATAATCATGATAATGTGCATCAGGAAGGCGATAATCCTCATGCAAACAACAACACTGACCAAATGATGAATGATGGAATGTTCAGAGGCTTTATGCAATTCGTGCAACAGCAGGCGAGAGCGGCTCCTGTCCAAAATGTAAGTGGAAACACTGAAAACTCTCGGACGATCACCGCTAAACAGTTCAAGGAGTTGGGACCACCGGAGTTTATTGGATAACCAAAACCACTTATGGCGAAAACGTGGATAAAATAGATCACCAAGATATTTGATGTCTTGGGATACGCCGAGAAGTTAAAGGTTCCCTTTGCCACCTTTATGTTGCGAGGAGAGGCAGATTACTGGTGGAAATCGGTAAAGCGTACTCAACCTGCTGCATTGAAGATGTCTTGGGAGAAGTTCCAATAACTGTTCAATAACAAGTAATTTCTCTAAAGTATTCGTCACATGAAGGAGATAGAGTTCATCAAGTTGGAGCAGAATAATATGACCGTGTCGCAGTACGAAGCTAAGTTTACCAAGCTGTCCCAATTTACGTCCCACTTGATGGATAATAAAGAGAGAATGACGCTAATATTTTTAAGAGGTTTGAAGTCGGAGATACGTCAACATCTTATATCTCGTAAACTGTGTTTGTATTCAGATGTTGTAAATAGGGCTCAGTTAGTGGAGCGCGATAACGAGTCAACACAACCTAAAGAGAACAACAAGCAAAATGATAATACCAGTGAAAGGAGTCATCGAAGCGGTGACAACAAGCGTGGAGGGAATCAACAGGATAGAAATGATAACCACTTCAGTGGTAATCATGGCCAAAACAATAAGAATGGATATTTCAAGAAGAGAAAATTCAATAATGATGGAAAGACATTAGCACCAGTACCCATGGTTAAGGAAGGAGAACGACCACCGATCATATACTTCAAATGCGGAGGGGAGGGACACATCAGTCCAAACTGCGCGATGTGTTGCCTAATTTTTTAATAGCACTTTAACACGCAAGTATACGCGTTCAATTGTAATATTCAGCAAGCAAGGATATCGTTCCCACGAGGAAATAGACTAATATTTATCAATTACTAATTTCAATGCAATTAATCCTATTTTAAACTACAAAATTTTGTTTATGATTTGAAAATTAAACTTAACAAAACTAACAATTAAAATAAGAATTTCACAAGAATAACTGCAGATTTAACAGATTAAGATTACAACTTCCCTTAGTATTTCATTTAAACCAATTTACTTCCCATTTAAATCAATTAATTAATATGAATCATTATCCAAGAATGTTTTATAGAATTCACGCACTTTTTCCAAAACACGTGAACAAATCCTCCTAACTCCAATCCTTAAGACACAAAATTACAAGGAACACCCCAGTTAATCAACTCACTATATTCCTATGTGAATCAAGTTAATTAGAGTTTAACGCACAAATTCTTTCAATGGATACAAAAGACACATAGGTATATTCCTATCCTACATGCTAATCATATTAACCCTAATCAGATTATATGAACAGATGTTATCATATCCAGATCTCAATCTATACTCCATCTTCCAATTTTATATAGATTATCACAGTAATTGTTGGCCAAACAATTAATCAATAAGCAAAAGATATAATAAATAATTCAATAAAAACCAACTTTTATTCAATGGGAAGATTTAATTTAAACTACATACCAAGTTCCGTTGCAATCTTAATAAAAATTTAGTTCATAATAATAATAAAGAAAAACATCATCCAGATGAATAATCTAAACATCCCAGATAATTACAAAAGTTAAAACTAGAGAAGAAAAGAAGAAACTCTGAATTTGCTCCAATAATCTCTCTTTAATCTTCAACCCCTGCAATTCTCCTTCGTGTTTTCCTTCGTTGTTCTATATGTAAATCTCTTGAGAAATTAAGTTGTACGTCTTTTCTAAAATCTTCTCCTATTTGTATTGGTCTCTACCCTCTTTTAGATTCCTTTTTGGCTTCAAAAACCCATTTAGCAGTAGAAAAATCCTTCTTCAGCCGCACATGAGCGCCTAGGCGCTCAACCCAGGCCATTTTCAAGCGCCTAGGCGCTTGACCAGGACCACATAATTACAAAAATGCCACTCAGCTTTAATTTTAATGATTTTTGACCTTTTTCTTCTCTCAAATGACCAATTTGTCCCTCCAGCTCCAACCTACAAGAAATAAACACAAAACACATAAAAAAAATACTAAAAAACAATTAAAGATAGCAATAATTAAGTTTAATAATATCGAATTCATAGGTATAAAACATACTCATCAAATACCCCCAAAATTAACCAATTGCTTGTCCCCAAGCAACAAAACACAATGCAATAACTAAATATGCAATGCAAATGCAAATGCAGCTATCTACATGCCTAAAATTCCAGCTGCCAAACAGAACAAAATCTATTCATCACGCCTCAGAGAAATCACAATAAACATGCTAGTACATCATACCAAGACAGATCAATAATTTCCTAGTCAATCATCAAATCTTACCCTGTCATTACTGATATAGTGCGTGTGTGCTCAACAACAATGCTAACTAATATAATGCTAAATACAACACATACTAGATCTCTTTAAAGGCATCATACAGTGTAAACTCACAAAATTCACGAACAAGCTAGATCCAACTAAAGTCAAACATCCACCAAATTCAAGAGTCCAATCCGGGATACTTATGCTTTACTTTTCATTACGGGGGGTTTTTTTTTTTTTTTTTTTTTTACCGTTTTATTGTTTTTTTTTTAACCATGACTGTGCAATGTCTCATTCCATTAGGCTAACAGTGTCACCCCTTAGCGAGCTTTCGACCAACGACTCCCAGACCATATAAGACCTTAGGGCGCTAGGTTTTAAGATACCCCTTCGGGCGTACTTACTCAAGTAACAAAGGCCCCGAAACAAAACTAGTCACGGTAAATTTTTTTTTTCCCTTTTTTTTTTAGCGAAGCTTATATATCCCAAATTTTTCCCCCAAACTTAAGTTTTTATCGAAATTTAGTCATCTCTGCCTATTCATGTCTTTCATTCCTTCACATTAGTATTATCCTTAAGAAATTCATTATGTATCACTTTAAACTTAATCAGTCAACATAGCTGTTATTAACGTGCTATCCTTATTATATCAGTTTCAAACAGGAAAAGATTCAAATCATGACAAGAATTCACATCAAAGTCTTAACAGTCAATACTATACTTGTCTACTCAATTCCAATCTCATCATTGGCCAAAACAGACTTAAACTATCTAACAGCTGGAAACATGCAACTACCTGAATTTTTCTCTCTTTTTTTTTTCAAAAATATTCGAATGAAAACTAATGAAAAACTATAAAATGAATACTAAATGAATGCAACTGGAGCTGGAAGAAAGCACCCCCAAACTTAACATATGCAATGTCCTCATTGTATATAAAAAAAACATAAGAAATTAGGCACTGAGGACTTCCCTGAAAGATCGACGCTCTATTCCTCGTCAGTATCCTCTTCTTCTTCTTCATCAACCTCATCCTCAGGGGGTAAATCAGCCGGGGGATATGCAGACAAGGGTGGAAATTGGTAGGGAGCGCCTGCTGGATTCATGCGGTCGAACATCTCTAGAAATGTTGCGCTACAGTTCTGATACATTTCTGATTGTCGCTGAGCCAAGCTATCCTGATTTCTTTCCACTCGGGTCAATCCATACTGAACTCGATTAGCCACCATCTCAATCCTTCGAGTTTGATTTCTTAATTCTTGACGAATGTCTTCAAAAAAATTTTGTGGTGGCCCAGAACTTCCAGCAGCAGTAGTAGGATTGTCATGTGACTGTTGATTAGGCTCGTCTGCAGGCTCGGGAGGCACAATAATGAAACCTAACCCTCTCGGGTGTGGTATTCCCCCTCCCCATACCTTGTACTTTTTTATCACTGAGTGGTCAATTGCGGCTAAAGGAGGTTGTGTAGCTTCTTCAGCATCCCATTTTACTCCAGCTTGTCGACATAGACCAGTAATCAAAGATGGATGAGGTAGTCCACCTGAGGTCCCTCCTTTAATTGCTCTGTCAATTGAATCATGTATAACCTGACCTACATCTATAGATTTTCCTTGTGCAATACAGAAAAGCAATGCTGCCCGTCGATTTATAACATCACTTGTATGTCTACACGGCATCAACTTGGCACAAATAAAGGCATGCCATGCTTTCCCGTAATTACTTAGTGCGGATGTAGGGAACAAAACAGCTTCTTGTTGATCTGTTAATTTCCATTGTGTTCCAGGTACACACAAGGCTTGAATGACTTCACTGTAGTCTAACTCGTGATCTAAATATTGAATGAAGCCATTATTGGGTATTGTGTTTAAGCCGTAGTAAGCATTTATTGACCCGAAACTGACTTCCACTGATTTTCCGCGAACCCAAATCATGTTACCAATATGATCTTTTGCATTGGCGTAGAATTCCTTAACAATTTTAACAACCGATGAATCTGGTTGGGCTGTAAAGTTCGCCCATCTTCTACCACCAATCATTTGCAGTAACTCCCCATCTTCTACCTCTGGACATAATCCACGCTCAGGAATTAGCGTTTTACTAGAGAGTGAATTATAATATTTGTCGGACGCACTAGCACTTGTAAATCTCTTTTTGTCATACTTAGTCGATGTGCCCGAAGTTTCGCCTCTTTGCCGTTTAGTAGCCATGAGTCGTGTGTGTGAATTGCTTACCCAATAGATGATGTTCAGAGGCTTAGTATGGGTCAATCCTCTTTGTGACAATATATCAAACACTTGGTGTGCACAAATTTTGAATACTATTGGTAGGCACTCCCCCAAACTTAATTTTCACCAAATTTGTCACTAACTAAGCACACTAGTCTTCCAATGCAATACAAACAACAATTAACAGTACCCAAACCCACTTGAGCCAACACAATGAAAGAACTAACTTCAACTTACTACCTTAGCTACTCTCCAAGCAAATCCAAATAATTTATAATAAAACTTTGGGCACTTACTTGGTTATAGCCCTAATTGATGTTCCAAGTAAAGTTGTAGGAGTTTGAACACTTACGTCAGCGAGATGAGGTTAGCATGTGAGTTGGTGCCCGGATTGGTGATGATGACCCCGAATTGGTGATGAAGGATGACTATATGGAGATTAATTGCCTTTGAGTTTGGGTAGGAGATTGAGTATTTGGTTATCCTTAGTCAAGAAGAAGATTATTATCGTGGCTAGATTAGAGGAGGAATGGGAGTTGAGTGAGTTTGAGTTGGAGTGGGAGAGCAAGAGAGTCTTTAATTTGGGTTTGTAGAAGTTGTGCCCGATTAGGGCTTTAAATTTTTTTTTCTTCGCTGCAGTAGGAGCGCCTAGGCGCTTGGGATTGCACTGATTGGACCGCCTAGGCGGTTGGCTGCAGAATGCATTGAACGCATGTAGCGCCTAGGCGCTTGGTTTGGCCCAGACTGGACCGCCTAGGCGCTTGGGGCTCGTTGTGGCTACTGTCTTGGAGCGCTTAGGCGCTGCATGATGCCTAATTTGGGGCGCTTAGGCGCTTGGGGCGGCATCTCAGCTACTGTATTGAGGTGCCTAGGCGCTTGTTTTGTACTGGGCTTGGGCGCCTAGGCGGTTGGGAATGTCTTGGGGAACTGTTTGCTTCTTTGTGCTCCCAACCTGCATACCACAGCTTAAATTAAGACTTATTCTAAAACCATAACTAAGATAAACTACATAATTAACTAAACTAACATACTAAGAAAGAAAAACAAAAACAAGATACCCTACACCACTAAGCAATTCAATAACACAAAAAATGAAGGACATGATTAGAAATCTGAGAATTTGACAAATGAATATTCTTTTATTGAGCTCATAAGTGCTTGGGTAGTCGTAGTGGCCATTAGTCGAACCCGCCAAATATGAAATCTTGTTTCCTATTCTGAAATCAATTACATATCGTGTTAGAGAACATAAGGGGTGTAACAAACCCTAAACTATAAAAGTTTAACCAGTAACGCAAATAAAAAAAATTAAAAGTAAAAAAAAAAATAATGCAAAAAAAAAATATATATATATATATATAACAATAAAATTTCCTGGGTTGCCTCCCAGTTAGCGCTTGGTTTATAGTCTTCAGCCTGACTTTCTTCTCTGTTCTAATCAGCAAGGTTGACCGATGTCTTTTCACGATTAACACAACCCCCATAGTAGTGCTTCAATCTCTGACCGTTGACTTTGAAATTACGTTTGGAATCCGGGTCTTCCACCTCCACAGCTCCGTGAGGATAAACTTTTGTAATGATAAATGGCCCTGACCAACGGGATTTCAACTTTCCTGGAAATAGTTTAAGCCTTGAATTGTATAATAGCACTGTTTGCCCTGCTTCGAACTTTCTTTCCAGAATTTTTGCATCATGCCACCTCTTAATCTTTTCTTTATATAACTTCGCGTTCTCGTATGATTGGAGTCTGAATTCATCCATTTGGTTCAATTGCAAGAGGCGATTCTCTCCCGCGGCAGACATATCAAAGTTTAACTTCTGAATTGCCCAATAAGCATTGTGTTCTAGTTCAACCGGAAGATGGCATGCCTTCCCATATACTAACCTGTACGGAGACATCCCTATCGGAGTTTTGAATGCTGTACGGTATGCCCATAAAGCATCATCTAACTTACTAGCCCAATCTTTCCGATTAGGGTTCACTATCTTCTCAAGGATTCGTTTTACTTCTCGGTTTGATACCTCGGCTTGACCACTTGTTTGTGGATGGTAAGCAGTAGCTATCTTATGAGTGACTCCGTACTTAGCGAGAATAGCTGAGAATTGCTTATTACAGAAGTGCGTGCCTTCATCACTAATGATTGCACGAGGAGTGTCGAATCTAGAGAAAATATTCTTCCGAATGAACTTAACCACAACCTTAGCATCATTGGTGGGCGATGCTATAGCTTCTACCCACTTCGAAACATAATCCACCGCTAGAAGTATATAGGAGTTGCTAAAAGATGTTGGAAATGGTCCCATGAAGTCGATGCCCCAAACATCAAACAATTCGACTTCTAAGATCATGTTTAGTGGCATCTCTTGTCGGTTTGATATATTACCAACTCTTTGGCATCTGTCACATTTCAATGAAAACACACGGGCATCCTTAAAGAGTGTTGGCCAGAAGAATCCACATTGAAGTACCTTAGCGGCCGTTCTTTCTCCCGCAAAATGTCCACCATAGGCAGATGCATGACATTGGTGTAGAATATTCTCTATTTCAATTTCCGGAACGCACCTTCTTATTACTTGATCTCCACACTGTTTAAATAAAAACGGCTCATCCCATAAATACTGTTTCACATCATGGAGAAATTTCTTCTTCTGTTGACTTGTCAAATCTGGTGGAAACACCTTACTCACAATGAAATTTACATAATCTGCATACCATGGTATATCCATCCTTACCGCATACAGTTGTTCATCCGGGAAAAATTCATTGACCACTGTTGTGTCATCTTTCTTTAGTTCTGCATTTTCTAATCGTGATAAATGATCAGCAACCTGATTTTCTGTTCCTTTTCGGTCCCTAATCTCCAAGTCGAACTCTTGTAGCAATAATACCCATCTAATTAATCTCGGCTTTGCATCTTTCTTTGTTATTAAGTACTTAATTGCTGAATGATCTGTAAACACGATCACTTTTGTCCCAATCAAATATGAGCGAAATTTATCAAATGCATAAACAACTGCTAATAGCTCTTTCTCGGTAGTGGTATAATTTAGCTGGGCATCCGTTAGCGTCTTACTAGCATAGTATATAGGGTGGAAAATTTTTTCTTTTCGTTGGCCAAGAACTGCACCAATTGCAAAGTCGCTAGCATCACACATTAATTCGAATGGGATACCCCAATCTGGCGCTATGATTACAGGTGTGGTGACTAGTTTCTTCTTCAACACATCAAAAGCTTCAAGGCATGCTTGATCAAAGTTGAATGGGACATCCTTCTCCAAAAGATTACAAAGTGGTTTCGTGATTTTGGAGAAGTCTTTTATAAATCTTCTATAAAAACCAGCGTGTCCCAAAAAACTTCGAATACCCTTTACTGAAACTGGTGGCGGTAGGTTCTCAATGGTTTCGATCTTAGCTCTATCAACCTCAATTCCTTTTGATGACACTCGGTGACCCAAGATTATCCCCTCTTGCACCATAAAATGACATTTCTCCCAATTTAAAACCAAATTCGTTTCCATACACCGTTTAAGCACAAGAGTGAGATTTTCCAAACAATAATCAAACGAATCCCCAAAAATTGAGAAATCATCCATAAATACCTCAAGATTTTGTTCGACCATATCGGAGAAAATAGCCATCATACACCGTTGAAATGTCGCCGGCGCGTTACATAATCCAAAAGACATTCTGCGAAAAGCAAAAGTACCATATGGGCATGTGAATGTCGTCTTCTCCTGATCCTCGGGTGCAATGGCAATTTGGTTATAACCTGAGTATCCATCCAAAAGACAATAATACTCATGTCCTGCAAGCCTGTCCAACATCTGATCTATGAATGGTAGAGGAAAATGGTCCTTACGAGTGGCCTTATTTAACTTTCTATAATCCATACACACCCGCCAACCCGTAACTGTTCGAGTAGGGATCAATTCATTATGTTCATTTGTAACTACTGTCATTCCCCCTTTCTTTGGCACACATTGGACTGGACTTACCCATGAGCTATCTGAGATAGGGTAGATAATTCCCGCATCCAACCATTTAATGATTTCCTTTTTGACAACTTCCTTCATGATGGGATTGAGTCTTCGTTGTTGTTCAATAGTTGGTTTCGCTTCATCATCCAGTAAAATCTTATGCATGCAAATTGATGGGCTTATCCCCTTGATATCCGCAAGAGTCCATCCAAGAGCAGTCTTGTATTGCCGAAGTACCCTTAGTAGCTTTTCTTCTTGAACCTTATCAAGTGATGCAGAAATAATAACTGGAAAGGTAGAAGAAGAACCAAGGTAGGCATACCGTAGATGGTTAGGCAATGGCTTAAGTTCCAAGCTGGGCGGTTCTTCTAAGGATGATTTCACCTTTTCATCCGGTTTTCCCCAATAATCCAGAGGTTCAAATTTTTGCAAGCATCGTGTGAACTTCGGAGCTGAATCTAGCATTTCAACCCATTCTAGCACAGTTAAATCATCAGATAAATTTTCACTTACCAATGCAGTTTTAAGAGGGTCTTCATTCACAGACACACTAAATACCTCCCTTGTCACTCCTTCAATCAGATCAACTTTAAAGCACTCTTCCTCTCCCTTCGGGAATTTCATAGCCTTGAAAACATTAAAAGTTACTTCTTCATCTTGGACTCTCATCGTTAACTCTCCTTTTTGTACATCAATTAATGTCCTTCCAGTGGCTAAAAATGGTCTTCCAAGGATAATGGGTATGTCTTTATCCTCTTCATAGTCCAACACAATGAAGTCAGCTGGGAATATGAATTTGTCCACCTTCACTAATATGTCTTCCACAATGCCCCTAGGGTATGTCACTGATCTATCTGCGAGCTGTAAAGAGATATTTGTTGGCTTTGGTGCTGGTAATCCCAACTGAGTGTAGATCGAAAGCGGCATCAAGTTAATACTCGCACCCAAATCGCACAAACATCTATTAAAGAACTGGGGTCCAATCGTGCACGGTACGGTGAAGCTACCCGGATCCTTCAACTTCGGTGGTAACTTTCTTTGCAGAATTGCGCTACATTCTTCTGTCAGCGCTACAGTTTCGAACTCCCCTAGCTTCCTCTTTCTTGCTAAAATATCTTTCATGAATTTCGCATAGCTAGGCATTTGTTCTAAAGCATCTGCAAATGGAATATTGATTTGCAACTTTTTGAACACTTCTAAAAATTTTGAAAACTGTCTCTCTAATTTCTGCTTTTGCAATCTTTGAGGAAATGGCACAGGTGGTACAACTGTTGTTTGCTTATCTTCTTGTTGTTTTTGCACAACGTTTTCCCCAGATTTACTTTCCGAATTTCCACTCTCTTTTTCGTCATTCTCAGCAGAAATTATTTTCTTTTGTCCGTCTAAATTTGTAGTCAACTCCTTCCCACTTCTGAGTGTAACTGCCTTACAATGTTCATTTCCATCATTCCTTGGATTTTTTTCCGTATCACTAGGTAAAGAACCGGGAGTTCTAGTATTCAAAGCACTAGCTATCTGCCCCATTTGGTTCTCAAGATTCTTTATTGCAGCTGATTGGTTTTTCGTTGTGGCTTCAAACTGAGTTGCCAACCTTGCCAATAATTCTTCCATTTGTGATAGCTTGTCAGGTTGATAAGGCTGTGGGTGTTGTTGAGATTGTTGATGTGGCTGAAATCCAGGTGGATATGATTGCCTTGGAGCTTGTGCTTGAGCATGTGACTGATTACTACTCCAAGAAAAATTTGAGTTGTTTCTCACTCCTGGATTGTAACTGTTTGGATAACTGCCCTGCTGCCTATTATAACTGGAAACGAACTGGACTGATTCAGGATTTATTGCACATTGATCACTTGAGTGGCTACCCGCACATATTTCACAAATTGTTTCCATTTTCTGAACTGGTTGTACCCCAAGTGCATCTATCTTCTTTGTAAGAGCAGAAATCTGAGCTGTCACTTGAGCTGATAATGCTGTCATCGCATCCACTTCATAAACCCCTACTGTCCTTGGCTGAGTCGTTCTTGCTGTAGGCCATTGATAATTATTAGCTGCCATGGTTTCAAGCAACTGATACCCCTCATCACAATTCTTGGCCATAATAGCTCCTCCCGCTGCAGCATCTATACTCGATCTCACTGTGCTGAATAAACCGTTATAAAAAGTTTGCACCTGAAGCCATTTAGGAATCCCATGGTGTGGACATTTTCGCAATGAGTCTTTAAATCTCTCCCATGCTTCATATAGTGATTCTGAATCGTGCTGAACGAAAGAGAAGATATCGTTCCGTAACTTTGCTGTTTTTGCAGGTGGGAAAAACTTTGCAAGAAATTTCTGAGCTAGGTCGTTCCATGTAGTAATCGAGCCTGGTGGTAGTGAATGGAGCCAACTCTTAGCCTTATCTCTGAGAGTAAATGGAAACAACCTTAGCCTTATTGCATCCTCTGACACATTATTGTACTTAAAAGTATCGCAGATTTCTATAAAGCTGACTATGTGATCGTTCGGATCATCATTCGGTAACCCTCCAAACTGACATGAATTTTGAATCATCTGTATTGTCCCCGGTTTTATCTCAAAACTTGTAGCAGTAATGGCAGGCCTCGTAATACTTGACTGAATTTCAGTAACCCGCGGCGTAGCATAATCCCGCAGTGCTTTTTGCTCTTCTTCAGCCATAGTATCTTTCTTTTCAAGTGCCTCTTTGGTTTCTTTAACCCACTGACGCAACTGTTGAAACCTTTTTTCGATGTCGTCCTCGTAAGGCAATAAATCTGGCTTCTTCGATCGCGTTTGCATACACTAGTCAAGAGCACCTGAATAGAATAGAAAAGAGAAAAACGTTTAAATTAAGATTAATTCTATCAAAATCAATAATGACAAAAAATTTAAACTAATTTCCCCGGCAGCGGCGCCAAAAACTTGTTGCCTAATTTTTTAATAGCACTTTAACACGCAAGTATACGCATTCAATTGTAATATTCAGCAAGCAAGGATATCGTTCCCACGAGGAAATAGACTAATATTTATCAATTACTAATTTCAATGCAATTAATCCTATTTTAAACTACAAAATTTTGTTTATGATTTGAAAATTAAACTTAACAAAACTAACAATTAAAATAAGAATTTCACAAGAATAACTGCAGATTTAACAGATTAAGATTACAACTTCCCTTAGTATTTCATTTAAACCAATTTACTTCCCATTTAAACCAATTAATTAATATGAATCATTATCCAAGAATGTTTTATAGAATTCACGCACTTTTTCCAAAACACGTGAACAAATCCTCCTAACTCCAATCCTTAAGACACAGAATTACAAGGAACACCCCAGTTAATCAACTCACTATATTCCTATGTGAATCAAGTTAATTAGAGTTTAACGAACAAATTCTTTCAATGGATACAAAAGACACATAGGTATATTCCTATCCTACATGCTAATCATATTAACCCTAATCAGATTATATGAACAGATGTTATCATATCCAGATCTCAATCTATACTCCATCTTCCAATTTTATATAGATTATCACAGTAATTGTTGGCCAAACAATTAATCAATAAGCAAAAGATATAATAAATAATTCAATAAAAACCAACTTTTATTCAATGGGAAGATTTAATTTAAACTACATACCAAGTTCCGTTGCAATCTTAATAAAAATTTAGTTCATAATAATAATAAAGAAAAACATCATCCAGATGAATAATCTAAACATCCCAGATAATTATAAAAGTTAAAACTAGAGAAGAAAAGAAGAAACTCTGAATTTGCTCCAATAATCTCTCTTTAATCTTCAACCCCTGCAATTCTCCTTCGTGTTTTCCTTCGTTGTTCTATATGTAAATCTCTTGAGAAATTAAGTTGTACGTCTTTTCTAAAATCTTCTCCTATTTGTATTGGTCTCTACCCTCTTTTAGATTCCTTTTTGGCTTCAAAAACCCATTTAGCAGTAGAAAAATCCTTCTTCAGCCGCACATGAGCGCCTAGGCGCTCAACCCAGGCCATTTTCAAGCGCCTAGGCGCTTGACCAGGACCACATAATTACAAAAATGCCACTCAGCTTTAATTTTAATGATTTTTGACCTTTTTCTTCTCTCAAATGACCAATTTGTCCCTCCAGCTCCAACCTACAAGAAATAAACACAAAACACATAAAAAAAATACTAAAAAACAATTAAAGATAGCAATAATTAAGTTTAATAATATCGAATTCATAGGTATAAAACCTACTCATCACGATGCCATTCAAAGCATGTTATAATTGTGAAAGATAAAGTCACCTAGCCTGATTTTGTCGTTCACCGAAGACAAGTTCAGCTAGATTGGAGGCACCAAAGGACGTCCCAGAAAAGTCAAAATCGGTAGTGCAAGGGAGAGCGTTTGTTGTGACCTCCCAAAAAGCAAGGAACCCGAATGAGGTCATCACGGGTAATCTTATCATAAACTCTAACGAAGTCTATACCTTATTTGATACCGTTCTACCCATTCTTTTATTTCTCCTATTTGCGCTCAATGATTAAATTTGACTCCGGAGAAATTAGACTTTGACTTATCTGTGGAAACTCCGTTGGGAGAAACTTTCATTACATCCACTGTTTATAGGTCTTGTTTGGTTCAAATCGGTACCCTCACATTACCTGTTAATCTTATTTCATTGAAAATACTTGCATTTGATGTAATTCTAGGGATTGATTGGTTAATTACTCATCATGCAAAAATTGATTATTTTCGTAAGGCGGTTAGCTTTCATATTCCTAATCAACCTATTATGCGAATTCAAACAACCAAACCATTAAAATCAATCACTGTCATCTCAAGCCATAAAGCTATTCGTCTATTGAAAAATGGATGTCAAGCTTTCTTAGCTCATGTCACGGATCTAAACAAAAATACTTCAGTTTTGAATGATATTTCTATTGTTAATGAATTTTCTGACGTATTCCCTGAAGAACTTCTTGGCCTATCCCCAGAGCGTGAAATTGAATTTTGTATCGACCTTGAACCCGGTACAAAACCCATTTCTAAAGCCCCATATCGAATGACTCCTATTAAACTTCAGGAGTTAAAGACCCAACTGCAGGAATTGTAAGATATTGGCATTATTCGTCCTAGTACTTCTCCTTGGGGTGCTCCTGTTCTATTCGTGAAGAAGAAAGATGGGAGTATGCGACTTTGTATTGATTATCGGGAGTTGAATCATGTCACCATCAAAAATAGGTACCAATTGCTATGTATTGATGACCTGTTTGACCAGTTGCAAGGAGCACAATTCTTTTCAAAAATTGATCTTCGTTCTGGATATCATCAGCTGAAGGTTAGAACTGAGGATATTCCAAAGACTTCCTTTAGAACTCGGTACGGGCATTATGAATTCTTAGTCATGTCTTTTGGATTGACTAATGCTACTGCTTCCTTCATGGATATGATGAACCGAGTATTCAAGGAATATTTGGATCACTTTGTGGTCGTCTTTATTGATGACATCCTTATTTATTCCAAAAGCTGTGAAGATCATGAGCAACACTTGAGGCTGACACTCCAAAAGCTTTGTGAATATAAGCTTTATGCCAAGTTGAAGAAATACGAGTTCTGGCTTGAGGAAGTAGCATTCCTTGGGCACGTAGTATCAAGTCATAGAATATCTGTTGACCCGACAAAGATTGAAGCAATTTAAAGCTGAGAGCAACCTAAATCAGTGACCGAAGTACGTAGCTTTCTCAGTTTAGCTGGTTATTATCAGAGATTCATGGAAGGATTTTCTAGAATCGCTACTCCATTAACTCAGCTGACTCGGAAAGATACAAAGTTCAGTTGGAGCGAAGAATGTGAGAAGAGTTTTCAAGAACTCAAGAGGAGACTCATTTCAGCACCTGTTCTTACAATACCATCTGGCTCGGAGGGATTTGTCATCTACAGTGATGCTTCGGGCAAATGGTTGGGATATGTTCTCATACAGCATGGGAAAGTCATAGCCTATGCCTCAAGACAACTCAAAGAATATGAGAAGAATTATCCCACTCATGATCTAGAGTTGGCAGCTATTGTCTTCGCACTTAAAATTTGGAGGCATTACTTATATGGGGAGAAAGTGGAGATCTTTACAGATCATAAAAGCCTCAAATATTTCTTCACTCAAAAGGAACTCAACATGCGACAACGACGTTGGCTGGAACTGTTGAAAGATTATGATCATACCATCCAATGCCATCCTAGAAAAGCGAACGTGGTAGCTGATGCATTGAGTAGAAGATCATATGCAAGTACGAGTGCGATATTGTCAACGTAAAGGCTCATTTTGTGTCACTTGCAAAGGATGGAGATAGAGTTAAAGACTCCAGAGACCCATGTGATGATGGTGAATATACGAGTAGAACCGACTTTAATTGATAAAGTTAAAGCTGCTAAAGCTGCAGACCTGGAGCTGATGCGTATGAGGAAGAAAGTGCAAGAAAGTGCTATGCTGGAAGCAAAAATCGATGAAGAAGGAATTCTTCGAGTCAACTCCGAACTTTGTGTTCCTAACAACCCTGAATTAAAGTATAAAATCATGATGGAGGCGCACAACACACCGTTTGCAATCCATCCTGGGAGTACCAAAATGTATCGTGATCTTCGTCATACATTTTGGTGGAGCAATATGAAGAGAGAGATAGCGATGTTTATCTCAAGGTGTCTAACTTGTCAACGAGTCAAAGCGGAGCATCAAGTACCAAAAGATCCATTGCAACCACTTGAAATTCCAGAATGGAAGTGGGAGCACATTACCATGGATTTCATTACTGGTCTTCCCAAGGTTTCTCAAGGCATTGATGCAATTTGGGTCATTATTGATAGATTGACCAAGTCTGCTCATTTCTTACCAATACCAGAAACTTATACACTTGAACGTCTTTCTCGTATGTACATAAACGAGATTGTAAGACTGCATGGTATACCAGTATCCATAGTTTTTGATCGAGACACAAGATTCACTTCACGATTTTGGGTTAGTTTGCAAAAAGCTATGGGCACAGATTTACGATTTAGTTCGGCATATCATCCCCAGACGGACGGACAATCAGAGAGGACTATTCAAACTCTTGAAGATTTATTAAGACTCTGTGTCCTTGACTTCAAGAGAAGTTTGGATAAGTTCTTACCATTGGTGGAGTTTTCCTACAACAACAGTTATCAAGCAAGTATTGGCATGGCTCCATTCGAGGCGTTGTATAGAAGAAAGTGTCGTTCTCCAGTATGCTGGGCTGAGGCGGGTGAAGCAACGTTGTTGGGATCGGAGTTGGTACGTATGACTACGGATAAGATTCAAACGATCCGGCAACGTATAAAAACCTCACAAGACCGACAAAAGAGTTATGCTGATCTTCATCGAAAGGACATGGAATTTGATATAGGAGATCATGTGTTGTTACAAGTTGCTCCGTGGAAAGGAGTTACGAGATTTAGAAAGAGAGGAAAACATAATCCTCGATTCATTGGCCCATTTTTAATCCTCGATCGAGTAGGAATGTGGCCTATAGATTCGATTTACCGCCAAGTATGTCTCGTGTTCATAATATTTTTCACATATCCATGTTACGTAAATATGTGGAAGACCGAAACCACATTATTGAGTTAAAACCGGATGAAATAGCGGAAGATTTAAAGTATGAAGAGGTTCCTGTTCAAATCTTGGATAAGAAGGAACATATTCTACGCTCCAAGGTTATACCTCAAGTCAAAGTTTTGTGGAGAAATCACGATGTTGAGGAAATGACCTGGGAGTTAGAATCTGAAATGAAGTCAAGGTATCCTTACCTCTTCGATATACCAGGTAAGTACCCTAATTTCGAGGGCGAAATTTCATAAGAAGGGGAGGTTGTAAGACCCCAACTTTTTATAAATAAAGATGAATTTTCTATAAATATCATTTTTGAATATTATGGAGTGAAATTGATATAATGTTATAGTTGTGGGTAATATTTATAAATTTTGCAAAGTATGCAAGTTGTTATATAATATTCGATTGGTCGGGAAATATTCGTTTTAATAGGGAATATTCGTACGACGACACAATCATTGATGGACACCACAACGGAATTATTATCGGATTGAGAAAACGATAAAAATACTTTATGAAAATAACGGCGGAAGTTTTACCATTAATACTGTTGAACTACTCGGTAGTAAAAGTACAGTAATACGCGTGGTTGCATAGTAGCACACGATATTGATTATTGATGCTTACGTGATAAGTCACTCAGTTTTGTTTTATTGGTATTATCAATGTAATAAAACAGAAAAGCTTTTTATATAAAACATAATACTTTTATAAAGTTATTCGTTTTATTAGGCTAATAGTAAAATCTTTTTATATAAAACAGAATACTTTTATAAAGTTATCTATTTTATTATACAATAATTAGAATATATTATATTTTATTATGCATAGTATTTGCATAGTGTCTGTATAGTTTTTGTATAGTAAAATCTTTTATAAAGTTTTTCGTTTTATTAGATTATAAATAGAATATATTATATTTTATTTAAAAGATTTTGCTTTAAATATGGACCGTCAGATTAAAGTAAATCAATCTAGACCGTTCATGAGTTAGTTACTATGCAGTCTATTTTTTCTATAAATAGAAGCTCTTTTCTTCATTATTTTCTTACGAATTCACTTAAACTCTAGAGAGAGAAACTATAGAGAGAAAGAAGAAAAGTATTCTGCTACTTCACTACTCGGATATCAAGTTTCTTTTACGGTAAGGGATATTATTTTTTATACTCGTAAAGGGTATTCTTTCTTTCTTATTCATGAAGAGAACTTCTGTTATTCCATTCTTTATTATTCTATTGGAATAACCTATATACGCGGGCTACCCTATACTTGGTGACATTCTTCTATTATTCCGTCTTTATTATTATTCTGTTGGGATATCTTGTTTGTGCATTTTACGCCGGACCTGGTTCCATTATTTATTATTCTGTCGGAATATCTTGTCTGTGCGTTTACGCCGGACCTGGTTCCATTATTTATTATTCTGTCGGAATATCCTATCTGTGCGTTTATGCCGGACATGGTTCTATTATTTATTATTCTGTCGGAATATCCTGTCGGTGCGTTTACGCATGACCTGGTTCAATTATTTATTTTTCTGTTGGAATAACCTGTCTGTGCGGTCTATCGCATACATGGTGATTTCTTTTGTTATTCCATTCTTTATTATATTAAGTTGGTTAAAGTTTTGACTTTTATACTCCATGAAATTAGTGAAATATCCTTGATATTTGCGCTTCATCCAGTATCTTTTCATGGAAATATTCTTTCGAGTATTCTTAAATTTAACTCCACAAAGCAGTATCATGTTGACAATTTAGACGTTATTGGTTCCTAGATAAATTAATTCTTGAAGTTGTTTTATTGAATTCTTATATTATTGTCATCATCCTCATGTTTATATTCTGTTGAAAGTCATATGTGGCCTGTAGTGCATAGATGGACTTGGTATGATTATGACCAGGGATTATTCGGTATAATCATGACTTTAATGTTACAAATGATGTGGTAAAAGTCCTCATTGGCCCGTAGTGCATTAATGGATAGTGGTTGGCATGATCATGACCATTAATGAATACATAAATATTCTTGGCCCGTAGTGCATGGATAATTGTAGTCGTGATACTAAAGAATATCCTTGGCCGTAGTGCAGGGGTGATTCGATGATGTGGATTATTTATTAAGCTGAGTCCCAGCGATAAAAGTCACGAAAAACTTTTTAAATCATATGAGATAGTAGATTTTATTCTCTACTTGGCTCTTCTAATTGGTTGTTTGTTCCGCTGCAGTTAAACTTGATGTTTGTTATATTGTATCAGTTTAACACTGTTTAAGGCTAATGATAATTTATTCTGCATTATCTTAGTCATAATATTTATTACTAGGCTAGTTGAGCTCACCCTTTCTTTCATTGTTCTCTTCAGGAAATGAGAATATAGTTGGGACAAGTAGGAGAATGGAGTGATGGACCAGATGATAGCATTAGTAGTCCTCACTATTCTATGTAATAGTGTGATAATAAATGTAATGAGGACCCCATTGAGTTTGTATATTGTCTATCTGATAATATTTGTATTAAAACTCACAACATATGTTTAGTCATATTTTACACGACTGTTGTATTATTAAGTTGTATTTGAATTTTGTACCTTGTATTTGGCGACTCAGAATAGGTGATGTATACCTATTTTGGGGGCGTCACAAATATTATTAAGGGATAATGATATTACTAATGAGTTAAAGAATTGTTCAATGTTTGATTACGTGGCTAAATATTAGGTAATTTATTATTTGAGTAATAGTATTGTGATATAAAGTGTATTATGCTAACTAGAAGATCGATCTTATTAATAATAGGTCTTTCATAAGAGAATAAATTAGATTGTTTAGCGGTAATCAGCGGTACAAGCAAGTTTTCTAACTCAAACTCGAGTTCATAATTTTTCAAGAATGCTAGTGGTTTAATTATTGACAATTATTCCACATCCATGATTTTTGATTTGCACTTACTGCAGATTGCATATGTTTATCAAGTATAAAAGGTGATGAGTGGATTTTATACCTACGAATCGGTTTCTAATTTGGACTTAAACTATGTTGATCCTGTCTATTTATGTTCGTTTTTACTTGTATTGTGTTTGCTTTATGTTTAGGAGTGCAATACGTGGCATGGTGGTATAATGGCAGCGTTATGGCGAGGAATGGCATGAAAAAGGTAAAATTAGAACTGCAAGACACACCCCCCGTCGGGGCGGGGGTACATAGCCCAACTACGGTAGCACCCCCCGCTTGGGTGGGATTCATAAGTGCAAAAACCCCCGCCGGAGTGGGGGTGCGGGAAGAGATAAAGTGTTTTAATTAAATTAGAACTTTGCAGCTGCGTACAAGGATCAGTTTGGCATGGATTGGAACTCTGTTGGGCGTCGTTTTGGAACTAAATGCATGACTTATGCTGGGATATAAGAGAATCATAACAAGAGAGATCAAGGAATCAATCAATTAACAAGATTCAAACGCTAATTTCAGAAGAACATTGGAGGAGAGGATTCGAAGGTCAAGATCACGAAGATTGCAAATTGGAGCGAGGATAAGGGTGGTTTTGTAACTATTCTTTATTTTTTAATTCAATTATTGTAATTGGGATGATGAATTTCTCTATCTTTTTAGTATTTAATTCGTTTATGATGAACTAAGTTACTTTTTAGGCTTACAATGGATCTTTATTGTTGAATAGTAATTGTCATGCCTTGATTTCAGTTTAATAATCTATCAATTCAGTTTATCTATTGTGATTTGTACTTTAATTTATGAATTTCTTGATCACCAGTTCTGTGTGGATTTATATGGATTCGAGAGATGATGTATGATTCTAGACTTAGTCACTATAGCATGTGTTCTTGAATTCTGTGTTTTAATGGAAACTTGAGGAATGTTTAGGATGCGATATACCTAGCATTGCATGTAATCGGGTAAAGAACTTGAATTTAAACCTTCTTTAATTTTAATTTATATAGAAATATAGTGAATTAGTTAATTAGGGTGTTTAGCTAAATTCTACCAAAATTGTGGATTTAAGGTAATATGGTGCTAGTGCATCGAGATATGGCTAATTCTACTTAAGTGTTTTTGATTAATAAATTGAGATAGTGAATTAAACTAAAATAAGGTGTGATAATCTGAGGGAGACGTAAAGTGAAGTTGTAAGCCTAATTCTCCATTATTTACTTGAAATTTGTGGTTGCTTAGAGTGTTGATTGATTTGAATTTTTAGTTCTTAGTTTTTATTAGTTTTAAGTATTAATTTGAATAGTTTAATAAAATTGGGTTGATAAAAAATTGGTAATTGTTAGGTTTAATTTCATACTAGTCTATGTGGGAACAATACTTTTCTCATCATTATATTACTTGTTGACGACGTGCACTTGCGTGTAGAGCGTATTTAGAATTTGACCAACAAGTTTTTGGCGTTGTTATTGGGGAATAGTTTTGATTTTATATTTTTCAATATCAGTTTAATTAGTTCAGTTTTACTTAAACAAAATTTTCTTTTTCCTTTGTTCTTTCGTGTTTCAGGTTCTCTGAGTTAGTTTATGCAAACTCGATCTAAGAAGCCAGACTTGCTTCCTTTCAAGGATGACATCGAGAAAAGGTTTCAAAGGTTGAGTAAGTGGATTAAGGACACTAAGGAGAATTTTGAGAAATAGGAAGAAACTATGGCTGCAGAGGATCACAAAGTGCTAAGGGATTATGCTACTCGTAGGGTGACTGAGCTTCAGTCAAGTATCACCAGGCCTACGATAGCTGCGAAAAAGTTTGAGATCAAGCCTGACACCATACAAATAATTCAGAACTCAGTACAGTTTGGGGGATTAGCCAACGACGATCGGAATGAGCACTTGCTTAGCTTTCTGGAAATAAGTGACACCTTCAGATACAATGGAGTGTCGGATGATGCAGTCAGACTTTGTTTGTTCCCGTTCACACTGCGGGATAAGGCAAAAAGTTGGTTGCACTCTCTACCGCCAGGGTCGATTACTACATGGGACGACCTTGCCAAGAAGTTCCTAGATAAGTTTTTCCAACCAACCAAGACTGCTAAGATGAGAAACGAGATTACGATATTTGAATAGCTGTATGGGGAGTCATTGTACGAGGTATGGGAAAGGTACAAGGAATTACTCAGAAAGTGCCCATATCATGGACTACCTAAAGGGCTGTAAATGAACATATTCTACAATGGGTAAGTCGTATTCTCAGAACTAGCATAGATGCAGGTTCGGGTGGAGCTTTCATGGCTAGGAGTTATGAAGAGGCTTATGATCTGATAGAGATGATGGCGGCTAACAACTACCAGTGGCCTATAAAGAGAATGACACAGCCTAGGCTATCTGGGGTGTTAGAGGTAGACGGGGTAACAGCGTTAACGGCATAAATTTTAGCTTTGTCGAAGAAAATAGATGCTCTGATGGGTGCACAAACACAGCAGGTTGCGTATGTTTATGAGTTATGTGCTGGGGAACATCCAACAGAACAGTGTACCATTAACCCAGTAGCGGTACAATTTATGGGCAACTATAACAGGATTCTACAGAATATGTA
This sequence comes from Panax notoginseng, assembly GCA_016801055.1. Lineage (NCBI taxonomy): Eukaryota > Viridiplantae > Streptophyta > Magnoliopsida > Apiales > Araliaceae > Panax > Panax notoginseng. The sequence goes on from CM029015.1 coordinate 57,365,577, forward strand.
TCAGAATGCCTACAATCCAGGGAATAGAAATCATCCTAACTTTTCGTGGGCTAATAATCAAAATTAGAAGGCTCCACGACCTTTATATCCCCTGGGGTTTCAAAATCAGCATCAACAAGCAGCTCCGCAACAAGATAAAAAGAAAGATTTAGAAGAGCTATTGTTGAAGTACATATCTGGTAATGAGGTGGCAATGAAATCACAAGTAGCGGCCATCAAAAACTTAGAAAATTAGATGGGAAAACTTGCCTTAGGACTTAATAACAGACCTCAAGGGACTCTACGTAGTGACACAAAAAAGAATCCGAAGGGAAATCATGAGCAGTGTCAAGCAATCACTTTGAGGAGTGGAAAGCATCTTGAGGGGCAGAATGTAGAAAATTCAGCTAAAAAAGATGGAAATCAAGGTGAAGAAAAAGTGGTTGAAGAGAAGTAGAAAAGTAAGTGGACAAGAGCAAGACAGATGCGGAGCCAGTTGTGTATCCTCCACCGCCATTTCAGTAGAGGGTCTAAAAATAGAAATTAGACAAGCAACTTGTAAAATTTTTGGAAGTTTTTAGGAAACTTCATGTCAACATTCCTTTTGCAGAAGCCCTAGAGCAAATGCCGAGTTATGCCAAACTTATGAAGGGGATTCTGTCAAGAAAAAAGAAATTAGTGGATTAAGAGACGATAGCTTTAACGGAGGAATACAGTGTAGTTCTACAGAGAAAGCTACCTCCAAAGTTGAAGGATCCGGGGAGTTTTACCATTCCTTACACAATCGGTAATATGGCCTTCAACAAGTGTTTGTGTGATTTGGGGGCGAGTGTGAACCTCATGTTTGTCAGTGTATACTCAATTGGGTTTTCCAGCTTCGAAGCCTACAAATATATCTCTACAGTTAGCGGATAGATCGGTGACATATCCAAGAGGAATTGTGGAAGACATTCTAGTTAAGGTGGATAAATTTATTTTTCCAACAGATTTTATAATTTTGGATTATAAGAGGACAAAAGCATCCCAATTTTCTTAGGGAGGCCATTTTTGGCTACGGGTAGGACTCTCATCGACGTTTAGAAAGGGGAATTAACCATGAGGGTACAAGACCAGAAAGTCAAATTCAATGTGTTTAAGGCCATGAGGTTCCCTACAGATGAGGAGGAGTGTTTCTGGTTGGATATGATCGACATAATAGTTAATGAAGATTTGGTTAAAAGTTTGGTCAAAGATCCGTTGGAAAATACTCTATTGGGGGATGAAGACTTGGATGATCCAGAGTTCGTATACTATTTGCATATGTTGGATTCTTTGTCTCGAGTTTGTAGGTTTAAGGTTCCGTTCGAGCCACTACACACAGAAGATAAAGCTTCAGCTCGGATGAAATCTTCACTTGAGGAGCCACCCATTCTTGAGCTCAAACCGCTTCCTAAACACCTCAGGTATGCTTATTTGGGTAATTCAAATACTTTACCTATTATTATTTCATATGCGCTTAACGAATTGTAGGAAAGTAAATTGTTGAGGATTTTGAGAGAATACAAGTCTGCGATTGGGTGGATAATTACCAACATTAAGGGGATCAACCCTTCCTTCTACATGCATAAGATTCTTATGGAAGAGGATGCAAAGTCAACCGTGGAACAATAAAGACAGTTAAATCCAATCATGAAAGAAGTTGTAAAGAAGGAAATACTGAAGTGGTTGGATGCGGGAATTATTTACCCAATTTCAGACAGTGCATGGGTTAGTCAAGTTCAGTGTGTTTTGAAAAAGGGTGGAATGAGAGTAGTGAAGAACAATGACAATGAACTGATTTCGACGAGGACAGTGACCGGATGGAGGGTTTGCATGGACTACAGAAAGTTAAATAAGGCTACCCAGAAAGACCACTTCCCTCTACCATTTATCGATCAGATGTTGGACCGGTTAGCTAGGCATGAATACTACTATTTATTGGATGGATATTCGGGGTACAACCAAAAAGTTATAGCTCCCGAGGATCAAGAAAAGACCACTTTTACATGCCCATACAATACCTTTGCATTTAGAAGCATGTCCTTTGGGTTATGTAACGCACCGATGACTTTCCAAAGATGTATGATGGAAGAACGTGGATGTTTTCATGGACGACTTGTTAGTCTATGGAAACACTTTTGATAAATGTCTAGAGAATCTGGTCATGGTCTTGAAGCGATGCGTAGAAACAAACTTGGTGCTTAACTGGGAGAAGTGCCACTTTATGGTTGAAGAAGGAATAATTCTTGGGCACAAGGTCTCTGCGAAAGTTTTAGAGGTTGATAAGGCAAAATTGTACACGATTGAGAATCTTCCACCACCAAATTCAGTTAAGGGAATCTGTAGTTTTTTTGGACACGCCAGATTCTATCAAAGGTTTATAAAGGATTTCTCTAAGATTGTAAAACCACTGTGCAGTCTCTTAGAGAGAGATGCAGTGTTCAGTTTTGATGAAGAGTGTAAAACAACGTTTGAAAAGTTAAAAAAGAAATTGACTATAGCTCCAGTGATCGTAGCACCGGATTGGACGATGCCTTTTGAATTAATGTGTGATGCTAATGACTACGCGATAGGGGCTGTTTTGGGTCAACGCCGAGAGAAGATATTCCATGCCATATACTACGCAAGTAAAACCCTCACGGATGCCCAATTGAACTACAGAAACACCGAGAAGGAGTTACTTGTAAAAGTATACGCCTTTGACAAATTCAGAGCTTACTTAATATGAACAAAAGTGGTGGTATACACGGATCACTTAGCGATTCGTTATTTGATCTCAAAGAGGATGCTAAGTCTAGACTAATTAGATGTATTTTACTCCTTCAAGAATTCGACTTGGAAATAAAGGATAGGAATGGGAAAGAAAATCAAGTGGCGGATCATCTTTCAAGGCTAGAAAATTCGGATAAGGATGGGGCAGATAAATGTGTAATCAATGAATCATTTCTAGATGAGCAGCTTTTTGGAGTCAACTCAGAGTTTCCATGGTATGCAGATTTTGCCAATTACTTGGTGAGCAAAATCCTTCCCCCTGATCTGACACGTCAGCAAAAGAAAAAGTTTCTACATGATGTCAAGTGGTACATGTGGGACGAGCCCTATTTATTCAAACAATGTGCAGACAAAATGATTTGGAGATGTGTGTCATACATCGAAGTGAAAAATATTTTGCATAAATGCCATTCATCTGCTTATGGGGGAAATTATAGTAGTGAGCGAACAGCGGCTAAGATACTTCAGTCAGGATTCTTTTGGCTGACTGTGTTTAAGGATGCCCATTAGTTCGTGAAAAATTGTGACATATGCCAAAGGGTGGGTAATATCTCGAAGAGGAATGAGATGCCGCTCAACACGATCATGGAAGTTGAAGTTTTTGATGTGTGGGGGATGGACTTCATGGGACCTTTTCCTCCTTCATTCAACAACCTGTACATCTTACTAGATGTGGATTACGTGTCAAAGTGGGTTGAAACCGTAGCACTCCCTACCAATGATGCCAAGGTCGTTCTTAAATTCCTACAGAAGAATGTCTTCATAAGATTTCGTATGCCAAGAACAATCATAAGTGATGAGGGACGTCACTTCTATAATAGGTCATTTGCAGCTCTCTTGGCAAAGTATGTGGTTAATCATAGGGTTGCAACATCGTATCACCCCCAAACGAGTGGTCAAGCTGAGGTTTCCAACAGAGAGGTGAAGAAAATTTTAAAGAAGGTAGTAAATCCAATCAGAAAAGATTGGTCTCTAAAGTTAGATGACGCAGAATGGGCTTATAGGACAGCATAGAAGACGCCAATAGGGATGTCTCTGTATCAGCTGGTCTATACAAAAGCGTGTCACCTCCCAGTGGAATTACAACATAAGGCATATTGGGTTATTCAAAAACTCAACTTTGATCAAATAACTACAAGAGAGAAGAGGTTACTCCAATTGAACGAACTCGATGAATTTTTACTACAAGCGTATGAGAACTCAAAGTTGTACAAAGAAAAAGTTAAGAAGTGGCATGACCAAATGATTATGCAGAGAAAGTTCAAACCGAGTCAATCAATATTACTATTCAACTCACGACCGAGATTGTACCCGGAAAAGCTCAAATCTCGATGGTTGGGGCCATTCACTATCAAGACAGTTTCCCCACATGGCGCCGTTGAACTTTACAATAGAAATCCACTTGAGACATTCAAAGTCAACGATCAACGGTTAAAGCATTACTGGGGTGGCAACATCGACAACGAAGCTACCGTGATCACACTCGTTGATGCGCCATGAACAGGGAGTAGTCATGGTGAAAGACTAAAAAATAAGCGCTCATTAGTTTGTTGTGGCACAATAGCTAGTTAGTTAATTCATGATTTTTATTAAATTCGATCTTACTTACTCAACCTTCATGACATTATCTCATGTTTGTGATTTTAATATGTTTCAGGTATTGAGAGTACCATTGGATATGCGTATGAGGAGAAGAAGTCGAAAAGTCAAAGTCATCTACAGAATACCACCCCTCCCGCCGGGGCGAATATTATTGTGAAGAAAACCCCCCGCTGGGGCGGGGGGTTGTAAAGACCCCAAACTCGGGTACTTGAAACCCGAACTCGGTTCTTCACGATACCGTTTCTATGAGCGGAATAATACTAATAATAATAATAACAATATAAAAGATCAACTTAATTTACATACTTATCAGAGTCTAGCTCCCAAGTACGTAACCTTTAAACATTCATTACAACCCATGATAGAAAATATATATCATACTTATCTTAATATCATCAAACTATTACATAACATAGTAATTCGATCATTCAGCAACCTTTCCTTTTCCTTTGTTCTTAGCAGAGCTCTCTGGTCGTTCGCACTTAACTGAAAACATTTAAATTTAAGCAAGGATGAGCATTTGAGTGCCCAACAAGTAATAACAATTATATATATAAGCTGAAAGGATTTAAATATTTTCTTTGTACTATTCTTCTACAACCAGTCGATAGTTGTGAAGTATGCTGAACCGATAATAATAACATAACAACTCTCTTTCAAATTTTTGAAACTACATAATGATTATAACTGGGGTTATGGTGACATGCCATGAACATTGTTTTCATTTTTGAAAAGGTTAAACAGAAATTCATCTGTAAACCGACATAACTTACGGGCACGGGGGGTGATCAGCCTGTTATGCCCTGCATTGATCAATACTACATTACAAGAACGATAGGATCGTTCACTCTGTTCCACCTTGGGTGCAAAAATGTTTTCCCGTATAGGGATGTTCATACTTGTCTGGGTTCCAAATCAAAGGTTTTATCTTGTTTCAACAATAATCTATAATTAAACATATATATATATATATATATATATATATATATATATATATACGGGTAATTGGCAAATTTATATCAACATGTGATTAAATACAATGATTATCCAAGTGGGGACACTTGTTTAACCGTACCATTTCTAGAAATTAACGAACAGAATATATATATTTGAGTTACCATATACTAACATGTTGATAAGCAATGAGCGTATATAATATAAGGTTAATAATCTGTACAGTAATAATATAGTTTAGAAACATTCTTACTCATGTCCATTGCATAAAGAAAATGCAAAGGTTAGATACTTGTCTGAAGCGCTGCTTACAGTTTGTAATTTAGATTTATCGCTTATCTCACGACCTATCATTAATCAGATCATTCGTTCGATTAGAACAATATACTATAACACATAACACTGCTTATTGCAGTCAGCACATACCCTAATCACATTGGCACATAGATTTAACAACCATTGAATCATAAATAATCACTTATCTAATCACATTATCTAAGTCCAGATCAATTTCTGAAATATGTCGGTGTACCGACAACTTTATTGGGTAATAATCGAGTCTAAGACTCTATTTTGTAACTTAATATCAGTACGCATCAGTCATATTATTTTTAAATGACTTATAATAATTTTAAAACATTTATTATGATTTATCATAAATTTTCAAACATTGGAATCATATTTAAATGATTTAAATACTAATCAATTCTATTATCATTAATATTTAATTAGTTTTAAACTATTAATAAAATCATTTCCAAAATATTAAAGTTATGTATAATAACTCAAAATACTTTTAAAGTATTAACATTACTCTTAAATGATTTTTAAAACATTTAAAATCATTTCTAAATAATTACCATTAATAATAAGGTATTAATGTTTCATTTATCCAAATATTAAAAGTCATTAAGTATAACTTAAAATATTTTTAATTCATTTATATCCCTTTTAAATGATTTTTAAATTAATAAAACTATTTATAAACTATTTATTTAATATAATTATTAAATAAATTTAATATCATTAATAATAACTTAATAATCATTAATATTTAATTACTAATGAAATTATCCTTTAAATATTAAAAGTAATGTTTTATAACTTAAAATATCTTTAAACACTTTATTTTCATTTAAAATGATTTTTATAATAATAAAATCATTTTTAATTTATTTATTTAATTCATTTAGTAAATAAATTAATTACCATTAATATTTAAATATTAATGAAATTTATCACAAAATATTAAAAGTCATTAAAAATAACTTAAAATATTTTCTTATATCATAATATATTTTTTAATGATTTTTCCAATATTAAAATCATTTTTAAATAATTTATTTAATATTATAATTAAATAAATTAAATGCTTTTAATATTCCAAAAATATTAAATATTTATGAAATATAGTTAAAATAATTAAAAACTAATTTTTGGAATTTAAAATAATTTTTAATAATTTATTTTGTATTTTTCATAATTAAAAACAATTTTTTTCTATTTATTAATTAATTTCTAGAAAATAATATATTATCTGTCGCTAAAGACCACCTATAGCGACAGAACCGTCGCTATAGGTGTTCTTCATGTTCTTGGCCAAACCCAGAAACTCATAGGCAGTTTGCCAGGTACCACGTTTGACCAACAATGATTCAGTGGGTGCTGTGATTCTAGGAATGCTATTGAGCAGATCATGTAGAACTAGTGCAAGACTACAAGATCAAACGACCAACATGTTCATACACCACACAACCAAAGAGATCTAATCGTCTAAAGTAGCTGTCAGAGTTGTTCTTCATTTCTGGGTTACCTAGAAATGAAGAACAATTCATGATGCCTACTTTGGGCTTCCACAACTTGTATGATATGAAATGTTTCTGTGATATAATGCATTCAGTGTATACCCAACATGACAAGGAAGAGTTATAATACATTATATCACTAAAACAACAACAGATCAAACGTAAAAAGTCCGGTCAAACCATGTCAGACATCATGCTATTGTGTTTTCTGGGTTACCCAGAAAACACAAACCGTGAGCTTTATGCTTGGTTTGACCTTAATCCAAATCCAATTGGTTTACATTTTAAGTGATATAAGAGCATAATCATGTAGTCTATGTAACAAACTATAAACTTATTACAACATCATGACTAAAACATCAATAACCTGACAGATCAGAGCCCAAGAACATCTTGTCAGACGCTTCTGGGCCTGATCTGGGCAACCCAGAAACCTTGCAAGTCATGGTCGGTCAACGCAGTTTGACCTTCCATAACTTGCAATATACATACGATCTAAGCCTGATTCCAAGCCCAAATCTAAGAGAACATATCAGACTACAACTACAAAGTTTCAAAACACAAAATTCGTAACAGATCACAGAGATATAAGGTCTGACATTTCTTGTCAGACTTTATGGGCAAACACTGGGTTTCAAAAACAGCCGGTCAATGCCGGTCAACCCACTTTGACCTTAAATAACTTTTAATCTACAACAGATATGACTTTGATTCTTTTTGTATATTAAAGACAACATTGCAGGCTACTACTAACAACTTAAAAACAACACAAAACATAATCGAGCAAGGATCTGTGGCCTCTGACATTCGTTGTCAGACCACAGAACCAAGTTTTTTCCAGATTTCTAAGATCTTCAAATCTGAGCTTCTGGATGTTATGGATCTAACATCTAGCAACCCAGATCATCCATAGACACTAGATTTAACATGTTTAACACAAAACAACTAACATTTAACAACAGATCGTTGGACAGAAATCATGGCTAGGGTTTATACCTTCAATAAACGATTCTTGATTTCTGACTTCTGATTTGTTATAGCTGATCGTGGGGCTTTGATTTAGGACTAATATACTTGTATATTTTGGAGGTTAGAGAGAGAGAGAGAGAGAGAGAGAGCTTAGTTTGAGTATTGTGAAAAATGTAAGTGAACAATTGCATTTTCTCTCTCCTTCAATCCTTAAATAGACAACAAGGTGCATGAATTAGCTGATATAGGTGACTTGTTGCTGTGATTTTAAGCATGAGGGGTTGGTATGAGTTGGTTAACAACTCCTCCTATTGTCAAACCCTACTAGTTAGCCAAAATAATGCACTAGGGGAAAAATGGTAAATTGATAAATCATTTAATGGCAAAATTGAAACTTGGCAAACCCTTAGGGTTTAACCCTAAGGTTTAGCACAAAACAATAATAAGATTTAGCAATTAGAGTTTGCACAAAAATAAATAAAATCAAATAAAAATTAACTAAATTTTAGTTTCTAAAATTTTGAAATTAGGATTTTCTAATTATGATTAATTATCTAATTGCCTTATATAGTAACATTGGGGATTAATATCATATAATTATCATTAACATTGCTAAAATAGCAATTAGGGTTTACGATTTTGATAATTAGGGTTACCAATTTATAATTAGGTTTTCTAATTATCAAATTATGGTTTTAAATTTTAGGGTTTCCAAAATTAGCAATTGAAATTATAATACTTGCTAATTAATCACATTAACACAATTACAACCAATCTTGAACTCTAATTTAAATTTCAAATTAGGGTTCCTTATTTCCAAAAATTATTTAGGGTTTCTAGATTATAATTTGGGTTTTCTAGAAATTAGGGTTTCTAGAATTTTTAATTAGGGTTCACCTAATTAATACATTTAATACACGACATAAATTTATATAACACACTTATAAAATAATCTTGCACTCTAATTTGGATCTCAAATTAGGGTTTAGAATTATTACTAGGGTTTGGTTATAATACACCGTAATTGACCTACCATTATCAATACGGAAATGCAGTACATATTCATAGCACTGAAAAATCAAAATATAATTAATATTATAATATTATTCTTATACCTTGACAATAATCCAAAATTAGGGTTTGGATACCATATCTGATTTATTCTTCCTATTTAACCTTAATAATTAAGGTAAAATAATTAACTTAATAACCTGTACCAAAATTCATATAATAAAATAATTATTATAATTATTCTAAAAATCACTTCATATAATATTTAAATAATATATGACTATATATTCATGGAAAATAATTAATAAAACATTTCTACCATAATTTAATTATTATTAGAATATACTATATAATAATCAATAATTCTAAAATAAAATTACTTGTAAATATTTATGTAAATAACTATATTTTTATTTACCACATAAATACACATACACATTATCTTGTACAAATCCTCATCCTTAAATAAATAAATAAAAAATTTATACGCAAATTTTCTTATTTATTTATGTAGAAAATATCGGGTTGTTACAGGGGTACCAAGCTAAGAACAGAATACCCCCCCACCGGAGCGGGCCTATGCAGTATAAAAACCCCTCCACAGGGGTAGGGGTACGGGATCCTGAACTTTTTTAAACACTTTTTGCAGTAATCGACTCCCCACTTTCCCCACTTCTGCAAACCGAAATCCCCCACTCTTTCACACACAAAATCCCCACGGACTCCCAACTTCTCTTCCATCGTCCCACGAATTCCCTGTTAAGTTTGTAATATTCATGAATGAAATCAAATTGCACAAAATAAGCAGAAACATGTAAAAATCAGAGTTTAAATTTTTACAAACCATATACCCGGATCACCCTTTATGCACAATTATTAATTAAACGAAAATATGAAGAACAAGAATCATACCCTTGAAGATTTGAGCTTCCTCAGGTACAAGTTCACCTCCAATCTTTTTGCATTCAACTTGAATCCACCGGGTTTGATTCCTTCCTTTGATCAACGTTAGCCACCCAGGTGTTTGACCTCTAGAGGTGATCCACCAAGGAAGAAGAAATATTCAAGAAGAAGGGTGGTTGGCTAAACCCTAGTTTTCTATCTCTATAAAAAAAGAATGTACTCTCCAACTATTAAAATTGCGTTTATTGATATCTAATATAAGACTCCCCTTATAAAGATATCAGGTAACCCTATTTAATTAAAAATAATGTATTATTTATTTAATTAAACTCTTTTAATTAAATGGGCTCCCTAATCTTATTAGGTATAATTAATTAAACTCCTTTAACTAATTTTCCCTCCTAATCCTATTAGGAATAAATGAGAGTACTTATATTAAATTAATTCCTAAATTCTTTTAGAAATTAAAATAATAATAATTGTAATAATATTAATAAGACTCCTCTTATTAATTTATATTTAATATTTCTAAAATATTAAATAATAAATATTAAGCTATTTAGTTTATTATATCACCATAGATTAAATTAAATATACTTAACATATTATTACGATTATGCCATTAACTTTTTAAATAATTATTCTTTCTTTTATGGTGTGACCCTTTAGATTCTCCATATTAAACCGGTTGTGAATAAATCAATTAGAACAATTCTAATCTTATTTAAATAAATAAATTAAAAAATTAATTTATTTAAATAAATAATATTTATTCTACAATAGGGATAAGCCTTCCTAGCGATCAACGACTTTCCATATAATATAGATTTCAACATTAATCATAAAAGAACCTTTGAGTAAATAGTTACCGTACAATTCAATCCTTCCACCATACAATGTCCGAATTAAATATAAGACATGGAATTACTATCAAGTCTTATTTTATTTAATTATATGTATTTCGACTCTTAAATGCACAACTCCAAATAATGCAAATTAGAAACTCCTTTTTAATTTCATTCTGCCTTGGCCAAGGACTACTGGGTTGTCATTTATCGAATCACATAAGACATTTCTATTCTTTTACTAGAAGAGGTAGATCTTTATCGATCATACATTATCTCCATGTACAACTTATTATACCCAATAATACCCTTTGATATACACTAAGGGTCTTAAGGAATAAGTCAAAGTATAACTCATCATACACAAGATACTATGATGACCTCAAGTCTAAGGATCACTTGTACTACTATCATTATATGAATTCCTATTGACAGACAAGTAAAACTCCATTAGGTATTCCTTAGCGAGCTACGTTCAGTGAACTTATTCTCTAATAAGAACCTACACACTTGCTTTAGTGTCTCCACACAAATGATCATGCGATCAATCATCCTCATCCAATGAGCAAGCAACGTATGTACCAATCTATCCGGATTCACTAATCCCCAATTTAGTAATCCAATAATTGGGAACTATTTTAGTTTTAAGCTTTCTAAGAATTTAGATCTCATTAGAATGATCATGATCATTATTCTAAAGGCATTGCTTAAAACTATGGGTTTATCACATATTATAAAATAGCATCATGTAGATAATTAAAAGCCTTTAATAAATTAATACTTTTTATTAATGAATGATTAAGATTGTTACAAAGTATATGCTTTATCATCAAACATGATTGACTTGTGTGTATACTACTTTCAATCTCCCACTTGCACTAAAGTCAATCGCCATGGTATCTCATACCCTTCTTCTCTAAGTGACGATTATCCTGCTGTTGGATAAGCTTTAGTTAATGGATATGTAATGTTGTTCTTGAGAGTCCGCTATCTGTATAGTGATTTCCCATCTTTTAATGATTCCTATAATCAAATGAAAGTGCCACAACACATGTTTAGATCCAAGATGAGACTTAGGAACTATTCCTAGTTCTGTAATGAACTTTTCATCCAAACAATCAACTTGCAGCTTCATTTATAGCCATATACTTTGTCTTTATCACTAAACCAACAACTCTTTGCTGTTTAGAACCTTTCCAATTTCACTGCACAGTGATCTTCTCCAGAATATGACCGATCATTGTCAAGTCTCGTATATTTTATTACATACATGATTGTTACTCATGCGATCTCTCTTTTCAGGAGTATATGGGGACTATTAAGAGAGATTCATTCCACGACTCATCAACATGAGACATTTCTTAGAGTTTGCCATGCTAAACGACTTTAGCATCAAATGAATATATGTTCCTTAGGTTAAGTCGAGCATCCTCTTAAATCTATCTATATAGATTTGTATCCCCAATTTAGATACTTTTCCCAAATTATTCATGGAGGAATGTTTAGACAACTTTATCTTTACTAATTGTAGCATTAGTATGTCATTCCTTATCCGTAGTATATCAACATATAATACCAGGAATGTCACGGCGCTCCCACTGACCTTTTTGTACACACTAGGTTCATTCTTATTTTTGATAAAATCAAACCTTTTTTTATTGTCTAATCAAAATGAATGTTCCATTTTGAGAAGCTTGCTTCAATCTATTTCTCTGAGTGTTTACAACTCTTACCTCATCGTATGTAACTGGATCATCATCTTCTATGATACGTACCTCATCATCATCATCCATGATGAATCCATACCTCTCAGGTATCTTCAGTACTATTTCAGATTTACGATTCGATTGTGGTACAATAGTTCTATCTACAGGTTCTTCTTATTTGACTTATAGTATTTTGTGGTTCTTGAACTCTTCAAGATCTATTATCCTCCCACTAGCCCCTTAAATGATAAACATCTTTATCTTAGAAGGTAGCGTGTTTTGCAACAAACACCTTTTGCTAAGTAGGATTATAGAACCCTAAACTTACTTTAGGATGTCCCACAAATCTGTACTTATCAAATCTTGTCCCAAACTTAGCCCTTTGAAACCTTTTCAATTTCACATAAGCTGGACAACTCCTTATCTTAACATACATAAGATTAGGAATCCTCCATGTCCATAACTCTTATGGAGTCTTGGGATCAAATTTTGAAGTTACCTTTTTCATAGATATGCAGCCATTTCTAGGGCATTATCCCAGAGGGATACTGAAATGTCGATAAAATCATTATGGACCGCACCATGTGTAATATCCAATAAAATAATAAAATAATAATAAAATATTTATGTGAGCTTTAAAATAATTAATTGGGCTTTCCTTATGTTTGGGTCAGATTCTATTTAATTAATACGGACCATAATAAGTAAAAGATTGTATTAATTGGGTCTTTTAATTAATTGGGTCTAAACTATATTTGTGTAATTTTAATTCCTAATAAAATTAAAAGAATTAATAAAACATATTAATTAATAATAAATAAGTAAAACCTAGTTTTACCTCTTTACGCCCGATGAGTTGTGGGAATAACGTGAGAACAAAAGAAAGAGGCGGAAGAAGAACGAGAGAACGTGACTTGAATTACAAAAGGGTTTGAGAGCAAAATCTTAGAATTTTATTCACCATATTCTTCTTCTCAAAGGTAATTGTTGAACTATTTTTGAATACAAAACAATTTATTTTGCTATTGTAATTGCAATCCATTTTCTTCTTGTATTTACAATCCATTTTAAAATTTTATTATGCCGTTCGATTAGTTGAATTTGTTAATGAAAGTTTGATTTATAATTGGGTAAAATATATACGATTTGCGTTTATATATATAATCGTATAACCTGCTGCAGATTCGTTAATATATATATATATATATATATATATATATATATATATATATATATATATATATATATATTGTAGTTTCGTTATATATATCTATTTAAAAGATTTACAAAAATTTAATAAAGAGAAAGTGATAAATAATATTATAATATTATTATTATAATTAAAATATATCTGTTGGGTACAAATCGAATATAATATATTAAAATTCATGAATTTATGAAAATATAATTTGTATGAGTTCATAATTTACTTATAATTATTATATTTTATTTTGATAATTAGATCTGATTGAGGGAGTTTAGCGGGTGATATTTGGACTCGGAGAATTATTTTGGTACTATATTAAGGTACGGATTCCATACTTTTTCAGCGAGACTCTTTTAAATATGGTTCGTTCATTTTGTTATTCGTTTAAAAATTTGGTATTGCTTCTTATGATTATTCCTTGTTGTCCAATTTATTGTGACAGTTTTATTTTGGCGTTGACATTAAAATTCACATTTGTACTCCTTGAACTAGTTAATCATTTCAGTATGTTTTGGAGACTTTATTCGCTTGTACCATTGTTCGTATACTTTCGTTCACATTCAGGAGTTATTTTTATCATTAATATATTCTGATAATTAATAATGTTCGTATTTGATAATTCGTTTTCATTTGAATATGGTCATGTAAGCCTTGTGATTTGGAACCCTTTTGGCTTACATTTTGTAGTTTGATCCTTAGGGTATACTTAAGCTAACCACCTGTGGGGGTACCACAGGCATGTCCTCTTGACACAAGGGCATGACACCTTCCGTGGCGGTGTGATCAGTCCACGGCGTATCCTTTTGTATGCTCTGGGTATGAGCTTTGGCTATTTGATATATTTGTTAAGGATACGTATGGGTCGACCTAGTATTTAATTTGATTCGATTTGTATGGCGGATTAGTGACGTATATGTTGTGCGTACTATCCGATTTGATTTATATACATCATGATACCGATGTATTTTGTTAGCCTTTGGCTATTTGTATTTGAGCTCAGTATGAAATTGTTACCTTATAACCATTTGATTCAGCCTTATTTTGTTTGGAATTCTTTTGACTATAGTTGTCGGTTCGAGTGTTAATCATTTGTACCTTCTGTCACCAATTTCGATATATTCGTGTTTGGTTAGTAGTTGTAATTGTTCATTCATTCATTTCTTTCGGTACATATATATATATATATATATATATATATATATTATTTATATATAGGCATATTTATATTCGTATTGGGCAATTGGCTCACGCTGTATTCTTTTTCCAGCAGGAAATCAGGGATGATCAGGATTTGTGGGATGAGAGCTTCCTTTGATCCGAATGAGTAGATTAGTTTTTGAGACTTATTATTAGACTTTGTTTTCCTAATATTTTGTATATGGATGTTTGGGCCATTTTGGCATTTATTTCTTATTAGTAGAGATTATGTAAGTGTGGAGTTCCTTCTATTTAGATTGTAGTAGGTGACAATTAGTGTTCAATTTCATTGGAGATATTTTGAGATTTATTTGAGGGTTGTATTTATTATGCTTGTGCGTGACATTCCTTTTCCTTTTTGGGAAAGGGGGTGTTACAGAGTTGGTATCAGAGCTTAGGTTATGATCATGTAGATTGCCTTTTAGGCTTGACCTGCGAGTTATGGGTAGACCACTGGGTAGTTATAAGATTTGTATTGCGTTTGATTTTCGTTCTGCATAAATTTGGCTTTGATTATTTGTTTTGATCTGTTTTTTCTCATATGTTTGATTTTGTATCATAGATGGCTCGTAAGTCTTCGAGAATTGCTGAGAGGCAAGGTAATAACGGTAGGAGGGGTCAGAGGCAGCCCCAGGTTTAGCCTGTTAACCAGGGTGGAAACGATGGGAATCAGGGTTATGCAATAATAACCCCGGCTATGGTCGCAACAATGGTAAATGAGGCAGTTACGCAGGTCATGGCACAGGCTACGCAGGGCATTCCGCAGATACAAGGGAATCAGCATGCAAATGGAATGGGGGATGATGCAGAGATACCGCAGCATGAGCAGAATGTTCCTCCCGAGGATCAAGTGGGTCAACAAGTGCAGCCGTTGTATGTGTTATTAGAGAGGTTCATTAAGCAAAAGCCCAATTCTTTTTGTTTTGCTCTGACTCTAATTGATGCGGAGAACTGGATCGCCCACTTGAAGAAGATTTTTGATGTGATTGGGTGTTCAGAAAATTAGAAGGTGAGATTAGCAGTTTACAAGCTAGAGGATGATGCTCAGCGATGGTAGAAATCGTTGAAGGCTACACAGGGAGATGGATTTATGGATGGACTCATATGGAGCGGTTTTTGTGACCTTTTCTATCAGTAGTATTTCCCAAATGCTAATAGGGATGCATACATAAGGGAATTTACGTCCATTCGACAGAAGGATGGTGAGACTATTACTTATTTTATAGCGAGGTTTACGAGATTGGCTGGTTTTACGGGTTCAATAGCCGGGACAGCTACACAACAGGCAGAAAAGTTCAAATAGGCCTTAAAATATGAGTATAGGCGATCAATCATCCACACCATATTTACAGATGTATCATAGGTGGTTAATACAGCTAAGAGCGTGGAAATGGAACACAAGGACTTTCGAGCTTCCAAATCAGAAGGGAGTCGAAAGAGAGATAGAGATGACCATCAAGGGCAAGGAATGGGGCAGTTTGGTAGAAATCAGAATAGAAGGCAAAATAATTGGAATAAACCTCTATCGGGTCAGCGGTTTAATCCTCGAAGGGATTTTGCTTACCCAATGCATCAGGGTGGTCGTGGAGGTCAGCAACAGGGTCAGTGGCAAGCTGGAGGACAGTATCAAAATAGGGAATTTCAATAGAATAGAGGTTTCCAGCAAAATCAGAATCAGGGTCAGCATCACCAACAGGGTCAAATTCAAGGGCAGTATCCAGGACCGACAGGTGGGGGCAATCCGAACCTTTTGCTACTTCCACATGCTCCATGTGCTACTTGTGGTGGGTATCATGCTTGTAGGGCATGCTATAGAGATACAGGGGCTTGTTTCTTATGTGGACAACTGGGACATAGAGTAAGGGACTGCACAGTTTAGCGTGGTAATGGGGGAGGCGATAATGCTGGTAATGGTAGTTAGTGCAACGCCGGTGGGAGAGTATTTGCATTGACAGCTAATCAGGCGGCCCAAGCACTAGGTACTATTTTAGGCATCCTTCTTATAGGAAATCACGAGGCATCCGTTTTTTTAACACTGGATCTACACACGTAATTGTTGCACTTTCATTTATTCATCATCTTAGAGTGTCGTCACATACATTAGATCCCCATTTATCTATTGCTACCCCGATGGGGAATTCTGTGATTATTTCTGAGCAATTTCGCGAGTGTCCTTTGAAGTTAGGGAGGAGGGTGTATGCAACTAACTTACTTCCGATGGTGATGCATGATTTCGATATCATTTTAGGTATGGATTGGTTGTGTAAGCATCGAGCCACTATTGATTGTCAGGCGAGGAAGGTTATTTTTGGAACCTTAGAGGCTCTAGAATTCGAGTTTCAATGTTCCAAGCCGAATGGTGTTGTAAAGTTGATCTAAACTTTGAAGGCAAGCAAAATGATTGCTAAGGGGCGTGACTATTATTTGGCTTATGTGAAGGATACCTCGGGGGATGAGCCCCAACTTGATGACTATCCAGCTGTGCGAGAATTTCCTGAGGTATTTCCTAAGGATCTGCCAGGATTGCCACCGCCAAGGGAAGTTAAGTTTACTATTGAGCTCATTCCTGGAGCAGAACCTATTTCTAAGGCACCCTATAGAATGGCTCCATTAGAGTTACAGGAGTTGAAGGAACAATTGTAGGAATTGTTAGATCGTGGATTCATTAGACCGATCGTATCTCCATGGGGTGCTCCAGTATTATTTGTGAAGAAGAAGGACAGATCTATGAGATTATGTATAGATTATAGGGAGCTAAATCGGATCACTATCAAGAACAGATACCCATTACCACGGATAGATGACCTTTTCGATCAGCTCCAAGGGGTGAATTTCTTCTCAAAGATAGATTTGAGGTCGGGGTACCATCAGTTGAGGGTAAGGGAAGAGGACATTCCAAAAATAGATTTTCATACTCAGTATGGGCACTATGAGTTTTTGGTGAGGTCATTTGGGTTGACTAATGCTTCGACCGTGTTTATGGATATGATGAATTGGGTTTTTAGCGAGTATTTAGACCAATTTGTCATTGTCTTTATTGATGACATTTTGGTGTATTCCAAGTCTAAGGAGGAACATGAAGAGCATCTTCGTACTATTTTGGGGGTTCTACAAAAGAATAATTTATATGCTAAGTTCTCTAAATGCCAATTTTGGTTAGATCAGGTAGCATTTTTGGTACATGTCGTGTCTGCTGAAGGTATTAAGGTGGATCCTGCGAAGGTTGAGGCTATCACTAATTGGCCAAGACCTACCACGGTAACTGAAGTAAGGAGTTTCTTGGGTTTGGAAGGGTACTACAGGCAATTTGTGGAAGGTTTCTCTTTGTTAGCTTTGCCATTAACTCAAGTGATGAAGAAGGGCATAAAGTTTGTGTGGAATAAGGAACGTGAGAAAAGTTTTGAGGAGCTTAAGAAGAGGCTTGTGTCGGCTCCAGTGCTTACATTACCGTCGGGGACAGGAGGTTATCAGATTTATAGTGATGCTTCCAAGAAGGGATAAGGGTGTGTTTTGATGCAAAATGGTAAGGTAATTGTTTATGCTTCCAGACAACTTAAACCTTATGAGGTGAATTATCCTACCCACGACTTGGAGTTAGCAGTAGTTATTTTTGCCTTAAAGATTTGGAGGCACTATCTATATGGAGAGACTTGTGACATTTTCACCGACCACAAGAGCTTTAAATATATTTTTACTCAGAAGGAGCTTAACATAAGGCAGAGGCGTTGGTTGGAGCTTCTTAAGGATTATGATGCCAGGATTCAGTATCATCCCGATAAGGCTAATTTGGTTACAGATGCTCTTAGCCGGAATAGTTCAGGGAGTGTAGCTGCCTTGGTTACACAACCTCAACCCATCTTGGATATGGAGCATTTGGGTTTGGAGCTATATGCTAGTGGTTCTGATGGGTTGGTAGCAGGTATGAGGGTGGAATTTTCTCTTATTTTGCGTATCAAAGAAGCCCAAAAGGAGGATGGCGAGTTGTGGATTGTAGCGCAGAATATGAATAAGGGTAGGCAACCAGAGTTTCGCATCGATGAGCAAGGTGTGATATTGTTCGATAAACTGCTATGTGTTCCAGTGGATCCAATGATTCGTGAGGTAGTGTTAACCGATGCTCATAGTTCGCCATTTTCTATTCATCCGGGGTCTACAAAGATGTATAAGGATCTGAAGGAGAATTTCTGGTGGAGTGGAATGAAAAGGAATGTAACTGAATTTGTGAGTAAATGTCTTACTTGTCAGCAAGTGAAAATAGAGCATCAGCGGCCTGATGGTTTGTTGCAATAATTAGAGATTCCTGTGTGGAAATGGGATGACATTTCGATGGACTTTGTGACTGGGTTGTCGAGGACTCTTAAAAGGAATGATACTATTTGGGTGATAGTGGGTCGTTTGACTAAATTGGCTCATTTTCTGGCTATTCATGAGGATTTTTCGGTAAATAAGTTAGCAGATATTTTTTAACGTGAGATTGTTAGGCTTCATGGGACTCCAGTTTCTATTATTTCGGATAGGGATCCGCGCTTTTTCTCTCATTTTTGTAAAGGATTTCAACGAGCTTGGGGAATGTGACTCAATTATAGTACAACTTTTCACCCGCAGACAGATGGATAATCAGAGAGAACTATTCAGACATTAGAAGACATGTTGCGATCTTGTGCTTTAGAGTGGACAGGAAACTGGGATGATTATTTGAGTTTGGTGGAGTTCGTATATAATAACAGTTGGCAAGCTAGTATTGGTATGACTACTTTTGAAGCATTATATGGTAAGAAGTGTCGAGCTCTGACTTGTTGGGATGAGGTTGGAGAAAGGGTAATAAAAGGACCCGATTTGGTTAGGATTACTATAGAGAAGGTAGGAGTGGCTAAACAAAAGTTGAAAGAAGCTAGATCGCGGCAAAAGAGTTATGCTGATATTCATAGGAGGGCTCTTGACATCACGCCTGGTGAACACATATTTTTGAAAGTTTCTCCATGGAAAGGTAATCGAAGGTTTGGTTTGAAAGGGAAGCTTAGTCCGCGTTTCATTGGCCCTTTTGAAGTCCTTGAGAGAGTTGGAGAAGTGGCATATCAAATGGCTTTGCCTCCACAGTTATCTCATGTACATAATATCTTTCATGTTTCGGTGTTAAGGAAATATAATTATCATCCGCTTCATGTTGTGCAATACCCGTTACATAAGATTCAAGAAGATCTTTCTTGTGAGGAAGAAGTTGAGGCGATTCTAGATCGTCAAGAACGGATTATGAGGAGGAAGACAATTCCTTTTGTTAAAGTATTGTGGAAAAATCATTCGGAGCGGGAAGCTACTTGGGAGATGGAAGAGTCTATTCGGGCAGAATATCCGCCTCTTTTCGATAATTAGGTACGTTCCATTCTTTTGATTCCGGGGACGGAATCCTTTTTAAGGGGAAGGTGTTGTAATACCCAATAAAATAATAATAAAATATTTATGTGAGCTTTAAAATAATTAATTGGGCTTTCCTTATGTTTGGGTCAGATTCTATTTAATTAATGTGGACCATAATAAGTAAAAGATTGTATTAATTGGGTCTTTTAATTAATTGGGTCTAATCTATATTTGTGTAATTTTAATTCTTAATAAAATTAAAAGAATTAATAAAACATATTAATTAAAAATAAATAAGTAAAACCTAGTTTTACCTCTTTACGCCCGATGAGTTGTGGGAATAACGTGAGAACAAAAGAAAGAGGCGGAAGAAGAACGAGAGAACGTGACTTGAATTACAAAAGGGTTTGAGAGCAAAATCTAAGAATTTTATTCACCATATTCTTTTTCTCAAAGGTAATTGTTGAACTATTTTTGAATACAAAATAATTATTTTGCTACTGTAATTGCAATCCATTTTTTTATTGTATTTACAATCTATTTTAAAATTTTATTATGCCGTTTGATTAGTTGAATTTGTTAATAAAATTTTGATTTATAGTTGGGGTAAAATATATACGATTTGCGTTTATATATATAATCCTATAACCTGCAGCAGGTTCGTATATATATATATATATATATATATATATATATATATATATATATATATATATATATATATGTATATGTTAACCTACTTGCTCTCTCTCTCTCTCTCTCTCTATATATATATATATATATATATATATATATATATATATATATATATATATATATATATATATATATATATATATATATATACTGCAGTTTCGTTATATATATCTATTTAAAAGATTTACAAAAATCTAATAAAGAGAAAGTGATAAATAATATTATAATATTATTATTATAATTAAAATATATCTTTTGGGTACAAATCGATATAATATATTAAAATTTTTGAATTTATGAAAATATAATTTGTATGAGTTCATAATTTACTATATTACCAAAATACTTAGCGGGTGATAGTTGGACTCGGCGAATTATTTTGGTACTATATCAAGGTACGGATTCCGTACTTTTTTCAGGGAGACTCTTTTAAATATAGTTCGTTCGTTTTGTTATTCGTTTAAAAATTTGGTATTGCTTCTAAGGATTATTCCTTGTTGTCCAATTTATTGTGACAGTTTCGTTTTGGCGTTGACATTAAAATTTGCATTTGTACTCCTTGAACTAGTTAATCATGTCAGTATATTTTGGAGACTTTATTCGTTTATACCATTGTTCGTATATTTTCGTTTACATTCGGGAGTTATTTTTATCATTGATATATTGTGATAATTAATAATGTTCGTATTTGATAATTCGTTTTCATTTGAATATGGTCATGTAAGCCTTGTGATTTAGACCCCTTTTGGCTTACATTTTATAGTTTGATCCTTAGGGTATACTTGAGCTAACCACCTGTGGGGGTACCACAGGCATGTCCTCTTGACACAAGGGCATGACACCTTCCATGGCGGTGTGATCAATCCACGGCGTATCCTTTTGTATGCTCTGGGTATGAGCTTTGGCCATTTGATATATTTGTTCAGGATACGTATGGGTCGACCTAGTATTTGATTTGATTCGATTTGTTTGGCAGATTAGTGACGTATGTGTCGTGCATACTATCCGATTTGATTTATATACATCATGATACCGATGTATTTTGTTAGCCTTTGGCTATTTGTATTTGAGCTTAGTACGAAATTGTTACCTTATAACCATTTGATTCAGCCTTATTTTGCTTGGAATTCTTTTGACTATAGGTGTCGGTTCGACAGTGTTAATCATTTGTACCTTGTCTCACCAATTTCGATATATTCGTGTTTGGTTAGTAGTTGTAATTGTTCATTCATTTAGTTCTTTCGGTAGATATATATATATATATATATATATATATATATATATATTGTTTATATGTATGCATATTTATATCCGTATTGGGCAATTGGCTCACGCTGTGTTCTTTTTTCGGTAGATAATCAAGGATGATCAGGATTTGTGGGATGAGAGCTACCTTTGATCCAAATGAGTAGATTAGTTTTTGAGACTTATTATTAGACTTGGTTTTTTAATATTTTATATATGGATGTTTGGGCCATTTTGACATTTATTTCTTATTAGTAGAGATTATGTAAGTTTGGAGTTCATTCTATTTAGATTGGAGTAGGTGACAATTAGTGTTCAATTTTAATGGAGATATTTTAAGATTTATTTGAGGGTAGTATTTATTATGCTTGTGCGTGACATTCCTTTTCCTTTTTGGGAAAGAGGGTGTTACACCATGTCCAACAAGGTACGATTTTTTTTTCAGATACATCAATCAATTATTGCGTATCAGAAGGAGTCCATTGTGAGAAAATCATTTGAGATGATCTAGAAACTTATTGCACAAGTATTTATTCCTTGATCTAATCAAAGAATCTTAATACTTTTCTAATTTGTTTCACTTTTGAATTCTTTGAACGTTTCAAATAATTCACACTTGTATTTCAACAAATACACACATTCAACTCTTTGAATGATCATCTCATTTTCTTATACTAATTTGTTTAATATGCAAAATTATTTTTATGTAAGTCAGGTATACAAAATCCATTAAGTAATATTCCAGTTCTATACAAAACATTATTATTACAAAGAGAATAATAATTATTCTTAAATATAATACCAAAGATTTCATTGTCTAACAATAAAATAGAAATAATGTTTCTAACAAGAACTGTAATACAATAAGAACTTATTGACTTAATAGATTTGCCCGTAGGCATTGTTAAACTATAAGTTTCTATAGCTAATGTGGTAACCTTTACTTCACTTTTCACACATAGGATTACTTATATTTGTTTAGCTTTCTACTTCTGCTTGGTCCCTTCATAAATCTATATTTATGATAACTAAAGCATGTATCCAATACCCAAGTAGAACCTTGACTTAAAGAAAAATTTATTTCAATCATGAACAAAATTGTATTTGTAACCGAAACTTTACTAAGCTTCTTCTGGTTAGCCTCTGCAAGATGCTTCTTGCAGTTTCTTTCTAGTGTCCAGGCTTATTGCAGTGGAAGCAAACTCATTTGCTATTCGTATCAGTTTTGTTCTTATTATCCTTTGTTTTTGCCTTTTCTATTTACCTTCTTAGAATCGTTCTTCTGTTTAGAAGATCCTTTGACCCCTACCAGTAAGACTTGGTCTTTCTTGGTTGGAAAGTGACTCTCAATATTTTTCAACATGTTAAGCAAATCAGCGAAGCTGATATCTAGCTTGTTCATATGAAAAAATTCACAACAATTGTGAAAGTAGTCCGGGAGTGAGTGCAAGATCAAATCTTGGCTCAACTCTCCATCCATGACAAAACCTATTGTCCTAATTGTTCAATCAAATTGATCATGTTTAGGACTTTTGTTTGTACTATAGTGTCATTGGTCATTCTAGATCGAAAGAACTCCTTAGATATCTGATATCTATTAGTCATACTTTCATCACCATCAATTATTTGATATGCAGTAGTATAGTAGGAGCATCCATAGTTTCATGCTGACGCTGAAACACGTTACTCATGGATGCGAGAATGATGCATTGAGCCAACTGTGCATCATCTTGTCACGTTCTAAAAGTAGCAATCTCTTTCTTAGAGGCATTATCTGCAACTATTGTAGGGATAGGCGTATTAAGGATATAAGATAGCTTTTCAGCCATGAGAACTATTCTTAAATTCCTTAACCAATCCATTTAATTCGGTCCCGTTAACTAACAACTAATATGCTTCGCAGTGATAATAATTTAGACATTATAACATTCTGTAAATAAATTTATAATTAACAACATTTTAGCATACATTCTTTTATTAATTACCAAAATAAATTAGGTCTTGTTTTAAATTGGTATCTCCCACTATTTTCTTCAAACTATATTACCCTCAATATATATAGTTCGGCAAAATCTAATTAAAGATTTGCTAGTGAGAATAAGGATCCGATTTCAAATGTATATAGCCTTGTGGTGACAAAACAAACTATATATAAATAAATAGGTAGACAACTCTTGTCAATTATATCAACTATGTAACTCCTTATATTTTGCCTCTTAGATTATTTTGTTCAAGTGGTGGCACATCCGAATCAAAATTATCCAAGTTAAGTCCAACCTAGCACTCCATATATTAAAAAAAGAAAAACATTGTCCTTGTGGTTACACAACAAAATAATATTGTTCAATTTTCTTTATAAGTATCAAATGTGATAAATTAACATCTTAAATAGTTAATACTTGCTTTGTGGTGACACAACAAACTCATATTAAATATTTAATACTCTATTAATTTTATCATGCTAGAAGGCAACGTTCAATATTTCAAATATCTTTGAACGCTTAGGACTTAATATAAAAAATTTGAGGGGTTTGTTATTAATTTGTCTCATCTTGTTTAGCGCGCATGCACACACACACACACACACACACACACACACAGAGACACACACACACACACACACACACACACACACACACACACACATATATATATATATATATATATATATATATATATATATATATAATACGCATTATATTAATGAACATGTGAAGCACGTTTGCATAATATATAATATATGTAAGACCCCAACTTTTATAAATAAAGATGAATTTTCTATAAATATCATTTTTGAATATTATGGAGTTAATTTGATATAATGTTATAGTTGTGGGTAATATTTATAAATTTTGCAAAGTACGCAAGTTGTTATATAATATTCGATTGGTCGGGGAATATTCGTTTTAACAGGGAATATTCGTACAACGACACAATCATTGGTGGACCCCACAACAGAATTATTGTCGGATTGAGAAAACGACAAAAATATTTTATTAAAAATAACGGCGGAAGTTTTACCATTGATAATGTTGAACTACTCGGTAGTAAAAGTACAGTAATACGTGTGGTTGCATAGTAGCACACGGTATTGATTATTAATGCTTATGTGAGAAGTCACTCAGTTTGATTCAATTATTATCAGTTAATAATATGAATTATTTAGCGATAATGACGTTTTATTTTATTCGTATTATTAACGTAATAAAACAGAAACATCTTTTTATATAAAACAGAATACTTTATTAAAGTTATTCTATAAATAGAATATATTATATTTTATTTAAAAGATTTTTCTATAAATATGGACCGTCAGATTAAAGTAATCAATCTGGACCGTTCATGGATTAGTTACTATGCATTCTATTTTTCTATAAATAGCAGCTCATTTCTTCATTATTTCTTACGAATTCACTGAACTCTAGAGAGAGAAATAATAGAGAGAAACTATAGAGAGAGAAGAAGAGTATTCTGCTACTTAACTACTTCCTTATTTCAGCTCTTCTTTAAAACGGTAAGGGGTGTTATTCTTTCTTATTCATGAAGAGAACTGTTGTTATTCCATTTCTTATTATTCTGTTGAAATAAACTATATGCGTGGTCTACCCTATACTTGGTGACATTCTTCTATTATTCTGTTGGAACATCCTGTCTGTGTGTTTTACACCGGACCTGGTTCCGTTTTTATTATTATTCTGTTGGAACATCCTGTTTGTGTATTTTACACCGGACCTGGTTTCGTCTTTATTATTATTCTGTTGGAACATCCTGTCTGTGCGTTTTACGCCGGACCTGGTTCCATTATTTATTATTCTGTGGGAATAACCTGTCTGTGCGGTCTATCGCATGCATGGTGATTTCTTTTGTTATTCCATTCTTTATTATACTCAGTTGGTTAAGTTTTGACTTCTATACTCCATGAAAATTATGGAATATCCTTGATAATTGCATTTCATCCAGTATATTTTCATGAAAATATTCTTCTAAGCATTCTTGAATTTTACTCCACAAAGCAGTATCATGTTAACAATTTGGACGTTGTTAATTTTGGATAAATTAATTCTTGAACTTGTTTTATTGAATTCTTATATCATTGTCATCATCCTCATGTTTATAGAATATTAAAAGTCATATGTGGCCTGTAGTGCATAGATGGACTTGGTATGATTATGACCAGAGATTATTCGGTATAATCATGACCGTAATGTTACAAATGATGTGGTAAAAGTCCTCATTGGCCCGTAGTGCGTTGATGGACAGTTGTTGGCATGATCATGACCATTAATGAATACACGAATATCCTTGGCCGTAGTGCAGGGGTGATTCAATGATGTGGTAGCATTCCTTGGCCACGTAGTATCAAGTCGTGGAATATCGGTTGACCCGGCAAAGATTGAAGCTATTCAAGCTGGGAGCAACCTAAATCAGTGACCGAAGTACGTAGCTTTCTTGGTTTAGCTGGTTATTATCGGAGATTCCTGGAAGGATTTTCTCAAATCGCTACTCCATTAACTCAGCTGACTCGGAAAGATACAAAGTTCGGTTGGAGCGAAGAATGTGAGCAGAGTTTTCAAGAACTCAAGAGGAGACTCATTTCAGCACCTGTTCTAACAATACCATATGGCTCAGAGGGATTTGTTATCTACAGTGATGCTTCGAGCAAAGGGTTGGGATGCGTTCTCAGGTAACATGGAAAAGTCATAGCCTATGCATCAAGACAACTCAAGAAATATGAGAGGAATTATCCTACTCATGATCTAGAGTTGGCAGCTGTTGTCTTTGCACTTAAAATTTGGAGGCATTACTTGTATGGGGAGAAGGTGGAGATCTCTACGGATCATAAAATCCTCAAATATTTCTTCACTCAAAAGGAACTCAACATGCGACAACGACGTTGGCTTGAACTGTTGAAAGATTATGATCATACCATTCAATACCATCGTGGAAAAGCGAACGTGGTAGCTGACGCATTGAGTAGAAGATCATATGCAAGTACGAGTGCAATATTGTCAACACAAAGGCCCATTTTGTGTGACTTGCAAAGGATGGAGATAGAGTTAAAGACTCCAGGGATCCATGTGATTATGGCGAATATACGAGTAGAACTAACTTTAATCGATAAAGTTAAAGCTGCTCAAGCTACAGACCTAGAGCTGATGCGTATGAGGAAGAAAGTGCAAGAAGGTGCTATGCCGAAAGCAAGAATCGATGGTGAAGGAATACTTCAAGTCAACTCCAGACTTTGTGTTCCTAACAACCCTGATTTAAAGTATGAAATCATGATTGAGGCGCACAACACACCGTTTGCAATCCATCTTGGAAGTACCAAAATGTATCATGCTCTTCGTCATAAATTTTGGTGGAGCAATATGAAGAGAGAGATAGCGTTGTTTATCTCAAGGTGTCTAACTTGTCAACGAGTCAAAGCGGAGCATCAAGTACCAAAAGGTCCATTGCAACCCCTTGAAATTTCAGAATGGAAGTGGGAGCACATTACCATAGATTTCGTTACCGGTCTTCCTAAGGTTTCTCAAGGTATAGATGCGATTTGGGTCATTGTTGATAGATTGACCAAGTCTGCTCATTTCTTACCGATACGAGAAACTTATACACTTGAACGTCTTGCTCGTATGTACATAAACGAGATTATAAGACTGCATGGTATGCCAGTATCCATAGTTTCTGATCGAGACCCAAGATTCACTTCACGATTTTGGGTTAGTTTACAAAAAGTTATGGGCACAGATTTACGATTTAGTTCGGCATATCATCCTCAGACGGAAGGACAATCAGAGAGGACTATTCAAACTCTTGAAGATTTATTAAGACTCTATGTCCTTGACTTCAAGGGAAGTTGGGACAAGTTCTTACCATTGGTGGAGTTTTCCTACAACAACAGTTATCAAGCAAGTATTGGCATGGCTCCATTCGAAGCATTGTATGGAAGAAAATGTCGTTCTCCAGTATGCTGGGATGAGGTGGGTGAAGCAACGTTGTTGGGACTGGAGTTGGTATGTATGACTACAGAAAAGAATCAAACGATCCGACAACGTATAAAAATCTCACAAGATCGACAAAAGAGTTATGTTGATCTTCATCGAAAAGACGTGGAATTTGATATAGGAGATCATGTGTTCTTACGTGTTGCTCCATGGAAAGGAGTTACGAGATTTGGAAAAAGAGGAAAGCTCAATCCTCGATTCATCGGTCCATTTTTAATCCTCGATCGAGTAGGAACTTTGGCTTATAGACTCGCTTTTCCGCCAAGTATGTCTCGTGTTCATAACGTTTTTCACATATCCGTGTTACGCAAATATGTGGAAGACTCGAACCACATTATTGAGTTAGAACCGGACGAAATAGCGGATTATTTGACGTATGAAGATGTTCCTGTTCAAATCTTGGATAAGAAGGAACATATTCTACGCTCTAAGGTTATACCTCAAGTCAAAGTTTTGTGGAGAAACCACGATGTTGAGGAAATGACTTGGGAGTTAGAATCTGAAATGAAATCAAGGTATCCTTACCTCTTCGACATACCAGGTACGTACCCTAATTTCGAGGGCGAAATTTCATAAGAAGGGGAGGTTGTAAGACCCCAACTTTTATAAATAAAGATGAATTTTTTATAAATATCATTTTTTAATATTATGGAGTTAATTTGATATAATGTTATAGTTATGGGTAATATTTATAAATTTTGCAAAGTATGCAAGTTGTTATATAATATTCGATTGGTCGGGAAATATTCGTTTTAATAGGAAATATTCGTACAACGGCACAATCATTGGTGGACCCTACAACGGAATTATTGTCGGATTGAGAAAACGACAAAAATATTTTATTAAAAATGACGGCGGAAGTTTTACCATTGATACTGTTGAACTACTCGGTAGTAAAAGTACAGTAATACATGTGGTTGCATAGTAGCACACGGTATTGATTATTAATGCTTATGTGAGAAGTCACTCAGTTTGATTCAATTATTGTCAAGTTAATAATATGAATTATTTAGCGATAATGACGTTTTGTTTTATTCGTATTATTAACGTAATAAAACAGAAACATCTTTTTATATAAAACAGAATACTTTATTAAAGTTATTCTATAAATACAATATATTATATTTTATTTTAAAGATTTTTCTTTAAATATGGACCGTCAGATTAAAGTAATTAATCTGGACCGTTCCTGGATTAGTTACTATGCATTCTATTTTTCTATAAATAGCAGCTCATTCCTTCATTATTTCTTACGAATTCACTGAACTCTAGAGAGAGAAACTATAGAGAGAGAAAAGAAGAGTATTCTGCTACTTAACTACTTCCTTATTTCAGCTCTTCTTTAAAACGGTAAGGGGTGTTATTCTTTCTTATTCATGAAGAGAACTGTTGTTATTCCATTTCTTATTATTCTGTTGGAATAACCTGTATACGCGGTATACCCTATACTTGGTGACATTCTTCTATTATTCTGTTGGAACATCCTGTCTGTGTGTTTTACACCGGACCTGGTTCCGTTTTTATTATTATTCTGTTGGAACATCCTGTCTGTTTATTTTACACCGGACCAGTTTCCGTCTTTATTATTATTCTGTTGGAACATCCTGTCTGTGTGTTTTATGCCGGACCTGGTTCCATTATTTATTATTCTGTGGGAATAACCTGTCTGTGCGTTCTATCGCATGCATGGTGATTTCTTTTGTTATTCCATTCTTTATTATACTCAGTTGGTTAAGTTTTGACTTCTATACTCCATGAAATTTGTGGAATATCCTTGATAATTGCATTTCATCCAGTATATTTTTATGAAAATATTCTTCTAAGCATTCTTGAATTTTACTCCACAAAGCAGTATCATATTGACAATTTGGACGTTGTTAATTCTTGGATAAATTAATTCTTGAACTTGTTTTATTGAATTCTTATATCATTGTCATCATCCTCATGTTTATAAAATGTTAAAAGTCATCTGTGGCCTGTAGTGCATAGATGGACTTGGTATGATTATGACCAGGGATTATTCGGTATAATCATGACCGTAATGTTACAAATGATGTGGTAAAAGTCCTCATTGGCCCGTAGTGCGTTGATGGACAGTTGTTGGCATGATCATGACCATTAATGAATACACGAATATCCTTGGCCGTAGTGCAGGGGTGATTCAATGATGTGGATTATTTTATTAAGCTGAGTCCCAGCGATAATAGTGTTGAAAAATCTTTTAAATCATAAAAGATAGTAGAGTTTATTTTCTACTTGACTCTTTTAAGGGATTGCTTGTTCCACTGCAGTTAAACTTGATGTCTATTATATTTTATCAGTTTAACATTGTTGAAGGCTAATGATAACTAATTCTGCATTATCTTAGTCATAATATTTCTTATTGGGCTAGTTGAGCTCACCCTTTCTTTCACTGTTCTCTTCAGGAAATGAGAACGTAGCTGGGGCAAGTCGGGGAACAGAGTGATGGTCCGAATGATAGTATTAGTTAGTATTCCTCACTATTCTATGTAATGGTGTGTTAATAAATGTAATGGGGACTCCTTTTAAGTATGAATACTCTCTAGAAGATAATATTTGTATTCAAACTCACAGTTTATGTTTTGTCGTATTGTACACGACAGTTGTATTAGTAAGTTGTATTTGTATTCTGTACTATATATCTGACGACCCAAGATGGGTGATGTATACCTAACTTTGGGGGCGTCACAATATATATAGTATAAGCATGCACATATAGAATACTATATTCTACCCGGATTGATTATGAACTTTTATTTTAGTTTGGTTCACTAGAGCCACTAAGTGAACCAAAAAGTCAAACCCTAGGGGTGCAAGAATTAATATTTAAAAATAACTAATACATTTAAACCCGAGCTCCATTACAAACGGGTCTTCAAGCGCTCTTTGTTCCTTGATCTCCAATTCTTCAAAATTAATTCTAACTATTCATATTACAAAACTATTTAAAATAAATAGAAACCTTGATCAGCAGTCAAGGGGAAGTACATAGGAGGGAGATAAAATTTACATTAAGAAAAATTAGAGAAGACAATGTACGCAGACCCCATTTAATAAAATCTATACATTCATGCATCCAACTAAAATAAAATCCAATCACATTGGTCAATAGTCCATAATCAATCCCATTTATTATCATACACATCTCCATATGTATTAATAAATAACATTCATCTCATGAATAATAAACATTCAATATATATATTGGTATCATTTAATGGCCAAATTTTGTTTGTGACAACCCGAGAATTTTGAATATTTTTAAAATTTTAATTAATTGATTTAAGGTTCAAAATTAGAACCTAGACAGAAAATAAGTGTATGCGTTTGATATTTTTAAGAAGGAATTTTGAGGATTTCAAAATTTTGTGAAGGATTTAGGTGAATATATTCTGTGAATATGGTAATATATGTGTGCATGATGTGGTTAAGGGTCAAGGGTTGATCAGATAAACGATATCTGTAATAAACCCTAATTATATATTAAGAACTTTAACGTCCGGTTAGAAAACCTTAGCGATTATAAGAAACCCTAGAAACTGGTTCTGGAAATCCTAATTTCAGTTTCGGGAATCCGAAACCCTAATTCAGAAATTTAAAACCCTAATCTGGGAACTTAGAGAATAATTATTATGCTCAAGTGCTATTAATTATAATATTAATTTGGGTAAAGTTTAATTATTTAGCAAATCCTAATTTCAAAATTTGAAACCCTAATTTCTGGTTTATGAACCCTAATTTGTAAATAGGGAAAAACCTAAGTGTTAATTTAATACTTTTAATGTTAATTACGAAACCTTAATCCTAATTTTCAAGGTATAGTAATTAGAAAACCCTAATCTAATTACGAAATCTAATTTCTAATTTAGGAAAATTATTTTTCTATTAGAAACCCTAATTCGTGGGTTGTAAACCCTAATGACCATTTCGACCCTAATGGCTAAATTAGCGATTTTAATTAGGAAATAATAATCCTAATTAGCAAGATTTAAATTATGAGTAAGAAATTTTAATATAATTAGAAAATCCTAATTATAATTTAGAAATATTAATTTCTATTTTTTTAAAAACCCAAATTGGAAACTTTAGAAATTAAATTGCAAGTCAAGGGTTAAACCCTAAACCCTAAAATGATTTAAACCCTAATTGCATATGACCATTCTACCCTTATTGCATAATTGAAGATTGCTTGTAGATCTAGCACTAAAGGAGTGGGTGAACTACCCTAGTTCTAGCAATTGACTTATCAAGCAATCTCAGCAAAAATTGACAGCCAACATGCATTGTATTAACATTTATAAGAGATTCAAGCAAGAGAAATGGCCACTTTAATTTCATTTTTCTCCTAACCCTTCTTTCTCTAGAAATTTGTGATTTAGAGAGAGAGAGAGAGAGTGTGAGAAACCAAGCCATGATCAAGTTATAGAAATCCAATAACAGATCCAAGGGTCAGAATCCAAGATCAAAGCTCAAAATGGTATAGAACCCTAATTTTTAGAAATCATACGATCTGATGTTATATGTTGTAATTGATTGTTTAAAGTTATGTAATAATGTGTCTTTTAGTGATCTGGGTTGATAGATCAAGGATCTATAACATTAAAGTGCACGAAAATGATGTTTTGAAAAATCTAGAAAACTAGAAATTTTTGGCCTGACAGCCATATGTCAGGGCCTATAAATTTTTGTGTGTTAATGATCTGTTGTGTTTTATGTTATTGATCTGTAGTATGTTATGTTGTCTATGATCTGGAACTTGAACCAAGCCCAGATCATGTATAGGCCGAAAGTTATAAGCAGTCAAAGGTAGTTAACCATTCACGAAATCTGGTTTCTGCGTAACCCAGAAACCCAGATTTTTTTGACAACAATTTTTCAGGCCATGGATCTTGCTGTATGTTTATGTTTTGGTCAAGTTGTTGTTTTATTGTTGTAGCTTGACATTAAGACTACATGATTAAGTCTTCATTTCACTCAGATCATTAGCAGAATCGTAAATAAATAGGGTCAAACAAGCGTTGACCGACTGTTCTTGACAAAATCTGGAAAACCCAGAAATCGTGAAGAACAATTATTGACATCATTTTGACCGGTCTTAATCTCTCAACTGTTATGTTGTTTGACTAGTTTGGTGTTAGTTATGTGTTATTGGATATGTTAACTACAGGTTTGAAGCATTATAACGTAAAACCAATGACCAGAACCCTAAGATTTGTGAGCCACAAAGGGTCACTCGCAACTGATTGGGTTTTCTGGGTTACCCAGAAAACCCAGATGAGGCCTGACAAGCTTTTTGGGAGCCCAGATCTCTCTGATTAGATATAAGATGACCATGATGTTTGTTTAGGATTGTAGTATAGCATCAATACTATAATCTGAGCACATAAGCAAACACAGATACCTTTGGATCCATAAATTACAGTTGGTCAAACCTTCTACCTTGTAACTGACATTATATTTCTGGGTTTCACTCAAGAACACCAAGAACACCTATAGCGATAGTTATGTCACAATAGGGCCCTTTAGCGACGATTTCTATTTATTTAATTTTTTATTTTTCTATAAATTAATTAAAAATATAAAAAATTAGTTTTTAATTATTAAAAATACAAAATAAATTTTGAAAAATTATTTTTAAGTCTGAAAATTAGTTTTTAATTATTTTGAGTATATTTCATAGATATTTAATATTTTTGGAATATAAAAGGTATTTATTTATTTATTTATAATATTAAATAAATTGTTTAAAAATAGTTTTAATTCATGAAAAAAAATATTATGGTATAAGAAAATATTTTAAGTTATTTTTAGTAACTTTTAATATTTTGTGATGAAATTCATTAATTAATCAATATTAATGATAATTAGTTTATTTAATAAATATATTAAATAAATTATGAAAAAATAGAATTAATGTTTTATAAATCATATAAAAATGATTTAAGGGTTAGAAAAATATTTTGAGTTATAAAATATAACTTTTGATATTTTGTCATGGAAATATTAATATTTTAATATTAAAAGCAATTATCGAATAATGGATTTAAGTGTTTAAAAATCATAAGAATTAAAAATACTTTGATACGCAGCTGCAGAGTTCTAATTGAATTAAGACACTTTATCTCTCCCCGCACCCCGCCCCGGCGGTGGTTTTTGCACTGATGAAGCCTGTCCCGGCGGGGGGTGCTAATGTAGTTGGGTTATGTACCCCCGCCCCGGTGGGGTGTGTCTTGTAGCTCTAATTTTGCCCTTTTTCATGCCATTTCTCGCCATAACGCCGCCATTATACCACCATGCCACGTATTGCACTCCTAAACATAAAACAAACATAAAACAAGTAAAAACGAACAAAAATAGATAAGATCAACACATTTTAAGTCTAAATTAGAAACCGATTCGTAGGTATAAAACCCATTCATCAAACTCCCCCAAACTTAAACTCGTGCTAGTCCTCGAGCTCAAAACAAAATAAAATGCAATGCAATGTAATGCAGCTAATCTACATGCCTACGAATCCAGCAGTAATCATAAAGATAATTCTATTCAACCATCCTCAGAGAAATCAAGTAAACATGATAACACATCATATCAAAACAAATCAGTAATTTCCCCGTCAATCATCAAATCTTAGACTATTATCACTGATATAGTGCGTGTGTTCTCAACAACCATACTAATTGATATAAAATAAAATTCAATACATAATAGGTCTCTTTGAAGGCATCATACAGTGTAAACTCAAGAAATCCAAAAATAGTCAAGATCCGACTATCATTAAATAGTCACCGGTATTGAGGG
This sequence comes from Panax notoginseng, assembly GCA_016801055.1. Taxonomy (NCBI): domain Eukaryota; kingdom Viridiplantae; phylum Streptophyta; class Magnoliopsida; order Apiales; family Araliaceae; genus Panax; species Panax notoginseng. The sequence goes on from CM029015.1 coordinate 57,400,662, forward strand.
TCCAAATGCGGTACTTATGCTTTATTTTTTATTATTGGGGCTTTTTGCTCTTTTTCCCATTTAATTTTTTTTCCTCATGGCTGTGCAATGTCTAATTCCCTTAGGCTTTTCAATGCTACCTTAACGAGCTTTCGACCAACGACTCCCAAACCATTAAGGCCTTAGGGCGCTAGGTGTAAAGACAATCCCCTCGGGATTACTTACTCAAGTAACAAAGGCTACGAAACTAGACTATCCACGATGTTTATTCGTATTTTTTTTCTTCTTTTCTTTTTCTTTTTTTTATAGCTTATATACCCCAAAATTTCCCTCAAACTTAAGTTCTTGTATAACTTTAGCCTTCACTGCCTATTCTTGTCATTCTTTTATTTAAACTAGCATTATCCTTTAGAGTTCCATTAAGTGTCAATTTAGACTCAATCAATCAACAAAGCTATTTTTACTGTGCTAACCTTTTTATACCAGTTTCAAACAGAAAAAGATTCAATTTATGACAGGAAATCACATAAAAGTTCTAATAGTCGGCACCACACTTGTCTACTCAAATCCAGTCTCATCATTGGCTAAAATAGACTGTAACTATCTAACAGCTGGAATCATGCAAGATAAACTTAAAATGAAACATAAACACAGTACTAACTAAAATTTTTTGTGAGTTTTCCAATTTTCCCAATTTTTTTTACAATACGGAATAAGAATAATAGAATCAAAAACTAATTAAAAAAAACTATTTACAATACTACACTACTATGCAACTATTATGCAGTTATACTATATGAATGCAAACATAATAAACCTAAACCTAAACATGACAACATATGCAAATTAAATAGATAAATAAACTAAACATGCAACAACTAACTAAATTAAACTCCCCCAAACTTAGCAATTATAATGTTTTATTTGTAAAAATATAATAGTAATCACAAGAGGACTTCCCTGAAATCAGCTAAGGTTGAGGTGATGGTGGTGATTGCGGCCGTGGCACATAGACTCGACGTTCTTCCATGCCGAAATCAGATGGTGGAAATTGTGGCATAGGCTCTACCATCTTGTATATAAACTGTGCGGCCGCGGCTGTATTTAAAGTCTTTAATGCCGCATTTACCAAGGCAAATGACGTGTTCATGGCATTGAACATATGGTCCTACCTGGCCGTAAGTCGCTTCATCTTTCGGTTGGCTTCTTTATCTCTTTTGTCAACAAGGCGCTGAAGACTGCGAAATTAATTACTGAATATGAATCTGCATGTCCTTCGACTTTCCGCAGTCTCTTGCTCTCCAGTCATCTCATCGGCTTGGAAGTCCTCATCTTTCGAGGTGTCCTCGGCTTCTTCTTCTTCTTCAGAAGCTGGAGGAAATATAAAATTGACACCGCGTGGGTGAGACTCCCCTCCAGGCCATACTGAATATTGATCTATCATTTTGTGGTCTAAGAGCTGAAGGGGCTACTGCACAGGCTCGTCGCCTGACCATCGCACACCAGACTGCCGACATAACCCATAAATAAGTGATGGGTGTGGCACTCTGCCTAAGAAAGGCTCGCGCAGATAGTGGTGGATAGAAAAGCTTATGATGGAGTCAATATTGATGTCGAAATCCTTCACGATGGCGTATAATAGCAATACCCGTGACGTCTGAAGGTGCCAATCGGTCTCAAGTGTGTCATAAACTACATGTGCAATAAGACGGCACTGCCTCTAAGAAACCCCTCAGAATAGGTATGGAAAAATGTGGCCGACCTCAAGGTCTTGGCCAAGATCATCAGCAAGATGGTATAACCCTTTCTGAGAGCACGCACTACCGTAACCATGCCGATATCCAGATGGTCCAAGTACAACAACATGTCCAGATAGTCCACAATGCACATCAAGAAAATATCTACGCGGGCAGCATGCCACTAACCCTCAGTAACAGTGAAGTCCCCAAAATATCATAGATAACTATCCAATGACCCAAACCAGCTAATCAAGAAATCCATGGACACCACATGCCCTGAGGTAATCTCGTCTAGGGCAACTCTGTGCCTCAAGCCTGTCAAGGTCATAAACTGTCAGCTCATATCTCCGACGGCCATTCGAGCGCAAGGTCGATCCAAAGGCAAATCTGTAAGACGCTCATACTCCTCCAATGTGGGAGTCAACTCATGGGTATCAAATCTAAACACATGTCTCTCTGGTATCCAATGATCAAGCATGCCCTTTACAAAGCCCGACGAAACCTAAAATGTCAATAGGGTCATGGAGTGCCTCAACAACTGATCAACTGTCACCCGATCTAGGGAAGACAAACTGTCATACAAAGATCTCAAAGAAGGGGCCACCAACATGGGTGTGGTAGGCTCAATCCGACTAACAGTGGATGAAGACATCTGTAGAGCCATCCAGGGGTCAATGCTAAACTCACATCTAGGAATGCATATCCATAACATAATGCATGCATCATGATAAATGATAAATGACAGATGACTATATGATATAGGGAATATAAAGCATTATACATATATTCCTAATTACATCATCATCTAATACATCATCTCTGTATACAACTAGAAATAAAAAGTATAGGGAAATGGGCCATAACCACCCAATATCTAACAGAGGCTTATCAAAAGATATAACGAGAAATGGGGCACAGTCGCCCAATATCTAACAGAGGTCTATCAAAAGAAATAAAGAGAAATGCATTTGAAGAAGTCAATGATGTCCACATCATCCGATCTATCCATCCGATGTAACTCCTCATGAGTTGCTGAGTCTCTGCTATAAGGGATATAAGGCCGATACAATGGAGGATATACGTCGATAAAGCCATCGAAATTGGGCCACCTGAAGGGCTAGGGCCAGAGCAAGAAGGATCAAAAGTATTTTCCTCAGATGGATATCTACCCAAATGTCGGATGAAGATATATGATATACGACTCCTCTTATAAAGATATCAGATAACCCTATTTAATTAAAATAAAGTATTATTTATTTAATTAAAATTCTTTAATTAATTGGGCTCCCTAATCTTATTAGGAATAATTGAGAGTACGTGTATTAAATTAATTCCTAAACTCTTTTAGAAAATATAATAATAATAACTATAATAATATTAATAAGACTCCTCTTATTAATTTATATTTAATATTTCTAAAATATTAAATATTAAATATTAAGCTATTTAATTTATTCTATCACTATAGATTAAATTAAATATACTTAATATATTATTACGATTATGTCATTAACTTCTTACATAATTATTCTTCCTTTTATTGTGTGACCCTTTAGGTTCTCCATATTAAACCGATTGTGAATAAATCAATTAGAACATTTCTAATTTTATTTAAATAAATAAATTAAACTATTAATTTATTTAAATAAATAATATTTATTCTACAATAGGGATAAGCCTCCCTAGCGATCAATGATTTTTCAGATAATATAGATTTCAACATTAATCATAAAAGAACCTTTAAGTAAATAGTTACCGTACAATTCAATTCTTCCACTATACAATATCCTAATTAAATATAAGAAATAGAATTACGGTTAAGTCTTATTTTATTTAATTATATCTATTTCGATCCCCAAATGCACAACTCTTAATAAATATAAATTAGAAACTACTTTCTAATTTTATTTCACCTTGGCCAAGGATTCCTGGGTTGTCATTTATCGAATCACATATGATATTTCTCTTCTTTTACTAGAAGTGGTAGATTCTATATTGATCATTCATTATCTCCATAAATAACTTATTACACCCAAACATACCCTTTGATATACCCTATTGGTCTTAAGGAATAAGTCAAAATATAATTCATTATACATAAGACACTATGATGATCTCAAGTCTAAGGGTCATTTGTACTACTATCACTATAGGAATTCCTATTGACAGGCAAGTAAAACTCTATTAGGTATGCCTTAGCGAGTCACGTTCAGTGAACTTATTCTCTAATAAGCTACATACTTCCTGTAGTGTCTCCACACAAATGATCATGAGATTAATCATCCTCATCCAATGAGCAAGCAATGTATGTACCAATCTATCTGGATTCACTAATCCCCTTTTTAGTAATCCATTGATTGAGAATATTTTAGTTTTAAGCTATCTAAGAATTTAGATCTCATTAGCATGATCTCATCATGATTCTAAAAGTATTGCTTAAAACTATAGGTTTATCACATATTATTAAAACAACACCATATAGTTAAAAAATGCCTTTAATAATTAATTCGTTTATCAATTAATAAATAAGTTTGATTACAAAGTATATGCTTTATCATCATACATGATCGGCTTGTATGTAGACTACTTTCAATCTCCCACTTACACTAAAACTAATCGCCTTGGTATCTCATACCCATCTTCTCTATGTGATGATCGAACTGATGTTGTGTTAATGCTTTAGTAAATGGATCTGTAATAGTGTCTTGAGAGTCCACACGCTCCAGGGTGACATCTTTTATTTTAATGATCTCTCTAATCAAATGAAACCGTCGCAACACGTGTTTTGACTTCTGATGAGACCTAGGTTCCTTATCCTGCGCAACAGCTCCGTTGTTGTCACAGAATAAAGGTATCGGTCCTCTAATGCTAGGAACCATATAAAGTTTGGTTATGAACTTCTTCATCCAAATAGCCTCCTTTGTAACTTCACTTGCAGCTATGTACTCTTCCTCTGTCACTGAATCAGCAATTGTTTGCTATTTGGAACTCTTCCAACTCACTACGTCACCGTTTAAGGTAAACATATCCCCCAAAACGGATTTACTGTCATCTTGGTACGTTTAAAAACTTAAGTTTGTAAAGCCCTCTAACTTCAATTCAGACCCATCGTAGACAAGAAACATATCCTTACTTCTTCTTAAGTACTTTAGGATATTTTTTACTACCTTCCAGTGCTCTTCTCCTGGGTTCGATTGATATTTGCTTGACACACTTAGTGCATGAGCGAGATTCGGTCTAGTACATATCATACCGTACATGATATATCCTATTGTTGAAGCATAAGAAATCTTACTCAGACGGTCTCTCTCCTTTGGTGTCTTTGGGGCCCTATTTCTTGGAGAGATGTATTCCATGGCTCATCGGCATGAGACCTCTTTTGGAACCTTCCATGCTAAACCTCTTTAGCATTGAGTTAATGTACGTTTCTTGGGACAAGCCAAGCATCCTTTTAGATCTATCTCTATAAATCTTTATCCCCAAAATATAGGATGCTTTTCCTGAGTCCTTTATGAAAAAGTGTTTAGATAACCAGATTTTAATTTATTGTAGTATAAAAATATTATTTCCTATCAGTAATATATCATCAACATATAATACAAGGAATGAAATAGTTCTCCCACTAACCTTCTTATACACACATGATTCATCCTCATTTTTAATAAAATCAAACTCTTTGATTGTCTAATCAAAACGGATGTTCCACCTACGAGAAGCTTGCTTCAATCAATAAATGGATCGGTGTAGCTTATAGACTTGATTTGTTCCAACCTTTGAAATAAATCCCTCTGGCTATGTCATATACATATCCTCCTCAAGTTTCCCATTGAGGAAGGTCGTTTTCGTGTCTATCTGCCAGATTTCATAGTCGTGGTAAGCTGCAATCGTAAGCAAAATCTGAATGGGCTTGAGCATCACTATTGGTGAGAAGGTTTCGTCACAGTCAACTCCTTGTCTTTGTTTAAAACCTTTTGTAACCATTCGTGCTTTATATCTCTACTTTGCCGTCTGCTCCAGTCTTTCTTTTAATAAACCATTTACACCCAATATGCTTAATGCCTTTAGGTGGTGAAACCAAAGTCCATACTTGGTTTTCATCCATGGAGTCCATCTCGAATTTCATGGCTTTTTGCCACTTCTTTTAGTCTTTAGTACTCATAGCCTGCTCATAATTCAATGGATCATCATCATCTATGATGTGTACCTCATCGTCATCCTCTATGACAAATCCATACCTATCAGGTATCTTCGATACTCTTCTAGTTTTATGAATATAGAGTGTTACAATAGGTTCTTCCACTTGGTTAGGTACCTGACTTTGATCCGTAGTATTTTGTGGTTCTTAAACTTCTTCAAGATATATCTTACTCACACTGACCCCTTCAAGGATAAACTCCCTTTTCAAGAAGGTAGCATGTTTCACAATAAACACATTTTGATCAGTTAGATGAAAGAAATAATACCCTAATATTTCTTTAGGGTATCCCACAAATCTACACTTGTCAGATCTAGTCTGTAGCTTATCGTTTTCAATTTTTTGGACATAAGCTGGACAACCCCAAGTCTTAACATGCTTAAGATTTAGTTTCCTCCCTGTCCGTAATTCATATGGGGTCTTAGGGCCGGATTTGGTAGGTAACTTGTTAAGTATGTATGCAGTCGATTCTAGGGTATATTCCTAAAAGGAAACTGGAAGGTCGGTAAAGCTCATCGTGGATCGAACCCTGTCCAACAATGTTCTATTTCTCCTTTTAGATACACCATTCATCTGTGGCATCCCTGGTGGAGTCCATTATGAGATTATACCATTTTCTTTGAGACAATTGAGAAACTCACCACTTAAGTATTCACCACCTCGATTTGATTAAAGAATCTTAATACTTTTGCCAGTTTGTTTCTCTACTTCACTTCTGAACTCTTTAAACTTTTTAAATAATTCAGATTTGTATTTCATTAAATACACATATCCAAATCTTGAGTGATCATCTGTGAATATAATAAAATAAGAATACCATCCTCGTGCATTCATTGTCATAGGTCCACATACATCTGTGTGTACCAACGCTAGCAACTCTGTAACTCTTTCTCCTTTTCCACTAAAAAGGAGATTTAGTCATTTTTCCTATGAGACAAAATTTACAAGTTGGATATGATTCATAATCTGATAGCTCTAGGAGCCCATCTTTATGTAACTTGGATAATCTTATTCCATTAATATGACCAAGTCTACAGTTCCACATATAGGTATAATTAACATAATCTCTTTTCATTTTCTTAGTTTGTTCAATTTGAAGTATATTTTCATGCAAATCAAGTATATAAAGTCCATTTCGCAAATTACCAACACCATATAAAACATTACAATTATAAATAGAACAACTGTTGTTCTTTATTATAATGTCAAAACCATCTATATCCAATACAGAAATTAAAATAATGTTTCTAATGATATTCAGAATAAAATAACAATTATTTAAATTAATGAACTTGCCCGTAGGCAGTGCTAAACAATATGTCCCTACAGCTAATGCAGTAACCTTTGCTCCATTTTCCACTCGTAGGACGACCTCATCCTTGCTTAGCTTTCTACTTCTGAATAGTCCCAATATATTAGTACATATGTGAGAACCCCAGCCGGTATCCAATACCCAAGTAGAAGATTGACTTTCAAAAAAATTAATTTCAATCATAAACAATCCTTAATTAGGATTCGAAGATTCTCCAAGCTTCTTCTGCTTTTGCTCCGCAAGATAATCCTTACAGTTCCTCTTCTAGTGACCTAGCTTGTTGCAATGGAAGAAAATTCTTTTGCTAGCTGGATCAGGTTTCTTTTGATCCTTCACTTTCGCCTTACCCTTAACCTTCTTGGATTTCTTCTTTTGAGAAGATACCTTTGGCCTCTTCCTTTTCTTGGTAGAATTAACCACTATTAAGACATGATTCTTCTTGGATAGGAAATGTCCTTCAGCAGTTTTCAACATGTTAAGTAACTCAGGCAAGCTGACGTCTAAACTTATTCATGTGAAAATTCACAACAAGTTATGAGAAGGTGTCAGGGAGTGACTGCAAGATCAAATCTTGACTCAACTCCCCATCCATGATGAACCCAAGTTGTCCAAGACGTTCAATAAAATTAATCATCTTTAGGACATGAGTCTCAATAGTAGTGCCCTCAATCATCCGAGATCGGAAGAGCTCCTTAGATATTTCATATCTAACAGTCCTACTTTACTCACCATACAGCTCTTGCAGGTGCAACAACATAGTAGGAACATCCATGGTTTCATGCTGATGATGAAGCTCGTTACTCATGGATGCGAGCATGGTACATTGAGCCACAGATGCATCATCTTATCACTATTTAAAAGTAACAATCTCTTCCTCAGAGGTTGTCTCTGCAACTTTTGCAGGTACGAGCGAATTTAGGACATAAGACATCTTTTTAGCAGTGAGAATAATTCCCAAATTCCTTAACCATTCCGTGTAATTCGGTCTGATCAGTTTGTTAGCATCAAGTATGCTACGCAGTGAAATTAGTTTGTGACATTTTAAAATTTTTGCATGTGAAAAAATAACATTTTAGTAAACATTCATTTAATTAATTTATCTTATCAAAATAAATTAGGTCTTATTTTATGTTGGTATCTCCCACTATTTTTTTTCAAACTATGTTACCCTTATCTATATAGTTCGACAAAATCTAATTAAAGTTTTGGCCAGTGAGAATAAGGATCCCATTTCAAATATATATAGCCTTGTGGTGACACAACAAACTATATATAAATAAATAGGTAGACAACTCTTTGTCAATTACATCATAATGTAACTCCTCATGTTTTACCTCTTGGATTATTTTGATCAAGTAGTGGCACATCCGAATCAAAATTATCTAAGTCCAACCTAGCACTTCCAATATTCAAAAAAGAAAAATATTGTCCTTGTGGTGACACAACAAAATAATATTATTTAATTTTCTTTATAAGCGTCAAATGCGATAAATTAACATCTTAAATACGTGTCTTTGTGATGACACAACAAACTCATATTAAATATTTAATACTCTATTAATTTTATCATGCTAGAAGGTGATGTTCGATATTCTAAATATCTTTGAACGCCTAAGACTTAATATAAAAAAACTTTCAGGAGTTTGTTATTAATTGTATCATCTTATTTAACGTGTATGTACATATATATATAAAATACGCGTCATATTATTAAACATGTGAAGCATGTTTGCATTATATATATATATATATATATATATATATATATATATATATATATATATATATATATATATATACTAGAATGTATATATAGAATACAATATTTTGCCCGGATTGATTATGGACTTTATTCTAGTTTGGTTCACTAGAGTCACCAAGTGAGCCAAAAGGTCAAATCCCAGGGTGCAAGAATTAACATTTAAATATAACTATTACATTTAAACCCGGACTCCATTACAAACGAATCTTTAAATGCTCATTGCACCTTGATCTCTCGTTCTTCAAAAAATTATAACTAATCCTATTACATAAACTATTTAATTTAAATAGAAATCTTGATCAGCAGTCAAGAGAAAGTACATAGGAGAGAGATATAATTTACATAAAAAAAACCAGAAAAGACGAGATACGCAGACCCCATTTAATAAAACTCATTCATTCAAACATCCAACCAAATAAATCTAATCACATTACTCAATAGTCCATAATCAATCTCATTTATTATCATACATATCATCATATGTATCAATAAATAAAACATCCATCTCATAAATAAAATCATTCCATATATATATATATATATATATATATATATATATATATATATATATATATATATATATGAGTATCATTTAATGGGAAGTTTTAAATTGCATGAAATCCAATTTCAAGATCAAAATAAACTGTTTATTTTAATTATAAAATTATTATATATATATATATATATATATATATATATATATATATATATATATATATATATATATATATATATATATATATATATATATATATATTATAATTTGGATGGTGGCCAGCGATTCTGTAGCTTATTCACGCAAATCACAGTACCGTTTTTTAAAACAGGCTTCGCGAATTATTTTTATTATTATAAATAAATATTATATAACAAATTATGCCCAATAAATTATTCTAAATGCATACTCATACATATATGGAATCAAAATAATTAATAATTCGTATAAAGTTTGGCTCTGATACCACTGTAAGGTTTTGTGAGGATCAAAGTAGCAATCAAATTGCAAAAATAACGGAAGCAAAGTAAAAGCAGATTTTAAAATTTTTCACAAACTAATTACCCGGGTCATCCTTTATGCATATTATTAATTAAAACGAAGAACAAAAAATTATGGAATCATACCCTTATAGATACGAGCTTCCACAAGTACGAGTTAAACTCCTACTTCTCAGCAATCTCTGGGTAGATTCCTTTCTTTGATCAATGTTAGTCACCTAATTGTATGGCCTCTAGATATGATCCACCAAAAAAGAAGAATATTCAAGAAGAATGGTGTATTGGCTAAAACCCTAATTTTTCTTATCTTTGTAGAAAAAGGGGGCATACTCTCAAACTATTGGAATCACGTATATCTGATATCTGATATAAGAGTCCTCTTATAAAGATATCAGGTAACCCTATTTAATTAAAATAGGGTATTATTTATTTAATTAAAATCCTTTAATTAATTGGACTCCCTAATCTTATTAGGAATAAATGAGAGTACTTATATTAAATTAATTCCTAAACTCTTTTAGAAATTATAATAATAATAATAATTGTAATAATATTAATAAGACTCCTCTTATTAATTTATATTTAATATTTTTAAAATATTAAATAATAAATATTAAGCTATTTAATTTATTCTATCACCATAGATTAAATTAAATATACTTAACATATTATTACGATTATGCCATTAACTTCTTAAATAATTATTCTTCCTTTTATGGTATAACCCTTTAGGTTCTCTATATTAAAACTGATGTGAATAAATCAATTAGAACAATTATAACCTTATTTAAATAAATTAATTAAACTATTAATTTATTTAAATAAATAATATTTATTCTACAATAGGGATAAGCCTCCGTAGCGATCAACGACTTTCGAAATAATATAGATTTTAATATTAATCATAAAGGAACCTTTGAGTAAATAGTTACCGTACAATTCAATCCTTCCACCATACAATGTTCCAATTAAATATAAACATGGAATTACTGTCAAGTCTTATTTTATTTAATTATATGTATTTTGATTCCCAAATGCACAACTCTGAATAAATGCAAATTAGAAATTACTTTCTAATTTCATTTCACATTGGTCAAGGATTCCTGGGTTGTCATTTATCGAATCACATAGGACATTTCTCTTCTTTTATTAGAAGTGGTAGATTCTATATTGATCATTAATTATCTCCATATATAATTTATTACACCCAAGCATATCTTTTGATATACCATAAGGGTCTTAAAGAATAAGTCAAAATGTAATTCATTATATATAAGATACTATGATGATATCAAGTCTAAGGATCATTTGTACTACTATCACTAAAGGAATTCCTATTGGCAAGAAAGTAAAACTCTATTAGGTATTCCTTAGTGAGTCACGTTCAGTGAACTTATTCTCCGATAAGCACCTATATATTTACTTTAGTAATGTCTCAACACAAATGATCATGAGATCAATCATCATCATCTAATGAGCAAGCAATGTATGTACCAATCTATTCGGATTCACTAATTTCCTTTTTAGTAATTCAATGATTATGAACATTTTAGTTTTAAGTTATCTAAGAATTTAGGTCTCATCAGCATGATCTCATCATGATTCTAAAAGAATTTCTTAAAACTGTGGGTTTATCACATATTATTAAAATAGCACCATGTAGATAAAAAATGTATTTAATAATTAATTCTTTTATTAATAAATAAATAAAATTGATTACAAAGTATATGATTTATCATCATACATGTTTGGCTTGTATGCATACTACTTTCACATCGGTTGTTAACAACTCTATCTGTAAGCGAGAATGAGTAAAACCCTCAACTATAGGAACCTCAGCCAGAGTGAAGTAATGTCATCGCCGTCCCCATGGATAGGTGTTCGTATAAGAACCGTAAATTTAATGAATAAATATTATTTTGACAAAATGAGAAAAGGAATATTTATTTGAATATAAATATTGATGTGTTGTGAGATAAATAATTCAATTAATCAAAAATTGAATTTTATAAGTGTAGACACTCGAATTTTTGTTTTCCTATTACTTATTATGCAGGAGGACAAAAACGTCTTTTTCACACTGCAGAGATAACCCTGGAGGACCACAACATCAATTCCAACCCCGGAGATAGCCCCGGGAGATCTAGTTTCCAACCCCATAGATAACCCAGGGAAAGTCAGTTTCAACCCCAGAGATAACCCCGGGGGATCAAGTTCAAAGCCAGGAGATAACCCTAGGAGGTCAGGCCAACCTCAGAGATAACCCTGAGGACAGTCAAAGTCAACATAAGGTCAACCTCAGAGATAGCCCTGAGAAAAGATTGCTACAACTGTGCGAAAATTGGAGATAACCCCTGGAGGAGTAAAATGATCATTTTACTAACTCAACTTCAACTCACACCAAATACGCTCATTTCAACTCAATTTGCTTCAATAGAAGTCCCACAAGAACCATATCTTAACTTTCAAGCGCAAACTACGCAAAACAGCTCAACGGATTGCCTGACAAAAATCCAGAAATGCCATTTCAATCATGGACCCATCTTTTCTAAATTAAAAAGGGAAAATTCTATGTCATTGCATAGCTCTCAGAAAGAGCTTTCCAGAATGGTATGGCACGCTTCCATTAGACTCTCGAATTGAATGCTATGAAGATTTGAGCGAATAACACGTTGTTCGAGTGCACGTACTTCGAGATGACGGGACCCACATTGTCCAGGGCAACCCGGGCAGCCGCAGGTAGACCTGCGACTGTCACAAGTACACTTGCGGCTCCCCCCTCTATAAATTGAGGGGTTGGGCTTGCCATTTTGTAAGAGAAAAGGCGAGAAAGCCCTGTCCATTTTTCTCTATAAACACTATAAATTGAGTGCTTTCTCATTTCAAACACTTGTGAGCTTATATTTTGCTACATTTTACTGGTGGAAACTGAGTGTTCATCCATTTAAAGCTATTTGAAGCCTTCTTTGGCAGCCCACTGTAAGCCTTCTTATATTTCTCTTTTCTCCAGTTTTGTGCGCACACTATTATTCACGTTGAAAGTTGTGTGGTGTGCATATGCCCGGTCCGTCGATCCATGGCTTTTATTGCTTTCCTATATATATATATATATATATATATATATATATATATATATACATTTCTGTCAGTCTTGGAGATTACTTCCTGGCCATTTATTGCTTTTATTTACATTCCGTCCCGCCTAGAGTTTACTTCGTGGTGGTTGATCGTCTATATATATATATATATATATATATATATATATATATATATATATATATATATATATATATATATATAACTGTTTACAGCTTTCATACAAACTGCTATATCATGTGAGCCTAGGAATCATGTGATCACAGATTCAGTCACCTGAATCTAGATTCGGTTCCCGTGATGGACATTTTCAGCTATAACCAGCTTGTAAGTTATTTACGGTGTTTGAATTTTCTTAGACGGCTCTCATGCCCACCAGGAATTCGGCACTGCTTTTTATCTTATTTTCTCGAAGATGCTTTGCTTCTCGAAAATAAAAGTAATCCTGTAACGATCCCAAAATTCATACAATTTAATTCTCAACTTTAGTCGTTAATGAAACATCTACCTTCTGATTTTACATCATTATTCGATGCTAAACATTATAAAATACGTAATAATTTAAACTTTTATGTCTTCTTACTTTAATTCCCTGAATCAAACCTTTATCATCTACATGTCTTTGAATCAATCTTATTTTATGATTCACTTTATCACTGTTATTATATAAAATTTTACATTTTAGTTCGATAACCTTTACATATCAGATAACTCTAACTTTAGCTTTACAACTCAACATAAAATTATACATCATAAAACATTTAGTACATCTCATGAATCTTAATCATGGTATAAAGAAATAACAACTTTTGTTAAAATATTAATCTCCGTGTATTATTTCTGATCCACGTCATTCAAGTAGCACATAGTGTTACCTTCAATCCTTGACCTGCAAAAATGGTTATTTGCAAGGTTGAGTTCGACAGCCCAGCAAAATCTAACAGTTTTCATGCATCACAAAGCACATAATAACATGCTCAACATATAAGAATAATCATAAAACAAACATAGCATACATGTTGTAGTTCACATAAAAACTATAAAGATTGAGTTCCTTACTCAATCGTCATTCATAGCTCAATCATCATAGTCATAGATTGACTTTCACATTTCATACTTTTGATATATACAATACATCATATACTAAAATTTTAAAGCAGTTCATCATCAAGTTCACATAGCAAAAAGGAACTGAAAGACTTGCCTTTACCGGCGTTTTACCAACACGCTAATACTTCGCGTCCTTGCACAACCTACACTGTATGTAAGATTGATAATAAATAAAATTAATACTCAATGTCATGGTCAAATTTATTCTAAGACCTTACTTTATCTTATTATTCTTTATAATGTCTTTATATACATCTAACTATTTTATATGCAACTCAGTTTTATTTTTCATTTTCATCACCACAAATGCTATACCATCACACTTATAGTTTAATGTGCGTAAATCACACCATTTTATTATACCACTTTGGTTTCAAAAATGCATATTCAACACATTGTTTACATGTTTAATTTTTCTTCATAAATCAAAAACTACCCTTTTCAATTTCTTTCCATTATTATTCTTGTATTATCATCTTTTCATACTTAAATATCCAATATTAGCCATTAGTTAGACACTTTGTATACCAAAGTTTAGAAAACACTATTACTTTTAGGCATTTTATCGAGCACGTTATGTGCACACATTAACTTATCTCAACTCTTGATCTTAAATGGTTAATTATGCATAGAATATGATAACACATATCTATACTCATTACATATGTCAAAACATATTTTTAATCATCAAAATATATCATCACCCAAAATCTTAATTCAAACAGAATTATAAAACTCACCTTCACAATTTCTTTAACAAAACGTTGTTTTCGTTTTTAACGTAACTCGTTCGTTACATGTCCGTTTTTGTTCCTTCTTATATAGAATTAACCCTTACTCAGTGTACTACAACCTCATCTATGCCTTAAATTCAGACCCTTATCCATCTAAACCTGATTCTGTAATTCATTAACTAGTCTAGAAAATTTCATTTTCTGTACATCCTTTCTAAACAATTTATTTCGGACATGATTCGGTCCATAAAATGGCTCAATCTTGCGAGTCTAGCTAGTAAACTTCCATATCTACAACGTTGCAGTTTTAAGTTTCTTCAGATTCAAAACACACGAATTTATATGAATTTTTCAAAGTCAGAAACCGTAACAGTTTTGATTTTCTGGACAGATTATTTTCCCTTACTACCAGCCTTACTAAAACAGACATTGCAAGAAATCTACAAAGAGTTTTCATGTGATTCTACTTTCAGAATATATCTTACTTCCATATCTTCGATTTGATATAAGGCTCACTTTCTAACTCATTATACCCAAAGAGGTATGAATTTCACAAGATATGTCCACAATTACTAAAAACCTACGAATTTTGGTCTTCAAATTTTCTTTCCATTTCATTTTCTTTCTTGAATCCTCTTGTTTGATTCTTGATAATCCAAGATTAAACCAATACAAACAGATTAAGCATGATCTACTACCCTAGAACATAAATCTACTGTAAGACCCCAACTTTTATAAATAAAGATGAATTTTTTTATAAATATCATTTTTGAATATTATGGAGTTAATTTGATATAATGTTATAGTTGTGGGTAATATTTATAAATTTTGCAAAGTACGCAAGTTGTTATATAATATTCGATTGGTCGGGGAATATTCGTTTTAACAGGGAATATTCGTACAACGACACAATCATTGGTGGACCCCACAACGGAATTATTGTCGGATTGAGAAAACGACAAAAATATTTTATTAAAAATAACGGCGGAAATTTTACCATTGTTGCTGTTGAACTACTCGGTAGTAAAAGTACAGTAATACGTGTGGTTGCATAGTAGCACACGGTATTGATTATTAATGCTTATGTGAGAAGTCACTCAGTTTGATTTTATTATTGTCAGTTAATAATATGAATTATTTAGCGATAATGACGTTTTGTTTTATTCGTATTATTAACGTAATAAAACAGAAACATCTTTTTATATAAAACAAAATACTTTATTAAAGTTATTCTATAAATAGAATATATTTTATTTTATTTAAAAGATTTTTCTTTAAATATGGACCGTCAGATTAAAGTAATCAATCTGGACCGTTCATGGATTAGTTACTATGCATTCTATTTTTCTATAAATAGCAGCTCATTCCTTCATTATTTCTTACGAATTCACTGAACTCTAGAGAGAGAAACTATAGAGAGAAACTATAGAGAGAGAGAAGAAGAGTATTCTGCTACTTAACTACTTCCTTACTTCAGCTCTTCTTTAAAACGGTAGGGAATATTATTTCTTTTATATTCATGAAGAGAACTTCTGTTATTCCATTCGTTATTATTCTGTTGGAATAACCAGTATACGCGGTCTACCCTATACTTGGTGACATTCTTCTATTATTCTGTTGGAACATCCTGTCTGTGTGTTTTACACCGGACCTGGTTCCGTTTATTATTCTGTTGGAACATCCTGTCTGTGTGTTTTACACCGGACCTGGTTCCGTTTTATTATTATTCTGTTGGAATATCCTGTCTGTGTGTTTTACACCGGACCTGGTTCCATTATTTATTATTCTGTCGGAATATCCTGTCTGTGCGTTTACGCCGGACCTGGTTCCATTATTTATTATTCTATTGGAATAACCTGTCTGTGCGGTCTATCGCATGCATGGTGATTTCTTTTGTTATTCCATTCTTTATTGTACTCAGTTGGTTAAGTTTTGACTTCTATACTCCATGAAATTTGTGGAATATCCTTGATAGTTGCGTTTCATCCAGTATCTTTTCAAGAAAATATTCTTCTAAGCGTTCTTGAATTTTACTCCACAATGCAGTATCATGTTGACAATTTGGACGTTGTTAATTCCTGGATAAATTAATTCTTGAACTTGTTTTATTGAATTCTTATATCATTGTCATCATCCTCATGTTTATAAAATATTGAAAGTCATCTGTGGCATGTAGTGCATAGATGGACTTGGTATGATTATGACCAGGGATTATTCGGTATAATCATGACCGTAATGTTACAAATGATGTGGTAAAAGTCCTCATTGGCCCGTAGTGCATTGATGGACAGTTGTTGGCATGATCATGACCATTAATGAATACACGAATATCCTTGGCCGTAGTGCAGGGGTGATTCGATGATGTGGATTATTAAGCTGAGTCTCAGCGATCGCAGTGTTGAAAAACCTTTTAAATCATAAAAGATAGTAGAGTTTATTTTCTACTTGACTCTTTTAATGGATTGCTTGTTCCACTGCAGTTAAACTTGATGTCTATTATATTTTATCAGTTTAACATTGTTGAAGGCTAATGATAATTTATTCTGCATTATCTTAGTCATAATATTTCTTACTGGGCTAGTTGAGCTCACCCTTTCTTTCACTGTTCTCTTCAGGAAATGAGAACGTAGCTGGGACAAGTCGGGGTACGGAGTGATGGTCCGAATGATAGTATTAGTTAGTAGTCCTCACTATTCTATGTAATGGTGTGTTAATAAATGTAATGAGGACTCCTTTTGAGTATGAATACTCTCTAGAAGATAATATTTGTATTCAAACTCACAGTTTATGTTTTGTCGTATTGTACACGACAGATGTATTAATCAGTTGTATTTGTATTCTGTACTATGTATCTGACGACCCAAGATGGGTGATGTATACCTAATTTTGGGGGCGTCACAGTTGGTATCAGAGCTTAGGGATATGATCCCTGGCTAGGATGTGAGAATAGAACTAGGAGGGGAGAGACGGGGAATTCCTTCGCTAGTATGACCTACCTAAGTTTATTTGCATGGTATTTAATTGGTTGGTCATAACATAAGGATAATATATGACATATCAATTAATTTTTATTTTGTGGCAGTATCTGAAAATGGCATCGAGAATGTTGAGAATAGCAATGGAGCACAGACGACTGTTGATTCACCACACATCAATAATCATGATAATGTGCATCAGGAAGGTGTCAATCCTCATGCAAACAACAACACTGACCAAATGATGAATGATCAAATGTTCAGAGGCTTTATGCAATTCATGCAACAACAGGTGAAAGCGGCTCCTGTCCACAACGTAGGTGGAAATACTGGAAACTCTCAGGCGGTCACCGCTAAACAGTTTAAGGAGCTGGGACCACCGGAGTTTAAGGGAGAACCCAAACCACTTGTAGCTGAAACATGGATAAAGCAGATCACCAAGATATTTGATGTCTTGGGTTGCTCCGAGGAGCAAAAGGTTCCCTTTGCCGCCTTTATGTTGCGAGGAGAGGCAGATTACTGGTGGGAATCGATAAAGCGTACTCAACCTGCCGCACTGAAGATGTCTTGGGAGAAGTTCCAAGATCTGTTTAACGACAAATACTTTCCCGAGAGTATTCGTCACATGAAGGAGGTGGAGTTCATCAAATTGGAGCAGAATAATATGACCGTGTCGCAGTACGAGGCAAAATTTGCGGAGTTATCCCGGTTTGCGTCCCACCTGGTGGATAATGAAGAAAGAATGACGCGGATGTTTTTAAGAGGTTTGAAGCCGGAGATACGTCAACATCTTGTTTCTCATAAACTGTGTTTGTATTCAGATGTTGTAAATAGGGCTCAGTTGGTGGAGCGCGATAACGAGATAACGCAACCAAAAGAGAGCAGCCGGCAAAATGATAATACCAGTGAGAGCAGTCATCGAAGCGGTGACAACAAGCGTGGAGGGAATCAACAGGCCAGAAATGGTAACCACTTCGGTGGTAATCAGGGCCAAAACAATAAGAATGGACATTTTAAGAAGAGGAGGTTCAACAATGATGGAAAGATGTCAGCACCAGCACCTGTCGTTAAGGAAGGAGAACGACCACCTATCATATGTTTCAAATGCGGAGGGGAGGGGCACATCAGTCCAAACTGCGCGATGCCGTCCAAAGCATGTTATAATTGTGGAAGAGAAGGTCATTTAGCCCGATTTTGTCGTTTACCGAAGACAAATTCAGCTAGGATGGAGGCACCAAAGGCCGTCCCAGAAAAGTCAAAACCGGTTGTGCAAGGGAGAGCGTTTGTTGTGACCTCCCAGAACGCAAGGAACCCGAATGAGGTCATCACGGGTAAGCTTATCATAAACTCTAACGAAGTCTATACTTTATTTGATACCGGTTCAACCCATTCTTTTATTTCTCCTACTTGCGCTCATCGATTAAATTTGATTCCGGAGAAATTAGACTTTGACTTAGCAGTTGAAACTCCATTGGGAGAAACCTTCATTACATCCACGGTTTATAAGTCTTGTTTGGTTCAAGTTGGTACCCACACATTACCTGTCGATCTTATTTCATTAAAAATACTTGCATTTGACGTGATTCTAGGGATTGATTGGTTAACTACTCATCATGCAAAAATTGATTGTTTTCGTAAGGTTGTTAGCTTTCATATTCCTAACGACCTATTATGCGAATTCAAGCAACCAAACCATTAAAATCAATCGCTGTCATCTCAAGCCATAAAGCTATTCGTTTATTGAAAAACGGATGTCAAGCTTTCTTAGCTCATGTCACAGATCTAAACAAAAATACGTCAGCTTTGAATGATATTTCTGTTGTTAATAAATTTCCTGACGTATTTCCCGAAGAACTTCCTGGCCTACCCCCAGAGCGTGAAATTGAATTTTGTATCGACCTTGAACCTGGTACAAAACCCATTTCCAAAGCCCCATATCGAATGGCTCCTATTGAACTTCAGGAGTTAAAGACCCAACTGCAGGAATTATTAGACATTGGTTTTATTCGTCCTAGTACTTCTCCTTGGGGTGCTCCTGTTCTGTTCGTGAAGAAGAAAGATGGGAGTATGCGACTTTGTATTGATTATCGGGAGTTGAATCATGTCACCATCAAAAATAGGTACCCATTGCCACGTATTGATGACCTGTTTGACCAGTTGCAAGGAGCACAATTCTTTTCAAAGATCGATCTTCGTTCTGGATATCATCAGCTGAAGGTTAGAACTGAGGATATTCCAAAGACGGCTTTTAGAACTCGGTACGGGCATTATGAATTCTTAGTTATGTCTTTTGGATTGACTAATGCTCCTGCTGCCTTCATGGATATGATGAACAGGGTATTTAAGGAATATTTGGATCACTTTGTGGTCGTCTTTATCGATGACATCCTTGTTTATTCCAAAAGCCGTGAAGATCATGAGCAACACTTGAGGCTGGTACTCCAAAAGCTTCGTGAATACAAACTTTATGCCAAGTTGAAGAAATGCGAGTTCTGGCTGGAAGAGGTAGCATTCCTTGGGCACGTAGTATCAAGTCGTGGAATATCTGTTGACCCGGCAAAGATTGAAGCTATTCAAAGCTGGGAGCAACCTAAATCAGTGACCGAGGTACGTAGCTTTCTTGGTTTAGCTGGTTATTATCGAAGATTCGTGGAAGGATTTTCTCGAATCGCTACTCCATTAACTCAGCTGACTCGGAAAGATACAAAGTTTGGTTGGAGCGAAGAATGTGAGCAGAGTTTTCAAGAACTCAAGAGGAGACTCATTTCAGCACCTGTTCTAACAATACCATCTGGCTCGGAGGGATTTGTCATCTACAGTGATGCTTCGAGCAAAGGGTTGGGATGCGTTCTCATGCAACATGGAAAAGTCATAGCCTATGCATCAAGACAACTCAAGGAATATGAGAGGAATTATCCTACTCATGATCTAGAGTTGGCAGCTGTTGTCTTTGCACTTAAAATTTGGAGGCATTACTTGTATGGGGAGAAAGTGGAGATCTTTACGGATCATAAAAGTCTCAAATATTTCTTCACTCAAAAGGAACTCAACATGCGACAACGACGTTGGCTTGAACTGTTGAAAGATTATGATCATACCATTCAATACCATCCTGGAAAAGCGAACGTGGTAGCTGACGCATTGAGTAGAAGATCATATGCGGGTACAAATGCAATATTAACAACGCAAAGGCCCATTTTGTGTGACTTGCAAAGGATGGAGATAGAGTTGAAGACTCCAGGGACCCATGTGATGATGGCGAATATACGAGTAGAACCGACTTTAATCGATAAAGTTAAAGCTGCTCAAGCTACAGACCTGGAGCTGATGCGTATGAGGAAGAAAGTGCAAGAAGGTTCTATGCCGGAAGCAAGAATCGATGAAGAAGGAATACTTCGAGTCAACTCCAGACTCTGTGTTCCTAACAACCCTGATTTAAAGTATGAAATCATGATGGAGGCGCACAACACACCATTTGCAATCCATCCTGGAAGTACCAAAATGTATCATGATCTTCGTCATACATTTTGGTGGAGCAATATGAAGAGAGAGATAGCGTTGTTTATCTCAAGGTGTCTAACTTGTCAACGAGTCAAAGCGGAGCATCAAGTACCAAAAGGTCCATTGCAACCACTTGAAATTCCAGAATGGAAGTGGGAGCACATCACCATGGATTTCGTTACCGGTCTTCCTAGGGTTTCTCAAGGTATTGATGCGATTTGGGTCATTGTTGATAGATTGACCAAGTCTGCTCATTTCTTACCGATACGAGAAACTTATACACTTGAACGTCTTGCTCGTATGTACATAAACGAGATTGTAAGACTGCATGGTATGCCAGTATCCATAGTTTCTGATCGAGACCCAAGATTCACTTCACGATTTTGGGTTAGTTTACAAAAAGCTATGGGCACGGAGTTACGATTTAGTTCAGCATATCATCCTCAGACGGACGGACAATCAGAGAGGACTATTCAAACTCTTGAAGATCTATTAAGACTCTGTGTCTTTGACTTCAAGGGAAGTTGGGACAAGTTCTTACCATTGGTGGAGTTTTCCTACAACAACAGTTATCAAGCAAGTATTGGCATGGCTCCATTCGAAGCATTGTATGGAAGAAAATGTCGTTCTCCAGTATGCTGGGATGAGGTGGGCGAAGCAACGTTGTTGGGACCGGAGTTGGTACGTATGACTACAGAAAAGATTCAAACGATCCGACAACGTATAAAAACCTCACAAGATCGACAAAAGAGTTATGCTGATCTTCATCGAAAGGACGTGGAATTTGATGTAGGAGATCATGTGTTCTTACGTGTTGCTCCATGGAAAGGAGTTACGAGATTTGGAAAGAGAGGAAAGCTAAATCCTCGATTCATCGGTCCATTTTTAATCCTCGATCGAGTAGGAACTGTGGCTTATAGACTCGCTTTACCGCCAAGTATGTCTCGTGTTCATAACGTTTTCCACATATCCATGTTACGCAAATATGTGGAAGACCCGAACCACATTATTGAGTTAGAACCGGACGAAATAGCGGAGGATTTGACGTATGAAGAAGTTCCTATTCAAATCTTGGATAAGAAGGAACATATTCTACGCTCCAAGGTTATACCTCAAGTCAAAGTTTTGTGGAGAAACCACGATGTTGAGGAAATGACTTGGGAGTTAGAATCAGAAATGAAATCAAGGTATCCTTACCTCTTCGACATACCAGGTACGTACCCTAATTTCGAGGGCGAAATTTCATAAGAAGGGGAGGTTGTAAGACCCCAACTTTTATAAATAAAGATGAATTTTTTTATAAATATCATTTTTGAATATTATGGAGTTAATTTGATATAATGTTATAGTTGTGGGTAATATTTATAAATTTTGCAAAGTACGCAAGTTGTTATATAATATTCGATTGGTCGGGGAATATTCGTTTTAACAGGGAATATTCGTACAACGACACAATCATTGGTGGACCCCACAACGGAATTATTGTCGGATTGAGAAAACGACAAAAATATTTTATTAAAAATAACGGCGGAAATTTTACCATTGTTGCTGTTGAACTACTCGGTAGTAAAAGTACAGTAATACGTGTGGTTGCATAGTAGCACACGGTATTGATTATTAATGCTTATGTGAGAAGTCACTCAGTTTGATTTTATTATTGTCAGTTAATAATATGAATTATTTAGCGATAATGACGTTTTGTTTTATTCGTATTATTAACGTAATAAAACAGAAACATCTTTTTATATAAAACAAAATACTTTATTAAAGTTATTCTATAAATAGAATATATTTTATTTTATTTAAAAGATTTTTCTTTAAATATGGACCGTCAGATTAAAGTAATCAATCTGGACCGTTCATGGATTAGTTACTATGCATTCTATTTTTCTATAAATAGCAGCTCATTCCTTCATTATTTCTTACGAATTCACTGAACTCTAGAGAGAGAAACTATAGAGAGAAACTATAGAGAGAGAGAAGAAGAGTATTCTGCTACTTAACTACTTCCTTACTTCAGCTCTTCTTTAAAACGGTAGGGAATATTATTTCTTTTATATTCATGAAGAGAACTTCTGTTATTCCATTCGTTATTATTCTGTTGGAATAACCAGTATACGCGGTCTACCCTATACTTGGTGACATTCTTCTATTATTCTGTTGGAACATCCTGTCTGTGTGTTTTACACCGGACCTGGTTCCGTTTATTATTCTGTTGGAACATCCTGTCTGTGTGTTTTACACCGGACCTGGTTCCGTTTTATTATTATTCTGTTGGAATATCCTGTCTGTGTGTTTTACACCGGACCTGGTTCCATTATTTATTATTCTGTCGGAATATCCTGTCTGTGCGTTTACGCCGGACCTGGTTCCATTATTTATTATTCTATTGGAATAACCTGTCTGTGCGGTCTATCGCATGCATGGTGATTTCTTTTGTTATTCCATTCTTTATTGTACTCAGTTGGTTAAGTTTTGACTTCTATACTCCATGAAATTTGTGGAATATCCTTGATAGTTGCGTTTCATCCAGTATCTTTTCAAGAAAATATTCTTCTAAGCGTTCTTGAATTTTACTCCACAATGCAGTATCATGTTGACAATTTGGACGTTGTTAATTCCTGGATAAATTAATTCTTGAACTTGTTTTATTGAATTCTTATATCATTGTCATCATCCTCATGTTTATAAAATATTGAAAGTCATCTGTGGCATGTAGTGCATAGATGGACTTGGTATGATTATGACCAGGGATTATTCGGTATAATCATGACCGTAATGTTACAAATGATGTGGTAAAAGTCCTCATTGGCCCGTAGTGCATTGATGGACAGTTGTTGGCATGATCATGACCATTAATGAATACACGAATATCCTTGGCCGTAGTGCAGGGGTGATTCGATGATGTGGATTATTAAGCTGAGTCTCAGCGATCGCAGTGTTGAAAAACCTTTTAAATCATAAAAGATAGTAGAGTTTATTTTCTACTTGACTCTTTTAATGGATTGCTTGTTCCACTGCAGTTAAACTTGATGTCTATTATATTTTATCAGTTTAACATTGTTGAAGGCTAATGATAATTTATTCTGCATTATCTTAGTCATAATATTTCTTACTGGGCTAGTTGAGCTCACCCTTTCTTTCACTGTTCTCTTCAGGAAATGAGAACGTAGCTGGGACAAGTCGGGGTACGGAGTGATGGTCCGAATGATAGTATTAGTTAGTAGTCCTCACTATTCTATGTAATGGTGTGTTAATAAATGTAATGAGGACTCCTTTTGAGTATGAATACTCTCTAGAAGATAATATTTGTATTCAAACTCACAGTTTATGTTTTGTCGTATTGTACACGA
This sequence comes from Panax notoginseng, assembly GCA_016801055.1. Taxonomy (NCBI): domain Eukaryota; kingdom Viridiplantae; phylum Streptophyta; class Magnoliopsida; order Apiales; family Araliaceae; genus Panax; species Panax notoginseng. Next base: position 57,425,414 of record CM029015.1, read on the forward strand.
CAGATGTATTAATCAGTTGTATTTGTATTCTGTACTATGTATCTGACGACCCAAGATGGGTGATGTATACCTAATTTTGGGGGCGTCACATCTACCCAAAAAAATCAAGGATTAAATAAGAGTTTAGAAGTTACCTTCTTATAGCTTTTTTTCTTCTTCTTCTTCTTCTTCTTCTTCTTCTTCTTCTAGCTCATCTCAATTCCTCTATTTCTCTCTATCTCTCTCAATTTCTCAATACAACTTCTACATAACAATTATATACATTATGAAGAACATAAAAATATAATTAAAACAAGGAATTTAGATTATAACTTTATTAGTATGAATTTAAGAGAGAGATGGAGATGATGATGATGGGGCTTGTTTTGTCTTCTCAAAGCTTTTCCTTCTTCTTCTTTTTCTTCCTCTTCTGTCTCTCCTTCAACTCTCTCTAACTCTCTTCTTCTTTCTTTGGTTTGTTTTCTAAAACTAACATACTAACTTGTAGTATATACATATAATATACAATACTAGTAATATATAATATATGTAACTCCTGGTAATTATTAGATATACTAATTACTAGTTAATACATAGGTTACACCAATTTGAACTTGAAAAGCCTAAGACCATGTTTGGTAAATACTCATTATTTTAATTAATCAATAGCTTAACATCAATCAATCTCATCAAATTGTCACATAATTATATTTACTTGTTAATTATAATTTTGTGTAACAATCATCACATAACTCATCTAATTTAATTATCTCAATTAAAATAGAACTATAACATAAAATTATTATATTAATTAAATTAAATACTAAATATTCATTTAATCAATCTGCTACACTTAATTACATTACTCTATAATCAAAACAAAATTTATTTATTTAACTCAATAAATAATTCAATTAAATATTTATATATATTAAAATTAATATATAACATTCTCTTCACATCAATTCACATATTCTACAATATATGACATACACATACTCACACCCAACATATCTCATAAATAATACTTTTATTTATAAAATTCTCATTTATAATTTCTAAAAATCTGGGATGTCACATCCTTCCTTACTTATAAGGATTCCGTCCTCAGAATCACCGAAACCCTACCTTACTCAGGTTTTCCTCAAATCTATTCATTGAATAACTTCAACGCATTACCTTAATATAGATTTTATATTTTCTACTCTCACCATTCTTGATAATAAATTCTGATAAGTTTTATTTCATAATATTTACTTAGACTCAATTATATTTGAGTATTACATATTCTTTGACCCGTTCATTATCTTTCTCTAAGGATCATTATCATATATTATATGTTCAAACTCTCGGGACATTACATTCACCCCTTGTTCTAAGAATTTCGTCCTCGAATTTTTTATTTATTTATTTATTAATCTTTATTCATTCAATCTATCAAAGTAGATTTTTACGTCACTACTTCATTCATTCATTGGTTTCTATAACCACTTTCTTTCCACAAATATCATTCTACAATTATTAAACTTTTCTATTAAAAGTTTCACATTATTCTTTGGTAACTCACATCCTTCTCACTTCAAAAAATTTTTTTCTCACTTATTCAACATATCCATCATTCAGTGTCGCATTTTACGACTTACTTCTTTCTAAGGAATACTTTCATTTTTCACTTCCATCTTGCAGAATAACAAGAATCCTCCACAATTGTTCAATAATTGGGAAGTAGTATGAATAACTCAGGAATTTAAAAGATTCCAAATCATGCTGAGGGTCACAAGACCATGAACTCTATTCTCTAGGTTTAATAGTGCTTCACCCCCGGTTCTTCACACTTTAAACCTTCTTTGGCAGAATAATTATCAATCACTAAGACTGAAAACACCCTCCGCAAGTACTCTAGGTGATCAACCTATTGTACACGTATTGTATACAAACATTTCAGCGCAAAGTATAAAACTAAGTGCAACCCCTAATAATAGGGTTGTTCATCTCAGCTTTTCAACATCTGAATCTGCACCAAAACAATTTGTTTTGGCATAACTTCTCAAGAAACTCTTGAATTTCATGAACATCTTTCAATATTTGTCTAGCTGAATCAAATAGTATAGACCTCTACAATAATTCGGACATCAACCAAAATATACATATACATACATATGTATTCTCATATCTCAAAGAAATCTCAAAAATCTTTTTATAACGTCATGATACCGCACTGTATTTACAGTCCGTTGAGGATTCCGTCATTTAGTGATTTTATCATACTACATCATACCATAGTGGGCTGACGATCCTTAGATCACATCCAACACTAGGTAATACTGCATTGATGACTCCGTCATTTTTATCATCTTTGCACCAGGTTACATGATGCATTAATGATATAAAATACATTTTAATATATTGCAAATCATTTTTGTCTAACCAAAACAATTAGCATAGACATACGAATAACAGTATTGTTGTTAAAACTCATTGGTTCCATCATTTGATCCAATGTTTTTCAAGAAAATAGAAGTGTAAACATCAGCACGAAGTCAATTAATTTCGAAAGTCTAGCATAGCTAGTAGATTTAGAATACCTATGCTTCCACCATCAACTCCACTTTCTGTAATGATCCATTGCTTAAAAGATCTATCTATTCCTATCATCCTCAATACTCCATTCATAACTTAATTATACCCTAGTTCATCAAACTTACCGCATATTGGAAGTTTAGGACTTGCCACAATAATATAAGTTTAAGAACTTATCCTAGTTAAACCATAGGCGTCCATTCGGTAAGGGGTCCAAAACATAACATATTATTATGAGTCACGAACTTACCATATACATTAGTTTTAAGAACCGTGCCTAATCCAAATAATATATGTCTAATCTTAATAGTTTCTAACTATCAAACATACACATGAGAAAAGAATCACCTTTTCGCCACATATACATAGATAGCGCGACACCAACATTCCAATGATTATCAATATGATAAACTGAGTGCAAGCACAAAACCCTCACCCATACAAAGATTTGTACAACTCAGCCAACACATGAGTCCTCAATTGAAATCACACCTAACTCTATCTTACTCTTAACTTGCTCTTTCCTCGATACGAATTCCTCGTATCACATTATCTATAACTCCTCATGAGTTATCTCGTACTTTTTCATAGTACACCATTTTCATAGCATTAAGCTATAATTATTCAAACATTATAGACCATCTTTCTTTTATAACTTAAACAGACCACGCCGTGATCTTATTCTATAATCATCTCCCTTAAAATTCTTTTCTTAACTCGTGATCGTTTTGTTTTACGATCCCCTTTCTTTCTCTTTTTCATCATCTATGACATTATTCGTTATCTTGGCTTTTGGAGTTAGGAAACTCCCATTTCTTATCTTTATATCTCTTCAAGATTCTTCTCTGAATCTTCTTGTTTATATAACAATTCTTCCTTTAAGAATTTCTAACTTCATTTACATTGCTCAACATTTCATTCAAGTTCTACACTTTCATCATACGTATCCACTTTCTATACTTGGTACACATCGAGTCTCTACCAGTTTCAATATGGTATGCTGAGTGGTTTTCCACAAACAACTAACAAACTAGGTTCCGAGTTGCTAGTTCGTATATACCTCCGCTCTATGAAGGAATCGTTTAGCCCAGATACCATACATCAACTACGAAAGAGTACAATTGCACCACTTAGATATAACTCTCTATTCTTAACTTTTTTATCATTCTCTTTTTTATAGACATTGTCTATTTATTATCACCTTACATCCTTATTATTGGATTTGGTTAACCCCACATTCATATTCCTTATAACTCTGCGAGATTCTTCTTTGAATCCTTTCACGCAAGTTTTAATCCCTTATTGTTCAAACTCTATTTGAGCTTATTCGTTCCTTATTTTCACCTCTCTTCTCTAAGGTTATAGCCTAAGGTACACTTACCTAAGGTTTCTAACCTATCAGCTTTGATACCAACTGTAACGACCCCAAAATTCATACAATTTAATTCTCAGCTTTGGTCGTTAATAACACATCTACCTTCTAATTTTACATCATTATTCGATGCTAAACATTATAAAATACGGAATAATTTAAACTTTTATGTCTTCTTACTTTAATTCCCTGAATCAAACCTTTATCATCTACATGTCTTTGAATCAATCTTATTTTATGCTTCACTTTATCACTGTTATTATATAAAAATTTTCATTTTAATCCGATAACCTTTACATATCAGATAACTCTAAATTTAGCTTTACAACTCAACATAAAATTATACATCATAAAACATTTAGTACATCTCATGAATCTTAATCATGGTATAAAGAAATAACAACTTTTGTTAAAATATTAAACTCCGTGTATTATTTCTAATCCACGTCATTCAAGTAGCACATAGTGTTACCTTCAATCCTTGACCTGCAAAAATGTTTATTTGCAAGGTTGAGCTAGACAGCCCAGCAAAATCTAACAGTTTTCATGCATCACAAAGCACATAATAACATGCTCAACATATAAGAATAATCATAAAACAAACATAGCATACATGTTGTAGTTCACATAACAACTATAAAGATTGAGTTCCTTACTCAATCATCATTCATAGGTCAATCATCATAGTTATAGATTGACTTTCACATTTCATACTTTTGATATATACAATACATCATATACTAAAATTTTAAAGCAGTTCATCATCAAGTTCACATACCAAAAAGGAACTGAAAGACTTGCCTTTACCGGCGTTTTACCAACACGCTAATACTTTGCGTCCTTGCACAACCTAAACTGTATGTGATATTGATAATAAATAAAATCAATACTCAATCTCATGGTCAAATTTATTCTAAGACCTTACTTTATCTTATTATTCTTTATAATGTCTTTATAGACATCTAACTATTTTAAATGCAACTCGGTTTTATTTTTCATTTTCATCACCACACATGCTAGACTATCATACTTATAGTTTAATGTGCGTAAATTACACCATTTTATTATACCACTTTGGTTTCAAAAATGCATATTCAACACATTGTTTACATGTTTAATTTTTCTTCATAAATCAAAAACTACCCTTTTCAATTTCTTTCCATTATTATTCTTGTATTATCATCTTTTCATACTTAGATATCCAATATTAGCCATTAGTTAGACACTTTGTATACCAAAGTTTAGAAAACACTATTACTTTTAGGCATTTTATCTAGCACGTTATGTGCACACATTAACTTATCTCAACTCTTGATCTTAAATGGTTAATTATGCATAGAATATGATAACACATATCTATACTCATTACATATGTCAAAACATATTTTTAATCATCAAAATATATCATCACCCAAAATCTTAAGTCAAACAGAATTATAAAACTCTCCTTCACAATTTCTTTAACAAAACGTTGTTTTCGTTTTAACGTAACTCGTTCGTTACATGTCCGTTTTTGTTCCTTCTTATATAGAATTAACCCTTACTCAGTGTACTACAACCTCATCTAGGCCTTAAATTCAGACCCTTATCCATCTAAACCAGATTCTGTAATTCATCAACTAGTCTAGAAAATTTCATTTTCTGGACATCCATTCTAAACAATTTATTTCGGGCATGATCCGTTCCATAAAATGGCTCAATCTTGCGAGTCTAGCTAGTAAACTTCCATATATACGACGTTGCAGTTTTAAGTTTCTTCGGATTCAAAACACACGAATTTATATGAATTTTTCAAAGTCAGAAACCGTAATAGTTTTGATTTTCTAGACAGCTTATTTTCCCTTAGTACTAGCCTTACTAGAACAGACATTGCAAGAAATCTACAAAGAGTTTTCATGTGATTCCACTTTCAAAATATATCTTACTTCCATATCTTCGATTTAATGTAAGGCTCACTTTCTAACTCATTATACCCAAAGAGGTATGAAATTCACAAGATATGTCCACAATTACTAAAAACCTACGAATTTTGTTCTTCAAATTTTCTTTCCATTTCATTTTCTTTCTTGAATCCTCTTGCTTGATTCATGATAATCCAAGATTAAACCAATACAAACAGATTAAACATGATCTACTACCCTAGAACATAAATCTACCAAAAAAAAAAATCAAGGATTAAATAAGAGTTTAGAAGTTACATTCTTCTAGATTTTATTCTTCTTCTTCTTCTTCTTCTTACTTCTTCTAGCTTATCTCAATTCCTCTATTTCTCTCTATCTCTCTCAATTTCTCAATACAACTTCTACATAACAATTATCTACATTATGAAGAACATAAAAATATAATTAAAACAAGGAATTTAGATTATAACTTTATTAGTATGAATTTAAGAGAGAGATGGAGATGATGATGATGATGATGGGGCTTGTTTTGTCTTCTCAAAGCTTTCCCTTCTTCTTCTTTTTCTTCCTCTTCTTCTTCTCCTACAACTCTCTCTAACTCTCTTCTTCTTTCTTTGGTTTGTTTTCTAAAACTAACATACTAACTTGTAGTATATACATATAATATATAATACTAGTAATATATAATATATGTAACTCCTAGTAATTATTAGATATACTAATTACTAGTTAATACATATGTTACACCAATTTGAACTTGAAAAGCCTAAAACTATGTTTGGTAAATACTCATTATTTTAATTAATCAATAGCTTAACATCAATCAATCTCATCAAATTGTCACATAATTATATTTTCTTGTTAATTATAATTTTGTGTAACAATCACCACATAACTCATCTAATTTAATTATCTCAATTAAATTAGAACTATAACATAAAATTATTATATTAATTAAATTAAATACTAAATATTCATTTAATTAATCTGCTACACTTAATTACATTACTCTATAATCAAAACAAAATTTATTTATTTAACTCAATAAATAATTCAATTAAATATTTACATATATTAAATTTAATATATAACATTCTCTTCACATCAATTCACATATTCTATAATATATGACATACACATACTCACACCCAACATATCTCATAAATAATACTTTTATTTATAAAATTGTCATTTATAATTTCTAAAAATCTGGGATGTCACAAATCCAGCCGAACCCATAATAAAATGGAAGTATTAAATGCCTCAATTACTATTGAGCACAATGGTTTGAAAAACCTCTTATACAAAACATCATTGCTATATCTTGTTAAAACTGAACTTTTATACAAAAATTCAAACCCTTTGTATATAGGTGCAAACGAGACATAACACTACTTTCAGATAATTGCACATTGATCTACACACACATATTTAGATAATGGGTTTAGTTGAAAAGTGGCAGTCACCGTGTTACAACGGATGTCGGGGGGTGCCTAACACCTTCCCTCCGCATAATCAAGTCCCCGGACCCTAACGAATCTCGATTTCATAAACTAGTCAAATAGTGTCACATCACTAGGTTAATGTTGAAACCATTTATGGTTGAGTTGGTGCAACCATTTAAAAATACCAATTGGCAATTCTTACAGTCCAATCATCGACATATACATATCGGACCTTTTCACAACTTATTTTTTCAAACAAATCTCACCTAACACGAGAACACCAAAAGGCAAGAATGTTAGTTCCTAGTAGGTACACAATAGATCTAGAAGGGGAGGGGGGGTTGAATAGATCCTTTTAATTTCAAATACTTTTCTCATTTATTTTGTGATTCTAGTAAATTAGCATATAACAAACATAAGAATCTTTTCAAGCACAACGGAATAAGTAAAAGAATCCCTTCATTGATATATTCATAATCATGCATACATTGTTCTTAGAGTTAGTTCGGTGGTAAGCAGTTAATACATACATAAAAGTTATAGCAGTTAGGTACATAATATAAATGACATAAAGTATTTTAAGTGGTTCAGAGACTCAAGCTCGTAATCCACTCTTCTGCTTTCAACTAGCAAGATTTCAACTAAGGAAGGGCAGCACCCTGAATCACTAAGATTCCTTCAAGGCCAGCAGCCTTGGGACTTTAGTTCACTAAGAACTATTCAAGGCCAGCAGCCTTAGAACTTCTCTAGTTACCTAGGAACTCTTCAAGCCCAGCAGACTTGGAACTTCATTTAGTCCCTTCGGACAAGGACCCCTCAGGCCGTGGCTTCTTATTGTTGATGTTGTTTATTTGTTGGAGGTGCTGCTAAGATGTTCTTTAAGCTCTTTATCTCTGAATGCTTGGCAGCTTGACATGATCATCCTTGAGGTGCAGTTGAGTGTTGCACGATGCTCAGCTTCTTTAGATACTCAACCACTTCTGATGATCCCTTGTTAAACTGTAGTGAAGATCATTCTTCTTAATACTTGATGGCCGCACATGATGAGTTTCTAAGATAACTATAAGCTCTTCTATTAGGTACTTAGAAACTTTCTCATGCTTGACACCATGATGACGTTGGTAATCTTCTTCCTTGATACTTGATGCCTTCTCATGATGGACTTTCTAAGATGACTGTAAGCTTTTCTCTCTGGCACTTAGAGTCTTGTCATGATAGACATTAAGATGACATTGATGCTCTTCTTTTTCTTAGCAATTCAGAACACTCTTTTTGTAGTAGAACTCTCACTTCTATATAGTAGAACTCTCACTTCTACTTCTTACTCTGTTTATCTCCAAGTGTTCTTGGTGGATCGTAGAGTGAGCTTTCGGACCTTCATTGGTCACTCACTATTTTACGTTATTTAGATTAGTCCACCATCTCTCCAAACTCAGCAACTTTAGCACCTTTTGATCTTTGAAGCTCTTGTTGATTTATACTCCTTTGCAATCTTCCCATTGGAATGTAGCCGTTGGGAGCTATTTGAATTGCTTATCAAATCTTGAGTTATTTGATGTAGACTATAGATGTGACATGACATCCCCTTTTCTGACTTTTTAACACTACAATCTACTGTTTCACCTACCCCGTCAGATATGTTACTTTAATGTCTTGGGCAGGTCGACGACTTTAATTCCTCCTTCTGATTTCTTGATCAGAGGTTTTCCTTTTGCATCGATGCTCTTAATAAGCTCTTGTCCGAATATCAATCTTCAGATTGAACCGTTTCCAATGCTTTAATCTTTGGAAGACCGAACTCTACGATTCTGATGCATACTTTCTTGGACCTGATCGTAGTGTCTTGTTAAATGTTGCTCATTGATTGGTAGAGTCAACACTACGATCCTGAAGAGTGTTTATTGGATCTTCAATGTAGAACACCTCTTGCTTCTTCTGTGTAGTGCATTAACGCTTCTATTTGTCTTGACTATTCTCAGATACTGATGGCTTGACTCCTTGTTTTGGCCCCCTTCTGAATAGCAAGTCACTTCGGATTTGTGTCGTGTCCAGTTCGCTTTCTCTTTGTGATCTCCTGTTCACTTATCATCGATGGACTAACCCAATGCTTAATCACTTTAGCTTTGTTCTTTAGAGGCTGACCAATATTTCTGTGTACACTCCATCAGTTCCTTCTTTGTTCGGCAAACACTATGATCCTAGTTACATCCAAGATCGTTGTCTTCTATTCACTTGACAACTACTGCACTAGCTGACTTTCCTTAGTCAGTTACTGAAGTCTTCTTCTGATCAACTTGCGGAAGACTTCATCTCGAATGGCTTCTCAACTCAATCTGAATGTTGATTGGGTTGGTGCTCAAATCTTCTGTTAGCTTGCATTCCATTCGTTGAGTGCTCTCTGGTTTCCTTCAGGTTGGATGCAACATTACAGCTTGGACCAGAGGCTTCATACTTTGTATATGATGGGAGTGCTCATTTGTTGATAATCGTATATGCTCTACGATTCTACCTTGGCGTTGTGAGCACGTATGTTGAAGTCTCAGTTCTGCACTTTACGATTTCTTCGGCTGTGCATACACTACGACTCTGAGATTAGATCTTGACGCTCTACGATTTCTGTCCTTGTGCTCGTAGTCTTCATCTGATCTTGATCGACTACGATCTCTGCCTCAGATATGATTAATAGACTCTACAACTCAGAGTGTAGTCCACGATTCTTGACTTGGCTATGTCAGATGCTCGATCGGCTCGTAGGTAGGCTATCTCTACGATTCTGAACAGCTTCCTCAGCAGACTACGGCTCCGAGGAAGTACTACTCGACACACTACGATCCTTCTTCGTCTCCCCTGGCAGTCTACGAACTCCGAGATCTACTATCTTGAAGACTACGATTTTGCCTCGATAGCTCTCGAGTTTTCCTTGACTCTCCTGGCAGACAACGATTTTTGGTGCAGTGCTCGACGATTAGACAAGCCTATCTATTACATTATAAGATAAACCTAACATGCTTGATCTTTCTATATTTATAGTCCTTGCACATCATTTCTTTTTAAGGACTTTACAAAGATGTTTTGCTTATGTAGGATCAACCTAACATATTTGATCAATTCATTCTAAGTCATTGTACACATGTTTCTGTTCTCTACCAAAGGACTTTACAACTTTTTTCAATGCAAGTATACTTGCATATTCATTCATATATATCATAATCAAATCATATATAAATAGGATTAGCATTCTCATACTTATTCCTGACAAAGAACAGAAAAGGGACATATAAAAATCCCGATGTCAACAGGTGGTGACTCTGTTAGGGACATCCAGTAAGAGGGCTTAAGCCGCTATTACAAACTTTTCAAAACCATTATCTGCTTGTGTGTGGATGTTGCATTTACATTTGAATGAATGTGTACTAATGCATTTACTTACTACACTTGGTGCTTCGCACTATATCTGCCTATGATATTAGTGCTTCGCACATGTCATCATTTTCATACGGTGAGACGCATTGTATGTGAATGTATATTGAGTGGTCTCTTCACCATGAGGCTATCCTGTGTTTGATTATTGGACTCGTAGGGAGACTAATTTCAACGAGGCTCAGGAAAGGCACCACCCCAAATTTGCTCCAGTTGAAAGACCGGATTAACTTCCCGTCAAGTAAATTGCGATAATTTGGGAACCTTCATGTCGAAAAACAGCGAGAGTAACCTAAGATAGGTCAGCCTCGGATAAACCAAACGCGGAGGGAAGTCTCTTCATACCTTCCCATTTCAATTACTTGTAAATTCAATTACTTGTAATTTCATTTCAATGTCAATCTCAATGTAATGGAAAATATAAAGGACTATGTGTACATGCATTCCGTTTCATATCAAAACCTGTCATGCTATAAAACAACTGACATCCGTTTTACAGGATAATACTCCTAAACAGACACATTACATAGTATGTAACATTTCTACATTCCCTAAGACTAAACTACATAAGTCTTTTTGTAGGGAAGCCATTGATCCCGTTGCTCGTTCAAAATCTAAAAAGGCACTAAGCCCACCGTCAGACATGGCTATAAGTGCGCAGCCTGATCCTTCTCCTATTTCCCATGAGGAGTGCGAAAGGATTAAGGAATCAAATAGCAGAATTGGCTGTCTTTCTAAAAGAACAAAGTAAAAACACTCGGGCCCAGATAATGCCTACTCAATCAGAGTCATTCACTCAAGGGGGCAGTCAGGATATTAACAGAAAGATGGAAACCCAGATACCTAAAAATCATTCCAATAAAAGAACCAACAAACCCCCTAAAATCACAAAACTCAGGGATGATCGAGAAATTGGGGATATAAGAAAGTCCAACAAATGGAAGAAACCATCCGATCAATCAACGGGATTGGAAACTATGGAAGTGTCACCTATTCAGATCTCAGCATATTCCCAGGGGCGCGATATCTTGACAAATTCAAAATCATAGAGTTTGAAAAGTACAATGGGAAAGGCGATTCCTATATGCACCTAATAGTGTACACTGGCGAACTAGGGTCTTATGCTGAAGATGAAAGCCTCAGAATGAAACTTTTTCAAAAGAGTCTCACTGGAGAGGCTAAAGCCTGGTATGCACGACTTGACAATGCCAAAATCCACAACTGGAAAGAATTGGCCCACACCTTTCTTAATCAATACAGTTTTCAGTCACAAATGGCACCAGATCGATACCAAGTGACTAAAGTCAAAAAGCAAAGTACCGAGACTTTTCGAGAATATGCCCAAAGATGGAGACATTTGGTAGCGCAAGTCATTCCATCAATGACATAAACTAAGATGGTAATGACATTTATTGATATCCAAGAGGCACCTTACTATGAGAGAATCCTAGCAGGTGTTACGCCCCCAAAATTTGGTATACATCACTCATCTTGGGTCGTCAGATACATAGTACAGAATACAAATACAACTTACTAATAAAACTGTCGTGTACAATACGATAAAACATAAACTGTGAGTTTGAATACAAATATTGTCTTCTAGAGAGTATTCATACTCAAAAGGAGTCCTCATTACATTTATTAACACACTATTACATAGAATAGTGAGGACTACTAACTAATACTACCATTCGGACCATCATTCCGTTCCCCGACTTACCCCAGCTACGTTCTCATTTCCTGAAGAGAACAGTGAAAGAAAGGGTGAGCTCAACTAGCCCAGTAAGAAATATTTTGACTAAGATAATGTAGAATAAATTATCATTAGCCTTCAACAATGTTAAACTGATAAAATATAATAGACATCAAGTTTAACTGCAGCGGAACAAGTAATCCATTAAAAGAGTCAATTAGAAAATAAACTCTACTATCTTTTATGATTTAAAAGGTTTTTCAACACTGTTATCGCTGGGACTCAGCTTAATAAAATAATCCACATCATCGAATCACCCCTGCACTACGGCCAAGGATATTCGTGTATTCATTAATGGTCATGATCATGCCAACAACTGTCCATCAATGCACTACGGGCCAATGAGGACTTTTACCACATCATTTGTAACATTACGGTCATGATTATACCGAATAATCCCTGGTCATAATCATACCAAGTCCATCTATGCACTACAGGCCACAAATGACTTTCAACATTTTATAAACATTTGGATGATGACAATAATATAAGAATTCAATAAAACAAGTTCAAGAATTAATTTATCCAAGAATTAACAACGTCCAAATTGTAAACATGATACTGCTTTGTGGAGTAAAATTCATGAATGCTTAGAATAATATTTTCATGAAAAGATACTGGATGAAACGCAATTATCAAGGATATTCCACTAATTTCATGGAGTATAGAAGTTAAAACTTAACCAACTGAGTATAATAAAGAATTGAATAACAAAAGAAATCACCCGGCATGCGATAGACCGCACAGACAGATTATTCTAATAGAATAATAAATAATAGAACCAGGTCCGGCATAAAACGCACAGACAGGATATTCCAACAGAATAATAATAAAGACGGAACCAGATTCGGTGTAAAATACACAGACAGGATGTTCCAACAGAATAATAATAAAGACGAAACCAGGTTTGGTGTAAATACACAGACAGGATATTCTAACAGAATAATAATAAAGACGGAACCAGGTCTGGTGTAAACACACAGACAGGATGTTCCAACAGAATAATAGAAGAATGTCACCAAGTATAGGGTAGACCGCGTATACAGGTTATTCTAACATAATAATAAGAAATGGAATAACAACAGTTCTCTTCATGAATAAGAAAGAATAACACCCCTTACCGTTTTAAAGAAGAACTGAAATAAGAGTAGAGAAGGAGCAGAATACTTTTCTATAGCTTCTCTATAATTTCTCTCTCTAGAGTTTCAGTAAATTCGTAAGAAATTATGAAGGAATGAACTTCTATTTATAGAAGAATGGAAAGACACTTTGTAAGGATTTATCACGGACGCAATAATTCACGGGCATCAAACTAAACCTTTGGTTGATTCATGAGACATCTACTTTTCAAATACTAGCACAATTTAGTCAAATAAAACAAAAATTATAATATAAATATATATATATATATATATATATATATATATATATATATATATAACACATGCTTCTTTGAAAAAAACCTCCCACCCGTAGAAAAATTTCCAAGATTCCCCCCCCTTTTCTTTCTTCCAATGTGGGTCCCACGTGTCTCCCTCCCCCCAACATCTCTTAATCACAAGTGGTCCCATTATAAATATACTGAATAACTTTCTACCGATTATTTTGAAAAACGGGTAAATAGGGGTCCATAAAATAATCAAAATTTACAACAATTACTATAGCAATTATTGAACAAAACTGAGTGACTTCTCACGTAAGCATCAATAATCAATACCGTGTGCTACTGTGCAACTACGCGTATTACTGTACTTTTAACACCGGGTGTTTCAACAGTTAACGGTAAAGCTTCCGCCGTTATTTTCATAAAGTATTTTTGTCATTTTCTCAATCCGATAATAATTCTGTTGTGGGGTCCACTAATGATTGTGCCGTTGTACGAATATTCCCTGTTAAAACGAATATTCCCCGACCAATCGAATATTATATAACAACTTGCGTACTTTGTAAAATTTATAAATATTACCCACAACTATAACATTATATCAAATTAACTCCATAATATTCAAAAATGATATTTATAGAAAATTCATCTTTATTTATAAAAGTTGGGGTCTTACAACCTCCCCTTCTTATGAAATTTCGCCCTCGAAATTAGGGTACGTACCTGGTATGTCGAAGAGGTAAGGATACCTTAATTTCATTTCAGATTCTAACTCCCAAGTCATTTTCTCAACATCGCGGTTTCTCCACAAAACTTTGACTTGAGGTATAACCTTGGAGCGTAGAATATGTTCCTTCTTATCCAAGATTTGAACAAGAACTTCTTCATACGTCAAATCTTCTGCTAATTCGTCCGATTCTAACTCAATAATGTGGTTCGGGTCTTCCACATATTTCCGTAACATGGATATGTGAAAAACGTTATGAACACGAGACATACTTGGCGGTAAAGCGAGTCTATAAGCCACAGTTCATACTCAATCGAGGATTAAAAATGGGCCGATGAATCGAGGATTGAGCTTTCCTCTCTTTCCAAATCTTGTAACTCCTTTCCATGGAGCAACACGTAAGAACACATGATCTCCTATATCAAATTACACGTCCTTTCGATGAATATCGGCATAACTCTTTTGTCGATCTTGTGAGGTTTTTATATGTTGTCGGATCATTTGAATCTTTTCTGTAGTCGTACGTACCAACTCCGGTCCCAACAACGTAGCTTCACCCATCTCATCCCAGCATATTGGAGAACGACATTTTCTTCCATACAATGCTTCGAATGGAGCCATGCCAATACTTGCTTGATAACTGTTGTTGTAGGAAAACTCCACCAACGGTAAGAACTTGTCCCAACTTCCCTTGAAGTCAAGGATGCAGAGTCTTAATAAATCTTCTAGAGTTTAAATAGTCCTCTTTGATTGTCCGTCTGTCTGAGGATGATATGCCGAACTATATCATAAATTCGTGCCCATAGCTTTTTGTAAACTAACCCAAAATCGTGAAGTGAATGTTGGGACTCGATCAGAAACTATGGATACTGGCATACCATGCAGTCTTACAATCTCGTTTATGTACATACGAACAAGACGTTCAAGTGTATAAGTTTCTCGTATCGGTAAGAAATGAGCAGACTTGGTCAATCTATCAACAATGACCCAAATTTCATCAATACCTTGAGAAACCCTAGGAAGACCGGTAACGAAATCCATGGTAATGTGCTCCCACTTCCATTCTGGAATTTCAAGTGGTTGCAATGAACCATTTGGTATTTGATGCTCCGCTTTGACTCGTTGACAAGTTAGACACTTTGAGATAAACAGCGCTATCTCTCTCTTCATATTACTCCACCAAAATGTATGACGAAGATCATGATACATTTTGGTACTTCTAGGATGGATTACAAACGGTGTGTTGTGCGCCTCCATCATGATTTCATACTTTAAATCAGGGTTGTTAGGAACACAAAGTTTGGAGTTGACTCGAAGTATTCCTTCTTCATCGATTCTTGCTTCTGGCATAGCACCTTCTTGCACTTTCTTCCTCATACGCATCATCTCCAGGTCTGTAGCTTGAGCAGCTTTAACTTTATCGATTAAGGTTGGTTCTACTCGTATATTCGCCATCATCACATGGGTCCGTGGAGTCTTTAACTCTATCTCCATCCTTTGCAAGTCACACAAAATGGGCTTTTGTGTTGTCAATATTGCACTCGTACCCGCATATGATCTTCTACTCAATGCATCAGCTACCACGTTCGCTTTTTCAGGGTGATATTGAATGGTATGATCATAATCTTTCAACAGTTAAGCTAACGTCGTTGTCGCATGTTGAGTTCCTTTTGAGTGAAGAAATATTTGAGGATTTTATGATCCGTAGAGATCTCCACCTTCTCCCCATACAAGTAATGCCTCCAAATTTTAAGTGCAAAGACAACAGCTGCCAACTCTAGATCATGAGTAGGATAATTCCTCTCATATTTCTTGAGTTGTCTTGATGCATAGGCTATGACTTTTCCATGTTACCTGAGAACGCATCCCAACCCTTTGCTCGAAGCATCACTGTAGATAACAAATCCCTCTGAGCCATATGGTATTGTTAGAACAGGTGCTGAAATGAGTCTCCTCTTGAGTTCTTGAAAACTCTGCTCACATTCTTCGCTCCAACCGAACTTTGTATCTTTCCGAGTCAGCTGAGTTAGTGGAGTAGCGATTCGAGAAAATCCTTCCACGAATCTCCGATAATAACCAGCTAAACCGAGAAAGCTACGTACTTCGGTTACTGATTTAGGTTACTCCCAGCTTTGAATAGCTTCAATCTTTGCCGGGTCAACAGATATTCCACGACTTGATACTACGTGCCCAAGGAATGCTACCTCCTCCATCCAGAACTCGCATTTCTTCAACTTGGTGTAAAGCTTATATTCACGAAGCTTTTGGAGTACCAGCCTCAAGTGTTGCTCATGATCTTCACGACTTTTAGAATAAATAAGGATGTCATCAATAAAGACGATCATAAAATGATCCAAATATTCCTTGAATAACTGGTTCATCATATCCATGAAGGCAGCAGGAGCATTAGTCAATCCAAAGGACATGACTAGGAATTCATAATGCCCGTACCGAGTTCTGAAAGTCGTCTTTGGAATATCCTCAGTTCTAACCTTCAGCTGATGATATCCAGAACGAAGATTGATCTTTGAAAAGAATTGTGCTCCTTGCAACTGGTCAAACAGGTCATCAATACGTGGAAATGGGTACCTATTTTTGATGGTGACCTAATTCAACTCCCGATAATCAATACAAAGTCGCATATTCCATCTTTCTTCTTCACGAATAGAACAGGAGCACTCCAAGGAGAAGTACTAGAACGAATAAAACCAATGTCTAACAATTCCTGCAGTTGGATCTTTAACTTCTGAAGTTCAATAGGAGCCATTCGATATGGGGTTTTGGAAATGGGTTTTGTGCCGGGTTCAAGGTCGATACAAAATTCAATTTCACGCTCTGGGGGTAGGCCAGGAAGTTCTTCAGGGAATACGTCAGGGAATTTATTAACAATAGAAATATCATTCAAAGCTGACGTATTTTTGTTTAGATCTGTGACATGAGCTAAGAAAGCTTGACATCCGTTTTTCAATAAACGAATAGCTTTATGGATTGAGATGACAGCGATTGATTTTAATAGTTTGGTTGCTTGAATTCGCATAATAGGCCGATTAGGAATATGAAAGCTAACAACCTTACGAAAATAATCAAGTTTTGCATGATGAGTAGTTAACCAATCAATCCCTAGAATCACGTCAAATGCAAGTATTTTTAATGAAATCAGATCGACAGGTAATGTGTGGGTACCAACTTGAACCAAACAAGACTTATAAACCGTGGATGTAATGAAGGTTTCTCCCAATAGAGTTTCAACAGATAAGTCAAAGTCTAATTTCTCCGTAGTCAAATTTAATCGATGAGCGCAAGTAGGAGAAATAAAAGAATGGGTAGAATCGGTATCAAATAAAGTATAGACTTCGTTAGAGTTTATGATAAGCTTACCTGTGATGACCTCATTCGGGTTTCTTGCTTTCTGGAAGGTCACAACAAACGCTCTCCCTTGCACCGATTTTGACTTTTCTGGGACGGCCTTTGGTGTCTCCATCCTGGATGAACTTATTTTTTGTAAACGACAAAATCGAGCTAAATGACCTTTTCTTCCACAATTATAACATGCTTTAGATGGCATCACGCAGTTTAGACTGATGTGCCCCTCTCCTCCGCATTTAAAACATATGATAGGTGGTCGTTCTCCTTCCTTAACAACGGATGCTGGTGCTGACGTCTTTCCATCATTGTTGAATCTCCTCTTCTTGAAATGACCATTCTTATTGTTTTGGCCCTGATTACCACGGAAGTGGTTACCATTTATGGCCTGTTGATTCCCTCCACGCTTGTTGTCACCGCTTCGATGACTGCTCTCATTGGTATTATCATTTTGCCGACTGCTCTCTTTTGGTTGCGTTGACTCGTTATCGCGCTCCACTAACTGAGCCCTATTCACAACATCTGAATACAAACACAGTTTATAAGAAATAAGATGTTGACGTATCTCAGGTTTCAAACCTCGCAAAAACATTCGCGTCATTCACTCTTCATTATCCACCAAGTGGGACACAAACCAGGACAACTCAGCAAATTTAGCCTCATACTGCGACACGGTCATATTATTCTGCTCCAATTTGATGAACTCCATCTCCTTCATGTGACGAACACTTTCGGGAAAGTATTTGTCATTGAACAGCTCTTGGAACTTCTCCCAAAACATCTTCAGTGCGGCAGGTTGAGTACGCTTAATCGATTCCCACCAGTAATCTGCCACTCCTCGCAACATAAAGGGGGCAAAGGGAACCTTTTGCTCCTCGGATCATCCCAAGACATCAAATATCTTGGTAATCTGCTTTATCCATGTTTCCGCTATAAGTGGTTTTGGCTCTCCCTTAAACTTCGGTGGTCCCAGCTCCTTGAACTGTTTAGCGGTGATCGTCCGAGAGTTTTCAGTGTTTCCACCTACATTTTGGACAGCAGTCGCTCTCGCCTGCTGTTGCATGAACTGCATAAAGCTTCTGAACATTCCATCATTCATCATCTGGTCAGTGTTGTTGTTTGCATGAGGATTGTCACCTTCCTGATGCACATTATCTTGATTATTGATATGTGTTGAATCAACAGTCGCCTGTGTTCCATTGCTATTCTCAACATTCTCAGATGCCATTTTTAGATACTGCCACAAAACAAAAGTTAATTGATATGTCATATATTATTCTTATATTCTGACCGACCAATTAAATACCATACAAATAAACTTAGGTAGGTCATACTAGCGAAGGAATTCCCCGTCTCTCCCCTCCTAGTTCTACTCTCATATCTTAGCCAGAGATCATATCCCTAAGCTCTGATACCAACTGTTACGCCCCCAAAATTTGGTATACATCACCCATTTTGGGTCGTCAGATACATAGTACAGAATACAAATACAACTTACTAATATAGTTGTCGTGTACAATACGACAAAACATAAACTGTGAGTTTGAATACAAATATTGTCTTCTAGAGAGTATTCATACTCAAAAGGAGTCATCATTACATTTATTAACACACTATTACATAGAATAGTGAGGACTACTAACTAATACTATCATTCGGACCATCATTCCGTTCCCCGACTTGCCCCAGCTACGTTCTCATTTCCTGAAGAGAACAGTGAAAGAAAGGGTGAGCTCAACTAGCCCAGTAAGAAATATTATGACTAAGATAATGCAGAATAAATTATCATTAGCCTTCAACAATGTTAAACTGATAAAATATAATAGACATCAAGTTTAACTGCAGCGGAACAAGCAATCCATTAAAAGAGTCAAGTAGAAAATAAACTCTACTATCTTTTATGATTTAAAAGGTTTTTCAACACTGTTATCGCTGGGACTCAGCTTAATAAAACAATCCATATCATCGAATCACCCATGCACTACGGCCAAGGATATTCGTGTATTCATTAATGGTCATGATCATGCCAACAACTGTCCATTAATGCACTACAGGCCAATGAGAACTCTTACCACATCATTTGTAACATTACGGTCATGATTATACCGAATAATCCCTGGTCATAATAATACCAAGTCCATCTATGCACTACAGGCCACAGATGACTTTCAACATTTTATAAACATTTGGATGATGACAATAATAAAAGAATTCAATAAAACAAGTTCAAGAATTAACAATGTCCAAATTGTCAACATGATACTGCTTTGTGGAGTAAAATTCATGAATGCTTAGAATAATATTTTCATGAAAAGATACTGGATGAAACGCAATTATCAAGGATATTCCACTAATTTCATGGAGTATAGAAGTTAAAACTTAACCAACTGAGTATAATAAAGAATGAAATAATAAAAGAAATCACCCGGCATGCGATAGAACGCAAAGACAGGTTATTCTAATAGAATAATAAATAATGGAACCAGGTCCGGCGTAAAACGCATAGACAGGATATTCCAACAGAATAATAATAAAGACGGAACCAGGTCCGGTGTAAAACATACAGATAGGATGTTCCAACAGAATAATAATAAAGATGAAACCAGGTCTGGTGTAAACACACAGACAGGATATTCCAACAGAATAATAATAAAGACGGAACCAGGTCTGGTGTAAACACAGAGACAGGATGTTCTAACAGAATAATAGAAGAATGTCACCAAGTATAGGGTAGACCGCGTATACAGGTTATTCTAACATAATAATAAGAAATGGAATAACAACAGTTCTCTTCATGAATAAGAAAGTATAACACCCCTTACCGTTTTAAAGAAGAACTGAAATAAGAGTAGAGAAGGAGCAGAATACTTTTCTATAGCGTCTCTATAATTTCTCTCTCTAGAGTTTCAGTGAATTCGTAAGAAATTATGAAGGAATGAACTTCTATTTATAGGAGAATGGAAAAACACTTTGTAAGGATTTATCACGGACGCAATAATTCACGGGCATCAAACTAAACCTTTGGTTGATTCATCAGACGTCTACTTTTGAAATACTAGCACAATTTAGTCAAACAAAACAAAAATTATATATATATATATATATATATATATATATATATATATATATATATATATATATATATAACACATGCTTCTTTGAAAAAAACCTCCCACCCGTAGAAAAATTTCCAAGATTCCCCCCCCCTATTTTCTTTCTTCCAATGTGGGTCCCACGTGTCTCCCTCCCCCCAACATCTCTTAATCACAAGTGGTCCCATTATAAATATACTGAATAACTTTCTACCGATTATTTTGAAAAATGGGTAAATAGGGGTCCATTAAATAAGCAAAATTTACAACAATTACTATAGCAATAATTGAACAAAACTGAGTGACTTCTCACGTAAGCATCAATAATCAATACCGTGTGCTACTGTGCAACTACGCGTATTACTGTACTTTTAACACCGGGTGTTTCAACAGTTAACGGTAAAGCTTCCGCCGTTATTTTCATAAAGTATTTTTGTCGTTTTCTCAATCCGACAATAATTCCGTTGTGGGGTCCACCAATGATTGTGCCGTTGTATGAATATTCCCTGTTAAAACGAATATTCCCCGACCAATCGAATATTATATAACAACTTGCGTACTTTGCAAAATTTATAAATATTACCCACAACTATAAAATTATATCAAATTAACTCCATAATATTCAAAAATGATATTTATAGAAATTCTTCTTTATTTATAAAAGTTGGGGTCTTACAACAGGCATAGGAAAGCCATTCTTGAAGATGATCAAACACAACAAAATGGCAGAGATGGGCATAAAGGCATGCAAGATTAAAGACTTCACTTCTTTGCAAGCAGTCGCCGAGCATATACAGACTGGCAAGTATGCGAGCGATCCCAAAAGGGTACTCGATAATGGCAATGAAGATATATCCCTTGTTTCACAGGAGTAAGCTAGGAGACCAACCTACGATCCCCCCATTTGGAAAAGGCAATATACTCTGCCATTTCAACAACCGGCTACATTCAACCAATGCCAAGACAGGAAAAGAAAATTTGAAAGAACGGAAAATCGGGTGTTCACTCCACTAGGCGATTCCCTTGAAAATGTTTTGGCGATATTAATGGATCACAAAAAAATTACCGAACTGGCTCCACCTTTGGAACTAGGGAGCAAAAGATACAATCCATGCCAGAGATGTGCTTACCACTCATGGTCTCTGGGACACTACACACAGGATTGTTGGTCCTTAAAGCATAAAATTCAAAATTTGATCGAAAGTGGCAGTATTGTGGTCCAACAACCTGACCAACAAAATGTCAACACCAACCTTCCATTGCAGCATGATACGGGGGAAGTAAACATGATCGGTTCAGGAAGCGTTGAAATATATCCAAATCATATGTATATACGAAGGATGGAGGAATACCCCCAAAGGCACAAAACAAATGTTTTAGAGTGGGAAAACTCGGAGGAGGGTATAATAGTATTGCAAAAATTAGAGACGATTCAGAATCAAGTAAATCTGCTAGCAAAGCTGATAGTGCACCAACATCAGGATACGAGGCAGTTTTTCACTCAACTATCAGAAAGCTAAGAGAAAAAGGAGGTTAACCATAATGCAAGCCCATATCTCTCCATGATGAGCCAGCTAAATGAAGAAGATCAAAGCAGGCTGAAAGTACTAGAAAAGGGGGATGATAAATGTGCTAGAAGATCTCGCCAGCGGAAAAATCACTCGAGGAAATGCGAATTCTCAAAGAAGAAAGATCAAACAACCTCCAAAAGAGTCTGAAAATTCACCCCTATGAGCAAATCAAATGAAGAGATGCTACACTTTCTGATAAGCGAAGGAATGATTACTGAGTAACTGCCTCCTATAAATTCTAAGACAAAGAGTTATGATTCCACCAAGATATGTCTCTACCACTCTAAGTCACTTGGACATGCGACTGAGGAATGTTGGTCTTTGCGACATAAAATCCAAGATCTCATTGAAAGTGGAGAGCTAAAGATAGAATTTCCCATGATCAAAAAAGTCGAAAAGGAAATAAAAAGCTTAGGCTGTCCACTCGAGACAGGCAGTTCAAAGGAGTTGAAGGCTATGAGCACCAATTCTGGCATAACACAAAGTGGACTAATCCTAATGCAGGGAATGACAAAAGAGACAAGAGAATCCCCAAAGGAGATTCCTCTACCAACATCAAACATCTTATGGCCCAAAGATAGCAACCACGATCCTGATTTTATCATCTTGGATGATGAGGAGGAAATACTAATCCTTTCCAAGGAAGAAAAAGCCAAAACGTAAAGTTCCTTGCAAGAAATACCACAACAGTTCGAGGGAGATTTCATGGTCGAATCCTCTCAAGCCCAATAAAAAGGTGCAGGAACAGATGAAGGAAATGATGGTGAGGTTGTCGGGAAACCAACCCATCGAAGAATCAAGAGTTCATACCTTTTTGCGAGGGGTCCAATTCAAGCGTTCTAGAGGAATGTATTGAATTAGGAAGCGGTCAAGTTATGGCCATAAGTGAAGATATTTAGAACCAAGAGGTAACCTCTATCGTGAGCCTTGAAGGCAACATAACAACTAACAACTGCACTATCAGGGCTCAGCTAGCCAAGAAGATGTAGATCTAGAGGATAAAGTGGGGAGTTCTAGGAGATATTGGGACGGTATCCCTTTCTTCGCAGTATGCCTTTTATTTTCCATGCATGTAAACATTAAAAAAAATAACAAAAAAAACAAAACAAAAACAAAACAAGAAAAAATAAAAGAACAAAAAAATCAAAAAGTCAAAATCAAAATCAGGTCATTCAGGTTTCAGCTCATCTAGCTTTAACTACGAAAGACCTGATCTCCCATCATCAATGGGAGTACGTAGGCAACCATTTATGGTGCTGTCAAACTAAACAAAAACCCAAAAAACCCAAACAAACACTTCTCAAACCGTTTATCATATCAAGCATGAACTGCATAAACCTGATCTTCCGAACATACAGGAGTACGTAGGTAGCCATCAATGGTGCGGTTAGACCCTCAAAAAAATATCCAAACCTAAATATCAATCCCAAGACAACAAGTAATAGGGATGAAATGGGCATCATCATAAGATGTAACTCGTCAGCAACTCATAGCTCCTAAAGTGCGAGAAGACTTGATCTATTTTTGACCTACAGTAATACATGGGCAACCATCGTGGTAAATTCTATCTCATACTTAACGACCTGTTCTCCCATATCAAGACAACAAATCAAACCTCGCAGATCAAATCAAACTTGGGTCAAGTCATCACCAACCAAGCTGAGATCTTTGGGGTCAATTTAGTGGAGTCTGAATGTCTCTCGACATCAATCATCAAAGTTGTAACAATAACACAACGATATATCAAGCATGATCAGCAGTGAGGACTTTCAAAGAGCTGACACCCCCAATCACAAGTCTTAAAAAAATCAGAAGAAAACCATCATGGCCGATTGCGCGAACAAGTCAGGAACAATGATTGAGGGCATCAAAGCCCAAATCTGCTACCTATTCACCATCTGGTACAGAGGTAAAAGCCTCTTGTGATCTCGCCATCTTATTCGCATATCTGTCAAAGCAATGATCATAGACAATAAGAAAGGCTGGGGCAATTGCAAATTTGGTGGCAAACTGATATTGGGTCCCTTACAACAAGATTAGGGCAATCTCGAAAAAAGTGACAACTCAACACTGTGGCATTTATCAACCATCCTAAAGAGGAAAATGCACCAGCCATCACCATCAGCATGGTACATCATCATCAGAACTTTCCTCTCTAGCCTGACTGGATTCTTCGACATTAGTCATCCTGACAACAAAATTTTAAAATTTAATTATTAATCATTCTACTCGACACTCACGAGCACATAAGTTGAATTCACATAAGTACATAAGTGTTTTATTACTTCTTCCTTAAACTCAATAAGAGTTTATCATGACTATCTTTTCAAAGGTTACTTCCTAAGGCTTTCCCCCCACCTAAAGTTCATAACCTAAAGTTTTGATACCAACTTGTGAAACCCCTAAATTCAAGTACTTTATTCTCTCAAGATTTGGTGTTCACGATATACAAGCATTCGTTTCTAACTACCCAATCATAATAAAATTGAATAATAAACCTGCCCATATAGGATTACATTTAAAAACATTCTCCCAGGTTGTCTAACCTTTACAAACAATCATTCAAATCCATAATAATTAAATAAACTTCATTACAATCATTCAAACTAAAAATTCACACTAAAGTCTGAAAATAAACTATCAAATTGATTACAAGTCTTCAGTACTTGTTCATATTTCCCTTTTCTTTAATGGTGCTAGGTACGTCGACCTTCTCATATTTATCCATAAGGGTTATACAGGCAAGAGTGAACAAACAAGGCTCACTTGGAATAATAATAAATAAAACTTTAAACTTTTACATCATTTGCCAAATATTAGGCTCAGTAGAACTGAACAATAGATTCTATTAACATTTTGAAATACATCACTGAGGGTCTAATGACCACGAACCATGTCCACAGTTATAAGTACTCTTTCAACTTAAACTTTAACAGTCAGAAGATTATAAGGACTCCACGTACTTAGGGGGATCAATCATTTGTACAATGTATTGTGCATAAATATTTCAGCGCTAAGTGTAAACTAAGCGTAAACCCATCTCAGTATTTAGACTACAAGTCCGCACCAAAGTAAGTTTGGTTTGGATACACTACAAGGTAATTTGGAATTCAATGAAGATCAACTAAGAATTAGTTGAATAAAAGGTAATAACACTTTGTTATGGAATAATCATAATTGAATCGACATAGTAAATTAATATCATGCTTTAGGAGAAATCTAATAGAATAATCATTGAATAATATAACATGATGTTAGTTCCTAGAAGGCACAATTTAAATCTAGAAGGGGGGGTTGAATAGATCCTTTTAATTTCAAATACTTTTCTCGTTTATTTTGTATTGCTAAATAATTAGCATATGACAAACATAACAATCTTTTCAGACACAGCGGAATAAGTAAAAGATCCCCTTCATTGATATATTTATAATTATACATACATTGTTCTTAGAGTTAGTTCGGTTGTAAGTAGTTAAAATACACATAGCAGTTATAGCAGTTAAAGTACATAATGTAAATGACATAAAGTAAAAGACACAAGGAGTTTTAAGTGGTTCAGAGACTAAAGCTCCTAATCCACTCTTCTGCTTTCAACTAGCAGGATTTCCACTAAGGAAGGGCAGCACCCTGAATCACTAAGATTAATTCAAGGCCAGCAGCCTTGCGACTTTAGTTCACTAAGAACTCTTCAAAGCCAGTAGCCTTGGAACTTCTCTAGTTTCCTAGGAACTCTTCAAGCCCAGCAGGCTTGGAACTTCATTTAGTCCCTCCGGACAAGGACCCCTTAGGCCCTGGATTCTTGTTGTTGAGTTTTTTATTTGTTTATTGGAGTTGGTGCTGAGTTGCTAAGACGTCTTTATGCTTTGAACATCTTCTGTACTTAGCAACTTGGCATGATCATCCTTGAAGTGAAGTTGAGTGTTGAATGATGCTCAGCTTCTTCAGTTACTCAACTACTTTTGATGATCCCTTGTTGAATTGCAGTGAAGATCATTCTTCTTGATACATGATGGCTGCACATGATGAGTTTCTAAGATGATTGTAAGCTCTTCTGCTAGGAACTTAGAAACATTCTCATGCTTGACATCATGATGGCATTGGTGATCTTCTTTCTTTCTACTTGATGCCTTCTCAAGATAGACTTGCTTAGATGTCTGTAGGCTCTTTTCTCTGGTACTTAGAGTCTTCCCATGATGGACATCAAGATGACATTGATGCTCTTATTTCTCTTTGCAGTTCAGAACAATCTTCTGGTAGTAGAACTCTCACTTCTACTTCTTTATGGTTTGTCTCTAAGTGTTCTTGGTGGATCGTAGAGTGAGCCTTTGGACCTTCATTGGTCACTCACTATTTTTTGTTAGTCATATCAGTCCACCATTTCTCCAAAATCAGCAACTCCAGCAACCCTTAATCTTTGAAGCTCTAGCTGATTTATACTCCTTCCCAATCTTTCTGTTAGAAAGTAGCCGTTGAAAGCTCTTCAAATTGCCTCATAGATCTCGAGTTATTTGGTTCAGACTACAGATGTGACATGACATAACTTTCTGACACTGCATTCTACTGTTTCACCTACCCCATCAGAGATGTCACTTTAATATCTTGGGTAGGTCGACGATTTTATTTTCTCATTTTGATTTCTTGATCAGAGGTTGTCCTTTTGCATCGATACTCTCAATAAGCTCTTTTCTGAATATCACTTTTTAGATTGAACCGTTGTCAATGCTTCAATTTTGGGATGACCGAACTCTACGATTTTGATGCATATCGTCTTGGACCTGATCATAGTGTCTTATTGAATGTTACTTATTGACTGGTAGAGTTAACACTACGATCCTGAAGAGTGTTTATTGGATCTATAATGTAGAACACCTCTTCCTTCTTCTGTGCAGTCCTTTAACGCTTCTGTTTGCCTCAACTGCTCTCAGAAAATGATGGCTTGACTCCTTGCTCTGGCCTCTTCTGAATAGCAAGACACTTCAGATTTGTGGGGTGTCCAGCTCGCTTTTTCCTTGTGATCTCCCTTCCACTTAACATCAATGGACTGACCCAATGCTTAATCACTTTAGCCTTGTTCTTCAGAGGCTGACCAGTATCTCTGTGTAAACTCCATCAGTTCCTTCTTTGTTCGACAAACACTACGATCCTGGTTGCTTCCAAGATCGTTATCTTCTATATACTTGACAGCTACTGCACTTGATGACTTTCCTTAGTCAATTACTGAAGTCTTCTTCTGATCAACTTGTGGAAGACTTCATTTCGAATGGCTTCACAACTCAATCGGGATGTTGATTGGGTTGGTGCTTAGATCTTCTGTTAGCTTGCATGCCATTCGTTGAGTGCTCTTTGGTTTCCTTAAGGTTGGATGTAACACTGCAGCTTATACCAGAGGCTTCATTCCTTTGGATATTATTGGAGTGCTCAATTATTGAGAATCGTATATGCTCTACGATTCTGCCTTGGCGTTGTGAGCACATCTTAGTTCTGCACTCTACGATTCAGCTTCGGCTGTGCAGACATTATGACTCCGAGATCAGATCTTGACACACTGCAATTTCTGTCCTTGTGCTCGTTGTCTTCATCTGATCTTGCTCGACTATGATCTCTGCCTCAGATATGATCCGTAGACTCTACGACTTCGAGTGTAGTCTACGATCCTGATTTGGCTTTGGCAGATGCTCGGTCGACTCGTAGGCAGGCTGTCTCTATGATTTTTAACATGACTTCCTCAGCAGACTACGGCTCCGAGGAAGTTCTTCTTGACACAATATGATCCTTCCTCGTCTCTCCTGGTAGTCTACGAACTCCGAGATCTACTATCTTGCACACAACAATTCTGCCTCGATAGCTCCCGAGTTTTCCTTGACTCTCTTAGCAGACTACGATTTTCAGTGCAGTGCTCGATAATCAGACAAGCCTATCTATTACATCATAAGATCAACCTAACATGCTTGATCTTTCTATATTTGTAGTCATTGTACATCATTTTTATTAAGGACTTTAAAAAGTTGTTTAGCTTATGTAGGATCAACCTAACATATTTGATCAATTCATTCTATGTCCTTGTACATATTGTTTCTATTATCTATCAAAGGACTTTACATCTTTTCTTAATGCAAGCATACTTGCATATTCATTCATATATATATATATATATATATATATATATATATATATATATATATATATATATATATATATATATATCACAATCAAATTATATGTAAATAGGAATATCATTCACAAGGTTATTCCTGACACATGACTTGCTTGAACAACGTTAAGCTAAGGTTAAAATCTTAGAATTCAATATTAAGCATGCATAATAAGTAATAACTTGAACGATAAACTTGTTCATCAGAATAAAGGTACTTGCATGCTAAAATAACAAGTTTAGGTTTAGAAAAACTTGCCCAATTTAATAATAGAACTAACTCAACGAAAGTGCCGAGTTTATAAGAAATTAGGTAATTGTAATAGGATTAGAAACAATAACATTGTTCAATATTAAGAGACAAGAATTGGAAAACTTGCATCATTATAAACAATCTAGATACAAGAACTTGTTCAACAAAAATAATCTTGCTCAACAAAGTATAGAGTTAAGAAACTTGCATAACGAAGATTTAGAATTAGAAAACTTGCCTTGCTTGTAGGTTAAACCATTATAATCCAAATCACAATTATCCTATATACATATGTTAACATGACTTAATCAGTCATTACCCATACTTTACATATTTACATCACATATGGTTTAATTTATAACCACATAATCAAATTATATTCTTAAAATAGTAATAAACTCGTTAGGTATTAACACCATATTCGTTCCTAGCATTACAATACCCAAAATAACAAAATATATAAACAATCATCAATTTACATTACACTAACATTTACAGGCTCTAGTGCACAACAAAAGCCATTTATTGACTTTCTGCTAAGTGGCGTCGCGGTGCCACAGTTTGAACTGTGGGCAGCGCTGCGGCGCTGAAGTGGCGCTTCGACGCGAGGGTTAGGCCATTGGCCGGTACAGTGGCGCGAAGTTGGCGATGCGGCGCTGACTTCGGTGTTGCAGCGTGGAGTCTGGGGCTGGGGCTCTGATTTTGGCGCCGAGGCGCCGAAACTTACAAAACCCAAAAATCCACGAACAGAACAACTATATTTTTGTCTATTTAACACTGCTAACATTTAAATTAACAAGTATCACTTACAAAATTTGCACATAAAAGTTATGAAGCATACATATACAAATTTTACACAACTAAACAACAATATCAGAAAACTTAAATCTTTGACAACACTGTTTTACAAACCAAAACTCCATTATCGACAGTTGATAAACACAGTGAACACTGTAAATCCTACTAACAACCAATCTGATTACTTTAAACTACAATTCTCTGCAGTTTATACCCAATTAACATACATGACGTTAAATTTCATAATTAGCATAGAATCACAAACTAATTTTGTTATCATACAAAACATACGTTCATACATGTTTTCACTGTAAAACTAAATTCTTTTCTAGCAGACTTAATTTAACATACAATCACATATATATACAGATATATGCTAGTAATAACAACCACAATTACAGATAACTTCCTAACCAATTTTAAAAAGATGGTTTACAGGAATTTTGGCAAACACTTTAAGAACATATAGACTTTAGGCATAATGACGTAAAACATATATACGTTCATAAACATAGATTAAGGTTATAGACACATACCTTTTGTTGTTAAGAAATTCTTGTTAAACAGTTAGAATATCTTGAAGAACTCAATATTTTCTCTAGAATCCTAGCCTTTTCTCTCTCAACTATCTTTGAGAATTCTTTCCTTTAGCAGACAACTCTTTTCTTAGACTCAGGTTAAGCAATTAGACGTAAACCCAAAACCCAACTGATAAAAGTAAAATAAACTTCCATGGCCATAATACTCCTATTAAAAACATCAGTTACAAAAACAGATAACTTATAGCTTATAATTATATTTTATTTATTTAGTTTATTTTATTAATAATTTAAATTTCAAAATCCAAAAGTCATAAGGCTTTGTTTGGCAAAACCCTTTTAAAAACAAACATTTAATATCTTTAAGCCTTGTTTGACAACTACTAAATTAAAACTACTTTAATTTATTTTAATAACTCCTTATAATATAGTTATTTGTCACACTTTATTTAATTAAGTTTTTATACTTAATTTAATTACTCCAAATAACAATTTATTAAATAAATCATTTAATCACATAACTCAATACAAATAATTGACCATCAAAATGAAAAATCAATATAATAATTTATTTAATCATTATGACTCTAACTTAATTATTAAATTAAATTAGTCCTTAAACCAATCAATTCAAATAAATTTAAACAAATACAAATATGTATTCAACGATAACACATCCATTAAATATTTATATAATTCAATAAATATGTCAAAAATTACAATTAAAAATATGGATTGTTACAGCCACCAAGTAATCACTTTACTTAGTGGCCGACCCACATGCCCATGGGTTTTACCCATCTCGTGACCGGTCGGTTCGATCCGCGGTTCGATTTCTTGGATCGGGCTTAATTAAATATAACATTGGGACTTAACTTGGGCTTGATTATACAATTCACTGGGCTTGCTTTTAATTCAAGTCCAATTAGATTATACAAAATCCTTAACTCAAAATCCAATAAGAACTAACTGTATTCTACGCGTATAACTCACATATTTTCTTCATTTAGTATTTATACGATATTCATTTTATACGTCGTACCATTATTCATACTATACTCATATATCATACGTATAATAACCGAAATGATTATACACATTATATTTTCCTTTCGTAACTCACTTTTACCAACCCTTAGGTTTTAAGTCTGTAGGCAAAAACTTTGTTTTCCATAACTGAAATTTAATTGGCTATTCAATTATATCTTCATATTCTATCATTACATGTCTGTCGAAATTTCAAACCTAATCTCCGAGCGAAATCGGATGAATAGTGTTTTTACGGGAAAATTCTCAGAACATTTATTTTTGTCTTATAAATTCAAGACAATTAATCCTAGCACATAGCTAGAATATTAACCACATCTATATATTCTAGGTCATAGAATGACCTTCAAATATCTTACTCACATAATTAATCAATTAAATTCATTTAATCCACATAATCAAATAAAAATTTAATTAATTAAAGATCCGAATTTCTCGGGCGTTACATTCTCCCCTCCTTATAAGGATTTTGTCCCCAGAATCTCACTATGATTACATAAATAAATGAGGAAACTTTTTCTTCATTTTACTTTCGAGCTCCCACGTTACTTCTTCGACATCGTGGTTACTCCAAATTACCTTTATGGAAGGTATTATCTTATTTCTCAAGACTTGTTCCTTCCTATCAACAATCTGAATCAGAAGTTCTTCATATGTTAAGACTTTTTCTACTTGAATAGATTTATACTCTATTACGTGCTTGTAGTCCAATTTATAAGGACACAACACAGACACGTGAAACACATTGTGTATTCTTTCCATCTCTAGAGGTAAGGCTATTTCATAGGCTACCTCTCCTACCCTTCTTAAAATTTCATAAGGTCCTACAAACCTTGGACTTAACTTCCCTTTCTTCCCAAAACGTATCTTCCCTTTCCAAGGTGATACTTTCAGAAAAACATATGAACCTACTTCAAACTCCCTCTTCTCTCGATGAGGATCTGCATACTTCTTTTGTCTATCCTGAGCCGCTACCAATCGATTTCGTATTAGATAAGCCATGTCTACCATTTGTTGTACCATCTCAGGTCCCAACATTCGACGTTCACCTACTTCATCCCAACAAAGGGGTGTTCTGCACTTCCTCCCATACAACGCTTCGTAAGGCGGCATGCCTATACTAGCATGAAAACTATTGTTGTAATCGAATTCTACCAAAGGTAGATGTTCGTCCCAACTCCCCTTGAAATCCATAACGCAAGATCTTAACATATCTTCTAGCATTTGAATTGTTCGTTCACTTTGTCCATCCGTCTGTGGATGATACGCCGTACTCAATTTCAACTGCGTTCCTATTTGTGACGCCCCCAAAATAGGTATACATCACCTATTCTGAGTCGTCAACTACATGGTATAAAATACAAATAAAACTTATTTATACAACTGTCGTGTAAAATACGACAAAATATAAGCTGTGAGTTTAAATACAACACTTTCTTCTAAACAAGATTCAACTCAAAATAAGTCCTCAATATATTTATTTTCACACTATTTCATAGAATAGTGAGTACTACTAATGCTATCCTCTGAATCGTCACTCCGTTCCCCGACTAGTCCCCGCTACGTTATCATTTCGTAAAGAGAACAATGAAAGCAAAAGGGTGACCTCAACTAGCCCAGTAGGAAATATTATGACTAATATAATGCAGAATAAATTATCGTTAGCCTTCAACAGTGTTAAACTGATAAAATATAACAAACATCAAGTTTAACTGCAGCGGAACAAGCAATCCATTAAAAGAGTCGAGTAGAGAATAAAATCTACTATCTTTTATGATTTAAAAGGTTTTTCATCACTTTTATCGCTGACACTCAGCTTAATAAATAATCCACATCATCCCTGCACTACGGCCAGAGATATTTATTAGTATCACAACCACAAATTATCCATGCATCACAGCCAAGGATATTCGTGTATTCATCAATGGTCATAATCATGCCAACAACTGTCCATCAATGCACTACGGGCCAATGAGGACTTTTACCACATCATTTGTAGCATTACGGTCATGATTACACCGAATAATCCCTGGTTATAATCATACCAAGTCCATCTATGCACTACATGCCATAGATGACTTTCAACAAAATATAAACATGAGGATGATGACAACGATATAAGAATTCTATAAAATAAGTTCAAGAATTAATTAATCCAAGAACCAATAACGTCCAAATTGTCAACATGATACTTCTTTGTGTAGTAAAATTCAAAAATATTCAGAAGAATATTTTCATGAAAAGATACTGGATGAAGCGCAAATATCAAGGATATTCGACTAATTTCATGGAGTATAAAAGTCAAAACTTTAACCAACTGAATATAATAAAGAATGGAATAACAAAAGAAATCACCATGCATGCGATAGACCGCACAGACAGGTTATTCCAATATGAAAATAAATAATGGAACCAGGTCATGCGTAAACGCACTGACAGGATATTTCGACAGAATAATAAATAATGGAACCAGGTCCGGCGTAAACGCACAGACAGTATATTCCGATAGAAGAATGAATAATGGAACCAGGTCCGGCGTAAACGCACGGACAGGATATTCCGACAGAATAATAGATAATGGAACCAGGTCCGACGTAAACGCACAGACATGATATTCTGACACAATAATAAATAATGGAACCAGGTCCGGCGTAAACGAACAGACAGGATGTTCCAACAGAATAATAAAGAATGAAATAACAGAAGAATTTCACCAAGTATAGGGTAGCCCGCGTATACAGGATATTCCAACAGAATAATAAATAATGGAATAACAGAAGTTCTCTTCATGAATAGAAAAGAAATAATACCCCTTATGTGACAACCCGAGGATTTTAAATTTTTTTAAAATTTTTATTAATTGAATTAAGGTTCAAAATTAGAACCTAGACAGAAAATAAGTGTATGCGTTTGATATTTTTACGATAGAATTTTGAGGATTTCAAAATTCTGTGAAGGATTTAGGTAAATTATTCAGGATTAAGGAAAAACGTGATTATGTTCTGTGTGTATGTGTACAGTATATGGTTAAGGGTCAAGGGTTAACCAGATATTCGATATCTGTATCAAACCCAAGGTATATATTAAGAACGTCAACGTTCGGTTAGAAAACCCTAGTGATTAACAAGAAACCCTAGAAACCGATTCTGGAAACCCTAATTTCAGTTCCGGGAATCTGAAACCCGTATTCGGTGCATGAAACCCTAATCTAGGAATTTAAATGATTATTATATTGCATAAGTGTTATTTATTATAATATTAATTAGAGAAAAGCTTAATTATTAGCAAACCATAATTTCACATTTTTGAAAACCCAAATTTCTGGGTTAGAAAACCTAATTTTATAATTCGGGAAAAACTAAATGTTAATTTAGTGATTTAATGTTAATTAGGAAATATTAATCCTAATTTTATAGTTGTAAGTAATTAGAAAACCTTAATCTAATTAAAAAAAATCTAATTTATATTTTAAGAAAAAATTAATTTTCTATTATAAACCCTAATTAGTGGTTTATAAACCTTAATGACCATTTTGACCATAATTGCATAATTAGCAATTTTAATTAGGTATTATTAATCCTAATTAGCAAGATTTAATTTGTGATTATGAAATTTGAATATAATTAAAAAATTCTAATTATAATTTAGAAATATTAATTTTCTATTTTTGAAAAATCGAAATTCGGAAATGTTAGAAATTAAATTGCAAAATTAAGGGTTACACCCTAAACCCTAAATTTTCCCAAACCCTAAGGGTTTGGTCAATTGTCCAAAATGACCATTCTAGAATTAAAATTAAATGGAAATGACTTTTGTGCCCTTTTTGTATTTTTTTTGGAGTTAGCTTGCAAATCTCACCAAAATTGTAGTAGCTCACCAACTAATGCTAGCCTTTTGACTTAAATCTCAGCTACAACCTGATCTAGAGGGACACATTGCATTGCATACATGTTGTGTATCCAATTATATAGATTAAAGATAGAGAAGTGGTCACTTTTATTTTCATTTTCTCCCTAGCCATTCTCTCTCTTCATTTTCGAAATATAGAGTGAGAGAGAGAGAAACAAAACCATGATCAGCCTTTAGCATTCCAAGATCAACATCAGAAGTCAGAAATCAAGATCAAAGCTTCAAAGAGGTATAAACCTTCAAAAATCGAAATCTCATGATTTGTTGTTAGAAGTTGTAATTTGTGGGCTAGATATGTGTAATGGAGTGTCATTTGATGATCTGGGTTGTCAAAACTCAGATCTATATCATCTAGATGCTCAAATCAAAAGATTTTTCAAATCTGGAAAAATTAGAAATTTTCGTCTGACAAGCAAATGTCAGGCTTAATAGATCGGTGTCTGGTAATGTTTTTAGTGTCTTAGATGTTTGTATTGGTAGTATGTTGTAAGGACTTTGATCTGAAACTTGAATCAAGTCCAGAGCATGTGTAGATCGATAGATATAAGCGATCAAACCGCGTTGACCAGTCACGAAAATGGGTTTCTGGGCAACCTAGAAACCCATATCTTGTCTACCATCATTTTTGCAGGGCTTAAATCTTGCTCCTGTTAAGTGTTTTAGTTATGTTGTTGATTTCATATTGTAGCCCGACATGCAATCTACATACTCAAATCATTAGATCACTCATATCTTGCACAGAATCAAAATTATATGTGGTCAAACCACCGTTGACCATCTGGCAGTATGAAGTTCTGGGTAACCCAGAATCTTCAAGAAATGTTTTCTGACTATAACTTTGACCGGTCTAGATCGCTCATATTTGTTGTTGTTATGATGCTTCAATGTTATAAAACTGTACTCTGGCATGTGTTCTACAAGATTCAAGCATTAGGGTTCACAAAACAAATACATAAATCAAGTTATATGGATCTAGATCTAGCACCATCGTCTGT
This sequence comes from Panax notoginseng, assembly GCA_016801055.1. Taxonomy (NCBI): domain Eukaryota; kingdom Viridiplantae; phylum Streptophyta; class Magnoliopsida; order Apiales; family Araliaceae; genus Panax; species Panax notoginseng. Next base: position 57,461,693 of record CM029015.1, read on the forward strand.
TCTTCATTTTCTGGAAAACCCAGAAATGAAGAACAGCGTTGTCAGAATGTTTGAGGGCTTGGATCTCTTTGATATGTGGTAGTATGGCCAGGAACTTGGTGTATAGTTGTAGTGTTGCACTTATTCTACAATTGTAACACTTCAGTAAGTCCAGAAAACATTTGGATCATAGATCAAATTCTGGTCAAAGTAGTAACCTCGAGCACTGACATGCATTTCTAGGCTTGATGAAGAACAGGCCAAGAACACCTATAGCGACGGTTCTGTCGCTATAAGGCCCTTTAGCGACAGTTTATTATTATTATTTTCTAGAAATTAATTAAAAATAGAAAAAATAGATTTTAATTATTAAAAATACTAAATAAATTCAGAAAAATTATTTTAAATTTTGAAAAATAGTTTTTAATTATTTAGAGTATATTTCATAAATATTTAATATTTTTGGAATATAAATGGTATTTAATTTATTTAATTATAATATTAAATAAATGATTTGAAAATGATTTATTACATGAAAAATCATGAAAAATAATTTTATGGTATAATAAAATATTTTAAGTTATTTTTGATGACTTTTAATATTTTAGGATGATAATTAGTTTATTTAATAAATGTATTAAATAAATTAAGAAAAAATAGAATAAATGATTTAAAAATCATATAAAAGTGATTTAAATGTTAGAAAAATATTTTAAGTTATAAAATATAACTTTTGATATTTTATCATAAAAATATTAATATTTTAATATTAATAGCAATTATCGGGTAATGCATTTAAATGTTTAAAAATCATATTTAAATGATTTTAAGGTATTAAAAATACTTTGTGATATTATAAATATATTATAATATTATGACATGTATTTCGTTAATATTTGATAATAAATAAATATTAATAACAAAAGAATTATGTGGTATTTAATTCATTTAAATATGTATTAATGATTGAAAAATCATGATAAATGATAATAATTATGTGAAAATTATTATGAGACTTAGAAAAATATTTTGTCTAATGTTAAAATTATCCGAGTTAATTGTTAACTGTTAAGTCAGAGTTTAATTGAATTTAGACTCGATAAAAGTCCGACTAGACCGTCGGGATGATAGTTTTGTGTCAGGTTCAACTCAGACTTCAATAGTTTGACTTGATACCGAGTCTTATGTGTGTTATAGACTGATAGGGTTATGTGTTATGTGTTTAGGTTATTCTGTGTATATATATATATATATATATATATATATATATATATATATATATATTATAGTATTATATTGTGATGATATTATTCTAATATTGGAGATCTATATTACTAATATTAGGTCTTCGGATAAAGCGATATAAATTGCGTTGCGGTAATCAACGGTTCAGGCAAGTTTGTTTTTACTTAACTCTATTAAGAGTGTTTGATTCGGATATGCTTATGGTTAATCATTGCTGATTACCGTGTATAATTTGTACTCTGTACATATTGCATGTATAAGTCAGGTATGAAAGGCTGATCACCTTCATTACCAGTTGGTTTCAGATATATTTATTCATGTATAATATTTTTTCAGTCATAAACTTGTTCCTGCTAGTTCACAATTATATTGTTGAATTATAGCCATCTTATTATTCAAACTCTTCAATCATGATATATCGTTATATTGTTGAATTTAAACTTGTTGGGCAATCCTTATGCTCACCCTTGCTATATCATGATAAAACATTGCAGATTAAGGCGAATGCGTCGGATACAAGGAAAAGGTTAAAGACAGTTCCAGCGTTAGGATATGTGTGCAGCTAAATTGTATAGTGTTGTATTTTAATGTGCTAGTTAAGTTATGAAATGTGTATTAAGTTAAGGTTACTCGACCTTGGGGAATAGTGAGTATATGTATTGTATAAACAATTTATGTTTATATCTTCCGCAAATATAGTAATAGTTATATAGAATGATCGAACATGATTCGAGGTGATTTAGGACCTGGATTCGGGGCCTTCACACCTTACATTAAGAAGAAGAATACTGGATATATGACTAGTGCAGTAGCAGAATACTTTTCTTCTTTCTCTCTATAACTTCTCTCTCTAGAGTTTCAGTGAATTCGTAAGAAATAATGAAGGAATGAGCTTCTATTTATAGAAAAATGGACTGCATAGCAACTAATTCATGAACGGTCCATATTTATTTACTTTAATCTGACGGCCCATATTTAAAGAAAAATCTTTTAAATAAAATATAATATATTCTATTTATAATCTAATAAAACGAATAACTTTAAAAAAAATTTACTATGCAAACACTATGCATACACTATGCATAATAAAATATAATATATTATAATTATTGTCTAATAAAACAGACAACTTTATAAAAGTATTTTGTTTTATATAAAAAGATTTTACTATTAGCCTAATAAATCGAATAACTTTATAAAAGTATTCTGTTTTATATAAAAAGCTTTTCTATTTTATTACATTAATAATACCAATAAAACAAAACTGAGTGACTTATCACGTAAGCATCAATAATCAATATCGTGCGCTACTATGCAACCATGCGTATTACTGTACTTTTACTACCGAGTAGTTCAACAGTATCAATGGTAAAACTTCCGCCGTTATTTTCATAAAGTATTTTTGTCGTTTTTTCAATCCGACAATAATTCCGTTGTGGGGTCCACCAACGATTGTGTCGTCGTATGAATATTCCCTGTTAAAACGAATATTCCCCGACAAGTCGAATATTGTATAGCAACTTGTGTACTTTGCAAAATTTATAAATATTACCCACAACTATAACATTATATCAATTTCACTCCATGATATTCAAAAATAATATTTATAGAAAATTCATCATTATTTATAAAAGTTGGGGTCCTACACTATTTGCTCTTGCAAACTCCTCCAAAAGGTCAATGTGAATCGTGGATCACGATCAGACACAATTGAAACAGGTACCCCATGTCTAGAAATAATTTCCTTGACATAGAGCTTAGCTAACTGCTCTAGGTTATACTTAACTCCTATTGGAAGAAAGTGTTGATTTGGTTAACCGATCCACTATTACCCAAATAGCATCGTATCCTTTTCTCGTTGTTGGAAGTACCACCATAAAGTCCATGGTGATATACTCCTATTTTTACTCTGGAATCTATAGTGAATGTAACAACCCACTCAGTCGTTGGTGTTCAACCTTAACTTTCTGACAAGTTAAGCACTTACTAACGTATTTTGCGATTTCCCTCTTCATGTTTGGCCACCAAAAGTTCTGACGAAGGTCTTGATACATCTTAGTACTACCAGGATGTATCGAGTACCTCGAACTATGGGCCTCACACATAATCTCTTCTTTTAAATTGGAATTATTTGAAACCCAAATTCTTCCTTCAAAACGAAGTAAACCTTCTTTATCAATGTTATACTTAGTCTTCACTTCATCCTTCATTATCGTTTTCATTCGCTCGCATTCTTCAGTACCTATTTGTACTTCCTTAACTCGTTTCACTATCGTTGGTCGAGTCTCCATTGAGAATAACATCTCCACCGCTTCACTTGGTAACTTAACTTCTAACTCCATTCTTGCCATATCTGTTATCCACTCATTTTGAGTCGTTAACATTGACAGCTTCTCCCTACCCTTCCGACTCAATGCGTCGGCTACTACGTTCGTCTTCCCATGATGATATAAGATATGACAATCGTAATCTTTTATTAACTCTAACCACCTCCTCTACCTCATATTCAACTCCTTCTGAGTGAAGATATATTTCAAACTTTTATGGTCCATGTATATCTCACACTTCTCTCCATATAAGTAATGTCTCCATATTTTTAAAGCAAAAACTACAGCTACCAATTCTAGGTCATGAGTAGGATAGACCTTCACATAATCCTTTAACTGGCGTGACGCATACACAATGACCTTGCCATGCTGTATGAGCACGCAACCAAGTCCTCTATGCGAAGCATCGCTATAAATTACAAAATTTCCCGTATCATCTGGTAAGGATAATACATGTGCCTCACTTAACCTCCTTTTTAGTTATTGAAAACTATTTTCATATTTTTTCGTCCATACATACTTTACTGACTTCCTCATCAGATTTGTCAACGGAGTAGCTATTTTAGAAAAGTCCTGAATGAACCTCCTATAGTATCCCACTAACCCCAGAAAACTCCGAACCTCGGTTGGCATTTTCGGTTGCTCCCACCCTTTCACTGCTTCCACCTTCGCTTGATCTACGGATATACCATCTTTATCTATAACATGTCCTAAAAATTGGACTTATTCAAGCCAAAATTCACACTTAGTGAATTTCACATACAACTTCTCCCTCCGTAGGGTTTCCAACACTATTCTTAAATGTTTAGCATGATCTTCTGGCGTCTTAGAATAGACTAGAATATCATCAATGAACACTACAACAAACTTGTCCAAATGCTATTTGAACACTCTGTTTATCATATCCATGAATGCGGCTGGCGCATTCGTTAACCCAAACGACATGACCATAAACTCGTAATGACCATAACGAGTTCTGAACGCCGTCTTAGGTACATCCTCCTTCCTTACTTTCAGTTGATGATACCCAGTACGCAAATCTACCTTAGAAAAATACTTTTCCCTTTTCAACTGATCAAATAGATCATCGATCCTAGGTAATGGGTATTTATTCTTCATCGTTAACTTGTTCAACTCTCGATAGTCGATACAAAGTCGTAACGACCCATCCTTCTTCTTTACAGACAATACCGACGCTCCCCACGGAGACACACTCGGTTGAATGTACTTTCTATCTAATAGTTCTTGTAGTTGAACCATTAACTCCTTCATCTCTACTGGCGCCAGCCTATATGGTGCCTTTAAAACTGTTGTAATACCCGAGAATTTTCACGTCTTATTAAATAGATATATTAATGGAAATGGATATTTATTTGGATATAAATGGTTTTGTGTTACGAGATGAGTTAACTCAATTATATTAAATAATTTAATAATTGAGAATACATGGAATTTGTGATGAACTCGTTAAATGCCTTGTATGGCACCGTGATGAGATATAAGAGTGATTATATTAATTAACGAAAGAATTGTTAAGCGAACAATTAATTTATATTAATTGTTATTAGTTATTAAAGAATTTCGGTTAAATATTAATAGTAATATTAATCGATGAAGGAATTATCAAGTGAACAATTAATTATTAATTGTTATTGTAGAATATTAATTAATTTTGTTGGTAATTAATTAATGTTATGTGATTATTAATTGTTATTATGAGTAAAGTAAATTGCATAATTAGAACGGTATTATTGATTAATGTGTATGATATTATATAGTTCTTACAATTAATAAGATGTGGTGTGACACATTAGTATGGTTATGAAATATATATATATATATATATATATATATATATATATATATATATATATATATATATATATAAAAACTATATAATAAGTGTAAGGAATTATAAGTTACATAAACAATCATTTATGTGACAATAAGTACGAGTGGAAATATTAAAAGACATACTCTGTCAAAGAATTATAAATTATCTCAATAAGTGAGTCTACTTGAAATAATAAAGTTTAAAGGAGATATTATTTACTAGTGGGTAATTAAATGAAGTCCATACATGTAATAATTAGACTGGAATAATGCACATGGATTATATGATCCCTAACTTTCCATTTGTGCAGTAGCATTAACACATTAAAATTACCTTTTTGGGAACAAAGTAAGCATTATAAACCTAGTTGCTGAGATTTAATACCCTTGTCCCAAATTAGAGTCTCAGTTGCTAGTTACGCATTAGGCCAATGGCCTATCCCCTACCTATTACGTGAAACTCAGTAAAATGAAAAGGCTAAGAAGCTGACTATGATGATGGCCACGGGATGGCAGTTGGCCAACTCTTCTTTATCCCACATTCCTTCTCAATTTCCGTTGGATCAAACCATGAAGAAATGCCATGAACTGGGCAATCCATCCTCTATATATAGCACCATTCCTTGTCCATTCTCTGATTGGTTGAATTGTCTGTTAAGTGAGAACAGAGAGTGTGAGTTGCTAAGTTTGAAGGAGTGTACAATCAGAGTAGTGAAGAAATTTAATTCAAGGTTCAAGAGGTAGCATTTCTAATCCCATGTTCTTATTTTTGAAGTTTGTCAAATTCTTGCAATAGTATGAAATCTCTGTTAATTGATGTAGAATAGCATGCCATTATGTTATTTTAGTTGGTACACATGTTTTGGAACATGGTAGCTGGTCTGGTTACAGGTTTTGCATCTCATGTGTAGAGGCTTTGCAGAAGTAGAGCCATTTTTTTTTCAGTCTGCTCGAAGTGGCGCGGCCGCGCCACTTCTATAGGCTAATACCGCGCGGCCACGCGTGGTATTTTTCTCAGATACTGTTGTAATGTTTCTGTATTGTTTTGAGCATGTTACTTAAGTTAGATTATGCATATAAATGACTCCAGCCTGTGGTTAGATATGGTTTTGAACATAGAAAGTTATCTTGGCTTGGTTTAAGTTGAGTTTTCAAGAAAACTTCAAGATTAGAAAATTAGAAATTGTGAACTTGAAGTAATGCATATTCTGACCTTGCAAGCATGTTAGTATGGTTTTGAAATGCATGTCGATCATACTAACTTCAGTACATGGATTTCATATTGAAGCATGAGCATGCTAGAATTATTAGTAAGTTTTACTAAATGAAAATATGAACTTTGAACGTGAATGTTTATATACTACTTTAAGAGTTAGTATCTGATAATTGTGAACATGCGGGATGATACTCTTAGACTCACTCATGTATCATATATATATATATATATATATATATATATATATATATATCATCATGCTTAGGTATTATAATTCAAGAAAAACATAAACGAAGCATATTTCAAAAATAAAACGATGTTAATAATACGTATATGATATGAATACTCACAAGCATGTCTAATATGAGTTATATGACTACCTTATATGATTAGGAATCAAGCATGTTGGACTTTGTGATTTCATAACCTTAAATAGCCTTAAATTGTTGAGATGTCGAACTTAGAACCGTATTGTGCGAGACGGGACCTAGATTGAACTTGAAAGATACGAAAGGACCCTTGACATGTTAATATATGTTATGTATGTAAGGATGGACAAGTTAGGCCAAGAAAATAACTGCTCAGCCCTGGTTTAAACTGGGAGCCGCGCGGCCACGCGTCTCCTTAGTACAAATCAGGCGCGGCCGCGCCAGTCTGTAAACTTAGAAAGTGACTTCTGTGATTCCTGAAGTATGTAGCATGCTAGTATAACTTCATTATGTTTATTTCAATTCATGATACACTGATAAAGGTAGCTTTGCATGTTAACACCTAACTTAGCTTGAATTGACAAGGTGTTTTAAAATGATGATGTCTAATGATAGATTCGAGCTAAGTAATAACATACGTATAAGGTTTCTTGATTTAGTCGTGTGTGTACACTTGATCTATATATATCAAGATTGTTTACCAAAATTATTTAACTAATGAATATCTTATATACGTATCATATTATGTTAGGATTCGAAAGTATATTGATAAGCGATATTCTGGTAAACTACGCTTGAGGCAAGTTCTCTAACCTTACTCAAATCTATATTGAGCTAGTAACCTATACCTTGGCATTACTATATTCGACGAATACCGTAAGCTTATCTCTTTGAATACAAGTTATATTGCTTTCTCGTTCAAATGAACCATTATACTTAAACCCTTGTGGAAACTATTATTCATAATAAACTTAGTATTGTTCTTGAATATTGTGAAAGAGTTAAGAAATTCTTGTTAAACAGTTAGAATATCTTGAAGAACTCAATATTTTCTCTAGAATCCCAGCCTTTTCTCTCTCAACTATCTCTGAGAATTGTTTCCTTTAGCAGACAACTCTTTTCTTAGACTCAGGTTAAGCAATTAGACGTAAACCCAAAACCCAACTAATAAAAGTAAAATAAACTTCCATGGCCATAATACTCCTATTAAAAACATCAGTTACAAAAACATATAACTTATAGCTTATAATTATATTTTATTTATTTAGTTTATTTTATTAATAATTTAAATTTCAAAATCCAAAAGCTATAAGGCTTTGTTTGGCAAGACCCTTTTAAAAATAAACATTTAATATCTTTAAGCCTTGTTTGACAACTACTAAATTAAAACTACTTTAATTTATTTTAATAACTCCTTATAATATAGTTATTTGTCACACTTTATTTAATTAAGTTTTCATACTTAATTTAATTACTCCAAATAACAATTTATTAAATAAATCATTTAATCACATAACTCAATACAAATAATTGACCATCAAAATGAAAAATCAATATAATAATTTATTTAATCATTATGACTCTAACTTAATTATTAAATTAAATTAGTCCTTAAACCAATCAATTCAAATAAATTTAAACAAATACAAATATGTATTCAACGATAACACATCCATGAAATATTTATATAATTCAATAAATATTTCAAAAATTACAATTAAAAATATGGATTGTTACAGCCACCAAGTAATCACTTTACTTAGTGGCCGACCCACATGCCCATGGGTTTTACCCATCTCGTGACCCGTCGGTTCGATCCGCGGTTCGATTTCTTGGATCGAGCTTAATTAAATATAACATTGGGCCTTAACTTGGGCTTGATTATACAATTCACTGAGCTTGCTTTTAATTCAAGTCCAATTAGATTATACAAAATCCTTAACTCAAAATCCAATAAGAACTAATTGTATTCTACGCGTATAACTCACATATTTTCTTCATTTAGTATTTATACGATATTCATTTTATACGTCGTACCATTATTCATACTATACTCATATATCATACGTATAATAACCGAAAAGATTATACACATTATATTTTCCTTTTGTAACTCACTTTTACCAACCCTTAGGTTTTAAGTCTGTAGGCAAAAACTCTGTTTGCCATAACTGAAATTTTATTGGCTATTCCATTATATCTTCATATTCTATCATTACATGTCTGTCGAAATTTCAAACCTAATCTCCGAGCGAAATCGGATGAATAGTGTTTTTACGGGAAAATTCTCGGAAAACATTTATTTATGTCTTATAAATTCAAGACAATTAATCCTAGCACATAGCTAGAATATTAACCACATCTATATATTCTAGGTCATAGAATGACCTTCAAATATCTTACTCACATAATTAATCAATTAAATTCATTTAATCCACATAATCAAATAAAAATTTAATTAATTAAAGATCCGAATTTCTCGGGCGTTACATTCTCCCCTCCTTATAAGGATTTTATCCCCAGAATCTCACTATGATTACATAAACAAATGAGGAAACTTTTCCTTCATTTTACTTTCGAGCTCCCACGTTGCTTCTTCGACATCGTGGTTACTCCAAATTACCTTTATGGAAGGTATTATCTTATTTCTCAAGACTTGTTCCTTCCTATCAACAATCTGAATCAGAAGTTCTTCATATGTTAAGACTTTTTCTACTTGAATAGATTCATACTCTATTACGTGCTTGTAGTCCAATTTATAAGGACACAACACAGACACGTGAAACACATTGTGTATTCTTTCCATCTCTAGAGGTAAGGCTATTTCATAGGCTACCTCTCCTACCCTTCTTAAAATTTCATAAGGTCCTACAAACCTTGGACTTAACTTCCCTTTCTTCCCAAAACGTATCTCCCCTTTCCAAGGTGATACTTTCAGAAAAACATATGAACCTACTTCAAACTCCATCTTCTCTCGATGAGGATCTGCATACTTCTTTTGTCTATCCTGAGCCGCTACCAATCGATTTCGTATTAGCTTAACCATGTCTACCATTTGTTGTGCCATCTCAGGTCCCAACATTCGACATTCACCTACTTCATCCCAACAAAGGGGTGTTCTGCACTTCCTCCCATACAACGCTTCGTAAGGCGGCATGCCTATACTAGCATGAAAACTATTGTTGTAAGCGAATTCTACCAAAGGTAGATGTTCGTCCCAACTCCCCTTGAAATCCATAACGCAAGATCTTAACATATCTTCTAGCATTTGAATTGTTCATTCACTTTGTCCATCCGTCTGTGGATGATACGCCGTACTCAATTTCAACTGCGTTCCTATTTGTGACGCCCCCAAAATAGGTATACATCACCTATTCTGAGTCGTCAACTACATGGTATAAAATACAAATAAAACTTATTTATATAACTGTCGTGTAAAATACGACAAAACATAAGCTGTGAGTTTAAATACAACACTTTCTTCTAAACAAGATTCAACTCAAAATAAGTCCTCAATACATTTATTTTCACACTATTTCATAGAATAGTGAGTACTACTAATGCTATCCTCTGAATCGTCACTCCGTTCCCCGACTAGTCCCCGCTACGTTCTCATTTCGTAAAGAGAACAATGAAAGCAAAAGGGTGAGCTCAACTAGCCCAGTAGGAAATATTATGACTAAGATAATGCAGAATAAATTATCGTTAGCCTTCAACAGTGTTAAACTGATAAAATATAACAAACATCAAGTTTAACTGCATCGGAACAAGCAATCCATTAAAAGAGTCGAGTAGAGAATAAAATCTACTATCTTTTATGATTTAAAAGGTTTTTCATCACTTTTATCGCTGACACTCAGCTTAATAAATAATCCACATCATCCCTGCACTACGGCCAAAGATATTTATTAGTATCACAACCACAAATTATCCATGCATCACAGCCAAGGATATTCGTGTATTCATCAATGGTCATAATCATGCCAACAACTATCCATCAATGCACTACGGGCCAATGAGGACTTTTACCACATCATTTGTAGCATTACGGTCATGATTACACCGAATAATCCCTGGTTATAATCATACCAAGTCCATCTATGCACTACATGCCATAGATGACTTTCAACAAAATATAAACATGAGGATGATGACAATGATATAAGAATTCAATAAAATAAGTTCAAGAATTAATTAATCCAAGAACCAATAACGTCCAAATTGTCAACATGATACTTCTTTGTGTAGTAAAATTCAAAAATGTTCAGAAGAATATTTTCATGAAAAGATACTGGATGAAGCACAAATATTAAGGATATTCCACTAATTTCATGGAGTATAAAAGTCAAAACTTTAACCAACTGAATATAATAAAGAATGGAATAACAAAAGAAATCACCATGCATGCGATAGACCGCACAGACAGGTTATTCCAACATGAAAATAAATAATGGAACCAGGTCATGCGTAAACGCACTAACAGGATATTTCGACAGAATAATAAATAATGGAACCAGGTCCGGCGTAAACGCACAGACATGATATTCCGACAAAATAATAGATAATGGAACCAGGTCCGACGTAAACGCACAGACATGATATTCCGACAGAATAATAAATAATGGAACCAGGTCCGGCGTAAATGCACAGACAGGATGTTCCAACAGAATAATAAAGAATGAAATAATAGAAGAATTTCACCAAGTATAGGGTAGCCCGCGTATACATGTTATTCCAACAGAATAATAAATAATGGAATAACAGAAGTTCTCTTCATGAATAGAAAAGAAATAATACCCCTTATGTGACAACCCGAGGATTTTGAATTTTTTTAAAATTTTTATTAATTGAATTAAGGTTCAAAATTAGAACCTAGACAGAAAATAAGTGTATGTGTTTGATATTTTTAAGATAGATTTTTGAGGCTTTCAAAATTCTGTGAAGGATTTAGGTAAATTATTTAAGATTAAGGAAAAACGTGATTATGTTCTGTGTATATGTGTACAGTATGTGATTAAGGGTCAAGGGTTAGCCAGATATTCGATATCTGTATCAAACCCTATGTATATATTAAGAACGTCAACGTTCGGTTAGAAAACCCTGGTGATTAACAAGAAACCCTAGAAACCGATTCTGGAAACCCTAATTTCAGTTCCGGGAATTTGAAACCCGTATTCGGTGCATGAAACCCTAATCTGGGAATATAAATGATTATTATATTGCATAAGTTTTATTTATTATAATATTAATTAGAGAAAAGCTTAATTATTAGCAAACCCTAATTTCACATTTTTGAAAACCCTAATTTCTGGGTTAGAAAACCTAATTTTATAATTCGGGAAAAACTAAATGTTAATTTAGTGATTTAATGTTAATTAAGAAATATTAATCCTAATTTTATAGTTGTAAGTAATTAGAAAACCTTAATCTAATTACGAAAAATCTAATTTATATTTTAGGAAAAAATTAATTTTCTATTAGAAACCCTAATTAGTGGTTTATAAACCCTAATGACCATTTTGACCCTAATTGCGTAATTAGCAATTTTAATTAGGTATTATTAATCCTAATTAGCAAGATTTAATTTGTGATTATGAAATTTGAATATAATTAGAAAATTCTAATTATACTTTAGAAATATTAATTTTCTATTTTTGAAAAACCGAAATTCGGAAATGTTAGAAATTAAATTGCAAAATTAAGGGTTAAACCCTAAACCCTAAATTTTCCCAAACCCTAAGGGTTTGGACAATTGTCCAAAATGACCATTCTAGAATTAAAATTAAATGGAAATGACTTTTGTGCCCTTTTTGTATTTTTTTTGAGTTAGCTTGCAAATCTCACCAAAATTGTAGTAGCTCACCAACTAATGCTAGCCTTTTGACTTAAATCTCAGCTACAACCTGATCTAGAGGGACACATTGAATTGCATACATGTTGTGTATCCAATTATATAGATTAAAGAGAGAGAAGTGGTTACTTTTATTATCATTTTCTCCCTAGCCATTCTCTCTCTTCATTTTCGAAATACAGAGTGAGAGAGAGAGAGAAACAAAACCATAAGCAGCCTTTAGCATTCCAAGATCAACATCAGAAGTCAGAAATCAAGATCAAAGCTTCAAAGAGGTATAAACCTTCAAAATTCGAAATCTCATGATTTGTTGTTAGAAGTTGTAATTTGTGGGTTAGATATGTGTAATAGAGTGTCATTTGATGATCTGGGTTGTCAAAACTCAAATCTATATCATCTAGATGCTCAAATCAAAAGATTTTTCAAATCTGGAAAAATTAGAAATTTTCGTCTAACAAGCAAATGTCAGGCTTAATAGATCGGTGTCTGGTAATGTTTTTAGTGTCTTAGATGTTTGTATTGGTAGTATGTTGTAAGGACTTTGATCTGAAACTTGAATCAAGTCCAGAGCATGTGTAGATCGATAGATATAAGCGATCAAACCGCGTTGACCAGTCACGAAAATGGGTTTCTGGGCAACCTAGAAACCCAGATCTTTTCTGACATCATTTTTGCAGGGCTTAAATCTTGCTCATGTTAAGTGTTTTAGTTATGTTGTTGATTTCATATTGTAGCCCGACATGCAATCTACATACTCAAATCATTAGATCATTCATATCTTGCACAGAATCAAAATTATATGTGGTCAAACCACCGTTGACCATCTGGCAGTATGAAGTTCTGGGTAACCCAGAATCTTCAAGAAATGTTTTCTGACTATAACTTTGACCGGTCTAGATCGCTCATATTTGTTGTGGTTATGATGCTTCAATGTTATAAACTGTACTCTGGCATGTGTTCTACAATATTCAAGCATTAGGTTTCACAAAACAAATACAGAAATCAAGTTATAAGGATCTAGATCTAGCACCATCGTCTGTTCTTCATTTTCTGGAAAACCCAGAAATGAAGAACAGCGTTGTCAGAATGTTTGAGGGCTTGGATCTCTTTGATATGTGGTAGTATGGCCAGGAACTTGGTGTATAGTTGTAGTGTTGCACTTATTCTACAATTGTAACACTTCAGTAAGTCCAGAAAACATTTGGATCATAGATCAAATTCTGGTCAAAGTGGTAACCTCGAGCACTGACATGCATTTCTGGGCTTGATGAAGAACATGCCAAGAACACCTATAGCGACGGTTCTGTCGCTATAGGGCCCTTTAGCGACAGTTTATTATTATTATTTTCCAAAAATTAATTAAAAATAGAAAAAAATAGATTTTAATTATTAAAAATACTAAATAAATTCAGAAAATTTATTTTAAATTTTGAAAAATAGTTTTTAATTATTTAGAGTATATTTCATAAATATTTAATATTTTTGGAATATAAATGGTATTTAATTTATTTAATTATAATATTAAATAAATGATTTGAAAATGATTTATTACATGAAAAATCATGAAAAATAATTTTATGGTATAATAAAATATTTTAAGTTATTTTTGATGACTTTTAATATTTTAGGATGAATTTCATTAATTAATTAATGTTAATGATAATTAGTTTATTTAATAAATGTATTAAATAAATTAAGAAAAAATAGAATAAATGATTTAAAAATCATATAAAAGTGATTTAAATGTTAGAAAAATATTTTAAGTTATAAAATATAACTTTTGATATTTTATCATAAAAATATTAATATTTTAATATTAATAGCAATTATCGGGTAATGCATTTAAATGTTTAAAAATCATATTTAAATTATTTTAAGGTATTAAAAATACTTTGTGATATTATAAATATATTATAATATTATGACATGTATTTCGTTAATATTTGATAATAAATAAATATTAATGACAAAAGAATTATGTGGTATTTAATTCATTTAAATACGTATTAATGATTGAAAAATCATGATAAATGATAATAATTATGTGAAAATTATTATGAGACTTAGAAAAATATTTTGTCTAATGCTAAAATTATCCGAGTTAATTGTTAACTATTAAGTCAGAGTTTAATTGAATTTAGACTCGATAAAAGTCCGACTAGACCGTGGGGATGATAGTTTTGTGTCAGGTTCAACTCAGACTTCAATAGTTTGACTTGATACCGAGTCTTATGTGTGTTATAGACTGATAGGGTTGTGTTATGTGTTTAGGTTATTCTGTGTGCTTGTGTGTGTGTGTGTGTGTGTGTATATATATATATATATATATATATATATATATATATATATATATATATATATATTATAGTATTATATTGTGATGATATTATTCTAATATTGGAGATCTATATTACTAATATTAGGTCTTCGGATAAAGCGATATAAATTGCGTAGCGGTAATCAACGGTTCAGGCAAGTTTGTTTTTACTTAACTCTATTAAGAGTGTTTGATTCGGATATGCTTATGGTTAATCATTGCTGATTACCGTGTATAATTTGTACTCTGTACATATTGCATGTATAAGTCAGGTATGAAAGGCTGATCACCTTCATTACCAGTTGGTTTCAGATATATTTATTCATGTATAATATTTTTTCAGTCATAAACTTGTTCCTGCTAGTTCACAATTATATTGTTGAATTATAGCCATCTCATTATTCAAACTCTTCAATCATGATATATCGTTATATTGTTGAATTTAAACTTGCTGGGCAATCCTTATGCTCACCCTTGCTATATCATGATAAAACATTGCAGATTAAGGCGAATGCGTCGGATACAACGAAAAGGTTAAAGACAGTTCCAGCGTTAGGATATGTGTGCAGCTAAATTGTATAGTGTTGTATTTTAATGTGCTAGTTAAGTTATGAAATGTGTATTAAGTTAAGGTTACTCGACCTTGGGGAATAGTGAGTATATGTATTGTATAAACAATTTATGTTTATATCTTCCGCAAATATAGTAATAGTTATATAGAATGATCGAACTGGATCCGAGGTGATTTAGGACCTGGATTCGGGGCCCTCACACCTTACATTAAGAAGAAGAATACTGGATATATGACTAGTGCAGTAGCAGAATACTTTTCTTCTTTCTCTCTATAACTTCTCTCTCTAGAGTTTCAGTGAATTCGTAAGAAATAATGAAGGAATGAGCTTCTATTTATAGAAAAATGGACTGCATAGCAACTAATTCATGAACGGTCCATATTTATTTACTTTATTCTGACGGCCCATATTTAAAGCAAAATCTTTTAAATAAAATATAATATATTCTATTTATAATCTAATAAAACGAATAACTTTAAAAAAAATTACTATGCAAACACTATGCATGCACTATGCATACACTATGCATAATAAAATATAATATATTATAATTATTGTCTAATAAAATAGACAACTTTATAAAAGTATTTTGTTTTATATAAAAAGATTTTACTATTAGCCTAATAAAATGAATAACTTTATAAAAGTATTCTGTTTTATATAAAAAGCTTTTCTATTTTATTACATTAATAATACAATTAAAACAAAACTAAGTGACTTATCACGTAAGTATCAATAATCAATATCGTGCGCTACTATGCAACCATGCGTATTACTGTACTTTTACTACCGAGTAGTTCAACAGTATCAATGGTAAAACTTCCGCCGTTATTTTCGTAAAGTATTTTTGTCGTTTTCTCAATCCGACAATAATTCTGTTGTGGGGTCCACCAACGATTGTGTCGTCATATGAATATTCCCTGTTAAAACGAATATTCCCCGACAAGTCGAATATTGTATAGCAACTTGTGTACTTTGCAAAATTTATAAATATTACCCACAACTATAACATTATATCAATTTCACTCCACGATATTCAAAAATGATATTTATAGAAAATTCATCATTATTTATAAAAGTTGGGGTCCTACACTATTTGCTCTTGCAAACTCCTCCAAAAGGTCAACGTGAATCGTGGATCACGATCAGACACAACCGAAACAGGTACCCCATGTCTAGAAATAATTTCCTTGACCCAGAGCTTAGCTAACTGCTCTAGGTTATACCTAACTCCTATTGGAAGAAAGTGTTGATTTGGTTAACCGATCCACTATTACCCAAATAGCATCGTATCCTTTTCTCGTTGTTGGAAGTCCCACCATAAAGTCCATGGTGATATACTCCCACTTTCACTCTGGAATCTATAGTGAATGCAACAACCCACTCAGTCGTTGGTGTTCAACCTTAACTTTCTAACAAGTTAAGCACTTACTAACGTATCCTATTTGTACTTCCTTAAAAACAAAGTAAACCTTCTTTATCAATGTTATACTTAGTCTTCACTTCATCCTTCATTATCGTTTTCATTCGCTCGCATTCTTCAGTACCTATTTGTACTTCCTTAACTCGTTTCACTATCGTTGGTCGAGTCTCCATTGAGAATAACATCTCCACCGCTTCACTTGGTAACTTAACTTCTAACTCCATTCTTGCCATCTCCGTTATCAACTCATTTTGAGTCGTTAACATTGACAACTTCTCCCTACCCTTCCGACTCAACGCGTCGGCTACTACGTTCGCCTTCCCAGGATGATATAAGATATCACAATCGTAATCTTTTATTAACTCTAACCACCTCCTCTGCCTCATATTCAACTCCTTCGGAGTGAAGATATATTTCAGACTTTTATGGTCCGTGTATATCTCACACTTCTCTCCATATAAGTAATGTCTCCATATTTTTAAAGCAAAAACTACAGCTACCAATTCTAGGTCATGAGTAGGATAGACCTTCACATAATCCTTTAACTGGCGTGACGCATACACAATGACCTTGCCATGCTGTATGAGCACACAACCAAGTCCTCTATGCGAAGCATCGCTATAAACTATAAAATTTCCCATATCATCTGGTAAGGATAATACGTATGCCTCAGTTAACCTCCTTTTTAGTTATTGAAAACTATTTTCACATTTTTTTCGTCCATACATACTTTACTGACTTCCTCATCAGATTTGTCAACGGAGTAGCTATTTTAGAAATGTCCTGAATGAACCTCCTATAGTATCCCACTAACCCCAGAAAACTCCGAACCTCGGTTGGCATTTTCGGTTGCTCCCACCCTTTCACTGCTTCCACCTTCGTTGGATCTACGAATATACCATCTTTATCTATAACATGTCCTGAAAATTGGACTTATTCAAGCCAAAATTCACACTTAGTGAATTTCTCATACAACTTCTCCCTCCGTAGGGTTTCCAACACTATTCTTAAATGTTTAGCATGATCTTCTGGCGTCTTAGAATAGACTAGAATATCATCAATAAACACTACAACAAACTTGTCCAAATACTATTTGAACACTCTGTTTATCATATCCATGAATGCGGCTGGCGCATTCGTTAACCCAAACGACATGACCATAAACTCGTAATGACCATAACGAGTTCTGAACGCCGTCTTAGGTACATCCTCCTTCCTTACTTTCAGTTGATGATACCCAGTACGCAAATCTACCTTAGAAAAATACTTTTCCCTTTTCAACTGATCAAATAGATCATCGATCCTAAGTAATGGGTATTTATTCTTCATCGTTAACTTGTTCAACTCTCGATAGTCGATACAAAGTCGTAACGACCCATTCTTCTTCTTTACAGACAATACCGGCGCTCCCCACGGAGACACACTCGGTTGAATGTACTTTCTATCTAATAGTTCTTGTAGTTGAACCATTAACTCCTTCATCTCTACTGGCGCCAGCCTATATGGTGCCTTTAAAACTGTTGTAATACCCGAGAATTTCCACGTCTTATTAAATAGATATATTAATAGAAATTGATATTTATTTGGATATAAATGGTTTTGTGTTACGAGATGAGTTAACTCAATTATATTAAATAATTGAATAATTGAGAATACATGGAATTTGTGACGAACTCGTTAAATGCCTTGTGTGGCACCGCGATGAGATATAAGAGTGATTATATTAATTAACGAAAGAATTGTTAAGCGAACAATTAATTTATATTAATTATTATTAGTAATTAAAGAATTTCGGTTAAATATTAATAGTAATATTAATCGATGAAGGAATTATCAAGTGAACAATTAATTATTAATTGTTATTGTAGAATATTAATTAATTTTGTTGGTAATTAATTAATGTTATGTGATTATTAATTGTTATTATGAGTAAAGTAAAGTGCATAATTAGAACGGTATTATTGATTAATGTGTATGATATTATATAGTTCTTACAATTAATAAGAAGATGTGGTGTGACACATTAGTATGGTTATGAAATATATATATATATATATATATATATATATATATATATATATATATATATATATATATATAAACTATATAATAAGTGTAAGAAATTATAAGTTACATAAACAATCATTTATGTGACAATAAGTACGAGTGGAAATATTAAAAGACATACTTTGTCAAAGAATTATAAATTATCTCAATAAGTGAGTCTACTAGAAATAATAAAGTTTAAAGGAGATATTAATTACTAGTGGGTAATTAAATGAAGTCCATACATGTAATAATTAGACTGGAATAATGCACATGGATTATATGATCCCTAACTTTCTATTTGTGCAGTAGCATTAACACATTAAAATTACCTTTTTGGGAACAAAGTAAGCATTATAAACCTAGTTGCTGAGATTTAATACCCTTGTCCCAAATTAGAGTCTCAGTTGCTAGTTACGCATTAGGCCAATGGCATATCCCCTACCTATTACGTGAAACTCAGTAAAATGAAAAGGCTAAGAAGCTGGCTGTGATGATGGCCAAGGGATGGCAGTTGGCCAACTCTTCTTTATCCCACATTCCTTCTCAATTTTCGTTGGATCAAACAATGAAGCAATGTCATGAACTGGGCAATCCATCCTCTATATATAGCACCATTCCTTCTCCATTCTCTAATTGGTTGAATTGCCTGTTAAGTGAGAACAGAGAGTGTGAGTTGCTAAGTTTGGAGGAGTGTATAATCAGAGTAGTGAAGAAATTTAATTCAAGCTTCAAGAGGTAGCATTTCTAGTCTCATGTTCTTATTTTTGAAGTTTGTCAAATTCTTGCAATAGTATGAAATCTCTGTTAATTGATGTAGAATAGCATGCCATTATGTTATTTTAGTTGGTACACATGTTTTGGAACATGGTAGCTGGTCTGGTTACAGGTTTTGCATCTCATGTGTAGAGGCTCTGCAGAAGTGGAGCCATTTTTTTTCAGTCTGCTCG
Organism: Panax notoginseng; assembly: GCA_016801055.1. Classification (NCBI taxonomy): domain Eukaryota; kingdom Viridiplantae; phylum Streptophyta; class Magnoliopsida; order Apiales; family Araliaceae; genus Panax; species Panax notoginseng. The sequence goes on from CM029015.1 coordinate 57,481,661, forward strand.
AAGTGGCGCGGCCGCGCCACTTCTATAGGCTAATACCGTGCGGCCACGCGTGGTATTTTTCTCAGATACTGCTGTAATGTTTCTGTATTGTTTTGAGCATGTTACTTAAGTTAGATTATGCATATAAATGACTCCAGCCTGTGGTTAGATATGGTTTTGAACATAGAAAGTTATCTTGGCTTGGTTTAAGTTGAATTTTCAAGAAAACTTCAAGATTAGAAAATTAGAAATTGTGAACTTGAAGTAATGCATATTCTGACCTTGCAAGCGTGTTAGTATGGTTTTGAAATGCATGTCGATCATACTAACTTCAGTACATGGATTTCATATTGAAGCATGAGCATGCTAGAATTATTAGTAAGTTTTACTAAATGAAAATATGAACTTTGAACGTGAATGTTTATATACTACTTTGAGAGTTAGTATCTGATAATTGTGAACATGCAGGATGATACTCTTAGACTCACTCATGTATCATATATATATATATATATATATATATATATATATATATATATATATATCATCATGCTTAGGTATTATAATTCAAGAAAAACATAAACGAAGCATATTTCAAAATAAAACGATGTTAATAATACGTATATGATATGAATACTCATAGGCATGTCTAATATGAGTTATATGACTACCTTATATGATTAGGAATCAAGCATGTTGGACTTTGTGATTGCATAACCTTAAATAGCCTTAAATTGTTGAGATGTCTAACTTAGAACCGTATTGTGCAAGACGGGACCTAGATTGAACTTGAAAGATACGAAAGGACCCTTGACATGTTAATATATGTTATGTATGTAAGGATGGACAAGCTAGGCCAAGAAAATAACTGCTCAGCCCTGGTTTAAACTGGGAGCCGCGCGGCCACGCGTCTCCTTAGTACAAATAAGGCGCGGCCGCGCTAGTCTGCAAACTTAGAAAGTGACTTCTGTGATTCCTGAAGTATGTAGCATGCTAGTATAACTTCATTATGTTTATTTCAATTCATGATACACTGATAAAGGTAGCTTTTCATGTTAACACCTAACTTAGCTTTAATTGACAAGGTGTTTTAAAATGATGATGTCTAACGATAGATTCGAGCTAAGTAATAACATACGTATAAGGTTTCTTGATTTAATCGTGTGTGTACACTTGATCTATATATATCAAGATTGTTTACCAAAATTATTTAACTAATGAATATCTTATATACGTATCATATTATGTTAGGATTCGAAAGTATATTGATAAGCGATATTCTGGTAAACTACGCTTGAGGAAAGTTCTCTAACCTTACTCAAATCTATATTGAGCTAGTAACCTATACCTTGGCATTACTATATTCGACGAATACCGTAAGCTTATCTCTTTGAATACAAGTTATATTGCTTTCTCGTTCAAATGAACCATTATACTTAAACCCTTATGGAAACTATTATTCATAATAAACTTAGTATTGTTCTTGAATATTGTGAAAGAGTCGATGCCATTTGATTCGGCTAAACTAAATGCATGTTTATAAAACTGTCCAAACCAATTGATTGGTGCGAAAATCTTGAAAATTGAGTTGGACAACCCTTATGGTAAGGGGATTGTATGTTGTTGGAAATCCCAACACATGAGTATATTATTACTGTGGTGTTATGCATAACTTGGAGTATTGTAGACTGATCCTCTACATTACTTGATTCTTTTGGGTTATTAGTTTAATATTGGTAATTCTAGTAGATGTTCAATAGTCCTTAGTGACTGCTCAGTATAAATTATTTATCCTGTCAGAGACCTTGATAGTCATTGAATTCATACATATCAGTTGATTTATACTGAATTATCGTTCTTATGACAAGAATTATTGATATTTATTACTCATGATATTATTCTGAAACTTTGAAGTATCCTAGAAACGACTCTTCGATATTTCAAACCTTGTGATATAATATCCTACACCCTTGTTGTATATTACTTGCTGGGCAAATTGTGCTCATCCTTGCTTATTTAAAACCTCTCAGTTAAGGAAGAACAGGTAGGTGTCTCTGGAGAAGACAAGGGCAAGGGCAAGGCTACCGACTAGCTTGTCCCTTTTATGTTTAAGATTATTATGTTATATTAAGACTATGTTTAAACTTTAGTAGGATTATATAATAGGTCTTTATTCGATACTGTTATGTATTCTTTTAAGTACTGTAGGTTGCGATACTTGGGGGAATAATTATAATAAATCACTGTATATTATTCTGATTTAGATTTTCCGTTGTAAATGTATGATTTTAGTTATTATGATAATACTTTGAGCACGTGATGAACCGAATTTGAGTGACCAAGTGGAGGTCCAAATTTGGGGGCTTCACAAGTTGGTATCAAAGCTTAGTTATAAACCTTAGGAACGAGAGTCCTTAGATTAAAACTTAAGAAAACATAGAAGTTTGGAAGGGGATAAAACTCATGTAGAGTTTTCCTTGAGAGACTTAGTGTGTTATGAAATGTAACTTCATTCTATACAATGAACTTATGTTATTTAACATTCTGATGGAGTTGTTATTTATCTTGTCTTATGTTGGTGATTGTAGGATGACTGACATAGGAGGACCTAGCCGAGTAGTAGAGGAGGAGCCGCGTGACATCCACATAGTCTATGAGGCACCCTTGATAGAAGAGCCTATATCGATAGTTGCCCCTATTGACGATGATGGTGATGAGGAGGAGATAGAGCCTCTACCTGAAGAGTCTGATACGAAGGAGGAACCCATGGAGGAGGAACCCGAGCCTATGGAGGACTCCGACGGGACTACTTTCGACGATCGGATGTTGGGAGAATATGAAGAACAGATTTTGGAATTAGGGTGTAGAGTCGAGGAGTTAAAGACTGAGTCTCTTGAGAGGCAACTAGTGATGCAGGAGATGGAAGTGGAAATTACCCACCGAAAGGATGCAGGGATCCAGATGGGGGCCTTGTTTCACTAGTCGTTGGCGAGGAACGTGGAGTTGGCAGGAAAGTTAGAAGAGATGGAGCAGAGGATTTTGAGTGAGAGGACGGAGAAGGAGGCTCTCCGAATTTAGTTTGAGATGGAGGTGATGGATAGGATTCACTTCGAGGAGAAGTGGGAGGATTCCAATGATAGGGTGAATGATCTAGAGGATGAGGTGTGGTGCAAGAGGAGGAAGATGAACAAGATGGGCTATGCTCTACGCACGGCCATGGAGAGATTGATCGATGGGGTAAATCACTACCCAGCTGAGCAAGGACAGACCCGGTATACCATAAGTCGGGATATGGTGGCACACATTACGCATAAGGAGTGTCAGAGCGCCGTGGAGCGTGGAATGTTAGATTGAGTCTAGCAGGAAAAACTCAGTAGTGTAGTAGTTTTATTTATGTGTTGTTAATTTGTTGTTTTAATCTTCGTCATTTGTGTAAGATGTGAAACAGTGGTAACCCCAAACTTTTGAAAAATGTTAGAGGGGTAGTAAGTTAGTGTGGTCCCCGTCTTTTGTGATATTAGGGGATAGGTGTTTTCATTTATAGTAGTATGCTAGAAAAGAACGTGTATTGTAACCCTTTGGCATATGAATATAAATGATCCTATTTCAAAAACGTGTTATAAATTTTTAGTTCTTTTCATTTGAGAAATGTCTAAATATGATAGTTAGATAATTAAATGAAATTTTTGTGATGCAGAAAATGTTGCCCAGACGTAGAATAACTGTCCCAGAAGAGTCAGTCAATTATGAGAGAGGTCCTGTAGATCCGATACAGAGACTTGTAGATTTATTGGGAGAAGCTCTAGGGGGAAGAAACGAACCCATACCACCCGTTCCCCAAGCTGTCCCAGTAAGAACCTTCAAGGATTTTAAGAGTGTAGGACCCCTAGAGTTCACAGGAACTACTGACTCGATAGTTGCGCAAACCTGGATCAAGGAGATCGAGAATGCCTTCACTATAGCACGCGTGGGCGAAGACTAGAAAATAGTATTTGCCACATACATGATGAGAGGCGAAGTAAACTATTGGTGGGAAACTAATCAGCAGAGAGCGGGAGAAGGAACGATAACTTAGGAGAGGTTTACAACGCTATTTTTCGAGAATTATTTTCCAAAAAGTATGAAGAGTAGGATGGAGGTGAAGTTCCTAGAGTTAAAATAAGGTGATATGACGGTGGCGCAATACGCTGCTAAGTTCAGTGAACTAGCACGATTTGCAGAGCACCAAGTTGTGGATGAGGAGGGAAAGGCGAGACGTTTTGAGCAAGGGTTGAAGTCGTGGTTGTATAATAAGGTAACGGTCTTCCAGATTGATTCCTTTACAACATTATTAGAGAAGGCGACCATTGCAGAAGGTGGCACTGAGGCCTTAAGTCTATATCATAAGGAGAAGAAGAACAAGAATGCTGGTAGTGAGCATCGTGGAGGGAGCAACAGCGGAGGAAATAACTCTAGAAATAGGAAATGGAAAAACAATAACAACAGAAACAATAACCAAGGTGGGAGTCACCAGGGAAACTTCAAGAAGAGGACCAAAGCTTGCAACAAATGTGAAAGAAGTCATCAGGGAGAATGCTGGAAGAGGTAAAACACTTGTTATAATTGCAGCCAAGAGGGGCATATATCGCCAAATTGCCCAAAGCCGAAGAAGATCAGAGGATGTTTTGCTTGTGGATCAGTAGAGCACCAGATACATGATTGCCCGAAGAAAGGAAGCGGTGGAGCTAGCAGAAGCCAGGGAGGAGGAAGCAAGTTAATGATTGGTGGACCTACACAACCCAACCGATCGACCGCTTGAACCTTTAACATGACCGTCCAGGAAGCAGTGGTTGCAAAGGATGTGGTGTCAAGTATAATCCCAATCAATAATATAAATGCTTATGCATTATTTGATTCGGGTGCGACCTGTTCTTTTGTATATGAAGAATTTGCTAGTAAACTTAATACCCCCCGGAGAACATTTAGAAGATTCCTTGAGTGTAGAAGTCGTGAATAAGGAAATAATCCCCGTAGAATACGTATATCGAAATTATCGTGCAAACATTAGAGAACATGAACTGAGCATAGACATAATTCCTATTAGACTGGGAGAATTTGACGTAATATTGGGAATGGATTAGTTATATAACCATGTGGCAGTAATTGACTGTCATAACAAGTGTGTGAACCTTCAGACTCCGCGTAAGTCTAAGGTAGTGTTTTATGGTAGCTCGTCGCTTAAGCAATCATGTTGTAATACGATGATGCAGGCCAGAAAATTTTTAAAAAAGGGTGTGTAGGTTATTTAGCTTACATTGTAGATACTCGAAAAAAGGCAGTAGAGATTAAGGATATAACCGTAGTGAATGAATTTTGAGACGTGTTTCCGGACGATCTGCCTGGTCTTCCGCCAGACAGTAAAATAGAATTTGTAATAGACTTAGCACCGGGAACGACACCAATTTTGAACGCTCCATATCGTATGGTACCAGTAGAAATGAAGGAATTGATGATACAACTTCAAGAGTTACTGGATAAGGGTTACATTCAACCGAGTGTGTCTCCTTGGGAAGCATCAGTCCTATTCGTGAAGAAAAAGGACGGATCAATGAGGCTCTGTATCGATTATCGAGAATTGAACAGAGTAACGATCAAGAACAGATATCCATTACCGAGGATAGACGACTTGTTTGATCAACTGAAGGGAGTAGAGTGTTTCTCAAAGATCGACCTACGGACAGGATATCACCAACTAAAAGTGTGTGATGAAGATATACCAAAGACTACGTTTCGAACCCGTTATGGACATTACGAGTTTTTGGTAATGTCATTCGGTTTAACTAATGCTCCAGCAGTATTCATGGACTTGATGAATCGAGTATTCAAGCCATACTTGGATAAATTCGTAGTAGTTTTCATCGACGACATTTTGATTTACTCAAAGATAGAGGAAGAACATGCCGAACATTTAAAGATTGTTTTGGAGGCACTACGGAAGGAGAAGATGTATGCGAAGTTTTTAAAATGCGAATTTTGGACGAAGAAGGTTCAATTCTTAGGCCACGTGGTGGATGAGAATGGAATCTCAATAGACCCCAAAAAGGTCGAAGCAGTAAGTAGTTGGGAACAACCGAGAACACCGACAGAGGTGAGAAGTTTATTAGGGTTAGCTAGGTACTATCAGAGATTTATCTAGGATTTTTCTAAGATAGCGACCCCGTTGACTAATCTGACGAGAAAGACGGTGAAATTTGTATAGACCGATAGATGCAAAGAGAGTTTTTAAGAGTTGAAGAGGAGATTAAGTGTGGCGCCTGTATTATCTTTACCAGATGATACGGGAAGATTTATGGTGTATAGTGATGCATCGCATAGAGGACTGGGCTGTGTGCTGATGTAACATGGCAAAGTCATTGCATATGCATCATGACAATTGAAGGATTACAAAAAATGATGATTGGGTAATATACCCATGAATCGGATATACTTGGGTTTAAATTATTGTATTTTCGAGTCATTTAGGAATATTTTTACTGTGTTTATGTGTGGTATTGCAGATTCGGAAGCTGAGGAGACAAATTGGGGATTTAAGCTAATAAATGGCAAAGTCATAATTTTCTAGAAGATAGCGCCGGGGCACTGGGAAATACATTACAAATAGCGTCGGGGCGCTAAGCTGTGGCTGGGTCTGACGCGGGTCGCGCACGTGAGGCAGGCTTGGACAACACTTTGACTATTAGTTTGACCTTGTTGGAGGAATTTATGAGTCTATTTGGATTAGGAGTTGTGGAGTTGGGGGATATATATATATATATATATATATATATATATATATATATATATATATATATATATATATATATATATATATAAAGTTATTCTTATCGTGAAGGGGACGGAACATCAGGGAGATTAACGGAGGAAGAGGAGCAGATCTGAAAGCTGAAAAATTGGAGTTCTTCTTCTTCTTTATTCTTTTAAATTGTTAACTCATTGAGGATGACTTATCAATTATTTATAGCTTTTATTTCCATCATGAACTAATTCCTTTTATTAAGATTCCAATGGAACTTATTATGGTTATGAGTTAATTATTTAATTTATTCCAATTATTTATGTTGAAGTGAATTGTTCATCTTGCTTTGTGTTTATTGATTAATTATCTGGCCAATAATTACCTTGTTACTCTAGAAGGAATTGGGAAAGGAATTCTAGAGTTAGAACTAGGCAGGGTGACATGTGACTTAGTTATTTGCACAGTGAATAACTAGGTTTGTGAATAGAATGAGAATATCTATTTGCCGCATGTAACATAAGAGGAATTGGGTTTGTAGCGAGTTTAATTCAATTGTTTTGCATAGAGATATAGCAAAATTAATCTGGGTTAAATAGAAGGCAATTGATCACTCGAGAGAGGGCTTTTGACATTTGAGAATTCCTGTTAACAATTCAGTAGTTGTAATAATTGGGATAATTAGATAATTGATTTAATAATCATAATTGGGGAAATTGGAGTCTTAGTTATTATTTATTTGCATTCATATAATTATTGATTTGTTCTTTATTTTCTTTTAGAATAATTTCTTGCTTTATTAAAATTAATTTTTCTTTTAGCTTTAGAGAATCAAAATTTTCGGTTGTTTAAATAAAAATTGAATTGATACAGTACTAGTAGCTGGAGTTTATTAATTGGAATTCTCTGAGGAATCGACACTCTAATTTATCATTATATTACTTGTTGACCGTGTATACTTGCACGTATTCATTGATTGCGAAATCAATCAACAAGTTTTTGGCGCCGTTGCCGGGGAATTCTTTGTTAATGTTAATTCCATATTAGTTATAATCAATTCATTCTTAATTTAAACGTTACTTATTTTTCTTCTTGTCTTTGCAGGAATTCTTTGAAAGTGTATGCTCACTAGATCAAAGGCGAGAAAGGAACTTTTTCCTTATACAGACGAGATTGAAAGGGAGTTCCGGAAAGCGCAATCGACTAGTGCGGCACCACCCGAGGAAGAAAAACTGGCAGAACATGAAATTCTAGTGAACATGGCAGGGAACGATCAGAAACCACTTCGGGACTATGCCATGCCGAATGTCACAGATATTCAGTCGAGTATTAGGAGGCCGGCAATCAATGCTAACACCTTTGAGATCAAACCGGCAACCATTCAAATGCTTCAGAATCAATGTCAGTTTGGGGGTAGTTCATTAGATGATCCGAATGAGCACATCTTAAGTTTCTTGGAGGTTTGTTACACCTTCAAATTCAATAACGTGTCAGAAGATGCTATAAGGTTGAGAATGTTCCCATTTACCCTGAAAGATAAAGCACGAAGTTGGTTACACTCTCAACCTTCGGACTCAATCCTTACTTGGGACGATTTAGCTCAAAAATTTCTAGCTAAGTTTTTCCCACCAGCAAAGTCAGCAAAACTACGGAATGATATTCATACCTTCGCACAGTTTGATTCAGAATCGTTGTATGAGGCTTGGGAAAGGTTTAAGGATATGCTCCACAAGTGCCCACACCATGGAATTCCACAGTGGATGCAATTGGGGATATTTTGTGATGGTTTACAAGCAACCACGAGAGCAAGTATTGATGCAGCAGCAGGAGGAGCGATTATGTCAAAAAATTTGGACGAGGCATATAAGTTGTTAGAAACAATGGCCACCAACAACTATTAGTGGCCCATGACAAGAAATAACCCTCCGAAAACATCGGGAAAGTATGATGTGGATGCGATAACATCATTACAAGTGCAAATGATCGCAATGGCTAAGAAGATAGAATTATTGCGACCACAATCCACTCAGCACGTAGCGATGGTTTGTGATATATGTGTTGGGGGTCATACTACGGATCAATGTGCCATAAATGCTGAAGCAGCGCAATATGTGGGGAGTTATAATCGATCTACTCAGCCTTATCAGAATCAAAATGCATATAATCTGGGGTGGAGAAATCATCCGGGTTTTTCATGGAGTAACAACCAAGCTGCAGAACAAGTGCCAAAACAACAAAACACTTCCGGGTTTCAAAACCAGACACAACAAACTGTGAGGAAAGCAAGTTGGGAAGAAGCCTTGGAAAGGTTTGTGAAAGAAACTGAGAAAATGAGCGAGGAGAGTGATAAGAGATTTAATCAATTGGAGCTAAGTATACAAGGTCAGCATGCATCAATCAAAAATCTAGAAAATCAAATGGGACAAATGGCACAGGAATTGAATAACCGACCACTGGGATCACTTCCGAGCGACACTGAGAAAAATCTGGGCAGAGATGAGCATTGTAAGGCGGTAACCCTACGAAGTGGAAAAGAACTACCAGAGTCCATCACAGATAAGGAAAAAGAGGATAGGGTATCAATTGAAACCGATGAAGTGGTGGAGACCGAAAAGCGTCAAGATGAGACCTTACAGCAGAAAAATTCGGAACTAACCAATACAATGCCTCCCATACCGTATCCGCAGAGATTTCAAAAATCCAAGTTAGATAAGCAGTTCTCACGATTTTTGGATATCTTCAAGAAATTGCATAACAACATCCCCTTGGCCGAAGCCTTGGAACAAATGCCGCGTTACGCGAAGTTTATGAAAGAGGTTTTGTCAAAGAAGAGGAAGTTGGGTGAATTTGAAACAGTAGCATTGACAGAGGAATGCAGTGCTATCATTCAGAATAAATTACCGCCAAAGCTCAAGGATCCAGGTAGCTTTAATATTCCGTGCGAGATTGGAAATCAGTTTACGGGACGAGCTTTATGCGATTTGGGGGCCAGTATAAATCTAATGCCATTATCCGTCTACAGCCAGTTCGGACTTCAGGCTCCACGCCCAACAAATATCAGTTTATAGTTAGCAGATAGGTCGGTTACATATCCACGAGGTATAGTTGAAGATGTGTTAGTAAAAGTGGATAAATTCATCTTCCCTGCGGATTTCTTTATTCTGGATTATGAAGTGGACAGAGAAATTCCGATCATTCTTGGGCGTCCATTTTTGGCGACAGGAAGAACATTAATTGATGTTCAAAAAGGTGAATTGACAATGCGAGTTGAAGATCAACAAGTCACCTTTAACGTTTTCAAGTCAATGTCGTACCCAAAAGAAAAAGGTGAATGTATGCGGGTTGATATTATGGAGGAATTGGTGAATCATAAATTCAACATAACTTTTTCGGAGGACCCACTTGAAACAATTTTGCTCGGGGCAGATGACTATGGTATTGAAGAGGATATCGAATATGTCAAATGGCTAGACACACCATCAATGTTTCGGAAAGGCAATCAATCCTTTGACACCATAGAGAGGCCCGAAGCGGAAGGTAAAAAGTTCAAACCATCAATAGAAGAGCCACTGGTGCTAGATTTAAAACCATTACCATCCCATCTGCAATATGCTTACATGGGCAAAGACGATACCTTACCAGTTATTGTTTCAACAGAATTGAATGATACGCAAAAGGAGAAACTGCTGCGTGTCTTGCGAAAATTTAAAACAGCAATTGGGTGGACTATAGCGGACATTCGAGGTATTAGCCCATCATTCTGTATGCATAAAATCTTAATGGAAGAAGGGGCAAAACCAACCATAGAGATGCAAAGAAGGCTAAACCCCATCATGAAGGAGGTGGTGAAAAACGAGATTATAAAGTGGTTGGATGCTGGCATTATTTACCTGATCTCAGATAGTGCATGGGTGAGTCCTGTACAATGCGTACCAAAGAAAGAGGGTATGACAGTGGTGAAGAATGAGGCGAATGAGCTCATCCCTACTCAAACAGTTACAGGATGGAGAGTATGCATGGACTACCGCAAGCTAAATAAAGCCACACGCAAGGATCACTTCCCTTTGCCATTCATTGATCAGATGTTGGATAGGTTAGCGGGGCATCAGTTCTATTGTCTCTTGGATGGTTATTCCGGATATAATCAAATTGCTATAGCACCGGAGGATCAAGAGAAAATGACCTTCACATGCCCATACGGTACGTTTGCATTTCGGCGAATGTCTTTTGGTTTATGCAATGCACCAGCAACCTTTCAGCGATGCATGATGGCAATCTTCTCCGATATGGTCGAGAAAAATTTGGAGGTGTTTATGGACGATTTTTCTGTGTTCGGTGATAGCTTTGATTTGTGCCTGAAAAATCTGAATTTAGTGTTGAAACGGTGCATGGAGACTAATCTAGTTCTTAATTGGGAAAAATGCCACTTTATGGTGAAGGAAGGGATTATTCTCGGGCATAGGGTTTCTACAGCAGGATTAGAGGTGGATAAAGCGAAGATTGAGACTATTAAGAAATTACCACCTCCATCATCTGTGAAAGGAATTCGGAGCTTCTTGGGACATGCGGGTTTCTACAGACGTTTCATCAAAGATTTTTCAAAAATTTCAAAACCTTTGTGTTCCCTGTTAGAGAAAGATGTGCCCTTCAAAATAGATAAGTCATGTATCGAGGCATTCAAAATTTAAAAAAGAAGTTAGTATCTGCTCCAATCATTGTCGCACCCGATTGGTCTATACCATTCGAATTGATGTGCGACGCCAGCGACTATGCAGTGGGAGCAGTTTTGGGTCAACGGCATAACAAAATTTTCCATACAATCTATTACTCAAGCAAGACATTGACAGATGCTCAGTTGAACTACACAACCACCGAAAAAGAACTACTTGCAGTTGTGTTCGCCTTTGACAAATTCAGAGCATACCTCATCGGAACCAAGGTCATTGTCTATACTGATCATTCTGTAATCAAATATTTGATCGAGAAGAAGGATGCCAAACCAAGATTGATACGGTGGGTGTTATTGCTTCAAGAGTTTGATTTAGAGAATCGGGATAGAGAGGGTACAAAAAATCAAGTAGCAGATCATCTTTCGCGATTTGAAAATGATGAGGTGCAGAGAAAAGACAATGCATTGATTAACGAGAAATTTTCGGACGAACAACTTCTCCGAGTAACCACAACACTGCCTTGGTATGCTGATTATGTGAACTACGTGGTTGCTAAGGTGTTACCACCGGAGTTGAACTCGCAACAACGAAAGAAATTCCTCCATGACGTGAAGCAGTACTATTGGGATGAACCATTCTTGTTTAAAGCCTGCACGGATCAAATGATTAGACGTTGTGTGCCACATGAAGAGATGGACAGTATCTTGGGTCATTGCCACTCATCCGATTATGGAGGTCATTATTCCGGTGATCGAACTGCGGCGAAGGTGTTACAATCAGGATTCTACTGGCCTTCGTTATTCAAGGATGCATATCTCTATGTGCTGAAGTGTGATCGATGTTAACGCATAGGTAATATCTCCAAGAAAAATGAAATGCCACTCAACTCTATATTAGAGGTAGAGCTGTTCGACGTCTGGGGAATCAATTTCATGGGACCGTTTCCCTCATCTTTTAATAATCAGTATATTCTGTTGGCGGTGGATTATGTGTCCAAATGGGTAGAAGCTGCAGCTTTGCCCACAAATGATGCTAACGTCGTTCTTCGATTCCTGAAGAAAAATATCTTCACGCGATTTGGAACTCCGCGGGCAATAATAAGTGATGAGGGAACACATTTCTGTAACAAGCAGTTCACAAAATTGTTGGTGAAGTATGGGGTTCATCATAAAATAGTAGCTGCGTATCATCCCCAAACTAATGGCCAAGCTGAGGTCTCCAATAGGGAGGTTAAGAGGATTCTGGAAAAGGTGGTCAATCCGTCACGAAAAGATTGGTCTTTACGTCTTGACGATGCTCTATGGGCATATCGTACAGCATACAAGAATCCAATCGGTATGTCACCTTATCGAATGGTTTACAGAAAGGTGTGCCACCTCCCAGTCGAGTTAGAGCATAGTGCACACTGGGCCATTCGGAAGCTAAATTTTGATGAACAAGCAGCAGGTGAGAAAAGGTTACTGCAGTTAAATGAGATGGATGAACTTCGTTTCAACGCTTATGAGAACGCAAAACTATATAAGGAGAAGGTCAAAGCATGGCATGATAAGAAAATTCTCACTAAAACATTTGAACCAGGCCAACAAGTCTTGATTTTCAACTCGAGATTGCGTTTATTTCCTGGGAAACTGAAATCATGTTGGTCAGGTCCTTTTACAGTCGTGTCTGTTGCACCACACGGTAACATCGAGATCGAAAAACCAAATTCAAATTGCCCATTCAAGGTCAACGGTCAAAGACTCAAACATTATTGGAGTGGGCCCATTGAACGTCAAATTACGGTCATGAACCTCTCCGACTCAGTGGAAAATTGAACACACCAGCAAAGTCGGGCCGACGATAGTAAACCAGGCGCTTATTGGGAGGCAACCCAATCATTTTTCTTTTTAATTTTAATTTTATTTTTATTTTTATTTAGATTCTTGAACTTATATGTTGTAGGTAACAAGAGCCCCGGCGCTATCCCCATCCAAGAGCTACTGACCATTAGCGCCCCGGCGCTGTTTCTAAGGGCAATTATAGCCCCCCGGCGCTATCCCCATCCAAGAGCTACTGACCATTAGCGCCCCGGCTCTCAATTTGTGCTACAACACAGTGCCCTGGCGCTATGCACTTCATGACCTTTCTGACCTATAGCGCCCCGGCGCTGTTTCCTAGTCTATTTTGAGCGCCCCGGCGCTGTGGTTGCGTCCCAGACTCCTACTTGCACTTAAATACCGGACGGTTACATTCCTTTTCTATTTCAACTTCTCTCCTCTATTAAGTCCATACCACAAGCCTTCCTTACCTTCATTTTTTTCTTCTGGGATTTCATAATTAAGATCAGGTAGATACGATCCATTGTTTGTTCCATAAATTTCATCTTTCTCAATCAATCAACAAGATCTAACCAGGTATGTCTTGAATTATATTTGATTTTTGGGGCAAGCTATCTACGGATATGGTTGATATGTACATATTCTACTAAATGTATATCTTTTTACACCAACATCGAAGAATGTCACTCTCCTGATCTTGATTATATTTTTACGACACATGTGTTAATTCTTAAATTGGGAGCATATGTTAGTATAAATGTTTGACTGATAGGGATGCATGGTACACCCACAAGGTGTTTGATAATTTTCCCGAATCATTAATCTTGTCTACATGCACACATATCACCATTGTTTTGCACTATCATTCTGGACCTTCATGCTACCGCAATGATTTTAATCTACTGTAGCACATAGCTATCATTACACATAGTCACTTAGAGTGGGGGGAATTACACTATTTTGATACATGCATGTCTCTTATTGCACTACATGGCAACTCTTGCGGACATTTCCTGTGTGGCTTGCGTTCATTCTCGAAACTGAATAATCCCTGACTCCGATTGATACTATTGTGCATGTTGTTGCATTTTTGTGTCCAGTATCATCCCCCACTAATGTAGTCAAATTTGACATATATTTTAAAGTATGGGGGTAAAGTCAAACCTAAGATTATCCAATTTCAAATTTTATTCGATGCTAATACATAAATATGCTTGTAATTGTAGAATTTTTGGCATGTCATCCAAACGCCAACGTGGTGAAGGGTCAGGGACCGCCTCAACTCCACCTCCGCGATTTGACAGCCGCCGTTTTGTCAGTCATGCGGCTCAGGAAAGATATAATCGAATGGCTACTCGGTCATTGGTTCCGGAGCGTGGGTTGAGACCGAATCAATCAAAGGATGGCGACATGGCAGTCATGATAGCTGAGAGGAACTGGTTCACACTTACCGAGCAGCCCGAACCAGCCGTAATAACAGTGGTGAAAGAATTTTATGCCAATGTGCCCGAACATGATCACTATACGGTATTTGTAAGGGGCAAAACAGTGGAAATTGGCGAAGAGGACTTCAATGAGTGTTATCAATTGCCAGTTAAGGATTTTCATGATGAGTATGCTGGTTTTATTAGTGATTGACCGGACTATGAGCAGATAATACGTGAACTTTGTCAGCCGGGCACCACATGGACCGTGCATGAACGCGGAAACATGACTTTCCCACTATCGAATCTTAGCTTATATGGGAAGGCATGGTATGCGTTCATTTGCACAAAACTCATGCCATGTACACATGTGAGTCATGTTACTCGGGAACGTGCAGTCCTTCTTTACTCAATCATCAAAGGCTATAAAATTAATGTGGGACATCTCATTTTACAATCTGTCCTTCGAGCATCTCGTGGAAGTACCACTGGAGGGTTACCACATCCGTCTCTCATCTGTGTTTTGTGTGCCAAGTTCGGTGTCAAATAAAAGTCTGACGAGATGATTCAAAAGGCCATGCCAGTGCTGGACCACAAGTTGATAAGTAGATACAAAGTGTGGATAGGTGGGGCAAATCACCCTAGGGGATTGGGTTTCATAATTCCCCAAGTTGCACCTGCACAAGACCCCCCACCTCAGGCTCCATCTACTTATAGCCCATCTACAGCAGCTCATCGTGGTGTGGTCCCCGAAGCTATCCAGCGGGAGATAGATGGCTGGTTTTACAACATGGAATCCCAGAATGTGCGCTTGTCGGAACTTCAGGACGTGATTTTCAAATTTTTAGTTGACCAGTTTGCTGCACAGAATGCACTGACCGTCCAATCACATCCGGGCGTGCAACTTAGTCATTTCCCAACTACTCCTGTTCTTCCTATATTTCCCCCTTCCGATCAAGAGATGAGCGAGGATGATGATGCACCACCCGAAGAATAAGCTCGTCAGGGAAGTTCTCTATTTTATTTTGTTATATTTTTCGCATGAAGACATTGCTCTAGATTAGTTTGGGGGTAGTTAAGTTTTATTTTTAAAATTTCTAGTTTGTTATTAGTTTGTGGAATTTGGATTGTTATTGATAATTCTGGCGTTTGCTAGTGCGTTTATTCGGGGGCCAATGATGAAATTAGAATTGCATGAACAAGTCTAGTAAGGATTGTTGAGTCAGTGATATGATTGTCTGGACATGATTTGAATCTCTATCTGTTTGACACTAATATTATAGGTTAGCACTTTGAAAAATGACCATGTTGGCTATGATAGTTTAAATGGTTAGATAATAGAGTTCTAAAGGATGATTGCTAGTGAAATGAAAAGATAAGTTGAATAGCTAGTGAAGACTGAATTTATACATAAACTCTAGTTTGGGGGAAAAATATTTGGAATATATAAGCATTTAAAAAAAAAAACCACCGTGGCGTGCTTGTCTAGTTTTGTGGCCTTTGTTACTTGAGCAAGTAAGCCCGAGGGGACTGTCTTTACACCTAGCGCCCTAAGGTCTTAATGACTTGGGAGTCATTGGTCGAAAGCTCGTTAAGGTAGCATTGAAAAGCCTAAGGGAATAAGACAATGCATAGTCATGTGAAAAAAAAAATTAGTAATAATAATAAAGCGGGAAAAGTGCAAAATGCCCCCGTCTGAAAAAAAAATATTAAGCATAAGTATTTCATGTTGACCCCTGAATTTTTGGTGATTGTTTAATTTCAGTCGAATCTAGTTTATTTGATGAACTCTTGAGTAGAGCTGTATGAAGTTTTTTATAAACTTTATTATTTTTCAGCGTTTTGCTTTTCATTAGTTAGCATGGTTGTTGAACACACACTCACAATATCAGTAATAACAGATTTAGATTGGTTGATTGTTGGGATATCATTGATCTGTGTTCACAAGATGTATTAGCATGTTTTTGTGATTTTTCTGAGGCCCATGGATATACGTAAGTTATTGGATGCTGGAATTATGTTCATTCAGTTAGTTGCAATTGCATGAGTTGTGTTTTTATATTGTTAGTATTGTTTTGTGTTTCTTGCTTGAGGACATGCAACAGTTTAAGTTTGGGGGTATTTGATGATTGGGTAATATACCCATGAATCGGATATACTTGAGTTTAAATTATTGTATTTTCGAGTCATTTAGGAGTATTTTTACTATGTTTATGTGTGGTATTGCAGATTCGGAAGCTGAGGAGACAAATTGGGGATTTAAGCTAATAAATGGCAAAGTCGTAATTTTCTAGAAGATAGCGTCGGGGCGCTGGGAAATACATTACAAATAGTGCCGGGGCGCTAAGCTGTGGCTGGGTCTGACGCGGGTCGCGCACGTGAGGCAGGCTTGGACAACACTTTGACTATTAGTTTGACCTTGTTGGAGGAATTTATGAGGAGTCTATTTGGATTAGGAGTTGTGGAGTTGGGGGATATATATATATATATATATATATATATATATATATATATATATATATATATATATATATATATATAAAAAGTGATTCTTATCGTGAAGGGGGCGGAACATCAGGGAGATTAACGGAGGAAGAGGAGCAGATCTGAAAGTTGAAAAATTGGAGTTCTTCTTCTTCTTTATTCTTTTAAATTGTTAACTCATTGAGGATGACTTATCAATTATTTATAGCTTTTATTTCCATCATGAACTAATTCCTTTTATTAAGATTCCAATTGAACTTATTATGGTTATGAGTTAATTATTTAATTTATTCCAATTATTTATGTTGAAGTGAATTGTTCATCTTGCTTTGTGTTTATTGATTAATTATCTGGCCAATAATTACCTTGTTACTCTAGAAGGAATTGGGAAAGGAATTCTAGAGTTAGAACTAGGCAGGGTGACATGTGACTTAGTTATTTGCACAGTGAATAACTAGGTTTGTGAATAGAATGAGAATATCTATTTGCCGCATGTAACATAAGAGGAATTGGGTTTGTAGCGAGTTTAATTCAATTGTTTTGCATAGAGATATAGCAAAATTAATCTGGGTTAAATAGAAGGCAATTGATCACTCGAGAGAGGGCTTTTGACATTTGAGAATTCCTGTTAACAATTCAGTAGATGTAATAATTGGGATAATTAGATAATTGATTTAATAATCATAATTGGGGAAATTGGAGTCTTAATTATTATTTATTTGCATTCGTATAATTATTGATTTGTTCTTTATTTTCTTTTAGAATAATTTATTGCTTTATTAAAATTAATTTTTCTTTTAGTTTTAGAAAATCAAAATTTTCGGTTGTTTAAATAAAAATTGAATTGATACAGTACTAGTAGGTGGAGTTTATTAATTGGAATTCTCTGAGGAATCGACACTCTAATATATCATTATATTACTTGTTGACCGTGTATACTTGCACGCATTCATTGATTGCGAAATCAATCAACAAAAAACGATACCCTACTCATGATTTATAGTTAGCGGCAGTACTTTTTGCGTTAAAGATATAGAGACATTATTTGTATGGAGAAAAATGTGAGATATACACGGACCACAAAAGTCTAAAATATATCTTCACACAGAAGGAGTTTAATATGCGTCAAAGAAGGTGGTTAGAATTAATCAAAGATTATGACTGTGAGATTCTTTATCACCCGGGAAAGGCAAACGTAGTTGCCAACGCTCTGAGCAGGAAAGGAACGGAGAAATTATTTCAACTGACAACTCAGGAGGAGTTAATAAGAGATATGGAGAAGTTGGAAATAGAAGTGAAGGGACCCGAGGGGTCTGAAGAGAAATTATTTGTAATGGAAGCTCGTCCTGGATAGGGTAAAGGAGGCACATGAGTAAGACGGAGAATATGAGAAAATCAGGAGTAGGATCGCGGAAAATGAGGTAGAAAAATTTTGAATAGATAAAGACGGTATCTTAAGATTCGAAGGGAGAGTATGGGTACCGGCTGTAATCGAGTTGAGATAGGAGATTTTGCACGAGGCACACAATACGACATATTCCGTTCATCCGGGAGGCACGAAGATGTACCGGGACTTGAAGCAACATTTTTGGTGGCCAAATTTGAAACGAGAAATCGCGGAGTATGTTAGTAGATGTCTTACATGTCAACATGTAAAAGTAGAGCATCAGCGGCCGAGTGGTTTGCTACAACCGTTGGAAATACCGAAGTGGAAATTGGAGCATATCACGATGGATTTCGTGGTAGGACTTCCAGTCACGCAGAAAGGTTTGGATGCCATTTGGGTTATCGTGGATCGATTAACAAAGACCGCACATTTTCTACCAATCAAGATTCGCTATACTTTAAATCAGTTAACAAATCTGTACGTAAAGGAAATCGTTTCACGACATGGAGTGTCGGTGTCGATTATTTCTGACCGAGACCCTCGTTTCACGTCAAAATTCTGGAAAAGCTTGCAAGAGAGGATGGGAACACAGTTAAGGTTAAGTACTGCTTATCATCCTCAGAGGGACGGATAAAGTGAGCGAACAATACAAATGTTGGAGGACATGCTTAGGACTTGCGTGATGGACTTCAAGGAAAATTGGGACGACCACCTACCCTTAGTCGAATTTGCATATAATAATAGTTACCATGCGAGTATCGTTACGTAAGAAAGTGCAAAACACCATTATGTTGGGATGAAGTCGGGGAACGATGAATACTCAGACCAGAGTTAGTACAACAAACCACAGACGTGGTGACAGTAATAAGGGCTAGACTAGCGGCAGCTCAAGATCGCTAGAAAAAAGTATGCAGACTTGCATCGGCAAGACCGAGATTTTGAAGTCGACAGTTTTGTATTCCTGAAGGTATCTCCATGGAAGGGAAAGATCCGTTTCGGCAAGAAAGGGAAACTGGGTCCAAGATTCATAGGACCGTTCGAGATACTGAAGCGAATAGGCGAGGTAGTGTACAAAGTTGCATTACTACATGAGTTAGAGCACATCCATAACGTGTTTCACATATCTGTATTGCGTCCGTACAAGCCTAACTACAAGCACTTGATCTCTTATGAACCCATTCAAGTGGAAAAGAACTTAGTGTACGAAGAAATTCTTGTCCAAATTCTAGATAGGAAAGAGCAAACCTTGAGAAATAAAGTTATTTACTCTGTAAAAGTACTTTGGCGTAACCACGATGTCGAGGAGGCAACGTGTGAGTTAGAAGATAGAATGATGAGGGATTATCCCCAACTGTTTGTGTAACCTTGTAGCAATTCTGGAATGAAATTTTTATAAGGGGGGAGGATGTAATACCCGGGAATTTTCACGTCTTATTAAATAGATATATTAATAGAAATGAATATTTATTTGTATATAAATGATTTTGTGTTACGAGATGAGTTAACTCAATTATATTAAATAATTGAATAATTGAGAATACATGGAATTTGTGATGAACTCGTTAAATGCCTTGTGTGGCACCGTGATGAGATATAATAGTGATTATATTAATTAACGAAATAATTGTTAAGCGAACAATTAATTTATATTAATTGATATTAGTTATTAAAGAATTTCGGTTAAATATTAATAGTAATATTAATCGATGAAGGAAGTATCAAGTGAACAATTAATTATTAATTGTTATTGTAGAATATTAATTAATTTTGTTGGTAATTAATTAATGTTATGTGATTATTAATTGTTATTATGAGTAAAGTAAGTTGCATAATTAGAACGATATTATTGATTAATGTGTGTGATATTATATAGTTCTTACAATTAATAAGAAGATGTGGTGTGACACATTAGTATGGCTATGAAATATATATATATAAACTATATAATAAGTGTAAGGAATTATAAGTTACATAAACAATCATTTATGTGACAATAAGTATGAGTGGAAATATTAAAAGACATACTCTGTCAAAGAATTATAAATTATCTCAATAAGTGAGTCTACTTGAAATAATAAAATTTTAAGGAGATATTAATTACTAGTGGGTAATTAAATGAAGTCCATACATGTAATAATTAGACTGGAATAATATACATGGATTATGTGATCCCTAACTTCCCATTTGTGCAGTAGCATTAACACATTAAAATTATATTTTTGGGAACAAAGTAAGCATTATAAACCTAGTTACTGAGATTTAATACCCTTGTCCCAAATTAGAGTCTCAGTTACTAGTTACGCATTAGGCCAATGGCCTATCCCCTTCCTATTACGTGAAACTCAGCAAAATGAAAAGGCTAAGAAGATGGCTGTGATGATGGCTACAGGATGGCAGTTGGCCAACTCTTCTTTATCCCACATTCCTTCTCAATTTCCGTTGGATCAAACCATGAAGCAATGCCATGAACTGGGAAATACATCCTCTATATATAGCGCCATCCCTTCTCCATTCTCTGATTGCTTGAATTGTCTGTTAAGTGAGAATAGAGAGTGCTAGTTGCTAAGTTTGGAGGAGTGTATAATCAGAGTAATGAAGAAATTTAATTCAAGCTTCAAGAGGTAGCATTTCTATTTTCATGTTCTTAATTTTGAAGTTTGTCAAATTCTTGCAATAGTATGAAATTTCTATTAATTGATGTAGAATAGCATGCCATTGTGTTCTTTGAGTTGGTACACATGTTTTGGAACATGGTAGTTGGTCTGGTTGCAGGTTTTGCATCTCATGTGTAGAGGCTCTGCAGAAGTAGAGCCATTTTTTTTCAGTCTGCTCGAAGTGGCGCGGCCGCGCCACTTCTATAGGCTAATACCGCGCAGCCACGCGTGGTGTTATTCTCAGATACTGTTGTAATGTTTCTGTATTGTTTTGAGCATGTTACTTAAGTTAGATTATACATATAAATGACTCCAGCATGTGGTTAAATATGGTTTTGAACATAGAAAGTTATCTTGGCTTGGTTTAAGTTAAGTTTTCAAGAAAACTTCAAGATTGGAGAATTAGAAATTGTGAACTTGAAGTAAAGCATATTCTGACCTTGCAAGCATGTTATTATGGTTTTGAAATGCATGTCGATCATAGTATTGTTTTGAAATGCATATCGACCATACTAACTTCAGCACATGGATTTCATATTGAAGCATGAGCATGTTAGAATTATTAGTAAGTTTTACTAAATGAAAATATGAACTTTGAACGTGAATGTTTATATACTACTTTGAGAGTTAGTATCTGATAATTGTGAACATGCGGGATGATACTCTTACACTCACTCATGTATCATATATATATATATATATATCATCATGCTTAGGTATCATAATTCAAGAAAAACATAAACGAAGCATATTTCAAAATAAAACGATGTTAATAATACGTATGTGATATGAATACTCACAAGCATGTCTAATATGAGTTATATGACTACCTTATATGATTAGGAATCAAGCATATTGGACTTTGTGATTTTATAACCTTAAATAGCCTTAAATTGTTGAGATGTCCAACTTAGAGTCGTATTGTGGAAGACGGGACCTAGATTGAACTTGAAAGATACGAAAGGACCCTTGACATGTTAATATATGTTATGTATGTAAGGATGGACAAGCTAGGCCAAGAAAATAACTGATTAGCCCTGGTTTGAACTGGGAGCCGCGCGGCCGCGCGTCTCCTTAGTACAAATCAGGCTGGGCCGCGCCAGTCTGCAAACTTAGAAAGCGAATTTTGTGATTCCTGAAGTATGTAGCATGCTAGTTTAACTTCATTATGTTTCTTTTAGTTCATGATACACTGATAAAGGTAGCTTTGCATGTTAACACCTAACTTAGCTTGAATTGACAAGGTGTTTTAAAATGATGATGTCTAATGATAGATTCGAGCTAAGTAATAACATACGTATAAGGTTTCTTGATTTAGTCGTGTGTGTACACTTGATCTATATATATCAAGATTGTTTACCAAAATTATTTAACTAATGAATATCTTATATACGTATCATATTATGTTAGGATTCGAAAGTATATTGATAAGCGATATTCCGATAAACTACGCTTGAGGCAAGTTCTCTAACCTTACTCAAATCTATATTGAGCTAGTATCCTATACCTTGGCATTACTATATTCGACGAATACCGTAAGCTTATCTCTTTGAATACAAGTTATATTGCTTTCTCGTTCAAATGAACCATTATGCTTAAACCCTTGTGAAAACTATTATTCATAATAAACTTAGTATTGTTCTTGAATATTGTGAAAGAGTTGATGCCATTTGATTCGGCTAGACTAAATGCATGTTTATAAAACTGTCCAAACCAATTGATTGGTGCAAAAATCTTGAAAACTGAGTTGGACAACCCTTATGGTAAGGGGATTGTATGTTGTTGGAAACCCCAACACATGAGTATATTATTACTGTGGTGTAATGCATAACTTGGAGTATTGTAGACTGATCCTCTACATTACTTGATTCTTTTGGGTTATCAGTTTAATATTGGTAATTCTAGTTGATGTTCAATAGTTCTTAGTGACTGCTCAGTATAAATTGTTTATCCAGTCGCAGACCTTGATTGTCGTTGAATTCATATATATCAGTTGATTTATACTGAATTATCGTTCTTATTACAAGAACTATTGATATTCATTACTCATGATATTATTATGAAACTTTGAACTATCCGAGAAACGACTCTTCGATATTTCAAACCTTGTGATATTATATCCTACACCCTTATTGTATATTACTTGTTGGGCAAATTGTGCTCGTCCTTGCTTATTTAAAACCTTTCAGTTAAGGAAGAACATGGAGGTGTCTCTGGAGCAAACAAAGGCAAGGGCAAGACTACCGACTAGGTTGTCCCTTTTATGTTTAAGATTATTATGTTATATTTAGACTATGTTTAAACTTAAGTAGGATTATGTAATAGGCCTTTATTCGATACTATTATGTAATCTTTTAAGTACTGTAGGTTGCGAGACTTGGGGAATAATTATAATAAATCATTGTATATTATTCTAATTTAGATTTTCCGTTGTGAATGTATGATTTTAGTTATTATGGTAATACTTTGAGCACGTGATGAATAGAATTTAAGTGACCAAGTGGAGGTCCAAATTTGGGGGTGTCACACCTGGTGCCTTACCCGGCAACAAATCAATAAAAAATTCGACCTCCCTATCCGGCGGAATACCTGGTAATTCCTCCGGAAATACATCCGTGAACTCTTGAACTACTGGTATCTATTCCAATGATGCTTCCACTCTTCGGGTGTCTATAACATGGAACAGGTAACCCTCATACCCCTTCTTCAACATCTTCCTAGCTTGCATCATGGTTAGACAACATGAGCGTCCTGATGATTTATTACCATAAAACACCACCTCGGGTTTCTTAGAAAGCATTAAGTTTACACTCTTTCTATGACAATCTATTATCGCTCTATGGTTAATTAACCAATCCATACCGAGAATTACATCGAATTCTCTCAACCTTATCGGTAAAAGATCTACCGATAATCTGTTACCTCTAATATCTACGAAACAATTCTTATGAATGTGTTCAATGGGAATTATCTCTTTGTTTGCTACCTTAATGTCTAAAGGTACTTCTAGCTTTTTAGGGTTTAATCCTAGTTGTTTAGCAAATCCATATGCTATAAAAGAACAAGTAGCACCTGAGTCAAATAACACATAAGAATTTATTTCATTGACTGGAATGATACCTGCTACTACATCCGTTGATGCAACCGCATCCTGGACAGTCATATTAAAAGTTCGGGCTGAGGGTCTACCCAACGATGGTGTTGGTCTAGTAATGGCTAACTTACCACTACCAGAACCCTTACTACCCTCTGACCCCTTCTTCAGGCAATTCCTTGCCATGTGGTCCATCAACCCACAAACAAAACAACCCTGATTTTTCTTAGGATTAGGAAAATTGGGTGATATATGTCCCTCCTGTCCACAGTTGTAATAAACTAATTTTCCCTTCAGATAGACTCCCAGATGAGTCTTGCTGCTTGTCTTGCATGCCTCCATCCTACGTTTAGGACCCCCTTGTTTCACCCCAGTATTTCTGGAGTTAAAACTCTTCCATTTTGGCATATTTCCACTACCACTGGCACTCTCTGCCTTGGTTCTTCCATCTCCCTTATTCTTATTCTTTCTTTCTTTGTGGTATTGGGTCAATGCCTCACTACCACCCTCTGCTATAAGCGCCTTTTCCAGAATGGTCCCATAGGAAGCACTCTGAAAAATTGAAATCCTACTATAGAGCCAGGGTTTCAGGCCCTGCTCAAACCTACGAGCCTTCCTCTCTTCCATGTCCACTTGGTGTGGAGCAAACCTTTCCAAATCGTTGAATTTGGCCGCGTACTAGGGAACCATCATATCCCCCTGCTTAAGTTCTAGGAACTTAATCTCCGTTCTCCCTTGCATGCTAGTAGGGAAGTAGTTCTCGAATAATACCTTCTTGAACTGTTCCCATGTAACCGCATCGGTTCTAGCCCCACCCTGGTGAGCCTCCCACCAGTAGTTGACTTCCCCCTTCATCATGTAAGTCGAAAAAGAAGTCTTTTGCGCCACAGCTACGTTTGTAATAACAAACGCCTTTTCTATTTCTTTAACCCATGTCTGAGCCTCCATTGGGTCCGTCGTTCCCTTGAACTCAGGCGGACCTAGACTTTTAAATTCCTTAAAGGTAGTCGTTCTGGCTACCCTAGGTCCGGCGGGTTCTCTACCACCGGTTTGATTAAATGTAGCCGTTAATAAATTAACGAACTCTTGCATAAGGTTATTCGGATCCCCTTGATTATCGTTATGTGATTCCACCTCCTGATTTCGTTGTCTTCTTCTTTGCTGCATTTCTGATTAAATAAATAAAGTTTCATTGTTACTTATTCGCTTAATTAGTTATTATTCGCTGAACAACTGAACAATAACTCATACACGACAAAGCACATTTAATAAAAACTTCATTATATTAATATGCTTCTTCATAGTTCAAGAATATTTATAATTTTCTTTTCATAGCCAAAAGCTATTACATTTATATCTCGCGATTGACTTTTGTAAAAATTTGGGATTTACAAAAAGACTACCCTTTAATTATACAAAAGAGGATTTTACGTCACTGCATAAAAGTATTTACCATTCTAACTTCTAATACTACCTAACAGCATTCTCATGCTTCTCATTCGCTAGAATCGACATAATATCTCGACTTATAGTATGTCGAGTCTGTCCCAACTCAATGGAATAACAAGATATTTTCAGCTTGAAATCCTCATGCGCACTGTCATTGATATATGACATTTGTACTATTTTCTGGTCTTTCTCAACCAGTTCTTACGAAGTTCTACGACCTCGTCCTTATAATCCCTGGCCTTAACTGTCATGAGCACCTTCTCATCATGCTCTGGCTCAAAGTCTGATTATGCATACTCCTTGGCCTCATAGAGATCACTGATCTCCTCATTCTGGTTCTGTACAATATTGTGCAGTTGCACGTTGCGGTCAAGCACCGAAAGATACATTGCCCTCATCGTATCTATAGGTGTTGGCTCTAATGCAGGCATCACCGTATTAACTGATGTTACCTCCATATCATCCTCCACATCTATCATCATATTAAGATATGATGCCAATCCCATAGTCTCCTCATAATAATCCTCCTCCGAAAAATACTCTTCTGGCTCTGATTCTTCTGGAATCACTAAGGATATCTCCGCTACAGGAATAGGTGCTGGCTCTACTCTGTTCACGGACTCCTCGCTTACCACGTGCATATCTCTATACATCAAGCTATCGATCGACATCTTCAATAACACATAACAAATTGATTAGTACATAATACACATTAATATAAGCACAAATCACATTTAATTTATTTAGGGTTAACTTCCATCTTTTAAATCTTTCGGTACTGAGTTTCCTCAATACCTTATTTACTCATTTGACTCGAGATTACTTTCTTTGGACTTTTCCTTTCCTAATGACTAACAAGGTTATTAGCCTAAGGTTTTTTCCCATTAAGTTTTATAACCTAATGCTTTGATACCAACCTGTGACGCCCCCAAATCTAGGTATCTTCCAACCCGACAGATGGTATTACACGGTACTATAATTTATACAGTCATTTCAATGAAACAACAGCAAAATGATTGTACTTATTATCTTTGTATTACAATAGTAATAAATCCTTTCCTAGGTTCATAAACCGAATACATTCTTTATTATTCATAAGTATATTACATACAAATACGCTAGTCTATTACAGGATAATTAGCTATCCATCTTAGCTTTGCCTTTGTCTCTTTTAGAACTCTCAGTTTGTTCGGCCTTAACTGCAATCATATAATTCAAGCAAGGATTGAGCATAACTTGCTCAGCAAGTCTAACAAAGGATATTATGAATACCACATCGAAAATTAGATGATTATCTTCCATAACTAAACAAATAGCTATGAAGTACTATGAAACATTTACTAGCACTTCTCATTTCATAACAACGATTCCAAAGTACATGTAATAGCTTAGGAATTATGAACCGGTCGAAAGACCATGAACATACTCTTTCTGTTTTCATACATGAAAATGATATCCTGGCACTAAGGCCTTACATCTGGCATTACTTACGAGCACTTCTAGGTGATCAACCTATAGTACTCTATGTTGATCAACACTCATCTGTTAAATGTATTTTCGTTTAAGTTTTGGCAACCTCGCGTGCCCATTGAATAATCGATGAAAATACATTTGTTTGTTCTTAGACAAACTTAGCTTTACATCCGTACCAAATACTTGGCATATGATAGAGTTAACAGTTCTATATTGAAAGACTTATAAACAAATCAATCTAACTCTTAAGAATGATCTAACCGAGTTAAAACTAGCAACGACCCTTTCGTAAAACAATTCATGCATTTCATAACATGAATCACAGAAAACTTGACTAACACGGAGGTTAGACAAGCATTAAGAAAACATGCCTTCAAGCGTCTTCGAATATAATATTCAACAATTCTCAGTCTTTTACAAGATCTACATGATATATTCACATAGCACACTGTAATTAGCTACCAAACAAATTCACTTTATTGTTTTAACCAACTTCTTTCTCTTCTATATCTTACTTGAATTTACTTCTTTAGTAATGTCAATTCGACTTACTGAACTTCGTTACGGCTTGTTAACGTTCTTACGTTATTAACCGACATTCAATCATTATTGGTGAAGTACCAACGTTGAACACCATTCACGATTTACTTGTTAACACTTTTGTGTTCTTTGTTTAATTCCTATTAAACCGTACTTAATCTTCTAACGTTATCACCCTATAAGTGATTTAAAGTCAGTCTTATCATGTATATTAAGTACATTCATGTTATACCTTTGGTTTACATTCAATTGAAATTAAAAACCTAACTTGGTCAACTATTTTACACTACCGGCGCTGCGGTGCCAGACTTTAGTACACCTTTGGCGCTGCGGCTCGAACTAATAGTAGACAGAGCCCAGAGCCGGCGCTGCCATTTATGCTGGGTTTGGCGCTGCGGCGCCACCCCTGTACCGCAGTTGGTTTTTCTTACGAACTTCCCGACCTCATAACTTCTTCGTTTTACATCCGAATTGGCTCATTCAAAAACCTACAACTCACAAATTACATAATCTAGGTGTTCATGCAAGAATTTTTTACTTTCAAATCCGTTAACTTGGAATTCACCTTTTGGTTCATTATCGAGCGTTCGTTTATCGTTTTTGAGCGTTCAATACTCGTTTTCTTCGTTATAAGTCGAAATTCGACGATTCTTGAGTCCACAACTCTTGAATACCCAATCTCATGTGTTGACCTTAGAAACCAACGTTTTCAAGTTGCACGACAACTTTTGATTACTAATCTAAGATTTTTACGTTTTTGACGTTTAACGTCTATTTTCGCAAAATTCGTCATAACTTCGTTACTCGTGTTCTATACACCAAATCAAATGGAACACTCCGTTGATTCATCATCTACATCCTAACCAAACAAGATTCACATACCCTATCTAAGATGGTTTTCAATTTGTCCATCAATAACCAAGTTCCCATTCAAAGATTTTTACGGTTTAAACTTACGTAAACTCTTATAATTTCTACTCAAACATGACTTATCAATGTTTTCATTATTAATAGCCATCCTTATTCCTCCTTAATAGACATGCTCCACCAATCCACGATTCTCTATAAGAAAGTAATTGAAAAGGATGAAGACTAATGTTTTACGAAATATTACCTTTACGTTATTCACGTTCTTGACTAAACGT
Source organism: Panax notoginseng (assembly GCA_016801055.1). NCBI lineage: Eukaryota > Viridiplantae > Streptophyta > Magnoliopsida > Apiales > Araliaceae > Panax > Panax notoginseng. The sequence continues at coordinate 57,510,549 of CM029015.1, forward strand.
ATATGGTTTGCTTTGAAGTAGATTGATTACTTGTTTCTAGCTCTTTCTCTCTCTCAATATATGTTGGATAAAGTTTATAAAACATCAAATGACTAACTTAAGCTTTCCTTTTATAGGCAAACCACATGGAGGGCAAAATGGTCCAAAAGCCACCTCCTTACTATTCCCTACCTCCTCAATAACTTAGCCATCAAGTAATCACTTTACTTGGTGGCCAAGTGGCCGGCCCACATGCCCATGGGTCTTCCCATGGAATTTACCCGTCCCGTGACCCGCCGGTTTAATCCGCAGTTCGGTTTCTTGGATCAGGCTTAATTAAATATAACATTAGGCCTTAACTTGGGCTTGATTACATAATTCATTGGGCTTGCTTTTAATCCAAGTCCAATTGGATTATACAAAATCCTTAACTACTCGTATTCTACGTGTATAACTCACATATTTTCTTCGTTTAGTATTCATACGATATTCATTTTATACGTTGTACCATTATTCATACTATACTTATATATCATACGTATAATAACCGAAATGATTATACACATTACATTTTCCTTTCGGAACTCACTTTTACCAACCCTTAGGTTTCAAGTCTGCAGGCAAAAACTTCGTTTTCCATAACTGAAATATTATTGAATATTCCATTATATCTTCATATTCTATCAATACACGTCTCTCGGAATTTCAAACCTAATCTCCGAGCAAAATCGAATGAATAGTGTTTTTACGGGAAAATTCTCGGAAAATATTTATTTTCGTCTTATAAATTCAAGACAATTAATCCTAGCACATAGCCACAATACTAACAACATCTACACATTCTAGGTCATAGAATGACCTTCAAATATCTTACTCACATAATTAATCCATTAAATTCATTTAATCCACATAATCAAATAAAAATTTAATTCATTAAAGATCCGAATTTCTCGGGCGTTACAATGATTGTTGTTGGATCATGTAGTGTTACACTAGTTCTTTAAAATTTGATCCTTAGCTAGCCGAGAAACATATTACACACTGATTTATTGATGGTCAAACATGGTCACTCGAAACTGGCGTATGAATGTTTTTGAACCTCAAGAACACATAAGGCGACACTTACTGTTGCTAAAGGCTTTAGCGACAGGCTTTTGAGTTTTAATTAAATTAATTTCCAAAAATTATTTTAAAATATAAATTAATTTCTAAAAATTAGAAAAATAATTTTAAAAATAATTTTAATTTATAAAAATTATCTTTTAATAATTTGACTTATTTTTCATAAATATTAATATTTATTTGAATAGAATTGACAGGACTTCCACCTATTGGCTGTGATGTCACAGTTTGACCAGTTACAGGACTTCTATCCTTTTCAGGGGGCATTAGGTCAGCGTGTGGCTTCTCGCCATTTATCAACAGAGGACAGATCTCGGGTGTATGCCTGTTGGGATCAGCGTGAGAGAGTTAATTTTTCTCTTAGCCATCCGAGCTGTTCGTCAGAGTATTCTGCGTGGATGGGGACAGAGACTTAATTGGCTGTGGTAGTATCCATAGTGCCGTGGATTGAGTATGTCAGTGAGGAGCCAACGGAGGCTGTTGATTTCCCCACTGAGGAGGAGGAGCTGTTTGCTAGTTCGACAGCAGCTCTTGTTGACTCTCCCAATTCTTCTGCAGCTGTGACTCCCCCTTCAGAGTATATAATGTAGAGTTCGTATTTGGTGACCTTCGAGAGAGATCAGGCAAGGGAATGTTGTTAACAGCTCTTGATGGGAGAGATGTCGCTCTATTAGAGAGGGATGATGCCTTAGCTCGTATATATACTGCTATTATTGAGCGAGATGAGGCCAGATCATCCAGAGATGCAGTGATAGTTGAGCGGGATAGCGCTATATCTTCCCGGGATGTAGCCGTTATAGACAGTACCACAGTGAGGTCCCTTATTACTGGCATCATTGCAGAGATGAACACGTATATTGATGAGCACAGTGTCACTATGTAGATGGCTATAGATCTGTTAGTTCGTGTAGAGACCCTTGTATAGGAGATCACATCGCTACCTCCTTCTTTTGAGAGGGATGCCATGTTGGGCTTGATAGCTCGCATATACACTGATTTGTCGATGGGCTTGTACACTACAAAAAAATGGTGATTCAGCAACAACCGATTTTCGTTGCTAAAGGTGCCAAATTTTGTTGCTAAAGGTTTTTGGCAACGACTTTACTGTCGTTGCGTCTTTCGTTGCGCAATGAGCGTTGCTAATTGTTCTGCAACGAACGTATTTTTTTCTTTGCCAAAAGTAATACATTTTGCAACGAAATTTGGCTTTCGTACAGAGACATCGATCCTTTAGCAACAAAATGTATTGTTGCAGAATAATTAAAATGTCGTTGCTAAAAACCCCATTTCGTTGCAAAAGCCTACTAATTGGCAACGAAATGAACTCTTTTTTTTTGCAACGACCATGCATTTTCGTTGCAATTGACACCATTTTGCAACGACATTTTTCGTTGCAGTAAATTATAAAAATTGTTGCCTAAGCTTGCTTTCGTTGCGGAATGTAAACTTTTTAGCAACGATTTTCGTTGCTGATTATATTATTTGGCAACAACATTATGTTGAATCAGCAACGAAAATGTTTGTTGCTGGTTATTTTTTAATAGCAACGAAAGTCGTTGATTTGCAACGATATTATATGTTACTGTTTCTTTATATATGCAATGAAAGTTGATATGATTTTTAACGATAAAAAATGTTGCCTTTTATTTTGGTATTAGCAATAGTATCCTCTCCGTTGTTATTAGGCTAATTTTTCGTTGCCAAATATTATATTTTTAATATCATTAGCAACGAAAATTTGTTGCTAAATGTATAAAAAAATTTTACTATATTAAAACGTGTTCAATGCTTTGGTAACGAATTATATTGTTGTCAAATCAAAATTTGACATTCTTTTTGTGTACCTGGCTGGCTCAATGTCCCCATAGCAAATAATGGCAAAAATACAAAAAACTAAAATATTATTAACTTAATAAAATCATTCACTACATAATCATTCATTATCTTTACAATTAACTATCTAAAACTACCACAATTCTTCGATCAAAGTATATATCTACACATATGGAGAGAGTACACTTCATAATTTTGTCCCTTGTCTTCCATAAACGTAGCACGAAAATTTGATACCTAGTATTGTAAGGTAGGTCGTAGAAGCAGTCTTCCTACACATATTTAAAAATAATAGCAAGTCAGGAAAATGAAGTAAATAGATCACTAGAGGCACTAGTGCCAAAATCAATACACAAAAACAATAGAGTTGCTACGTGGTACTAATGTACACCGTATTGCTCATAAGCAGAAAAAGAAAATTAGAAATCTATATCAAACAGTTTCACGATTCAAACTTGGAAATAAAAATTGCAATGTTGAAGGAACTATAAATTAGAAATGATACCTCAGAGTCTCTTGATCCAAGCAAACTTCTGTCATTAATGTTAGCAGATCCAATTAAGGTCGTACAGTCATCAACTATCATGACCTTACTATGAACATACACCTGCAGTAAAAAAAGAGAGAAGGTTGTTGGTTGTGACATCTGCACGTAGTAGAAGCTAGACTTTCAATACATTTTATATTTTAAGAATATATGTAAATTTGTTAATCTTTAACATCAGTTGCCGATTAATATGAGCGAAAGCTTTGAAACCCTACACTTCCATGATATGTGCACTACCACTGTTGGGTTTGTGTTCCAGCAACAATTTCTATGATATTTTGAAATTTATATTATGTTACATTATTCATATAAATGCTCAAAAAAAATATAAAATTAAATAACACACATCAGTGTTTCGACTTTGTTGAACTAATTCCTGAGATATACAGTATTTTAAAGAGAGGGAAAAACATTAAATAATCTTTGCCACAATACCCAACAGATACAAAAAACATTTGTCTTCCTTTTACATGAGGGAGTAAAAGAGGTACCTTGAGTGATTCTACTTGTGATAATGAGTTGGCAAGCATTGCAGCCCTGGAATATGTTCTGCATTATATTATCTTACAGTTAAAAAGAAAATAATCAATTTTCTCAAACACTATGTTTCTATTTTCTAGGAGGATTCAATCCAAAATTAACATCAGTTTATAAACCTTTTTGCCTTAGACAAGCAACGGGTCAACAAACATTCTCACTCTAAAATGCAGTAAAATTATTACAAGACCATCTTTTTCAGAAGTAAAATTAGTTCCTCTATATTTTCCACAAAATAATGTTGTATCAATAGAAACATAATAAGCTCACAATAATGAGAAATCATTTCAGGTAGTTTCGCACTTTCTGCTACTCAAAACTTATAAAGCTTAAGACACTATGTTTCTGAAGAAGGAAAATCAACATTAACTAATTGCATTGCATGTCAAAAGCCAAAAAGAAGAAGTTGAAGCTTGTAACTAGAAGGATAAATGATAATTTGAAAGCCTACTAAGTGATGACTGGACAAAAGAAGTACATTTCTACCCAAGGTAGATCATATTGATACTATGAAGCCATTCATGAGCAGACTAAAATGGTTCTAATGCAACAAAGGAGGCAAACGAGGTTCCTAAGAAATACGTCAAGCAAGTACCATGGACTGGAATTATACAGTTTCATTAAGAAGATGCATAAAACTTCTGAAACTTGCAAAAGATTTAATACCAATATATAATTATTTCTTTCTGATAGAAACATATATGTTTTCTTGACAGAAACAAAAATATGGCAATATGGGATATCTTGGTAAGACATCCAATAGATGTAAGGAGGTGGGAGACTCCAAATGACAATAAGCTCGGAAGATTAGCTCTCTTTCTTTTCGCCACTAGCTTCTGATAGCAATGGTTCAAGTTCCCCTTTACGGTATAGCTTAACAGTATCTGCACCATGAATTAAAATCAAAACTTTTTCACTAGTTCTTTCACATCCAACTTCAATAATTTTGATAGCCTGCAATCATCTAGGAGTAATTGAGTTAAATGGCAAGCACTATATCAAATACTTGTAATAATCCATGAAATAAATAAAAATAACAAGAAGAGAACTTCTGGAAGTATCACAATATTAATGTTATAGTGAGAAAATTAAGTGCATCATCTCAAAATAGAAAACTCTAATAAATTGAGGATGAAACAAAAAATAGAGGGGAAAAAGGAATAAAAACATAATACCATACTTAAACGACAGTGTATAAGATAGTACTTGTACAACCTCCAATGTGTTTTGCCCCTGGTCATGAAAAACACAGAAACTTTCATCAATTTTATTTTGATAGATAAAATCTGAAATACCATTCCCTTGAAAGAATTCTCTCCCATAAACTTTTATAGTGGAACAAACAACATAGCTACTTAAAAATGAAGGGAAAAGATGAAAGAAGCCAGGTACAATATTTCCAAGGACATATTATGATGACCATATATAAGATGATATAGTAGTACATACAAAATGCCCTGCTCTTTCGATAATAAGATAAGAGAATAAGATAAGCTTTGAAACCCTACACTTCCATGATATCTTAAATTGATAATAACATAAGAGAATAAGATGATATAGTAGTGCGTACATAATTGATAAAGTCATTGTTAAAATCGTTTGGAGAGAGAGAACTGAAACTCAATCGCTTAGATGCGCCACTTATCTTGATATTGGGCTGCCAAAAATGTTTCTCAGAGAAGTCGGAGTTACGGTCGAGGGAATCCCTAATCTACAGAGAGCAGCACAGATCTGTGTTGAATAGAGAGAGGCGCAGATCTATTCTAGGTTAAGCTTCTCTTTTTGGAACATAATAGAAGAATGGCAGGGAAGTTTAATCGCAGTTTAATATTTGATGGCTTAATAAAAGTCCATCTCCTGCTTGGAGTCTATGACTCAGCACTTGCAGCTTATTAATTTTCAGCCTTAAATACATTACTAACTTACATGCCCCCTCATATATATGTAATACATAGCTATATAGTATTACATTATATAAATATCCTTTACACACATAAATCACTTTATGCATTACAATTAAAAATTAAATAATTATATATTTATAAAATGTATAATAAAATTATTTCACTAATTATGAAATTAAATTCATAATTAAAATAAACACTCGAAATGGAACGAATCAACTATTTAATTTATGTTATTTTATTTAAATAGTTGATTTAAACTTTTATAATTACTTTTTACTACTTCCTTCCATAAATTGATTTTAAAAAAAATATTTAATCTATACATTTAATTATAAATTAAATATTAATTTAATTTATTAATTCTTGACACCAATATTCATTTACACATATGCATATATATATATATATATATATATATATATATATATATATATATATATATATATATATATATATATATATATATATATATATTGAGTCATCACCTCATATTCTTAATTCACATCCATCTAGTATAATATTACATATTATACCATTATATGTTACATTATAATAACATAATTCTCATTGTCAACTAATTAAAAGAAACTAACCTTCTTTATTCAATTAATCAAAACAATTATATTAACCCATAAATTTTTAAATAATGAACTAATTACTTCATTTCAAATTTAATTTATATTCATTTGGCATAATATAATATATCAACCCACTACATAAATATATTACACTTATTTATAATATATTAAAATAATGAGTTTAATTAACATCTTCATTCTAATTCACACAAATACACTTTCATTAATTTATAATTTTACTTAAACACTTCAATCACTTCATCGATGAAATTTAATTCATAGTGACTTCATTGTCGTTCAAGGCTTTGATATTATATTATTTCATAATATAATTTTAACTTAATCTCAATTAACTAATATTATTTAGACTGAATGACACTTCTATCCTTCTAAGTTATCACTCACTTTCAAAATCGTCCCTAAAATTTATTTTTCGTCAGTTAGGTGCTTAAAGTGATATTTTTTGGCGTTTCTGTCTCTTTTATCCGATTTGAATGTAACCCGACACATTTATCTTTAATCTGATTTGACTTTTTTTGCACTTCTGTCCCTTTAAGTTACCCGGTTTTATTTTTTTTATTTTAACAAAAATAAAAAATAATTTTTTTAAAAAAATGAGTAAAGTTTAAAAAATTATATTAAAAAAAGTAAATCTTTATTTTTAGAAGAAATTAGTTTTTTTTTTTAAAAATGAGTAAAATTTCATAAAATATAGAATCAAAATAAATAAATAAAACTTTATTTTTAGAAACAAAATTATTTTTTTAAAAACGAGTAAATTTTCATGAAATATAGATTCAAAAAATAAAACAAAAATATAAAAATCTATTTTCAGAAAAATAGAATTTTTTTTAAAAAAAAGTGAGTAAAGCTTCATAAAATATTCAAAAAAAATAATACAAGAAAATAAAACTATATTTTTAAAAAAAATATTATTATTTTTTAAAAAAATGAGTAAGTTTCATAAAATATAGATTCAAAAAAATAAAACAAAAAAAACTTAATTTTTCATACAACATAGAAAAATTTTATTTTTTAAAAAATATTAGTAAAATTTCATAAAATATAGATTCAAAAAAAAAAGTTTAAAATATAAAAGTAAAATAAATTTAAAGTAAATGAGTAAAAAATTAATTAAATTAAATGAGTAAAGTTTAATAAAATAAATCTACACATCTATTTAAAAATAAAAAAAAATTCTATTTACTTTTTTTGAATCTATATTTTATAAAACTTTACTCATTTTTTTAAAAAAAATAAAATTTTCTATTTTTTCTAAAAATAAATTTTTAATTTTTAATTTTTTTTAAATTTATATTTTATGAAAATTTACTCATTTTTTTCAAAAATAAACATTTCTATTTTTTTCTTCTGAAAATAAAGTTTTTTTTTGTTTTACTTTTTTTGAATCTATATTTCATGAAACTTTACTTATTTTTTGACAAAAATATTTTTTTTATTTTTTTTGAAAATAATGTTTTACCATTACTATTCTTCTTTTTATATTTTATTTTTGGACTTAAAAATATGCTCATGATTTACGTTACTCGCTCCGTCTAAGAATAAAAGTTCTTATTATTTTATGTAATCTCAAGTTAAATATTTACTTATATTATATAATTTATTTTTTACAATAATTTGTGTGTAATATCCTTAGTATTAAATGTCATATTTTTATTATTTATAAATATTTATATAATATCACTAATAAATTAGAATGGCTCAGTGGTAGCTTAATGACCCAATAACCCATAGGTCTTAGGTTCGAAACTTAGTTGTGATATTTTTGCTTCTTATGTTATATGTTTGTATATTAGATAAATTCTATTACCATATATATATATATATATATATATATATATATATATATATATATAACGTAACTATGAATATTTATCTCTACATATTCATATAAATATTTATAAACAAATATTCATATAAATTTATCTTTAAAATTTATAAACAAATATTTATTTAAAAATATTTCATCTAAAATTTAGATATGAATATTTTTTATAAATATTTATATGAATATTTAGAGATAAATTTATAAATATTTATATGAATATTTGTTTACAGATATATATATATATATATATATATATATATATATATATATTCATAAAAATTATTTTAGAAATTAATAATATTTTTTTCAAAATTATAAGTGTGCGAATATGATCATTATAAACTACATCCAATTAACTACAAACTTTAATTTTTTTAAATTAGAAAATATATCTATATGTGCTCAATTTTAATTTCAAAAATTATAACTTTTAAAAAAATAAAATTGGGCAGTTATTTTGAGACAGACGGAGTGAAATATTTCACTATATACACATACGTACATATCATATGTGGACGGGCTGATGTGGCGAATATTAAACTTTATCCCCCAAAAAATGACCACCCGATCACATGGGCCTAGTTGCTATTATTTTGCAAGGATTAGTATTTATAACTGAACAAATCATTTCCCCCAAATTAAAACAGATCCCCTTTTCTTAGATTTGTTACGTACATACATAAATGTACATAACTAATTGCGTGATAATAATAGTAATAATAATAATAATAATAATAACAACAACAGTCGGGTAAGTGACTTTTAGTATTTTGATATGTTATACAACTACGGTAAAATTTTAGTATTTTGATATGTTATACAACTATGACAAAATTTTAGTATTTTAGTATTTAAATTTTAGTATTTTGATTAAATGATGTAAATATGTTATGATGTAAATGATGTAAATATGATAATATGTTATGTTATGATGTAAATGATGTGAATATGTTATGATTTTAGTATTTTAATGATGTAATTTGAATTTTTGTTCTTTTGATTAATTAACAAAATAATTTAAATTTTAGTATTTTTTTTGGATTTTAGTATTTTTTTTAATTTGATTTTTTTTAGTATTTTTTTAATTAGATTTTTAAGTATTTGATGTAAATATGTAATTAGTAGTTTAGTGTCGGATAAGTGACTTTTAGTATTTTGATATGTTATACAACTATGGTAAAATTTTAGTATTTTGATATGTTATACAACTATGGTAAAATTTTAGTATTCGAGTAAAATTTTAGTTTTTTAGGATTTGAATTTTAGTATTTTGATTAAATGATGTAAATATGTTATGATATAAATGATGTAAATATGATAATATGTTATGTTATAATGTAAATGATGTAAATATGTTATGATTTTAATATTTTAATGATTTAATTTAATTTTTTGTTCTTTTGATTAATTAACAAAATAATTTGAATTTTAGTATTTTAGTATTTTTTTGGAATTTTATTATTTTTAATTTGATTTTTTTAGTATTTTAGTATTTTTTTTAATTAGTATTTGATGTAAATATGTAATTAGTATTTTTAGTATTTTAGTGTTGGGTAACTGACTTTATAATAAAAAATCGTTATAGCTTAGTTGGTTTGAGTATTTGTTTAAGGAGAGTGAGACGTCTATAGTTCAATTCTCAAGAAAAGCATTATTTTATTTTATTTTTTAAAAAGCCCACGGGTCGGGCCAGGCTTTTTTATTATTAGTACTATTACAATTATTGTAATAATAATAATAATAATAATAATAATAATAATAACAATAAGAATAATAATAGTAATTATAATAATGATTAATAATAGCAATAATAATAATAGTAGTAGTTATAATAATAGTAATAGTAATATACATAATAATTATAATTATTACTAACAATTATAATTATTATTATAAATATAATAATAATAATTATTATTATTATAGTAATAATAATAACAATAATAATAACAATAATAATATTAACAATAATAAATATTATAATAATAGTAACAATAATAATTATTATAATAATAGTAACAACAATAATAAAAATAATAATAATAACAACAACAACAACAACAACAATAATAATAATAATAGAAATTATAATAATAGTAATAATTATAATTATTATAATAATAAAAATAATAATTAGAAGATTAGTAATAATTATTCTAATAATAATAAAAAATTAATAATAATAGTAGTAATAATAATAATAATAGTAATAGTAAATATAATAATAATTATAATAATAGTAATACTAATAGTAATAATAATAAAAAATATAGCACATGAAGCATGAAAAAAAGTTTAATAATGACTTATAAGTAAAAAAAAGTTAAAATTTAAGTTATTGTCAAACACTAAATAATAATAAATGACTTATAACTTAGTTTAACCAACTTATAAGTCATTGCCAAACACCATCTAATACAAAATATAAAGAGAAATTAATATTTGATTATAAAAAAAATTACAAGTCAAGAAAAAGGAGAATTTGAAAAATGGGAGTTAAAAAAAACTTACACACCATTGGTGCAACTTTATTATTATTGTTATTGTTATTATTATTCATATTATTTTTATTATTATTGTTATTAGTACTATTCTTATTATTATTATTATTATTATTATTATTATTATTATTATTATTATTACTATTATTATTATTATTATTATTATTATTATTATTATTATTATTATTATTATTATTATTATTATTATTATTGTTGTTGTTATTGTAGTAGTATATAACTTCTTGAGATTATATTAATGGTATGTAGTGAAGGAGAAGAAAGAAATATATGGGGGAAATCTCATGTTTTGATATAAATAATAATCCTTGCAAGATATTGACATATATCTTGTGTTGCTCCAGCGGTCAAATGACCAAAGTTCTAAATTATTGGTCACAGGTTCGAATATGTTTTGTATTTGGATATAATTTTTAAATACTAAATATGAATATTTTTTGACAATTCTTCGAATACCGAATATGGTCTTACAAAAATATGTTTATTGGGATTATCTTAATTTAAGGCAACATTTTAATAGTCGTTGCAAAAAGTTGTATAAGATATGCAACGAAAATAAAAATTGTTGCCAATGAATGTGGTCCATATTAGGCAACGAAATATAGCAACGAAAATTTTTTTGTTGCCCACGATGAGAAGAAATCAAGTGGTTAGAAATCTTGCAACGAATTTTTAACGAATTTTGTTTTCAAATTTTGCAACGACTTATGAATTTCGTTGCAAAAAGTGAAAGCCTGACACAATCTGCAACGAAGGACAAGTTTCGTTGCTAAACATACACTTTTAGCAACGACTTATAAAGCTGTTGCTTGAAAAATCGTTGCTAAAGCCCTATTTTTAGAAACAAAAAAACTGTCGTTGCCCATGATGACGGGAAATCAAGTGGCCGAAAATTTTGCAACGAATTTCTAACGAAAGTTTTTCCCGCCAATGAATTAGCAACGAATTTTTGCAACGACTTATGAATTGTGTTACAAAAAGTGAAAGCCTAACACATTTTGCAACGAAGGACAAATTCTGTTGCTAAACATATACTTTTAGCAACGACTTATAAAGTCGTTGCCCGAAAAATCGTTGCTAAAGGCCCATTTTTTTGTAGTGGTATTTTCCTGCATAGACTAGCTTAACCATTTTTTCATGTACAGCTCATATTGTATATATCAAACATCATTATATATAGTAGGGAAATATATTTTGATTCACTTCCTTTTTAGTTGCGCTTTGTTGCTTGTTTGGTATTTGCCTGTTTCTTCAAGTCTTGTGATCTTGATGTATTCTGAACTCCTCCTTGATGGATGGACATTGAGCTGTCCCATGATCTTTCAGAATGGATCATTGATCTATGTGTATCCCGTACAATCTTTGGTGTCTAGGGACTGGTTTCTGTATGTAGATGTGGAGAGGAATGTGGATTTCCTCTCTGAGGTTGACCGCACCACAGATGGTCGCCACAACTCCTTTGTATGGGGGGGGGCCAGTTAGTTCCATCTCTTATGTGTAGACACTCAAAATTTTCTGCATACTTGTTACTAACATTGTAGGAGGGCAAGATCGTCTTTCAGAGATAACACTGGAACACAGCTCAGCTCAATCCTAGAGACAACCCTGGGATATTCAGTATTACCATCTCGGAGATAACCTTGAAACATCAAACTCAGTCCCGAAAATACCACCGAAAGTTTCGACCTCAACCCCGGAAACAAGACTGGGAGTTTCAGCATTAACCTCGGAGATAACCCCGAGGAATGTAGTTCAAATATCAAAAATCACACTAGAGAAGACCATGTCATCTCGGAAATAACCCTAAGATACTCTATCTCAGTCTCAGAAATAACATTGGGAAAGACAGCGTCAACCTCAGAGATAACCCCGAGGCATGTAGTTGCAGTTCCGGAGACAACCCCATAAATGATTGTTTCAAACCTATGCAATCAGCTTCAAACACTCGGCAATGGCCCCGAGGCACTCATTTCCAAAGTCCAATCTCATTTCAGGCACATCTCAGGAACAACACTGAGGATGGTCAACACCTGCAGCAGTCCAATCTCAGAGATAACCCTGAGCAACGACCGCTAAATCAGCTGAAGCTAGAGATAACCCCGGTGAAGGGCAGAACCGTCATCTTGCCATCCCAATCCCACTTTGCACCATCTAAACATTTCATACATACATACACAACAATGTCCAACTAGAAAAAAAGAGTGTCAATCCCGAGTGACTACTGCACAAGACAACACACCGGATATAATTTGTAGCTGAAGACCAAGGGCATGGTCCCATCTTCCTGACTTCGTACAACCTCTAATCCCATGTCATTGTGTAGCTCTCGACAATAACATTTCTAAAAAAGGTCTTATACACCTCAATCGGATGCCCGGATTAAAGTTCTGAAAGTTCGAGCGGACATCACGTTGCATGCATGCATGTACTTCGAGATGGCGGGACCAGCGGAACCCGGGGCACCCCGGGCAGCCACAGGTACACCTATGGCTCCCCCCTCTATAAATTGAAGGCTTGGAGAATCCATTTTAAAGACAAAAAAGGCGAGGAATCCCTGTCTAGTTTGCTCTGTACACACTATAAACTAAGTGCTTTCTCATTTTAAACACTTGTGAGCTCATATATTGTTATATTTTTACCAGCGGGAGTCGAGTGTTCATCCCTTTAAAGCTATCGAAGTCTTCTTTGGCAGTCCATCGTAAGCCTTCTTACACTTTCTAAAGTCTTTCTCCACTATTCCGCACACACAATTCTTCACGTTGAGAGTCGTGTAGCGTGTGTATACCCGGACTTCGGTTTATGGCTTTTACATCCAGAGCATTTATTTGATTATATATATATATATATATATATATATATATATATATATATATATATATTATTAATATGAACTGTTGTCAAACTCTGTTCGATGAGCCTGAATTTTACATCCGGAGCGTTTACTGATATATATATATATATAGCGACAAATCGTTGAAATGATAAACCGAGCCGGGATCGATATATATCCTATGCGTTTATCGCTTATATATATATATATATATATATATATATATATATATATATATATATATTTGCATTTCTGTCAGGCCTGGAGTTTACTTCGTGGCCTTTTACAACTTTATTTACATTTTGTCCGCCTAGAGATTATTTTAAGGTGGTTGATCGTTTTATTGATTTATTTATATTTTCAATCCCCCATAGAGGTACTTCGTGGTGGTTGATTGATTTTTATTGCTTTATTTATATTTCTGATCCCCCATGGAGGTGCTACGTGGTGGTTGATTGGGTTTTTATGTTTTATTTATATTTACAATCCCCAATGGAGGTGCTTCGTGGTGGTTGATTGTATGCACACACACACAAACACACACACACACACATACAAATATATATATATATATATATATATATATATATATATATATATATATATACCGCTTTTATATATTTATATTTTCGATCCCCCATGGAGGTGCTTCGTGGTGATTGATCAAGTCTGTATATATATAATTACAGCTTTTTATATATATAACTGCTTACTGGTTTTATACAAATTGCTACATCATGTGAGCCTAGGAATCATGTGATCACAGATTCAGTCTAATGAATCTAGATTCGGTTCCCGTGATGGGCATTTTCAGCTGTAAGCAATGTGACAACTCGAGAATTTTGAATATTTTAAAATCATAATTAATTGATTTAAGGTTCAAAATTAGAACCTAGACAGAAAATAAGTGTATGCTTTTGAGATTTTTAAGAAGGAATTGTGAGGATTTCAAAATTCTGTGAAGGATTTAGGTGAATTATTCAGGATTAAGAAAATACGTGATTATGTTCTGTGTATGTGTTCAGTATGTGGTTAAGGGTCAAGGGTTGACCAGATAAATGATATCTGTATCAAACCCTAGGTATATATTAAGAACGTCAACGTTCGATTGGGAAACCCTAACGAATTTTAAGAAAACCTAGAAACCGGTTCTGAAAACCCTAATTTCGGTTCTGGGTATTCGAAACCATAATTCGATGTATTAAACCCTAATCTGGGAACTTAAATGATTATTATAATGCTTAAGTGCTATTAATTATAATATTAATTAGGGTAAAGCTTAGGTCTTTAGCAAACCCTAATTTTAAATTTATTAAACCTTGATTTCGGGGTTAGAAAACCTTAATTTCGGGATTAAGAACCCTAATTTATAACTAGCAAAAACGGAAGTGTTAATTTAATACTTTTAATGTTAATTAGGATATATTAATTCTAATTTTCAAGTTAAGTAATTAGAAAACCCTAATCTAATTATGGAAATCAAATTTCTAAATTAGAAATATTATTTTTCTAAATAAAATCCTAATTCGTGGGTTATAAACCCTAATGACCATTTTGACCCTAATCGCTAAATTAGCAATTGTAATTAGGAATTATTATTCCTAATTAGTAATATTTAATTGGTGTTTAAGAAATTTTAATATAATTAGAAAATTATAATTATAATTAAGAAATATTAAATTTCTATTTTTGAAAATCTAAATTTGGAAAATGTTAGAAACTAATTTGCTAAATTTGAGGGTTCAAACCCTAAATCCTAACTAAACCCTAAACCATAAACCCTAAGGGTTTGGGCTAATTGACACAAATGCCATTAAATTAAAAGAAAAAAGACCAAAATGCCCTTTTCTTAAAACCAAAGTAAAAGATAAGGCCAATCTTGTGAGTCATCAAGTCTAAAGTTTAGCCATGTGCCCTAAATCTTTAAAAGATAAGATCATGTGCCACCTTGCAACTTAGATGCCTTGAATCAAAGATATTATATGGATTAAAGGAGAGAAAAAGGCTCACTTTTATTTCATTTTTCTCCTAAGCTCTTCTATCTCTAAATCCGAAATTACAGAGTGAGAGGGAGTGTAAAACGAAGCCAAGATCATGTAATAACAAGCCAAAATCAAATCATCAAGGATCAGTTCTTGAATCAAAGCTTAAAGAAGGTATAAACCCTTATCCTAGAAATCCTTAGATCTAATGTTTAATGTTGTTGTTTGTTGATTAGAAATGTGTTATAGGGTGTCACTTGATGATCTGGGTGGGCAAAACCTAGATCCATATCATTTTGATGCTCGGATTTGATGATTTTTGAAATATGGAAAAATTAGAAATTTTCGTCTGACAAGCAAATGTCAGGCTTAATAGATCGGTGTCTGGTAATGTTTTTAGTGTCATAGATGTTTGTATTGGTAGTATGTTGTAAGGACTTTGATCTGAAACTTGAATCAAGTTCAGAGCATGTGTAGATCGAAAGATATAAGCGGTCAAACTGCATTGACTAGTCACGAAAATGGGTTTTTGGGCAACCCAGAAACCCAGATCTTGTCTGACATCATTTTTGCAGGGCTTAAATCTTACTTCTGTTAAGTGTTTTAGTTATGTTGTTGATTTCATATTGTAGCTTGACATGTAATCTACATACTCAATCCATTAGATCACATGGATCTTGCTCGGAACAAAAGTAATTAGTGGTTAAACATGCTTTGACCAACTGTCCGGTTGAATTTCTGGAAAACCCAAAATTCACCAAGAACAGTTTTTGACCATACGTTTGACCGACCTTAATTTCTTAGATTCGGTGTTGTTAGGATGTTATAATTTTATGTCGTTATACCTTGTCATGTGGTCTACAAGACTGAACTAATATATTACATAAAACACGTCCAAGATGTTATGATTTAATGCAGCAAAGTAGGTACCTAGGCTGTTCTTCATTTTTGGGTAACCTAGAAAATGAAGAATACGCCTGACAAGCTTTTTGAATTACCAGATCTTCGTGATATGTTATGTTATGACTCAGATACTGATTACAACTTGTAGTATTATATACTTACTACAAGACCAAGGTTCAAACAGACCCAGAAACTAAATATACTGAGAATTACGCCTGGTCAAACCACCCCCTAGCTCACTGACATGCATTTCTAGGCTTGATGAAGAACAGGCCAAGAACACCTATAGCGACGGTTCTGTCGCTATAAGGCCCTTTAGTGACAGTTTTATTTTCTATTTTCCGAAAATTAATTAAAAATAGAGAAAAATAATTTTTAATTATTAAAAATACATAATAAATTCCGAAAAATAATTTTAAAATCGAAAAAATAGTTTTTAATTATTTTGAGTATATTTCATAAATATTTAATATTTTTGGAATATAAATGATATTTAATTTATTTAATTATTATATTAAATAAATTATTTAAAAATGGGTTTAATTCATGAAAAATCATGAAAAATAATATTATGGTATAAGAAAATATTTAAAGATATTTTCAGTGACTTTTAATATTTTGTGATAAAATTCATTAATTAATTAATGTTAATGATAATTAGTTTATTTAATAAATATATTAAATAAATTATGAAAAAATAGAATTAATGATTTATAAATTATATAAAAATGATTTAAGGGTTATAAAAATATTTTAAGTTATAAAATATAACTTTTGATATTTTGTCATGAAAATATTAATATTTTAATATTAAAAGTAATTATCGGATAATGAATTTAATTGTTTAAAAATCATATAAATATGATTTTAAGGTATTAAAAATACTTTGTGATATTATAAATATATTATAATATTATGACATGTATTTCATTAATATTTGATAATAAATAAATGTTAATGATAAAAGAATTATGTGGTATTTAATTTATTTAAATACGTGTTTAATGATTGAAAATTTATGATAAATGGTAATAATTATTTAAAAATTATTACGAGCTTACGAAAAATATTTTGCCTGTTATTAAAATTATTTGAGTTAATTGTTAAGTGTTTAGGCAGAGTTTAATTGAACTTAGACTCGATAAAAGTTCGCCTAGACCGTTGGGACGTTAGAATTTTGTCGGAATCAAGATAGACTGTAATAGTTTGACTTGATACCGAGTCTTATGTGTGTTATAGATTGATAGGGTTATGTGTTATGTGTTTAGGTTATTCTATGTTTATATATATAGTAATATTATACTGTGATGATATTATTCTAATATTAGAGATCTATATTACTAATATTAGGTCTTCGGATAAAGCGCTATAAATTGCGTAGCGGTAATCAACGGTTCAGGCAAGTTTGTTTTTACTTAACTCTACTAAGAGTTGTTTTATTCAGATAAGCTTATGGTTAATCATTGCTGGTTGCCATGAATTGTACTCTGTACATATTGCATGTATAAGTCAGGTATAAAAGGTTGATCACCTTCATTACCAGTTGGTTCAGATATATTTGTTCATGTGTAATACTTGTTCAGTCAAAAGTTTGTTCCTGCTAGTTCACAATTATATTGATGAATTATAGCCAGCTTATTGTTCATACTCTTTCAGTCATGACATATCGTTATATTATTGAATTTAAACTTGATGGGCAATCCTTATGGTCACCCTTGCTATATCATGATAAAACATTACAGATTAAGACGAACGCGTCGGATACAAGGAAAGGTTAAACACAGTTCCAGCGTTAGGATATGTGTGCAGCTAAATTGTATAAGTGTTGTATTTTAAGATTATGTGTTAAGTAAGTTATAAAATGTGTATTAAGTTAAGGTTACTCGACCTTGGGGAATAGTGAGTATATGTATTGTATAAACAATTTATGTTTATATCTTCCGCAAATATAGTAATAGTGTTAGAATGATCGAACCCGATCTGAGGTGATTTGGGACCTGCATTCGGGGCTCTCACAAGCAACTTGTAAATTATACACAGTGTTCGAATGCCCTTAGATGGCTCTCATGCCCACAAGGAGTTTGGCACTGCTTTGTACATTATTTTCTCGAAGATGCTTCGCATCTCAAAAATAAAAGCAATCAAGCTGAACACATAATAAAATGGAGGTATCAAAGGCCTCAATTACTATTAAGCACAAGGGTTTGAAAAACCTCTTTTTACAAAATATCACTGCTTTATCTTGTTTAAAACTGAACTTTTATACAAAATTCAAACCCTTTGTATATAAGTGCAAACGAGGTATGACACTACTTCCAAATAAATGCACATTGACCCACACATACACACACATTCATATAATAGTTTATTAAAAAGTGGCGGTCACCGTAGCAACACGGATGTTAGGGGGTGCCTAACACCTTTCCTCCACATAAGGAAGTCCTCGGACTCTAATGAATCT
Source organism: Panax notoginseng (assembly GCA_016801055.1). Lineage (NCBI taxonomy): Eukaryota > Viridiplantae > Streptophyta > Magnoliopsida > Apiales > Araliaceae > Panax > Panax notoginseng. The sequence continues at coordinate 57,529,596 of CM029015.1, forward strand.
CGGTTTCACATACATGTTAAGTAGTGCCACATCATTGGGTCAATGTGCAAACCTTTTCTAGGTTGTGTTGGTACAACCATTTAAAAAACCAACTGGAGACTTTTATAGTCAAATCGTCGACATATAAATGTCGGAAATTTTCACAACTTATTTTTTCAAACAAATCTCACCTAACATGAGAACACCAAAGAACAAGAAAAGAAAAGGGACAAATAAAATCCCGACGTCGACAGGTGGCGACTCTGTTGGGAACGCCAGTAAGAGGACTTAAGCCGCTATTACAAGCTTTTAAAAACTGTTATATGCTTGTGTGTGGATATTGTATTTACATTTGATGGATGTGTACGAATGCATTTACTTACTGAACTTAACGTTTTACAATATATCTGCTTGTGATATTAGTGCTTCGCACATGTCATCATTTTCACAAACGGTGAGACACGTTGTATGTGAATGTAAGTTATGTGGTTCCTCCATCAGGAAGCTATCATGTCGGTGTTTGATTACTGGACTCGTAGGAAGACTAATTCCAACGAGGCTCAGGAAAGACACCACCCAAATTCGCTCCAGTTGAAAGACTAGATTAACTTTCCGTCGAGTAAATTGCGATGATTTGGGAACCTTTATACCGAAAAGCCGCGAGAGTAGCCTAAGATAGGTCAGCCTCTGATAAACTAAACATGGAGGAAAGTCTCTTCATGCTCTCTCATTTCAAAATTACCCGTAATTTCATTCCGTATTAATCTCCATGTAATGAGAAGTATGAAGAAATATGTGCAACATGCATATTTACAAAGTATTAACATGTTATCCTGTATTACAAACAGCTAACATCCGTGTTGTAGGATAATACTCCTAAAATATGTACATCATATAGCATGTAAACATTTATACATTCCCTAAAACTAAACTACGTTAGTTTTTCGCAAGGAAAGCAATCAGACCTATTAACCGGTCAAAGTCCAAAAAGGCCACAAGCTTACAACCAATTATGTCTTCATCTGACCAGGCTAATCTTAATCATGTCTCCCACGAAGAGTTCGACGAATTAAGTAAACAAATCATAGATTTAGATGTTCTGCTTAAAGAACTACACCAATTTACTTAGGGTACAAGGATACCCATACATACTGAATCCTCTACACATGGAAGAACCCAAGGTTTGGATAAAGCCATTCCAGTACCTGAGCTCCAGTTGGATACGACCAACAAAATTCATGATACCACCCATCTCAAAGAAGATCTAGACACCAGTGATATCAGAAAGAAAATCCTTCAAATGGAAGAGTCCATCCGTTCTATCAAAGGGATTGGAGCACATGGGAGTGTTTCATATACAAAACTTTGTATATTCCTTGGTGTACATTATCCAGAGAAGTTCAAGACTCCTAACTTTGAAAAGTATGACTGGTTAGGAAATCCTTGCACACATTTGAAGGTATTCGTTAGAGAACTCAGATCTTATGCCAAGGACAAGAAGCTCATAATGCAGCTCTTCCAGAAATGTTTAACTGGAGAAGCCCGATCATGATATACCAAATTAGACAATTCAAAGATCTATAGATGGGAGGAGCTAGCTCATGCCTTCCTCACTCAGTATAGCTTCCAGTCTCAGATGGCCCCTGACCGGTGACAAATTACTAAAGTCAAGAAACAAACCAATGAATCTTTCAGAGAGTATGCTTAAAGGTGGAGGCGCCTTGCTGCTCAAGTTGTTCACTATATAAATGCGTCAAAAATGGTTATGACCTTTATAGACATACAAGAAGCTCCTTTCTATGAGAGGGTGTTAGCTGGTATTTTCAAACCATTCTCTGAAATGATTAAGCATGGGGAGATGGCTGAGATGGGATTGAAGTCAGGAAAAATTCAAGACCTAGCTGCCCTCAAAGCTGTTGCAGAACACATCCAATCTAAAAATTATGGAAACAACCCCTGGAGGGTCCATAAAAAGAAAGAGGAGGATGTTTCCTTGATACTACAAGGTTAGAAAGGCAGTCAGAATATACCTTTCCAAAGGAGAAATTACACTCCTATTCAAGCACAGTCTTCAAACCCTCAATTACCTAAAGGTGGAGAAGTCAGACGCACTCGAGTGTTCACACCCCTGGGGGACTCACTTGATAACATTCTCAATCTTGTGACTACCCAGAAGAAAATTACTCATCTTCTTCCACCAGCTAGCCCGAATGGGAGGGGTTTCAATGCTACTCGGAAGTGAGCTTATCATGTCGGGGCACCGGGACATGATACTCAAGATTGTTGGGCCTTGAAACACAAGATCCAGGATTTGATCGATAGCGTTGAGATTATGGTCACCAAGCCCGATCAACCCCATGTGCAAGACAACCGTCTTCCTCAACACAATGAAAAAGAGGTTAATATGATTAATTGGAGCAATGGATATAGTTCCAATTTTAATACTGGATCTCCCTAGGCCAATAAGGATGGTGCTGACAAGTGTGACCATGCAAAGTTCCAGTTTACGATGGAACAAAAAATGAATGCTTTGCGTTAGCAACTCAACTAATTGGCAGAACTGGTGGTCCATCATCATCAAGTCACACACCAATTATTTAGTCAGGAGCATGCCAGTCACCTCCCTCTTGTTACAAACCCTCCACCACATACTCCAGAAAATGAAACACTGGAGGATAAAATTACAAAAAGAGCAAGTACTAAAGCCCGTCGTGATTTTGCCCACAAAAGGGAATTTACATACCTAGGCCAACCGATGGAAGAAATACTGTAGATGCTGATAAATTAAGGAAGAATCACAAATCTGCTACCTCTAATCAGCCCGCATTCAAGACGGTTTGATTTCAATGGGGTGTGCCAATATCAGTCCCAATCTCGCGGTCACATCACCGAAGAATGTTGGGCACTCCGCCACCTTATTCAGAATTTAATTGACAGCGATGTCCTGTAGATGGCAGACGATGATGTTGTATTACTGGAGAGTGAGGATGTGTTTCCTATAAAGTGGAAGGAAGTCATAGCAGTCATATCTGATGAGACAGATTCAGCTACTCCCTTATATATAATCCCACCAATTCAACTCAAGGGGGTTGATAATCCTTTAAAAGTGGTTGTGCCAAAACTAATTATCTTACCATTCAGACCACAATATCTTGTTGTCAGCCTACAGAAAGTTCCATGGAATTATGGAGGGGCTAAAGGATCCACATCACACATAACTACTGCAGTGTCGAAGGATAATCCACTGTATCTTCCCCAATGGGTGATGAAGCCTACCATCAAGTCAAAGGGGAAGATTCCCATGGAGAAAGTGGAAGAATTTCTCCGTACTATAGGCCATAATGAAGCCAAGGTGGTTTTAAGCTTAAGTGAAGCTCCACATCAAGTTTCCATACTGGGCTTAGTTTTCTCTTCTGAATATCACATGAAGGTCTGGCTCAGGGTTTTGGAAGAAGCCCAACTGCCTAAGTCACTAGATGTTGAGAAATTCCAGCATCTGGGGGAATACATTTTTAACAACAATGTGATATCTTTTACTGATGACGATATACCTCCCGAAGGGACCGACCATTGCAAGTCGTTGCATATTACGATTTTATCCTCCAGATATATGGTGGGAGGAGTGTCGATTGATGGAGGTTCATCTCTGAATATCTGTCCTTATGCCACATTAATAAAGATAAACATCAATCTCAATCGGATCTGAAACAGCCATATAGTTATCAAAGCTTTTGATGGATCATGACGAAACTCTGTCGGAGAGATTGAACTGCCAGTGGAGATTGGTCCACATACATTATGCGTGTCTTTTCAAGTTCCCAAAATAGATACAGGATACAGCCTGTTCTGGGAAGACCGCAGATTCATATGGCCGGGGCAGTCCCCTCTACTCTTCACCAATAACTTAAATACATTATCAACAATAGCCTCGTCATTGTCAATGCTGAGCCGGAATGTCCTGAACAAGGTGACATACCACTCATCAGCTTCAATTCAGAAGTTGAACCAGTCAGTTTTCATGCCCTGGAGGTGAGCTGTGATGCCCCCGAATCTGGGTCCTTTGACCCTGGTCCTGTCATCACGATAAAATACAAACATCCACCTCTAAACAACATATGATAACTAAAATGCAAAACATAATAAACGTACGTCGTTCATTCAAAAGGTGTTACTAGTCCCAAGATATGAAAACCTTAATACCATCTTATAATCATACCCTAAAATAAATATCAGGGTTAATATTACATAATAGTAATTTAAACTAGGCATAAGGAAAAGTCTGCCCCTTGCCACTATTCTACATCTTTCCTTTACCCTTGTCCTTTCTTGAGGTCTCGGGCTTAGCTGCAATATAATTCTTGATATAGCAAGGATGAGCAACAAGTTTGTCCAACAAGTTTAAATACAATAATAAGGATATATCATGATGAATGGAAAAATATCTGGCAATGAATTCAATAATATGAATATCTGAAGGATTCAACAATATGAATATCGAAAGCAAAGATAATGATTGCTTTTAGAAAAACTACTAGTCAAATAGACTTTGAAATTTAAAACTCCAATGGAATCAATAGGTAATTGACCGTTTGGGTACTGGCTACAGAATAAGTACTTGAGGGGATCAGCCTCACGTACACTATGTATATGCATAACATTTAAATCTGCTCTGTGTATTTTATATTAGATACTTGGGGTACTCCCCTATCAAAAAGGGGTGTTCTTTCAGTCTAAGAATCCTTACTATCAATTGGTTTGGATAGCTTTTAAAAACTTCATACGCTTGTCTGACCGAACAAAGGTTCAGACTCTATCTAACACAATTCAAGAATTATTGAACTTTAAATGATGCACAAGTCCAAGACTGTACAAACTCAAGTGCACCAAGTGTGAATATCAATAATATCGATGTGGAATAATTGTCAAGTAATTAGACCACGTAATAGCATGCTTAGAAACAAGATTCAAGCTTAAATGAATAACTTTCAATTCAACAATAACTCGCTCAATACAATATGAGAAGGATAGGAAACTTTCACAAAAACAAATTTGTGTAAGTCAGGAACTTGTAACACAATAAAATAGTGTTCGGATACTTTCTCAATAAAAGTAGGGTTCGAGGAACTTGCACAATCAAGAGTGAAGTTCAAAGAAACTTGCTCAATATAATAATTGGAGTAAGTTTAGGGAACTTGCCTGTTTGCTCAGCCACAATATAATACTAGCTTTAACTAACTTGCGTTGAAACAACCTAACATTAACAAGTCGGTCTTTACAATTAGTATGTGTAAACTAGTACGAGTCTACACTTAAAAGAATCAAGTCATCACATAGTATGCTTCTCAACACATTATATGACACATTTGTGACGAACGAGAATTTTGTAATTTAATTTTAATATTTATTGAATTAAATAAATATTTTTCGATGATTTAATTATTAAATTTAATAATTAATCGATGCAATTGTGGTAGATTAATTTAATTTTATGTGTTACATTTATTAAATTAATGTAGGAAATTTTTATTATCAAAGTTTGTAATTATGTGAGCTTAATGAATTAAATGAATTATTTAATTAAGCATGATGTTACTTTAATTAATTTAATTATTAATTAGAGATTTAATAAATTGATATTATTAATTAATGAGAAAATTAATTATATGATTATGTGAATTTATGATAGATTATCATATGTTATTTAATTAATTTAAATAAGATAATTGAATTGAGTGTGACATGAATTAAACTATATGATAAAAGGTTTTATTAAAATAATGAGCTTTGAACTTAGTTGCTAGCCAAACATGCCATTATGGGAGTTGAGGGCAGTTACCCATGACTGGGTAACTGACCACCAACGCGTCTTCTCTTTTTAACAATACGTACTCTCTTTTCTTCATAATTTGCCTAAGTCTGATAAGCATCACAGAGAGAATTCAGGGAGAAATTATGAGTTTTGAGTGTGTGATTGAAGAAAAGTTTGAGAAGAGTTACAATTCATTGTTTAACATTACACTCTACGCTCTGGGTAATTCTCCAAACCCAATTTTACTTTTACGTCTTTTAGTTTTATAATAATGGCCTTGAAAACTTCTTTTAATATCTGTGAAGTGAGAAATTGTGTTATGTTATATCAAATTGTGTTTAATTATGTATATGTTGTAAACCATAACATCAAATTCATGAAAGCATGTCGTACGTATGTTTTTCAAAATAAACAGAGTACGTGATATGGCCATATGGCCTTATACGTGATAATTGATGTATTGATCATATATTATCCCAAATTTTACACTTGTATATTGTTGTGCATGTTAACACGAAGAAATCAAGCCTTAAATGAACGGATTTGGTGTTATAACGAATCCGTAGGGAGAATTTTCATATAAAGTTTTCTAAACTTCACGAACATCAAAGTCAGTAATTTTGTTAGGCTTTAAATCTGTTAATAAGTGTTTAAAATTGGTTTTGTCAGTATATAAATGTTGGGTAATGATTATATATAAATTATAGCATATGGGTATGTTTAATTTCGAGTAGAACTTTAAGAAATTGGGAGAAATTGGCAAGTTCTGCGATTTTCGCGAACTGCCATTTCTGTACCTGGTACGCCGCGCCGCAGCGTCGGCTGCCTGTTCATTTCCCGCGCCGCAGCGCCACGCGCCGCATCGCCAGAGACTCGAGCCACGGCGCCACAGCGCCGCAGCGCCAAGGGCCCGGCCACAGTGCCACCGCGCCGCAGCGCGACTCCTTAGCACATTAGTGGCGCCGCAGCGCCACTCTCCAGAAAATGACAGTAATGTATTTTTAAAATGTTAAAGTCTAACAAGTGTTAGTGGATTGATGTAATGAACATGTAATCATGTTAGGGGTATTATGATATGATAAAATAGTTGTTTAACATGTAATAAAATATTATATGTGAATTGAATTATTAAATACATAATTAGTTTGATAATTCATGAAGTATAATTTATGTGACAACGTGATAATTTGACTAAGTTTAGTCAATAATTAAAGTAGACAACGAGAATGAGTTTATATTGATTAGTTAATTTATAATTAACTGGTATTGTGTATATGAATGGTATGTAGGATTTAATTCAAAGAACGTGCTTAGTTAAAGTGTAATCTACGCACGAGGCAAGTATCCTATCCCTAACTCCATTCTATTGAGCAAGTTTATTTAAACTTAAACGTTACTTTTATGTTGAGCAAGTTTCCCTAACCTTACTTGTCATTATTGTTCAAGTTTATTATTTACCTTGAATAAATTATCCTTGTTATTATTCAAGTTCAAGCATGATATTAAAGATTAATTATCTTTCCAAAGCATGATTCAGTTATACAATAATTGTCTTATTGTATACTTTTGAGATTTTTATTCAAATAAAATATCAATTATTGTTGAACCTTATTAGACTAGTGAACCTTATTGATTCAACTAGTCCATAGTTGATGAGCGTTCTAAATTTTAGAACCCTTGATGAATTTATCCAAACTAAATTTCCTTTGGTGCGGACTCGAATGTCAAACTGAGATGAACAGCCCTATATAGGGGATTATTTACGCTTTAGCGCTAAGATATTGTGCACAGTATGGTACTAAGGGCTGATCCCCCTAAGTACGAGAAGAAGGTTGATAGTCTTATGACTGTTAAAGGTTTCAAGTATAACCCTTGTTAACCTAGGACATAGTTCAAGGTCTTATGACCCTCAGAATTCTTTTGATTCTTGTTATTCATTCTTGATTCAAAAGTTGAGCTCTTATTCAGACGTCTTTGATTTATTCGCATGTTATTATACTGTTATTTCATTATTATACTTGTGGGCATTTGTGCTCACTCTTGCTTAATAATAACATTGCAGTTAAGAATGAAAGAAGCGATGAACCCTCCACTAGTAAGGGCAAGGGCAAAGTTAGCGAATGATGAAGACCTGTTATTTATTAACTGATGTATTTGTTTAAGACTTGAGTTATGTTGATGTTAAGACTTATTTGTTTAGAATTCCGCACAGATGTTTTAAGGTTAGAGTAACCTGGGATTTATTTATGATTCAGTTGATGTAACCCTTAAGGGAAGAGATTTTATTATGATTTCTATCTATTGTATGGTTTGATATTATTTATGGGTAGATAGATAGATGATGCTTTGTACATTGAACACCAAATCCCGTGGAATCAAAGTACCCGGATTTGGGGGTGTCACAAGTTGGTATCAGAGCTGTAGGTTATAAATCTCAGGTGGGGGAAACAACCTTAGGTAGTAGCCTTATAGAAGAAGATAGAAATTGAAAACTCTTATCGAGTTCTAAGAAATGAATTTTTGTAATTCATTGAAGATAATAAAATACATTATGTGTTTATGTGTTAAGTTTGCGTTAGATAGTATGACTTAGTAACTAAAACTTAAAATTTTGTTGTCAGGATGACGAATAATGGAGAAGCTAGTCAAGCTGAAGAGGGACCCCATTTACCTATAGTACCTACTGAGGAGGGATCTCGTGTACTTGTAGGACCGACGGAGGAGGAGCCCCGAGACATTCATGTCGTTAGGGAGCAGCTGGTGCAGAGTGTTTCATCTCCATTGATCACCGTTGTTGGTCAGGAGCATGAACCTGAGATTGATCCGGAGGAGGGTCCTGAGGAGGAAGAAGAAGAGGAGCTACCACGATACACTATTGATGCTGAGATGTATGACACACTATATGATCGTAACGTGGAGTTACAAGATGAGGTTCAGGAATTGACTGAGCGAGCGACTGTTCAGCAGTCTACTTTAGAGGAGAAGGATAGAGAGATTGTGACCCTTCATACACGTTTAGGAAACGTGGAGTGGGATCTGGTTCATGAGAAGGGTCAAACCGAAGATAAGACCGAGGAGATAGAGAAGCTGAAGAAGGAACTGAAGGAAACCTCCGGAAGACTGAAAATAGTAGAGGAAGGATGGGTAAGAGAATCACATCGAGCTGATCGTGCAGAAAATGATAGTCGTGCAAAGAAGGCAAAGCTTGAAGACACGTACGCCACACTTAATCATGCGATGGATGAGGTTCAAGAGCGAGTGTTAAGGTACCCCATCCAGTTTGAAGGACTTCCATCGTATATGTTGGATCGCAGGACGATGTCTCGTATCATGAATGAGGAGCGTGGTAAGGCTATTGAGCACCTTGGAAGACAGGAATAGAATCTGTTTATTTATGTGAAAGACTTATATAGTTTTATGTAAATTTCGATGTGTTTATGAACTAAGGAATATGTTAATATTTGAATGTTTTAAATCCTGTGGATTCTTTATTCCAGGATAGATGATGTAAATAGCAGTATGCTATAGTTTAATGTTAAAACTTTTTATTTGAATGAAAAGATATCAAGTTGTTTGAGATGATGTGTTAAGTGATATGTTAAATTGTTGAGTAATGTCTTAACTATGTAGAGAAATAAATAAAGTTCTAATAAACGTTTATTTAACAGAAAAATGCCGCCAAGGAGAAGACAACAACGTCAACCGGCTCATGAAGGGTCAACCAATAATAACAATAATGCCAATGTTAATCCAGTTCAACAGCTAGTTAATTTACTAACTGGAGTTATGAATAACCAACCGCAAGCTCCACCTAGCACAACGTTTAAAGATTTTAAGGCGGTGGGACCGCCAGAGTTCAAAGGTTCCAGAAACCAGATCGAGGCTCAAACGTGGGTGATAGAAATGGAGAAGGTTTTCGACGTTGCTAGGGTTCGAGAAGATCAGAAGACCGTTTTTACGACATTTATGCTGAAGTCTGAGGCTAGCTACTGGTGGCAGGCAAACAAGATACGAGGAGGTGAAGGTGTAATTACGTGGGAGAGATTCAAAGAGATGTTTTTCGAAATGTATTTCGCAGCTAGTTCGCAGAATCAGATGGAGGTGCAATTTCTAGAACTGAAACAGGGAAACATTAGCGTGCCTGATTACGCGGCTAAATTCGATGAGTTGGCAAGGTTCGCCCCGTATCAAGTACACACTGACGAGAGGAAAGCCAGACGATTCGAACAAGGACTGAAGCCTTGGGTATACAACAAGGTATCAATGTTTTAACTTAACACGTTTGCGGGAGTTTTGGAAAAGGCCATTCTCGCGGAAGGAGGAAGTGATGCAGTGACTAAGTACAACCAAGAACAGAAAAAGAAAAAGAGTGAAAATGAAGGTAATAACAAGACTGGTGGAAGTAATATTGGGAATAATAATAATCAGAAGAGGAAGTGGACGGATAACTCGACAGCTGGAAGTCAACACGGAGGGCAGAAAAAGAAGATAGAAGCATGTCCGACTTGCGGCAAGGCACATCTAGGAGTTTGTTTGAAGGGAAAGAGAGTGTGCTACAATTGTGGTCAGGAAGGCCACATAGCACCAAATTGTCCAAACCCAAAGAAGGGTGCTTGTTTCAACTGTAGTTCGAAAGATCATTTAGCAAGAGACTGTCCCAAGAAGGGATCGGGAGGATCAGGACAAGGAGGAAACCGGGGAAATAGCAGTGGAAATACCTTAACCATCACCGGACCACCTGCAACAAACCGACCAACCGCCAGAACTTTCAATATGACGGTGCAGGATGCAATCCAGTCTCGTGATGTGGTGTCAGGTATCATTCCGATCAATGAAATTAATGCTTACGTTTTATTTGATTCGGGTGCTACTTGTTCTTTTATATCCGATGACTTTGCTAATACTTTAGATTTGCTTAAGGATGAATTGGAATATCTCATGATTATAGAAATTGCGAATAGAGAGATAATTCCTGTTAAGCATGTGTATAAGAATTGTAGAGTGGATATTAAGGGTAATATCATGAACGTAGATCTTATCCCTATTCGATTGGGAGAATTCGACGTTATATTGGGTATGGATTGGCTATCCAATTATGGGGCTGTAATTGACTGCCAAAAGAAGCGTATTAACCTTATGACTCCGTCAAAGGTTGTGTTTTATGGTAGCAAGTCGCCTAGACAAGCGAGTTGTCTGACGATGTTGCAGGCCAGGAAGTTATTAAGACAAGGCTGTGTAGGATATTTAGCTTACATAGTCGACAGTCGAAAAGAGAACCCGAAGGTAGAGGAGATACCGATTGTGAGGGACTTCGTCGATGTATTTTCAGACGATTTGCCAGGACTTCCACCAGATAGAGAAGTAGACTTTGTGATTGATTTGGCGCCCGAAACTACTCCAATATCAAAGGCACCATACCGAATGGCGCCAGTAGAGATGAAGGAATTAATGGTACAACTACAATAATTGTTGGACAAAAAGTACATTCAACCGAGCGTATCGCCGTGGGGAGCGCCGGTGTTGTTCGTGAAAAAGAAGGACGGATCTATGAGGCTCTGCATTGACTACAGAGAATTAAATAAGGTCACGATTAAGAACATATATCCATTACCAAGGATCGATGATCTGTTTGATCAATTGAAGGGAGCAAAATACTTTTCCAAGATTGACTTGAGGAGTGGTTATCACCAACTGAAGGTGAGGCCAGAGGATGTACCGAAGACAGCGTTTCGAACACGATATGGTCATTATGAGTTTTTAGTAATGTCGTTTGGTCTTACGAATGCTCCTGCAGCATTTATGGGACTAATGAATGGTGTATTCAAGTCGTTTTTGGACAAATTCGTGGTGGTATTTATAGACGACATTCTGGTATATTCCAAAACCAAAGAAGAACACGAAGAACATTTGAGGTTAACGTTGGAAGTATTGAGAAGGGAGAAGTTGTATGCTAAGTTTTCGAAATGCGAATTCTGGATCGAGAGAGTACAATTTCTTGGTCACGTAATCGATAAAGATGGAATTTCGGTAGATCCATCCAAAGTAGAAGCTGTGATTAACTGGAATCAGCCGAGAACGCTGTCAGAAGTAAGAAGTTTTCTTGGATTAGCAGGATATTATAGAAGATTCATACAAGATTTTTCTTAGATCGCAACTCCGTTAACGAATTTAACTCGAAAAGCTGTGAAATTTGTTTGGACGGAGAAGTGTGAGGAGAGTTTTCAAGAATTAAAGAAGAGGTTGAGTACAGCGCCTGTGTTATCTCTTCTGGATGATACAGGAAATTTTATTATTTTTAGCGATGCGTCGCATAAAGGACTTGGCTGTGTGCTGATGCAAAACGGCAAAGTCATTGCGTATGCATCACGGCTGTTGAAGGATTACGGGAAGGGTTACCCAACCCATGATTTGGAGTTAGCTGCAGTTATTTTTGCTTTGAAAATTTGGAGGCACTATCTATACGGGGAGAAGTGTGAAATATATACGGACCACAAGAGTCTGAAATATATTTTTACACAGAAAGATTTGAATATGCATCAAAGAAGATGGTTGGAATTAATCAAGGATTATGACTGTGAGATTTTATACCATCCGGGTAAGGCTAATGTGGTTGTCGACGCCTTAAGTAGAAAGGGTCGTGAGAAATTGATGATGTTGACTACTCAGCAGGAGCTAATTGCAGATATGGAGAAACTGGAGTTAGAAGTGAAGTATCCTATGGAGATTGATGAGAAGCTATTTCAGTTGCAATCTGGTACAACTCTACTAGATAGAGTAAAGGAGGCTCAGCTTCAGGATGATGAATGCAAAAAGGTAACAACGAAGATATCTGAAGGAACCGAACCAAGATTTAAGATGGATAAGGAAGGAATATTGAGATTTGAAAGCAGAATTTGGGTTTCGCCAGTACAAGAAATTAAGGAAGAAATTTTGAGTGAGGCTCATAGTTCAAGATATTCGATTCACCCTGGTAGTACAAAAATGTACCAAAATCTTCGACAACATTTCTGGTGGCTGAATTTGAAACGTGATGTTGCAGAATGTGTTGCCAAATGCCTGACATGTCAGAAAGTTAAAGCAGAACATCAGAGACCGAGTGGATTGCTACAACCGTTGGAGATCCCAGAATGGAAATGGGAACATATTATGATGGACTTCGTGGTTGGCCTTCCGACGACTCAGAAAGGCTATGACGCAGTATGGGTTATCGTTGACCGACTGACGAAATCTGCGCACTTCCTTCCTATCAAAATCAGATTTAACTTAGATCAGTTGGCAAGATTATATGTGAAAGAGATTGTTTCATGGCACGGAGTGCCGGTGTCTATTGTTTTCGATAGGGATCCGCGCTTCACATCAAATTTCTGGAAACGTCTTCAGGAATGCATGGGTACACAACTGCGAATGAGTACAGCTTACCACCCTCAAACAGACGGACAGAGCGAACGAACGATTCAAACACTGGAAGATATGTTACGAGCCTGTGTAATGGACTTTAAAGGAAATTGGGATGATCACCTACCGTTAGTAGAGTTCGGCTACAACAACAGTTACCACGCTAGTATTGGTTTGCCGCCTTACGAAGCATTATACGGCAGAAAGTGCAGAACTCCGCTTTATTGGGATGAAGTTGGTGAAAGACAATTGCTAGGGCCAGAATTGGTACAGCAGACGGTAGAAATAGTCAAAGTGACCCGAGCACGACTGGTAGCAGCTCAAGATCGACAGAAGAAATACGCTGATCCACATCGTAAAACTATCGAGTTTGAATCCGGTAGTTATGTTTTCTTGAAGGTCTCTCCCTAGAAAGGGAAGATCAGGTTCGGAAAGAAAGGGAAATTGAGCCCAAGATTTATTGGACCCTTTGAGGTACTGCGAAGAATTGGAGAAGTTGCGTACGAGGTAGCCTTACCTCCAGCACTCGAGAATATCCACAACGTCTTCCATGTTTCTGTGTTACGACCTTACAAACCTGATTACAAGCATGTAATTGAATACGAACCCCTGCATTTTGAGAAAGACTTATCTTATGAAGAAATTCCTGTCCAAATTGTCGACCGAAAAGAACAAGTTCTCAGAAATAAAGTTATACCTTCTGTTAAGGTAATTTGGAGGAACCACAACGCTGAAGAAGCTACGTGGGAACTCGAAGAGAATATGATGAAGAATTACCCTCATTTATTTACTTAATTATGTATATGCGATTCTGGGGACAGAATCTTTGTAAGGGGGGGAGAATGTAACGGGTCGAAATTATTGAGCCGTGATTCTGGGGACAGAATCCTTTTAAGGGGAGAAAGATGTGACGAACGAGAATTTTGTAATTTAATTTTAATATTTATTGAATTAAATAAATATTTTTCGATGATTTAATTATTAAATTTAATAATTAATCGATGCAATTGTGGTAGATTAATTTAATTTTATGTGTTGCATTTATTAAATTAATGTAGGAAATTTTTATTATCAAAGTTTGTAATTATGTGAGCTTAATGAATTAAATGAATTATTTAATTAAGCATGATGTTACTTTAATTAATTTAAGTATTAATTAGAGATTTAATAAATTGACATTATTAATTAATGAGAAAATTAATTATATGATTATGTGAATTTATGATAGATTATCATATGTTATTTAATTAATTTAAATAAGATAATTGAATTGAGTGTGACATGAATTAAACTATATGATAAAAGGTTTTATTAAAATAATGAGCTTTGAACTTAGTTGCTAGCCAAACATGCCATTATGGGAGTTGAGGGCAGTTACCCATGACTGGGTAACTGACCACCAACGCGTCTTCTCTTTTTAACAATACGTACTCTCTTTTCTTCATAATTTGCCTAAGTCTGATAAGCATCACAGAGAGAATTCAGGGAGAAATTATGAGTTTTGAGTGTGTGATTGAAGAAAAGTTTGAGAAGAGTTACAATTCATTGTTTAACATTACACTCTACGCTCTGGGTAATTCTCCAAACCCAATTTTACTTTTACGTCTTTTAGTTTTATAATAATGGCCTTGAAAACTTCTTTTAATATCTGTGAAGTGAGAAATTGTGTTATGTTATATCAAATTGTGTTTAATTATGTATATGTTGTAAACCATAACATCAAATTCATGAAAGCATGTCGTACGTATGTTTTTCAAAATAAACAGAGTACGTGATATGGCCATATGGCCTTATACGTGATAATTGATGTATTGATCATATATTATCCCAAATTTTACACTTGTATATTGTTGTGCATGTTAACACGAAGAAATCAAGCCTTAAATGAACGGATTTGGTGTTATAACGAATCCGTAGGGAGAATTTTCATATAAAGTTTTCTAAACTTCACGAACATCAAAGTCAGTAATTTTGTTAGGCTTTAAATCTGTTAATAAGTGTTTAAAATTGGTTTTGTCAGTATATAAATGTTGGGTAATGATTATATATAAATTATAGCATATGGGTATGTTTAATTTCGAGTAGAACTTTAAGAAATTGGGAGAAATTGGCAAGTTCTGCGATTTTCGCGAACTGCCATTTCTGTACCTGGTACGCCGCGCCGCAGCGTCGGCTGCCTGTTCATTTCCCGCGCCGCAGCGCCACGCGCCGCATCGCCAGAGACTCGAGCCACGGCGCCACAGCGCCGCAGCGCCAAGGGCCCGGCCACAGTGCCACCGCGCCGCAGCGCGACTCCTTAGCACATTAGTGGCGCCGCAGCGCCACTCTCCAGAAAATGACAGTAATGTATTTTTAAAATGTTAAAGTCTAACAAGTGTTAGTGGATTGATGTAATGAACATGTAATCATGTTAGGGGTATTATGATATGATAAAATAGTTGTTTAACATGTAATAAAATATTATATGTGAATTGAATTATTAAATACATAATTAGTTTGATAATTCATGAAGTATAATTTATGTGACAACGTGATAATTTGACTAAGTTTAGTCAATAATTAAAGTAGACAACGAGAATGAGTTTATATTGATTAGTTAATTTATAATTAACTGGTATTGTGTATATGAATGGTATGTAGGATTTAATTCAAAGAACGTGCTTAGTTAAAGTGTAATCTACGCACGAGGCAAGTATCCTATCCCTAACTCCATTCTATTGAGCAAGTTTATTTAAACTTAAACGTTACTTTTATGTTGAGCAAGTTTCCCTAACCTTACTTGTCATTATTGTTCAAGTTTATTATTTACCTTGAATAAATTATCCTTGTTATTATTCAAGTTCAAGCATGATATTAAAGATTAATTATCTTTCCAAAGCATGATTCAGTTATACAATAATTGTCTTATTGTATACTTTTGAGATTTTTATTCAAATAAAATATCAATTATTGTTGAACCTTATTAGACTAGTGAACCTTATTGATTCAACTAGTCCATAGTTGATGAGCGTTCTAAATTTTAGAACCCTTGATGAATTTATCCAAACTAAATTTCCTTTGGTGCGGACTCGAATGTCAAACTGAGATGAACAGCCCTATATAGGGGATTATTTACGCTTTAGCGCTAAGATATTGTGCACAGTATGGTACTAAGGGCTGATCCCCCTAAGTACGAGAAGAAGGTTGATAGTCTTATGACTGTTAAAGGTTTCAAGTATAACCCTTGTTAACCTAGGACATAGTTCAAGGTCTTATGACCCTCAGAATTCTTTTGATTCTTGTTATTCATTCTTGATTCAAAAGTTGAGCTCTTATTCAGACGTCTTTGATTTATTCGCATGTTATTATACTGTTATTTCATTATTATACTTGTGGGCATTTGTGCTCACTCTTGCTTAATAATAACATTGCAGTTAAGAATGAAAGAAGCGATGAACCCTCCACTAGTAAGGGCAAGGGCAAAGTTAGCGAATGATGAAGACCTGTTATTTATTAACTGATGTATTTGTTTAAGACTTGAGTTATGTTGATGTTAAGACTTATTTGTTTAGAATTCCGCACAGATGTTTTAAGGTTAGAGTAACCTGGGATTTATTTATGATTCAGTTGATGTAACCCTTAAGGGAAGAGATTTTATTATGATTTCTATCTATTGTATGGTTTGATATTATTTATGGGTAGATAGATAGATGATGCTTTGTACATTGAACACCAAATCCCGTGGAATCAAAGTACCCGGATTTGGGGGTGTCACAACATTGGTCACATTTTACAAGAAAAAGAGATCATGTAAGCATGCCTTAAATTTCAGAACCAAAAACAAAATCTTGGCAAGATTGTAGGACGGCGCTGCTGCGCCTGGTCTAGGCTTAGGTACGGCGCAGCTGTGATGTCCCTTGGGCAGACCAAGGTTGAGCTTTTGCTCTCCTGACTTCAGTCCAACTCTAACACACCAATTACACATATATTTTAACATACGAACATGCTAGAGTTTAGGATATAACACATGGCCATACTTGAATTCATTACTTCAAGTTTTACTACACTTTATATTTCATTAAAACACAGAAGGTCAGGTAATCACCAGGCTTTGTAATTTGGTTATACAATACTCAGTAGTCATGCTTGTATATGGACAACAGATGTATACTTTACTCACATAGTTCATATTTTAGAAATTTCCTTTTTATGACTATGTGTGAAATAAGTGAAAACCAAACATTAACCAAACAATGTTCATGCCAATATATCTATAGGCATGATGAGTCCTAATATACATACTTGCATGGTCATAACGTACTTTACTCATTTCTTGATGACATTAGCTTCCTCATTCTAATTTTCTTTGAATTTAACACTAAGCCAACTTAGTACATACAAGGCATCTTAACATATAACTCTCATTCATTTACAACATATAATAAAGGCACACATGCATGCTTAAATGGTCAGAATTTATAAGATAAAAGTCTTGGTCAAGTTCACTTTGAAAAGTCTTAAGTTTCTTATCTTTGAAATAGTCTAATCTTTCAATCATGTATGCTACTGTGTTCAATCACTTTAGTCTTGCATTTCATGTCAATATAAACCATATTATCATGTTCATAAAGTCCAAATGCTCACATGATGTGTTCGTGACAAAGTTCACTTTTGAACTACAATTTCATTTCAAGACCACAAGTATTGTGTCCATTATAGGTACTAACATGGTTATACTTGTTCATACTGCATGATCATGCTTATGTGTGTGTGCTAAAATAGTTTACATGCTTGCTCTAACCAAGTGTCAACAAGTTAGCACAACCGAATCATAACAGAACACATCAGACCTGGTGCAGGTCTGGCGCAGCTACGCTGCACCCTAGTACAATTAGGGCGCAGCTGCGCCATGCTAGAAAAGAAACTGACTTTGGGTTATGGCGCAACTGTGCTAAACCCTAGTACAATTAGGGCGCATCTGCGCCATGCCTGCATCAGAGACAGTAGCTTGCTCTTTCCGGCAGTTCAGCAACCCACCATAAAAAATCCTTACAAACATTGCTTCTAACATAATCCAACATACTTATAAGTATGTATAATACTAAGAAACATAACCCAAATAAACTAACAACCAATACATGCTTAATTCAAAGAATCAACCCATTAAAATTAAGAATGGGAATGGAAGTTATACCTTTGTGACTCAAATCAAATCAAATATGACTCAGATCATATTTATAAAAGGTTGATTATCTAGATAATGGAATTACCTCCCAAATTAAATCAAAGAATTTCAAGAATGCACAAGGGTTAAGAGAGAGTTGGTGATTCACTCATGAATCCCACTCCCCATCCACTTATTGCTCTAGATTGATGAAGAATAGAGTAGGCTTGCTAGCTTCTTTTTGTTTTCACGTGGAAGAAATGAAATGGGACTCTTATTATGGGACAAGAGAATAATTCTCAGCATTTGCACAAAATGGAATGCAACAATTGGCTAATACCATATATACCCATAATATAAACTTTGGTTATAAATTATGTATGCACAATTCATTTCACATAACATAGGTTATAATGATTTAAAGAGCATATAATGTATTTCCTAATTATAATGTATCAAGTAGTGCACATACATATAATCCATGTACATTTTCTATTACCATGACTGTTATTGTCATAATAACTTATGAAATCATTATTAATTTAACAATTAATATTATTATATGTCAATAGGGTATACATGAATGTTTACCCACACACTTCATTTCATATAACAATATTATTATGCAACTCACATGAATGCAAATAACTATTACTATATAGTCTATATATATAATATATAGACATATTTATGTGCCACCTTGTACTATATAAAATATATAGTTAGCTACCATTTAATAAAGGTTTCCTATATTGCACAAATTAATCAAGAAAACATATACTCATTTTATAAATTATTCATATTTTACACATTAATTATTATTTATTCATAATAATTATTAATTAACACATTATCAATTAATTACTCATAATTGCAATTAATCTACATGCTCAAATCTTGCTACTATATTCAAATAAATTGAATATTTAATTATTAATAATCCTATTAATTCTTTGATATCAAAGTCTTAGGGTTAGTTCACTAATTTAAATAAACTATTAGTGACTCCCTTTAATCATTTCATAAATTTACAAAACCACATAAGGTTTAAATAAACTCACAAAACTAACTTATTAAAAATTAAATCACATATTTAATTAATAAGAAGTTTAAAATTTACGGTCATTACATCCCTCCCCCCTTATAAAAATTTCGTCCTCGGAATTGTGAAAATAAGGTTACTCAAATAAGAATGGATAATTCGCTCTCATTTTCTCTTCTAGCTCCCACGTAGCTTCTTCGACTGCGTGATTCCTCCAGAGAATCTCAATGGAATGGATGATTTTATTCCTCAGCTTCTGCTCCTTCCTATCTAGTATCTGGACAGGAACTTCCTCGTATGTTAAGTCTTTCTTGACTTGGATCGGTTCATAGGAAATAACGTTCTTGTAGTCTGGTTTATATGGCCGCAATACTGACACATGGAACACGTTGTGAATGTGCTCAAGTTCAGGAGGTAACTCTACCTCGTACTCCACTTCACCGACTCACCTCAAAATCTCGAACAGTCCTATGAACTTAGGGCTTTACTTTCCCTTCTTCCCAAAATGAATCTTCCCTTTCCAAGGAGATACTTTCAGAAATGCATAGCTCCATGCTTTAAAATCTCTTTTCTTACGATGTAAATTCGCATACTTCTTTTGGCGATCTTGAGCTGCTACTAATCGTGCTCTTATCACCCTGATGATTTCTACCGTCTGTTGTACCAACTTTGGTCCCAACAGTCGATGCTCTCCAACTTCATCCCAGCATAAGGGTATTCTACATTTCCTCCCATACAGTGCTTCGTACGGTGGCATCCCAATACTGGCTTGATAACTATTGTTATATGCGAACTCTACTAATGGAAGATGATCCTCCCAACTACCCTTGAAGTCCATCACACAAGCTCGGAGCATGTCTTCATGTGTTTAAATTATCCTCTCGCTTTGCCCATCGGTCAGCGGATGATACGCGGTACTCATTCGTAGTTGTGTCCCCATTATTTCTTGAAGACTCTTCTAGAAGTTTGACGTGAATCGCGGATCTCTATCTGATACAATAGATACCGGCACCCCATGCCTTGAGATAATTTCCTTGACATACAATTTAGCTAATTGGTCCAAACTATACTTAATCTTAATCGGGAAAAAGTGAGCTGACTTAGTAAGACAATATAAAATCACCCATATGGCGTTATGCCGTTTCTGCGTTACCGGAAGTCCCACCACAAAGTCCATTGTGATGTGCTCCTATTTCCTTTCTAGAATCTCTAATGGTTGTAATAACCCACTTAGTCGTTGATGTTCTGCCTTGACTCTCTGACAAGTTAGACATCTACTTATGCATTCCATAACCTCTCTCTTCATGTTTGGCCACCAGAAGTGGTGACGCAAATCATGGTACATCTTCGTGCTTCCTGGGTGTATCAAATATCTCGTACTGTGCGCTTCTTGCAAAATCTCTTCTCTCAGTTATGGTACTAACGGTACCCAAATTCATCCTTCAAATCTTAGCAATCCAGTGCTATCAACCTTAAATTTCAATTCATTACCTTCAGTTAATCGCTTCTTGATGTTATTGCAATCTTCGTCCTTTTCTTGTGCCTCTTTAACCTTATCCAATAAAGTCGGGCTTGCTGTCACTGTGAATAATTGTTCGTCGGTCTCCATCGAATACCTATTTTCCAAGTCTAGTAGTTCAAAATCTTTCACCAATTCTTCTTGAATGGTCAATTTCAATAACTTCTCTTTGCCATTTCTGCTCAAGGCATCTGTCACTACATTTGCTATGCCTGGATGATACAGAATCCCACAATTATAATCTTTGATCAATTCTAACTATCGGCGCTGCCTCATGTTCAACTCTCTCTGCGTGAAGATATACTTCAGACTCTTATGATCCGTATATATCTCACATTTCTCTCCATACAAATAATGCCTCCAAATCTTCAAGGCGAAAACTACTACTACTAACTCCAGGTCATGAGTCGGATATCCCTTCTCATAATCTTTTAGCTAACGTGAAGCGTACGCAATGACCCTGCCGTGTTGCATCAGTACACAACCAAGACCCTTGTGTGACGCATCACTATACACTATAAACCCTCCCATGTTGTCCGGTAAAGCCAACACATGTGCTTGACTAAGCCTCTTCTTTAATTCTAGAAACTTTCTTCCCACTTCTCCGTCCAAACAAACTTGACTATCTTCCTGGTAAGATTGGTCAACGGCGATGCTAATTTCAAAAAATCGCCAATAAATCTTCAATAGTATCCTGCCAATCCTAGGAAACTCCAAATTTCTGTCGGCGTGTTCGGCTGCTCCCAGTTGATAACCGCTTCTACCTTCGCTGGATCCACTGAAACACCATTTTTGTCGATAACGTGCCCTAAAAACTACACTCTATGCAACCAAAACTCACACTTGGAGAATTTTGCATATAATTTCTCCCTCCTTAATGTCTCCAACACTATCCGAAGATGCTCGACGTGTTCTTCCTCTGTCTTCGAATACTCTAGAATGTCATCGATGAATACGACAACAAACTTATCCAAATATTATTTGAATACTCTGTTCATCAAATCCATAAATGTTGCTGGTGTATTTCGTCAATCCAAATGATATTACTAGAAACTCAAAGTGTCCATACCGAGTTCTGAATGTCATATTTGGAATGTCTTTCGGCCTCACTTTCAGTTGGTGATAACCGGTTCTTAAGTCAATCTTTGAAAAGTACTTTGCCCCCTTCAACTGATCAAACAAATCGTCTATCCTGGGCAACAAGTACTTATTCTTAATGGTGACCTTGTTCAACTCTCGGTAGTCGATACAAAGTCTTAGCGACCCATTTTTCTTCTTTACGAATAAGACTAGTACTCCCTATGGTGATACACTCGATCGAATGTATCCCTTATCTAATAACTCTTGTAATTGAACCATCAGTTCTTTCATCTCTACTGGTGTCATACGATACGACGCTTTGTATATCGGTGCTGTCCCTGGTGCCAAATCAATGACAAACTCAATCTCTCTATCCGGTGGCAATCCCGGAATCTGGTCTGGAAAACATCAACGCAATCCCTTACAATAGGTATCTGACTCAGTTCACCCTCAACTCATTGAGTATCAACCACGTGAGTCAAATAACCTATACAACCCTTCCTAAGCAATCTCTGCGCTTGCACCATCGTCAGACAATGAGATTATCCCAGCGATTTACTACCATAAAATACCACCTTCGACTTATTCGGAGTCTTAAGGTGTACATACTTCTTCTTACAATCTATAACTGCTCTGTGAACCGATAACCAATCCATTCCAAGGATTACATCGAACTCCCCCAAATGAATCGGTATCAAATCTACTTTGAGCTTAAATTCTCACAATTTGGTATAATAATTCCTATGAATGTAGTTTACGGGGATAATTTCCTTATTCGCTACTTCTACGTTCATAGGGTGTTCTAATCTCTCACGGGGTAAGTCTAAGTGTTTAGCAAATTCTTCAAAAATAAGAGAGTGGGTAGCACCCGAATCAAATAACACGTATGCATCTATATCATTGATCAGAATGATACCTGACACCATGTCCTTAGATTCCACCGCATCCTGTATGGTCATGTTGAATGCTCGTGCCGTTGGTTTGTTGGCTTGACTGGCTGGCCCTCCAATGTTTAGCCCATTGTTGTTGTTATTGCGGCTTTCGCTAGCTGCATCGCCCTTTTCCTTTAGGAAGTCCTTGATTTGATGGTCTGTGGCTCCACACGAGAAACATCCTCCCTTTTGCTTATTCGAACACTGGGGTGCCATGTGCCCTGGATGTCCGCAACGATAACAAACACTCTTTCCCTTCATGCACTCCCCTGAGTGCTTCCTCCCATACTTGTTGCACTTCATACTTTTCTTGGCCTCTCATATGGACTTATTACCTCCAGAGGATTGGCTCTCCGTCCATTTACGCTTGTTGGGGTTGCTTCCTTTGCTGCTTCCCCCCTTTTATCCTTCCTGATCGGTTTTCTTTTCTTGTTTGAATAGAGCGATGGCTTCATTGCCTCCTTCGGCTATGATAACCCTTTCCAATAGATCATAGTAAGTCTTAATCTTTAATAAAGCCACTACTTTCTGCACCCATGGTTTCAGTCCTAATTCGAACCTCCTTGCCTTCCTGGCCTTCATGTCAACCTGATGTGACGCGAATCAGGCCAACTTGTTAAATCTTGCCGCTTACTCTGCGACATACATACTTCCTTGTTTCAGTTCCAGAAACTTAACTTCCATATCCTATTGTGTATTCTTCGAGAAGTAATTCTGGAGGAATAGCTCCTTAAATCTGTCCCATTAACTCCTTCGTATGCTCGTCCCTTATTGGCTTTCCACCAAAAATTAGCTTCGCCCTTCATCATGAAAGTGGCAAAACTCGTCTTCTGTGCTTCGGCCACTCGTGCGACCTCAAACACCTTCTCCATTTCTTTTATCTAAGTCTGGGCTTCAATTGGGTCCAAGGTTCCTCAGAACTCCGGTGGTCCTACCAATTTAAAGTCCTTAAAGCTAGCCAAGTGTTGTCATGGTTGCCCTGCTACTGGTGGGGGTCTGTTTTGCATTGCCTCAGTTAACAGGTTAACGAAGTTATGCATTAGATTAACATTTCCCCCTCCACCATTGTTAACGAATCCTTACTCCCTCTGATTTCGCTGAAGTCTACTAGGCGACATGATCTGAGGAAAGGAAGAAACAATTAGGCTTTATGTGATATGCTATTCATGTTAGCATTAAGAAGTTTAAGACGTCAATCAATCATTTTTAATTTAAATAAACCACTTCAATATCACAATAAAACTCAATGGATTTCCTCATCCCATCACTTACATACTCTACTTGAGTTTTCTACTAAGGTTATAACCTAGGTTTCGCATTCCTAACATTTATAACTTACAACTTTGATACCAACATGTGACGCCCCCGAATCCGAGTCCTCTGACCCAGGTCTGGTCATCACGATAAAATACAAACATCCACCTCTAAACAACATACGATAACTAAAATGCAAAACATAATAAACGTACGTCGTTCATTTAGAAGGTGTTACTAGTCCCAAGATATAAAAACCTTAATAACATCTTACAATCACACCCTAAAATAAATATTAGGGTTCTTATTGCATAATAGTAATTTAAACTAGGCATAAGGAAAAGTCCTCCCCTTGCCACTATTCTACATCTTTCCTTTACCATTGTCCTTCCCTGAGGTCTCGGGCTTAGCTGCAATATAATTTATGATATAGCAAGGATGAGCAACAAGTTTGCCCAACAAGTTTAAATACAACAATAAGGATATATCATGACGAATGGAAAAATATCTGGCAATGAATCCAACAATATGAATATTTGAAGGATTCAACAATATGAATATCAAAAGCAAAGATAATGATTGCTTTTAGAATAACTACAAGTCAAACAAACTTTGAACTTTAACACTCCAATAGAATCAATAGCTAATTGACCGTTTGGTTATTGGCTAGAGAATAAGTACTTGAGGGGATCAGCCTCACGTATACTATGTATATGCCTAACATTTAAATATGTTCTGTTTATCTTATATTAGATACTTGGGGTACTCCCCTATCAAAAAGGGGTGTTCTTTCAGTCTAAGAATCCTTACCATCAATTGGTTTGGATAGCTTTTAAAAACTTCATACGCTTGTCTGACATAACAAAGGTTCAGACTCTATCTAATACAATTCAAGAATTATTGAACTTTAAATGATGTACAAGTCCAAGACTGTACAAACTCGAGTGCACCAAGTGCGAATATCAATAATATCGATGTGAAATAATTGTCAAGTAATTAGACCATGTAATAGCATGCTTAGAAATAAGATTCAAGCTTAAATGAATAACTTTCAATTCAACAATAACCTACTCAATACAATATGAGAAGGATAGGAAACTTTTTCAAAAACAAATTTGTCTAAGTTAGGAACTTGCAACACAATAAAATAGTGTTCGAATACTTGCTCAATAAAAGTAGAGTTCGAGGAACTTGCACAATCAAGAGTGAAGTTCAAAGAAACTTGCTCAATATAATAATTGGAGTAAGTTTAGGGAACTTGCCTTTTTGCTTAGCTACAATATAATACTAGCTTTAACTAACTTGCGTTAAAACGACCTAACATTAACAAGTCAGTCCTTTCAATTAGTATGTTTAAACTAGTACGAGTCTACACTTAAAAGAATCAAGTCATAACAAAACATGCTTCTCAACACATTATATGGCACATTGGTCACATATTACAAGATAAAGAGATCATGTAAGCATGCCTTAAATTTTAGAACCAAAAACAGAATCTTGGCAAGACTGCAGGACGGCGCAGCTGCGCCTGGTCTAGGCTTTGGGACGGCGCAGCTGCGCTGTCCCTTGGCTAGACCAAGGTTGAGCTTTTGTTCTCCTTACTTCAGTCCAACTCTAACACACCAATTACACATATATTTTAACGAACATGCTAGAGTTTCACATATAACACATGGCCATACTTGAATTCATTACTTCAAGTTTAACTACACTTTATATGTCATTAAAACACAAAAGGTCATGTAATCATCATGCTTTGTAATTTGGTTATACAATACTCAGTAGTCATGCTTGTATATAGACAACACATGTATACTTTACTCACATAGTTCATATTTTAGAAATTTCCTTTTTATGACTATATGTGAAATAAGTGAAAACCAAACATTAACCAAACGATGTTCATTCCAATATATCTAGGGGCATAATGAGTCCTAATATACATGCTTGCATGGTCATAACGTACTTTATTCATTTCTTGATGACATTAGCTTCCTCATTCCAATTTTCTTTGAATTTAACACTAAGCCAACTTAGTACATACAGAGCATCTTAACATATAACTCTCATGCATTTACAACATATAATAAAGTCACACATGCATGCTCAAATGGTCAGAATTTACAAGATAAAAGTCTTGGTCAAGTTCACTTTGAAAAGTCTTAAGTTTCTTATTTTTGAAATAGTCTAATCTTTCAATCATGTATGCTAGTGTATTCAATCACTTTAGTCTTGTATTTCATGTCAATATAAACCATATTATAATGTTCATAAAGTCAAAATGCTAACATGATGTGTTCGTGACAAAGTTCACTTTCGAACTACAATTTCATTTCAAAACCACAAGTATTGTGTCCTTTGTAGGTACTAACATGGTTATACTTGTTGATACTACATGCTCATGCTTATGTGTGTGTGCTAAAATAGTTTACATGCTTGCTCTAACCAAGTGTCAACAAGTTAGCACAACCGAATCATAACAGAACACATCAGACCTGGTGCAGGTCTGGCGCAGCTGCGCTGCACCCCAGTACAATTAGGGCGCAGCTGCGCCATGCCAGAACAAAAACTGACTTTGGGTTATGGCACAGCTGCGCTGCACCCTAGTATAATTAGGGCGCAGCTGTGTCTTGCCTGCATCAAAGACAGTAGCTTGCTCTGTTCGGCAGTTCAGCAACCCACCATAAAAAATCCTTACAAGCATTGCTTCTAACATAACCCAACACACTTATAAGTATGTATAACACTAGAAACATAACCCAAATTAACTAACAATCAATACATGCTTAATTCAAATAATCAACCCATTAAACAATTTAACAAAAATTAAGAATGGGAATGGAAGTTATACCTTTGTGACTCAATTCAGCTGCTCTATACTCATTCTATATAAACTAATTCTCAGCAAATTGCAACAAGAAAGGTGAAGATCATATTTATAAAAGATTGATTATCTAGATAATGGAATTACCTCCCAAATCAAATCAAAGAATTTCAAGAATGCACAAGGGTTAAGAGAGAGTTGGTGATTTACTCATGAATCCCACTCCCCATCCACTTATTGCTCTAGATTGATGAATTTGAGATGAAGAATAAAGTAGGCTTGCTAGCTTCTTTTTGTTTTCATGTGGAAGAAATGAAATGGGACTCTTATTATGGGACAAGAGAACAATTCTCAGCATTTGCACAAAATGGAATGCAACAATTGGTTAATACCATATATACCCATAATATAAACTTTGGTTATAAATTATGTATGCACAATTCATTTCACATAACATAGGTTATAATGATTTAAAGAGCATATAATGTATTTCCTAATTATAAGGTATCAAGTAGTGCACATACATATAATCCGTGTACATTTTCTATTACCATGACTGTTATTATCATAATAACTTAATGAAATCATTATTTATTTAATAATTGATATTATTATATGTCAATAGGGTATACATGAATGTTTACCCACGCACTTCATTTCATATAACAATATTATTATGCAACTCACATGAATTCAAATAGCTCTTACTATATAGTCTATATATATAATATATAGACACATTTATGTGTCATCTTGTACTATATAAAATATATAGTTAGCTACCATATAATAAAGGTTTACTGTAACAACCCGATATTTTCTATATAATTAAATAAGAAATTATTTGTATAATTTTTTTTTATTTTAAAGATGAGGATTTGTACAAGATAAGGTGTATATGTATTTATGTGATAAATAAAAATAAATTTATTACATGAATATTTACAAAAAATTTTATTTTAGAATTATTGATTTTTATAAATTATATTCTTATAATAATTAATTTTAAAGTAGAAATATTTTTATTAATTATTTTCTATGAAAATATAATTATATATTATTTAAATAATATATGAAATAATTTTTAGAATTATTATAATAATTATTTATTTTATTATATGAAATCATGTTAGATTAATTAAGTTAGTTATTTTTAACTTAATTAATAAGGTTATATATGAAGAATAAATCAGATATGGAATCCAAACCCTAATTTTAGATTTTTATCAAGGAATGAGAATAATAATATAATAATAATTATATTTTGATTTTTCAGTGCTATAAATATGTACTGTATGTATACGTATTGATAATGGTTGGTCAATTATGATAAAATATTTGAAAACCCTAATTTTATTTTGGGAAACCCTAAATTGAAACTCAATTGTGAGTTTAAGTCTATTATATAAATGTGTTATATGATTTTATGATTAATTAGGTCAACCCTAATTAACATTTAGATATATTGATTTCTAGAAACCCTAACTAATATTTAGAAAAACCCTAATAATAAAACCCTAATTTTTGAAATGAGAAACCCTAATTTGAAACCTAAATTTGAGCTTGTGATCAGTTAAAAATTGTGTTAATGTAATTAATATCATGTATAGTAGATTTTATTACTAATTATGGAAAACCTAATTAGTAACTTAAAACCCTAATGACTAGAGCCCTAATTATAAATCATAATTGTGATTTGGCAAACCCTAATTACTGTAATTAGCAGAGTTAATTATAATTTGAGATATTTAACCCTATTGTTCCTGTATAAATTAATTAGAAACCTAATCTAATTAATAAACCCTAATTTTCTAATTTTAAAAACTAAAATTTAAATTTTTTATAAACCCTAATTGGAAATCCTACAAATACTATGTACTAAACCTTAGGGTCAAACCCTTAGGGTTTGTCAAGATTACAAGATTGCCCTTAAATTTGCAAGGCTATGGACCAAAATACCCTTTTGTGCATTCTTTAATAGCTTGCTTGTAGAATTAGTTAAAACTTTAGTTGCTCAAAAACTCTAGTAACTCCATTGACTTAAAAATGCCAGCAATCAGCCTCTATGCCCAGCCATTACATGCATCTAGACTTGTATAAATAGATTTAGAGAAAGAGAAATTCATTTGTTAGGCCATTTTGCTCAAACACTGTGAGGGCCCCGAATCCAGGTCCTAAATCACCTCAGATCCGGTTCGATCATTTTATACAACTATTACTATTTGCGGAAGATATAAACATAAGTTGTTTATACAATACATATACTCACTATTACCCAAGGTCGAGTAACCTTAACTTAATACACATTACATAACTTTTCTAACATATAACATTATTAACATACAATACTTATATAATTTAGCTGCACACATATCCTAATGCTAGAACTGTCTTTAACCTTTCCTTGTATCCGACGCATTCGCCTTAATCTGCAATGTTTTATCATGATATAGCAAGGGTTAGCATAAGGATTGCCCAGCAAGTTTAAATTCAACAATATAATGATATATCATGATTGAAGAGTTTGAATAATAAGCTGGCTATAATTCAACAATATAATTGTGAACTAGCAGGAACAAGTTTATGACTGAACAAGTATTATACATGAACCAATATATCTGAAACCAACTGGTAATGAAGGTGATCAGCCTTTCATACCTGTCTTATACATGCAATATGTACAGAGTACAAATTATACATGGCAATCAGCAATGATTAACCATCAGCATATCCGAATGAAACACTCTTAGTAGAGTTAAGTAGAAACAAACTTTCCTGAACCGTTGATTACCGCAACACAATTTATAACGCTTTATCCGAAGACCTAATATTAGTAATATAGATCTCCAATATTAGAATAATATCATCACAGTATAATATTACTATATATATAAACATAGAATAACCTAAACATATAACACATAACTCTGTCAGTCTATAACACACATAAGACTCTCGGTATCAAGTCAAACTATTACAGTCTATCTTGATTCCGACAAAATTCTAAAGTCCCGACGGTCTAGTCGGACTTTTATCGAGTCTAAGTTCAATTAAACTCTGCCTAACACTTAACAATTATCTCAGATAATTTTAATATCAGTCAAAAATATTTTTCTAAGTCTCATAATGATTTTTACATAATCATTATCATTTATCGAGAATTTTCAATCATTAAAACGTATTTAAATGAATTAAATACCACACAATTCTTTTATCATTAATATTTATTTATTATCAAATATTAATGAAATACATGTCATAATATTCTATTATATTTATAATATCACAAAGTATGTTTAATACATTAAAATCATATTTATATGATTTTTAAACCGTTAAATCCATTATACGATAATTGCTATTACTATTAAAATATTAATATTTTAATGGCAAAATATCAAAAGTTATATTTTATAACTTAAAATATTTTTATAACACTTAAATCATTTTTATATGATTTTTAAATCATTTATTCTATTTTTCCTTAATTTATTTAATATATTTATTAAATAAACTAATTATCATTAATATTAATTAATTAATTAATTTCATTGCAAAATATCAAAAGTCATTGAAAATAACTTAAAATATTTTCTTTTACCATAATATAATTTTTCATGAATTAAAACTATTTTTAAATAATTTATTTAATTTTGTAATTAAATAAATTAAATACCATTTATATTTCAAAAATATTAAATATTTATGAAATATACTTAAAATAATTAAAAACTATTTTTCAGAATTTAAAATAATTTTTCAGAATTTATTATGTATTTTTAATAATTAAAAACTATTTTTAACTATTTATTTAATTAATACAATTATTTTCTAATTAAATTGTCGCTAAAGGGGCCCTATAGCGACAGACCCGTCGCTATAGATGTTCTTGAGTGTTCTTGAGCAAACCCAGATTTCTTGTCAGTCACCAAGGGGCTCGGTTTGACCAGCTTTTACTCTATGATCCTAATGTTTTCTGGGTTGCAAAATGTAATAATGTTGTAGTACTAATGTAGTACTACAACCCTAAACAAACTACATGGCCAAAACATGAACAACCTGCAAGATCTAAGTTACAGAAAAGTCTGA
The DNA here is from genome assembly GCA_016801055.1 of Panax notoginseng. Taxonomy (NCBI): domain Eukaryota; kingdom Viridiplantae; phylum Streptophyta; class Magnoliopsida; order Apiales; family Araliaceae; genus Panax; species Panax notoginseng. The sequence continues at coordinate 57,560,662 of CM029015.1, forward strand.
CAACACTGTTCTTGATGTTCTTGGCTGCCCAGAAACATCAAGTCGTGTCCGGTCAACGCTTTTGGGTGCCATACATCTCTCGATTGGTTCAAGTTATAGTTGGTTTAGACGTCTGGCCTTGCAAAGACACTAACATGGTACATGGTGTAAGTATATATAAGGTCTAACAATCATACATCTGTAAGATCTAAGCCCCCAAAGAAATTGTCAGACCGCTGCCACAAAATTCTGGGTTACCCAGAAAATAAAACTGAACAGTCAACGATGTTTGACCAATTACAACAACCGATATGTTGCTCCCCAAGGTTCGAGAGTACTTTGAACTTGTATTACTCATGACATACTATAATCTAGATGCAAACATACATCTTAAAAGCTTTATAATAACAAAATCAAAGCCGGTCAAAGTCACTGTCAGAACATGTTCTTCAGTTTTCTGGGTTTCCCAGAAAACTGATTTCGTGTTCGGCCAATGGACTTTGACCGTGAATAACATTTGATATACACAAGAAATGATCCTGATTCTTCTTTCAGAATAAAGACGAACTAACATACTACACGTTTAAAACTTAAAACAACACAAATCATTAACATAGAAAGATCTAAGGCCTCTGACATTCGACTGTCAGGCCATATTTCTCCATTTTTCCAGACTTCTAAAAATGCTTGATTAGTGCATCTAAGTGTTATAGATCCATGATCTATAAACCCTGATCACTCAAAGATACCCTATTACACATATCTAACCAATCAATTACAACATCTAACAACACACCATAAGATTTTCAAAATTAGAGTTTTTTTATACCTTTAGAGCTTTGATTTTGATTTCTGATCTTTGAGGATCTGTTCTTGGTTGCTATGGTCTGATCATGGCTTAACTTTTCACTCCCTCTCACTCTAGATTTCCAGAATTAATGAGAGAGAAATGGCTTGGTTACTATGAGAAGTAAAGTAAATATTTCTTACTTTTTAAGATATAAATCTTTGATTCATTGAACTTGCTTTTCTAGGTGTCAAGCAAATCTGATATTGGTGATATATAGAGCACATAGGATAGCCTTTAGTTAGTCACCAAACAATATATTGGCATGATTTACGCTCCAACCTATTAAAGAATGCTAAAGGGCATTAATGTCATTTTCCATTTAATTTAATTCTAGAATGGTCATTTTGGACAATTGACCAAACCCTTAGGGTTCAGGGTTTGGGAAAATTTAGGGTTTAGGGTTTAACCCTTAATTTTGCAATTTAATTTCTAACATTTTCGAATTTCGGTTTTTAAAAATAGAAAATTAATATTTCGAAATTATAATTAGGATTTACTAATTATATAAAAATTTCTTAATCACAAATTAAATCTTGCTAATTAGAATTAGTATTTCCTAATTAAACTTGCTAATTAAGCAATTAGGGTCAAAATCATATATTAGGGTTTATAACCCAAAAATTAGGGTTTCTAATAGAAAAATAATGTTCTAATTTAGAAATTAGATTTTCGTAATTAGATTAGGGTTTCCTAATTACTTAACTTGAAAATTAGGATTAGGATTTCCTAATTAACATTACAATTATTAAATTAACACTTAGGTCTTCCCTAATTATAAATTAGGGTTTCTAATCCAGAAATTAGGGTTTTAAATTTTTAAAAATTGGGTTTTCTAACCAATTTGTTTATATTAACCCTAATCAATCTTATAATTATTTACACTTACTCCATTAAGTTTTCAATTTAGGGTTTCATACACCGAATTAGGGTTTTGGATTCCCAGAACTGAAATTAGGTTTTCTAGAACCGATTTTTAGGGTTTCTTATTAAACATAGGGTTTTCTAACCGAACGTTGACGTTCTTAATATATATTTAGGGTTTGTTACAGATATCAATTATCTGGTCAACCCTTGACCCTTAACCACATACTGTACACATATACACAGAACATAATCACGTTTTCCTTAATCCTGAATAATTCACCTAAATCCTTCACAGAATTTTGAAATCCCCAAAATTGTATCTTAAAAATATCATACGCATACACTTATTTTCTGCCTAGGTTCTAATTTTGAACCTTAAATCAATAAATAAAATTTTTTAAAATATTCAAAATTCTCGGGTTGTCACATTCACCCCTTCTTCTAAAAATTTCATCCCCGAAATTTACCTTGCACCCTACATCATACACCATTCACCATACACAGCATCACATGCTATCTAATACATCTCTCACCAGAGTTAAAATTTTGAAATTATGCTGAGGAGTCATATAGACCATGAACTACTGAGGTTTATAGGTATTACTAGCTGCTACCTATTTCAATTAAGAAAAAGGTATTCTACCCCGTACAAAGGTTAACAGTATGTTTACAATCACAAAGAAGGTAAACTACCGGTGCGGGTACTTTAGATGATCAGTCTATTGTACCTTAGTAATCGGAACGACTATATGCGTTCTTAGATTGGAAAATTTTATCCAATTAGTATATCCCCATTTTCAGGGTTGTTCACCTCAGACTTATCATAAGATTCCGCACCAAAACAATTTGGTTTGGGAAATTTCTTTCAATGAACACTTAGACTTTTCATAAACTTTAGTCTAGCTGAATCGAATAGCATAGACCCATATCAATAATTCAATTCAATCGAATTATTTGGGTGTAGCCAAACCCCATTGGCAAATTAAACTTTTGAAAACATTTTCGAGAATAACGTCATGATGCCGTACTGTATTAACAATTCGTTTGAGGATGCCGTCATTGTATGACTTTGTCATAACACATCATACAATAGTGGAACAACGATTTTAGATCAAATTCACACTAAGTATTCCTGTATTTACAACTCCATCAAATTTTTATTATCTCTGCACCAGGTTACATGGTACATGAGTGATAAATAAAAGTTATTTTGATATTTCAAATCATTTGCGTCTAGCTAGAATAAGTAGCATAGACTATACTTTAAACCGTTTCAAAAATGATTACGAGTCTACATATTTTATTTTAAAGGCACATAGTGCGTATTTAGCTTGATGTCAAAATTTCAAAGTCTAGCATAGCTAGGAGTTTTGGAAAACTTATTTCTTCACTAGTAATCATTTGCTTAACAATCTATCTGTTCCTATTATCCTCAATATTCTGTTTACACACAACTATACCCAGTTCGTCACACCACACTTATGAGTTCATTTACTTGCCACAATCATATGAGTTTAAGAACTTGTCCTAGTCTGACCTTTGGCATCCGTTCGCTGAGGAGTTCATAAACATTTCATATAACTATGAGTCAAGAATGTCACACAAGTATGATATTTAAGAACTCGTACTTAACCTTATATTCTCTACCTATGACCTATCTATCTGTTATATACATGAGAAAGGAATCACCCTCATAACATGCATATAGCAAATAGCGCGACACAAACATTTCAATGATTATCAGTATCAGAAACTAAGTGGTCGTCAAACCAAACTCGGCCACTAATCAATATAGGAAGCTAAGCGCACAATTCCCCGCCCATACAAAGAATTGGTCAACCTAACCAGTATATCGATCAGGAAGCTAAGTGATTCTAAAACCAAGTACAAATTCCCCGCCCATACAAGGAATCATACAACTTAGCTGCTGACATGAGTCCTCAATTGAATCCCCACCTAACACTAACACCCTTCTCAATACGAATTTCATTTCATCCGTATTCATAATCCTTTCCTGAATATATACCAATTCATAGTACAACTGCCACACAGCAAACTTTGCTGTAACTTTTCATTCATTAGATTGACTCTTCTTCCTATTATCGCCTTATCAGATCACGGGGTGATCACATCGTATATATTACGATTCATTTCTATGTCTTGATCGTTTTGTTTTACGATCTTCTATCACTGTACTTTGAGTCTTTTAGACTCTATCTATTCACCATTACTGTTCATCTTTATTATCAGAGTTAGGGAACTCTGTATCTTATAACTCATCGAGATTCATCTTTGAATCTTACTAACCAACTAACTCTATTTGAGTTAGTACATATCCTAATCACTGCGGTTATTAGTCTCAGGTATTCCTACCTAAGCTTCATAACCAACAGCTCTGATACCAACTGTGAGGGCCCCGAATTCAGGTCCTAAATCACCTCGGATCCGGTTCGATCATTCTATACAACTATTACTATTTGCGGAAGATATAAACATAAGTTGTTTATACAATACATATACTCACTATTCCCCAAGGTCAAGTAATATTTACTTAATACACATTTAATAACTTTTCTAACATATAACATTATTAACATGCAATACTTATACAATTTAGCTGCACACATATCCTAATGCTAGAACTGTCTTTAACCTTTCCTTGTATCCGACGCATTCGCCTTAATCTGCAATGTTTTATCATGATATAGCAAGGGTGAGCATAAGGATTGCCCAACAAGTTTAAATTCAACAATATAACGATATATCATGATTGAAGAGTTTGAATAATAAGATGGCTATAATTCAACAATATAATTGTGAACTAGCAGAAACAAGTTTGTGACTGAACAAGTGTTATACATGAACCAATATATCTGAAACCAACTGGTAATGAAGGTGATCGGTCTTTCATACCTGACTTATACATACAATATGTTCAGAGTACAAATTATACATGGCAATCAGCAATGATTAACCATCAGCATATCCGAATGAAACACTCTTAGTAGAGTTAAGTAGAAACAAACTTTCCTGAACCGTTGATTACCGCAACACAATTTATAACGCTTTATCCGAAGACCTAATATTAGTAATATAGATCTCCAATATTAGAATAATATCATCACAGTATAATATTACTATATATATAAACATAGAATAACCTAAACATATAACACATAACTCTGTCAGTCTATAACACACATAAGACTCTCGGTATCAAGTCAAACTATTACAGTCTATCTTGATTCCGACAAAATTCTAAAGTCCCGACGGTCTAGTCGGACTTTTATCGAGTCTAAGTTCAATTAAACTCTGCCTAGCACTTAACAATTATCTCAGATAATTTTAATATCAGTCAAAAATATTTTTCTAAGTCTCATAATAATTTTCACATAATTATTATCATTTATCGAGAATTTTCAATCATTAAAACGTATTTAAATGAATTAAATACCACACAATTCTTTTATCATTAATATTTATTTATTATCAAATATTAATGAAATACATGTCATAATATTATATTATATTTATAATATCATAAAGTATTTTTAATACATCAAAATCATATTTATATGATTTTTAAACCGTTAAATCCATTATACGATAATTACTATTAATATTAAAATATTAATATTTTAATGGCAAAATATCAAAAGTTATATTTTATAACTTAAATATTTTTATAACACTAAAATTATTTTTATATGATTTTTAAATCATTTATTCTATTTTTTCTTAATTTATTTAATATATTTATTAAATAAACTAATTATCATTAATATTAATTAATTAATGAATTTCATCACAAAATATCAAAAGTCATTGAAAATAACTTAAAATATTTTCTTTTACCATAATATAAATTTTCATGATTTTTCATGAATTAAAACCATTTTTAAATAATTTATTTAATTTTGTAATTAAATAAATTAAATACCATTTATTTTCCAAAAATATTAAATATTTATGAAATATACTTAAAATAATTAAAAACTATTTTTCAGAATTGAAAATAATTTTTCAGAATTTATTATGTATTTTTAATAATTAAAAACCATTTTTAACTATTTATTTAATTAATATAATTATTTTCTAATTAAACTGTAGCTAAAGGGGCCCTATAGCGACATAGCCGTCGCTATAGGTGTTCTTGAGTGTTCTTGAGCAAACCCAGATTTCTTGTCAGTCACCAAGGGGCTCGGTTTGACCAGCTTTTACTCTATGATCCTAATGTTTTCTGGGTTGCAAAATGTAATAATGTTGTAGTACTAATGTAGTACTACAACCCTAAACAAACTACATGGCCAAAACATGAACAACCTGCAAGATCTAAGTTACAGAAAAGTCTGACAACACTGTTCTTGATGTTCTTGGCTGCCCAGAAACATCAAGTCGTGTCCGGTCAACGCTTTTGGGTGCCATACATCTCTCGATTGGTTCAAGTTATAGTTGATTTAGACGTCGAGCCTTGCAAAGACACTAACAGGATACATGGTGTAAGTATATATAAGGTCTAACAATCATACATCTGTAAGATCTAAGCCCCCAAAGAACTTGTCAGACCGCTGCCACAAAATTCTGGGTTACCCAGAAAATAAAACTGAACGGTCAACAATGTTTGACCAATTCCAACAACCGATATGTTGCTCCCCAAGGTTCGAGAGTACTTTGGACTTGTATTACTCATGACATACTATAATCTAGATGCAAATATACATCTTAAAAGCTTTATAATAACGAAATCAAAGCCGGTCAAAGTCACTGTCAGAACATGTTCTTCAGTTTTCTGGGTTTCCCAGAAAACTAATTTCGTGTTCGGTCAATGGACTTTGACCGTGAATAACATTTGATATACACAAGAAATGATCCTGATTCTTCTTTCAGAATAAAGACGAACTAACATACTACACATTTAAAACTTAAAACAACACAAATCATTAACATAGAAAGATCTAAGGCCTCTGACATTCGACTGTCAAGCCATATTTCTCCATTTTTCCAGACTTCTAAAAATGCTTGATTAGTGCATCAAAGTGTTATAGATCCATGATCTATCAACCCAGATCACTCAAAGACACCCTATTACACATATCTAACCAATCAATTACAACATCTAACAACACATCATAAGATTTTCAAAATTAGAGTTTTTTATACCTTTAGAGCTTTGATTTTGATTTCTGATCTTTGAGGATCTGTTCTTGGTTGCTATGGTCTGATCATGGCTTAACTTTTCACTCCCTCTCACTCTAGATTTCCAGAATTAATGAGAGAGAAATGGCTTGGTTACTATGAGAAGTAAAGTAAATATTTCTTACTTTTTAAGATATAAATCTTTGATTCATTGAACTTGCTTTGCTAGGTGTCAAGCAAATTTGATATTGGTGATATATAGAGCACATAGGATAGCCTTTAGTTAGTCACCAAACAATATATTGTCATGATTTACACTCCAACCTATTAAAGAATGCTAAAGGGCATTAATGTCATTTTCCATTTAATTTAATTCTAGAATGGTCATTTTGGACAATTGACCAAACCCTTAGGATTTAGGGTTTGGGAAAATTTAGGGTTTAGGGTTTAACCCTTAATTTTGCAATTTAATTTCTAACATTTCCGAATTTTGGTTTTCAAAAATAGAAAATTAGTATTTCTAAATTATAATTATGATTTACTAATTATATAAAAATTTCTTAATCACAAATTAAATCTTGCTAATTAGGATTAGTATTTCCTAATTAAACTTGCTAATTAAGCAATTAGGGTCAAAATCATATATTAGGGTTTATAACCCAAAAATTAGGGTTTCTAATAAAAAAATAATTTTCTAATTTAGAAATTAGATTTTCGTAATTAGATTAGGGTTTTCATAATTACTTAACTTGAAAATTAGGATTAGGATTTCCTAATTAACATTACAATTATTAAATTAACACATAGGTCTTCCCTAATTATAAATTAGGGTTTCTAATCCAGAAATTAGGGTTTAAAATTTTGAAATTAGGGTTTTCTAACCAATTTGTTTATATTAACCCTAATTAATCTTATAATTATTTACACTTACTCCATTAAGTTCCCAATTTAGGGTTTCATACACCGAATTAGGGTTTTGAATTCCCAGAACTGAAATTAGGTTTTTCAGAATCGATTTATAGGGTTTCTTATTAAACATAGGGTTTTCTAACCGAACGTTGACGTTCTTAATATATATTTAGGGTTTGTTACAGATATCAATTATCTAGTCAACCCTTGACCCTTAACCACATACTGTACACATATACACAGAACATAATCACGTTTTCCTTAATCCTGAATAATTCACCTAAATCCTTCAAAGAATTTTGAAATTCTCAAAATTCCATCTTAAAAATATCATACGCATACACTTATTTTCTGTCTAGGTTCTAATTTTGAACCTTAAATCAATAAATAAAAATTTTAAAAATATTCAAAATTCTCGGGTTATCACAAACACCCATCCAATCCTCTCTCTCACTAAAACCAACGAAATTTGGTAGCATATCAGTCACATAATCAAGCCCCACTAACACCATAACAAAGTCAGAAGCTCAGAATCAAAAGATCAAAGTGAGGTATAAAAATTAACCCTAGAAAATTTGATCTTGATCCACATGTTAAATGTTATGATTGAGTGTTAAAATATGTTGGTTATAGTATATAATGATGATCTAGGTTGCTAGATGTTAGATCCATAACATCTAGAGGCTCGAATTTTAAGTTTTCAAAAATCTGGAAATTTTATTTTTGATATCTGACAACTAAATGTCAAGACTTATATCTTCGTGATCTTTAATGTGTTTTGTGTTTTGAAAGTTAGTAATTGTAGTATGATATATGCATTTGGATCTGGGTTTGAAATCAGAGTTAGATCTGTTCTAGATTGCATGATATTATTGGTCAAAGGTCGTTGGCCGACCATAACCAGAGCATTTCTGGGTAACCCAGAAAGGGGTTTTCAGCGTCTGACAGGATGTTTGAAGTCCAAGATCTGTCAGATTATTGAAGTTTTGATGATGTTGTTATAACTAGATTGTAGACTGTAATATGGACTTTGAATCCTGACCTTTAGATCCCTTAAAGATTCAACTGATTGAACGTAGTGAGTGGTCAAATCAGGCCACTCGGTCACAATTGCATTTTCTTGGAATTTCCAGAAACGTGAAGAACACATATTCTGATAGCCTTTGACCGATCAATATCTTGCTATTGTTTTGATGTTATGGTTATGTTTTGTAATGAATTTGTAGTATTACATGTTGTCTACACACTGAAGGCTTAATATCACTAATACATCAACAGAATTACAAGTTGTGGAAGCCCAAAATGGACAGGTCTAACTGTTCTTCATTTCTAGGTAACTCATAAAATGAAGAACAGGTCTGACAGTCCCTTTCAAGGCTTAGATCTTATTGGTTATATGTGTTATGAACTTGGTTGTTGTTGGATATTGTAGTCTTGCATTAACTTTACACGATCTGACCAATAACATATCTAGGAACACATGACACAGTTCACAATTCTTGGTCAAACAAGGCATCTCGAGACTATGTATGATTTTCTGGTTTGCATGATGAACACGAAGAACACCTATAGCGACAAATCTGTCACTATAGGTGGTATTTAGCGACGGTTTCTATATAAAAATTATATTTTTATTAAATAATTATAGAAAATTAGTTATTAATTATTAAAAATACAAAATAAATTATAAAAAATTATTTTAAGGTTTGAAAATTTGTTTTTAATTATTTTAAATATATTTCATAAATATTTAATATTTTTGAAATATTAGAGGTATTTAATTTATTTAATTATTATATTAAATAAATCATTTAAAAATGATTTTAATACTTGAAAAACCATTTAAAATTATATTATGATATAAGAAAATATTTTAAGTTATTTTTAATGACTTTTACTATTTTGTGATGAAATTCATTAATAAATTATTGTTAATGATAATTAAGTTATTTACTAAATGAATTAAATAAATTAATTAAAAATGATTTTATTATATTAAAAATCATTTTAAATAATAATAAGATATTTAAAAATATTTAAAGTTATAAAATATAACTTTCAATATTTAAAGGTAAATTTCATTAATTAATTATTATTAATGATATTAAAGTTATTTAATAATTATATTAAATACGTTAGTTTAAAAATGATTTTAATATTAGAAAAGTTATTTTAAATGAAAATAAATTGTTTAAAGATATTTTAAGTTATAAAATATAACATTTAATATTTAAGGAATAATTTCATTAATAAATTAATATTAATGATATTAATTTAATATTAAATGATATTAAATTTATTTAATAATTATATTAAACAAATAGTTTAAAAATGATTTTATTAATTTAAAAATTATTTAAAAATTATATAAATGAATTAAAAATATTTTAAGTTATAATTAATGACTTTTAATATTTTGATAAATAGTACATTAATATTTAAATATTGTAATTAATTAAAAATGATTTTAATTGTTTTAAAAATCATTTAAAGGTAATATAAATACTTTAAAAATATTCTAAGTTATTATAAATAACTTTAATATTTTGGCAATGGTTTCATTAATAGTTTAATATTAATTAAATATTAATGATAATAGAATTGTTTGATATTTAAATCATTTAAGAATGATTTCGATGTTTGAAAATTCATGATGAATTATAATAAATATTTAAAAATTATTATAAGTCATTTAAAAATAATATGACTAATAATTACAGATATTGCGTTACAGAATAGAGTCTTAGACTCGATAATTTCCCGATAAAGCAGTCGATACACCGACATATTTCAGAAATTGATCTGGACTTAGATAATTTGACTTCATGAGTGTTTATTTGTGATTCAATGGTTGTTAAACATATGTGACAATGTGATTAGGTTATGGGCTGACTGCGAAATGCAGTACTATGTGTTATAGTATATTGTTTTAATCGAAAGAATGATCTGATTAATGATAGGTCGCGAGATAAAAGATAGAACTAAGTAAAAAATTGTAAGCAGCGTATCAGGCAAGTATCTTACCTTTGCATTTTTTTATGCAATGAACATGAGTAAGAATGTTTCTAAATTATATTATTATTGTACAAATTATTAATCCTATATTATATACGCTCATTGATTATCAACATGTTAGTATATGGTAATTCAGATATATATTATGTTCGCTAATTTCTATAAATGGTTATACAAGTGTCCCTACTTGGATAATCGTTGTATTTAATCACATGTTAATACACCTTTGTTAATTTCTCGTATACATATATGTTGAATTATAGATTATTGTTGAACAAGATAAAACTTTTGGTTTAGAATCTCGACAAGTATGAACATCCTGTACACGAGAAAACTTTTTATGCACCCAAGGTGGACAGAGTGAACGATACCCTCGTTCTTGCATGTAGTATTGATCAATACAGGGTATAATGAGCTGATCACCCCCGTGCCCGTAAGTCATGATGGTTTAAAGATGAAGTTCTGTTTAACCTTTTCGAAAATGAAAACAATGTTTATAGCATGTCACCTTACCCCTAGTTATAGTCATTACGCAGTTTCAAAATTTTGAAAGAGGGTTGTTATGTTATTATTATCGGTACAGATTACTTCACAACTATTGATCTGTTGTAGAAGGATAGTATAAAGAAAACATTTAAATTCTTCCAGCTATATATATATATATATATATATATATATATATATATATATATATATATATATAATTGTTATTACTTGCTAAGCACTCAAATTCTCATCCTTGCTTAATTTAAATATTTTCAGCCAAGTGTGAAGAACCAGAAGGCTCATGCAGAAACAAAGGAAAAGAAAAGCTAACCAAATAAGATTTATGGTAGTTTATGTAATAGTTTGATATTATTATTAAGACAATCATATATATATTATCTATCATGTTATGTAAGGAATGTATTAAAGGTTACATACTTGGGAGCTGGACTCTGATAATCGTGTAAATTAAGTTTAATAATTATATTAATATTATTTTATTAGTATTATTCCGCTCATAGAAATGGTATCGTGAAGCACCGAGTTTGGGTTTCAAGTACCTGGATTTGGGGGCGTCACATTTACTATATTACACAAATTAATCAAGTAAACATATACTCATTTTATAAATTATTAATCTTTTACACATTAATTATTATTTATTTATAATAATTATTAATTAACACGTTATCAATTAATTACTCATAATTGCAATTAATCCATATGTTCAACTCTTGCTACTTTATTCAAATAAATTGAATATTTAATTATTAATAATCCTATCAATTCTTTGATATCAAAGTTTTAGGGTTAGTCCAGTAATTTAAATAAACTATTAGTGACTCCCTTTAATCATTTCATAAATTCACATAACCACATAAGGTTTAAATAAACTCACAAAACTAACTCATTAAAAATTAAATTACATATTTAATTAATAAGACGTTTAAAATTCATGGTCATTATATGAGCAACACTCACTACCATCTTGTTGGGGTACCCCCTCTCATACCCTAAATTTCTGTCGAAGTAATGTCGGCCACTCAAAAAATGATGTCGTTGGGATATCAACCTGGACAGGGGTTGGGCAAAGACAATCAGGGCATTAAGCGTCCCATTCAATGTCCAAGTCAAATGGGGAAAGCCGGACTAGGCTATACTACTAGTTACAGTCGCAGGAATCCTCATAAGCACAAACAGATTCCATCAACTTTAGCCACACAGCGATTATCTCCACCTACAGTTCATGAGTTTATACGGTCTCCGATAAAGGTGCCGGCCCATGTAATGGCCATGTTATTTCCAAAACTGATACTAGTAAAGGAGAAAAAAGTCCTAGTTCCAGATCCCAGAGTGAAAGAAGAGGAACGGAGACGTAAACAGGACATTACCCGATAATGTTAAACATACGCATCATTGTCCATGATGAACATACAAATAGATACACCCCAGACAATGATTGCCCAGAAGTAATGGTCATCATTTGGGAGAAGGAGGACGATGACAGCCCCTCCATCACTGTAGTCCATCAAGACTTCACCCTTGACAATTGGAGCAACACTCCTTTCATTGGTCGACAAGGGTAAAACGGGCAGAAACTCCTTCTGCCCTATAGAGAATAATAACTGCTTACTTTTCTGTACAGTATTAGCAGTTATTTTGTCAGTACATTCTAACACTTTGTATGATTGAACAGTTTTATATATATTGAACAGTTAGTCTGTTCAGGAAAATACAAGCCATCTAAAAGTCAGATTATATGCGAGCTATAATCTGACTATATCCTGCACGAGGGTATCCATGCGAGCTAATAGATCTATAGCCATCTGCATGGTGACAGTGTGCTCATCAATATATGTGCTCATCTCTACAATCATACCAGTAGTAAGGGACCTCAATGTGGTACTATCTGTAACAGCTACATCCCGGGCAGATATAGCGACATCCTGCTTAACTATCACGACATCTCTGGCTATTCTGGCCTCATCCCGCTCCTCAATAGCGGTATCTTTATGTGCTAAGGCATTGTCTCTCTCTAATAGAGCAACATCTCTCCCATCAAGAGCGGTCAACATCAAGGCTCTGGCCTGATCCCTCTCAAAGGTCATCAGATGAAGACTCTGCTCGAAGTACTGTAATGAATGCTGGATCACGATAGTGCTAGTATTGGGAGAATCTAAAAGAGCTGTTGGCAACCTAGGGAATGGCTCATCCTCGGTGTGGGAATCAATGTCCTCTGTAGGCTTCCCATTATCAGAATTAATACCCGACACTATGGATACTGCTGCAGCCGATGAAGTCTCTGTCTCCATCCACGCAGAATACTCTAGCGAACAGCTCGGATGGCTAACAGAAAAAGCAGCTATCTCAAGCTAATCCCAACAAGCATACACCCGGGATCAATCCTCTATTGATAAATGGCGAGAACCTAAACGCTGACCTAACGCCCCCTCATAAGGATAAAAGTCCTGAAACTAGTCAAATTGTGACATCATGTCCAGTAGGTGGTAGGTAGTCATGCCCCTCAAACTAGCCAGAGGGAGATAATTTATGCAAGGAGCGTGAGTAATGAAGCTATAGGGTGAGCTGAGCTCTGAGCATAGCAGGATGCCAAACGGATCTCTGATCCCTGCCAAGAATACCGACCATGACATAGCGTCTATACACTCCTATGGCTGAAAGGAGTAAGACATAGCTATATCATGGGTGAAGTAGTACCCATGTCGGCGAAAAGTGCCAATCGGTCTCAAGTGTGACATAAACCACACGTATATATAATATGACCGAACTACCTGTAAAGACCCCTGCAGGGTAGGTACTGATGAACGTGACTGACCTCAACGTCTCCGCCACGATCATCGGGATTATTGTATGACCCTCTCTGAGAGCTCTCACTACTATGATGACAACTATGTTCATCTCATCCATATACCGTGGCATGTAAACATATGCCACCACGCATATAACGAGTACATCCACTCTGGCCAAATGCCATTGATCATCTGGTGAGGTGAAATCCCCAGAATGTCATGCGTAGCTGTACATCGAGCCAAATCTATCTATCAGGAAGTGCTGGGGTAATACATGGCCGGATGTAATCTCATCCTCTACTACTCTACGCCGTAACCCGGTGAGGGTTATGAACTGTTGACGCATATCTCCGACAGCCATATGAGCGCAAGGTCTGTCTAAGGGCAGGGCCATCATTCGCTCGTACTCCTCCAAAGTAGGAGTCAACTTCTGGATACCAAATCGAAAAACCTGTCTCTCTGGTATCAAATGCTCCAGTATACCCTCCATAAAGCTTACGAGAACCTGAAACATCAAGAGGGTCATAGAATGATGTAATACTTGATCTACAGTCACCCTATCTGTAGGTGACATACTATCATACCACAACCTTAGACGGGAAGCTACCAATAATGGTGGGGTATGATCTATGCGGCTGACTATCGAAGAAGACATCTGTGTAGGGTATATCATATGACCATCAAGGAGTCATTGCTGAATATCTCTAGACATACATACATATGCATAACATAATACATGCATGACAGATAATAGATGACAATATGATGTATGGAATGGAAAATAGTACATACATTCCTAATTACATCATCATCTATATACATCATCTTTGTACAACTAAAAATACAGGGAAATGGGGCACAAACGTCCTACTACTAACAGAGGCCTATCAAAAGATATAGCGAGAATGGGGCGCATCCACCCAATATCTAACACAGGCCTATCTAAAGAGATAACGAGAAAACACATCAGAAGAAGACAATGATGTTAATATCTACATCATCAATCATGTCCACTTATTTTAACTCCTCCTGAGTCACTGGATCTCTATCAATAGGGATGTCAGGCCTATACAGGGGAGGATCTACACCAGTAAAGCCATATGGGTCACCTGAGGGGCTAGTGCCTGAGCTAGAAGGATAAAAAGTATCTGCCTCTGCAGGATCTCTACCCAAGTGCCGGATGAAAAAATATGCCCGGTCCAACTGCCAGGTCAAACGATCAATCTGTGTCAAATGAGTCAGATCTCAGACACAGGTCAGCCAATCCGCCATCATCACGGATCCAGGAACTATATCCCCCATAAACTGAGTGGCGGGGGTCTGGGCTCTAATGGTACGAGGGCACCACTAGTGATGGAATGAATCCTGAGTATGCGAACCCTCTGACAAAGCATATCCATTCATACCCATCAATGGGATGTCATCGGCGGGTGACTGCAACACATGCCAATAATGTCTGGCAAGAGGGAAGATTGGTACACGAATCTCTCATTTGGTGTTCCTAATAGCATGCTCTCCTAAATAGAGCTCACATCCTCCATATGTGCAGAGAGGAATCCTACGGGTGGATATCACGTGCTCGACACCAGTCGAGAATCCATCCTCAAACCCAATGGTCAAATGTTCCCCAAAGTACAGAAACCAAGTGATGACATCGTCTGTCAACAGCTCCAACTGTAAGCGACAATGGGTGAAACCCTTAACTATAGGACCCTCCAATAAAATGGAGTGATGCCATCGACATCCTCGTGGATAGGTGTCTAAACCTAACACGCTCACAGGACACAAACATGGAAGCCTCTCATAGGCCCAAAACTGCCAATATAAAGGCAAAACACATGCTGTCAGTGAACACTCTTAACCTGTACATGGGAAATCAAAAGAGAAATACTCACCAACAGAAACGAGTAAAATCCTAGACAAGCCACGGTTAAGCCCTGCGAACGCATGCGCATTCCCCTAAGGAAGTAGACGAAGGTGTAGGAACCCCAATCATACTCTCCGATACGGTCCACCTCCAGCGTGGCGCTGATCAAAGTGAATGATACCGTATAAGAGTTATTTGCTATAAAATAATCCCTGATGATGTGACGCCCCCAAATTCGGGTACTTAAAATCCGAACTCGGTGCTTCACGATACCTTTTCTATGAGCAGAATTCTACGAATAATAATAACAATAATATGAATAACAACTTAATTTACATAATTATCAGAGTTTATCTCCCCAGGTACGAGACCTTAAAGTACATTCCATACAATACATGATATTATATATATATATATATATATATATATATATATATATATATATCATTGTCTTAATAATATAAACTATTACAGCAACTACCACAAATATTATTCAGTTAGCTTTCCTTTTCCTTTGTTTCTGCACGAGCTTTCTGTTTCTTCAAACTTAACTGAAAACATTTAAATTAAGCAAGAATGAGCATTTAAGTGCCCAGCAAGTAATAACAATAATATATATTAGCTGAAAGAATTAAATGTTTTCTTTGAACGACACTTCTACAACGAATCAATAGTTCTGAAGTAAGTTGTACCAAGAATAATAATAACATAACAACTCTCTTTCACATTTTTGAAACTACGTATTGACTATAAGTACGGTTAAGTGACATATCATGAACATTGTTTTCTTTTTCGAAAAGGTTAAACAGAAATTCATCTGCAAACTGTCATAACTTACGGACACGGGGGTGATCAGCCCGTTGTGTCCTGCATTGATCAATACTACATTTTAAGAACTCTCTCCGCCTTGGGCGCATAAAAGTTTTCCCTATGTAAGGGATGTTCATACTTGTCTGGGTTCTAAAGCAAAGGTTTTATCTTGTTCAACAACAATCTATAATTCAACCTATATATATATAAGGGTAATTGATAAAGGTATATCAACATGTAATTAAATATAATGATTATCCAAGTGGGGACACTTATATAACCATTTTATAGAAATTGACGAACATAATATATATCTGAATTACCATATACTAACATGTTGATAAACAATGAGCGGATATAGAATATGTCGCAGTAGAGTTGATAATATAGCATAATAATAATTTAATTCTGAAACTTCTTACTTATGTCCATTGCATAAAGAAAATGCAAAGGTAGGATACTTGCCTGAGATGCTGCTTACAATAACGCAACTTAGATTAATCTTTTATACAGCGACCTATCAGTAATAAGATCATTCGTTCGATTAGAATAATATACTATAACACATAGTACTGCATTTTGCAGTCAGCACATAACCTAATCACATTATCACACATATCCAATAGTCATTGAATCATAAGTAATCATTAATACAGTCAAAATATCTAAGTCTAGATGAATTTCTGAAACATGTCGATGTACCGACAGCTTTATTGGATAATTTTTGAGTCTAAGACTCTATACTGTATTTCAATATCCGTAAGTATCAGTCATACTATTTTTAAATGACTTAATATAATTTTAAAACATTTATTATAATTTATCATGAATTTTCAAACATCGGAATCATATTTAACTGATTTAAACATCAAATAATTCTATTATTATTAACATTTAATCAATATTAAATTATTAATGAAACTGTTGCCAAAATATTAAAGTTATGTATAATAACTCAAAATGCTTTTAAAACATTTATATTACACTTAAATGATTTTTTAAAATATTTAAAATTATTTTTAAATAATTATCATTAATATTAAAATATTAATGCACTATTTATCTAAATATTAAAAGTCATTAATTATAACTTAAAATATTTTTTAATTCATTTATATCCTTTTTAAATGATTTTTAAATAAATAAAACCATTTTTAAACTATATATGTAATATAATTATTAAATAAACTAAATATCATCAATATTAGATTAATATCATTAATATTAAATTAATAATATTTTTGATTACAAAATATCTGAAGTCATATTTTATAACTCAAAATATTTTTATGATACTATAAATGATTTTTAAAATCATTAATTCTATTTTCCATAATTATTTCATATATTTATTAAATCACTTAAACATCATTAATATTAATTAATTAATGAAATTTCATCACAAAATATTAAAATTCATCAAAAATAACTTAAAATATTTTCTAAAACAATAATATAATTTTTCATGATTTTTCATGAATTAAAATAATTTATTTAATATTATAATTAAATAAATAAAAACCTTTTTATATTCCAAAAATACTAAATATTTTTGAAATATACTCAAAATTGTTAAAAACTATTTTTCAGACTTTAAAATAATTTTTTAGAATTTATTAAGTATTTTTAATAATTTAAAAACAATTTTTCTAATTTTTAAATCATTTTCAGAATTTTCAGAAATTGAAACTTTTAAAATAAATCAAAACCGTTGCTAAAGGCTTTAGCGACGCTTATCTGTTGTCTTAGGTGTTCTTAAGCCTTAAGAACACTGACAAGGCAGTTATCAAAGTGCCTAGTTTGACCGATTATAATTCTCAATACATTACGTTTCTGGAAAATCTAATACTTGGATCTTGTAGTGCTCATGTAATACTACAATTACCAACAGACATCATGACTTAAAAAATATCATATCTAAGAGTTATTAGCCATCAAAAAGTCTGACAAGGCAGTTCTTCGACTGAAGAACAGTCGAGGTGCCTACTTTGGATCCTTATAACTTCCAATCTGTGTATTGTTTGTGTGATCTATCAATTGGAGTGTGTAGACAACATATAAGACTACAACTACAAAGCATCATAACACATTAACATCATAACATGAGCAAGATCTAGCTGGTCAAACTTCAACACGGAATCTGCTCAAAAA
Organism: Panax notoginseng; assembly: GCA_016801055.1. NCBI lineage: Eukaryota > Viridiplantae > Streptophyta > Magnoliopsida > Apiales > Araliaceae > Panax > Panax notoginseng. The sequence continues at coordinate 57,579,539 of CM029015.1, forward strand.
ATTCTGGGTTTGTGTTCTTCAGCGTTTTCGGTCAACGGGTTTTGACCATGAATAACTCCAGATCTACAAAAGCTATGAACTTGATTCTTTTTGCATATTAAAGACCACATATCCGACTACACATAACAACTTTCAAACAACAAAAATCATGATCGAGCAAAGATTTATAAGCTCTGACATTTGCCAAAAAATATTTTCTGGACACTTAGAATATTTTCTGGGTTTGAAGAACAGCCGGTCAATGTCGGTCAACCCACTTTGACCTTAAATAATTTTTGATCCAAAATAGATATAGACCTGATTCGTTTTGGAGATTAAAGACCACATAACAAGCTACACATATCAACTTTTAGAACACAAAACACATTAAAGATCACAGAGATATAAGGCTTGACATTTGCCAACAAATCACAGAAAATGAAATTTCTAGATTTTGGAAATCTTCAAATCCGAGCATCTAAATGTTATGGATCCAACATCTAGCAACCCAGATCATCCTTAGACACTATAATCAACATGTTCTAACATTTAAACATAACATCTAACACCAAAAATTTAAGAAAAAATCAAGCTAGAGTTTATACCTTTTCTAAGCTTTGATTCTTGATTCTAGCTACTGATTTGGTTATGGCTGATCGTGGGGCTTGATTATAGACTGATATATGATGATATTTTCGGAGGTTCTAGAGAGAGAAGCTCAAGGATGAGAGTAGGACAAAATGTTAGTGTGTGATTACATTTATTTAGCTCCAATCTATTTATAGACCAAGTGGATTGCCTTGGATGCTTGAATTGAATGATTCCATCTGATTTATTGAGCCTTGGATGCTAAGTGGGTAGGGTAGGAATGTTGGCTAGCAATGATACACCAATAATTCATTAATAATACACTAAAAGGGTATTTTAGTAATTTCCATTAAAACTCAAGGGCATTCTTGTTCAATGTGATTAAATCTAGGGTTTAATCACTAGATTGTATATCTTATAATTTCCCAAATAATTTCTAGACTTTGGATAATTTAAAAATAATTGTACAATAAAATTTTAATTAAACACACTAATTTAAAATTAGGGTTTTTAATAGAAAAATTAGGTTTTCTTAATATTATCAATTAGGGTTTCCTAATTAATCCATTAGGGTTACCTAATTATCTGTATAATTTACTAACACAGTAATTACGATTCTAATTACGGAAATTCTAATACACAATAGAATTCATATAACGCAATTTCTACTCAGTCTTGAACTCACAACTGAGTTTAACAATTAAGGCTTAAAAATACGATATAAGGGTCATGATATAAATTTACCATAATTAACCAATCATTATCTGTCCACACATATACAGTACATATATATAGCACTGAAAATTTAAAATATATATAATATTATATTATTATTCTCATCTCTTGATAAAAATCCAATTTAGGGTTTGAATTCCATAACTGACTTATCCATCGTATACAACATCAATAATCAAGTTATAATAATTAACTTAAATATTCTGAACAGATTCATATAATAAAATATTTATTATCATAATTCTAATTGTCTCTTCATATATTATTTAAATAATATCCAATAATTTTTTCATGGAAAATAATTAATAAAAATATTTCTGCTTACAGAAATTAATTATCATAAGAATATAATTTGTAGTAATTAATAATTCTAAAATTATTTCTAATTTTTCAAGTAATAAATATATTTGTATTTATCGTACACATTACTTGACACTTATTCTAAAAAAAATTCATATGCAAAAATTCCTTATTTATTTTTATAGAAAATATCGGGTTATTACATTCACCCTCCCTTATAAGGATTCCGTCCCCGAAATCATCGTTTTAAAACTCGTATATACAAGGGTACATAGCATATATAATCATTGCAAGTAGACCTCGATCATAATTGATCGAACTGATTATTTACTATTCAGCATAACTCTTGTCTACCTGATTAAACAGAAGTTTGATTTTTAAAAGGACTCAAATTCTTCATTCAAAATTTCTTTATAAATTAATTTACTATATATATAAGAAAATTATATAAGATATATAAGTTATTCGAATAACACCTGGAGTTCCATTTCCAGCTGCCACAGTATCCTGGACTGTCATGTTGAAGACCCTCGGAGTTGCTTTTGTTGGGTTATTGGTTGAGGTCGGTCCTGTGATCGCTAAAGTCCCACTTCCTTTCCCCGTGGTTACATTTCCTGCCTCCATTCTCCTCTTTGGACAATCCTTCACCTTATGTTCAGTCGATCCACATATAAAACACCCATTGTTCATCCTTGGGTTGGGGCAGTTGGGAGAGATATGACCCTCCTGCCCGCACTTATAACATACAAATTACCCTTCAGGCACTCACCAGAGTGATTCTTCCCGCAATTCTTGCACTGTACTACCTGCTTCTTCACACCTTCCTGTTTCACCTGAACATTCCCAGAAAAATTCCCCTTTCTTTTCTCACCCCTATTTCCACTAGTTCCTTCCACCTTCAAAGATCCTTCTGCCTTGCTTCTGTTCTTCTTCTCCTTGTTGTAGAGGCTCATGGCCTCACTCCCCTCCTCAGCTATGATAGCCTTCTCCATGAGTGCTGCAAAAGTATTGATTTGCAATACTGCCACCTTATTGTAGAGCTAGGATTTTAAGCTCAGCTCAAACCTCCTTACCTTTCTAGCCTCCGTATCAACTTGATGTGGAGCAAACCTAGCCAACTCATTAAACTTTGCGACATACTCCGCAACAGTCATGTTCTCCTGTTTTAAATTTAGAAATTTCACCTCCATCCTAGCTTGCATACTAGCTGAGAGATAGTTTTAAAAAAATAAAGTCTTAAACCTATCCCAAGTAACTACTCCTTCTTCTGCCCTAGTTTTATTTGCCTCCCACCAAAAGTTGGCTTCCCCTTTCATCATATAAGTGGCAAAAATAGTCTTTTGCCCCTCATCTACCCTAGCAATTACGAACGCCTTTTCTATTTCATTAACCCATGTCTGGGCTTCTATAGGGTCAGTTGATCCTCTGAATTCTGGTGGTCCTACTGCTTTGAAGTCTTTAAATTTTGCCAAGTGATTATCTGACTGGTTTCCTGCGGCTGGTATTCCCTGTTGCATTGCCTGAGCTACCATGTTTGCAAAGTTTTGTATCGGGTCTTGTTGTTGTTCCTCAGTGTTGTTGAGAGATTCTTCTACCCTTTGGTTTCGAGTTTGACGTCTTGGCGGCATTATCTGGTTAAGTAAAACCATAAATTATACTTTATTAACTTACATTCTAAACCTTATTGCATAAGATTAATATATTAAACTTGTTTCATTTCTCAAACTTAGATTCATATTCATTCATCGAATATTTTACATAACATAGCACATACTGCTTTAAACACCAGCTATCCCTTTGTGACTACAAAAGTCGGGATTTACAAACTTGACCAACACACATATTATATTAAACATACCTACTCAACATAACCTAAAGCTTTTTCTTGGACATCTTTTCGCTTGATGACCTTTCCTCCCACAAATAAAACATGAACCTGGTTCAAGGTAAGGACAATAAGGAGAAGTATGTCCTTTACGTCCACAATTATAACATATCATTTTCCTTTTCTTCTTACTGGGTCTTTCTAAGTCATAGTCTTCTATCTTTCTTTTTCCATTATCTCTCGGAGCTGCACACGATGTGTTGCTTGAGGCTCCTATCTGATCAATTTGGATTTTAAGCTTATCTTGTTCTTTCATTGTTTCTATTAACGCCTGACGCAGTTGAATATTCAACAGCTTTTCTATTTCCCACAGCTTTTTCAAAGAAGAAACCTTGTTCCTCAAATCCTGCACCTCCGTTGATTCTTGATCAGCTTCAACTTTAGTGTCCGAATCACTATCTGTCAGTTCCACCAATTCCGGATCTTGTACTATATTTTCCACAATAGCCACCTCGTCCGAGTTGGTTTCATTGTGAGCCTTTATTTCAGCTATTGGCTTCGATATTAGCTCGGGTGTACGGATCTGATTCTTCTTCAAGTTATAAGCCCATAACAATCCTTTTCCACCATACATCTACACACATAAAATATCCTGATTAGCATATAGTATATACACACAGCAAACAATAGTTTTATAAGAGTTATCTTTTATTTTGTTCAGTGATGAATTTATTCAATTCATCTCCTTTTAAAACTCTATATGAGTTATTTGTATTTTCAACGTTTCCCCATGTCCTAAGGTTATAGCCTAAGGTCGATCCCACCTAAGGTTTCTAACCCTAAAGCTCTGATACCAACCTGTGACGCCCCCAAATTCGGGTACTTGAAATCCGAACTCGATGCTTCACGATACCATTTCTATGAGCGGAATTCTACGAATAATAATAACAATAATATGAATAACAACTTAATTTACATAATTATCAGAGTTTATCTCCCAAGGTACGAGACCTTAAAGTACATTCCATACAATACATGATATATATATATATATATATATATATATATATATATATATATATATATATATATCATTGTCTTAATAATATAAACTATTACAGCAACTACCACAAATATTATTCAGTTAGCTTTCCTTTTCCTTTGTTTCTGCACGAGCTTTCTGTTTCTTCAAACTTAACTGAAAACATTTAAATTAAGCAAGAATGAGCATTTGAGTGCCCAGCAAGTAATAACAATAATATATATTAGCTGAAAGAATTAAATATTTTCTTTGAATGACACTTCTACAACGAATCAACAGTTCTGAAGTAAGTTGTACCAAGAATAATAATAACATAACAACTCTCTTTCACATTTTTGAAACTACGTATTGACTATAAGTACGGTTAAGTGACATATCATGAACATTGTTTTCTTTTTCGAAAAGGTTAAACAGAAATTCATCTGCAAACCGTCATAACTTACGGACACGGGGGTGATCAGCCCGTTGTGTCCTGCATTGATCAATACTACATTTTAAGAACTCTCTCCGCCTTGGGCGCATAAAAGTTTTTCCTATGTAAGGGATGTTCATACTTGTCTGGGTTCTAAAGCAAAGGTTTTACCTTGTTCAACAACAATCTATAATTCAACCTATATATATAAGGGTAATTGACAAAGGTATATCAACATGTGATTAAATATAATGATTATCCAAGTGGGGACACTTATATAACCATTTTATAGAAATTGACGAACATAATATATATCTGAATTACCATATACTAACATGTTGATAAACAATGAGCGGATATAGAATATGTCGCAGTAGAGTTGATAATATAGCATAATAATAATTTAATTCTGAAACTTCTTACTTATGTTCATTGCATAAAGAAAATGCAAAGGTAGGATACTTGCCTGAGATGCTGCTTATAATAACGCAACTTAGATTAATCTTTTATACAGCGACCTATCAGTAATAAGATCATTCGTTCGATTAGAATAATATACTATAACACATAATACTGCATTTTGCAGTCAGCACATAACCTAATCACATTATCACACATATCCAATAGTCATTGAATCATAAGTCATCATTAATACAGTCAAAATATCTAAGTCTAGATGAATTTCTGAAACATGTCGATGTACCGACAGCTTTATTGGATAATTTTTGAGTCTAAGACTATATTGTATTTCAATATCCGTAAGTATCAGTCATATTATTTTTAAATGACTTAATATAATTTTAAAACATTTATTATAATTTATCATGAATTTTCAAACATCGGAATCATATTTAAATGATTTAAAAATAAAATAATTCTATTATTATTAACATTTAATCAATATTAAGTTATTAATGAAACTGTTGCCAAAATATTAAAGTTATGTATAATAACTCAAAATGCTTTTAAAACATTTATATTACTCTTAAATGATTTTTTAAAACATTTAAAATCATTTTTAAATAATTATCATTAATATTAAAATATTAATGCACTATTTATCCAAATATTAAAAGTCATTAATTATAACTTAAAATATTTTTAATTCATTTATATCCTTTTTAAATGATTTTTAAATAAATAAAACCATTTTTAAACTATATATGTAATATAATTATTAAATAAGCTAAATATCATCAATATTAGATTAATATCATTAATATTAAATTAATAATATTTTTCATGACAAAATATCTAAAGTCATATTTTATAACTCAAAATATTTTTATGATACTATAAATGATTTTTAAAATCATTAATTCTATTTTCCATAATTATTTCATATATTTATTAAATAACTTAAACATCATTAATATTAATTAATTAATGAAATTTCATCACAAAATATTAAAATTCATCAAAAATAACTTAAAATATTTTCTAACACAATAATATAATTTTTCATAATTTTTCATGAATTAAAATAATTTATTTAATATTATAATTAAATAAATAAATACCTTTTTATATTCCAAAAATACTAAATATTTTTGAAATATACTCAAAATAGTTAAAAACTATTTTTCAGACTTTAAAATAATTTTTCAGAATTTATTAAGTATTTTTAATAATTTAAAAACAATTTTTCTAATTTTTAAATCATTTTCGGAATTTTCAGAAATTGAAACTTTTAAAATAAATCAAAACCGTTGCTAAAGGCTTTAGCGACGCTTATCTGTTGCCTTAGGTGTTCTTAAGCCTTAAGAACACTCACAAGACAGTTATCAAGGTGTCTAGTTTGACCGATTATAATTCTCAATACATTACGTTTCTGGGAAATCTAATACTTGGATCTTGTAGTGCTCATGTAATACTACAATTACCAACAAACATCATGACTTAAAAAACATCATATCTAAGAGTTATTAGCCATCAAAAAGTCAGACAAGGCTGTTTTTCGACTGAAGAACAGTCGAGGTGCCTACTTTGGATCCTTATAACTTCCAATCTGTGTATTGTTTGTGTGATCTATCAATTGGAGTGTGTAGACAACATATAGGACTACAACTACAAAGCATCATAACACATTAACATCATAACATGAGCAAGATCTAGCTGGTCAAACTTCAACACGGAATCTGCTCAAAAAATTCTAGGTTTGTGTTCTTCAGCGTTTTCGGTCAACGGGTTTTGACCATGAATAACTCCAGATCTACAAAAGCTATGAACTTGATTCTTTTTGCATATTAAAGACCACATATCCGACTACACATAACAACTTTTAAACAAAAAAAATCATGATCGAGCAAAGATTTATAAGCTCCGACATTTGCCAAAAAATATTTTCTGGACACTTAGAATATTTTTTAGGTTTGAAGAACAGCCGGTCAATGTCGGTCAACCCACTTTGACCTTAAATAAATTTTGATCAAAATAAAATATAGACCTGATTCGTTTTGGAGATTAAAGACCACATAACAAGCTACACATATCAACTTTTAGAACACAAAACACATTAAAGATCACAGAGATATAAGGCTTGACATTTGCCAACAAATCACAAAAAATGAAATTTCTAGATTTTGGAAATCTTCAAATCTGAGCTTCTAAATGCTATGGATCCAACATCTAGCAACCCAGATCATCCTTAAACACTATAATCAACATGTTCTAACATTTAAACATAACATCTAACACCAAAATTTTTAAAAAAAATCAAGCTAGAGTTTATACCTTTTCTAAGCTTTGATTCTTGATTCTAGCTACTGATTTGGTTATGGCTGATCGTGGGGCTTGATTATAGACTGATATATGATGATATTTTCGGAGGTTCTAGAGAGAGAAGCTCAAGGATGAGAGTAGGACAAAATGTTAGTGTGTGATTACATTTATTTAGCTCCAATCTATTTATAGACCAAGTGGATTGCCTTGGATGCTTGAATTGAATGATTCCATCTGATTTATTGAGCCTTGGATGCTAAGTGGGTAGGGTAGGAATGTTGGCTAGCAATGATACACCAATAATTCATTAATAATACACTAAAAGGGCATTTTAGTAATTTCCATTAAAACTCAAGGGCATTCTTGTCCAATGCGATTAAATCTAGGGTTTAATCACTAGATTGTATATCTTATAATTTCCCAAATAATTTCTAGGCTTTGGATAATTTAAAAATAATTGTACAATAAAATTTTAATTAATCACACTAATTTAAAATTAGGGTTTTTAATAGAAAAATTAGGTTTTCTTAATATTATCAATTAGGGTTTCCTAATTAATCCATTAGGGTTACCTAATTATCTGTATAATTTACTAACACAGTAATTACGATTCTAATTACGGAAATTCTAATACACAATAGAATTCATATAACGCAATTTCTACTCAGTCTTGAACTCACAACTGAGTTTAACAATTAAGGCTTAAAAATACGATATAAGGGTCATGATATAAATTTACCATAATTAACCAATCATTATCTGTCCACACATATACAGTACATATATATAGCACTGAAAATTTAAAATATATATAATATTATATTATTATTCTCATCTCTTGATAAAAATCCAATTTAGGGTTTGGATTCCATAACTGACTTATCCATCGTATACAACATCAATAATCAAGTTATAATAATTAACTTAAATATTCTGAACAGATTCATATAATAAAATATTTATTATCATAATTCTAATTGTCTCTTCATATATTATTTAAATAATATCCAATCATTTTTTCATGGAAAATAATTAATAAAAATATTTCTGCTTACAGAAATTAATTACCATAAGAATATAATTTGTAGTAATTAATAATTCTAAAATTATTTCTAATTTTTCAAGTAATAAATATATTTGCATTTATCGTACACATTACTTGACACTTATTCTAAAAAAAAAATTCATATGCAAAAATTCCTTATTTATTTTTATAGAAAATATCGGGTTATTACAGATGATAACCAAGAACAATCGCCACAGAATGCGATCCCTGACTCTCACATCAGCGGGCATGGGCTCACTCAACAGCCCACTTATAGCATCTAAGCTCAAAGGACCCGTATGGACGGTCCTACCCTTGAGTGCCTCAGTCGGAACTCTCAACATGGATATGACGGCAGTCGGGGTAATATCTGCTGTACATGGCACTGGCGCCCTGCCAAACTCCATACCGGTGATAAATCACCAATCAATCGGCGTCATCATCACCTTACAATCCAATAAATGGAGAGACTGAGTCTGGTGAAACCAGCACTCAGACAATGCCCTGAGGTAGCCCTAGGGACAACGACGGGGAAGAATAGAAAAGAACTCCCCAAAGCCCCAATCATGCACTAGACCTCGTTAATCTGGATGCAGAGCCTGATACAGGGAGTGTATGCTGAACCAGTTCCCTCGAGGCTATGTAAAGCTGGGAACCTACATCACATGCAAATTAATGTCAAAATCCTTGCTCCTCCTTAATAGGAAAAAGGAAGATCAAATCCAGCTTTGACCTCATTTACATGCAAGTAAACTGAGGGATGGCAACTCAAATCACCCAGAGGATCTAGGATAGCCACCTGAATGCCTGGGAAATCCCTACAGGGAATATGAGCAGCAAGAGTTGGAGCAGCTATCGGTACATCCTCCTCCTCATCCTCGACATCCTGTACATCAACCCGAATAGAAAGAATCACCGCCTCCGCCAGACGACGAGGCTGTCCAACTGAACGGGGTCAAGTCACTTCAGAAGCCCTCCTCCGCACACCTGAAGTGGTCCTATGGGAACTGCTGTGTTGATTCGGATCCATAATATCTGGACACAAGTCTCCAAATCACCTCAAAGAGGGTGTGGTATTTTCTAAACCTAGAGCTTTTTAAAATGCATTTAATGACCATATGCATGCATGCATTATTTTAACATACGCCTACAGTAGAGTTAAAAATGCATGACTACCCAATACCTATATTTTGAATTTTTTTTGCCATAGTTTCCTTTGTAAATAAGACTATCCACATGCACATAGGCATGACTAGATGGTCATTCAGTAGCACACCTGTACTATTTTCATTAAAAAGTCAAAGTCATCAATCCATAAGGGTAGCCTAATTACCAGGATTACTTTGTTTTATTACCTTTTCTCATTTGGTCTCAAATATGATAAGAAATAGCAAAAAAAAGGTGCCAATTTGATTGTTTCAAAAGTCAAAATTTTCACATCATTATGTTCAGCGTGGTTTAATACTAACATTTACTATATTGAATATGTTTTATCAAGACATATGAGCATGCATATTCACTACTATGTGTTTAAACACATTTCATATAAAAAGTCATTTTCCAACGAAAAAAAACTGGAAAAAAAGACATGCATATGTTACCAGGAAGTGTAGAACACTTGTACAATGATAGAATTTGCAAAAGATGCCCGAACTCAGCAGATCTGAAGAAGAGCTCATAAATTTCCTTCGCAGCGCAACTTGAAAATGACTTGTGAAAGAAACCAGCCCATTTAAATACATCCACGGCTGGCCGAAGGTCCACATGCGGCTGTAGTAGGTGTACCTGCGGCTCCCTTGGGTGGGGCCCACCCCTCCGGCTCGGTCCAGTTTAAGTTGTAAAGGAGTTCTTACAAGCTGAAAAGGCAAAATTAGGGATAAAAACGCTAAGCGATTGAGCAGAATAACCTAAAAATCCTGGTTTTCTTGGGCCCTACTAGGGCTTTCATATCATTCATTGGTATTCACCCAAACACAGGGTATACTATACCGATGATCTCAGCAGGTACAGATTACATTCGACAATACCGCACAAAGCTCCAATGCCGTCAATTTGAGGTCATCATTCTCAAGATGATCCACGACGGGGGTATCACGTATTTACATCCGTTGATACACAATCCTCGACGGGGGCATCACGCATCTTCAAATACACATTCCCCGGCGGGGGTATCACGCGTTGTCATATGTTAATGATCACATCCTCGGTGGGGGTATCACACATTTGCATCCGTTGATGCACATGTCAATGAAGGTCAAGCAACCTTGACATCACTTCATCCATTGGCAAGTAAATCCAATGAAGCGTCGGAAGCCATCCGATGATTTCAGCCGTTGATGCACACGTCAGCGAAGATCAAGCAGATACCCGGCGAGGGTATCACGCATTTGCATCCATTGATGCACATTCCCCAGCGGGGCCACCACACATTCTCAAGTTCACATTCCCCAGCGGGGGTATCACGCATTTCCATCTGTTGATGCACATGTCAATGAAGGTCAATCAACCTTGACATCACTTCAGCTGTTGACAAGTAAATCTATCGAAGCATCGGAAGCCATCTGATGATGTCATTCGTTGATGTACACGTCAATAAAGGTTAAGCAGCCTTGACATTTTCTCAGTAGGGATTTCATCTGTTGATATACATTTCGGTGAGGGTCAGGCTATCTTGATAGCACAGACTATTGGCAGTAACTCCAACAAAGCATCGTCATTGGGGAGGATTGATGATGGAATATGTTATACACATCATCAACAGAAAGAACGCATCCCCACAGAATCTCTTGTAAATGAGAGATACATCTTCAGTAAAAGTCTGTACCAAGGATTAAGGGCTTTGGTGACAATCCCAACGTCAGCATCTTAGAAGTTCGTGGTCACTTTGGATCATACGTCCAAATAGTTTACCAAGGTGGTCATGAATAACTCTGATCCTGGTAGAAGTCAAGGGGAGCCGGCAATTATCCCACCATGTTGGAGAACAATCCAACAAACCACATACATTTCCATTATGCTGCTGTAAATTGCATCATGAATATCTTGCTAAATTTCAAGTGTCTAGTATTCTTTATCATATCCATGCCATTGCATTGCATGACTATGATAAAGAGGGGCATCTATAGACACTTGAAATTTTCTGCATGCCAGTTACTAACATTGCAGGAGGGCAGAATCGTCTTTCAGTGATAACCTTGGAAGACAGCTCAACTCAATCCCAGAGACATCCCTGGGATATTTAGTATTACCATCTCGAAGATAACCCCGAGATATCCAGCTCAGTCCCAGAAATACCACCGAAAGTTTTGACCTTAACCTTGGAAAGAACACTGGGAGTTTCAGCATCAACCTCGGAGATAACCCCGAGGAATGTAGTTTAAATACCAGAAATCACACCGGAGAAGACCATGTCATCTTAGAAATAACCCCGAGATACTCAGTCTCAGTCCCAAAAACAACATCGGGAAAGATAATGTAAACCTCGGAGATAACCCTGAGGCATGCAGTTACAGTTCCAGTTCTGAAGATAACCCCAAAAATGCTTGCTTCAAACCTATGCAATCAGCTTCAAAGACTCGGTAATGGCCCCGAGGCACTCATTTCCAATGTCCAGAGATAACCCGGGGAAGTCAGGCACATCTCAGAAACAACACTGAGGACGATCAACACCTGCAGCAGTCCAATCTCAGAGATAACCCTGAGCAACGACCGTTAAATCAGCCCAAGCTGGAGATAACCACGGCGAAGGGCAGAACCGTCATCTTGCCATCCCAATCTCACTTTGCGTCCTCTCAACATTTCATACATATATACACAACAATGTCCTAAAAGAACCAAAGAGCGCCAATCCCGAGTGACTACTGCACAAGACAACACACCGGATAGAATTTGAAGCTTGAAGACCAAGGGCATGGTCCAATCTTTCTGACTTCGTACAACCTCTAATCCCATATTATTGTGTAGCTCTCGACAACAACATGCAAAAAAAGGTCTTATACACCTCAATCGGATGCTCGGATTGAAGTTCTAAAAGTTCGAGCGGACATCATATTGCATGCGTGCACGTACTTCGAGACGACCGAACCTGCGAAACCCAGAGCACCCCGAGCAGTCGTAGGTACATCTACGGCACACCTGCGGTTCCCCCTCTATAAATAGAGGGCTTAGGGCAGCCATTTTAAAGAGAGGAAAAGCTAGGAAGTCCTGTCCAATTTGCTCTATACACACTATAAACTTAGTGCTTTCTCATATTAAACACTTGTGAACTTATATATTGTTATATTTTTATCGGCGGGAGCTGAGTGTTCATCCCTTTAAAGCTATTGAAGTCTTATTTGGCAGTCCACTGTAAGCCTTCTTACACTTTCTAAAGCCTTTCTCCACTACTGTGCACACACAGTTCTTCACGTTGAGAGTCGTGTAGCGTGTGTATGCCCGGACTTCGGTCCGTGGCTTTTATTTCTTTTTGTGTATATATTTATATATATATATGGACTAACATTATCGAGTTATGCCTCGATTGAGCCTAAATTTTATACTCGGAGCGTTTATTTACTTATATATATATATATATATATATATATATATATATATATATATATATATATATTTCTGTCAGGCCTGGAGTTTACTTCGTGGCCTTTTACAGCTTTATTTACATTTTGTCCCGCCTGTAGTTTATTTCAAGGTGGTTGATTGTTTTATTGCTTTGTTTACATTTTCAATCCCCCATGGAGGTGCTTCGTGGTAGTTGATTGATTTTTATTGCTTTATTTACATTTCCAATCCCCCATGGAGGTGCTTCGTGGTGGTTGATTGGGTTTTTATATTTTATTTATATTTACAATCCCCCATGGAGGTGCTTCGTGGTGGTTGATTGTATGCACACACACACACACACACACACACACACACACACACACACACACACACACACATATATATATATATATATATATATATATATATTTAAGGCTTTTATATATTTACATTTTTTGATTCCCCCATGGAGGTGCTTCCTGATGGTTGATCAAGTCTGTATATATATATTTACAACTTTTATATATATCTGCTTACTGTTTTTATATAAATTGCTATATCATCTGAGCCTATAAATCATGTGATCACAAATTTAGTCTAATGAATCTAGATTCGGTTCCCATGATGGACATTTTCAGATGTAAGCAGCTTGTCAATTATGCACAGTGTTCGAATGTCCTTAGATGGCTTTCATGCCCACAATGAGTTTGGCACTACTTTGTACATTATTTTCTCGAAGATGATTTACATCTCGAAAATAAAAGCAATCAAGCCGAACACATAATAAAATGGAAGTATCAAATGCCTCAATTACTATTGAGCACAAGGGTTTGAAAAAACTCTTTTTACAAAATATCACTACTATATCTTATTTAAAACTGAACTTTTATACAAAATTCAAAACCTTTGCATATAGGTGCAAACGAGGCATATCACTACTTCTGAATAACTGCACATTGACCCACACACACACACATTCATATAATAGTTTATTGAAAAGTGGCGGTCATCGTGGTAACACGGATGTCGGGGGGTGCCTAACACCTTCCCTCTGCATAAGCAAGTCCCCGGACCCTAATGAATCTTGGTTTCACAGACCTGTTAAGCAGTGCCACATCACTAGGTCAATGTCTAAACCTTTTCTTGGTTGGTACAACCATTTAAAAAACCAACTGACGACTCTTATAGTCAAATCGACGACATATAAATGTCGAACCTTTTCACAACTTATTTTTTTAAACAAATCTCACTTAACATGAGAACACCAAAGAACAAGAACAGAAAAGGGACAAATAAAATCCCGACGTCGACATTATGGATTGGTGTTTCTCTTTGAGGAATCAACCACAGCTTAGATGGTCGCCGATTCTCTCGTTTATGTGAGGAGGTCGGGTAGTTCCATACCTTTAGTCTGAAGCCAATGAAATGTGGTGGATTGAAAGATGATCCCAGTATCGTTGACAAGTTTTTGTGTTTTGTTAAAGGGTGAGACCGAACCATGAATGGTTGCCTACGTACTCCTATTAAAGAGGAGATAAGGTATGCGTAGTTCAAACCTAGTGTAAGAGGTTCAACGTTGTATGTGGCAAAAGGGTGTAGAGATGTTTTGTTTTGTTTCTGTTTTTGTTTTTGTACTGAGAAGGGTGTAGAAATGTTTTTTGTTATTTTTTTTATTGCGATCGAACCATATAAAATGGTTGCCTACGTACTCCCGTGTATTGGGGAGATTAGGTCAGCATAGTTCGCCCCATGTTCAGGACGGTTTGCAGCCAATGAAAAGTTTGATCCCATATTCAGGACAAACTGTGGGGGATAAAGTTTGATCCCATGTACAGGACAAACTACAGGTGTGAAAAGTTTTAATCCCTGATGGGACAAAACTGCGGGTGTGAAAAGTTTTGAAGGCAAAGTTGTGTGAAGGATTTACTTATCCAAAACCAGGCTGCTGGTGGAAAAAGTGTGTTTGTCCCTGATGGGGCAGATGAGTGTGAATAAAGGTTGTATGTAGTGAAGGGTTAGAAAAACTTGAAATGAATGGGGATCTGGTTGTGACAACCCGAGAATTTAGAAATTTTTTAAAATCATAATTGATTGATTTAAGGTTCAATATTAGAACCTAGATAGAAAATAAGTGTATGCGCTTGATATTTTTGGGAAGAAATTTTGAGGATTTCAAAATTCTGTGAAGGATTTTGGTGAATTATTCAAGATTAAGTGTATACGTGAATATATTTTGTGTATATGGTCATTTATGTGTTCAGAATGTGGTTAAGGGTCAAGGTTTGACCAGATAAATTTTATCAGTGTCAAACCCTAAGTATATATTAAGAACGTCAACGTTCAGGTAAATTTTTTTTACGATTTCTAAGAAACCTATAAACCGGTTCTGGAAACTCTAATTTCAGTTTCGGGAATCTGAAAGCCTAATTCGGAAGTTGAAAACCATAATTTGGGAATACAAATGCCAGTATGAGGGTTAAAGGTTATTAATTATATTTAATTAGGGATAACCCTATTTGCTATTTAGAAAATCATAATTTCTGGATTAGAAATCCTAATTTATAATTAGGGAAAACCTAATTATTAATTTAATAATTCTAATATTAATTAGGAAACATTAATCCTAATTTAAAGTTATAAGTAATTAGAAAACCCTAATCTAATTAGAAAATCTAATTTCTAAATTAGAAAGATTATTTTTCTATTTAAAACCTTAATTCTTGGGTTATAAACCCTAATATACCATTTTGACCCTAATTGCTAAATTAGCAATTTTAATTAGGATTTATTAATCCTAATTAGAATGATTGAAATTATGATTAGGAAATTTTAATACAATTATAGAATCCTAATTATAATTTAGAAATATTAATTTTTATTCTTTGAAAACCTAAATTAAAAATTCTAGAATTTATTTTTTAAAACCTAAAGGGTTAAACCCTAAATCCTAAGAGTTGAAACCTAAACCCTAAGGGTTGTAACAAAAGACCATGTTGCCATTAAAATAAAAATTAAAATGGCCAAAGTACCTTTATTGCTTTATTTGACTTAACTTGCAAATGTTGTCCTAGTGTAGTTGGTGAGCAACCCTAGCCTTAGCCATGTGACTAAAAATTCATACAAAGCATCAATCTCAGTCAAATTATCAACCATATACATTGTATTCCTTATTTTTTAACAGATTAAAGTAAGAGAAAGCTCACTTGACTTTTTAAAATAGCCAAGACCATTCTCTTTCTAGAATTTCGGATTTGAGAGTGAAAGGGTGTGATAATACAAGATAATATCATATCTTAAAACTCCATGATCAGCAACAAAGGATCAGATTCAAGATCAAGCATTAGAAAGGTATAGAACCTTAATCTCCAAAATCGTATGATCTCATATTAGATGTAAGACCCCAACTTTTATAAATAAAGATGAATTTTCTATAAATATCATTTTTGAATATTATGGAGTTAATTTGATATAAAGTTATAGTTGTGGGTAATATTTATAAATTTTGTAAAGTACACAAGTTGCTATATAATATTCGATTGGTTGGAGAATATTCATTTTAACAAGGAATATTCGTACAACGGCACAATCATTGGTGGACCCCATAACGGAATTATTGTCGGATTGAGAAAACGACAAAAATATTTTATTAAAAATAACGGTGGAAGTTTTACCATTAATACTGTTGAACTACTCGGTAGTAAAAGTACAGTAATACATGTGGTTGCATAGTAGCACACGGTATTGATTATTAATGCTTATGTGAGAAGTCACTCAGCTTGATTCAATTATTGTCAGTTAATAATATGAATTATTTCGCGATAATGACGTTTTGTTTTATTCGTATTATTAACGTAATAAAACAGAAACATATTTTTATATAAAACAGAATACTTTATTAAAGTTATTCTGTAAATAGAATATATTATATTTTATTTAAAAGATTTTTCTTTAACTATGGACCGTTAGATTAAAGTAATCAATCTGGACCGTTCATGGATTAGTTACTATGCATTCTATTTTTCTATAAATAGCAGCTCATTCCTTCATTATTTCTTACGAATTCACAGAACTCTAGAGAGAGAAACTATAGAGAGAGAGAGAAGAAAAGTATTCTGCTACTTAACTACTTCCTTATTTCAGTTCTTCTTTAAAACGGTAAGGGGTGTTATTCTTTCTTATTCATGAAGAGAACTGTTGTTATTCCATTTCTTATTATTCTGTTGGAATAACCTGTATATGCGGTCTACCCTATACTTGGTGACATTCTTCTATTATTCTGTTGGAACATCTTGTTTGTGTGTTTTACACCGGACCTGGTTCCGTTTTTATTATTATTCTGTTGGAACATCCTGTCTGTGTGTTTTACACCAGACCTGGTTCCGTTTTTATTATTATTCTGTTGGAACATCCTGTCTGTGTGTTTTACACCGGACTTGGTTCCGTCTTGTTATTATTCTGTTGGAACATCCTGTCTGTGTGTTCTACACCGGACCTGGTTCCATTATTTATAATATTCTGTCAGAATATCCTGTCTGTGCGTTTACGCCGGACCTGGTTCCATTATTTATTATTCTGTCGGAATATCCTATCTGTGCGTTTACGCCGGACCTGGTTCCATTATTTATTATTCTGTTGGAATAACCTGTCTGTGCGGTCTATCGCATGCCGGGTGATTTCTTTTGTTATTTCAGTCTTTATTATACTCAATTGGTTAAGTTTTAACTTCTATACTCCATGAAATTAGTGGAATATCCTTGATAATTGTGGTTTATCCAGTATCTTTTCATGAAAATATTCTTCTAAGCATTCTTGAATTTTACTCCACAAAGCAGTATCATGTTGATAATTTGGACGTTGTTAATTATTGGATAAATTAATTCTTGAACTTGTTTTATTGAATTCTTATATCATTATCATCATCCTCATGTTTATAAAATGTTGAAAGTCATATGTGGCCTGTAGTGCATAGACGGACTTGGTATGATTATGACCAGGGATTATTCGGTATAATCATGACCGTAATGTTACAAATGATGTAGTAAAAGTCCTCATTGGCCCGTAGTGCATTGATGGATAGTTGTTGGCATGATCATGACCATTAATGAATACACGAATATCCTTGGCCATAGTGCAGGGGTGATTCGATGATGTGGATTATTTTATTAAGCTGAGTCCCAACGATAACAGTGTTGAAAAACCTTTTAAATCATAGAAGATAGTAGATTTTAATCTCTACTTGACTCTTTTAATGGATTACTTGTTCCGCTGCAGTTAAACTTGATGTTCGTTATATTTTATTAGTTTAACACTGTTGAAGGCTAATGATAATTTATCCTGCATTATCTTAGTCATAATATTTCTTACTAGGCTAGTTGAGCTCACCCTTTCTTTTACTGTTCTCTTCAGGAAATGAGAATATAGCTGGGATGAGTCGGGAAACGGAGTGATGGACCAGATGATAGTATTAGTAGTCCTTACTATTCTATTAAATAGTGTGACAATAATTGTAATGAGGACTCCTTTTGAGTTTGTATAGTCTCTAGTAGACAATAATTGTATTCAAACTCACAGTTATGTTTTGTTGTATTGTACACGACAGTTGTATTAGTAAGTTGTATTTGTATTCTGTACTATGTATCTGACGACCCAAGATGGATGATGTATACCTAATTTTAGGGGCGTCACATTAGATGTTAAGTTTTTGTGTTAAAACATGTAGTATGTAGCGTAAATAGGTGATATGGGTTGCTATATAGTGAATCCATAACATCTATATGCACAAAATAGAAGTTTTCAAAAATTTGGGAAAAGTTAAAAATGTTGTCTGACAATCATATGTCAGTGACCTTAGATCTTTATGTGTTTATGTTTTGAGTTGTTTTAAGCTTTAGACTTGTAGTCTGACAAGAGGTCTTTGATCTGGAAGTGGAATCAAAGCTATTCCATTTACAGATTTCAATATATTCATGGTCAAAGAGGGTTGACCGAGCATGACCATGAACTTTCTGGGTAACCCAGAAAGTGTAAAACCGAGCTTGACAAGATTTTTGAAGGCATTTATCTATCAGACTGTAGGTGTTATGTTGATGTTTTTTGAACCAAGTTGTAGTGTGTTGTATGGATTATAGATCCATGTTTTTATACATTTCAAAACATCACAAGATCGAATGTAGTGAGTGGTCAAACCAAGCCACTCGGTCACATTTTGTAGTTTCTAGAATTTCCAGAAATCGGATGAACGTATTTTATGACAACCTTTGAATGAACTGTATCTAGTGATTTAGATGTTGTTGAACTGATTTGTTGTAATGTAAATGTTTATTGACACATGGAGAGTAACGCCCCAAAAAATTGAACCTTTTGTAAATACTTTTACTAATGAATCAAATAATATTATTTATTATTATTATGTGTTAGTAAGATGAATGTCGTTCTATAACCTAGAATTGTAGGAACGTCGTAGAATTTTAACTACGTGAGAGAATTAAAGTGCTTGAATTTCCAAGACGAAAATAAAAGTTTTCCGAGAAATTTTTTGAAAAATACTATTCATCGTTTTCTGCTCGGGAATTATTTTTGAACTTCCAAGAAATACGTAACGTTATAAGATCAAGGCGAGATGGATTATGTAATAATAATTCAAGTATGAAAAACACAATATTTCACATGCAGACTTAATTTGAGAACATTAAGGATTAAAGACAAAATGAATGGAATGGTGGATATTGTATGAAGTACAAGTCCAATGAGAATTAAGGGACAAGCCCAAGATGTATCAAGAATTAAGCCAAGTGTTAGTTTATATAAAGCCCAAAGTAACTTAATACAAGCCCAAGAAGAATAAGCTCTGACATTAAAATAAGCCCAAATTAATATTCCATTAACTAATTAGGATCCATGGGCCACCCCATGGGTGAACTTGGTGACCAAGGATTTATTGTGGTGACTAAGAAACAAGTGTAATGACCAAGCAAAAGTTGTGCTTAGCAAGTAAACTTAGGGATTAAGTAATGAATAGTAAGGAGGTTAGTTAAGGAGGTGGGATGTTCTAATGTCCATTATACCCTCACTTTGGCTTTCCTATAAATAAAAGGAGATTGCTAGTCATTTATCAATTGTTCAAAACACTAACAACTTCTGATACAAAGCAACTTATTGGTTAGAGGGAATAAGCACTTTTAAGTCAAAACCTCCTTTACTAGGTTTCCAAGAAGAAGGAGTTAGTCATCAAAGGTAATAATCTTATGACCTAATAATCTTCTATCTCTATCATTGTAGGGTGATAAGAGAAGTGTAGTCTAATAAGCATGTATGCTAAGAACATGTAAGAATTGAATAAGCAATGGACTTAAGCCGAATAAGTTATGAATAAGTAACTTGAACCTAAATAAGTTATGAACTTATGATGAACTTGTTATATATTTGCTATATGAAGTTAGTATATTTAATAAGATGTAAGAATGTTGTTAAAGGACTTAAATCTATAATAAGTCATAAGGAATGAAAGCTTATAGTTCATAAGTTATTAAGTCATAAACTTATGAAGAATAAGCCAAAACATAGCTTGAAAATAAGTTGATGTATCATGAAAGTTGAAATGTTTATAGAATGAATTAAATCTATTTAGAACAATGATCATATCGTTAGTAAAGAAGTTATGCCGGAATTCACACGATTGGACGATAGTCGTCGAATTCGTGAAATTCTCAGAATGAATGTCATTTTTGTGTTTGAACTCGAAAACATTAGTTTTAGATGAAGATAATTCATATTTGGCATTATAGAGTTGCGAACTCGAAAATGACCGGATTCCAACTTAGAACAAAGAAATGAGCGTTGAACGTTCACGAACGTTTATCTTTTTCGTTAAAAATGAACTAATATGTGAATATTTAGCAAACGAAGTCAAATAGATAAAATTATTGAATGAACTTGTAGAGTATGTAAATTGTGAACTGTAAGCTTTTGAACGAGCAAATTCGGACTTATAACAAAGAAGTTATGCGTTCGGGAATTTCGCAAAGTTAAAAATCTGTCAAAGCTATTTGAGGCACAGAGTTGGTACCGCGGGGCCAACCCAAGGCTAAATGATGGCGCTGCAATGCCAGGCATAGTGTCATAACCTTCTGTAGTTTCATGCTGCGGCGCGACAGTTAGCACATAGACTCACGTCGTAGCGCCGAGTTCGGTCCTTAGCCACTGAAGCGTGGCGCCGCAGCGCGACATTGAGAAGAAATGGTGGTGCCGCAGCGCCAGCCCTACGGTTTTGACAAAGAAGAAAGTTTACAAGTATAACATGAATGGTAACTCATTAGTAATGAACTAAGGAACTTAACGAAGCATTGTAAGGTATTGTTAAAACTTAATTATGTTGCCCAAAGGTTGAAGATAAGTAATCAAGCATGAACATAATGTGAAGGTACGATAGATGTAACGAAAAGTCGGAACCAATAATAACAAATCTAAGTTATAATTAGATTGAGAAGAAGGGAAAGATTCATTAGGAACCATATATGTTCATTCATGACCTAATGTGTTATGTGATGTTATCATTTACTGTAGAGACTTGAGGACTTAAACGAGAACGTGTTATAGTTGTAGCAGATAATGAAGGTAAGTACTCTAACCCTTGTTCTAGTTCGATCTGGACAAGCTTTGTGATTCATGTATTCATGAACTAATGTCTGATGAAGTCAAAGTTAATTCTTTCAGCTAGACTTACGATATGTTAGATTTCTCATAATCTATCAAAGTATTGTCAATGATTTACCAAACTAATAATTGTGCGATTTTTCAAAAAGGAGACTGAGTATGCTAAAATGTTTTGTCGTCAAATGACAGACACGTGAGGTTGCCACAACTTAAACGTAGACACGTTTAATGAATGTAGTGTTGATCAACATAGAGTACTATAGGCTGATCACCTAGACGTGCTCGTATGTAATGTCATACTGACGGACTTAGTGTCGGGATGTCCTTTTCAAAAAGAACTTATAAAATGCTCAAGGTCTTGGACCGAAATTGATGTTTTACTAAATATTGTTGTTGTAAAACTTTTTGAAGGAAAAGAAGTGTTATTTTGAATTATCGATAGTACTTCACAACTATTGTTCAGTTATTGAAGATATACGATTCCTATGTTTCAAGCATGTTGTTTACTAGAAATGTTGTACTTGCTGAGCTAGTCATGCTTACCCTTGCATGAACCATATGAACACTGCTAATATCGAACGGACCGAAGGCTCTGGCAAGGATAATGGCAAGACGAAGATGAACTCGTAGAATACTTATGTAATAGTATAGGGTGAATTATTGTAATATATTTGAAATTATGACAAGAAAAAATGTATTGGTTATCGAAAACCTGGGGAAATGTTAATATTATTTTGATTATATAGAAGACAAATTCGTTCTATTGAGGCTTTTCAATTGAATGTATGTGTGAATGGTAGTACCGTGTAGCACCATCTATCGAGTTGGAAGATACCCGGATTTGGGGGCGACAGAGGTTGGTATCAAAGCATTAGGTTATAAAACTTAAGGGGGGATTTAAACCTTAAGTCATAACTTTAAGAAAAGTCAAAGAAATAAAATATGGAAATTAACCTTATCAAAATGCATTATATATGTTGTGTTTTTATTATTTTACTAGCGTTTACTAATCAAACTTATTATGTTGCTGTAGATGTCAGGAGAAAATATAGACGTACATGTAGTCAGTGAAGGGTCAGTTAATCAGATAGAGATTATATCGAACCCCATATTATCAAAGCCCGAAGTAGTGGTAGTTGAGTCTGGAGACTCAGAGAGCCTAGACTATATGTCCGTGTTTGACGACATGTTGGAGGAAGAGGTGGATGTAGTATCCTTCAACCCAGTAGCAATAGCAGCGGAGATGGCTCCGGGGGAGTCAATGATGTCATTATTTATGTCAGTGTTGGATAGAAATATCCATTACTATCAGGAGGCTAAGGAGCTAAAGGCAGAACTCCAAGTTATCATAGAGGATAAGATCGATGTGGAATCCATGTGGGAACAGGAGCATGATGAGAGGATTTTGGCGAAGGACAAGGTCCATGAGCTAAAACATGAGGTTTTTGAGCTCAGGGAGGAGCTAAAGATCAAACAGCAGAAGATAGGGAGAATGTCCTATATTCATAGGAGTTTACATGTGGACTTCCAGCAACAGGTAGCTAGTTATCCTGTAGAGGCGGGGCAGACGTGACATACTATCAGCCGTGATATTATTACCGATCTTGCCAAAGTAGATTTTGATAATTCCTTAAGACAGATGTAATCTATTAGTAGATAGAGTAGATAAATATATAAATATTGTGTATCTAGTAGTGACGTAAAACCCTCTTTTGTATAACAAAGGGTAGTCTTTTGTAAATCCCATTTTTTGAAAAGCAATTGCGGGAAAGTAATGTAATCAGCTTAGGCTGTGTAATGTAACCGATGTAGTATTATACGATAATGAATGAATCAATATAAGACTTTTTGGAACATATTGAGTAATGGATGTTTAAGTTATTGTTTAATTTGAATAATAACTAACTAACAGGAAACGAATAATAATGAAATGTGTTGTTTGTTGTAACAGCAAAATGCCGCCAAGAAGATTACCACGTAATCAAGGCGCTAACATAAATTAACCGGAGGGAGGTTTGGTTAACCCCATGCAGGAATTTGTTAATTTGCTAACAGCAGCATTTAATAGAACTGGGGCTAACATCTCCGTAAATCCTGGTGTAGTATGAGCTACCACGTTTAAGGCTTTTAAAAGTGTGGGTCCGCCAGAGTTCAAAGGAACTACGGACCCTATCAAAGCCCAAACGTGGGTGAAGGAAATCGAAAAGGCATTTGTCATAGCAAATGTCGACGAGGCCCAGAAGGTTGCCTTTGCAACCTACACGATGAAGGGAGAGGCCAACTTTTGGTGGGAGGCCAATCAGGCTAGGGCCGGGATAGAAGTTCTAATGTGGGTGAGGTTCAAGGAGATATTCTTTGAGAACTACTTTCCCACGAGCATGCAAGGAAGGATGGAGATGCGATTTCTTTAGTTGAAACAAGGGGACATGACAGTTTCCCAATACGCCGCCAAGTTTAATGAACTGACAAGGTTTGCTCCACACCAAGTGGACACCGAGGATAGGAAGGCGCGACGGTTCGAGAAGGGCTTGAAACCCTGGCTCTATAACCATATTTCTGTGTTCCAGAGTACTTCGTTTAGGACCATTTTAGAGAAGGCGATAATCACCGAAGGTGGTAGTGAGGCTCTGAGCTAATACCACAAAGATAAAAAGAACAAGGGGAAAGTGGATGGTGGAGTGAAGGTCGAAGGAGCCAATGGTAGTGGCGAGGGACAGAAGAGGAAAACATTCACCTCTGGGAATACCAGAGTGAAACTAGGAGACCTAAAAAGGAGGATGGAGGCTTGCAAGACCTGTGGGAAGACTCATTTAGGAGTCTGTCTCAAGGGGAAGGCAATATGCTACAACTGTGGATAAGAAGGCCACATTTCGCCTAACTGTCCAAGGCCGAAGAAAAACCATGGATGCTTTGTGTGTGGGTCAACTAACCACATGGCAAAGAACTGCCCAAAGAAGGGGACGGACGGGAATAGGGGCGCCAATAGTGCTAAGTTAACTATTGGGGGTCCAGCGCAGCCGGGTAGGCCGATGGCCCATACCTTTAATATGATAGTCCAAGATGCAGTTGCATCAGGGGACGTCGTCGTAGGTATTATTCCGATCAACAACATAAATGCTTACGTGTTGTTTGATTCGGGTGCTACTTGTTCGTTTATAGCATGCAATTTTGCTAAACGATTAGGATTACTCCAAGAAAAGTTGTCTATACCTTTAAATATTAAGGTAGCAAACGAAGAGTTAATTCCTGTTGATGATATTCATAGGAGTTGTTACGTAGACATACGGGGTTATAAATTACCAGTAGATTTGATACCGATAAAGTTATAAGAATTTGACGTAATTCTCGGAATGGATTGGTTGGTTAACCATGGAGCATTTATAGATTGACAAAAGAAATGCGTAAATATTAAAACATTAAGACAACCTCAGGTAATATTTTATGGTAATAAATCGTCGGGACGTTCGCGTTGTCTTACCATGACACAAACTAGGAAACTTTTGAGGAAGGGGTGTGTAGGTTATTTGTGCCATGTAGTTGATACCCAGAGAGTGGAAGCGACCATGGAACAAATACCAGTTTCCAGGACACCGTATCGTATGGTGCCAGTGGAGATGAAGGAGTTGATGGGCAATTGCAAGAACTGTTGGACAGGAAATACATTCAACTGAGTGTTTCGCCGTGGGTAGCACTATTAATGTTTGTCAAGAAGAAGGACGGATCGTTAAGACTTTGTATCGACTACCGAGAGTTGAACAAGTTAATGATAAAGAATAAGTATTCATTGTCCAGGATCGATGATCTTTTTAATCAGTTGGAAGGGGCAAAATATTTTCCCAAAATAGATTTAAGGACTAGGTATCATCAGCTGAAGGTTAGAAAGGAGGATGTACCGAAGACGACATTCAGGACTAGTTATGGTCATTACGAGTTTCTGGTGATGTCATTTGGGTTAACTAATGCACCAACTGCATTTATGGATATGATCAGAGTGTTCAAACAATATTTGGACAAGTTCGTCGTGGTGTTTATCGATGATATTCTAAGACGCCAGAAGATTATGTTGAACACCTAAGGATAGTGTTGGAAACATTAAGGAAGGAGAAGTTGTATGTGAAATTCACAAAATGTGAATTTTGGCTAAAGAGGGTATAATTTTTAGGACATGTCATTGACCATAAGGGGATTTCAGTAGATCCAACGAAGGTGGAAGCAGTGATAAATTGGGAACAACCGAAGACGCCGACTGAGGTGCTGAGTTTCTTAGGGTTAGCGGGTTACTATCGGAGTTTCATCTAGGATTTTTCGAAGATAGCTACTCCGTTGACTAACTTGACAAGGAAGGCGGTGAAATACGCGTGGACTAATAAATGTGAGGACAGTTTTCAAGAACTGAAAAAGAGGTTGAGTGAAGCGCCTGTTTTGTCATTACGCGATGACACAGTAAATTTCGTAGTTTATAGCGATGCTTTGCATAGAGGGCTTGGTTGCGTGCTCATGCATCATGGCAAGGTCATTGTGTATGCATCAAGGCAGTTGAAGGATTATGAGAAAGTTTGCCCTATTTATGATCTGGAACTGGCCGCAGTAGTTTTTGCCTTAAAGATATAGAGACATTATATTTACGGAAAAAAATGTGAGATATACATGGACCACAAGAGTCTAAAATATATCTTCACACAAAAGGAATTGAATATGAGGCAGAGGAGATGGCTGGAGTTGATAAAGGATTACGACTGTGAAATCATGTATCACCTTGGAAAAGCCAATGTAGTTGCCGACGCCATAAGTAGGAAGGGTCGAGAGAAGTTGTGTATGTTAACAGCTCAAATTGAGTTAATAATAGAGATGGCTATGATGGAAATAGAAGTTAAGTTGCCAAGAGAATCAGAACTGATATTGTTTGTGACAGAGATTCAATCTACCATTGTAGAGAGAGTCACGGAGGTGCAGCTCAAAACTGATGAGTGTGACCAGATGAAGAAACGATTAACCAATGAAAAAGATTCAAAATACAGTTTTGATAACGAGGGGTTATTAAGATTTGAGGGAAGAATTTGGGTTCCAAATGAGACAGAATTAAAGGAGCAAGTTTTACAAGAGGCTCACAGTTCGAGGTGCTCGATTCATCCTAGTAATACTAAGATGTATCAAGACCTTCGATAGAGTTTTTGGTGGCCAAACATGAAGAGAAAAATAGCCGAGTATGTGAGTAGGTGCGTAACTTGTCAGAAAGTTAAGGCCGAACATCAATGACCAAGTGGCTTGTTACAGTCATTGGAGATTCCGGAGTGGAAATGGGAGCATATCACGATGGACTTTGTGGTGGGACTTCCGACTACAACGAAAGGGTATGATGCAATTTGGGTAATAGTGGACCGGTTGACAAAGTAGGCTCACTTTCTGCCAATTAGGGTCAAATATAACTTAGACCAGTTAGCAAGACTTTATGTTAAGGAAATAATTTCCAGACATGGAGCACCAATATCGATTGTGTCAGATCGTGATCCACGATTCACATCAAATTTTTGGAGAAGTCTACAAGAGCAGTTGGGAATGTAGTTGAAGCTGAGTACGACATATTATCCACAGACTGATGGACAGAGTGAGAGAACAATTCAACCGTTAGAAGATGTGTTGAGATCTTGCGTTATGAATTTCAAGGGTAGTTGGGATGATCATCTACCATTAGTAGAGTTTGCGTATAATAATAGTTATCATGCAAGGATAGGTATGCCGCCTTACGAAGCTTTGTACGGAAGGAAGTGCAGAACACCCTTATATTGGGACGAAGTGGGAGAACGCCAAATGCTAGGACCTGAATTGGTGCAACAAACATCAGACATTGTTAAACTGATACGAAAGCGTCTAATAGCAGCTCAAGACAGATAGAAGAAATTTACAGATTCACATCGAGAAAATAGGGAGTTTGAAGTAGGCTCTTACGTGTTTCTAAAGGTTTCTCCCTGGAAAGGAAAGATACTCTTTGGAAAGAAAGGAAAGTTAAGTCCGAGGTTTGATAAGTGGGTTTTACACCTACTTATTGGATATTAATTCACGCGAACTATGTGACGCCCCCAAAATAAGTCCACGCGACCCATTCTGAGTCGCCAGATATCATACTATAAAAATCAAATACAAACTTCATTTACACAACTGTTGAACTGTCGTGCAGAGCACGACAACAGATAAGCTGTGAGTTTTAATACGAATATATATAATACTCTCGTGGTGCCTTGACCACGAGACCTTACAATTTTACCTTACATAAAGGTACGGTCAATAATTATTTTAGAAATTAAAATCTTTGGGAAGTGCTCAAGAAAACCTTCGTACATGGGAGGCCATGCGTCTAGATTATGATAGATATCATATGTCCACATAACTATCCTTGGTTGACCCAATAGACCCCAAAGAAAAACGAGAAGATTACTATCATCTTCCTTCCAACGGTGAGTCTTCTCTTGACATATAATTATCTTTGTGGTCTCCAAGTGAAAATTATATTTCAAATAAACTCCAAGATCATATAGGTAGTGCTCGTAGATATACTCAGCAAGTGGATGTGCACAACCCTATCTTATGATAACATGAAGTTGTATGTCATTAGACATCTTGTATGATAGTGGCAAAACACCTTTTCAAAGTTGGGTTCACCTCACCCTATTGGATTAACCAAATATAACTACTAAATGAACTTTTCTATACTGCTTAGGGTGAACCTTCACAGCTAGAGACTATCGTTCTAATCCTCTTAATACCCCGCTCGACCCAACTATACTTTTATTAGCTAAAAGGAATTGTGAAGAAAAAGGGTGAGCACAACTAGCCCAGTAAAGAATATCATGACTAAAGATAATTACATTATCAATAGCTTTCATCAATAATAACTCAGAGATTTAGAACATATGGTAGATGATAAAACTTTTCAACCATAGTTGCAGCGGAACGAGCAATCCATTAAAATAGTCAAATAGACCATCAGGTCTATTATCTTCTCCATGTTAAAAGTCCACCAATAATGTTTATCCCTGTAACGTCAATCAACAATTCATGTCCACAATCATATGAATAACTCATAATCATAATTGTGATTCTTAATTCCTTTTCACACCCAGGACGAAGATAATTTTCATCACCTATCTTCACCTGAAACATCAAAAATCTTGGTTATACCAAATCACAATTTATGCTCATAATCATACTAATTAAATCATCTTTGCACTACGGCCAAAGATATTCATTATTATCGCATCAATGAATTAATATTTCATTGTTGAGACTCAGCTCAATAATTAATCCACATCATCAAATCATCCCTGCACTACAGGCCAATGATATTCTTTAGTATCACAACCACGAATTATTCATGCACTACGGGCAAAAGATAATCGTGTTTTCATCAACGGTCCTGATCATGCCATAAAACAATTCATCTTTGCACCCTTGGCCGAAGAAAATCCATAGCCATAATCATACCAAAAACTGTCCATCAATGCACTACGGGCCAATGAGAACTTTTACCACATCATTTGTAACTTTACGGTCATGATTACACCGAATAATCCCTGGTCATAATCATACCAAGTCCATCTATGCACTACAGGCCACAGATGACTTTCAACATAATATAAACATGAGGATGATGACAATGATATAAAAATTCAATAAAATAAGTTCAAGAAATAATTTATCCAGGAACCAATAACGTCCAAATTGTAAACATGAAACTGTTTTGTAGAGTAAAATTCAAGAATGCTCAGAATAATATTTTCATGAAAAGATACTGGATGAAGCACAAATATCAAGGATATTCCACTAATTTCATGGAGTATAGAAGCCAAAACTTTAACCAAATGAGTATAATAGAATATATGAAACTGCAAATGGATTTTCGCCGCCATGCGGTAATCCACTTAGACAGATCATGTCCACAATTTAATAAGGAATGAATACAAAGGATCATTCACCATGATTGTGGTAATCCACATAGACAGGTTATTCAATAGAATAATAAATAATGGAATATCAGAAGAATGTCACCATGTATACGGTAGTCCGCCTATACAGGTTATTCCAACAGAATAATAAATAATGGAATAACAGAAGGATTTATCATGCGTTCGATAGACTGTACAGACAGGTTATTCCTAACAGAATAATAAAGAATGGAACCAGGTCATGCGTAAACGCACAGACATGATATTTTGACAGAATAATAAAGAACGGAACCACGTCAGGCGAAATTCACACCGACAGGATATTCCAACAGAATATTAAAGAATGGAATAACAACAGAAATCACCATGCATGCGATAGACCGCACAGATAGGTTATTCAAACAGAATAATAATTAATGGAACCAGGTCAGGTATAGTACGCATCGACAGGATATTCCGACGGAATAATAAAGAACGAAATAATAGAAGAATTTCGCCATGTATGTAGTACTTCGCATAAACAGGTTATTCCAACATAATAATAAAGAATGGAATAACAGAAGTTCTCTTCATGAATACAAAAGAAATAATACCCCTTACGGGTACAACAAATAATATCCCTTACCTTAAGAAGAAGAGTACTCCGACTGGTAGGGCGAGAATATACTTGAAGAAAACTTGCACTATCTTCTACGCTCAAATCTTTCTTAAACTCTAAAGAAATACGCTCGAGATTACAGAAGAAGAACTCTCTCTATAGTTTCTCTCTCTAGAGTTTCAATAAATTCGTAAGAAATAATGAAGAAATGAGCTTCTATTTATAGAAGAATGGACTACATAGTAACTAATTCATGAGCGGTCCATATTGATTTACTTTTAATCAGACGGTCAATATTTAAAACAAAATCTTTTAAATAAAATATAATATATTCTATTTATAATCTAATAAAACGAATAACTTTATAAAATTATTCTGTTTTATATAAAAAGATTTTACTATGCAAAATACTATGCAGGCACTATGCAATACTATGCATAGTAAAATATAATATATTCTATTTATAGAATAACTTTATAAAAGTATTCTGTTTTATATAAAAAGATTTTACTATGCAAAATACTATGCATAATGGAATATAATATATTTTATTTATAGAATAACTTTATAAAAGTATTTTATTTTATATAAATTTTTTTTCTGTTTTATTACATTAATAATATCAATAAAATAAAACTGAGTGACTTATCACTTAAGCATTAATAATCAATATCGTGTGCTACTATGCAACCACGCGTATTACTGTACTTCTACTACCGAGTAGTTCAACAGTATTAACGGTAAAACTTCCGCTGTTATTTTCATAAAATATTTTTGTCGTTTTCTCAATCCGACAATAATTCCGTTCCGGGGTCCACCAATAATTGTACCGTCGTACGGATATTTCCCGACAAAAAAAATATTCCCCGACCAAACGAATATTTTATAACAACTTGCTTACTTTGCAAAAAAAAATTTAAATATCACCCTTACCTTTAACCTTTTATCAATTTAACCGTTTACGAAATAAAATAATAATTATAAGAAAATTGAATACTTTCATTTCATAAAATTTTGGATCTCACAAACTATGCCCATCTCAAGTATATTTTATTGTGTTTTTACTACATTTCATGTTATTTTGCATTGCATTTACTTAAAACTCCTTTGGTGTGAAAGTGCAGGATATGGCATGATTTGGTGATGAAAATGGCATGAGGCTATAGGATGCATGGCGTGAGGATCTAGTGTAGCAAGGAAACCAAGCATGACGAGGATGAACTGCTCAACAATTCAGTAGCAGCAGCAACAATGCAGAACCAGACTCAGAAGCAGCAAAACAGAGTACAGACTGCAAGCCGCGCGGCCGCGCGACAGAACGAGCTTTAGGACGCTCGCCCGCGCGAGCCACCGGCTGGACATGCAGAACACACTACAAGTCACTCGCCCACGTAAGGAATGCAAAGGAGGGGCGAGTGGCCGCGCGCGATGCCTGATGCTACTGAGCTGTTTATTTTAATTTCTAATTTTAAGGGTTGTAATTAATTAAAAATGTTTTTCTGACTAGTGTCAAAAGACTCATTGAGTACTTTTGACGTATTTTCATATTGGAGCTAGGGTTTACACGCTGAGAGAGATTCCAACAGAGAACGAACCCTAAACTCCATCTTTTCTAATTCTTCTTGGGATTTTCTATCAGTGTGGATTATTATTATTATTTTGCTGGATTTATATGAGGAATTGAACGTTACTAGTGGATGATAATCAACAATCGGGTTTGATCGTTTCTATCCTTCATCTTTGAATTGTATACTTATTAGCCATGTTTAGCTTTGATCCCATAATGGCTTTTGGTTCAGTCATGAAGTAAACTCCTTTATGGGATTCTAACGGATTTTAGTATGTAGTTTAATTGCATGCTTGAATGCTGAACTATTTTACATATTACATAGGATTTCTATCATGGTTGTTTTGCATGTATGAATGCTTGATCACCATTCATTTTCAGTACTTGTATTGAATTGACAATGAACATGCGAGTATGGATTGCAATTATGATAGCATACGTATATGAGGCTGTTTTATATGGCTTGTGTATTTCGTGAACCAGATAGACATATACTGTTTCAACGTATGAGTTAAAATAAGGGTTTGTGTGACACACCCAAATCCTGGTACTTCATTTCCTCAAGATTTGGTGTTCACGTAATCAAAACATTCATTACTAACTACCCAGTTGATAAAATTGAATAAATAAAACCTGCCCATACATGGTTAAACTTAAATAAAAAATCTCCCAGGTTATCTAACCTTTACAAACAATCATTCAAATGCGGAAAATTAAATAACTTCATTACAATCTTTAAACAAGTCTGAAAATAAACTATTCAATCTATCACAGGTCTTCAGCATTGTTTCATCTTTCCTTTCCCTTTACTGGTGCTAGGTACATCACCAGTTTCAACCTTAGCTGTAAGAAATTTTACAGGCAAGAGTGAGCAAACAAGGCCCACTTGAAATAACAGTAAGTAAATCAGTTAACTTTACATCATGTACCAACATTAGGTTTAATAGAACTGAACAATAAATTCTATTACTTTTTAAAAACTTTAATCAATTACTGAGGGTCTAATGACCACGAATCATGTCCACAGTTATAAGTAATTTTTCAACTTAAACTTTAACAGTCATAAGACTATAAGGACTTCACGTACTTAGGGGGATCAACCCTTCGTACAATGTATTGTGCACAATCATTTCAACGCTAAGCGTAACCTCTTATAAAAGAGTTGTTCTTCTCAGTATTTAGAATACAAGTCCGTACCAAAGTGAGTTTGGTTTGGATACATCATGGGGTAATTTAGAATTCAACGGTAATCAACTAAGGGTTAGTTGATTACAAACAACATAACTGTATACTATGGAATAATCATAGTTGAATTGATATTTATAAACTAACATCATGCTTTAGGAATAATTTAATAGCATAATCATGGAATAATCATAACATGCATCCTCATAAACCAATAGATACACGAGCTTAATCAACAATAAACAATCTAACTCTACGAAAGTGTAAAGTTAGCAATTTATACAATTGAAATGGAATTAAAGCGATAATGTGTTTAACGAATTCAATCTTGTACAATGAAGTTCTAGCATTAGATAAAACTTGCTCAATATCAAAAGATAAGGTTTAGAAAACTTGCTCAGTTATAAAAATAGAGTTAAGGAAACTTGCACAATGAAGTTTTTGAGTTAGAGAACTTGCATAAGTATAACATAACAGTGAAAAGTAACCTTGCTGAATAATAAAGTAGAAAAGGTTAGGGAACTTGCCTCGCGTGTAGGTTAAACAATTACTATTCACGTTCACCCCAAGTCCTACACATACCATATGCATTGACAATACACATTAGTTACACTAACATTACCTTTATGAGTTCCTTTATTACTCTTAGTATAGCTACTAACTAAGTTTAAGTTTAAACAACATCACATCTTTCATGAACATTACTTTTTAGCTTTATTACAACTACTTAAATGATCATGTCATTGCACCACGTGTACATTAACAACTTAATACAACATCCTAATACATGTCCAATATGTTATCATTAAGTTATACTAATACCCAAAGGGTTGCACTTGCATTCGTGCATCCCGACGCCCTCCGATTGGCTCTAAATACACAACAGTCCTAAAGATGGCCATTTTGACTACTGTTACGGACCTCAAATTAAAACACTTAAAGAATGAAAGTTGTAGTTCTACTCGTCCTCTTTCTGAAACATCTTGAATTACCTAAATCGGAGTTCGTATGAAAAAGTTATGGCCATTTTACTACAGGAGGCCAAAACTGCCCAACTAGGCCACTTTTCCGGCGCCGGGGCGCGGAACAGTAGCGCTGGGGCGCGAGCTACGGCGCTGGGGCGCGAGCTACAGCGCTGGGGCGCGAGCTACGCCCCATTTTGGCGCTGGGGCGCGAACCATGGCGCCAGGGCGCGAAATTTGGCGATGGGGCGTGAATTTTGACGCTGGGGCGCCGAAACTCAGAGGAACAAACGAAGAACAGAGCCAAAACTACTGTCTTAATTTCTTAACAACAATTCACCCCAACAACATGTATAACTAATATAACTTACACATAATTGCTATCAATCATCCATATATCCATCACCAATCATTAATTATCAATACCATAAACTAATTCTTTGAAACACTGTGTTTTAAAGTAAAAAAATCCATTGATGAAATATAATTTACAGTGAATGAAAATTTCCACCGTTATCAACAAATTTTGATTCCTTAAAATACAACTATACCAACATAACAAATTAACATGTATAGTTCAACTCCTCAGTTAGCATACAATTTATAGAATCACATACAAATTTTGTTATTTTTCAAAACATATGTTCGTATATAAATTTTCACTGAAAAACCAAGTTATCTTCCTCAATGATAATTTAGCATACAACACCTACACACCTATATATACATGCTAGTTATAACAACACAACATGTAATACCAAAACAATTTCTGGAACAAGGTTTACAGACAAATTTGGTAAAACTTATACACGGTTATGACAAGAAAACAAAGACATACAATTTCTCAAAAACTATATAACGTAAACATATATTATAAGGTTTGTACAACCTACCTTTAATTTATAGAAAACTTATAAATCAAAACTTGTTTTGGACAATCTTGCACTTGTCTTCTTCTCAAAATCTCCGAACTTTTCCTTTCTCTTTTCTTACTTCTCTCAATAATAGAGTAGGTACTAACAATGAGCGTAAACCCAAAACTGATATACGTAGAATAAAACGGATATGGCAATAATAAGCCTACTTATTATATCAGTTATTAAATATATAACGTATAACTTATAAATATAAATATATTTCATTTATATATTTGTTTTATTTTATTAATAATTTTAATTCAAAAGATACCCAAAAGCCATAAGGCTTCATTTGGCAACCCATTTAAAAATTAAGGATTAATACTTAAGCCTTATTTGGCAAAGAACACTTAAGCCTTGTTTGGCAAAGAACTAAATTAAACTACTTTAATTTAATTTAATAACTCTTTATAACATAGTTATTTGTTACTCTTTATGAAATAACAATTTATTAAATAATTCACCTAATCACATAACTTAATCCACATTAATTATTTAACAAATAAATAATTAACTAATCACATTAATTATTTAACAAATAGATACTTAGCTAAATCAACTCAATCAATTTGAATAATTACTTATTCAATAATAAACACATCCATTAAATATTTATATAAATCAATAAATATTTATTATAACACTTTAAAATTATGGAATGTTACATCATTCCTTCCTTACAAGGATTCTGTCCTCAGAATCACAACTCAAACGAATCATTCGTTACATTCTTCCCTACTTACAAAGATTATGTCCCCAGAATCGAAGACACGGATTAAACAAATAACTCAGGGTATTCTTTCATCATTTTCTCTTCGAGTTCCCACGTAGCTTCTTCAGCGCTATGGTTCCTCCATATCACCTTCACAGAAGGTATCACTTTATTTCTGAGCACTTGTTCTTTCCTGTCGACTATCTGGATAGGAACCTCTTCATAAGATAAATCTTTCTCGAACTGCAACGGTTCGTACTCGATTACGTGCTTGTAATCGGGTTTATATGGTCGTAACACTGAAATATGAAAAATATTATGAATGTTTTCCAACTCTGGAGGTAGAGCTACCTCATAAGCTACCTCTCCAACTTTTCGCAGCACTTCAAAGGGTCCAATAAACCTCAGGCTTAGTTTTCCCTTTTTACCGAAACGAATTTTCCCCTTCCAAGGAGAAACTTTTAGGAATACATAGCTTCCTATGTCAAATGCACGATCTTGCCTGTGTTGGTCAGCATACTTCTTCTGTCGGTCTTGAGCTGCTACCAATCTTATCCTGATGAGTTTGATAACCTCAGCAGTTTGTTGCACTAATTTTGGTCCTAACAGTTGACGTTCAGCAACTTCATCCCAGTACAGTGGAGTTCTGCACTTTCTGTCGTATAACGCTTCGTAAGGCGGCATGCAGATGCTCGCGTGATAACTATTATTGTAGGCAAATTCCACCAACGGTAATTGCTCTTCCCAGCTTCCTTTGAAATCCATGACGCATGCTCTTAACATATCTTCTAATGTCTGGATCGTTCGTTCGCTTTGGCCATCTGTTTGCGGATGATATGCCGTACTCAT
The DNA here is from genome assembly GCA_016801055.1 of Panax notoginseng. Taxonomy (NCBI): domain Eukaryota; kingdom Viridiplantae; phylum Streptophyta; class Magnoliopsida; order Apiales; family Araliaceae; genus Panax; species Panax notoginseng. The sequence continues at coordinate 57,616,107 of CM029015.1, forward strand.
TCGCAACTGTGTTCCCATACATTCTTGTAGTCTCTTCCAAAAGTTTGACGTGAACCTCGGATCTCTGTCTGACACAATTGACACTGGAACTCCATGTCTTGCAACAATCTCTTTAATATATAGTTTTGCCAGCTGATCAAGATTGAATCTAATCTTTATTGGCAAAAAGTGTGCAGATTTTGTCAGTCTGTCTACTATTACCCAAATTGCATCGTATCCTTTCTGAGTAGTTGGAAGACCCACCACAAAATCCATCGCGATATGTTCCCACTTCCATTCCGGTATTTCCAACGGTTGAAGTAATCCGCTGGGTCTTTGATGTTCGGCTTTTACTCTTTGACATGTCAAACATTTAGCCACGCATTCTGCGACATCCCTTTTCATATTCGGCCACCAAAAATGTGGGCGTAAATCTTGATACATCTTCGTGCTTCCTAGATGAATCGAATATCTTGAGCTATGAGCTTCGGTCAGGATTTCATTTTTCAGTTCTGGTGTTGCTGGAACCCAGATTCTTCCCTTGTACCGTAGTAATCCTTCGGTATCGACCTTGTATTTCGTATTGTTACCATCAACCATATTCTCTTTTATCTTTCCACATTCTTCATCTTGTAACTGAGCGTTTTTCACCTTGTCCAGTAAAGTTGGACCTGCTTCTAGATGAAATAGTCGTTCGTCGGTTTCCTGTGGAAATTTGATTTCCTGTTCTAACTTTGTCATTGCTGAAATGAGCTCCTCCTGAGTTGTTATCAACATTAATTTTTCCCGACCTTTCCTGCTTAAAGCATCTGTAACCACATTCGCTTTGCCCGGATGATAAAAGATCTCACAATCGTAATCCTTTATCAATTCCATCCATCTCCTCTGACGCATGTTCAGGTCCTTCTGATTGAAAATATACTTCAGACTTTTGTGGTCTGTGTAGATCTCACATTTCTCTCTATACAGATAATGTCTCCATATCTTGAGAGCAAATACCACTGCAGCCAATTCTAAATCATGAGTCGGGTAACCTTTCTCGTAATCCTTCAGTTGTCTTGATGCATAGGCAATAACTTTACCGTTTTGCATAAGAACACAACCCAATCCTTTGTGTGAGGCATCACTATACACCACAAAATTTTCTGTATTATCCGGTAGGGTTAACACAGGTGCCATACTTAGCTTCTTCTTCAAATCTTGGAAGCTCTCTTCACACTTTTCCGTACAAACGAATTTCACAGCTTTTCGTGTCAAATTTGTTAACGGAGTGGCTATCTTAGAAAAATCTTGTATAAATCTTCTATAATAACCGGCCAGCCCCAAGAAACTCCTCACCTTCGAAGGTGTTCTTGGTTGTTCCCAATTGATTACAGCTTCCACTTTCGATGGATCTACTGAAATCCCATCTTTGTCAATCACATGACCCAAAAATTGTACACGATCGAGCCAAAATTCACACTTAGAGAACTTCGCGTACAATTTTTCCTTTCTTAGTGTCTCCAATGTCAGGCGTAAATGTTCCACGTGTTCTTCTTGAGTTTTGGAATACACCAGAATGTCGTCGATAAACACCACTACGAACTTGTCTAAAAATGGTTTAAATACCCTGTTCATCAAATCCATGAACGCGGCAGGGGCATTTGTTAAACCAAAAGACATCACCAGAAACTCGTAATGTCCGTACCGAGTTCTGAATGTCGTTCTAGGTATATCCTCCTTTCTTACCTTCAATTGGTGATACCCACTTCTCAAATCTATTTTCGAGAAGTATTTAGCACCCTTCAACTGATCAAACAAGTCATCTATTCTAGGTAACGGATACCTATTCTTAATAGTGACCTTGTTTAACTCCCTATAATCAATGCAAAGACGCATTGATCCATCCTTCTTCTTCACAAATAATATTGGCGCTCCCCACGGTGACACGCTTGGTTGAATATACTTCTTGTCCAGTAGTTCTTGCAGTTGCACCATGAGTTCCTTCATTTCTACCGGAGCCATTCTGTACGGGGCCTTCGATATAGGTGTTGTTCCCGGCACTAAATCGATTACGAACTCAATTTCTCGGTCAGGCGGAAGTCCTGGCAAATCCTCTGGAAACACGTCTTCGAATTCTCTCACTACCGGTATTTCTTCTAGTGTTACCCCTTTCTTCTGAGTATCGACTATGTAAGCTAAATAGCCCACACAACCTTGACTCAACAATTTCTTGGCCTGCATAGTCGTCAGACATTTCATTTGTCTAGGCGACTTGCTACCATAAAATACTACCTTTGACGGAGTCATAAGGTTTACACACTTCTTTTGGCAGTCAATTACCGCTCCGTATTTGAACAACCAATCCATTCCCAAAATTACATCAAAGTCCCCGAGTCTAATCGGAATCAAATCTACCAACAAGATATTCTCCTTAATGTTCACCCTACAGTTCTTGTATACGAATCTAACAGGGATTCTTCCCTATTCGCAATTTCTATGTTCAAAGGAAAATTCATTTCTTCTCTAGGCAATTCTAACCTCTTGGCAAATTCATCAGATATAAACGAGCAAGTAGCACCCGAATCAAATAATACATATGCATTAATATCATTGATTGGGATAATACCCGACACTACATCTTTTGATTGCACATCATCTTGCACAGTCATGTTGAAGGTTCTGGCTGTGGGTTTGTTTGATGCTGCAGGTCCTGTAATGGCCCATGTACTTTCATTGTTACCTCCATTGCTTCTAGTTGTTCCTCCCTCCTTCTTCTTAGGGTATTCACAAGCAAAATGATCCTTGGATCCGCACGTGAAGCACGCCTTCTTCTTTGGTTGAGTGCAATTTGGGGCGATGTGACCCTCCTGGCCACAATTGTAGCAAACTCGTTTCCCCATCAAGCACTCACCCTTGTGAAATTTCCCGCATGTCGCACATGCTTCAAACTTTTTGTTTTGCTGGTTACCCTGCTGGTTTCCAGCTCCCCCGTTCCCATTCCACTTCCTCTTCAAGCTGTTGTTGTTGCTGTTGTTGTTATTTCCACTGCTGCCACCTCCATTCTTCATTTCATTCTCATTCTTCTTCTTCTTTTGTTCTTGGTTGAATTTGGTCACCGCCTCTCCTCCACCTTCAGCGAGTATTGCTTTCTCCATTAGTGTTGCAAATGTCTTCAACTGGAACAGGGAAATCCTACTGTACAGCCAGGGCTTCAGTCCCTGTTCAAACCTCTTCGCTTTGCGTTCGTCTGTGCTAACCTGATATGGCGCAAACCTCGCCAACTCGTTGAATTTTGCGGCATACTCGGATACCGTCGTCGTCCCTTGCTTCAGCTCCAGAAATTGTACTTCCAGCTGACTCTTTGAACTCTCCGGGAAATAGGTCTCGAAGAACAGTTCCTTGAACCTATCCCAGGTCATCACTCCTGGCCCTTCCCGAGTTTTATTGGCTTGCCACCAATAACTAGCTTCTGCTTTCAACATGAAAGTTGCAAAAGCAGTCTTCTGCTCATCCCCTACCCTAGCGACATCGAACACCTTCTCTATTTCCAAAATCTAGGTTTGTGCTTCGACTGGATTCATGGACCCACAGAATTCAGGTGGTCCAACCGCCTTGAAATCCTTAAACGTCGTGCCTTGGTTTTGAGGTTGATTTTGCAACGCTCCTGTCAATAGTGTCACTAGTTGTTGAACGGGATTCGCATCAACATTATCGTTAGCTTCTTCGATGGTTCTCTGTCGTGTTGGATGACGTCTGGGAGGCATTTTCTGTTTAAAATAAAACATCTATTAGACCATTACTCAACTCCTTTAAGTATTTCTAATTAATTTGCCTCAACAGAAAATAATCACATAGCACATAATACTTTGAATAAAATAATAACTTTTATTTATTCATAATTTTTTGAAAACATAACACAATAGCATCTCTGCTATCTACATTACTTTCCTGAACTACAAAAGTTTCAGGGCAACATCATCATTCTCATATCCCATGGTTACTTAACACTCGGGACTTACACATTATTTAACACTTATTACTTGCAAAACAGACAAAATTCCTACGATGATCTATTAAAATAATCAGTCGCCTTTTGACGCTCTTCTTCCATAACACGGAACATGGTTCGGCGATCTAACACGTATGATGGTAGAGTCTCGAACTGAATTGGATAACCCATGACCCGATCTTGAGCTCGATTGATCACGATATTAAATACTTTATCCATCTCTTCCATCTTCCTCCTCTTTGATTGTGCGTGCCTTACTGCTCTTCCAGTTCGTTGATAAGCTTCCTCGTATGCATCTTCAGCACTTATCCTCTTAGCTGCTTCTTCTCTCAGCATGCCCTTCAGTTCAGCAACCATCTCGATCAACTGTTCCTTCTCCCCTTCAGTCTGTGTTAGTTTTTCCTTGGCGTTTGTCAGTCGTTCCTCACGATCCTGGATCTCACCGTCTTTTTGTGTAATTGTAGTCTATTGTTCAGCTACTATTTCCTGCAACTCCTCAACTATATCCTGAAGTTCCACGTTATGGTCATGCACCTCATCGTATACACGTCCAGCAATCGAGTTAAGCGGAATCCTTTCCTCCTCATCCTCGTCATCCTCATCCTCCTGTGGTAACTCCACGGGATCCTCCTCATCCGTCTCCATATCATCATCCTCATCTTCAACCACTGTGACCAACGGGGCTGACTCCCGCGGCAGTAGTTGTTCCCAAACTATCTGAATGTCGCGAGGCTCCTCCTCTATAGGCATTTGAGGTCCCTCCTCCCTAGTCTGACTAGATTCTCCGACATTAGTCATCCTGACAATAAAATTTTAAAGTTTTAGTTATTAATCATTCTACTCGACACTCGCGAGCACATAAGTTATAAACACATAATCACATAAGTGTTTTATTACTTCTTCCTTGAAACTCGATAAGAGTTATCTTCACTATCTTTTCAAAGGTTACTTCCTAAGGCTTTTTCCCCCACCTAAGGTTCATAACCTAAAGCTTTGATACCAACTTGTGACACCCCCAAATCCTGGTACTTCATTTCCTCAAGATTTGGTGTTCACGTAATCAAAACATTCATTACTAACTGCCCAGTTGATAAAATTGAATAAATAAAACCTGCCCATACAGGGTTAAACTTAAACAAAAAATCTCCCAGGTTATCTAACCTTTACAAACAATCATTCAAATGCGGAAAATTAAATAACTTCATTACAATCTTTAAACAAGTCTGAAAATAAACTATTCAATCTATCACAGGTCTTCAGCATTGTTTCATCTTTCCTTTCCCTTTACTGGTGCTAGGTACATCACCAGTTTCAACCTTAGCTGTAAGAAATTTTACAGGCAAGAGTGAGCAAATAAGGCCCACTTGAAATAACAGTAAGTAAATAAGTTAACTTTACATCATGTACCAACATTAGGTTTAATAGAACTGAACAATAAATTCTATTACTTTTTAAAAACTTTAATCAATTACTGAGGGTCTAATGACCACGAATCATGTCCACAGTTATAAGTAATTTTTCAACTTAAACTTTAACAGTCATAAGACTATAAGGACTTCACGTACTTAGGGGGATCAACCCTTCGTACAATGTATTGTGCACAATCATTTCAACGCTAAGCGTAACCTCTTATAAAAGAGTTGTTCTTCTCAGTATTTAGAATACAAGTCCGTACCAAAGTGAGTTTGGTTTGGATACATCATGGGGTAATTTAGAATTCAACGGTAATCAACTAAGGGTTAGTTGATTACAAACAACATAACTGTATACTATGGAATAATCATAGTTGAATTGATATTTATAAACTAACATCATGCTTTAGGAATAATTTAATAGCATAATCATGGAATAATCATAACATGCATCCTCATAAACCAATAGATACACGAGCTTAATCAACAATAAACAATCTAACTCTACGAAAGTGTAAAGTTAGCAATTTATACAATTGAAATGGAATTAAAGCGATAATGTGTTTAACGAATTCAATCTTGTACAATGAAGTTCTAGCATTAGATAAAACTTGCTCAATATCAAAAGATAAGGTTTAGAAAACTTGCTCAGTTATAAAAATAGAGTTAAGGAAACTTGCACAATGAAGTTTTTGAGTTAGAGAACTTGCATAAGTATAACATAACAGTGAAAAGTAACCTTGCTGAATAATAAAGTAGAAAAGATTAGGGAACTTGCCTCGCGTGTAGGTTAAATAATTACTATTCACGTTCACCCCAAGTCCTACACATACCATATGCATTGACAATACACATTAGTTACACTAATATTACCTTTATGAGTTCCTTTATTACTCTTAGTATAGCTACTAACTAAGTTTAAGTTTAAACAACATCACATCTTTCATGAACATTACTTTTTAGCTTTATTACAACTACTTAAATGATCATGTCATTGCACCACGTGTACATTAACAACTTAATACAACATCCTAATACATGTCCAACATGTTATCATTAAGTTATACTAATACCCAAAGGGTTGCACTTGCATTCGTGCATCCCGACGCCCTCCGATTGGCTCCAAATACATAATAGTCCTAAAGATGGCCATTTTGACTACTGTTACATACCTCAAATTAAAAAACTTAAATAATAAAAGTTGTAGGTCTACTCGTCCTCTTTCCAAAACATCTTGAATTACCTAAATCGGAGTTCGTATGAAAATTTTATGGCCATTTTACTACAGGAGGCCAAAACTGCCCAACTAGGCCACTTTTCCGGCGCCGGGGCGCGGAACAGTGGCGCTGGGGCGCGAGCTACGGCGCTGGGGCGCGAGCTACAGCGTTGGGGCGCGAGCTACGGCCCATTTTGGCGCTGAGGCGCGAACCATGGCGCCAGGGCGCGAAATTTGGCGCTGGGGCGTGAATTTTGACGCTGGGGTGCCGAAACTCAGAGGAACAAACGAAGAACAGAGCCAAAACTACTGTCTTAATTTCTTAACAACAATTCACCCCAACAACATGTATAACTAATATAACTTACACATAATTTCTATCAATCATCCATATATCCATCACCAATCATTAATTATCAATACCATAAACTAATTCTTTGAAACACTGTGTTTTAAAGTAAAAAAATCCATTGATGAAATATAATTTACAGTGAACGAAAATTTCCACCGTTATCAACAAATTTTGATTCCTTTGAAATACAACTATACCAACATAACAAATTAACATGTATAGTTCAACTCCTCAGTTAGCATACAATTTATAGAATCACATACAAATTTTGTTATTTTTCAAAACATATGTTCGTATATAAATTTTCACTGAAAAACCAAGTTATCTTCCTCAATGATAATTTAGCATACAACACCTACACACCTATATTTACATGCTAGTTATAACAACACAACATGTAATACCAAAACAATTTCTGGAACAAGGTTTACAGACAAATTTGGTAAAACTTATACACGGTTATGACAAGAAAACAAAGACATACAATTTCTCAAAAACTATATAACGTAAACATATATTATAAGGTTTGTACAACCTACCTTTAATTTGTAGAAAACTTATAAATCAAAACTTGTTTTGGACAATCTTGCACTTGTCTTCTTCTCAAAATCTCTGAACTTTTCCTTTCTCTTTTCTTACTTCTCTCAATAATAGAGTAGGTACTAACAATGAGCGTAAACCAAAACTGATATACGTAGAATAAAACGGATATGACAATAATAAGCCTACTTATTATATCAGTTATTAAATATATAACGTATAACTTATAAATATAAATATATTTCATTTATATATTTGTTTTATTTTATTAATAATTTTAATTCAAAAGATACCCAAAAGCCATAAGGCTTCGTTTGGCAACCCATTTAAAAATTAAGGATTAATACTTAAGCCTTGTTTGGCAAAGAACACTTAAGCCTTGTTTGGCAAAGAACTAAATTAAACTACTTTAATTTAATTTAATAACTCTTTATAACATAGTTATTTGTTACTCTTTATGAAATAACAATTTATTAAATAATTCACTTAATCACATAACTTAATCCACATTAATTATTTAACAAATAAATAATTAACTAATCACATTAATTATTTAACAAATAGATACTTAGCTAAATCAACTCAATCAATTTGAACAATTACTTATTCAATAATAAACACATCCATTAAATATTTATATAAATCAATAAATATTTATTATAACACTTTAAAATTATGGAATGTTACATCATTCCTTCCTTACAAGGATTCTGTCCTCAGAATCACAACTCAAACGAATCATTCGTTACAGTTTGTGCTTAAATTCACTATGATTGCAATTTCGCATAGACATATAGTGATTTTGGTTGTATTGATGATTACATGGAGTTTATTGCTTGTGGATGTTGTGTAAGTAGGTCATAGTGCATTGAAAAATGGTTATGACTCTATTAGTGCTCTTAGCTACTTTCTAGTGATATGTGAACCTTTCTTGCATGATAGTGGTAATTAGATGAAGTTAGGATCCCATTATTTCCAGATTTGGTTTATTCTATTATTATTTATGTTTTAGTTATTATTTGCAATTAGAGTAATTCACCAATATAGTCATTAGTTTAAGCATATAAATATAGTTATTTAATTGATGTGTAGTGATTTAAATTAGACAACTTTCTCTGTGGGATCGATACTTTACTTACTCTGTATTACTTGTTGACACATGTATGCTTGCATGGGTTAGAGCTCTTTTGTTAGAACAAAAAAAATAGGCAACAAGTTTTTGGCGCCGTTGCCGGGGAAATGCGTTTAATTTAAATAATTATCATCAGTTTTAAGTTATATTGTATGACTTAGACAATTCTGATCGTTTCTCATTTTTATTTTTGTTTTGATTTTGGTTTCAGGTACTTGTAGATTTTTATGCACACGCGATCATCCAACTCAGAATTAACACCAGCGCATGATAACATTAACGGAAGAGGTTGGAAGGCAGGTGTGCGGAGAAATTTGCAAGCTCAGTTAGAAAGTACTACATCTAATATGGCAGCCGAGGGACAATGAGAAGAGCAAAGAGAGGACCATAGGGCTCTGAGGGAATATTCCATGCCGAATATTAATGGACTTCAGTCTAGCATAGTCAGACCAGCAATAGCAGCTAATATATTCGAGATAAAAATAGGCACTATCCAGATGGTGCAGAATTCGGTACAGTTTGGGGGTGCCGCTACAGATGATCTAAATGAACACCTGTTGAGCTTTATTGAGATATGTGACACGTTCAGATATAACAGGGTGATACAACACAGTCTATAATGGATTGGGATATAACGAAGCATGGGAGAGATACAACGTGATGCTAAGGAAGTGTCCGCACCATGGAATGCCATATTGGATGGTGATCAACACAGTCTATAATGGATTGGGATGGAAGTCTAGACCGATTGTAGATGCAGCTGCAGGAGGGGCATTATGGGCACAGAGCTATGAGGAAGCCTATAACCTCATCGAGACAATGGCATCAAATGATTTTCAAAATCGTACATCTCGGATGCCACAACCCAAAGTTATAGGTTTGTTGAAAGTGGATGCTATTACGTAGTTGTAGGCACAGATGGCAGCTATGGCAAAGAAAATAGATTCAATAGCCAAGAGTAAAGTGAAAATAATTTCCTTCGTATGCGAGATATGTGCGGGGTCACACTCGACAGATCAGTGTGCTATCAGCTCGGAGTCAGTACATTATGTGAGTAATTACAGGACAGATCAAGGACAATTTCATAACACATACCACCCTAACAACTAAAATCGTCCAAACTTTAGTTGGTCAAATAACCAAGGGAATCAGCAGAATCAGTTTCAGACGAATCAACAGTTTCAGCCACAGCCAGCTCAGCCACAGTTTACACCAAAACCACCATTTCCACCGGGATTTTCTCAACAACAACAACATCACACTCCAGCTGCACCTCCACAAGAAAAGAAATCAAAAATGGAGGATATGATGTTAAAGTACATGGCAAATACTGAGGTTATAATCAAAAGCCAAGCAGTGGCTATTAAGAATTTGGAGACTCAAATGGGGCAAATGGCCAACATGCTTAACAACAGGCCCCAAGGTTCATTGTCGAGTAATACAGAGACAAATCCACGAAGAGACTGGAAGGAACAGTGCCAAACGATCACATTGAGGTCTGGGAAGAATATTGCAGACACTGCAAGTCGCGCGCCAGCGCCTGATTTATAAGGGGAGGCCGCGCGGCCGCACGAGGCAGAACAGTTGACTGCTGAAGTAGAAAATCTGGAGAATTCTGAGGTTCAGCATGAAGAGAAAGATAAAGCAAGGTCAGTTGAGAAACCTATGAATTCAGTACCACAAATTCACCCTCAGGTATCGTATCCGTAAAGATTGAATAAATAGAGGGAAGATAAACAGTTCATCAAATTCTTGGAAGTATTTAAAAAGCTGCAGATCAACATACCTTTCGCCAAGGCATTGGAATAAATGCCAAGTTATGCAAAGTTCATGAAGAGTATATTATCAAGGAAAAGGAGATTAGACGAGTTTGAGACAGTAGCCTTGACAGAGGAGTGCAGTCCGATGCTTCAGCAGAAGTTACCTCAGAAGCTGAATGATCCTGGCAGTTTCACAATTCCGTGCATAATCGGGAAGATGACTTTTGAAAAATGTTTGTGTGATCTTGGGGAAAGCATCAATCTGGTGCCTTTATCATTGTTCAATAAGTTAGGATTATCGGCTCCAAGGCCAACAAACATTTCGTTGCAGTTAGCTGACAAATCCATCACATATCCACGGAGAATTATTGAAGATGTACTAGTGAAGGTGGACAAATTCATCTTTCCAGCTGACTTCATCATTTTGGACTACGAGGAAGATAAAAATATACCAATCATACTGGGGAGACCATTCTTAGCCACGTGAAATACTTTAATAGATGTGTAAAAGGGGGAACTCACTATGCGTATTCATGATCAAGAGGTCACCTTTAATGTCTTCAAAGCCATGAAGTTTCCAGCAGATGAAGAGGAATATTTATTGGTTGATTTGGTGGATCAGGTCGTAAACGATGAAGTATAGAGTCTAGTGGACGATGAACCTTTGAGGACTGTAATTGCTAAAAATTAGATTTGGAGGACGGGGAACTTGACGAACTTGTGCAATATCTGAATACCACTCCACAAGTTAGAAATTCAGAACACCTGTCGAGCCACTGATAAAAGCCGGAGAATCCTCAAAAAAATTAAAGCCATCTCTTGAGACACCTCCAGAACTTGAATTAAAACCACTTCTAGAACATCTCAGGTACGCATTTTTAAATAAAGATTCAAAGCTAGATGTGATTATTTCTTCTGCACTAACATCTTTTCAGGAAGAAAAACTGCTACGAGTGCTTTGAGAGTTCAAATCAACTATTGGATGGACCATAGCAGATATTAAAGGGATCAACCCTTCGTTTTGCATGCATAAGATCTTGATGGAAGATGAGAGTAAGCCGACAGTTGAGCAGCAAAGGAGACTTAATCCGATAATGAAAAAAGTGGTCAAGAAAGAGGTACTGAAATGGCTGGATGTCGACATAATCTATCCGATCTCAGACAGCTCATGGGTGAGCCCAGTGCAGTGTGTACCAAAAAAGGTTGGCATGACCATAGTGACTAATGAGAATAATGAGTTGATTCCAACACGAACAATGACAGGGTGGAGAGTCTGCATGGACTACCGCAGGCTCAATAAAGCTACAAGAAAAGATCATTTTCCACTCCCATTCATTGATTAGATGTTGGACAGATTAGCAGGTCATGAGTTCCATTGCCTTCTAGACGGATATTCGGGCTATAATCAAATTATGATAGCTCCAGAAGACCAGGAAAAGATAACCTTCACATGTCCTTATGGCACTTTCGCTTTCAGAAGGATGTCCTTCGGGTTGTGCAATGCTCCAGCCACCTTTCAGAGATGCATGATGGCTATATTTTTAGATATAGTGGAGCAGAATTTGGAAGTGTTTATGGATGACTTCTCAGTCTTCGGGGACTCGTTTGATATATGCCCTGGGAATTTGGTGATGGTTTTGAAGAGGTGTGTTGAGACAAATTTAGTGTTGAACTGGAAAAAGTGCCATTTTATGGTACAAGAAGGAATCATAGTGGGACACAAAGTGTCGAAGAAGGGACTCGAGGTGGATAGGGTGAAGCTGGAAACTATTAAGAAATTGCCACCACCAACTTTAGTAAAAGGTGTTCACATCTTTCTGGGACATGCATGTTTCTACCGCAGATTCATCAAGGACTTCTCAAGATAACTAAACCACTATGCAGTTTATTGGAGAAGGATGCGCAGTTTAACTTTGATGATGCTTGCGTGTCGGTATTTGAGCACCTAAAAGGGAAATTAATGTCAGCACCAATTATTACTGCACCAGATTGGGATTTGCCATTTGAACTGATGTGTGATGCCAGTGATTACGCCGTAGGGGCTGCTTCGGGGCAGAGGAAAGAGAAGTTGTTTCATGTGATTTATTATGCTAGCAAGACCCTTAAAGATGCACAGTTGAACTACACCACCACAGAGAAGGAGTTATTGGCAGTGGTGTACGCCTTTGATAAATTTTGAGCATATTTGATCGGCACAAAGGTGATAGTGTATAAGGATCATGCATCAATTCATCATTTAGTGGCAAAGAAGGATGCAAAGCCCCAGTTGATCAGATGGATTCTATTACTGTAGGAATTTGATTCGGAGATCAAGGACAGAAATGGCACTAAAAATCAAGTGGCGGACCTCTTATCTCGACTTGAAAATCTAGAAAGAGAGGCATACGACAAGGTTTTAATCAATGAATCCTTTCCAGATGAGCAGTTGTTTGTGGTGAAAGGGGAAGTGCCATGGTTTGCATACTATGCGAACTATTTGGTGAGTAAGATGGTACCTACTGACTTGGTGGGTTATCAAAAGAAGAAATTCCTACATGATGTCAAATGGTACATATGGGATGAGCCTTATTTGTTTAAACAATGTGCTGATCAAATGATAAGAAGGTGTATCCCGTATAGCGAGACCGAGGGAATTTTGTAAGATTGTCATTCTTCGGTGTATGGTGGTCACTATGGTGGAGAGCGAACATCGACTAGAGTGCTACAAGCAGGATTCTACTGGCCGACAATGTTCAAGGATGCCTACAGTTTTTCCCAGCGGTGTGATAGATGTCAGAGAGTGGGAAACATCTCAAAAAGAAATGAAATGCCATTGAATACTATCCTCGAAGTATAAATTTTTTATGTGTGGGGGAATGATTTTATGGGACCTTTTGTTTCTTCCTGCGGAAACCTCTACATCTTGCTCGCAGTGGATTATGTATCAAATGGGTAGAAGTGGCAGCTCTTCCAACAAACAATGCCAAGGTAGTCCTCAGGTTTTTACACATGAGTATTTTCACTAGGTTTGGTACTCCAAGGGCCATCATCAGTGACGAAGGCAGTCATTTCTGCAACAGGCAATTTACAATTTTATTGGCAAAGTATGGAGTGAACCATCGCATTGCGATAACTTATCACCCATAAACGAATGGCCAAGCTGAAGTGTCGAATCAAAAAATAAAAAGAATCTTTGAAAAGGTTTTGAATCCCACGAGGAAGGATTGGTCGTTAAAGTTGGATGACGCAGTATGGGCCTATAGGACTGTATACAAAACTCCGTTGGGCATGTCACCTTTTCAGCTTATGTATGGAAAAGCTAGTCATCTTCCTATGGAGCTAGAGTATAAGGCATATTGGGCGATTCAGAAGCTAAATTTTGATTTGAAAGTTGCAAGGGAGAAACGTTTACTCCAACTCAATGAGTTGGATGAATTCAGATTACAGGCATATGAGAATTCGAAGTTGTACAAAGAGAAGGTGAAGAAATGGCATGACCGAAAGATCATGGAGAGAACATTTGAACCGGGACAAAGGGTTTTCCTGTATAACTCCAGACTTAAATATTTTCTCGGGATGCTGAAATCGAGATGGTCAAGTCCATTTACAGTAAAGACTGTCTTTTCACATGGTGCAATTGAAGTATATAATCAATTTCCGGACAACCCTTTTAAGGTGAATGGGCAGCGATTGAAGCATTACTTTGATGACGATGTGGACAGACAGAAATTCACCTCAATTCTTTCGTCGGCATGAGCTTCAGAGACAGTCAAGCTAATTAACTATAAATTAGCGCTTGATGGGAGGCAACCCATTCTTTCTATCTATATTCCCTTTCTATTCATTCAGATAGGATGCTTTAGCTAGTTCAGTTTTAGTTTATTTTCGATAAATTGTTATGTTTGCATAAGTGAAAGTGTGGCTAAATTTGCACTGAGAGGTGTTTGATGTAGTGTAGAGTATATGTGTGGTTAAATTCATGCGTATTCCATGCATTAACAATGTGCCTTGAAGTCTATGTAGGTACCTTAACCTGAATTAATCACTGACTTGTAGTACTGGAAGTAAGAGTTAGCAGTACAGGACTCTGCATCGCGCGGCCATTCATGGATATGATTGAGAACTCTTGCGCCCGCGCATAAAAGAATTCGAGCAGGTCAAATCACTCGCGCGCCCGCACAATATACTTATTGACAACTCACGTGGCCGCGCGCGATACTAAGAATTGAAAATTTTGAAAGTTTTAAAATCGAGTCATGGTTTATTCGGTCTCTCACTTGACATAATAACAACGTATTCTTCTGCTCTCCCATAACCGCACGACTCCTCAACTCTCATCAAAGTTCATACCCTCGATTCTCTCCACATTCAAAGCTTTAGGGGTACTCTCATCAGCAGCTCTTATTCAGTATCAAGCAAATCATTTGTATTCTCTCTATCATCTGTATATGGGTCCAAAAAGAGCTCACCCTGTCTCCATCTCTTCTTTTGATTCCTCGTCCTCTAGTAACCAAGAAGAGGATGGCGTAAACTGTGACGCCCCCAAATTCAGGTACTTGAAACCCAAACTCAGTGCTTCACGATACCATTTCTATGAGCGGAATAATACTAATAATAATAACAATAATATATATTATCAAATTTAATTTACATATTATCAGAGTTTTCAATCCTAAGTACGAAACCTTCAAACATTCGTTTCATTACATGATAATTAATATATATCATCATTACCCTAACAAAGTCTAGTTATTACAAAAGATAGCCTTATCATTCATTCAGCGACCTTCCCTTTCCCTTTGTTCTTGGAAGAGCCTTCAGGTTGTTCACCTTTAGCTGAAAACATTTAAATTTAAGCAAGGATGAGCATTTGAGTGCCCAGCAAGTAATAGCAACAATAACAGTTAGCTGAATGAATTAAATATTTTCTTTGAACGATACTTCTACAACGAATCAACAGTTATGAAATAAACTGAACCGATAATAAACAACATATCATTTCGATTTCAAATTTTTGAAACTACGTACTGACTATAAATGAGGATCAGTTGACAAACTATGAACATTATTTTCTATTTTCGAAAAGGTTAAACAGAACTTCATCTGTAAACCGTCATTACTTACGGGCACGGGGGGTGATCAGCCCGTTATACCCGGTATTGATCAATACTACATTAAAGGACGATATTTTCGTCCAGCATTCCCGCCTTGGGCGCATAAAAGTTTCTCATATTTGGGATGTTCATACCAGTCTTGAATCTAAACCAAAATAATTTAGTTGGATAAAGTTTTATTTTGTTCAACAACAACTTTAAATATATGTCTAGCTGGATCAAATAGCTTAGACGACTTTTAATTCAACTTATACATACTGAACACCGATAAGTATGTATCAACATATGATAAAATATAATGATTATCTAAGTGGGGACACTTGTATAACCATGTTTTAGAAAATTAACGAACAGAATATATAATTTGATCAATAATAACAGAATAAAGGAACTTGTACAACAATTATAGTTTAATAACTTACTTATACAAAATCATTGCATAAGTATATATACAAAGGTTGAAATATTTGAACAATTGAAATGAAAAATTCAGATATTATCTTACACATGTCCGTTGCATAAAGTAAATGCAAAGAGTTAGATACTTGCCTTGTCTGCTGCTTACACAACTTAGATTTATCTTTTCTATCAAGCCCTATCATTAAATAGATCATTTGTCTGATTAGAATAACATATCTTATCATATAATACTGCTTATTGTAGTCAGCACATTCCCTAATCACATTGGCACATAGGTTTAACAACCATTGAATCACAAATAATCATTTATCTAATCACATTATCCAAGTCCAGATCAATTTCTGAAATATGTCGGTGTACCGACGACATTATCGGGTAATTATCGAGTCTAAGACTCTGTCCTGTAATTCAATATCCGTACGTATCAGTCATATTATTTTTAAATGACTTAATATAATTTTAAAACATTTATCATGAATTTTCAAACATCAAAATCATTTTTAAATGATTTAAATACTAATCAATTTTATTATCACTAATATTTAATTAATATTAAACTATTAATGAAATCATTTCCAAAATGTTAAAATTATTTGTAATAACTTAAAATACTTTTAAAGTATTAATATTATCCTTAAATAATTTTTAAAACATTTAAAATCATTTCTAAATAATTACCATTAATATTAAAGTATTAATGTTCTATTAATCAAAATATTAAAAGTCATTATTCATAACTTAAAATATTTTTAATTCATTTATATCCTTTTAAATGATTTTTAAATTAATAAAACTATTTATTTAATATAATTATTAAATAAATTTAATATCATTTATAATAACTTAATAATCATTAATATTAAACTATTAACGAAATTATTCTTTAAATATTAAAAGTTATGTTTTATAACTTAAAATATCATTAAACACTTTATTTTTAAAATGATTATTATAATATAAAAATTATTTTTAAACTAAATTATTTAATATAATTATTAAATAACTTTAATATCATTAAAAATAATTAATTAATTAAATTTACCTTTAAATATTAAAAGTTACATTTTATATCTTAAAATATTTTAAATACCTTTTTATTATTTAAAATAATTTTAAATATAATAAAATCATTTTTAATTAATTTATTTAATTCATTTAGTAAATAACTTAATTATCATTAATATTAATTTATTAATGAAATTTATCACAAAATATTAAAAGTCATAAAAATAACTTAAAATATTTTATTATATCATAATATAATTTTAAATAATTTTTCAAGTATTAAAATTATTTTTAAATAATTTATTTAATATTATAATTAATTAAATTAAATACTTTTAACATTCCAAAAATATTAAATATTTATGAAATATATTAAAAATAATTAAACACTAATTTTTGGAATTTAAAATAATTTTTAATAATTTATTTTGTATTTTTAATAATTAAAAACTATTTTTTTTCTATTTAAAATTAATTTCCGGAAAATAATGAGCTTTCTGTAGCAAAGGCCACCTATAGTGACAAAACTGTCGCTATAGGTGTTCTTCATGTTCTTCATGCAAAACCCAGAAATTGAGTCAGTAACCGAGTTGGTATGTTTGACCACGAATCTTTCATCACACAAAGTGTTTATGGACTAACTATGAACTAGATCTTGTAGTACTAGTGCACTTATACATGACACAACAACAAAAATAATCATAACACCTATAACCAAGGAGATCTGAGCCTCCAAAAGTGTTGTCAAAGTCTGTTCTTCATTTCTGGGTTACCCAGAAATGAAGAACAGTTCGACTGTTCACTTTTGGGTTCCCGTAACTTCAGATTCAGGTATTGCTTTTGTGATCTAAGCTTTGAAGTATGTAGACAACATGTAATAGTAGAGATACAATACATAAAACCAAGAAAACAACAACAAAATCGCAACTTATATGCTGGTCAAACGTTGTCAGAGATCGTGTTCTTGAGTTTTCTGGGTTACCCAGAAAACTCAGTTCATGATCTTCGGGCCTAGTTTGACCAGCCACTGAGTTCCATTCGTTTAATATTTAGGCGATCTAAAACCTTAAACGTGTAGTCTATACAACATACTACAGTCTGAATACAACAAACGTAACAATACACATATAACTGAACAGATTAAGGCATTAGTAAACGTTGTCAGACGCTGCTAATCACGTTCTGGGTTACCCAGATTCACTTGGTCATGGTCGGTCAACGACCTTTGACCATGAATAACTTACAACTTACACCAGATCCGACCCTGATTCGAGTCACAGAGGAAAGACCTCATAACAGAGTTCAATATCAAACACTTAAACAACAAAAACACTAAACAGAAAAGGATCTACGCGATCTAACATTTGACTGTCAGAGACATTATAAAAATTTTCCAGATTTTTAAAAATCATCAATTTAAGTACATAGATGTTATGGATCTGCAAGATACCAACCCAGATCACTTAAATAGACTACAAACAACATTTTGTAACATAAAATCCTAACATCTAACATAGGATCAAAAGTCAGATTTTCGAATAGGGTTTTATACCTTCTTGATCGATTTTGATTTCTGGCTTACTGATCTGTTAATGATTTTTGTGGGGCTTGGTTTTGTGACTGGTACACTTCAATATTTCGTGAGTTTTAGTGGGAGGAGCTCTTGGATATGTGTTTGTGCAAAATGGCTAACAATTGATCTTTTTCTCTCTCTTGATCTATTTATAGAAGGTTAGATGCATTGTATGGCTGAGATATATTGCTTGTTGCTGTCATTTTGAGCACATGGGGTGGTTGAAGTGGTTCACCCACTCAACCTATTGTCAAAACCTATTCTAGCCAAAATAATTCAATTAGGGGCAAACTAGTCTTTTGATAATTCATTTAAATGGCAAAATAGAAACTTGTCAACCCTTAGGGTTTAACCCTAAGGTTTAGCACAAAATGTAGAATTTCCATTATAGGGTTTGCTCAAAAATAAATAAAATCAAATAAAAATTAAATAAATTTTAGTTTCTAAAATTTTAAAATTAGGATTTTCTAATTGTGATTAATCATCTAATTACACTATACATGATCATTAGGGTGAAAATATAATACTTATAATTAACCTTGCTAAAATAACAATTAGGATTTACGATTTTTGATAATTAGGGTTACTAAATTATAATTAGGGTTTCTAGAATTTTAATTAGGGTTCACCTAATTAATACATTTAATACACGACATAAATTATATAACACACTTATAAAACAATCTTGCACTCTAATTTGGATCTCAAATTAGGGTTTAACATTATTACTAGGGTTTAGTCATAATACACCGTAATTGACCTACCATTATCAATACAGAAATACAGTACATATTCATAGCACTGAAAAATCAAAATATAATTAATATTATATTATTATTTTTATACCTTGACAATAATCCAAAATTAGGGTTTGGATTACATATCTGATTTATTCTTCCTATTTAACCTTAATAATTAAGGTAAAATAATTAACTTAATAGCCTATACTAAAATTCATATAATAAAATAATTATTATAATTATTCTAAAAATCACTTCATGTATTATTTAAATAATATATGATTATATTTTTATGGAAAATAATTTATAAAAATATTTCTACCATAATTTAATTATTATAAGAATATACTTTATAATAATCAAAAATTCTAAAATAAAATTATTTGTAAATATTTATGTAAAAAATATATTTTTATTTACCACATAAATACACATGCACATTATCTTGTAGAAATCCTCATCCTTAAAAAAAAATATACGCAAAATTTCGAATTTATTTATATAGAAAATATCGGGTTGTTACATTCACCCTCCCTTATAAAGATTCCGTCCCCGGAATCACCCTTTTAAAACTTACACCTATAAGAGTACATAGCATACACAGACATTTCAAGTAGACCTCGATCATAATTAATCGAACTGATCTTTAACTTTTTACATAAAGCTTGACTTTTTGATTAAACGGAAATTTGATTTTTAAAGAACTCAAATTCCTCCCTCAAAATTTCTTTATAAAATAATTTACTATATATTGGAAAATCAAGCATAATAAAATAAAAGTTATACAAATAATTACCTGGAGTTCTATTGCCAGCTGCCGCCGTATCCTGGACTGTCATGTTGAAGACCCTTGCAGTAGATTTTGTCGGCTTGCTAGATGATGTTGGTCCAGTGATTGCCAAAGTTTCGCCGCTTTTCCCCATGTTCCCGCTTTCTGCCTCCGTCCTCCTTTTCGGACAGTCCTTCACCTTATGCTCATTTGATCCGCACAGAAAACACCCATTAATAGTTCTAGGATTGGGGCAGTTGGGAGAGATATAGCCCTCCTGCCCACACTTAAAACATACAAATTTACCTTTCAGGCATTCCCCCAAATGGTTCTTGTCACAGTTCCCACATTGTACTAGCGGCTTCTTCTTTGTACCCTCCTGCTTCACCTGTATACCCCCAAAGTTGTTTCCCTTCCTCTTTTCACTCCTATTTCTACTGTTTATTTTCACCTTCCCAGATTCCTCAACTTTACCCTTATTCCTTCTTTCTTTGTTGTATAGGCTCATGGCCTCACTCCCCTCCTCAGTAATAATAGCTTTCTCCATAAGTGCTGCAAATGTAGGGATTTGTAACACTGTCACCTTGTTATAGAGCCAGGGTTTTAATCCCAGCTCAAACCTTCGTGCTTTTCTAGCCTCTGTATCAACTTGATGCGGAGCAAACCTAGCCAACACATTAAACTTAGCGGCGTATTCGGACACCGTCATATTTTCCTGTTTTAATTCAAGAAATTTTACTTCCATCCTAGCCTGCATACTAGATGAAAAATAGTTTTCAAAAAATAAAGTTTTGAATCTTTCCCAAGCAACTACTCCTACACCTGCTCCAGCCCTCGCCTGATTCACTTCCCACCAAAAAATTGCCTCACCCTTCATCATGTAGGCGGCAAAAGCGGTCTTTTGCCCCTCAGCTACCCTAGCTAATACAAACACCTTTTTCAATTTCTTTAACTCAAGTTTGGGCTTCTACAGGGTCAGTTGTACCTTTGAATTCCGGTGGTCCAACAGCTTTGAAATCTTTAAAGTTTGCCAAGCGATTGTCCTGCTGGTTCCCTGCGGCTGGCATTACTTGTTGCATGGCCTGAGCTACCATGTTTGTGAATTGCTGCATTGGATCTGGTTGTGGTTGTCCCTCGACGTTGTTGACAGATTCTTCTGCCCTTTGGTTTCTAGTTTGACGTCTTGGCGACATTATCTAATTAAATAAAATCATAAATTTAACTTACATTCTAAACCTTATCATATAAGTTTAATACTTTAAACTTGTTTCATCACTTAAACATAAATTCATTTTCAATAAGTCGTAGTAATTTACATAACGTAGCACATACTGCTATCCCTTTGTGACTACAAAAGTCGGGATTTACAAACTTGATCATTACAAAAGTTGAGAACATAACCTTACACAGACATACTAAGCACATATTACATTAAACACACCTACACAACAGAACCTATACTGTCTATTTATTACACCTTTTCCTTGGACAACTTTTCGCCTGATGACCTTCTACTCCACAATTAAAACAGACACATTGTGTTGGATTGGGACAATGAGGAGAGAAATGTCCCTTCTGTCCGTAATTGTAGCAAACATATTCCCCTTTTCTGCATACACCTTCATGTTTCTTGTCACAATTTGCACACCTTTCTATTCAATTAAGTTTTCCTTCATTGTTATCAGGATTTCTTATATCACGGTCTTTCATCTTTCTTTTCCCCTTCTTGCTCGGAGCTCCGTATGCTTTGTTGCTTTTAGTTCTAATTTGGTCAAATTAGATTTTAAGCTTATCTTGTTCTTCCATTATTTCTATTAATGCTTTCCGCAGTTGGCTATTTAGCAGCTTTTCTATTTCCCACAACTGTTTCAAAGAGGAAACCTGGTCCCGCAGATTCTGCACTTCAGTTGATGCTTGATCAGCTCAAACTTCAGTGTCTGAATCACTATCGGTTAGTTCTACTATTTCCAGATCTGGTACGACATTTTCCACAATAACCACCTCATCGAGGTTGCTTTCACTCTGAGCCTCTATTTCAGCTATTGGCTTTGATATCGGCTCCTTCTTTACGATTCAAGGGTATCCTAATCCTTTTTCACCTGACATCTACACACATAAATTATCCTGATTAGCATATAGTATATACACATAGCAAATAAGAGTTTTATATAAGTTATCTTTTATTTTGTTTGACGATGAATTTATTCAATTCACCTCTTTTTAAACTCTATATGAGTTATTTATAGTTTCAACGTTTCCCTCTGTTCTAAGGTTATAGCCTAAGGTCTAGCCCACCTAAGGTTTCTAACCCTATAGCTCTGATACCATGATGTGACGCCCCCGAATTCAGGTACTTGAAACCCGAACTCAGTGCTTCACGATACCATTTCTATGAGCGGAATAATACAAATAATAATAACAATAATATAGATTATCAAATTTAATTTACATATTATCAGAGTTTTCAATCCCAAGTACGAAACCTTCAAACATTCGTTTCATTACATGATAATTAATATATATCATCATTACCCTAATAAAGTCTAGTTATTACAAAAGATAGCCTTATCATTCATTCAGCGACCTTCCCTTTCCCTTTGTTATTGGAAGAGCCTTCAGGTTGTTCACCTTTAGCTGAAAATATTTAAATTTAAGCAAGGGTGGGCATTTGAGTGCCCAGCAAGTAATAGCAACAATAACAGTTAGCTGAATGAATTAAATATTTTCTTTAAACGATACTTCTAAAACGAATCAACAGTTGGG
This sequence comes from Panax notoginseng, assembly GCA_016801055.1. Taxonomy (NCBI): domain Eukaryota; kingdom Viridiplantae; phylum Streptophyta; class Magnoliopsida; order Apiales; family Araliaceae; genus Panax; species Panax notoginseng. The sequence goes on from CM029015.1 coordinate 57,638,852, forward strand.
AAGTAAACTGAACCGATAATAAACAACATATCAGTTCGATTTCAAATTTTTGAAACTACGTACTGACTATAAATGAGGATCAGTTGACAAACTATAAACATTATTTTCTATTTTCGAAAAGGTTAAACAGAACTTCATCTGTAAACCGTCACTACTTACGGGCACGGGGGGTGATCAGCCCGTTATGCCCTGTATTGATCAATACTACATTAAAGGATGATATTTTCGTCCAGCATTCCCGCCTTAGGCGCATAAAAGTTTCTCATATTTGGGATGTTCATACCAGTCTTGAATCCAAACCAAAACAATTTAGTTGGATAAAGTTTTATTTTGTTCAACAACAACTTTAAATATATGTCTAGCTGGATCAAATAGCTTAGACGACTTTTAATTCAACTTATACATACTGAACACCGATAAGTATGTATCAACATGTGATAAAATATAATGATTATCCAAGTGGGGACACTTGTATAACCATGTTTTAGAAAATTAACGAACAAAATATATAATTTGATCAATAATAAAAGAATAAAGGAACTTGTACAACTATTATAGTTTAATAACTTACTTATACAGAATCATTGCATAAGTATATACAAAGGTTAAAATATTTGAATAATTGAAATGAACAATTCAGATATTATCTTACGTATGTCTGTTGCATAAAGTAAATGCAAAGAGTTAGATACTTGCCTTGTCTACTGCTTACACAACATAGATTTATCTTTTCTATCAAGCCCTATCATTAAATAGATCATTTGTCTGATTAGAATAACATATCATATCATATAATACTGCTTATTGCAGTCAGCACATTCCCTAATCACATTGGCACATAGGTTTAACAACCATTGAATCACAAATAATCACTTATCTAATCACATTATCCAAGTCCATATCAATTTCTGAATGTGTCGGTGTACCGACGACATTATCGGGTAATTATCGAGTCTAAGACTCTGTCCTGTAACTCAATATCCGTACGTATCAGTCATATTATTTTTAAATGACTGAATATAATTTTAAAACATTTATCATGAATTTTCAAACATCAAAATCATTTTTAAATGATTTAAATACTAATCAATTTTATTATCATTAATATTTAATTAATATTAAACTATTAATGAAATCATTTCTAAAATGTTAAAGTTATTTATAATAACTTAAAATACTTTTAAAGTATTAATATTACCCTTAAATGATTTTTAAAACATTTAAAATCATTTCTAAATAATTACCATTAATATTAAAGTATTAATGTTCTATTTATCAAAATATTAAAAGTCATTATTCATAACTTAAAATATTTTTAATTCATTTATATCCTTTTAAATGATTTTTAAATTAATAAAACCATTTATAAACTATTTATTTAATATAATTATTAAATAAATTTAATATCATTAATAATAACTTAATAATCATTAATATTAAACTATTAATGAAATTATTCTTTAAATATTAAAAGTTATGTTTTATAACTTAAAATATATTTAAACACTTTATTTTTAAAATGATTATTATAATATAAAAATTATTTTTAAACTAAATTATTTAATATAATTATTAAATAACTTTAATATCATTAAAAATAATTAATTAATGAAATTTACCTTTAAATATTAAAAGTTATATTTTATAACTTAAAATATTTTTAAATACCTTTTTATTATTTAAAATGATTTTAAATATAATAAAATTATTTTTAATTAATTTATTTAATTCATTTAGTAAATAACTTAATTATCATTAATATTAATTTATTAATGAAATTTATCACAAAATATTAAAAGTCATAAAAATAACTTAAAATATTTTATTATATCATAATATAATTCTAAATGATTTTTCAAGTATTAAAATCATTTTTAAATAATTTATTTAATATTATAATTAAATAAATTAAATACATTTAATATTCCAAAAATATTAAATATTTACGAAATATATTAAAAAAAATAAAAATTAATTTTTGGAATTTAAAATAATTTTTAATAATTTATTTTGTATTTTTAATAATTAAAAACTATTTTTTTCTATTTAAAATTAATTTCTGGAAAATAATGAGCTGTCTGTAGCTAAAGGCCACCTATAGTGACAAAATTGTCGCTATAGGTGTTCTTCATGTTCTTCATGCAGAACCCAGAAATCGAGTCAGTAACCAAGTTGGTATGTTTGACCACGAATCTTTCATCACACAATGTGTTTCTGGACTAACTGTGAACTAGATCTTGTAGTACTAGTGCACGTATACATGACACAACAACAAAAATAATCATAACACCTATAACCAAGGAGATCTGAGCCTCCAAAAGTGTTGTCAGAGGCTGTTCTTCATTTTTGGGTTACCCAGAAATGAAGAACAGTTCGACTGTTCACTTTTGGGTTCCCGTAACTTCAGATTCAGGTATTGCTTTTGTGATCTAAGCTTTGAAGTATGTAGACAACATGTAATAGTAGAGATACAATACATAAAAACAAGAAAACGACAACAAAATCGCAACTTATATGTTGGTCAAACGTTGTCAGAGATCGTGTTCTTGAGTTTTCTGGGTTACCCAGAAAACTCAGTTCATGATCTTCTGGCCTGGTTTGACCAGCCACTGAGTTCCATTCGTTTAATATTTAGGCGATCTAAAACCTTAAACTTGTAGTCTATACAACATACTACAATCTGAATACAACAAACGTAACAATACACATATAACTGAACAGATTAAGGCATTAGTAAATGTTGTCAGACGCTGCTAATCACGTTCTGGGTTACCCAGATTCACTTGGTCATGGTCGGTCAACGACCTTTGACCATGAATAACTTACAACTTACACCAGATCCGACCCTGATTCGAGTCACAGAGGAAAGACCTCATAACAGAGTTCAATATCAAACACTTAAACAACAAAAACACTAAACAGAAAAGGATCTACGCGATCTAACATTTGACTGTCAGAGACATTATAAAAATTTTCCAGATTTTTAAAAATCATCAATTTAAGTACTTAGATGTTATGGATCTGCAAGATACCAACCCAGATCACTTAAATAGACTATAAACAACATTTTGTAACATAAAATCCTAACCTCTAACATAGGATCAAAAGTCAGATTTTCGAATAGGGTTTTATACCTTCTTGATCGATTTTGATTTCTGGCTTACTGATCTGTTAATGATTTTCGTGGGGCTTGGTTTTGTGACTGGTACATTTTAATATTTCGTGGGTTTTAGTGGGAGGAGCTCTTGGATATGTGTTTGTGCAAAATGGCTAACAATTGATCTTTTTTTCTCTCTTGATCTATTTATAGAAGGTTAGATGCATTGTATGGCTGAGATATATTGCTTGTTGCTGTCATTTTGAGCACATAGGGTGGTTGAAGTGGTTCACCCACTCAACCTATTGTCAAAACATATTCTAGCCAAAATAATTCAATTAGGGGCAAACTAGTCTTTAGATAATTCATTTAAATGGCAAAATAGAAACTTGTCAAACCCTAAGGTTTAGCACAAAATGTAGAATTTTCATTATAGGGTTTGCTCAAAAATAAATAAAATCAAATAAAAATTAAATAAATTTTTGTTTCTAAAATTTTGAAATTAGGATTTTCTAATTGTGATTAATCATCTAATTACACTATACATGATCATTAGGGTGAAAATATAATACTTATAATTAACCTTGCTAAAATAGCAATTAGGATTTACGATTTTTGATAATTAGGGTTACTAAATTATAATTAAGATTTCTAGAATTTTAATTAGGGTTCACCTAATTAATACATTTAATACACGACATAAATTATATAACACACTTATAAAATAATCTTGCACTCTAATTTGGATCTCAAATTAGGGTTTAACATTATTACTAGGGTTTGGTCATAATACACCGTAATTGACCTACCATTATCAATACGAAAATACAGTACATATTCATAGCACTGAAAAATCAAAATATAATTAATATTATATTATTATTTTTATACATTGACAATAATCTAAAATTAGGGTTTAGATTCCATATCTGATTTATTCTTCCTATTTAACCTTAATAATTAAGGTAAAACAATTAACTTAATAGCATGTACTAAAATTCATATAATAAAATAATTATTATAATTATTCTAAAAATCACTTCATATATTATTTAAATAATATATGATTATATTTTTATGGAAAATAATTAATAAAAATATTTCTACCATAATTTAATTATTATAAGAATATACTTTATAATAATCAAAAATTCTAAAATAAAATTATTTGTAAATATTTATGTAATAATTATATCTTTATTTACCACATAAATACACATACACATTATCTTGTACAAATTCTCATCCTTAAAAAAAATTATACGCAAAATTTCGTATTTATTTATATAAAAAATATCGGGTTGTTACATAAACCACATGAAATTTATCAGTTGGGAGGCACAAGTAAAATACTATCGAATCGGGGACAAATCGTTCGTGAAGGAACGAGGATTTAAGCCTGACAAGCAAGATGGCCAACTATGGAATATGATACGAGAAAAAGGGTGGGTTGGTTTGGCTACAACTCCGATGTCTATTCCTATAGGGGTTGTTCGAGAGTTGTATGCAAATGCTAAGGACATAAAGGGAGGAATAACGCTGGTTCGAGGAGTGTAAGTGGATTTTTGACCTCCAGCGATCCGAGCAGCTTTCAGAATCAATGACGCACCACTGACTGCGTTTAATAATTGGGTCGAAGGTACGCATCTAGACACATATTTGGATTTAGTAATTGCTGAATTATGCATTCCAGGAACAAAGTGGAATTATAAATCCGGAATGAATGAGCCTAAAACTTTCCCAGCGTCCGCCTTGAATCGATATGCAAAAAGCATAGAATCTGTTTATTTATGCCAAGTTAGTTCCATCATCTCACCAGCATGAAATAACTACTGAGCGGGCTATCATTTTGTGGGGGCATTATTAAAGGCAAGTACATTGACGTAGGCCACCTAATTCTTCAAAACATGTTGTGTTATTTACGGGGGAGCACTGCAGGGGGTATTCCACATGCGTCTGTGGTAGCCATGTTGTGTCCAACAAGGAGTCCAGTGGGATAACGAACAGATGCAGAAACCAAGCCAAGACATCACACATACAACTATCGCTAAGTTCAAGGATTGGACATGATGTCAACCGCATCCGAGAGGATTAGGTTTTATCATTCAGCCCACTTTCCCTGAGCCACCGCAGCAACCCTCTCAAACTAATGAGGTAGGCCCGTCAACCCAAGTTCCATTTGCTACTGGGAATCGACAGCTCTGAAGGATGGAGCGAAAAGTCGACGCCATGTACGACAAATTTTTAGCATTTGCAACGGGGTTGACGAGGTCATTGGCAGAGGCTTTTGCGCAGTAAGGAACGATGCTAGAGTGGCCTCAGTTCAGGACAGCAGTGCCATATCCACCACCAGATTCACCACCCGAAGAGGGTGGCGCGACTGATCATTAGGGAAGTTTTCTTTACCATTTACCTTCATTCAATGGGGTAATATTATAAGTTTGGGGTATTTGGGTCATAGTGTAGTTACATATAGTTTTTGCATGATTAGTATAGTTCATTTAGTTTAAATTTTGCATGTTTATGTGTTGGATAAAATTTTGCAAAAATTTTTTAAGTTTTCGTTATTATTGCTTGTGCTAGTATATTTTAGTTTGCATGTCTCACAGAGTTTAGCTTTACGGAAATTTTGTCTAGCCAATGATGATAGTGAATTTTGAAATATTTTTTAGTATGTTGGATAACATGAACCTAGCTATAGTGTTTTACACGATGAAATTCATGTTGCTGTTTAAATGCTTTCAGTTTGCACGAATGTGTTCACAATCACTTGTAGGTATAAGAAGTATGTGTTGCATTGCTCGATAGAAAATGTAGTGCCAAAAAGAGAAATATTTGGAACATGGATATAGATTGGCAAAACATTGACATCCAAACTTTGGAAAAACATGGGTATGCTTTTTATAAAAAAAATAGCAATAACGTGGCTAGTCTCATTTCAGGGCCCTGGCTACTTGAGTAAGTATGCCCGAGGGGATTGTCTCTACACCTATCGCCCTAAGGGCTTTCATGGTCTGGGAGTCGTTGGTTGAAAGCTCGCTAAGGGGTAGCAGTGTTGCTTAATGGAATAAGACATTGCACAGTCATGTGAAAAAAAATGAAAAAAAGAAAAAGAAAAGAAAAATAGCAATAAACACCGGGGGAAAGAGCGAAAATCGCCTTCGTGAGTAGCAATAAAGCAATTAAGCCCATTATTGAACCTTAATTTGTTTTTATATGTTAGAATAGTCTTCATTGCAGATGTATACATGAGCCTTGATTTAAACTATAATTTTCTGTTTTGAGCAATTTAGCATTGTATTCTTTGCTTAAATCAAGTTTTGGTGAACACAACACACACACACACACAGCATATCTATAGTATGTATGAATTATCTGAATGTATGATATTATGCCCACGGTTCACTTTGAATTTGTATTCTTAAATCAGGATAATTCGCTGAGGCATTCTGACTTAAATTCTGTTAGAGTTGGAACGATGTGAGACAAGTTTGCATGTTAGTTTAGTGGCATAGTAGTGCTTTTGTATTTTCATTGTTAGTTAGCATGCATTGCTTGAGGGCAAGCAATAGTTCAAGCTTGGGGGTATTTGATAAGTGGGTTTTACACCTACTTATTGGATATTAATTCACGCGAACTATGCTCATCTCAAGTATATTTTAGTGTGTCTTTAGTGTATTTCATGTTATTTTGCATTGCATTTACTTAAAGCTCATTTGGTGTGAAAGTGCAGGATATGGCATGATTTGGTTATGAAAATGGCATGAAGTTATAGGATGCATGGCGTGAGGATCTAGTGGAGCAAGGAAACCAAGCATGACAAAGATGATCAGCTCAATAATTCAGTAGTAGCAGTAACAATACAGAACCAGACTCAGAAGCAGCAAAACAGAGTACAGACTGCAAGCCGCGCGGCAGAACACGCTTGAGGACGCGCGCCCGCACGAGCCACCGGCTGGACTGGCAAAACACACTGCAAGTCGAGCGCCCACGCGAGGAACGCAAAGGTGGGGCGAGCGGCCGCGCACGATGCCTGATGCTGCTGAGCTGTTTATTTTAATTTTTAATTTTAAGGGTTGTAGTTAACTAAAAATGATTTTCTGACTGGTGTCAGAAGAGTCATTGAGTACTTTTGACGTATTTTCATATTGTAACTAGGGTTTACACGCTGAGAGAGATTCCAACAGAGAACGAAGCCTAAACTCCATCTTTTCTAATTCTTCTTGGGATTTTTTATCAATATGGATTATTATTATTATTTTGCAGGATTTAAATGAGGATTTGAATGTTACTAGTGGATGATAATCAGCAATCGGGTTTGATCGTTTCTATCCTTCATCTTTCAATTGTTTGCTTATTAGCCATGTTTAGCTTTGATCCCATAATGGCTTTTAGTTCAGTTATGAACTAAACTCCGTTATGGGATTCTAACTGATTTTAGTATGTAGTTTAATTGCATGCTTGAATGCTGAACTGTTTTACATATTACATGGGATTTCTATCATGGTTGTTTTGCATGTATGAATGCTTGATCACCATTTATTTTCAGTACTTGTATGGAATTGACAATGAACATGCGAGTATGGATTATAATCATGATATCATACGTATATGGGGCTGTTATATATGGCTTGTGTATTTCGTGAACTAGATAGACATATATTGTTTCACCGTATGAGTTAAAATAAGGGCTTGTGCTTAAATTCAGTATGATTGCAATTTCACATAGACATGTAGTGATTTTGGTCGTATTGATGATTACATGGAGTCTATTGCTTGTGGATGTTGTGTAAGTAGTTATGACTCTATTAGTGCTTTTGGCTACTTTCCTGTGATATGTGAACTTTTCTTGCACAATAGTGGTAATTAGATGAAGTATTAAATGAAGTTAGGATCCCATTATTTCCAGATTTGGTTTATTCCATTATTATTTTTGTTTTAGTTATTATTTGCAATTAGAGTAATTCACCAATATAGTCATTAGTTTAAGCATATAAATATAGTGATTTAAATTAGACAACTTTCTCTATGGGACAGATAGTTTACGTACTCTGTATTACTTGCTGACACATGTATGCTTGCATGGGTTAGAGCTCTTTTGTTAGAACAAAAAAAAGGCAACAAGGTTTATAGGACCTTTTGAAGTGTTAAAACGGGTAGGTGAGGTAGTTTATATGGTAGCATTATCTCTAGACCTAGAATGATTACATAACGTGTTTCACGTATCAGTATTACGTCCTTATAAGCCAAATTATAAGCATGTAATCGAGTATGAACCTATTCATATCGAGAAGGACTTAACGTACGAAGAGACGCCGATTCAAATTATCGATAGAAAGGAACAAGTTCTGCGGAACAAAGTCATACCTTCCGTGAAGGTGATATGGAAGAACCACGATGCCGAAGAAGCAACGTGGGAATTGGAAGAAAAGATGAAAAAGAATTACCCTTAATTGTTTGTGTAATTTTTTTTAAATAAAGCGAGACTCTGGGGACAGAATCCTTGTAAGGGGGAGAGAGTGTAACGCCACAGAAAATCGAACCTTTTGTAAATACTTTTAATAATGAATCAATTAATATTATTTATTATTATTATGTGTTAGTAAGATGAATGTCGTTCTATAACCTAGAAACGTCGGAACGTCGTAGTATTTTAACTACGTGAGAGAATTAAAGTGTTTGAATTTCCAAGACGAAAATAAAAGTTTTCTGAAAAATACTATTCATCGTTTTCCGCTCGGAAATTATTTTTGAACTTCCGAGAAATACGTAACGTTATAATATCAAGGTGAGAAGGATTATGTAATAATAATTCAAGTATGGAAAACGCAATATTTCGCATGCGGACTTAATTTGAGAACGGTAAGGATTAAAGACAAAATGAATGGAATGGTGGATATTGTATGAAGTACAAGTCCAATGAGAATTAAGGGACAAGCCCAGGATGTATCAAGAATTAAGCCAAGTGTTAGTTTATATGAAGCCCAAAGTAACTTAATACAAGCCCAAGAAGAATAAGGTTTGACATTAAAATAAGCCCAAAGTAATGATCCATTAACTAATTAGGATCCATGGGTCAACCCATGGGTGAACTTGGTGACCAAGGATTTGTTGTGGTGACCACGAAACAAGTGTAATGACCAAGCAAAAGTTGTTCTTAGCAAGTAAACTTAGGGATTAAGTAATGAATAGTAAGGAGGTTAGTTAAGGAGGTGGGATATTTTAATGTCCATTATGCCCTCACTTTGGCTTTCCTATAAATAGAAGGAGATTGCTAGTCATTTATCACTTGTTCAAAACACTAACAACGTCCAATACAAAGCAACTTATTGGTTAAAGAGAATAAACACTTTTAAGTCAAAACCTCATTTGCTAGGTTTCCAAGAAGAAGGAGTTAGTCATCAAAGGTAATGATCTTATGATCTAATAATCTTTTATCTCTATCATTGTAGGGTGATAAGAGAAGTGTAGTCTAATAACCATGTATGCTAAGAACATGTAAGAATTGAATAAGCAATGGACTTAAGCCGAATAAGTCATGAATAAGTAACTTGAACATAAATAAGTTATGAACTTATGATAACTTGTCATATGTTTGTTATATGAAGTTAGTATGTTTTATAAGACGTAAGAATGTTGTTAAAGGACTTAAATCTATAATAAGTCATAAAAAATGAAAACTTGTAGTTCATAAGTTATTAAGTCATAAACTTATGAAGAATAAGCCAAAACATGGCTTGAAAATAAGTTTATATATCATGAAAGTTGAAATGTTTATATAATGAATTAAATCCATTTAGAACGATGATAATATCGTTAGTAAAGAAGTTATGCCGGAATTCACACGATTGGACGATAGTCGTCGAATTCGTGAAATTCTCGGAATGGACGTCATATTTTGTGTTAGAACTCGGAAACATTGGTTTTCGATGAAGACAAGTCATATTTGGCATTATAGAGTTGCAGACTCGAAAATGACCGGATTCTGACTTGGAACGAAGAAACGACCGTTGAACGTTCACGAACGTTTATCGTTTTTGTTAAAAATGAACTAATAGGTGAATTTTTAGCAAACGAAGTCAAATAGATAAAATTCTAGAATGAACTTATAGAGTATGTAAATTTTGAATCGTAGGCTTTTGAAAGAGCAAATTCAGACTTATAACGAAGAAGTTACACGTTCTGGAATTTCGCAAAGTTGAAAATCTATCAAAGCTATCTAAGGCACAGAGTTGGCGCCGCGGCGCCAACCCAAGGCTAAATGATGGCGCTGCAGCGCTAGGCACAGTGTCATAACCTTCTATAGTTTCACGCTGCGGCGCGGCGGTTAGCACATAGACTCGCGCCGCAGCGTCGAGTCCGGTCCTTAGCCACTGAAGACTAACGTCGCAGTGCGTCATAGAGAAGAAAGGGCGGCGCCGTAGCGCCAACCCTAGGGTTTCGACAGAGAAGAAAGTTTACAAGTATAACATGAATGGTAACTCATTTGTAATGAACTAAGGAACTTAATGGAGCATTGTAAGGTATTGTTAATCCTTAATTATGTTGCCTAAAGGTTGAAGATAAGCAATCAAACATGAACATAATGTGAAGGTAAGATAGATGTAACGAAAAGCCGGAACAAATAATAACAAATCTAAGTTATAATTAGATTGAGAAGAAAGGTAAGATTCATTAGGAACCATGTATGTTCATTCATGACCTAATGTGTTATGTGATGTTATCATTTACTATAGAAACTTTAGGACTTAAACGAGAACGTGTTATAACTGTAGCAGATACTGGAGGCAAGTAATCTAACCCTTGTTCCAGTTCAATCAGGACAAGCTTTCTGATTCATGTATTCTTACGCATGAACTAATGTCTGATGAAGTCAAAACCAATACTTCGGCTAGACTTACGATATGTTGGATTTCCCATAATCTATTAAAGTATTGTCAATGATTTACCAAACAAATAATTGTGTGGTTTTTCAAAAAGGAGACTGAGTATGCTATAATATTTTGTCGTCAAACGACAGGCAGTGAGGTTGCCACAACTTAAACGTATACACTTTTAATGAATGTAGTGTTGATCAATATAGAGTACTATAGGTTGATCACCTAGACGTGTTCGTAAGTAATGTCGGACTTACGGACTTAGTGCCAGGATGTCCTTTTCAAAAGAACTTATGAAATGGTCAAGGTATTGGACCGGAATTAATATTTTACTAAATATTGTTGTTGTAAAACTTTTTGAAGGAAAAGAAGTGCTATTTTGAATTATCGATACACTAGTACAAAGTACTAAATAGACAACACTTAAACCATAACGTTTTTTATAAAAACGTTGTGGTATTTTTTTTCACAACGTTTTTAAAAAAAATGTTGTAGATATATATGTAAAAACGTTATCTATTTAAAGGGTCTTTTTTTGTTTGAATTAGATAATATTTTTTTTAAACGTTGTCTATAAAAAAAACACGCTTTTCTTTGTTTCTCTCCCGTTGTTTGTAGATTGTATTGGAGTCGAATCTGGTGTCGTCGGCTTCCACGAGCGAGTCGAAGGTTTTTTATTTGAAAATGATGGGGGATTATCATAGGTATATGGCGGAGTTTAAAGTTGGAGATGAGCGGAAGGAGGCTGCATTACCAATTACCAATTATTTGTTGGTCATTTAAAATATATACTCTCTATTTTACATGGTAATCCTATTATACGCTTTCGATTTTAAGAGTATAATAGGATTGAACTTAAGTGAAAAGAGGACTGTTTATTTGTTTCTGTTTTACTTGACATATGACATTGAACTACGCGAGTATAAGTAAAATCAACTTCAATCCCACAATTTGGTTTTATTTGATTAAATTCCCTTTTCTTTTAAAAAACTTTGGATGGCTGAAAAGACATTATGATATTTCAATTATACAAATGAACTTGAAAATTCTAACTATTGCATAAGTAATTGATACTCATATTCTTATCAATTATGTGATAACATGTTTTGAATTTTTTTTAATAATTGGATGATTTAGTAAATATTTTACCACATTGATAGAAATGTTTGAGAAGTGTAATGGAGGGGAGAATTTAAACACACACGCACACAGAGAGTAATTTTTGTGTTCTAGTGCTCCTTTTTTTAAGTAATTAGCTTGCAAATTAGTTTGATTCATTTAACTTTGTTTTGGTTATAAAGTTTATCTTGTTACTACTGTTGCTACTTGATAAACAGTATAGCGATTTAGTTGCTTTCTAGTTTCACTACCTTTATAGTTGCACTTGTGCACTTTATTAAGCCAAATTTCATGAATTGTTAGTTATCTATGTTTTCTAAGATATGTTACAATTACTTTCTTCTTTGATAAGTTTATCACTTCAAACTTGGATTCCATTTACTCTTATAATTGAATGAAATGCTTACTGGCATGGACTAAGTTTCTACTTCAAAACATCGTATTTGGTGTCTTGACTTTTATAGGTTTGCCGACTGAGGATACAACAGAGAATTAAAAATGTGGAGCTTGGAATCTTAAACGAAGAACCAGAAATTGAATTTCCTAATTTCCCATCATTCATTCCATTTTTGCCTCCTTTGGTAAGATTTTTATTTCCATTAATATCCTTGCAGGAACCACTTAGTGGCAAATTTATTAATATTCTTCTCAAAAAAATTTATTTATTGTTTTCATCTTAAAAAATTACTTTCTTTTATTATTAACCTCACTAGTTCTCTCCCACATTATGTGTGTGTGTCTGTTTAAAAAAATGAAGACTTTCAGTAGTCAGTTATATCCACATTCCCTAATAAAATTTTTAGTTGCCAACTAAGATATACATCTCATGCAGACCTCGGCAAACCTTAAGCAATAAAAAACTGTAGATTTGTCTGTTCAAAGGTGAGATTCAGGATTTTCCTACTTAGTTTGATTGTTAAGTAGCCTAAAGTGAGTTGTGACATTGATGTCACCAAGACCAATCTTTACTAGACAAATATGATTTTAAAATTTATTAGTGATATTAGGATATACTTTGTTAAATCTTTGAAATAATTTTTCTGGCATGTTTGTTTGAATTTTCCATCTTTGAGTAACAAGCGAAGGATGTGATGGGGTCTCTACTGAAAGAATACTTAAATCTGCCTTAGAAACAATATGAAATTCCTAATAGCTCTGACGTAAATGACGAAGAGGTTACAACCTCTGATGCAATAGACCTAGAGGAGAGCTCAGGTGTTGAGCTAAAAAACAGTGAAGGAGCATCCGAGTGTAGCAGAAATGAAGGCCAAGAAAGCCATGTTCAACAGAGCTGCACTTCAGAAAAAGTTACATTTCATGTAATCCTGAAAGCCTAGTGGCCAATGCTATCGAGCTATGCACACCATCTGGCGAGTGTGCTTGTCCATTTTCACTCTTCCGAAATAGCTGAATGCACTGCTGTTGATGCTTTTAAGCATGCTGGTGAAAATATAGTTTTTGCAAGTGGGAGTCCTTTTGAAAATGTTGATCGAGGTACTTTTTTCTTTCTATTCATGTTACATTAGTTTGGAAGTATTTGATACTATAAGTAGAGCAGTTGTATCATTCATTTCTTCACGATGGGAACAAATGCAGGACTTTTTTGTTTAATCTAATCATGTGTAACTTACCCAACTATGTATTAATGGGCAGGCAATGGGAAAGTAGGCCATGCCAATAAAGCAAATAACATGTACTTGTTCCCTAGGTTCGTGCTGATTTTCATGCCAATCAAGCCTTTTCTTTAGTGTTCTTATGTAGGGCATTTAGTTTAATACAATTACGAAGTGTCGAATTAGATTGTGAACTATCTTTTTATCCCCGTGCTTGTTTAGTTGCTTATACAATTATTGTTATTGCAGTCGCTACTGAGAAGAACCCTACCACAATCAATAACTATGGCATTTGGCTGCGATACCAGAGTAGGACTGGATATCACAACATGTACTAGCAGTACTGTGACAACACTTTGAATGGTGCTGTTGAGTAGATGTACACTGAGATGGCTTCTCGCCACAGAGTCTGCCATCACTGTATCCAGATCATTAAGACAGCGACCATCCCTGCCAAGCTCTGCAAGAGGGATAGCACCAAGCAGTTCCACAACTCCAAAATCAAGTTCCTATTGGTGTTTAAGAAGGTTAGACCAACAACTAGAAAGCTGAAGACAACATACAAGGCGTCTAGGCCCAACTTGTTTGTGTAATTCTTGTTGGAGTGGTTATGCAATTTTGTTGCTCAAGTGAAACATAGCATTGTCATTTACTTGTTGTTGGTTGTTTTTTTAAAATTTGATATTATGGTTTGGAAGTCTAGGATTGGACAAAATATTATCTTTTTATTGGATTTTGAGCACTGTTGTTCTATTCAAGTGTTGGAAGTTGCATTACTCCTTGTGCTCCTTTTAGCTATATATCATGGCATTAGCATATTGCAGGTGCATTGGTAATGTAGGTGAACCACAATTTTTTTCCTTTTTTTCATCTACAACATTTTAAAAACGTTGTGTAAATGTGCCTAAACGTTGTCTGATATAGTAAACAACAACATTTTTATCCAAAAAATATTATGGAATCATATCTTTTACAACGTTTTTAAGCATCTGCAAATTTTTGAAAAACAAATCTACAATGTTTTTTTTTCCTAAAAAACGTTGTGTATTGTGCTTAACTACAACGTTTTAAAAACGTTGTGTAAGGGTGTTAAATAGATAACACCTTTAACCATGACGTTTTTTTGACTGAAACCACAACGTTTTTTCCGCATTGTCTATTTACTGTTTTGTAGTAGTAATAGTACTTCGTAACTATTGTTCAATTATTGAATATATACGACTCCTATGTTTCAAGCATGTTGTTTATTAGAAATGTTGTACTTGCAGAGCCAATCATGCTCACCCTTGCTTGAACCATATGAACACAACTAAGATCGAACGGACCGAAGGCTCCGGCAAGGATAAGGGCAAGGCGAAGATGAACCCGTAGAATACTTATGTAATAGTATAAGGTGAATGATTGTAATATATTTGATATTATGACAGAAGCAAATGTATTGGTTATCGAGAACCTGAGGAAATGTTAATATTATTTTGATTATATAGAAGACATATTCGTTCTACTAAGGCTTTTCAATTGAATGTATGTGTGAATGGTAGTACCGTGTAGCACCATATGTCAGGTTGGAAGATACTCGGATTTGGGGGCGTCACATGGACTACATATTTGGGCCATTAGATCATACGAACCATAACCAGAACACCTTAATAATCGAGCTTGAAAGTGCCTACTCGAAGCTGTCTGGGTTTCTAGATTACCCAGATAACCCAGATTCGTTCTGACAGTAGGTTTGAGAGCCTAATTTCATGTTATGATGTTGTATGACTGGGTTGGTGATTGTTAATTGTGGTGTTGCAAACCTACTACACGATAAACGTTTAAACAAGCCTAGAAATCAACAGGAACCCAGATCTATTTACGGTCAAACAAGGCACCTTGCTTTCTGACATGGGTTTCTGGGCAGGCTCAAGAACTGCCCAAGAACACCTATAGCGACGGTTCTGTCGCTATAGGGCCATTTACTAATTATTAAATTCCAAAAATTAATTATTTTAATTAATAAATTGAAATAAATGATTTTTAATTATCAAAAATACAAAAAAAATCTTAAAAATTATTTGAAAGTCCAAAAAATAGTTTTTAATTATTTTGAGTATATTTCATAAATATTTAATATTTTTGAAATATAAATGGTATTTAATTTATTTAATTATAATATTAAATAAATTAATTAAAAATGATTTTAATACATGAAAAATTATATTATGGTATAAGAAAATATTTAAAGTTATTTTCAGTGACTTTTAATATTTTGTGATGAATTTCATTAATTAATTAATATTAATGATAATTAGTTTATTTAATAAATGTATTTAATAAATTATGGAAAAATAGATTTAATGATTTATAAATCATATAAAAATGATTTAAGTGTTATAAAAAATATTTTAAGTTATAAAATATAACTTTTGATATTTTGTCATGAAAATATTAATATCGATTATCGGATAATGAATTTAAGTGTTTAAAAATACTTTGATATATTATAAATATATTATAATATTATGACATGAATTTTATTAATATTTGATAATAAATAAATATTAATGATAAAGGAATTATGTGGTATTTAATTCATATAAATACGTTATTAATGATTGAAAAATCATAAGAAATGATAATAATTATCTGAAAATTATTACGAGCTTATGAAAAATATTTCGACTGTTAATAAATTATCTTAGATAATGATTAAGTGTTTAGACAGAGTTTAATTGAACTTAAACTCAAAATTTTGTCCGACTAGGCCGTCGGTATGTTAGAATTTTGTCGAACTCGACGCATACTATAAAAATTTGACTTGAGGTTAAGTCGTACGTGTGTTATAGACTGATAGGATTATGTGATAATGTGTTTAGGTTATTTTAAATATTACGATGATATTATTCTAATGTGTAGATCGATATTATTAATATTAGATCTTCAGACAAAGCTTATTAAATTGCATAGCAGTAATCAACGGTTCAGGCAAGTCTTTCTTAACTTGACCTCTAGTTGTATTATTCAATTATATTTATGGTTAATCATTTCTGTTTGCCATGTCTAAGAATTATTAAATTGTACCATGTTCGTATGACATGTATTTATCAGGTATGAAAGGCTGATCACCTTTATTACCATTCAGTCCAGATATATTTGTTCATGTTAAACGCGTGTTCTGTCATAAAATTTGTTCGTGCTAATTCACAACTATATTGTTGAATTATAGCCAGCCTATTATTCAAATTCTTCAATCATGATATATCCTTAAATAAACTTATACTTGCTGGGCAAACTTATGCTCACCCTTGCTATATCATGATAAACATTGCATATTGAGACGAATACGTCGGATACAAGGAAAGGTCAAAGATTGTTCCAGCTTCAAGTTTATGTGTGCAGCTAAGTTTGTATAAGTATTGTATATTAATGTGATTGTAAGTTTAATAAGTTATGATTTGTGTATAAGTTAAGGTTACTCGACCTTGGGGAAATAGTGTGTAATGTAATGTATAAACAATTTATGTTTATATCTTTCGCAATAGTTATAGAATAATTGTACCAGATCCGCGGTGATTTAGGACCCAGATTTGGGGTCGTCACAGTTGGTATCAAAGCTGTTGGTTATGAACCTTAGGTAGGAATACCTGAGACTAATAACCGCAGTGATTATGATAAGATCTAACTCAAATAGAGTTAGTTGGTCGGTAAGATTTAAAGACGAATCTCGACGAGTTATAAGATACAGAGTTCCCTAACTCTGATAATAAAGTTGAACAGTAGTGGTGAATAGAAAGAGTCTAAAAGATTGAAAGTACAGTGGTAGGAGATCGTAAAATAAAACGATCAATAAATAGAAATGAATCGTAATATACACGATGAGATCACCCCGTGATCGGATAAGGTTATAGTATGGAGAAGGATCAAGCGAATGATTGAAAAGTTTACAACAAGATTGCTGTATGTCAGTTGTGCTATGAATTGGAACAAATTCAGGAAAGGATTATGAATACGGATTAAATGAAATTCGTATGGAGAATGGAGTTAGAATTAAGTGGGGATTTTAATTGAGGACTCATGTCAGTAGCTAAGTTGTATGATTCTTTGTATGGGAGCTGAATTGTACTTGGTGTAACAACCACTTAGTTTCTAGCACTGATAATCATTAGAATGTCTGTGTCGCGCTATTTGCTATATGCATGTTAAGAGGGTGATTTATTTCTCATGTGTATATCAGATAGATAGGTTATAGGTAGAGAATATCAGGTTATGTACGAGTTCTTAAAACTCATACTTATGGTATGTTCGTGACTCATAGTTATATGAAATGTTTATGAACCCCTCAGCGAATGGACGCCAAAGGTCAGACTAGGATAAGTTCTTAAACTTATATGATTGTGGAAAGTTCCTGAACACATGAGTGTGGTTTGACGAACTGGGAATAATTATGTGTGAATGGAGAATTGAGGATAATATGAATAGATAGACTGCTTAAGCAAATGATTATTAACAGAGACATTAAGTTTTCCAAAACTCCTAGCAATGATAGACTTCAAAATATTGACATCAAGCTAAAAACGCACTTTGTGCTTTTGAAAAAAAAACATAGAGTCGTAATAATTTTTGGAACGATTTAAAGTATAGTCTATGCTACTTATTTCGGCTAGACGCAAATGATTTGAAATATCAAAATATATTTTTATTTATCACTCATCTACCATGTAACTTGGTGCAGAGATGATAAAAAGTTGATAGAGTTATAAATATAGGAATACTTAGTGTGAATTCGATCTAAAAATCATTGTTCCACTATTGTATGATGTGTTATGACAAAGTCATACAATGACAACATCCTCAAACGGACTGTTAATACAGTACGACATCATGACGTCATTCTCAAAAATAGTTTCAAAAAATTTAATTTGCCAACGGGGTTTTGCTACACTTAAATAATTCGATTGAATTGAATTATTGATATGAGTCTATGCTATTCGATTGAGCTAGACTAATGTTTATGAAAACTTTAAGTGTTCATTGAAAGAAATTTCCCGAACCAAATTATTTTGGCACGGAATTCGATAAGACTGAGCTATAATTTTTGTGCCTATGGCAGTGACGAGAAAAAGATTTGACTAGCAGTACTAATAAGTATAGGGCATACCAGGCTAATTACCCACTATGTTCGTAAGTTATGACTATTTGCGGATGAATTTCCATAAAACCTTTGCGAAAATGACAGACAATAGTCTATATGACTCCTAAGCACAATTTGAAAATTTGTACTCTATTGAGTGGTGTATTGGGTAGCATGTGATGATGCGTATGAATGGTGTAAGCTGTATATTGTTGGGTGTAAGGTGAATTTCGGGAACAAAATTCTTAGAAAAAGGGGTGAATGTGACAACCCGAGAATTTAGAAAATATTTTAAATCATAATTGATTGATTTAAGGTTCAATATTAGAACCTAGACAGAAAATAAGTGCATGCGTTTGATATTTTTGGGAAGGAATTTTGAGGATTTCAAAATTCTTTGAAGGATTTTGGTGAATTATTCAAGATTTAGTGTATACGTGATATGTTTTGTGTATATGGTCATTTATGTATTCAGAATGTGGTTAAGGGTCAAGGTTTGACCAGACAAATTTTATCAGTGTCAAACCCTAAGTATATATTAAGAACATCAACGTTCAATTAGAAATTTTTTTACGATTTCTAAGAAACCTATAAATCGGTTCTAGAAACCCTAATTTCAGTTCCGGGAATCTAAAACCCTAATTCGGAAGTTAAAAACTCTAATTTGGAAATGCAAGTGCTAGTATGAGGGTTAAACGTTATTTATTATATTTAATTAGGGATAACCATAATTGATATTTAGAAAATCCTAATTTCTGGATTAGAAACCCTAATTTATAATTAGAAAAAACCTAATTGTTACTTTAATAATTTTAATGTTAATTAGGAAACATTAATCCTAATTTTCAAGTTATAAGTAATTAGAAAATCCTAATCTAATTAGGAAATCTAATTTATAAATTAGAAAGATTATTTTTCTATTTTAAACTCTAATTCTTGGGTTATAAACCCTAATGTACCTTTTTGACCCTAATTGCTAAATTAGCAATTTTAATTAGGAATTATTAATCCTAATTACCAGGATTGAAATTATGATTAGGAAATTTTAATATAATTATAGAATCCTAATTATAATTTAGAAATATTAATTTTTATTTTTTGAAAACCTAAATTAAAAATTCTAGAATTTATTTTTTAAAACCTAAACCCTAAGGGTTGTAGCAAAAGGCCATGTTGCCATTAAAATAAAAATCAAAATGACCAAAGTGCCTTTATTGCATTATTTGACTTAACTTGCAAATGTTGTCCTAGTGTAGTTGGTGAGCAACCCTAGCCCTAGCCATGTGACCAAAAATCCATACAAAGCAGCAATCTCAGCCACATTATCAGCCATATACATTGTATTCTTTATTTTTTAAAAGATTAAAGTAAGAGAAAGCTCACTTGACTTTTTAAAATAGCCAAGACCATTCTCTTTCTAGAATTTCAGATCTGAGAGTGAAAGGGTGTGATAATACAAGATAATATCATATCTTAACACTCCATGATTAGCAACAAAGGATCAGATTCAAGATCAAGCATTAGAAAGGTATAGAACCCTAATCTCCAAAATCGTATGATCTCATGTTAAATGTTAAGTTTTTGTGTTAAAACATATAGTATGTAGTGTAAATAGGTGATCTAGGTTGCTATATAGTGAATCCATAACATCTATATGCACGAAATAGAAATTTTCTAAAATCTGGGAAAAGTTAAAAATGTTGTCTGACAGTCATATGTAAGTGGCCTTAGATCAATATGTGTTTATGTTTTGAGTTGTTTTAAACTTTAGATATGTAGTCTGACAGGAGGTCTTTGATCTGGAAGTGGAATAAAAGCTATTCCATTTATAGATTTCAAGATATTCATGGTCAAAAAGGGTTGACCGAGCATGACCATGAACTTTCTGGGTAACCCAGAAAGTGTAAAACCGAGCCTGACAAGATTTTCTAAGGCCTTTATCTGTCAAACTGTAGGTGTTATGTTGATGTTGTAACCAAGTTGTAGTGTGTTATATGGACTATAGATCCATGTTTTTATACCTTACAAAACATCACAAGATCGAATGTAGTGAGTGGTCAAACCAAGCCACTCGGTTACATTTTGCAGTTTCTGGAATTTCCAGAAACCGGATGAACGTCATTTCTGACAACCTTTGACCGAACTGTATCTGGTGATTTAGATGTTGTTGAACTGATTTGTTATAATGTAAATGTTCATTGCCACATGGACTATATATTTGGGCCATTAGATCACATGAACCATAACCAGAACACCTTAACAATCGAGCTTGAAAGTGCCAACTCGAACCTGTCTGGGTTTCTAGGTTACCCAAAAAACCCAGATTCGTTCTGACAGGAGGTTTGAGAGCCTAAAATATCATGTTATGATGTTGTATAACTGGGTTGATGATTGTTAATTGTGGTGTTGCAAACATACTACACAATAAACGTTTAAACAAGCCCAGAAATCGACAGGAACCCAAATCTATTTACGGTCAAACAAGGCACCTTGCTTTCTGACATAGGTTTCTGGGCAGGCTCAAGAACAGCCCGAGAACACCTATAGTGACGGTTTTGTCGCTATAGGGCCATTTACTAATTATTAAATTCTGAAAATTAATTATTTTAATTAATAAATTGAAATAAATGGTTTTTAATTATTAAAAATACAAAATAAATTCCGAAAAATTATTTTAAATTCCAAAAAATAGTTTTTAATTATTTTGAGTATATTTCATAAATATTTAATATTTTTGGAATATAAATGGTATTTAATTTATTTAATTACAATATTAAATAAATTATTTAAAAATAATTTTAATACATGAAAAATTATATTATGTGGTATAAGAAAATATTTAAAGTTATTTTCAGTGACTTTTAATATTTTGTGATGAATTTTATTAGTTAATTAATATTAATGATAATTAGTTTATTTAATAAATGTATTAAATAAATTACGAAAAAATAGATTTAATGTTTTATAAATCATATAAAAATGATTTAAGTGTTATAAAAAATATTTTAAGTTATAAAATATAACTTTTGATATTTTGTCATGAAAATATTAATATATTAATATTAATATCGATTATCGGATAATGAATTTAAGTGTTTAAAAATCATATAAATATGATTTTAAGGTATTAAAAATACTTTGATATATTATAAATATATTATAATATTATGACATAAATTTCATTAATATTTGATAATAAATAAATATTAATGATAAAGAAATTATGTGGTATTTAATTCATATAAATACGTTATTAATGTTTGAAAAATCATAAGAAATGATAATAATTATCTGAAAATTATTACGAGCTTATGAAAAATATTTTGACTGTTAATAAATTATCTTAAATAATGGTTAAGTGTTTAGACAAAGTTTAATTGAACTTAAACTCAAAATTTTGTCCGACTAGGCCGTTAGTATATTAGAATTTTTTCGAACTCGACACAGATTGTAAAAGTTTGACTTGAGGTTTAGTCGTATGTGTGCTATAGACTGATAGAGTTATGTGATAACGTGTTTATGTTATTTTAAATATTGTGATGATATTATTCTAATGTGTAGATCGCTATTATTAATATTAGGTCTTCAGACAAAGCTTATTAAATTGCATAGCGGTAATCAACGGTTCAGGCAAGTCTTTCTTAACTCGACCTCGAGTTGTATTATTCAATTATATTTATGGTTAATCATTTCTAATTGCCATATCTAAGAATTATTAAATTGCACCCTGTGCGTATGCCATGTATTTATCAAGTATGAAAGGCTGATCACCTTCATTATCATTCGGTCCAGATATATTTGTTCATGTTAAATGCTTGTTCAGTCATAAAATTTGTTTGTGCTAATTCACAAATATATTGTTGAATTATAGCCAGCCTATTATTCAAATTCTTCAATCATAATATATCCTTAAATAAACTTATACTTGCTGGGCAAACGTATGCTCACCCTTACTATATCATGATAAATATTGTAGATTGAGACGAATACGTCGGATACAAGGAAAGGTCAAAGACAGTTCCAGCTTTAAGTTTATGCGTGCAGTTAAGTTTGTATATGTATTGTATATTAATGTGATTGTAAGTTAAATAAGTTATGATTTATGTATAAGTTAAGGTTACTCGACCTTGGGGAAATAATGTGTAATGTAATGTATAAACAATTTATGTTTATATCTTTCGCAATAGTTATAGAATGATTGTACCAGATCCGCGATGATTTAGGACCCAGATTTGGGGCCGTCACACTGGTGAGCCAAAACCAGAATATTTGCTTGATGGTAGCCTCAGACATAGTACCATTTCACGGTGTCCGAGTTGATGAGCTGTGGAAATTCATCGCCGTCTATTTCCTGTAATCTGGGAGCACCTCCTGTCAATACCTCCTTGACAACAAATGGGTCTTCCCAGTTTGGGGCGAATTTTCCCTTAGACTGACTTGGTTATCAATGATCTTCTTCAAAACCAAGTCGTGTTGTTTGAACTGCCATAGCCAAACTTTTTTGTTGTAGGATCTGGCGATCCTCTGTTGGTATAACTGACCATGGAAATTAGCATCACTTCGCCTTTCGTCTATTAGATACAACTGGTGATACCTATCTTGTACCCATTAGTTTTTAACAAGCTGAGCGTCTATCAACACTATGAAGGATTCCTTTTGTACCTATATGGGGAGTACTGCTTCTATCTCATAGGCTAATGAGTAGGGGGTTACCCCAGTGGAAGTGCGCATTGATGTTCTGTAGGCTAAATGAGTCAGGGGCAATAAGTTAGGCCATCCTTTATGATTGGCAGCCATCTTTTGCATGATCTTCTTGATATTTTTGTTAGCCGCTCCAACAACACCATTTATCTTTGGACGGTAGATGACGGAGTTGAGATGTTTGATGTGAAATTTACTGCACAACTCTTCCTTCATTTTATTGTTGAGTTTCTTAGCATTGTCTGATACAATTACCTCTGGTTTTCCATATCGACAAATGACATTGTTTTTGATAAAAGCAATGATAACTTCTTTGGTAACCCTGGGAAGGAGGCTGCTTCTACCCACTTGGTGAGTAGTCGATCACGGTGAAGATAAACCGTTGCCCATTACTGGCTTTGGGCTCGATGGACCCGATTATGTCCATTCCCCACATTGAGAAGGGCCAAGGTGAACTCATATTATGGACCTCCCTTGGAGGGGCGTGGATAGCATTCCCATAAATTTGGCATTGATAACATCTCTTGACGTGATCATCACAGTCAGCTTTGAGAGAGAGCCAGTAATGACCTATTTTGAGAATTTTTTTTATAAGTAGGGGGACGCTCATATGTTGGTCACATACTCCACCATGGATTTCATCCATGAGCCTTTGAGCTTGGTCCTTGTCCAAACGTCTGAGGAGACCTAGTCCTTCATCTATTTTGTAGAGTGCATCTCCGCTCAGGTAGAATTTCTTAGCCAGTCGATGGATTTGCCTTTTTTCATCGGGCTCACCTCAACGGGTGTAGATCCATCTCGTAAGTACTCCTTGATATGCTGATATCAAGGGTGTTGGATGAAAGGTAGCTCATTCGATACTTCTCCAACATAATTCCCATAGGCTGGTGCCTTTTGTTGGGCAAATGTGATGGTTGACATGTTTTCCTTGTCAAGTATGTTGATCAAGGAGGCCAAGGTTGCTAGCACATCATCAAAGTCATTTCTATTTTGAGAAATATGGAGAAAGGATATTTCCTCAAACTCCAAGGCCATCTGAAGAACCTACGGATGGTAAGGCAGCATATGTAGACCTTTGGTGTGATAGATTCATGTGGTTTGTCTGATTACCAACTCAGAATCTCCAAAGATAATTAACCGTCTGATGCACATTGATTGAGAAAGTTTTAGCCCCATGATACAGCCTTCATACTCAGTTGTGTTGTTAGTGTTGGCTAACTGTAATTTGACGACGACGGGATACTGCTCCCCCGTAACGGATACCATAACTGCCCCAGCTCTAGAACCTTCCATATTTACAGCTCTATTAAAATACATCTTCCATATTTGGTGTGCATCATACTGATGGTGTTGCTGAACTGTCATTGCCCCTTCATCGGGGAAGTATGTTTCCAAAGGTTTGAAATCCCCTGAAGGTGCGGCAGCCAGTTGATCCACAATTCCTTGACCTTTAATAGACTTTTGCGTCACGTAGAGGATGTCAAATTGTTGTAGGATCAACTGCCATCTTGAAAGTCGATAATTCAGCATGAGTTTACTAAACACATACTTGATAGGATCCACACGGGATATGAGATGGGTTGTGTGACTATGGAGGTAATGTTGTAACCTCATGGAAGACCATGGTAAAGCATAACAAGTTTTCTTAATCGGAGTGTACTTGTATTCACTACTGCTGAATCTTTTGCTGAGGTAGTAGATAGCTCGCTCTTGGCCTTTCTCGTCTTTTTGTCCCACCATGCATCCCATTGCATTGTCATTAATGGACATGTACATGAACAGTGGAACATCATCCCCGAGAGGTATCAAAATTGGAGCTTTGACTAGCTGCCTTTTGATTGTAAGGATGGCTTCTTGACACTCATCATTCCATTTTATGGAGGAGTTCATCCTTAACAACTTGAAAATAGGCTCACAGGTTGCTGTGAGTTGGGATATGAATCTGCTAATGAAGCTGATTCTTCCCAAAAATACTCATATTTCCTTCTCTATTTGAGGAATGGGCATTTCTGTGATGGCCTGAATTTTAGTAAGATCCAGCTCAATCCCCTTGTGGCTGACTAGGAATCTTAGAAACTTGCCTGATTTAACGCCAAAGGCGCACTTGGCTGGATTTAACTTCAAGTTGTACTTACGTAACATATTGAAAAGCTTTTTGAGATGGTCTAAGTGGTCTTCCTCCCTTCGGGACTTGACAATGACATCATCCACATAGATCTCTATCTCCTTATGTAATAAATTATAGAAAAGAGCCATTATGTAATAAATTGTGGAAAAGAGCCATTTGTAGTAAAAGGTTTCCCAAGGAGTGATGAATGCAGTTTTCTCACGATCTTCTTTAGCAACCATGATTTGATGGTACATCGCAAAACAATCAGTAAAGGAGTATATGTTGTATTGAGCAGTATTGTCAATGAGAATGTGGATAAATGGCACAGGAAAGCTATCTTTTAGGCAAGCTTTATTCAGATCCCCGTAATCCACATAAACTCACACCTTTCCTTCTGGTTTAGGAACGAGGACTATGTTGGATAGCCATTCAGGGTATGTGGACACCATGATGATGCCTGCTTGAAATTGTTTCACAATTTCTTCTTTAACTTTTAAACTCCACTCCGGCTTCAATCGCTTGAGCTTCTGCCTGACTGGCTTGAATCCCTCTTTAATGGGAAGGCGATGAATGACTATGCTAGTGGACAAACCCACCATGTCTTCATGAGACCTTGCAAACACATCTTGAAATTGGGTTAATAGTGTAACCATGTCATTCCTTTAGTTTGAAGTGAGGGTCGTACCAATCTGGATTAGTTTAGGACTTTCTAAGGTTCCGAGATTGAATGAGGTAGTTTGATTAAGGTTTAGTTTGGGTTTGTCTTTAACCCATTCTTTGATCTCCTAAGGTATCTCAATGTCCTCTTGTATTTCCATCAAGTTTGAGTCCAACTTTTCATCAAACTTACAGTCCTTATGGAGAAAAGGCACCTTATCAGGAAGCACATGCACATCTAACTTTAGAGTCTTGAAACAAAATGCGTTCACTTAATATATATGAAACTGTTCAATCATACCAAGTGTTAGCATGTAATGACAAAACAACTGCTAATATTGTACGTAAAGTAAGTAGTTATTGTTTTCTACAGGACAGAGGGAGTTTCTGCCCTTTTTACCCTCGTCGGCAAATGTAAGGAGTGTTACTCCAATTGCCAAGGGTGAAGTCCTGGTGGACGGCTGTGATAGAGGGGCTGCTATCATCCTCCTTCTCCCAAATAAAAACCATTATATCTGGGCAATCATCGTCTGGGGTGATTCTGTTTGTACTGTCCGTATGGACGATAATGTGCAAGTTTGATAAGCGTCTGGCAATGTTTTGCTTATGCCCCCGGTCCTTTTCCTTTGCCTCTGGATCCGGTATCAAGATTTCTTTTCCTTTGACTGGTATCAACTCATGTGTAGGAACCTTTACTGCAGTCTATATAGATTCAACCCCTGTAGGTGTAGGCAATCGCCGTATAACTAAAGATGACATAACCTGTTTAGATCTGTGACGATTCCGATGACTAGAGCTAGCAGAATAGCCTAGTCCAGCTGTCTTTGTTTGACTGGGAACTTGAATTGGGCGCTTGATGCCCTGATGATCTTTGCCCAACCCTTGTCCAGGTTGATAACCCAAAGATAACATTTCTTGGCTGGCCGACATTACTTCGGCAGAAACTCTGGGTATCAGAGATAGTACCCCAATGGGATGGTAGTGAGTGTTGCTCACCTCCAGGGCATGAAAGCGGACATGCTCAAGTTCTGAATTAAAACAGATGAGCGGGATGTCACCTTCTTCAGGACATTCTGGCTCAACATTAACATTGACTAGGCTATTATTAATGATGTATTTAAGCTGTTGATGCAGGTTGGACGGGACGACTCTATCCATATGAATCAACGGCCTTCCCAATATCATGTTATATCCTGTATCTATTTTGAGCACATGGAATGATACGCTGAATGTATGTGGACCATTATCCATAGGTAGTTCAATCTCTCCGACAGAGTTTCGTCGGGATCCGTCAAAAGCTTTGATAACCGTATGCTTGCTTCGGATTCTCTTAAGATTTATATTCATCTTCTCCAGAGTGGCATAAGGGCAGGTATTTGAGGATGATCCTCCATCTATCAATACTCCCGCGACCTAGTATATGGAGGACATTACCATTATGTGCAACGGCTTGCAGTGGCCCGTCCCTCTGGGAGGTATATCATCGTTAGCGAAAGATATCACATTGTTGTTAAAAATGTGATCCACCAGATGCTGGAATTTTTCAACATCTACTAACTTAGGCAGTTGGGCTTCTTTCAAAACCCTAAACAATACCTTTATGTGATCTTCGGAAGAGAAAACCAAGTCCAGTATGGAAATTTGTTATGGAGCTTCTCTTAAGCTTAAAACCACCTTGGTTTTATTATGACCCATAGTACGGAGGAACTCTTCGATTTTCTCCATCAGAATTTTCCTCTTTGACTTGATGGTAGGCTTCATCACCCGTTAGGGAAGGTACAGTGGATTATCCTTCGACACTGCAGCAGTTATATGAGTTGAAGATCCTTCGGTCTCTCCATAGTTCCATGGCACTCTTTGTAGGCTGACAACATGATATTGTGGTCTGAATGGTAAGATGATTAGCTATGGTGCAACCACTTTCAAAGGAATCTCAATACCCTTGAGCTAAATAGGTTGAATTGTATGTTAAGGGGTAACTGAATTTATCTCAGAAGATATGACTACTATGACTTCCTTCCACTTTGTAGGAAACGCATCCCCACTCTCTAGTACTACAACATTATCGTCTGCCATTTGTAGGACACTATTGTCAATTAAACTCTGAATAAGGTGAAGGAGTGCCCAACGTTCTTCAATGCTGTGACCGCGAAAGTGGGAGTGATACTGATATACTCCATTAGAATTGAACCGCCTTGAATGAGGGTTGATTGGAGGTAATAGAGCTGTGATTCTTCCTTCATTCATCAGCATCTGAAATATCTCTTCCATCGGTTGGTCAAGGTATGCAAATTCTCTTTGGTTGGCAAAATCCCAACGGGCTTTGGCATTTGCTCTTTTTGCAATTTTATCCTCCAATAATTCACCTTCTGATGTCGATGATGGAGTAACTGTAACAAAAGGAAGGAGGCTATTATGCTCCTGACTGAACAATTGGCGTGTGACTTGGTACTGATGAACCACCAGTTATGCCAATTAGTCAACTTACTCACATAGAGTCTTTATTTTCTGTTCCATTATAAATTGGAACTGTGCAAAATCCCAATTGTCAGCACTATCATTACTGGTCTGGGAGGATCCACCACTGTAATGGGAAGTCTGGCCCTTACTCCAATTAGTTATGTTAACCTCCTCTTCTTTGTGTTGAGGAAGAGGGTTGTCTTTTGTAACGACCCCAAAATCCATACAAGTTAAATCTCGACTTTGGTCGTTAACCATACATTAAATCTCTAATTTTACATCATTATTCGATATTAAAAACACTAAAATTTGCGGAATATTTAAAACGTTATACATTTCCTCCTTTCTTGCCCTGAATCGTAACCTTTACATTACATCTCTTTGATTCAATCTTATATCATGAATCGTTACAACAAAATGACTATACAAAGTCTTACATCATAACTAAATATCCATATACATTGGATAGCTCAACTTACATTTCAACAACATGTTACGTTCAAAATATGAAATACATTTCTCATAAAATATAAGTAATCTTCGTGAATATAGATTTCTATAACTCACTTAGCATATATCTTTACCTTAAAATCTTGACCTGCAAAAGTGGTTATTTGCAAGAGTGAGCTCGACAGCCCAGCAAAGTCTAACAGTTTTCATACATCACATAACACATAATAACATGCTCGATATACATCTCATTAAAGTAACATAGCATACATGCTTTTAATTCACGTAGCAAATATAAAGATTGAGTTCCTTACTCAATCATCATTACTTAGCCAAAACAATGCAGCCATATATTGACTTTAACATTTCATGATTCAACATGAATAACATATCATGCAATTTAAAACAGTTCATCAAGTCCACGTAAAAAATAGGAACCGAAAGACTTGCCTTGATCGTTGTTTACCAATAACAGTTTAACTGCTTACAGCTGTTTGCACTTCACGTGCCCTACGCAATTATATAATCATACACATCAAATATTAGTCACATAACAACACATAGTAATTGTAATGTAAACTCTACTATACGTCTCATAATCTTTCCTATTAATAAATACACAATGTTCAACTTAATTGTGTTAACTTTCAAATTATATCTCACTGTATTTCATATTCGCAGTTCATTCAAGTGCTTAAGTCTTGCTAGGACTACTTATTAGCTTTATATTAAATCCACTCCATATCTTATAATATTCATTTCAATCGAATTGAAACACTTTTTAAGTTTATTAACACTTGGCACGACGTTTCGACATTCATTCGTCACACGCCCGATTTGCCTCTCTTGTGTATGCTTACTATGCCTCTATAACTTATCTAATATATTATTTATTAATGTTAAGCATTATTATATTTACTAACATTCATGTTTTATAACTTATGACATCATCTTTTACGGTCTGGAGCACTACACATGCATATGTGCATGCCCGACACCCTCCGATTGCTTCTGAAAACACAATAGTCCTAAAGATGACCATTTTGCCCATCCTAGTGACCTCAAATTGTAAAACTTAAAGAACGAAAGTTGTAGGTCTACTCGTCCTCGTTTCGGGTCATCTTGAATCACCTCAATCGGAGTTCGTATGGGAAAGTTATGGCCATTTTACTACAAGAGGTCAAAATTATCCAAGTCAGACCACAAATCCGGCGCTGGGGCGCGAGGACTAAGCCAACTAGTGGCGCTGGGGCACGCAATTAGTGCTGGGGTGCGAATTTCAGCGCTGGGGAGCGAACTTCTGGTGCTGGGGCGCGAATTTTGGCGCCGGGGCGCGATATTTGGCGCTGGGGCTCAAATTTTGGCGCTGGGGCGCCGAAACTTGCAGAACCCAACCACGATGAACAGAACAAAGCTACTGTTTTTATTTTTAACAGCAATTAACCCCAATTAACATGTATAACTTATACAAACTACACATATACACACTACCCAACATGCATATACTAGTTTAAATTACTAAACAATAATCACAGAAAACTAAATTCCTTGAAAACCATATTTTAAAATAAAACTCCATGTTTGACATTTGTTAAACACAGTGAACACTATAATCTCTAATAACCACAAATTTGATTACTTTTAAACTACAATTCTCTGTAGTTCATATCCAATTAATATAATCACACTTCAATTTCATAACTTCACAATTAACATATACTAATTTTGATATTTCTACAAACCACTTTCACACATGAATGTTTACTGTGAAAACTAATTTCTCTTTCTCTATGAACGTAATTTAGCATACCACACATATATACATATATACATGTTAGTTATTACTAGAACACATGATTTCATAATCATTTAGTAAGACATAGTTTACAGACAACCTTTGTAAAACTTATATACAATGAATTTGAGTTTCATGAAACACAGAGGCTAAATAATTATACTATAAAACATATTTGTTAAGAGTATAAACATACTTTTTTATTGCTCAGACAATCTTTGCTTAATCACTGATAATAGTTCGAAGAATACATAATTTTCTCTTGTTTCTCTCTCTAAGACCTCTGATAATTTCTCTCAAAACTCTTTGGTCTCTCACTTTTCTTTTCTTTTTCCTTTCTTAGTCTTAAGCCAAAACACACTGTACGTAAAACTAAACTGATAACAATTATGCGTAAACTAAAAACTAATATGGCCTTAATAATCACCATAACTATTATCAGTTACCAAAATAATAAGCGTATATCCATTATAAATATATTTTATTATATATTATTTATAAAAATTCAAAATTTAAAAACTAAAAGCCATAGGGCTTTGTTTGGCAAAATAATTTAAAACTAAAGACTTAATATATTTAAGCCTTGTTTGGCAAAATAAATTAAAACTACTTTAATTTATTTTAATAACCACTTAAAATATTATTATTTGTCACACTTCTAATTAATTAAGTTTTCATACTTAATTTAATTAATTCTAATAACAATTCATTGCATAATATAATAATTTATTTAATCATTATAAATTCTCTAACTTAATTATTAAATTAAATTAGATTACTATTTCAAAATAATTACTTTCCTTAACTCATTAATTATTTATTAAACAAATAAATAATCAAATCACATCAAATCAAATACTTATTCAACATTAAATATTTATATAATTCAATAAATATTTAAATATTATAATAAAAATTTGGATTGTTACATCATTCCCTCCTTACAAGGATTTTGTCATCAGAATCACAACTCAAGCCACTCATTCGTTACAATCTTCCCTACTTACAAAGATTCCGTCCCCAAAATCGAAGACACAAATTACACAAATAACTCAGAGAAATCTTTCATCATTTTATCTAAATATAGATTTTATATTTCCTACTACATTCATTACCTAACAAATTCTATGTTTCATTTCATAACTTTCATTTGAACTCAATTATATTTTGA
The DNA here is from genome assembly GCA_016801055.1 of Panax notoginseng. Taxonomy (NCBI): domain Eukaryota; kingdom Viridiplantae; phylum Streptophyta; class Magnoliopsida; order Apiales; family Araliaceae; genus Panax; species Panax notoginseng. The sequence continues at coordinate 57,671,018 of CM029015.1, forward strand.
GTAATATATATCTTTTAACCCATTCATTTCTTTTTCTAAGGATCGTTATCATAAACACTCAGGAATCGCTATCATAAACACTCGGGATATTACATTCACCCTATCTTCTAAGAATTTCGTCCTCGAAATTTTATTTATTAATTTTTATTCATTCATTCTATTGAAGTAGATTTTACATCACTACTTCATTCATTCATTGGTTTCTATAACCACTTTCTTTCCACAAAGATCATTCTACAATTATTAACTTTTCTATTAAAAGTTTCACATTATTCTTTTATAATTCATATCCTTCTCACTTCAAAATCTCTTTTCTCACTTATTCAACATACTCATCATTCAGTGTTGCATTATACGACTTACTTCTTTCTAAGGAATATTTTCCTTTTTCACTTCCATCTTGCAGAATAACAAGAATCTTCCACAATTGTTCAATAATTGGGAAGTAGTATGAATAACTCAGGAATATAAAAGATTCCAAATCATGCTGAGGGTCACAAGACCATAAACTCTATTCTCTAGGGTTAATAGTGCTTCACCCCCGGTTCTTCACACTTTAAACCCTCTTTGGCAGAATGTTTATCAATCACAAAGACTGAAAACACCCTCCGCAAGTACTCTAGGTGATTAACCTATTATACATGTATTGTCCACAAACATTTCAGCGCAAAGTATAAACTAAGCGTATCCTCTAATAAAAGAGTTGTTCATCTCAGAATTTAGAGTGCAAGCATTCAACTGAGGGTCTAATGACCACGAACCTTGTCCACAGTTATAAGTAATCTTTCAACTTTAACTTTTATAGTCATACGACTTTAATGACTTCAAGGTACTTAGGGGATCAATCCTTTGTACATGTATTATGCACAAACATTTTAGCACAAAGTGTAAACTAAGCGTAACCCCTAATAATAGGGTTGTTCATCTCAGCTTTTTAACATCTGAATCCGCACCAAAACAATTTGGTTTGGCATAACTTCTCAAGAAACTCTTGAATTTCATGAACATCTTTCAATATTTGTCTAGATGAATTAAAAAGCATAGACCTCTACAATAACTCGGACATTAACCGAAATATACATATACATACATACATATGTATTCTCATATCTTAAAGAAATCTCAAAAATCTTTTTATGACGTCATGATATCGCACTGTATTTACAGTTCGTTGAGGATTCCGTCATTTGGTGACTTTATCATACTACATCATACCATAGTGGGCTGACGATCCTTAGATCACATCCAACACTAGGTAATACTGCATTGATGACTCCATCATTTTTATCATCTTTGCACCAGGTTACATGATACATTAATGATATAAAATACATTTTGATATATTACAAATCATTTTTGTCTAGCCGAAGTAATTAACATAGACATACGAATAATAGTATTGTTGTTAAAACTCATTGGTTCCATCATTTGATCCAATGTTTTTCAAGAAAATAAAAGTGTAAACATCAGCACGAAGTCAATAAATTTCGAAAGTCTAGCATAGCTAGTAGATTTAGAATACCTATGCTTCCACCATCAACTCCACTTTCTATAATGATCCATTGCATAATAGGTCTATCTATTCCTATCATCCTCAATACTCCATTCACACTTAATTATACCCTAGTTCATCAAACTTACCACATGTTATGAGTTCAGGAACATGCCACAATCATATGAGTTTAAGAACTTATCCTAGTCAGACCATAGGCGTCCATTCGCTGAGGGGTTCAAAAACATATCATATAATTACGAGTCACGAACCTACCATAAGTATGAGTTTTAAGAACTCACACTTAACCTTATAATATTCTCTAACTATACTCTACCTATCTATTATACACATGAGAAAAGAATCATCTTCTCAACATGCATATAGGAAATAGCGTGACACAAACATTCCAATGATTATCATTGTGATAAACTAAGTGCAAGCACAAAACCCTCGCCCATACAAAGATTTGTATAACTCAGCCATCACAGGAGTCCTCAATTGAAATCCCACCTAACTCTATCTTTCTTTTAACTTGCTCTTTGCTCGATACGAATTCTGTAATAACCGTGAACTTTAAGTCACCATATATGTATGTACATTATCGATTTTTTTTAACTTTGTGTTATATAAGGATTTAATATGTGACCACATATGTGAAGTGGTGCATGTGACAATTAACATATATACTATACTTATGGATACATACATTTATAGATTTCATTAAAAATGAAAGCTTTGTAACCTAATTATACATTAGGTAAGACTATTAAATAACCTAAGGGTTATGGTAATACGAAAAAGATAGTATTTAATATGTATACTAACTTAAGTGGGTAAACATAGTATTTCAAGTGACTAATAATTTTAAACCTAATTCTTGTAAATCTAATTAGGTTATGAGATAAAGTCACATGTATAAGTAATTAAACTTCATATGATTGGAAATGGAAGTCCTAAATAATCAAATTGGGTAACATTATTAAAATTGCTAGACTATATTTAGTATATAGCCCAAAACAATTAAAGGAGAAGCCCAAAAGAAATAAATTACAATCCAATACTTAGCCCACTTGATTAGGGGTATTCTAGACATTTGATTAAACAAAATTGGGCATTTAAAATAAAAGCTAAATGGAGGATATTATGGGCTATAGAATCCTAAGTGGAATAATTAAGCTAACTTGTCCATTAGTAGAAATTATTAAACACAAGGATAATGTTGTCAAGCTCCCATTGGTTGCCACTCCATTATGCACATTTAATCATGTCTAGCCTAATGGAAATAATAATACAAAGTTTTTACCCAATGGACAACAAAATAGTTATGGGAGGATTATTAGTGAATTGCCCATTTCATTTTGTAATCACATTTCATTCTTCCAACATCTCATTTTCTCTCCATCTTCTTCTTCTATCTTTTGCTCCCAAGCTAGCCAATTTCATAGAGAGAAAAGAGAGAGAGGGTTTTGGTTATAGAGAGAAGAGATAAGAGTGCTAGTTGTTCATGCCTCCTAAGTATATTACTTACTTTGGAAAATCAAGAAAGGTAGCAACTAAGTCAAGGTATAACTTACCTTCATCTTCTTCTTTTACTTTGTTTTGCTAGCTTGAGTTTTGATGGGGTTATGTACAAATACTCAAGATACACTAGTTATACATATCATCATATATGGAACTAAGTAACTTGAGTGATAGATCAAAGACTTAGAGGAAGAAAATGAGCATATGTTCTCCAAGGGTGAAAACTCTTGTTTTTCTTCCACTAAATCTTGAGTAACTCAAGTTTTATAACTTGGAATTATGATCCGCCGAGGGGGGGGGGGTACTAGATATATGAGTTATGTAGTAAACTCAAGTGGTAGAACACAAATCTAGAAAATTTTGAAACTTTTGAGACTATTTTTCCCAAAACAGTCCGCTTTGCATGTTGAGGCTTTGAAAATCCTAAATTAGCTACTAATCCATTTTCATGAGGCTGTTTCAGTCAGTTTCTTGTCTTTTAAAAATTTGGGAAAAATCACAGAGGTACCTTGAGAAGTTATGTACATGCAGGAAAAAGAACGGACACGTTTCGAGTTACATATTGTGCGTAATGACTATTTCCGTAAAGGACTCCGAAATATTAACCTTCGAATTTCTCACTGTGTATACACTGGAAAATTCCGAAATTTTTACAGTAGCTTCATATATGTTACGAGAGCATACCCTGAAAATTTCAGAGTTTTCTGAGCAAAACTCAATTTATGAAAAATGGGGCAAGATTCGAGTGTTTTAGACACTTTAAAAATAGTAAATCATTTTCTAAAATTCCAGAAAAATTAGGAGATCATTGTGGGCTTATATTCTGTCAAAATCCAGAAGTTGAGAATTTTTGGAATCAGTTTGTTATTTTTCCTAAAAATGGTTAAATTATGAATAAAAAGAAATAAATAGTTAAATGATGTCTTTAATGAGAAAAATGTGATTTTTATGCTTGAAGGCTCATAATATATTATATCATGACTATCTTAGGGCATGTTGGTAATTTATAATAATAAATATTATTTCTGACCTTTTGTGGATATCAAATAAGGGGTTAATAAAGGATGAACAATTAGAATAAATTATTTATTAATTTAGTAAATCATTGGAATATTATTATAATATTAATAATATTATAATATGATGTTGTTAAGTAAATAAAAATATTAAGATTAAAATTTTATTAAAATATTATTAAATAATTAATAATATTAGATTAAGATATTAATCCTAGATTAAAATATTATTAAAAGATTAATAATATTAGATTAAAGTATTATTATTAAATGATTAAAATATTATTAAATAATAATATTCGAGATTAAATAAAATATTATTAAATATAATAACATTAGTAAATGAATAAAATATTATTAAATGATTAATAATATTAGTAGGTGAATAAAATATTAGTAAATGATTGAAAGTATTATTAATTTATTAATGATGTTAAAGCATAAGTAAGATATTATTATGGTAATAATATTAATGCATGATTAAAATATTATTAAGAGGATTAATAATATTAGTAAAGTATTGAAATATTACTAAGATAATAATAATATTAGTAAGGTGTTGAAATATTACTAAGATAATAATAATATTAGTAAGTGAATGAAAGTATTATTAGTAAACCAATAATACTAGAAGGTGAATTAAATATTATCTAAGTTAATAATATTATGTGAATTAAAGGTAGTCGTTAATTAATTGTAACACTATCTAGACATGATAATGTTTATAAGAACTAAATGTAATGTATAATATCTATGTGATTACATAATCTAATGTTATGCTTTGACTAATTGAAAGATTAATTTATAGGTCTCTCAAAGGAAGATAATTTAGCTGCATAGTGGATAGAAATTTAATTTCGTAGCCGTAACCTACGATCGAGGCAAGTTTCCTAACTCAAGCTCGAGTTATTATTTTCAAAGCATGTTAGTGAATAATTATTGATGATTATTCACGTCTATAATGATTATTGAAATTCGCACTTTGTGCAATTGAATTCCGTCATACTGCTATTGAACTGTGAATTAAATTAAAGTTCTTCATTTATGAACTGTTTATGAAATAGATCTATGCTAATTGTATCAGCTAGATCAAGCATGTCTAAATTTGTTAAATCAAATGTGTTTTAAATAACTGTTCTTATTAAATTGATATAGTAAGAACTCTTGACTGAGAAAAGGACGAATTTGATTAAGGCATGATATCAATGCCGGATTATTAAGTGTTTATGCATAAATCACGAGGTATGAAAGGCTGATCCCCTTGAATACCAAAACTTATTAAGAGGTCCAGTTTAATCACTGAGCACCTTAGCAAATGTTCATGGTTATTCAAAACCACTAAGTTCATGTTATTCAATTATCGAATATTCAATTGTTGATTATTAATTCATGTTCCTTCACAATCTTATATTATTGTTGAACATTGAACGCAATATTTCTTTCTAAGTCATGATATATCTCCTTTGTCTATATAAACTTGTGAAGCAAATTAGTTGCTTACTCTTGCTATATTATGACATCTATTTCAGTTAAGCCCGAAGGATCCAACACGAAGGACAAGGGCAAGGGCAAGATCCAGGAGTAATTTAGACTGAATGTCAATTTAGTTATTATCTGATGGAATTTCTTAAGTAAACTATTTGTATGATAAATGGTGTATTTAAAGTTAAGGTTATGGGGACCTTGGGACCGTGTTATGAGACTTTATTATAATGAATAATGTATGTTTATTATTTCATAATAGTTATAGAATACTTATGATGATGATAGATAGTGAGCACCGAATCTGAGGTTAGAGAACCTGGATTTGGGGGTGTCACAGGTTGGTATCAAAGCTGTAGGTTATAAACATTAGGAATACGAAACCTAGGTTATAACCTTAGTAGAAAACTCTTATAGAGTATGTTAGGAGATGGATTATGAAAATTCATCGAGTATGTGTTGTACTTAATAAAATATTGTTTCATTTCATCAATGAATATATTTTATTGTAGTACTGATGTTGTATCCTTGTTTTATAGGATGCCAGGCGATAGTCAGGGGAGCCATTCTGTAAACCAGGAGGAGGTCGTTCCAGAGGAGGCGCCGGACACCTCGAAGGATGTGATGATCAGTAACCTGTTAGAGAAAAACCATGCTCAGGAACAAAGGATTTTGCAGTTGGAGGCGGAGAATATGAACCATCAGCACATAGATCAGCAGTATAAGGATGCTGCTCATCAGGCACTGATGGAGTTAGCAGAGATGCGAGTCTAGCTAGAGCATGAGAAGGCAAAGTTCGCAGCACTGAGCGTAAAGCATCTGGCGATGCGAAGTGAGTTTGACGTGGAGATTGCCGATAAGATACGGGTGGAGGAGGCATTTCATAAGTCGGCCAAGCGGGTGGACCTATTAGAGATTGCACTAGATGCCATGAAGGTCAGGGTAGAGACTTTAGGACGGGCATTAGACGCAGCGTATGAGGGCCAGCGCAGTGGGGCTAGGAGGGTCCACTCTAAGATAGGAGAGTCTAGTCGATCCGTTCGACGTAGAGTTCTGGAGCAGTTACTTCCCTAGGAGCCTGTGCAGGTGACCCGGTAGGGCCACCAGTGGTGATGATGTGATGACCCAGTTGTAGATAGATGTATTAGTACCTTTCTTTTTGTGTAATAAGGTTTTATGATGATATAAACCTCAGCAGGTGTGAGGTAGTAAGTAGTTAGGTACTATCCCTATTTGTGTTGTAGGGAGGTATCATTATGAGTTAATCTCATCTTTTGTGTTTAAAATGGGATAGTAGCATTTATAAAATATACCTATATTAATCATGTAAGTCACTGAAGATTGGTGTATGAATATAAATGCAGTATTATTATGATATGTGTTGGAAAGTTTTAAATAGTAAATTGTCTATTTAATGTTATGTGAATCCAGTAGATTGATTTGGGAAAATGTTCTTTAAAAACAAACTTAACCCACTAATCAGGGAGAAAGACTTCCAAATCTTGGTAATTTAAAACTCTCACATAATGATCATCTGATTGTTTAAATAAAATAGCGTGTTACATGCTAAGTAATCATATGATAATAAACCCGAGTAACGTGTTAGAATTTTGTTTCACTAGATAATGTCGCCCAGACGTGGACTGAGGAACCAAGAGATTGAAGAGTCAATTAATAATGCAGCGGGAGCTCAACAAAACCCAATGCAAGATTTTATCAACATGATGGCTGAAGCCATGAGGAATCAAGCTCAACCTGCAGGAAATCAGGCGGGCAACAAACTAGTCAACTTTAAGGACTTCAAGGCAGTAGGACCGCCAGAGTTTAGAGGAACAACATACCCGATAGAGGCCCAGACGTGGGTAAAGGAGATCGAGAAGGCCTTCGTTATTGCTAGAGTAGCAGAAGAGCAGAAGATAATTTTTGCTACCTACCTAATGAAGGATGAGGCTAACTATTGGTGGGAGGCCAACCAGAACAAAGCCGGAACTGGAATCGTGACTTGGGAAGCATTCAAGAAGTTGTTCTTTGAGAACTACTTCCCTGAGAGTACTCAAGCAAGAATGGAGATTAAGTTTTTGGAACTGAAACAGGAGAATATGTCAGTATCAGAGAATGCTGCGAAGTTCAATGAATTGGCCAGATTCGCTCCACATCAGGTGGACACAGAGGTGAGGAAAGCAAGAAGGTTTGAAAATGGACTAAAGCCGTGGATTTATAGTAAGGTAGCGGTTTTACAAATCACATCATTCTCAACTCTGTTGGAGAAAGCTCTTATAGCGGAAGGAGGAAGCGAAGCTGTCTCAAAATACAATCGGAAGAAGAACAAGAAGAAAGCAGAAGGTGGGAATCAGAATGTTAGCAGTGGCGGTAGCAACAACAAGAAGCGGAAATGGAGCAGTGGGGGTAGTAATCTGGAGATGCGGCACGGAAGTGTGCAACAAAAGAAGTCGGTGTGTGGGAACTGTGGAAAGGGTCACTCGGGGGAGTGCTTGAAAGGAAAAACGGTATGTTATACATGTGGGCAAGAAGGGCATACCTCACCCAATTGTCCTAAGCTGAAGAAGGGAGGTTGCTTTAACTGTGGTGAGGTGGGACATCTAATCAAGGATTGCCCGAAGAAGAAAAGCACGGATGGCAGAAATGGCAACAGGGGCAATAACACTAAGACAACCAGTGGAGGACCAGCCCAGCCAAACAAGCCTACAGCACGAACATTCAATATGACAGTGCAAGATGTCGTGGCATCCAGAGAGGTGGTGTCAGGTATAATTCCGATCAATGGTATAAATGCCTATGTGTTATTCAATTCGGGAGCGTCTTGTTCTTTCGTATCTGAGGAATTTGCTCAAAGATTAAGTTTACCTCATGAACTATTAGAACGCCCAATGAATGTAGAAGTAGCAAACAAATAAATTATCCCTGTAGACTGCATCTATAGGAACTGTTGTGCTAATGTAAGAGGGTTTAAGCTTAACGTGGATTTGATACCGATTCATCTTGGAGAGTTTGATGTAATCCTCGGGATGGATTGGTTATCAAGTCATGGAGCGGTAATTGACTGTAAGAAAAAGTGCGTTCACCTAAAGACTCCGAATAAGTCAAAGGTGGTATTTCATGGCAGTAAATCACCGAGACAATCTTGTTGTCTGACGATGATGCAAGCAAGTAAGTTGCTTAGGAAGGGTTGTATAGGTTATTTGGCTCACGTTGTGGATACCCACCGAGTCGAGGGTGAACTCGGTTAGATACCTATTGTAAGAGAATTCGTTGACGTTTTCCCAGATGAGATTCCGGGATTGCCACCAGATAGATAGATAGAGTTTGTTATCGATTTGGCACCAGGGACATCACCGGTATCCAAAGCGCCGTATCGTATGGCTTCGGTAGAAATGAAGGAATTGATAGTTCAACTACAAGAGTTGTTAGATAAAGGATACATTCGACCAAGCGTATCACCGTGGGGAGCACCAGTCTTATTCGTAAAGAAGAAGGATGGGTCATTAAGGCTTGGTATCGACTACTGGGAGTTGAACAAGGTCACCATTAAGAACAAGTACCCATTTCCCAGGATCGACGATTTGTTTGATCAGTTGAAGGGGGTGAAATACTTTTCAAAAATCGACTTGAGGACTGGTTATCACCAACTGAAGGTGAGAAAGGAGGATGTTCCAAAGACGGCATTCAGAACTCGGTATGGACACTTTGAGTTTATGGTAATGTCTTTTGGATTGACGAATGCACCAGCAGCATTCATGGACTTGATGAACAGAGTGTTTAAACAGTATTTGGATAAGTTTATTGTCGTGTTCATAGATGACATCCTGGTATATTCAGAGACAGAGGAAGATCACGTTGAACATCTAAGGAAAGTGTTGGAGACGTTAAGGAGGGAGAAGTTGTATGCAAAGTTCTCCAAGTGTGAATTTTGATTACGGAGAGTGCAGTTTTTGGGTCACGTTATCGACAAGGATGGTGTTTCGGTAGATCCAGCAAAAGTAGAAGCGGTTATCAACTGGGAACAACCAAAGACACCGACAGAAATTAGGAGTTTCTTGGGATTAGCAGGATACTATCGAAGATTCATCCAAGATTTTTCAAAGATAGCATCGCCGTTGACCAACCTTACTAGAAAGACAGTGAAGTTCGTTTGGACGGAAAAATGTGAACAGAGTTTCATGGAATTGAAGAAGAGGCTCAGTCAAGCACCTATGTTGGCTTTACCGGACAACACGGGAGGATTTGTAGTGTATAGTGATGCGTCACACAAGGGTATTGGTTGTGTACTGATGCAGCATGGCAAGGTCATTGCGTACGCTTCACGTTAGCTGAAGGACTATGAGAAGGGTTATCTGACTCATGGCCTGGAATTAGCAGCAGTAGTTTTTGCCTTAAAGATTTGGAGGCACTATTTATATGGTGAGAAGTGTGAGATATATACAGATCACAAGAGTCTGAAGTATATCTTCACACAGAAAGAGCTAAATATGAGGCAGCGCCGATGGCTAGAATTGATCAAGGATTATGATTGTGAGATTCTGTACCATCCAGGCAAAGTAAATGTAGTGGCAGATGCCCTGAGCAGAAAAGACAGAGAGAAATTACTGAAGTTGACCATTCAAAATGAATTGGTGAAAGATTTCGAACGACTTAACTTAGAGGTTAAGTATCCGATAGAGACCAACGAGAAATTATTTACAGTGGCAATGAGCCCAACTTTACTAGATAAGATTAAAGGGGCTCAAGAGAAGGACGAGGATTGCGACAACATTAAGAAGCGGTTAGCTGAAGGGGATGAATTGAAATACAAGATTGATGGCACCGGACTGCTGAGATTTGAAAGATGAATTTGGGTACCGTTAGTACCAGAACTAAGAGAAAGGATTCTACAAGAAGCGCATAGTATGAGGTACTCGATACACCCAGGAAGCACAAAGATGTATCAAGACTTACGTCAACACTTTTGGTGGCCAAACATAAAGAGAGAGGTTGCAGAATGCATCAGCAGATGTCTAACTTGTCAGAGAGTCAAGGCAGAGCATCAACGACCGAGTGGATTACTACAGCCTTTAGAGATTCAAGAGTGGAAGTGGGAGCACATCACAATGGATTTTGTGGTGAGACTTCCAGCAACGCAAAAGGGACACGACGCCATATAGGTGATCGTAGATCGTCTTACGAAGTCAGCTCACTTTTTGCCGATCAAGATCAGGTATAGTCTGGACCAGCTAGCCAAAGTATATATCAAGGAAATTATCTCGAGACATAACGTACCAGTATCTATTGTGTCGGATAGGGATCCGCGTTTCACGTCAAACTTCTGGAAGAGTCTTCAAGAAAGAATGGGGACACAGCTACGGATGAGCACCGCGTATCATCCGCAGACCGATGGGCAAAGCGAGAGAACGATTTAAACACTTGAAGACATGCTCAGAGCTTGTGTGATGGACTTCAAGGGTAGCTGGGAGGATCATCTTCCATTAGTAGAGTTTACATACAACAATAGCTATCACGCCAGCATCGGGATGCCGCCGTACGAAGCACTGTATGGAAGGAAATGTAGAACGCCCTTATGCTGGGATGAAGTAGGTGAACGTCGACTGTTGGGACCAGAACTGGTGCAGCAGACCGTAGAGACCATCAAGGTGATTAGAGCCCGACTGGTAGCAGCTCAAGATCGCCAGAAGAAGTATGCAGACTTACATCGCCAGAAGAGAGATTTTGAGGTGGGAAGCTATGCATTTTTGAAAGTATCTCCCTGGAAATGGAAGATAAGGTTTGGAAAGAAAGGTAAACTAAGTCCGAGATTTATTGGACCTTTCGAGATCTTGAAGAAGATAGGCGAAGTGGCGTACGAGGTAGCTCTACCTCCTGAACTGGAACATATTCATAATGTGTTTCATGTGTTAGTGCTACGACCATATAAGCCTGATTACAAGCACGTGATATCGTACGAGCCAATTCAGCTCGAAAGGGATTTGTCGTACGAGGAAATTCCGGTCAAAATTTTAGATAGAAAGGAACATAAATTTTGAAATAAGGTTATACATTCTGTAAAAGTTCTTTGGAGGAACCACAATGCTGAAGAAGCCACGTGGGAACTCGAAGAAAAGATAAGAGAAAATTATCCACACCTTTTTGAATAACCTTATATGAAATTCCGGGGACGGAATTCTTATAAGGGGGGGGGGAGGATGTAATAACCGTGAACTTTAAGTCACCATATATGTATGTACATTATCGATTTTTTTTAACTTTGTGTTATATAAGGATTTAATATGTGACCACATATGTGAAGTGGTGCATGTGACAATTAACATATATACTATACTTATGGATACATACATTTATAGATTTCATTAAAAATGAAAGCTTTGTAACCTAATTATACATTAGGTAAGACTATTAAATAACCTAAGGGTTATGGTAATACGGAAAAGTTAGTATTTAATATGTATACTAACTTAAGTGGGTAAACATAGTATTTCAAGTGACTAATAATTTTAAACCTAATTCTTGTAAATCTAATTAGGTTATGAGATAAAGTCCCACGTATAAGTAATTAAACTTCATATGATTAGAAATGGAAGCCCTAAATAATCAAATTGGGTAACATTATTAAAATTGCTAGACTATGTTTAGTATATAGCCCAAAACAATTAAAGGAGAAGCCCAAAAGAAATAAATTACAATCCAATACTTAGTCCACTTGATTAGGGGTATTCTAGACATTTGATTAATCAAAATTGGGCATTTAAAATAAAAGCTAAATGGAGGATATTATGGGCTAGAGGATCCTAAGTGGAATAATTAAGCTAACTTGTCCATTAGTAGAAATTATTAAACACAAGGACAATGTTGTCAAGCTCCCATTGGTTGCCACTCTATTATGCACATTTAATCATGTCTAGCCTAATGGAAATAATAATACAAAGTTTTTATCCAATGGACAACAAAATAGTTATGGGAGGATTATTAGTGAATTGCCCATTTCATTTTGTAATCACATTTCATTCTTCCAACATCTCATTTTCTCTCCATCTTCTTCTTCTATCTTTTGCTCCCAAGCTAGCCAACTTCATAGAGAGAAAAGAGAGAGAGGGTTTTGGTTATAGAGAGAAGAGATAAGAGTGCTAGTTGTTCATGCCTCCTAAGTACATTACTTACTTTGGAAAATCAAGAAAGGTAGCAACTAAGTCAAGATATAACTTACCTTCATCTTCTTCTTTTACTTTGTTTTGCTAGCTTGAGTTTTGATGGGGTTATGTACAAATACTCAATATACACTAGTTACACATATCATCATGTATGGAACTAAGTAACTTGAGTGTTAGATCAAAGACTTAGAGGAAGAAAATGAGCATATGTTCTCCAAGGGTGAAAACTCTTGTTTTTCTTCCACTAAATCTTGAGTAACTCAAGTTTTATAACTTGGAATTATGATCCGCCGAGGGGGGGGGGTACTAGATATATGAGTTATGTAGTAAACTCAAGTGGTAGAACACAAATCTAGAAAATTTTGAAACTTTTGAGACTATTTTTCCCAAAACAGTCCGCTTTGCATGTTGAGGCTTTGAAAATCCTAAATTAGCTACTAATCCATTTTCATGAGGCTGTTTCAGTCAGTTTCTTGTCTTTTAAAAATTTGGGAAAAATCACAGAGGTACCTTGAGAAGTTATGTACATGCAGGAAAAAGAACGGACACGTTTCGAGTTACATATTGTGCGTAATGACTATTTCCGTAAAGGACTCCGAAATATTAACCTTCGAATTTCTCACTGTGTATACACTGGAAAATTCCGAAATTTTTACAGTAGCTTCATATATGTTACGAGAGCATACCCTGAAAATTTCAGAGTTTTCTGAGCAAAACTCAATTTATGAAAAATGGGGCAAGATTCGAGTGTTTTAGACACTTTAAAAATAGTAAATCATTTTCTAAAATTCCAGAAAAATTAGGAGATCATTGTGGGCTTATATTCTGTCAAAATCCAGAAGTTGAGAATTTTTGGAATCAGTTTGTTATTTTTCCTAAAAATGGTTAAATTATGAATAAAAAGAAATAAATAGTTAAATGATGTCTTTAATGAGAAAAATGTGATTTTTATGCTTGAAGGCTCATAATATATTATATCATGACTATCTTAGGGCATGTTGGTAATTTATAATAATAAATATTATTTATGACCTTTTGTGGATATTAAATAAGGGGTTAATAAAGGATGAACAATTAGAATAAATTATTTATTAATTTAGTAAATCATTGGAATATTATTATAATATTAATAATATTATAATATGATGTTGTTAAGTAAATAAAAATATTAAGATTAAAATTTTATTAAAATATTATTAAATAATTAATAATATTAGATTAAGATATTAATCCTAGATTAAAATATTATTAAAAGATTAATAATATTAGATTAAAGTATTATTATTAAATGATTAAAATATTATTAAATAATAATATTCGAGATTAAATAAAATGTTATTAAATATAATAACATTAGTAAAGGAATAAAATATTATTAAACGATTAATGATATTAGTAGGTGAATAAAATATTAGTAAATGATTGAAAGTATTATTAATTTATTAATGATGTTAAAGCATAAGTAAGATATTACTATGGTAATAATATTAATGCATGATTAAAATATTATTAAGTGGATTAATAATATTAGTAAAGTATTGAAATATTACTAAGATAATAATAATATTAGTAAGGTATTGAAATATTACTAAGATAATAATAATATTAGTAAGTGAATGAAAGTATTATTAGTAAACCAATAATACTAGAAGGTGAATTAAATATTATCTAAGTTAATAATATTATGTGAATTAAAGGTAGTCGTTAATTAATAGTAACACTATATAGACATGATAATATTTATAAGAACTAAATATAATGTATAATATCTATGTGATTACATAATCTAATGTTATGCTTTGACTAATTGAAAGATTAATTTATAGGTCTCTCAAAGGAAGATAATTTAACTGCATAGTGGATAGAAATTTAATTTCGTAGCCGTAACCTACGATCGAGGCAAGTTTCCTAACTCAAGCTCGAGTTATTATTTTCAAAGCATGTTAGTGAATAATTATTGATGATTATTCACGTCTATAATGATTATTGAAATTCGCACTTTGTGCAATTGAATTCCGTCCTACTGCTATTGAACTGTGAATTAAATTAAAGTTCTTCATTTATGAACTGTTTATGAAATAGATCTATGCTAATTGTATCAGCTAGATCAAGCATGTCTAAATTTGTTAAATCAAATGTGTTTTAAATAACTGTTCTTATTAAATTGATATAGTAAGAACTCTTGACTGAGAAAAGGACGAATTTGATTAAGGCATGATATCAATGCCGGATTATTAAGTGTTTATGCATAAATCACGAGGTATGAAAGGCTGATCCCCTTGAATACCAAAACTTATTAAGAGGTCCAGTTTAATCAATGAGCACCTTAGCAAATGTTCATGGTTATTCAAAATCACTCAGTTCATGTTATTCAATTATCGAATATTCAATTGTTGATTATTAATTCATGTTCCTTCACAATCTTATATTATTGTTGAACATTGAACGCAATATTTCTTTCTAAGTCATGATATATCTCCCTTGTCTATATAAACTTGTGAAGCAAATTAGTTGCTTACTCTTGCTATATCATGACATCTATTTCAGTTAAGCCCGAAGGATCCAACACGAAGGACAAGGGCAAGGGCAAGATCCAGGAGTAATTTAGACTGAATGTCAATTTAGTTATTATCTGATGGAATTTCTTAAGTAAACTATTTGTATGATAAATGGTGTATTTAAAGTTAAGGTTATGGGGACCTTGGGACCGTGTTATGAGACTTTATTATAATGAAAAATGTATGTTTATTATTTCATAATAGTTATAGAATACTTATGATGATGATAGATAATGAGCACCGAATCTGAGGTTAGAGAACCTGAATTTGGGGGTGTCACAAATTCCTCGTATCACATCATCTATAACTCCTCATGAGTTATCTCGTACTATTTCATAGTACACCATCTTCATAGCATTAAGTTATAATCATTCAAACATTACAGACCATCTTTCTTTTATAACTTAAACAGATCACGTCGTGACCTTATTCTATAATCATCTCTCTTAAAATTCTTTTGTTAACTCGTGATCGTTTTGTTTTACGATCCTCATTTTTTTTTCATCGTTTACGATATTATTCGTTATCTTGGCTATTGGAGTTAGGAAACTCCCATTTATTATCTTTATATCTCTTCAAGATTCTTCTTTGAATCTTCTTATTTATATAACAATTCTTCCTTTCAGAATTCTAACTTCATTTACATCGCTCAACATTTCATTCGAGTTACACACTTGGTACACATCAAGTCTCTAACAGTTTCAGTATGGTACGCTGAGTGGTTTCCCACAAACAACCAACAAACTAGGTTCCGAGTTGCTAGTTCGTATATACCCTTGCTCTATGAAGGAATCGTTTAGCCCAGATACCATACATCAACTATTAAAGAGTACAATTGTACCACACTTAGACATAACTCTCTATTCATAACTTCTTTATCATTCTCTTTTTATAGACATTGTCTATTTATTATCACCTTACATCCTTATTATTGGAGTTGGGTAACCCCACATATAAATTCCTTATAACTCTGCGAGATTCTTCTTTGAATCCTTTCACTCAAGTTGTAATCCCTTATTGTTCAAACTCTATTTGAGCTTATTCGTTCATTATCTTCACCTCTCTTCTCTAAGATTATAGCCTACGGTACTCCTACCTAAGGTTTATAACCTACAGCTTTGATACCAACTTGTAACGACCCCAAAATCCGTACAAGTTAAATCTCGACTTTGGTCGTTAACCATACATTAAATCTCTAATTTTACATCATTATTCGATATTAAAAACACTAAAATTTGCGGAATATTTAAAACGTTATACATTTCCTTCTTTCTTGCCCTGAATTGCAACCTTTACATTACATCTCTTTGATTCAATCTTATATCATGAATCGTTACAACAAAATGACAATACAAAGTCTTACATCATAACTAAATATCCATATACATTGGATAGCTCAACTTACATTTCAACAACATGTTACGTTTAAAATATGAAATACATTTCTCATAAAACATAAGTAATCTTTGTGAATATAGATTTCTATAACTCACTTAGCACATATCTTTACCTTAAAATATTGACATGCAAAAGTGGTTATTTGCAAGAGTGAGCTCGACAGCCCATCAAAGTCTAACAGTTTTCATGCATCACATAACATATAATAACATGCTCGATATACATCTCATTAAAGTAACATGGCATACATGCTTTTAATAGCAAATATAAAGATTGAGTTCCTTACTCAATCATCATTACTTAGCCAAAACAATGCAGTCATATATTGACTTTAGCATTTCATGATTCAACATGAATAACATATCATGCAATTTAAAACAGTTCATCAAGTCCACATAAAAAATAGGAACCGAAAGACTTGCCTTGATCGTTGTTTACCAATAACAGTTTAATAGCTTACAGCTATCTGCACTTCACGTGCCCCACACAATTATATAATCATACACATCAAATATTAGTCATATAACAACACATAGTAATTGTAATGTAAACTCTACTATACGTCTCATAATCTTTCCTATTAATAAATACACAATGTTCAACTTAATTGTGTTAACTTTCAAATTATATCTCATTGTATTTCATATTCGCAGTTCATTCAAGTGCTTAAGTCTTGTTAGGACTACTTATTAGCTTTATATTAAATCCACTCCATATCTTATAATATTCATTTCGATCGAATTGAAACACTTTTTAAGTTTATTAACACTTGGCACGACGTTTCGACGTTCATTCGTCACACGCCCGATTTGTCTTTCTTGTGTATGCTTACTATGCTTCTATAACTTATCTAATACATTATTTATTACTGTTAAGCATCATTATATTTACTAACATTCATGTTTTATAACTTAGGACATCATCTTTTACGTTCTAGAGCACTACACATGCATATGTGCATGCCCAACACCCACCGATTGCCTCCGAAAACACAACAGTCCTAAAGATGACCATTTTGACCCATCCTAATGACCTCAAATTGAAAAACTTAAAGAATGAAAGTTATGGCCATTTTACTACAGGAGGTCAAAACTGTCCAAGTCAGACCACAAATTCAGCGCTGGGGCGCGAGGACTAAGCCAACTAGTGGCGCTGGGGCACGCGATTGGCGCTGGGGCGCGAATTTCAGCGCTGGGGCGCGAACTTCTGGCGCTAGGGCTCGAATTTTGGCGCCGGGGCGCGATTTTTGGCGCTAGGGCTCAAATTTTGGCGCTGGGGCGCCGAAACTTGCAGAACCCAACCACGAAGAACAGAACAAAGCTATTGTCTTTATTTTTAATAGCAATTAACCCCAATTAACATGTATAACTTATATAAATTACACATATACACACTACCCAACATGCATATACTAGTTTAAATTACTAAATAATAATCACAGAAAACTAAATTCCTTAAAAACTATATTTTAAAACAAAACTCCATGTTTGACATTTGTTAAACACACTGAACACTATAATCTCTAATAACCACAAATTTGATTACTTTTAAACTACAATTCTCTGTAGTTCATATCCAATTAACATAATCACACTTCAATTTCATAATTTCGCAATTAACATATACTAATTTTGATATTTCTACAAACCACTTTCATACATGAATGTTTACTGTAAAAACTAATTTTTCTTTCTCTATGAACATAATTTAGCATACCACACATATATACATATATACATGTTAGTTATTACAAGAACATATGATTTCATAATCATTTAATAAAACATAGTTTACAGACAACCTTTGTAAAACTTATATACAATGAAGTTGAGTTTCATGAAACACAGAGGCTAAATAATTATACTATAAAACATATTTGTTAAAAGTATAAACATACCTTTTTATTTAAACAATCTTTGCTTAATCACTGATAATAGTTCGAAGAATACATAATTTTCTCTTGTTTCTCTCTCTAAGACCTCTGATAATTTCTCTCAAAACTCTTTGGTCTCTCACTTTTCTTTTCTTTTTCCTTTCTTAGTCTTAAGCCAAAACACACTGTACGTAAAACTAAACTGATAACAATTATGCGTAAACTAAAAACTGATATGGCCTTAATAATCACCATAACTATTATCAGTTACCAAAATAATAAGCGTATATGTAAGACCCCGAATTTTATGAAATAAAAGTATTCAATTTTTCTTATAATTACTATTCAGTAAATGGTTAAATTGATAAAAGTTTAAAGTTATGAGTGAAATATGATTTTTTTTTTCAAAATAAGCAAGTGGTTATAAAATAATCATTGTTGTAGGGGAATATTCGTTTGGTCGTGGAATATTCTTTCTGTCGAGGAATATTCGTACGACGGCGCAGCCATTTGTGGGCCCCATAACAGAATAACTGTCGGGTGAAGAAAACGATAAATTTGAGTTTTTACAAATAACGGCGTAGTTGTTACCATTAACACTGTTAGAATACCCGGTGGTTAAAATACAGTAATACGCGTTATTGCACAGTAGCACACGGTATTGCACAGTATTTTTTTGAAATTATTGATTCTTACGTAAGAAGGCACTACTCAATAATTGTTATAGTAATTTCTGTTCAATATTTTATTTTATTGAATCAATAATTGCTACGTTAGTATTTTATATTATTGTTGTTTCAATAATTGTTGCTGCACAGTATTTTCTATTATCAGATCAATAATTCATATTATTTGAATAATATTATTAGATAGCATTATTGACAATGTCTAGAAAGTTCTGTCTAAGGAGAGGTTTGGTCATTTAATTGCGCGCCAGTAAGGAGAAATTCTTATTAAAAAGCCCCCTCTTTCCTGGGAACGGCCTGATTGTCATAAATGTGATTCTGTAATATTATTTGTGAATAATTAATTATTGATTCATATGATAAGGACATATTTATTTTATGTGGATATAAATGAGGGATATATTTTTGTGATTAAAAATGAAGGAGTTAATGTTGAGGTGTTTTATCTGTATTTTTGTCGGAACGGAGGTATTGAAAATCAAATTAAGATTTTTGAGATATTTTGTGAGGGTTATAATTTTTAATCCGACCGTTGGATCGTGGTAATATTTGGATATGTTATACATATATAAGTTGAGTATATGTCCACAAATTTTGAACCGTTAAAAATGAACGTATAATTTGTTATGAATTTTACGAGATGACTGGTTCAGAAATTATTGAATTTTCGGAGTTAATCATTTTGGTGGAAAATTCTAGAATTGGTGGGCCCCACTCTTGGTTGGTGAAGAAATATGCTGAATTATATTTCAAATGTGGTGGGTGGGAATAGTAGCAGGTAAAGCCATCAGGTTGCAGGTCAAACCTACCAAAATTTTCCTATAAATAGAGGGCTAAGTTAGAATTGAAAATCACACCAAAAACATAAGAATTCTCTCTTTCTCTCTCTATATTATGAAGCATATTTTGTGAGTATTTAGATACTTTGAGAGTTGCTATTCAGTGCAAGTTTCCTTCGGCTTTGCATACCGATCAGAAGTACTGCTCTTTTGAGGTAAGGGATATTAAGGGATTTTAAGGGTTGTTATGATTTTCAGTTTCTTAATTTTTCTGATCTTCAAAAATTCTGGGAAAATTTGAAATGATATTTTGATGAGTTTTCTTGATTGTGTCCAAAAATGGTGATTTTTGGATGTATAGATTGAGAGTTATGAATTTTATGAGAAAAGACTATTTTAAAAGTAACAGCTTATAATTCCTTGTGGTTAACTCCAAAATTGATGAAAATTTTATTGGGAGTACATGTATATGATAGAAGTATACTCTATAAATTTTAGAATTTTTAGACAAAAGTACAATTTTTGATAAATGTCTAAATATTCGGCTATTTTGGCCATATGAAAAATAGTAAATGACTTTTAAAAATTCTGAGAAAAATATATGTTCACTATGGGACTATATTATGCTAAATCCCACAAAAGAAATATTTTTGGAACTGATTTGGTATTTTTTATGAAAATGGTCTAGTTATGAGTAAATGAATTAAATATGTTTTGTGAAGAAAAAAAATTGGAAAATAGGATTTTATGGTTTGAGAATCCTATATGAGGTATATGCAGATTTTTGATGAGGGTTTTGGTTATTGATGATGAAATTGTAAGAATTGGCATTTTATGATGATTAAATGCATTAATTAGTAAAGTGTAAACAATTAAAATAAATTGTTTATAAATTTAAGTAATGTTATTCTTTCAATATCATTATACCGAAATATTGGTATAGATTTTATTGTGGAATTTCTATCTTTTGTGTCGGAGTTACCATTCACGAGTTACTATTCACGATTTACTATTCATGAGTTACGAATATTACTCTTGAGATTAAAACTATATGTTGATCATATTATTTTTATCATCATATATAACATTTTTATAACTCTGATGTTGAAATTCGCTTTCACTGGAGTGTAAAGATGGGTAGATTATTGGTATGATCATGACTAGGGTTCTCTTTGACCTGTAGTGCAAAGTTGAATTGTGACTGGTATGATCATGACTATTGAATTTATAATTGAATATCTTAAGCTTAAGTGCAAAGGTGAATTGATCAACATGGTTATAATTATTGTTTATATAAATTCTGAAATGATTATATATTTCTTTGAGATATGAATATATTTGGCCCGTAGTGCAAATATGAACTGTTGAGGAATATCTTTGGCCTGTAGTGCAAAGATGAATTATTGATGAATATCTTTGGCCTGTAGTGTAAAGATGAACTGTTGTTGAATATCTTTGGCCTGTAGTGCAAAGATGAACTGTTGTTGAATATCTTTGGCTGTAGTGCAAAGATGGATTTATTGTATGATTATGAACAGGAACTGTGATTTGGTATAACCATGATCTTTGATGTTTCAGGTAAAGACAGGTGATGAAAATATTATTCGTTCTGGGTGCGAAGAAAAATTTAGAATCACAATTATGATTATGAGTTATTCATATGATTATGGACCAGAATTGTTGATTGATGTTACATGGATAAAACATTGTTGGTGGATTTTTAACATGGAGAAGATAATAGACTTTATAGTCTATTTGACTCTTCTAATGGATTGCTCGTTCCGCTGTAACTATGGTTGAAATTTTTATCATTTACCATATGTTCTAAATCTCTGATTTATTGTTGATGAAGGCTATTGATAATTGAATTATCTTTAGTCATGATATTCTTTACTGAGCTAATTGTGCTCACCCTTTTGCTTCACAATTTCTTTCAGGTAATAAGAGTGTAGCTGGGTCGAGCGGGGGTAACAAGGGAATAGAACGGTGGTCATCATTTAGTAGTTATATTTGGTGAAGAAAATAGGGTGAGGCGAACCCAACGTTGGAAGGGTGTTTTATCACTATCATACAAGATGTCTAATGACATACAACCTCGTGTCTTCATAGGACAGGGTTGTGCTCATCCACTTGCTGAGTATATCTATGGGCACTACCTATATAATCTTGGTGTTTGTTTGAAGTATAATTCTCAATTAGAGACAGTGGAGATAATGATAAGTCAAGAGAAGACTCACCATTGGGAAGAATATGATAGTAATCTTCTCGTTTTTCTTTGGGGTCTATTGGGTCAACCAAGGATAATTCTGTGGCCATATGATATCTATCATAACCTAAACGCGTGGTCTCCCATGTACGATGGTTTCCTTGAGCACTTCCCAAAGATTCTAATTTCTAAAACAGTTTTTGACTATACCTTTATGTAAGGTGTTATTGTGAGGTGATGTCCACGGTTGGAACATGAGTCACATTTGGTATATATTTGTATCCAAACTCACAGCATATGTGTTGTTGTATTTTGTACGACAATTGTTGTAATAAAGTTGTAGTTGTTTTCTGTACCATGTATTTGACGACTCAGAATGGGTTGGGTGGAATGGACCTATTTTGGGGTTGTCACAGGTGGTATCAGAGCTTATGGATATGATCTCTGGCGGAGATCGGGGAATAAAACTAGGAGGGGAGAGATAAGTAAATTCTTCGCTAGTATGTCCTACCTAAGCTTATTTGTTGGTCAGTCATAATATCGGAATATTATGTGATATGTTAATTTGTTCAATTAACCTTTGTTTTGAAGCTGTATTCTAGAATGATATCTGAAATACAGGAGATGAGCAATGGAGAAATCATGAGAACAGGGAAGATGAAATCTGAAATGAAAGTAAGGTATTCTCAACTCTTCGAAATACCAGGTACGTAAATTTCGGGGACGAAATTTCATAAGGAGGGGAGATTGTAAGACCCCGAATTTTATGAAATAAAAGTATTCAATTTTTCTTATAATTACTATTCAGTAAATGGTTAAATTGATAAAAGTTTAAAGTTATGAGTGAAATATGATTTTTTTTTCAAAATAAGCAAGTGGTTATAAAATAATCATTGTTGTCGGGGAATATTCGTTTTGTCGTGGAATATTCTTTCTGTCGGGGAATATTCGTACGACGGCGCAGCCATTTGTGGGCCCCATAACAGAATAACTGTCGGGTGAAGAAAACGACAAATTTGAGTTTTTACAAATAACGGCGTAGTTGTTACCGTTAACACTATTAGAATACCCGGTGGTTAAAATACAGTAATACGCGTTATTGCACAGTAGCACACGGTATTGCACAGTATTTTTTTAAAATTATTGATTCTTACGTAAGAAGGCACTACTCAATAATTATTATAGTAATCTTTATTCAATATTTTATTTTATTGAATCAATAATTGCTACGTTAGTATTTTATATTATTGTTGTTTCAATAATTGTTGCTGCACAGTATTTTCTATTATCAGATCAATAATTCATATTATTTGAATAATATTATTAGATAGCATTATTGACAATGTCTAGAAAGTTCTGTCTAAGGAGAGGTTTGGTCATTTAATTGCGCGCCAGTAAGGAGAAATTCTTATTGGAAAGCCCCCTCTTTCCTGGGAACGCCCTGATTGTCATAAATGTGATTCTGTAATATTATTTGTGAATAATTAATTATTGATTCATATGATAAGGAAATATTTATTTTATGTGGATATAAATGAGGGATATATTTTTGTGGTTAAAAATGAAGGAGTTAATGTTGAGGTGTTTTATCTGTATTTTTGTCGAAATGGAGGTATTGAAAATCAAATTAAGGTTTTTGAGATATTTTGTGAGGGTTATAATTTTTAATCCGACCGTTGGATCGTGGTAATATTTGGATATGTTATACATATATAAGTTGAGTATATGTCCACAAATTTTGAACCGTTAAAAATGAACGTATAATTTGTTATGAATTTTACGAGATGACTGGTTCAGAAATTATTGAATTTTCGGAGTTAATCATTTTGGTAGAAAATTCTAGAATTGGTGGGCCCCACTCTTGGTTGGTGAAGAAATGTGCTAAATTATATTTCAAATGTGGTGGGTGGGAATAGTAGCAGGTAAAGCCATCAGGTTGCAGGTCAAACCTACCAAAATTTTCCTATAAATAGAGGGCTAAGTTAGAATTGAAAATCACACCAAAAACATAAGATTTCTCTCTTTCTCTCTATATATTATGAAGTATATTTTGTGAGTATTTAGATACTTTGAGAGTTGCTATTCAGTGCAAGTTTCCTTCGGCTTTGCATACCGATCAGAAGTACTGCTCTTTTGAGGTAAGGGATATTAAGGGATTTTAAGGGTTGTTATGATTTTCAGTTTCGTAATTTTTTTGATCTTCAAAAATTCTGGAAAAATTTGAAATGATATTTTGATGAGTTTTCTTGATTGTGTCCAAAAATGGTGATTTTTAGATGTATAGATTGAGAGTTATGAATTTTATGAGAAAAGACTATTTTAAAAGTAACAGCTTATAATTCCTTGTGGTTAACTCCAAAATTGATGAAATTTTTATTGGGAGTACATGTATATGATAGAAGTATACTCTGTAAATTTCAGAATTTTTAGACAAAAGTACAATTTTTGATAAATGTCTAAATATTCGGCTATTTTGGCCATATGAAAAATAGTAAATGACTTTTAAAAATTCTGAGAAAAATATATGTTCACTATGGGACTATATTATGCTAAATCCCACAAAAGAAATATTTTTGGAACTGATTTGGTATTTTTTATGAAAATGGTCTAGTTATGAGTAAATGAATTAAATATGTTTTGTGAAGAAAAAAAATTGGAAAATAGGATTTTATGGTTTGAGAATCCTATATGAGGTATATGCAGATTTTTGATGAGGGTTTTGGTTATTGATGATGAAATTGTAAGAATTGGCATTTTATGATGATTAAATGCATTAATTAGTAAAGTGTAAACAATTAAAATAAATTGTTTATAAATTTAAGTAATGTTATTCTTTTAATATCATTATACCGAAATATTGGTATAGATTTTATTGTGGAATTTCTATCTTTTGTGTCGGAGTTACTATTCACGAGTTACTATTCACGATTTACTATTCATGAGTTACGAATATTACTCTTGAGATTAAAACTATATGCTGATCATATTATTTTTATCATCATATATAATATTTTTATAACTCTGATGTTGAAATTCGCTTTCACTGGAGTGTAAAGATGGGTAGATTATTGGTATGATCATGACTAGGGTTCTCTTTGACCTGTAGTGCAAAGTTGAATTGTGACTGGTATGATCATGACCATTGAATTTATAATTGAATATCTTAAGCTTAAGTGCAAAGGTGAATTGATCAACATGGTTATAATTATTGTTTATATAAATTCTGAAATGATTATATATTTCTTTGAGATATGAATATATTTGTCCCGTAGTGCAAATATGAACTGTTGAGGAATATCTTTGGCCTGTAGTGCAAAGATGAATTATTGATGAATATCTTTGGCCTGTAGTGCAAAGATGAACTGTTATTGAATATCTTTGGCTGTAGTGCAAAGATAGATTTATTGTATGATTTGGTATAACCATGATCTTTGATGTTTCAGGTAAAGACATGTGATGAAAATATTCTTCGTTCTAGGTGCGAAGAAAAATTTAGAATCACAATTATGATTATGAGTTATTCATATGATTGTGGACCAGAATTGTTGATTGATGTTACATGGATAAAACATTGTTGGTGGATTTTTAACATGGAGAAGATAATAGACTTTATAGTCTATTTGACTCTTCTAATGGATTGCTCGTTCCGCTGCAACTATGGTTGAAATTTTTATCATTTACCATATGTTCTAAATCTCTGATTTATTGTTGATGAAGGCTATTGATAATTGAATTATCTTTAGTCATGATATTCTTTACTGAGCTAGTTGTGCTCACCCTTTTGCTTCACAATTCCTTTCAGGTAATAAGAGTGTAGCTGGGTCGAGCGGGGGTAACAAGGGAATAGAACGGTGGTCATCATTTAGTAGTTATATTTGGTGAAGAAAATAGGGTGAGGCGAACCCAACGTTGGAAGGGTGTTTTGTCACTATCATACAAGATGTCTAATGACATACAACCTCGTGTCTTCATAGGACAGGGTTGTGCTCATCCACTTGCTGAGTATATCTATGGGTACTCCCTATACAATCTTGGTGTTTGTTTGAAGTATAATTCTCAATTAGAGATAGTGGAGATAATGATAAGTCAAGAGAAGACTCACCATTGGGAAGAATATGATAGTAATCTTCTCGTTTTTCTTTGGGATCTATTGGGTCAACCAAGGATAATTCTGTGGCCATATGATATCTATCATAACCTAGACGCGTGGTCTCCCATGTACGAAGGTTTCCTTGAGCACTTCCTAAAGATTCTAATTTCTAAAACAGTTTTTGACTATACCTTTATGTAAGGTGTTATTGTGAGGTGATGTCCACGGTTGGAACATGAGTCACATTTGGTATATATTTGTATCCAAACTCACAGCATATGTGTTGTTGTATTTTGCACGACAATTATTGTAATAAAGTTGTAGTTGTTTTCTGTACCATGTATTTGACGACTCAGAATGGGTTGGGTGGAATGGACCTATTTTGGGGTTGTCACAGTATATCCATTATAAATATATTTTATTATATATTATTTATAAAAATTCAAAATTTAAAAACCAAAAGCCATAGGGCTTTGTTTGACAAAATAATTTAAAACTAAAGACTTAATATATTTAAGCCTTGTTTGGCAAAATAAATTAAAAACTACTTTAATTTATTTTAATAACCACTTATAATATAATTATTTGTCACACTTCTAATTAATTAAGTTTTCATACTTAATTTAATTAATTCTAATAACAATTTATTGCATAATATAATAATTTATTTAATCATTATAAATTCTCTAACTTAATTATTAAATTAAATTAGATTACTATTTCAAAATAATTACTTTCCTTAACTCATTAATTATTTATTAAACAAATAAATAATCAAATCACATCAAATCAAATACTTATTCAATAATAAACACATCCATTAAATATTTATATAATTCAATAAATATTTAAATATTATAATAAAAATCTGGATTGTTACACCTTGCACATGGGGTTGGTCAGGTGTAGCTACCACGATCTCACCATTATCAATCAAATCTTGGATCTTATGTTTCAAGGCCCAGTAATCCTGAGTATCATGACCTGGAGCTCCCGCATGATAAGCGCATTTTTGGCTAGCATTGAAACCCTTCCCATTCGGGTTGGCTGGTGGAAGAAGATGGGTAATTTTCTTCTGAGTTGTCAGAAGATTAAGAATGTTATTGAGCGAGTCTCCTAAGGGTGTGAACACTCGAGTGCGTCTGACTTCTCCACCTTTTGGCAATGGAGGGTTTGAAGACTGCGCTTGAAAGGGGGAGTAATTGTTCATCTGAATAAGCATGTTCTGATTGCCTTTCTGACCTTGTAGTTGATAAGTAGTTTTTATACCTACTTATTGGATATCAATTCACGCGAACTATACCCATCTCAAGTATATTTTAGTGTGTTTTTAGTTGCATTTCGTGTTATTTTGCATTGCATAGACTGAGAACTCCTTTGGTGTGAAAGTGCAGGAAATGACGTGGCTCGATGTTGAAATGCGGCATGAGATCAGTGATGGCATGACACGAGAGTCGATTGGTCAAAAGAAATTGAGCATGGAAGGAACAAGCAGCAACAGAGCAAAGAGTGCAGAGTTCAGGAGCCGCGCAGCCGCGCGACCAAAAGAGCTAGGAAGCGCACGCCCGCGCTGTGACGCCCCCAAAATTAGGTATACGTCACCCATCTTGGGTCGCCACTTACATGGTACAGAATTCAACTACAACTTACTAATACAACTGTCGTGTATAATACGACAAAACATAACTGTGAGTTTGAATACAATTATTGTCTACTAGAGATTATACAAACTCAAAAGGAGTCCTCATTACAATTATCGTCACACTATTTAATAGAATAGTGAGGACTACTAATACTATCATCTGGTCCATCACTCTGTTCCCCAACTCGTCCCAGCTATATTCTCATTTTCTGAAGAGAACAGTGAAAGAAAGGGTGAGCTCAACTAGCCCAATATGAAATATTATGACTAAGATAATGCAGAATAAATTATCATTAGCCTTCAACTGTGTTAAACTGAAAAAATATAATAAATATCAAGTTTAACTGCAGCGGAACAAGCAATCCATTAGAAGAGTCAAGTAGAGAATAAAATCTACTATCTTCTATGATTTAAAAGGTTTTTCAATACTGTTATCGCTGGGACTCAACTTAACAAAATAATCCACATCATCGAATCATCTTTGCACTACGGGCCAAGAATATTCATTAAATTATCAATGGTCATGACTATACCGAATAATCTCTGGTCCATCGCTGCACGTAAGCCAACGATAACTTTCATCACCATATATATAAGCATGAGGATGATGACAATGATATAAGCATTAATCAAACTAAAATAAGGATAAATGTTACAGACATTAACTTTATCCAAATATTATCAATCACATAATAATTCATAATATAATATTATTAATATCATAACAATATTTTAATCACTTCTTAAACTTATAAACAATTTATTTTAGTTGTTTACACTTTATCAAATAATGCATTTAATCATTCAAACATGTCATACTCATTATATTTCATCACCAATGATCAAATTCCTTATCAACAATCTACATATACCTTATATAGGATTTCCAAGTCATAAAATCATATCTTCCAACTTTGTTACTTCACATAACATATTTAACTCATTTAATTATAACTAGATCATTTTCATGAAAAATACCAAATTAGTTCCAAAAATATTTCTTTTCTATGATTTAGCATAATATAGCCCCATACTGAAAATATATTTTTCTCGAAATTTTTAAAATTCATTTACTATTTTTCAAAAATTAATTTCTAATTAATTCCTTAAGAAATTAGCTACCTCAAGTTTAACTCCATAAATCCCCAAATCTTGGCAGGATCTTACACATGTTAACGTGAGCTTCCAGTTTAAATTTCATGATCATCGGAGTTATAGAACTCCGGTTATAGCATTTTTCGCCGAAAAAATCTAAATATTGAAATGGTCATAACTTGCTCATTTTAAGTCGGAATGAGCTCATTTTTGGACAAGATGTTCTTTATACACTATACTTTCATGTCCCAAAAGGCCTGAATTTTTCTTACTAATTAAGTGGCCGAAACAGCCCTCACAAAAACGTGGCAGCAGCTTTTTGGCCATTTTGCAGTTTTAACTCCTTTGCTAAAATCAGTCCACACGAAAATCTACAATACCTTTTCTAGTAATTCCATTTGGATAAGTTAGAAAACTCATAGATCTAACTCTAGGACTTAACCACACTCAAAAATTCAAAATATAATAGGAGATATGATCAATTGAATTTTATGTTACGTTTTTACCAAAATCTGATTTTTCAACCCTTTGTGATTTCTAAGAAACTTTATTGTTTTCACATAATAACCAACATAACACATCATAACACTTACTAATACTTCATATACCCATGATTTTCATCAGTCCAATACTTTTATTATGACTCTCATCATAATCAACGTAAACAGATCATTTTCACAATTTAATAAGGAATGAATACAAAGGATCATTCACCATGCATGTGGCAATCAACATAGACAGGTTATTCTAACAGAATAATAAAGAATTGAATAACAGAAGGATTCACCATGCATGCGATAGAGACCGCACAAACAGGTTATTCCCAATAGAATAATAAATACGGAATAATAAATGATGGAACCAGGTCCGGCGTAAAATGCACAGACAGGATATTCCGATAGAATCGTAAATACGGAATAATAAATGATGGAACCAGGTTAGGTGAAATTCACACCGACAGGATATTTCGACAGAATCGTAAATACAGAATAATAAATGATGGAACCAGGTCAGGTGAAATTCACACCGACAGGATATTCTGACAGAATCGTAAATGCGGAATAATAAAAGAAGATCACCAAGTATTGGGTAAACCGCATATACAGGTCATTCAACCAAATATAGGGTAAACTGCGCATACATGTTATTCCAACAAAATAATAAAGAATGGAATAACAGAAGTTCTCTTCATGAATAAGAAAGAATAACACCCCTTATGAGTACAACAAATAATATTCCCTACCTTTGAAAGAAAAGTATTCCGACTACTAAGGCGAGGATATACTTAAAGAAAACTTATACTACGCTCAAAGATTTCTTAAACTCTAATGAAATACGCTTAAGATTATAGAAGAAGAATTCTCTCTATAGTTTCTCTCTCTAGAGTTTCAGTGAATTCGTAAGAAAATAATGAAGGAATGAGCTTTTATTTATAGGAAAATGGAATGCATAGTAACTAATCCATGAACGGTCCAGATTGATTTACTTTAATCTGACGGTCCATATTTAAAGAAATTTTTTTTAAATAAAATATAATATATTCTATTTATATAAAAAGATTTTTACTATGCAAACACTATGCAACACTATGCATAATAAAATATAATATATTCTATTTATAGAATAACTTTAATAAAGTATTCTGTTTTATATAAAAAGATGTTTCTGTTTTATTACGTTAATAATACGAATAAAACAAAACTTCATTATCGCTAAATAATTCAAATTATTAATTGACAATAATTGAATCAAACTTAGTGACTTCTCACATAAGCATTAATAATCAATACCGTGTGCTACTATGCAACCACACGTATTACTGTACTTTTACTACCGATTAGTTCAACAGTATTAATGGTAAAACTTTCGTCGTTATTTTCATAAAATATTTTTATCGTTTTCTCAATCCGACAATAATTTCGTTGTGGGGTCCACCAATGATTGTACCGTCGTACGGATATTTCCTGACAAAAAGAATATTCCCCGTGAATAGTAACTTATGAATAGTACTCCAACACAAAAAGTGTCCCAAATACTCGAGTGAACAATACTAGAGTGAATAGTAATTTGGATGAATAGTAACCCGTGAATAGTAACTCTGACACAAAAAGTATCCCAAATACCCAAGTGAACAATACTAGAGTGAATAGTAATTTGGGTGAATAGTAGCTCGAGAATAGTAACTCGTGAGTGGTAACTTTGACACAAAAAGTGTCTCAAATACTCGAGTGAACAATATTAGAGTGAATAGTGACCAGGTATTTTATGACAACTTGTTTACTTAAAAAAAATTTCACATATCACCCTTAACTTTAACCTTTTATCAATTTAACCATTTACCAAAATAGAAAAATTGAATACTTTTATTTCATAAAATTTGGGGTCTCACAATCTCCCCTCCTTATGGAATTTCGCCCTCGAAATTTACGTACGTACCTGATATTCGAAGAGATGAGAATACCTTACTTTCTTTTCGGATTGTACCTTTCTGGATAATTCCGCTCTATCATGATTTTCCCATTTCTCATCTCCTGTATTTCAGATATCATTCTAGAATATACCTTCAAAACAAAGGTTAATTGAAATATCACAAATTGTTAACTTATCTAGAAAAATTTAGGCTTAGGTAAGTCACACCCTAGCGAAGTATATTACTCGTCTTCTAGACTAATATCTCCGCTAGTGACCATATCCCTATAACATCAATCAACAATTTCTGTCCACAATCATATGAATAACTCGTAATTATAATTATGATTTTGAATTCCTTTTCGAACCCAGGAAGAAGATAATTTACATCACATATCTTCACCTAAAACATCAAAAATCATGGTTATACCAAATCACAATTTCTGCTCATAATCATACTAATAAATTTATCTTTGCACTACGGCTAAAGATTTACAACTGTATAACCAATAATCAACAGTTAATCTTTGCACTACAGGCCAAAGATATACAACTATAAAATCAATAATGCTGAGACTCAGCTTAATAGTATCACGACCACGAATTATCCATGCACTACGGGCCAAGGATATTCGTGTTTTCAATTACGGTCATGATTATACCTAATAATCCCTGGTCATAATCACACCAAGTCCATCAATGCACTACGGCCAAAGATGACTTTTACCACATCCATGAATTACTATTTCATTGCTGAGACCCAGCTCAATAATTAATCCACATCATTTGTAACATTACGGTCATGATTATACCGAATAATTCCTGGTCATAATCATACCAAGTCCATCTATGCACGTAAGCCACATATGACTTTTACCACATCATTTATAATATTACAGTCATAATTATACCGAATAATCCCTGGTCATAATCATACCAAGTCCATCTATGCACGTAAGCCACAGATGACTTTCAACACCATATAAATATGAGAATGAGGTATTGACGTATATAGGGTTTCAAACCTCTTAGAAACATCCGTGTCATTCGCTCCTCATTATCGACCAAATGGGATACAAACGGGGATAACTCCATAAACTTAACCTTGTACTGCGATATGGTCATATTATTTTGCTCCAATGCTTATCTCAACATTATTAGATGTCATTTTCAAATACTGCCACAAAACAAGGGTTAAATCAACATGTCACATATTATCAATATACTCTGACCAACCAATTAAATAACAAATAAACTTAGGCAGGTCATACTGGTGAAGAAATTCCCCGTCTCTCCCCTCCTAGTTTAATTCTCACATCCTAGCCAGAGATCATATCCCTAAGCTTTGATACCAACTGTGACGCCCCCAAAATTAGGTATACGTCACCCATCTTGGGTCGCCACTTACATGGTACAGAATTCAACTACAACTTACTAATACAACTGCCGTGTACAATATGACAAAACATAACTGTGAGTTTGAATACAATTATTGTCTACTAGAGATTATACAAACTCAAAAGGAGTCCTCATTACAATTATCGTCACACTATTTATGAGAATAGTGAGGACTACTAATACTATCATCTGGTCCATCACTCTGTTCCCCGACTCGTCTCAGCTATATTCTCATTTCCTGAAGAGAATAGTGAAAGAAAGGGTGAGCTCAACTAGCCCAGTATGAAATATTATGACTAAGATAATGCAGAAAAAATTATCATTAGCCTTCAACAGTGTTAAACTGATAAAATATAATAAATATCAAGTTTAACTGCAGCGGAACAAGCAATCCATTAGAAGAGTCAAGTAGAGAATAAAATCTACTATCTTCTATGATTTAATAGGTTTTTCAATACTGTTATCGCTGGTACTCAGCTTAATAAAATAATTCACATCATCGAATCATCCCTACACTACGGGCCAAGAATATTCATTAAATTATCAATGGTCATGACTATACCGAATAATCTCTGGTCCATCTCTGCACGTAAGCCAACGATAACTTTCATCACCATATATATAAGCACGAGGATGATGACAATGATATAAGCATTAATCAAACTAAAATAAGGATAAATGTTACAGACATTAACTTTATCCAAATATTATCAATCACATAATAAATTCATAATCTAATATTATTAATATCATAACAATATTTTAATCACTTATTAAACTTATAAACAATTTATTTCAGTTGTTTACACTTTATCAAATAATGCATTTAATCATTCAAACATGTCATACTCATTATATTTCATCACTAATGATCAAATTCCTTATCAACAATCTACATATACCTTATATAGGATTTCCAAGTCATAAAATACTATCTTCCAACTTTGTTACTTCACATAACATATTTAACTCATTTACTCATAACTAGATCATTTTCATGAAAAATACCAAATAAGTTCCAAAAATATTTCTTTTCTAGGATTTAGCATAATATAGCCCCATACTGAAAATATATTTTTCTCGAAATTTTTAAAATTCATTTACTATTTTTCAAAAATTAATTTCTAATTAATTCCTTAAGAAATTAGCTACCTCAAGTTTGACTCCATAAATCCCCAAATCTTGGCAGGATCTTACACAAGTTAACGTGAGCTCCCAGTTTAAATTTCATGATCATCGGAGTTATAAAACTCCGGTTATAGCATTTTTCGTCAGAAAAACCTAAATATTGAAATGGTCATAACTTGCTCATTTTAAGTCGGAACGAGCTCATTTTTGGACACGATGTTCTTTATACCCTATACTTTCATGTCCCAAAAGGCCTGAATTTTTCTTACTAATTAAGTGGCCGAAACAGCCCTCACAAAAACATGGCAGCAGCTTTTTGGCCATTTTGTAGTTTTGACTCCTTTGCTAAAATCAGTCCACACGAAAATCTACAATACCTTTTCTAGTAATTCTATTTGGATAGTTAGAAAACTCATAGATCTAACTCTAGGACTTAACCACACTCAAAAATTCAAAATATAATAGGAGATATGATCAATTGAATTTTATGTTACGTTTTTACCAAAATCTGATTTTTCAACCCTTTGTGATTTCTAAGAAACTTTATTGTTTTCACATAATAACCAACATAACACATCATAACACTTACTAATACTTCATATACCCATAATTTTCATCAGTCCAATACTTTTATTATGACTCTCATCATAATCAACGTAAACAGATCATTTTTACAATTTAATAAGGAATGAATACAAAGGATCATTCACCATGCATGTGGTAATCCATATAGACAGGTTATTCCAACAGAATAATAAAGAATTGAATAACAAAAGGATTCACCATGCATGCAATAGAGACCACACAAACAGGTTATTCCCAACAGAATAATAAATACGGAATAATAAATTGTGGAACCAGGTCCGGCATAAAATGTACAGACAAGATATTCCGATAGAATCGTAAATACGAAATAATAAATGATGGAACCAGGTCAGGTGAAATTCACACCGACAGGATATTCCGACAGAATCGTAAATACAGAATAATAAATGATGGAACCAGGTCAGGTGAAATTCACACCAACAGGATATTCTGACAGAATCGTAAATGCGGAATAATAAAAGAAGATCACCAAGTATTGGGTAAACCGCATATACAGGTCATTCAACCAAATATAGGGTAAACCACGCAGACAGGTTATTCCAACAAAATAATAAAGAATGGAATAACAGAAGTTCTCTTCATGAATAAGAAAGAATAACACCCCTTATGAGTACAACAAATAATATTCCCTACCTTTGAAAGAAAAGTATTCCGACTAGTAGGGCGAGGATATACTTGAAGAACACTTGTACTACGCTCAAAGATTTCTTAAACTCTAAAGAAATACGCTCAAGATTATAGAAGAAGAATTCTCTCTATAATTTCTCTCTCTAGAGTTTCAGTGAATTCGTAAGAAAATAATGAAGGAATGAGCTTCTATTTATAAAAAAATGGAATGCATAGTAACTAATCCATGAATGCTCCAGATTAATTTACTTTAATCTGACGGTCCATATTTAAAGAAAAATCTTTTAAATAAAATATAATATATTCTATTTATATAAAAAGATTTTTACTATGCAAACACTATACAACACTATGCATAATAAAATATAATATATTCTATTTATAGAATAATTTTAATAAAGTATTATGTTTTATATAAAAACATGTTTCTGTTTTATTACGTTAATAATACGAATAAAACAAAACTTCATTATCGCTAAATAATTCAGATTATTAATTGACAATAATTGAATCAAACTTAGTGACTTCTCATATAAGCATTAACAATCAATACCGTGTGCTACTATGTAACCACACGTATTACTGTAATTTTACTACCTATTAGTTCAACAGTATCAATGGTAAAACTTCTGTCGTTATTTTCATAAAATATTTTTGTCGTTTTCTCAATCCGACAATAGTTTCGTTGTGGGGTCCACCAATGATTGTACCGTCATACGGATATTTCCTGACAAAAAGAATAATTCCTGTGAATAGTAACTTGTGAATAGTACTCCGACACAAAAAGTGTCCCAAATACTCGAGTGAACAATACTAGAGTGAATAGTAATTTGGGTGAATAGTAACCCGTGAATAGTAACTCTGACACAAAAAGTGTCCCAAATACCCGAGTGAACAACACTAGAGTGAATAGTAATTTGGGTGAATAGTAGCCCGAGAATAGTAACTCGTGAATAGTAACTCGTGAATAGTAATTTCGACACAAAAAGTGTCCTAAATACTCGAGTGAACAATATTAGAGTGAATAGTGACCAGGTATTTTATGACAACTTGTTTACTTTAAAAAAAATTCACATATCACCCTTAACTTTAACCTTTTATCAATTTAACCATTTACCAAAATATAAAAATTGAATACTTTTATTTTATAAAATTCGGGGTCTCACACGCGCCACACACCTGCAGAGCCGAAAAATGTTACCAGGCGCGCCCGCGCCAGTGGTGCACTATGGCCTCGTGCGGCCGCGCACGACGTTGACTAAAGCTGCTAACTTTATTTTAATTTGCGTAACTGAGAGGGGAGCTGAATTAGGGCTGATATATTA
Organism: Panax notoginseng; assembly: GCA_016801055.1. Taxonomy (NCBI): domain Eukaryota; kingdom Viridiplantae; phylum Streptophyta; class Magnoliopsida; order Apiales; family Araliaceae; genus Panax; species Panax notoginseng. Next base: position 57,707,509 of record CM029015.1, read on the forward strand.
GACATATTATCAGTGTGTGGGGGGACTCTCCAACCTTTGGGGGGGGTCAAGGAGCTACTGTGTCTTCATCTCTTTAATTTCCAAATTATATTAGATTATATTAGAATAGTGATTTCTAGAGTTGATTAGATCGAAGACTTGAAGCAATTGGGAAGCATCAGAGATTCCATCTTGGATCAGGAGAACATATTTGCACTACAATTCTCTACTATTATTTTCTCTTTGCTTCATAATTGTATCTTACAATGTTTATTCTATATGTGGATGATAGATTTGATTCAGCTATGATTTAAACTCTGTTCTGAGATTACAATGAATTCTTTGGACTAGTTATTTCTGATATATTTCATTGTTAGCCTTATTGATTGCTTTGGGCTTGCCTAAGGAGAGGTTTGGTTATCTAATTGCGCGTCAATAAGGAGAAATCCTTATTGGAAAGCCCCTTCTTTCCTGGGAACTGTCTGGTTGCCATTATTGTGATTCTGTAATACTATTTAATAATTAATTATTGATTTATATGATAGAAAAAATATTTATTTAATGTGAATATAAATGATGAATTTATTTATGTGGTTATAAATGAAGGAATTAATGTTGTGGTATTTTAGTAGTATTTTATCGGATTGGAGGTATTAAACGATCAAATCGGTGTTCTTACAGCTTTATTGTGTGAGTTATAATATTTAATCCGACCGTTGGATCGTTGTGATTTTTGGATGTGTTATACATATATAAGTTGAGTATATGTTCACAAATTTTGAACCGTTAAAAATGAACGAATGATTTGTTATGAATTTTAAGAGGTGACTGATTCGAAAATTAGGTTTATAAATGATTTTGGTGGAAAATTCTAGAAATGGGTGGGCCCCACTTTTGGTTGTTGGGGAAGATGACTGATTTTTGGTGGGTGGAATAGTAACAGGTAAAGCCATCAGGTAGCAGGTCAAGTCTGCTTCGGCGTGCTAACATTATCCTATAAATAGAGGGCTAAATTATAATTGAAAATCACACCAGAATTCATAAGTTTTCTCTCTTTTTCTCTCTAGATTATCGAGTGTATTTTCTGAGTATTAAGATACTTGGTGAGTTGCTATTCATCAGTGCAAGTTTTCTTCAGCGTCATATCTGATATCCAGTCAGAGGTGCTGCTCTTTTGAGGTAAGGGATTTTAAGGGTTATTATGTTTTTCAGTTCGTAATTCTTCTGACCTTCAAAAAATTCTGGAAAAATTTAAAATGATATTTTGATGAGTTTTATTGATGGTGTCCAAAAATGGTGATTTTTGGATGTATAGATTAAGAGTTATGAATTTTACGGGGAAAAACTATTTTAAAAGTAACCGCTTATAACTCCTTGTGGTTAACTCCAAAATTGATAAAAATTTTATTGGAAGTATATCTATATAATATTAGTGTACTATGTAGATTTCGGAATTTTTGGATAAAAGTACAATTTATTATAAATGTCTAAATATTCGGCGGTTTTGGCCATATGAAAAATAGTAAATAAGTTTTAAAAATTCTGAGAAAAATATGTGTTCAATATGGGACTATATTCTGCTAAATCCCAGAAAAGAAATATTTTTGGAACTGATTTAGTATTTTTCATAAAAATAGACTAGTTATGAGTAAATGAATTAAATATGTTATGTGAAGTAAGAAAATTAGAAAATAGGATTTTATGGCTTGAGAATCCTATATGAGGTATATGCATATTTTTGATTAGGGTTTTGGTTATTGGTAATAAAATTTTATGAGTTTGGCATTTTAGGATGATTAAATGCATTATTTAGTAAAGTGTAAACAATTAAAATAAATTGTTTATAAGCTTAAGAAATATTATTCTTTCAATATCATTATACCGAAATATTGGTATGTATTTTATTGTAGAATTTTTATCTTTTTGTGTCGGGTTTACTATTTATGAGTTACTATTCACGAAGTTACTATTTATGAGTTACTATTCACGAGTTACTATTCACGACAAAATTGGTTTCTTTTTCTAACTAAATTATAGTTGATTTATGAATATTACTCTTAAAATTAAATCCATATTTTGATCATATTGTTTTTATTATCATATATAACATTTTTATAACCCTAATGTTGAAATTCTATTTCACTTGAGTGTAAAGATGGGTAGATTATTGGTATGATCATGACTTTGGGTTCTCTTGGCCAGTAGTGCAAAGATGAATTATTGACTGGTATGATCATGACCATTGAATTTATAATTGAATATCTTTACCTTATATGCAAAGGTGAAATGATCAACATGGTTATAATTATTGTTTATATAAATTCTGAAATGATTATATATTTCTTTGAGATGTTAATATCTTTGGCATATGGTGCAAAGATGAATTATTGATGAATATCTTTGGCCTGTAGTGCAAAGATGAACTGTTGATGAATATCTTTGGCCTGTAGTGCAAAGATGAATTATTGATGAATATCTTTGGCCTGTAGTGCAAAGATGAACTGTTGATGAATATCTTAGGCCTGTAATGCAAAGATGAATTATTGATGAATATCTTTGGCCTGTAGTGCGAAGATGAACTGTTGTTGAATATCTTTGGCCTGTAGTGCAAAGATGGTTTGTTGATGAATATCTTTGGTCGTAGTGCAAAGATGGATTTATTAGCATTATTATGAACATGAACTGTGATTTGGTATAACCATGATCTTTGATATTTCAGGTAAAGACAAGTGATGAAAATATTTTTCGTCCTGGGTGCGAAGAAAAATTTAGAATCACAATTATGATTATGAGTTATTCATATAATTGTGGAAAGGAACTGTTGAGTGATGTTACATGGATAAAATATTGTTGGTGAATTTTTAACATGGAGAAGATAATAGACTTTATGGTCTATTTAACTCTTCTAATGGATTGCTCGTTCCGCTGCAACTATGGTTGAATTTTTTTTTAACTACCATATGTTCTAAATATCTGATTTATTACTATTAAAGGCTATTGATAAATTATTTATCTTTAGTCATGATATTCTTTACTGGACTAGTTGTGCTCACCCTTTTATTTTAAAATTCTTTTCGGGTAATAAGAGTATAGCTGGGTCGAGCGAGGGTAACGGGAAAATAGAACGGTGGTCTCTAGCTGTGGAGGTTCCCCCTAAGCAGTATAGAAAAGTGTTGTTGTAAGACCCCAACTTTTATAAATAAAGATGAATTTTCTATAAATATCATTTTTGAATATTATGGAGTTAATTTGATATAATGTTATAGTTGTGGGTAATATTTATAAATTTTGCAAAATACGCAAGTTGTTATATAATATTCGATTGGTCTGGGAATATTCGTTTTAACAGGGAATATTCGTACAACGGCACAATCATTGGTGGACCCCACAACGGAATTATTGTCGGATTGAGAAAACGACAAATATTTTATTAAAAATAACGGCGAAAGTTTTACCATTGATACTGTTGAACTACTCGGTAGTAAAAGTACAGTAATACGTGTGGTTGCATAGTAACATACGGTATTGATTATTAATGTTTATGTGAGAAGTCACTCAGTTTGATTCAATTATTGTCAGTTAATAATATGAATTATTTAGCGATAATGACGTTTTGTTTTATTCGTATTATTAACGTAATAAAACAGAAACATCTTTTTATATAAAACAGAATACTTTATTAAAGTTATTCTATAAATAGAATATATTATATTTTATTTAAAAGATTTTTCTTTAAACATGGACCGTCATATTAAAGTAATCAATCTGGACCGTTCATGGATTAGTTACTATGCATTCTATTTTTCTATAAATAGCAGCTCATTCCTTCATTATTTCTTATGAATTCACTGAACTCTAGAGAGAAACTATAGAGAGAGAGAAGAAGAATATTCTGCTACTTAACTACTTTCTTATTTCAGCTCTTCTTTAAAACGGTAATGGGTGTTATTCTTTCTTATTCATGAAGAGAACTTTTGTTATTCCATTTCTTATTATTCTGTTGGAATAACCTGTATACGCGGTCTACCCTATACTTGGTGACATTCTTCTATTATTCTGTTGGAACATCCTGTCTGTGTGTTTTACACCGGATCTGGTTCCGTTTTTATTATTATTCTGTTGGAACATCCTGTCTGTGTATTTTACACCAGACCTAGTTCCGTCTTGTTATTATTCTGTTGGAACATCCTGTCTGTGTGTTTTACACCGGACCTGGTTCCATTATTTATTATTCTGTCGGAATATCCTGTCTGTGCGTTTACGCCGGACCTGGTTCCATTATTTATTATTCTGTCGGAACATCCTGTCTGTGCGTTTACGCTGGACCTGGTTCCATTATTTATTATTCTGTGGGAATAACCTGTCTGTGCGGTCTATCGCATGCATGTTGATTTCTTTTGTTATTCCATTCTTTATTATACTCAGTTGGTTAAGTTTTGACTTCTATACTCCATGAAATTTGTGGAATATCCTTGATAATTGCATTTCATCCAGTATCTTTTCATGAAAATATTCTTCTAAGTATTCTTGAATTTTACTCCACAAAGCAGTATCATGTTGACAATTTGGACGTTGTTAATTCTTGGATAAATTAATTCTTGAACTTGTTTTATTGAATTCTTATATCATTGTCATCATCCTCATGTTTATAAAATGTTGAAAGTCATCTGTGGCCTGTAGTGCATAGATGGACTTGGTATGATTATAACCAGGGATTATTTGGTATAATCATGACCGTAATGTTACAAATGATGTGGTAAAAGTCCTAATTGGCCGTAGTGCATTGGTGGACAGTTGTTGGCATGACCATGATCATTAATGAATACACGAATATCCTTGGCCGTAGTGCAGGGGTGATTCGATGATGTGGATTATTTTATTAAGCTGAGTCCCAGCGATAACAGTGTTGAAAAACCTTTTAAATCATAAAAGATAGTAGAGTTTATTTTCTACTTGACTCTTTTAATGGATTGCTTGTTCCACTGCAGTTAAACTTGATGTCTATTATATTTTATCAGTTTAACATTGTTGAAGGTTAATGATAATTTATTCTGCATTATCTTAGTCATAATATTTCTTACTGGGCTAGTTGAGCTCACCTTTTCTTTCACTGTTCTCTTCAGGAAATGAGAACATAGCTGGGGCAAGTCGGGGAATGGAGTGATGGTTCGAATGATAGTATTAGTTAGTAGTCCTCACTATTCTATGTAATAGTGTGTTAATAAATGTAATGAGGACTCCTTTTGATTATGAATACTCTCTAGAAGATAATATTTGTATTCAAACTCATAGTTTATGTTTTGTCGTATTGTACACGACAGTTGTATTAGTAAGTTATATTTGTATTCTATACTATGTATCTGACGACCCAAGATGGGTGATGTATACCTAATATTGGGGGCGTCACAGTTGTATACATAATTTAGTAGTTATATTTGGTGAATCAAATAGGGTGAGGCGAACCCAACATTGGAAGAGTGTTTTGCCACTATCATACAAGATGTTTAATGATATACAACCTCGTGTCATCATAAGACACGGTTGTGCACATCTACTTGCTAAGTATATTCACGAGCACTACCTATATAATCTTGGTGTTTGTTTGAAGTATAATTCACGATTAAAGACAGTGGAGATAATGATATGTCAAGAGAAGACTCACCATTGGAAAGAATATGATAGTAATCTTCTTATTTTTCTTTGGGGTCTATTAGGTCAACCAAGGATAATTCTGTGGACATATGATATCTATCATAACTTGGAAGCATGGCCTCCCATGTACGAAGGTTTCCTTGTGAACTTCCTAAATATTCTAATTTCTAAAATAGTTTTTGACTATAACTTTATGTAAGGTGTCATTGTGAGGTGCTGTCCACGGTTGGGACATGAATCACATTTGATATATATTTGTATCCAAACTCACATCATATGTGTTGTTGTATTTTGCACGACAATTGTTGTAATAAAATTGTAGTTATTTTCTGTACCATGTATTTGGCGACTCAGAATAGGTTGGATGGAATGGACCTATTTTGGGGTTGTCACAGTTGGTATCAGAGCTTAGAGATATGGTCTCTGGCGGAGATTGGGGAATATAACTAGGAGGGGAGAGAAGAGTAAATCATTCGATAGCGTGTCCTACCTAAGCTTATTTATTGGTCAGTCATAATATCGGAATATTAAGTGATATGTTAATTTATTTAATTAACCCTTATTTTATGGCAGTATTTGAGAATGGCTGCTGAGAATGTTAACAATGGAGTGAATGAGACCGTGAGGATACCTCTAATCACCAACCAGGATAATGTGATGTCAAGCGAAGAAGGAATTAGAGATATCCATGTGGTGAGTGAAGAATTGATAGTTGCACCCGAGATAGTCGTAGAGGTAACAGCTGAGAGTGAGGAAGAAGATGAAGAAGAGGTACCTGAGGAGAATTTATTAGAGGTATTATATGATCAAAATGTAGAATTTCAAAATCGTATTCATGAGTTAGAAGAGCAGGCTGAAGAACGACAGGCGGTCATGGAGCAAAAGGATACAACAATTCAAGCTTGTGTTACCCGATATGTGATGCTTGAACAGAAGCATTCTTTGGCAGAGTATAAGATGATAAAGATGGAATATGAGCTGAAAGAAGAAAAAACTGAACGAGTGAGAATAAGTGATGCATGGGCAAAAGATGCACAACACGTGGATATTGTGGAAAGAGATGTCCGATCTAAGAAGGCTAAAATAGATGATATGAATTTATCTTTTTGGAAAGCAATTGGGAGAACCCAACATCGAGTTTTGAATTACCCTGTACAGAGCGGTCAACCTGAATTCGATATGGATCGAAGATTGATGATTCAGATCATGAATCAGGAGTACGACGAGGTAGTTGAGGGAGGAATATGCCCTATAAAAAAGTATATTCCAACGGTAGTGATAACGCCAAATGCTGCCCCAGACAAGTCAAAGCCGGGTAGTTCAAAGAAGAGCGGTTGTCATGACTTCCCAACAAGTGAGGAACCCAAATGAAGTTATCACGGGAGATGAGCATTGGAGATACCATGATGACCCGGGAGATAGAATCTGAAATGAAAGCAAGGTATTCTCAACTTTTTGAAATACCAGGTGCGTAAATTTTGGGGACGAAATTTCATAAGGAGGGGAGATTGTAAGACCCCGAAATTTATGAAATAAAAGTATTCAATTTTTCTTATAATTACAATTTAGTAAATGGTTAAATTGATAAAAGTTAAAGTTAAGGGTGATATTTGAATTTTTTTTTCAAAATACGCAAGTGGCTATAAAATATTCATTGTTATCGGGAAATATTCTTTTTATCGGGAATATCCGTATGACGGCGCAGTCATTTGTGGGCCCCATAACAGAATAACTGTCGGATGAAGATAACGACAAAATTAAGTTTTTATAATTAACGGCGTAGTTGTTACCATTAACACTGTTGGAATACCCGGTGGTTAAAATACAGTAATACGCGTTATTGCACAGTAGCACACGATATTGCACAGTATTTTTGAATTATTGATCCTTACGTAAGAAGACACTACTCAATAATTATTACAGTAATTACTGTTCAATATTTTATTTTATTAATTCAATAACTGATGCATTGATTTTTTTATATTATTGTCGCTCAATAATTGTCACTGAACATCATCTCCATTATCAGATCAATAATTCATATTATTTGGAATAATATTCTTAGATAGCATTATTGGCAATGTCTAGAAAGTTCTGTCTAATGAGAGGTTTGGTCATCTAATTGCGCGCTAATAAGGAAAAATTCTTATTGGAAAGCCCCCTCTTTCTTGCGAACTGCCTGGTTGTCATTATTGTGATTCTGTAATATTATTTAATAATTAATTATTCATTTAGTAGTTATATTTGGTGAATCAAATAGGGTGAGGCGAACCCAACGTTGGAAGGGTGTTTTGTCACTATCATACAAGATGTCTAATGATATACAACCTCGTGTCATCATAAGACACGGTTATGCACATCCACTTGCTGAGTATATTTACGAGCACTACCTATATAATCTTGGTGTTTGTTTGAAGTATAATTCACGATTAAAGACAGTGGAGATAATGATATGTCAAGAGAAGACTCACCATTGGAAAGAATATGATAGTAATCTTCTTGTTTTTCTTTGGGGTCTATTAGGTCAACCAAGGATAATTCTGTGGACATATGATATCTATCATAACTTGGAAGCATGGCCTCCCATGTACAAAGGTTTCCTTGAGTACTTTCCAAATATTCTAATTTCTAAAACAGTTTTTGACTATACTTTTATGTAAGGTGTCATTGTGAGGTGCTGTCCACGGTTGGGACATGAGTCACATTTGGTATATATTTGTATCTAAACTCACAGCATATGTGTTGTTGTATTTTGCACGACAATTGTTGTAATAAAGTTGTAGTTATTTTCTGTACCATGTATTTGGCGACTCATAATAGGTTGGATGGTAGTATGCGCCTTTGTATTCATTATCAGGAGTTAAACCATGTCACTGTCAAAAATTGGTACCCGTTGCCTCGTATTGATGACCTGTTCGACTAGTTGCAAGGCGCCAAATTCTTTTCAAAGATCGATCTTCGTTTCAAATATCACCAATTGAAGATTAAAACCGATGATATTCCAAAGATGGCTTTCAGAACTCGGTACGGGCATTATGAATTCCTAGTCATGTCTTTTGGATTGACTAATCCTCCTGCTGTCTTCATGGATATGATGAACCGAGTATTCAAAGAATATTTGGATCACTTTGTAGTCGTCTTTATTGATGACATCCTCATTTACTCCAAAAGTCGTGAAGATTATGAGCAACACTTAAGGCTGATACTCCAAAAGCTTCGTGAAAACAAGCTTTATGCCAAGTTAAAGAAACACGATTTTTGGCTTGAGGAAGTAGCATTCTTTGGGCACGTGATATCAAATCACGAAATATCTATTGACCCGACAAAAATTAAAGCAATTCAAAGTTGGGATCAACCTAAATCAATGACCGAAGTACGTAGCTTTCTCAACTTAGCTGGTTATTATCGGAGATTCGTAGAAGGGTTTTCTCAAATCGCTACTCCATTAACTCAGCCGACTCGAAAAGATACAAAATTTGGTTAGAGCGAGGAATGTGATAAGAGTTTTCAAGAACTCAAGAGGAGACTCATTTCAACACTTGTTCTGACAATACCATCTGGCTCGGAGGGATTTGTCATCTATAGTGATGCTTCGGGCAAAGGGTTAGGATGTGTTCTCATGCAACATGGGAAAGTCATAGCCTCTGTCTCTCGACAACTCAAAGAATATGAGAGAAATTATCCTACTCATGATCTAGAGTTGACAGCTGTTGTCTTCGAACTTAAAATTTAGAGGCACTATCTATATGGGGAGAAAGTGGAGATCTATACGGATCATAAAAGCCTCAAATATTTCTTCACTCAAAAGGAACTCAACATGCGGCAACGACGTTGGCTCGAACTGTTGAAAGATTATGATCATACTATTTAATACCATTCGAGAAAAGCAAACGTGGTAGCTGACGCATTGACTAGAAGATCATATGCAGCTACGAGTGTATTATTATCAACACAAAGGCCCATTTTGTATGACTTACAAAGGATGGAGATAGATTTAAAGAGTCTAGGGACCCACGTGATGATGGCAAACATATGAGTAGAACTGACTTTAATCGATAAAGTTAAAGTTGCTCAAGCTACAGACCTGGAGCTAATGTGTATGAAAAAGAAAGTGCAAGAAGGTGCTATTCCAGAAGTAAGAATTGATGAAGAAGGAATACTTCGAGTCAACTCCAGACTTCGTGTTCCTAACGATTCTGACTTGAAGTATAAAATAATGATGTAGGCGCACAACACACCGTTTGCAATCCATCTTGGGAGTACCAGAATGTATCATGATCTTCGACATACATTTTGGTGGAGCAATATAAAGAGAGAGATCGCAGAGTTTATCTTAAGGTGTTTAACTTGTCAATGAGTCAAGGCGGAGCATTAAGTACCAAAAGATCCATTGCAACCACTTGAAATTCCAGAATGGAAGTGGGAGCACATTACCATGGATTTCTTTACTGGTCTTCCCAAGGTTTCTCAAGGCATAGATGCAATTTGGGTCATTGTTAATAGATTGACCAAGTCTGCTCATTTCTTACCTATACGAGAAACTTATTCACTTGAACGTCTTGCTCGTATTTACATAAATGATATTGTAAGACTGCATGATATTCCAGTATCCATAGTTTCTGATCGACACCCAAGATTCACTTCACGGTTTTGGGTTAGTTTGCAAAAAGCTATGGGCACGAATTTACGATTTAGTTCGGTGTATCATCCTCAAACGGACGGACAGTCAGAGAGGACTATTCAAACTCTTGAGGATCTATTAAGACTCTGTGTCCTTGACTTCAAAGGAAGTTGGGACAAGTTCTTACCATTGGTGAAATTTTCTTACAACAACAGTTATCAAGGAAGTATCGGCATGGCTCCATTTGAGGCGTTATATAGAAGAAAGTGTCGTTCTCTAGTATGCTATAACGAGCTGGGTGAAGCAACGTTGTTGGGATCGAAATTGATACGCATGACTACGGAAAAGATTCAAATGATCCGATAACATATAAAAACCTCTCAAGATTGACAAAAGAGTTATGCTAATCTTCATCGGAAGGACGTGGAATTCAATGTTGGAGAACATGTGTTGTTACATGTTACTCCATGGAAAGGAGTTACGAGATTTGGAAATAGAGGAAAGCTTAATCCTCGATTCATTGGCCCATTTGAAATCCTTGACCGAGTAGGAACTGTGGCCTATAGACTCGCTTTACCGCCAAGTGTGTCTCATGTTCATAACATTTTTTACATATCTATGTTACGTAAATATGTGGAAGACCTGAACCATATTATTGAGTTTGAACCGAACAAAATAGCGGAAGATTTAACGTATGAAGAGGTTCCTATTAAAATCTTGGATAAGAAGGAACATATTCTACGCTCTAAGGTTGTACCTCAAGTTAAAGTTTTGTGGAGAAGCCACGATGTTGAAGAAATGACTTGGGAGTTAGAATCTGAAATTAGATCATGGTATCCTCATCTCTTCGTCATACCAGGTATGTACCCTAATTTCGAGGGCAAAATTTCATAAGAAGGGGAGGTTGTAAGACCCCAACTTTTATGAATAAAGATGAATTTTCTATAAATATCATTTTTAAATATTAAGGAGTGAATTTGATATAATGTTATAGTTGTGGGTAATATTTATAAATTTTACAAAGTACGCAAGTTGTTATATTATATTCGATTGGTCGGAGAATATTCGTTTTACCAGCGAATATTCGTACGACGGCACAATCATTGGTGGACTCCACAACGGAATTATTGTCGGAATGAGAAAACGACAAAAATATCTTTTTATGAAAATAATGGCGGAAGTTTTATCGTTAACTGTTGAAATACCCGGTGATAAAAATACAGTAATACGCGTGGTTGCATAGTAGGACGCGATATTGATTATTGATGCTTACGTGAGAAGTCACTCATTTTAATTCAATTATTGCTACAATAATTGTTGCATAGTATCTCACGTCATTTGATTCAATTATTTTTAATATTTTATATATTATTAAATCAATAATTGAGACGACAAAGTTATTTATATTATTATTTGCAATATTGACGATGTCTAGAAAGTTCTGTCGAGGAGAGGTTTGGTCACCCAATCGTGCGCCAAGACGGACAAATCCCAATCGAAAAGCACCCTCTTTCCTAGGAACGATCTGATTGTTAAATATTGTGAATAATAATAATGATGAATAAATGTTGTTAAAAATATTGAGGGAAATTTTATGAAGTATTTGATGTAAATTTTACTTATTTTATGGACCACCATTTACCCATTTTTTAAAATAATTGGAAAGTATATTTTTATATAATAAAAGTGGGGCCATATGTGGGGCGCACATGTTGGAAGAAAAATGGGGGGGGGGGGAGGAGTATTCACGGGTGTTACTGTTTTTTGTTATATATATAATTATAAGTTTTGTTACTTTTATATATATATATATATATATATATATATATATATATATATATATGTATGTATATTATATGTAAACATATGATGATTCAGGGGATGAATCATTGAAATTTTTGGTATGAAAATGGGGGGAGGGGGCAGAAGGTTACCCGGGAGGAAGGTTAGTATTATTATTATTATTATATTTATATTATAATAAGTTTTATTTTATATGAAAAATAGAATATATTATATTTTATTGAATATTATATTATTAATTTGAAGAAAAAAAAAGAAGATGAGCGTCTGAAGCCCGTGATCCTGCAAATTATTCGTCTGAATTTACTATGCGTCCGTGATTTTATAAATTCAAATAGTATCCTTTCTATTATCCTATAAATAAGATGCTTAGTTTGAATTGAAAATCACACCAAAATCAGAGAATTTTTCTTCTATAATATTGAGCGTATTTCTTTCGAGTTTTAGAAAGCTTTGAGCGTAGAAAATAATGAAAGTTTTTTTCAAGAATATCCCCGCTATATCAGTTGGAATACTCTTCTTTTCATGGTAAGGGATGTTATTTTTGTTCAATATTCGTATGAAATAATTTTTTCTTCCATACTCTGTAGTACGTAAGTAATATTATTTTGTTTCAGATTCCGAATTCTATACTCATTTTGTTAAAGTTTTGGCTTTTATACTCCATAAAATTGGTAGAATATCTTTATATTTCCGCTTCATCCAGTATCTTTTCATGAAAATATTATTTTTAGCATTCTTGATAAGTTTTAACTTTTTCATGTCAGAGTACTATTCACGAGGTTTATATTCTGAAAGTTACTATTCACGGGGTACTATTCACGGAGTTACTATTCACCCAGTGTACTATTCATGACAAAAATTAATTTTTTTCGGTTTAAATCATTTTTGATACAATATTATTCTTGAATTTTACTCCACAAAGTAATATGATGTTGACAATTTGGACATTATTAATATGTGGATAAATTAAATTATAAATCTTTAAAAATTTATCCTTTGCTTTCTTGTAATTGAATTCTTATATCATTGTCATCATCCTCATGTTTATATTATGATGAAAGTCATCTGTGATCGTAGTGCATAGATGGATTTGGTATGATTATGACCAGGGATTATTCGGTATAATCATGATCGTAATGTTACAAATGATGTGGTAAAAGTCCTCATTGGCCCGTAGTGCTTTGATGGACAGTTGTTGGCATGATCATGACCATCGATAAAAACACGAATATCCTTGGCCCGTAATGCATGGATATTTTGTGGTCGTGATACTAATGAATATCCTTAGCCGTAGTGCAGGGGTGATTCGATGATGTGGATTATTTATTAAGCTGAGTCTCAGCGATAAAATTGATGATAAATTCTTTTAAATCATATAAGATAGTAGATATCATGCTCTACTTGACTCTTCTAATGGATTACTTGTTTCACTGCAGTTAAACTTGATGTCTATTGTATTTTATCAGTTTAACACTGTTGAAGGCTAACGATAATTTATTCTGCATTATCTTAGTCATAATATTTCTTATTGGGCTAGTTGAGATCACCATTTGCTTTCATTGTTCTCTTCAGGAAATGAGTATATAGGTGGGACTAGTCGGGGAACGGAGTGACGGTCCAGATGTTTGCATTAGTAGTCCTCACTATTCTATAAAATAGTGTGATAATAAATGTATTAAGGACTTATTTTGAGTTTGAATACTGTCTAGAAGATAATATTTGTATTAAAACTCATAGCTCATGTTGTATATTTAAGTTTGTATTTGTATTCTGTACCATGTATTTGGCGACTCAGAATGGGTGATGTATACTTATTTTGGGGGGCATCACAGGCGTCCTTAAACAATATAGGCCAATAAAACCCAGCTTGAAGAACATTCGCTGCTGTTCTCTCGCTTCCGTAATGTCCCCCGCATGCAGACGAATGACATTCATTCAAAATATTATTCTCTTCGCTATAGGGCACGTACGTTCTAATCATCTTGTCGGTGCACTGTTTAAATAGGTATGGCTCATCCCACATGTACCACTTGACGTCATGTAGGAATTTCTTTTTTTTGCTGACGTGTAAGATCAGGGGGAAGTATATTGCTCACTAGATAGTTGGTGAAGTCTGCGTACCATGGGAATTCTGCATTGACTCCAAACAGTTGTTCATCCGGAAATGAATCATTAATTACACATTTATCCTCATCATCTTTAACCAGATTTTCCAGTCTAGATAAATGATCTGCAACTTGATTTTTCGTCCCCTTTCTATCTTTTATTTCCAAGTCAAATTCCTGTAGAAGGAGAATCCATCTGATAAGGCGTGGCTTAACATCTTTCTTTGAGATTAGGTATCGAATGGCTGAGTGATCCGTATAAACTACAACCTTTGTTCCGATCAAATATGCTCGGAATTTATCGAAGGCATATGCTATTAGAAGAAATTCCTTTTTCTATGGTTGTGTAATTCATTTGGGTCTCCGTGAGTGTCTTACTTGCATAGTATGTGGCATGAAATACCATTTCTCAGCGTTGGCCCAAGAAAGCCCCAACCGCATAGTCACTTGCATCACACAATAATTCAAATGGCAAATTCCAATCCGGTGCAACGATAACTAGAGATGTAGTCAATTTCTTCTTCAATATCTCGAATGCCAACTTACAATCCTCATCAAACTTAAAAACTGAATCCTTCTCTAAAAGACTGCACAATGGTTTTGCAATTTTAGAGAAGTCATTTATAAATCTCCTGTAGAACTCGGCATGTCCCAAAAAGCTTCGAATTCCCTTAACTGAAATTGGTGGAGGAAGCTTTTCAATCGTTTCCAGCTTCGCTTTATCAACCTCTAACCCTTTAGCCTAGACCTTGTGACTCAAAATTTTTCCTTCTTCAACCATGAAATGGCACTTTTCCCAGTCAACCATGAAGACTTCCACATTTTTCTCCACCATGTCCGAGAAGATGGCCATCATACACCTTTGGAAGGTAGCGGGTGCATTACACAAGCCGAATCACATTCTCCTAAATGCGAATGTGCTGTATGGGCACGTGAAAGTAGTCTTCTCTTGATCTTCAGGAGCAATGACTATCTGATTATATCCCGAATACCCATCCAATAAGCAGTAGTATTCGTGTCCCGCTAATATGTCCAACATCTGATCGATAAAAGGCAAAGGAAAGTTATCCTTGCGGGTTGCCTTATTCAACTTCCTGTAGTCCATGCAAACCCTCCAACCAGTCACTGTCCTTGTCGAAATTAGCTCATAGTCATCATTTTGTACCACGATCATTCCTCCCTTTTTCGGCACACATTAAACCGGACTGATCCACTTACTGTCGAAAATTGGGTAGATGATATCGGCGTCCAACCATTTCAGTATTTCTTTCTTCACTACTTCCTTCATAATTGGGCTTAGCCGTCTCTGTTGCTCCCCCATTGGCTTTGCATCCTCTTCTATTAGAATTTTGTGCATGCAAAATGATGGGATGGTTCCCTTGATATCCACGATTGTCCATCCTATAGCCAATTTATGTTCTCTATGCACCCTCAGCAACTTACTTTCCTGCAATTCGTTAAGCACAGCAGAAATAATAACAGGTAAAGTATTAGAATTACCTATGTACGCATGTCCAAGGTGTTTAGGCAGTGGCTTTAGCTCAAGAGCAGGTGGCTCTTCCAATGATGGTTTCATTCTGGTTGTGGATCTTTCCTCCGTGTGCAATGGTTCAAATGGTGCTTTAAATCTTCTAACTCGTGGCAGGGAGTCTCGCATCTGCAAATAATCCACAAATTCTGGATCATCTAATTCTTCATCTCCCAATAATGTCGTTTCCAATGGATCGTTAACCAAACTTTTACCCATGTCCTCGCTGATTATCTGATCAATGACATCCATCCTGAAACACTCTTCTTCATCGGTAGGGAATTTCATGGCCTTGAAAACATTAAACTTTACTTCTTGATCTTGGACCCTCAAAGTTAGTTCACCTTTTTGTTCGTCGATGAGTGTCCTACCGATAGCCAAAAACGGTCTTTCTAGGATAATTGGGATGTTCTTATCTTCCTCAAAATCCAGAATTATAAAATCCACATGGAATATAAATTTGTCAACCTTGACCAAGATGTCCTCCACAATGCCTCTCGGGTACTTGACCGACCTATCTCCTAACTGCAATGAGATGTTCGTAGGCTTTGGAGTGGGTAGACCTAATTCTATATAAACTGATAATGGCATAAGGTTTATGCTTGCTCCCAAATCACATAAACACTTGTTGAACACTGTGTTCCCAATTGTGCACGGAATGGTAAAACTACCTGGATCTTTCAACTTTGGTGGCAACTTCCGCTGTAAAACTGCACTACACTCCTCTGTTAATGCCACTGTTTTGAAATCTTCCGACTTCTTTTTATTAGATAGAATACCTTTCATAAATTTCGCATAACTTGGCATCTGCTCTAGGGCTTCTGCGAAAGGGATGTTAATTTGAAGTTTCTTAAACACTTCCAAAAATTTTGCGAACTGCTTATCTAATTTCTTCTTTTGTACTCTCTGCTGAAACGACAGTGGAGGATACACAACTGGCTTGTCATCTAACTTTGTTTGCTCAACTTGCTTATCCTCACCCTGTTTTTTTTCAACCACTTTGTTCTCGTCAACTTTGTCATCCGTTCTAACTAAATTTTCTGCACTTTTCCCATCTAGATGTTTTCCACTTCTCAAAGTGATTACCTGACATTGTTCGTGATTTACCTTCGAATTTTTTTCGGTGTCACTTGGTAGAGTCCCTTGCGGTCTATTGTTCAATGTTAAAGTAATTTGTCCCATCTGATTTTCCAAATTCTTAATGGCTATTTCTTGCGATTTCATGGCCATTGCTTTGTTTTTCATAGCTGCCTCGTTGCTTGTTATATAGTTTGACAACAACTCCTCTAAATATGATTTCCTCTCTTGATGTTGAGATGGTTGTTGTTGTTGACTCTGAAATCCTGTGGGATAAGATGGGTGTGGAGCTTGCTGATGCTGATTATTACTCCACGAAAAGTTAGGATGATTCCTATTCCCCGAAATGTATGTATTATGGTACGTATTCCGTGGAATTCTGTTGTAGCTACCCACAAATTGTACTGACGCTGGGTTGATTGCACATTGATATGTAGGATGTTCACCCACGCACAATTCACAAATAACTGCAACTTGTTGTGTCTGTACCCCTGACCAAGCATCGAACTTCTTAGCGAGTGATGAAATTTGTGTTGTTATTGCCGTCACTCCGTCTACCTCTAACACTCCAGCTACCATAGGTTGTGTCATTCATGCCGTGGGCCACTGATAAATGTTAGCTTCCATTGTCTCTATCAATTGAAATGCATCCTCATAATTCTTTGCCATAAAAGCTTCACCCGAAGCTGCATCAATATTGGTCCTGAGATTCCCATGTAATCCATTGTAGAATGTGTTCATTTGCAACCACTTAGGCAATCCGTGATGTGGGTGTTTTCTTAACAACTCCTTCTATCTTTCCCATGCCTCGTACAATGATTCCCCATGTTGCTGTTCAAACATAGTAATCTCGTTTCTCATCTTTGCAGTCTTCGCTGGCGGGAAAAATTTAGCTAGAAACTTTTGAGCCAGGTCATCCCACGTAGTTATTGAACCCGATGATCCAACACCCCATTGTATTTGAAAGTGTCGCATATCTCCAAAAAGCTGATCAAATGTTCATTCGGATCATCATTTGCAAGTCCCCGAAACTGAACCGAGTTTTGGATCATCTAAATAGTCCTAGGCTTAATCTCAAATGTGTTCGCAGATATAGCAGGCCTGGTGATACTCGACTGCAGCTCAGTCACCTTGGGTGTAGCAAAGTCCCTCAACGCTTTTTGAACATCGGCATCCATTTCTTCTTCTTTTTCAGAATTTTCGTAGTCGTCCCTTGTTTCCTTGATTCATTTACTTAACCTTTGAAAGCGTCTCTCAATATCGTCCTCGAAAGGAAGCAATTCTGGATTTTTGGATCGAGTTTGCATAAACCAACTTCAAAAACCTAAAATAAGACGAACAAAACAAAAATTAAAATGTTTATGTAAAACTGGACTAATTAAATTGATATTGCAAAATATTAAAATCTATACTAAAGTCCCGAGCAACGGCGCCAAAAACTTGTTGGGTAAAATCTAATTACGCACAGCACGCAAGTATACGTAGTCAACAAGTAATATAATAGTAAGTAGAGTATCGTTCCCACAGAGACTTTAATAAGAAATTAACCCTTACAATTACCAATTTTCTATTAATCCTAATTTTATTAAACTAATCAATTTCTAGTTTGTAACTAAAAGTATTAAAAATATCAAAACCACCAAACAATCAATAAACCCTAAAAATTGAATTTTTCAAACAAATATTGGAGAATTAAGCTTAAGACTTCACTCTAAGCATCACTCTAATTATTACACCTTATTCCTGTTTTATTCACTATCTCAGTTTATTAATCAAGAACACGTAAGTAGAACTAGCCACCTCCCGATGTACTAATATTGTATTAACTCAAATCGACAAATTAGATAGAAACAAGTTAAACACCTTAATCAACTAGCTCGCTATATCTCTATGTGAATTACAATTAAAGAAGGTTTAAGTTCAAGTCCTTTATTTGATGACATGCGATGTTAAGCATATCTCTACCATAACATTCATCAAGATTCTGTTCATTCACAAAATTCAAGAACACATGCTATATTAACTAAGTCTAGACTCGTACTTCCTCTCTCGAATCCATATAAATCCACAAAGAGTTGTTGATTAGGCAATTCATAAATTCAAGCTCAAATTAATATAGATAAACTGGATAATAGCTTATTAAACTGAGAATCAAATATTACATAACCATCGTTTCACTTAAAGATCTGTCATAAGCCTAAAAAGTACTTAGTTCATTATCAATGAAATAATAACTGAATAAATTAAAGAAAATGTCCTTCCAATTACAAATATAAGTCTAGAGATGAAGAATAATTCAGAACACCCTTCACTTTATCCTTAATTCGCAATTGATATGAAAATCCTTCAATTATCTTCACTCCAATGCTTGCTCCAAAATCTGTCCTTAATCTTTGTTCATTGCCTTACGTGTCCATTTGATCTTGTTGTTTGATGTTAATTATATGGTTACACACATATTCTGATTGCAATCCCACGTCATTTAGAGTCCCAAAGCATTCCAAACACTTAATCACCCATTCTAGCAGTATTTGAAATCAACAAGGACTGCCAGGGCGGGCTTGTCTTCTGTTAACTAAGATTGAAGACCCCTCGCCCCAGCGGGGGTGTAAGACATAAAAAGGCTCGCCCCGGCAGGGGTAGGCTCTAACTTCTGACTTCCTTAAACTCAAAACTTGCTCATTTCTTGCCACAATTGCATCTTTTTTTAATCACTTACAACACCACCAAACCTACACATAATATAACAATAACCAAGTAAAAATAAACATGAACACATGGAATTAACACAGATTAAGCTTCAATTAGGAACCGATTCGCGGGTATAAAACCCACCTATCATTCACTCGTAGTTTTTAGCTGACATAGTTTCAACTAACTCATACGCCTCCTCGTAGCTCTTAGCCATAAATGCTCCACCTTAAGCTGCATCTATACTCGTCTTTAGATTCCCATTCAACCCATTATAGAATGTGTTCATCTGCAACTATTTGGGTAGTCCGTGATGAGGGCATTTTCTGAGTAATTCCTTGTACCTCTCTCACGCCTCATACAATGATTCCCCATGCTGCTGTTCAAACATGGTAATCTCGTTCCTCATTTTGCAGTCTTTGCTAGTGGTAAAAATTTGGCTAGAAATTTTTTAACGAGGTCTTCCCATGTAGTTATTGATCCCGACGGTAGCGAATGTAACCAACTCTTCGCCTTGTCCCGCAAAGTGAATGTGAACAAGCGAAGTCTGACTGCTTCTTCCGACACCCCATTGCATCTGAAGGTGTCACATATCTCCAAAAAGCTAACCAAATGTTCATTTGGATCATCATTCGCAATTCCCCCAAACTGAACTGAGATTTGGATCATCTGAATAGTCCAAGAATTGATTTCAAATGTATTTATAGCAATCGCTGGCCTGGTGATACTCGACTGAAGCTCAGTCACCTTAGGTGTAGCAAAATCTCTCAACGCTTTTGGGTCTTCGGCAGCCATTATTTCCTCTTTTTCATAATTCTCAAAGTCTTCCCTAGTGTCCTTTATCCACTTACTTAGCCTCTGAAACCGTTTCTCAATATCGTCCCCAAAAGGAAGTAAATCTGTGTTTTTGGATCGAGTTTGCATAAACTGACTTGAAGAACCTGAAACAAGAAAGAACAAACCAAAAGAAAAATGTTTAAGTAAAATTGGACTAATTAAACTGATATTACAAAATATTAAGATCTATACTAAGTCCCCGGCAATGGCACCAAAAACTTATTGGGTAAAATCTAGTTACGCACAACACGCAAGTATATGTGGTCAACAAGTAATATAATGATACGTTGAGTATCGTTCCCACAGAGACTTAATAAGAAATTAATCCTAACAATTACCAGCTTTATATTAATCCAAAATTTATTAAACTATCCAATTCAGTGATTATGACTATTAAAAACTAAAAACATAAAATAATAAGCAATCAACAAACTCAAAGACTGTAATTTCAAGCAAATAATGGAGAATTAGGCTTCTGACTTCACTTTAAGTATCACTCTGATTATTACACCCTAATTCCAGTTCAATTCACTATCCCAGTTTATTAATCAAGAACACTAAAGTAGAACTAGCATCCTCTCGATGCACTAATACCGTATTAACTTAAATCCACAAAATAGATAGAATTAAACTGAACACCTTAATCAACTAACTCATTATATCTCTATGTGAATTACAATCAAAGAAGGTTTAAGATCAAGTTCTCTATCCGATTACATGTGATGTTAAGCATATCCCTACCCTAACATACATTAAGATTTCATTCACTCACATAATTCAAGAACACATGCTATAATGACTAAGTCTAGATTTGTATTTCATCTCTCGAGTTCATACAACTCCACACAAAATTGGTGATCAAATAATTCATTGATTCAAGCATAAATCACTATAGATAAACTAAAAGATAGATTTTGTAACTGAAATTAAAGGTTACATAATCATCGTTTAACCAAAAGATCCGTCATAAGCCTAATAAAGAATTTAGTTCAACATAATTGAAATAAAAATTGAAATTATTTAAGTAAACACCATCATAATTACAAGTATTGAACTAAAGAAAAAGAATGAATCCATAGCCATAATTCTCACTCTCTCTCACATCAATATGCAATTATCGTGGAAATCAACCTTCAAAAACTTCCCTCCAATGCTTTTACTCCAATTCAAGCTTCAAAGATGTTAATTGATTGTCTGATATTTTTCCCTTAATGTATCTCTTGTTAGTTATATGCCACGACACTAAACCTAAACACAAAACAATACTAAATAAGTAAAACGAAACATAAAACTAAATTATTAAAACAATTTAAGCTTGAGTTAGAGGCCGATTCATAGGTATAATGCACACTCATCAGTGTCCCACAAGAACCATAGCTCAAATCCCGAGTGACTACTACGCAAGACAGTACATCAAATAGATTTTGAAAACTTGAAAATTGGTCATGGACCCATCTTCACGGCTTCGTACATCCTCTAATCTCGATCATGCCATTGTGTAGCTCTCAACAATAGCATTCTGAAAAGGTATTATACGCCTAAATCGGATGCCTGGATTGAAAGTTATAAAGGTTCAAGCGAACAACGCATTGCATGCATGCACGCACTTTGAGATGACAGGGCCCACGGAGCCCAGGGTACCCCGGGTAGCTACAAGTGAACCTGCAGCTCCCCCCTCTATAAATAGAGGGTTCGGAGTGGCCATTTTGAGAAGAGAAAAGGTGAGGAAGCCCTGTCCAATTTACTCCGTACACACTTCTATAGTGATCTAAGAGAGAAAAGGCGAGGAAGCCCTGTCCATTTTACTTTGTACTCACTTTAAACTGAGTGCTTTCTTTTTCCAAACACTTGTGAGCTTGTGTTTTGCTATATTTTATCAGTGGAAACCGGGTATTCATTTATTTAAAGCTATTTGAAGTCTTCTTGGCAGGCCACTGTAAGACATCTCGAATTTTTTTCAGCCTTTCTCCACTTCCATTCACACATACTTATTCACGTTGAGAGTCTTCTTGCGTGTATATGCCCGGATCGTCGATCTGTGGCTTTTATTACTTTTGTATATATATATACCTCAGAAAGAGAAGGAAATATAGGGATTTTTGGGAAGAATCAACTTCATTAGTTGGTTCATCTCCCAACTCTCAGGAACATGTGAGCCTATTTTCAAGTTGCTAAGGAAGAACTCCTCCAGGAAATGGAATGATGAGTGTCAGAAAGGCTTCCTTGCAATCAAAGAGCAGCTAATAAAAACTCAGGTTTTGGTACCTCCCAGGGATGGTGTTCCCATGTTCATGTACATGTCCATCAATGACAACGCCATGTGCCACTTGCTGGGACAGAAAGATGATAGAGGCCAAGAACGAGCTATCTATTACCTCAGTAAAAGATTCAGTAGCAGTGAACACAAGTACACTCTGATTGAGAAAACTTGTTGTGCTTTAGCATAGGCTCCCATGAGATTACATCATTATCTCCAAGGTCACACAAGCCATCTTATATCCCGTGTGGATCCTCTCAAGTACGTGTTTAGCAAACCTATATTAAATTATCGACTGTCCAAATGGCAGTTGATCTTACAGCAATTTGACATTGTCTATGTGATGCAAAAGTCTATCAAAGGTCAAGGAATTGCGGATCAACTGGCCGCCACACCTTCAGGGGATTTCAAACACTTGGAGACATATTTTCCCAATGAAGGGGTAATGACAATTCAACAACACCGTCAGATGTATTTAGATGGAGCTACAAACATGGAAGGTTTTGGAGCTGGAAAAGTTCTAGTATCCATTACGAGGGAGCAACATCCCGTCGCCGTCAAATTGCAGTTTACCAGCACCAACAACACAGTTGTGTATGGAGGATGTATCATGGGGTTTAAACTAGCCCAATCTATGGGCATCTGACGGTTAACTGTCTTTGGAGATTCTGAATTCGTAATCTGACAAACCACTGTGATCTATCACACCAAAGAGCTACATTTACTACCTTACCATTGGCAGGTTATATAGATGGCTTCGGAGTTTGAAGAAATATCCTTCCTCCACATTCCTCGGAATAGGAATGACTTTGCGGATGCACTAGCAACTTTAGCCTCCTTGATCAACATACTTGAAAAGGAAGACACGCCAAATATCATATTTGCCCTACAAAAGGCTCCAAGCCTATGAGAATTACATTAGAGAAGTATCGGATGAGCTGCCTCCCATCCAACACCCTTGGTATCAGCATATCAAGGAGTATCTACGAGATGGATCTACACCCGCTGAGGCAAGTAAAGCTTAAAGAAACCAAATTAATCGAATGCTATGAAATTTTACCTAAACGGAGATGCACTCAACAAAAAAGATGCAGGACTAGGTCTTCTCAGATGTCTAGACAAAGACCAAGCTTAGAGGCTCATGGATGAAATCCATGGCAGAGTATGTGGCCCACACATGAATGCCCTTTACTTGTCAGGAAAATCCTAAGAACGGGGCATTACTGGCTCTCTCTCAAAGCTGACTGTGATGATCACGTCAAGAAATGTTACCAATCTCAAACTCATGGGAATGCTATCCACTACCCTCTAAGGGAGCTCCACAATATGAGTTCACCTTGGTCCTTCTCAATGTACGGAATGGACGTGATTGGGCCCATCGAGCCCAAAGCTAGTAATGGGCATCAGTTTATCTTCACCATGATCGAGTACTTCACCAAGTGGGTAGAACCAACCTCTTACCCGAAGGTTACTAAAGAAGTTATCATCGGTTTCATCAGAAACAATGTCATTTGTCGATGTGGACAACCAGAGGTGATTGTGTTAGACAATGCCAATAACCTCAACTCCATAATCTATTATCCAAAGATGAATGGTGATGTTGAAGCGGCTAATAAGAATATCAAAAAGATCATGCAAAAGATGTCCGCCAATCACAAAGGATGGCCTGACTTGTTACCTCTGACTCTATTAGCCTACAAAACGTCAATGAGCACTTCCACTAGGGCAACCCCCTACTTATTAATCTATGGAATGGAAGCAGTGTTCCCCATAGAAGTGGAAATGGAATCCCTCATAGTGTTGATAGACGCTCAGCTGGATGAAGTCCAATGGTTACAAGATAGGTACCACCAATTGTCTTAAATAGATGAAAGGCGGGCCGCAGCAATCTTCCATAGTCAGTTATACCAACAAAAGATTGCTAGATTCTACAATAGAAAAGTCCGGCTACGACAATTCAAGGAGCATGACTTGATCTTGAAGAAAATTATTGATAACCAAGATCAATCCAAAGGAAAATTCGCCCCAAACATGGAAGGTCCGTTTGTTGTCAAGGAGGTATGTCTAAAGTTAACAGATAAACCAACACCTTGGGTTTGGATCACCAGATCCCCAATCAATTTTAATTTTCAAAACCTTTTTCATTACAACCTTTCTTTAAATCCGTTTGCCCCATTAGGGACAAACACACCTTCCAACCATCATCCTGGTTCCAGATCATCAAATCCATTACTCAACTCAGGTTTTCAAAACCTTTCACACTTTCAGTTTGTCCCACCAGGGATCAAACTTTTCATCTGTAGTCTGTGTTGTACATGGGGTGAACTACGCAGACCTGATCTCTCCAATACACGAGAGTACGTAGGCAGTCATATTTATGGTCCGATCTCACCACAAAAAAAACAAAAACAAACACATTTCTACACTCTTTGCCACATACAACTTTGAACCTTTACGCTAAGTTTGAACTATGCAAACCTGATCTCCCCTCATCAATGGGAGTACGTAGGCAGTTATTCATGGTTTGGTCTTACCCCCTACTGATGAGTGAGATTTACATCCGTGAATCGAATACTTTATGGCTTAAATAGTTACATGATCTTCGTACATTTTACATAGTTTTATATTATTATTGTATTATTATGCTTAACCGACATATTGCAGGACTTTACAAGACTTATCTAGCTTTCAAGGGACAAAATGTACAAATTACATACATGGGCACTGCGGCGCCAATACCAAGCCTTGTGCTAGCGCCGCAGCACCACCCTCTTGTCTTGATGATGTCATCTTGGCACTGCAACGCCATGGTTTCTTCATGGACTCGTGCTACAGTGCGAGCTCTAGTGTTTTCTAAGCTGACGTGGCGTCGCAGCGCCACCCATAGGCCTATTGCCCGCGCCGCAGCGCGAGCTCCGGTGCCCAGACAGAGAGGGGCTTGGTTTGACCTAGCTAAAGAAGGAAACATATATATATATATATATATATATATATATATATATATATATATATATATATATATATATATATATATATATATATATATATATATATCAAATGAGCCTCTGCAATAAAAAAAAGATATACTCAGAGAATAACATAGCTTAGGATAAAATAGTATAGTTTTCTCTTTTCTTCTATATTTTCCCTCTCTAGTTCTTAGTTAATGTTTGTAAATATAGATTAGGTGGATTAGGGAGAAGTATGGGATTTCCTTTGAGTATTAAGAGCAGTGAGCTACACGGATTGGAAAGCTTGAGAGGAGCGGAATGCTTGGAGACTGAAGAACCTCGACAGAGTTTATTCTTGTCCATTTATTTCCACTAATTTTGTAGTCCATTGCTGTTATCTTTATTGCTACTTATATTTTGTTCAATAGGTATAAACTCAGTATTAGCTCTAAGGTTATAATGAAACCCTCTGTTATTTAAATTGACTGTCTTATCTCTTTGGTTGGCACCATATGATTTGTTTTAATATATTCGTGCTTAATGATTCTCGCTAAGACATTAGTGATGATTTTGGTAATCTACATGATATTGAAAGAAGGATTATAGATTTACACCTAAATATATTGACATGTGATTATGGGTTTCGACTGCATAAGTTATGCGTAGAATAAACATATATTTGTGCGCCACGTGCGACCTAATTGAGAACTTATTCTTAAATTCTTGTTAGGTTAATTCGCATAGACATGTGTAGGATTACCGCCTATCTTGGATGTTCTTTTATATTCTATTCCCTTTCAGGTAGATTGGAGAGGATATGTTTATGCATACCTTGACAGAGATGTATGAGCACTTGTGTGTTCTCAGTCGACAAATTGTCGTGACCATTAAGACCAAAGAGAGAAGGGTAGGTAGTTTAATGAAGCATAGCACGCCAGGTGTTCGATAGAATGCCTGAGTGGGGTGAAGTTGTAACCTTAGCTTGTAATTCCTTCGATTACAATTCGTTATCCATTTACTCGCTTTGATAATTAGTTATACTTAGATTAATCACAGTTCCATTAACTGCTGTTCGAATAAGACTTAAGCGATACAAAGTCGGTAATTGGTAAATATTAGTGATAGTTCCTCGTGGGATCGACACTTTCCTTATCACTATATTACTTGTTAGACCGCGTATACTTGCGCGTGTTTAGTGATCGGTTTTCTAACCAACAAGTTTTTGGTGCCGCTGTCGGGGAACTATTATTCTAATATTGTCTAATATTAATTTAAATCAATATAGTCTTAATTTGAACGTATATATATATTTCTTTTTTTTTGTTTGATCTTCCTTTTTATTTTTGAGTTTACAGGTTATGGACGATCATTGTTATCAATGGCCTTATGGGAGGATGACACAACCAAGCTCAGAAGAAGGACTTGAGCAATTGCAAATGTCTTGAGGTTTTCTGACAATCTTGAGTGTCAGTCCACTCAGAATGCCCACTGTCAGGAACGAGCTGACATTGAACCGATCTCCTATCATCCAAACTGTCAAGATTATCCAAACTCTTGGGACTACAGTCAAGAGCAATATCATGAGCAGTATTATGCCTATTAAGTTGAATATCAGTATCCGCCGTAATATGAGTTGACGTCTCAACCCAATGAGAGCTTTTTAGAGTACTCAACACAAGAAGAAGAAAACAGGCTTGAAGAGCTCCTCACCAGCTTTATTGAGAGAAATAATTTTCGAATGGCGAACCAAGAAGCCGCATTACAGAGCCTCGAAAGTCAGTTGGGGAAACTCATTAATGCCATTACAAGTCTACCGCAAGATAATCTACTGTCTAAAATTGAGTTCAACGATGAAGTAGTAGAGCAGTGCACGATGGATAGGCAAGGAGAAGGCGATGAGTCTCACCAAGTTGTTGAGGGCATTGTCAAGGTGCAAATTGACCAACCAGCGGAGGCTAAACTAGAAGAAGAGAGGATCAATAGTGGGTACACTGTTAAGAGTAATCAACGGTTAGAAACCACGCTCACGACTGTGGAAACCCTGGAGGGCCCACTAGCGCATAAAGAACATCTTTAACTTGATGAACAAGGTGAATTAGTGGATAATTCCAGCGGTGAAAAATTATTTATGCCAATGGGTGAAGAAAATGGGAATGATCAATCATCCATGTCTGCCAAAAAATTAAAGGAATTGACGAATAGGCGGCATAAAATGGTCATTTTTGCTTATGAGCCAGATTGAGCGGCGTCGGTATAGTCAAGCCGACGACTTTAAAACAAGCGCTTGGTGGGGAGGCAACCTCATCTCAGTATCATTTTTTCTCTATTTTTCTTACTTA
Organism: Panax notoginseng; assembly: GCA_016801055.1. Taxonomy (NCBI): domain Eukaryota; kingdom Viridiplantae; phylum Streptophyta; class Magnoliopsida; order Apiales; family Araliaceae; genus Panax; species Panax notoginseng. The sequence goes on from CM029015.1 coordinate 57,735,352, forward strand.
TGTCTAGTTTATATTTAGTCTTTTTGCTTTAGTGTGTTCACATTGCTGCCAGTTTAATTATAATATGCATGTTTTTATGGCTATAGAATGTAGATAGCATGTTTTCCTTTTGTGTTGCTATTTTATATATAGTATCATAGTTAAGCTAGTTATTATGTGGGTTAATATAGAAATATATATTTGTTAATATTGTGGCTAATACATGGTTTAATTTGGGCAGGAAATACCAAGATACAAAGCTGGCGCCGCAGCGCCAACATACACACTACAACTCGCGCCGCAACACCATATTCAAAATCTCGATTTCCTGTCTCGCACCGCAACGCCAAGGAACAAAGAGCTCTCGCGCCGTAGCTCCACCATATGGCATGACCTACTATTAACTCGTGTCACAGCGCCATGCAAAGAAGGCCAGGCCGCAGCGCGGCGCCGACAACAAGATTTTTTTTTTAAATGCAATGTGGCCAACACTTAGCTCACGAATCCTCTTATCTCTCGACACAACTCGACAACACAAGCGAACCAACTGTCCTTTTTCTCCACAAAACCCCTACCCTCTACAAAGCATAATCGATTCACTACATCATTCACAGAATCAGACCAACCTCAAGTCAGGCGTGAATCCAAAAAGAGATCAGCATCAACTAGTATTTCCCCCTTCAAGGTATTTTCTTTGGATTTCAGCCATTCACTAAGATATTTCGATTGAATTGTTGGCTTGGTGTTGTCTTCACGTTTTTCTTGTTATGTGATTTGGGTGATTTCCACTGCCAGAAATCTGGTTAAAGCTCTTTTAAACAAGGCATGTCCAAGTTGGTTTTGAAGAACGCACTCTAGGTGTTTAATAAATTTCCTAAAAGAATGACTTGACTATTTGGGTTGTTTTGTCATTGGAATTTCATTGGGGTTTATCTGCAAAAAAGTTTGGGAGAGTTTGAATCGAGTCTTCTGTTTGTGTTCAAGCTGATTACTGTGAAATCTGAATGGCTTCAAAATGACAACGCCTAAGCGTCGGGGGTTCCTTGTCCGCAGCACCAACTACATGAGATAACACCAAATTCGTGAACGAGGAGATATGGAAAATGTACAAAAGCTCTTTTACCGCACAAAATTTGATTCCTGAGCGGGGGTTGAGGCCGGACAAAAAGAATGGCAAGTTGGTGGCCATTATTGCAGGACACCAGTGGATCCACTTTATAAAACCACCAGAATCGACCATCATTTATGTGGTTCATGAGTTCTATGCTAATGCTAGTGTCGAAGGTCCTGCTGTTGTCCAAGTTAGGGGGCGGTCAGTGGATTTTGGAAGCCAAGCTATCAACACACTATTCGCGATGCCTGGTTTTGAGGGCAGGGACTATATGGAGCCGGGACTCCGCAGCTATGACCTCGAGGATATTATTAGGAGGCTCTGCAAGCCTGGGACTACATGGAAGAAAAATAACTTCATTGGTGAGAGGACAAGTTTCCTGCATGCCGTACTTAGTCGCTATGGGAAGGCATAGTTCAACTTCATTTGTGCTAGCATGGTTCTGACCCGTCACCTGAGCGATGTGACTAAGGATAGAAAGATCCTCTTATTCGCCATTGTCACGGGCCTGAACATAGATATTGGAGTTCTCATCCATGAGTCGATCACGAAGGCGATCAAGAGCGCCACCTCATCGGGACTTCTACATCCATCTTTGATCACCTGACTGTGTAAGAAGGCAGGTATCCATTAGGGGCCAGAAGAGATAGCATTGTCACCCATGTCCGTCATTGACCATCTGACCATCTCACGCTTCAATGCGTGGGATGGGGCTGCTTCTCATGTCAGAGGCGAAGGGTACGGGCCAACCATCGAGCCACCTCTTACAGTTGAGCCCGATCTATCGCAGCCACCTGACGCAGGCCCAACTTCACAGGGAGTACTTGCAGAGATCATGGCATCCCTCACTTTGCTGCATCAGAAATATGACGCAGAGGCAGTAGATGAACATTACAGCAGTGGCCCAGAGGCAGGACATATGTTACGCCCCCAAAATTTGGTATACATCACCCATCTTGGGTCGTCAGGTATATAGTACATAATACAAATACAACTTACTAATACAACTGTCGTGTACAATACGATAAAACATAAACTGTGAGTTTGAATACAAATATTGTCTTCTAGAGAGTATTCATACTCAAAAGGAGTCCTTATTACATTTATTAACACACTATTACATAGAATAGTGAGAACTACTAACTAATACTATCATTCGGACCATCATTCCGTTCCCCGACTTGCCCCAGCTACGTTCTCATTTCCTGAAGAGAACAGTGAAAGAAAGGGTGAGCTCAACTAGCCCAATAAGAAATATTATGACTAAGATAATGCAAAATAAATTATCATTAGCCTTCAACAATGTTAAACTGATAAAATATAATAGACATCAAGTTTAACTGTAGCGGAACAAGCAATCCATTAAAAGAGTCAAGTAGAAAATAAACTCTACTATCTTTTATGATTTAAAAGGTTTTTCAACACTGTTATCGCTGGGACTCAGCTTAATAAATTAATTCACATCATCGAATCACCCCTGCACTACGGCCAAGGATATTCGTGTATTCATTAATGGTCATGATCATGCCAACAACTATCCATCAATGCACTACGGGCCAATGAGGACTTTTACCACATCATTTGTAACATTACGGTCATGATTATACCAAATAATCCCTGGTCATAATCATACCAAGTCCATCTATGCACTACAGGCCACAAATGACTTTCAATATTTTATAAACATTTGGATGATGACAATAATATAATAATTCAATAAAACAAGTTCAAGAATTGATTTATCCAAGAATTAACAACGTCCAAATTGTCAACATGATACTGCTTTGTGGAGTAAAATTCAAAAATGCTTAGAATAATATTTTCATGAAAAGATACTGGATGAAACACAATTATCAAGGATATTCCACTAATTTCATGGAGTATAGAAGTTAAAACTTAACCAACTGAGTATAATAAAGAATGGAATAACAAAAAAAATCACCCGGCATGCGATAGACCGCACAGACAGGTTATTCTAACAAAATAATAAATAGTGAAACCAGGTCCGGCGTAAAACGCACAGACAGGATATTCCAACAGAATAATAATAAAGACGGAACCAGGTCTGGTGTAAAACACACAGACAGGATGTTCCAACAGAATAATAATAAAGACGAAACCAGGTCTGGTGTAAACACACAGACAAGATATTCCAATAGAATAATAATAAAGACGGAACCAGGTCTGGTGTAAACACACAGACAAGATGTTTCAACAGAATAATAGAAGAATGTCACCAAGTATAGGGTAGACCGCGTATACAGGTTATTCTAACATAATAATAAGAAATGGAATAACAACAGTTCTCTTCATGAATAAGAAAGAATAACACCCCTTACCGTTTTAAAAAAGAACTGAAATAAGAATAGAGAAGGAGCAAAATACTTTTCTATAGCTTCTCTATAATTTCTCTCTCTAGAGTTTTAGTGAATTCATAAGAAATTATGAAGGAATAAACTTCTATTTATAGGAGAATGGAAAGACACTGTGTAAGGATTTATCACGGATGCAATAATTCACGGGCATCAAACTAAACCCTTGGTTGATTCATTAGACGTCTACTTTTCAAATACTAGCACAATTTAGTCAAACAAAACAAAAATTATAATATAAATATATATATATATATATATATATATATATATATATATATATATATATAACACATGCTTCTTTGAAAAAAACCTCCCACCCGTAGAAAAATTTCCAAGATTCCCCCCCCCCATTTTCTTTCTTCCAATGTGGGTCCCACGTGTCTCCCTCCCCCCAACATCTCTTAATCACAAGTGGTCCCATTATAAATATACTGAATAACTTTCTACCGATTATTTTGAAAAATGGGTAAATAGGGGTCCATAAAATAAGCAAAATTTACAACAATTACTATAACAATAATTGAACAAAACTGAGTGACTTCTCACGTAAGCATCAATAATCAATACCGTGAGCTACTGTGCAACTACGCGTATTACTGTACTTTTAACACCGGGTGTTTCAACAGTTAACGGTAAAGCTTCCGCCGTTATTTTCATAAAGTATTTTTGTCGTTTTCTCAATCCGACAATAATTCATTTGTGGGGTCCATCAATGATTGTGTCATTGTACGAATATTCCCTATTAAAACGAATATTCACCGACCAATCGAATATTATATAACAACTTGCGTACTTTGCAAAATTTATAAATATTACCCACAACTATAACATTATATCAAATTAACTCCATAATATTCAAAAATAATATTTATAGAAAATTCATCTTTATTTATAAAAGTTGGGGTCTTACAACCTCCCCTTCTTATGAAATTTCGCCCTCGAAATTAGGGTACGTACCTGGTATGTCGAAGAGGTAAGGATACCTTGATTTCATTTCAGATTCTAACTCCCAAGTTATTTCCTCAACATCGTGGTTTCTCCACAAAACTTTGACTTGAGGTATAACCTTGGAGTGTAGAATATGTTCCTTCTTATCCAAGATTTGAACAGGAACTTCTTCATACGTCAAATCTTCTTCTATTTCGTCCGGTTCTAACTCAATAATGTGGTTCGGGTCTTCTACCTATTTACGTAACATAGATATGTGAAAAACGTTATGAACACGAGACATACTTGGCGGTAAAGCGAGTCTATAAGCCACAATTCCTACTCAATCGAGGATTAAAAATGGACCGATGAATCGAGGATTGAGCTTTTCTCTCTTTCCAAATCTCGTAACTCCTTTCCATGGAGCAACACGTAAGAACACATGATCTCCTATATCAAATTACACGTCCTTTCGATGAAGATCAGCATAACTCTTTTGTCGATCTTGTGAGGTTTTTATACGTTGTCGGATCGTTTGAATCTTTTCTGTAGTCATACGTACCAACTCCGGTCCCAACAACGTTACTTCACCCACCTCATCCCAGCATACTGGAGAACGACATTTTCTTCCATACAATGCTTCGAATGGAGCCATGCAAATACTTGCTTGATAACTGTTGTTGTATGAAAACTCCACCAATGGTAAGAACTTATCCCAACTTCTCTTGAAGTCAAGGACACAAAGTCTTAATAAATCTTCTAGAGTTTGAATAGTCCTCTCTAATTGTCCGTCCGTCTGAGGATGATATGCCGAACTATATCGTAAATCCGTGCCCATAGCTTTTTGTAAACTAACCCAAAATCGTGAAGTGAATCTTGGGTCTCGATCAGAAACTATGGATACTGGCATACCATGCAGTCTTACAATCTCGTTTATGTACATACGAGCAAGACGTTCAAGTGTATAAATTTCTCGTATCGGTAAAAAATGAGCAGACTTGGTCAATCTATCAACAATGACCCAAATCGCATCAATACCTTGAGAAACCCTAGGAAGACCGGTAACGAAATCTATGGTAATGTGCTCCCACTTCCATTCTGGAATTTCAAGTGGTTGCAATGGACCTTTTGGTACTTGATGCTCCACTTTGACTCGTTGACAAGTTAGACACCTTGAGATAAACAACGGTATCTCTCTCTTCATATTGCTCCACCAAAATGTATGACGAAGATCATGATACATTTTGTTACTTCCAGGATGGATTGCAAACGGTGTGTTCTGCGCCTCCATCATGATTTCATACTTTAAATCAGGGTTGTTAGGAACACAAAGTCTGGAGTTGACTCGAACTATTCCTTCTTCATCTATTCTTGCTTCCGGCATAGCACCTTCTTGCACTTTCGTCCTCATACACATCAGCTCCAGGTCTATAGCTTGAGCAGCTTTAACTTTATCGATTAAAGTTGGTTCTACTCGTATATTCGTCATCATCACATGGGTCTCTGGAGTCTTTAACTCTATCTCCATCCTTTGCAAGTCACACAAAATGGGCCTTTGTGTTGACAATATCGCACTCGTACTTGCATATGATCTTCTACTCAATGCGTCAGCTACCACGTTCGTTTTTCCAGGGTGGTATTGAATGGTATGATCATAATCATTCAACAGTTCAAGCCAACGTCGTTGTCACATGTTGAGTTTCTTTTGAGTGAAGAATTATTTGAGGCTTTTATGATCCATAAAGATCTCCACCTTCTCCCCATACAAGTAATGCCTCCAAATTTTAAGTGCAAAGACAATAGCTGCCAACTCTAGATCATGAGTAGGATAATTCCTCTCATATTCCTTGAGTTGTCTTGATTCATAGGCTATGACTTTTCTATGTTGCATGAGAACGTATCCCAACCCTTTACTCGAAGCATCACTGTAGTTGACAAATCCCCCCGAGCCAGATGGTATTATTAGAACAGGTGCTGAAATGAGTCTCCTCTTGAGTTCTTGAAAACTCTTCTCACATTCTTCGCTCCAACGGAACTTTGTATCTTTCCGAGTCAGCTGAGTTAATGGAGTAACGATTCGAGAAAATTCTTTCACGAATCTCCGATAATAACCAGCTAAATCGAGAAAGCTACGTACTTCGGTTACTGATTTAGGTTGCTCCCAGCTTTGAATAGCTTCAATCTTTGCCGGGTCAACAGATATTCCACGACTTGATACTACGTACCCAAGGAATGCTACCTCCTCCAGCCAGAACTCGCATTTCTTCAACTTGGCGTAAAGCTTGTATTCACGAAGCTTTTGGAGTACCAGCCTCAAGTGTTGCTCATGATCTTCACGACTTTTGGAATAAATAAGGATGTCATCAATAAAGACGACCACAAAGTGATCCAAATATTCCTTGAATACCTGGTTCATCATATCCATGAAGGCAGCAGGAGCATTAGTCAATCCAAAGGACATGACTAGGAATTCATAATGCCCGTACCGAGTTCTGAAAGTCGTCTTTGGAATATTCTCAGTTCTAACCTTCAGCTGATGATATCCAAAACGAAGATCGATCTTTGAAAAGAATTGCGCTCCTTACAACTGGTCAAATAGGTCATCAATACGTGGCAATGGGTACCTAATTTTGATGGTGACATAATTCAACTCCTGATAATCAATACAAAGTTGCATACTTCCATCTTTCTTCTTCACGAATAGAACAGGAGCACCCCAAGGAGAAGTACTAGGACGAATAAAGCCAATGTCTAACAATTCCTGCAGTTGGATCTTTAACTCCTGAAGTTCAATAGGAGCCATTCGATATGAGATTTTGGAAATGGGTTTTGTACCGGGTTCAAGGTCGATACAAAATTCAATTTCACGCTCTGGGGGTAGGCCAGGAAGTTCTTCAGGGAATACGTCAGGGAATTTATTAACAATAGAAATATCATTCAAAACTGACGTATTTTTGTTTAGATCTGTGACATGAGCTAAGAAAGCTTGACATCCGTTTTTCAATAAACGAATAGCTTTATGGCTTGAGATGACAGCGATTGATTTTAATGGTTTGGTTGCTTGAATTCGCATAATAGATCGATTAGGAATATGAAATCTAACAACCTTACGAAAACAATCAATTTTTGCATGATGAGTAGTTAACCAATCAATCCCTAGAATCACGTCAAATGCAAGTATTTTTAATGAAATCAGATCGACAGGTAATGTGTGGGTACCAACTTGAACCAAATAAGACTTATAAACTGTGGATGTAATGAAGGTTTCTCCCAATGGAGTTTCAATAGATAAGTCAAAGTCTAATTTCTCCGGAGTTAAATTTAATCGATGAGCGCAAGTAGGAGAATTAAAAGAATGGGTAGAACCGGTATCAAATAAAGTATAGACTTCGTTAGAGTTTATGATAAGCTTACCCGTGATGACCTCATTCGGGTTCCTTGCTTTCTAGGAGGTCACAACAAACGCTCTCCCTTGCACCGGTTTTGACTTTTCTGGGACGGCCTTTGGTGTCTCCATCTTGGCTGAACTTGTTTTCGGTAAACGATAAAATCGAGCTAAATGACCTTCTCTTCCACAATTATAACATGCTTTAGACGGCATCGCGTAGTTTGGACTGATGTGCCCCTCCCCTCCGGATTTGAAACATATGATAGGTGGTCGTTCTCCTTCCTTAACAACGGGTGCTGGTGCTGACGTCTTTCCATCATTATTGAATCTCCTCTTCTTGAAATGACCATTCTTATTGTTTTGGCCCTGATTACCACCGAAGTGGTTACCATTTCTGGCCTGTTGATTCCCTCCACGCTTGTTGTCACCTCTTCGATGACTGCACTCACTGGTATTATTATTTTGCCGACTGCTCTCTTTTGGTTGCGTTGACTCATTATCGCGCTCCACTAACTGAGACCTATTCACAACATCTGAATACAAACACAGTTTATGAGAAATAAGATGTTGACGTATCTCAGGTTTCAAACCTCGTAAAAACATTCGCGTCATTCGCTCTTCATTATCCACCAAGTGGGACGCAAACCGGGACAACTCAGCAAATTTAGCCTCATACTGCGACACGGTCATATTATTCTGCTCCAATTTGATGAACTCCACCTCCTTCATGTGACGAACACTTTCGGGAAAGTATTTGTCATTGAACAGCTCTTGAAACTTCTTTCAAGACATCTTCAGTGCGGCAGGTTGAGTACGCTTAACCGATTCCCACTAGTAATATGCCTCTTCTCGCAACATAAAGGCGGCAAAGGGAACCTTTTGCTCCTCGGAGTATCCCAAGACATCAAATATCTTGGTAATCTGCTTTATCCATGTTTCCGCTATAAGTGATTTTGGCTCTCCCTTAAACTCCGGTGGTCCCAGCTCCTTAAACTGTTTAGCGGTGACCGTCCGAGAGTTTTCAGTGTTTACACCTATATTTTGGACAGGAGCCGCTATCGCCTGCTGTTGCATGAACTTCATAAAGCTTCTGAACATTCCATCATTCATCATCTGGTCAGTGTTGTTGTTTGCATGAGGATTGTCACCTTCCTGATGCACATTATCCTGATTATTGATATGTGGTGAATCAACAGTCGCTTGTGCTCTATTGCTATTCTCAACATTCTCAGATGCCATTTTCATATACTGCCACAAAACAAAATTTAATTGATATGTCATATATTATTCTTATATTCTGACCGACCAATTAAATAACATCCAAATAAACTCTGGTAGGTCATACTAGCGAATGAATTCCCCGTCTCTCCCCACCTAGTTCTATTCTCACATCTTAGCCAGGGATCATATCCCTAAGCTCTGATACCAACTGTTACGCCCCCAAAATTTGGTACACATCACCCATCTAGGGTAATCAGATACATAGTACAGAATACAAATACAACTTACTAATACAACTGTCGTGTACAATATTACAAAACATAAACTGTGAGTTTGAATACAAATATTGTCTTCTAGAGAGTATTCATACTCAAAAGGAGTCCTCATTACACTTATTAACACACTATTACATAGAATAGTGAGGACTACTAACTAATACTATCATTCAGACCATCATTCCGTTCCCCGACTTGCCCCAGCTACGTTCTCATTTCCTGAAGAGAACAGTGAAAGAAAGGGTGAGCTCAACTAGCCCAGTAAGAAATATTATGACTAAGATAATGCAGAATAAATTATCATTAGCCTTCAACAATGTTAAACTGATAAAATATAATAGACATCAAGTTTAACTGCAGCGGAACAAGTAATCCATTAAAAGAGTCAAGTAGAAAATAAACTCTACTATCTTTTATGATTTAAAAGGTTTTTCAACACTATTATCGCTGGGACTCAGCTTAATAAAATAATCCACATCATCGAATCACCCCTGCACTACGGCCAAGGATATTCGTGTATTCATTAATGGTCATGATCATGCCAACAACTGTCCATCAATGCACTACGGGCAATGAGGACTTTTACGACATCATTTGTAGCGTTACGGTCATGATTATACCGAATAATCCCTGGTCTTAATCATACCAAGTCCATCTATGCACTACAGGCCACAGATGACTTTCAACATTTTATAAACATTTGGATGATGACAATAATATAAGAATTCAATAAAACAAGTTTAAGAATTAATTTATCCAAGAATTAACAACGTTCAAATTGTCAACATGATACTGCTTTGTGGAGTAAAATTCAAGAATGCTTAGAATAATATTTTCATGAAAAGATACTGGATGAAACGCAATTATCAAGGATATTCCACTAATTTCATGGAGTATAGAAGTTAAAACTTAACCAACTGAGTATAATAAAGAATTGAATAACAAAAGAAATCACCCGGCATGTGATAGACTGCACAGACAGGTTATTCTAACAGAATAATAAATAATGGAACCAGGCCCGACGTAAAACGCACAGACAGGATATTTCAACAGAATAATAATAAAGACGGAACCAGGTCCGGTGTAAAACACACAGACAGGATGTTCCAACAGAATAATAATAAAGACGGAACCAGGTCTGGTGTAAACACAAAGACATGATGTTCCAACAGAATAATAGAAGAATGTCACCAAGTATAGGGTAGACCGCGTATACAGGTTATTCTAACATAATAATAAGAAATAGAATAACAACAGTTCTCTTCATGAATAAGAAAGAATAACACCCTTTACCGTTTTAAAGAAGAAGTGAAATAAGAGTAGAGAAGGAGCAGAATACTTTTCTATAGCTTCTCTATAATTTCTCTCTCTAGAGTTTCAGTGAATTTATAAGAAATTATGAAGGAATGAACTTCTATTTATAGGAGAATGGAAAGACACTGTGTAAGGATTTATCACGGATGCAATAATTCACGGGCATCAAACTAAACCTTTGGTTGATTCATCAGATGTCTACTTTTCAAATACTAGCACAATTTAGTCAAACAAAACAAAAATTATAATATATATATATATAACACATGCTTCTTTGAAAAAAAATCTCCCACCCGTAGAAAAATTTCCAAGATTTCCCCCCCCCCCCCATTTTCTTTCTTCCAATGTGGGTCCCACGTGTCTCCCTCCCCCCAACATCTCTTAATCACAAGTGGTCCCATTATAAATATACTGAATAACTTTTTACCGATTATTTTGAAAAATAGGTAAATAGGGGTCCATAAAATAAACAAAATTTACAACAATTACTATAGCAATAATTGAACAAAACTGAGTGACTTCTCACGTAAGCATTAATAATCAATACCGTGTGCTACTGTGCAACTACGCGTATTACCGTACTTTTAACACTGGGTGTTTCAACAGTTAACGGTAAAGCTTCCGCCGTTATTTTCATAAAGTATTTTTGTCGTTTTCTCAATCCGTCAATAATTCCGTTGTGGGGTCCACCAATGATTGTGCCGTTGTACGAATATTCCCTGTTAAAATGAATATTCCCCGACCAATCGAATATTATATAACAACTTGCGTACTTTGCAAAATTTATAAATATTACCCACAACTATAACATTATATTAAATTAACTCCATAATATTCAAAAATGATATTTATAGAAAATTCATCTTTATTTATAAAAGTTGGGGTCTTACAACATAGCCATGCAGTATCGAGTTGAGCTGGTCAACACAGTTCAGAGCATTTACACCGTGTACAGTGGCGAAGATGTTGAGTTCATGCCATTCCAGTTCCCAAAGCCTCCTGTCTTCCCACCATACCCTCCACCATCACCGCCCGCCGAAGCTGATGACGACAATACCGCTGCTGAGTGACCGAACTTCAGGGAAGCCCTATTGTATAAGATTGATCTATATTTAGCAATGAGAGCCTTGTTCACCTTAAGTTCGGGGGTGTTATGGGGTATTATCTTTTTATTTCTATCTACTGCCATGTTAGGTTGCTATTTTAGTACTTTGCTTATGTTTTTATCAGGATTGTAGTGCAGTCATTTTTGAACTACGGTATTATGTTTGGGGTTTATTATTATGGATGCCATGAACTATTTTTGGTTAATATTTATTAATGCTTTGATTATAGTTAGCATGTTTGTGATTTATAGCCATATTTTTGGGACTTTTACAGATTTAGATGCTTGTGCCATGTGAATGGCCTTATTATATTTATCATTAATTTTTTATTATGGCAAAAGCAAGCGCCAAGTAATTATGTTTATCTCTTAGAGTCGTGTCAAGCATGTATGAGCTAGGGGTGTGTCCAATCAATAAGTTGAGACTGTTATTGATCCGTCCTTCTTATCAAGCACCGAGCAACTGTGTTTACTAGTTATTTTTTCAAATTTAGTTCACTCGTTTATTTCTTTGAGAGTATGTTCACCTTTATAAACTTTCATTTTTATAAGGTAATAAAAGACTTAGACGCTTATACAATTTTGGATCTTGGATTCTGGCATGTTGACATATAAAAAAAATTAGAATAAAAAGAAAGGAAGAATTAATATCGAAAGTCGCGCAGTGGGTCGAGATGGAGCGTAAAACAAACTCGCCCATAAGCGCATGACCGATGTTGAGATGGAGCATAAAATGCACTCGCCTAATAATCATTAGGATTTTTTTTCGTAAAGTCTTTGTTGGCTTATGTTGATTATGTGGCCTTTATTGCTCAAGTATTAGATTCATAGGGGTGTTCTACACCTAGTGCCCTAAAGTCGTCTGGCTTGGGAGTCACTGATCAAAAGCTTATTAATGGGTAGTTCTGAATAGCCTAAGGTAATTAAAGACTGTCCAAGTCAGATTTTGTTGTCTTCATGCTAAAGTCTTTTGATCCTTTCCTGCACTTACGTTTTATTCTTGTTGAATGTTTAAGTTACAGAGTGTGCATATTGGTATTAATAATCGACTGTGCGAACATATCTGAGCTATGATTAGTTAGGACAGTTGGTCTCCACACACACACATAGAATGGATTGAATACTGTCTTATGCTTCAAATTGAATTAATCCTCATTCATATATGTGTGTTGCCCTGTTCTCTAGGAGTAGCTATGATCGAGCTTAGAAGCCATGATACTAATATATAGTTTTATTTTTCTTTCGCGTGTGTTTTTTTATTGTTAGTTTTGTGTTAGATAGTTTACTCGAGGACAAACAAAGACTTAAGTTTGGAGTATTTAATGAGTGGGATTTACACCCGCGAATCGGATACTTTATGGCTTAAATAGTTGCCTGATCTTCGTAGATTTTATATAGTTTTTATATGATTATTGTATTATTATGCTTCACCGACGTATTGCAAGGCTTTACAAGACTTTTCTTGCTTTTAGGAGACAAAACGGACAAATTACATAAACTGGCGCCGCGGAGCCAATACTAAGCCTTGTGCTCGTGCCGCAGCGCCACCCTCCTATCTTGCTGATGTAATCCTGGCGCTGTAGCGCCATGGTTCCTTCATGGACTCGCACTGCAGTGCGAGCTCCGGTGTTTTCCAACCTGACGTGGCGCCGCAGTGCCACCCATAAGCCTATTGCCCGCGCCGTAGTGCGAGCTCCGGTGCCCAGACAAAGAGGCTTGGTTTGACCTAGCTAAAGAAGGATATATATATATATATATATATATATATATATATATATATATATATATATATATATATCAAGAGAGCCTCTGCAATAAAAAAAAGAAGATATACTCGGAGAATAGCGTAGCTTAGGATAAAGCAGTATAGTTTTGCCTTTTCTTCTGTATTTTCTATCTCTAGTTCTTAGTTAGTGTCTGTAAATATAGATTAGGTAGATTAGGGAGAAGTCTGGGATTTCCTTGGAGCATCAAGAGCAATGAGCTACACGGATTGGAAAGCATGAGAGGAGCGGAATGCTTGGAGACTGAAGAACCTCGACAGAGTTTATTCTTGTCCATTTATTTCCTCTAATTTTGTAGTCCATTACTGTTAGCTTTATTGCTACTTATATTTTGTTCAATAGCTACGAACTGAGTATTGGCTCTGTGACACCCCCAAATCCAGGTGCTTCCATTCCCACATGATTTGGTGTTCACTATATAAACATCATATATCTATCTACCCATAATAACTAAAAACATAAATAGATACAAATAAATCCTCTCCTTAAGGAGTTACATCATCTAAAATAAATACTTCAATCGCGGGTCATACTAACCTTAAATCTTACATGCTGAAACATAAACAATTAATCGTCTTACATAACATTAACATAAGTCTAAAACAGTAATACATCATCATATAAAACAACAAGTCTTCATCACTTGTTAACCTTGCTCTTGCCTTTGCTAGTAGAAGGTTCGTCGGACCTTTCGTTCTTAACTGCAATGTTATTGTTACGCAAGAGTGAGCACGATTGCCCACAAGTATAACAATGAAATAACAATATAATAACATGCGAGTGAATCAAAGATTTTTGGAATAAAACTCAACTTTTAAATCAAGAATGAATAACAAGAATAAAAAGATTTCTGATGGTCATAAGTCCTTGAACTATGTCCTAGGTTATCAAGGGTTATACTTGAAACCTTTAACAGTCATAAGACTATGGACACTTTTACTCGTACTTAGGAGGATCAACCTTTAGTACCATCCTGTGCACAATATCTTAACACTAACGCATAAGTAATCCCTTATACCGGATTGTTCAACTTAGTTTGACATTAGAGTCCGCACCGAAGAAAGTTTGGTTTGTATAATTTCAATAAGGGTTTTGAAATTTAGAACGTTCTTCAACTAAGGACTAGTCGAATCAATAATGGTTCGCTAGTCTAACAAGGTTCAACAATAACTGATATTTAAATCAAATAATAATCTCAAGAGGTATACAATAGAATAAGTATTGTATAACTGAATCATACTTTGGAAAGATCAATAATGTTTAGTATGACAAATTGATTTTGATTAATAATACAGAGAATTTGCTTGATGTAAGTTTATAAACTTGAAATAACAATAACAAGTAGGGTTAGGAAACTTGCCTCGTGCGTAGATTACACGCTAATTATACGCGTTCTTCGATTTAATCCTACATATAATTTCCATTCACAATTCCAGTTAATTATAATGTAACTAGTCATCACAAGTTCATTCTTTTGTCTAACTTTGGTTATGACTATACTTAGTCACATTATCACACTTATTGTCACATAATTTACACTTCACGAATAATAAGCTAACTATGCATTCAATAATTCAATCAATACTTAAATGCGTTATTGATATGTTAAGAATCTAGTTTAACATGCCATTATACTTTCTAACATATTTTTATATTCATTAGATTAGGTTACTATCACATTCATGGACTTAAGCACTTTAAAAAAATAAATTTCTAGACAATCTGGAGAGTGGCGCTGCGGCGCCACTGTTGTGCTTGTTCTCGGCGATGCGGCGCAGTGCGCTGCGGCTTTTCCTTTGGCGCTGCGGCACGGGCCTTAAGGCGTGGAACTAGCGCCGCGGCGCGGTGGACCAGTATCAGTTCTGCAATTCGCGAAAAATTGCAAAACATTACCAAAACCTCTAATTAAATTATTTCTACAAGAATTTAGACATACCCAAACATTGTAATACATGTATAATTACTACTTAACCCTTCTAGCATGATTTTAACATGTTAAAACACATAATTTGTAGAATCAACATATGTAATTTGTTTTTCTTGGTGTTTTTAAATGTTTTGAACACAAAACACGAAAATCAACACTATGGGTTCGTTATAATACCGAATCCGTTCATTTGAAGTTTGTTTTCCTTGTTTTAACATGCATAATTACATACAAGTGTAAATTTATGATACAACATATGATTAACGTATTAAATTTGGTACGTAAGGCCATACGACCATATTTATACTCTGTATTTTGAAGAAAGTATATACGACTTATATTTTTATGAAACTGATGATATGGAACATACAATATAATAACAACATGATATGATGACACATTATTATATATATATATATATATATATATACACACACACACACACACACCATTATTACCTTTTCCAACTACGAAGATTTTAACAGAACTTGAGAGCCATTTTTATGAAAATATAAACAACGTGAATTTAAATATGGGTTGAAGAGATTACCTAGAGTATAGAGTGTAGATTACTACAGAAACCCTTTTTCAGATGCTACTTCAATTACTCAACTCTCAATTCCCTCAACGAATTCTCAATTTCTCTCTGAATTTATTTGCTAGACTTAGAAAAAAATGAAAGAATAAGAAGATGTATATAATGAAAGAACTGACGTTGTGTGGTCAGTTAACCCGATCATGGGTTAACTACTCCCAACTTCCCATAAGGATTCGTTTGGAAAGCCTTAAATGGCTCAAAACCGTTTAATTTAATAAATTCTTTACACTATAGTTTAATAATGCCACACCCATTTACACAATAAATCAAATATCTTATTTACTTTAATTTAAATAAAATATAATGATTTGTCATTAACTCGCATAGTCATATAATTAATTTTTTCATTTATTAATTATGTCAAATTATTAAATCTTTAGTTAATTATTAAATTAATTAAAATAACATTATCTTTATTAAATATTTCATTTAATTCAATAAGCTCACATAAATACATAATCTGAGTAATAAAATTCTCCACATTAATTTAATAAATATAACGCATATAATTAAATTAATCTATCACAACTTCATCAATTAATTATTTAATTTTATAATTAAATCATCGAAAAATATTTATTTAATTCAATAAATATTCAAATAATTATTACAAAATCTCGTTCGTCACATCTTTTTCCCTTAAAAGGATTATGTCCTTAGAATCACGACTCAGTCAATTCGTCCTGTTACATTCTCTCCCCCCCCCCCCTTACAAAGATTTTGTCCCCAGAATCGCTTACAATAATTTAAGTAAATAAATGAGGGTAATTCTTCATCATATTCTTTTCAAGTTCCCACGTAACTTCTTCAGCATTGTGGTTCCTCCAAATTACCTTAACAGAAGGTATTGCTTTATTTCTGAGAACTTGTTCTTTTCTGTCGACAATCTAAACAGGAATTTCTTCGTAAGATAAATCTTTCTCAAAATGTAGGTGTTCGTATTCAATTACATGCTTGTAATCGGGTTTGTAGGGTCGTAAAATGAAAAGATGGAAGACGTTGTGGACATTCTCGAGTGCTGGAGGTAAGGCTACCTTATATGTAACTTCTCCGATCATTCGCAATACCTCAAATGGTCCAATGAATCTTGGGCTTAATTTCCCTTTCTTTCCAAACCTGACCTTACCCTTCAAGGGAGAGACCTTCAAGAACACAAAACTACCCGATTCAAACTCAACATTTTTACGGTGTGGATCGACGTATTTCTTCTGCCTATCTTGAGTTGCTATAGTCTTGTTCGGATCACTTTAACTATTTCTGTTGTCTGCTGCACTAATTTTGGTCCTAGTAATTGTCTTTCGCCAACTTCATCCCAGTATAGCAGAGTTCTACACTTTCGGCCGTATAATGCTTCGTAAGGCGGCATGCCAATACTAGTGTGGTAACTGTTATTATAGCCAAACTCTACGAGCGGTAGATGATCATCCCAATTACCTTTAAAAGTTCATTACACAAGCTCTTAACATATCTTCTAATGTCTGAATCGTTCTTTAAGTCTGCCCATCTGTCTGAGGGTGATATGTCGTACTCATTCGCAATTACGTACCAATGCATTCTTGTAGACGTTTCCAGAAGTTCGATGTCAAGCGTGAATCTCTATCTGAGACAATTGACACCGGAACTCCATGTCGCGAAACAATCTCTTTCACATATAACCTTGCCAACTAATCTAAGTTGAATGTGATTTTGATCAGAAGGAAGTGTGTGGATTTCGTCAGTTGATCAATGATAACCCATACTACGTCATAACCTTTCTGAGTAGTCGGAAGGCCAACCACAAAGTCCATCGTAATATGTTCCCATTTCCATTATGGGATCTCCAATGGTTGTAGCAACCTACTTGGTCTCTGATGTTCTGCTTTTACTTTCTGATAGGTCAGACACTTGGCAACACACTCTGCCACATCTCTTTTCAAATTTGGCCACCAGAAATGTTGTCGAAGATCTTGGTATATCTTGGTACTTCCTGGGTGAATCGAATATCGTGAACTATGAGCCTCGCTCAAAATGTCTTACTTAATCTCTAGTACTGGCGGTACCCAAATTCTGTTCTCAAATCTCAGTATTCCTTCAGTGTCTATCTTGAAACTCGGTTCGATTCCTTCGAATATCTTCCTTTTTACCTTTTTACATTCTCCGTCCTGAAGTTGAGCCTCCTTAACTTTATCTAGTAGGGTTGTACCAGATTGCATCTGGAACTGATTCTCGTCAATCTCCATAGGATACTTCACTTCCAACTCCAGTTTCTCCATTTCTGAAATTAGCTCCTCCTGAGCGGTCAACGTCATCAATGTCTCTCGACCCTTTCTACTTAAGGCGTCGGCAACCACATTCGCCTTACCCGGATGGTATAAAATCTCACAGTCATGGTACTTAATTAACTCCAACCACCATTTTTGGTGCATATTCAAGTCCTTCTATGGAAAAATATATTTCAGACTCTTGTGGTCTGTATATATATTTCACACTTCTCCCCGTAGAGATAGTACCTCCAGATATTTAAAGTAAAAACCACTACAGCTAACTCCAAGTCGTGGGTCGGATACCCCTTCTCATAATCTTTCAATTATCGTGACGCATACGCAATAACTCTGCCGTTTTGCATAAGCACACAGCCAAGTCCTTTATGCGACGCATCACTATAAACCACAAAATTTCCTGTATCATCCGAAAGAGATAACACAGGTGCTATACTCAACCTCTTCTTCAATTCTTGAAAGCTTTCCTCACACTTCACCGTCCAAAAAAATTTCATAGCTTTTCGAGTTAAATTCGTTAACGGAGTTGCGATCTTGGAAAAGTCTTGAATGAATCTTCTGTAATATCCTACCCATCCAAGAAAACTTCGTACTTCCAACGGCGTTCTCGACTGATCACAGTTTATCACGGCTTCAACTTTGGATGGATCCACAAAAATTATGTCCTTATTAATCACATGCCCAAGAAATTGTACCCGCTCGATCCAAAATTTGTATTTTGAAAACTTGGCATACAACTTCTCTCTTCTCAACGCCTCTAACGTTACCTTCAAATGCTCTTCGTGTTCTTCCTTGGTTTTCGAACATACCAAAATATCATCTATAAATACCACTACGAATTTGTCCAAAAACAGCTTGAACACTCCATTCATTAAGCCCGTAAATGCTGCAGGAGCATTCGTTAGACCAAATGACATTACCAAAAATTTGTAGTGACCATAACGTGTTCTGAATGCTATCTTCGGTACATCCTCGGGTCTCACCTTCAGTTGATGATAACCACTCCTCAAGTCTATCTTTCAAAAGTATTTCGCTCCCTTCAATTGATCAAACAGGTCGTCGATCCTCGGTAATGGATATCTATTCTTAATTATGAACTTATTATCGATGCAAAGCCGCATCGTCCCGTCCTTCTTCTTCATAAAAAACACTAGCGCTCTCCACGGTGATACGCTCGGTTGAATGTACTTCTTGTCCAGTAATTCTTGTAGTTGTACCATCAATTCTTTCATCTCTACCTGTGCCATTCGGTATGGTGCCTTCGATATTGGAGTCGTTCCTGGTGCCAAATCGATCACAAATTTAACCTTTCTATCTGGCGGAAGTCATGGCAAATCATTTGGAAATATGTCTGTGAAGTCGTTCATTACCGGTATCTCCTCTACTTTTGAATTCTCTTTACGACTATCGACAATATAAGTGAGATATCCTACACAACCTTGTCTTAACAACTTCCTGGCCTGCATCATCGTCAGACAACTCACTTGGCTAGGCGACTTGCTACCATAAAACACAACCTTTGACGGAGACATAAGGTTAATACGCTTCTTCTGGCAATCAATTATAGCACCATAATTGAATAACCAGTCCATACCCAAAATAACGTCAAATTCTCTAAGTCGAATAGGTATAAGATTTACGTTCATGATATTACCCTTAATATCCACTCTACAGTTCTTATGTACGTACTTAACAGGGATTATTTCTCTATTCACAATTTCTATGTTCATGGGGTGTTCTAACTCATCCTTAGGCAATTCTAAGTTCTTAGCAAAGTCATCGGATATAAATGAACAAGTAGCACCCGAATCAAATAATACATAAGCATCAACTTTATTGATCGGAATGATACCTGACACCACATCATGAGACTGCACAGCATCCTGCACTGTCATGTTGAATGTCCTGGCGGTCGGTCGGTTGGTTGCGGTTGGTCCTGTGATAGTCAGAGTGGTTCCACCACTGTTTCCCCTATTTCCTCCTGATCTTGCCCCTCCAGATCCCTTCTTAGGACAGTCTCTTGCCATATGATCCTTTGAACCACAAGTAAAGCAGGCACCCTTCTTTGGGTTAGGACAGTTAGGTGCTATGTGGCCTTCCTGACCACAATTATAGCACACTCGTTTACCTTTCATACATACTCCCAAATGAGCTTTCCCGCAGGTCGGGCATTCTTCGATCCTTTTCTTCTGACCTCGTTGCTGATTTCCTATTGATGAGTTGTCAGGCCACTTTCTCTTCTAATTATTACTACCTGCTGTGTTACTTCCACTAGCCTTATTAATTCCTTCACTCTCATTCTTCTTCTTCTTCTGATCCTGATTATACTTGGTTACCACATCGCTTCCACCTTCAGCGAGTATGGCTTTCTCTAGTACTTCAGCGAACGTCTTAAATTAAAACATCGACACCTTACTATACAACCACGTCTTCAGTCCTTGTTCAACCCTTCTTGCTTTCCTCTCATCCGTGTATAATTGATATGTGGCAAACCTAGCCAACTCATTGAATCTTGCCGCATAGTCTAGTACGGACATATTCCCCTGTTCTAACTCCAGAAACTGAACCTCCATTTGGTTCTGCGAGCTGGTTGGGAAATACATCTAAAAAAACATCTCCTTCAATCTCTCCCACGTGATCATACCTTCTCCTCCACGGACCATGTTTGCTTGCCACCAATAACTGGCTTCAGATTTCAGCATGAACGCTGCGAAAGCAGTCTTCTGGTCCTCTCTGACTCTAGCGACATCGAAAACCTTCTCCATCTCCATAACCTAAGTCTGAGCTTCGATCGGGTTCATGGAGCCTTTAAACTCTGGTGGTCCCATCGCCTTGAAATCTTTGAACGTGGTATTCAGTGGAGCTTGAGGTTGATAATTCATCGCTCAAGCTAGTAAGTTCACCAATTGCTGAACGAGGTTATCATTGGCGTTGTTGTTGTTGTTCGTTGATTCTTCTTGAGCCGGTTGACAATTTTGTCTTCTTCTTAGCGGTATATTTCTATTAAAATATACGCTTATTAGATCTTTATTCAATTCTTTAAATAGTTAAGGCTTAACTCGACAATTTAACATAATCACTTAGCGCACTTTATTAAACAATTTGATATATTAATTTAATCAAAAGTTTTAACATCAAATAATAGCATCACTGCTATTTACATCAACTATCCCATGATAAAGAATCTACAAGATTCAAAACACTAAAATATTCCTTCGTTCATAAACACATCAAAATTTACATCTAAATACCAGATAAGTTTTTCACATAATTAAACAAATCCTATCACTGCCTGTTAAGGCGCTGAATAGCCTTGCTACGCTCCTCTTCCATGATATGAGACATCGTCCTACGATCCAGTATGTACGATGGTAGTTCTTCGAACTGGATTGGGTACCTCAAAATTTGATCCCAGGTCTCATTCATTGCATTATTAAGTGTAGAGTACGTCTCCCCAAGCTTAGCCTTCTTTGCACGACAATCCTCTTCTGCATGATCAGCACGACGTGATTCTCTTACCCAACCCTCCTCTGCTATGATCAGCCTTTCTGAGTTTTCCTTCAGTTCCTTCTTCAACTTCTCTATCTCTTCGGACGTCTCCTCGGTTTGACACTTCTCGTGGACCAAATCCCATTCTACATTTCCTGTACGTGTATGAAGAGTCACAACTTCCCTATCTTTCTACTCGATTGTAATTTCTTGAATAATTGCCCGCTCAGTCAGATCCTGAACAGTGTCATGTAACTCTACGTTACGATCATATAGCTCATCCTACATCTCTGCATCAATGGAGTTCGGTGGAAATCCTCTTCTTCCTCAGGATCCTCCTCTGGATCAGTCTCAGGCTCATGCTCCTGACCAACAACAGTGATCAATGGAGATGGCTCTCTCTATACCAACGGTTCCCTGATAACATGAATGTCTCGGGGCTCCTCCTCCGTAGGTACTTGGGGTTCCTCCCCCCCAGTTCAACTAGTACCTCCAACATCTGACATCCTGACAATATAGTTTTAAGTTTTAGTTACTAATCGATACTAGCGAACACATAATTAACACATAAGCACATAAAGTCTTTTATTATCTTCAATGAATTTAGAAATTCATTTCTTAGAACTCGATAAGAGTTTTCCAACATTATGTTCTCTCTATAAGGCTACTACCTAAGGTTATTCCCCCCACCTAAGGTTCATAACCTACAGCTCTGATACCAACCTGTGACACCCCCAAATCCGGGTACTTCCATTCCCACATGATTTGGTGTTCATTATACAAAAATCATATATCTATCTACCCATAATAACTGAAAACACAAATAGATAGAAAAAAATCCTCTCCTTAAGGAGTTACATCATCTGAAATAAATACATCAATCCCAGGTTATACTAACCTTAAATCTTAACTGCGGAAATATAAACAATTAATCGTCTTACACAACATTAACATAAGTCTAAAATAGGAATACATCATCATATAAAACAACAAGCCTTCATCACTTGTTAACCTTGCTCTTGCCTTTGCTAGTAGAAGGTTTGTCGGACCTTTCGTTCTTAACTGCAATGTTATTATTACGCAAGAGTGAGCACGATTGGCCACAAGTATAACAACGAAATAACAATATAATAACATGCGAGTGAATCAAAGATTTTTGGAATAAAACTCAACTTTTGAATCAAGAATGAATAACGAGAATCAAAAGATTTTTGAGGGTCATAAGACCTTGAACTATGTCCTAGGTTATCAAGTGTTATACTTGAAACCTTTAACAGTCATAAGACTATTGACTGTTCTACTCGTACTTAGTGGGATCAACCCTTAGTACCATACTGTGCACAATATCTTAACGCTAACGCATAAGTAATCCCTTATGCAGGGTTGTTCATCTCAGTTTGATATTAGAGTCCGCACCAAAGGGAGTTTGGTTTGGATAATTTTAACAAGGGTTTTGAAATTTAGAACGTTCATCAACTAAGGACTAGTCGAATCAATAAAGGTTCGCTAGTCTAACAATGTGTAACAATAATTGATATTTAAATCGAATAATAATCTCAAGAGGTATATAATAGAATAAGTATTGTATAACTGAATCATACTTTGGAAAGATCAATAATGTTTAGTATAATAAATTGAAATTGATTAATAATACGGAGAATTTCCTCGATGAAAGTTTATAAACTTGAAATAACAATAGCAAGTAGGGTTAGGAAACTTGCTTCGTGCGTAGATATCATTTCCATTCACAATTCCAGTTAATTATAATGTAACTAGTCATCACAAGTTCATTCTTTTGTCTAACTTTGGTTATGACTATACTTAGTCACATTATCACACTTATTGTCACATAATTTACACTTCATAAATAATAAGCTAACTATGCATTCAATAATTCAATCAATACTTAAATGTGTTATTGATATGTTAAGAATCTATTTTAACATCTCATTATACTTCTAACATATTTTTATGTTCATTAGATTAGGTTACTATCACATTCTTGGACTTGAACACTTAAAAAAAATAAAATTCTGGACAATCTGGAGAGTGGCGCTGCGGCACCACTATTGTGCTTGTTCTCGGCGTCGCAGCGCGGTGGCGCTGCGGCTTGGCCTTTGGCGCTGCGGCGCTGCGGCGTAGGCCTTAAGGCGTGGAACTGGCGTTGCGGCGCGGTGAACTAGTACCAGTTATGCAATTTGCGAAAAATTGCAGGACATTGCTAAAATCTCTAATTAAATTATTTCTACACGAATTTAGACATACCCAAACATTGTAATACACATATAATTACTACTTAACCCTTCTAGCATGATTTTAATATGTTAAAACACATAATTTGCAGAATCAACACATGTAATTTACTATTCTTGATGTTTTTAAAAGTTTTGAACACAAAACATGAAAATCAACACTATGGGTTCAGTATAACACCGAATCCGTTCATTTGAAGTTTGTTTTCCTTGTTTTAACATGCATAATTACATACAAGTGAAAATTTATGATACAACATATGATTAACATATTAAATTTGGTATGTAGGGCCATATGGCCATATTTTATACTCTGTATTTTGAAGAAAGGATATACGACATATATTTTTATGAAACTGATGATATGGAACATACAATATAATAACAACATGATATGACGTCACATTATATATATATATATATATATATATACACATCATTGTTACCCTTTCCAACTACGTAGATTTTAACAGAACTTGAGAGCCATTTTTATGAAAATATAAACAATGTGAATTTAAATGTGTTGAAGAGATTACCCATAGTATATAGCGTAGATTAGTAGAGAAACCCTTTTTCAGATGCTGCTTCAATTACTCAACTCTCAATTCCCTCAACGAATTCTTAATTTCTCTTTGAATTTCTTTGCCAGACTTAGAAAAAAATGAAAGAATAAGAAGACGTATATAATGAAAGAACTGACGCTATGTGGTCAGTTAACCCGATCATGGGTTAACTGCTCCCAACTCCCCATAAGGCTTCATTTGGCAAGCCTTAAATGACTCAAAACCATTTAATTTAATAAATCATTTATACTATAGTTTAATAATGGCACACCCACTTACACAATAAATCAAATATCTTATTTACTTTAATATAAATAAAATATAACAATTTTTCGTTAATTCACATAGTCACATAATTTATTTTCTCATTTATTAATTATATCAAATTATTAAATCTTTAGTTAATTATTAAATTAATTAAAATAACATTATGCTTATTAAATATTTTATTTAATTCAATAAGCTCACATAAATACATAATCTGAGTAATAAAATTCTCCACATTAATTTAATAAATATAACACAATTATTAAATTAATCTATCACAACTTCATTAATTAATTATTTAATCTTATAATTAAATCATCGAAAAATATTTATTTAATTCAATAAATATTCAAATAATTATTACAAAATCTCGTTCGTCACAGGCTCTAAGGTTATAATGGAATCCTTTGTTATTTAAATTGATTATCTTATCTCTTTGGTTGGCACCATATGGTTTGGTTTAATATATTCATGCTTAATGATTTTCACTAAGACATTAGTGATGATTTTGGTAATCTACATGATATTAAAAAAAGGATTGTAGATTTACACCTAAATATATTGACATGTGATTATGGGTTTCGACTGCATAAGTTGTGCATAGAATAGACATATATTTGTGCGCCACGTGCGACCTAAATGAAAACTTATGCTTAAATCCTTGTTAGGTTAATTCGCATAGACATGTGTAGGATTACCACCTATCTTGGACGTTCTTTTATGTTCTATTCCCTTTCAGGTGGATTTGGAGAGGATATGTTTTTACATACCTCGACAGAGGTGTATGAGCACCTGTGTGTTCTCGATGGACAAATTGTCGTGACCATTAAGACCAAAGAGAGAAGGGTAGGTAGTTTGATGAAACATAGCACGCCAGGTGTTCGACAGAATGCCTGAGTGGGGTGAAGTTGTAACCTTAGCTTGTAATTCCTTCGATTACCATTCGTTATCCATTTACTCGCTTTGAAAATTAGTTATACTTAGATTAATCACACTTCCATTAACTGTTGTTCGAATAAGACTTAAGCGATACAAAGTCGATATTTGGTAAATATTAGTGATAGTTCCTCGTAGGTTCGACACTTTCCTTATCACTGTTTTACTTGTTAGACCGCGTATAATTGCGCGTGTTTAGTGATCGGTTTTCTGACCAACACCTACCAAAACACAAAGACTTGTCAAATGGTACTGGGATCATCCTTCAAACCATACATCATCGGTTTAGACTAAAGGGATGGAACTACCTGATCTCCCAATACCAATGGGAGAATCAGTGACCATCTAAGCTGCGGTTGAGTCCTCAAAGAGAAACACCAATCCATAAGAGATGGAACTACTTGGGCTCCCCCATACAAAGGAGTACGGGCGGCCATCTGTGGGGCGGTCAACCTCAAAGAGGAAAGTCACACTCCTCTCCATACACCAGTCTCAAAGACACCAAAAAGGGTAGGGAATACACACAGATCAACGATCCATTCCAAAAGATCCTGAGACATCTTAATGTCCATCAATCACGGGGGAGTTCAGAATATATCAAGATCACAAGCCCGGGAGAAATAGGCAAATATCAAGCAAGTAACAAGGCATAACTGAAAGGGAAGTGCATCAAAATATATTTCTCTGCCATATATAATATTGTTTGATATATACAATGCGTACTGTACATGACAAAAATGGCTAAGCTAGTCTGTGCAGGAAAATCCAAGCCCATCTAACCTAGCAAATAGATCCTCCTCAGTGGGAGAATCAGTGTCATCCATGGGTTCCCCACTGTCAGAATCAATCCCCGGCTCAGTAGATACAACCCCAACCGAAGTAATCTCTACCTCCATCAATGCAAAATACTCTATAGAACTACCCAAATGGATAATATAGTAAACTCAGTCCTCTCACACTGAGCCCAAAATGTATACACAATGGATCTATCCTCTACTGAAAAATGTCGAGATGACAAACACTCAGCTAATGCCCCCTCAAAAGGATGAACATCCTAAAACTAGTCAAACTGCATGTGCCATCACAGCGAGTAGATGATACGTGGTCATGCCCCTCAAACCAGCCAGAAGGAGATAATCCATGCTAGATGCATGAGTAATGAAGTTATAGGGAGAATTGAGCCCTAAACATAGCAAAATGTCAAATGGTCCTCGATCCCTGCCAAGAACACAGACCAGGATGCAATGTCTGTGCACTCCGCCGGCTGAAAGGAGTAAGACATGGCTATCTCATGGAAAAAGCAATACCCATGGTGTCGGAAGGTGCCAGTCGGTCTCATGTGTGACATAAATCACACATACAGCAAGATCGATCTGCCTGTAAATACCCTTACAGGATGGGTGTGGAAATACGTGGCTGACCTTACTGTCTCTGCCATGATCATCGGTACAATGGTATGTCCCTCCATGAGAGCCCACACTGTCATGACAACACCGATGTCTAAATGATCCATATATATACAATGGCATATACAGATAGGCCATTACACACATCATGAGTATATCTACTGTGGCAACACGCCACTGATCCTCCGACGTGGTGAAATCCTCGGAGTGCTGTATATAACTGTCCAATGAGCCAAATCTGTCTATCAAAAAATGCAGGGACACTACATGCCCGGAGGTGATCTCATCCTGGGATACTCTACGCCTCAACCCGATAAGGGTTATAAACTGTTAGCTCATATCTCTGATAGCCATCTGAGCGTAAGGCATGTCCAGTGGCAAAGATGTCAAATGCTCATACTCCTCTAAGGTGGGAGTCAACTCCTAGGTCTCAAACCGGAACATCTGCCTTTTCAGTACCAAACACTCTAGCATTCCCTCTACAAAACCCATAGGAACTTGGAACATCAGGAGGGTCATAGAGTGATACAACAACTGATCTACAGTCACCCGATCTAGAGGTGACAAACTATCATACCATGATCTCAAACATGAGGATACCAATACTGGTGGGGTGTGATTAATGCGGCTAACTGTCGAGGAAGACATCTGTGTGGGCCGTAACATAAGACCATCTAGGGGTCAATGTTGAACATCTATGGACATATATATGCATAACATAATGCATGCATGATAAATAATAGATGGCAATATGATGTAGGGAATGGAAAATAGTATATATATACATTCCTAAGTACATCATCATCTAATACATCATCTCTGTATACAGCTGGAAAATACAGGGAAATGGTGCATAACCGCCCAATAACTAATAGAGGCCTATCAAAAGATATAACGAGAATAGGGCACAGCCACCCATTATTTAACAGAGGCCTATCAAAAGATATAGCGAGAAATGCATCAGAAGAAGTCAATGGTATTGATGTCTACATCATCTATCCTATCCATTTGATGTAACTCCTCCTGAGTCACTGGATCTCCGCCAAGAGGGATATCAGGCCGATATAATGGAGGATCTGCACCAGCAAAATCGTATGGGCCATCTAAAGGGCCAGCCCCTAAGCTGGAGGAATCAAAAGTATTCGCCTCAGAAGGATCTCTGCCCAAATACTGGATGAAAAAATGTGTCCGGTCCAACTACCGGGTCAAGCTATCAATCTACGTCAAATGAGTATCTTGGACGCAGGCCATCCAATCCGTCATCATCACGGATCCAGGAACCATATCCCCCATAAACTGAGTGGCGCGGGTCTAAGCTCTGATGGTACGAGGGGACCACCAGCGGTATAATAACTCTTGAGTGAATGGACCCTCTGACAAAGTAAAGCCGTTAACTCCGACCAACAGGTTATCACTGACGGGGATTACGACACAGGTGAATAACGCGTGGCAAGAGGATAGATCGGTATACGGATCTCTCTTGTGGTGCTCCTGATAGCATGATCTCCCAAATAGAGCTCCCATCCTCCACCTGTGAATAGAGGAATCTAACGGGTGGACATCACATGCTCGACACCAGTCTGGAACCCATCCTCAAAGCCAACTGTCAAATGGTCCCCAAAATAGGGAACCCAAGTAATTACATCGGTTGTCAATAACTCCAATTGTAGGCGACTATGGGTGAAACCCTCAGCTACAAGAACCTCCGCCAACGTGGAGTGATACCATCGCGTCGTCCCCGTGGGTAGGTGTCTAAACCTAACACACTAATGGAGCGCAAGCATGGGAGCCTCTCATATGCCCAAAACTGCCAATACAAGAGCAAACATATGCAGTTAGTCAACACTCTTAACCTATATATGGGAAATCAAAAGAGAAATATTCACCAGGAGAAACGGGTAAAATCCTAACCATGCCTCTGTCAAGCCCTACAAACGCATGCACATTCCCTTTAGGAAATAGGCAAAGGTATAGGAGCCCCAATCATACTATGACGCCCCCAAAATTAGGTATACATCACCCATTCTGAGTCGCCAGATGCATGGTACAAAATACAATACAACTTAATTATACAACTGTTGAGCTGTCGTATAGAATACGACCACAATTAACTATGAGTTTTAATACAAATGTATGTAACTCTAATGGTACCTCGACCACAACTTTACAATGATACCTTATATAAAAGTATAGTCAAAAACTGTTTTAGAAATTAAAATATTTGGAAAGTGCTCAAGGAAACCTTCGTACATGTGTGGTCATGCGTTTAGGTTATGATAGATATCATATATCCATAGAATTATCCTTAGTTGACCCAATAGACCACAAAGAAAAACGAGAAGATTGCTATCATCTTCTTTCCAATGGTGAGTCTTCTCCTGGCATATAACTATCTCCACTGTCTGCAAGTGGAAATTATGTTTCAAAAAAACTCTAAGATCATATAGGTAGTGCTCGTAGATATACTCAGCAAGTGGATGTGCACATCCCTGTCTTATGATAACATGAGGTTGTATGTCTTTAGACATCTTGTATGATAGTGACAAAACACCCTTCCAAATTTGGGTTCACCTCACCCTATTTGGTTCACCAAAGTTAAATATCAAATGACATATATAATACGACATACTTATTTAAAGTTCTCAATAAAATTATTTCCATACTATTTAGGGAGAACCTCAACAGCTATAGACCACCGTTCTATTCCCCTATTATCCCCGCTCGATCCAGATACACTCTTATTACCTGAAAGGAATTGTGAAGCAAAAGGGTGAGCACAACTAGCCCAGTAAGAATATCATGACTAAAGATAATTACATTATCAATAGTTTTCATTAATAATAACTCAGAGATTTAGAACATATGGTAGATGATAAAACTTTTCAACCATAGTTGCAACGGAACGAGCAATCCATTAAAAGAGTCAAATAGACCATCATGTCTATTATCTTCTCCATGTTAAAAGTCCACAAATAATGTTTTATCCCTGTAACATCAATCAACAATTCTTGTCCACAATCATATGAATAATTCATAATCATAATTGTGATTCTGAATTCCTTTTTATACCCAGGATGAAGATAATTTTCATCACCTATCATCACCTGAAACATCAAAAATCATGGTTATACCAAATCACAATTTCTGCTCATAATCATACTAATTAAATCATCTTTGCACTACGGCCAAAGATATTCATTATTATCACATCCATGAATTAATATTTCATTGCTGGGACTCAGCTCAATAATTAATCCACGTCATCGAATCATCCCTGCACTACGGCCAATGATATTCGTTAATATCACATCCATGAACTATCCATGCACTACGGGCCAAGGATATTCATTATTATCACATCCATGAATTAATATTTCATTGCTGAGACTCAGCTCAATAATTAATTCACATCATCGAATCATCCCTGCACTACAGGCCAATGATATTCTTTAGTATCACGACCACGAATTATCCATGCACTACGGCAAAAGATAATCGTGTTTTCATCAACGGTCCTGATCATGCTATAAAACAATTCATCTTTGCACCCTTGGCCGAAGAGAATCTATAGCCATAATCATACCAAAAACTATCTATCAATGCACTACGAGCCAATGAGGACTTTTTCCACATCATTTGTAATATTACGGTCATGATTATACCGAATGATCCCTAGTCATAATCATACCAAGTCCATCTATGCACTACAGACCACAGATGACTTTCAACATAATATAAATATGAGGATGATGACAATATTATAAGCATTTCATCAACTAAATCAAATTAATCATAAAAAAAAATATGCACATACTTTATATAGGATTTTCAAGCCCTAAAATCATATTTACCAATTCTTCAACTTCGCATAACATATTTAACTCATATGCTCGTAACTAAACTATTTTTATGAAAAATATCAAATCAGTTCCAAAAATTATTCTTTTCTGGGATTAAGTATAATATAGTCCCATATTGAACATATATTTTTCTTTGAATTTTTAAAATTCATTTACTATTTTTCAAAAATCAATTCCTAATTAATTCCTTAAGAAATTAGCTATCTCAAGTTTAACTCCAAAAATTCCCAAATCTTGGCAGAATCTTAAATATGTTAACGTGAGCTTCCAGTTTAAATTTCATGGTCATCGGAGTTATAGAACTCCGTTTATAGCAATTTTTGTCGAAAAAACCTATATATTGAAATGGTCATAACTTGCTCATTTTAAGCCAGAATGAGTTCATTTTTGGACAGGATGTTCTTTATACCATATACTTTCATGTCCCAAAAGGCCAGAATTTTTCTCACAAATTAAGTGGCCAAAAATACCCTTTTTAAAATATGATCAGTAGCTTGTTCGAAATTTCCAGTTTTTAACTCCTTTGCTAAAATCAGTCCACACGAAAATCTACAACACCTTTTCCAGTGATTCCACTTAGAGATGTTACAAAAATAATAGATCTAACTCTAGGACTAAACCACACTCAAAAATTCGAAATATAATAAGAGATATTGTCAATTGAATTTCATGTTATGTTTTTACCAAAATCTAATTTTTCAACCCTTTGTGATTTCTAAGAAACTTTCATGATTTCACATATTAACCAACGTAACTCATCATAATACTTTCTAATACTTCGTATACCCATGATTTATTATGAATCTCATCATAATCAACATAACCAAATCATTTCCACAATTTAATAAGGAATGAATATAAAGGATCATTCACCATGCATGTGGTAAACCACATAGACAGGTTATTCCAACAGAATAATAAATAATGGAATAACAGAATGATTCACCATGCATGTGATAGAGACCGCACAGACAGGTTATTCCCTACAGAATAATAAAAAATGGAACCAGGTCCGGCATAAAACGCACAGACAGGATATTCCAACAGAATAATAAAGACGGAACCAGGTCCGGTGTAAAACACACAGACATGATATTCCAACAAAATAATAAAGACTGAACCAGGTCTGGTGTAAAACACACAGACAGGATGTTCCAACAGAATAATAATAATAGAATAATAGAAGAATGTCACCCAGTATAGGGTAGCCTGCATATACAGGTTATTCTAACAGAATAGTAATAAATGGAATAACAACAGTTCTCTTTATGAATAAGAAAGAATAACACCCCTTACCGTAAAAGAATTGGATATAAGAGTAGGAAAGTAGCAGAATACTTTTCTATAGTTTCTCTATAATTTCTCTCTTTGGAGTTTCAGTGAATTCGTAAGAAAATAACGAATGAATGAGCTTCTATTTATAGAAAAATGGACTGCATAGTAACTAACTCATGAACGGTCTAGATTGATTTACTTTAATCTGACGGTCCATATTTAAAGCAAAATCTTTTAAATAAAATTTAATATATTCTATTTATAATCTAATAAAATTAATAAATTTATAAAAGATTTTACTATGCAAATACTATGCAGGCACTATACAAATACTATGCATAATAAAATATAATATATTCTAATTATTGTCTAATAAAACAGATAACTTTATAAAAGTATTCTGTTTTATATAAAAAAGATTTTACTATTAGCCTAATAAAATGAATAACTTTATAAAAGTATTATGTTTTATATAAAAAGCTTTTCTGTTTTATTACATTAATAATACCAATAAAATAAAACTGAGTGACTTCTCACGTAAGCATCAATAATCAATACCGTGTGCTACTATGCAACCACGCGTATTACTGTACTTTTAACACCGGATGTTTCAACAGTTAACAGTATTTTCATAAAAATATTTTTGTCGTTTTCTCAATCCGACAATAATTCCGTTGTGGGATCCACCAATAATTGTACCGTCGTACGAATATTCCCCGACAAAAAGAATATTTTATATCAACTTGCTTACTTTGAACAAAAAAATTTACATATTACCCTTAACTTTAAACTTTTATCAATTTAACTATTTACCAAAATAGAAAAATTGAATACTTTTATTTCATAAAACTCGGGGTCTCACACATACTCTCCAATACGGTCCACCTCTCGTGTGGCACTGACTAAAGCGAACGACATAGTGGAAGACCTATTCGATATGAAACAACACCGAAGAATGACCAGGAACAATCGTCGAAGAATGCGATATCTGACTCTCACATCAGCGGGCATGGGCTCACTCAATGCCCCACTCATAGCATCTACGCTCAATGGACCAGTGCAGATTGTCCTGCCTTTAAGTGCCTCAGCTGGGACTCCTAGCAAGGATCTGACGACAGTCAGGGTAACGTTCATCGCACAAGGCACTGACGCCCCTCCAAACTCAATATCGGTGATAAACCGCCAATCTATCGGCATCATCATCACCTCACAGTCCAGCAAATGGAGAGACAGAGTCTGGTGAAACCAATGCTCAGACAATGCCCTGAGGTAACCCAAGGGACAATGGTGGGGGAGGATGGAAAAGAACGCCTCAAACCCCCAACCATGCATAATCTCTCGAAACTTTGGATGAAGAGTCTAATATAAAGAGTGTATGCTGAGCCAATTCCCTTGAGGTTGCATAAAGCCAGGAACCTATATCACAAAAGCAAATCAACATCAGAACCTTTGCTCCTCGTCAATAGGAAAAAGGAAGATTAAACCCAACTTTTACCTCGTTCGCATGCAAATAGACCGAGGGGTGACGACTCAAATTATGCAGAAGCTTTGGAATCATCACAATAATTCCTGGAAGATCCCTGCAGGGAGTATGAGCAACAGGAACGGGAGCCCCAACCGGTACATCCTCCTCTATGTTCTAAACTTTTAGTACCTCAACCCGGATAGGACGAATCACTGCCTCCACCAAACGATGAGGCTATCGAACCACGCGAGGCTGAGGCACATCAGAAGCCCTCTGCCTCACATCAGAAGTGGTCCTGCGGGAACTACTCGGCTGATCTGGATCTATATATCTGGACACAAGTCTCTAAATTACCTCAAAAAGGGTATGGTAGATTCTAACCTAGAGTTTTTCAAATGCATTTTATGACTATATGCATGCATGCATTCCTTTAACATATGCTTATAGTAGAGTTCAAAATGCATGTCTACCAAACGCCTAGGCTCATGGAAAAATTTCACCATAGTCTCCTTTGTAAAAAGTAATATCCACATGTACGTAGGCATGACTAGGTGGCCATTCAGTAGCACACCAACCCAAAGTCATAAACATCCTATATGCATAAAAATATCAAAGTCATAATCCGTAAGGGTAGCCTAATTACCAGGATTACTTTGCTTTACAACCTTTGGACATTTGTCCTCAAATAGGATAAGAAATAGTAGAAAAAAGGCGCCAATTTGACTGTTTCAAAAGTTAAATTTTTTCACATCATTATGTTCAACAAGGTTAAATACTAACATTTACTATGTTGAGTACTTTTTATCAAGTCATATGAGCATGCATATTCACTCTTATATGTTTAGAAGCATTTCACGTGACAACTCATTTTCTAACGAACAAAAACTGGAAAAGAAGACATGCATACATTACCAGGATAGTGCAGAACACTTATGCAGTGATAGATTTTGTATGAAATAGCCCGAACTCAGCAGATCTGAAGAAGAACTCTCTGATTCTCTGTGTGGCGCAACTTAAAAATTACTAGTGAAAGCAATAGGAGCCTCAAATACACCCACGGATGGTCGCAAGTGTACATACGACTATCCTAGGTGGGTCCCACCCCTCCGACTCCGTCCAATTTGAGTTAAAAAGGAGGTCTCATAGGCTGAAAAGTTAAAATTAGGAAAAAAGACACTACGCGATTAAGCGAAAAAGCCTGAAATTCTGATTTTTAGAGACCAAACTGCGGGTCTACATATCACTCATTGGTATTCACCCCAGACACAGAGTTCACAACACCGATGATCAAAGTTGTTGTAAACTGCATTCGGTAATACCTCACAAAGGTCCGATGCCATCAACTTGAGGTTGTGATTCCAGTAACAACCTTTCCCCCACGGATATTTCATACAACATCATCCGTTGAAGGACATTTCAACGAAGGTCAGGCAGCCCTGACGACATCAGTCATTGGCAATTAAATCTAGCCAAGTGTCGGAGGTGGTCTGATGATATTCATTCGTTGAAGTACATTTTAACGAAGGTCAGGCAACCTTGACATTTTTAAGCCGTTGGAAAGTAAATCTAGTGAAGCGTCGAAAGTAATCTGATGATCTCAGCCGTTGAAGCACATTTCAACAAAGGTCAAGCAGCCTTGACATTATCAGTCGTTGGCAATTAAACCTAGCAAAGCATCGAAGATGGTTTGATGATGGTATCTGTTAAAGTACATTTCAATGAAGGTCAGGCAGCCCTGACAACATAAATTATTGGTAGTAACTCCGACAGAGCGTTGTATAGACCTGGCGATACAAACTAGAGAATCCATCCTTATCGGAGAGGACCGATGATGGAATTTGTTATACAAATCTTCATCAGATAAAACGTAAATCCCCAAAGTCTCTTGTACATGAGAGGAACATCTATGGTGGAAAGTTTGTACCAAGTATTAAGGACTTTGGTGATAACCCCATTGTCAACATCCTAGAATTTCCTATAAGCTTTGGAGTAGACACCCAAGTAGTTCATCAGGATCATCAGTTATAATTCCATTCCCCAACAGAAGTCGTGTGAGCAGGCAGTCATCACATCCCTTTGGAAAACAATCCAACACACCACATTCAGCATTCATTTGTACCATGTTTCATTACATTGCATCATGATTATCCTGTCACATTTCAAGTGTCTTATATTCTTTATCTTATCCATGCCATTACATTGCATGGAGATGATAAAGAGGGGCATTTGTAGACACTTGAAAGTTTTGCATTCTCGTTACTAACCCTACAAGAGGGCAAAATCATCTTCTGGAGATAACCCTGGAAGTCAAATCAGTTCAATCCCGAAGATAACCCCGGGATACTCAGTTTTCCATCTCGGAGAAAACCCCGAGATACTCAGTTCCAGTCCAGGAGATAACCCTGGGAGATTAAGTTCCAACCTCAGAGATAACCCCGAGGGATGCATTTTCGGTTCCAGAGATAATTCCAGAGGAGTCCGTCCTAATTCCCAGAAGTCAGATTCAATGCTGGAGATAAACCCGAGGCACTCAATTCCAACCCCGTAGATAACCCCGGGAGGTTAGACACAACTTAGAGACAACCCTAAGGACATTCAGTACCTACAACAGCCCAATCTTAGAGATAACCCTGAGCAACGACTGCTAAATTAGCACAGAGCCAGAGATAACCCTGGTGAGGGGAAAAATAGTCATTTTGCCAACTTAAATCCATATTCACACCATCTCAGAATCATTTCACACCACATTCTATATAGAAGTGTCCCAAAAGAACCATAGCTCAAATCCTGAGTGACTACTAACCAAGACAGTACACTGGATAGAATTTGAAGACTTAAAGATCTGGTCAAGGACCCATCTTCCCAGCTTCGTACAACCTCTTATCCCATGTCATTGTGTAACTCTCCACAACAGCATTTCAGAAAGGTTTTATATGCCTCAATCGGATGTCCGAATTGAATGTTATGAAGGTTTGAGTGGACAACGCGTTGTTTGTATGCACGTAGTTGAGAGATCTAAACACAAGAAAATTAAAGTTGGTTCCTAATTTATTTATACAAAATGTTTGCTATTTTTCCTTCTTATATCTGGTGGCATTTTATGCGTCAACAAAATTCAAAAGTAACATTGCATTTACTTTTTTCATGTTCTGCCAACAAATTGTACAAGGGGTTACTGTAGAGTATACAAGCTTTCTAACTTGTCATTATATGCAAATACTTAAAATAGAGAGGCTCTATACCTTTCTCCCAATTTATGTATATCTGTTTTTCTTGAATTTTTGAAATTTTCCTCTATTTGCTAATGTCTTGTCATACTTTGATAATAAGAATGTTTGTTGAAACTGTAGAATTGTGTGTGGTTGGATTACTTGGAATCTTTGATAAATGATTGAAGTTGCAACTCTTTTAATCTTTTAGGCTACAATAGGTGAACCACAACCTTTTTCTTTTTTTTAATCTACAACATTTTAAAAACGGTGTGTAAATGTGCCTAAACGTTGTCTGATATATTAAACTACAACATTTTTATCCAAAAAACGTTGTGGAATCATACATTCTACAACGTTTTTAAGCATCTGCTAATTTATGAAAAATAAATCTACAACGTTTTTTTCTTAAAAACCGTTGTGAAATGTGCTTAACTATAACGTTTTTAAAACGTTGTGTAAGGGTGTTAAATAGATAACACCTTTAACCAAGACATTTTTCTGACTGAAACCATAACGTTTTTTCCGCATTGTCTATTTACTGTTTTGTAGTAGTGATTATTAATTAAACGAAAAGATAAAGAATAAAAATTATATCCTTGGAGATTCGAGCTTCCTCATGTACAAGTTTGCCTTCGATCCTTTTCTTGTTCAACTTGAATCCACCGGGTTTGATTCCTTCCTTTGATCAACGTTAGCCACCCAAGTGTTTGGCCTCTAGAGGTAATCCACCAAGAAAGAATAAAGATTTAAGAAGATGGGTGTTTGGCAAAACCTTAATTTTTTTATCTCTCATAGAAAAGGGTCTACTCTCCCAAATATTAGAATTACGTATTCACGTGTTTTGTGAAAGTGTCAACTACCTCACCCATAATAAGACTCATCTTATTTATAGATGTAGGTAACCCTCCTTAACAATTAAGGAATTAGGTTTTATTTTAATTAATTAAACTCCTTTAATTAATTATGCTCCCAATCTTATTAGGAATAATTAATTAAAGTCTTTTAATTAATTAGCCTCCTAATCTTATTAGGATATATGAGAGTACTTTTATTAATAAATTTCCAAACTCCTTTAAGAATTAAATAATAATAATAAGACTCTTCTTATTAATTTATATTTAATATTTTCAAAATATTAAATAATAAATATTAAGTTATTTAATTTATTCTATCACCATCGATTAAATTAAATATACTTAACTTATTATTACGATTATGTTATTAACTTCTTAAATAAATATTCTTCCTTTTATGGTGTGACCTTTTAGGTTCTCCATATTAAACCGGTTGTGAATAAATCAATTAGAACAATTCTAATATTATTTAAATTAATAAATTAAACTATTAATTTATTTAAATAAATAATATTTATTCTAAAATAGGGATAAGCCTCCATAGCGATTAACGACTTTTCAGATAATATAGATTTCAACATTAATCATAAAATAACCTTTGAGTAAATAGTTACCGTACAATTCAATCATTCCACCATACAATGTCCTAATTAAATATAAGATATGGAATTAATTTCAAGTCTTATTTTATTTAATTATATATTTTTCAATTCTTAAATGCACAACACCAAATAATATGCAAATTAGAAACTCCTTTCTAATTTCATTCTGCCTTGGCCAAGGACTACTGGGTTGCCATTTATTGAATCACATAGGACATTTCTCTTCTTTTACTAGAAGCGGTAGATTCTTTATTGATCATATATTATCTCTATGTACAATTTATTATACCCAAGCATACCGTTTGATATACCCTAAGGGTCTTAAGGAATAAGACAAAGTATTACTCCTCATACATAAGATAATATGATGATCTCAAGTCCAAGGATCACTTGTACTACTATCACTATAGGAATTTCTATTGACAGGCAAATAAAACTCCATTAGGTATTCCATAGCGAGCCACGTTCAGTGAACTTATTCTCTAATAAGCACCTACATACTTGCTTTAGTGTCTCCATACAAATGATCATGAGATCAATCATCCTTATCCAATGAGCAAGCAACGTATGGACCAATCTATCCGGATTCACTAATCCCCAATTTAGTAATCCAGCGATTGGGGACTATTTTAGTTTTAAGCTTTCTAAGAATTTCGATCTCATTAGAATGATCATCATCATTATTCTAGAAGCATTGCTTAAAACTATGGATTTATTACATATTATAAAGTAGCATCATGTAGATAATTAAAAGCCTATAATAAATTAATACGTTTTATTAATAAATGAATAAGATTGTTACAAAGTATATGATTTATCATCAAACATGATTGGCTTGTGTGCATATTAATTTCAATCTCCCACTTGCACTAAAGTCAATCGCCATGCAATCTCATACCCTTCTTCTCTAAGTGA
Organism: Panax notoginseng; assembly: GCA_016801055.1. Classification (NCBI taxonomy): domain Eukaryota; kingdom Viridiplantae; phylum Streptophyta; class Magnoliopsida; order Apiales; family Araliaceae; genus Panax; species Panax notoginseng. Next base: position 57,774,710 of record CM029015.1, read on the forward strand.
CAATTATCCTACTATTGGATAAGCTTCAATATATGGATATGTAATGTTGTTCTTGAAAGTCCACTATCTCTATAGTGATTTCTTATCTTTCAATGATTCTTATAATCAAATGAAAGTGCCATAACACATTCTTAGATCTAAGATGAGACTTAGGAACTATTCCTAGTTCTGTAATGAACTTATCATCCAAACAATCAACTTGCAACTTCATTTATAGCTATATACTTTGTCTTTATCACTAATCCAGCAACTCTTTCCTATTTGAAACCTTTACAAATCACTGCACCACTATTCAAGGTAACCCTTTACCTTATAGTGGATTTTCTGTCGTCTTGGTCTGTCTGAAAAAACTTGAGTCTGTTAAGCCCTCTAGTTTTAATTTAGACCCACCATAAATTTTAATCACATCCTTAGTGTCGGCTAAGTACTTTAAGATGTTTTTCAATGTCTTACAACGATCTTTTTTAGAATATGATCGATCAACATTAGGTCTCGTATATTTTATTGTATACATAATTGTCACTCGTGCAATCTCCCTTTTCAGGAGCCTATGGGGACTATTAAGAGAGATACACTCCATGGCTCATCAAAATGAGACATCTCTTGGAGTTTGCCATGCTAAATGACTTTAGCATCAAATGAATATATGTTCCTTGGGTTAAGTCGAGCATCCTCTTGAATCTATCTATATAGATTATTATCCCCAATTAAGACACTCTTCCTAAATTATTCATGGGGGAAATGTTTAGACAACTTTGTCTTTACTGATTGTAGCATTGGTATGTTATTTCTTATCTGTAATATATCAGCATATAATACTAGGAATGTCATGACGCTCCCACTGACCCTTTTGTACACACTAGGCTCATTCTTATTTTTGATAAAATTAAACTCTTTTGATTATCTCATCAAAACGAATGTTCCAATCCATTTTGCTGAGTGTATACAACTCTTACCTCATCGTATGTAACTGGATCATCATCATCTATGATGTGTACCTCATCATCATCATCTATGATGAATCCTTGCCTCCTAAGTATCTGATAAGTAGGTTCTATACCTACTTATCCGGTATCTGTTACTTGAATTAGTTGCTTAAACTCATGTTTCTTAGATACTTTTCATGCATGTTGTGTTCATTTTGTAGATTATATGCTTGGGTATGAAAACGTAAAAAAAAGCCGACTATTGGCATTAAGAAGTATGCAAAGTAATTCGGACATCTTTTGGACTAAAATATGCAAGAAAATGCAAGAAAAGAAGAGTGAAGGACTTTTAACACCAAGTTAGATGCATTTTCTTGGCTTGGAACTTGGATTTTATTGTAGATCTACTTCTTAGCTTTTCGGAACATCTTGAATCGTCCCAATCGGAGTTCGGTTGCGAGAGTTATGGCCTTTTCATCAACAAAGATCAAAGCTAAGAGTTATCATGTTTGCCACTTACATAGCATCTACTTTAAGCCCAATTTCCACCTTGATCCAATCCAAATCTTTCAATTCTCAAAAAATGAAAGTTGTAGATCTCGTCAATATCTTCAATTTGATAGGTGGCAAAACTCGTAACCCTTTCCGGATCAAATGTTATGGTCGTTTTACCAGAGGACATTGCAGTAGAAAAATTCCAAGAAGGACCCCTGTCAGGGCGGGCTATTTAAGCCTATTACCCCCTGCTGGGGTGGAGGTACAAGCTGAAAAATAGAACCATAGCTAGCCGGGGCGAGGGGTACGGGCCAGAACACGTTTTTATGCATATTTGGGTCGAATTTTTATACCTTTTTGACTCCAAATTGGATTGGATTTGTTCCTAAGCTAAAAATTAGACTTGTAACCTATAAATACATAATGGGAGGCATAAAATTAAGAGGATTCCATTACATTAGATTAGAGTAGATTAAATCAAAACTTTTGTTCTTATGAGATTTAGAGATTGAAGCAACTTGGAGATCATTGAAGATTCAAAGTAGGAGCAAGGAGAGAAAATTAAATCTATAGACAATAGATTCTATCTTCTCATCTTCTTCTATCTTTGTCTTTTAATGTGTATTCAACTGTGGATTCTTAGTTTTAATTCATTAATCATGAACTAATTCTTTATTTGAGATTACAATGGATCTTATTGTGTAGTTTATTTTAATATAATTCGTTATCGATTATTATGTTCTATTGTGAGGATTGTCTATTGTGATTTGGACTTAATTGTTTAATTGATTGGTCATCAATTACCGTGATAATCTATATGAACTCGAGAGATGAAGTTTAGGATTAGATCTGATCATGATAACATGTATTTGTGATTTCTGCATAGATGGAATTCATGATTCGTGTTTAGGATAGAGATATGGCTTTACGCCATATGTAATCTTATAGAAAACTTGTGCTTTAAATCCTTTTTAATTATAGTTCACATAGAGATATAGTGGATTGGTTAATTAGGGTGTCTTGTTTAATTCTATCATATGTGGATTTAAGTGAGTATGAGTATTATGCATCGAGAGGTGGTTTTATCTGCTTTAGTGTTCTTGATTAACAATTCATGATAGAAAATAATTGATGAGAAGTGTGTTATCTTAAATGAAGCAATAAGTGAAGTTATGATCTTAAATCTCCATAATCTGATTTTTACTTAGTGGTAATTATAATTAGTTTAGTTAAATAATTTAATTTATATAATTTGAAATTCATTCGTTTAAATAAAATTGAGTTGGTTACAGGTTAGTACTTGGTGATTTTTATTAAATAATTCCTCGTGGGAACGATACTCTACTTTTACTTTATTACTTGTTGATCACATATACTTGCGTATTGTGCATAATTAGATTTTACCCAGCTAGTTTTTGTCGTCGTTGCTGTTGAATTAATTTAATAATTATTTACCAATATTAATTTAAATCAAATTAGTCTTAATTTAAACATTTTTATTTTTATATTTAATTCTCTTCCTATATTTCTCTCTTTTCAGGTACCATGGATGACTTTGTGTATCAATGGCCATACACGAACATGACTCAACCAAGGGAAACATGGATTGATGGACTTAATACATTCTCTATAGAGTCAGTACAAATTGAGGCAAATTCGAAGACGTTGGAGGTTATCGCAGCCCAACGGAGTCGAATGTCGACGTCAAGATTTTTATTTGTCCCTTTTCTATTATTGTTCTTTTGTGTTCTCATGTTAGGTGAGATTTGTTTGAAAAAACAAGTTATGAAAAGGTCCGACATTTATATGTCGACGATTGGACTATAAGAGTCGCCAGTTGATTTTTTAACTGGTTGTACCAACACAACTGAGAAAAGGTTTGCACATTGACCCAGTGATGTGACACTGCTAAACAGGTCTGTAAAATCGAGATTCATTAGAGTCCGGGGACTTGCTTATGCGGAGGGAATGTGTTAGGCACCACCCGACATTCGTGTTGCCATGGTGACCGCCACTTTTCAAAAAACTGTTATATGAATGTGTGTGTGTGTGGGTCAATGTGCTGTTATTTGGAAGTAGTGACATGCCTCGTTTGCACCTATATACAAAGGGTTTGAATTTTGTATAAAAGTTCAGTTTTAACAAGATATAGTAGTGATGATTTGTCAAAAGAGGTTTTTCAAACCCTTATGATCAATAGTAACTGAGGCCTCTGATACTTCCATTTTATTATGTGTTTGGATTGATTCCTTTTATTTTTGAGATACGGAGCATCTTCTAGAAAAATAATGTACAAAGCAGTGCCGAACTCCTCATGGACATGAAAATCATCTGAGGAAATCCAAACACTGTGAATAATTTGCAAGCTGCTTACAGCTGAAAATGTCCATCACGGGAACTGAATCTAGATTCAGTAGACTGAATCTGTGATCACATGATTCCTAGGCTCACATGACGTCGTAATTTGTATGAAAAGCAGTAAGCAGTTATATATGTAAAAGCTGTAAATATATATATACAAACATGATCAACCACCACGAAGCACCTCCATGGGAATCGAAAATGTAAATATATAAAAGCGATAAATATATATATATATATATATATATATATTTATAGATATGATCAACCACCACGAAGCACCTCCATGGGGGATCAGAAATGTAAATAAAGCTGTAAGCGATCAACAGCCACGGAGGAAACTCCAGGTGGGACGAAATGTAAAGAAAGCTGTAAAAAATGGTCAACCGTCACGAAGTAAACTCCAGGCAGGACGAAATGTAAATATATATATATATATATATATATATATATATATATATATAATATATATATATATATATATAAGCGGTAAACGTACCAGATGTAAAATCCAGGCTCATCGAACAGAGTTCGACAATAGTTCATATATATAAGTATATATATATATAAAAGTAAGTAAACGCTCCGGATGTAAATTCAGGCTCATCGAACAAAGTTCGACTATAGTTTATATATATATATATATATATATATATATATATATATATATATATATATAAGCAAGTTAACACTCCGGATATAAATTCAGGCTCATCAAACAAAGTCTGATAATAGTTTATATATATATATGGACTAACATATGAGGCTGTCTATATATATATATTTATACAAAAGAAATAAAAGCCACGAACCGAAGTATGGGCAAACACACGCAACACGACTCTCAACGTGAAGAACGGTGTGTGCAAAGACGAAGAGAAAGGCTTTAAAGTGTCTAAGAAGGCTTATAGTGGATTGCCAAAGAAGACTTCTATAGCTTTAAGTGGATAAACACTCGGCTCCTGTCGATAAAAAAATAGTTATTATGAGCTTACAAGTGTTTAAAATGAGAAAGCACTCAGCTTATAGGGTGTACAAAGTAAATTGGACAGGGCTTCCTCGCCTTTTCTCTTGCAAATATGGACACCCCAAGCCCTCTATTTATAGAGGGGGGTTCAGTAGGTGTACCTGTGGCAGCAGCAGGTGTACCTGTGGCTGCCCGGGGTGCCCCGCGTAATGTGGGTCCAGCTGTCTCGAAGTACGTGCACTCGGACAATGCGTTATTCGTTTGAACCTTTATGGAAAGCGTGCGATGGGAGCGTGTCATACCATTATTGAAATCTCTTTCCGAGAGCTACGTAATGACATAGGATTTTCCTTTTTTGATTTTGGGAAGATGGGTCCATGACCGAAATGGCAATTTCGAGTTTCAGTCAGGCAGTCCGTTGAGCCGTGTTGCGTAGTTTGCGCTCGTAAGTTAAGATACGATTCTTGTGGGACTTCTATTGAATTAATTTGAGTTGACATGAGTTGATTTGATTTGAATTGAGTTTGATTTGGCAAAATGACCATTTTGCCCTTCCCAGGGTTGTTTATAACTTTGTCGTAGTTGTAGTGGTCTTTTCCCAGGGTTATCTATGAGGCTGTCATGCTGATGACTCTGAATGTCCTCAGGGTTATCTCCAAGGTTGGCTCGACCTCCTGGGGTTATCTCCAGGCTTTGAACTTGATCCCACGGGGTTATCTCCGGGGCTGGAACTGATTTTCCTAGGGTTATCTCCGGGGTTGAAAACTGATTTCCCGGGGTTATCTCCGGGGTTGGAAACAGAATCTTACGGGGCTATCTCTGGGGTTGGAATTGATGTCGTGGTCCTCTCTGGAGTTTAAAATAGACGCTTTTGCCCTCCTATATAGTTAGTAACAGGAAAAGAAATTTTCGAGTGTCTACAGATGCCCCTCTTTACCATGTTCATGCAATGCAATGGAATGGACATGATAAAGATTAGTAGACACTTGAAATATGATAAGGTATTTTTAATGATGCAAATCGCAATGTAATGAATGTCATGATGAATGTTTAAAATGTTTTTGCAAATCGCAGTTCGTAAATTGGACATCGCATTTCACACTTCACATTTCGCATTTGGCCAATCGTACATTGCAAATTGCACATCACATTTTGTATATCGCAAATCGCATATCGCAAATCGCAAATCGCAAATCGTAAATCATAAATCGTAAATTGTAAATCGTAAATAGTAAATCGTAAATCCCAAATCGTAAATCGCAGATTGTAAATTGCAAATCACAAATGCAAATCATAAATCACAAATCACAATGTAATGATGTTATGATGAATGTTAAAAATGTTTTCGCAAATAGCTTTACCTTTACCGATCATTGTTGATGCCTATATTGGTGTTGACTCCCATGGTTTGGCATATAATCGCTGATGCTTGTTTGATGAAGATAAGTTGAGATGTTTTCCACATCTTTGATGGGGATGACGTTCTGAAATCACCAGACCTTCCTGATGTATACGCTGGTAGTTTGCAACGGTGCCTACCCAGCTGATCGCCAAGCTGTTTTGGTTCCCATTCGAATGGCGATATACGAAGCTTTCATCGCTGAACTGTCTTGATGTTGCGCTGAATTGATGCCAATGATTTTAGAATACCGGATCATCTGATACCTTTGCTAAAGTAATATTCAACGTTTTGCTTTGCCAGACTCTGCCTAATGTTACGCTCACCCTTTTTGAGGTGATTTGAGGTTTCCTTTCGCTCTTGGGTGCTTGTGCCCCATTTTCTTGAGTGTTTGATTAGCAATCCGGCTGAACTTATGACTTTAATGCTGCTAACATCCCTGGAGGGTTTAACCCATTCTTTTACTATCCAGATTTGCACTTCGGTGTAGAGGCCTCAACTTATGAGGACTTGATGCAGGTTGACGCATTTGATGGTGTAGATTTCATTCGGTAGGCCTCTCATTGTTGGTCTTCTGCTTTTGAGTTAAGAACTTTTTTTTTGAGAAATATCCCCTTCTTTTATAGGGGCACACTTATGTTGCCATGATTTCTGTCAGGGGTTCTCCCATTTCTTTTGCTAAGAGACTTGATCTCGTCTTAGGCTCCTTCCATTTCTTGGAATTGGATAATGCCCAGTCCTTTCGTATGTTGATGTCGAGGATTCATATGAGAAACAATTTGTTGATGAAGTCAAGAGTGAGTAATATCCTCACATGTGGATTATTCATTCTGAGAACAGTATGATTGGAAAAGACAAAACGATCATCCCGAATCGCCAGTGAGATGATGTGAGGAAAGCTCTGATGATGATGTACCATGCTGATGGTGATGATTGGTGCATTTTCCTGATTGATAAATGCCCTAGTGTTGAGTTGTCGCTATTTCTAAGATTTCCCCAATCTTGTTTTAAGGGACCCAATATCCGGTTGTCGCCAATTTTGAAATTGCCCCAGCCTTGCTTGTTGTCTAGGGTAGTTGCTTTGATGGATAGGCAGATAAGATGCCGAGATCGTGAGAGGCTTTTACCTCTGTACCATATGATGAACGGCCAGTGGATGTGGGCTTTGATGTTGACAGCTTTTTCTGGTAGAGATGTCTCTCTAGTCGAGAGAGATGATGCTCTAATTCATAAAGATATCGCTGTTGTTGAGCGGGATGATGCCAGATCATCCAGAGATGCAGTGATTATTGAGAAGGATAGCACTATAACTGCCCGAGATATCGCATATAGTTGGCGGTGGATCTGTTGGCTCGTGTAGAGACCCTTGGGCAGGAGATCACAGTGTTACCTCCTTCTTCTGAGAGGGAATCCATGTTGTACTTGATAGTCCGCATATACACTGATTTGTAGATGGGCTTTGTATTTTCCTACACAGACTAGCTTAGCCATTTTGTCATGTACATTACACATTGTATATATTAAATAACATTATATATGGCAGGGAAACATGTTTTGATCACTTCCCTTTTAGTTGTGTCTTGTTACTTGCTTGATATTTGTCTGTGTCTCAAGGGCTTTGTGATTTGGATGTATTCTGAACTCCTCCTTAATGGATGGACAGTGAGATGTCTCAGGATTTTCAGAATGGATCATCGATCTGTGTGTATTCCCTACCATCTTTGGTGTCTTAGGACTGGTTTCTGTATATAGTTATGGATAGGAGTGTGTTTGTTTTTGTTTTCAAACCCTTATGCTCAATAGTAATTGAGGCATTTGATACTTCAATTTTATTATACATTCAGCTTGATTGCTTTGATTTTCGAGATGCAAAACATCTTCGAGAATATAATGTATAAAGCAGTGCCAGACTCCTTGTGGGCATGAGAGCCATCTAAGGACATTTGTACGCTGTTCATAATTTAAAAGTCATGTACAACTGAAAATGTCCATCACGGGAATCGAATCTAGATTCAGTAGACTGAATCTGTGATCACATGATTCCTTGGCTCACATGATGTAGCGATGTATATAAAAAGATGCGAACTTATATATATATAAAAGCTGTAAATATATATACACAATTGATCAACCACCACGAAGCACCTCCACGGGGGATCAGAAATGTAAATATATAAAAGCGGTATACATATATATATATATATATATATATATATATGTGTGTGTGTGTGTGTGTGTGTGTGTGTATGTGTGTGTGTGTGTCTGTGTATGTGTGTGTGTGTGTGCAGATAATCAACCACCACGAAGCACCTCCATGGGGGATTGGAAATGTAAATAAAGCAATAAAAATCAATCAACCACCACGAAGCACCTCCATGGGGGATTGAAAATATAAATAAAGCAATAAAACGATCAACCGCCTTGAAGTAAACTCCAGGCGGGACAAAATGTAAATAAAGATGTAAAAGCGATCAACCGCCACGAAGTAAACTCCAGGCGGGACGAAATGTAAATAAAGCAGTAAAAGGCCACGAAGTAAACTCCAAGCCAGACTGATATATATATATATATATATATATATATATATATATATATAAAGCAAATAAACGCTCCGGATGTAAAATCCAGGCTTAATCGAGGCATAACTCGATAATGTTAGTCCATATATATATACAGAGGAGATCTGGTCCGGGATCCCGGAGTTTAGCAAAAAAGTGAACTTCTGATTTCAGCTGTGAGATATATCCAACGGCCCAGGAAAGGAAGGCTTTGGAAAAATAAAAGAAGCAGATATCTTTTTGGGTCAAAAAAGGAAACGCCTCTATTTTTCCTAAATCGTGTTTCTCTTTCAAAGTTCGCCGGACGAAAGAATATCAGAGGAGCAATTGGTTCAAATATCTTGAGGATACCAACTGAAGAATAGTGTAGCAGTAATTGGTTCCGCCTACAAGTTCACCTAAGTGTAGCAGCAAACCGTTTATTGGTGGTTTAGTCTCCAAATCGATTATGAAGATTTAGTCTCCCAAGCTTTTTTGAATCTCGTGGTCTCTGTCAAACCAAGAACAACCGCGATTTAGGAGTCACCCAATGTATTTTCTATTTTTTGTTTGAACCAAATGAATGAAATCTAGGGTTTGGCAGTAAATTTTGAAGATTGTGTAGATTTTTTTGTGATGATATATGGGTTGTCTTTCATGTGTTAAATTGAATTTGCAATTTTTCTATATGGTCATTTGCGCTATATCTTGGGATGACATAACTATTTGGATCTTCTAATTTATGTATGGGCGTCTTCTAATTTCTTTAAGATCTCTTAATTTCTGCAACATTACTATTTGGATCTTCTAATTTCTACAGCATAACATAATAGTAATTCAAGGAAATATACGAACATCCTACTTTAATACTTTGACAGACCATTATGTCCTATTGTCCAGCCCAAAAAAAAGGACTCTTTTTGTGGTACAACAAATATTTACAATTGGGATTCTTACTGTGTAACAAAGGGAGTATTTAGACCGCTGGAGTGGATTGGTATATGATTGCAACATAGTAGTAATTCAAGGAAATATACGAACATCCTACTTTAATTCTGTGAAAGACCATTATGCACTGTTATCCAACCAATTTGAGTGTTGATGCAAAGCTTTGTGAGTAGGCTGGATATGAGCATAGTCTTTGATATTATATTCTCAAAGTAGCTTTTTCTACATTTGCACTATGTTTTCAGGTTAACCTGCTTTGTACAATGGTAGATATTTGAAGAAATTCAAAATTACTTGATTATTCTTGCTAAGAAAATATGTTTTTGATTATTCTCGCTAAATATATTATGTGTAATAATATATGGATTACCAACTGTGGAATGTCTCTAAAATATTGCAATCTTATGGTGGTTTTGGCAGATAAGGTTCAACAAAGGGATGTCTACTTCAAGCAACATGAGCATTCAAACTCATGATACCCGATTTCGAAACAAGATGTGTTATTGTCGCCATAGAGCTACTGTGAGAATATCTGAATCAGAGAAGAATCCTGGAAAGCTCTACTATGACTGTCCAAGGGAGAAGGACAAAGGAAAATGAAAGTTTTGGGACTGGTGCAATCCAATTGGGTATGGCGGACCCAACTCCGCTGATGAAGCACACGTGCAGCTACACAGCAATGATGATGCTCGACTTGGAGTCATTGAAATCAATGTGGCAAATCTTAAACATATCATCAATAACATCGTGTTCTTTTATGGGTTAGCCTTGGTAGTGTCGTTCATGGCACTTGTCAAGTGATTGTAATGATTGTGTACTCTGCTACCCTAACTGTAATGAGTGTTTTCATTGTCTTGTTAAGTGATTGTAATGACTGTCTTGTTGCAACTGGGTTAAGAAATCAATGGATGATTGTCTTGAATATGATTGTCTTGTTGAAAATATGGATGTTAAGTGTGTACAGTAATTTTGGTTGAGAGAAGAATTTCGGTACAATTGGAAGAATGGCCTAAAAAGTTATTCTACAATCTCAATCTAGGCTTCTAGAGCCAAATTTCTTAACTGATTTCAAGTATCAAAAAGTCAAATTGAAATCACAAAGCAAGTTTGGTACTTCAATTGTCATAAAACAGAGAATTGGAGTACCACTTTACCAAAAACCATATCAAACAAGTATATGAAGAAAGTATAATCATAATCTCCTATTCTCCAATCATAATCCTTTAAACTGCAATATATCAGAAATTAACAAAATGTTATGCAGTAAGCATTATAAATGACTCCAGAATCAATAATAATGAAATATAAGAATGAAAAACTTCTATAGTTCAAAAACATAACCTCTGCAATTATCAAAAGCTTATAGGAACAAAAATAACCCCCCAGAAAGGGAAATAACATTTGGGACTAGACATCCTCTATGTTTTAGTTATTCAAATGACTAAAAGTTCATCTATTTGCATTATCAAATTAGGCCCCAAAAGGAAAATATTTTCATCACCATCTAATGGCTAAAAGAAGGGCTTCACTTTCTCAATTAGGCCCCACCTAAACTATACTTCTTTCTGAAAACAATCATCTGAAGCTTGTCGTAACCGGTAAGCACACTAGCACCAGCAACTTTTAATAGGATGTTAGCACCAGCACCCTAGAACAGAGATTTGGCGCCCTCGTTCTTCAGGATCTGAGAGAAGGCATTTAAAGAACTCTTGTACTTGACAGCTTCACTAGATGTCATCATCATTCTTCTACGGATAGTGTCAATGGGGTAGGAGGCAAGGCCAGCACCATTTATGATAACCCAACCAAGAGCAAAGCTAGCAAAGAAACTATCCTTAAACCACATAAAAGCAAGTACATGTTAATAAGACACAAAAAAAACTGGCAGATCGCAGTTGATTAGTTGATAGTAAATGTATTAAAGTGAACTACCATCTTCACTAATATATATAAGTACTGAACTACTATTATCAGATCAATCTCCGTCGGGCCATTATTATACCATGAAAAAAGACCAATACTCCAAGGGCAAATGAGAATGATTGGCGCGCATAAGACATACTTCAGACAAAATAAACCAAGAAATTTTAATAAAATTTACAAACCTTCAACTTTCTAGTTAAGAGAAGAACAGGCTTCAGAGAGTCGTTATAAAATGATAGTCCATCCTTAACATAAGGATCTAAATAAAATACAAAAAAAATACAAGGTATCCTAAACAAGCACCAGAGAAACTAATGAAAGTAGACCCTGCCACAAAGACTCCCATCCTGAAACACGAAAATGTCATCAGTGTTAACTACAAGATGAAGACAAAATTGCAATAAGGAAAACAATCAAACAAAGACTTACAATCATCGTTAATTTCAATGTCCTCCTCATCGTACACTCCAACAAGTTTTGGACAATTTCTTTTGTCATGCGACACTCCAACAATCCCACAGCCATTGCATTTCCTAGCCTTCTTGATAGCCTTCTCTTTTCCTCCCTTTAGTCATTTTCCACAACCTTTTGTCCTTACCGAAGATGGTTCTGTGAGACTTAGTTGTTGGCTCTCAAGAGAAATGGGCATGTTGATACTCCCTTCCACATCTATGCTACCATGATTCATGGCGGCAAACCTCCTTTGAGTTGATAACAACAATTCTTTCAACTCTTTTGTGTCATCTTCACTTAATGCAGCTTCATCAATAACATTAGACACAATTTGGAAGAGACTGCCACGCCTCAGTAAGACAAAAGTATCACATATTTCACTCACACTCCCACCCAAGTCATCCATTACTCTGCCACATTTCGCAGATTTTGTCCACCTCCGCAAGATGTACTGAGTAGGTAAGTCCATAACTTGTTTTTTATTTTGTGAAATATGCCAGCATATGCCTACATGGAATTCCATCACTCTCAAACATCTGACAACTACATTTAACAAAGTTTGATGACTTGTCAAACAAAAGCTTATGGTCATTAGATTCACCCTCCTTTACATTCTAAACATTGTACATGCAGTTGTTGTCATCTTTGAATGTACGTGTTATCACATACTTGCCACTTTCAAGTAGTTCCTCTTGAAACTTGTAAAAAATAGTTCGTGTGTACAACTCACTCATCTGGTATACCATGACCCTCCTAGTTACTATTTGTGGCTTTTCATTGACATCCTTATGATCGAAATCTAGTTCATTATGTCGTATTTTTGCAAGTCCCCTATTAAATCGCGTCACAAAATCCAATATTGACTTTTGAGGAGACACATACTTCTTAAAAAAGGCATGAGCCCGTTCAACTCTTTGGCTACTAGTCATGTGGGTAGAAAAAATATGTCTCAAAAATGCTAGAACCCATCACTCGCAGATTTCATACATCTCTTGTAAACAATCATTCGTGTCAAATGTAGCTTTCCCTAAAACCTCTACCCATCGTCTTTCAAACTCGTTTGAGCTCTCAGATTTCCATATATAATAACTCAACTCACCATAATGTTCTTTGTAGGGAATTGGACCTAATTTTTTAGAAAACTTTTTCAAAATGTGCCAAATGCAATACCTATGAAAAGTATTTGGAAGCATAGCATGAATTAAATTTCGCATGGCCAGATCTTGATCAGTTATGATCATTTTGGGCGGGCTACCCAGCATCGGCTTTCAACCATTCCTAGAAAAACTAATCAAATGCATCAATCTTTTCACCACTTAATAATGCACACCCTAAAAGAGTTGTCTGCCCATGTTGATTAACCCCTACTATAGGTACGAAAATCAAATTGTAGCGGTTCGTATTATAAGTTGTATCAAACACAATAACATCCCCAAAACTTTCGTATAACTTTCTACATGTTGCATCCGCCCAAAAATAATGAATCATGACATCCTCCTCTTGCTCGAATGTAAAGGTAAAACCGGGATTCTTTTTTTTTTCTCATCCATAAAATACTCGAACAACAGATTAGCATCATGTCCCTTTAAATCCCCCCTCCTATCTCTTTCAGCATTATAAAGATCTCGTGTTGTACATCCAACATTTTTAAGACCTCCAGCTTCCATCTCTAAAATACTCATTTGTTGCCATGTTGGCACATTAGCTTTTGATAGTTGTTCTGTTAAATTTCTTTTGGCAAATGTCACTACACGATGAGAGGGCAACAAATATACTTTTCTTCGGGTAGTAAGAGGATGGTTATGACCCTTAACAAATTGTCTAATAACAACCCCCCCCAGCATCAGTCCAGTCTTTCACAACTACCACTTTCGCACCACAAGTAGCTCTAGTTAGGCCCCGTTTTCGTATAATCTGTTGAGTTTTGTTGGGCATAATTCTCCTCAACCATTCTTTATAAAAAAATAGATTCCTTTCTAATTATTTCACTGTTAGGACTCTTCTTACTAGAATTTAATCGCGTACCAAATCCACATTCTCTACCATAGTTGTTATAAAAGTCGCGAACATCGCCTAAGTTGTGAAAATGTTGCCCAATTTTCAGTATCAACTCGTTTTTAACTTTCGGAGTGTAAAGTTGTTGAAAAGAAATACCAGATGATACCATTTCGATCTCTTCTACACAATGTTGTATTCTGCAAACCCAACAAGTATACAACTTAGAATCAACAAGCCAGCAGCCAGAAAAGACCATCACTGTGAAGGACTAGTGAAAGAATCACTGTGAAGTTTGTAATTGGGTTTTGCCAGACAAATACATTTATATCTAAGAAGACATAATGCTTAAATTGAAACCTAAGCTTCAAGGGTAAAAGTTAAAGAAAAGAGGCATGAAAACCATCCCAAGATATCGCGCAAATGACCACATAGAAAAATTACAAATTCAATTTAACACATGAAAGACAACCCATATATCATCACAGAAAAATCTAAACAATCTATAAAATTTACTGCCAAACCCAAGATTTCATTCATTTGGTTCAAACAGAAAAATAGAAAATACCTTGGAAGACTCCTAAATCGCGGTTGTTCTTGGTTTGACAGAGACAATGAGATTCAAAAAGCTTGGGAGACTAAATCTTCTTAATCTTCTTAATCGATTTGGAGACTAAACCATCAATAAATGGTTTGCTACTACACTAGGTGAACTTATAGGCAGAACCAATTGCTGCTAAACTATTCTTCAGTTGGTATCCTCTAGATTGATGAACCAATTGCTCCTCTAATATTCTTTCGTCTGGCGAACTTTGAAAGAGAAACGTGATTGAGGAAAAAGAGAGGCTTTTCCTTTTTTGACCCAAAAAGAGATCCGTGTCTTTTTTTTCCCGGAACCTTCCTTTCCTGGGCCGTTGGATATATCTCACGGCTGAAATCAAAAGTTCGCTGTTTTACTAAACTCTAGGATCCTGGACCAGATCTCCTCTGTATAAATATATACATATATATATATATGTATATATATATATACACACAAAAAGAAATAAGAGCTAAGGATCGAAGTCCGGGCATACACACACTACACGACTCTCAACGTGAAGAACTGTGTGTGCATAGTAATGGAGAAAGGCCTTAAAGTGTGTAAGAAGGCTCACATTGGACTGCTAAAGAAGACCTTAATGACTTTAAATGGATGAATACTCAGCTCCCGCCAATAAAAATATAACAATATATGAGCTCACAAGTGTTTAAAATGAGAAAGCACTCAGTTTGTAGTGTGTACAAAGCAAATTAGATAAGGCTTCCTCGCCTTTTCTCTTGTAAATATGGCCACCCCAAGTCATCTATTTATAGAGAGGGGGGAGCCGCAGGTGTACCTAGTACTACGCGGGGTGCCCCGGGTAATATGGGTCCCGCCATCTCGAAGTATGTGCACTCAGACAACACATTGTTCGCTCGAACCTTCATAACTTTCAATCCGGGAGTCCGATGGAAGTGTGCCATACTATTTCGGAAAGCTCTTTCCGAGAGCTATGCAATTATATAGTATTTACCCTTTTCTAACTTTAGAAAGATGGGTCCATGACCAAAATGGCATTTCTAAGTTTTCGTCAGGCCGTCCATTGAGCAGTTTTGCGTAGTTTACGCTCGAAAGTTAAGATATGGTTCTTGTGGGACTTCTTTTGAAGTCATTTGAATTTAAATGAGTGTATTTGATTTGAGTTGAAGTTAAGTTGGCAAAATAACTATTTTTCCCCTCCCGGGGTTATTTTTGGTTTTCGCATAGTTGTAGCAGTCTTTTCTCAAGATTATCTCTGAGATTGTCATTTTGTTGACTCTGATTGTCCTCAAGGTCATCTTTGAGGTTAGCTTGACCACCCAGGGTTGACTCTGGGCATTAGACTTGATCTCCTGGGGTTATCTCTGGGGTTAGAAACTGATTTCCCGGGGTTATCTTCGGGGTTAGAAATTGGATCTCCCAGGGCTATCTTCAGGGTTAGAATTAATTGTTGTGGTCCTCCAGGGTTATCTTTGGAATGCAAAAAAGATGCTTTTGTCTTCCTGCATAGTTAGTAACAGGAAAACAAAATTTTGAGTGTCTACAGATGCCCCTCTTTATCATGTTCATACAATGCAATGGACATGATAAAGATTACTAGACACTTGAAATATAACAAGGTATTTTTAATTATGTAAATCGCAATGTAATGAATGTTAAAATGTTTTCGTAAATTGTAGTTCGCAAATCGTAAATCGCATTTTGCACTTCACTTTTCGCATTTGGCCAATCGTAATTCGTAACTCATACATCGCATTTCGCATATCGCCAATCGTAATTAATGTTATGATGAATGCTAAAATGTTTTCGCAAATTGCTTTACCTTTACCGATCATTACTAATGCCTATGCTGGTGTTAACTACAACGATATGGCTTTTTGTTGGTGTCGCCGATGCCTGTTTGATGAAGATAAGTTCAGAAATCACTTGACCTTCCCGATGTATGCCTTGGTATTTTACAACGGTGACTACCCTGATGGTAGTTTTAACAACGGATCCTACCCTACTGATAGTTGAATACGTTGACATCGCCAAACTGTTTTGGTTCCCACTCAAATGGTGGTATCCCTGAACTATCTTGATGTTTCGTTGAATTGATGCCAATGGTTTAGAATACCGAATCTTTCGATACCTTCGCTGAAGTAATATTCCAAGGTTTGCTTTACCAGACTCTACCTGATGTTACACTCACCCTTTTTATGGTGATTTCGAGTTTCCTTTCGCTTTTGGGTGCTTTCTTCCCATTTCCTTGAGCGTTTAATTCACAACCCGGCTGAATTGATGACCTGAATGCCACTGACATCCCTGGAGGGTGCAGCTCATTCTTTCGCTGTCGAGATTTAAACTTCGGTGTAAAGGCCTCTACTTGTGAGGACTCAAAATCGGTTGGCAAATTTGATGATGAGGATTTCATTCATTAGACCTTTCGTTGTTGGCCTTCTACTCTTGAATTAAGGACTTTTTTGAGAAATTTCCCCTTCTTCTGTAGGGGCAAGCTCATGTATCCATGATTTCTTTCAGGAGTTCTCCCCTTTCTTTTAACGAGACGCTTGATCCCGCCTTAAGCTCCTTCCATTTTTTAGAACTGGACAATGCCCCAGTCCTTTCGTATATTGATGCTGAGGATTCATATGAGAAACTCTCTTTGTTGATGAAGTCGCAAGTGAGTAATATCCAAATCACCAGTGAGATGATGTGAGGGAAGCTCTGATGATGATGCACCATGCTGATGGTGATGACTGGTGTATTTTCCTCTTTAGGATGGTTGATAAATGCCTCAGTGTTGAGTTATTGTTGTTCCTGAGATTGCCCCAATCTTTTTGTATGGGTTCCAATATTGGGTTATCGCCAATTTTGAAATTGTCCAAGCCTTGCTTGTTTTCTAGTATAGTTACTTTGACAGATGAGCTAATAAGACGGCGAGATCCCGAGAGGCTTTTATTTCTATACCGGATAGTGAACATGTAGTGGATTTGGGCTTTGATGCCCTCAATCATTGTTCTTAACTTGTTCTAGCAATCGACGTTGATGGTTTTCTTCTGATTTGATGAAGCCTTGTGATTAAGGTTGTCGGCTCTTTAAAGGTCATCACTGCTGGTTGTCTTAGTGTATCGCTATTTCTTCCTTCCTGGGATTTATATCATATTTGATGACATTGAAGTGTTGTTGGGTCTTCTCAACATGGGTCGCTGACTTATAGGGTTAATCTTTTGAGGGTCTGACCGCACCACTGATGGCTGCCTACGTACTCTTGTTGTGCGGGAGATCAGGTCTGCGTAGTTCAGTTTGATAAGATAAACGGTTTGAGAAGTGTCTGTTTAGTTTGACCGCACCATAAATGGTTGCCTACGTACTCCCATTGATGAGGGGAGATCATGTCTTTCGTAGTTCAGGCTTTGGCTTGAAAGGCTAAAAATATTTATTGGAGTTTGAGCTTGGTTAAAGGGGTTTTTCAATTTTTGTAGTGGTTAGACCGCATAGTACATGGTTGCCTACGTACTCCCATTGATGAGGGGAGATCAGGTCTGCGTAGTTTCAACCTTGGTTTGAAAAGGTTCAAAGTGGTAAGTGGTGAAAAGGTTGTAGAGATGTTTTTATTTTTTCTTTCTTTTTGTTTTTGTTTTTGTTTTTGTTTTTTTGTTTTTTTGTTTTTTTGTTTTTTTTTCTTTTTTTTTTGAATATTTACATGCATGGAAAATAAAAAGGCACACTGCGAAGAAAGTGATATCATCCTAACATCTCCTGGAACGCACAACTGTATCCTCTTGATCTACATCTTCTTAGCTGGCTAAGACATGATAGTCCAGTTGTCAGTGGTTATGTTGCCTTTAGGGCTCGCGATAGAGGTTACCTCTTGGTTCTGAATATCTTCACTTATGGCCATAACTTGATCACTTCTTGATTCAACACACTCCTCAGGGATGCTTATACTGGACTTGTCGCACAAAGGGATAAACTCTTGATTTGTCAATGGGTTGGCTTCCCCGACAACCTCACCACCTTTTTCTTCATCTGTTCCTTCACCTTTTTCTTGGGCTTGGGAGGATTCGACCATGAAATCTCCCTCGAACTGTTGTTGTATTTCTCGTAAGGAACTTTCCTTTTTGGCTTTTTCTTCTTTGGAAAGGATTAGTATTTCCTCTGCATCATCCAAGGTTATAAAATCAGGAACGTGGTTGATATCTTTGGACCACAAGATGTTTGATGTTGGCAGAGGAATCTCCTTTGGGGATTCCCTTGTTTCCTCTGTCATTTCTTGCATTGGGATCAGTCCACCTTATGTTCTACCAGAATTGGCACTCATAGCCTTCACCTCCTTTGAACTACTTATCTCGAAGGGACATCTTAAGCTTTCCTTCTCACCTTTTTTGGTCATGGGGAATTCTATCTCTAGCTCTCCATTTTCAATGAGATCCTGGATTTTTTGTCGCAAAGACCACCATTCCTCAATCACATGTCCAAGTGAGTTAGAATGGTATAGACACATCTTGATGGAATCATAACTATTTATCTTGAGATTTATAGGAGGCAACAACTCAATAATCCTTCCTTCACTTATCAGAAAGTGTAGCATTTCTTCATTTGATTTGCTCAGAGGGGTGAATTTCCGGGCTCTTGTGGAGGTTGTTTGATCTTTATTCTTTGAGAAATCGTATTCCCCCAAGCGATTTTTCCGCTGGCGAGATCATATAGCAATTTTATCATCACCCTTTTCTTGTACTTTCAGCCTACTTTGATATTCTTCATTTAGCTGGCTCATCATAGAGAGATATGGGCTTACTGAAAGTAGTATGCATACAAGCCAACCATGTATGATGATAAATCATATACTTTGTAATTAATCTTATTTGTTTATTAATAAAAGAATTATTTATTAAAGGCATTTATTATCTACATGGTACTATTTTAATAATATGTAATAAACCCATAGTTCTAAGCATTGCTTTTAGAATCGTGATGAGATCATGCTAATGAGATCTAAATTCTAAGAAAGCTTAAAACTAAAATGTTCTCAATCAATGGATTACTAAAAGGGGATTAGTGAATCCAGATAGATTGGTACGTACGTTGCTTACTCATTGGATGAGGATAATTGATCTCATGATCATTTGTGTGGAGACACTAAAGCAAGTATGTAGGTGCTTATTAGAAAATAAGTTCACTGAACGTGACTCGCTAAGGAATACATAATAGAGTTTTACTTTCCTGTCAATAGGAATTCCTGTAGTGATAGTAGTACAAATGATCCTTAGACTTGAGATCATCATAGTATCTTATATATAATGAATTACACTTTGACTTATTCCTTAAGACTCTTAGAGTATATCAAAGGGTATGCTTGGGTGTAATAAGTTATATATGAAGATAGTGAATGATCAATAAAGAATCTACCACTTCTAGTAAAAGAAGAGAAATGTCCTATGTGATTCGATAAATGACAACCCAGGAATCCTTGGCCAAGGTGGAATGAAATTAGAAAGTAATTTCTAATTTACATTTATTAGGAGTTGTGCATTTAGGAATCGAAATACATATAATTAAATAAAATAAGACTTGATAGTAATTACATGTCTTATATTTAATTGGGACATTGTATGGTGGAAGGATTGAATTGTATGGTAACTATTAACTCAAATGTTCTTTTATGATTAATGTATATTATCTGGAAAGTCGTTGATAGCTAGAGAGGCTTATATCTATTGTAGAATAAATATTATTTATTTAAATAAATTAATCGTTTAATTTATTTATTTAAATAAGATTAGAATTATTCTAATTGATTTATTCACAACCGGTTTAATATGGAGAACCTAAAGCGTCACACCATAAGAGGAAAAATAATTATTTAAGAAGTTAATGGCATAATCGTAATAATATGTTAAGTATGTTTAATTTAATCTATGGTGGTAGAATAAATTAAATAGCTTAATATTTATTATTTAATATTTTAGAAATATTAAATATAAATTAATAAGAGGAGTTTTATTAATATTATTACAATTATTATTATTTTAATTTCTAAAAGAGTTTAGGAATTAATTTAACATAAGTATTCTCATTTATTCCCAATAAGATTAGGAGAAAAAATTAGTTAAAGGAGTTTAATTAATTATCCCTAAGAAGATTAGGGAGCTCATTTAATTAAAAGAGTTTAATTAAATAAATAATACTTTATTTTAATTAAATAGGGTTACTTGATATCTTTATAAGAGGAGTCTTATATCAGATATCAAGATATACATAATTCAAATTGTTGGATAGTACGCCCCCTTTTTCTATAGAGATAGGAAAAACTAGGGTTTGAGCCAATACACCCTTCTTCTTGAAAATTATTCTTCCTAGATTGATCACCTCTAGAGGCCATAAACTTGGGTGGCTAAGATTAATCAAAGAAAGAAGTCTACCCGGAGATTCAAGGAGATTGCGGAGAAGTATGAGATGAACTCGTACTTATGGAAGCTCGTATCTACAAGGGTATGATTCCATAACTTCATGTTCTTTGTTTTAATTAATAATATGCAAAAAGGATGATCAGGGTAATTAGTTTGTGAAAAATTTTAAAATCTGATTTTATTTTGGTTCCGCTATTTTTGTAATTTGACTGCTACTTTGATTTTCACAAAACCTAACAGTGGTATCAGAGCCAAACTTTATGCGAATTATTAATTATTTTGATTCCATATATGTATGGGTATATATTTTGAATAATTTATTGGGCATGATTTATTGTATAAAATTTATTAAAATAGAAAAAATATAAAAAAAAATATTGATACTATGACTCGCTAGTACTAAACCTGCACATTCGCAGAAGTCTGTTTTTATTTGATTAATTCCGTGTTTCGTTTTTGGTCTCATCCTTAAATGGAATATATATAATATATTTATATATATAGTTTATATAAGTAATCATGACATCTTATATCTCCTGGTTGTCATGATGGAATCTTTATATATATATATATATATATATATATATATATATATATATATATATATATATATATATATATATTAATAATTTTATAATTAAAATAAAGTGTTTATTTTAATCTTGAAATTGGATTTCATGCAACATAAATTGCCCATTAAATGATATTCATATATATATATATATATATATATATATATATATATATATATATATATATATAGAATGATTTTATTTATTGATACGTATGGTGATATGTATGATAATAAATGGGATTGATTATGGACTATTGACCAATGTGATTGGATTTATTTTGGTTGGATGTTTGAATGAATGGGTTTTATTAAATGGGGTATGTGTACCTCGTCTTTTCTAGTTTTTTTCATGATGTAAATTCTATCTCTCTCCTATGTACTTCCCCTTGACTGCTGATCAAGGTTTCTATTTAAATTAAATAGTTTAATTGTATAGGATTAGTTAGAATTTTGAAGAACAGGAGATCAAGGAGCAAGGAGCGCTCGAAAACTCGTTTGTAATGGAGCCCGAGTTTAAATGTAATAGTTATATTTAAATGTTTATTCTTGCACCCTAGGGTTTGACCTTTTGGTTCACTTGATGGCTCTAGTGAACTAAACTAGAATAAAAGTCTATAATCAATCTGGGTAGAATATAGTATTTTATATGTGCATGCTAGTATAATATATATTATATATTATACAAACATGCTTCGCATGACGCGTATTTTATATATATATTTGCATGCGCGCTAAACAAGATGAGACTAATAATTACAAACCCCTCAATAAAATTATATTAAGTTGTAAAGTTCACAGATATTTGGAATATTGAACGTCGCCTTCTAGCATGATAAAAATAATAGAGCATTGAATATTTAATATGAGTTTCTTGTGCACACACAAGACGAGTATTTAATATTTGAGATGTTGTTTTTATTACATTTGATGTTTATAAGGAATTGAACAATACCGCGTTGTTGTGCACATACAATGGCTGTAGTTTTCTCTTCACTTATATGGAAAATATTAGGTATGACTTAACTAAAATCATTTTAGTTCGGATATGCACACACTTGACCATTATGATTTAAGAGAAAAAATATAAGGAGTTACATGATGATGTAATTGACAAGAGTTGTCTACATATTTATTTATATATAGTTTGTTGTGCACACACAAGGCTATATACATTTGAAATGAGATCCTTATTCTCACTAGCAAATCTTTAATTAGATATTGCCGAACTATATTCATAAGGGTAATATAGTTTGAAAAAAATAGTGGGAGATTCCAATATAAAATAAGACCTAATTTATTTTGGTAATTAATTAAATGAATATTTGCTAAAATATTATCTTTTTACATGCAGAATTTTGAAAATGTCACATTCACTAATTTCACTGCGTACCATACTTAATGCTAACAAACTGACCGGACCGAATTATACGGACTGGTTAAGGAATCTGAGAATTGTTCTCACTGCTAAAAAGATTTCTTATGTCCTAAATTCGCCTATACCTGCAAAAGTTACAGAAACAGCCTCTGAGGAAGAGATTGCTACTTTTAAACAGTGACAAGATGATGCATCAGTGGCTCAATGCATCATGCTCGCATCCATGAGTAACGAGCTTCAGTGTCAGCATGAAAACATGGATGCTCCTACTATGCTACTGCACCTTCAAGAGTTGTATGGTGAGCAAAATAGGACTGCTAGATATGAAATATCTAAGGAGCTCTTCCGATCTCGGATGACCGAGGGCACTACCGTTGAGACTCATGTCTTAAAGATGATCAATCTGATTGAACGTCTTGAACAACTTGCGTTCATCATTGATTGGGAGTTGAGTCAAGATTTAGTCTTGCAGTCACTCCCAAACACCTTCTCACAATTTGTTGTGAATTTTTACATGAATAAGTTAGATGTCAGCTTGCCTGAATTATTTAACATGCTGAAAACTGTTGAAGGTCACTTCCCATCTAAGAAGAACCATGTCTTATTGGTGGATGATTCTTCCAAGAAAAGGAAGAGGCCCAAGGTATCTTCTAAAAAAAAAGAAATCCAAGAAGGCTAAGGGAAAGGCGAAAGTGAAGGATCAAAAAAAATCTGATCCAGCTAGCAAAGGAATTTGCTACCATTGCAACAAGCCGGGTCACTAGAAGCGGAACTGCAAGGATTATCTTGTGGAACAAAGGCAGAAGAAGCTTGGAGAAGCTTCAAATCCTAATCAAGGTTTATTTATGATTGAAATTAATTTTTTTGAAAGTCAATCTTCTACTTGGGTATTGGATATCGGCTGTGGTTCTCACATATGTAATAATATGAAGGGACTGGTCAGAAGTAGAAAGCTGAGCAAGGATGAGGTCGTCCTACGAGTAAGAAATGGAGTAAAGGTTGCTGCATTAGCTGTAGGGACTTATTTTTAACACTTCCTACAGACAAGTCCATTAGTTTAAATAATTATTATTTTGTTTCGTCACTTATTAAAAACATTATTTCAATATTTGTATTGGATATGGATGGTTTTGACATTAGAATAAAGAACAATAGTTGTTCTATTTATAATAATAATGTTTTATATGGTGTTGGTAATTTACGAAATGGACTTTACATTCTTGACTTGCATGAAAATATACTTCAAATTGAACAAACTAAGAAAAGAAAAAGAGATGATGTTAATTATACCTATATGTGGCACTGTAGACTTGGTCATATTAATGAAGCAAGATTATCCAAGTTGTATAAAGATGGGCTCCTAGAGCTATCAGATTATGAATCATATCCAACTAGTGAATCTTGTCTCATGGGAAAAATGACTAAATCTCCTTTTAATAGAAAAGGAGAAAGAGTTACATAGTTGTTAGCGTTGGTACACACAGATGTATGTAGACCTATAACAACGAATTCACGAGGAGGGTAATATTATTTTATTACATTCACTAATGATCACTCAAGATTTGATTATGTGTATTTAATGAAATACAAATCTTAATCATTTGAAAAGTTCAAAGAGTTCAGAAGTGAAGTTGTGAGAGCCCCAAATCCAGGTCCCAAATCACCACGGATCTGGTATAATCATTCTATAACTATTTGCGGAAGATATAAACATAAATTGTTTATACAATACACTTTACACACTATTCTCCAAAATCGAGTAACCTTAACTTATACACAATTCATAAACTATCTAACACCTAACATTATTATCAAACTATACTATTACAAACTATTTGCGGAAGATATAAACATAAATTGTTTATACAATACACTTTACACACTATTCTCCAAAATCGAGTAACCTTAACTTATACACAATTCATAAACTATCTAACACCTAACATTATTATCAAACTATACTATTACAAACTAGCTGCACATTTTATCCCAAGCAGAACTTGGCATTATCCTTTTTCCTGTATCCGAACGCATTCGTCTTATCTGCAATGTTTATCATGATATAGCAAGGGTGAGCATGAAAGTTGTCCAGCAAGTTTAAATACAATCTAAGGATATATCATGACTGAAAGAGTCTGAATAATAGGTTGGCTATAATTCATCAATATAATTGAGAACTAGCACGGACAAACTTTTAACTGAACAAGTATTGAACATGAACAAATATATCTGGACCAACTAGTAATGAAGGTGATCAGTCTTTCATACCTGACTTATACATACAATATGTACAGAGTATAATTCCACATGACAATCAACAATGATTAAATATAAACATATCTGAATAAAACAACTCTTAGTAGATTTAAGTAAAACTTTTCTGAACTGTTGAGTACCGCTATGCAATTTAATAAGTTTTGTCTGAAGACCTATTATTAATAATATGTATTTTTAAGTTAGAATAATATCATCACAATATTTAAAAAAATAACCTAAACACATATAATATAAACCTACCAGTCTATACCACACATAACACCAAACCTCAAGTCAAACTATTGCAGTCTGAGTTGAGTTCAGTACAATTCTAACATCCCGACGGTCTAGTCGGACTTTTCTCGAGTTTAAGCTTAATTAAATTCTGCCTGAACACTTAACATTTTTCTTAAATAATTTATTATCAGTCAATATATATATATATATATATATATATATATATATATATATATATATATATATATATATATATATACTTGTAATAATTTTTAGATAACAACTACCTTTAATTCACTTAATATTATTAATCTTGATAATATTTAATTTACCTTTTAGTATTATTAGTTCACTAATAATACTTTTATTCGCTTACTAATCTTAATAATATTTTAATACTTTACTAATATTATTAATCCTCTTAATAATATTTTAATCATCCAATAATACTTAATTTACTATTATTAATCTTTTAATAATATTTTAATCTAAGATTAATATTTTAATCTAATATTATTAATCATTTAATAATAATTTAATCATTTATTAATGCTTAAATCAAATACTATTAACCATTTAATAATATTTTAATGAAATTTTAATCTTAATATTTTTATTTACTTAACAATATCATATTCTAATATTATTAATATCATAATAATATTTTAATAATTTATTAGATTAATAAACAATTTATTCTAATTGTTCACCCATTATTAAACCTCTTATTTAATATCAATAAAATGTCATAAATAATATTTCTTATTATAAATTACCAAAATACCTTAAAATAGTCATAATATTATATATTAGGAGTATTTAAGCATTAAAATCATATTTTTCCTATTTATGACATCATTTAACTAATTATTTTCTTTTATTCATAACTTAATCATTTTTAGGAAAAATAGTAAACTGATACCAAAAATTCTCATTTTCTAGATTTGGACAGTATATGACCCAACAATGATCCCCAAATTTTTCTAGTATTTTAGAAAATGATTTACTAATTTTAAAGTGCCCAAAACACTCGGATCTTGCTTCATTTTTTATAAATCGAGTTTTGTTCAGACAAATCTAAAATTTTCAGGGTATACTATCATAACATATATAAACCTGCTGTAAAAATTTCAGAATTTTCCAGTGTATACACAGTGAGAAATTTGAGTGTTAATATTTAGGATTCCTTTACGGAAATAGCAATTACGCACAACCTATAAATCGAAACGCGTCCGTTCTTTTTCCTACACGTAGATAACTTCTTAAGGTACCTCTGTGATTTTTTCTAAATTTTTAAAAGACTTGCAACTAATCAAAACAGCCTCAAGAAAAACAGGAATAGTAGCTATTTTAGGGTTTCAAAGTCTCAAAATACTATATGGACTGTTTTGGGGAAAATAGTCCCCATGGCTTCAATACTTGCTAGATTTGTGTCCTACCACTTGGGTTTACTAGATAACTCATGTATCTAGCACCCTCCTTCGAAGGATCACAAATCTAAGTTGTAAAACTTGAGTTATACAAGATTTAGTGGAAGAAAAACAAGGGTTTCACCCCTTGGAGAACATATGCTCATTTTCTTGCCCTAAACCTTTGATATAACACTCAAGATACTTAGTTCAATACATGATGATATGTAGAACTAGGGTATCTTGAGTATTAGTTCATCACCCAACAAAACTCAAGCTATAATATAAAGTAGAAGAAGATGATGAAGATTAGATTATACCTTAATTTAGTGGCAACCTTCCTTGATTTACCAAAGTAAGTAATGAACTTAGGATGCATCAAATAAACTAGCACACCTCTCTCACTCTCACAAAAACCGAACTCTCTCTCCTTCTTTTCTCTCTTGAATGCTACTAGCTTGGGAGAAAAAATAGAAGAAGAAGAATGAGAGAAAATGAATGTCTAGCAAATGAATGAGTGATATAACTATTATCCCCCTTATTTTTGTTATCCCATGGATAAAAGACTACACCTTATCTCTTCAATTAGCCTAATCATGTGATTAAGGATGCTTAATAGATTTGCAACCAATGGGAGATTGACACACATGTACTTATGTGTAAGATTTCTACTAATGGACATTGATTAGCATAATCTTCTTGCCATAAAAAGGCCTAATTGGCCGGTCCCCCCTTGCCCATTATATCTCCCAATTTGCTTTTATTTTAATACACAAATTTGATTAACCAAAAGTTTAAAATACCCTTAATCAAGTGGGCTAAGTATTGTTTTGCATTTTATTTCCTTTGGGCTTCTTCCTTAATTGTTTAAGGTAATGTAATAAACATAGTCTAACAATTTTAATATATGTTACCCAAATTATTTATTTAGGGTTTCCATTCCCAATCTTATGAAATTTAATTACTTATACATGTGACTTTAGCTCATAACCTAATTAGGTTTACAACAAATATATTTAAAATTATTAGTCACTTGAAATAACAAGATTATCCATTTAAGTTAGTATACATATTAAATACTAACATTTCTTTATTACCATAACCCTTAGGTTTTTTAATTGTCTCACCTAATGCATAATTAGGATATGAAGCTTTCATTTTTTAATGAAATCTATAAATGTATATATCCATAACTGTAGTATGTATGTTTATTGATCCATGCACCACTTGACATATGTTGTCACATATTAAATCATTGTATAATACAAAGTTTTAAATATCAATAATGTACATACATATATAGTGACTTAAAATTCACGGTTATTAACCCTTAGTATTTTCAAAAATAGAAAATTAATATTTCTAAATTGTAATTAGGATTCTCGAATTAAATTAAACTTTCCCATTCATAAATCGATCTTGTTAATTATGATTATTTTATCCCAATTTAAATTGCTAATTTAGCAATTAAGTCCACGATTTTACATTAGGTTTTTTGACAGAATAATTAGGGTTTAAAAATATAAAATTAGGGTTTGCTAATTAATTAAGCTTTACCCTAATTAATATTATAATTAATATCACTTAAGCATTATAATTATCCTTTAAATTCCTAGATTAGGGTTTCCAATTTTTGAATTAGGGTTTTAAATTCTCGAAACTGAAATTAGGGTTTCAGAACCTATTTAAGGGTTTCTTATCGGTCATTAGGGTTTTCTAACTGAATGTTGTTGTTCTTAATATATACTTGGGGTTTGACACTGATATAATTTATCTGGTTAACCCTTGACCCTTAACCACATTCTGAACACATACGTAACCATATACACAGAATATATTCACATATACACTTAATCCTGAATAATTCACCTAAATCCTTCACAGAATTTTGAAATCCTCAAAATTCCTTCTCAAAAATATCAAACGCATATACTCATTTTCTGTCTAAGTCTATCATTTGAACTTAAATCCATCATTTAAGATTTTTAAAAATTTTCTAAATTCTCGGGTTGTCATATTCACCCCTTCTTCTAAGAATTTCGTCCCAGAAATTCATCTTACACCAAACAGCTTACACCATTCACACATCATCACATGCTACCCAATACACCACTCACAAGAGTAAAAGTTTTCAAATTGCTGAGGGGTCATATAGACCATGAACACATAGTTTTAACGGTATTCATACCGCAAAACTTTACATTAATTGGTAGGTTTACAATCACAAAGAAGGTAAACTACCGTTGCTAGTACTTTAGGTGATTAGCCTATCGTCCTCTTACGTCATGCATAACGTATTAATCATGTCTAGCGAATATTTATGCTACTAGATAGGATTATTTATCCAAACAACATAGTTCACCTCAGTCTTATCATATGATTCTGCACCAAAACAATTTGGTTCGAAAAATTTCTTTCGATGAACACTTAGAGTTTTCATAAACATTAGTCTAGCTGAATCTAATAGCGTAGACTCATGTCAATAATTCAATTCAATCAAATTATTTAGGTGTAGCCAAACCCCGTTGGCAAATTAAACTTTTTGAAAACATTTTCGAGAATGACGTCATGATGCCGAACTGTATTAACAGTTCGTTTGAGGATTCTGTCATTGTATGACTTCGTCATAACACATCATACAATAGTGGAATAATAATTTTAGATCAAATTCACACTAAGTCTTCCTGTATTTACAACTTCATCACCTTTTTATCATCTTTGCATCAGGTTACATGGTAAATAAGTGATAAATAAAATATATTTTGATATTTCAAATCATATGCGTCTAGCCGAAATAAGTAGCATAGACTGTACT
Source organism: Panax notoginseng (assembly GCA_016801055.1). Taxonomy (NCBI): domain Eukaryota; kingdom Viridiplantae; phylum Streptophyta; class Magnoliopsida; order Apiales; family Araliaceae; genus Panax; species Panax notoginseng. The sequence continues at coordinate 57,804,334 of CM029015.1, forward strand.
TTAAACCGTTTTAAAAATGATTACGAGTCTACATTTTTTTTTAAAAGCACATAGTGCGTATTTAGCTTGATGTCAAAATTTTGAAGTCTAACATAGCTAGGAATTCTTAAAAACTTATGTCTCCACTAATAATCATTTGCTTAACAATATATCTATTCCTTTAATCCTCAATTCTCCATTCACACACAACTATACCCAGTTCGTCAAACCACACTTATGAGTTCATAAACTTGCCACAATCATATGAGTTTAAGAACTTACCCTAGTCAGACCTTTGGCGTCCATTCGCTGAGGGGTTCATAAACATTTCATATAACTATGAGTCAAGAATGTCACATAAGTATGAGTTTTAAGAACTCATACTTTACCCTATATTCTATACCCACGACCTATCTATCTGTTATATACATGAGAAAGGAATCACCCTCTTAACATGCATATAGCAAATAGCGCAACACAAATATTTCAATGATTATCAATGCCAGAAACTAAGTGGTTTCTACACCAAGTACAATTCCCCGCCCATACAAGGAATCATATAACTCAGCTGCCGACATGAGTCCTCAATTGAAATCCCCACCTAATCTTAACTCCCTTCTCAATACGAATTTCATTTAATCCGTAATCATAATCCTTTTCTGAATCTGTACCAATTCACACAACAATCTTGCTGTAAACTTTTTAATCATCAGATTGATTCTTCTCCCTGCTATCACCTTATCAGATCATGGGGTGATCTCATCGTATATATTACGATTTATTTCTATGTCTTGATCGTTTTGTTTTACGATCTCCTATCCCTGAACTTTTAGTCTTTTTGACTCGATCTATTAATCACTACTGTTTAACTTTATTATCAGAGTTAGGGAACTCTGTATCTTTATAACTCGCTGAGATTCATCTTTGAATCTTACCGACCAACTAACTCTATATGAGTTAGATCTTATCCTAATCACTGCGGTTATTGGTCTCAATTATTCCCACCTAAGGTATATAACCAACAGCTTTGATACCAACTGTGAGAGCCCCAAATCCAGGTCCCAAATCACCATAGACCTAGTATAATCATTCTATAACTATTTGCGAAAGATATAAACATAAATTGTTTATAAAATACACTTTACACACTATTCCCCGAAATCGAGTAACCTTAACTTATACACAATTCATAAACTATCTAACACCTAACATTATTATCAAACTATACTATTACAAACTACCTGCACATTTTATCCCAAGCAGAACTTGGCATTATCCTTTTTCCTGTATCCGAACGCATTCGTCTTATCTGCAATGTTTATCATGATATATCAAGGGTGAGCATGAAAGTTGTCCAGCAAGTTTAAATACAATTTAAGGATATATCATGATTGAAAGAGTCTGAATAATAGGCTGGCTATAATTCATCAATATAATTGAGAACTAGCACGAACAAACTTTTGACTGAACAAGTACTGAACATGAACAAATATATCTGGACCAACTAGTAATGAAGGTGATCAGCCTTTCACACCTGACTTACACATGCAATATGTACAGAGTACAATTCTACATTGCAATCAGCAATGATTAACCATAAGCATATATGAATAAAATAACTCTTAGTAGAGTTAAGTAAAATTTGTCTGAACCGTTGATTACCGCTATGCAATTTAATAAGCTTTGTCTGAAGACCTATTATTAATAATATGTATTTCTAAGTTAGAATAATATCATCACAGTATTTAAAAAAATAACCTAAACACATAACACTATCAGTCCATACCACACATAACACCTAGTCTCAAGTGAAACTATTACAGTCCGAGTTGAGTTCGGTACAATTCTAACATCCCGACGGTCTAGTCAGACTTTTCTCGAGTCTAAGCTTAATTAAATTATGCCTGAACACTTAATAATTAGCTTAAATAATTTATTATCAGTCAATATATATATATATATATATATATATATATATATATATATATATATATATATTATAGACTTGCAATAATTTTCGTATAACAACTACCTTTGATTCACTTAATATTATTAATCTTGATAATATTTAATTCACCTATTAGTATTATTAGTTCACTAATAATACTTTTATTCGCTTACTAATCTGAATAATATTTCAATATTTTACTAATATTATTCATCATCTTAATAATATTTTAATCTAAGATTAATATTTTAATCTAATATTATTAATCATTTAATAATACTTTAATCATTTATTAATGTTTAAATCAAATACTATTAACCATTTAATAATATTTTAATGAAGTTTTAAGCTTGATATTTTTATTTACTTAACAATATCATATTCTAATATTATTAATATCGTAATAATATTTTAATAATTTATTAGATTAATAAATACTTTATTTTAATTGTTCACCCTTTATTAAACCTCTTATTTAATATCCATAAAAGGTCATAAATAATATTTCTTATTGTAAATTACCAAAATACCCTAAAATAGTCATAATATTATATATTAGGAGTATTTAAGCATTAAAAACATATTTTTTTTATTTAAGACATCATTTAACTAATTATTTTCTTTTATTCATAACTTAATCATTTTTAGAAAAAATAGCAAACTGATTCCAAAAATTCTCATTTTCTGGATTTGGATAGTATACGACCCAACAACGATCCCCCAATTTTTCTAGAATTTTAGAAAATGATTTACTAATTTTAAACTGCCCAAAACACTCGGATCTTGCTTCATTTTTCATAAATCGAGTTTTAATTAGACAAATCTGAAATTTTCAGTGTATACTCTCATAACATATATAAACCTACCGTAAAAATTTCAGAATTTTACAGTGTATACACAGTGAGAAATTCGAGTGTTAATATTTAGGAGTCCTTTACGGAAATAGCTATTACGCACAACCTATAAATCGAAACGCGTCCGTTCTTTTTTCTACACGTAGATAACTTCTTAAGCTACCTCTGTGATTTTTCCTAGATTTTTAAAAGACTTGCAACTAACCGAAACAGCCTCAAGAAAAATAGGAATAGTAGCTGTTTTAAGATTTCAAAGCCTCAATATACTATGTAGACTGTTTTGGGGAAAACAGTCCCCATGGCTTCAATACTTGCTAGATTTGTGTTCTATCACTTGGGTTTACTAGATAACTCATGTATCTAGCACCCTCCCTTTGATGGATCACAAATCCAAGTTGTAAAACTTGAGTTATACAAGATTTAGTGAAAGAAAAATACGGGTTTCACCCCTAGGAGAACATATGCTCATTTTCTTGCTCTAAACCTTTGATCTAACACTCAAGATACTTAGTTCCATACATGATGATATGTAAAACTAGGGTATCTTGAGTATTAATTCATAACCCCAATAAAACTCAAGCTATAATACAAAGTAGAAGAAAAAGATGAAGATTAGGTTATACCTTGATTTAGTCGAAACCTTCCTTCATTTACCAAAGTAAGTAATGAACTTAGGATGCATCAAATAAACTAGCACACCTCTCTCACTCTCACAAAAACCGAACTCTCTCTCTTTCTTTTCTCTCTTGAATGCTACTAGCTTGGGAGAAAAAATAGAAGAAGAAGAATGAGAGAAAATGAATGTCTAGCAAATGAATGAGTGATATAACTCTTATCCCCCATATTTTTATTGTCCCATGGATAAAAGACTACACCTTATCTCTTCAATTAGCCTAATCACGTGATTAAGGATGCTTAATAGATTTGCAACCAATGGAAGATTTACACACATGTACTTGTGTGTAAGATTTCTACTAATGGACATTGATTAGCATAATCTTCTTGTCATAAAAAGGCCTAATTGGTCGGTCCCCCCTTGCCCATTATATCTCCCAATTTGCTTTTATTTTAATACATAAATTTGATTAATCAAAATTTTAAAATACCCTTAATCAAGTGGGCTAAGTATTGGTTTGCATTTTATTTCTTTTGGGCTTCTTCCTTTATTGTTTTGGGCCATATAATAAACATAGTCTAACAATTTTAATATATGTTACCCAAATTATTTATTTAGGGTTTCCATTTCCAATCTTATGAAATTTAGTTACTTATACATGTGACTTTAGCTTATAACCTAATTAGGTTTACAAGAAATAGGTTTAAAATTATTAGTCACTTGAAATAACAAGATTATCCACTTAAGTTAGTATACATATTAAATACTAACATTTCCTTATTACCATAACCCTTAGGTTATTTAATTGTCTCACCTAATGTATAATTAGGTTACGAAGCTTTTATTTTTTAATGAAATCTATAAATATATATATATATCCATAACTATAGTATATATGTATATTGATCCATGCACCACTTCACATATGTTGTCACATATTAAATCGTTGTATAACACAAAGTTTTAAATATCAATAATGTACATACATATATAGTGGCTTAAAATTCATGGTTATTAACCGTTAGGGTTTTCAAAAATAGAAAATTAATATTTCTAAATTGTAATTAGGATTCTCGAATTAAATTAAACTTTCCCATTCATAAATCGATCTTGTTAATTAGGATTATTTTATCCCTATTTAAATTGCTAATTTTGCAATTAAGTCCATAATTTTATATTAGGGTTTCTAACGAAACAATTAGGGTTTAAAAATTTATAATTAGGGTTTGCTAATTAATTAAGCTTTACCCTATTTAATATTGTAATTAATATCACTTAAGCATTATAATTATCCTTTAAATTCCTAGATTAGGGTTTCTAATTTCTGAATTAGGGTTTCGAATTCCCAGAACTAAAATTAGGGTTTCAGAACCTGTTTTAGGGTTTCTTATCAGTCATTAGGATTTTCTAACTGAACGTTGTTGTTCTTAATATATACTTGGTGTTTGACACTGATATAATTTATCTGGTCAACCCTTGACCGTTGACCACATTCTGAACAAATACATAACCATAAACACAGAACATATTCACATATACACTTAATCCTGAATAATTCACCTAAATCCTTCACAGAATTTTTTAATCCTCAAAATTCCTTCTCAAAAATATCAAACGCATGTACTCATTTTCTGTCTAGGTCTATTATTTGACCTTAAATCCATCATTTAAGATTTTTAAAAATTTTCTAAATTCTCGGGTTGTCACAGAAGTAGAGAAACAAACGTGCAAAAGTATTAAGATTCTTCGATCAGATCAAGGTGGTGAATACTTAAGTAGTGAGTTTCTAAATTATCTCAAATAAAATGGTATAATCCCACAATGGACTCCACCAGGGACACCACAACTGAATGATGTATCTGAAAGGAGAAATCGAACACTGTTGGACATGGTTCGTTCCATGATGAGTTTTACCGATCTTTCGATGTCATTCTGGGGATATGCCCTAGAAGTGGCTACATATCTACTAAATAAGATTCCCTCCAAATCCATCCCTAAGACTCCATATGAGATGTGGACATGGAGGAAACCTAGTCTTACGCATGTTAAGATTTGGGGATGTCCAGCTTATGTGAAAAGGTTTCAAAATGATAAGCTTGGGAAAAGATCTGATAAGTGTATTTTTGTGGGATATCCTAAAGAAAGTTTAGGATATTATTTCTACAATCCTACTGAACAAACGGTGTTTGTTGCCAAATATGCTGCCTTCTTGGAAAAGGAGTTTATCATTGAAGGGGCCAGTGGGAGGAAAATAGATCTTGAAGAAATTCAAGAACCACAAACCACTACAGATCAAATGGATGAACCTGTCCAAGTAGAGATTCCTTCTGTACCACACCTTATTCGTAAATCTGGAAGAGTACCAAAGATACCTGATAGGCATGGACTTGTCATAGAAGATGAAAATGAGGTACACATCATAGATGATGATGATCCATTGAATTAAGAACATGCTATGAGTAGTAAAGACTCAGAGAAGTGGCAAGAAGCCATGAAATTCGATATGGACTCCATATATGAGAACCAAGTACGGACTTTGGTTTCACCACCTAAAGGCATTAAGCCTATTGGGTGTAAATGGGTCTTTAAAAGAAAGACTGGAGTAGACGGCAAGGTAGAGACCTATAAGGCCCGGCTGGTCACAAAAGGTTTCAAACAAAGACAAGGAGTTGACTATGACGAAACCTTCTCACCAGTAGCAATGCTCAAGTCCATTCGGATTTTTCTTGCAATTACAGCTTACCATGACTACGAAATCTGGCAAATGGATGTGAAAAATGGCCTTCCTCAATGGGAAACTTGAGGAGGATGTGTATATGATATAGCCAGAGGGTTTGTTTGAAAGGTTGGAACAAATTAACTATATAAGCTACAACGATCCATTTATGGATTGAAGCAAGCTTCTCGTAGGTGGAACATTCGTTTTGATGAGACAATCAAAGAGTTTGATTTTATTAAAAATGAAGATGAACCATATGTCTACAAGAAGGTTAGTGGGAGCGTTGTTTCATTCCTTGTATTATATGTTGATGATATATTACTGATAAAGAATTATATTCCTATGCTATAATCAATTAAAATATGGTTATCTAAACACTTCTCCATGAAGGACTTGGGAGAAGCATCCTATATTTTGGGGATAAAGATCTATAGAGATAGACCTACAAGGATGCTTGGCTTGTCCCAAGGAACGTGCATTGACTCGATGCTAAAGAGGTTTAACATGGAAGATTCCAAAAGAGGTCTCATGCCGATGAGCCATGGAATACATCTCTCCAAGAAACTGGCCCCAAAGGCACCTAAGGAAAGAGACCGTATGAGTAAGATTCCTTATGCTTCAGCAATAGGATCTATCATGTACGGTATGATATGTACTAGACCAGATGTCGCTTATGCACTTAGTGTAACAAGCAGATATTAGTCGAATCCAGGAGAAGAACACTGGAAGGCAGTGAAAAATATCCTAAAGTACTTAAGAAGAACTAAGAATGTATTTCTTATCTACGGTGGGTCTGAATTGAAACTAGAGGGCTTTACAGACTCAAGTTTTCAAACAGACCAAGATAACAGTAAATCTATTTCAGGGTATGTGTTTACCTTAAACTGTGGCGCAGTGAGTTGGAAGAGTTTCAAACAGCAAACAGTTGCTGATTCAGTGACATAGGCAGAGTACATAGCTGCAAGTGAAGCTGTAAAGGAAGCTGTTTGGATGAAGAAGTTCATTACCGAACTTGGTGTGGTTCCTAGCATTACAGGATCAGTGCCTTTATTCTGTGACAACACTGGAGCTATTGCGCAAGCTAAGGAACCCAAGTCTCATCAGAAATCTAAACACGTGTTGTGGCGATTTTATTTGATCAAAGAGATCATTGAAAGATGAGACGTCACCCTGGAGCATGTGGACTCTCAAGACAATATTAAAGATCCATTTACTAAAGCGTTAACACAACAGTAGTTTGATCGTCACTTAGAGAAGATGGGTATGAGATACCACATCGATTAGCTTTAGTGGAAGTGGGAGATTGAAAGTAGTATACATACAAGCCAATCATGTATGATGATAAATCATATACTTTGTAATCAATCTTATTTATTTATTAATAAAAGAATTATTTATTAAAGGCATTTATCATCTACATGGTGATGTTTTAATAATATGTGATAAACCCATAGTTTTAAGCAATGCTTTTAGAATCATGATGAGATCATGCTAATGAGATCTAAATTCTTAGATAGCTTAAAACTAAAATGTTCCCAATCAATGGATTACTAAAAAGGGGATTAGTGAATCTGGATAGATTGGTAGGTACGTTGCTTGCTCATTAGATGAGGATAATTGATCCTATGATCATTTATGTGGAGACACTAAAGCAAGTATGGAGGTGCTTATTAGAGAATAAGTTCACTGAACGTGACTCACTGGAATACCTAATGAAGTTTTACTTATATGTCAATAGAAATTTCTATAGTGATAGTAGTACAAATGATCCTTAGACTTGACATCATCATAGTATCTTATATATAATGAATTGCACTTTGACTTATTTCTTAAGACTGTTAGAGTATATCAAAGGTTATGCTTGGGTGTAATAAGTTATATATGAAGATAGTGAATGATCAATAAAGAATCTACCACTTCTAGTAAAAGAAGAGAAATATCCTATGTGATTCGATAAATGACAACCCAGGAATCTTTGGCCAAGGTGGAATGAAATTAGAAAGTATTTTCTAATTTACATTCATTAGGAGTTGTGCATTTAGGAATCGAAATACATATAATTAAATAAAATAAGACTTGACAGTAATTCCATGTCTTATATTTAATTTGGACATTGTATGGTGGAAGGATTGAATTGTATGGTAACTATTAACTCAAAGGTTCTTTTATGATTAATGTTAAAATTTATATTATCTTGAAAGTCGTTGATCGCTAGGGAAGCTTATCCCTTTTATAGGATAAATATTATTTATTTAAATAAATTAATCGTTTAATTTATTTATTTAAATAAGATTAGAATTGTTCTAATTGATTTATTCACAACCGGTTTAATATAGAGAACCTAAAGGGTCACACTATAGAAGGAAGAATAATTATTTAAGAAGTTAATGGCATAATCGTAATAATATGTTAAGTATATTTAATTTAATCTATGGTGATAGAATAAATTAAATAGCTTAATATTTATTATTTAATATTTTAAAAATATTAAATATAAATTAATAAGAGGAGTCTTATTAATATTATTACAATTATTATTATTTTAATTTCTAAAAGAGTTTAAGAATTAATTTAATATAAGTACTCTCATTTATTCCTAATAGGATTAGGAGAGAAAATTAGTTAAAGGAATTTAACTAACTATCCCTAATAAGATTAAGGAGCTCATTTAATTAAAAGAGTTTAATTAAATAAATAATACCTTATTTTAATTAAATAGGGTTACCTGATATCTTTATAAGAGGAGTCTTATATCAGATATCAAGACATACATAATTCCAATTGTTGGAGAGCACACCCCCTTTTTCTATAGAGATGGTAAAAACTAGGGTTTAAGCCAATACACCCTTCTTCTTGAAAATTATTCTTCCTTTGTGGATCACCTCTAGAGGCCATACACTTGGGTGGTTAACATTAATCAAAGGAAGGAATCAGCCCGGAGATTCAAGGAGATTGCGGAGAAGTATGAGGTGAACTCGTACCTGGGGAAGCTTATATCTACAAGGGTATGATTTCATAACTTCTTGTTCTTCGTTTTAATTAATAATATGCATAAAGGATGATTCGGGTAATTGGTTTGTGAAAAATTTTAAAATTTGATTTTATTTTGCTTCCGTTACTTTTGCAATTTGATTGCTACTTTGATTTTCACAAAACCTAACACTTATATTATGGTTAACCTCTTTTTTCTCTTGGCTTTCTGATAGTTGAGTGAAAAACTGCCTTGTTTTCTGATGTTGGCGTACTATCAGCTTAGCCAGCAGATTTACTTGATTCTGGATCGTCTCTAATTTTTTCATTACTGGCATACTCTCCTCTGAGTTTTCCCACTCTAGGACATTTGTTCTATGCCTTTGGGGGTATTCCTCCACCCTTCGTACGTACTTACAATTCGAATACATTTCAGTGCTTCCTGACCCGATCATGTTTACTTCTTCCGTATCATGCTGCAACGGAGGGTTGGTGTTGACATTTTGTTGATCGGGTTGTTGGACCACAATACTGCCACTTTCGGTTACATTTTTAATCTTATGCTTTAAGGACCAACAATCTTATGTATCATGTCCTGGAAACCCTGAGTGATAAACACATCTCTGGCTTGGATTGTATCTTTTACTCCCTGGTTCCAGAGGTGGAGCAAGTTCGGTAATTTTCTTGTGATCTATTAATATCGCCAATACATTTTCAAGGGAATCGCCCAGTGGAGTGAACACCCGATATTCCGTTCTTTCAAATTTTCTTTTCCTGTCCTGGTATTGGTTTAATGCAACCTGTTGTTGAGATGGCAGATTGTCTTGTTTTTCAAAATGAGGGGACTGTAGTTTGGTCTCCTAGTTTGCCACTGTACAACAAGGGATACATCTTCATCGCCTTTATCGGGTACCCCTTTGGGATCACTCGCATACTTGCCAGCCTATATATGTTTGGCAATTGGTTCCAAGGCAGGGAAGACTTTAATCTTTCCTGCCTTCAAGCCCATCTCTGCCATTTCGCCGTATTTGATCATTCTGAAAATCGCTTTCCTATGCCTGCTAGGATCCTCTCATAGTAGGGAGCCTCTTGGATATCAATAAATGTCATTACCATCTCAGTTTCTATCATTGATGGAATGACTTGCGCTGCTAGATGTCTCCACCTTTGGGCATATTCTCGAAAAGATTCAGTACTTTGCTTTTTAACTTTAGTCACTTGGTATCGATCCGGTGCCATTTTTGACTGAAAACTGTGCTAATTTAGAAAGGCGTGGGCCAATTCTTCCCAGTTGTGGATTTTAGCATAGCCTCTCCAGTGAGACTCTTCTGAAAAAGTTGCATTCTAAGGCTTTCATCTTCAGCATAAGACCCCAGTTCGCTAATGTACACTTTTAGGTGTGTATAAGGATCGCCTGCCCCATTGTATTTTTCAAACTCTAGAATTTTGAATTTGTCAGGATATCGAGTCCCTGAGAGTATGCAAAGATCTTAATAGGTGACACTTCCATAGTTTCCAGTCCCTTTGATTGATCAGATGGTTTCCTCCATTTGTTGGACTTTCTTTCTTATATCACCAATTTCTCGATCATCCCTGAGTTTTGTGATTTCAGGGGTTTTGTTGGTTCCTTTATTAGAATGAGGTTCAGGTATCTGGTTTTCCATCTTTTTGTCAATACCCCGACTGCCCCTGGTGTGAATGACTCTGGTTGAGTAGGCATTGTCTGGCCCTGAGTATTTTTACTTTATTCTTTTAGAAAGACAGCTGATTCTGCTATCTGATTCCTTAATTTCTTGAACTCCTCTCGAGAGATAGTAGTAGGATCAAGTGGGGAACTTGTAGCCATGTCTGACTGTGGGCTTAATGCCTTTTTGGACTTTTAACGAGAACCAGGACCAATTGCTTCCCTACAAAAAGACTTACGTAGTTTAGTCTTAGGGAATGTGGAAATGTTACACGCTATGTAATGTGTCTATTTTTAGGAGTATTATCCTGCAAAATGGAAGCCAGTTGTTTGTATGACAAGATAGCATGCCAGATAAAAGGGAATGCATGTACACGTTCATTCATATTTTCCATTACATTAAGATTGACATGGAAATGAAATTACAAGTATTTGTAATTACACATAATTAAAATCGAAAAGTATGAAGAGACTTTCCTTCACATTTGATTTATCAGAGGTTGACCTATCTTAGGCTACTCTCGCGGGTTTTTGACATGAAGGTTCCCAAATCATCGCAATTTACTTGACTGGACGTTAATCCGGCCTTTCAACTGGAGCGAATTTGGGTGGTGCCTTTCCTGAGCCTCGTTGGAATTAGTCTTCCTATGAGTCCAATAATCAAATACCGACAGGATAGCCTCATGGTGGAGGAACCACACAACATACATTCACATACAACGTGTCTCACCTTATGGAAATGATGACATGTACGAAACACTAATATCACAAGAAGATATGGTGTGAAGCACTAAGTGAAATAAGTAAATGCATTCGTACACATTCATTCCAATGTAAATGCAACATGTCGACGTCGGGATTTTATTTGTCCCTTTTCTGTTCTTGTTCTTTGGTGTTCTTATGTTAGGTGAGATTTGTTTAAAAAAATAAGTTGTGAAAAGGTCTGACATTTATATGTCGACGATTTGACTGTAAGAGTCGCGAGTTGGTTTTTTAAATGGTTGTACCAACACAACCGAGAAAAGGTTTGCACATTGACCCAGTGATGTGACACTGCTAAAAGGGTCTGCGAAACTGAGATTCATTAGGGTCCGAGAAATTTCTTATGCGGAGGGAAGGTGTTACGCACCCCCCCCCGACATCCGTGTTGCCACGATTACCGCCACTTTTCAGGAAACTGTTATATAAATGTGTGTGTGTGGGTCAATGTGCAGTTATTTAGAAGTAGTGCTATGCCTCGTTCGCACCTATATACAAAGGGTTTGGATTTATATAAGATTCAATGTTAAACAAGATATAGCAGTGATGTTTTATAAAAAGAGGTTTTTCAAACCATCATGCTCAATAGTAATTGAGGTATTTGATACTTCTATTTAATTATACGTTCGGCTTGATTGCTTTTATTTTCGAGACGCGAAGCATCTTCGAGAAAATAATGTACAAAGTAGTGCCAAACTCCTTGTGCGCATGAGAGCCATCTAAGGACATTTGAACACTGTTCATAATATACAAGCCATATACAGCTGAAAATGTCCATCACGGGAACCGAATCTAGATTCAGTAGACTGAATCTGTGGTCACATGATTCCTAGGCTCACATGATGTAGCAATTTATATAAAAAGCTGTGAACAGTTATATATTTAAAAGATGTAAATATATATATACAGACTTGATTAACTACCACAAAGCACATCTACGGGGGATCAGAAATGTAAATATATAAAAGCGGAAAATATATATATGTGTAGACAATCAACCACCACGAAGCACCTCCATGGGGGGATTGTAAATATAAATAAAGTATAAAAACCTAATCAACCACCACGAAGCACCTCCATAGGGGATTGGAAATGTAAATATAGCAATAAAAATCAATCAACCACCAAGAAGCACCTCCATGGGGGATTGAAAATATAAATAAAGCAATAAAACGATCAACTTTCTTGAAGTAAACTCCAGGCGGGACAAAATATAAATAAAGTTGTAAAAGCGATCAACCGCCACGAAGTAAACTCCAGGCGGGACGAAATGTAAATAAAATAGTAAAAGGCCACGAAGTAAACTCCAGGCCAGACTGAAATGTAAATATATATATATATATATATATATATATATATATATATATATATATATACAAAGAGAAATAAGAGCCACAGACCAAAGTCCGGGCATATACACGCTACATGACTTTGAACGTGAAGAACTGTGCGTGCACAGTAGTGGAGAACAGCTTTAAAGTGTGTAAGAAGGCTTAAAGTGGACTGCCAAAGAAGACTTCAATGACTTTAAATGGATGAACACTCGGCTCCTGCCGGTAAAAATATAACAATATATGAGCTCACAAGTGTTTAAAATGAGAAAGCACTCAGTTTGTAGTGTGTACAGAGCAAATTGGACATGGTTTCCTCGCTTTTTTTCTTGCAAATATGGCCACCCCAAGCCCTCTATTTATAGAGGGGGGAGCCGCAGGTGTACCTGCAGCTACCCGGGGTGTCCCGGGCAATGTGGGTCCCGCCGTCTCGAACTACGTACACTCGAACAACGCATTGTTTGCTCGAACCTTCATAACTTTCAATCCATGAGTTCAATGGAAGCGTGCCATACCATTCCAGAAAGATCTTTCTGAGAGCTACACAATGATATAGGATTTACCCTTTTTCGACTTCGGAAAGATGGGTCTATGACCAAAATAACATTTCCAAGTTTTCATCAGGTAGTCCGTTGAGCCGTTTTACGTAGTTTGCGCTTGGAAGTTAAGATATGGTTCTTGTGTTAGAGTTAGTGCCCTATAGGCCAATTATTTGATATAATTGCTTAACATTTCGATATTATATTTGATTGAATAAATGAATGATTTTATTATAGTTTTATTTACTGCATTTATAAATGTTAACATAATAAAATTCCTTAGAATAGTGATACAAATTATATAGTTTCAAGTATGTGACTTGAACATGAGATTATATAATTACAATTAGTATCATTGCTCTTAAATATCCCTAGTCGAGTATCATTGTTGATGGGATAACAATGATGCATTGAGACTAGTATGTGGATTGACTGATGACTAAATGTCATTGGTTATAAATAAATGAGATATTAAGTCAATGCATAGGTACATGTTAGAGAACGATGTACTAGACAGTCCCACCATGAGAATTCTATGTGGAGCATTATACGAAGTGTCATTAGCGATTCTCATAGTGACAATAATGTAATGATCCTCCGACCTGAAATCACTATATTACTACACGGGAATTTATGTACTTTGATTTCATCAGAAGTCACCTTTAATAGGGTGGACAATAAAGATGATTATTGGGTACATCATGAATCGTGTGAGGAATATGAGTGATCTAGATGGAATTTAACCCTCCTATACATTAGGGGTGATATCGATAGGCCTCTTGATTGAGTAGGACTATGAAATGCATGGCCATGCTCAAATAGTGATTTGTTTCATATAGTGTACTCATTAATCAAGAAAACTCAGATTAAATTATGAAGAGTATGACAAATTCCATTACTCGAGTTTAATCTAAGATATCAAGGTTAAAAGGATTAAATTACATTGAAACATTGGTCACGAAAATGTTGCATCGAATCATCGATCTTATTATTATTTAGGTAGTAGTGATGCATTACTAGATGCCGCTTACTGTTTATAATGTTATAATATGATTTTAAAATTATTGTCAACGTAATAATAACCTATAGGATCACACACAAAGAACGTAATTAAAAGAGAATTAATTTAAATTATAAAGATTTAAATATGTCAATATGATTGATAGAATTTAAATTACGGATTTAAATTAAAAGGATAATTTATATATAGGTATATTAATTAAGATATATATATATATATATATATATATATATATATATATATATATAAATTCGGATTTTATTTTAATTAGATTAGGGTTTTGATTAATTCCTATTAACCACTATATATATGATATATAGCAGGCATTTTAGGTAACGAATCAAAACCTAAAAAAAATCCTAGCCGCTCTTAGAGAGAGACTGGAGAGAAATTTCGACAATCCATTCCTTTAGTGGCTAGTACCGCAACTACCTTCAATTGTAGAATTGTGCGACGGTTCGCGTGCATTCGTGTGGATATCGTAAAGGCGTAGTTCTTTCGGATTGCGTTGGAGATTCGATGTGGTTTAAAAGTTTTCTATAAACGATATAATTTCTAACCACTGAATTAATTATTTTTCACATGGATCATGTGTTGGGTTTCGGGAATTGCTTTATAAATTTTTATATTCTGCTGTGCGTTTTTGTGCCGAAACCCTACAGTGGTATCAGAGCTACTTGCGAAACGATTAATTCATATTTCGTGTTTTATTGTTTTCGATATATATGATATATGATGTTACAATTTTACCGATTTGAAATTGATTATATTGTTTTTGATATATGTGATATATGATGATACAATTTTGCCGATCTGAAATTGAATATATGATATTCTATTTGTCGACAAATTCTGGTATTATGAATATCAGTAATAGATATGCATGTATTTGATGTTCTGTTAATTGTATCTTAAATGGCGTAATAACAGTATACAACTTATGTTCTAATTGGATTAGAAGCATGAAGATTCGGTTTAATATGATTAATTGAAACTAGACACATATGATATGTACTGGGTGTTTTGGTGGATTAAAATATATGATTCTGAAACAGTTTCAGAGATTCGTACAGAAAAATTCTACAATACAGATTGTAGTTCGAAAAAAAATTCTAGGGTCGCTGCCCCCGACCCCGCCAGGGGGGAGACCCCCCCATCGTAGCGCACGATGGTCGTGACCCCAATATTTGATATATAGTTTTCTTTAATTATATATACACTGTTATGTGCTTATTGTGATATGCATGGTGCACAGTTATGGCCTTTTGACCCATAGGTTAGTGGTTTTTGGTTTTAAAATACGGCTTGCATGTCGTGCCTTTCTATAAATTCTAATGTAATATTCTCTTCTCATCTAAATCCCCTCGAATGTAACTCGGGGCTTCTTTATGTCATGTAATAATCTATAATCGATGAAGATGACAAGATGGAGAACACGATGGAAAGATGATGATGGAGAGGAGGCACTTGCATGAGGAAGATCCAAGGAAGCTACTATTTTAAGATCTTTTACCACCTTAGATTGACCTTTAATCTTTCATTAGCTTGAAAAGATTGACAGTGGATTGGGCCATAACTGTGACACATTTAATTTTGCACTTTATTTATGCTTGTATGTGATATGATATGATAAATAATGTGCATGCTTAATAAAATTAAATTTGGTGAGATCTAAATTACTTTATAAAATCCCTCAATAAATTATTTAGTCTAAATCAGATGCCTTCCAATGAATAACACTCATCAAGACCTTGATTAATAGATGTAGGTTTGCCAAAGAAAAGTACCCTATTTATCTAGGTAAGATGCGATAGGATAATTGTGATATCCAAACTGTTAAAATCATTGGCCCCGACTTAACTAAGTTATCTCAATAGGAGTGTGGACTTAGAGGCATGGAGTTTGGTAGGTACCATTAGATGGACTATAAACAAATGTTGTTTACCAAACTATCCAGGAGTTATATATGATATAATTGACAAAGGGTTATCTACCTAAATAATTATGTTTTGAGAGAATAGCCAAAGCTAACTTAAGTCATAATGAAATATGGATCTTGGCTCACTAGAAAGATTTAATAGAAAATTCTTTCCGAATTAATGGTGAGGGCTATTAATTTGAATAAAATAGTGGGAGGTATATTTTGAATATACTATTATCAATTACATAATATCAACTCTACAATTTGACTTATTATTTTTTGCACTTATAAATTGTAGATATCAATGCCAAACAACAACACAAGTAGTCTTTCACTACGATCAGTCCTTGAGAAGGGCAAGCTGAGTGGAATTAATTTCCTTGACTGGCATATGAACTTAAGGATTGTCCTCAAACAAGAGTGTAAGGTATATGTCATTGAAAAGCCCATTCCTGCAGCACCAGCTGATACTGTACGACGTACAGAGCATGATGCTTACAAGAAGCATCAAGATGATGCTTTGGACGTAAGTTATCTCATGCTAGCAACTATGAACACTGAGCTTCAGAAGCAACATGAGTTGATGGATGCTTATGAGATGATCGAGCATCTCAAGTAATTGTTCGAAGAACATGCTAGACAGGAAAGGTATGATGCAAGCAAAGCGTTGTATCACTGCAAGATGGGTGAACATGATCCAGTTAGTCCACATGTGCTGAAAATGATTGGGTATATTAAGTACCTTGATAGGTTGGGTTTTCCAATCAATCTGGAAGCCCAAATTAATCTTGTTTTGCAATCTTTGAACATCAGCTACTCTCAATTTGTTATGAATTATCTAATGAATAAAATTGAGAGCCCACTTACTGAGTTGTTGAGCATATTAAGAACTGCCAAGAAGAACATGAAAAAGGCAGGACATGCTCCCATAATGATGGTGCAAAAGGGGAATGCTAAAGGAAATTGGAAAGGCAAGAAGAAGATAGGATTTAAATCTGGTGCCAAACCCAATTCCAAAACTAAACAGACTTTAAAACATAAAGGTGGGGTGGCTAAAGAAGGTGATTGTCACTTTTGTGGAAAACCTAGACACTGAAAGAGGAATTGTCACACTTATTTGGAAGAAGTGAAGAAAAGTAAAGGAAGTGCGACTTCTGATTCAGGTATATATGTTATAGAAGTCAACTTGTCTACTTCTACATCATGGGTATTGGATACTGGATGTGGTTCTCACATTTGTTGTAATGTGCAGGAACTTCGAAGGAGTAGGACTTTAGCAAAAGGAGAAGTTAACCTACGAGTTGGGAATGGAGCAAAAGTTACTGCACTAGCCGTAGGAACATATCATTTATCTTTACCCACTAGGCTAGTATTAGAATTAGAAGATTGTTATTATGTGCCTGCTATAAGAAAAAAACATTATTTCTGTTTCTTGTTTGGACAAGAAAGGTTTTTCATTTATAATAAAGAACAATCATTGTTCGTTTTACTTAAATGATATATGCTATGGTGTTGCACAATTATTTAACGATCTTTATATTCTTGACTTAGAAATGCCTATCTATAACATAAATATAAAACGATTTAAATCAAATGATTCAAATCCAACATATCTCTGGCACTGTCGTTTGGGTCATATAAATGAGAAACACATATCCAAACTCCATAAAGATGGGTTTTTGGATTCATTTGATTTTGAATCATATGAGAAATGTGAGTCTTGTTTATTAGGCAAGATGACTAAAGCCTCTTTCACTGGATATAGTGAACGGACTAGCGATGTATTGGGACTTATACATAGTGATGTATGTGGACCCATGAGTTCGTTAGCAAGAGGTAGGTTTAATTACTTCATTACATTTACTGACGACTTCAGTAGATATGGATATGTGTATCTTATGAGACACAAATCTGAATCCTTTGAAAAGTTCAAGGAATTCAAGAATGAAGTTAAAAACCAATTTGGCAAAAGCATAAAAGCCCTTCAATCCGATCGAGGAGGTGAATACTTAAGCCAAGACTTTGATGACCTTCTAAAGGAGTGAGGTATTATATCACAACTCACTCCACCTGGAACACCACAATGGAATGGTGTATCTGAGAGGAGGATTCGCACCTTGTTGGACATGGTACGATCAATGATGAGTCATGCAGATCTTCCAATAAGCTTATGGGGTCATGTCGTAGAGACAGCTGTATTCACACTTAACCGTGTTTCTACAAAGACGGTTCAGGAGACACCATATGAGATGTGTACTGGGAAACATCCTAGTATGTCGTTCATGAAGATTTGGGGTTGCGAGGCATATTTAAAATGTCTAGATTCTAACAAACTCGAACCCAAATCTGACAAATGTAATTTTATGGGATATCCAAAGGAAACAAAAGGGTATTATTTCTACAAACCTTCTGACAACAAAGTGTTTGTTGCTCGAACTGGTATTTTTCTAGAAAGAGAATTTGTCTCCAAAGGAAACAGTGGGAGGAAAGTAGAACTCGAAGAAATTCAAGAACCACATAATATCATTGAACCTGAATTGGAACGTGAGCAAGAACCACAAGATGTTGCGAAAAGTGAACCTGCTCAAATTACACAAGGAATTCGTAGATCTGGTAGGACACACCAAGAGCTCGAGAGATATTATGGATATCTTGTGACTCAAAACGGCAATGTGATGCTCATAGATCAGGATGAGCCTGCTTCCTACCAAGAAGCTATGAATGGACCAGATTCTGAGAGATGGCTTGAAGCCATGAGATTTGAAATGGACTCCATGTATACTAACCAAGTATGGACTTTGGTTGATCCACCCGAAGGGGTAAAACAAATCGGGTACAAGTGGGTTTTCAAGAAGAAAACTGACATGGATGGTAATGTATAAACCTACAAAGGTTGACTGGTAGCAAAAGGTTACAAACAAGTTCAAGGTGTTGACAATGATGAAACCTTCTCTCCGGTGGCAAAGTTAAATCCATCAGGATCTTACTTGCTATTGCAGCCTTTTACGATTACGAAATCTGGCAGATGGATGTCAAAACTGCTTTCCTTAACGAAAATCTCCTTGAGGATGTGTACATGACAAAACCTGAGGGTTTTATCACTCCAAAGGATGCTGGAAAGGTATGTAAGCTGCAGTGATCCATTTATGAATTGAAGCAAGCCTCTCGGAGTTAGAATCTTCGATTTGATGAAGCAGTCAAATAGTTTGACTTTATAAAAAATAAAGATGAACCTTGTGTATATAAGAAGGTTAGTGGGAGTCACATTTTATTCCTAGTATTATATGTTGACGATATATTAATTATTGGGAATGACATTCCTTCATCACAAGTTGTAAAAACATGACTAGGAAAATGTTTCTCCATGAAGGATTTGGGCGATGCAACCTATATTTTAGGTATCAGGATCTATCGAGATAGATCGAGAAAAATGCTCGGCCTAAGTCAAAGTACATATATTGATAAAGTGCTGAAACGGTTCAGCATGCAAGAGACAAAAAGAGGACACTTACCCGTGACTCATGGTGTAAAGATCTCTAAGGCCCAATGTCCTAAATCACAAGATGATGAGGAGCATATGAGAAAAATCCCTTATGCTTCGATAATTGGATCTATCATGTATGCAATGATATGTACTCATCCAGATGTCTCGTATACTTTGAGCATGACGAGCAGATACCTGTCGAATCCAGGTGAAGGTCACTGGACAACAGTCAAGAATATCTCCAAGTACCTGAAAAGGACTAAGGATTCATTCTTGGTATATGGAGGTGAAGATGAACTGGCAGTAAAGGGTTACACATATGCTAGTTTCCAGACTGACAGTGATGACTATAAGTCTCAATCAGGTTTTGTGTTTTGCCTTAATGGTGGTGCAAGAGACAGTATCCGATTCTACAACAGAGGCTGAGTATATTGCTGCTTTTAGTTCAGCCAAGGAGGCTGTATGGATTAAAAAGTTCGTCACTAAACTTGGTGTTGTTCCAACCATTGTTGATCCGGTTAAGCTATACTGTGATAATAATGGAGCCATGGAACAGGCTAAGGAACCCAGATCTCACCAACGATCCAAGTATATACTTAGGCGGTACCATCTCATCCCTAAAATCATTGATAGAGGAGATGTACATATAGGAAGAGTGCCAACAGATGATAATGTTGCAGATTCATTGACCAAGGCTTTGTCGCAACAGAAGCACGACGGTCACACTAGTTCCATGGGTATTAGATACAAGAGTGATTGGCTCTAATGCAAGTGGGAGACTGTTAGAGTTAGTGCCCTAGAGGCCAATTATTTGATATATTTGCTTAACATTTCGATATTATATTTGATTGAATAAATGAATGATTTTATTATGGTTTTATTTACTGCGTTTATAAATGTTAACATAATAAAATTCCTTAGAATAGTGATACAAATTATATAGTTTCAAGTATGTGACTTCAACATGAGATTATATAATTGCAATTAGTATCATTGCTCTTAAATATCCCTAGTCGAGTATCATTGTTGATGGGACAACAATGATGCATTGAGGCTAGCATGTGGATTGACTGATGACCAAATCTCATTGGTCATAAATATATGAGATATTAAGTCAATGCACAGGTACATGTTAGAGACCGATGTACTGGACAGACCCACCATGAGAATTCTATGTGGAGCATTATGCGAAGAGTCATTTGCGATTCTCATAGTGATAATGCTGTAATTATCCTCCGACCTGAAATCACTATATTACTACATGGGAATTTATGTACTTTGATATCATCAAAAGTCACCTTTAATAGGGTGGACAATAAATATAATTATTGGGTACATCATGAATCGTGTGAGGAATATGAGTGATCTAGATGTAATTCAACCCTCCTATACATTAGGGGTGATATCCATAGGCCTCTTGATTGAGTAGGACTATGAAATACATGGCCATGCTCAAATAGTGATCTGTTTCATATAGTCTACTCATTGATCAAGAAAATTCAGATTAAATTATAAAGAATATGACACATTCCATGACTTGAGTTTAATCTAAGATATCAAGGTTAAACGGATTAAATTACATTGAAATATTGGTCACGAAAAGGTTGCATCGAATCAACGATCTTATTATTACTTGGGTAGCAATGATGCATTACTAGATGCTGCTCACTGTTTATAATTTTATAATATGATTTTAAAATTATTGGCAACGTAATAATAACCTATAGGGTCACACACAAAGAACGTAATTAAAAGGGAATTAATTTAAATTGTAAAGATTTAAATATGTCAATATGATTGATAAAATTTAAATTACAGATTTAAATTAATAGGATAATTTATATATAGGTATATTAATTAAGTAAGACTTAATTAAGATATATATATATATATATATATATATATATATATATATATATATATATTTGGATTTTATTAGGGTTTTGATTAATTCCTATTAACTACTATATATATGATATATAGCAGCCATTTTAGGCAACGAATCATAACCTAAAAAGAACCCTAGCCGCTCTTAGATAGTGACTAGAGAGAAATTTCGAAAAATCCATTCCTTTGGTGGCTAGTACCGCAGCTACCTTCAATTGCAGAATCGTACGACGGTTCGCGTGCGTTCATGTGGATACCTTAGAGGCGTAGTTCTTTCGGATTGCGTTGGAGATTCAAAGCGGTTTCAAAGTTTTCTATAATCGGTATAACTTCTAAACCACTGAATTATTTTTGTTTCGCATTGATCCTGTGTTGGGTTTCGGGAAATGAGTGTATTTGATTTGAGTTGAAGTTGAGTTGGCAAAATGACCATTTTTCCCCTCCCGGGGTTATTTCCGATTTTTGCACAGTTGTAGCAGTCTTTTTCTCAGGTTTATCTCTGAGATTGTCATTTTGTTGACTCTGAATGTCCTCAGGGTCATCTCTGAAGTTAGCTTGACCACCCGGGGTCGACTTCGTGCATTAGACTTGATCTCCCGGGGTTATCTCTGGGGTTGGAACAGCCTTTCCCAGGGTTATCTCCGGGGTTGGAAACTGATTTCCCGGGGTTATCTCCGGGGTTGGAAACTGGATCTCCCGGGGCTATCTCCAGGGTTGGAATTGATTGTTGTGGTCCTCTAGGGTTATCTCTAGAATGTGAAAAAGGACGCTTTTATCCTCTTGCATAGTTAGTTAGAGGAAAACAAAATTTTGAGTGTCTACATCGATTCTGTCATCTAGGCGTCATTATCTAATTTAAATAAAAATCTTACATTATTTCTCTTTCTCTACACAAATTCTTATTAACAATACAATAAGAATTTAACACAAAATTTCTCATATATCGCATATTTATTCAAATAGCACACGGTACATTTAGTATTTAACACATACAACTATCACTTGTTAAACAAATATTAGGATTAACAATACAAATTTACACAAAAAGTTGTAATTCTCTACAATCATCTTAATATTTATATTGAAAATAAAGATTACAGTCATACAAACATATATATATTTACATATGCCTACACATCATTCTCGATATTACAATCTTTAATATCACATACTTTCAAAAGGTACTATCGATTATACTTAAGTTGTCTACCATCCACTCCCTTCACCAGTCTTCTTCTTACTGGGACACTTGTTGAATCCGTGACCCATTCTTCCACATGAAAAATACTTTCTCATATTCGGCTTAGGACAATGTAGAGAGATATGTCCTTCCTGTTTACAGTTAAAACACACGTTCTTTCACATCATACACTCTCCCAAGTGAGTCTTTCCACACTTGCAACGGACTTGCTTCTTCTTAGGGTTTAAATTTTTAGAATTATCATCACTATCATTGTCCCTCTTTCTCTTATTGCTTTCCTTCTACTTCTTGACTGTTCCCTCAGAAGATCTACCACCTTTAGTCTTCATCCTTTCCACCTGTGCCTTCAATTCGTTTCGTTCTTCGGTCATCTCGCGTAACGCTCTTTCGGTCTTCCACAACTCCTCCAAGAGAAATACTTTACTCTGGAGTTCTTGAACCTCAGCAGATACTTGATCTTTTTCTCCTACTTTGGTCTTAATCTCTTTCTCCACCTTAACTTCTTCAGACTTTGCCTCTTCATCTTCATTCAGATACATCTCAGGATAATCATCATGTTCAATCCCTAGATTCACCATGGGTTCATCTTTTCCCACTTCCTCAACTGACTCGCTCTGAGATGGCACCTCGGCTACTGGCACTGGTGCAACAGCCGCTAGCACTTTTGTACTCATTTCATCTTCTCCTGACATCCTATAGTCAGTTCAAACAACTTGATTAGTATTTCACTAGTACAAACTTAATACACATGATGTGTCCACACATCTTTCTATTTATGCGCTTCGTTAATCCCTCACTTAGGACTCTAAATGAGCTTTCTCTATCTCGCTTATGGTTATAATCCTAGGGTTTTTCCCCACCCCACTTAAGTTTTATAACCTACAACTTTGATACCAACCTGAGACGCCCCCAAATTCGGGTTACCTGACCACCGAGTTTGGTGCTCACGATCCACAATAAAAATAACATCTAACTACCAATTTATTTATGAATAGAAATACACACTTCATTAACTGATATTGTTAATATATTATCCCAGGTTATCTAACCTTAACTTTACAAACATACCCCTGTGATATACAAAAATGGTTTATAAATACAACATATATAATATTGTTAAACACAACTATTCCAATAAAACACCTTTGCCCTTGTTATTCTATGCCCTTCTGGCTTCTTCGTTCCTAACTGAAATATTTTATTTAAGCAAGGGTGAGCAACAAATTTACCCCGCAATTAAGACATGCAATGAATGTATAATAATCAAGATTAACAGACTATCTATTCGATAGAATGACACCAAAGTTCAGAGAACTTTGAAATAGCCGAACAAATCGTTAATCACTAAAAGGTCTTCTCACATACTATGCAAACTAATAATCTAATAATGAAATAGTACAACGCTTTCAAAGTTTCTACGATATTCTATTGAATAATCAAGAATAAATTCTACACAATAACAAAGTGGAATATTTTCCGGATTTATGTTGAACGATCCATTAGATCTTGAACTTCTCTTCTCGAGTAACTAACAAAGATTTACTTTGATATACCCAGGTGTATCAGATAACCATATAGATTAAATTATAACCCTTAGCAAGTACTTAGAGTGGCCAACTCTTTGTACCCTATATTATACATAATATTTATACACGCGTAACGGTCGAATATACGACCAAAATGTTCCCTTTATATTAAAGGTTGTTCTTCTCAGTCTTATAACCAGAATTCGAATCACAACAACAAAATACAATGATTTCAATATCTAATCACTTTCTCGATCTAGCTAAAATAATTAACATCGATTTGTCAATAATAATTGAATTCTCTTCTCGAATCTAGCAAGTTCTAACAAATGTTCGTCTAGCCAGAATAATTAACTAAGACATTTTTCAACACAATTCGATAATAGGTAGAAATTATCTGTACTATCCATATTAGCTTCTACGGATGTAAGTATCCAACAACAATTATTCTCCAAGTATATTTTCAGAATCACTAATTCAATTTGAATTAATAAACATGTACTAACTACGAATAATCAACAATAATTTTTAGACGTGATCTAATTAACAATAATTTACTACCATAATATTTGAAAAGATATAACTCAAGGTTGAGCTAAGAAACTTGCCTTTTGCGTTGATTACTGCTACACAAAATACTTATCTGCGTTTGAAAGCACTAAAATCACAATATCAGTCTCACAATTAGCACAATAATTCACATCACACAATACTGTAATTTACAATCAATATTCCTCCTAGACACACTACCACATAGTCACATCAGTGTTTATAACCTATATAAACACTCATCAAGTCTAACTAGTTCGGTCTTATTTGACTTTAGTCTGTTATCGGTGTCCTAGTCACCTCTATTCGACAATTAACACACTTATTGAGAATCCTTATTGCTATATTATTTGTTGGGTAAACTTGTTGCTCATTTTTGATTTCCCTAAAAATATTTCAGTTAAGGCAGAACAAGGCGGACCCTCGGGCATTGATAAGGGCAAGGGCCAAGCTATGGAGTAGCTTCGTATTTGTTTAATTAGAAACATTATGATTATGTTAAGAAATATTATATTATGTATTAGTTATGTCTAAAGTAAGGTTAATTATGGTTAAGGTATGTAAGAGATGCTTAAGTTACGAAACCTTGGGACATGAATGTTATATTAAATAAATGTAATCTATTCTATAATTTCCGTTGCATGAGATGTTTTTAGTCATTAGAATTATAGCACGTAACGGACCAAATTCGAGATATGAGTGGTATGAATATGGGGGAATCACAATGTCAATGGTTAGGATCAGAACATATTACGTTGCATTAATATAAGCCTGACGCCCCTTCGTTCGCTTCTACTTGCACAACATGCCCAATGATACCAATTTTTACCTTTGTTAAAGACTTTTAATTTTAGTTTTTATTAAAGGAAGTGATAGGTCTATATTTTAGCTTTCCAAGACATCTTGAATCATCTAATTTGGAGTTCGTATGAAAAATTTATGGTGGTTTTAGTAAGAAGGGTCAGAATTGCCTCGTTTCAGCTCAACACTAGATCACTTAGCCCATAACCGCTGGGCGGGGTTTTAGAACTAAGAAAGCCCACTGGGGTGGGTACCCGTTGGGGTAGGTATTTTGAACTAAAAAAGCCCATGCAGGGCAGGGTTGCCTAAACGTAACTTTTGCAGTTCGCGAACAGCACAATTCAAAAGCCTAAAACACCCAATTTCTTCACTTTAACAACAAATTAAACATACCCAAACACTACAAATCGTATAGAATCATAACCCAACACACACACACACACACACACACACACACACACACACACACACACACATATATATATATATATATATATATATATATATATATATATATATATATTCTAACAACTTAAACAACCAAATTAAACTTCAATTTCCAAGTTCATACTCTATATTTCATATCTTGACATATTTAGCAAAATCTTACATCAAGAATCCGTTTTAATTCGTTCAAGTTGCGTTGTTTTCGTTTCTCAAAGTACTACAACATATACCCATGAATTTCAGATTCCAAACATGAATTCATAGCTAATTTTTAACTCTAAACAAGTCGTATTGTACATATTGAGCCCAAAAATCAATTCTTCATCTTCTAACATATTTACACCAATCTAATTACTACAAAACCGATTATAGAGGCTACATATTAGATTATACACACTCATTAACAAGTATATCATCAATTCTTAACAAATCATCTATCAAATTCTATTTTAGAGAAAAACTCAAGAAACTAAGAAACTAGAGTTTTAAGGCTAAGTTATTATATTTGATTCTTTCTTAGTTTAATTAGATTATCAACCTTCTTCTTTTCCTTGATTCGTCCAAGCTTCTTCTTAATTTCTCACAAATAATCTCTCTTCTCTCAAAATTTTCTCTCTTCCTCTCTTCTTTGTGTTTGTTCTTCTTTCTTAGGCTTACCCAAATAACATGTAAAAATAAACTGATGGGATATAACATCACGTACATGAGTTAAAATGAAGATGGGTCTCAATAGTTATAAAAACCAAAATCCACAAGGCCTTGTTTGGCTTAATACACCTAACTTCTTTTAATTTATTTTAATCATTCACTTATTATACGGTATCCTTGTTACTTCAAATTTAATCAAATCATAATCCTTATTTGGTCAACATAATATTTACTTAAACAACATAACTATAATTTATTCAACCAATCTTTCGTCTTCTAATTTAAATATTAACTTAGAATATTTCATCAAATATTTATTTTATTCCATAAATATTCTAATTAAAATATTTATTTCATTCGATAAATATTTTAACTATTTACGAAACTCAAAATCGTATTACATTAACATATTACATTCATATGTAATATAATACCTTCTCATTTTACAAAACAATATATTTATATTATTTCACTATTTTAATGAAGTGAATTACTCACATTATTTATAAAATTTAATTCATGATAATTCCATTGCCGACAAGGCATTTTCAACTTAATTTAAATTAACCAATATTTATTCAGTTAATTTTTTTTTCACCATATTCCTTGACATAACTAATGTCGACGTCGAGATTTTTATTTGTCCCTTTTCTGTTCTTGTCTTTTGATGTTCTCATGTTAGATGAGATTTGTTTGAAAAAATAAGTTATTAAAAGGTCCGACATGTACATGTCGACGATTTGACTGTAAGAGTCGTCAGTTGGTATTTTTAAATGGTTGCACAAACTCAATCGAGAAAAGGTTTGCACATTGACCTAGTGATGTGACACTATTTGACTGGTCTGTGAAACTGATATTCGTTAGGGTCCGGGAGCTTGATTATGCGAAGGGAATGTGTTAGGCACCCTCCCGACATCCGTGTTACCACAGTGACAACCACTTTTTAATTAAACTGTTATATGAATGTGTGTGTGTGGGGGGGTGGGTTAATGTGCAATTATCTGGAAGTAGTGCTATGCCTCGTTTTGTTGACTTTTTAATACTCTAACCTTATTGTTTTGATGATGACTTGATATTTTGTACTAATTTGTTTATTATGAAATTTCAGGAAGTTTATGAAAGATCATTGTTGAAAGACGTTGAAGATTTGAGTCCTAAAATTAATATGTAAGGTCATTGCAAATATTTGATTTTTCAATACAAAGCTTTAGGACATTTTATTTGTGCATTAAAATGTGATTAAATATTTTGTGCATGCCTAAGAATTTTATGCTAACTTTTATTACATGATTTATTTTAGCTGGTTAGTTTTATGCATGCGTAGAATTAAAATGATAATTATTGTCAGGATTAATTAAACTATATTGCATGTGTTATGAGAGAGTCCTGATTTTATAAAATATTATATATCAGGATACATGTGTAAGTTGATGTGCATCAGATTTGTTGGATACTCAAAACTTGTTTTTAGCTTGTGGTGGCAGAGATGTGATCATTATTTGTTGGTTGGATTAAATGCATAAGTATTGGAAATATAAGACAATGATTATCCTGGAGAGTTGGACTAAGTTACATTTTCTATTATTTACAAAACTAACAATCCATCATATTTTACGTTTGAAAAGGTAGTGTGATATCTCTTAACTTTTATGAGGCGGCATTTGTTATTCACATAGATTAGTTTATGAGATTTACACGGTATTATCTTGGTGGGTTTTCTTTGAAAAAGTCTATATTTGTTTTTCCCTAAGATTACTTTCCAACGGAAATTAAATCAGAACGTTTCTTATCTATTTGTTTCTGTTGGCAACATAGATAATTTTGATGTCATGCAACAGAACTAATAAAGCAACGGTAATATATTATTTGGGCTATAAAAAGGAATTGATATCAGTGATATAGATACAACACTTGAATTAATCCTTGCACTCATATACTTGAAAAGCTACTTCATTATTCTTGGTGCAAAATTTCCAGCTGCTGTGCAATTTTATTCAGATTTTTTATCAGCTATTTTCGTGAGCTTAATATTGGTGATATCTCTCTCTTTTATTATTTGATCATTGCATTCATTAGTTGAGACTTGCATTTTAGACTAAGTAGACCTCTATATTTGTAATCTTATATTTTTTAGACTAAGTGTTGTCTAAAGGAATTTAATCCAGGTTGATTAAGGTTTGTTTACAAACAGGTTCAAGGAAGCATAGGTGCTTAAGGGGTGCATTGGTGCACAGGGAGCAAGTGTGCTCAAGTGAATTATTGTAATTCAAATTTGTTAGAATATGTTTTGTAACAAGGGTCAATTTTAAAGAAATAAAAGTGAGTCTCCAATACTATTTGGTATTGGACGTAGACTATGCTATTTTTATCGAGGGTAATAGTTGAACCATGTAAAAAATCTTTGTGTTATTGTTATTGCTTGCTTTACTTTAAATATCTCTCAAGATAGTTAAATCTCTTTATAATTAAAATTTAAATATTTTCTTTATCTTAAGATATTTTGTTAACACCAAGTATTTACTTTGACTTATAAATTTATCGAGATATTTTCTTAAACTAAAAGTCAATATGGTAGACCATATTTATTCAACAAGCTGCATTCATCAAAATAGTTGGCTGAATTTAGTAGTTTGGTTTAAAGTTTAAAAATTGGTCATTGATTGCTCCCACACTTATTCAACCCCCCCTTCTAAGTGTGCCTTATCTGAATTTCATTTGGTATCAAAGCTTGGCTTTACTTACATGGTCTTAAAGGTGACTTGTAGGGAAAGATTCTGGCATGGCACAGTTCGGGAACAACAATCAAGAAGGTCAATCAACCAATAGACCTCATTTGCTATATGGAACGAAAAATTACAACTTCTGGAAATTTTGAATAAGGATCTACCTTAAAAGAGATCCTTGGGAATGGTGGGTTGTGGAGAACGGACCAGTTATTCCACGAAGTGATGATGGGACACCAAAAACTCTACTAGAAATGGATTCAACTGAAACCTACATGGTCTCATATGATTCAAGGGCTATGAACACACTACTTAGTGCCATGGTTCAATCCGAGATTGATAAAGTCTTCTCATGCAACACATCTAAGAAAATTTGGGACACTCTAGTGGTGAGCCATGAAGGAACATCGAAGGTTCGAGAAGTTAAACTAATCATGCCCATGCATGATTATGAAATGTTCAAACTCGAGAAATATGAAACTATAAAGATAGCTCAAGCAAGGTTCCTTGTTCTTCTAAAATTATTAAAGCTTCTAGATAAATCCATTCCACAAAGTGAGATTAACCGTAAGTTACTTCGGGCTATGCCCAAGAGGTTTGTGTCTAAAATTACTACTCTTCAAGATTCCTCTACTATTTCTAATATGGGTACACTAATTCTTTTTGGTGAACTTGAGGAATATGAACATCAGTTAAAGAGATATGATGATGACGAGGAAACTCCTCGAAGAAAGGCTTTAGCTCTTAATGCAGAAAATGAAGAAGAGCTTGATGATGATTCTGGCGAAGCGATAGCCATGATGTCAAGAAGACTCAAAGGACTACTACAAAGGAAGAATAAACGAAAAAATATCTTCAACTCAAATAAAGCCAAAGGAAAGCAAAATGAGGAGACATGTTTTGAATGTGGAAGTCCAGAGCACTTCAAGAAGGACTGTTTTCAACTAAAGAACAAAGGAAAAATAGGCTTCAAGGATAATTAAAGAAACATGGCACTCGTCACTTGGAGTGATGAAGAAGAGACCGAAGTTGAGATTGATGCCAAGGATGAAATAGCTCAAGTATGCTTCATGGGAATAGAAGGTGAATCAAACGAGGTATCTAGTTTTGAGTTTTATTCTTTGAAACAAGAAAATGAAAAATTAAAAGAAAAGAATGCTTATTTGAAAGACTTGGTAAATACATTAATGGGTGAGGTAGACTCTTTAATAGATGAAAAAAAAGATATGGTAAAGGAATCTACATGTAAAGAAGAAAAGGTTTTGATTGCTAAGATAGATTATTTATATAATTATAACAAAATACTTTTCAATAAGGTAATTTTTCTGAAGAATGAAGTCCAAAAATTGTCAAATGAACTTAAAATGAGAGATGTCTATATTGATGCATTTAGTGATAAACCACCTGTTAAAACCTTTCCTAATAATGAACTTTAAAAAGAAATAGATTCACTAAGATCATCTCTTGCTAAATTCATTCAAGGTGAAGAAAATTTAAATGTCATATTGGGTAAACAAAGACCGAGTTTTGAAAGACAAGGAATTGATTTTAATTCTATGCATAAAAAGGGTAATATAAAAATGCTAAAATCAAAATCACATTTTTGATTAAATTATTGCTCTCCTTTCACAACATGTAGAAATTGTGGCATTAAAGGTCATTTGGACATAAACTGCTTTAAGAAAAATAAGATTAAAAAGGTTTTGGTTAAAAAGGATGATTTACATGCAACTAACATTAAAGGACCCAAAAAGATGTGGGTACCAAAAGGATGAATTATCTTTTATTGACAGGTATGTCTCAAGGCAAGGGTTCCATCTCAAAAATGGATTCTTGATAGTGGATGCTCACGTCACATGATTGGTGACAAAACAAAGTTCGTGGAGCTAAAAATCAAGAAGAAAAATGGTACAGTTACATTTGGAGATAATCGAACCTGCGAAATAATCGAAAAAGGTAAAATAGGAAATGGTAAGGTCAATATTAATAATGTACATCTTGTTAGTGGACTTGAATTTAATCTTAATAGTATCAGTCAATTAATGGATAATGGTCACCAAGTTAGTTTTGATAAAGAAAAATGCACGATTTCCCATGGTACTAACAATATTACTCTAGTTGCACAAAGAGAAGGAAATATATATACTATTGATTTTGAGCAACAAGATGAAGAATTATGTCTTGCATCTGTGCAAGATGAGGCGGATTTATGGCATAAAAGGATGGGACACATTGACATGGACTTAATCAAGAAATTATCCTCAAAGAATCTTGCCAAAGGATTGCCAAAAATAAAATATGAAAAGAAGGGAATTTGTATTCCTTGTCAACTTGGGAAACAAGTAAGAACATCGTTTACGGCAAAGAACATGTTATCAACTTCTTCTCCTTTACAACTACTTCATCTTGATCTATTTGGACCAGAAAGACATTCTAGTATAAATGATAAGTTTTATGCATTTATAATAGTAGAGGATTTCTCTACATATACATGGGTATTATTTTTGAGAACTAAAGATGAAGCATTTAAGGAATTTGACAAATTAATAAGAAACTTGGAGACAAAGTATAGTCTCAAACTTGTAAAGATAAGAAGTGATCATGGTACTGAATTTCAAAAAGACTTTATAATATTTTGTAATCAAAAAGGAATTAGTCATGAATTTTCAGCTCCTAGAACCCCTCAACAAAATGGAGTTATAGAAAGAAAGTATAGGACTTTACAAGAAACAGCTATAACCTTTTTACAAGAAAGTAAACTTCCTAAAAAGTTTTGGGCCGAAGTTGTAAACACTTCTTGTTATGTTTTAAATAGAATACTTATTCGTCCAATCATTTTGAAGACTCATTATGAACTGTTAAATAATAAGATTCTGAATATAAATTATTTCAAAGTTTTTTGATCCAAATGTTTTATTCTAAATACTAGTAATAACCTAGGAAAATTTGATGCTAAATCTTATGAAGGAATTTTCACTGGGTATTCACAGAATAGTAAAGCATATCGTATATTTAATATTAACAAGTTGTGTGTTGAAGAATTTGTTCATATTACTTTTAATGAAACTCACAATGATCTTCCAAAAGAAAAAGATGAGGATGCAGGAAATTTGGAGATCTCGGTGAATCTAGCAAATTGGAAGAATAAATTCAGCAAACCGAATATACAAATCCAAGAAGCTGAATTAGGAATCTCGCAAGGAGTAGAACAAGAAATAACACAAGAGCTTAAAACAGATTTCCGTCAACAGGAAGAGGTAATACATGATGTACAAATGCCAAAGACTACGAGTTATCTCAAGAACCATCCACCAAAAAACATCATTGGAGATATAAACAAAGGAATCACTACAAGGAGAGGA
This sequence comes from Panax notoginseng, assembly GCA_016801055.1. Taxonomy (NCBI): domain Eukaryota; kingdom Viridiplantae; phylum Streptophyta; class Magnoliopsida; order Apiales; family Araliaceae; genus Panax; species Panax notoginseng. The sequence goes on from CM029015.1 coordinate 57,837,303, forward strand.
TTGAAAAATTAATGTGCTTTTTCTGCATTCCTATCACAAGTTGAGCCAAAGAATGCTAAGAAAGCTATCCTAGATGAATGCTGGCTAATGGCAATGTAAGAAGAACTTCAACAATTTGAATGATGCCAAGTTTGGGAACTTATGCCTCCTCTTAAAGATGTTTCTATCATTGGAACAAAGTGGGTATTCAAAAACAAGCTTAACGAGCATGGGACTATTACTCGCAACAAAGCAAGGCTAGTAGCTCAGGGATACAATCAACAAGAAGGGATAGACTATGAAGAAACTTACGCCCCAGTCGCCAGACTAGAGTTCATCCGTATCTTGTTAGCATTCGAATGTTACAAGAAGTTCACACTCTATCAAATGGACGTAAAAATTGCCTTTCTCAATGGATACATCAATGAAGAGGTATATGTAAAATAGCCTCCTGGATTTGAATATGAGAGGTATCCAAACCATGTCTACAAGCTAAAGAAAGCTCTCTATGGGCTAAAACAAGCTCCAAGGGCTTGGTACGAAAGGTTAAGTAAGTATTTACTTTCAAATGGTTTTATTAGAGGAAAAATTGATTCTACATTATTTATTAGGCATAAAAATAAAGATATTATTATTGTACAAATATATGTAGATGATATAATTTTTGGTGCTACTAATAATTTCCTTTGTGAGTGGTTTTCTAAATGTATACACAAGGAGTTCGAAATGAGTCTAATGGGAGAACTTAATTACTTTTTAGGACTCCAAATCAAGCAAACAAAGGAAGGTATGTATATCCATCAAACCAAATATACAAAAGATCTTCTCAAAAGGTTTGGTTTTGAAGGATCAAATTCAAAGGCTACACCAATGAGCACTTCAATAAAGCTTACGTCTGATGAAAAAGGTATAGATGTGGAGGTATCTAAATATCGAGGTATGATTGGATGCTTATTATATTTAACCACATCTAGACTAGATATTATGTATAGTGTTTGTTTATGTGCACGTTTTTAAGCAAAATCTAAAGAATCACATTTACAAGCTGTAAAAAGGATTTTTAAATATCTAAGTGGTACAATCAATTTGGGATTATTTTATCTAATCTGCAATCATTTTGTACTAATGGGTTATTCAGTTGTTGACTATGCAGGATGTCAAATTGATAGAAAAAGTACCAGTGGTGCTTGCACATTTTTAGGTCACAGCCTTGTTACGTGGCATAGTAAAAACCAAACTTCAGTTGCCTTATCAACCACTGAGGGTGAATATCTAGCTGTAGGGAGTTGTCTCTCTCAAATTTTATGGTTAAAACAAACTCTATGTGACTTTGATATTTTATGTGATAATGTGCTGATATACTGTGATAATTCTAGTGCTATAGATATCTCTAAAAATCTTGTGTTACATTCACGTATAAAGCATATAGAAGTTAGACATCATTTTCTAAGGGATAATGTTTCTAAAGGATTAATTAAATTAATTTTTATTCTAACAGAAAAATAATTGACTGACATTTTTACTAAACCCTTAAGTGAAGAAAGATTCTGCATATTAAAAAGAGAACTTGGAATGTGCATGGTATGATCACGTACTAAAATAGTTCATGCATTTAATATCTCATATTTACAGTTTATCTGTATGTTATTTTAAATATGTTCTGTTGATAAACATTATCTATTCTTCACCGAAGACTAAGGGAGATGTAACTACTCGACACAATTTTCGGTAGATATCATTATGATTTTCGAAATTTGAAAAGACAAGAGCTAAGGGTTGTATATCTTTCCAAGAAGTCTTTTCGGCGTCCAACACTCTCAATTAAATACAGAGCGCCTCTTTTTCTCTCACAGACTCTGAAATTTCTCCATCTTTATTTAGTCCTAAACTCTAGTTTTTTTTTGTAACAAAGATGATGACTCGTGCTAACAAACGGTCTTCCGGTATCACCATCAAAGAAGGGAAACATCCAAGGTCATCTTACTCTGTGCGATCATCGAAGAAGTCCAAAAGACAACCTCGCCAGAACTTTATTCATGTCTCTTCCGATGATTCTGATGGGTCTGATTCCAATTTTTCTTTCTTAAAGACATCCCCACAATCTCCTGGTTCGGAGCCTCCTCCTTCTCAACCAGAATCGCCCTTAAATCTGGTAAATCCTTTCTCTGTTACTTCTGATCTGTCGGATAATTTCTTTCGAGGTCAAAGTTTTGAAGCTCGTTTCAAAACCTCTATTGCTACTAAACAGTTTGTTTATAAAAAGATTTTGGATCTGTTTTATTTCAAAAATTCTTCTTTGGCAAAATTTTTCACTTCTAGTGGTATTTCTTCTATGCTATTTCCTCTCACAAGGGCATATCCCCAATTGGTACAACAGTTTTACACAAATTTAGAGTGTAATGGGGATTGTTATACGTCCTTTGTGAATGGAAAATCTCTGTTTTTCACTGTTGTCGATTTTGGAAGTATTTTTTACATTTCTTCATCTGGTCCTTGTCCATTTACTCTTAAGGGTGTTGCAAATATACCCTTTCCTCCTCTTAAACAACTCCAAACTGTGATGAACAATTCATTTACAAGCCAAATTTGAGTTGCACACAATGGCTATGATTGAGTCTCTTCATAGGAAGATAAATCTAAATTCTTGTTAGTTAAGTCAAGAACTAAAATTTGTGAGTTACCAAATTGGAGAATTTGCTGATTTTATGTCTCTTCGTATGAATGACGTTGGTAGAAAGCTACAATTTGACAGAATGCACTCTCCAGTACCTGAATGGCCTAGATGTAATTGGATGGTCGAGTACATTGGAGATTTTCTTGACCTGTCTCTACCCAATGAAACTTTTATTCCTCGACCACCTAGATTTGCTCATGATTTTTCTTTGGAAGAAAAGCTTCATCATCTTCTCCATCGTCCTTACTTCACTACTCGTCCTCTACCAGTGATTCACGTTGATGATGTTGATATCTAATGATTTTTTTGGTGATGACAAAGGGGGAGACATGTAGTGGTTGTGGTGGATGTGGTTGGTTGTTGCTGTTGCTATTGCTGAGAAGACATTTTGGAATTATTATTTTTTTTTAAAAACGATTTGGTTGGCACCAATATTTGTTTAAGTTTGTTAAAATTCTATTTTTGGGTTATTTAAAACAATTTGACTGGAGCCAGTTTTAGATATTATGACTGGTATATTTTGTGTTATCTAATATTTTGTTACAGCTAACAATCTTGCAGGTTAAAATTATGACTAAACAAAAGGCTTGGTGGTAATTACTTTGGATCATATTTGTTTCCTTATGAAATTTTAAATATGCATGAATTCTGGGGGAGTTATAACTTTTGGTGTTATCATCATCAAAAAGGAGGAGAATGTTGACCTATTAATATTCTAACCTTATTGTTTTGATGATGACTTGATATTTTGTACTAATTTGTTTATTATGAAATTTCAAGAAGTTGATGAAAGATCAATGTTAAAAGACTTTGAAGATTTGAGTCCAAAGAATAATATGTAAGGTAATTGCAAATATTTGATTTTTGAATACAACGCTTTAGGACATTTTATTTGTGCATTAAAATGTGATTAAATATTTTTTGCATGCCTAAGAATTTTGTGCTAACTGTTATTACATGATTTATTTTAGTTGGTTAGTTTTATGCATGCGAAGAATTAAAATGATAATTGTTGTCCGGATTAATTAAACTATATTGCATGTGTTATGAGAGAGTCCTGATTTTATAAAAAAATATATATCATGATACATGTGTAAGTTGATGTGCATCAGATTTGTTGGATACTCAAAACTTGTTTTTAGCTTGTGGTGGCAGAGATGTCATCATTATTTGTTGGTTGGATTAAATGCATAAGTCTTGCAAATATAAGATAATGATTATCCTGGAAAGTTGGACTAAGTTACATTTTCTATTATTTACAAAACTAAAACTCCATCATATTTTACGTTTGAAAAGGCAGTGTGATATCTCTTAACTTTTATGAGGCGGCATTTGTTATTCACATATATTAGTTTATGAGATTTACATAGAACATATTATCTTGGTGGGTTTTCTTTGAAAAAGTCTATATTTGTTTTTCCCTAAGATTACTTTCCAACGAAAATTAAATCAGAACGTTTCTTATCTTTTTGTTTCTGTTGGCAACATAGATAATTTTGATGTCATGCAACGGAACTAATAAAGCAACAGTAATATATTATTTGGGCTATAAAATGGAATTGATATCAGTGATATAGATACAACACTTGAATTAATCCTTGCACTCATATACTTGAAAAGCTACTTCATTATTCTTGGTGCAAAATTTCCAGCTACTGTGCAATTTTATTCAGATTTTTTATCAGCTATTTTCATGAGTTTAATATTGGTGATATCTCTCTCTTTTATTATTTGATCATTGCATTCATTAGTTGAGTCTTGCATTATTAAATTGCTTATTTGCTTTGATCATTAGACCTCTATATTTGTAATCTTATATATTTTAGACTAAGTGTTGTCTAAAAGAATTTAATCCAGGTGGATTAAGTTTTGTTTACAACCAGGTTCAAGGAAGCATAGGTTCTTAAGGGATGCATTGGTGCACAGGGAGCAAGAATGCTCAAGTGAATTATTGTAATTCAAATTTGTTAGAATCTGTTTTGTAACAAGGATCAATTTTAAAGAAATAAAAGTGAGTCTCCAATACTATTTGGTATTGGACGTGGACTAGGCTATTATTATAGAGGGTAATAGCTGAACCACGTAAAAAATCTTGGTGTTATTTTTATTGCTTGCTTTACTTTAAATATCTCTCAAGATAGTTAAATCTCTTTCTAATTAAAATTTAAATATTTGCTTTATCTTAAGATATTTTGTTAACACCAAGTATTTACTTTGACTTATAAATTCATCAAGATATTTTCTTAAACTAAAAGTCAATACGGTAGACCATATTTATTCAACAAGCTGCATTCATCAAAATAGTAGGCTGAATTTAGTAGTTTGGTTTAAGTTTAAAAATTGGCCATTGATTGCTCTCACACTTATTCAACCCCCCCTTCTAAGTGTGCCTTATCTAAATTTCACGTTTGCACCTATATACAAATGGTTTGAATTTTGTATAAAAGTTCAGTTTTAACAAGATATAGCAATGACGTTTTATAAAAGAGGTTTTTCAAACCCTTATACTCAATAGTAATTGAGGCATTTGATACTTCTATTTTATTGTGTGTTCGGCTTCATTGCTTTTATTTTTGAGATGTAAAGTATCTTCGAGAAAATAAGATAAAAGGCAGTGCCGAACTCCTTATAGGCATGAGAGCCGTCTATGGAAATTCAAACACCGTGAATAATTTATAAGTCATGTACAGCTGAAAATGTCCATCACGGGAACCGAATCTAGATTCAGGAGACTGAATCTGTGATCATATGATTCCTAGACTCAAATGATGTTGCAATTTAGATGAAAGTTGTACACAGTATATATATATATATATATATATATATATATATATATATATATATATATATATATATATATATAAACGATAAACCACCACGAAGTAAACTCCAGGCGGGACTGAATGTAAATATATAAAAGTTTTAAATATATATATAAAGACGATCAGCCGCCACGAAGTAAACTCCAAGTGTGATGAAATGTAAATATATACAAGCTGTAAATATATATATATATATATATATATATATATATATATATATATATATATATGAACGATAAACCACCACGAAGTAAACTCTAGGCGGGACTGAATGTAAATATATAAAAGTTGTAAATATATATATAAAGACGATCAACCGCCACGAAGTAAACTCCAAGCGTGACGAAATGTAAATATATACAAGCTGTAAATATATATATACATAAATGTATATATAAGCTGTATATATAAATGTAAATAAAGCAGTAAAAGACCACGAAGTAAACTCCAGGCCTGACAGAATATATATATATATATATATATATATATATATATATATATATATATATATATATATAAGCTGTAAACGCAGCGGATATTATATCCAAGCTCAATCAAACGCTCCGTATATAAATCCAGACTCACCGAATAGAGTTCGATTACAGTTTATATATAAGTATATGTATATAAAAGCAATAAACACTCCGGATATAAATCCAGACTCACCGAACAAAGTTCGATACTATATATATATATATATATATATATATATATATATATATATACAAAAGAAATAGAAAGCCACGGACCGAAGTCCAGGCATAAGCACACAACACGACTCTCAACGTGAATAACTGTGTGTGCAAGAAGTGGAGAAAAGGCTTTAAGTGATGTAAGAAGGCTTACAGTGGACTACGAAAGAAGACTTCAATAGTTTTAAATGGATGAACACTCGATTCCCACCGGTAAAAATTAGCCAAATATAAGCTCACAAGTTTTTGAAATGAAAAAGCACTAAATTTACAGTGTGTATAGAGCAAATTGGACAGGGCTTTATCTCCTTTTTCTCTTCTAAAATGGCCACCCCAAGCCCTCTATTTATAGAGGGGGGAGCCGCAGGTGTACCTGCGGCAGCAGCAGGTGTACCTGCGGCTACCTGGGATGCCCCGGGCGATGTGGGTCATGCAGTCTCGAAATACGTGCACTCGGACAACGCATTGTTTGCTCGAACCTTCATAACTTTCAATCTGGGAGTCCGATGGAAACGTGCCATACCATTTGAGAAAGCTCTTTCCGAGGGCTATGCAATGACATAGGATTTACACTTTTTTGAATCCGAGAAGATGGGTACATGACCAAAATGGCATTTTCGGATTTTCGTCAGGCAATCCGTTAAGTCGTTTTGCGTAGTTTGCGCTCGAAAGTTAAGATATGGTTCTTGTGGGACTTTTTTTGCAGCAATTTGAGTTGACATGAGTTTATTTGATTTGAGTTGGCAAAATAACCATTTTGCCCCTCCCAAGGTTATCTCCGGTTTTCGCACAGTTGTAGCAGTCTTTTCTCAGAGTTATCTTTGAGGTTAGCTTGATGTTGACTCTGACTGTCCTCAGGGTTATCTCTGAGGTTGACTTGACCTCTTGGGGTTATCTTGAGGCTTTGAACTTGATCCCCTGGGATTATTCCCGGGGTTGAAACTAATTTTCCCGGAGTTATCTCCGGGGTTGGAAACTAATTTCCTAGGGTTATCTCCGGGGTTGAAAATTGGATCTCCCAGGGCTATTTCTGGGGTTGGACTTGATATTATGGTCCTCCAAGGTTATCTCTAGAGTATGAAAAAGACGCTTTTGTCCTCCTGCATAGTTAGTAACAGAAAAAAAAAATTCGAGTGGTTAAATAACTATTAAATCTCATATATATTTAATTTCTTCCCACCAAACCACATAATCCAAAAATATATACATCTCATAATAAGAACTTTGTTTATTAAATTCTTATTTAATAATTTCTTTAGAGTTGTCACATCCTTCCCTTCTTATAAGGATTCCGTCCTTGGAATCAACGCAACCTTCATTTCTCGGCTTTTATTGAACCTCCTTCAAAATCTTAACTTCACGTCATTATCTCAATATTGATATATATATATATATATATATATATATATATATATATATATATATTATCTCCTCCCTCCACTTTCTCAATAAATTCTTATAGGTTTTATTCTCATAGCGTTAATTTAAACTCAAAATATTTCGAGTATTATATATTCTTTATCTCATTCATTACATTTTTGCAAGGATCATTATCATATACTCAATTCATAAACATGTGGGATATTACATTCACCCATTCTTCTAAAAATTTCACCACGGAAATTGTAACTTACTAATCTCCATTCATTCAATTTATTAAAATAGATTTTATATTAATCTTTATTCATTCATTGGGTTCTATGACCGAATCCTCCCACTTTCTTTAGATAATTTCATCACTTCTCTTTTCAAAATTTCATTTCTTTCTTATAATTATTATGTTTTGCTCAATTTACTTGCCATCACACGTCGCGTTCTACAAGTTACTTCTTTCTAAAGATTATCTTCATTGCCATATTTACCCTTCAAAATAATAAGAATCTTCCACAATTGCTCAATAATTGGGAAGCGGTATGAATAACTCAAAAATCTAAAAGATTCCAAATAATACTGAGGGGTCACAAGACCTTGAACTCTTCTCTAAGTTTAACATTACAAACCTTGTACATAATGTTTATTAATCACAAAGACTGGAAACACTCTCTCCAAGTACTCTAGGTGATCAGCCTATCGTACCCCTACGTCGTGCATAACGTATTACATTATAACATCGTAACGACTACATGCGTTACTTTCAGAACCATTATCTCTGATAACATGTCACCTGTTATAGGGTTGTTTGCCTCAACTTCACAACATCTAAATCCGCAAAAAAATAATTTGGCTCGGCAACATCTTTCAATATACATCTAGCAGAATCAAATAGCTTATACTTTTATCAACAACTCGAAAATCAATTGATATATATATATATATATATATATATATATATATATATATATATATAACCAACTCAATTGGCATACCTTTTTTAATTTAAAGAAAACTAAAAATCCTTTTTATGATATCATGATACCGTACCATCTTAATGGTACATTAAGGATTCTGTCATTATATGTTTTTGTCATGCTACATCATACCATAGTGGGTTGACTATCCTATGATCACATCCAACATTAGGTTCAACTGCATTGATGACATCCTTGATTATTATTTCTACACCATATCAAATGATGTATATAATTATATAAAATACATTTTGAAAATTTCAAATTAATTTTGTCTAGCTGAAGCAATTAGCATATACTCGTGAATAATAGCACTATTTTAAAAATCTATTGGTTCAATCATCTGATCTAATATTTTTCAAAATACTCAAAAGTACAAATATCAGCACGAAGTAAATAAGTTTCAAAAATCTAGCATAGCTAGAAGATCTGGAATAATATATGTTTCTCCATCAACTTAATCTTTTCCCCATCATCTGACTAATAATTATATCTTTTTCTAGCAGCATCAATGCTTCCTACAGTTAAAATTCTTAGATCTCAACTTATAATCTTCCTATACCCAGTATAGTTCATCAAACTTACCACACATTGAAAGTTCAAGAACTAGCCATAATAATATAAATTTAGGAACGTGTCCTAGCAATACGTATTCCAAGAACCAATCAGGACTGACCAGACCCTTAGGGGCTTAAAAATATACATATAATTATGAGTCACAAATATACCATAAGCATGGATTTTAAGAACTCACTCCTAACCTTAATACCATTTAACCTAACCTTAATAGCCTCTAACTATCAAATATAAACGTGGGAGAAGAATCACCTTCTCACCATATGTATATCGATTGCACAACATTGATATTCTAATGATTATCAATGTGATAACCTAACTGTAAGCATAAAACCTCTACCCATACGAAGGTTTGTCCAACTCAACCATCACATGAGTCCTCAATTGAAACCACACCTAACTGTATTGTGCTCTTAACTTGCTCTTTACTCGATACGAATTTCCCGTATCTCGTCTGTTATAACTTCTCGTGAGTTTTTCTCGTACTATCTCATAGTACATTCTCTTTATAGCATCAAGCTATAGCTATTCAATCATTACCGACCATCTATCATTTTGCGGCTTAAACAGATCATGTCGTGATCTTCTTTTACAATATGATTCTTTTTTTATTTTATGATTATTATGGTTTTACGATCCCCATGCTTTCCTATTTAATTATGTTATCTTATGATTCTTTAACTCATGTGTTCCCTGATCTTTTAGCTCTCTGGGTTCATCTTTGAACCCAATCATATTATCTTACTTTATTTCATACGCATTCTCTGAATTTATCATTAACTAAACTGTATTTAAGTTTATTTTTATTATTATTTTTTAAAATCATCTTCATCTTACAAACACCGTCTATTTATTAAAAATTAACATATTTATCACGAAAACTAGGTAACTCCCGATTCTCGTCTTTTATATACCTTCAAGATTCTTCTTTGAATCTTCTCATATATGCTTTAATATCTTCTCTATACATTTCCTAAATTTATCTCTTATTGTTCAACTATATCTGAGTTATTCTTTATCATCTTCACCTATCTTCTTTAAGGTTATAGCCTAAGGTACCCTTATCTAAAGTTTATAACCTATAACGCTAATACCAACTGTAACGACCCCAAAATTTATATAATTCAACTCTTGACTTCGGTCGTTAACAACACATCTAACTACCAATTTTTGCATCATCATTCGATGCTTAAATTATTAAAATGCGAAATAAATTAAACTCTTCTGTCTTCTTTATCTACATTTCTCGAATCATAACCTTTACCATTTATATATATTTGAAACAAATCTATTTTATGATTCGCTTCGACAGAGTAATTTTATAAAATATTACAATTCATCACGTAATCTTTACATATCAGATAACTTAAACTTTACAGCTTAGCATTACTCAATCATTGTGATTTATCAAGTACATCATCTGAAACCTTAAATGTAACAATCTAGAATTTTATTTGTAATTTCAAATATTTATTGAATTAAATAAATATTTTTAATTGATGTGTTTGTTGTTAAGTAATTATTTGTTGTATTATTTATTAAATAATAAATAATTCATGAATAATTGTGGACTAAGTTAATTATGTGTAATATATTAATTAAGTTGATGTCTAGTAATTTTGTGGGTTGAAGTTTAATTTAATAGGTTAATTAAATTTAATGAGTGGTTAACTAATTATCATATTATATAATGGTAATATTCTAATTTAATTTAAAAATTAAATTAGAGAAAGTTAGTAATGATTAAATGAGTTGTTGAATAATTATGTGTTAATTTCATTTAATAATTGAATTAGAGATTTAAAGTTTTGTTAAGTAAAATTATAATATTAAATGATTAATTAAAATATTAGAATTTAATTAATTAGACGGTTACCATTAAACCATATAGCAAGTAATTTATTAAAATAAATTAGAGAGTTTTAATTTAGTTTTTCCAAACAAGGTTTAAGGTTATTAAGTCTTTATTTTTAAATTAATTTTGTCAAACAAAGCCTTGTGGCTTTTAAAACTTTAACTGAAAAAATTATTTTGAAAATTTATTTTTAACTGATAACTTATGTTTAAGTTTAGTAACTGACAAAAATTGAATTGTGCGCATTATGTTTGTCAGTTTTTATTTTTCACGCATAAGTGTCCAGTTTATTTGGTTTACACTTAAACTAAGAAGAAGAGAGAGTTTGAGAGAAGAGAAAAATTCTGTGAATCAAGAAGTAGATAGGGGATTATTCAAGAACTTTTTTGTCATCTAACAAGGTTTAATCAAGTAAAGTGAAGGTATAATGTTAATTTCCAAAAGCTTTAGTTCCTATATATGAAAAGTTTTCTCTGTTCTTGAGTTTCACTATAAAAATAAAATTTGTTTTCAAACTCTCTATAATGCAACTGTCGATGAATTTTGTTGTATAAGTGATTGACTGTGTTTATATGAAATCGTAATGTTATAACTAACATTTAGACAAGGACATCATATATTAAATTAGGAAAATCACGTTCAAAAAGAAGAGAAATTGAATACAGTAAGTGTGTGTATGCATATGGCTTGTTGGAGTGCAAAATTGATAGTTGATTCGTGAACTAAATTGTAAATTGATTCTTGAATGTGTTAATTCATTAAGAAAAGAAAAGAATAAAGTTTGAATGAATTGGTTTGGTGTAGTAACAAAGTTTCAATGATGATTTTTAATAAAGATATCAAAAATGGAGTTTTGGCAAAATATGGAATTCAAAGGACTTAATCTGATTTTTATTGTTGTTTTGTTATTTTAAATAAGTATATACATGTAGTGTAATGTATATATGAAGCCTATATTATTTGGGTGTATATACTTTGCTGCTTAATTGGTGAAGTTCGTGACTTTTGGGTCTGAATGGAGCAATAAGCTATCTGCGTAGTTTCTGTCTGCGCACTAGCGCATCTACGCTTGTGACAAAGGCAGAAACGTCGTTGTTGCGCTGGTTCTAGTGCTACAAATAGCACAGCTGTGCCTTAGCCAGAACTGTGGTAGTGATGCTTTGATTATGATTTAGTCTTTAAAACTCATTATAACCTAGTCTAATAAAAATGTTAATGTGGTGAGCATGTAATAGGGGATTATTTACGCAAAGCGTTTAGTTGTATGTGCACAATAAATGATACAAAGGGCTGATCACCCTATGTACGGGGTGTCCATACAGTCTTACGACTGTTTGGGTTTAAGTCCAAAGATTACTTATAACATTGGACATAGTTTATGATCTTGTGACCCTAAGATAAATTTCACATTTTGATTTCAGTTCTTGATTATCATTGATAAAGACTATTATTCAGTTTTGTTGAGCCTATTCTTTGGCCGTTATTATGATGTTATTATTCATTATCATTTTCAAGTGAGCATTTGTTTTTCTTAATCTTGCATATATAACCATTGCAGCTAAGGTTGAGAAGGTCGATGAACCTACCACTAGCAAAGAAAAAGGAAAAATGAACAAGATTTGAAGACTTTGTAAATTTACTAATTTTTATGATGTCAGACTTTACTTCAACTACTGTGATGTAATTATTTAGTTTCCTGAATTTGATGAATGTTTAAGGTTAGATAACCTGGGGGATTTTATTGGATTTAATGATGTAACCCTTTAATGGGAAGTCTTATTGTTTAAATTTTATTATGTTTGGGTAGCTAAAAATGTATGAGTAGAAAGTAAACACCAAATCGTGTGGGAATTAAGTACCCAGATTTGGAGGTGTCATAAGTTGGTATCAAAGTTTTAGGTTATGAAACTTAGGTGGGGGGAACAACCTTAGGAAGTAACCTTATAGGAGATTGAAAAGATAGTGGTGATAAACTCTTATTAAGTTTTAAGAAAGAACCAATAAAACACTCTATGTGCTTATGTGGTTGCAACCTATGTGCTCGTGAGTGTCGAATAGTGATGATTAGTAATTAAACACTTAAAATTTTGTTGTCAGAATGGCTAATGTAGGAGAATCTGGTCAAGCTAGGGAGGAGGGACCTCAGATGCCTAGAGAGGAGGAGCCTCGAGATATTCAGGTGGTTTGGGAACAACTACTGCCAAGGGAGTCATCTCTGTTGGTCATAGTGGTTGAGCAGGAGGGTATACCTGATGAGGAGGATGTGGTAGAGACGGATAAGGAAGACCCCATTGAGTTGCCATAGTTGGATGAGGATGAGGAGGAGGAAGAGTTTCCACCAAATTCTATCGCAGCTCATATGTATGATGAGATATACGACCGCAATATTGAACTTCAAGATAGAGTCGAGGAGTTAGAGGAGATAGTAGCTGAACATCAGACTTCGATGGCGTAGAAAGACGATGAGATCCGAGATCTTGACGAGCGTCTGAGTAATGTTGAATGGAAGACGATTCACACTGAGGGGGAGAATGAGTAACTGATGGAGGAGATTGCAAAGCTAAAGGACAAATTGAAATAAGAATCCACCAAGAGAGCAAGAGTTGAAGACGCATACGAGGAAGCTTCTTAGCGTGTAGGAGTAACAGAGGGGGAAGTACAACCAAAGAAAATCAAGATGGAGGAGATTAATGGAGTTTTCAACACCGTGATAAACCGATCTTGTAACACCCCGAAATTCGGTCTACCTTCAGACCCGAACTCCGTGCGTCACGATCCCATCACCTTCCAAACACACATCATTATATAGCTAAATATAATGACATACATTCTCAAAATCCTGGTTCTCGAAACCTTAAAATCTCTTTCATTACAAATAATGGTAATTACATTATTCTTTACATCTTGCACAAGTGACTTTTATCCGCCACCAAGGATACATAATTGTTCATTAAACTAGTCTATATCTTCATTCTAGCATTCTATATTACAAGTCTTCACTTGATCTTCACGCACATTCACACACTGAATGGCACTTCGTATGGATACCGATCAGCTTTCTCTTTACGGAATCCTTAAGTTCTTTCTAAATTCATTCGCTGAAAATATTTTTTATTTAAAGAAAGTATGAGCATTCAATTGCCCAAAAGTCATAACAGTTGAACAAACAACTTCAAGAATTTACACATTTCTTCATAACTTCGATAACCGAACAAAGGTTATGAAGCAACTTAAATAATAGGAATAGTCTCGATTCATATCATCTTAAAACATCAGTCACTTTCACTTTGAAATACTTTCATTCCTCTACGTTTTTCATACACATCCTGTCTGGCTAGAATCATTAGCACTGACTTAACAATAACGGTTCACGTATAAACATAACATACTTATATTGAACAACTCAATCACCAAATAGTTCATATCATAGAAATACAGAAGTGTTCAAATTGTAGCACAAGGCCTCATACATACTACCACCTTGTACATACATCGCACATATGCACATAGACAAGACTTCTCAAGTTCAACATCTGAGAATTTTAAGAAACTAGCATTCATGTAATATGAATGAAGTTAGGAAAACTTACCTTACGCACAGCTACAGCTTACGCTGAACTGCTCATTTCCAAATCCCTATATAATACATCAGGAAATAACACGTACACCAATTAGTCATATACTTGACTTACGCATTGGTTTACTTAACTGTACTTCTTAAGGTTCGTGCTCTTGTAATTTAAGCTTACGCGACTAACTTTCATTACCAGTTTACGGCTTCATAACATACGGAGATGTCTTATTCATACATTTATCATCTTGGATGATTTACATTCTTAGCTTATTCTTATAACTCTCCTAGGACTCAGCACACAACGCGTCTCTACTAGTAGTCCATATGGTACTCTGAGTGGTTTCCCATAACCAACCAACAAACAAGTTCTCGTCTCATCTATACTGCCCATAATAGTGAGTTAGATCAGTTGCCAATTTCATATATACCTTCGCTCTCTGAAGGAATTGTTTAGCCCAGGTCCCATATGTCAACCATCAAAGGTTACGATTGTACTACAACCTAATTTCTCTTAACTTATCCGAACCATTAAACTATAATGTTCGTTAAGTCAACTTCTTATTCCTTCCGGCTTTCTGATAACTAAATGTCATACCTCAGGATTCATTCTGTATCGTCCATATCATACAGTCTTTTGTATACTCAGAACGATCATTCAATGTCAATACTATGAGGTCATAGCGTTAAACATTTTATATTAACTTATTTATATCTTACAACGTCCGATTCATTCGACTCGGAACGTTATCCAATCCATAAACCCCATGTTCATTCTTCTTTCTTAATGTCGAAGCCATACCATTCTACGTATGCTAACACCGATCGTTCATCGCAACAACGTTGCGTTCACGGCGTCTATACGCTTGACACTTATCTTTCATCACCATGACATAACATCGAAATGTTATTCATT
The DNA here is from genome assembly GCA_016801055.1 of Panax notoginseng. NCBI lineage: Eukaryota > Viridiplantae > Streptophyta > Magnoliopsida > Apiales > Araliaceae > Panax > Panax notoginseng. The sequence goes on from CM029015.1 coordinate 57,852,736, forward strand.
ACCTTCATCACTCAATGTCTAAGGAATCACAATCATAGCAATCCCTCACATTCGTTCATCATGACTACGGTCCCCGGATATCGGTTACGTAATCTAGCGCTTACATTCTCTATCTTTTAATCTCGTTTAATCCTTTCGTTCAACCTTTAATAAAGGTTTAACTCACTTTCTTAAGTGTTACGTTACGTGAACTATATGTTCATATTTCTTTCTTGCATATCCCCCAGTAATTGAGCACATAAAGTTTAATGTCTGGTCCTCGTCCTGCACCGGCACTGCGGCGCCGTGCCCATTCCTCTCTCTCACGCTGCAGCGCGACCTACGTTTCTCTCTTCCCTTGGTCTGGCACTGCGGCGCCGAACCCTTTGTTATCTCTCACGCTGCGGTGCCAATGAACAGTACCTGAGGTTCCGAGCTCGAACTACAACGCCACTTCTTAAAGCTCAGTCGGCGCTGCGACGCCAAGCCTAAACCCTAGAAATTTTTCTAAGTGTTAAATCTGATTCGAGACGCTTACTTCCCGATCTAATAACTTCTTCGTTATAACTCAGAACGAGGTCGTTCCAAAGTCATTCTCTTCCTTATCTTACGTACTTCAATAGGCCTCAGACAGAACATCATTCTGAATCCATTAACTTGCCATTTGATTGGCTTAATGTACACCCTTCGATCATTTTTACGCTTTTAACGTTCTTCGCCCATTCGTCCATAATTCGGTCATCCGAACTCGGAATTCGATCGTTCTTGAGTCCCCGACTCACATTTTCTACGTTCCCTTACTTCCTTATGAAACCCTACACGTTTGGGTTCATTTACTAACTTTCTAATTCTCGTTCATCTTTTACGAAAATTTTGCCATAACATCGTTATAGCTACATTTTAATCCGTTCTTCATGAACGTTTCTTCCATTCCTAACCAAGCAATATGCAACTAACTTATACGCGATGGTTTTAAGCTTGTCCATCAACAACAATTATCCTACGATGGTTTTAAACTTGTCCATCAACAACGTTATTCATGTTCTTCGTTCGGTCTTCGTTTTAATCGATATTTTGGATTACGATTCTACTTTTTCTTGGAATTTGATGTTATAGAACACCATTCCTTACTTAATTCATCTACTCGTTCATAATATTCATTTGGATCGCTTAAAATCCTTACGAATCTTATACTTCCTTAAGAAATTTATAAACTAAATTTCTAATTCTTATTTCTTTATTTTCTCATGATTTCAATCATATGAAATCCTTTCTAACTTCTTTTACTCCTTATTCTCATTAAGTTATGTTTTTGAACATAGAAACTTAAAGAAAATATATTAGAAGAAACTAGGGTTCAGATTACCGTTCTTCTTTATTTTTCTTCCGCAAGACAAAGCCGACAATTTGCAAGCTTTTCTATTTCACGATCACTTTGATCTGAGCATTCATGCTCAATCTCTTCCTTCTTCTTCTTCTCCAAGCTCTCAAGCTCTATCTCTAAGGTGTAAAATTTTCAAAATCCAAAAATAATGAAATGAGCTTACTAGTTATAGAATTTCAAGGCTAGGGGTATTTTAGTCATTTCGCCCCCCTTAACCTCCTTACTATTCATGGCTTAAGTCCTAAGTTAACTTGGCCACCACATTAACTTAGCCACCAAGTACTTTACTTGGCCACCACTTTGGGTCATTCATGGGTTGCCCCATGGTTATTACCCATCCTTTTACCCATCGGTTCGATCCACGGTTTATTTTCTTGGTTTGGGCCTTAACCCTAAGTCTTATTGGGCCTCTCTTGGGCTTAATTTCTCATAGCAATGGGCTTGACATAATCCAAGTCCAATTGGAATCTACAAAGTCCATGAACTCAAAGTCCATTAAGACTAGTCGTATTCTACGCATTCCATTCTCGTATCCTCGTATTCTCTTCGTATATCATTCGCACGATATTCGTATTATACGTCGTACTAATCTTCGTACTATACTCGTATAATAACTAGTATTATACTCGTATCTCTCACGCATAATAACCCTAGTTATTATACGTACTCATTAAAATTCTCGAAAATTACTTTTCCTAACACTTAGGTTTTACGTCCGCAGGCGAAAGCTTCGTTTTTTCAACAACTGAAATATTATTACATATTCCATCACGTCTCAACATTTTACGTAATCAATAACTTCTCGGAATTTCAAAATAAAACTCCAAGCAGAAACTGATGAATAGTGTCTATTTCGTCTTTTTCCCCGAAAATATTTTTGTTCCCGGAAAAATTTTATTTTCGTCTTGAAAATTCTTACTCGTTCAATCTAGATCATAGCCAGAATACTCCCGACTTATAATCATCCTAGGTTATAGAACGATTAATAAACACATAGCACATAATAGTATTAATAAAAATTCATTTTATTAATAACTAATTCTTTAAACTTAAATTCTGGACAATCCGGATTCTCCGGGTTCTCACACTTCCCCCCTTAAAAAAATTTCGTCCTCGGAATTTCTTAAAACCACACCCTTACCCGGGTTCTCACATTCTCCCCTTCTTCACATAATTTCGTTCTCGAAATTTTAGCTTACACTTCTTCTCGACTTCTCTTCAAAGAAGTTCTTATCTTTCCATCATTCCTAACCTCCATAACCTATCAAGAATCATGAACTAGGAGGAATAGCGAGGAATATAAAATATCCTTTAAAACATTTCATACTTTTGCTGAGGGGTCAAATCGACCAAGAACTCTTACTAGGTTAAACAGCCTTTCGCCGTAAACCTTTCTTTCCACGGTAAGTTTATAATCACAAAGAAGGTAAACTACCTCTTTCCATACGTAGGTGATCAACCTATCGTATAACCCCATTTCAGGGTATGTTCACGTCAGACTTAATCATTAGATTCTGCACCAAAACAATTTGGCTTGGCATAACTTTTTCAAAGAAAGCTCAATTTTCTTATAACATGACATACCATTTATCTTAGCCAAATCAATTAGCTTAGACCATACCAATAAACTGGACATCAACTTGAAACATTCGTCTAGTCAACTCAATTGACATCGATTACTTCTTTAAATTCTTTTCGCAATACATCAAAACGTTTTTTGACGTCATGATACCATACTCTTCACAGTATATTGAGGACTTCGTCAGTTTATGACTTCGTCATTATACATCTTACCATAGTGGTTTGTTGATCCTAAGATCACATCCCACTAGGTTCAATTGCATTAACAACTCCATCCTTTTACCACCCTTGCATCAAATGCACGGATGATATAAAATTCATTTTGATATTTCAAATCAATTTATGTCTAGCCGAAATGATTAGCATAGATATACAAAGAATAGCTCTTTTAAAATCCATTGGTTCCAAAAAATTGAAACAATCCTTTCTTTTTTCAAAATGTACATATTAGCACGATTTCAATAAACTTTGAAATCTAGCATAGCTAGAGGATTTGGAATATCCTATTCTCCATCTTCCTTCATTGTCTTACTGCGACAATACTTAAACTTCTCTAACACCTTCAATGCTAAGTCTACTGAAAATACTTCGTTTTCATTCTAAACATCTCTATACTTTAGTACAATCCATCAACTTACCACACATTAGGAGTTCAGGAACTTTCCATAATAGTATGAGTTTAAGAACATCCAGACAGACCATAGGCGCCCATTCGCTGAGACGTTAAAAAACATACCGTACTATTATGAGTCACGAACTTACCATAAGTATGAGTTTCAAGAACTCGCACCTACCTTATCGTTCTCTACCTATCAAGTATATATATGAGAAAAGATTCACCTTCTCGTCATATACATCTTAATAGCGCAACCAATTACAATGATTATCACTGTAATACACTAAGTAGTTGTTACACCAAGCACAAACCTCTTCCCGTACAAAGGTCTATACAACTCAATCATCATATGAGTCCTCAATTGAAATCTTACAACTTCTAAATTTTTCTTTACTTAATACGAATTTTCTTTAATTCGTATGCTATCCTTCTCAACTCAATCTGAGTTCTTCTTCCCTTACCACTTCGTAGTACAATTCATTCATAGCATTTCCTATAAATCATCCATCGTTTAACAGCTCATCAGTTACTACGATTTATTATGATCACGTGGTGATCTTCTTCCTTAATCGTTTAACTCAACGATTTTCTTATCATTCTCTCAACGATTCTTAAGTACTCTTACCTAAGAGTTATAACCTATAGCTCTGATACCACTCTGTAACGCCCCGAAATCCGGTCTACCTTCAAACCCAGACTTTGTGCGTCACGATCCCATCACCTTCCAAACACACATCATTATATAGCTAAATATAATGACATACATTCTCAAAATCCTGGTTCTCGAAACCTTAAAATCTCTTTCATTACAAATAATGGTAATTACATTATTCTTTACATCTTGCACAAGTGACTTTTATCCGCCACCAAGGATACATAATTGTTCATTAAACTAGTCTATATCTTCATTCTAGCATTCTATATTACAAGTCTTCACTTGATCTTCACGCACATTCACACACTGAATGGCACTTCGTATGGATACCGATCAGCTTTCTCTTTACGGAATCCTTAAGTTCTTTCTAAATTCGTTCGCTGAAAATATTTTTTATTTAAAGAAAGTATGAGCATTCAATTGCCCAGCAAGTCATAACAGTTGAACAAACAACTTCAAGAATTTACACATTTCTTCATAACTTCGATAACCGAACAAAGGTTATGAAGTAACTTAAATAATAGGAATAGTCTCGATTCATATCATCTTAAAACATCAGTCACTTTCACTTTAAAATACTTTCATTCCTCTACGTTTTTCATACACATCCTGTCTGGCTAGAATCATTAGCACAGACTTAACAATAACGGTTCACGTATAAACAGAACATACTTATATTGAACATCTCAATCACAAAATAGTTCATATCATAGAAACACCGAAGTGTTCAAATTGTGGCACAAGGCATCATACATACTACCACCTTGTACATATATCACATATATGAACATAGACAAGACTTCTTGAGTTCAACATCTGAGAATTTTATGAAACTAGCATTCATGTAATATGAATGAAGTTAGGAAAACTAGCCTTACGCACAGCTACAGCTTACGCTGAACTGCTCATTTCCAAATCCCTATATAATACATCAGGAAATAACACGTACACTAATTAGTTATATACTTGACTTACGCATTAGTTTACTTAACTTTACTTCTTAAGGTTTGTGCTCTTATAATTTAAGCTTACGCGACTAACTTTCATTACCAGTTTACGGCTTCATGACATACGGAGATGTCTTATTCATACATTTATCATCTTGGATGATTTACATTCTTATCTTCTTCTTATAACTCTCCTAGGACTCAGCACACATCGCGTCTCTGCTAGTAATCCATATGGTACTCCGAGTGGTTTCCCACAAATAACCAACAAACAAGTTCTCGTCTCATCTACACTGCCCATAACAGTGAGTTAGATCGGTTGCCAGTTTCGTATATACCTTCGCACTCTGAAGGAATTGTTTAGCTCAGCTCCCATATGTCAACCATCAAAGGTTACGATTGTACCACAACCTAATTTCTCTTAACTTATCCGAACCATTAAACTATAATGTTCATTAAGTCAACTTCTTATTCCTTCCGACTTTCTGGCAACTAAATGCCGTACCTCAGGATTTATTCTTTATCGTCCATGTCATACAGTCTTTTGTATACTTAGAAGGATCATTCAATGTTACTACTATGAGGTCATAGCGTTAAATATTTTATATTAACTTATTTATATCTTAAAACGTTTGGTTCATTCGACTCGGAACGTTATCCAATCCATGAACCCCATGTTCATTCTTCTTTCTTAATGTCGAACCCATATCGTTATTTGTATGCTAAGACCGATCGTTCATCGCAACAACGTTGCATTCACAGCGTCTATACGCTTAACACTTATCTCTCATCACCATGACATAACATCGAAATGGTATTCATTACCTTCGTCACTCAACATCTAAGGAATCACAATCATAGCAATCCCTCATGTTCTTTCATCATGACTACGGACCTCAGATATCGGTTACGTAATCTAGCGCTTACATTCTCTATCTTTTAATCTCGTTTAATCCTTTCGTTCAACCTTTAATAAAGGTTTAACTTACTTGCTTAAGTGTTACGTTACGTGAACTATCTGTTCATATTTCTTTCTTGAACATCCCCAAGTAATTGAGTACATAAAGTCTCATTTCCGGGCCTCGCCCTGCACCGGCGCTGCGGCGCCGTGCCCCTTCCTCTCTCTCTCGCTGCAGCGCGACCTACGTTTCTCTCTTCCCTTGGTCTGGCGCTGCGGTGCCGAACCCTTTGTTATCTCTCGCGCTGCGGTGCCAACTAATAGTACCTGATGCTCCTAGCTCGCGATGTGGCGCCACTTCTTAAAGCTCAGCCAGTGCTGCGGCGCCAAGCCTAAACCCTAGAAATTTTTCTATGTGTTAAATCCGATTCGAGACGCTTATTTTCCGATCTCATAACTTCTTCGTTATAACTTAGAACGAGGTCATTCCAAAGCCATTCTCTTCCTTATCTTGCGTACTCCAATAACCCTTAGATAGAACTTCATTATGAATCTATTAACTTGCCATTCCATTGGCTTAATCTACACCCTTCAATCATTTTTACGCTTTTAACGTTCTTCGCTCATTCGTCTGTAATTCAGTCATCCGAACTCAGAATTCGATCGTTCTTGAGTCCATGACTCACGTTTTCTATGTTCTCTTACTTCCTTATGAAACCCTACACGTTTGGGTTCATTTACTAACTTTCTAATTCTCGTTCGTCTCTTACGAAAATTTCGCCATAACTTCGTTATAACTACATTTTAATTCGTTCTTCATGAACGTTTCTTCCATTCCTAACCAAACAATATGCAACTAACTTATACACGATGGTTTTAAGCTTGTCCATCAACAACAATTATCCTACGATGGTTTTAAACATGTCCATCAACAACGTTCTTCGTGTTCTTCGTTCGCTCTTCATTTTAATCGATATTTTAGATTACGATTCTACTTTTTCCTGGAATTTGATGTTATAGAACACCATTCCTTACTTAATTCATCTACTCATTCATAATATTCATTTGGATTACTCAAAATCCTTACGAATCTTATACTTCTTTAAGAAATTTATAAACTAAATTTTTAATTCTTATTTCTTTATTTTCTCATGATTTCAACCATATGAAATCATTTCTAACTTCTTTTACTCCTTATTCTCATTAAGTTATGTTTTTTAACATACAAACTTAAGAAAAATATATTAGAAGAAACTAGGGTTCGAATTACCGTTCTTCTTTATTTTTCTTCCGCTAGACAAAGCCGAAAATTTGCAAGCTTTTCTATTTCACGATCACTTTTGATCCGAGCATTCATGCTCAATCTCTTCCTTCTTCTTCTCCAAGATCTCAAGCTCTATCTCTAAGGTGTAGGATTTTCAAAATCCAAAAATAATGAAATGAGCTTACTATTATAGATTTTCAAGGCTAGGGGTATTTTAGTCATTTCACCCCCCTTAACCTCCTTACTATTCATGGCTTAAGTCCTAAGTTAACTTGGCCACCACATTAACTTAGCCACTAAGTACTTTACTTGGCCACCACTTTGGGTCACTCATGGGTTTCCCCATGGTTATTACCCATCCTTTTACCCATAGGTTCGATTTGCGGTTTATTTTCTTGGTTTGGGCCGTAACCCTAAGTCTTATTGGGCCTCTCTTGGGCTTAATTTCTTATAGCATTGGGCTTGACATAATCCAAGTCTAATTGGATTCTACAAAGTCCATGAACTCAAAGTCCATTAAGACTAGTCGTATTCTACGCATTCCATTCTCGTATTCTCGTATTCTCTTCGTATATCATTCGCACGATATTCGTATTATACGTCGTACTAATCTTTGTATAATACTCGTATAATAACTAGTATTATACTCGTATCTCTCACGCATAATAACCCTAGTTATTATATGTACTCATTAAAATTCTCGAAAATTAATTTTCCTAACCCTTAGGTTTTACGTTCGCAGGCGAAAACTTCGTTTTTTCCATAACTGAAAAATTATTGCATATTCCATCACGTCTCAACATTTTATGTAATCAATAACTTCTCGAAATTTCAAAAAAAAACTCCGAGCAGAAAACTGATGAATAGTTCCTATTTCGTCTTTTTCCCCAGAAATATTTTTGTTCCCGGAAAAATTTTATTTTTGTCTTGAAAATTCTTACTCGTTCAATCTAGCTCGTAGCCAGAATACTCCCGACTTGTAATCATCCTAGGTTATAGAACGGTTAATAAACACGTAGCACAGAATAATATTAATAAAAATTCATTCTATTAATAACTAATTCTTTAAACTTAAATTCTGGACAATCTGGATTCTCCGGGTTGTCACAGATCTCAAGACCGAGTCATGTATTATCCGATTCAGTTCGAGACGATGTTGTGGTACATGTTAGATCGCAGAACAATGTTCCATACTATGGAAGAGGAGTGTCGTAAGGTTATGCAACATTTTAGTAGGTCATCATAAAGAATGTAATTGTCGTGTGATTAATTAGTAAATAAGATGTAAATTCCAAGTCTTATGTAACCAATGGGATATGATGATGTTTCCCTGAATTTTTAGTAGTTCAGGAAAGTGATGTAGATAGCAGAGATGCTATCATTATTATGTTTTAAAAGATAATGAATGAATAAAAGTTAATATTTATTCAAGATGTTATGTGTTATGTGATGATCTTTTATGATGTGCAAGTTAAGTAGAAAATACTTAAAATAAATTGAGTAATAATCTAATTAGTGTATTTTAACAGAAAATGCCTCCAAGACGTCAACCATGACAAAGAACCCCTGAGGGATATACCAATAACAACGACGACAATGCTAACCCAGCTCAGCAGTTGGTGACGTTATTAATGGGAGCACTATAGAATCAGTCGCAGAACCAAGCTGCGACCTTTAAAGACTTCGAGGCGGTTGGACCACCAGAATTCCATGGGTCCATGAATCCGTTTGAGGCACAGACCTGGATCATGAAAATAGAGAAGGTTTTCGATGTTGCTAGAGTCGGTGAGAATCAAAAGATCGCTTTTGCAACATTTTTGTTGAAAGCAGAGACCAATTATTGGTGGCAAGCCAATATAACTGAAGGAGCTCAGGGAGTGATTACTTGGGATAGGTTTAAAGAAATATTTTTTGAGACCTATTTCCCAGAGAGTTCAAAGAATCAGATGGAGGTGCAATTTTTAGAGCTGAAGTAGGGCACAATGACGATGTCGGAGTATGCAGTAAAGTTCAATGAGTTGGCAAGGTTTGCGCTATATCAATTTAACATAGATGAGCGCAAGGCGAAGAGATTTGAATAGGGACTGAAGCCCTGGTTGTACAACAGAGTCTCCATGTTTCAGATGATGACGTTCACAGCGGTGCTTGAGAAGGAGATTATCGCTGAGGGTAGAGGCGAGGCTATGACGAAGTACAATTATGAACAAAGAAAGAAGAAGAATGAGAGTGAAGGTAAGAATGGTGGTAGTAGTGGTGGGAATGGTAGTAATAACATGAACAAGAAGTGGAATGCAAGTGTTGGTGTTGGAAGTCAACAGAGTAGCCAACAGAAAAAAAAGTTTGAAACATATGCTACATGCGAAAAGAATCACACTGACATGTGTTTAACGGGTAAGCAAGTATGCTTCACCTGTGGCCAGGAGGGTCACATTGCCCCAAATTGCCATCAACCAAAGAAAAATTCTTACTAAATATGCGGGTCAAAGGATCATTTTGCTCGCAAGTGTCCTAAGAAGAGAGCTAGAGAGGCAACGGGAAGCAAGGGAGGTGGTAGTGGAGGTATGATGGCTATTGTTGGACCAACGTCATTGAACAGACCCACAGTCAAAACCATCAACATGATAGTGCAGGATGTGGTGTAACCAAAAGATGTTGTGTCAGGTATTATCCCAATTAATGATATAAATGCATATGTATTATTTGATTCGAGTGCTACTTGCTCGTTTATATCTGATGAATTTGCTACGAAGTTAGGATTGCCTAGTGAAGAGTTGAATTTCCGTTTAAACGTAAAAATTGCGAATAGGGAGGTAATTCCTGTTAAGTTCGTACACAAGAATTGTAGGGTGAATATTAAGGGAAATGTTATGACAGTAGAGTTAATCCTGATAAAACTTGGAAAGTTTAATGTTATATTGGGAATGGATTGGCTATTCAATTATGGAGCAATAATTGATTGCCAAAAGAAATGTGTAAACCTTATGACTCCGTTAAAGGTAGTTTTCTATGATAGCAAATCTCCTAGACAAGCAAGATGTCTGACGATTATGCAGGCCAAGAAGTTATTGAGTCAAGGCTGTGTAGGGTACTTATCTTACATAGTCATACTAAGAAGAAAGACGTGAAACAAGAAGAGATCCAGTTGCTAGGGATTTTGTAGATGTATTTTCGGAGGATTTGTCAAGATTTTTGCCAGACATTAAGACTGAATTCGTCATCGATTTAGCACCAGGAACTACTCTGATTTCAAAATCCTCGTACAGGATGGCTCCGGTAGAGATGAAGGAACTGATGGTACAATTACAAGACCTGCTAGACAAGAAATACATTCAGCCGAGTGTGTCACCGTAGGGAGCACCGATATTTTTTGTGAAGAAGATGGATGGGTTAATGCGTCTTTGCATTGATTATAGGGAATTAAACAAACTCACTATAAGAATAAATATATGTTACCCAGAATAGATTACTTGTTTGATCAATTGAAAGGAGCCAAGTACTTCTCAAAGATAGATTTGAGAAGTGGGTATCATCAATTAAAGGTAAGAAAGGAGGATGTACCTAAGACAGCATTCAGAACTCTATATGGACTTTACGAGTTTCTGGTAATGTCTTTTGGTGTGACCAATGACCTGCAACATTCATGGATTTAATGAATAGAGTGTTTAAACCATTCTTAGATAAGTTTGTAGTGGTATTCATTGATGATATTCTGGTATACTCCAAATCTCGAGAGGAACACGTGGAACATTTACGTTTGAAGTTGGAGACGCTAAGAAAGGAAACGTTGTACGCGAAGTTCTCTAAGTGTAAATTTTGGCTAGAACGTGTACAATTTCTTGGGCATGTGATTGACATAGATGGGATTTTAGTGGATCCATCAAAGGTCAAAGTTGTAATAAATTAGGAGCAACCAAGGACATCATCAGAGGTGAGAAGTTTCTTGGAATTGGCAGGTTACTATAGACAGTTTATTCAAGACTTTTCCAAGATTGCCACTCCGTTAATGAATTTGACAAGGAAATCTGTGAAATTTGTTTGGACGGAAAAGTGTGAAGAGAGATTTCGGGATTTGAAAAAGAGGCTTAGCATGGCACCTATGTTATCATTATCGGATAATACGGGACATTTTGTGATGTATAGTGATGCACCGCATAAAGGACTAGGATGTGTGCTTATGCAAAATGACAAAGTCATCGCGTATGCATCAAGGCAACTGAAGGACTATGAGAAGGGATACTCGACTCATGATTTAGAGTTGGTTATGGTGGTTTTTGCTTTGAAGATATGGAGAAAATATCTCTATGGGGAGAAATCTGAGATATACACGGACCATAAAAGTCTGAAGTATATTTTTAGATAGAAAGATCTGAAAATGCGGCAAAGGGGATGGTTAGAATTGATAAAAGATTATGATTACAAAATCTTTTATCATCCGGGTAAAGCCAATGTGGTTGCTGATGCCTTGAATAGGAAGGGTCGAGATAAATTGATGTTGTTAATGGCTCAGGAGGAGCTTATCTTAGCAATGGCAAGGCTAGAGTTGGAAATAAAACTTACAAAAGAATTTGATGAAAGATTTTTTTAGATGGAAGCTAATCCAACTTTAGTGGAAAAAGTGAAGAACGCTCAACTACAAGATGAAGAATGTGGGAAAATCAAAGAAAGAATGGTTAAGAGTAGTGAGGTGAAGTTCAAAATCGATGCTGAAGGACTACTACGGTTTAAAGGAAGAATTTGGGTTCCAGTAGTACCGAAAATTAAAGACAAAATCTTGATTGAAGCTTATAACTAAAGACATTCAATTCATCCGCGAAGTACGAAGATGTATAAAGATTTACGACATCATTTTTAGTGGCCAAATATGAAAAGAGATGTTACAAAATGTGTCACGAAATGCTTGACGTGTCAAAGAGTCAAAGCCGAGCATCAAAGATCAAGCGGAATACTTCAGTCATTGGAAATACCATAATGGAAGTGGGAGCATATCACAACGGATTTTGTGGTAGGTCTTCCAACTACTCAAAGAGGATACGATGTTATTTTGGTGATAGTGGATAGATTGACGAAATCAGCATACTTTTTGCCAATACAGATTAGATTCAATCTTGATCAGTTGGCAAAGTTGTATGTCAAGGAGATCGTTTCGAGACATGGAGTTCCAGTGTCAAACAGAGATTCAAGATTCACGTCAAATTTCTGGAACAGACTACAAGAATGCATGGGAACACAGTTGAGAATGAGTACGACGTACCATCCTCAAACAGACGGCCAAAGCGAATGAACAATCCAGACGTTGGAAGATATGCTCAGAGCAAGCATTATGGATTTCAAAGGGAACTGGGATGATCATTTACCACTGATAGAATTCGCCTACAATAATAGTTACCACGCAAGCATTGACATGCCGCCTTACGAAGCATTATACGGTAGGAAGTGCATAACTCCAATATACTGGGATGAAGTTGGTGAGCGTCAACTGTTAGGACCGAAACTGGTACAACAGACTGCTGAGGTTATTAAACTCATTAGGGCAAAATTGTTAGCTGTTCAAGACAGACAGAAGAAGTATATTGATCAACACAGACAGGATCGCGAATTCAACGTAGGAAATTTTGTTTTCCAAAAAGTTTCTCTATGAAAGAGAAAGATTCATTTGGTAAGAAAGGAAAGCTAAGCCCAAAGTTAATCGGACCCTTTGAGGTGCTGTGAAGAGTATGTGAAGTGGCTTACGAGGTAGCTTTACCTCCAAAATTGGAACATGTTCACAATGTTTTTCATGTGTCGGTGCTACGACAGTATAAACCCGACTACAAACATGTAATCGAGTATGAACCGTTACATTTTGATAAGGATTTATCTTATGAGGAGATTCCTATCCAGATAGTTGACAGGAAAGAACAAGTGCTCAGGAATAAGGTGATACCTTCCGTGAAGGTAATATGGAGGAACCACAATGTCGAGTAAGCTACGTGGGAGCTCGAACACAAAATGATGAAGAACTATCCTGAGTTATTTGTTTAATCTCTGTCTTCAATTCTGGGGACAGAATCCTTGTAAGGAGGGAAGAATGTGACGAATGAATTGTTTGAGTTGTGATTCTGGAGACAAAATCCTTGTAAGGATGGAAGGATGTAACAATCCAAAATTTTATTTGTAATTTCAAATATTTATTAAATTAAATAAATATTTTTAATTGATGTGTTTGTTGTTAAGAAAATATTTGTTGGATTATTTATTAAATAATAAATAATTCTTGAATAATTGTGGACTAACTTAATTAAGTGTAATGTATTAAATAAATTGATGTCTGGTAATTTTATGGGTTAAAGTTTAATTTAATAAGTTAATTAAACTAAATGAGTGGTTAACTAATTATCATATTATATAATGGTAATATTCTAATTTAGAGAAAGTTAGTAATGATTAAATGAGTTGTTGAATAATTATGTGCTAATTTCATTTAATAATTGAATTAGAGATTTAAAGTTTTGTTAAGTAAAATTATAATTTTAAATGATTAATTAAAATATTAGAATTTAATTAATTAGAGGGTGACCATTAAATCATATAGCAAGTGATTTATTAAAATAAATTAGAGAGTTTTAATTTAGTTTTTCCAAACAAGGTTTAAGGATATTAAGTCTTTATTTTTAAATTAGTTTTGCCAAACAAAGCCATGTGGCTTTTGAAATTTTAACTGACATAACTATTTTGAGAATTTATTTTTAACTGATAACTTATGTTTAAGTTTTGTAACTGACAAAAATTAAATTGTGCGCGTTATGTTTGTCAGTTTTTATTTTTCACGCATAAGTGTCCTATTATTTGGTTTACACTTAGACTAAGAAGAAGAGAATACAGAGAAGAAGAGAGAGTTTGAGAGAATAGAAAAATTATGTGAATCAAGAAGTAGATAGGTGATTATTCAAGCACTTCTTTATCATATAACAAGGTTTAATCAAGCAAAGTGAAGGTATAATGTTAATTTCCAAAAGCTTTAGTTCCTATATATGAAAAGTTTTCTCTGTTCTTGAGTTTCACTATAAAAATAAAATTTGTTTTCAAACTCTCTATAATGCAGCTGTCGATGAATTTTGTTGTATAAGTGATTGACTGTGTTTATATGAAATCGTAATGTTATAACTAACATTTAGACAAGGACTTCGTATATTAAATTAGGAAAATCACGTTCAAAAAGAAGAGAAATTGAATACAGTAAGTGTGTGTATGCATATGGCTTGTTGGAGTGCAAAATTGATAGTTGATTCGTGAACTAAATTGTAAATTGATTCTTGAATGTGTTAATTCATTAAGAACCGAAAAGAATAAAGTTTGAATGAATTGGTTTGGTGTTGTAACAAAGTTTCAATGATGATTTTTAATAAAGATACCAAAAATGGAGTTTTGGCAAAAATATGAAATTCAAAGGACTTAATCTGAATTTTAATGTTGTTTTGTTATTTTAAATAAGTATATATATGTTGTGTAATGTATATATGAAGCCTATATTATTTGGGTGTATGTACTTTGCTGCTTAATTGGTGAAGTTCGTGACTTTTGGGTCTGAATAGAGCAATAAATTATCTGCGTAGTTTCTGTCTGCGCACTAGCGCAGCTACGCTTTTGACAAAGGCAGAAACGTCGTTGTTGCGCTGGTTCTAGTGCTATAAACAGCACAGTTGTGCCTTATCCAGAACTGTGGCAGTGATGCTTTGATTATGATTTAGTCTTTAAAACTCATTATAACCTAGTCTAATGAAAATGTTAATGTGGTGAGCATGTAACAAAGATGCTATAAAAGATTTGTAACATGTATGTGACAGATCCAAAGTTGTAAAATTAGTAAGTTGTAAAAACTTTACGTTGTGATTTGTTAAAATCTAGATATGGTTATTAAGTGTGATAATACTAAAACTTGTGATTTAAGAATTGTGTATGGTGTTAGTGATTGGAACTTGTACTAAAATAACAAGTTCAACTAAAATGGGATTTAACTTGTAAGGTTAATGTTGGTATACCTAATAGATGTTGTGATTCTAATAATATGCGTAGGTGAACATGAGTTGTAATTTAATAGCTATATTGAGCAAATTCATAATCTTACTTATATAACTTCGTTATATTCATGCAAGCTATTTACCCTAACTCTTACTTTGAGAAGGTTTCCTATCTTTAAAATTGTTTCTTATTATGCAAATATATAAATTCCATTATTCTTATGATGAACAAGTTTTGTTTCTCTACTTGTTATCAATTATGCATATTCAATAACTCAATTCTTTTATTAGGCAAGATTATTGCCTTAACTTAATATTGTTCAAGCAAGATTTATTATGTTATTCAATGTTTATGCTTTCTAGTTTATCTTTAAGCATGACTTCGATATATAATATTGATTCACCTATGATTCATGACTATTCCATATCATGTTGTTATTGAACATTTGAAATGATATAAAACTTTATTGATTCAACTAATCCTTAGTTGATGATCGTTAAAGCCTAAATTACCCTTGAAGCTTATCAAAACCGAACTTTCTTTGGTGCGGACTTGTACTCTAAACTGAGAAGAAAAACCCTATTACAGGGGATTATCTATGCGAAACGTTTAGATGTTTGTGCACAATACATAGTACAAAAGGGTTGATCACCATAAGTACGGGGAGTCCCTACAGTCTTACGACTGTTTAGGTTTAAGTTGAATGATTACTTATAACCTTGGACATAGTTCGTGGTCTTGTGACCCTCAGATAAATTTCACATTTTGATTTAAGTTCTTGATTATAATTGGTAGAGAATATTATTCAGTTCTGTCGAGCCTATTTATTGGTAGTTATTATGCTGTTATTATTCATTGTCATTTTCAAGTGAGCATTTGTTTTGCTCACTCTTGCATATATAACCATTGCAGCTAAGGTTGAGAAGGTTTATGAACCTACCACTAGCAAAGGAAAAGGAAAAATGAACAAGTGTTGAAGACTTTATAAATTTACTAATTTTTATGATGTCAGACTTTACTTCAACTATTGTGATGTAATTTATTTACTTTTCCTGAATTTGATGAATGTTTAAGGTTAGTTAACCTGGGGAATTTTATTGGATTTATTGATGTAACCCTTTAATGGGAAGTTTTTTTATTTAAATTTTATTATGTTTAGATAGTTAGAAATGTATGAGTACAAAGTGAACACCAAATCGTGTGAGAATTAAGTACCTAGATTTTGGGGGTGCCACATGTTTGCTCACTTAAAAATGATAACGAATAATAACAGCATAATAACTGCCAATGAATAAGCTCAAGAGAACTGAATAATATTATCTATCAATGACAATCAAGAACTGAATTCAAAATGTGAAATTTATCTAAGGGTCACAAGACCACGAACAATGTCCAAGGTTATATGTAATCTTTCAACTTAAATCTAAATAGTCGTAAGACTGTAGGGACTCCCCGTAATTAGGGTGATCAGCCCTTCGTACCATGTATTGTGCACAAACATCTAAATGCTTCGCGTAAATAATCCCCAATAATAGAGTTGTTCTTCTCAGTTTAGAGTACAAGTCCGCACTAAAGAAAGTTTGGTTTGGATAAGCTTCAAGGGTAATTTAGGGTTTAACGATCATCAACTAAGGATTAGTTGAATCAATAAAGTTTTATATCATTTCAAATGTTCGATAACAACATGATATGGAATAGTCATGAATCATAGGTGAATCAACATTATATATCGAAGTCATGCTTAGAGATAAACTAGAAAGCATATGCATTGAATAATATAATAAACCTTGCTTGAACAGTATTAAGTTAAGGCTATAATCTTGCCTAATAAAACAATTGAGTTATTGAATATGCATAATTGATAACAAGTTGGGAAACAAAACTTGTTCATCATAAGAATAATGGAATTTATATATTTACATAATAAGAAATAATTTTAAAGATATGAAACCTTCTCAAAGTAAGAGTTAGGGTAAAGAGCTTGCATGAATATAACGAAGTTATATAAGTAAGATTAGGAACTTGCTTAATAAAAATAAGGATTAGAAACTTGCCTTGTGCGTAAGCTATTAAATTACAACTCACATTCACCTACACATAGTATTAGAATTACAACATCTATTAGGTATACCAACATTAACCTTACAAGTTAAATCCCTTTTTAGTTGAACTTGTTATTTTAGTACAAGTTCCAATCACTAACACCATACAAAATTCTGAAATCACAAGTTTTAGTATTATCACACTTCATCACAATCTCTAGATTTTAACAAATCACAACGTAAAGTTTTTACAACTTACTAATTTTACAACTTTGGAACTATCACATACATGTTACAAATCTGTTATAGCATCTTTGTTACATGCTCACCACATTAACATTTTCATTAGACTAGGTTATAATTAGTTTTAAAGACTAAACCATCATCAGAGCATCACTGCCACTATTATAGCTAGAGCGCAGCTGCGCCGTTTATAGCACTAGAACCAGCACAGCTGCGCTGCATGCGCCGTTTCTGCCTTTGTCACCAGCACAGCTGCGCTGGTGCGCAGACAGAAACTTCGCAGACAGTTTCTTGCTCTGTTCAGACCCAAAAGTCACGAATTTCACCAATTATGTAGAAAATTACATACACCCAAATAATATAGGCTTCATATAAACATTACACAGCATATATATACAGGTTTAAAATAACAAAACAACAACAACAATCAGATTAAGTCCTTTGAATTTCATATTTTGGCCAAAACTCCATTTTTGATATCTTTAGCAAAAATCATCACTAAAACTTCGTTACTACACCAAATCAATTTATTCAAACTGTATTCTTTTCATTTCTTAATGAATTAACATATTCCAGAATTAATTTACAATTTAGTTCACGAATCAACTATCAATTTTGGACTCCAACAAGCCATATGTATACACATACTTACTATAATCAATTTCTGTTCTTTTTGAACGTGATTTTCCTAATTTAATATACGAAGTCCTTGTCTAAATGTTAGTTATAACATTACGATTTCATATAAACACAGTCAATAACTTATACACCAAAATTCGTCGATAGTTGCGTTACAGAGAGTTTGAAAACAATTTTTTTTTTACAGTGAAACTCAAGAACACATAAACTTTTCATATATAGGAACTAAAGATTTTGGAAATTAACATTATACCTTCACTTTGCTTGATTAAACCTTGTTAGATGACAAAGAAGTGCTTGAATAATCCCCTATCTACTTCTTGACTCACAAAATTTATCTCTTTTCTCTTCTTCTTTGTATCCTCTTCTTCTTAGTCTAAGTGTAAACTAAATAAACTGGACACTTATGCGTGAAAAATAAAAACTGACAAACATAATGCGCACAATTCAATTTCTGCCAATTACAAAACTTAAACATAAGTAGTCAGTTAAAAATAAAATTTCAAAATAATTTAGTCAGTTAAAATTTAAAAAGCCACAAGGCTTTGTTTGGTAAAACTAATTTAAAAATAAAGACTTAATATCCTTAAACCTTGTTTGGAAAAACTAAATTAAAACTCTCTAATTTATTTTAATAAATCACTTGCTATATGGTTTAATGGTCACCCTCTAATTAATTAAATTCTAATATTTTAATTATTCATTTAAAATTATAATTTTACTTAACAAAACTTTAAATCTCTAATTCAATTATTAAATGAAATTAGCACATAATTATTCAACAACTCATTTAATCATTAATAACTTTCTCTAATATAATTATTAAATTAAATTAGAATATTACCATTATATAATATGATAATCAGTTAATCGCTCATTTAATTTAATTAACCTATTAAATTAAACTTCAACCCACAAAATTGCTAGACATCAACTTAATTAATATATTACACTTAATTAAGTTAGTCCACAATTATTCATGAATTATTTATTTTTTAATAAATAATTCAAAAAATATTTACTTAACAACAAACACATCAATTAAAAATATTTATTTAATTCAATAAATATTTGAAATTACAAATAAAATTCTGAATTGTTACATCCTTCCCTCCTTACAAGGATTCTGTCCCCAGAATCACAACTCAAACAATTCATTCGTCACATTAAACATGGTTTAAAATAATAACAACTCAGCTAAAGTATTTAAATCTTCATGCATTACTTCTGACTCATGTCACTCAAGTAGCACATAGCGTTACCTTGAATCCTTAACCTGGAAAAATGGTTATTTGTAAGATTGAGCTCAACAGCCCAGCAAATCTAACAGCTTTCATGCTTCACGTAGCAAATAAACAACATGCTCAAATTAAACAACATAATCATTAGACTAACATATCATACATGTTTTAGTTCACATAAAAAGTATAAAGATTGAGTTCCTTACCCAATCAGTATTATTTACTTAATCAATGTAGTCATAAATTGACTTTAACATTTCATGCTCACAACATATGTAATATCTTCACAATACAGATTAAAAAAACTCATCATCAAGTTCACATAGCAAATATGAACTAAAGACTTGCATGACTCGTAGATTATCAACTTACAACTTAACTGCTTTACATATATCCTACAACAGTTCAAAAATTCATATACACATGCATCAGTTTCACATATAATGAAATCACATTGACTCTTAGTCCTAATCCTCTTACAACTTGCATTTCTTTGAAAACTTATATAACATATCTTTAGGTTTTAACTCTTTCTCGTTTAACACTTGAATTTAGTTAAGTCACTAGATTAGTTTTTACCTCACTTCTCTTATACTTCTCTTTTAAATAACACTTAACGTTTGGTTAAGTTGTCATAGATAACCTTACATCATATTAGATGTATTACATTTGTTAACATTAATTAAGTTATCTTCTATCACTTGTCTTTCTTTTAATTACTACTTAAAGTTACATCATATGGAATGTTTAACATTTATTAAAGCTAACTAAGTTAACCATTACCCTCTTTTTATAAACTTCATCTTTTATAACTTAGAATGTCAATGGTTAGGATCAGAACATATTACGTTGCAATAATATAAGCCCAACGCCACATCGTTCGCTTCTACTAGCACAACATGCCCAAAGATACCAATTTTGACCTTTTTTGAAGACTTCCAATTTTAGTTTTTATTATAGGAAGTGATAGGTCTATCTTTTAGCTTTCCAAGACATCTTGAATCATCTAATTTGGAGTTCGTATGCAAAATTTATGGTGGTTTTAGTGAGAAGGGTCAGAACTGCCTTATTTCAATTCAACACTGGGTAACTCAGCCCACCACCGCCGGGGCAGTGTTTTTGAACTAAGAAAGTCCACCGGGGTGGGTCCCCGTTGGGGCGACGATTTTAAACTAGAAAAGCCCGCGCGAGGCGGGGTTGCCCAGACTCAACTTCTGTAGTTCGCGAACAACACAATTCTAAAGCCAAAAACACCCAATTTCTTCACTTCAACAACAAATTAAACATACCAACACACTACAAATCATATAGAATCATAACTCTGGAAGTTGTATGCATACAAGCCATTCATGTTGATGATAAAGCATATACTTTATAATCAATCTTATTTATTTATTAATAAAAGTATTAATTTACTAATGGCATGATTATCAACATGATGTTGTTTTAATAATATATGATAGACTCGTAGTTTTAAGCAATTCTTTTAGAATCATGATGAGATCATGTTAATGAGATCTAAAATCTTAGATAGCTTAAAAACTAAAATGTTTCCAATCAATGGATAACTAAAAGGGGATTAGTGAATCCAGATTGATTGGTAAATACATTGCTTGCTCATTGGATGAGGATGATTGATCTCATGATCATTTGTGTGGAGACACTAAAGCAAGTATGTAGGTGCTTATTGGAGAATAAGTTCACTGAACGTGATTCGCTAAGGAATACCTAATAGAGTTTGACTTGCCTATCAATAGGAATTCCTGTAATGGTAGTATTATAAGTAATCCTTAGATTTGAGATCATTATAGTATCTTGTATATAATGATTTACATTTTGACTTATTCCTTAAGTCCTTTAGGGTATATCAAATGGTATACTTGGGTGCAATAAGTTATATATGGAGATAATGAATTATCAATAAAAAATCTATCACTTCTAGTAAAAGAAGAGATATGTCATATGTGATTCGATAATTGACAACCTAGGAATCCTTGGCCAAGGTGGAATGAAATTAGAAAATAGTTTTTAATTTGCATTCATTAAGAGTTGTACTTTTAGGAATCGAATTACATATAATTAAATAAAATAAGACTTAACAGTAATTTTATGTCTTATATTTAATTGAGACATTATATGGTGGAAGGATTGAATTATACGATAACTATTAACTCAAATATTCTTTTATGATTAATGTTAAAATTTATATTATCTAGAAAGTCGTTGAACGCTAAAGAGGCTTATCCTTATTGTAGAATAAATATTATTTTTTAAAAAAATAAATTAATAGTTTAATTTATTTATTTAAATAAGATTAGAATTGTTCTAATTGATTTATTGACAATCAGTTTAATATGGAGAACTTAAAGGGTCACACCATAAAAGGAAGAATAATTATTTAAGAAGTTAATGGCATAATCGTAATAATATGTTAAGTGTATTTAATTTAATATATGGTGATAGAATAAAATAAAAAACTTAATATTAATTATTTAATATTTTAGAAATATTAAATATTAATTAATAAGAGGAGTCTTATTAATATTATTATTATTATTATTATTATTATTATTATTTTAATTTCTAAAGGAGTTTGGGAATTAATTTAATATTAGTACTCTCATTTATTCCTAATAAAATTAGGAGGTAAAATAATTAAAATAGTTTAATTAATTATCTCTAATAAGGTTAGGGAGCCTAATTAATTAAATAATGCCCTATTTTAATTATATTAAAATAGGTTAATTGATATCTTTATATAAGAGGTGTTTTATATGAGATATCAGGAGAGTGTACATATTAATTTACGTGATTCCAATTATTGAAGAGAGTACGCCCTTTTTTCTATAGAGATAGAAAAATTAGGGTTTGAGCGAATACACCCTTCTTCTTGATTCTTGTTCTTCCTTAGTGGATCACCTCTAGAGGTCAAACGCTTGGGTGACTAACGTTGATCAATAGAAGGAACCAAACCCGCGTATTCAAGGAGAGAACAAAGGAATATGAGTTGAACTTGTACCTGAGGAAGCTCGAATCTTCAAGGGTATGATTATATTTCTCCTACTCTTTTATAGACTGATAATTAAAGCACAAGAATGATTTTGGTTTATGGTTTGTAAGAAAATTTTAAAATCCAGTTTTTCTACGCTTTCGCTTTATTTATATGATTTCATTGCATGCTCATGTTTCTAGCAAACCTAATAGTGGTATCAGAGCCAATCTTGTGCTAATTATCAGTCTTTGTGATTTCATATATGTACAATATGGGATTGGATCGAATTTTGCGGAATAGATAAAGTTTTTTCTTTCTACGACGTGGTGCACATGGATAAAGTCTCTGAAACTACCAGATGGATATGCATCAAACATTGCAAGGTGTGTTATAAGTCAGAAATTACAAGGGATGAAGAGTCATGACTGTCATGTGTTCATGGAGAGACTCATGCCTATAGCATTTCGGGACTTACTTGATAAACCAATATGGGATGCTTTGACTGATCTTAGTCGCTTCTCCAAAGACATATGTTCAAAAACTTTAAATGAAAAGGACATGTCTATGCTTGAGAAGAACATCATTGAGATCACGTGTAAGCTTGAAAAAATATTCCCACCTGGTTTTTTTGACTTTATGGAGCATTTGCAAATCCATCTACCCTATGAAGCTCGTGTTGGTGGCCCAGTTCAATATAGATGGATGTACCCTTTCGAAAGGGTCATGGGAAACCTTAAGAGGGAGGTGAAGAATAGAGCTTATGTCGAGGGGTCGATATGTGAGGCATACAATTTTGATGAGATATCTACGTTTGTCTCAGACTATTTTCCCGCCAAAGTCTTGACAAAGGTCAATCGAGTCCCGAGACATGATGATGGGGGCAATGTTGAACTAAATGGTCGACTTTCTATATTTGGTTTTTCGGGTCGCGCTTATGGAAAAGAGAAGCGCATATTCCTTTCTGTGCAAGAATTACATGTTGCGTATACTTACATTCTTCTCAATTGCGAGGAGATTGATGAATTTGTGAGGTATACCAGTGAGAGCAATCGGCAAAATGATAATACCAGTGAGAGCAGTCATCGAAGCGGTGACAACAAGCGTGGAGGGAATCAACAGGCCAGAAATGGTAACCACTTCGGTGGTAATCAGGGCCAAAACAATAAGAATGGTCATTTCAAGAAGAGGAGATTCAACAATGATGGAAAGACGTCAGCACCAGCACCCGTTGTTAAGGAAGGAGAACGACCACCTATCATATGTTTCAAATGCGGAGGGGAGGGGCACATCAGTCCAAACTGCGCGATGCCGTCTAAAGCATGTTATAATTATGGAAGAGAAGGTCATTTAGCTCGATTTTGTCGTTTACCAAAAACAAGTTCAGCCAAGATGGAGACACCAAAGGCCGTCCTAGAAAAGTCAAAACCGGTAGTGCAAGGGAGAGCGTTTGTTGTGACTTCCCAGAAAGTAAGAAACCCGAATGAGGTCATCACGGGTAAGCTTATCATAAACTCTAACGAAGTCTATACTTTATTTGATACCGGTTCTACCCATTCTTTTATTTCTCCTACTTGCGCTCATCGATTAAATTTGACTCCGGAGAAATTAGACTTTGACTTATCTGTTGAAACTCCATTGGGAGAAACCTTCATTACATCCACGGTTTATAAGTCTTGTTTGGTTCAAGTTGGTACCCACACATTACCTGTCGATCTTATTTCATTAAAAATACTTGCATTTGACGTGATTCTAGGGATTGATTGGTTAACTATTCATCATGCAAAAATTGATTATTTTCGTAAGGTTGTTAGCTTTCATATTCCTAATCGACCTATTATGCGAATTCAAGCAACCAAATCATTAAAATCAATCGTTGTCATCTCAAGCCATAAAGCTATTCGTTTATTAAAAAATAGATGTCAAGCTTTCTTATCTCATGTCACGGATCTAAACAAAAATACGTCAGTTTTGAATGATATTTCTATTTTTAATAAATTCCCTGTCGTATTCCCTGAAGAACTTCCTGGCCTACCCCCAGAGCGTGAAATTAAATTTTGTATCGACCTTGAACCCGGTACAAAATCCATTTCCAAAGCCCCATATCGAATGGCTCCTATTAAACTTCAGGAGTTAAAGATCCAACTGTAGGAATTGTTAGACATTGGCTTTATTCATCCTAGTACTTCTCCTTGGGGTGCTCCTGTGCTATTCGTGAAGAAAAAAGATGGAAGTATGCGGCTTTGTATTGATTATCGGGAGTTGAATCATGTCACCATCAAAAACAGGTACCCATTGCCAAGTATTGATGACCTGTTTGACCAGTTGCAAGGAGCACAATTCTTTTCAAAGATCGATCTTCGTTCTGGATATCATCAGCTGAAGGTTAGAACTGAGGATATTCCAAAGACGGCTTTCAGAACTCGGTACGGGCATTATGAATTCCTAGTCATATCATTTGGATTGACTAATGCTCCTGCTGCCTTCATGGATATGATGAACCGGGTATTCAAGGAATATTTGGATCACTTTGTGGTCGTCTTTATTGATGACATCCTTATTTATTCCAAAAGTCATGAAGATCATGAGCAACACTTGAGGCTGGTACTCCAAAAGCTTCGTGAATACAAGCTTTATGCCAAGTTGAAGAAATGCGAGTTCTGGCTGGAGGAGATAGCATTCCTTGGGCACGTAGTATCAAGTCGTGGAATATCAGTTGACCCGGCAAAGATTGAAGCTATTCAAAGCTGAGAGCAACCTAAATAAGTGACCGAAGTACGTAGCTTTCTTTGTTTAGCTGGTTATTATCGGAGATTCGTGGAAGGATTTTCTTGAATCGCTACTCCATTAACTCAGCTGACTCGAAAAGATACAAAGTTCGGTTGGAGCGAAGAATGTGAGAAGAGTTTTCAAGAACTCAAGAGGAGACTCATTTCAGCACCTGTTCTAACAATACCATCTGGCTCGGAGGGATTTGTCATCTATAGTGATGCTTCGAGCAAAGGGTTGGGATGCGTTCTCATGCAACATGGAAAAGTCATAGCCTATGCATCAAGACAACTCAAGGAATATGAGAGGAATTATCCTACTCATGATCTAGAGTTGGCAGCTGTTGTCTTTGCACTTAAAATTTGGAGGCATTACTTGTATGGGGAGAAGGTGGAGATCTTTAAGGATCATAAAAGCCTCAAATATTTCTTCACTCAAAAGGAACTCATCATGCGACAACGACATTGGCTTGAACTGTTGAAAGATTATGATCATACAATTCAATACCATCCTGGAAAATTGAACGTGGTAGCTGACGCATTGAGTAGAAGATCATATGCAAGTACGAGTGCGATATTGTCAACACAAAGGCCCATTTTGTGTGACTTGCAAAGGATAGAGATAGAGTTAAAGACTCCAGGGACCCATGTGATGATGACGAATATACGAGTAGAACCAACTTTAATCGATAAAGTTAAAGCTGCTCAAGCTACAGACCTGGAGCTGATGCGTATGAGGAAGAAAGTGCAAGAAGGTGCTATGCCGAAAGCAAGAATCGATGAAGAAGGAATACTTCGAGTCAACTCCAGACTTTGTGTTCCTAACAACCTTGATTTAAAGTATGAAATCATGATGGAGGTGCACAACACACCATTTGCAATCCATCTTGGAAGTACCAAAATGTATCATGATCTTCGTCATACATTTTGGTGGAGCAATATGAAGAGAGAGATAGCACTGTTTATCTCAAGGTGTCAAACTTGTCAACGAGTCAAAGCGGAGCATCAAGTACCAAAAGGTCCATTGCAACCACTTGAAATTCCAGAATGGAACTGGGAGCACATTACCATAGATTTCGTTACCGGTCTTCCTAAGGTTTCTCACGGTATAGATGCGATTTGGGTCATTGTTGATAGATTGACTAAGTCTGCTCATTTCTTACCGATACGAGAAACTTATACACTTGAACGTCTTGCTCGTATGTACATAAACGAGATTGTAAGACTGCATGGTATGCCAGTATCCATAGTTTCTGATCGAGACCCAAGATTCACTTCACGATTTTGGGTTAGTTTACAAAAAGCTATGGGCACGGATTTACGATATAGTTCGGCATATCATCCTCAGATGGACGGATAATCAGAGAAGACTATTCAAACTCTAGAAGATTTATTAAGACTCTGTGTCCTTGACTTCAAGGGAAGTTGGGACAAGTTCTTACCATTGGTGGAGTTATCCTACAACAACAGTTATCAAGCAAGTATTGACATGGCTCCATTCGAAGCATTATATGGAAGAAAATATCGTTCTCCAGTATGCTGGGATGAGGTGGGTGAAGCAACGTTGTTGGGACCGGAGTTGGTACGTATGAATATAGAAAAGATTCAAACGATCTGACAACGTATAAAAACCTCACAAGATCGACAAAAGAGTTATGCTGATCTTCATCGAAAGGACGTGAAATTTGATATAAGAGATCATGTGTTCTTACGTGTTGCTCCATAGAAAGGAGTTACGAGATTTGGAAAGAGAGGAAAGCTCAATCCTCGATTCATCGGTCCATTTTTAATCCTTGATCGAGTAGGAACTGTGGCTTATAGACTCGCTTTACCGCCAAGTATGTCTCGTGTTCATAACGTTTTTTATATATCCATGTTACGTAAATATGTGGAAGACCAGAACCATATTATTGAGTTAGAACCGGATAAAATAGCAGAAGATTTGACGTATGAAGAAGTTCCTGTTCAAATCTTGGATAAGAAGGAACATATTCTACGCTCCAAGGTTATACCTCAAGTCAAAGTTTTGTGGAGAAACCACGATGTTGAGGAAATGACTTGGGAGATAGACTTACCTCTTCGACATACCAGGTACGTACCCTAATTTTGAGGGCGAAATTTCATAGGAAGGGGAGGTTGTAAGACACTAACTTTTATAAATAAAAATAAATTTTCTATAAATATCAGTTTTGAATATTATGGAGTTAATTTGATATAATGTTATAGTTATGGATAATATTTATAAATTTTGCGAAGTACGCAAGTTGTTACATAATATTCGATTGGTCGGGGAGTATTCATTTTAACAGGGAATATTCGTACAACGGCACAATCATTGGTGGACACCATAACGGAATTATTGTCGGATTGAGAAAACGACAAAAAAAAATTTATTAAAAATAACGGCGGAAGTTTTACCATTGATACTGTTGAACTACTCGGTAGTAAAAGTACAGTAATACGTGTAGTTGCATAGTAGCACACGGTATTAATTATTAATGCTTATGTGAGAAGTCACTCAGTTTGATTCAATTATTGTTAGTTAATAATATGAATTATTTAGCGATAATGAAATTTTGTTTTATTCGTATTATTAACGTAATCAAACAGAAACATCTTTTTATATAAAACAGAATACTTTATTAAAGTTATTCTATAAATAGAATATATTTTATTTTATTTAAAAGATTTTTCTTTAAATATGGACCGTCAGATTAAAGTAATCAATCTGGATCGTTCATGGATTATTTACTATACATTCCATTTTTCTATAAATAGCAGCTCATTCCTTCATTATTTCTTACGAATTCACTGAACTCTAGAGAGAGAAACTATAGAGAGAAACTATAGAGAGAGAGAGAAGAAAAGTATTCTGCTACTTAACTACTTCCTTATTTCAGTTCTTCTTTAAAATGGTAAGGGGTGTTATTCTTTCTTATTCATGAAGAGAACTGTTGGTATTTCATTTCTAATTTTTCTGTTGGAATAACCTGTATACGCGGTCTATCCTATACTTGGTGACATTCTTCTGTTATTCTTTTGGAACATCATGTCTGTGTATTTTACACCGGGCCTGGTTCTGTTTTTATTATTATTCTGTCGGAACATCTTGTCTGTGTATTTTACACCGGACCTGGTTCCGTTTTTATTATTATTCTGTTGGAACATCCTGTCTGTGTGTTTTACACCGGACCTAGTTCCATTATTTATTATTCTGTCAGAATTTCCTGTCTATGCGTTTACGCCGGACCTGGTTCCATTATTTATTATTCTGTCGGAATATCCTGTCTGTGTGTTTACGCCGGACCTGGTTCCATTATTTATTATTCTGTCAGAATATCCTGTCTGTGTGCTTACGTCGGACCTGGTTCCATTATTTGTTATTCTGTCGGAATAACCTGTCTGTGCGGTCTATCGCATGCCGGGTGATTTCTTTTGTTATTCTATTCTTTATTATACTCAGTTGGTTAAGTTTTAACTTCTATACTCCATGAAATTAGTGGAATATCCTTGATAATTACGGTTCATCCAGTATCTTTTCATGTAAATATTCTTCTAAGCATTCTTGAATTTTACTCCACAAAGCAGTATCATGTTGACAATTTAGACGTTGTTAATTCTTGGATAAATTAATTCTTGAACTTGTTTTATTGAATTCCTATATCATTGTCATCATCCTCATGTTTATAAAATGTTGAAAGTCATCTGTGGCCTGCAGTGCATAGATGGACTTGGTATGATTATGATCAGGGATTATTCGGAATAATCATGACCGTAATGTTACAAATGATGTGGTAAAAGTCCTCATTGGCCCGTAGTGCATTGATGGACAGTTGTTGGCATGATCATGACCATTAATGAATACACGAATATCATTGGCCGTAGTGCAGGAGTGATTCGATAATGTGGATTATTTTATTAAGCTGAGTCCCAGCGATAACAGTGTTGAAAAACCTTTTAAATCATAGAAGATAGTAGATTTTATTTTCTACTTGACTCTTTTAATGGATTACTTGTTTCGCTGCAGTTAAACTTGATGTTCGTTATATTTTATCAGTTTAACACTGTTGAAGGCTAATGATAATTTATTATGCATTATCTTAGTCATAATATTTCTTACTGGGCTAGTTGAGCTCACCCTTTCTTTCACTGTTCTCTTTAGGAAATGAGAATATAGCTGGGACGAGTCGGGGAACGGAGTGATCGACCAGATGATAGTATTAGTAGTCCTCACTATTCTATTAAATAGTGTGACAATAATTGTAATGAGGACTCCTTTTGAGTTTTTATAGTCTCTAGTAGACAATAATTGTATTCAAACTCACAGTTATGTTTTGTCGTATTGTACACGACAGTTGTATTAGTAAGTTGTATTTGTATTCTGTACCATATATCTGACGACCCAAGATGGGTGATGTATACCTAATTTTGGGGGCGTCACAATTGGTATCAGAGCTTAGGGATATGATCCCTGGCTAAGATGTGAGAATAGAACTAGGAGGGGAGAGACGGAGAATTCCTTCGCTAGTATGACCTACCTAAGTTTATTTGCATGGTATTTAATTGGTCGGTCATAATGTAAGGATAATATATGACATATCAATTAACATTTGTTTTGTGGCAGTATCTAAAAATGGCATCTGAGAATGTTGAGAATAGCAATGGAGCACAGGCGACTGTTGATTCACCACATATCAATAATCAGGATAATGTGCTTCAGGAAGGTGACAATCCTCATGCAAACAACAACACTGACCAGATGATGAATGATGGAATGCACAGAAGATTTATCCAGTTCATGCAACAGCAGGCGAGAGCGGCTCCTGTTCGAAATATAGGTGAAAACACTGAAAACTCTCGGACGGTCACCGCTAAACAGTTCAAGGAGCTGGGACCACCGGAGTTTAAGGGAGAGCCAAAACCACTTATAGCAGAAACATGGATAAAGCAGATCGCCAAGATATTTGATGTCTTGGGATGCTCCGAGGAGCAAAAGGTTCCCTTTGCCGCCTTTATGTTGCGAGGAGAGGCAGATTACTGGTGGGAATCGATTAAGCGTACTCAACCTGCCGCACTGAAGATGTCTTGGGAGAAGTTCCAAGAGCTGTTCAATGAAAAATACTTTCCCGAAAGTGTTCGTCACATGAAGGAGGTGGAGTTCATCAAATTGGAGCAGAATAATATGACCGTGTCGCAGTATGAGGCTAAATTTGCTGAGTTGTCCCGGTTTGCGTCCCACTTGGTGGATAATGAAGAGCAAATCACGCGAATGTTTTTGCAAGGTTTGAAACCTGAGATACATCAACATCTTATTTCTCATAAACTGTGTTTGTATTCAGATGTTGTGATAGGGCTCAGTTAGTGGAGCACAATAACGAGTCAACGCAACCAAAGAGAGCAATCGGCAAAATGATAATACCAGTGAGAGCAGTCATCGAAGCGATGACAACAAGCGTGGAGGGAATCAACAGGCCAGAAATGGTAACCACTTCGGTGGTAATCAGGGCCAAAATAATAAGAATGGTCATTTCAAGAAGAGGAGATTCAACAATGATGGAAAGACGTCAGCACCAGCACCCGTTGTTAAGGAAGGAGAACGACCACCTATCATATGTTTCAAATGCGGAGGGGAGGGGCACATCAATCCAAACTGCGCGATGCCGTCTAAAGCATGTTATAATTATGGAAGAGAAGGTCATTTAGCTCGATTTTGGCGTTTACCAAAAACAAGTTCAGCCAAGATGGAGACACCAAAGGCCGTCCCAGAAAAATCAAAACCGGTAGTGCAAGGGAGAGCGTTTGTTGTGACCTCCCAGAAAGTAAGGAACCCGAATGAGGTCATCACGGGTAAGCTTATCATAAACTCTAACGAAGTCTATACTTTATTTGATACCGATTCTACCCATTCTTTTATTTCTCCTACTTGCGCTCATCGATTAAATTTGACTCCGGAGAAATTAGACTTTGACTTATCTGTTGAAACTCCATTGGGAGAAACCTTCATTACATCCACGGTTTATAAGTCTTGTTTGGTTCAAGTTGGTACCCACACATTACCTGTCGATCTTATTTCATTAAAAATACTTGCATTTGACGTGATTCTAGGGATTGATTGGTTAACTATTCATCATGCAAAAATTGATTATTTTCGTAAGGTTGTTAGCTTTCATATTCCTAATCGACCTATTATGCGAATTCAAGCAACCAAACCATTAAAATCAATCATTGTCATCTCAAGCCATAAAGCTATTCGTTTATTGAAAAACAGATATCAAGCTTTCTTAGCTCATGTCACGGATCTAAACAAAAATACGTCAGTTTTGAATGATATTTCTATTGTTAATAAATTCCCTGACGTATTCCCTGAAGAACTTCCTGGCCTACCCCCAGAGCGTGAAATTGAATTTTGTATCGACCTTGAACCCGGTACAAAATCCATTTCCAAAGCCCCATATCGAATGGCTCCTATTGAACTTCAGGAGTTAAAGATCCAACTGTAGGAATTGTTAGACATTGGCTTTATTCGTCCTAGTACTTCTCCTTGGGGTGCTCCTGTGCTATTCGTGAAGAAGAAAGATGGAAGTATGCGGCTTTGTATTGATTATCGGGAGTTGAATCATGTCACCATCAAAAACAGGTACTCATTGCCAAGTATTGATGACCTGTTTGACCAGTTGCAAGGAGCACAATTCTTTTCAAAGATCGATCTTTGTTCTGGATATCATCAGCTGAAGGTTAGAACTGAGGATATTTCAAAGACGGCTTTCAGAACTCGGTACGGGCATTATGAATTCCTAGTCATGTCCTTTGGATTGACTAATGCTCCTGCTGCCTTCATGGATATGATGAACCGGGTATTAAAGAAATATTTGGATCACTTTGTGCTCGTCTTTATTGATAACATCCTTATTTATTCCAAAAGCCGTGAAGATCATGAGCAACACTTGAGGCTGGTACTCCAAAAGCTTCGTGAATACAAGCTTTATGCCAAGTTGAAGAAATGCGAGTTCTGGCTGGAGGAGATAGCATTCCTTGGGCACGTAGTATCAAGTCGTGGAATATCGGTTGACCCGACAAAGATTGAAGCTATTCAAAGCTGGGAGCAACCTAAATAAGTGACCGAAGTACGTAGCTTTCTTGGTTTAGCTGGTTATTATCGGAGATTCGTGGAAGGATTTTCTTGAATCGCTACTCCATTAACTCAGCTGACTCGGAAAGATACAAAGTTCGGTTGGAGCGAAGAATGTGAGAAGTGTTTTCAAGAACTCAAGAGGAGACTCATTTCAGCACCTGTTCTAACAATACCATCTGGCTCGGAGGGATTTGTCATCTATAGTGATGCTTCGAGCAAAGGGTTGGGATGTGTTCTCATGCAACATGGAAAAGTCATAGCCTATGCATCAAGACAACTCAAGGAATATGAGAGGAATTATCCTACTCATGATCTAGAGTTGGCAGCTGTTGTCTTTGCACTTAAAATTTGGAGGCATTACTTGTATGGGGAGAAGGTGGAGATCTTTAAGGATCATAAAAGACTCAAATATTTCTTCACTCAAAAGGAACTCATCATGCGACAACGACGTTGGCTTGAACTGTTGAAAGATTATGATCATACCATTCAATACCATCCTGGAAAAGCGAACGTGGTAGCTGACGCATTGAGTAGAAGATCATATGCAAGTACGAGTGCGTTATTGTCAACACAAAGGCCCATTTTGTGTGACTTGCAAAGGATAGAGATAGAGTTAAAGACTCCAGGGACCCATGTGATGATGACGAATATACGAGTAGAACCAACTTTAATCGATAAAGTTAAAGCTGCTCAAACTACAAACCTGGAGCTGATGCGTATGAGGAAGAAAGTGCAAGAAGGTGCTATGCCAAAAGCAAGAATCGATGAAGAAGGAATACTTCGAGTCAACTCCAGACTTTGTGTTCCTAACAACCCTGATTTAAAGTATGAAATCATGATGGAGGTGCACAACACACCATTTGCAATCCATCTTGGAAGTACCAAAATGTATCATGATCTTCGTCATACATTTTGGTAGAGCAATATGAAGAGAGAGATAGCATTGTTTATCTCAAGGTGTCTAACTTGTCAACGAGTCAAAGTGGAGTATCAAGTACCAAAAGGTCCATTGCAACTACTTGAAATTCCAGAATGGAAGTGGGAGCACATTACCATAGATTTCGTTACCGGTCTTCCTAAGGTTTCTCAAGTTATAGATGTGATTTGGGTCATTGTTGATAGATTGACTAAGTCTGCTCATTTCTTACCGATACGAGAAACTTATACACTTGAACGTCTTGCTCGTATGTACATAAACGAGATTGTAAGACTGCATGGTATGCCAGTATCCATAGTTTCTGATCGAGACCCAAGATTCACTTCACGATTTTGGGTTAGTTTACAAAAAGCTATGGGCACGGATTTACGATATAGTTCGGCATATCATCCTCAGATGGACGGATAATCAGAGAAGACTATTCAAACTCTAGAAGATTTATTAAGACTCTGTGTCCTTGACTTCAAGGGAAGTTGGGACAAGTTCTTACCATTGGTGGAGTTATCCTACAACAACAGTTATCAAGCAAGTATTGACATGGCTCCATTCGAAGCATTATATGGAAGAAAATATCGTTCTCCAGTATGCTGGGATGAGGTGGGTGAAGCAACGTTGTTGGGACCGGAGTTAGTACGTATGAATATAGAAAAGATTCAAACGATCTGACAACGTATAAAAACCTCACAAGATCGACAAAAGAGTTATGCTGATCTTCCTCGAAAGGACGTGAAATTTGATATAAGAGATCATGTGTTCTTACGTGTTGCTCCATAGAAAGGAGTTACGAGATTTGGAAAGAGAGGAAAGCTCAATCCTCGATTCATCGGTCCATTTTTAATCCTTGATCGAGTAGGAACTGTGGCTTATAGACTCGCTTTACCGCCAAGTATGTCTCGTGTTCATAACGTTTTTCATATATCCATGTTACGTAAATATGTGGAAGACCAGAACCATATTATTGAGTTAGAACCGGATAAAATAGCAGAAGATTTGACGTATGAAGAAGTTCCTGTTCAAATCTTGGATAAGAAGGAACATATTCTACGCTCCAAGATTATACCTCAAGTCAAAATTTTGTGGAGAAACCACGATGTTGAGGAAATGACTTGGGAGTTAGAATCTGAAATGAAATCAAGGTATCCTTACCTCTTCGACATACCAGGTACGTACCCTAATTTTGAGGGCGAAATTTCATAAGAAGGGGAGGTTGTAAGACCCCAACTTTTATAAATAAAAATGAATTTTCTATAAATATCAGTTTTGAATATTATGGAGTTAATTTGATATAATGTTATAGTTGTGGATAATATTTATAAATTTTGTGAAGTACGCAAGTTGTTATATAATATTCGATTGGTCGGGGAATATTCGTTTTAACAGAGAATATTCGTATAACGGCACAATCATTGGTGGACTCCACAACGGAATTATTGTCGGATTGAGAAAACGACAAAAAAAATTTATTAAAAATAACGGCGGAAGTTTTACCATTGATGCTGTTGAACTACTCGGTAGTAAAAGTACAGTAATACGTGTGGTTGCATAGTAGCACACAGTATTAATTATTAATGCTTATATGAGAAGTCACTCAGTTTGATTCAATTATTGTTAGTTAATAATATGAATTATTTAGCGATAATGAAGCCTTGTTTTATTCGTATTATTAACGTAATCAAACAGAAATATCTTTTTATATAAAACAGAATACTTTATTAAAGTTATTCTATAAATAGAATATATTTTATTTTATTTAAAAGATTTTTCTTTAAATATGGACTGTCAGATTAAAGTAATCAATCTGGACCGTTCATGGATTATTTACTATACATTCCATTTTTCTATAAATAGCAGCTCATTCCTTCATTATTTCTTACGAATTCACTGAACTCTAGAGAGAGAAACTATAGAGAGAAACTATAGAGAGAGAGAGAAGAAAAGTTTTCTACTACTTAACTACTTCCTTATTTCAGTTCTTGTTTAAAACGGTAAGGGGTGTTATTCTATCTTATTCATGAAGAGAACTGTTGTTATTCTATTTCTAATTTTTCTGTTGGAATAACATGTATACGCGGTCTACCCTATACTTGATGACATTCTTCTGTTATTCTGTTGGAACATCATGTCTGTGTGTTTTACACCGGGCCTGGTTCTGTTTTTATTATTATTCTGTTGGAACATCTTGTCTGTGTGTTTTACACCGGACCTGGTTCCATTTTTATTATTATTCTGTTGGAACATCCTGTCTGTGTGTTTTACACCGGACCTAGTTCCATTATTTATTATTCTGTCAAAATTTCCTCTCTATGCGTTTACGCCGGATCTGGTTCCATTATTTATTATTCTGTCGGAATATCTTGTCTGTGTGTTTACGCCGGACCTGGTTCCATTATTTATTATTCTGTCGGAATATCCTGTCTGTGTGCTTACGTCGGACCTGGTTCCATTATTTGTTATTCTGTCGGAATAACCTGTCTGTGCGGTCTATCGCATGCCGGGTGATTTCTTTTGTTATTCTATTCTTTATTATACTTAGTTGGTTAAGTTTTAACTTCTATACTCCATGAAATTAGTGGAATATCCTTGATAATTACGGTTCATCCAGTATCTTTTCATGTAAATATTCTTCTAAGCATTCTTGAATTTTACTCCACAAAGCAGTATCATGTTGACAATTTAGACGTTGTTAATTCTTGGATAAATTAATTCTTGAACTTATTTTATTGAATTCTTATATCATTGTCATCATCCTCATGTTTATAAAATGTTGAAAGTCATCTGTGGCCTGCAGTGCATAAATGGACTTGGTATGATTATGACCAGGGATTATTCGGTATAATCATGACCGTAATGTTACAAATGATATGGTAAAAGTCCTCATTGGCCTGTAGTGCATTGATGGACAGTTGTTGGCATGATCATGACCATTAATGAATACACGAATATCCTTGGCCGTAGTGCAGGGGTGATTCGATAATGTGGATTATTTTATTAAGCTGAGTCCCAGCGATAACAGTGTTGAAAAACCTTTTAAATCATAGAAGATAGTAGATTTTATTTTCTACTTGACTCTTTTAATGGATTGCTTGTTTCGCTTCAGTTAAACTTGATGTTCGTTATATTTTATCAGTTTAACACTGTTGAAGGCTAATGATAATTAATTCTGCATTATCTTAGTCATAATATTTCTTACTGGGCTAGTTGAGCTCACCCTTTCTTTCACTGTTCTCTTCAGGAAATGAGAATATAGCTGAGACGAGTCGGGGAACGGAGTGATGGACCAGATGATAGTATTAGTAGTCCTCACTATTCTATTAAATAGTGTGACAATAATTGTAATGAGGACTCCTTTTGAGTTTTTATAATCTCTAGTAGACAATAATTGTATTCAAACTCACAGTTATGTTTTGTCGTATTGTACACGACAGTTGTATTAGTAAGTTGTATTTGTATTTTGTACCATGTATCTGACGACCCAAGATGGGTGATGTATACCTAATTTTGGGGGCGTCACAAAAGATTCACCTTCTCGTCATATACATCTTGATAGCGCGACCAATCCCAATGATTATCACTATAATAAGCTAAGCAGTTGTTACACTAAGCACAAACCTCTGCCCATAACAAAGGTTCATACAATTCAGCTATCACATGAGTCCTCAATTGAAATTTTTACAACTTCTAAATTTCTCTTTACTTAATACGAATTTTCTTTAATTCATATACTATCCTTCACAACTCAATCTAAGTTCTTCTTCCCGTACTACTTCATAGTACCCTTTATTCAAAGAATTAGCTATAAATCATTCATCGTTTAACAACTCATCTGTTACTACGAAACACTATGATCACGTGGTGATCTTCTTATCCTTCTCTCTACGATTATAGTCTTAGGTACTACTACCTAAGGTTTATAACCTATCAGCTCTGATACCAACTTGTAACGCCCCAAAATCCGGTCTATCTTCACACCCAGATTCCGTACGTCACGAGTACATCATTCATCCAACATACATCATTATATACTGAAATATAACAACATATACTCTTAAAACTAATATTCTGGAAACATTATAACCTCTTTCATTACAAATAATGAAATACATTATTCATTTCATCTTACAAGAGTGACTTTTATCCACCACCAAGGATACATAACAGTTCATTAAACTAGTCTATAGTTCAATTTCATCTTTCTACATTACAAGTCTTCATTTGATCTTCTCGCTCATTCACATTCTGAATGGCACTTCATCTGGATATTGTCAGCTTGATCTTTACGGGATCCTTAAGTTCTTCTAACATCGTTCGCTAAAAATTATTTTTTATTTAAAGTAAGAGTGAGCATTCAATTGCTCAGCAAGTCATAAAAGTTGAACACATAACTTCAAGTTTAAACGTTCCTTTAAAACTTCAATAACCGAACCAAAGGTTATGAAGCAGCTTGAATAATAGGAATAGTCTCGATTTCTATCATCTTAAAACATCAGTCACTTTTACTTTGAAATACTTTCATTCCTCTACCTTTTTCATACACATCATGTCTGGCTAGAATCATTAGCACAGACTTAACAATAACGATTCATGTATAAACAGAACATACTTGTATTGAACAGCTCAATCACAAAATAGTTCATATCATAAAAACATCGAAGTGTTCACATTGTGGCATAAGGCCTCATACATACTACCACCTTGTACATACATCGCACATATGCACATAGACAAGACTTCTCAATTTTAACATCTGAGAAGTTTAAGAAACTAGCATTCATTTAGAATATGAATGAAGTTGGGAAACTTTCCTTACGCACAGCTACATCTTACGCTGAAATGCTCATTCCACTTCCTATATAACATATAAGAAGAAAATATAAACATCAATTAGTCATATATTGAACTTACGCATTGGTTTACTTAACTTTACTTCTTAGGGTTCGCGTTCTTTGCAATATAAGTTTACGCGACTAACTTCCTTTACCAGTTTACGGCTTTATGACATACAGAGATGTCTTACTCATATGTTCATCATCTTGGATGATTTATATTCTTATCTTCTTCTTATAACTTCTCTAGGACTTAGCACACATCGTATCTCTGCTAGTAGTTCATATGGTACTCTGAGTGATTTCCCACAAACAACCAACAAACAAGTTCCCGTCTCATCTACACTGAAATCACAGTGAAATTAGATCGGTTGCCAATTTCGTATATACCTTCGCTCTCTAAAGGAATTCTTTAGCCCAAATCCTATATTTCAACCATCAAAGGTTACGATTGTACCATAACCTAAAATTATCTTAACTTATACGAACTATTAAACAATATTGCTCGTTAAGTCAACTTCTTATTCCTTACGACTTTTTGGCAACTAATTGCCAGACTTCAGGATTCATTCCTTATTCGACTCCATTCGGCTTTTATTGATCGTATTACCATTCATTACGGCTTTCGTGATAATTCATATCTTATTTAATACTTTCGTTATCCATTACATGAACCCCATGTGCATTACTCGTTCTTAGTGCCAAAGCCATACCAATCATTGTATGTTAAGACTGATCGTTCATCGTAACAACGTTGCGTTCACATTGTCTATACACTTTATATTTATCCCTCATTACCACAACATAACATTGAAATGTTATTCATTACCTTCGTCACTCAACGTCTAAGGAATCACAATCATAGCAATCCCTCACGTTCGTTCATCGCGACTACAGTCCCCAGAGTTACGTAGCCCGCGATTATATTCCTTATCTTTTAATCTCGTTTAATCTTTTCGTTCAACCTTCATTTAAGGTTTAATTCACTTGATTACGTGTTATATTCGATGAATTACATGTTCATTAGCTTTCGTTACACTTTCCCCAGGTTTTGAGCAGATAAAAGCTCATTACCGGGCTTTTTCCTTGAACCGGCGCTACGACGCCACTCTCTTCATTATATCTCGTGTCGCGGAGCGAGTTTCTTCTACCCAGCACCTCGGACTGGCACTGCAGTGCCACTCTACAAGGCATGGCTGGTGCCGCGGCGCCAAGCCCTAACCCTAGAAAATTTTCTAAGTGTTAAATCCAATTTAAGACTCTTACTTCCCGATCTCATAACTCCTTCGTTATAACTCGGAACGAGGTCATTCCAAAGCCATTCTCTTCCTTATCTTATGTACTTCAATACCCCTTTAACATAACTTCATTCTAAATTAGTTAACATGTCATTCAATTGGCTTGATCTTCACCCTTTATTCATTTTACGTTTTTAACGTTCTTCGTTTGTTCGTCCGTAATTCGATCATCCGAACTCAGAACTCGTTCATTCTTGAGCCCACGACTCACGTTTTCAATATTTTCTTACTTCCTTATGAAACCCTACATGTTCGAGTTCATTTACTCACTTTCTAATTCTCGTTTGTCTTTTACGAAATTTTTGACATAACTTCGTTATAGCTAAGTTTTAATCCATTTTTCATGAACGTTTCTACCATTCCTAATCAAGAAATAAGCAACTAACTTATATATGATGGTGTAAAACTTGTCCATCAACAACAATTATCCTACGATGGTTTTAAATTTGTCCATCAACAACGTTTTTCGTGTTCTTCGCGTGTTCTGTCTTCTTCATTTGTTCTTCTTTTTAATTGATATTTTGGATTACGGTTCCACTTTTTCTTAGAATTTGATATTATAGAACACCATTCCTTAATTATTTCACCTACTCATTCATATAATCCACTCGGATCGTTCTAATTAATTACGAATCTTACACTTCCTTAAGAAATTTATAAACTAAACTTCTAATTTCTTATTTCTTCTTTTCTCATGATTTCACCCATATGAAATTATCCTTAACATCATCTACTTCTTATCTTCATTAAGTTATGTTTTTTAACATAAAAACTTAAGAAAAATTATACGGGATAAGGTTTCGGATTACCTTTCTCCTTTAATCTCTTTCTGTCGGACAAAGGTTGCTCCCGAGCAAGTTTTTCCTCTTCCTCTTCCTCTTCCTCTTTTTTCTCCCATCCGAACTCTCTCTCTCTCTCTCTCTCTCTCTCTCTCAAAGTGTAGGAATTTCAAAATCCTAAAATAATGAAATAAGTTTCCTATTTATAGAAAATCAAGGCTAGGGGCGTTTTAGTCATTTTGCCCCCCGAACCTCCTTACTATTCATACCTCCATACTATTCCTACCTCCTCAATACACCTCCTTACTATTCACGAAACTTCCCTAAGAAGTTTTGTGGTTCCGCCTTTCGGGTTTTGTCCGACAGTTTTAAAAACTGCAACTCTCAGAATCCAAATATTTTTTGATATTTCATCTTTCCTTTACTGATTAACTTTTACATAATCCTCGAATCTCTGAAAAACTAAAAAACACTTTTTGGTGTTAAGCTTTTTCCTTCACGTTTTCCCCTAACGTAGTTGAATGAGTGAAAAGTACATAACAATACTTTTCGTCGTTTTTATTTTGTCTGATTTCTGCACGTTTTTCGAGAAAAACTTTTATCGGCTTACTTAACTTTTCATGATACATTATCGTCAAATCTTTTGACAGAATGTCATATCGACATACCGAATTCTCAGAAAGGCTTAGGTTATTCAAACCCTAACCCTTAGGGCTTTGTCGGGTGAATAGTGCATATTTCGTCTTTTTCCCTGAAAAATATTTTATTCCCGAAAAAAAAT
Source organism: Panax notoginseng (assembly GCA_016801055.1). Taxonomy (NCBI): domain Eukaryota; kingdom Viridiplantae; phylum Streptophyta; class Magnoliopsida; order Apiales; family Araliaceae; genus Panax; species Panax notoginseng. Next base: position 57,893,730 of record CM029015.1, read on the forward strand.
TATTTCCATCTTAAAAATTCTTATTCGTTCAGTCTAACTCGTAGCCAAAATCCTCTAGATTTATAATCATCCTAGGTTATAGAACGATTATAAACACATAACACATAATATTATTAATAAAAATTCCTTTTATTAATAACTAATTCTTTAAACTTAATTTCTGGACAATCCGAATTCTCTGGGTTGTTACAACCTATTTATTTATATATAGTTTGTTGTGCCACCACAAGGCTATATATATTTGAAATGAGATCCTTATTCTCACTAGCAAAAATTTTAATTAGATTGTGCCGAACTATATAGATGAGGGTAATATAGTTTTAAGAAAATATGGGAGATACCAATATAAAATAAGACCTAATTTATTTTGGTAATATAAATTAATTAAATGAATGTGTGTTAAAATGTTATTTTTCTCATGCAAAAATTCGAAAAATGTCACACTCACTAATTTCACTGTGTAGCATACTTGATGCTAACAAACTGACTGAACCGAAATACATGGACTGGTTAAGGAATCTGAGAATTGTTCTCACTGCTGAAAAGATTTCTTATATTCTAAATTCTCCCGTACCTGCAAAAGTTGCAGAGACAGCCTCTGAGAAAGAGATTGCTACTCTTAAACATTGGTAAGATGATGCATCTGTGACTCAATGCATCATACTCGCATCCACGAGTAACGAGCTTCAACATCAGTATGAAACCATGGATGCTCCTACTATGCTGCTACACCTACAAGAGTTGTATAGTGAGCAAAGTAGGACAGCTAGATATGAAATATATAAGGAGCTCTTCCGATCTAGGATGATAAAGGGCACTACTATTAAGACTCATGTCTTAAAGATGATCAATCTAATTGAATGTATTGGATAACTTGGGTTCGTCATGGATGGGGAGTTGAATCATGATTTAGTCTTGCAGTCACTCCCGGACACCTTTTCAGAATTTGTTGTGAATTTTCACATGAATAAGTTAGATGTCAGCTTACCTGAATTACTTAACATGTTGAAAGCTGTTGAAGGTCACTTCCCATCCAAGAAGGACCATGTCTTAATAGTGGATGATTCTTCCAAGAAAAGGAAGAGGCCCAAGGTATCTTCTCAAAAGAAGAAATCCAAGAAGGCTAAGGGTAAGGCGAAAGTGAAGGATCAAAAGAAACCTGATCCAGCTAGCAAAGGAATTTTCTTCCATTGCAATAAGTTTGGTAATTGGAAGAGGAACTGCAAGGATTATCTTGTTGAAGAAAAACAGAAGAAGCTTGGGGAAGCTTCAAATCCTAATCAAGGTTTGTTTATGATTGAAATTAATTTTTCTGAAAGTTAATCTTCTACTTTGGTATTGGATACCAGTTGTGGTTCTCACATATGTAATAATATGCAAGGACTAGTCAGAAGTAGAAAGCTAAGCAAGAATGAGGTCTTCCTACAAGTGGAAAATGGAGCAAAGGTTGTTGCATTAGCTGTAGGGACTTATTGTTTAGCACAGCCTACGGGCAAGTTCATTAATTTAAATAATTGTTATTTTGTTCCAAATACCATTAGAAACATTATTTCAATTTCTATATTGGATATGGATGGTTTTGACATTATAATAAAGTATAACAGTTGTTCTATTTATAATAATAATGTTTTATATGGTGTTGGAAATTTGTGAAATGGACTTTATATACTTGACTAGCATGAAAATATACTTCAAATCGAACAATCTAAGAAAAGGGAAAGAGATAATGTTAATTATACCTATATGTGGCACTATAGACTTAGTTATATTAATGAAACCAGATTATCCAAGTTGTATAAAGATGGGCTCCTATAGTTATCGGATTATGAATCATATCCAACTTGTGAATCTTGTCTCATGGGAAAAATGACTAAATCTCCTTTTAGTGAAAAAGGTGAAAGAGCTATAGAGTTGTTAGTGTTGGTACACACAGATGTATGTGGACCGATGACAATGAATGCACGAGGAGGATATTCTTATTTTATTACATTCACTGATGATCACTTAAGATTTGGATATGTGTATTTAATGAAATACAATTTTGAATCATTTGAAAAGTTCAAAGAGTTCAGAGGTGAAGTAGAAAAACAAACTGGTAAAAGTATTAAGATTCTTCGACCGGATTGAGGTGGTGAATACTTAAGCGGCGAGTTTTTCAATTGTCTCAAAGAAAATGGTATAATCTCACAATGGACTCCACCAGGGACACCACAGCTTAATGGTGTATCTAAAAGGAGAAATCGAACACTGTTGGACATGGTTCGTTCCATGATGAGTTTTACTGATCTTCCGGTGTCATTCTGAGGATATGCCCTAGAATTGGCTGCATACCTACTTAACAAGGTGCCTACCAAATTTATCCCCAATACCCCATATGAGTTATGGACATGGATTAAACCAAAACTTAAGCATGTTAAGACTTGGGGTTATCCAGCTTATGTCAAAAAGTTTGAAAACGATAACCTACAGACTAGATCTAACATGTGTAGATTTGTGGGATACCCTAAAGAAACATCAGGGTATTATTTCTATCATCCAACCGGTCAAAAGGTGTTGGTTGCGAAACATGCTGCCTTATTGGAAAAGGAGTTTATCCTTGAAGGGGGTCAGTGGGAGTAAGATATACCTTGAAGAAGTTTAAGAACCACAAAATACTACGGATCAAAGTCAAGTACCTAAGCAAGTGGAAGAACCTATTGTAAAACACCCTATTCGTAAATATGGAAGAGTACCGAAGATGCCTGATAGGTATGGATTCATCATAGAGGATGGCGATTAGGTATACATCAAAGATGATGATAATCCATTAAATTACGAACATGTTATGAGTAGTAAAGACTCAGAGAAATGTTAAGAAACAAAGAAATTTAAAATGGACTCCATGTATGAAAACCAAGTATGGACTTTGGTTTCACCACCTGAAGGCATTAAGCCTATTGGGTGTAAATGGGTCATTAAAAGAAAAACTGGAGCAGACGGCAAGGTAGAGACCTATAAGGCCCCATTGGTTGTAAAAGGTCTCAAACAAAGAGAAGGAGTTCACTATGACGAGACCTTCTCACCTGTAGTGATGCTCAAGTCCATTCAGATTTTTCTTGCGTTAAAGCTTACCACGACTACGAAATCTAGCAGATGGACGTGAAAACGACCTTCCTCAATGGAAAACTTGAGGAGGATGTGTATATGAAATAGCTAGAGGGACTTTTTTCAACGGTTAGTACAAATCAAGTCTGTAAGCTACAACGATCCATTTTTGGATTGAAGAAAGCTTTTCATAGATGGAACATCCGTTTTGATTAGTCAATCAAAGAGTTTGATTTTATCAAAAATGAGGATGAACTATGTGTGCACAAGAAGGTTAGTGGGAGTGTTATTTCATTCCTTGTATTATATGTTGATGATATATTACTGATAGGGAATAATATTCCTACGCTTCAATCAATTAAAATATGGTTATCTAAACATTTTTCCGTGGAGGACTTGGGAGAAGCATCGTATATTTTGGAGATAAAGATCTATAGAGATAGATCTAAAAGGATGCTTGGCTTGTCCCAACGTACGTACACTGACTCGATGCTAAAGAGGTTTAGCATGGATAATTCCAAGAGAGGTCTCGTGCCAATGAGCCATGGAATACATCTCTCTAAGAAATAAGCCCCAAAGACACCTGATGAGAGAGACCATATGAGTAAGATTTCTTATGCTTCAGCAATAGGATCTATCATATATGGTATAATATGTACTAGACCGGATGTCGCTCATGCACTTAGTGTAACAAGCAGATATCAGTCGAATTCAGGAGAAGAGCACTGGAAGGCAGTGAAAAATATCCTAAAGTACTTAAGAAGAACTAAGGATGTATATCCTAAATTGCTAGAAGATCTCGCTAGCGAAAAAAGCGCTCGGGGGAATGCAAATTTTCAAAGAAAAAAGATCAAACAACCTCCAAAAGAGACTTAAATTTTACCCCTCTAAGCAAATCAAATGAAGAAATGCTACACTTTTTGATAAGCGAAGGAAGGATTACAGAGTTGTTACCTCCTGTAAATCCTAAGATAAAGAGTTATGATTCCACCAAGATATGTCTTTACCATTCTAACTCACCTGGACATAAAACTGAGGAATGTTGGTCTTTGTGACATAAAATTTAGGATCTCATTGAAACTGCAGAGCTGAAGATAGAATTCCCCATGACCAAAAAAGGCGAAAAAGAAATAAAAAGCTTAAGATGTCCACTGGAGACAGATAGCTCAAAGGAGGTGAAGGCTCTGAGCACCAATCTTGGCAGAACACAAGGTGGACTAATCCTAATGCAGAGAATGACATAGGAGATAAGGGAATCCCCAATGAAGATTCCTTCACCAATATCAAACATCTTGTGGCCCAAAGATAGCAACCACGTTCCTGATTTCATCATCCTGGATAATAAGGAGGAAATACTGATCATTTCTAAGGAAGAAAAAGCTAAAAAGGAAAATTCCTTGCCAAAAATACAACAACAGTTTGGGGGAGATTTCATAGTCAAATCCTCTCAAACCCATGAAAAAGGTGAAGGAACAGAAGAAGAAAAAAGGTGGTGAGGTTGTTGGGGAAGCCAACTCATTGAAGAATTAAGAGTTCATCCCTTTTTGCGATAGGTCTAGTACGAGCATCCCCGAGGGATGTGTTGAATCACGAAGTGATCAAGTTATGGCTATGAGTAAAGATATTCATAACCAATAGGTAACCTCTCTCGCGAGCCTTGAAGGTAACATAACCACTAACAACTGGACTATCATGCCTCAGCTAGCCAAGAAGATGTAGATCCAGATGATAAAGTTGTGAGTTCCAGGAGATGTTGGGATGGTATCACTTTCTTTGGAGTATGCCTTTTATTTTACATGTATGTAAATATTGAAAAAAATCAAAAAATTAAAAAAAAAATCAAGTCAGTCAGGTCTTAGCCAAAAGCATGAACTACGAAAGATCTGATCTCCCCTCATTAATGGGAGTACGTAGGCAGCCATTTATGGTGCGGTCAAACCAAACAAACACTTCTCAAACTGTTCAGCTCATCAAGCAAGAACTACGTAGACCTGATCTCCTCGTATCAATAGGAGTACATAGGCAACCATTAGTGGTGCGGTCTGACCCTTAAAAGAAACATCCAAACCCAAATATCAATCCCAAGACACAAAAATCAAACCTAAAAAGTCTACACCCAAGAAAAACCCTCAAAGTCAGCGACCCATGTTGAGAATACCCAGCAAGCACTTCAATGCCATTCCATTCAATCTGGCACAAGTCCCGAAAATGAAGAAACAACGATACACCAAGACAACCAACAGCAAGGACCTTCAAAGAGTCGACACCCTCAATCACAAGTCTTCATTAAATTAGAAGAAAAACATCAAGGCTGATTGTACAAACAAGTCAGGAACAATAATTGAGGGCATCAAAGCCCAAATCCACTACCTGTTCACTATATGGTACAAATGTAAGAATCGAGAATTTCATGAATAAATAAATTTCTTCATATAATAAGAAAATAAATATCGATGTGTTGTGAGATGAGTAATTCAATTAATGTGAATTAAATTTATATAAGAATGGAGAATTTTGAAATGCCTTGTGTGGCATGAGAATGGAAATTTGAATGGTTTAATAAATTTAAGAATGGGATAATTAATTGATATTGTGAATAATAGAATACTAATGAGTAAAGTAAATTACATAATTGAGTGTTTAGTATGGCAAGATAATAAAATGAGTGATCTATCTCTTAAGTAAAGAGATTAATTAATATGAATAGTGACTGAGTCTGAGAAGTTCCCAGAGTGGCGCAGTTACGCCACTCCTATACTGTAAACCAGCGCAGCTACGTCGGTAGCAAGACTTGGAAAAATATTTCCATGGAGTGCATGAGTTATAAAGGTGGTGTATTAACATTAATGGGTAAAATAGTGGAACAGTTACCATTATTATTATGTGAAAATTATTATTAAATATGTTTTCATGCCACTATGTGTAATGTGGGTAGTAGTATCATATAATTATTTACTGCACGAGATTAAAATGAGTTGTGACATTTAATTGTGGTTAATGATATACAAAAATTGTATGGTGAAGGTAATTAAATTATAAATAAGTTTTGTTACCTCATCATGTGTGATGAGACAATTAAATGTGTACTCTAAAATATTGGAGTAAATAAACATGTATTATCAAAATATTTATTTCAATACTAAAGTGTAAGTAAATAATAAAAGGAGATATTAAATTGTTAGCGACCAATTAAATTGAGTCCATGCATGGTATAAATATTAATTATGTGGACCCAATGTACATAGATTATATGATATGGGTATATATTAAATCCCTAATTTTCCACATTGTAGTAACAATTGTACATTAAAATTATATTTTTGGGAACTAAAAAAACTAAACTAAGCAATTTAATCACGTTGTTGAGAAATTGAGAAGCTTAGTTACTTAAACAGTAACCTACACCTTCATTGCATAACTTCCAAGCTGTGAACAGTAACCTCAAAATAGGTAATCATTGCTATGTCAATGGCTGATGGTGGGTGGTTGAGTAACCTTTTGTTAACCAATGTTTCTTTCTTATACACAATGGATTACAACCTCAGTATAAACCCAATGTCCAGTCCACCATTTCACTATATAACGACAGCTTCACTCTCATTTCCCGTTATTACAAAAATTGTCTGTCAAATACTGAGTTTAAGAGTTTGGGTTGCTAGTGATTGAGGAGGAGTCTAGATAGTGCAAAGAGAAGGAATTAAGCAAACTAAGCTTCTAAGAAGGTAAATTCTTATTTTGAAATACTAAATTTCAAAGTTTACAAATCACAGAAATCTTGCTAAATTCTTGTGAAATTTGATTTGGAATTATGCTATCAAGTGTTTATGAAGTGTGGTTACTTGTCTGGAACCTTTAATAATGAACTTAAGCATGTTTAAACCGAGAAAAATCAATGTTGGTTGATGCTCTGCAAAACAGAGTATGTTACTGGAGTTGGTCTAGGAAGGGCGCAGCTGCGCCCAGCTTATCTAGGGTGCAGCGCAGCTGCGCCGGACCCAAAATGTGAATTTGACTTTTGTTTTCAATCTGGTTAATTCTAGCATACTGATATGACTTGAATATGCCTAGAAATAAGTTTAACATGAGTATTTAGGTTCCTTGGCGTAGCATGAATGAGTTGGTTGGTGTTAGTATGCATGTAATAAAGAAAATGATAGTTTTGAAAATAGACCTTGATGAAACTAATGAACTTTAAATTATGATTTTGGCGAACATTCATATATGATATAGCTACACATGAGATGTAATTCAAGGTTATATATATATATATATATATATATATATATATATGTGTGTGTGTGTGTGTGTGTGTGTGTGTGTGTGTGTGTGTGTGTGTGTGTGTGTGTGTGTGTGTGTGTGTGTGCGCGCTAAAATCTAATTCCCATTTAGTTTAAAATAACCTTTCACAACAAACTTGGATGTGTTATGATCTAATAAACATGATAAGATACATATTCTAAACTTAGAACATGTGTGATTTATATTTCTTATGAAGCCACACATATTATATACGTATGATCACCTTGGTTAAACACAATGAAGTTATTCAAGCAAGAGTTTTAACATGGTTTAAAGTGATTAACGATGAGGACATATGACCAAAGTTATAAAGCATTGCGATTACATGACCCTATTTGATCTTAATTCCATGGAAATCCTAAACTAAAGTCCCTAACATATAAGTTGATCTTGAAGTGGTCATACAAGTATGTAAAGGCCTCTAGCATGTATGTATGTTAAGTATAAGTGTCTAGGTATGTTAAAGATTTGACAGAAACAAGAAGGGCAAAAGCTCAACTCTGGTCAGGCTAGAGGACAGCGCAGCTGTGCCGTCCCTAAGCCTAACCAGGGCGTAGTTGCGCCACTCTGCAGTGAGTTCTGCATTCTATTTGTAATTTGAGGTTTAAGACATGCTTATATGGTTACGTTAACTTGTATTATATGACCAGTAAACTATCAAATGTGGTAAGAAGCATGCTAAATGATAGAATCGAATGTCTAGTGAGTGATTATGAACTTTCAAAATGATAAGTCCAAAAGATGTTTGCAAATTATAAAGCAACGATTAGAAACTATGTTATTGACTTCATGGTGTCTTGTAAGTTAATTTGTGCTATAAGTACACAAAAGTATGTGATGTAGTATATATAGATTATGCAACTAAGATAGACGTTTATGTAGGTGTTTAAACTTACATATCATATATGAGCATATGTAACTAATGAATATCCTATACGCGTAACTATATTATGTTAGGATTTGAAAGAGTGTTGATAAGCTATACTTTGGTAAACTACGCTGGAGGCAAGTACTCGAACCCTACTCTTTATTGAGCATTATTTGATCTTGTACTATTATTGGTTGTACAAGAAAATTCTTGAAAGTATGATTCATATCTCATAACTTAATACTTCCTAAGTTTAGAAATGAAATTGTTTTCAAACCTTGATTTCGAACAGTAATTGTTCATATATATATTGTGAAAGAAAATTGTCTAAGCCATTGCTTCGGCTAGACTATTGATATTTAATCGAAAGCTATCCAAACCAAATTAACTTGGTGCAGATTCTTATAACTGAGATGAACAACCCTTTTGGTAGGGGAATTATATACTTGTCGGGAAACCGACGTGCGTACATGAGAATGATTAAATATTATGCATGACATAGGGTACTTTAGGCTGATCACCTGTTGTACTCGTTTTGTAGAATTATCAATCTATTCCTGTTAATTCTAGGAGAAGTTCATAGTCCTTAGTGACTGCTCAGTATTCATTACTTTGAAATCTTGAATTGATTAATCGTTGAATATTATTGATATCTTCTGTCCTTAGCGACTATTATTGAGAATCATTGATACTTCTTGCTATCTTTGAACTATCATTATTATTGTGCCCTTAAGAAATATAAAACTACATTGAACACCCTTATTGCTATATTACTTGTTGGGAAAAATTGTTGTTCATCCGTACTTTCCTTAAAACTTTCAGTTAAGGCAGAACGTGGTGAATCCTCTGGTAAGGACAAGGGTAAAGAGAAGGCTTTGGAGTAGTTAGTTCCATAATACTAGGAATGTATTATTATTTTGTTGTAGAAGAACTTATTGATATTAAGCTATGTTTAATGTAAGTTGTATTGTATGAGTAACGGTTGCGAGACTTTGGGACAAGAATAATTATGTTATAACAATGTAATTTATTCTATTATTTCGTTGTGTGAGATTTTGAATTTTTATTAGAGTTAGCACGTGACAACCAAATTTGAGACAAGTGTGGTCTAAATTTGGGGGCGCCACAACAGAGGCAAAAGCCTCTCGCGATTTCGACATCTTTTCATCCTGTCTGTCAAAGCAATTATCCCAGACAACAAGCAAGGCTGGGGTAATATCAAAATTGGCGACAACCCGATATTGGGACCCTTACAACAAGACTGAGGTAATCTCATAAACAATGATAACTTAAAAATAGGGCATTTAGCAACCATCCTAAAGAGGAAAATGTACGAGTCAGTACCATCAGCATGGTCTATCATCATCACAACTTCCCTCATATAATCTCACTGGCGATTCAGTATGATCATTTGGTCTTTTTAAATCATATTGTTCTCAAATGAATAATTCACATGAGAAGTAAGACTTTTTCATCTCTTTATGAGCTTTTAGTCTCCATTTACATGCATTAGCGATAATATACATGTTAAGTATTCTTAGAAAGAGGTTTTTGCTTAACTTGTTATGAAAGAGATTAATTATGATAAACGTCCGTGGGACAAGAATTACGGGAACGATTAGAGAATTAAGACTATTCAACCTTTTTGATTGGGCACGACATCCTAGTTCAAAGCGCTTTTTGGAACAGAATTGACCTTTTATGCATGTCTGCACTTTGTGATTGCCCTGACTCTTAGTTGTGGGGTATGAGGCTATGCCAAAAATAATGGCAATTTATAAAAAGATAAAAGATAAAAGATAAGTTGTAAGACCACAAATTTTATGAAATTAAAGTATTCAATTTTCTTATAATTATTATTCTACTTAGTAAATGGTTAAATTGATAAAAAGTTAGAGTTAAGAGTGATATGTGAAAATTTTACAAAGTAAGCAAGTTGTCATAAAATATTCGTTTGGTCGGAGAATATTCTTTTTGTCGGGAAATATCCGTACGACAGTACAATCATTGGTGCACCCCACAACAGAATAACTGTCAGATTTAGAAAGTGACAGAAATAATATTTTTATAAAAATAACGACAAAAGTTTTACCATTAACTGTTGAAATACCAGGTGATAAAAGTACAGTAATATACGTGGTTGCACACTAGCACACAGTATTATACAGTATCTTTGATTATTGATGCTTACGTTAGAAGTCACTCAGTTATACTCAATTATTACAATAGTAGTTGATGCATAGTATCTCATATTATTAATTCAATTATTGTCACAGTATCATTTGCACAATATTTTAAATTATTAAATTAATAATTTAGACGACAAAGTTATTCATATTAATATTTGTATTATTGACTGTAACATTCCATAATTTTAAAGTGTTATAATAAATATTTATTGATTTATATAAATATTTAATGGATGTGTTTATTAAGTGTTATAATAAATATTTATTGATTTATATAAATATTTAATGGATGTGTTTATTATTGAATAAGTAATTGTTCAAATTGATTGAGTTGATTTAGCTAAGTATCTATTTGTTAAATAATTAATGTGATTAGTTAATTATTTATTTGTTAAATAATTAATGTGGATTAAGTTATGTGATTAGGTGAATTATTTAATAAATTATTATTTCATAAAGAGTGACAAATAACTATGTTATAAAGAGTTATTAAATTAAATTAAAGTAGTTTAATTTAGTTCTTTGCCAAACAAGGCTTAAGTATTAATCCTTAATTTTTAAATGAGTTGCCAAACGAAGCCTTATGGCTTTTGGGTATCTTTTGAATTAAAATTATTAATAAAATAAAACAAATATATAAATGAAATATATTTATATTTATAAGTTATACGTTATATGTTTAATAACTGGTATAATAAGTAGGCTTATTATTGCCATATCAGTTTTATTCTACGTATATCAGTTTTGGGTTTACGCTCATTGTTAGTACCTAGTCTATTATTGAGAGAAGTAAGAAAAGCGAAAGGAAAAGTTCAGAGATTTTGAGAAGAAGCCAAGTGCAAGATTGTCCAAAACAAGTTTTGATTTACAAGTTTTCTACAAATTAAAGGTAGGTTGTACAAACCTTATAATATATGTTTACGTTATATAGTTTTTGAGAAATTGTATGTCTTTGTTTTCTTGTCATAACCGTGTATAAGTTTTACCAAATTTGTCTGTAAACCTTGTTCCAGAAATTGTTTTGGTATTACATGTTGTGTTGTTATAACTAGCATGTATATATAGGTGTGTAGGTGTTGTATGCTAAATTATCATTGAGGAAGATAACTTGGTTTTTCAGTGAAAATTTATATACGAACATATGTTTTGAAAAATAACAAAATTTGTATGTGATTCTATAAATTGTGTGCTAACTGAGGAATTGAACTATACATGTTAATTTGTTATGTTGGTATAGTTGTATTTCAAAGGAATCAAAATTTGTTGATAACAGTGGAAATTTTCGTTCACTGTAAATTATATTTCATCAATGGATTTTTTTACTTTAAAACACAGTGTTTCAAAGAATTAGTTTATGGTATTGATAATTAATGATTGGTGATGGATATATGGATGATTGATAGCAATTATGTGTAAGTTATATTAGTTATACATGTTGTTGGGGTGAATTGTTGTTAAGAAATTAAGACAGTAGTTTTGGCTCTGTTCTTCGTTTGTTCCTCTGAGTTTCGGCGCCCCAGCGTCAAAATTCACGCCCCAGCGCCAAATTTCGCGCCCTGGCGCCATGGTTCGCGCCCCAGCGCCAAAATGGGCCGTAGCTCGCGCCCCAGCGCTGTAGCTCGCGCCCCAGCGCCGTAGCTCGCGCCCCAGCGCCGTTGTTCCGCGCCCCGGCGCCGGAAAAGTGGCCTAGTTGGGCAGTTTTGACCTCCTGTAATAAAATGGTCATAACTTTTTTATAAGAACTCCGATTTACGTAATTCAAGATGATTCGGAAAGAGGACGAGTAGACCTACAACTTTCATTCTTTAAGTTTTTTAATTTGAGGTCTGTAACAGTAGTCAAAATGATCATCTTTACGACTATTGTGTATTTGGAGCCAATCAGAGGGCGTTGGGATGCACGAATGCAAGTGCAACCCTTTGGGTATTAGTATAACTTAATGATAACATGTTGGACATGTATTAGGATGTTGTATTAAGTTGTTAATGTACACGTGGTGCAATGACATGATCATTTAAGTAGTTGTAATAAAGCTAAAAAGTAATGTTCATGAAAGATGTGATGTTGTTTAAACTTAAACTTAGTTAGTAGCTATACTAAGAGTAATAAAGGAACTCATAAAGGTAATGTTAGTGTAACAAATGTGTATTGTTAATGCATATGGTATGTGTAGGACTTGGGGTGAACGTGAATAGTAATTGTTTAACCTACACACGAGGCAAGTTCCCTAACCTTTTCTACTTTATTATTCAGCAAGGTTACTTTTCACTGTTATGTTATACTTATGCAAGTTCTCTAACTCAAAAACTTCATTGTGCAAGTTTCCTTAACTCTATTTTTATAACTGAGCAAGTTTTCTAAACCTTATCTTTTGATATTGAGCAAGTTTTATCTAATGCTAGAACTTCATTGTACAAGATTGAATTCGTTAAACACATTATCGCTTTAATTCCATTTCAATTGTACAAATTGCTAACTTTACACTTTCGTAGAGTTAGATTGTTTATTGTTGATTAAGCTCGTGTATCTATTGGTTTATGAGGATGCATGTTATGATTATTCCATTATTATGCTATTAAATTATTCCTAAAGCATGATGTTAGTTTATAAATATCAATTCAACTATGATTATTCCATAGTATACAGTTATGTTGTTTGTAATCAACTAACCCTTAGTTGATTACCGTTGAATTCTAAATTACCCCATGATGTATCCAAACCAAACTCACTTTGGTACGGACTTGTATTCTAAATACTGAGAAGAACAACTCTTTTATAAGAGGTTACGCTTAGCGTTGAAATGATTGTGCACAATACATTGTACGAAGGGTTGATCCCCCTAAGTAAGTGAAGTCCTTATAGTCTTATGACTGTTAAAGTTTAAGTTGAAAAATTACTTATAACTGTGGACATGATTCGTGGTCATTAGACCCTCAGTAATTGATTAAAGTTTTTAAAAAGTAATAGAATTTATTGTTCAGTTCTATTAAACCTAATGTTGGTACATGATGTAAAGTTAACTGATTTACTTATTGTTATGTCAAGTGGGCCTTGTTTGCTCACTCTTGCCTGTAAAATTTCTTACAGCTAAAGTTGAAACTGGTGATGTACCTAGCACCAGTAAAGGGAAAGGAAAGATGAAACAATGATGAAAACCTGTGATAGATTGAATAGTTTATTTTCAGACTTGTTTAAAGATTGTAATGAAGTTATTTAATTTTCCGCATTTGAATGATTGTTTGTAAAGGTTAGATAACCTGGGAGATTTTTATTTAAGTTTAATCTTGTATGGGCAGGTTTTATTTATTCAATTTTATCAATTGGGTAGTTAGTAATGAATGTTTTGATTACGTGAACACCAAATCTTGAGGAAATGAAGTACCAGGATTTGGGGGTGTCACAGGTTGGTATCAAAGCCTTAGGTTATGAACCTTAGGTGGGGGAAAAAGCCTTAGGAAGTAACCTTTGAAAAGATAGTGAAGATAACTCTTATCGAGTTTCAAGGAAGAAGTAATAAAACACTTATGTGATTATGTGTTTATAACTTATATGCTCGCGAGTGTCGAGTAGAATGATTAATAACTAAAACTTTAAAATTTTGTTGTCAGGATGACTAATGTCGGAGAATCTAGTCAGACTAGGGAGGAGGGACCTCAAATGCCTATAGAGGAGGAGCCTCGCGACATTTAGATAGTTTGGGAACAACTACTGCCACGGGAGTCAGCCCCGTTGGTCACAGTGGTTGAAGATGAGGATGATGATGTGGAGACGGATGAGGAGGATCCCGTGGAGTTACCACATGAGGATGAGGATGATGAGGATGAGGAGGAAAGGATTCCGCTCAACTCGATTACTGGACGTGTATACGATGAGGTGCATGACCGTAACGTGGAACTTCAGGATATAGTTGAGGAGTTACAAGAGATTGTAGCTGAACAACAGGCTGCAATGGCACAAAAAGACGGCGTGATCCAGGATCGTGAGGAACGACTGACAAACGCCAAGGAAAAACTAACACAGACTGAAGGGGAGAAGGAACAGTTGATCGAGATGGTTGCTGAACTGAAGGGCAGGCTGAGAGAAGAAGCGGCTAAGAGGATAAGAGCTGAAGATGCATACGAGGAAGCTTATCAACGAACTGGAAGAGCAGTAAGGGACGCACAAGCAAAGAGGATGAAGATGGAAGAGATGGATAAAGTATTTAATATCGTGATCAATCGAGCTCAAGATCGGGTCATGGGTTATCCAATTCAGTTCGAGACTCTACCATCATACGTGTTAGATCGCCGAACCATGTTCCGTGTTATGGAAGAAGAGCGTCAAAAGGCAACTGATTATCTTAATAGATCATCGTAGGAAATTTGTCTGTTTTGCAAGTAATAAGTGTTAAATAATGTGTAAGTCCTGAGTGTTAAGTAACCATGGGATATGGGAATGATGATGTTGCCCTGAAACTTTTGTAGTTCAGGAAAGTAATGTAGATAGCAGAGATGCTATTGTGTTAAGTTTTCAAAAAGTTATGAATAAATAAAAGTTATTATTTTATTCAAAGTGTTATGTGCTATGTGATTATTTCTTTGTTGAGGCAAATTAATTAGAAATACTTAAAGAAGTTGAGTAATGGTCTAATAGATGTTTTCTTTAACAGAAAATGCCTCCCAGACGTCAACCGACACGACAGAGAACCACCGAAGAAGCTAACGACAATGTTGATGTGAATCCCGTTCAACAACTAGTGGCACTATTGACAGGAGCGTTGCAGAATCAACCTCAAAACCAAGGCACAATGTTTAAGGAGTTTAAGGCGGTCGGACCACCTGAATTCCGTGGGTCCATGAATCCAGTTGAAGCTCAAACCTGGATTATGGAGATAGAGAAGGTGTTAGATGTCGCTAGGGTAGGGGATGACCAGAAGACGGCTTTCACAACTTTCATGTTGAAAGCAGAAGCTAGTTATTGGTGGCAGGCCAATAAAACTCGTGAAGGGCCAAGAGTGATGACCTGGGATAGGTTCAAGGAACTGTTCTTCGAGACCTATTTCCCGGAAAGTTCAAAGAGTCAGCTGGAAGTACAGTTTCTGGAGCTGAAGCAAGGGACGATGACGGTATCCGAGTATGCCGCAAAATTCAACGAGTTGGCGAGGTTTGCGCCATATCAGGTTAGCACAGACGAACGCAAAGCGAAGAGGTTTGAACAGGGACTGAAGCCCTGGCTGTACAGTAGGGTTTCCCTGTTCCAGTTGAAGACATTTGCAGCAGTAATGGAGAAAGCAATACTCGCTGAAGGTGGAGGAGAGGCGGTGACCAAATTCAACCAGGAACAAAAGAAGAAGAAGAATGAGAATGAAATGAAGAATGGAGGTGGCAGCAGTGGAAATAACAACAACAGCAACAACAACAGCTTGAAGAGGAAGTGGAATGGGAACGGGGGAGCTGGAAACCAGCAGGGTAACCAGCAAAACAAAAAGTTTGAAGCATGTGCGACATGCGGGAAATTTCACAAGGGTGCGTGCTTGATGGGGAAACGAGTTCGCTACAATTGTGGCCAGGAGGGTCACATCGCCCCAAATTGCACTCAACCAAAGAAGAAGGCGTGCTTCACGTGCGGATCCAAGGATCATTTTGCTCGTGAATGCCCTAAGAAGAAGGAGGGAGGGACAACCAGAAGCAATGGAGGTAACAATGGAAGTACATGGGACATTACAGGACCTACAGCATCAAACAAACCCACAGCCAGAACCTTCAACATGACTGTGCAAGATGCTGTGCAATCAAAAGATGTGGTGTCAGGTATTATCCCAATCAATGATATTAATGCATATGTATTATTTGATTCGGGTGCTACTTGCTCGATTATATCTGATGAATTTGCCAAGAGGTTAGAATTGCCTAGAGAAGAACTGAATTTTCCTTTGAACATAGAAATTGCGAATAAGGAAGTAATCCCTGTTAGATTCGTATACAAGAACTGTAGGGTGAACATTAAGGAGAATATCTTGTTGGTAGATTTGATCCCGATTAGACTCGGGGAATTTGATGTAATTTTGGGAATGGATTGGTTGTTCAAGTACGGAGCGGTAATTGACTGCCAAAAGAAGTGTGTAAACCTTATAACTCCGTCAAAGGTAGTATTTTATGGTAGCAAGTCGCCTAGACAAATGAAATGTCTGACGACTATGCAGGCCAAGAAATTGTTGAGTCAAGGTTGTGTGGGCTATTTAGCTTACATAGTCGATACTCAGAAGAAGGGGGTAAAACTAGAAGAAATACCGGTAGTGAGAGAATTCGAAGACGTGTTTCTAGAGAATTTGCCAGGACTTCCGCCGGACAGAGAAATTGAATTCGTGATCGACTTAGTGCCGGGAACAACACCGATATCAAAGGCTCCGTACAGAATGGCTCCGGTAGAAATGAAGGAACTGATGGTACAGTTGCAAGAACTGCTAGACAAGAAATATATTCAACCAAGTGTATCGCCGTGGGGAGCGCCAGTTTTATTCGTGAAGAAGAAGGACAGGTCAATGCGTCTTTGCATTGATTATAGGGAGTTAAACAAGGTCACTATTAAGAATAGGTATCCGTTACCTAGAATAGATGACTTGTTTGATCAGTTGAAGGGTACTAAATACTTCTCGAAAATAGATTTGAGAAGTGGGTATCACCAATTGAAGGTAAGAAAGGAGGATATACCTAGAACGGCATTCAGAACTCGGTACGGACATTACGAGTTTCTGGTGATGTCTTTTGGTTTAACAAATGCCCCTGCCGCGTTCATGGATTTGATGAACAGGGTATTTAAACCATTTTTAGACAAGTTCGTAGTGGTGTTTATCGACGACATTCTGGTGTATTCCAAAACTCAAGAAGAACACGTGGAACATTTACGTCTGACATTGGAGACACTAAGAAAGGAAAAGTTGTACGCGAAATTCTCTAAGTGTGAATTTTGGCTCGATCGTGTACAATTTTTGGGTCATGTGATTGACAAAGATGGGATTTCAGTAGATCCATCGAAAGTGGAAGCTGTAATCAATTGGGAACAACCAAGAACACCTTCGGAGGTGAGGAGTTTCTTGGGGCTGGCCAGTTATTATAGAAGATTTATACAAGATTTTTCTAAGATAGCCACTCCGTTAACAAATTTGACACGAAAAACTGTGAAATTCGTTTGGACAGAAAAGTGTGAAGAAAGCTTCCAAGATTTGAAGAAGAAGCTAAGTATGGCACCTGTGTTAACCCTACCGGATAATACAGGAAATTTTGTGGTGTATAGTGATGCCTCACACAAAGGATTGGGTTGTGTTCTTATGCAGAACGGCAAAGTTATTGCATATGCATCAAGACAACTGAAGGATTATGAGAAAGGTTACCCGACTCATGATTTAGAATTGGCTGCAGTGGTATTTGCTCTCAAGATATGGAGACATTATCTGTATGGAGAGAAATGTGAGATCTACACAGACCACAAAAGTCTGAAGTATATTTTCAATCAGAAGGACCTGAACATGCGTCAGAGGAGATGGATGGAATTGATAAAGGATTACGATTGTGAGATCTTTTATCATCTGGGCAAAGCGAATGTGGTTGCAGATGCTTTAAGCAGGAAAGGTCGGGAAAAATTAATGCTGATAACAACTCAGGAGGAGCTCATTTCAGTAATGACAAAGTTAGAACTGGAAATCAAATTTCCACAGGAAACCGACGAACGACTATTTCATCTAGAAGCAGGTCCAACTTTACTGGACAAGGTGAAAAACGCTCAGTTACAAGATGAAGAATGTGGAAAGATAAAAGAGAATATGGTTGATGGTAACAATACGAAATACAAGGTCGATACCGAAGGATTACTACGGTACGAGGGAAGAATCTGGGTTCCAGCAACACCAGAACTGAAAAACGAAATCCTGACCGAAGCTCATAGCTCAAGATATTCGATTCATCCAGGAAGCACGAAGATGTATCAAGATTTACGCCCACATTTTTGGTGGCCGAATATGAAAAGGGATGTCGCAGAATGCGTGGCTAAATGTTTGACATGTCAAAGAGTAAAAGCCGAACATCAAAGACCCAGCGGATTACTTCAACCGTTGGAAATACCGGAATGGAAGTGGGAACATATCACGATGGATTTTGTGGTGGGTCTTCCAACTACTCAGAAAGGATACGATGCAATTTGGGTAATAGTAGACAGACTGACAAAATCTGCACACTTTTTACCAATAAAGATTAGATTCAATCTTGATCAGCTGGCAAAACTATATATTAAAGAGATTGTTGCAAGACATGGAGTTCCAGTGTCAATTGTGTCAGACAGAGATCCGAGGTTCACATCAAACTTCTGGAAGAGACTACAAGAATGTATAGGAACACAGTTGCGAATGAGTAAGGCATATCATCCGCAAACAGATGGCCAAAGCGAACGAACGATCCAGACATTAGAAGATATGTTGAGAGCATACGTCATGGATTTCAAAGGAAGCTGGGAAGAGCAATTACCGTTGGTGGAATTTGCCTACAATAATAGTTATCACGCAAGCATCGGCATGCCGCCTTACGAAGCGTTATACGGCAGAAAGTGCAGAACTCCACTGTACTAGGATGAAGTTGGTGAACGTCAACTGTTAGGACCAGAATTAGTGCAACAAACTGCTGAGGTTATCAAACTCATCAGGATAATATTGGTAGCAGCTCAAGACCGATAGAAGAAGTATGCTGACCAACACAGGCAAGATCGTGCATTTGACGTAGGAAGCTATGTATTCCTAAAAGTTTCTCCTTGGAAGGGGAAAATTCGTTTCGGTAAAAAGGGAAAACTAAGTCTGAGGTTTATTGGACCCTTTGAAGTGCTGCGAAAAGTTGGAGAGGTAGCTTACGAGGTAGCTCTACCTCCAGAGTTGGAAAATATTCATAATGTTTTTCACATTTCGGTGTTACGACCATATAAACCCGATTACAAGCACGTAATCGAGTACGAACCGTTGCAGTTCGAGAAAGATTTGTCTTATGAAGAGGTTCCTATCCAGATAGTCGATAGGAAAGAACAAGTGCTCAGAAATAAAGTGATACCTTCTGTGAAGGTGAAATGGAGGAACCATAGCGCTGAAGAAGCTACGTGGGAACTCGAAGAGAAAATGATGAAAGAATACCCTGAGTTATTTGTTTAATCCGTTTCTTCGATTCTAGGGACAGAATCTTTGTAAGTAGGGAAGAATGTAACGAATGATTTGTTTGAGTTGTGATTCTGAGGACAGAATCCTTGTAAGGAAGGAATGATGTAACATTCCATAATTTTAAAGTGTTATAATAAATATTTATTAATTTATATAAATATTTAATGGATGTGTTTATTAAGTGGTATAATAAATATTTATTAATTTATATAAATATTTAATAGATGTGTTTATTATTGAATAAGTAATTGTTCAAATTGATTGAGTTGATTTAGCTAAGTATCTATTTGTTAAATAATTAATGTGATTAGTTAATTATTTATTTGTTAAATAATTAATGTGGATTAAGTTATGTGATTAGGTGAATTATTTAATAAATTGTTATTTCATAAAGTGTGACAAATAACTATGTTATAAAGAGTTATTAAATTAAATTAAAGTAGTTTAATTTAGTTCTTTGCCAAACAAGGCTTAAGTATTAATCCTTAATTTTTAAATGAGTTGCCAAACGAAGCCTTATGGCTTTTGGGTATCTTTTGAATTAAAATTATTAATAAAATAAAACAAATATATAAATGAAATATATTTATATTTATAAGTTATACGTTATATGTTTAATAACTGATATAATAAGTAGGCTTATTATTGTCATATCAGTTTTATTCTACGTATATCAGTTTTGGGTTTACGCTCATTGTTAGTACCTAGTCTATTATTGAGAGAAGTAAGAAAAGCGAAAGGAAAAGTTCAGAGATTTTGAGAAGAAGCTAAGTGCAAGATTGTCCAAAACAAGTTTTGATTTACAAGTTTTCTACAAATTAAAGGTAGGTTGTACAAACCTTATAATATATGTTTACGTTATATAGTTTTTGAGAAATTGTATGTCTTTGTTTTCTTGTCATAACCGTGTATAAGTTTTACCAAATTTGTCTGTAAACCTTGTTCCAGAAATTGTTTTGGTATTACATGTTGTGTTGTTATAACTAGCATGTATATATAGGTGTGTAGGTGTTGTATGCTAAATTATCATTAAAGAAGATAACTTGGTTTTTCAGTGAAAATTTATATACGAACATATGTTTTGAAAAATAACAAAATTTGTATGTGATTCTATAAATTGTATGCTAACTGAGGAATTGAACTATACATGTTAATTTGTTATGTTGGTATAGTTGTATTTCAAAGGAATCAAAATTTGTTGATAACAGTGGAAATTTTCGTTCACTGTAAATTATATTTCATCAATGGATTTTTTTACTTTAAAACACAGTGTTTCAAAGAATTAGTTTATGGTATTGATAATTAATGATTGGTGATGGATATATGGATGATTGATAGCAATTATGTGTAAGTTATATTAGTTATACATGTTGTTGGGGTGAATTGTTGTTAAGAAATTAAGACAGTAGTTTTGGCTCTGTTCTTCGTTTGTTCCTCTGAGTTTCGGCGCCCCAGCGTCAAAATTCACGCCCCAGTGCCAAATTTCGCGCCCTGGCGCCATGGTTCGCGCCCCAGCGCCAAAATGGGCCATAGCTCGCGCCTCAGCGCCATAGCTCGCGCCCCAGCGCCACTGTTCCGCGCCCCGGCGCCAGAAAAGTGGCCTAGTTGGGCAGTTTTGACCTCCTGTAGTAAAATGGTCATAACTTTTTCATAAGAACTCCGATTTAGGTAATTCAAGATGATTCGGAAAGAGGACGAGTAGACCTACAACTTTCATTCTTTAAGTTTTTTAATTTGAGGTCTATAACAGTAGTAAAAATGGTCATCTTTACGACTATTGTGTATTTGGAGCCAATCGGAGGGCGTCGGGATGCACGAATGCAAGTGCAACCCTTTGGGTATTAGTATAACTTAATGATAAAATGTTGGACATGTATTAGGATGTTGTATTAAGTTGTTAATGTACACGTGGTGCAATGACATGATCATTTAAGTAGTTGTAATAAAGCTAAAAAGTAATGTTCATGAAAGATGTGATGTTGTTTAAACTTAAACTTAGTTAGTAGCTATACTAAGAGTAATAAAGGAACTCATAAAGGTAATGTTAGTGTAACTAATGTGTATTGTTAATGCATATGGTATGTGTAGGACTTGGGGTGAACGTGAATAGTAATTGTTTAACCTACACACGAGGCAAGTTCCCTAACCTTTTCTACTTTATTATTCAGCAAGGTTACTTTTCACTGTTATGTTATACTTATGCAAGTTCTCTAACTCAAAAACTTCATTGTGCAAGTTTCCTTAACTCTATTTTTATAACTGAGCAAGTTTTCTAAACCTTATCTTTTGATATTGAGCAAGTTTTATCTAATGCTAGAACTTCATTGTACAAGATTGAATTCGTTAAACACATTATCGCTTTAATTCCATTTCAATTGTACAAATTTCTAACTTTACACTTTCGTAGAGTTAGATTGTTTATTGTTGATTAAGCTCGTGTATCTATTGGTTTATGAGGATGCATGTTATGATTATTCCATTATTATGCTATTAAATTATTCCTAAAGCATGATGTTAGTTTATAAATATCAATTCAACTATGATTATTCCATAGTATACAGTTATGTTGTTTGTAATCAACTAACCCTTAGTTGATTACCGTTGAATTCTAAATTATCCCATGATGTATCCAAACCAAACTCACTTTGGTACGGACTTGTATTCTAAATACTGAGAAGAACAACTCTTTTATAAGAGGTTACGCTTAGCGTTGAAATGATTGTGCACAATACATTGTACGAAGGGTTGATCCCCCTAAGTACGTGAAGTCCTTATAGTCTTATGACTGTTAAAGTTTAAGTTGAAAAATTACTTATAACTGTGGACATGATTCGTGGTCATTAGACCCTCAGTAATTGATTAACGTTTTTAAAAAGTAATAGAATTTATTGTTCAGTTCTATTAAACCTAATGTTGGTACATGATGTAAAGTTAACTGATTTACTTATTGTTATTTCAAGTGGGCCTTGTTTGCTCACTCTTGCCTGTAAAATTTCTTACAGCTAAGGTTGAAACAGGTGATGTACCTAGCACCAGTAAAGGGAAAGGAAAGATGAAACAATGCTGAAAACCTGTGATAGATTGAATAGTTTATTTTCAGACTTGTTTAAAGATTGTAATGAAGTTATTTAATTTTCCGCATTTAAATGATTGTTTGTAAAGGTTAGATAACCTGGGAGATTTTTATTTAAGTTTAATCCTGTATGGGCAGGTTTTATTTATTCAATTTTATCAATTGGGTAGTTAATAATGAATGTTTTGATTACGCGAACACCAAATCTTGAGGAAATGAAGTACCAGGATTTGGGGGTGTCACATTGACGATGTCTAGAAAGTTTTATCGAGAAAAGGGGTTTAGTCACCTAATTATGCGCCAATAAGAAAAAGTCTTTATTAGAAAGCCCCCTCTTTTCTCGGAATGATCTGGTTGTTAATATTGTGAGTTATAATATGAATGATGAATAAATGTTATTAAAAATATGTTTAGAGAAGCCTGTGAATTGAGATAAATAGATGACGTTTTTTATGAAGTATTTGTTATAAATTTGGCTTATTATATGGACCTCCACTTATTCATTTTTCAAAATCGTTGGTAGAAAATTATCTCAGTTTTGTTTTATTACTATATATATATATATATATATATATATATATATAGTCCGGATCTTAAGCTCACCCCTTATCCAACTCACTCGAGCTCACCCCCCTTTAGCGACGGATCCGACGACGGTTCGGTCATACAACCGTCGCCTATACTTTTAGCGACGGACAACATATAGCGTCGTTAAAAGTATAAACGACGGTTGTATGACCGAACCGTCGTCGGGTCCATCGCTAAATGGGGGGTGAGCTCGGGTGAGTTAAATAAGGGGTGAGCTTAAGATCCGGACCGTATATATATATATATATATATATATATATATATATATATATATATATATATATATATATATATATAAATTATTATATTGCATAATGTTGTATAGTACTGCATAGCATTTGTATAGTGCAGCATAGTAAAATCAAAATTTTCAAAAGTTTTTCGCCAGTTGAGCGCCCTGATTCCTGCACTGTGCGTCCGTGATTATTTTTCTTAAATAGTATACTGTAATTCTCTTATAAATAGGATGTTTAGTTTAGAAAAGAAAATCACACCAGAATCAGAGAATTTTTCTTCTATAATATTGAGCGTATTTCTTTTGAGTTAAGGAAACTTTGAGTGTAGCAAATAATGCAAGTTTTTTTTCAAGAATATCTCCGCTATACTAGTCAGAAATACTCTCTTTTTAAGGTAAGGGATATCATTATTATGGTAAGAGGTATTATTTATTTCATATTGGCTTACGATATTATTTTTCATATTCATAAGAAATTTTATTTTCGTTCAATATTCGTAAGGAATATTATTTTTGTTCAATATTCGTAAGGAATATTATATTCGTTCAATATTCATAAGGAATATTATTTTCGTCAACATTTGTAAGAGATATTATTTTTGTTCAATATTCTTAAGAAATAATATTTTCTTCCATACTCTATAGTATGTAAATAATATTATTTCGTTTTATATTCCTAATTTTACACTTATGTTGATAACTATTACTTCTATACTTCTTGAAATTAGTAATATATCCTTAAAATTTGCGTTTCATCTAGTATCGTTCCACTGAAATATTTTTTTGAACATTCTTGTTAAATTTTAATCTTTTCATGCTGGCGTACTATTCATACATACGGCACTATTCATACATATAGAAATATTCATGAAGTACTATTCACTAGGTACTTTTCACGAAGTACTATTCATATGGTACTATTCACTCGTGTACTATTTACCCGGGGTACTATTCACGATAAAAATTAATTTCTTTTCTGTCCAAATTATTTTTGATACATGAATATTATTCTTGAATTTTACTTCTCAAAGCAGTTATCATGTTGACAATTTGTACATTCTTAAACTCTGAATAAATTAATTTATAAATCTTTACAATTTATCCTTGATCTCATTTTATTGAATTCTTATATCATTGTCATAATCATGATGCTTATATTGTGATGAAAGTCATCTTTGGCCCGTAGTGCATAGATGTATTGTTGATTGGTATGATTATGACCAGGAATTATGTATCGGTATAATCATGATCTGTAATGTTACAAATGATGTGGTAAAAGTCTTCATTGGCCCGTAGTGCATTGATAGACAGTTGTTTGGTATGATTATAATCATTGGTGATAATAACGATTATCTTTGGCCCATAGTGCATGGATAATTCGTGGATGTGATACTAATGAATATCCTTGACCCGTAGTGCATAGATAATTCGGTAATGTGAATTATTTATTTTACAAACAAATGATGTGGTAAAAATCCTCTTTAGCTTACGTCCAAAGATGGTCTAATGTTACATACAAATGATGTGGTAAAAATCCTCTTTGGCTTACGTGCAAAGATGGACTAATGTTACAGATAAATGATGTGGTAAAAATCTTCTTTGCTTTACGTGCAAAGATGGACTAATTTTACAGACAAATGATGTGGTAAAAATCCTCTTTGACTTACGTGTAAAGATGGATTGTTGATTATTGATTTTACAGTTGTATATCTTTGGCATACGTGCAAGGATGGATTGTTGATTATTGGTTTTATAGTTGTATATCTTTGGCTTACGTGCAAAGATAGACAGTTGATTATTGGTTTTACAGTTGTATGTCTTTGACTCGTAGTGCAAAGATGGACATTTGATTTACCTGATTATAAATACGAATTTTGAATTTAACTATAATCTTTGGTGGATCAGGTGAAGACATGTGATGAGAGTTCTCTTTGTCTTGGGTACAATAAAGAATTGTTGGTGAGTATTACAGAAATGAAATATTAACGATGGACTTTTAATTTGGACGAGTTAGTAGACATTATGTTCTACTTGACTCTTCTAATTAATTGTTGATTCCGCTGCAATTATGGTTGAAAACTTTTATTATCTACCATATGTTCTAAATATCTAATTTAGTACTGATGAAGGCTATTGATAAATTAATTATCTTAGTCATAATATTCTTTACTGGGGTATTTGTGCTCACCTTTTTGCTTCACAATTCCTTTCAGGTATTAAGAGTGTAGCTGGGTCGAGTGGGGATAACAAGAGAATAGTGTGATGGTCCGAGACTGTGGAAGTTTCTCAATACATTATAAAATGGTATGACATATAATATATAATTGTATTGAGGACCTAAGATGAGTTTGTTGTATATTATACGTCACTTAATGATTGATTTTGGTGAACAACAATAGGGTAATGAGAACCCAACTTTGGAAGTGTCAAAAATGCACCCCATTAGAACGAGGAGGACAAAAATGTACAAAGAGCTTAAAGGGTGTGTTTCCACTATCATACATGATGTCTGACCACATACAAACTCGTGTTATCATAAGATATGGTTGTGCACATCCACTTGCTGACTATATCTATAAGCGTTATTTATATAATCTTGGAGTATGGTTGGAATATAATTATTGGTTTGAGACAATGAAGATAATTATATGGCAAGAAGACTTTCACCACTGGAATGAGCAAGATAGTAATCTTCTCGTTCTTCTTTGGGGTCTATTGGGTCAACCAAGGGTAATGCTCAAGTCATATGATATCTATTATAACTTAGATGCATGGCATCCCATGTATGAAGGATTCCTCGAGCATTTTCCAAATATTTTAATTCCTAAAACATTTATCGATTGTACCTTTATGTAAAGTATCATCGATTTGGAGTGTGAGTACTATTATTTCTATTGAAACTCACAGCTTATGTGTTGTCATATTTTGCACGATAGTTTAATAGTTGTATAAATGAAGTTTGTATTTGAATTCTATACTGTGTATCTGGTGACTTAGAATGAGTTGTGTATACCTATTTTGGGGGCGTCACAAATGGTATCAGAGCTTAGGGATATGATCTCTGGCGGAGATCCAGGATTAGAACTACGAGGGGAGACACGAGTAATATCCTTCGCTAGTGTGTGTACTACCTAAGCTGAATTTTCTTACTTAAGTTGACGAAATGTGATATGTCAATTAACCTTTGTTTTGAAAATGTATTCTAGAATGATATCTGAAATACAGGAGATGAGCAATAGAAAAATCATGATGCGGAGGAAATAATCGGGAATGTACAATTCAAAAAGAAAGCAAGGTATTCTTATCTCTTCGAACTACCAGGTACGTAAATTTTGAGGGTGAATTTTCATAACGAGGGGTGATTGTAACACCCCGAATTTTATGAAATGAAAATATTCAATTTTCTTATAATTATTATTCTATTTAGTAAATGGTTAAATTGATAAAAGGTTAAAGTTAAGGATAATATGTGAAAATTTTACAAAGTAAGCAAGTTGTCATAAAAGATTCGTTTGGTCAAGGAATATCCATTCGTCGGCACAATCATTAGTGGACCCACAACGGAATAACTGTTGGATTTAGAAAGTGACAAAAATAACCTTTTTCTAAAAATAACGGCAAAAGTTTTACTGTTAACTGTTGAAATACCCGGTGATAAAAGTACAGTAATACGCGTGGTTGCACAGTAGCACACGGTATGGTACAGTATCTTTTATTATTGATGCTTATGTGAGAAGTCACTTAGTTATACTCAATTATTACAATAGTAGTTGATGCATAGTATCTCATATTATTGATTCAATTATTATCATAGTATCATCTACACAATATTTTATATTATTAAATAAATAATTGAGACGACAAAGTTATTCATATTATTATTTGCATTATTGACGATATCTAGAAAGTTCTGTCGAGGAAAGGGGTTTGGTCACCTAATTGCGCGCCAATAAGGAGAAGTCCTTATCGAAAAGCCTCCTCTTTCTTGGGAACGGTCTAGTTGTTAATATTGTGAGTTATAATATTAACGATGAATAAATATTGTTAAAAATGTGTTTAGAGAAGCCAAGTGAATTAAGTCAAGTTAGCTCAGTTTGTTTTATTTTATATGTATATATATATATATATATATATATATATATATATTATAAGCTTAGTTTTTTATTTTAAATATAATATATTATATTTTATTATACTGCATAGTATTGCATAGTACTGCATAGTGTTTACATAGTGCTGCATAATGCAGCATAATAAAATCAAAAATTTTAAAAGTTTTTTGCCAGTTGAGCGCTTGTGATTCCTGCACTGTGTGTCCGTGATTATTTGTCTTAAATATTATCATGTCATTCTCCTATAAATAGGATGCTCAGTTTTGGAAAGAAAATAACACCAGAATCAGAGAATTCTTCTTCTATAATATTGAGCGTATTTCTTTTGAGTTAGGGAAACTTTGAGTGTACCAAATAATGCAAGTTTTTTTTCAAGAATATTTTCGCTATACCAGTTAAAAATACTCTCCTTTTAATGTAAGGAATATCATTATTATGGTAAGGGGTATTATTTATTTTGTATTCGTTTACGATATTATTTTTCGTATTCGTAAGGAATTTTATTTTCGTTTAATATTCGTAATGAATATTATTTTCGTTCAATATTCGTAAGAAATATTATCTTCGTTAATTATTCGTAAAGAATATTATTTTCGTTCAACAGTTGTAAGGGATGTTATTTTTGTTCAATATTCGTAAAAAATAATATTTTCTTCCATACTCTGTAGTATATAAGTAATATTATTTCGTTTCATATTCCTAATTCTACACTTATGTTGATAAGTATTGCTTCTATACTCCTTGAAATTAGTAGAATATCCTTAAAATTTATGTTTCATCTAGTATCGTTCCACTGAAATATTTTTCATAACATTCTTGTTAAATTGTAATCTTTTCAAACCAGAGTACTATTCATATATACGGCACTATTTATATGGCACTATTCATACATATGGTACTATTATACGTACGTCACTATTCATGAAGTACTATTCACTAGATACTATTCACCCGGGTTTCTATTTATGACAAAAATAGATTTCTTCTCTGTCCAAATTATTTTTGATACATAAATATTATTCTTGAATTTTACTCTATAAAGCAGTTATCATGTTGACAATTTAGACATTCTTAAACTCTGGATAAATTAATTTTTAAATTTTTAGAATTTATCCTTGATCTCATTTAATTGAATTTTTATATCATTGTCATCAACCAGATGCTTATATTGTGATAAAAGTCATCTTTGGCTCGTAGTGCATAGATATACTGTTGATTGGTGTGATTATAACTAGGAATTATGTATCGGTATAATCATGACCTGTAATGTTACAAATGATGTCGTAAAAGTCATCATTGTCCCGTTGTGCATTGATGGACAGTTGTTTGGTATGATTATGACCATTGGTGATAATAACGAATATCATTGGCCCATAGTGCATGGATAATTCGTAGATGTGATACTAACGAATATTCTTGGCCCGTAGTGCATGATGTGAATTATTTATTTTACAGACAAATGATGTGGTAAAAATCCTCTTTGGGTTACGTGCAAAGATGGACTAATGTTACAGACAAATGATGTGGTAAAAATTCTCTTTGGCTTACGTGCAAAGATGAACTAATGTTACAGAGAAATGATGTGGTAAAAATCCTCTTTAGCTTACGGGCAAAGATGGACTAATTTTACAGACAAATGATGTGGTAAAAATCCTTTTTGGCTTACGTACAAAGATGGATTGCTGATTTTTGGTTTTACAATTGTATATCTTTGGCTTACGTGCAAAGATGAACTATTGATCAATAAGTTTACAGTTGTATATTTTTTGCTTACGTGCAAAGATTGACTGTTGATTATTAATTTTACAGTTGTATGTCTTTGGCTCGTAGTGCAAAGATGGACTGTTGATTTACCTGATTATAAATATGAATTATAAATTTAACTATAATATTTGGTGGTTCAGGTGAAGACAGGTGATGAGAGTTCTGTAACAACCCCAAAATCCATACAATTTAAAATCTCAACTTCGGTCGTTAACCATACATTAAATCTCTAATTTTACATCATTATTCGATATTAAAAACACTAAAATAGCGGAATATTTAAAACGTTTATACATATCCCTCTTTCTTGCCCTGAATCTCAACCTTTACACTACATCTCTTTGATTCAATCTTATATCATGAATCTTTACAACATAATGACTATACAAAGTCTTACATCATAACTAAATATCCATATACATTAGATAGCTCAACTTACAATTTAACAACATATTACGTTCAAAATATGAAATACATTTCTCATAAAACATAAGTAATCTTTGTGAATATAGATCTCTATAACTCACTTAGCACATATCTTTACCTTAAAATCTTGACATGCAAAAGTGGTTATTTGCAAGAGTGAGCTCGCCAGCCCATTAAAGTCTAACAGTTTTCATGCATCACATAACACATAATAACAGCTCGATATACATCTCATTAAAGTAACATGGCATACATGGTTTTAATTCACATAGCAAATATAAAGATTGAGTTCCTTACTCAATCATCATTACTTAGCCAAAACAATGCAGTCATATATTGACTTTAACATTTCATGATTCAACATGCATAACATATCATGCAATTTAAAACAATTCATCAAGTCCACGTAAAAAATAGGAACCGAAAGACTTGCCTTGATCGTTGTTTACCAATAACAGTTTAACAGCTTACAGCTATCTGCACTTCACGTGCCCTACGCAATTATATAATCATACACATCAAATATTAGTCACATAACAACACATAGTAATTGCAATGTAAACTCTACTATATGTCTCATAATCTTTCCTATTAATAAATACACAATGTTCAACTTAATTGTGTTAACTTTCAACTTATATCTCACTGTATTTCATATTCGCAGTTCATTCAAGTGCTTAAGTCTTGCTAGGGCTACTTATTAGCTTTATATTAAATCCACTCCATATCTTATAATATTCATTTCAATCGAATTGAAACACTTTTTAAGTTCATTAACACTTGGCACAACGTTTCGACGTTCATTCGTCACACGCCCGATTTGCCTCTCTTGTGTATGCTTACTATGCTTCTATAACTCATCTAATACATTATTTATTAATGTTAAGCATCATTATATTTACTATTATTCATGTTTTGTAACTTAGGACAATATCTTTTATGGTCAGGAGCACTACACATCCATATGTGCATGCCCGATGCCCTCCGATAGCCTCCGAAAACACAATAGTCCTAAATATGACCATTTTTACCCATCCAAATGACCTCAAATTGAAACACTTAAAGAACGAAAGTTGTA
The DNA here is from genome assembly GCA_016801055.1 of Panax notoginseng. Classification (NCBI taxonomy): domain Eukaryota; kingdom Viridiplantae; phylum Streptophyta; class Magnoliopsida; order Apiales; family Araliaceae; genus Panax; species Panax notoginseng. Next base: position 57,924,615 of record CM029015.1, read on the forward strand.
GGTCTACTCGTCCTCGTTTCGGATCATCTTGAATCACCTCAATCAGATTTCGTATGAGGAAGTTATGATCATTTTACTACAAGAGGTCAAAACTGTCCAAGTCAGACCACAAATCCGGCGCTGGGGCACGAGGACTAAGCCAACTAGTGGTGCTGGGGCCCGAGATTGGCGCTGGGGCATAAATTTCAGCGCTGGGGAGCAAACTTCTGGCGCTGGGGCGCGATTTTTGACGCTGGGGCTCAAATTTTGGCGTTGGGGCGCCGAAACTTGAAGAACCCAACCACGAAGAGCAGAACAAAGTCTTTATTTTTAACAGCAATTAACCCCAATTAACATGTATAACTTATATAAATTACACATATACACACTACCCAACATGCATATACTAGTTTAAATTACTAAACAATAATCACAGAAAACTAAATTCCTTGAAAACCTTATTTTAAAACAAAACTTCATGTTTGATATTTGTTAAACACAGTGAACACTGTAATCTCTAATAACCACCAATTTGATTACTTTTATACTACAATTCTTTGTAGTTCATATCCAATTAACATACCCGACTTTCAATTTTACAATTAGAATACAATCAATTACTAATTTTGTTATCCTACAAAACATGTTCATACTCATATGTTTTTACGGTAAAAACTCATTTCTTTCTTTCTTTTTGATCGTAATTCACATAATCACGTACATGTATATCCTCTTCATACAATCACCTATATGTATATATAGGATATTTATACTATTACAACTTCATAACTTCATACTCAACTATAATATATGAATTACCGAACTTTATACTATAAAACACAGTGAATTTCAAAAACACAGAGACTAAAGAATTATACTATAAAAGATATATGTTAAGATTATAATACATACCTTTTGTTGTTAAGAAATTCGTGTTAAACTCTAATAATAACTTGAAGAACTCAGCTCTTGTTGCTTCTCTTTCTTAGACTCTCTCAAACCTTTCTGAACATTTCCTTTCTCTGACAAAGCTTCTTCTCTTTTCTTACTTAGGCTTTAGCCAAATAGAATATACGTAAAATAAAAACACAAACAACGTACGATTTTTTAAAACGTCTAAACCGACGCTATACTTAATATACTAATAAATTATCAGTTACCAAAAATATATATATTATATTTATATTTTGTTTAATTTAATTTATATTACTAATAAATCAAATTTAAAAATCCAAAAGTCATAGGGCTTTGTTTGGCAAAATTATTTAAATTTAAAGACTTAATATATTTAAGCCTTGTTTGGCAAAATAAATTACAACTACTTTAATTTATTTTAATAACCACTTATAATATAGTTATTTGTCACACTTCTAATTAATTAAGTTTTCATACTTAATTTAATTAATTCTAATAACAATTCATTGCATAATATAATAATTTATTTAATCATTATAAATTCTCTAACTTAATTATTAAATTAAATTAGATTACTATTTCAAAATAATTACTTTCCTTAACTCATTAATTATTTATTAAACAAATAAATAATCAAATCACATCAAATCAATTAAACAAATACTTATTCAACAATAAACACATCCATTAAATATTTATATAATTCAATAAATATTTAAATATTATAATAAAAATCTAGATTGTTATATCATTCCCTCCTTACAAGGATTCTGTCCTCAGAATCACAACTCAAGCCACTCATTCGTTACAATCTTCCCTACTTACAAAGATTTTGTCCCCAGAATCGAAGACACAAATTACACAAATAACTCAGAAAAATCTTTTATCATTTTATCTAAATATAGATTTTATATTTCCTACTACATTCATTACCTAACAAATTCTAGGTTTCATTTCATAACTTTCATTTGAACTCAATTATATTTTTAGTATTATATATCTTTTAACCCATTCATTTCCTTTTCTAAGGATCGTTATCATAAACACTCGGGAATCGCTATCATAAACACTCGGGATATTACATTCACCCTTTCTTCTAAGAATTTCGTCCTCGAAATTTTATTTATTAATTTTTATTCATTCATTCTATCAAAGTAGATTTTACATCACTACTTCATTCATTCATTGGTTTCTATAACCACTTTCTTTCCACAAAGATCATTCTACAATTATTAACTTTTCTATTAAAAGTTTCACATTATTTTTTGATAACTCATCTACTTCTCACTTCAAAATATCTTTTCTCACTTATTCAACATACTCATCATTCAGTGTCGCATTATACGACTTACTTCTTTCTAAGGAATATTTTTCTTTTTCACTTCCATCTTGCAGAATAACAAGAATCTTCCACAATTGTTCAATAATTGGGAAGTAGTATGAATAACTCAGGAATATAAAAGATTCCAAATCATGCTGAGGATCACAAGACCATGAACTCTATTCTCTAGGGTTAATAGTGCTTCACCCCCGGTTCTTCACACTTTAATCCCTCTTTGGCAGAATGTTTATCAATCACAAAGACTGAAAACACCCTTCGCAAGTACTCTAGGTGATTAACCTATTGTACATGTATTGTGCACAAATATTTCAGCGCAAAGTATAAACTAAGCGTCACCTCTAATAAAAGAGTTGTTCATCTCAGAATTTAGAGTGCAAGCATTCAACTGAGGGTCTAATGACCACGAACATTGTCCACAGTTATAAGTAATCTTTTAACTTTAACTTTTATAGTCATACGACTATAATGACTTCAAGGTACTTAGGGGATCAATCCTTCGTACATGTATTGTGCACAAACATTTCAGTGCAAAGTATAAACTAAGTGTAACCCCTAATAATAGGGTTGTTCATCTCAGCTTTTCAACATCTGAATCCGCACCAAAACAATTTGGTTTGGCATAACTTCTCAAGAAACTCTTGAATTTCATGAACATCTTTCAATATTTGTCTAGCTGAATCAAATAGCATAGACCTCTATAATAACTCGGACATTAATCGAAATATACATATACATACATACATATGTATTCTCATATCTTAAAGAAATCTCAAAAATCTTTTTATGACGTCATGATACCGCACTATATTTACAGTTCGTTAAGGATTCCGTCATTTGGTGACTTTATCATACTACATCATACCATAGTGGGCTAACGATCCTTAGATCACATCCAACACTAGGTAATACTGCATTGATGACTCCATCGTTTTTATCATCTTTGCACCAGGTTACATGATGAATTAATGATATAAAATACATTTTGATATATTGCAAATCATTTTTGTCTAGCCGAAGTAATTAGCATAGACATACGAATAATAGTATTGTTGTTAAAACTCATTAGTTCCATCATTTGATCCAAAGTTTTTCAAGAAAATAAAAGTGTAAACATCAGCACGAAGTCAATAAATTTCGAAAGTCTAGCATAGCTAGTAGATTTAGAATACCTATGCCTCCACGATCAACTCCACTTTCTATAATGATCCATTGCTTAATAGGTCTATCTATTCCTATCATCCTCAATACTCCATTCACACTTAATTATACCCTAGTTCATCAAACTTACCACACGTTATGAGTTCAGGAACTTGCCACAATCATATGAGTTTAAGAACTTATCCTAGTCAGACCATAGGCGTCCATTCGCTGAGGGGTTCAAAAATATACCATATAATTATGAGTCACGAACCTACCATAAGTATGAATTTTAAGAACTCGCACTTAACCTTATGATATTCTCTAACTAAACTCTACCTATCTGTTATACACATGAGAAAAGAATCACATTCTCATCAGGCATATAGCAAATAGCGAGACACAAACATTCCAATGATTATCAATATGATAAACTGAGTGCAAGCACAAAACCCTCGCCCATACAAAGGTTTGTACAACTCAGCCACCACCTGAGTCCTAAATTGAAATCCCACCTAACTCTATCTTACTCTTAACTTACTCTTTGCTCGATACGAATTCCTCGTATCACATTATCTCTAACTCCTCGCGAGTTTATCTCGTACTAATCATAGTACAATATCTTCATAGCATCAAGCTATAATTATTCAAACATTACATGCCATCTTTCAGATCACTTAAACAGACCACGTCGTACTCTTATTCTATAATCATCTCCCTTAAAATTATTTGTTAACTCGTGATCGTTTTGTTTTACGATCCTCATTCTTTCTCTTTTTCATCATTTACGACATTATTCGTTATCTTGGCTATTAGAGTTAGGAAACTCCCATTTCTTATCTTTATATCTTCAAGATTCTTCTTTGAATCTTCTTGTTTATATAACAATTCTTCCTTTAAGAATTTCTAACTTCATTTACATCGCTCAAAATTTCATTCAAGTTCTAAACTCTCATCATACGTGTCCATTTCTATACTTAGTACACATCGAGTCTCTAACAGTTTTAATATGGTACGCTGAGTGGTTTCCCACAAACAACCAACAAACTAGGTTCCGAGTTGCTAGTTCGTATATACCTCCACTCCATGAAGGAATCGTTTAGCCTAGATACCATACATCAACTATTAAAGAGTACAATTGTACCACACTTAGACATAACTCTCTATTCATAACTTCTTTATCATTCTCTTTTTATAGACATTGTCTATTTATTATCACCTTACATCCTTATTATTGGAGTTGGGTAACCCCACATTTATATTCCTTATAACTCTGCGAGATTCTTCTTTGAATCCTTTCACGCAAGTTTTAATCCCTTATTGTTCAAACTCTATTTGGGCTTATTCGTTCATTATCTTCACCTCTCTTCTCCAAGGTTATAGCCTACGGTACTCCTACCTAACGTTTATAACCTACAGCTCTGATACCAACTGTAACGACCCCAAAATCCATACAATTTAAAATCTCAACTTCGGTCGTTAACCATACATTAAATCTCTAATTTTACATCATTATTCGATATTAAAAACACTAAAATAGCGGAATATTTAAAACGTTTATACATATCCTTCTTTCTTGCCCTGAATCGCAACCTTTACACTACATCTCTTTGATTCAATCTTATATCATGAATCGTTACAACAAAATGACTATACAAAGTCTTACATCATAACTAAATATCTATATACATTAGATAGCTCAACTTACAATTTAACAACATATTACATTCAAAATATGAAATACATTTCTCATAAAACATAAGTAATCTTCGTGAATATAGATATTTATAACTCACTTAGCACATATCTTTACCTTAAAATCTTGACCTGTAAAAGTGGTTATTTGCAAGAGTGAGCTGGCCAGCCCAGCAAAGTCTAATAGTTTTCATGCATCACATAACACATAATAACATGCTCGATATATATCTCATTAAAGTAACATGGCATACATGCTTTTAATTCATATAGTAAATATAAAGATTGAGTTCGTTACTCAATCATCATTACTTAGCCAAAACAATGCAGTCATATATTGACTTTAACATTTCATGATTTAACATGCATAACATATCATGCAATTTAAAACAGTTCATCAAGTTCACGTAAAAAATAGGAACCGAAAGACTTGCCTTGATCGTTGTTTACCAATAACAGTTTAACAGCTTACAGCTATCTGCACTTCACGTGCCCTACGCAATTATATAATCATACACATCAAATATTAGTCACATAACAACACATAGTAATTGTAATGTAAACTCTACTATATGTCTCATAATCTTTCCTATTAATAAATACACAATGTTCAACTTAATTGTGTTAACTTTCAACTTATATCTCACTGTATTTCATATTCGCAGTTCATTCAAGTGATTAAGTCTTGCTAGGACTACTTATTAGCTTTATATTAAATCCACTCCATATCTTATAATATTCATTTCAATCGAATTGAAACACTTTTTAAGTTCATTAACACTTGGCACGACGTTTCGACGTTCATTCGTCACACTCCCGATTTGCCTCTCTTGTGTATGCTTACTATGCTTCTATAACTCATCTAATACATTATTTATTAATGTTAAGCATCATTGTATTTACTATTATTCATGTTTTGTAACTTAGGACAATATCTTTTATGGTCAGGAGCACTACACATGCATTTGTGCATGCCTGATGCCCTCCGATAGCCTCCGAAAATACAATAGTCCTACCGATGACCATTTTGACCCATCCTAATGACCTCAAATTGAAAAACTTAAAGAACAAAAGTTGTAGGTCTACTTGTCCTCGTTCCGGATCATCTTGAATTACCTCAATCAGAGTTCGTATGAAGAAGTTATGATCATTTTACGACAGGAGGTCAAAACTATCCAAGTCAGACCACAAATCCGGCGCTGGGGCGCGAGGACTAAGCCAACTAGTGGCGTTGGGGCGCGAGATTGGCGCTGGGGCACGAATTTCAGGGCTGGGGCGCGAATTTTGGCGCCGGGGCGCGATTTTTGGCGCTAGGGCTCAAATTTTGGCGCTGGGGCGCCGAAACTTGCAGAACCCAACCACGAAGAGCATAACAAAGTCTTTATTTTTAACAACAATTAACCCCAATTAACATGTATAACTTATATAAATTACACATATACACACTACCCAACATGCATATACTAGTTTAAATTACTAAACAATAATCACAGAAAACTAAATTTCTTGAAAACCTTATTTTAAAACAAAACTCCATGTTTGATATTTGTTAAACACAGTGAACACTGTAATCTCTAATAACCACCAATTTGATTACTTTTATACTACAATTCTTTGTAGTTCATATCCAATTAACATACCCGACTTTCAATTTTACAATTAGAATACAATCAATTACTAATTTTGTTATCCTACAAAACATGTTCATACTCATATGTTTTTACTGTAAAAACTCATTTCTTTCTCTCTTTTTTGATCGTAATTCACATAATCACGTACATGTATATCCTCTTCATACAATCACCTATATGTATATATAGGATATTTATACTATTACAACTTCATAATTTCATACTCAACTATAATATATGAATTACCGAACTTTATACTATAAAACACAGTGAATTTCAAAAACACAGAGACTAAGGAATTATACTATAAAAGATATATGTTAATATTATAATACATACCTTTTGTTGTTAAGAAATTCGTGTTAAACTTTAATAATAACTTGAAGAACTCAGCTCTTGTTGCTTCTCTTTCTCAGACTCTCTCAAACCTTTCTGAACATTTCCTTTCTCTGACAAAACTTCTTCTCTTTTCTTACTTAGGCTTTAGCCAAATAGAATATACGTAAAATAAAAACACAAACAACGTACGATTTTTTAAAACGTCTAAACCGACGCTATACTTAATATACTAATAAATTATCAGTTACCAAAAATATATATATTATATTTATATTTTGTTTAATTTAATTTATATTACTAATAAATCAAATTTAAAAATCCAAAAGCCATAGGGCTTTGTTTGGCAAAATTATTTAAATTTAAAGACTTAATATATTTAAGCCTTGTTTGGCAAAATAAATTACAACTACTTTAATTTATTTTAATAACCACTTATAATATAGTTATTTGTTACACTTCTAATTAATTAAGTTTCCATACTTAATTTAATTAATTCTAATAGCAATTCATTGCATAATATAATAATTTATTTAATCATTATAAATTCTCTAACTTAATTATTAAATTAAATTAGATTACTATTTCAAAATAATTACTTTTCTTAACTCATTAATTATTTATTAAACAAATAAATAATCGAATCACATCAAATCAATTAAACAAATACTTATTCAACAATAAACACATCCATTAAATATTTATATAATTCAATAAATATTTAAATATTATAATAAAAATCTGGATTGTTACAAGTTCTCTTTGTCTTGGGTACAACAAAGAACTGTTGATGAGCATTACATGAATGAAATATTAACGATGGACTTTTAATTTGGAGGAGATAGTAGACATTATGTTCTAATTGACTCTTCTAATGAATTGTTAATTCCGCTGCAATTATGGTTTAAAACTTTTATTATCTACCATATGTTCTAAATATCTGTTTTAGTACTGATGAAGGCTATTGATAAATTAATTATCTTAATCATAATATTCTTTATTGGACTATTTGTGCTCACCTTTTTGCTTCACAATTCCTTTCAGGTATTAAGAGTGTAGCTAGGTCGAGCGGGAATAACAGGGGAATAATGTGATGGTCTGAGACTGTGAAAGTTTCTCAATACATTATAAAACTGCATAACATGCAATATATAATTGTATTGAGGACCTAAGATGCGTGTGTTGTATATTATACATCACTTAATGATTGATTTTGGTGAACAACAATACGGTAATGAGAACCCAACTTTGGAAGCGTAAAAAATGCACCCCATTAGAATGAGGAGGACAGAAATGTACTAAGAGCTTAACGGGTGTGTTTTCACTATCATACATGATGTCTGACCACATACAAACTCGCGTTATCATAAGTTATGGTTGTGCTCATCCACTTGCTGACTATATCTATGAGCGTTATTTATATAGTCTTGGAGTATGGTTGGAATATAATTATCGGTTTGAGACAATGAAGATAATTATATGGCAAGAAGATATCCACCACTGGAATGAGCAAGATAGTAACCTTCTCGTTCTTCTTTCGGGTCTATTGGGTCAACCAAGGGTAATCCTCAAGTCATATGATATCTATTATAACTTAGATGCATGGTCTCCCATGTATGAAAGATTCCTCGAGCATTTTCCAAAGATTTTATTTCCTAAAACAGTTATCGATTGTACCTTTATGTAAAGTATCATCGGTTTGGAGTGTGAGGGGAGAGACGAGTAATATCCTTCGCTAGTGTGTGTCCTACCTAAGCCGAATTTTCTTACTTAAGTTGACGAATTGTGATATGTCAATTAACCTTTGTTTTGAAGATGTATTCTAGAATGATATCTGAAATATATAGGAGATGAGCAATGGGAAAATCATTATGTAGAGAAAATAACCGGGAATGTATAATCCGAAAAGAAAGTAAGGTATTCTCATCTCTTCAAACTACTAGGTACGTAAATTTCGAGGGCAAAATTTCATAAGGAGGGGAGATTGTAAGACCCTAAATTTTATGAAATGAAAGTATTTGATAAGTGGGATTTATACCTACTTATTGAATACCAATTCACGCAAACTATGCCCATCTCAAGTACATTTTAGTGTGTTTTTTAGTGCATTTCATGTTATTTTGCATTGCATTTACTTAAAACTCCTTTTGGTGAAATAGTGCAAAAAATGGCCTGTTTTGGTGGTATTAGAGGGCACGAGGCTAATGGACGCATGAAGGAGAGGCACAAGCTGGGATATGCATGGCATGGAGGTACAATGGAGCAAGGAGACCAAGCATGGAAGGAGATTAAGTAGGAATGAACAAGTAGCAGCAGCAGTAGCATGACATAATCAAAACTAGAACCAGAATCTGCATATTGAAAGCCGCGCGGCCGCGCGGCAGAATAGCCTTGAGAGAGCGCGCCCGCGTAAGTACTCGGCTAGACAGAGCATGACATTCTGCAAGTCTCGCGCCCGCTCGAGGAACATACTGGAGGGGCGCTCGGTCGCGTGTGATGCTGAATTTGTGTATTTGTTTTATTTTAATTTTTAATTAAATAAGTTGTAATTGGTTTTAAAAACGATATATGACTGGTGCCAGGGGTATCTTTCATAACTTTGAACGTATTTTCATCATAGCAATTAGGGTTTACATTGTGAGGGAGATTCCAACGTGGAACAAAGCCAAAACGCCTATTCTTCCAATTCTTCTTGGGATTCTCCATTATTGTGGATTATTAATATTGTTTTGCTGGAATATTATGAGGATTTGAATGTTATCGTTAGTGTATATTCAGCATATGGGGTTTGATCGTTCTATCTTTCATTTATCAATTGTTTGTTTATTAACCATGTTTAGCTTCGATCCCATAATGACTTTTGGTTCAGTCATGAACTAAGCTCCATTATGGGATTCTAACGGCTTTTAATATGTAATTTGGTTGCATGCTTGAATGCTACGGATGTTCTGCATATCATATGAGATTTCTATCATGATTGTTTTACATGTATGAATGCTTGATCACCATTCGTTTCAGTACTTGTATGGGATTGACAATGAACATGCGAGTATAGATTGTAATCATGATAGCATATGAATATGGAGTTGTTTAATATGGCTTGCATATTTTGTGAACCAGATAGATATATACTGTTTCACCGTATGAGCTAGAATAAAGGCTTGTGCTTAAATTCAGTATAATTGCAATTTCATATAGACATATAGTGATTTTGGTTGTATTGATGATTACATGGAGTCTATCATATGTGCATGCTGTGCAAGTAGATTATAGTGCATTGAAAAATGGTTATAACTATGTTAGTGCTCTTGGCTATTTCCCTGTGATATGTGAACACTTCTTGCATGATAGTGGTGATTGGATGAAATATTAAATGAAGTTAGGATCCCATTATTTCCATATTTGATTTATTCCATTAATATTCTTATTTTAGATATTATCTGCAATTAGTTTAATTCACCCATTATAGTCATTAGTCTAGGCATATAAATACAGTTATTCAATTGATGCATAATAGTTTAAATTTTGATAATTTTCTCTGTGGGATCGATACTTTACTTGCTCTGTATTACTTGTTGACACATGTATGCTTGCATGAGTTAGAGCTCTTTTATTTGAACTAAAAAAAAGACAACAAGTTTTTGGCGCCGTTGCCGGGGAAAGGCGTTTTAATTTAAATAATTATCATCAGTTTAAAGCTATATTATATGAGTTAGACAATTCTGATCATTTCTCATTTCTATTCTTGTTTTGTTTTTGATTTCAGGTACTTGTAGATTTTTATGCACACGCGATCATCCAACTCAGAACTAACACCAGCGCAGGATAACATAAACAGAAGAGGTTGGAAAGCGAGTGTGCGAAGAAATTTGCAAGATCAGTTAGATAGTACAACATCTAGTATGGCGGAAGAACCGAGAATTAAGCAAAGAGAAAAGCATCGGGCTCTAAAGGACTATTCCATGCCGAATATAAACGGACTACAATCTAGCATAGTCAGACCGGCGATAGCAGCCAATAGTTTTGAGATTAAAATGGGCACTATTCAGATGGTGCAGAACTCGGTACAGTTTGGGGGTGTTGCTACGGATGATCCGAACGAACACCTGTTAAGCTTCATCGAGATATGCGACGGAGGATGCTATCAGACTAAGGCTATTCCAATTCTCATTGAGGGATAAAGCGAGAAGTTGGCTACATTCTTTGCCAACAGGGTCAATCACTACATGGGAGGACTTAGCACAGAAATTCTTAGTCAAGTTCTTTCCAATGGCTAAGACTACAAAAATGAGGACGGCGATCTCTTAGTTTGAGCAACAACAGGGCGAGTCCTTATATGAAGCATGGGAGAGGTATAAAGAGATTCTAAGAAAGTGTATGCATCACGGTATGCCAAATTGGATGGTGATCAATTCATTTTACAATGGTTTGGGTTGGCAGTCGAGACCGATTGTGGATGCAGTCGCATGAGGGGTATTGTGGGCAAAGAGGTATGACGAGGCCTGTGACACCTCCAAATCCATTATGTTATGGTCCAAATCTATAGTACTAGTGTCAAGGTACATTTACATGAGAACATCTCAGTTAAACAACATCCAAATCTCCAGATATAATCTGGTCAAACTATGTCAGAACGGGTGTTCTAACTGCTTCTGGGTTTTCCAGAAAAATCAATCCGTGACCGTGGGGCCGGGTTTGACCACTCACTATGTTCGATCACTTGATGTTTTAAGGGATCTAAAGGCAAGAATATATAGTCAACATTACAGGCTACAACATGGTTACCATAACATTATCAAAACACAAAACAACTGTCAGATCTAAAGCCAACAAAACGTTGTCAGACGGTGTTCATGCAATTCTGGGTTGCCCAGAAATGGACTGGTCATGCCCGGTCAACGGGTTTTGACCGATTAAATCTCATGATCTAGTCATCTGATGGTTGTACTACCACTTCCAGATTAAAAACAACATAACAAGCTACAGATTCAAAACTTAAAACAACTAAAATCATTAACGAACAAAGATCTATGGCCACTGACATTTACTTGTCAGACCACAACCCATGTTCTAGGGCAGTTTTTGGAAAACACTATTTTAAAGCCATTTGATGCTATGGATCCATCATGGATCATCATATATCAACTAAAAAAAACTTCTAACATAAATATAAACACATAATCACAAAATTTTTCTTGGCAATATGGACAAAATATAAAAATTAGGTTTATACCTTTCTTGTCCAAATCTTGATCTTGATCTTCCTAATCTATTATTGGTTGATCTAGGGCTGATTATATGACTAATTTACTTGATAAATTTGAAGCTTCTAGTGAGAGAGGGAGTTGGTGAGAGCAAATGAGCAAAATAACTAGTTTTATGATTTTTCTCTCTCCCAATCTCTTATATATTGCTTATGTTGTTGCTAGATCTGTGATTTTTTGGCTGAGTTGTTGATATTTTGTGTCACCAAAGTCAACATAGTTGTTCAACAACTAAAACTCTTTACAATAATACAAGTTACCAAATAAAAAAATGTAAAAAGTGCATTTTTGTCATTTGTAAATTAATTTTAAGGGCAATCTTGATAATGTCCATACCCTTAGGGTTTAACCCTTAGGGTTTAATCCTAAGGTTCTAAGCCTTAGGTTTTACACCCTTAGTTTTCTAGAATTTTCTAAATTAGGATTTTAAAATAGAAAATTAAAATTTCAAAAATATAATTAGGGTTTTAAATATAAATTAATATTTCTAAAGTATAATTAGGGTTTCCTAATTATATTAACGTTTAATAAACTCATTTGGATTGCCAATTAGGATTAGGGTTTCCTAATTAGGGTTTAGGATTCCTGGATATGAAATTACGGTTTCTCAGCGTACAATTAGGGTTTTTAACTGTATAATTGACTTTCTAAATATGAGATTAGGGTTTCTAATCCCTTATCCGAACAATCATTGGTCAAAAATTCTATACAGTACAAATACGTACTCATTAATATAATTATTTTAATTATATTTTCTATCGAATCCCTATCCAGACTTAGGGTTGGGGTTTCTAAAGCTGTTAAGCACAACTCTACTCTAATTTACTAGTCAATACACAAATTGACCTTCTCGAGACTCGTATCACAGAAACTTATCACAAAATTAATAATTAATATTAATATTAATAAAAAAAATTATTCGTAAAATTTTAATTATTCGAAATATCGGGTTATCACATTCACCCCTCCTTAAAAGGATTCCGTCCTCGAAATCACCGCATTCTTATTCTCTACAATCTTTTAAAGTTGTATCATCAATTCATTTTTATAAACACGATATTAATTTGTGTTTCAAATTCTAACCTGTGACTTGAATCTATAAAAGAAAACAGTTCATAGAAATATCTCACTCATATTACTCGCGTAATTTAAGTTCTAAACGAAATTGTTATCAGCTACCACCTCCTGGGCAGCCACCGTATCCTGCGTCGTCATGTTGAATGTACGGGCGGTTGATCTTCATGACTGTGCAGGTCCTCGAATTGCCAGGGTTCCACCACTGGGTCCCTTGTTGACACTTTCCTTCCCTATATTCTTCTTTGAACAGTTCTAAACCAAATGATCAGTCGATCCGCATTCAAAGCAACCTTGTATCTTCTTCGGATTGGGGCAATTGGGTGACATGTGCCCCTCTTGCCTGCAGTTATAGCAAACTCCCTTCTTCTTCAGGCAAACTACAGTATGGTTCTTCCCATAATTCGAACATGGTTCCCTCCCTTTCCTATTCTCTTCAGTCTTGCTACCCGATTGGGTATTTTCACTCCACTCTCTCTTATTTGGGTTACTACCACCACTGCTTCCACCATCATTGGTTTTCTTCTTCTTTTTCCTGATGAAATCGAGATGTAGCCTCGCTCCCTCCTTTAGCAATTAATGCTTTCTCCATCAACACCGTGAATGTATTGATCTGCAACACAGCTACCTTATTGAATATCCCCGGCTTCAGCCCATTCTCAAATCTTCTCTCTTTTCTTGCTTCTGTGTCCACCTAATGAGGTGCAAATCTAGCCAACTCATTGAATTTGGCAGCGTACTCAGATACTAACATATTCTCCTACTTAAGTTCTAAGAACTTGACTTCCATTCTGGACTACATACTTGGCGAAAAGTAGTTCCCAAAGAACAACTCTTTAAATCTGGTCCAAGTCACCACAGCTGTACCAGCTCTCGCTTGATTAGTCTCCCACCAGTAAATGGCTTCTCCCTTCATCAGATAAGTTGCAAAAGCTGTCTTCTGCTTTTCTGCCACTCTTGCAATGATGAATGCTTTCTCCATCTCCTTTACCGAAGTTTGGGCTTCAATCGGATCCGTAGTTCCCTTGAATTATGGCGATCCTACCGCTTTAAAGTCCTTGAAGTTAGCCAATCTAACAGCTGGCTGATTTCTAGCTCTTCCTCTTGCTGGAGCCCTATTTTCCATAGCTTCGGCTATAATATCTGCAAAATTCTGCATTGGGTCCGCTTGACCTCCTTCGTTATTCACTGACTGTTCTTCTCGTTGGTTTCGATTTTGTCGTCTAGGCGGCATGATCTGATTTAAATAAAAATCTTATATTAATTCTCTTTTTCTACACAAATTCTTAACACAATAAGAATTCAACACATAATTCTCATATATAAACGAATATTTATTCAAATAGTTCATAGCACATTGAGTACTTAACATACATTACTATCCCATTTTTTTAAAAAAATATTTAGGGTTAACATACACAACTTTACACAAAAAGTTTCAATTCTCCAACTTTACACAAAAAGTTGCCATTTTCTATTTTCACATCACTATTTCCAGTTCATCAAACTTACCACACTTATGAGTTTAGTAACTTGCCACAATTATATGAGTGTGTGAACTTATCCTAGTCAGACCTTTGGCGTCCATTCATTGAGGGGTTCAGAACATTTCATATAATCATAAGTCATTAACTTACCATAAGTATGAGTTTTAAGAACACACAAATTAATCTTAATCTTATATTCATATAGAAAATAAAATTTTCATTCATACAAACATATTTATTTACATTTGCTTAAACATCGTTCTCGATATTACAACACTTAATATCAGAAACTTCTACCAAAAGATACTATCACATATATCTAAGTTATCTACCGATCATTCCCTTCACCAGTCTTCTTCTTGTTGGGATACTTGTTGAATTCGTGACCCGTTCTCCCACATAAGAAACACTTCCTCATATTCGGCTTAGGACAATGCAAAGAAATATATCCTTCCTGCTTACAGTAGAAACATACATTCTTCCACATCATGCATTCTCCAGCGTGAGTCTTTCCACACTTGGTACAGGCTTGCTTCTTCTTCGGGTTTGAATTTTCAGAGTTTTCACTGTCTTTTTCCCTCTTTCTCTTCTTCTTGTCCTTCTTGCTGGTTCCTTCAGATGATCCACCACCTTCAGCCTTCATTCTGTCCACCTACGCCTTCAGCTCGTTCCATTCTTCAGTCATTTCGCGTAACGCCCGCTCCATCTTCCACAACTCCTCAAGAAGAAACACTTTACTTCAGAGTTCCTGGACTTCTGCAGATAGCTGATCTTGTTCTCCAACTTTGATCTTATTCATTAACTCCACCTTAGCTTTTTTAGACTCCGCCTCCTCATCACTACTCAGATACATCTCAGGATAATCATCATGATCACTCCCGAGATTAACCATGGGTTCATCTTTTCCTACTTCTTCAACTGATTCGCTTTGTGCTGGCACCTCGGCTACTGGCACTGGTGCGACAGCCGCTGGCATCTCCGTACTTATCTATTCTTCTCCCGACGTCCTACAATCAGTTTAAACAACTTGATTAGTACTTTATCAGTACAAAATTATCACACTATGTGTCCACATATCTCACTATCGATACGCTTCGGCAATCCCTCACTTAGTACTCTAAATGAGTTTTGTAGATTTTGCTTATGGTTATAATCCTAGGGTTTTCCCCACCCCACTTAAGGTTTATAACATACAGCTCTGATATAAACATGTGATGCCCCCAAATCCATTATGTTATGGTCCAAATCTATAGTACTAGTGCCAAGGTACATTTATATGAGAACATCTCAGTTAAACAACATTCAAATCTCTAGATATAATCTGGTCAAACTATGTCAGAACGGGTGTTCTAACTGCTTCTGGGTTTTCCAGAAAAATAAATCCGTGACTGTGGGGCCGGGTTTGACCACTCACTATGTTCAATCATTTGATGTTTTAAGAGATCTAAAGGCAAGAATATATAGTCAACATTACAGGCTACGACATGGTTACCATAACATTATCAAAACACAAAACAACTGTCAGATCTCAAGCCAACAAAACGTTGTCAGACGGTGTTTATGCAATTCTGGGTTGCCCAGAAATGGACTGGTCATGCCCGGTCAACGGGTTTTGACCAATTAAATCTCACGATCTAGACATCTGATGGTTGTACTACCACTTCCAGATTAAAAACAACATAACAAGCTATAGATTCAAAACTTAAAACAACTAAAATCATTAACGAACAAAGATCTATGGCCACTGACATTAGCTTGTCAGACCACAACCCATGCTCTTGGGCATTTTTTGGAAAACACTATCTTAAAGCCATTTGATGATATGGATCCATCATGGATCATCATAGATCAACTAAAAACAACTTCTAACATAAATATAAAAAATTAATCACAAAATTTTTGTTAGCAACATGGATCAAAAATAAAAATTAGGTTTATACCTTTCTTGTCCAAATCTTGATCTTGACCTTCCTAATCTGTTATTGGTTAATCTAGGGCTGATTATATGACTGATTTACTTGATAAATTCGAAGCTTCTAGTGAGAGAGGGAGTTGGTGAGAGCAAATTAGGAAAATAACTAGTTTTATGATTTTTCCCTCTCCCAATCTCTTATATATTGCTTATGTTGTTGCTAGATCTGTGATTTTTTGGCTGAGTTGCTGATATTTTGTGTCACCAAAGTCAACATAGTTGTTCAACAACTAAAGCTCTTTACAATAATACAAGTTACCAAATAAAAAATGTAAAAAGGGCATTTTTATCATTTGTGAATTAATTTTAAGGGCAATCTTGATAATGTCCATACCCTTAGGGTTTAACCCTAAGGTTCTAAACCTTAGGTTTTACACCCTTAGTTTTCTAGAATTTTCTAAATTAGGATTTTAAAATAGAAAATTAAAATTTCAAATATATAATTAGGGTTTTAAATATAAATTAGTATTTCTAAAGTATAATTAGGGTTTCCTAATTATATTAACGTTTAATAAACACATTTGGCTTGCCAATTAGGATTAGGATTTCCTAATTAGGGTTTTAAATTCTTAAATATGAAATTAGGGTTTCTCGGCGTGCAATTAGGGTTTTTAACTGTATAATTGACTTTCTAAATATGAGATTAGGGTTTCTAATCCCTTATTAGAGTTTATAAATTTTAAACCTTATCCGAACAATCATTGGTGAAAATTTCTATACAGTACAAACACGTACTCATTAATATAATTATTTTAATTATATTTTTTATCGAATCCCTATCTAGACTTAGGGTTAGGATTTCTAAAGCTGTTAAGCACAACTCTACTCTAATTTACTAGTCAATACACAAATTGACCTTCTCGAGACTCGTATCACAGAAACTTGTCACAAAATTAATAATCAATATTAATATTAATAAAAAAAAGTATTCGTAAAATTTTAATTATTCTAAATCTCTGGTTATCACAAGGCCTATACACTTATCAAAATTATGGCTGTGAATGATTATCAGAATCCTACAGCTCGGATGCCACAGCCCAAGATTGCAGGTGTGTTGGAGGTAGATGCTATTACACAGTTGTCAGCACAGATGGCAGCTATGGCTAAGAAGATAGATACTTTGGAAGAGAGCAAAGTGAAAACACTTTGCGTTTGTTTGTGAGATTTGTGCAGGGTCACACTCCACGGATCAATGTGCTATCATTTCGGAGTCGGTGCAGTATGTGAGCAACTACAAGAAAGACCAAGGTCAAGTTCAGAACACATACCACCCCAACAACCGCAATCATCCGAACTTTAGTTGGTCAAATAACCAAGGACAACAGCAGAATCAGTTTCAGCCGAACCAACAGTTTCAACCACAGTCATCTCAGCCACAGTTTTCCTCAAAACCACTATCTCCATCTGGATTTTCTCAACAACAACAACATCAAACCCTAGCTACACCACAACCAGAAAAGAAATCAGAGATGGAGGAGATGATGTTGAAATACATGGCAAACACTAAAGTTATGATCAAAAGCCAAGCAGTGGCTATCAAGAATCTGGAGATGCAGATGGGACAGATGGCGAACATGCTTACTAACAGGCCCCAGGGTTCATTGCCAAGTAACACAAAGACAAATCCTAGATGAGACGGGAAGGAACAGTGTCAAGCGATCACATTGAGATCTGGGAAAGATTTGACAGGTACTGTAAGTCGCGCGCCCGCGCCTGACAACACTAAGGAGGCCTCGTGGCCGCGCGAGACAGAGTAGGTCACTGAAGAGAAAGAAAATCTAGAAAAGTTTAAGGTGCAACATGAAGAAAAAGATAGAACAGGTTCAGAGGAGAAGGTCAAGAATCAAATACCACCAATTCACCCTCAAGTACCGTATCCGCAAAGGTTAATTAAGCAGAAGGAAGACAAACAGTTCACTAAGTTCTTGGAGGTATTCAAAAAGCTACATATTAACATACCGTTTACCGAGGCATTGGAACAAATGTCGGGCTATGCAAAGTTCATGAAAGGAATATTGTCAAGGAAGAGAAGACTAGATGAGTTTGAGACAGTAGCCTTGATAGAGGAATGCAGTGTAGTGCTCCAACGTAAATTACCTCCAAAGCTGAAGGATCCAGGCAGCTTCACAATTCCGTGCACAATCGACAAGATGAGTTTTAGTAAGTGTTCATGTGATCTGGGAGCAAGTATTAATTTATTGCCCTTATCAGTGTTCAATCAGTTAGGATTGTCGGCGCCAAGGCCGATAAACATTTCTCTATAGCTAGCTGACAGATCCATCACGTATCCACGGGGAATTGTGGAAGATGTATTAGTAAAGGTGGACAGATTTATCTTTTTCGCCTGACTTCATCATTTTGGATTACGAGGAGGATAAAAATATACCAATCATACTGGGAAGACCATTCTTAGCCACAGGAAAGACTCAAATACATGTATAGAAGGGGGAACTAACTATGTGTGTTCATGATCAAGAGGCCACCTTTAATGTCTTCAAAGCTATAAAGTTTCCTGCAGATGAAGAGGAATGTTTCCTGGTTGATTTGGTGGATCAGGTCGTGAATGATGAAGTACAGAGTTTAGTGGATGATGAACCTTTGAGGAGTGTAATTGCTGAAATTTCAGATTTAAAGGATGAGGAACTGGCCGAACTTGTGCAATATCTGGATACCACTCCACAAGTCAGAAAATTTAGAACACCTGTTGAGCCATTGACAAAAGCTGAAGTCATTAAATTTCTAGGTGAAGGGGACAAGCAAAAAGTCACCTCAATTCTCTCATCGACATGAGATTCAGAGACAGTCAAGCTAATTGACTATAACTTAGCTCTGGATGGGAGGCAACCCATTATTTCTACCTCCATTAATTTGTTTTGTTTAGCTATTCATTTTGGATTATTTTAGTAGTTATATCAAATTCATTATTAATAGGATATTAGATGTTCATGCTTAAGTGTGTAGCAAGAATTGCTTGGAGAATATTTACAAGATGTTAGTATTACGTGGCCAGAAAGTCATGCCTTAACAAGGTGCGCTAATGTCTATGCAGGAACCATCATTGAACAGCATCACTGATAGGCAGAGTGGAATTAAATTTTAGCATTACAGATATCAGCATCGCGCGGCCGCACAGCCTATGAAGAACAAACGCACGCGCCCGCGCGTCAAGTTAGTCAAGACAATAATACATTCTACAAGTCTCACGCCAGCGCGCCCAGGCCAGTACAAATACGCACGACCGCGCGCATCACCAGATTAAGACAGATCTAAACATTTTTAAAAGAGTTGTGGACCATTTGGACTCTCATTTAGAATAATAACAGATTCGAAATGTGACGCCCCCAAAATTAGGTATTTATCACCCATCTTGGGTCGTCAGATACAGGGTACAAAATACAAATACAAACTTAATTATACAAATGTCGTGTAACATACGACAATACATAAACTGAGAGTTCTAATAGGAATATTGTCATCTAGACAATATCCATACTCAAGGAGTCCTCATTATATTTATTGTCACACTATTTAACAGAATGGTGAGGACTACTAATGCTATCTTCTGGACCATCACTCCTTTCCCTGACTCGTCCCAGCTATATTCTCATTTCCTGAAGAGAACATTGAAAGAAAGGGTGAGCTCAACTAGCCCAGTAAGAAATATTATGACTAAGATAATGAAGAATAAATTATCAATAGTCTTCAACAATGTTAAACTGATAAAATACAATAGACATCAAGTTTAACTGCAGCGAAATAAGCAATCCATTAGAAGAGTCAAGTAGAGAATAAAACCTACTATCTTCTATGATTTAAAAATATTTTCATCAACTTTTATCACTGAGACTCAGCTTAATAAATAAACCGCATCTTCTAATCATCCTTGTATTACGGGCCAAGGATATTCATTAAATCATCAATGATCATGACTATACCGAAAAATCCCTGGTCATAATCATACCACAAACTGTCTATCAATGCATTACAAGCCACTGAGGACTTTTACCACACCACTTATAACATCACTGTTCATGATTATACCGAATGATCCCTGGTCATAATCATACTAAGTCCATCTATGCACGTAAGCCAAAGATGACTTTTAACATAAAATAAACATGAGGATGATGACAATGTTATAGGAATTCAATTAAACAAGTTCAAGAATTAGTTTATCCAGGAACTAATAATATCCAAATTGTCAACATGATACTTCTTTGTAAAGTAACAGTCAAGAATGCTCAGAAGAATATTTTCATGAAAAGATACTGGATGAAGCACAAATATCAAGGATATTCCACTAATTTCATGGAGTATAGAAGTCAAAACTTTAACCAACCATGTATAATAAAGAATGGAATAACAACCGAAATCACCATGCATACGGTAGTTCGCATAGACAGGTTATTCTAACAGAATAATAATAACGGAACCAGGTCAGGTGAAAATCACACCGACAGGATGTTCCAACAGAATAATAAAGAATAGAATAACAACAGAAATCACCATGCATGCGGTACTTCTCATAGACAGGTTATTCCGACAGAATAATAAAAATAGAATAATAAAGACGGAACCAGGTCCGGCGTAGAACGTATAGACAGGATATTCCAACAGAATAGTAAAGACGGAACCAGGTCCGGCGTAGAACGCACAGACAGGATATTCCAACAGAATAGTAAAGACGGAACCAGGTCCGGCGTAGAACGCACAGACAGGATATTCCAACAGAATAGTAAAGACGGAACCAGGTCCGGCATAGAACGCACAGACAGGATGTTCCAACAAAATAATAAATAATGGAACCAGGTCCGGCGTAGAACGCACAGACAGGATGTTCCAGCAGAATAATAAGGAATGGAATAATAGAAGAATTTCACCAAGTATGCGGTACTTCGCATAAACAGGTTATTCCAACATAATAACAAAGAATGGAACAACAGAATTTCTCTTCATGAAGATGAAAGAAAGAAATAATATTCCCTACCTTTGAAAGAAACTGGATATAGGAGTAGTGAGGGAGCAGACTTCTCTTCTTCTATAGATTTTCTCTCTATAGCTTCTCTCTATAATTTCTCTCTATAATAATGGCTCTAAAGCTTTAGTGAATTGGTGAGAAATGAAGGAAGGATGAGCTTCTATTTATAGGAAAACATAGTTTCGATAATTGCACGTTTTGGGGCTCGAAAATTACAGTATAATACCTTCCTCTTTTTCTTCATTTTTTATTTAGTCCTGCAAGTATTATCAATCTTGCACCAACTCCCCTAATAGTAAATCATGTGAATCAATAGTACCCGTGAATAGTAACTCGTGAATAGTAACTCGTGAATAGTAACTCATGAATAGTAAGTCGTGAATAGTAACTCATGAATAGTAACTCGTGAATAGTACTCCGACACGAAAAGTGCTCCGAATACCCGAGTGAGTAATACTAGAGTGAATAGTAATTTGGGTGAATAGTAACCCGTGAATAGTAACTCATGAATAGTAACTCGTGAATAGTACTTCGACACAAAAAGTGTCCCGAATACCCGATTGAACAATACTGAGTGACTTCTCACATAAGCATCAATAATCAATACCGTGTGCTACTATGCAACCATGCGTATTACTGTACTTTTAACACCGGGTGTTTCAACAGTATCAACGGTAAAACTTCCGTCGTTATTTTCATAAAGTATTTCTGTCGTTTTCTAACTACGACAGTTCTTCTGTTGTGGGTCCACCAATGATTGTGTCGTCGTACGAATATTTTCCGACAAAAAGAATATTCCTCGACCAATCGAATATTATATAACAACTTGCATACTTTGCAAAATTTTCAAATACTACCCCCAACTATAACATTATCTCAAATCCACACCTTAATATTAAAAAAATATATTTTGAAAATTTTAAATCTTTATTTAAAAAAATCTGGGGTCTCACACGAAATTCTCTCACTCTCCATACTTCACGTCTCTAGCCCTCTCTATCAGTTACAAATTGAATCCGTACATGTCTAAATCACATTCCCACGATCATCTCCACGTTCAAGGATCACACCCATGCTCTCATCCACTGCTATAAAGCTAGGGTTTCCAATTAGTTTGGCAAAAACAAGTTTGAAGGTTATCACATCATAAATTCTCATCCACTCTCAGTAATTCCATCTGTATTCTCGCTCAAGTATCTGCAAATAGGTCCAAAGAGAGCACGATCATCTGCCTCGTCCTCATCCTCCTCCGGCAGTCACGGGGAGGACATTGTCGACCACATCAAGTTCCTGTGTCTAGAAGCCCAGCAAGAGTACTATCGAATCGTAGTAAAAACATTCATCAAGGAAAGAGGATTCAAACTAGAAGGTTAGGATGGACAGCTTTGTGCCATGATCCAGGAACGAGGCTGGGGTGGACTAATCGCCTCTCGCACACCCATTCCGATGAGCATAGTTCGAGAGTTTTACGCCAATGCCAAAGTCACCATGAATGATACCTCTATGGTTCAAGGTGTCGAGATAGATTATAGACCCTCTGCCATCAGAACCATTTTGAGAATCACCACGATACCACCACGACGGGTTGCCAATTGGATCGCAGGGGCACATCAGGAAACGGACTTGGAGCGTGTTATTGCAGAGTTGTGCATACCAAGCACGAAGTGGACTTACAAAGTCGGCACGACCCAACCTCACATATTCCCAGCAGCTACACTGAATCGATATGCCAAGGCGTGGAATCTATTTATTTGTGCCAAGTTATTGCCTTCATCGCATCAGCATGAAATCACGGCGGAAAGGGCCATAATTCTATGGGGCATCATTACTGGCGAGTATATTGACGTGGGTTATTTGATTCATCAAAACATTGTAAAGTATCTGAAGGGAAGTACCACTGTGAGCATTCCGCATGCATCAGTGGTAGCCATGATATGTGCTCATCAGGGATGCAATTGGGATAATGAACAAAGGTAATATCCAAGCCAGGACATCACTCATGCCACCATTACGAAATTTAAGGACTGGGCAGGAGGCGAAGCACACCCGCGCGGACGAGGATTTATCCTCCGACCCACATTCCCCGAGCCATCGCAGCAGCCCCATCCGATAGATGAGGCTGGCCCATCCACCCGAGCACACGTTGTTCCTAGCGATCGACAGGTCCGAAGGTTGGAGCGAAAAGTCGACGCCATGTATGATAATCTTGGAACATTTGCTACGGGACTCACAAGGGCCTTGGCTGAAGCGTTTACACAGAAAGGAACGACGATAGAGTGGCCTCAGTTTGGGACCGCAGTGCCATATTCACCACCAGATTCACCACCCGAGGAGGGTGGTACAGCAGATCAGTAGGGGAGTTTTCTGTACCCTTTACCTTCATTCAATGGGGCATTGAATATTATATGTTCGGGGGTATTGGGGTAGTAGTATATTAGCATATAGTTTCATGTAGTTTTTGCATGTTTAGTTTTAATTTTGCATGTTTATGTGTAAGATAAAATTCTGGTGATTTTTTTTATTTTTAGTCAATATTGCTTGTAGTAGTATGTTTTAGTTGCATGTCTCACAAAAATTCTTGATGTATAGAAATTCTTGCCTAACCAATGATGATAGTGAAACGTGAAGGATTTTAGAGTATATTGGATAACATGAACATAGTTATAATGTTTTACACAATGAAATTCATGTTTCTATTTAAATGCTTTCGGTTTGCACAAATGTGTCACAATCACTTGTAGGTATAAGAGGTATGTGTTACATTGCTTGACAACAAATGTAGTTTTAAAAAAGAGAAATATATGGAAAGTGATCTTAAACTATATGAAACATTGACACTCAAACTTTGGGAAAACATGGGTATGCTATGTACAAAAAAAATGAAATGAATAGCAATAACGTGGCTAGTCTTATTTCGGGGCCCTGGCTACTTGAGTAAGTACGCCCGAGGAGATTGTCTCTATACCTAGCGCCCTAAGGTCTTTCATGGTCTGGGAGTCATTGGTTGAAAGCTCGCTAAGGGGTAGCAGTGTTGCCTAATGGAATAAGGCATTGCACAGTCATGTATAAAAAAAAGAAAAGAAAAATAGCAATAAACACCGCGGGAAATAGTGAAAATCGCCCTCGTGAGTAGCAATAAAGCAATTAAGCCCATTGTTGAACTTTAGTTTGTTTGGAAATGTTGAAACAGTTTGCGTTGTATAAGTATACATGATTCTCAATTTAGGCTATAATTTTCTGTTTCGAGCATGTTAGCATATATATTCTTTGCTTCAATCAAGTTTCGGTGAGCACCACACATACACACAGCATCTCTATAGCATATATGAATGATCTGAGTGTATGATATTATGCATATAGTTTGGTTTGAAATTGTATTCTTGGATCTGGATAATTCACTGAGGCAATTTGGACTGAAATTCTTTTATGGCTGAACTATGTGAGACTAGTTTGCATCATAGCTTAGTGCATAGTATTGTAGTTGCATTTTCATTTATTTAGCATGTATTTCTTGAGGGCAAGCAACAGTTCAAGTTTGGGGGTATTTGATAAGTGGGATTTATACCTACTTATTGAATACTAATTCACGCGAACTATGCCCATCTCAAGTACATTTTAGTGTGTTTTTAGTGCATTTCATGTTATTTTGCATTGCATTTACTTAAAACTCCTTTTGGTGAAATAGTGCAGAAAATGGTCTGTTTTGGTGGTATTAGAGGGCACGAGGCTAATGGACGCATGAAGGCGAGGCACAAGCTGGGATATGCATGACATGGAGGTACAATGGAGCAAGGAGACCAAGCATTGAAGGAGATTAAGCAGGAATGAACAAGTAGCAGCTACAGTAGCATGACAGGATCAAAACCAGAACCAGAATCTGCAGGTTGCAAGCCGCGCGACAGAATAGCCTTGAGAGTGCGCGCCCACGCGAGTACTCTGCTGGACAGAGCATGACATTCTGCAAGTCTCGCACCCGCGCGAGGAACATACTAGAGGGGCGCGCGGCCACGCACGATGCTGAAGTTGTGTATGTGTTTTATTTTAATTTTTAATTAAATGAGTTATAATTGTTTTTAAAAACGATATCTGACTGGTGTCAGAGGTATCTTTCATAACTTTGGACGTATTTTCATTATAGCAGCTAGGGTTTACACTGTGAGGGAGATTCAAACATGGAACAAAGCCGAAACGCCTATTCTTCCAATTCTTCTTGGGATTCTCTATCATTGTGGATTATTATTATTGTTTTGTTGGAATATTATGAGGATTTGAATGTTATCATTGGTGTATATTTAGCAATTGGGGTTTGATAGTTCTATCATTCATTTTTTATTTGTTTGTTTATTAACCATGTTTAGCTTTGATCCCATAATGGCTTTTGGTTCAGTCATGAACTAAACTCAATTATGGGATTCTAACGGATTTTAATATGTAATTTGGATGCCTGCTTGAATGCTAGGGATGTTTTGCATATCATATGAGATTTCTATCATGATTGTTTTATATGTATGAATGCTTGATCACCATTCGTTTCAGTACTTGTATAGGATTGACAATGAACATGCGAGTATGAATCGTAATCATGATAGCATACGAATATGTGGTTGTTTAATATGGCTTGCATATTTTGTGAACCAAATAGACATATATTGTTTCACCGTATGAGCTAGAATAAAGGCTTGTGCTTAAATTCAGTATAATTGCAATTTCACATAGACATATAGTGATTTTGGTTGTATTGATGATTACATGGAGTCTATCATCTGTGGATGTTGTGTAAATAGGTTATAGTGCATTGAAAAATGGTTATAACTCTGTTAGTGCTCTTGGCTATTTCCCTGTGATATGTGAACACTTCTTGCATGATAGTGGTGATTGGATGAAATATTAAATGAAGTTAGGATCCCATTATTTCCAGATTTGATTTATTCCATTAATATTCTTATTTTAGATGTTATCTACAATTAGTTTAATTCACCAATTATAGTCATTAGTCTAGGCATATAAATACAGTGATTCAATTGATGCATAATAGTTTAAATTTTGATAATTTTCTCTGTGGGATCGATACTTTACTTGCTCTGTATTACTTGTTGACACATGCATGCTTGCATGAGTTAGAGCTCTTTTATTTGAACTGAAAAAGAGGCAGCAGTATTCAAATTTCTTATAATTATTATTCTATTTAGTAAATGGTTAAATTGATAAAAGGTTAGAGTGAAGGATGATATGCGAAAATTTTACAAAGTAAGCAAGTTGTCATAAAATATTCGTTTGGTCGGGGAATATTCTTTTTATCGGAGAATATATGTACAACGGCACAATCATTGGTGGACCCACAACGGAATAACAGTTGGATTTAGAAAGCGACAAAAATAACCTTTTTCTAAAAATAACGGCAAAAGTTTTACCGATAACTATTGAAATACCCGATAATAAAAGTACAGTAATACGCGTGGTTACACAGTAGCACACGGTATTGTACAGTATCTTTTATTATTTATGCTTACGTAAGAAGTCACTTAGTTATACTCAATTATTGCAACAGTAGTTGATGCATAGTATCTCATATTATTGATTCAATTATTGTCACAGTATCAACTACACAATATTTTATATTATTAAATCAATAATTGAGCCGACAAAGTTATTCATATTGTTATTTGTATTATTGACGATGTCTAGAAAGTTCTGTCGAGAAAAGGGGTTTGGTCACCTAATTGCGCGCCAATAAGGAGAAGTCCTTATCAGAAAGCCCCTTCTTTCCTAGGAATGATCTGGTTGTTAATATTGTGAGTTATAATATTATTGATGAATAAATGTTGTTAAAAATGTGTTTAGAGAAGCCAAGTGAATTGAGAGTTATCTCAGCTTTGTTTTATTACTTTTATATATATATATATATATATATATATATATATATATATACATATAATTATCTAAAAAGGTTGACTGATAAATTTCTCTAGGAGAAACTCTATGAATGTTCCAATTATATAGAACTTGACTAAGGTTTTCATAACTATGTTTTTCTTGGTTGACAATGTCTGGAACAGGGGGCAAAGCTGACCTGTTGCTAACTGAAGAGCTAGTCTTAATAAAATTCTTGAAAGATTTAAATCTCCAGTTAAGGAAGTTACCCTTCCAGAATTAAATCAAGAAATTAATAAACTCAAAAAGGAAATCACTAATTTAAAATTAGATGTTTCTAATTTAAGAAAAGAGATTGAGGATAAAAAGCCGGATCTTCAGATACATGATTCTTCTTCTAGTGATGAAAATCATAATGAACCAGAATCATTAGGTACTAAAGAAGAGCCTGATCTTCTTCTTCAAAGTCTTTCACTTTAAAGAATTAAAGATATCACCATACAAAAATGGTATCTCTATCAATTTAGTTATTGATAAAATTTTCTCCATACAACTCCCTGCCCTAGTTGATACTGGTACAGATTTGAATTGTATCCAAGAAGGTCTTATCCCCAGTAGGTATTACTTTTTTAATGACTCTTAATTGTTTGTTAATAGGAGCATCAAAGTCAGATTGAGTAGGATACTCAGAAGACGTTGGAGAGGAAGAACCTTCTTCTTCAACAGGATCTTTTTGAATATAGCAAGGATGACTAGCTTGACCATGATTAAGGATACCTTTTAATTTTATATCCCTAATTGAAGGGTTACTAAGTACTTCAGTATCTCTTCGAGTATGAACTGAAGGAGATGAAGAACTAGTAAAATCTTCAATAATAACTGGTCGTCTATTACGTTCAAAACTTATTTTTACCATTCCATCAGAAAATTATCTAATATTTTCAACATTTAATTGAAAATATCTATTTAATCAACTTCTCTTTCTTATTTCAAAACCTTCTTCTTTTCATTATTCTGAAGTCACCTAACTTACCTGTAGTCCACCTAGTTCGCTGATAACCTTTTGTAAGTCTCTAGGGTGTGAGTAGTGTTTGGTTATAGAACATAGGTATGAGTCTGCTTAGGGTAATGAGGGTATAAATGAACGAATAATGAGTAAGAGTTATTTTTGAAACTGTAAAGATGAGTAGATTATTTAGATCTAGCTCTTCAATTAGCAACAGGTCAGCTTTGCCCCCTGTTCCAAACATTGTCAACCAAAAAGAACATAGTTATGAAAACCTTAGTCAAGTTCTACATAATTGGAACATTTCCAAAGTTTCTCCTAGAGAAATTTATCAGTCAACCTTTTTAGATAATTTTAAAACATATTATAAAGTTAAAACAGTTGAAAAGGTTTATGCAATCAACAAAGAATATGAAAATTATAGTCTTTTATCCCCAAATGTTATTAAAAAACATAGAAAAAGGGTTATAATTTTATTCATATAGGTCTTGTTCAAGTTGTAGTTAAACCACTTAACATTAAATGAATCAATTCAAGTATCTACCTCTGTCTCAGAGATGCTAGATTTTTGAATTATCACCCTAGTATTATAGGTATTATGGAATCTAGTCTGTATAATGGTCTAATCCATTTCAATTGCTTTCCTGATTTCACCTTAAGCCTAAGTGATCATAATTTATTAAAAGCCTTAACATTAAATATTAAAACTGCAGGAGAGATCACTCATATGATTAAGGGTTCTCAGCCACTTGCTTTAATTTACAGGATTTATAAAAAGACTATGAAAACGAATTTAAATGTTAATGCTCTTAATAAAAGTTCTAGAGATCAAACAGTTTTAATTCAAAGTTCAACTAGTGACGCTAATGTTCAGATCCCGAGAACCATCCTCTAGAAGGACATTATCTTACCTAGTC
Organism: Panax notoginseng; assembly: GCA_016801055.1. Classification (NCBI taxonomy): domain Eukaryota; kingdom Viridiplantae; phylum Streptophyta; class Magnoliopsida; order Apiales; family Araliaceae; genus Panax; species Panax notoginseng. The sequence goes on from CM029015.1 coordinate 57,954,219, forward strand.
AATGGACTTTACCCAGTGAAACACCCCAACAACCTGTAGTTAATAACTTATTAAATGTTGAAAATATTAGACAATTTTATGATGGAATGGTGAAAATAAGTTTTGAACGTAATAGACGACCAGTTATTATTGAAGATTTTACTAGTTCTTCATCTCCTTCAGTTCATACTCGAAGAGATACTGAAGTACTTAGTAACCCTTCAATTAGGGATATAAAATTAAAAGGTATCCTTAATCATGGTTAATCTAGTCATCCTTGCTATACTCAAAAAGATCCTGTTGAAGAAGAAGGTTCTTCCTCTCCAACGTCTTCTGAGTATCCTACTCAATCTAACTTTGATGCTCCTATTAACAAACAATTAAGAGTCATTAAAAAAGAGTTTGTTTTAGATTGGGATTATCTTGTTGAAGATTTCAATTCTAAATTTAACAAAACTAAAAGACATTTATTTAGAACTAATCACCCTACTGAAAAGGAACGTGATAGTCAATAGATGGAAAAGATTTATAAAAAATGAATAGATAAACATTACTTTTTATGATTGGTATGATCAATATCAAAGTAAATGTAATGTTATAACTAAGACACAATGGATTCACTAGTACAAAACTATAAAAAGACAATACTTAAAAGATGATATTTTTATAAAAAAATGTTGTTATATTTTTTTTATAGATATATATAAAAAAATATTATGTATTTATAAGGGTAATTTTTAGTTTTAGACTAAAAGACAATTTGCACCCCAAAGTTTATACCGTTGTTGACTTTTGCACCCCAAACCGAAAAAGGTGTCTAAGTACACCACAAACTTCATTATACGTAACAAAACATACACTTTCTTCACTTAACCGGTCAAAAGTGACCGACTAAGGCTGTAACACAAGTTTGGGGTGCAAATTGTCTTTTAGTCTTAAAAATTGACAAAAATAATTAATTTTAAATAAAATAAATAATTTTAAAATAAATAATTTTATATAAAATAATTAGTTTTAAAATTTAAAATAAAATAATTAAAATAATAAAATTAAAATAAATATTTGGAATTAATGATTAATGATTAATCATTAACTTGTAACATGATTATTTTATTTTTATTTTTAAAATTAATTATTAATCATTCCGGTTAAAAAAATCATTAACGTGTAAAAAAAAATCATTTTTGCCACATAAAAAAAAATCTGTTTTTGTTTTTAAAAACAAAAATTTTAAAAATAGAATTTTTCAAAAACAGAATTTTGTAAAAACAGATTTTTTTTAAAACAAAATTTTTTAAAAACATAATTTTATTTTGTTTTAAAAAAAATTTCTGTTTTTAAAAACAAAAACATATTTTTTTTAAAAACAGAATTTTTTTTACTAGTTAAAAACAAAATTTTGTTTATGAAAGATTCTGTTTTTTTAAAAAAAAATTCTGTTAAATTTTTTATGCATAATGTATTTACTATTCACATATATTTGTCAGACATATGTATTAAGACTCTTTATTTTTTCATGTTATTATTTGTGAATGATAATGACATTTTTTCCTTAAAATTAAATATCAAGACTAAAACTTATAATTAATTATTTTAAAATAAAAACAATTATGTGTAAAGTCTATCAACTCAAAAAACCACTGAACGAGAAATGAAGATAAAAATAAAGTAAAGCTAAACTATATTAATTAAGCTGATGACTTTAATATGAGAAATAAAATTAGAAATTATTACGAGTAACCAAATTTTTAAACATAGAATTTTTTAAAAACAGAATTTTGTAAAAACAGATTTTTTTTTTAAATAAAATTTTTTAAAAACAGAATTTTATTGTTTTAAAAAAAAATCTGTTTTTACAAAATTTTTAAAAACAAAATTTTGTAAAAAACAGAATTTTTTTTACAAGTTAAATAAAATTCTGATTTCTAAAAATTCTGTTTTTAAAAAAATTCTATTTTAAAATTTTTGTTTTTGCAAAATTTTGTTTTTAAAAACAAAAATATAATTTTTTTATGTGGCAAAAATGATTTTTTTACAAGTTAATAATTTTTTTTAACCGGGATGATTAATAATTAATTTTAAAATAAAAATAAAATAATCATTTTACAAGTTAATGATTAATTATTAATCATTAATTCCAAATATTTATTTTAATTATTTTATTTTAAATTAATTGTTTGATTTTTATTTTTAAAACTAATTATTTTATTTAAAATTAATTATTTTTAAATTATTTTATTTTATTTAAAACTAATTATTTTTGCCAATTTTTAAGACTAAAAGACAATTTGCACCCCAAACTTGTGTTACAGCCTTAGCCGGTCACTCTTGACCGGTTAAGTGAAGAAAGTGTGCGTTTTGTTACGTATAATAAAATTTGGGGTGTACTTATACACTTTTTTCAGTTTGAAGTGCAAAAGTCAACAACGATATAAAATTTAAGATGTAAATTATCTTTTAATCTTACTTTTAAATAGATAACGTTTTAAAAAAAACGTTATCTATATAAAAAATACGAAACAAAATTATCTTTTTAAAAATCCTCAAACCCTTCTCCTTTAAAAAACACGGAGGCTTGGGAGTCGGGCGTTCCTTTGCTCCTTTCCCCTTTTCAAAATAATCAAACCCTAACTCCACCATTTTACTCGTTCGCTCGAGTGCCTGCAAGTCAATTTCAAAGAAGAAGCTAAGGACCGCAGTGGATGTCCAGGACGTTCGCCGGGAAGTGGTGATAATGTCAAGTTTGCCAGAGCATCTGAACATTGTGAAGCTTAGGGCAGCTTATGAGGACAGCGAGGCGGTGCATTTGGTGATGGAGTTGTGCGAGGGAGGATAATTATAGCGAGAGAGTGGCAGCTGCGGTTGCGAGGACGGTGGCGGAAGTGGTCAGGATGTGTCATAACTGTGGCATTATTCATAGAGACTTGAAGCCTTAGAATTTCTTTTTTGCGAATAAAAAGGAGAATTTGCCTCTTAATGCTATTGATTTTGGGCTTTCAGTGTTTCTCAGGCCTAGTATGATATATATGACATGGTCTTGAATTATGCTTCTGTTTGCTGTGTGTTTTATTACTTCTTTGTGCTCCTACTCTCCTTCGTCTTCTACTTCTTAAGGTTTTGATTATGTGAGTGTATTTTATTTTTATTTTTTTCCCTGATAATTTTGTTTTTCTGAGCTTCGGCTAATTTTTGATTGGACATTGTATTGTAATTTATCTACTATTAATCTGCTTTCACAAGATATGGTTTATTGTTTGTTACGATTGAAGCCAAGTTTTATTTTTTTGTCTTTGATTTGGGTTTCAAGGTTAGCGGGATCTGTTGATTACTTGATTTGAGTAAATCATTTTCACTGGAAAAATGGGCGGGGTTAGGTTGACTGGATGTTTTTATTTTTTACCATTTTCATAATTATGTTGTATAACTAGAAGAATTTTAATCTCTATTTTTAGTATGGTGGTATAGATTATTCATGAGGTATTTGGTAATTGATTCGTTGAAAGCTGAATTTGAAAAAATTTTACTCCTTGATATGGGTTTTGAGTTAATAAGCAAATTTGCACCTGTTGTTTGGTTTCAAAATAAAACTTGTTCATACGGGTTTTAAGATTTTATCATTTTAAGCATGTAGATTTGAATTTTGACTTTTCTTTTTAAATTATTGATTTCAGCAGATTTTTAGTGTTTGCATTTTGACAATAAAACTTGAAAATTTCTTTTGTTTAAAAATGTTTACCCCTACTATCTCAAGTTTTCACTTGTAAGTTGTTAATTTGGTGATTAAACTTGTATTTCTGGTATGACTTTTATTGTTGTTCTGTTTGAATGGTTATTGGTAGGTTTGATGATGATTCACTGATTTCTTTTTTCAAGGTGAGAATTTTCTGAGATTGTGGGAAGTCCTTATTACATGGCCCCGGAGGTTCTAAAGCGAAATTATGGTCCAGAGGTTGATGTATGGAGTGCTGGAGTGATTCTTTACATTCTGTTGTGTGGGGTTCCTCCATTTTGGGTAGGTATACCTATAATTTAGAATGTAAGCAATTTTTGGATGTATATTACGCAGCTTTTTGATGTTGGATTCTTTTTGTCTTTTTTTAATAATGGTTATGCTTTATCTCTTTTGGTTGCAGAAATTGAACAGGGTGTTGCTCTAGCAATTTTGCGTAATGTAGTTGATTTTAAGAGAGAACCCTGACCTCAGATTTCTGACAATGCCAAGAGTCTTGTTCGGCAGATGTTGGAGCCAGATCCCAGAAAGCGTTTGACTGCCAAACAGGTACTTGGTAAGTGTTTATGAAGTGTATGATACATGAGTCAAGTAATCTAGTTAATATTTGCACATTTATTTATTTTTTTGACAAAAATACTTGCATTTTGATAATTGTTTTCAGTTATGATGATCATATGTTGAGGGAGGGAGATGATATACGAGAGTGCCAAATAGTATCCTAGAAATGGTTTGTGGTCATATAATTTTGCATCAGATGTGTCGTACCTATGTTAAAAAAAAGATACTTTTTTTGCTAAGATCTCTTTTTATGGATTTGGTTACCTGGCGTATGGTAACTTAATCCTTTTATTATTTTTGAACGATCCAGATCAATATCAAGCTTAAGTTCTTATAAGTAGGCAAGGCTTCACAGCTTCCCTTTCGTGTTTCATGCATCTACTTCTATCCATTAGTTTCTTATTTTCCATCATCTATCCATTTTTGAGTGTCAACTAATACATCAATTGGAAGAGTTCCAGAGTTTATTAATCAGTTATAGTACTTTCAGAAAATCTTTGGTTTAGTATTTCATCATTTCAATCAACCTCTGGAGATTGATATGAATGAGCAGTTAGTTTAAATAAACGTTTTGCTCACATAAAATTATAATGATAATGGGGTTTAGGCTGTGATGTATGGGTTGTAAACTGGAGATCAACTTCCCAGCAACTGATAGAGTTGATGGGGCACTGATAGAGTTGTTGCTGTTGCAGCTGAAAATATGGGTGCTGCATTTGTAGAGTCTGCTGCTGATACTATTGTTGCAGAAGCTGCTGCTTGGAAACGATATTGCAACATCTGATTGTATGCTTGGCTATGCTTGTGGGTAACGAGTCAAAAGCTGAAAGTCTATGTCCAAGGGAGAGGGATGTAAGTTCCATAAACTATCATTGTGACTTTCCCGTAGGTTAGTAATGTAGTTAAAATTTTAATATTTATATGTAGATAGATTCTTTCTTTTTCTTTTTTTGTTTGCAAGGGTTAAATAAATGATTTGGTTAACCTACTAGGTCCTTGGAAAAGGAAGAATCTATCTGAATATGGAATTGTTACACAATGTATTGCTCCAACCAGAGTCAATGATCAGTATCTAACTAGTGTGCTCCTTAAGATCAATGCAAAGGTATGATAACTGTATGATGGCTTTCTAAGCTGGCAATCTGTTCTTATGTTTTCCCCTAACCTGGAGTTATTAAACATCAGACAAGGTATGATAATTGTTCTTATGGAAACTTAAAATTGCAATGGGTTATTTGTCGCCTGCTGCTTAAGGTGTTTGGAATTAGTTCACATATACTCAATTTCTGAACAGTTGTTATCCAGTCCTTTGGATCCATAGATATTCTCATACATTTTATATGTTGTTTCTCATTTCTCTTAACAAATCTGAAATTTAATTTGGTTACAATCGAATGCAGCCTCCAAGGTATGATGAGAAAGAAAACGCAGAGCGGGTTGCAGCCCTTGGAATATCTATTGGACTGGTGTGGACTGTGTTTGGTGGAGAGTTTCAGTTTGTTGAGGCTACATCAATGGTGGAAAAGGGTGATCTACATCTCACCGGGCAACTTGGTGATGTTATTAAAGAATCAGCACAGATAGCACTGGCTTGGGTAATGATTTTCTTTTCACTGTTTGTTCTGTACACTAAAAAAATGCATAATGAAAATTCTATTCTATTATTTTTATGAACAGTGCCTTTTAGGATAGAGCTAGGTATTATGTTTGAATCCTTGCACAGAAAGTAGCATGTCATTTTATTATTGAAAATAGTACTAAGCATCAATAACTGATACACAAGTCTTTCAAAATTTATTTATTTACTAAAAAGTACTGGAGAGAATACTAACAAACAAGCTTACGTAAATAGTTGGGTAAGGAAAACATGGAGGTATGACATGATATGAATAATGCATGACACAAATGGACTTTTGAGTAATGAATGACTTTGGAGGTTATGGTTGATGAGATGGCTAATAATCTTATGACTGGAGTCACAAATAAATGTTCTGCTTTTTCGCAGACTGGATGTACCCAACCCCTGTGAGTTGATGCTATGAGTGTTTCTGCTAGAGTCTTTCAAGAAATGGGTGTCAAACTTGGACATGAGGTATGCCTTATTTATACAAGTTATTAGTTCTCCAGAAGACAACTCTGTGTTGGCTTTTTAGTCAATTTACCTGTAATGTGGTTCATATTTGAATACTACTTTAACATTTTTTAAATGAACTGTTTTGGTGTTGTATGTTAGAATATCTATAATTTTGTGCTAATAATGGAGTGGCCTATGAGATAGTTGCATGTAATACTGATTTTACATCCATGGAGTTTTTATTGCCTATATGATCAACCTACATGTCACTGCAATTCCAAAGCGATTTCAACTGTGGCTTTCCCATGAATTGTTAAGTGGTATTAGAAAACTTTTAGTATTAGGTTTGTCTGTGGTGTCATATATCGTTGCGCTTGTTTATCAAATCTGATATTGCACTTGTTTATCAATTCTGATATTGCACAGCCAGACAGGCGATTAACTAACAATTGTCGTATCTGATTTCAGGTTGGTTACTCGATACGATTTGAAGATTGCACTTCTGAGAAGACGGTTATCAAATATATGACACATGGAATGTTATTGCTGGAGTTTCTAGGGGAACCTTGACCTATCAAGTTACAGGTAGCACATCACCTGACTAGAGATGAGCAATAACATAAGAAATGATTAAACATAAGTTATCTCCTAATTACTACTAAAAGAGTGAAATCTGTACTGGCGTTGGAGATGTTAAAATCATATTCATATATTTGTTGTGGCCGCCCACATGCATATCTGTCTCTCACTTGAATGTGCTTATTACAGCTGCAACCTGTGATCATTTATATCATCCTGCTTAGTATGTAGTAACACTCAATTTTTTTTTATTTTGCAGATCTTGGCCTCTCGTATACCTACCACTGTTAGTTCCACTTATTTAGCCTTTCTTCAGTAGTGCACTTCCCCCAGGTGTAGACACTGTATGGTTTGACTACAAAGGATTGCCCCTGAAATGGTAAGCATCCTTGCCACAATAAAAGAAAATTTTCTACATCGTTCTCATTATCTAAGACCATTTCGGAATACTTATACGGTGGTTGTTTCTTTCAGGTATATACCGACAGGAGGAGTCCTTTTCGATCTTCTATGTGCAGAACTATGATATCTTCTATGATAAGTTCTGCATGCATTGAAGCACTTGAAGGTTTGGATTAGTTTTGCAAAGTTTAAGGCACCTATTATGTTAGAGGATGAGAAGGGGTCGGACTTGCCTGGATGAAGTTCAGGAATCTCTTCGTCAATAGCAACTGCAATTCCTTCAGAATACTAGAAGTAAATTATTTGATATTATTTACCATTGGTTTATTTTGTGGATGTAATCAAATTCACAATTCAATATAGTAGTAATTTATATTGAATAGTGAATTTGAGATGTATATATTGATAGTTTGGTATATATTTTGTGGATGTAGTAATTTGAAACTGTAAACGAATGGTATTATTGGGATGTATTTTGAATGGTTGATACATTTTGGCTTTAAATTTAAATGAGAATTTAGACTTTTTAGCTATATATGGCATTAGCATATTGCAGGTGCATTGGTAATATAGGTGAATCATAACTTTTTTTTTTCTTTTTTTTTATCTACAACATTTTAAAAATGTTGCATATTTGTATAAATAAATGACGCTTTTTAAATAGATGACACATTATAAACGTTGTGTAAATGTGCTTAAATGTTATCTGATATATTAAATTACAACATTTTTATTTAGAAAATGTTGTGGAATCATACTTTTTACAACGTTTTTAAGCATCTGTTAATTTATGAAAAACAAATCTATAACGTTTTTTTCTTAAAAAATGTTGTGTAATGTGTTTAATAACAACGTTTCAAAAATGTTGTGTAAGGGTGTCAAATAGATGACATCCTTTACCATGACGTTTTTCTGACTGAAACCACAACGTTTTTTCTGCGTTATTTATTTACTGTTTTGTAGTAGTGATTAAAGAAGATAAATCAAAAGTCTCGCCAGTAATCCTCCTCTGGAAACTATTCTTATTCCAGTAAAAAACACTTCTGTCATTGTCAGTCCGTTTAAGATCTCCGATGGCAGTAAAGATGATAAAAAAAATTATTAAACAAAATAATTACACAAATCAATATCTGGTAACCATAGGAAAACAGTTAGATAAGATGGAAGAAAAATTTGATGAGTCAATTATTAAAAAACCAGATTCAAAAATTGAAAGTCCTTTAATTAAATTACCAGAAAATAGAAGCAAGTTAGGATTACCTAAAAAAGATAGTGAGCTAACCCATGCTATTGATAAGTTATTTAAAAAACTTAAAACAGAAGCCAGTTCAAGCGACATTATAGCTCTTATTGATCAGATTCAATCTGATAGTGAAAGCGATAGTTCATCCGACCAGTCTAACGCAGTTTCTGATCTTAATGATCAGTTGAAAAAATTAACTGTTAATAACATTAGTATTACCAGAAATTGGTATTCTAGACCAGCTCCTCCGGATCTACAGTTCGAAGAGAGAAGTCCAGATAAATAATTTTCTGTCTCCTCTAATAAAATTTATGAATGGAATATAGATGGTTTTAGTGAGCAAGAAAATTTTAATAAACTGAATCACATGTCAATGGTAGCTAATAGCTATATTACCAAATTCAATAATCTGTCTCAAGCAGACATAGTTGAATTAATAGCTAGTGGATTTACTGATATTCTTAGATCTTGGTGGGAGAAACATCTCACAGAAGATTATAGGTTATCAATAATTCATGCTTTCCAATTAGATAATGACGATAATCACATCTTTGATGAAGATGCAGGTATTGGTCCGCCAGATGGTGTTAATACACTGATATTTACAATTATTAAACACTTCGTCGGAACTCCTAGTAGCATTACTGAAAGAATTCACGACTAGTTAAGTAACCTCACTTGTCCCACTCTAAGCGATTTTAGGTGGTATAAAGATGTGTTTACTTCTAGAGTTATGATGCGTAATGATAGTAATAAGCCATTTTAGAAAGAAAAGTTTGTTAATGGCTTACCATCGTTATTCGCTCATAAGGTCCGTGAAGAATTAAGTAAAAATTTGGGATACATTGATTATGATAATTTAACCTACGGTGATATCATAACTAATGTAAGACCCCAAATTTTATGAAATAAAAGTATTCAATTTTTCTATTTAGTAAATGGTTAAATTGATAAAAAGTTAAAGTTAAGGGTGATGTGAATTTTTTTCAAAAATACGCAAGTGGTTATAAAATAATCATTGTTGTCGGGGAATATTCGTTGGTCGTGGAATATTCTTTCTGTCGGGGAATATTCGTACGACGACGCAGCTATTTGTGGGCCCCATAACGAAAAACTGTCGGATGAAGAAAACAATAAATTTGAGTTTTTATAAATAAACGGCGTAGTTGTTACCGTTAACACTGTTGAAATACCTGGTGGTTAAAATACAGTAATACGCGTAGTTGCACAGTAGCACACGGTATTGCACAATATTTTTTTCAATTATTAATTCTTACGTAAGAAGGCACTACTCAATAATTATTACAGTAATTACTGTTCAATATTTTATTTTATTGATTCAATAATTGCTACGTTAAAATTTTATATTATTATTGTTCAATAATTGTCACTGCACAGTATTTTTCATTATCAGATCAATAATTCATATTATTTGAATAATATTATTAGATAACATTATTGACAATGTCTAGAAAGTTCTATCTAAGAAGAGGTTTGGTCACCTAATTGCGCGCCAGTAAGGAGAAATTCTTATTGGAAAGCCCCCTCTTTCCTGAGAACGGCCTGGTTGTCATAAATATGATTCTGTAATATTATTTGTGAATAATTAATTATTGATTCATATGATAAAAAAATATTTATTTTATGTGGATATAAATGAGGGATATATTTTTGTGGTTAAAAATGAAGGAGTTAATGTTGAGATTTTTATCAGTATTTTTGTCGGAATGGATGTATTAAAAATTAGGGTTTTTGAGATATTTTGCGAGGGTTATAATTTTTAATCCGACCGTTGGATCATGTTAATATTTGGATATGTATATATATATATATATATATATATATATATATATATATATATATATATATATATATATATATATATATATATATATAAGTTGAGTATATGTCAACAAATTTTGAACCGTTAAAAATGAACGTATAATTTGTTATGAATTTTACGAGATGACTGGTTCAGAAACTGTTGAATTTTCAGAGTTAATCATTTTGGTGAAAAATTCTAGAATTGGTGGGCCCCACTCTTGGTTGGTGAAGAAATGTGCTGAGATTTTTATTCAAATGTGGTGGGTGGGAATAGTAGCAGGTAAAGCCATCAGGTTGCAGGTTAAGTCTGCTTCGGCGTGCTAACCTTTTCCTATAAATAGAGGGCTAAGTTAGAATTGAAAATCACACCAGAAACATAAGCTTTCTCTCTTTCTCTCTATATTATGAAGCATATTTTGTGAGTATTTAAATACTTTGAGAGTTGCTATTCAGTGCAAGTTTCCTTCGGCTTTGCATCCAGTCAGAAATACTGCACTTTTGAGGTAAGGGATAGTAAGGGATTTTAAGGGTTATTATGTTTTTCAGTTCGTAATTCTTCTGACCTTCAAAAAATTTTGAAAGAATTTGAAATGATATTTTGATGAGTTTTATTGATTGTATCCAAAAATGGTGATTTTTGGATGTATATATTAAGAGTTATGAATTTTACGAGAATATACTATTTTAAAAGTAACCGCTTATAACTCCTTGTGGTTAACTCCAAAATTGGTGAAATTTTTATTGGGAGTACATGTATATGATAGAAGTATACTGTGTAAATTTCAGAATTTTTGGATAAAAGTACAATTTTTGATAAATATCTAAATATTCGGCTATTTTGGCCATATGAAAAATAGTAAATAAATTTTAAAAATTCTGAGAAAAATATATGTTCAATATGGGACTATATTCTGCTAAATCCCAGAAAAGAAATATTTTTGGAACTGATTTGGTATTTTTTATGAAAATAGACTAGTTATGAGTAAATGAATTAAATATGTTATGTGAAGTAAAAAAATTAAAAAATAGAATTTTATGGCTTGAGAATCCTATATGAGGTATATGCAGATTTTTGATGAGGGTTTTGGTTATTGGTAATGAAATTTTATGAGTTTGGCATTTTAGGATGATTAAATGCATTATTTAGTAAAGTGTAAACAATTAAAATAAATTGTTTATAAGCTTAAGAAATATCATTCTTTCAATATCATTATACCGAAATATTGGTATGTATATTATTGTAAAATTTCTACCTTTTTCATGCCGGGGTTACTATTCACGAGTTACTATTCATGAGTTACTATTCACGAGATACTATTCACGAGTTACTATTCACGAGTTACTATTCACGATAAAAATTAATTTCTTTTTCTAACCAAATTATAGTTGATTTATGAATATTACTCTTGAGATTAAATCTATATGTTGATCATATTATTTTTATTATCATATATAACATTTTTATAACCCTGATGTTGAAATTCTCTTTCACTTGAGTATAAAGATGGGTAGATTATTGGTATGATCATGACTTTGGGTTCTCTTTGGCCAGTAGTGCAAAGTTGAATTATTGACTAGTATGATCATGACCATTAAATTTAAAATTTAATATCTTCAGCTTAAGTGCAAAGGTGAAATGATCAACATGGTTATAATTATTGTTTATATAAATGATTATATATTTCTTTGAGATATTAATATATTTGTCCTGTAGTGCAAATATAAACTGTTGATGAAATATATTTGGCTTGTTGTGCAAATATGAACTGTTGAGGAATATCTTTGGCCTGTAGTGCAAAGATGAATTGTTGATGAATATCTTTGGCCCGTAGTGCAAAGATGACCCATTGTTGAATATCTTTGGTCATTAGTGCAAAGATGAATTAATGACGAATATCTTTGGGCCGTAGTGCAAAGATGAAGTTATTAGTATGATTATGAATATGAACTGTGATTTGGTATAACCATGATCTTTGATATTTCAGGTAAAGACAGGTGATGAAAATATTCTTCGTCCTGGGTGCGAAAAAAAATTTAGAATCACAATTATGATTATGAGTTATTCATATGATTGTGGAAAGGAACTGTTGAGTGATGTTACAGGGATAAAACATTGTTGGTGGATTTTTAACATGGAGAAGATAGTAGACTTTATGGTCTATTTAACTCTTCTAATGGATTGCATGTTCCGCTGAAACTATGGTTGAAATTTTTTATCATCTACCATATGTTCTAAATCTCTGATTTAATTTTGTTGAAGGCTATTGATAACTTATTTATCTTTAGTCATGATATTCTTTACTAGGCTAGTTGTGCTCACCCTTCTGTTTCATAATTCCTTTCAGGTAATAAGAGTGTAGCTGGGTCGAGCGAGGGTAACAGGGGAATAGAACGGTGGTCATCATTTAGGAGTTATATTTGGTGAATGATCTAGGGTGAAGCGGACCCAACGTTGGAAGGGTGTTTTGCCACTACCATACAAGATGTCTAATGACATACAACCTCGTGTCATTATAAGACAGGATTGTGCTCATCCACTTGCTGAGTATATTTACGAGCATTACCTATATAATCTTGGTGTTGGTTTGAAGTATAATTTTCAATTAGAGACATTGGAGATAATGATATGTCAAGAGAAGACTCACCATTGGGAAGAATATGATAGTAAACTTCTCGTTTTTCTTTGGGGTCTATTGGGTCAACCAAGGATAATTCTGTGGTCATATGATATCTATCATAACCTAGATGCATGGCCTCCCATGTACGAAGGTTTTCTTGAGCACTTCCCAAAGATTCTAATTTCTAAAACAGTTTTTGACTATACCTTTATGTAAGGTGTCATTGTGAGGTGCTATCCACGGTTGGGACATGAGTCACATTTGGTATATATTTGTATCCAAACTCACAGCATGTATGTTGTTGTATTTTGCACGATAATTGTTGTAATAAAGTTGTAGTTGTTTTCTGTACCATGTATTTGGCGACTCAGAATAGGTTGGATGGAATGGACCTGTTTTGAGGTTGTCACAGTTGGTATCAGAGCTTAGGGATATGATCTCTAGCGGAGATCGGGAAATATAACTAGAAGGGGAGAGATGAGTAAATCCTTCGCTAGTGTGTCCTACCTAAGCTTATTTGTTGGTCAGTCATAATATCGGGATATTATGTAATATGTTAATTTATTAAATTTACCCTTGTTTTGAAGCTATATTCTATAATGATATCTAAAATACAGGAGATGAGCAATGGAGAAATCATGATGACAGAAAAGATGGAATCTGAAATGAAAACAAGGTATTCTTAACTCTTTGAAATACCAGGTACGTAAATTTCGGGGATGAAATTTCATAAGGAGGGGAGATTGTAAGATCCCAAATTTTATGAAATAAAAGTATTCAATTTTTCTATTTAATAAATGGTTAAATTGATAAAAAGTTAAAGTTAAGGGTGATATATGAATTTTTTTCAAAAATACGTAAGTGGTTATAAAATAATCATTGTCGTCGGGGAATATTCGTTGGTCGTGGAATATTCTTTCTGTCGGGAAATATTCGTACGACGGCGCAGCTATTTGTGGGCCCCATAACGAAAAACTGTCGGATGAAGAAAATGATAAATTTGAATTTTTATAAATAAACGGCGTAGTTATTACCGTTAACACTATTGAAATACCTGGTGGTTAAAATACAGTAATACGCGTAGTTGCACAGTAGCACACGGTATTGCACAATATTTTTTTCAATTATTAATTCTTACGTAAGAAGGCACTACTCAATAATTATTACAGTAATTATTGTTCAATATTTTATTTTAGTGATTCAATAATTGCTACATTAAAATTTTATATTATTATTGTTCAATAATTGTCACTGCACAGTATTCCCATTATCAGATCAATAATTCATATTATTTAAATAATATTATTAGATAATATTATTGGCAATGTCTAGAAAGTTCTGTCTAAGGAGAGGTTTGGTCAACTAATTGCGCGCCAGTAAGGAGAAATTCTTATTCGAAAGCCCCCTCTTTCCTGAGAACGGTCTGGTTGTCATAAATATGATTCTGTAATATTATTTGTGAATAATTAATTATTGATTCATATGATAAAAAAATATTTATTTTATGTGGATATAAATGAGGGATATATTTTTGTGGTTAAAAATGAAGGAGTTAATGTTGAGATTTTTATCAGTATTTTTGTCGGAATGGATGTATTAAAAATTAGGGTTTTTGAGATATTTTGCGAGGGTTATAATTTTTAATCCGACCGTTGGATCGTGTTAATATTTGGATATGTTATATATATATATATATATATATATATATATATATATATATATATATATATATATATATATAAGTTGAGTATATGTCAACAAATTTTGAACCGTTAAAAATGAACGTATAATTTGTTATGAATTTTACGAGATGACTGGTTCAGAAACTGTTGAATTTTCAGAGTTAATCATTTTGGTGAAAAATTCTAGAATTGGTGGGCCCCACTCTTAGTTGGTGAAGAAATATGCTGAGATTTTTATTCAAATATGGTGGGTGGGAATAGTAGCAGGTAAAGCCATCAGGTTGTAGGTTAAGTCTGCTTCGGTGTGCTAACCTTTTCCTATAAATAGAGGGCTAAGTTAGAATTGAAAATCACACAAGAAACATAAGCTTTCTCTCTTTCTCTCTCTATATTATGAAGCATATTTTGTGAGTATTTAGATACTTTGAGAGTTACTATTCAGTGCAAGTTTCCTTCGGCTTTGCATCCAGTCAGAAATACTGCACTTTTGAGGTAATGGATAGTAAGGGATTTTAAGGGTTATTATATTTTTCAGTTCGTAATTCTTCTGACCTTCAGAAAATTCTGGAAGAATTTAAAATGATATTTTGATGAGTTTTATTGATTGTGTCCAAAAATAGTGATTTTTGGATGTATATATTAAGAGTTATGAATTTTACGAGAAAATACTATTTTAAAAGTAACCGCTTATAACTCCTTGTGGTTAACTCTAAAATTGGTGAAATTTTTATTGGGAGTACATGTATATGATAGAAGTATACTGTGTAAATTTTAAAATTTTTGGATAAAAGTAATTTTTTTGATAAATATCTAAATATTCGGCTATTTTGGCCATATGAAAAATAGTAAATAAATTTTAAAAATTTTGAGAAAAATATATGTTCAATATGGGACTATATTCTGCTAAATTCCAGAAAAAAATATTTTTGGAACTGATTTGGTATTTTTCATGAAAATAGACTAGTTATGAGTAAATGAATTAAATATGTTATGTGAAGTAAGAAAATTGAAAAATAGGATTTTATGGCTTGAGAATCCTATATGAGGTATATGCAGATTTTTGATGAGGGTTTTGGTTATTGGTAATGAAATTTTATGAGTTTGGCATTTTAGGATGATTAAATGCATTATTTAGTAAAGAGTAAACAATTAAAATAAATTGTTTATAAGCTTAAGAAATATTATTCTTTCAATATCATTATACCGAAATATTGGTATGTATATTATTGTGGAATTTCTACCTTTTTCATGCCGGGGTTACTATTCACGAGTTACTATTCATGAGTTACTATTTACGAGATACTATTCATGAGTTACTATTCATGAGTTACTATTCACGAGTTACTATTTACGACAAAAATTGGTTTCTTTTTCTAACCAAATTATAGTTGATTTATGAATATTACTCTTGAGATTAAATCTATATGTTGATCATATTATTTTTATTATCATATATAACATTTTTATAACCCTGATGTTGAAATTCTCTTTCACTTGAGTATAAAGATGGGTAGATTATTGGTATGATCATGACTTTGGGTTTTCTTTGGCCAGTAGTGTAAAGTTAAATTATTGACTAGTATGATCATGACCATTGAATTTATAATTGAATATCTTCAGCTTAAGTGCAAAGGTGAAATGATCAACATGGTTATAATTATTGTTTATATAAATGATTATATATTTCTTTGAGATATTAATATATTTGACCTGTAGTGCAAATATGAACTGTTGATGAATATATTTGGCTTGTTGTGCAAATATGAACTGTTGAGGAATATCTTTGGCCTGTAGTGCAAAGATGAATTATTGATGAATATCTTTGGCCCGTAGTGCAAAGATGACCTATTGTTGAATATCTTTGGCCATTAGTGCAAAGATGAATTAATGACGAATATCTTTGGGCCGTAGTGCAAAGATGAAGTTATTAGTATGATTATGAACATGAACTGTGATTTGGTATAACCATGATCTTTGATGTTTTAGGTAAAGACAGGTGATGAAAATATTCTTCGTCCTGGGTGCGAAGAAAAATTTAGAATCACAATTATGATTATGAGTTATTCATATGATTGTGGAAAGGAACTGTTGAGTGATGTTACAGGGATAAAACATTGTTGGTGGATTTTTAACATGGAGAAGATAATAGACTTTATGGTCTATTTGACTCTTCTAATGGATTGCATGTTCCACTGCAACTATGGTTGAAAATTTTTATCATCTATCATAAGTTCTAAATCTCTGATTTAATTTTGTTGAAGGCTATTGATAACTTATTTATCTTTAGTCATGATATTATTTACTGGGCTAGTTGTGCTCACCCTTCTGTTTCACAATTCTTTTCAGGTAATAAGAGTGTAGCTGGGTCGAGCGGGGGTAACAGGGGAATAGAACGGTGGTCATCATTTAGGAGTTATATTTGGTGAATCATCTAGGGTGAAGCGGACCCAACGTTGGAAGGGTGTTTTGCCACTATCATACTAGATGTCTAATGACATATAACCTCGTGTCATCATAAGACAGGATTGTGCTCATCCACTTGCTGAGTATATTTACGAGCATTACCTATATAATCTTGGTGTTGGTTTGAAGTATAATTTTCGATTAGAGACAGTGGAGATAATGATATGTCAAGAGAAGACTCACCATTGGGAAGAATATGATAGTAAACTTCTCGTTTTTCTTTGGGGTCTATTGGGTCAACCAAGGATAATTTTGTGACCATATGATATCTATCATAACCTAGATGCATGGCCTCCCATGTACGAAGGTTTTCTTTAGCACTTTCCAAAGATTCTAATTTCTAAAATAGTTTTTAACTATACCTTTATGTAAGGTGTCATTGTGAGGTGCTGTCCACGGTTGGGACATGAGTCACATTTGGTATATATTTGTATCCAAACTCACAGCATATATGTTGTTGTATTTTGCACGACAATTGTTGTAATAAAGTTGTAGTTATTTTCTGTACCATGTATTTGGCGACTCAGAATAGGTTGGATGGAATGGACCTGTTTTGGGGTTGTCACAAGTAATATTCAAAAACTTGGTTTTAAAATGTGTATTGATTTCAAATTAGCCAAACAAGCTGGTAAAGACAAGAATAATGTCAAATATGAGTTAGGAATGTTTTGCGAACAATATGGTTTACCTCCTGTTGCTCCCTCTAGAAGAAAGCACAACCATAAACATATTGAATCCAGCAAAAGTCATAAACGTCGTAAAAGAAAACATAGTCAAGATAAAAATAAAAATCAAGACAATTATTATACTGAACCTAAGTCATCTCGTAATAAATCAACTAAAAAATCAAAGAAATTTGATAAAAGTAAAATTGTTTGCCACAATTGTGGACAGAAAGGGCACTATAAAAGTGAGTTTAGAGTTAAGCAAAAATTAGAACAGCTGAATATTTCAGCTGAAGATACTGAACAATTGTTAGAGTTAATAAGAATAGAAAACAACGATAGTATTGATGAAGGTTCTGACATTTCAGATCCTTCATGTAGCAGTACTTGTAACGATGAATCAAATAGTAATAATGAAGTTATGGTATGTACTGAAAATTGCAATAATAACTATTGTGTCAAAGGATTAAATGTAATTACCAAAGAGGAGGAAGAAAGCTCTTTGTTAATTGATTTAATCAGTAAAATTACCAACCCTGAGTTAAAAATTCAATACACAAAATAGTTAAAAGATTTATTAAACAAAGATAAAGGAATTAAAGATAAGATGTTTAGAGCCAATGAAAAGCCTATTTTTAGTCTTAATAAAACTCTTGAAAGATTTAAATCTCCAGTTAAGGAAGTTACCCTTCCAGAATTAAATCAAGAAGTTAATAAACTCAAAAAGGAAATCTCTAATTTAAAATTAGATGTTTCTAATTTAAGAAAAGTGATTGAGGATAAAAAGCCGGATCTTCAGATACATGGTTCTTCTTCTAGTGATAAAAATCATGATGAACCAGAATCATCAGGTACTAAAGAAGAGCCTGATCTTCTTATTCAAGGTTTTTCACTTAAAAGAATTAAAGATATCGGCATACAAAAATGGTATATCTCTATCAATTTAGTTATTGATAAAACTTTCTCCATACAACTCCCTGCCCTAGTTGATACTGGTGCAGATCTTAATTGTATCCAAAAAAGATCTTATCCCCACTAGGTATTATATGAAAACTAGTGAAAAACTCAATTCAACCAACGGTGGTCAGATCGAAATAAAATATAAATTGTCTAAAGTTCATATTTGTCAAGATAATATGTGTTTTAAAACTTCATTTGTTTTAATTCGCAATCTTACAGATAAGATCATCTTAGGATTACCATTTATATATTTATTATACCCATTTACTACTAGTAATAAAGGATTAAGCTGTGAACATTTAGGAAAAAGGATAACATTTAAGTTTCTTATTAAACCTAAAGAAAGAGATTTAAAATTCATTCAAGAAGAATCTATTTCTAAATCATTAAATCTATTAAATTGCAAAGTTAACCATTTAAATTTTCTAAAAGAAGATATTAAATATAAACAGGTTGAAGAACAGCTTAAGAGTGAAAGTGTTCAAGAAAAAATTGCCAATTTAAAATCTTATTTAAACGATAATTTATGTTTTGATTCTCCCAACGCCTTCTGGCACCGGAAGAAGCATGTAGTTAGACTCCCCTACGCTAAAGAATTTAAAGAACATTTAATTCCTACTAAAGCTAGACCTATACAAATGAGTCATGAACAAATAGAATTATGTACGAAAGAAATTAATGATCTACTTAATAAAGGATTAATTAGGCATAGTAAATCCCCTTGGTCCTGTCCTGCTTTTTATGTCAACAATAAAGCAGAGAAGGAGAGAGGTGTTCCCCGCCTAGTAATTAATTACAAGCCATTAAATAAAGTTCTTGAGTGGATTAGGTACCCCCTACCCAATAAGGAAGATCTCATTAAAAGATTAAGTTCGGCCACCATTTTTAGTAAATTTGACCTAAAGTCAGGTTTCTGGCAAGTTGTCATTCACCTAGATGATAGGTACAAAACATCATTCAATACTCCATTTGGTCATTACGAATGGAATGCTCAGTCATTTTGTTTGACGTGTTTCACGTGTTTGATTGCTACCCCTTTTATATATATACGCCAATAACAGACTCTATAATACTAACACACACCCATAACCCATATCTTACAATCAACACTTAACGAAAACCCAATTCCAGAAAATGAAAATTACAAAACTGAGAGTTAGAATTAGAGGTAGATTATACCTTAAATCCTTGATCGAATGCTAACGCAAGATAGTGAATCTCTCACTCTCTTGGCAGCTCATAGAGACACTCTCTCAATTTCTCGCTCTCAATATTCTGCAATTCTCTCTTCCTCTGTTTTTCTATATTAACAAACCTTAGAAAAAAAATAGGACGCGTAACCCACATATACTGACTCCCACGTTCGTCGGGTAAAAATACAAAAAGGTTGGCGTCAGTTACACAAGACCAAAGGTCACAAGGCCAAGTTTGGCTAACCAAAACTCCCAAACTAGATTATTATTACATTGTTTATATTATATAGTTCCATTTGTCACACGTGCAACACACTAAATAGCTTATAATAATAACAATAAAAATCTTATTATCATTATACTTATAATAATTATATATCCAATTTAATTAATAAATTAGACACATCACTTTATTTAATTTATTTATTTTTTGTAAATTTAAACAATTCATTTAATTTAATTATTTCCTTAAATTAAATCCATTATATAAAATTATCCTCATTATTCAATTTAATTAGCATTAATCAATTTAATTACAAAATTAATTCACTACAATTCATCTACAATTCATAAATTATTTATTTTTCTCAATAAATATTTATTAAATTAAATTACAAATTTCTCGATCGTTACATCATTTCCTCCTTAAAAGGATTCTGTCCCCAGAATCACAACTCGAAAAATTTATCCGTTACATTCTTTCCTCCTTAACATGATTCTGTCCCCAGAATCGCTATACAATAACAAGCAAATAACTGAGAAAAATTTCTCATCATAACGCTTTCAAGTTCCCACGTAGCTTCCTCAGCATTGTGGTTCCTCCAAATTATCTTAACAGAAGGTATCACTTTATTCCTTAGTACTTGCTCTTTTCTGTCAACAATTCGAACAAAGACTTCCTCATATGACAAATCTTTCTCAAACTGTAAGGGCTCATATTCTATAACATATTTATAATCAGGCTTATATGGCCTCAATACCGAGACATAAAAAATATTATGAATATGCTCCAACTCTGGAGGTAAAGCTACCTCGTACGCTACTTCACCAACTCTTCGAAGCACTTCAAAAGGACCTATAAACCTAGGGCTTCATTTTCCCTTTTTGCCAAATTAAATTTTCCCTTCCAGGGAGACACTTTCAAGAAAACATAACTACCGACATCGAATTCTCGATTTTATCGATGATGATCGACATATTTCTTCTGTCTATCTTGTGTAGCTATCAATCTTGCTCGAATCACTTTGATGATCTCGACAGTCTGTTGTACCAATTCTGGACCCATTAGCTGACGTTCCCCAACCTCATCCCAGCATAACGAAGTTATGCATTTCCTGTTGTATAATGCTTCATAAGGCGGCATGCCAATACTCGCGTGATAACTATTATTATAGGTAAATTCTACCAATGGTAAATAATCGTCCCAATTTCCCTTGAAGTCCATAATATATGCTCTGAGCATATCTTCTAGTGTCTAGATGGTTCTCTCACTCTGCCCGTCTGTTTGAGGATGGTACGCTGTGCTCATTCTCAACTGAGTTCCCAAACATTCTTGTAATCGTTTCCAAAAATTAGATGTGAAACGCGGATCTCTGTCTGATATAATGGACACAGGTACACCGTGTCTTGAAACAATTTCCTTCACGTATAGTTTTGCTAACCGATCTAGGGTAATCAAAGCTTGATTGGCAAAAAGTGTGTCGACTTCGTCAATCGATCGACAATCACCCAAACGGCGTCGTAACCTTGTTGAGTTGTTGGAAGACCTACCACAAAATCCATTGTGATATGCTCCCACTTCCATTCTGGTATCCCCAACGGTTGTAACAATCCGCTTGGCCTTTGATGTTCAGCTTTAACTTTCTGACATGTTAAGCATTTTACCACGCATTCAGCCACATTCCTCTTCATATTCGGCCACCAAAAATGATGTCTAAGATCTTGGTACATTTTTGTACTTCTAGGGTGAATCGAATATCTTGAGTTGTGAGCTTCATTCAGAATCTCCTCTTTAACTTCCGAAACTGGCATAACCCAAATTCTCCCTTCGAATCGAAGTAACCCTTCCGAATCGATTTTGAATTTGCTTTCCTCCCCTTGAGATACTTTCTATTTTATTTTTTCGCAGTCTTCATCCTGAAGTTGTGCATTCTTCACCTTATCTACCAACGTTGAATCGTTTCCTATTTGGAACAACTTTTCGTCGGATTCTGTCGGATATTTAATTTCCAACTCCATCTTAGCCATTTCCGACACTAACCTCTCCTGAGCTGTCAACATCATTAACTTTTTTCATCACTTCCTGCTTAAAGCATCAGCAACAACATTCGCCTTTCCGGGATGATAGAAAATCTCCCAATCATAGTCTTTGATCAGCTCCAACCATCTTCTCTACCTCATATTTAAATCTTTTTGTGTAAAGATATACTTCCGACTTTTATGGTCAGTATATATCTCATACCTCTCCCCATAAAGATAATATCTCCAAATCTTCAGGCACACTACCGCCGCCAACTCTAAGTCATGAGTCGGATACCCTTTCTCATAATCTTTTAATTGACGTTATGCATACGCAATAACTCTGTCGTTCTGCTTAAGCACACAGCCTAGTCCTTTATGCGATGCGTCACTATACACCATAAAATTTCCTCTATCATCAGGCAATGACAACACAGGTGCTGAGCTCAACCACTTCTTTAATTCGTGAAAAATTTCCTCACACTTCTCCTTCCAAACAAACTTAACTGCCTTCCTAGTTAAATTCGTCAACGGAGTCGCGATCTTAGAAAAATCTTGAATAAAATGCCTGTAGTAACTTGCCAATCCTAAGAAATTCCTTACTTTGGACGGTGTCTTCGGCTGATCCCAGTTTACTACTGCTTCAACTTTTGATGGATCTACTGAAATTCAGTCTTTATCAATAACGTGGCAGAGAAACTGTACACGTTCCAACCAAAACTCACATTTTGAAAATTTTGTGTACAACTTCTCTTTTCTCAATGTCTCCAACGTCACTCTTAAGTGTTCAACATGTTCTTCCTTGGTCTTAGAATACACCAGGATATCATCAATAAACACCACCACAAATTTATCTAAGAATGTGTGACGCCCCCAAAATTTGGTATACATCACCCATTCTGAGTCGCCAGATACATGGTATAAAATTCAAATACAACTTCATTTATACAACTGTTGAGCTGTCGTATAGAATACGACTACAGTTAACTATGAGTTTTAATACAATATTATCTCGTAGACAATATCCAAACTCAAATTGTTACAATGCCATATAAAATACAGCAGCAAATATTTGAAGACCCCAAAGAAGAACGAGAAGATTACTATCATATTCATTCTAATGAGGTGCACTTTTGACGCTTTCAAAATCGCTATTGTTGTTCACCACAATCAATTATTAAGTGACGTATAAAATACGACACCCACTTCTTAGGTCCTCAATACAATTATATATTGTACGTCATGTCATTTATAATGTATTGATAAACTCCGACAGTCTCGGACCATCACACTATTTCCCTGTAATCCCTGCTCGACCCAGCTACACTCTTATTACCTGAAAGGAGTTGTGAAGCGAAAAGGGTGAGCACAAATAGCCCAGTAAAGAATATCATGGCTAAGATAATTAATTTATCAACAGCCTTTATCAGAATAAATCAGAGATTTAGAACATATGGTAGATAATAAAAGTTTTTAACCATAATTGTAATGGAATCAACAATCCCTCAGAAGAGTCAAGTAGAACATAATGTCTACTATCTCCTCTAGATTAAAAGCCCATCGTTGAAAATTTATTCCTGTAATACTCATCAACAGTTCTTTGTTATACCCAAGATAAATAGAACTTTCAACACTTGTCTTCACCTGAACCACCAAAGATGTTAGTTAAATTCACAATTCGTATTTATAATAATGTGAATTAACAGTTCCTTCGTGCCACAAAGGCTTAATAGAATGTTTACTCAATATCCTTATCCCAAGGTTGAAGATATTCAAATGTAATAACAATGTCATACCAATCAGTTGTCTATCTTTGCAATACGGGCCAAAGATATTCAACTATAAAACTAATGGTCACGATCATACCAATCAATTGCATGTCAGTGCACTACGACCAAATACATTCAACTGTTAACTAATGGTCATGATCCTGCCAATCACATAATTGAATTATCCATGCACTACGGCCAAAGATATTCATTAGTATCACTAGTGGTCATGATCATGTCATCCACATGTCCATCTTCGCACTACGGGTCAAAGCTATCAAACAACAGATCATCTTTGCACTACATACCAAAGATATTCAACAACATATCATCTTTGTACTACAGGCCAAAGATATACAACTGTAAAACCAATAACCAACAGTATAATAAAGAATGGAATAATAAAACAATTTCACCATGTATGCAGTACTTCGCATAGATAGGTTATTCCAACATAATAATAAAGAATAGAATAACAGAAGAATTTCAGCATGCGTGCGTAATCCGCACAGACAGGTTATTCTAACAGAATAATAAATAATGGAACCATGTCATGCGTAACGCACAAACAGGATATTCTAACAGAATAATAAAGAATTGAATAACAACAGACTTCACCAGGTATACGGTAAACCGCGTATACAGGTTATTCTAACAGAATAATAAATACAGAATAATAAAGACAGAACCAAGTCCAGTGTAAAACACACATACAAGATATTCCAACAGAATAATAAAGACGGAATAACATAAGAATTTCACCAAGAACATGGTATGCCGCGTATACAGGTTATGTATAGGGTATGCCTCGTATACAGGTTATTTCAACAGAATAATAAAGAATGGAATAACATAAGGATTTCACCAAGTACAGGGTATGCCGCGTATACAGGTTATGTATAGGGTATGCCTCGTATACAGGTTATTCCAACAGAATAATAAAGAATGGAATAACATAAGGATTTCTTCATTAATAAGAAAAAATAACACCCCTTACGGGTACAACAAATAATATCCCTTACTATAATAATATTCCTTTACCTTTCAAATAAGAGTATTCCGACTAGCAGTGCGAGGATATACTCCAAGAATACTTGCACTACTCTCAAAGTTTTCTTAAACTCTAAAGAAATACGCTCAAGATTATAGAAGAAGAATTCTCTCTATAGTTTCTCTTTCTAGACTTTCAGTGAATTCGTAAAAAATAATGAAGGAATGAGCTTCTATTTATAGAAGAATGGAATGAATAGTAACCAACCCATGAACGGTCCAGATTGATTTACTTTAATCGGACGGTCCATATTTAAAGCAAAATCTTTTAAATAAAATATAATATATTCTAATTATTACCTAATAAAATAAATAACTTTATAAAAGTATTTTGGTTTATATAAAAAGATTTTACTATGTAAAATACTATGCATAATATAATATAATATATTCTATTTATAGAATAACTTTATAAAAGTAGTCTGTTTTATATAAAAAACTTTTACTATTATAATTTCAACCAACGGTCTGAAAAATTAGTACATCTCTTCATGGAATAATATTGTACCTAAAAATGATTTAGACCGAAAATAAATATATTGTTCGGGTGAATAGTAACTCGTGAATAGTACTTCGATACAAAAAGTGTCTCAAATACTCGAGTGAACAATACTAGAGTGAATAGTAATTTGGGTGGATAGTAACCCGTAAATAGTAACTCCGACACAAAAAGTGTCCCAAATACTCGAGTGAACAATACTAGAGTGAATAGTAATTTGGATGAATAGTAACCCGTGAATAGTAACCCCGACACAAAAAGTGCTCCAAATACCCGAGTGAATAATACTAGAGTGAATAGTAACTGGGTATTTTATGACAACTTTTCTACTTTGAAAAATTTTCACATATCGCTCTTAACTTTAACCTTTTATCAATTTAACCATTTACTAAATAGAATAATTATAAGAAAATTGAATACTTTCATTTCATAAAATTCGGGGTCTCACAATCACCCATCCTTATGAAATTTCGCCCTCGAAATTTACGTACGTACCTGATATTCGAAGAGATGAGAATACCTTGCTTTCTTTTCAGATTGTACCTTCCTGGTAATTTCCTCGCTATCATAATTTTCCCATTTCTCATCTTCTGTATTTCAGATATCATTCTAGAATATAGCTTCAAAACAAAGGTTAATTGACATATCATAATTCGCCAACTTATCAAGTAAACAATTTCAGCTTAGGTAAGTCACACACTAGCGAAGTATATAAATCGTCTCTCCCCTCCTAGTTCTAGACTCTTATCTCCGCCAGCGACCATATCCCTAAGCTCTGATACCAACTGTGATGCCCCCAAAATTAGGTATACATCACCCATTCTGAGTCGCCAGATACATGGTACAAAATTCAAATATAACTTCATTTATACAACTGTTGAGCTGTCGTATAGAATATGACTATAGTTAACTATGAGTTTTAATACAATATTATCTCGTAGACAGTATCCAAACTCAAATTGTTACAATGCCATATAAAATACAGTAGCAAATATTTGAAGACCCCAAAGAAGAACAAGAAGATTACTATCATATTCATTCTAATGAGGTGCACTTTTGACGCTTTCAAAATCGCTATTGTTGTTCACCAAAATCAATTATTAAGTGACGTATAAAATACGACACCCACATCTTAGGTCCTCAATACAATTATATATTGTACGTCATGTCATTTATAATGTATTGATAAACTCCGACAGTCTCGGACCATCACACTATTTCCCTGTTATCCCTGCTCGACACAACTACACTCTTATTACCTGAAAGGAGTTGTGAAGTGAAAAGGGTGAGCACAAATAGCCCAGTAAAGAATATCATGGCTAAGATAATTAATTTATCAACAGCCTTTATCAGAATAAATCAGAGATTTAGAACATATGGTAGATAATATAAGTTTTCAACCATAATTACAGCGGAATCAACAATCCCACAGAAGAGTCAAGTAGAACATAATGTCTACTATCTCCTCTAGATTAAAAGCCCATCGTTGAAAATTTATTCCTGTAATACTCATCAATAGTTCTTTGTTATACCCAAGACAAATAGAACTTTCAACATTTGTCTTCACCTGAACCACCAAAGATGTTAGTTAAATTCACAATTCATATTTATAATAATGTGAATTAACTGTTCCTTCTTGCCACAAAGGCTTAATAGAACGTTTACTCAATATCCTTACCCCAAAGTTGAAGATATTCAAATGTAATAACAATGATCATACCAATCAGTTGTCTATCTTTACACTACAGGCCAAAGATATTCAACTATAAAACTAATGGTCATGATCATACCAATCAATTGTCTGTTAGTGCACTACGGCCAAAGACATTCAACTGTTAACTAATGGTCATGATCCTGCCAATCACATCATTGAATTATCCATGCACTACGGCCAAAGATATTCGTTAGCATCACTAGTGGTCATGATCATGTCATACACATGTCCATCTTCGCACTACGGGTCAAAGCTATCAAACAACAGATCATCTTTACACTACATGCCAAAGATATTCAACAACATATCATCTTTGCACTACAAGCCAAAGATATACAATTGTAAAACCAATAACCAACAGTATAATAAAGAATGGAATAATAAAACAATTTCACCATGTATGCAGTACTTCGCATAGATAGGTTATTCCAACATAATAATAAAG
This sequence comes from Panax notoginseng, assembly GCA_016801055.1. Classification (NCBI taxonomy): domain Eukaryota; kingdom Viridiplantae; phylum Streptophyta; class Magnoliopsida; order Apiales; family Araliaceae; genus Panax; species Panax notoginseng. The sequence goes on from CM029015.1 coordinate 57,981,907, forward strand.
AATGGAATAACAGAAGAATTTCAGCATGCGTGTGTAATCTGCATCGATAGGTTATTCCAACAGAATAATAAATAATGGAACCAGGTCATATGTAACACACAGACAGGATATTCCAACAGAATAATAAAGAATTGAATAACAACAGACTTCACCAGGTATACGGTAAACCGCGTATACAGGTTATTCTAACAGAATAATAAATACAGAATAATAAAGACAGAACCAAGTCCAGTGTAAAACACACATACAGGATATTCCAACAGAATAATAAAGACGGAATAACATAAGGATTTCACCAAGAACATGGTATGCCGCGTATACAGGTTATGTATAGGGTATGCCTCGTATACAGGTTATTTCAACAGAATAATAAAGAATGGAATAACATAAGGATTTCACCAAGTACAGGGTATGCCGCGTATACAGGTTATGTATAGGGTATGCCTCGTATACAGGTTATTCCAACAGAATAATAAAGAATGGAATAACATAAGGATTTCTTCATTAATAAGAAAAAATAACACCCCTTACGGGTACAACAAATAATATCCCTTACTATAATAATATTCCTTTACCTTTCAAATAAGAGTATTCCGACTAGCAGTGCGAGGATATACTCCAAGAATACTTGCACTACTCTCAAAGTTTTCTTAAACTCTAAAGAAATACGCTCAAGATTATAGAAGAAGAATTCTCTCTATAGTTTCTCTTTCTAGACTTTCAGTGAATTCGTAAAAAATAATGAAGGAATGAGCTTCTATTTATAGAAGAATGGAATGAATAGTAACCAACCCATGAACGGTCCAGATTAATTTACTTTAATCGGACGGTCCATATTTAAAGCAAAATCTTTTAAATAAAATATAATATATTCTAATTATTACCTAATAAAATAAATAACTTTATAAAAGTATTTTGTTTTATATAAAAGGATTTTACTATGTAAAATACTATGCATAATAGAATATAATATATTATATTTATAGAATAACTTTATGAAAGTATTCTATTTTATATAAAAAACTTTTACTATTATAATTTCAACCAACAGTCTAAAAAATTAGTACATCTCTTCATGGAATAATATTGCACCCAAAAATGATTTAGACCGAAAATAAATATATTGTTCGGGTGAATAGTAACTCGTGAATAGTAACTCATGAATAGTACTCTGACACAAAAAGTGTCCCAAATACTCGAGTGAACAATACTAGAGTGAATAGTAATTTGAGTAAATAGTAACCCGTGAATAGTATCTCCTGAATAGTAACTCCGACACAAAAAGTGTCCCAAATACTCGAGTGAACAATACTAGAGTGAATAGTAATTTGGGTGAATAGTAACTCGTGAATAGTAACTTATGAATAGTAACTTATGAATAGTAACTCTGACACAAAAAGTGTCCCAAATACCCGAGTGAATAGTAACTGGGTATTTTATGACAACTTGTCTACTTTAAAATTTTTTCCTATATCACCCTTAACTTTAACCTTTTATCAATTTAACCATCTACTAAATAGAATAATTATAAGAAAATTGAATACTTTCATTTCATAAAATTCGGGGTCTCACAAAATGGTTTAAACACCCTGTTCATCAAATCTATGAACGCTGCAGGTGCATTGGTTAAACCAAATGACATAACCAGAAACTCGTAATGACCATATCGAGTTCTGAATGTCGTCTTCGGTACATCCTCTGGCCGCACCTTCAACTGATGATAACCACTTCTCAAGTCTATCTTTGAAAAATACCTCGCACCCTTCAGTTGATTGAACAGATCGTCGATTCTCGATAACGGATATTTATTTTTAATCGTGACCTTATTCAATTCTCTGTAATCAATGCAAAGCCATATAGATCCATCTTTCTTCTTAACAAACAACACAAGCACTCCTCATGGCGAAACACTCGGCTGAATATACTTCTTATCGAGTAATTCTTATAATTGCACCATCAACTCTTTCATCTCTACCGGGGCCATTCTGTATGGTACTTTAGATATCGGGGCCGTTCCTGGTAGTAAATCAATCACAAACTCGATTTATCAATCCGACGGAAGACCCAACAAATCATCTAGAAATACGTCTGCAAAATCTTTTATAATCGGTAACTCTTCTAACTTTTCACACTACTTCTGTGTATCAACTATGTAGGCTAGGTATCCTACACACCCTTATCTCAACAATTTCTTGGCTTGCATCACCGTCAGACAACTTGCTTGTTGAGGTGACTTGCTACCAAAGAAAATAACCTTTGACGGAGTCATAAGGTTAACACACTTCATTTGTCAATCAATTACTGCTCCGTAATTGAATAACCAATCCATTCCCAGTTTGACATCAAATTCGCTAACTCTAATTGGTATCAAATCTACCATCATCTCGTGACCTTTTATAGCCATTCTACAATTCCTATATATGTATCTGACAGGAATCACTTCCTTATTCGCAATCTCTATACTTAAGGGAAATTCTAATTCTTCCTGAGGCAAATCTAAATTCTAAGCAAATTCATCGGATATAAATGCACAAGTAGCACCCGAATCAAATAGTACATAAGCATTAATACAATTAATCAGAATGATACCTGACACCACATTCTTAGACTGTACAGCATCCTGCACGGTCATATTAAAAGTTTTTGTAATAGGTCGGCTTGAGTATGCTGGTCCAGTGATAGTCAATGCACCACCACCGTTGTTGTTTCCTTTTCCACCACTTGTACTTCCCGCTAGCTTCTTAGGGCAATCATGAACCATGTTGTCTTTTGAACCGCAGGTAAAGCATGCTCCTTTCTTCAGACTAAAATAGTTTGGCGGAATGTGTCCCTCCTGACCACAGTTGAAACACACCCTCTTTCCCTTTAAACATACTCCAGTATGGTTTTTCCCACAAGTAGCACAAGCTTCAAACTTTTTCTTCTGCTGACTTCCCTGCTGCCCTCCCGTAGTCGAACTCTCATTCCACTTCCTCTTCTGACTGTTACTTCCAACATTACCTCCACCAGCCTTATTTTCACTATCATTCTTCCTCTTCTTCTGTTCTTGGTTGTACTTGGTAAAAGCATCGCTTCCACCTTCCGCGATAATTTCCTATTCCAGTGCAGCTGCAAATGTATTCAGATGGAACATTGAAACCTTGCTATACGGCTAGGGTTTCAATCCTTGTTCGAACCTTCTCGCTTTACGCTCGTCTATATTGACTTGATAAGTGGTAAACCTTGCCAACTCGTTAAACTTCGCAGCATATTCAGGCACAGTCATTGTTCCTTGCTTCAGCTCTAGAAATTGCACTTCCAACTGATTCTGAGAACTCGCTAAAAAGTACATTTCAAAGAACATCTCCTTAAATCTGTCCCACGCTATCACTCCTTGTCCCCCACGAACCTTATTTGCCTGCCACCAGTAGTTAGCTTCAGACTTCAGCATGAACATTGCGAATGCAGTCTTCTGATCTTCGTTAACTCTAGCAACGTCGAGCACCTTTTCCATTTCCATAATCCAGGTTTGGGCTTCCACTGGATTCATAGAACCTTGAAACTCTGGCGGTCCAACCGCTTTGAATTCTTTAAAGGTCGTGACTTGAGCTTGCAGTTGATTCGCAAGTGCACCTGTCAACAAGGTTACAAACTGTTGAACTGGATTAGCGTTGGTCTCATTGTTATTGTTAGTAGACCCCTCAGGAGGTGTTTGCTTACGTGGTTGTCTTATTCTAGGAGGCATCTTCTGTTAAAATATACACTTCTCAGTTCATTACTCAACTTCTTGGCTATTTGAAGTTTAACTTAAGCATTCCAAGATTAAAGCTTTAACACCTAACATCTCAAATAAACTTTAATATTTTATTTATTCATAACATTTTTAAAACATGTTAAGGATAGCATAACCGCTATTAACATTTAATTTCCTGAACTAGACAAGTTTTAGGATTACATACTCATACTATCCCTTTATTCATCTCAAAATAAGGGATTCACAATTTATTTATTCACATAATTAACCACATACTATTGTCACTCTTATTTCTATCTACGCATATTAAGACGTCGCAAGGCTTCTCGACATTCCTCCTCCATAATACGATACGCTGTTCTACGATGCATCACGAACCACGGCGAGTCTTTAAATTGAGGTGGGTAATAAAAGACTCGATCCTGGGCCCTATCAATCGTAGAATTAAAAGCATAATCCATCTCGTTCATCTTGGCCTTCTTCACTTGGACTTTAGCCTCCGCACTGTTTGCACGTTGAGTCGCCTTCATCTAAGCATCCTCTGCTCTTGCACGCTTAACTGATTCCTCTTTGAAGTCATCTTTTAATTTCTCCATGTCAGTCTTCATCTTCTCGTTCACTGCCAACAGATCTTCATTCTGACCCTTAGTATGAACTAAGTCCCACTCTGTGTTTACAAGTTTTGAGTCAAGCTCCTGAATCTCCGCATCCTTCTGCTCCATCGAAGCATGATGCACCTCAACCATCTCCTTCAGCTCCTCAACTTTGTCCTGCAACTCTATGTTACGGTCATATAGAGTATCATACATCTCGGCTGATATGGAGTTTGGTGGAAACTGATAAGTGGTTTTATTCCTACTTATCGGGTATCTATTACTTGAATTATTTGCTTAATCTCATGTTTTGTAGTTACTTTTCATACATTTTATGTTATTTTGTAGGCGATGACACGACATTGGCATGAAGAAGCAAGGGAAAGAATTCGTACATCTTTTGGACTAAACTACGCAAGAAAATGTTATTAGGGAATATTGAAGGACTTTGAACATCAAGTTGGATGCATGTTCTTGGCTTGAAAATTGGAATTTACGGTAGTTCTACTTCTTAGCTTTCCGGAACATCTTGAATCATCCCAATCGGAGCTCGGATGCGAGAGTTATGGCCAAAATATCAACAAAGATCAAAGCTAAGAGTTGTCATGCTTGCCATTTGCACAACATCTACTTCAAGCTCGATTTCCACCTTGTTCTAGCCCGAATCTGTCAATTGTTAAAGAATGGAAGTTGTAGATCCCGTCGTTATCTTCGATTTGATAGGTGGCAGGCCCCGTAACTCAAAGCGGATCAAAAGTTATGCGTGTTTTACCAAAGGATGTCGCAGCAGAAAACAGGGCAGCGCGGACCGCGCTAGGGCGCGCTAGGCGGCCAGATTTTCTGACCCTGTAGCGCGAACCGCGCCCAGAAAGGCTTAGCAGCGGCGCTGAGCGCACTAGGCAGCGGGAATTGAGTCAAATTAGGTTATTTGATATCCAAATTGAGCTAGAATAGGATTCTTAGTTGCCTAACTTGCTAGGATGTCCATTAGAACTCTAAATACTTAAGTTTAACTTGGATTGGGAGGCTAATTCTAAGACTTTATAAAATCCCTCTTGGGATAGATCTCTATTATCTAAAATTCTTTACTTTCTTTCTTAGATTAGGAACCCTAGATTAGATTAGAATTGAAGATTGAAGCTATTGATTATCATTGGAGAATCAAAGTGGAAGCAAGAGAATGCAGATTTGTTTATCTCAATTCTAATTTCTTTTCTTATTTATTTGTATCTTTTTAATGCTTAATCAACTGTGGATGATGGATTCTAGTTTATTTATGAATTAAACTCTATTTTGAGATTACTATGGATCTTGTTGTGTAGTTTACTTTGATATGCTTCTTTGTTAGTCTTATTAGCTATATTTGGATTGTCTACTATGATTTGTAATGAATTGCTTAATTGTCTAGCTAACAATTACCGTGATAATCTATATGAACTCGAGAGATGAAGTATAGATTTAGATCTGATCATGATAGCATATGTTTGTGATTTCTGCATAGATGGAATTCATGATTCGTGTTTAGGATAGAGATATACCTTTATGCCATATGTAGTCTAATAAGAACTTGAACTTAAACCCTTTTTAATTGTAATTCACATAGAGATATAGTGGGTTAGTTAATTAGGGTGTTCAAATTGATTCTATCATCTGTGGATTTGATTTGATATGAGTATGGTGCATTGAGAGATGGTCATATTTTACTTTTGTGTTCTTGATTAACAATCCAGTATAAATAATTTGGCTTAACAGGAAGTGTGTTGATTTAAATGAAACAATAAGTGAAATTGTAATCTCAAGTCTTCAATATCTTGTTTCATTCTAGGGATAGTTAGTAATAGTTTATTTAATTATTTTAAATTAAATTATTAAATCATTTGTTTAAATAAGATTGAGTTGGTACGGGTTAGTACTTGGTGATTTTTGTTAAATAATTCTATGTGGGAACGATACTCTACTCATTACTTTATTACTTGTTGACCACGTACACTTGCGTGTTTTGCGTATATAGATTTTACCCAACAGAAACTCCAAAGGATCCTCTTCCTCATCATCCCCTGAACTATCCTCCTTGGGATCGGTCACAGGCCCATCCTCCTGGATCAACTGTTCCCACACTACGTGAATATCCCGGGGTTCGACATCCTGAGGTATCATCTCCCTAACTGGACTGGATCCTCCTTCGCCAGACATCCTGACAACAAAATAATTTAAATTTTACTTAACATTATCGATACTCACGAACACATAAGTTATTAACACATATCACATAATGTCTTTTTTTATTTAGCTTCAATGGATGCCTTAATCCATTCCTTAAAACCCGATAAGAGTTAAACACCTCTATGTTTTCTGTTTCCTTAAAGGCTACTTCCTAAGGTTTCCCCACCTAAGGTTTATAACCTAAAGCTTTGATACCAACCTGTGACACACCCAAATCCGGGTACTTCATTTCCAACGAATTTGGTGCTCACTATCAAAATAATTTCATCTAACTACCCATAATAAAGGATAAAACATTAAATAACTTAAACAATAATCTTTCCCATTTATGGGTTACATCATCTCTTAAACAATCCCAGGTAATCTAACCTTAAAACTATTACATCAGTTTGCGGAATACATTATAAAATAAAATAAGTCATATAACATCATGCATTTTAAATAAATTCTAAATAATTCTTCATCGATTGGACATCTTTCCCTTTCCCTTGCTAGTAGATGGCTCATCAACTCTTTCGACTTTAGCTACATTGTTAATTGCAAGAGTGAGCAAACAATTGCTCACTGACATACTAGTAATAATAATCATATGAGAATGAACAACGAATGATGTACAATAATGAACTTGTTCTACGAATCGAAATAGAAACAAGTTCGTATTTAATATCTGCGGGTCTTAAGACCACGAGCTATGTCTCCGGTATTTAGGTATTATTACCTTAACCTTAACAGTCGTTAGCCTATACAAACCCTTCTGAACGTACTTAGGGGGATCAGCCATTTGTACCATGTATTGTGCACAAACATCTAAACGTTACACGTACAAAATCTCCTATGTTAGTGTTGTTCGTCTCAGTTTGAATTTAAAATTTCCGTACTAAAGAAAGTTTAGTTTAGAACTAGTTTATCAGTGTTTCTAGAATTTTAGAACACTATTTAGTTCTCACCAATAAATGTTTAATACAAGGATGTATAACTGAACAAGGCTATCAAAGTCAATGATCGAATATTAACAATATTTAACTGAATAAACATGATGCACATGCGAAGTACTATGTTCAAAAGAGTTCGAACAATCTCATTTGAATCGACGTATTAGAGCAATGTATGCTTTGTATAATAATTAGAAAAGTGAAATTTGCTCAATGTAACGAATTAGATTACAAGAGCTTAATTAATCATATATAAGAATAGAATCAATAATATTGCTCAATAGAATTTAGGAACTTGCATTCATTAATAAAAGAATAAAGTTAGAAAGCTTGCTCAATGTAAAGAGTTAAAGTTTAGGAACTTGCACAATTATGAAAGTAGAGTTAGAGAACTTGCACAATTATGAAAGTAGAGTTAGAGAACTTGCACAATTATGAAAGTAGAGTTAGAGAACTTGCCTTGTTTGTAAGCTACACAAGTGTAAAATAATCTCTAATTACCTTACATACACCATTACAATTGTAACAACAATTAGTTGTATGAATATTAACACTATGGGTATTAAACCATCATTTAGGTCATAACCCTATCCTAGCACCTAACCACGTTGGTTAACACCTTAATGATTCTTAAATCACAATATAAACCTTATCATTTATATTTAAATTTTGAAAACATCACATTTGGTTCATTACATAACTTATTCAAGTAATCACTTAAATACTTTTACACTATACATAACAACGCATGACAATCTATAATTGTAGTTTATATTGTGCCTTAGCATTATTAACATGCATGCTAAACTAATATAAGTCCATTACACATGACCTGCAATTAAGAAGACATCACTGTCTGAGACTGGCTACTCGCGCAGTCGCACTAGCAACACGCTGGGTAACCGCGCGCCCACGAGACGCAGCGCGCCCACGAGACGCTGCGCCCCCGCACCCAAATGCTGCGCGCCCGCGCGATTCCTCAGATCCAGTTTTTGTAGAAGCTCGAAATCAAACTCTGCTTTGGCCAAACATTCTAATTCAATAGAAAATCTCCCGACTTCAACATCTAACATTTTCCATAATATAGTTATACATGCTAAACACCATTCTTTATACAAAAACATTACATAAACATCATTTTGAAGAATCAAAACTATATTTTTCCCAAATTTCCTAATTTTTATACTTTTAACGAATTCGATCACCACGAATTCATTTCTTAATCATTTGACACGATTCGAACTACGCCGCTTTTGTTTCTTATCATATTATCACAATCCAACTTCAATTCGTAGATTACAACACATATAAGGCATGAAATTTGTACTTTTCTAAAGCCATTTTCAAATATGAACACTGTTAGTCATATTTCCTCCTTATAGTTCAATTTCACGTGTTTGATTGCTACCCCTTTTATATATATAAGCCAATAACAGACTCTATAATACTAACACACACCCATAACCCATATCTTACAATCAACACTTAACGAAAACCCAATTCCAAAAAATGAAAATTACAAAACTGAGAGTTAGAATTAGAGGTAGATTATACCTTAAATCCTTGATCGAATGCTAACGCAAGATAGCGAATCTCTCATTCTCTTGGCAGCTCACAAAGATACTCTCTTAATTTCTCACTCTTAATATTCTGCAATTCTCTCTTCCTCTGTTTTTCTATGTTAACAAGCCTTAGAAAAAAAATAAGACGGGTAACCCACATATACTGACTCCCACGTTCGCGTTAGTTACACAAGACCAAAGGCCACAAGGCCATGTTTGGCTAACCAAAACTCCCAAACTAGATTATTATTGTATTGTTTATATTATATAGTTCCACTTGTCACACATGCAACACATTAAATAACTTATAATAATAACAATAAAAATCTTATTATCATTATACTTATAATAATTATATATCCAATTTAATTAATAAATTAGGCACATCACTTTATTTAATTTATTTATTTTTTTTAAATTTAAACAATTCATTTAATTTAATTATTTCCTTAAATTAAATCCATGAGATAAAATTATCCTCCTTATTCAATTTAATTAGCATTAATCCATTTAATAACTAAATTAATTCACTACAATTCATCTACAATTCATAAATTATTTATTTTTCTCAATAAATATTTATTAAATTAAATTACAAATTTCTCAATCGTTACAGTACTATTCACGATAAAAATTGATTTATTTTTTGTCCAAATTATTTTTTATACATGAATATTATTCTTGAATTTTACTCAATAAAGCAGTTATCATGTTAATAATTTGGACATTCTTAAACTCTGGATAAATTAATTTATAAATCTTTAAAATTTATCATTGATCTCATTTATTTAAATTTGTATATCATTGTCATCATCCTGATGCATATATTATGATGAAAGTCATCTTTGGCCCGTAGTGCATATATATACTATTTATTGGTATGATTATGACCAGGAATTATGTATTTGTATAATCATGACATGTAATGTTACAAATAATATGGTAAAAGTTCTCATTGTCCCGTTGTGCATTGATGGACAATTGTTTTGTATGATTATGACCATTGGTGATAATAACGAATATCATTGGCCCGTAGTACATTGATAATTCGTGGATGTGATACTAACGAATATCTTTGGCCCGTAGTGCATAAATAATTCGATAATGTGAATTATTTATTTTACAGACAAATGATGCGGTAAAAATCATATTTGACTTACGTGCAAAGATGGACTAATGTTACAGACAAATGATGTGGTAAAAATCCTCTTTGGCTTACATGCAAAGATGAACTAATGTTACAGACAAATGATGTGATAAAAATCCTCTTTGGCTTATGTGCAAAGATGGACTAATTTTACAGACAAATGATGTGATAAAAATCCTTTTTGGCTTACGTGCAAAGATGGATTGTTGATTATTGGTTTTACAATTGTATATCTTTGGCTTACGTGAAAAGATGGACTATTTATTATTGGGTTTACAGTTGTATATCTTTGGCTTGCATCCAAAGATTAACAGTTGATTATTAATTTTATAGTTGTATGTCTTTGGCTCGTACTGCAAAGATGGGCTGTTGATTTACCTGATTATAAATATGAATTGTGAATTTAACTATAATCTTTGGTGGTTCAGGTGAAGATAGGTGATGAGAGTTCTCTTTGTCTTGGGTACAACAAAGAACTATTGATGAGTATTACAGGAATGAAATATTAACAATGGACTTTTAATTTGGAGGAGATAGTAGACATTATGTTCTACTTAACTCTTCTAATGAATTGTTTATTCCACTTCAATTATGGTTGAAAACTTTTATTATCTACCATATGTTCTAAATATCTGATTTAGTACTGATGAAGGCTATTGATAAATTAATTATCTTAGTCATAATATTCTTTACTGGGCTATTTGTGCTCACCTTTTTGCTTTATGATTTCTTTCAGGTATTAAGAGTGTAGCTGGGTCGAGCGGGGATAATAGGGGAATAATGTGATGGTCCGAGACTGTGGAAGTTTCTCAATATATTATAAAACAGCATGACATGCAATATATAATTGTATTGAGGACCTAAGCTGAGTGTGTTGTATATTATACGTCACTTAATGATTGATTTTGGTGAACAACAATAGGGTAATGAGAACCCAACTTTGGAAGCGTCGAAAATGCACCCCATTAGAATGAGGAGGACATAAATGTACTAAGAGCTTAAAGGGTGTGTTTCCACTATCATACATAACGTCTGACCACATAAAAACTCGTGTTATCATAAGATATAGTTGTGCACATCCACTTGCTGACTATATCTATGAGCGTTATTTATATAATCTTGGAATATGGTTGGAAAATAATTATCAATTTGAGACAATGAAGATAATTATATGGCAAGAAGATACCCACCACTGGAATGAGCAAGATAGTAATCTTCTCGTTCTTCTTTGGGGTCTATTGGGTCAACAAAGGGTAATGCTCAAGTCATATGATATCTATTATAACTTAGATGCATGGCCTCCCATGTATGAAGGATTCCTCGAGCATTTTCCAAAGATTTTAATTCCTCAAATAGTTATCGAATGTACCTTTATGTAAAGTGTCATCGGTTTGGAGTGTGAGTATTGTTATTTCTATTGAAACTCATAGCTTATGTGTTGTCATAATTTGCACAACAGTTCAACAGTTGTATAATTGAAGTTTGTATTTAAATTATGTACTGTGTATCTGGTAACTCAGAATGGGTTGTGTATACCTATTTTGGGGGCGTCACATAAGTTTCCATCCTAATGTCTCAAATCGTGGCCTAGGTTGCTCGAGTTATTAAGCCTGAGGGGTGTCTTTACACCTGGTGCCCTCAAGCCATCTAGTTTAGGGAGTCATCGGCCCAACGCTTGTTACATTGGGCAACTTAGCACCTAAGAAAACCAGCATTAAAAAAAGAAAAGGCAAAACCTGAGCAGATCCGAATCATGGCCTTGGTTATTCGAGTAATTAAGCCAAGGGGTGTCTTTACACCTGGTGCCCTAAATCCATCTGGTTTGGGAGTCATCGGCCCAACGCTCCTTACATGGGTGACTTAGAGCCTAAGAAAACGGACATGTCTAGCCCAGATAAAAAACCAAATAGAGTGATTGCCCGACTTATCTCGAAGCGTGGCCTTTATTACTCGGGCCAGTAAACCCAAAGGGGTGTCTTAACACCTAGTGCCCTAAAGCCCTCCTATTTGGGAGTCATTGGTCCAAAACTCGTTACATAGGTAATTCTGAATAGCCTAAGAAAACGAGATAATTTAGGCAAGAGAAAAGAAGAACGAGACTCAAAAAAATTTGTTAAGGCATAGAAATGATACTCCTGCTAAGATTTGCGTCACTTATAGTGCGCATGTCATATGAAATCAATTATGCGAAGAAGAATGTCTAGAGCAAAGATGAAGTATCTCTGATATAGGGAGATAAGTCTTTTGAATCTAATCCCACTCATGAACAATGACCATGGATGCTTCAAAATTTCCTTGTGATTTCATAACTCATTCAATTTCATAACTTTTACTTCAAATGCCTTATTCACAAGAGTGTACTAATCCTGACGGCTGAGCCATCAAGCTTTTGGTGCAGTTTATCCTTTTGATATGCAGGATATTGCTCACTCGTGATTTGGTCAACAAAGGGAGTTTCTTATATGAATCCCCAGCAACAACATGCAAAAGGGCTGGGGTATTTTACTATTCCAAAGAATGGAAAGAGTCTAAGGCAGGATCAAACTTCTGAAATGAAAGAGGAGAACTCGTGAAAGAAATAACGGTGACGCAAGCTTGCCCCTACAAAAGAAGGGGAAATTCTCAAGAAAATCCTTAACTTAAAAGCAGAAGCCCAGCGATAAAAAGTCTAGCGAATGAAATCCTCATCATCAAAAGTGTCAACCTGCGTCAAGTCCTCACAAGTCGAGGCCTCGACACCGAAGTTCAAATTTGGGTAGCGAAAGAACGAGCTGCACCATCCAGGGATGTCAACGATACTCAGGTCATCAGTTCAGTCGGGTTACGAATCAAAAGCACAAGGAAATGGAGCACAAGTACCCAACAGTGAAAATAAAATCCAAATCGCCTTAGAGAGGGGGAGGTAAGTTTCTACTCTAGATAATTTGAAATGTGCATCAACCTGGGATAATAGACTCCTAAGGATAAATCCAGATCATTACATCATGCATGATCTGCACATATCCATGATTTGCACATGTAAAAATCCGCTACATCAGCGTATATCTCCATCAAGGTTTAGCATGCATCTCCAATAGATTTAAATATGCGTGCACATTAAATTCCTAGATTAAAGAAAAAAAATTCGTGGACATCATTTGGTATTATAAGCCATTGGCATCAATCCAGCTTAACATCAGGCAGAGTCTGGTGAAGTAAGCCATTGAATATTACTTCAGCAAAGGCATCGGAAGATCCGGTATTCTAAACTATTGGCATTAATCTAGTGTAACATCAAGACAGTTCAGTGATACTACCGTTCGAGTGGGAATCAAAATAATTTAGTGATGTCAGCGTAGTTAACTATCAGTAGGGTAGGATCCTTTGTCAAAATACCAGCATGGTAGGCACCGTTGTCAAACTACCAGTAGGGTAGGCACCGTTGTAAACTACTAGCATATACATCGAGAAGGTCCAGTGATTTCAGAACGTTATCCCCAGTAGAGATGTAGAAAACATCTCAATTTCTCTTCATTAAACAAGCATCGACAACACCGACAAAAAAAAAATCATTGGAGTCAACACCAGCATAGGCATCAATAATAACTGGTAATGGTAAAGTAATTTATGATGTGCGAAGTGCGATTTACGAATTGTGATTTACGAAATGCGATATGCGAGATGCAAAGTGTGATTGGCCAAATTCGAAGTACGAAGTATGAAATGCGATGTGCGATTTGTGAACTGCGATTTATGAAAGCATTTTAACATTCATCATAAACATTCATTGCATTGTGATTTGCATCATTAAATATACCTTGTCATATTTCAAGTGTCTAGTAATCTTTATCATATTCATTCCACTATATTGCATAAACATGATAAAGAGCGACATCTGTAGAAACTCAAAATTTTGTTTTCCTGTTACAAACTATGTAGGATGACAAAAGCGTCTTTTTCACACTCTAGAGATAACCCTGGAAGACCACAACATCAGTTTCAACTCCAGAGATAACCCAGGGAGATCAGTTTCCAACCCCGAGGATAACCCCGGGAGATCAGTTTCCAACCCCAGAGATAACCCCCCGAGATCAGTTTCCAACCCCAAAGATAATCCCGGAACATCAGTTTTAACCCCAGAGATAACCCCGGGAGATCCATTTTCTAACCCCTGAGATAACCCCAGGAGATCCAGTTTCTAACCCCGAAGATAACTCTAGGAGATCCAATTTCCAACCATAGAGATAACCCTGGAAGATCTTGTTTCTAACCTATGAGATAATCTTGGGGGATCCAGTTCAAAGTCTTGAGTTAACCCTAGGAGGTCAAACCAACCTCAGAGATAACCCTGAGTACTGTCTGAGTCAACAGCAGACTGATCTCGGAGATAACCTTGAGAAAATACTGCTACAAACTGCATCAAAGTCGGAGACAATGGCGAGAGGGGCAAAATGGTCATTTTATAAACTTAACATCATTTTAAATCATTTCAATGTAAATTGCATCAAAAGATGTCCCACAAGAGCCATAGCTTAACTTCCGAGCGCAAACTACGCAAAACAGCTCAACGGACTACCTGCGGAGACTCGGAGATACCATTTCGGTCATGGACCCATCTTCTCAAATTCCAAAAAAGGCAAGCTCTATGTCATTGCATAGCTCTCAGAAAGATCTTTCTAGAATGGTATGGAACTGTAACGACCCCAAAATTTATACAATTTAAATCCCGACTTCGGTCGTTAACCATACATTCAACCTCTAAATAATACATCATTATTCGATGTTAAACTTAATAAAATTACGGAATATTTAAAACTTTTATACATTTCCTTCTTTCTTGCCATGAATCGCAACCATTACATTACATCTCTTTGATTCAATCTTATATCCTGAATCGTTACAACAAAATGGCTATACAAAGTCTTACATCATAACTAAATATCCAAATACATTGGATAGCTCAACTTACAATTTAACAATATATTACGTTCAAAATATGAAAATACATTTCTCATAAAACATAAGTAATCTTCGTGAATATAGATCTCTATAACTCACTTAGCACATATCTTTACCTTAAAATCTTGACCTGCAAAAGTGGTTATTTGCAAGAGTGAGCTCGACAGCCCAGCAAAGTCTAATAGTTTTCATGTATCACATAGCACATAATAACATGCTTGATATACATCTCATTAAAGTAACATGGCATACATGCTTTTAATTCATATAACAAATATAAAGATTGAGTTCCTTACTCAATCATCATTACTTAGCCAAAACAATGCAGTCATATATTGACTTTAACATTTTATGATTTCAACATGCATAACAAATCATGCAATTTAAAATAATTCATCAAGTCCACGTAGAAAATAGGAACCGAAAGACTTGCCTTGATCGTTGTTTACCAATAATAGCTTAACAGCTTACAGTTATCTGCACTTCACGTGCCCTACACAATTATATAATCATACACATCAACTATTAGTCACATAACAACACATAGCAATTGTAATGTAAACTCTACTCCACATCTCATAATCTTTCCTATTAATAAATACACAATGGTCAATTAGATTGTGTTAACTTTTCGACTTATGACTCACTATATTTCTTCTTAGTCAAACTCGAAGTTCAAGTGCTTAAGTCTTGGTAGGACTACTTATTGGTTTTATATTAAACCCATTCCATATCTTATAATATCAATTTCAATGGAATTGAAACACTTTTTAAGTTTATTAACACTTGGCACGGCGTTTCGACGTTCAATCGTCACACGTCCGATTTGCCTCTCTTGTGTATGCTTACTATGTTTCTATAACTTATCTAATACATTATTTAATAATGTTAAGCATCATTATATTTACTAAGATTCATGTTTTATATCTTAGGACATCATCTTTTACGGTCTGGAGCACTACACATGCATATGTGCATGCCCGACACCCTCCGATTGCCTCCAAAAACACAACAGTCCTAAAGATAACCATTTTGACCCATCCTAATGACCTCAAATTGAAATACCTAAAGAACGAAAGTTGTAGGTCTACTCATTCTCGTTCCGGATCATCTTGAATCACCTCAATCGGAGTTCGTATGAGGAAGTTATGACCATTTTACTACAGGAGGTCAAAACTGTCCAAGTCAGACTTCTGTCCCCGCGCTGGGGCGCGAGGACTAAGCCAACAAGTGGCGCTGGGGCGCGAGATTGGCGCTGGGGCGCGAATTTCAGCGCTGGGGTGCGAATTTTGGCGTCGGGGCGCGAATTTTGGCGCCGGGGCGCGATTTTTGGCGCTGGGGTGTGAATTTTGACGCTGGGGCGTCGAAACTCGCATAACCCAACCACGAAGAACAGAACAACTGATTTGTTTGTCTATTACTTCAATTCTAACACTAATTAACATGAACAACTAATGCAAAGTACACATAAACTTCACCAAGCATACAAATACTAAATTAACACAACTTAAACCATAATTTTTAGAAAAATTAAATACTAGAATAACATATTTTAAAACCCAAAAACTCCATTACTGCTAAATTTTGTAAACACAGTGAACACTGTAAATCCGTATAACCACCAATTTGATTAGTTACACCACCATTTCTGAAATTCATACCCAATTATCATACACAAGGTTCAATTCGCATATTAGTTCATAATTTGTATACAATCCCATAAAACTTTGTTATCATACAAAACATACGTTCATAAATGTTTTCACTGTAAAAAAACTAAATTCTTTTCTTGCAGACTTAATTTAGCATACAATCCTATATCTATATATATATATATATATATATACTAATACTACTAATCACAATTACAGATAACTTCCTAAGCAATTATAAAACATGGTTTATAGGAATTTTGGTAAAAACCTTATACACAGTGAAAAACAAAAATACGGAGAGCGCAAAAATATGCTAACACATATATTTAACTATAACATAAAGGTTATAGGAAGAATACCTTTTTGAAGCTAAGACAAAATCTCTGCTAACCACTGAGAAAAGCTTTGAAACACAGAACTCTCTCTCTCAATCACAAATTCTTTTCTTTTCTCTTAAAACCTTTTCTGCCAACTTCTATTTTTTTCTTGAGCCAAATACAATATGTGTAACATAAAATAACACCAACGTACTAGTTTTAAAACGTATAAAACCGACGCCACACTTATTACCCTAATAATATATCTGTTACCATATATATATATATATATATATATTATTTATTTAACTAATTTAAATTCAAAAGAAATTCAAAAGCCATAAGGCTTTGTTTGGCAAACCATTAAAATTTAAATGATTAATATACTTAAACCTTGTTTGGCAAAACTAAATTAAAATTACTTTAATTTATTTTAATAACTCTTTATAATATAGTTATTTGTCACACTTCTAATTAATTAAGTTTTCATACTTAATTTAATTAATTCTAATAACAATTCATTGCATAATATAATAATCTATTTAATCATTATAAACTCTCTAGCTTAATTATTAAATTAAATTAGATTACTATTTCAAAATAATTATTTTCCTTAACTCATTAATTATTTATTAAACAAATAAATAATCAAATCACATCAAATCAATTAAACAAACATTTATGCACGATAAATACATCCATTAAATATTTATATAATTCAATAAATATTTAAATATTATAATTAAAATCTGGATTGTTACAGGAACGCTTTCATTGGACTCCCAGATTAAAAGTTATGAAGGTTCGAGCAGACAGCGCGTCGTTCGAGTGCACGTACTTTGAGATAACAGGACCCACAAAACTCGGGGCAGCCCGGGCTATCGCAGATAAACCCATAGTTGCCGCAGGTTGACCCGTGGCACATTTGGTCTATAAATAGACCCCCTATCAGCCATAAACTGTAAGAAAAAAGGTAAAAAATAGAGAAAACTTTGTCCATTTCAGCCTGTAACCACTTCTAGAGTGCTCCAAACTGAGTGATTCTTTTTTCTGAAAACTTGTAAACTCGTTTTCTACAACATACTGAAGTTTAACCGATGGAAACCGAGTTTTCAGGCCCTAAAAGCTATCTGAAGTCTTCTTGGCATCCCGCTGTAAGATTTTTTAAGAATTTTAAGCTTTTTACTACTTTAATATATATATATATATATATATATATATATATATATATATATATATATATTGTGACAACTCGAGAATTTAGATAATTATTTAAATATTAAATGATGGATTAAAGGTTAAATGCTAAACCTAGACAGAAAATAAGTGAATGGATTTGAGATTTTCGAGAAGGAATTTTGTGAATTTAAAAATTTTATGGTGAATTATTCAGGATTAAGGGTATAAGTGTATATGTATATGTGTATGTGGATTTATGTGTATAGTTTGTGGTATAAGGGTCAAAGGTTGACCAGATAACCTATATCAGCGGCAAACCCTAGTATCATATTAAGAACGTCAACGTTCAGTTAGAAAATTCTTACGATTTATAAGAAAGTTTAAAACCGATTATGAAAATCCTATGTATAAGGTTTTTTGTGTATTAATCACAAATCTAACTAGGGATAAGCCTATTGATTAATTAGAAATTCTAATAATTAGAAACATTAATTATTAGAAACCCTAAATTGTAAATTAAAAACCCTAATATACAATTATGATCCTAATTGTTAAATTAGCAATTTTAATTAGGAAATATTAATCCTAATTAGCAAGCTTGAATTATGATTGAGAAATTTTAATATAATTAGAAAACCTTAATTATAATTTAGAAATATTAATTTTCTATTTTGAACACCGAAATTTGGAAATCTTAAAAATTAAATTTTAAAAATCTAAAGGTTAAACCCTAAACTATAAGCGTTAAACCCTAAACCCTAAGGGTTTGGATAATTGACAAGTTAGCCATTAAATTAAAATTCAAATGACCAATATGCCCTCTTTAGATTTTTAATTGGTTGGAGTAAGAATATTGCCAAATGGTGGAGTTGGTGACCAACTCTAACAACTCCATGTGACATAAGACTCCATCATTCATTCATTTTATATCAGCCAACTTAGTTGCAACATGTTATTTATAGATTAAAGTGAGAGAAAACTCACTTTACTTAGCAAGTTAGCCAACCTCTTTTCTCTCTCTAAAATTTGGGACTAAGAGTGATAATGAGTGATGAGATAAGTCAGTATCAAAACATAGCTTATCAAGATCAGACTCCAAGGATCAGAATCAAAGGATCAAAGCTGAAGTGGTATAAACCCTAAATCTTCAAAATCTCATGATCTTATGTTATATGTGGTAATTTGTTGCTTAAAGTTGTGTATCAGGGTGTCATTGAGTGATTTGGGTTGTAATAACTTAGATCTATATCATCTTGATACACGAAAATCAAAATTTGGAAACTGACCTTGAACCCTAGTTTTGTGCTCTGACAAGCAAATGTTAGAGCTTCTAGATCTGTGTGTATTTGATGATATATTTGTTTAGAGTTAGGGATCTGTTCTATGTGAAAGTAGTATGCATACAAGCCAATAATGTATGATGATAAAGCATATACTTTGTAATCAATCTTATTTATTTATTAATAGAAGAATTATTTATTAAAGGCATTTATTTTCTACATGGTGCTGTTTTAATAATATGTGATAAACCCATAGTTTTAAGCAATGCTTTTAGAATCATGATGAGATCATGCTAATGAGATCTAAATTCTTAGATATCTTAAACCTAAAATGTTCCCAATCAATGGATTACTAAAAAGGGGATTAGTGAATCCGGATAGATTGGTACGTACGTTGCTTGCTCATTGGATGAGGATGATTGATCTCATGATCATTTGTGTGGAGACACTAAAGCAAGTATGTAGGTGCTTATTAGAGAATAAGTTCACTGAGCGTGACTCGCTAAGGAATACTTAATAGAGTTTTACTTGTCTGTCAATAGGAATTCCTATAGTGACAGTAGTACAAATGATCCTTAGACTTGAGATCATTATAGAATCTTATATATAATGAATTACAATTTGACTTATTCCTTATGACTCTTCGAGTATATCAAAGGGTATGCTTGGGTGTAATAAGTTATATATGAAGATAATGAATAATCAATAAAGAGTCTACCACTTCTAGTAAAAGAAGAGAAATGTCCTATGTGATTCGATAAATGACAACCCAGGAATCCTTGGCCAAGGTGGAATGAAATTAGAAAGTAGTTTCTAATTTGCATTCATTAGGAGTTGTGCATTTAGGAATCGAAGTACATATAATTAAATAAAATAAGACTTGACAGTAATTCCATGTCTTATATTTAATTGGGACATTGTATGGTGGAAGGATTGAATTGTACGGTAACTATTAACTCAAAGGTTCTTTTATGATTAATGTTGAAATCTATATTATCTGGAAAGTCGTTGATCGCTAGGGAGGCTTATCCCTATTGTAGAATAAATATTATTTATTTAAATAAATTAATCATTTAATTTATTTATTTAAATAATATTAGAATTGTTCTAATTGATTTATTCACAACCGGTTTAATATGGAGAACCTAAAGGGTCACACCATAAAAGGAAGAATAATTATTTAAGAAGTTAATGACATAATCGTAATAATATGTTAAGTATATTTAATTTAATCTATGGTGATAGAATAAATTAAATAGCTTAATATTTATTATTTAATATTTTAGAAATATTAAATATAAATTAATAAGAGGAGTCTTATTAATATTATTACAATTATTATTATTTTAATTTCTAAAAGAGTTTAGGAATTAATTTAATATAAGTACTCTTATTTATTCCTAATAGGATTAGGAGGAAAAATTAGTTAAATGAGTTTAATTAATTATCCCTAATAAGATTAGAGAGCCCATTTAATTAAAAGAGTTTTATTAAATAAATAATACCTTATTTTAATTACATAGGGTTACCTGATATCTTTATAAGAGGAGTCTTATATCAGATATGAGATATACGTAATTCCAATAGATGGAGAGTACGCCCCCTTTTTCTATAGAGATAGGAAAAACTAGGGTTTGAGCTAATACACCATTCTTCTTGAAAATTCTTCTTCCTTGGTGGATCACCTCTAGAGGCCATACACTTGGGTGGCTAACATTGATCAAAAGAAAGAATCTACCCGGAGATTCAAGGAGATTGCGGAGAAGTAGGAGGTGAACTCGTACCTGTAGAAGCTCGTATGTACAAGGGTATGATTCCATAACTTCTTGTTCTTCGTTTTAATTAATAATATGCATAAAGGATGATCCGGGTAATTGGTTTGTGAAAAATTTTAAAATCTGATTTTACTTTGCTTCCGCTAATTTTTGTAATTTGATTACTTCTTTGATTTTCACAAAACCTAACACTATGTCATGTAGTCTTTAATCTGCAACTTGAATCAGGGTTGGATCATGTCTAGATTGCATGATATGGGCAGTCAAACCTCGTTAACCGTTCACAGAAATCAAATTATGGGCAACCCAGAATTCCAGTAACCTCTTACAACATTTTTGTGGCTTCGGATCTTACTGATTTTTGTTATTTTGGCCATGTTGTTGTAATAGATTAGTAGAATGACATGTAGGCTACATAGTTATACATCTAGAACTCCCAGATCATACACTAAATCAAAGATAGGAAGGGTCAAAGTAGGGTTGGCCGGCTGTTCATGAAGATTTCTGGAAAACCCAAAAACCTTCATGTGCGATTTTTCTGTCATGGGTTGACTATCCTTAATCTGTCATTTGATTTGTTGATATGATGATCTAATGTTATAGACTTGTACCCTGACGTCTGATCTATAGCTTTGAACCTTTAGAATGTAATTACCAATCCCAGAATGCAAACCATAAGGATCTAAACCTAGCACCGTAGAATGTTCTTCATTTTTTGAAAAACCCATAAATGAAGAACATCGTTGTCAGATATTTTGGAGGCTTGAATCTCTTAATTGTGATATGTTCTAACCATGCCAATTATTTATGGTTGTGGTATTACATCCGTACTACAATTCTAACACCATTAGCTGCGTAGAAATCAACAAGAACACTGATTTAATTTTGGTCAAAGTAGGCACCCGGTAAACTGAGTTTAAAGTTCTGGATTTGGCCCAAGAACACCAATAGCGACGGATTTGTTGCTTAAAGCCCCTATAGTGATAGTTAATTTCTGAAATTAGTTATTTTATTAAATAAAAAAAATAGTTTTTAATTATTAAAAATATAAAATAAATTCCTAAAAATTATTTTAAGTCTAAAAATGAGTTTTTAATATATTTCATAAATATTTCATATTTTTGGAATATTAATGGTATTTAATTTATTTAATAATAATAATATTAAATAAATTGTTTAAAAATGATTTTAATACTTGAAAAATCATAAAAAATATATTATGGTATAAGAAAATATTTTAAGTTATTTTTAATGACCTTTAAGATTTTGTAATGAATTTCATTAATTAATTAAATATTAATAATAATTAATTTATTTAATAAACGTATTAAATAAATTATGAAAAAATAGAATTAATGATTTAAAAATCATTTAAAAATAATTTAAGTGTTATAAAAATATTTTAAGTTATAAAATATAACTTTTGATATTTTGACATGAAAAATATTAATATTTAATATTAATGGCAATTATCGGATAATAAATTTAATTGTTTAAAAATCATATAAATATGATTTTAAGGTATTAAAAATACTTTGATATATTATAAATATATTATAATATTATGTTATTATTTTCATTAATATTTAGTATTAAATAAATATTAATGATAAAGGAATTATATGGTATTTAATTCATTTCAATACGATATTAATGATTAAAAAATTATGATAAATGATAATTATCTAAAAATTATTACGAGCTTATGAAAAATATTTTAATTAATAATAAGATTATCTAAGATAATTGTTAAGTGTTTAGTCAGAGTTTAATTGAACTTAAACTCGATATTTATCCGACTAGGTTGTCGGGATGTCAAAATTATACCGAACTCGACTCAGACTGTAAAAGTTTGACTTGAGGTTAGGTCTTATGTTCTGTATAGACTGATAGGGTTATGTGTTAACGTGTTTAGGTTATTTTATAACTGTGATGATATTATTCTAATTTGTAGAATGATATTATTTATATTAGGTTTTCAGTCAAAGCTAAATAGATTGCGTAACGGTAAACATCAGAACATGAAAGTTTTTCTTAACTCAATCTCGAGTTATTTCATTCAAATATACTTATGGTAAATCATTACCGATTTTCATGTCTATGAATTGTTGAATAGCACTCAGTTCGTATTGCATGTATTCATCAAGTATGAAATGTTAATCACCTTCACTATCATTCGGTCCAGATATAATTGATATGTTCACTTTCAATGTTCGTTCAGGAATGATAGTTTGTTCATGCTTAGTTCACAATTATATTGTAGAACTTTAGACAGCTTATTGTTCAATTATTTCTATCATGGTATATCTTTAATTTATTGAACTTAAACTTGCTGGGCACATTTTTGTTGCTCACCCTTGCTATATCATGATTAACATTGTAGATTAAGACGAATACGTTCGGATACAGGAAGGGATAAAGCCGAGTTCAGCTTGGGATTAAACATGCAGCTAAATTAAAATTGTATAGTATGATAATAATGTTATATGATAGACAGGTTATGAATTGTGTATAAGTTAAGGTTACTCGACCTTGGGGAATAGTGTGTAAAATGTAATGTATAAACAATTTATGTTTATATCTTCCGCAATAATTGTTGCATGATGGAACCAAATTCGCGGTGATTTGGGACCCGAATTCGGGGCTCTCACAGTTGGTATCAAAGCTGTAGGTTATGAACCTTTGGTAGGAATACCTGAGACTAATAACCACAGTGATTAGGATAAGTACTAACTCAAATAGAGTTAGTGAGTCGATAAGATTTAAAGACGAATCTCGACGAGTTATAAAGATACGGAATTCCCTAACTCTGATAATAAAAGTGAATAGTAATGGTGAATAGATAGAGTCTAAAAGACTAAAAGTATTGTAGACACTCGAAATTTTCTTTTCCTGTTACTAACTATGCGGGAGGCCAAAAGCGTCTTTTTCACTCTAGAGGTAACCCTAGAGGACCACAACATCAATTTCAATCTCAGAGATAACCCTGAGAATATTCAGAGTCAACAGCATAACAATCTTAGAGATAACCCTGAGAAAAGACTACTACAACTGTGCGAACATCGGAGATAAACCTGGGAGGGGAAAAATGGTCATTTTGCCAACTCAACTTCACTTCAAATCAAATACACTCATTTCAACTTAAATTTCTTAAAAAGAAGTCCCACAAGAACCATATCTTAGCTTCAAAATGCAAACTACGCAAAACAGCTTACCGGATTGCCTGACAGAAACCCAAAAATGCTATTTTGGTCATGGACCCATCTTCCCATAATCAAAAAAAGGACAAATCCTATGTCATTGTGTAGCTCTCAGAAAGAGCTTTTCGGAATGGTATGACACGCTTCCATCGGACTCCCGAATTGAAAGTTATGAAGGACCGAGCGAACAACGCGTTGTCCGAGTGTACGTACTTCGACACGGCGGGACCTGCGGCACCCCCCTCTATAAATATGTGTCTTTGGGTGGCCTTATTTGGAAGAGAAATAGCGAGGAAACCCTATCCAATTTGCTTTGTGCACTCTATAAACTAAGTGCTTTTTCATTTCAAACACTTGTAAGCTCATATATAGCTACTTTTCACCGGCGGGAGTCGAGTGTTCATCCATTTCAAGTTATAGAAGTCTTCTTTGACAGCCCACTATAAGCCTTCTGACACACTTTAAAGCATTTCTCTTCATCTTTACACACACCGTTCTTCATGTTGAGAGTCGTGTCGCGTGTGTTTGCCCAGACTTCGGTCTGTGGCTTTTATTTTATTTGTATATATTATATTATATATACAAATGAGTAGGAAAATTTGGAGAAATCTAAGGATCGGCAGGAAGAGAAAGACAAAGCAGGCTCAGAGGAGACGTTCAAGAGTCTAGTACCACCAATTCACATTCAAGTTCCGTATTCGTAGAGATTAATTAAGAAAACGGAAGATAAACAGTTAAGCAACTTTTTGGAGGTATTCAAAAAGCTGCAGATTAACATACTGTTCGCCGAGGCATTGGAACAAATGCCCAGCTATGCCAAGTTTATGAAAGGTATATTGTCAAGGAAGAGAAGATTAGATGAGTTTGAGACAGTAGCCTTGACAGAGGAATGCAGTGCAATGCTTCAACAAAAATTACCTCCAAAGCTGAAGGTCCGAGCAGCTTCACAATTCCATGCACAATTGGAAAGATGAACTTCAGTAAGTGTTTATGTGATCTTGGGGCAAGTATAAATTTGATGCCCTTGTCAGTGTTTAACCAGTTGGGATTACCGGATCCAAAACCAACAAACATATCATTACAGTTAGCTGATAGATCGATCACGTATCCACGAGGAATCGTTGAAGATGTGTTGGTTAAGGTGGACAAGTTTATCTTTCCAGCTGACTTCATTATTCTAGACTACGAGGAGGACAAAAGTATACCGATCATACTAGGGAGACCATTCTTAGCTACAGGAAAAACACTGATAGATGTGCAGAAGGGGGAACTCACTATGCGTGTTCATGATTAAGAGGTAACCTTTAATTTCTTCAAAGCTATGAAGTTTCCAGCAGATGAAGAGGAATGTTTCTTGGTTGAGATGGTGGAACAGGTCATAAATGATGAAGTACAAAGTCGGGTGGCTGCTAAACCTTTGAAGAGGGTAATTGCTAAAAATTCAGATTTAGAGGACGAGGAACTTGATGAACTTATGCAATATCTGGATACCACTCCACAAGTCAGGAAATTTAGAATACCTATTGAGCCATTGAAAAAAGTAGGAGAAACCTCCGTAAAATTAAAACCATCTCTGGAGACACCTCCAGAACTTGAATTGAAACCACTTTCAGATCATCTCAGGTACGCATTTTTAAATACAGATTCTAAGCTACCTGTGATTATTTCTTCTGCATTAACATCTTTTCAGGAAGAAAAACTGCTAAGAGTACTCCGAGAGTTCAAATCAGCGATTGGATGGACCATAGCGGATATCAAAGGGATCAGCCCTTCATTTTGTATGCATAAAATCCTGTTGGAAGATAAAAGTAAACCATCGGTTGAGCAACAAAGGAGACTTAATCCGATAATGAAAGAAGTTGTTAAGAAAGAGGTGCTAAAATGGTTGGATGCAGGAATAATCTATCCTATCTCAGATAGCTCATGGGTGAGCCCAATGTATTGTGTACCGAAAAAGGGTGGTATGATAATAGTGACTAATGAGAACAACGAGTTGATTCCAACATGGACAGTGACAGGGTGGAGAGTTTTCATGGACTACCGCATGCTTAATAAGGCTACAAGGAAAGATCATTTTTCGCTACCATTCATTGATCAGATGTTGCACAGATTAGCAGGTCATGAGTACTATTGCCTACTGGATGGATATTCAGGCTATAATCAAATAATGATAGCTCTCGAAGACTAAGAAAAGATAACTTTCACATGTCCATACGACACATTTGCCTTTAGAAGGATGTCTTTTGGGTTGTGCAACGCTCCAGTCACTTTTCAGAGATGCATGAGGGCTATCTTTTCAGATATGGTAGAGCAGAATGTGGAAGTATTTATGGATGACTTCTCAGTTTTTGGAGACTCGTTTGATCTATGCCTCGAGAATTTGGTGATGATGTTGAAGCGATGTGTTGAAATAAATCTGGTATTAAACTGGGAAAAATGCCATTTTATAGTACAGGAAGGACTCATACTTGGACACAAAGTATCGAAAAAGGGACTCGAGGTAGATAGAGCAAAGTTAGAAACTATAGAGAAATTGTTACCACATACTTCAGTAAAAGGTGTTCGCAGCTTTTTGGGCCATGCAGGTTTCTACCGTAGATTTATCAAAGACTTCTCCAAGATAACTAAACCATTATGCAGTTTATTGGAGAAGGATGCACATTTTACCTTCGATGAGGCTTGCTTGACAGCATTTGAGCATCTGATAGGGAAATTAACGTCATCACCAATTATTACTGCTCCAGATTGGGAATTGCCATTTGAGCTGATGTGTGAGGCTAGTGATTACGCCGTAGGAGCTGCTTTGGGACAAAAGAAAGAGAAGATGTTTCATGTGATTTACTATGCCAGCAAGACCCTTACAGACGCACAGTTGAACTACACCACCACGGAGAAAGAATTGTTAGCAGTAGTGTACGCCTTTGATAAATTTCGAGCTTATTTGATCGGCACAAAGCTGATAGTGTATACGGATCACACTGCTACTCGACATTTAGTGGCGAAAAAGGATTTAAAGCCTCGATTAATTCGATGGATTTTACTACTGTAGGAATTTGATTTGGAAATCAAGGACAGAAAGGGCACTGAAAACCAAGTGGCGGACCACTTATCTCGACTCGAGAATTCGAAAAGGGAAACAAATGACAAGGTGTTAATTAATGAATCTTTTCCAGATGAACAGTTGTTTGTGGTGAAAGGGGAAGTACCATGGTTTGCAGATTATGCGAACTATTTGGTAAGTAAAATGCTACCTTCCGAGTTGGTGGGCTATCAAAAGAAGAAATTTCTGCATGATGTCAAATGGTACATATGGGATGAGCCTTATTTGTTCAAACATTGCTCTGATCAAGTTATACGAAGGTGTGTTCCATATAGCGAGATCGAAGGAATTTTGAAAGATTATCACTCTACTGTGTATAGTGGACACTACGCTGGTGAAAGAACAGCGGCGAGAATACTACAAGCGAGATTCTACTGGCCGATAATTTTTAAGGATGCTTACAATTTTGTCCAGCGATGTGATAGATGTCAACGAGTGGGGAACATCTCTAAAAGGAATGAAATGCCATTGAACACAATCGTAGAAGTCGAAATTTTTGATGTATGGGGAATTGATTTCATGGGGCCTTTCGTTTCTTCTTGCGGTAATCTCTACATTCTGCTTGCTATTGATTATGTCTCGAAATGGGTAGAAGTGGCAGCTCTTCCAACAAATGATGCTAAGGTTGCCCTCGAATTTTTACATAGAAGTATCTTCACGAGGTTTGGGACTCCAAGGGCCATCATCAGTGACGAAGGCTGTCACTTTTGCAACATGCAGTTTACAGCTTTGTTGGCTAGATATGGGGTGAAGCATCGCATCGCTACAACATATCACCCACAAATGAATGGCCAAGCTGAAGTGTCAAATCGAGAAGTCAAGAAAATTCTGGAGAAAGTTGTAAATCCCACAAGGAAGGACTGGTCATTGAAGCTAGATGATGCATTATAGGCTTATAGGACAGCATATAAAACACCATTAGGCATGTCACCTTTTTAGCTCGTATATGGAAAAGCCTGCCACCTTCCCATGGAGCTAGAGTATAAAGCATATTGGGCCATTCGAAAGCTAAATATTGATTTGACAGCTGTTGGGGAGAAACGCCTATA
This sequence comes from Panax notoginseng, assembly GCA_016801055.1. NCBI lineage: Eukaryota > Viridiplantae > Streptophyta > Magnoliopsida > Apiales > Araliaceae > Panax > Panax notoginseng. The sequence continues at coordinate 58,010,590 of CM029015.1, forward strand.
CCAACTCAATGAGTTGGATAAATTCAGACTGCAGGCATACGAGAATTCGAAGCTCTATAAGGAGAAAGTGAAAAAATGGCATGATCAAAAAATCATTGAGAGAGTATTTGAACCAGGACAAAGGGTGTTGCTCTATATTTCCAGACTTAAACTTTTTCCTGGAAAGCTGAAATCGAGGTGGTCAGGACCATTCATAGTGAAAACTATTTTTCCGCATGGTGCAGTCAAAATATTCGATACGCCGCCCGACAAGCCTTTTAAGGTGAATGGTCAGCGCTTAAAACATTACTACGGTGGTGAGGTAGACTGACAGAAAGTCACCTCAATTCTTTCTTCAATATGAACATCAGAGATAGTCAAGCTAGTTGACTATAACTTAGCGCTGGATGGGAGGCAACCTATTATTTTTCTTGTCTAAAAATCTCTCTTTCACTCTTTGTATATTTCGTTGAGTTATTTCTTCCTAAGTTAAAACAATCATATAATAGCTGATAGAATAGGGGAGCGTGTACCTGCATTGCAGAAATTGATATGTGTGGTAAACTCTGTTTTGATGATGTCTCCTGATGAATTGCAGGTGCAATGGATAGCACACATTTGGAACCGCAACACCATATCCACTACCAGATTCACCACTCGAGGAGGGTGGTCAAGCTGATCAGTAGGGGAGTTTTCTTGTACCCTTTACCTTCATTCAATGAGGACATTGAATACTTTAAGTTTGGGGGTATTGGGGGTACTTGCATAGTAGTATAGATTCATTAGTTTAATTTTGCATGATTATGTGTTAGATAAAATTTTGCATAAAATTTTTAATTTTTATTCATTATTGATCGTGTTAGTATGTTTTACTTTCATGCCTCACACAAATTCTTGCTTAATAATAGAAAATTTTCCCTAGCCAATGATGATAGTGAATTGTGAAAGATTTTAGAATATTTGTGATAGCATGAGTTGTGATATAATGTTTTACACGAGGAGAGTCATGTTGTTGTTTAAATGCTTTCGATATGCACGAATATTTTCACAAGCACTTGTAGGTTTAAGAGGCGTGTGTTGCAATGCTTAATAGAACATGTAGTTTTAAGAAGAGAAATATGTGGAATATGTATATAGACTGGGAACATTGACACTCAAACTGTGGGAACACCTGGGCTTGCCTGAATTGGGACGAGATGGAGTGTAAAACGCACTCGTTTAAATGAAAATGGGAAGTGAGATGGAGCGTAAAACGCACTCGCTTTATAAAAAAAAAGAGAAGAAGAAAAAGAGAAAAAGAAAAGAAAAATGGCAATAAACACCGCGGGAAAGTGCAAAAACTCCCTCGTGAGTAGAAATAAAGCATTGAGCCCAGTGTTGAACCTTAGTTGGCGTTAATATGCCGAAACAGTCTATGTTGCATGAGTATGCATGAGTCTTGATTTAGACTATAATTTCTGTTTGGAGCAATATAGCATATGTATTCTTTGCTTAGATCAAGTTTTGGTGAACACTATATACACACACACACAACATCTCTATAGCATTCATGAATTATCTGAATGTATGATGTTATGTCTATAGTTTGTGTTGAAATTGTGTTCCTGGATCTGGATAATTCATTGAGGTAATTTGGGCTGAAATTCTGTGATGGCTACGATTGTGTGAGGCTAGTTTGCATCATAAAGTAGTTGCATAGTTTAGTAGTTGTATTTTCATTATTCATTAGTATGTATTTCTTGAGGGCAAGCAACAGTTTAAGTTTGGAGGTGTTTGATAAGTGGTATTTTTACCTACTTATTGAATACCAATCCGTGTGAATTGTGCCCATCTCAAGTACATTTTATTGTGTTTTTGTTGTATTTCACGTTATTTTGTATTGCATTTATTTAAAACTCCTTTTGGTGAATAAGTGCAGGAATTGGCTTAATTTTGATGGTATTAGAGGCACACGCTAATGGATGCGTGAAGGCGAGTCACAACGCAAGGATGAGCATGGCATGGAGGGACAATGAAGCATGGAGACCAAGCAAGCAAGAGAATCAAGCATGAATGAACAAGCAGTAGCAGCAACATTACAAAACCAGAACCAGAAACTATAGAGTACAAGCCGCGCGGCCGCGCGGCGGGTCAAGCTTAGACTCGCGCGCCCGCGCGAGTACCTGGCTAACCAATGAGAACCTACTGCAAGTTGAGCGACCGCGAGGGAAGAGACGCGCGCCCACGAGATAGAAGACGCTTGCCCGCGTGAGAGGCCGGTTGGACTGGACGTACACACTACAAGTCTCGCGCCCGCGAGACTGAGAAGCTATAGAGGCGCGCGGCCGAGCGCGATGCTGATGCTGTAATTCTGTTTTATTTTTAATTCTTAATTAAATGATGTGTAATTGGTTTTTAAACAAGTCTGACTAGTGTCAGATGGAGACTTGATAACTTTTACGTATTTTTCATTGAAAAAACTAGGGTTTACACCTTGGGAGAGATTCCAACGTAGAACGAAGCCAAAACGTCTACTTCTCCAATTCTCTTGGGATTCTCTGTCATTGTGGTTTTTTATTATTGTCTATTGGATTTCTATGAGGATTTAATAGTTGATCATTGGTTTTTATTCAGCGATTGGGTTTGATCGTTATATCTTTCTTACTTCAATTGTTAGCTTATTGATCATGGTTAGCGTTGATCCCATAATGGCTTTTGGTTCAGTCATGAACTAAACTCCATTTTGGGATTTTAACGAATTTTAATATGTAGTTTGGTTGCACACTTAAATGCTAGAGTTGTTTTGCATATCATATGGGATATCTGTCATGATTGTTTTACATGTATGAATAATTGATCACCATTCGTCTCAGTATTTGTATGAAATTGACAATGAACATGCAAATATGGATTGTAATCATGATATCATGTGAATATGGGGCTGTTGTATATGGCTTGCGTATTTTGTGAACCAGATAGACATATAATGTTTCACCGTATAAGCTAGAGTAAGGGCTTATGCTTAAAATCAATATAATTGCAATGTCACATAGACATATAGTGATGTTGGTTGTATTGGTGATTATGTGACACCCCCAAATCCTGGTACTTCATTTCCTCAAGATTTGGTGTTCACGTAATCAAAACATTCATTACTAACTACCCAATTGATAAAATTGAATAAATAAAACCTGCCCATACAGGATTAAACTTAAATAAAAATCTTCCAGGTTATCTAACCTTTACAAACATTCATTCATGCGGAAATTAAATTAATACAAACTTCTTTACAATCTTTAAACAAAGTCTAAAAATAAACTGTTCAATCTATTACAGGTCTTCAGCATTGTTTCATCTTTCCTTTCCCTTTACTGGTGCTAGGTACATCACCAGTTTCAACCTTAGCTGTAAGAAATTTTACAGGCAAGATGAGCAAACAAGGCCCACTTGAAATAACAATAAGTAAATCAGTTAACTTTACATCATGTATCAACATTAGGTTTAATAGAACTGAACAATAAATTCTATTACTTTTTAAAAACTTTAATCAATTACTGAGGGTCTAATGACCACGAATCATGTCCACAGTTATAAGTAATTTTTCAATTTAAACTTTAACAGTCATAAGACTATAGGGACTCCACGTACATAGGGGGATCAACCCTTCGTACAATGTATTGTGCACAATCATTTCAACGCTAAGCGTAACCTCTTATAAAAGAGTTGTTCTTCTCAGTATTTAGAATACAAGTCCGTACCAAAGTGAGTTTGGTTTGGATACATCATGGGGTAATTTAGAATTTCAACGGTAATCAACTAAGGGTTAGTTGATTACAAACAACATAACTGTATACTATGGAATAATCATAGTTGAATTGATATTTATAAACTAACATCATGCTTTAAGAATAATTTAATAGCATAATCATAGAATAATCATAACATGCATCCTCATAAACCAATAGATACACGAGCTTAATCAACAATAAACAATCTAACTCTACGAAAGTGTAAAGTTAGCAATTTGTACAATTGAAATGGAATTAAAGCGATAATGTGTTTAACGAATTCAAACTTGCACAATGAAGTTTTGAGTTAGAGAACTTGCATAAGTATAACATAACAGTGAAAAGTAACCTTGCTGAATAATAAAGTAGAAAAGGTTAGGGAACTTGCCTCGCGTGTAGGTTAAACAATTACTATTCCCGTTCACCCCAAGTCCTACACATACCATATGCATTGACAATACACATTAGTTACACTAACATTACCTTTATGAGTTCCTTTATTACTCTTAGTATAGCTACTAACTAAGTTTAAGTTTAAACAACATCACATCTTTCATGAACATTACTTTTTAGCTTTATTACAACTACTTAAATGATCATGTCATTGCACCACGTGTACATTAACAACTTAATACAACATCCTAATACATGTCCAACATATTATCATTAAGTTATACTAATACCCAAAGGGTTGCACTTGCATTCGTGCATCCCGACGCCCTCCGATTGGCTCCAAATACACAACAGTGGTAAAGATGACCATTTTGACTACTGTTACAGACCTCATATTAAAAAACTTAAAGAATGAAAGTTGTAGGTCTACTCGTCCTCTTTCTGAATCATCTTGAATTACCTAAATCGAAGTTCGTATGAAAAGGTTATGGCCATTTTACTACAGGAGGTCAAAACTGCCCAACTAGGCCACTTTTCCGGCGCCGGGGCGCGGAACAGTGGCGCTGGGGCGCGAGCATCGGCGCTGGGGCGCGAGCACCGGCGCTGGGGCGCGAGCTACGGCCCATTTTGGCGCTGGGGCGCGAAAATTGGCGCCAGGGCGCGAAAATTGGCGCTGGGGCGTGAATTTTGACGCTGGGGCGCCGAAACTCACAGAAACCAACCACGAACAACTAAATTTTATGTCTATAACTTCAATTCCAACACTAATTGACATGAATAACTAATGCAAATTACACATAAACTTCACCGAGCATACAAATACTAAATTAACACAACTTAAACCATAATTTTAGAAAATTAAATACTACAATAACATATTTTAAAACCCAAAACTCCATTTTTGATATTTTTCATAAAAATCAACACTGTGATTTTGTTATTCAACCAAAACAGAAATTCCAAAGTATCATAATTATGTTTTTACATACTCTATCAATTCTAACAATCAATTTATCCATTTAACAATAATTAAAACCTTAATTTCTATTTTAAAATAGCCATATTCATACATATTGTCATATGAACACTCTGTAATATATTTTCTTCCATAAAACACATATATGCATGAACTAATTTCTCTATAATCATATATAGGTTCATAGAACAACCATATAATCAATAATCATGCCAAACTATAACATAACATCACTTTATAAAAATCACAGAGAACTTTTTAGGAGAAGAAAACTTTTAGAGCTTACAAAAGAAAAGATGACCTACCTTGGATTATGAAGAAGATGATACTCTACTCTTTGATTATCAAGCCTTTTCTCCAAAACCTGAAAAACAACTCTCAATTCTCCCAAAATCCTCTCAAACCTTTCTCTGTGTTCTTCTTCTTCTCTATTTTCCTTCTTCTGAACTCTTTTCTCTCTCTAACATACGTACTAAAAAATATAACGTATATAATTATAATTATAATAATTGTATATTATAAATATAAGATATATAACTGACATCAGTTAAAGGTTTTGAAAATCAAAAGCCATAAGGCTTGTTTGGTTAGTCTAAATAAAATAACTCATTAATCTTTATGCCTTGTTTGGTAAAACTCAATTAGATAAAGAGTTATTATGCCATAAGACATGTTTGGTAAAACCACATTAAACTCTTTTAATTTATTTTGGTAACTCCTATATAGCGAGGTTATTAGTCACACCTTTATTAAATTAATAAATCAATTAAACGTTAATCTATTAAATTACTTTAATACATAAACAATTATAATTCTTTTTACAATTATAATTTCATTTAATCAACTAATATTTCAAACTACAATTTCTCATTTAAATATTATTATTTATTTAAAATCATTATAAGCTCTCTAGCTTATTAAATTAAACTCCATTATTATAAAATCTCATAATAATTAATTTATTTAGCTCCTTAATTATTTACTCAACAAATAATTAATTAAATCACATCAACTCAAATTGTCATATAATTCAATAAATATTTAATATTGCCAATAAATATTTAATATATAATATTTAATTATTTATTCAACAAATAATTAAATAAACCACACCACTCAAATTGAACAATTATTTATTCAACAATAACATATCCAATAAATATTTATATAAACCAATAAATATTTATAAGTTACATTTAAAAAAATATGGAATGTTACATCATTCCCCTCTTAAAAGGATTCTGTCCTCAGAATCACAACTCAAACAACACATTCGCTACATTCTTCCCTACTTACAAAGATTCTGTCCTCAGAATCGCAGACACAGATTAAACAAATAACTCAGGGTATTCTTTCAACATTTCCTCTTCGAGTTCCCACGTTGCTTCTTCAGCGTTGTGGTTCCTCCAAATCACCTTCACAGAAGGTATCACTTTATTCCTGAGCACTTGTTCTTTCATGTCGACTATCTGGATAGGAATCTCTTCATAAGACAAATCTTTCTCGAACTGCAACGGTTCGTACTCGATTACGTGCTTGTAATCGGGTTTATATGGTCGTAACACCGAAATATGAAAAATATTATGAATGTTTTCCAACTCTGGAGGTAGAGCTACCTCATAAGCCACTTCTCCCACTCTTCGCAGCACTTCAAAGGGTCCAATAAACCTCGGGCTTAGTTTTCCCTTTTTACCGAAACGAATTTTCCCCTTCCAAGGAGAAACTTTTAGGAATACATAGCTTCCTTCGTCAAATGTACGATCTTACCTGTGTTGATCAGCATACTTTTTCTGTCGGTCTTGAGCTGCTACCAATCTTGCCCTGATGAGTTTGATAACTTCAGCAGTTTGTTGTACTAGTTCTGGTCCTAACAGTTGGCGTTCACCAACATCATCCCAGTACAGTGGAGTTCTGCACTTTCTGCCGTATAACGCTTCGTAAGGCGGCATGCCGATGCTTGCGTGATAACTATTATTATAGGCAAATTCCACCAACGGTAATTGCTCTTCCCAGCTTCCTTTGAAATCCATGACGCATGCTCTCAACATATCTTCTAATGTCTGGATCGTTCGTTCGCTTTGGCCATCTGTTTGCGGATGATATGCCGTACTCATCCGTAACTGTGTTCCCATACATTCTTGTAGTCTCTTCCAGAAGTTTGATGTGAACCTCGGATCTCTGTCTGACACAATTGACACTGGAACTCCATGTCTTGCAACGATCTCTTTAATATATAGTTTTGCCAGCTGATCAAGATTGAATCTAATCTTTATTGGCAAAAAGTGTGCAGATTTTGTCAGTCTGTCTACTATTACCCAAATTGCATCGTATCCTTTCTGAGTAGTTGGAAGACCCACCACAAAATCCATCGTGATATGTTCCCACTTCCATTCCGGTATTTCCAACGGTTGAAGTAATCCGCTGGGTCTTTGATGTTCGGCTTTTACTCTTTGACATGTCAAACATTTAGCCACGCATTCTGCGACATCCCTTTTCATATTCGGCCACCAAAAATGTGGGCGCAAATCTTGATACATTTTCGTGCTCCCTGGATGAATTGAATATTTTGAGCTATGAGCTTCGATCAAAATTTCTTCTTTCAGTTCTGGTGCTGCTGGAACCCAGATCCTTCCCTCAAACCGTAGTAACCCTTCGGTGTCGATCTTGTATTTCACATCACCGCCTTCAATCAAATTCTCTTTGATTTTCGCACACTCTTCGTCTTGTAGTTGGGCACTCTTCACTTTGTCCATTAAAGTTGGACCAGCTTCTATCTGAAATAATTGTTCGTCAGATTCCTTTGGAAATTTGATCTCCAACTCCAGTTTTGTCATTGCTGAAATGAGCTCCTCCCGAGTTGTTATCAGCATTAATTTTTCCCAACCTTTCCTGCTTAAAGCATCTGCAACCACATTCGCTTTGCCCGGATGATAAAAGATCTCACAATCATAATCCTTTATCAATTCCATCCATCTCCTCTGATGCATGTTCAGGTCCTTCTGATTGAAAATATACTTCAGACTTTTGTGGTCTGTGTAGATCTCACATTTCTCTCCATAGAGATAATGTCTCCATATCTTGAGAGCAAATACCACTGCAGCCAATTCTAAATCATGAGTCAGGTAACCTTTCTCGTAAGCCTTCAGTTGTCTTGATGCATAGGCAATAACTTTGCCGTTCTGCATAAGAACACAACCCAATCCTTTGTGTGAGGCATCACTATACACCACAAAATTTCCTGTATTATCTGGCAGGGTTAACACAGGTGCCATACTTAGCTTCTTCTTCAAATCTTGGAAGCTCTCTTCACATTTCTCCGTCCACACGAATTTCACAGCTTTTCGTGTCAAATTTGTTAACGGAGTGGCGATCTTAGAAAAATCTTGTATAAATATTCTATAATAACCGGTCAGCCCCAAGAAACTCCTCACCTCCGAAGGTATTCTTGGTTGTTCCCAATTGATTACAGCTTCCACTTTCGATGGATCTACTGAAATCCCATCTTTGTCAATCACATGACCAAAAAATTGTACACGATCGAGCCAAAATTCGCATTTAGAGAATTTCACGTACAGTTTTTCCTTTCTTAGTATCTCCAATGTCAAACGTAAGTGTTCCACGTGTTCTTCTTGAGTTTTGGAATACACTAGAATGTCGTCGATGAATACCACTACAAACTTGTCTAAGAATGGTTTAAACACCCTGTTCATCAAATCCATGAACGCAGCAGGTGCATTGGTTAAACCAAAAGACATCACCAGAAACTCGTAATGTCCGTACCGAGTTCTGAATTCCGTTCTAGGTATATCCTCCTTTCTTACCTTTAATTGGTGATACCCACTTCTCAAATCTATTTTCGAGAAGTATTTAGCACCCTTCAACTGATCAAACAAGTCATCTATTCTAGGTAACAGATACCTATTCTTAATAGTGACCTTGTTTAACTCCCTATAATCAATGCAAAGACGCATTGATCCGTCCTTCTTCTTCACAAATAATACCGGCGCTCCCCACGGTGACACGCTTGGTTGAATATACTTCTTGTCCAGTAGTTCTTGCAGTTGCACCATGAGTTCCTTCATTTCTACCGGAGCCATTCTGTACGGGGCCTTCGATATAGGTGTTGTTCCCGGCACTAAATCGATTACGAACTCAATTTCTCGGTCAGGCGGAAGTCCTGGCAAATCCTCTGGAAACACGTCTTCGAATTCTCTCACTACCGGTATTTCTTCTAATTTCACACCTTTCTTCTGAGTATCGACTATGTAAGCTAAATAGCCCACACAACCTTGACTCAACAACTTCTTGGCCTGCATAGTCGTCAGACATTTCATTTGTCTAGGCGACTTGCTACCATAAAATACTACCTTTGACGGAGTCATAAGGTTTACACACTTCTTTTGGCAGTCAATTACCGCTCCGTAATTGAATAACCAATCCATTCCCAAAATTACATCAAATTCCCCGAGTCTAATCGAAATCAAATCTACCAACAAGATATTCTCCTTAATGTTCACCCTACAGTTCTTGTAAACGAACCTAACAGGGATTATTTCCTTATTCGCAATTTCTATGTTCAAAGGAAAATTCAGTTCTTCTCTAGGCAATTCTAACCTCTTAGCAAATTCATCAGATATAAACGAGCAAGTAGCACCCGAATCAAATAATACATATGCATCAATATCACTGATTGGGATAATACCTAACACCACATCCTTTGATTGCACAACATCTTGCACAGTCATATTGAAGGTTCTGGCTGTGGTTTTGTTTGATGCTGCAGGTCCTGTAATGGCCCATGTACTTCCATTGTTACCTCCGTTGCTTCTGGTTGTCCCTCCCTCCTTCTTCTTAGGGCATTCACGAGCAAAATGATCCTTGGATCCGCACGTGAAGCACGCCTTCTTCTTTGGTTGAGTGCAATTTGGGGCGATGTGACCCTCCTGGCCACAATTGTAGCAAACTCGTTTCCCCATCAAGCACGCACCCTTATGAAATTTCCCGCATGTCGCACATGCTTCAAACTTTTTGTTTTGCTGATTACCCTGCTGGTTTCCAGCTCCCCCGTTCCCATTCCACTTCCTCTTCAAGCTGTTGTTGTTGCTGTTGTTGTTGTTATTTCCACTGCTTCCACCTCCATTCTTCATTTCATTCTCATTCTTCTTCTTCTTTTGTTCCTGGTTGAATTTGGTCACCGCCTCTCCTCCACCTTCAGCGAGTATTGCTTTCTCCATTACTGCTGCAATTGTCTTCAACTGGAACAAGGAAACCCTACTGTACAGCCAGGGCTTCAGTCCCTGTTCAAACCTCTTCGCTTTGCGTTCATCTGTGCTAACCTGATATGGCGCAAACCTCGCCAACTCGTTGAATTTTGCGGCATACTCGGATACCGTCATCGTCCCTTGCTTCAGCTCCAGAAACTGTACTTCCAGTTGACTCTTTGAACTCTCCGGGAAATAGGTCTCGAAGAACAGTTCCTTGAACCTATCCCAGTTCATCACTCCTTGCCCTTCCCGAGTTTTACTAGCTTGCCACCAATAACTAGCTTCTGCTTTCAACATGAAAGTTGCGAAAGCAGTCTTCTGCTCATCCCCTACCCTAGCGACATCGAACACCTTCTCTATTTCCATAATCCAGGTTCGTGCCTCGACCGGATTCATTGACCCACGAAATTCAGGTGGTCCGACCGCCTTAAACTCCTTAAACGTTGTGCCTTGGTTTTGAGGTTGATTCTGCAACGCTCCTGTCAATAGTGCCACTAGTTGTTGAACGGGATTCGCATCAACATTGTCGTTAGCTTCTTCGGTGGTTCTCTGTCGTGTTGGTTGACGTCTGGGAGGCATTTTCTGTTAAAGAAAACATCTATTAGACCATTACTCAACTTCTTTACGTATTTCTAATTAATTTGCCTCAACAAAGAAATAATCACATAGCACATAACACTTTGAATAAAATAATAACTTTTATTTATTCATAACTTTTGAAAACATAACACAATAGCATCTCTGCTATCTACATTACTTTCCTGAACTACAAAAGTTTCAGGGCAACATCATCATTCTCATATCCCATGGTTACTCAACACTAGGGATTTACACATTATTTAACACTTATTATTTGCAAAACAGACAAATTTCCTACGATGATCTATTAAGATAATCAGTCGCCTTTTGACGCTCTTCTTCCATAACACGGAACATGGTTCAGCGATCTAACACGTATGATGGCAGAGTCTCGAACTGAATTGGATAACCCATGACCCGATCTTGAGCTCGATTGATCACGGTATTGAATACTTTATCCATCTCTTCCATCTTCATCCTCTTTGCTTGTGCATCCCTTACTGCTCTTCCAGTTCGTTGATAAGCTTCCTCGTATGCGTCTTCAGCTCTCGCCCTCTTGGTAGCTTCTTCATTCAGCTTTTTCTTCAGTTCCACGACCGTCTCGATCAGTTGTTCCTTTTCTCCTTCAGTCTGCATCAGCTTCTCCTCGGCGTTTGTCAGTCGTTCATCACGATCCTGGATCTCGCCGTCTTTTTGTGTAATTGTAGTCTGTTGTTCAGCTACTATCTCCTGTAACTCCTCAACTATATCCTGAAGTTCCACGTTACGGTCATGCACCTCATCGTATACACGTCCAGCAATCGAGTTGAGCGGAATCCTTTCCTCCTCATCCTCATCATCCTCATCCTCCTGTGGTAACTCCACGGGATCCTCCTCATCCGTCTCCACATCATCATCCTCATCTTCAACCACTGTGACCAACGGGGCTGACTCCCGTGGCAGTAGTTGTTCCCAAACTATCTGAATGTCGCGAGGCTCCTCCTCTATAGGCATTTGAGGTCCCTCCTCCCTAGTCTGACTAGATTCTCCGACATTAATCATCCTGACAACAAAATTTTAAAGTTTTAGTTATTAATCATTCTACTCGACACTCGCGAGCACATAAGTTATAAACACATAAGCACATAAGTGTTTTATTACTTCTTTCTTAAAACTCGATAAGAGTTAACTCCACTATCTTTTCAAAAGGTTACTTCCTAAGGCTTTTTCCCCCACCTAAGGTTCATAACCTAAAGCTCTGATACCAACCTGTGACACCCCCAAATCCTGGTACTTCATTTCCTCAAGATTTGGTGTTCACGTAATCAAAACATTCATTACTAACTACCCAATTGATAAAATTGAATAAATAAAAGCTGCCCATATAGGATTAAACTTAAATAAAAATCTCCCAGGTTATCTAACCTTTACAAACATTCATTCATGCGGAAATTAAATTAATACAAACTTCTTTACAATCTTTAAACAAAGTCTAAAAATAAACTGTTCAATCTAGTACAGGTCTTCAGCATTGTTTCATCTTTCCTTTCCCTTTACTGGTGCTAGGTACATCACCAGTTTCAACCTTAGCTGTAAGAAATTTTACAGGCAAGAGTGATCAAACAAGGCCCACTTGAAATAACAATAAGTAAATCAGTTAACTTTACATCATGTATCAACATTAGGTTTAATAGAACTGAACAATAAATTCTATTACTTTTTAAAAACTTTAATCAATTACTGAGGGTCTAATGACCACGAATCATGTCCACAGTTATAAGTAATTTTTTAACTTAAACTTTAACAGTCATAAGACTATAGGGACTCCACGTACTTAGGGGGATCAACCCTTCGTACAATGTATTGTGCACAATCATTTCAACACTAAGCGTAACCTCTTATAAAAGAGTTGTTCTTCTCAGTATTTAGAATACAAGTCCGTACCAAAGTGAGTTTGGTTTGGATACATCATGGGGTAATTTAGAATTTCAACGGTAATCAACTAAGGGTTAGTTGATTACAAACAACATAACTGTATACTATGGAATAATCATAGTTGAATTGATATTTATAAACTAACATCATGCTTTAAGAATAATTTAATAGCATAATCATAGAATAATCATAACATGCATCCTCATAAACCAATAGATACACGAGCTTAATCAACAATAAACAATCTAACTCTACGAAAGTGTAAAGTTAGCAATTTGTACAATTGAAATGGAATTAAAGCGATAATGTGTTTAACGAATTCAAACTTGCACAATGAAGTTTTGAGTTAGAGAACTTGCATAAGTATAACATAACAGTGAAAAGTAACCTTGCTGAATAATAAAGTAGAAAAGGTTAGGGAACTTGCCTCGCGTGTAGGTTAAACAATTACTATTCCCGTTCACCCCAAGTCCTACACATACCATATGCATTGACAATACACATTAGTTACACTAACATTACCTTTATGAGTTCCTTTATTACTCTTAGTATAGCTACTAACTAAGTTTAAGTTTAAACAACATCACATCTTTCATGAACATTACTTTTTAACTTTATTACAACTACTTAAATGATCATGTCATTGCACCACGTGTACATTAACAACTTAATACAACATCCTAATACATGTCCAACATATTATCATTAAGTTATACTAATACCCAAAGGGTTGCACTTGCATTCGTGCATCCCGACGCCCTCCGATTGGCTCCAAATACACAACAGTGGTAAAGATGACCATTTTGACTACTGTTACAGACCTCAAATTATAAACCTTAAGAAAGAATGAAAGTTGTAGGTCTACTCGTCCTCTTTCCGAATCATCTTGAATTACCTAAATCGGAGTTCGTATGAAAACGTTATGGCCATTTTACTACAGGAGGTCAAAACTGCCCAACTAGGCCACTTTTCCGGCGCCGGGGCGCGGAACAGTGGCGCTGGGGCGCGAGCATCGGCGCTGGGGCGCGAGCACCGGCGCTGGGGCGCGAGCTAGGACCCATTTTGGCGCTGGGGCGCGAAAATTGGCGCCAGGGCGCGAAAATTGGCGCTGGGGCGTGAATTTTGACGCTGGGGCGCCGAAACTCACAGAAACCAACCACGAACAACTAAATTTTATGTCTATAACTTCAATTCCAACACTAATTGACATGAATAACTAATGCAGATTACACATAAACTTCACCGAGCATACAAATACTAAATTAACACAACTTAAACCATAATTTTAGAAAATTAAATACTAGAATAACATATTTTAAAACCCAAAACTCCATTTTTGATATTTTTCATAAAAATCAACACTGTGATTTTGTTATTCAACCAAAACAGAAATTCCAAAGTATCATAATTATATTTTTACATACTCTATCAATTCTAACAATCAATTTATCCATTTAACAACAATTAAAACCTTAATTTCTATTTTAAAATAGCCATATTCATACATATTGTCATATGAACACTCTGTAATATATTTTCTTCCACAAAACACATATATGCATGAACTAATTTCTCTATAATCATATATAGGTTCATAGAACAACCATATAATCAATAATCATGCCAAACTATAACATAACATCACTTTATAAAAATCACAGAGAACATTTTAGGAGAAGAAAACTTTTAGAGCTTACAAAAGAAAAGATGGCCTACCTTGGATTATGAAGAAGATGATACTCTACTCTTTGATTATCAAGCCTTTTCTCCAAAACCTGAAAAATAACTCTCAATTCTCTCAAAATCCTCTCAAACCTTTCTCTGTGTTCTTCTTCTTCTCTATTTTCCTTCTTCTGAACTCTTTTCTCTCTCTAACATACGTACTAAAAAATATAACGTATATAATTATAATTATAATAATTGTATATTATAAATATAAGATATATAACTGACATCAGTTAAAGGTTTTGAAAATCAAAAGCCATAAGACTTGTTTGGTTAGTCTAAATAAAATAACTCATTAATCTTTATGCCTTGTTTGGTAAAACTCAATTAGATAAAGAGTTATTATGCCATAAGACATGTTTGGTAAAACCACATTAAACTCTTTTAATTTATTTTGGTAACTCCTATATAGCGAGGTTATTAGTCACACCTTTATTAAATTAATAAATCAATTAAACGTTAATCTATTAAATTACTTTAATACATAAACAATTATAATTCTTTTTACAATTATAATTTCATTTAATCAACTAATATTTCAAACTACAATTTCTCATTTAAATATTATTATTTATTTAAAATCATTATAAGCTCTCTAGCTTATTAAATTAAACTCCATTATTATAAAATCTCATAATAATTAATTTATTTAGCTCCTTAATTATTTACTCAACAAATAATTAATTAAATCACATCAACTCAAATTGCCATATAATTCAATAAATATTTAATATTGCCAATAAATATTTAATATATAATATTTAATTATTTATTCAACAAATAATTAAATAAACCACACCACTCAAATTGAACAATTATTTATTCAACAATAACATATCCAATAAATATTTATATAAACCAATAAATATTTATAAGTTACATTTAAAAAAATATGGAATGTTACAGATTACATGGAGTCTAACATCTGTAGATGTTGTGTAAGTAGGTTATAGTGCGTTGAAAAATGGTTATAACTCTATTCGTGCTCTTGGCTATTTTCCTATGATATGTGAACACGTCTTGCATGATCGTGGCGATTAGATGAAATATTAAATGAAGTTAGGGTCCCATTATTTCTAGATTATATTCATTCCATTTATTATTCGTATTTTTTAGTTATTAATCACAATTAGTTCAATTCAACAATTTTAGTCATTAGCCTAAACATATAAATACAGTGAGTTAATTAATGCATAATAGTTTAAATTTAACAACTTTCTCTGTGGGATCTATACTTTACTTGCTCTGTATTACTTGTTGACGCATGTATGTTTGCATGAGTTAGAGCTCTTTTGTTAGTCATAAAGAAGAGGCAATATTAACTGGCACCGCAGCGCGAGAGCTCTAACTCATGCAAGCATACATGCGTCAACAAGTAATACAGAGCAAGTAAAGTATAGATCCCACAGAGAAAGTTCTTAAATTTAAACTATTATGCATTAATTAACTCACTGTATTTATATGCTTAGGCTAATGACTAAAATTGTTGAATTGAACTAATTGTGATTAATAACTAAAAAATACGAATAATAAATGGAATGAATATAATCTAGAAATAATGGGACCCTAGCTTCATTTAATATTTCATCTAATCGCCACGATCATGCAAGACGTGTTCACATATCATAGGAAAATAGCCAAGAGCACGAATAGAGTTATAACCATTTTTCAACGCACTATAACCTACTTACACAACATCTACAGATGTTAGACTCCATGTAATCACCAATACAACCAACATCACTATATGTTTATGTGACATTGCAATTATATTGATTTTAAGCATAAGCCCTTACTCTAGCTTATACGGTGAAACAGTATATGTCTATCTGGTTCACAAAATACGCAAGCCATTTACAACAGCCCCATATTCACATGATATCATGATTACAATCCATATTTGCATGTTCATTTTCAATTCCATACAAATATTGAGACGAATGGTGATCAAGCATTCATACATGTAAAACAATCATGACAGATATCCCATATGATATGCAAAACAACTCTAGCATTTAAGTGTGCAACCAAACTACATATTAAAATTCGTTAGCATCCCAAAATGGAGTTTAGTTCATGACTGAACCAAAAGCTATTATGGGATCAACGCTAACCATGATCAATAAGCTAATAATTGAAGTAAGAAAGATATAACGATCAAACCCAATCGCTGAATAAAAACCAATGATCAACTATTAAATCCTCATAGAAATCCAATAGACAATAATAAAAAACCACAATGATAGAGAATCCCAAGAGAATTGGAGAAGTAGGCGTTTTGGCTTCGTTCTACGTTGGAATCTCTCCCAAGGTGTAAACCCTAGTTTTTTCGATGAAAAATACATAAAAGTTATCAAGTCTCCGTCTGACACTAGTCAGAATTGTTTAAAAACCAATTACACATCATTTAATTAAGAATTAAAAATAAAACAGAATTACAGCATCAGCATTGCGCTCGGCCGTGCGCCTCTATAGCTTCTCAGTCTCGCGGGCGCGAGACTTGTAGTGTGTACGTCCAGTCCAACCGGCCTCTCACGCGGGCATGCATCTTCTATCTCTTGGGCGCGCATCTCTTCTCTCGTGGTCGCTCAACTTGCAGTAGGTTCTCATTGGTTAGCTAGGTACTCGCGCGGGCGCGCGAGTCTAAGCTTGACCCGCCGCGCGGCCGCGTGGCTTGTACTCTATAGTTTCTGGTTCTGGTTTTGTAATGTTGCTTTTACTGCTTGTTCATTCATGCTTGGTTCTCTTGCTTGCTTGGTCTCCATGCTTCATTGTCCCTCCATGCCATACTCATCCTTGCGTTGTGACTCGCCTTCACGCATCCATTAGCGTGTGCCTCTAATACCATCAAAATTAAGCCAATTCCTGCACTTATTCACCAAAAGGAGTTTTAAATAAATGCAATACAAAATAACGTGAAATGCAACTAAAACACAATAAAATGTACTTGAGATGGGCACAATTCACACGGATTGGTATTCAATAAGTAGGTAAAAATACCACTTATCAAACTCCCTCAAACTTAAATTGTTGCTTGCCCTCAAGCAATACATACTAATGAATAATGAAAATACAACTACTAAACTATGCAACTACTTTATGATGCAAACTAGCCTCACACAATCGTAGCCATCACAGAATTTCCGCCCAAATTACCTCAGTGAATTATTCAGATCCAAGAACACAATTTCAACACAAACTATAGACATAACATCATACATTCAGATAATTTATGAATGCTATAGAGATGCTGTGTGTGTGTGTATATAGTGTTCACCAAAACTTGATCTAAGCAAAGAATACATATGCTATATTGCTCCAAACAGAAATTATAGTCTAAATCAAGACTCATGTATACTCATGCAACATAGACTGTTTCGACATATTAACGCCAACTAAGGTTCAACACTGGGCTCAATGCTTTATTTCTACTCACGAGGGAGATTTTTGCACTTTCCTGCGGTGTTTATTGCCATTTTTCTTTTCTTTTTCTCTTTTTCTTCTTCTCTTTTTTTTTATAAAGCGAGTGCGTTTTACGCTCCATCTCACTTCCCATTTTCATTTAAACGAGTGCGTTTTACACTCCATCTCGTCCCAATTCAGGCAAGCCCAGGTGTTCCCACAGTTTGAGTGTCAATGTTCCCAATCTATATACATATTCCACATATTTCTCTTCTTAAAACTACATGTTCTATTAAGCATTGCAACACACGCCTCTTAAACCTACAAGTGCTTGTGAACATATTCGTGCATACCGAAAGTATTTAAACAACAACATGACTCTCCTCGTGTAAAACATTATATCACAACTCATGCTATCACAAATATTCTAAAATCTTTCACAATTCACTAGCATCATTGGCTAGGCAAAATTTTCTATTATTAAGCAAGAATTTGTGTGAGGCATGAAAGTAAAACATACTAACACGATCAATAATGAATAAAAATTAAAAATTTTATGCAAAATTTTATCTAACACATAATCATGCAAAATTAAACTAATGAATCTATACTACTATGCAAGTACCCCCAATACCCCCAAACTTAAAGTATTCAATGTCCTCATTGAATGAAGGTAAAGGGTACAAGAAAACTCCCCTACTGATTAGCTTGACCACCCTCCTCGAGTGGTGAATCTGGTAGTGGATATGGTGTTGCGGTTCCAAATGTGTGCTATCCATTGCACCTACAATTCATCAGGAGACATCATCAAAATAGAGTTTACCACACATATCAATTTCTGCAATGCAGATACACGCTCCCCTATTCTATCAGCTATTATATGATTGTTTTAAATTAGGAAGAAATAACTCAACGAAATATACAAAGAGTGAAAGAGAGATTTTTAGACAAGAAAAATAATAGGTTGCCTCCCATCCAGCGCTAAGTTATAGTCAACTAGCTTGACTATCTCTGATGTTCATATTGAAGAAAGAATTGAGGCGACTTTCTGTCAGTCTACCTCACCACCGTAGTAATGTTTTAAGCGCTGACCATTCACCTTAAAAGGCTTGTCGGGCGGCGTATCGAATATTTTGACTGCACCATGCGGAAAAATAGTTTTCACTATGAATGGTCCTGACCACCTCGATTTCAGCTTTCCAGGAAAAAGTTTAAGTCTGGAAATATAGAGCAACACCCTTTGTCCTGGTTCAAATACTCTCTCAATGATTTTTTGATCATGCCATTTTTTCACTTTCTCCTTATAGAGCTTCGAATTCTCGTATGCCTGCAGTCTGAATTTATCCAACTCATTGAGTTGGTATAGGCGTTTCTCCCCAACAGCTGTCAAATCAATATTTAGCTTTCGAATGGCCCAATATGCTTTATACTCTAGCTCCATGGGAAGGTGGCAGGCTTTTCCATATACGAGCTAAAAAGGTGACATGCCTAATGGTGTTTTATATGCTGTCCTATAAGCCTATAATGCATCATCTAGCTTCAATGACCAGTCCTTCCTTGTGGGATTTACAACTTTCTCCAGAATTTTCTTGACTTCTCGATTTGACACTTCAGCTTGGCCATTCATTTGTGGGTGATATGTTGTAGCGATGCGATGCTTCACCCCATATCTAGCCAACAAAGCTGTAAACTGCATGTTGCAAAAGTGACAGCCTTCGTCACTGATGATGGCCCTTGGAGTCCCAAACCTCGTGAAGATACTTCTATGTAAAAATTCGAGGGCAACCTTAGCATCATTTGTTGGAAGAGCTGCCACTTCTACCCATTTCGAGACATAATCAATAGCAAGCAGAATGTAGAGATTACCGCAAGAAGAAACGAAAGGCCCCATGAAATCAATTCCCCATACATCAAAAATTTCGACTTCTACGATTGTGTTCAATGGCATTTCATTCCTTTTAGAGATGTTCCCCACTCGTTGACATCTATCACATCGCTGGACAAAATTGTAAGCATCCTTAAAAATTATCGGCCAGTAGAATCTCGCTTGTAGTATTCTCGCCGCTGTTCTTTCACCAGCGTAGTGTCCACTATACACAGTAGAGTGATAATCTTTCAAAATTCCTTCGATCTCGCTATATGGAACACACCTTCGTATAACTTGATCAGAGCAATGTTTGAACAAATAAGGCTCATCCCATATGTACCATTTGACATCATGCAGAAATTTCTTCTTTTGATAGCCCACCAACTCGGAAGGTAGCATTTTACTTACCAAATAGTTCGCATAATCTGCAAACCATGGTACTTCCCCTTTCACCACAAACAACTGTTCATCTGGAAAAGATTCATTAATTAACACCTTGTCATTTGTTTCCCTTTTCGAATTCTCGAGTCGAGATAAGTGGTCCGCCACTTGGTTTTCAGTGCCCTTTCTGTCCTTGATTTCCAAATCAAATTCCTACAGTAGTAAAATCCATCGAATTAATCGAGGCTTTAAATCCTTTTTCGCCACTAAATGTCGAGTAGCAGTGTGATCCGTATACACTATCAGCTTTGTGCCGATCAAATAAGCTCGAAATTTATCAAAGGCGTACACTACTGCTAACAATTCTTTCTCCGTGGTGGTGTAGTTCAACTGTACGTCTGTAAGGGTCTTGCTGGCATAGTAAATCACATCAAACATCTTCTCTTTCTTTTGTCCCAAAGCAGCTCCTACGACGTAATCACTAGCCTCACACATCAGCTCAAATGGCAGTTCCCAATCTGGAGCAGTAATAATTGGTGATGACGTTAATTTCCCTATTAGATGCTCAAATGCTGTCATGCAAGCCTCATCGAAGGTAAAATGTGCATCCTTCTCCAATAAACTGCATAATGGTTTAGTTATCTTGGAGAAGTCTTTGATAAATCTACGGTAGAAACCTGCATGGCCCAAAAAGCTGCGAACACCTTTTACTGAAGTAGGTGGTAGAAATTTCTCTATAGTTTCCAACTTTGCTCTATCTATCTCGAGTCCCTTTTTCGATACTTTGTGTCCAAGTATGAGTCCTTCCTGTACTATAAAATGGCATTTTTCCCAGTTTAATACCAGATTTGTTTCAACACATCGCTTCAACATCATCACCAAATTCTCGAGGCATAGATCAAACGAGTCTCCAAAAATTGAGAAGTCATCCACAAATACTTCCACATTCTGCTCTACCATATCTGAAAAGATAGCCATCATGCATCTCTGAAAAGTGGCTGGAGCGTTGCACAACCCAAAAGACATCCTTCTAAAGGCAAATGTGTCGTATGGACATGTGAAAGTTATCTTTTCTTAGTCTTCGAGAGCTATCATTATTTGATTATAGCCTGAATATCCATCCAGTAGGCAATAGTACTCATGACCTGCTAATCTGTGCAACATCTGATCAATGAATGGTAGCGAAAAATGATCTTTCCCTGTAGCCTTATTAAGCTTGCGGTAGTCCATTCAAACTCTCCACCCTGTCACTGTCCGTGTTGGAATTAACTCGTTGTTCTCATTAGTCACTATTGTCATACCACCATTTTTCGGTACACAATACATTGGGCTCACCCATGAGCTATCTGAGATAGGATAGATTATTCCTGCATCCAACCATTTTAGCACCTCTTTCTTAACCACTTCTTTCAGTATCGGATTAAGTCTCCTTTGTTGCTCAACCGATGGTTTACTTTTATCTTCCAACAGGATTTTATGCATACAAAATGAAGGGCTGATCCCTTTGATATCCGCTATGGTCCATCCAATCGCTGATTTGAACTCTCGGAGTACTCTTAGCAGTTTTTCTTCCTGAAAAGATGTTAATGCAGAAGAAATAATCACAGGTAGCTTAGAATCTGTATTTAAAAATGCGTACCTGAGATGATATGAAAGTGGTTTCAATTCAAGTTCTGGAGGTGTCTCTAGAGATGGTTTTAATTTTACGGAGGTTTCTCCTGCTTTTGTCAATGGCTCAATAGGTATTCTAAATTTTCTGACTTGTGGAGTGGTATCCAGATATTGCACAAGTTCATCAAGTTCCTCGTCCTCCAAATCTGAATTTTCAGCAATTACCCTCTTCAAAGGTTTAGCAGCCACCCGACTTTGTACTTCATCATTTATGACCTGTTCCACCATCTCAACCAAGAAACATTCCTCTTCATCTGCTGGAAACTTCATAGCTTTGAAGACATTAAAGGTTACCTCTTAATCATGAACACGCATAGTGAGTTCCCCCTTCTGCACATCTATCAGTGTTTTTCCTGTAGCTAAGAATGGTCTCCCTAGCATGATCGGTATACTTTTGTCCTCCTCATAGTCTAGAATAATGAAGTCAGCTGGAAAGATAAACTTGTCCACCTTAACCAACACATCTTCAATGATTCCTCGCGGATACGTGATCAATCTATCAGCTAACTGTAATGATATGTTTGTTTGTTTTGGATCCGGTAATCCCAACTGGTTAAACACTGACAAGGGCATCAAATTTATACTTGCCCCAAGATCACATAAACACTTACTGAAGTTCATCTTTCCAATTGTGCATGGAATTGTGAAGCTGCCCGGATCCTTCAGCTTTGGAGGTAATTTCTGTTGAAGCACTGCACTGCATTTCTCTGTCAAGGCTACTGTCTCAAACTCATCTAATCTTCTCTTTCTTGACAATATACCTTTCATAAACTTGGCGTAGTTGGGCATTTGTTCCAATGCCTCGGTGAACAGTATGTTAATCTGCAGCTTTTTGAATACCTCCAAAAACTTGCTTAACTGTTTATCTTCTGTTTTCTTAATTAATCTCTGCGGATACGGAACTTGAATGTGAATTGGTGGTACTAGACTCTTGAACGTCTCCTCTGAGCCTGCTTTGTCTTTCTCTTCCTGCCGATCCTTTGATTTCTCCAAATTTTCCTACTCATTGGCTGGTTCCTCATTGCATTCTCGCGCGGGTGCGCGACTTGCAGTAACTGACAAATCTTTCCCTGATCTCAATGTCATTGCTTGACACTGTTCCTTCCCTTCTCTCTTGGGATTTGTCTCTGTATTACTTGGCAATGAACCCTGGGGCCTGTTAGTAAGCATGTTCGCCATCTGACCCATTTGAGTTTCCAAATTTTTTATAGCCACTGCTTGGCTCTTGATCATAACTTCTGTGTTTGCCATGTATTTCATCATCATCTCCTCCACTTTTGATTTCTTTTCTTGCTGAGGTGCAGCTGGAGTGTGATGTTGCTGTTGATGTTGAGAAAATCCTGGCGGAAAGGGTGGTCTAAGATTAAACTGCGGCTGCGCTGGTTGCGCTGGTTGCGCCTGAAATTGATTGTTTGGTTGAAACTAAGTTTGCCGATTCCCTTGATTATTTGACCAACTAAAATTTGGATGATTTCTGTTGTTGGGGTGGTATGTGTTCTGAAATTGGCCTCGGTCTTTTCTGTAGTTGCTCACATACTGCACTGATTCTGAGCTGATAGCACATTGATCCGTTGAGTGTGACTCCACACAAATCTCACATACGAAGGCAACCATCTTTACTTTTCCTTCTGCTAAAGTATCTATCTTCTTTGCCATGGCTGCCATCTGTGCTGACAGCTGAGTAATAGCATCAACCTCCAATACACCTGTAACTTTGGTTTGTGGCATTCGGGATGTAGGATTCTAAAAATCATTCGATGCCATTGTCTCGATAAGGTCATATGCTTCCTCAAAGTTCTTTGCCCATAATGCCCCTCCTGCAGCTGCATCTACAATCGGTCTCGACTGCCATCCCAATCCATTATAAAACGTGTTAATTACCATCCAATCTGGTATACCGTGATGTGGGCACTTTCTCAGCAATTCTTTGTATCTCTCCCATACTTCATATAACGACTCGCTCTGTTGTTGCTCAAACTGAGACATAGCTGTCCTCATCTTGGCAGTTTTCGCCATTAGGAAGAACTTAGCTAAGAATTTCTGTGCTAAATCCTCCCATGTAGTTATAGATCCTGCTGGCAGAGAGTGAAGCCAACTTTTTGCTTTATCCCTCAATAAAAATGGGAACAACCTTAGTCTAATAGCATCCTCCGTCACACCGTTGTATCTGAATGTATCACAAATTTCGATGAAACTCAATAGATATTCATTCGGATCATCTGTAGCAGCACCCCCAAACTGAACTGTATTCTGCACCATTTGAATAGTGCCAATTTTTATCTCGAATGTGTTTGCTGCTATCGCTGGTCTGACAATGCTAGACTGAAGTCCTTTAATATTGGGCATGGAATACTCCTTCAGAGCCCTATGCTCCTCTCGTTGCTCGTCTCCTTGTGCCTCGGCTGCAATGTTAGCTGTCGTGTTTTCCAACTGTTCTTGTAAATTTCTACGTACACCCGCTCTCCAACTTCTCCCGTTTATATTATCCTGAACATGTATTAACTCGGGGTTGGTTGACTGTGTGCGCATAAAAATTTATCCAAATTCCTGAAACAAAAACAAAAACTGAAATGAGATAAGACTAGAATTTTCTAAGTCATAGAATATAGCTTAAAACTAATGATAATAATACTAAATTAAACGCCTTTCGCCGGCAACGGCACCAAAAACATGTTGCCTCTTTCTTACGACTAACAAAAGAGCTCTAACTCATGCAAGCATACATGCGTCAACAAGTAATACAGGGCAAGTAAAGTATAGATCCCACAGAGAAAGTTGTTAAATTTAAACTATTATGCATTAATTAACTCACTGTATTTATATGCTTAGGCTAATGACTAAAATTGTTGAATTGAACTAATTGTGATTAATAACTAAAAAATAAGAATAATAAATGGAGTGAATATAATCTGGAAATAATGAGACCCTAACTTCATTTAATATTTCATCTAATTGCCACGATCATGCAAGACGTGTTCACATATCATAGGAAAATAGCCAAGAGCACAAATAGAGTTATAACCATTTTTCAACGCACTATAACCTACTTACACAACATCTACAGATGTTAGACTCCATGTAATCACCAATACAACCAACATCACTATATGTCTATGTGACATTGCAATTATATTGATTTTAAGCATAAGCCCTTACTCTAGCTCATACGGTGAAACAGTATATGTCTATCTGGTTCACAAAATACCAAGCCATATACAACAGCCCCATATTCGCATGCTATCATGATTACAATCCATATTTGCATGTTCATTGTCAATTCCATACAAATACTGAGACGAATGTTGATCAAGCATTTATACATGTAAAAACAATCATGACAGATATCCCATATGATATGCAAAGCAACTCTAGCATTTAAGTGTGCAACCAAACTACATATAAAAATTCGTTAGAATCCCATAATGGAGTTTAGTTCATGACTGAACCAAAAGCCATTACGGGATCAACGCTAACCATGATCAATAAGCTAACAATTGAAGTAAAAAAGATATAACGATCAAACCCAATCGCTGAATAAAAACCAATGATCAACTATTAAATCCTCATAGAAATCCAATAGACAATAATAAAAATCCACAATGATAGAGAATCCCAAGAGAATTGGAGAAGTAGACGTTTTGGCTTCGTTCTACGTTGGAATCTCTCCCAAGGTGTAAACCCTAGTTTTTCGATGAAAAATACTTAAAAGTTATCAAGTCTCCGTCTGACACCAGTCAGAATTGTTTAAAAACCAATTACACATCATTTAATTAAGAATTAAAAATAAAACAAAATTACAGCATCAGCATCGCGTGCGGCCGTGCGCCTCTATAGCTTCTCAGTCTCACGGACTCGAGACTTGCAGTGTGTACGTCCAGTCCAGCCGGCCTCTCACGCGGGCACGCGTCTTCTATCTCGTGGGCGCGCGTCTCTTCCCTCGCGGTCGCTCAACTTACAGTAGGTTCTCATTGGTTAGCCAGGTACTCACGTGGGTGCACGAGTCTAAGCTTGCCCCCCGCTGCGCGGCTTGTACTCTACAGTTTCTGGTTCTGGTTTTGTCATGTTGCTGCTGCTGCTTGTTCATTCATGCTTGATTCTCTTGCTTGCTTGGTCTCCATGCTTCATTGTCCCTCCATGCCATGCTCATCCTTGCGTTGTGACTCGCCTTCACGCATCCATTTGCCTGTGCCTCTAATACCACCAAAATTAAGCTAATTCATGTACTTATTCACCAAAAGGAGTTTTAAATAAATGCAATGCAAAATAACGTGAAATGCAACTAAAACATAATAAAATGTACTTGAGATGGGCACAATTTGCAAGGATTGGTATTCAATAAGTAGGTAAAAATACCACTTATCAGTTAACAGTACATGGCATCTCGGGCTGGCACTGCGGCGCCGCCTCCCAAGGCTCTGCTGGCGCTGCGGCGCCGAGCAAAAAACCTAGAAAAATCTATAAGTCTTTTACAAGCTTGAATCGCTTACTTCGAAACTTTGTAACTTATTCGTTATAACTCGGAACGAGGTCATTCCAAAATATTCTCCTCTTTATCTTACATACTTTAATACCCCTCAGACAGAACTTTGTTCTGAATCTGTTAACGTGCCATTCGATTGGCTTAATCTTCACCCTTCGTTCATTTTTACGCTTTTAACGCTCTTCGTTCGTTCGTCCGTAATTCGGTCATCCGAACTCGGAACTCGTTCATTCTTGAGTCCACGACTCACGTTTTCTATGTTCTCTTATTTTCATATGAAACCCTACACGTTCGGGTTCATTTACTAACTTTCTAATTCTCGTTCGTCTTTTACAAAATTTTCGCCATAACTTCGTTATAGCTATGTTTTAATCCGTTCTTCATGAACGCTTCTACCATTCCTAACCAAGAAATAAGCATCCAACTTATACACGATGGTTTTAAACTTGTCCATCAACAACAATTATCCTACGATGGTTTTAAATTTGTCCATCAACAACATTTTTCGCGTTCTTCGCGTGTTCTTCGTTCGTTCTTCATTTTAATCGATATTTTGGATTACGATTTCACTTTTTATTGGAATTTGATGTTATAGAACATCATTTCTTACTTATTTCACCTACTTATTCATATAATCCACATGGATCTTTCTAATTCGTTACGAATCTTACACTTCCTTAAAAAATTTATTTACTAAACTTCAAATTTCTTATTTCTTCTTTTCTCGTGATTTTAACCATATGAAATCATCTCTAACCTTATCTACTTCTTATCTTCATTAAGTTATGTTTTTAAACATAAAAACTTAAAGAAAATTATTAGAGATCAGGTTTCGGATTACCTTTCTCCTTTAATCTCTTTCCGTCGGACAAAGATTACTCACGAGCAAGCTTTTCATCTTCCTCTTCCTCTTCTTTCACCCATCCGAACTCTATCTCTCTCTCTCTCTCAAAGTGTAGGATTTTCAAAATCCCAAAACAATGAACTAAGCTTCCTATTTATAGAAAACCAAGGCTAGGGGCATTTTAGTCATTTTGCCCCCCAAACCTCCTTACTATTCATTTCTTAAGCACTAAGTTTACTTGGACTCCACATTTACTTAGCCATTAAGTCTACTTGGTCATTATATAACTTATCTCTTGCTTAGCCATTAAGTATAAGCACTTTACTTAGCTATTAAGTTTACTTAGTCATCACATAACTTATCTCTTACTTAGCCCTTAAGTTTACTTATTTATCACATAACTTATCTCTTACTTAGCCCTTAAGTTTACTTGCTCATCTCTTCGTATATAGTTCGTACGATATTTGTATTATACGTCGTAATAATCTTCTTATTATACTCGTATACTAATTAGTATCATACTCGTATTTCTCACACATAATAACCCTAATGATTATACATAATCATTAAATACTCAAAACTTACTTTTCTTAACCCTTAGGTTTAAGTCCGCATGTGAAAACTTCGTTTTTGCCATAACTGAAATATTATTGAATATTCCATTATGTCTTAGAATTCTATCATTACGCGTTTCTCAGAAATTCAAAATAAATCTCCGAGCAGAAACAGATGAATAGTGTCTATTTCGTCTTTTTCCCTGGAAATATTTTTGTTCCCGAAAATTTCTTATTTTCGTCTTAAAAATTCTTACTCGTTCAATCTAGCTCGTAGCCAAAATCCTTCCGATTTATAATCATCCTAGGTTATAGAACGATTAATAAACACATAGCATAGAATAGTATAAATAAAAATTCATTTTATTAATAACTAATTCTTTAAACTTAAATTCTGGACCATCCGAATTTCTGGGTCGTCATAATATGGGCAGTCAAACCTCGTTGACCGTTCACGAAAATCAAATTCTGGGCAGCACAGAATTCCAGTAACCTCTGACAACATTTTTGTGGCTTCGGATCTTACTGATTTTTGTTATTTTGGTCATGTTGTTGTAATAGATTAGTAGAATGACATGTAGGCTAAATATTTATGCATCTAGAACCCCCAGATCATACACTGAATCAAAGATAGGAAGGGTCAAAGTAGGGTTGACCGGTTGTTCATGAAGATTTCTGGAAAACCCAGAAACCTTCATGTGCGATTTTTCTGTCATGGGTTGACAAGCTTTAATCTGTCGTTTGTTTTGTTATTATGATGATCTAATGTTATAGACTTGTACCCTGACGTCTGGTCTACAGTTTTGAACCTTTAGAATGTAATTACCAATCCCATAATGTAAACCATAAGGATCTAAACCTAGCACCCTCGACTGTTCTTCATTTTCTGGAAAACCCAGAAATGAAGAACAGCGTTGTCAGATATTTTAGAGGCTTGAATCTCTCAATTGTGATATGTTCTAACCATGCCAATTATTTGTGGTTGTGGTATTACATCCGTACTACAATTCTAACACCATTAGCTGCCCAGAAATCAACAAGAATACTTATTTAATTTTGGTCAAAGTAGGCACCTGGTAAACTGACTTTAAAGTTCTGGGTTTGGCCCAAGAACACCAATATCGACGGATTTGTCGCTTAAAGCCCCTATAGCGACAATTAATTTCTGAAATTAATTATTTTATTAAATAAATAGAAAAAACAGTTTTTAATTATTAAAAATACAAAATAAATTCCTAAAAATTATTTTAAAGTCTGAAAATGAGTTTTTAATAATTTTTAATATATTTCATAAATATTTAATATTTTTGGAATATTAATGGTATTTAATTTATTTAATTATAATATTAAATAAATTATTTAAAAATAATTTTAATACTTAAAAAATCATGGAAAATTATATTATGGTTTAAGAAAATATTTTAATTTATTTTTAATGACTTTTAATATTTTGTGATGAATTTATTAATTAATTAAATATTAATGATAATTAGTTTATTTAATAAACGTATTAAATAAATTATAGAAAAATAGAATTAATGATTTAAAAATCATATAAAATGATTTAAGTGTTATAAAAATATTTTAAGTTATAAAATATAACTTTTGATATTTTGTCATGAAAAACATTAATATTTAATATTAATGGCAATTATTGGATAATAAATTTAATTATTTAAAAATCATATAAATATGATTTTAAGGTATTAAAAATACGTTGATATATTATAAATATATTATTATATTATGTTATGATTTTCATTAATATTTAGTATTAAATAAATATTAATGATAAACGAATTGTGTGGTATTTAATTCATTTAAATACGATATTAATGATTAAAAAATTATGATAAATGATAATAATTATCTGAAAATTATTACGAGCTTATGAAAAATATTTTAATTAATAATAAGATTATCTAAGATAATTGTTAAGTGCTTAGTCAGAGTTTAATTGAACTTAAACTAGATATTTATCCGACTAGGCTGTCGGGATGTTAAAATTGTACCGAACTCGACTCAAACTGTAAAAGTTTGACATGAGGTTAGGTTTTATGTGTTGTATAGACTGATAGGGTTATGTGTTAACGTGTTTAGGTTATTTTATACCTGTGATGATATTATTCTAACTTGTAAATCGATATTACTTATATTAGGTTTTCAATCAAAGCTAAATAGATTGCGTAACAGTAAACATCGGAACATGCAAGTTTTTCTTAACTCGATCTCGAGTTGTTTCACTCAAATATACTTATGGTAAATCATTACTGATTTCCATGCATGTCTATGAATTGTTGAATAGTACTCAGTGCATATTGCATGTATTCATCAGATATTAAAGGCTGATCAGTTTCATTACCATTCGGTCCAAATATAATTGATATGTTCACTTTCAATGTTCGTTTAGCGGTGATAGTTTGTTCAAGCTAGTTCACAATTATATTGTATAAATTTAGTCAGCTTATTGTTCAATTCTTTCTATCATGATATATCTTTAATTTATTGAACTTAAACTTACTGGGCACATTTTTGTTGCTCACCCTTGCTATATCATGATTAACATTGCAGATTAAGATGAATACGTTCGGATACAAGAAAGGATAAAGCCAAGTTCAGCTTGAGATTAAACGTGCAACTAAATTATAATTGTATAGTATGATAATAATATTATATGATAGACAAGTTATGAATTGTGTATAAGTTAAGGTTACTTAACCTTGGGAAATAGTGTGTAAAATATAATGTATAAATAATTTATGTTTATATCTTTTACAATAATTATTAAATGATGGAACCGGATCCGCGGTGATTTGGGACCTGGATTCGGGCCTCTCACATATATCCTTAAAATCGAAAGTTGATTGAGCCTGGATAGAATATCCGGAGCGTTTACTGCTTTTATATATATATATATATATATATATTTACATTTCTGTATGGCTTAGAGTTTACTTCGTGGCCATTTACCGCTTTTATATATATATATATATATATATATATATATATATATATATATATCTGCTTTAACTGTTTTCGCAATGTAAATATTTAATTTTCCAGCATATGGACTTAAATTTGTCTAAATCTAGCTATATCTAACTTTGACCGGTTCAAAAGTGACTAAACTGGAACCGTTGAAGCTAGAATGTTTTAGATTTATTTAAATCTAGTTTTCTTTCTAGCTGTTGTATATATTAATTTATTATGTGAGCCTAGAAATCATGTGATCGATGTGACGCCCCAAAAATAGGTATACACAACCCATTATGAGTTGCCAAATACATGGTATGGACTTCAAATACAAACTTAATTATACAACAGTCGTGTAAAATACGATAAAACATAGCAGAGAGTTTTAACACGAATATTATCTCGTAGACAATATCCAAACACAAATAGATTTCCCATTACAATTGTTATCACACTATTTTATAGAATTGTGAGGACTACTACAGCCACCATCTCAGACCGTCACTCCATTCCCTGACTAGTCCCTGCTATGTTCTCATTTCCTGAAGAGAATAATGAAGGGGGCTTTCTGATAAGGACTTCTCCTTAATGGCACGCAATTAGGTGACCAAACCCCTTTCCTCGACAGAATTTTCTAGACATCGTCAATGATGAAAATAACAATATGAATAACTTTGTCATCTCAATTATTAATTTAATAATATACAATATTGTGACAATAATTGAATTAATAACGTGAGATACTATGCAACAATTACTATGGTACTAATTCAATAAAACTGAGTGACTTTTCATGTAAGCATCAATAATTAAAGATATTGTATAATATTGTGTACTACTATGCAACCGCGTGTATTACTATACTTTTATTATCGGGTATTTCAATAGTTAACGGTAAAAATTTTATCGTTATTTTTATAAAAAGTTATTTCTGTCGTTTTTGAACTCTGACAGTAATTCCGTTACAGGGTCCACCAATGATTGTGCCGTCGTACGAATATTCCCTGATAAAATGAATATTCCCCGACCAAACTAATATTTTATGATAACTTGCTTACTTTGCAAAATTTATAAATATTTCTCACAACTATAACATTATATCAAATTTGCACCTTATTATTCAAAAAGATATTTAGAGAAAATTAAATCTTTATTCATAAAAGTTATGGTCTTACAACCTCTCCTTCTTATGAAATTTCTTCCTCGAAATTCGTGTACGTACTTGGTATGTCAAAAAGGTGAGGATACCTTGCTTTCATTTCAGATTCTAACTCCCAGGTCATTTCCTCAACATCGTAGTTTTTTCACAAAACTTTGACTTGAGGTATAACCTTGGAGCATATAATATGTTCCTTCTTATCAAAGATTTTACTAGGTACCTCTTCATACGTTAAATCTTCCGCTATCTCGTCTGGTTCTAATTCAATAATGTGGTTCAGGTCTTTCACATATTTACGCAACATAGATATGTGAAAAACGTTATGAACACGAGACATACTTGGCGGTAAGGCAAGTCTATAGGCCACCATTCCCACTCGGTTAAGGATTTCAAATGGGACAATGAATCAAGAATTAAGCTTTCCTCTCTTTCCAATTCTCGTAACTCCTTTCCATGGAGCGACACGTAACAACACATGATCTCTAACATTGAATTCCACGTCCCTTCGATGAAGATCAACATAACTCTTTTGTCGATCTTGTGAGGTTTTTATATGTTGTCAGATCATTTGAATCTTTTCCATAGTCATGCGTACCAATTCTGGTCCCAACAACTTTGCTTCACCTACCTCACCTCAACATACTGGAGAACGACATTTGCGTCCATATAACACCTCGAATGGAGCCATGCCTATACTTGCTTGATAATTGTTGTTGTAGGAGAATTCTACCAATGGAACTTATCCTAACCTCCCTTGAAGTCAAGGACACAAGTCTTAATAGATCTTCAAGAGTTTGAATAGTCCTCTTCGACTTCCCGTTCGTCTGAGTATGATATGCCAAACTGAATCGTAAATCTGTGCCCATAGCTTTCTCTAAACTAACCCAAAATAGTGAAGTGAATCTTAGGTCTCGATCAGAAACTATAGATACTGGCATACCATATAGTCTTATAATCTCATTTATGTATATACGAGCAAGACATTCAAGGGAATAAGTTTCTCATATAGGTAAGAAATGAGCAGACTTGGTTAATCTATCGACAATGACTCAAATTACATCTATGCCTTGAGAAACCATGGGAAGACTAGTAACGAAATCTATGGTAATGTGCTCCCACTTCCATTCTGGAATTTTAAGTGGTTGCAATGGACATTTTGGCACTTAATGATTTGCCTTGACATGTTGACAAGTTAAACACCTTGAGATAAACTCCGTGATCTCTCTCTTTATATTGCTCCACCAAAATATATGTCGAAGATCAAGATACATTTTGGTACTTCTGGGATGGATTGCAAACGGTGTGTTGTGCACCTCCATCATGATTTTATACTTCAAATCAGAGTCGTTAGGAACACAAAGTCTGGATTTGACTCAAAGTATTCATTTTTCATCGATTCTTGCTTTTGGAATAGCACATTCTTGTACTTTATTCTTCATACGCATTAGCTCCAGGTCCGTAGTTTGAGCAGCTTTAACTTTATCGATTAAAGTTGGTTCTACTCATATATTTGACATCATCACATGGGTCCCTAAAGTCTTTAACTCTATCTCTATCCTTTAAAAGTCATACAAAATGGGACTTTGTGTTGACAATATCGCACTCGTACTCGCATATGATCTTCTACTCAACGCGTCAGCTACCACGTTCACTTTTCCAGGATGGTATTGAATGGTATGATCGTAATCTTTCAACAGCTTGAGCCAATGTCGTTGTCGCATGTTGAGTTCCTTTTGGGTGAAGAAATATTTGAGGCTTTTATGATCTGTATAGATCTCCACTTTCTCCCCATACAGGTAATGCCATCAGATTTTAAGCGCGAAAACGACAGCTGCTAACTCTAGATCGTGAGTAGGATGATTTCTCTCATATTCTTTGAGTTGTTGTGAGGCATAGGCTATGATTTTCCATGTCGCATGAGAACACATCCTAACCCTCTGTCTGAAGCATCACTGTAGATGACAAATCCCTCCGAATAAGATGGTATTGTCAAAACAGGTGCTGAAATGAGTCTCCTCTTGAGTTCTTTAAAACTCTTCTCACATTCCTCGCTCCAACTGAATTTTATATCTTTTCAAGTCAGCTAAGTTAACGAAGTAGAGATTCGAGAAAACCCTTCCACTGTGACGCCCCCAAATCCGGGTTCCCTAACCATGGGTTTGGTGCTCACGATCCATCAAATATATCACATCTAACTACTCATTCATT
Organism: Panax notoginseng; assembly: GCA_016801055.1. Classification (NCBI taxonomy): domain Eukaryota; kingdom Viridiplantae; phylum Streptophyta; class Magnoliopsida; order Apiales; family Araliaceae; genus Panax; species Panax notoginseng. The sequence continues at coordinate 58,044,726 of CM029015.1, forward strand.
AATGAAAAATATCATTCATAATATTCCTTAATACAACTTATAGCAATATCCCAGGTTAACTAACCTTGACATAATTTACATACCCTTATATAACCAAAAGGTTTACATAAATAATTACATAATAAAACATAACCATTAAAAGTTGACACTAACTACTCCTGAACCTTGCCTTTGCCTTTGTCCCTGTTAGAACCTTCTGCTACTTCGATATTAGCTGAAATATTTTATTTAAGCAAAGGTGAGCAACGAGTTTGCCCAGCAAGTTAAAATATACAATAAATGATATATATATATATATATATATATATATATATATCATGAATAGAAGGGTCTAGCTTCTTTAGAACTTCAACAATAATCAAAAGATTTCGAAGTAGCTGAATAATAATTCAATTTCAATAATAAAACTTTCTCCCATTTCATATTGAATAACATATCAGAGATGAAAGAGTAAAATTCTTTCAAAGATTCAATAATATTCAATTAAATAAAAAGAATTAACAATACTGCAACAATAATCAATAAAGTGGGATATACCCAGATTTCATGCTGAGTGATCACAAAAGGATCATGAACTTCTAGAGGAATCATTTAGTTATTAAAACTAAACTACCACAAGAATATAAATTAGTTATAAAAACTAAACTATACTCTTCTGCAAGTACCTGGAGCGGCCAACTCCTTTGTACCCTATATTATGCATAATACTCAATAATAGCGCATAGGTCGATTTACGACATTAAAATTTGTTCATCTCAGTCTTACATCACGAGTCCGTACCACAACAATATGGTTTGGATTACATTCAAAGAAATACTATGATTTCAACAATTAATAACAATACTAATCTAGCCGAAACCAATGGAATAGATCTTCCAATAACAATTCAGTTCATAATAAATAGAACATTTCAAGCTTTAACAAATATTAGTCTTGCTAAAACAATTAGCTGAGACATGATTTATAAATAGTTCAAATAATAGAACAAGAATCAATTGCACTACGTGCGAATTACAACAATCATTATAGATGTGAATAACTATCAATAATTATTTACTACCATGCTTGAAAAATAGTAACTCAAGTTGAGTTAGGAAACTTGCCTGATTCGTTGACTACTGATACGCAATTTAAGTTAACTTCTTTTGTAATACCTATCATTAATAAGATTGATCTTTTAATTAGCATATTATACTTTGTATCATAGTATAATTACTTTATCAATCAATTATCTAACACTTAATCGCATAATTAAATATTAGAAAACTCCTTACAATATTAGTATTATTATCATCCTTTGCTAATTCTTTAATCTATATATCATATACATTATGATTTAACACTTACTTTTTTATTTCATAAGTTATTCTTTAACATCTAATAAGTCATATACTAATCCAGTAACCTGGATGCTAAATCTAACAATCAAATTACCAATTCAGTAGACTGAATTCCAAATCTAGCAACCTGGATTCCAAATTCATCAACTAGATTACAATCCAGCAAGCTGGATTCAATATATTTTCAATTTAGTAAACTTCTTTTCAATCCAGCAAGCTGGATTCATCAGATTTTTCAATCCAGCAAGCTGGATTCCATATCCTTTTCACGAAAATACCAAATCAACTTATTATTTTTCTATCTTTTGCCCAAACACATATACATATATTTCATACACAAAAAGTATTTTTCTATAATTTTCCAACTTCCTTTAGTATTTTTCAAAATTTTTTTTTAGTTAATTCCTTAAGAAATTAGCTACCTCGTGCTTAACTCCAGAAATTCCCATCTCTTGACATAATCTTATACGTGTTAACGTGATCCTCCAGTTTAAATTTCGTGGCCATCGGAGTTATAGAACTCCGGTTATAGCGATTTTCGTCCAAAAAACCCAAATATTGAATTGGTCATAACTTGGTCATTTAAAGTCGGAATGAGCTCATTTTTGGACACAACCTACTTTATCCCATATATTTTCATTCCCCAAAAGGCCTGAATATATTTCACAACTTAAGTTGCCAAAACAGCCCTTACAATTTATTTCTCAGCTTGTTTTCGTCATTTTGCAGCTTTGGAGTCCTTTGCTAAAACTAGTCCATACGGAAATTTACAACTCCTTTTTCAGTGGTTCCACTTGGAGATGTTAGAAAACATATAGATCTAACTCTATGATTTGACCACACTCAAAAATTTGAAATATAATAGGAGATATGGTCATTTGAATTTCATGTTTCGTTTTTACAAAAATCTAACTTTCCATCCTTTGTGGTTTCTAAGAAAACTTCTATGTTCTCACATAATAACCAACATACCTCATCATACTACCTACTCATACTTCATATACCCATGAATCTATCATAATACATGATCTATTTCATTAATCAAGCATCAAACACAAAGTTAAACACCATCAAGGCTAATAAAAATTTAGGTTCTCTACATTTTGAAAAATCTAGTTTTTATCTCATACTTTAGATTTAACTTTTGATCCTCAAAAAGGTTAGATCTAAACATGAAACACTTATATACACCTAGATCTAAGGTTTTAAACCTCAAGATCAAAACTTCAAATTATAAAAAAAAAATCAAATCAAACTAAAAAGAAATTAGACTACATAAGTAGAAATTTTGTTATACCTTAGCCTTTCCTTCTTTTCTTTCTTCCTAAACCTTGATTAGGAACTATGAAGCTTTCAAAAACTCTCCCTCTCTCCTCTCTCTCTATAGCCGAAATTCCTTAGGCTTTCTCTTTCTCTTCTCTAGTCTCTCTCTTTCTTTCTTAGCTTTTGCTAGATAATAAGATGAAAAGAAAAAGATAAGACTTAGATTTTGATTTGTTGGAAAAGTAAGTATAGATATAAGATATGTAAGTATATTATTTGCCCAATACTTCTCCCCTTCTCTCTCTTACTCATCTCCTAGATGTTTCTTACACTTAATGCTTAATGTGTTGGTTGAATGGAACTTGGACACTTGTTATAAGTTGTTCACCTACTAAAGTAACTAATCATCACATTCATCCCCCTCCTTTTTGCCTCTCTAATATCTGGCCACATGGCCTTAGATTGTCCCAATTTGGCTTTCCTTTTATGCTTTAATTAACTTACTTAATGTTCAACATGTTCCCTCCCACTTGGGCTAAAGGTTGGGCCACTTCTTTAATTCTTTGGGCTAGAAATTTTAATTCTATGGACTTGCAAATCAACATAGTTCTATACTTATTAATTTTTATCCATTCCCCACTATTTAAATAGGGTTCCATTACACCCATTAGCAAGTTAATTTCTCACTCATATATTTTTAATTTCATAACCCAATTAGACTTGCTATTCTTTAGGTTATAAGATTAATTAATTGAGATGCATCAAATAAATTTCTTAGGATTAGTATATATTTTTAAATACTATCATTCTCTTACATTATAACACATTAGGTTATTTAATTATCATACCTAATAAACGTATTAGGTTACATAACTTTATTCTTCATCTCTTTACAAAATAAATGTAGACACATTATATAATACATATTTACTTAATCACGTACATAACTCACATATGTCATAACATATCCCTCTAGTGTATTAACTTGGTAGCCCTAATCGACTTAATAAGTTATAAACACTCACATAATCATCAATACAATTACTTAAGGATTGTAAATCCTTTTAATTTAATAATCAAGGCTAACATTCAAGCCATGTTAATTTCTTACATAACTTTCATTACTCTTCCTTGAAAATGATTAAGTATACTTCTTAGTTAATAAATTAACTATCTAGCTTCATTATCATATACATTTATATGATTCAAGTACTTTCTCTTTATTCTTTTTCAGAAAAAAAAATTTTATTCGAAAAATTTGAATTATGTGAAATTCTGGGTTCTCACATCCACGAATCTCCGATAATAACCAGCTAAGCCCAGAAAGCTACATACTTCAGTCACTGACTTAGGTTGCTCCTATCTTTGAATTTCTTCAATCTTTGTTGGGACAATAGATATTCCGTTATTTGATATCACATATCAAAGGAATGCTACTTTCTCAAGCTAGAAATTGCATTTCTTTAACTTGGCATATAGCTTGTTTCCACGAAGCTTTTGGAGTATCAGCCTCAAGTGTTGCTCACGATCTTCACGGCTTTTGGAGTAATTGAGGATGTCATCAGTAAAGACGACAACAAAATGATACAAATATTCCTTGAATACTCGGTTCATCATAACCAAGAAGGCAGCATGAGCATTAGTTAATCTAAACGACATGACTAGGAATTCGTAATGCTCGTACCAAGTTCTGAAAGTAGTATTTGGAGTGTCATTAGTTTTAATCTTTAACTGATGATATCTGAAACGAATATCGATCTTTAAAAAGAATTTAGCTCATTGCAACTGGTCAAACAGGTCATCAATGCGAGGCAACGGGTACTTATTTTTAACGGTGACATGATTCAACTCCCGATAGTCAATACAAAGTTGCACACTTCTATCTTTCTTCTTTTCGAATAGAGCATGAGCACCCCAAAGAGACGTACTAAGACGAATGAAACCGATGTCTAAGAATTCCTGCAGATGGGTTTTTAACTCCTGAAGTTCAATAGGAGCCATTCGATATGGGGCTTTAGAAATGGATTTTGTACCGGGTTCAAGGTCAATACAAAATTCAATTTCACGCTCTGGGGGTAGGCCAGGAAGTTCTTCAGGAAATTTATTAACAATAGAAATATTATTCAAATCTGACGTATTTTTATTTAAATTCGTGACATGGGCTAAGAAAGCTTGACATCCGTTTTTCAATAAACGAATGGCTTTATGGCTTGATATGACAGTGATTGACTTTAGTGGTTTGGTTGCTTGAATTCACATAATAGGTTGGTTAGGAATATGAAAGCTAACAACCTTACGAAAATAATCAATTTTAGCATGATGAGTAGTTAACTAATCAATCCCTAAAATCACATCAACTGCAAGTATTTTCAAAGAGATAAGATCGACATGTAATGTGAGGGTGCTGATTTGAATCAACAAGATTTATAAACATTGGATGTAATGAAGGTTTTTCCCAATGGAGTTTCAACAAATAAGTCAAAGTCTAATTTCTCCGAAGTTAAATTTAAACGTTGAGCGCAAGTAGGAGAAATAAAAGAATGGGTGGAACCGATATCAAATAGGGTATAGACTTCACAAGATTTATGATTAGCTTACCCATGATAACTTCATTCAGGTTCCTCGCTTTTTGGGAGGTCACGACAAATGCTCTCTCTTGAAGACTTCCTTTGGTGCCTCCATCCCAGCTGGACTTGACTTAATTACACGATAAAATCGGGCACTTGTTGTCTATTGTATTCTATCAGATTTTTCCCTGTTGAGGACTAACGATAATTTGTTCTATATTATCTTAGTTATAATATTCTTTACTGGGCTAGTTGAGCTCACCCTTTTCCATTTTGTTCTATTTTTCTTCGCAGGAGGCGAAAATATAGCGAGTACTAGTCGGGGTATAGAATGAAGGTTCAAGATAGTTATTTTAGTAGTCCTCACTATTTTGTAAGATAGTGTATCAATAAGTATAATGAGAACTTATTTGAGTATGAATACTGTCTAGATGACAATATTTGTATTTAAACTCACAGTATATATGTTGTCGTATTTTGCACGACAATTGTAATAATAAAGTTGTAGTTATTTTCTGTACTATGTATTTGGCGACTCAAAATGGGTTGGATGGAATGGACCTAATTTGGGGGCGTCACAGTTGGTATCAGAGCTTAGGGATATGATCTCTGGCGGAGATCGGGGAATAGAACGAGGAGGGGAGAGACGAGTAAATCCTTCGCTAGTGTGTCCTACCTAAGCTTATTTGTTGGTCGGTCATAATATAAGGGTATTATGTGACATGTTAATTTCTTTAATTAACCCTTGTTTTATGGTAGTAATTGAGAATGGCAACTAAGAATGTTAACAGTGGAGTAAATGAGACCATGGAGACACCTTTGCTCACCAACGAGGAGAACGTGCAACAGGCTGGCAATGTTCCTCTTGTGAACAACACCACTGAGCAGATGACGAACGATGGTATGTTTAGGAACTTTCTAGAATTCATGCAAAAGCAAACGAGAAAGACTATTGTTCAAAATGCAGGTGGAAACACTGACAACTCACGGATGGTCACCGTTAGGCAGTTCAAAGAGTTGGGACCACCAGAATTCTGGAGAAAGTCAGATCTGATTAAGGCGGAGACGTGGGTCAAGCAAATTACCAAGATATTCGATGTCTTGGGATGCACGGAGGAACAGAAGGTTCCATTCGCCACTTTTATGTTTCTTAACGAGGTAGATTACTGGTGGGAATTTATGAAGCGTACCCAGCCAGCCGCACTCAACATGTCTTGGGAAACGTTCTAGAAACTGTTCAATGACAAGTACTTTCCTAAAAGTATTCGTCATATTAAGGAGGTAGAGTTTATTAGACTAGAACAGAACAACATGACGGTGTCCCAGTACGAGGCGAAGTTTGCGGAGTTATCCAGGTTTGAACCTCATTTGGTGGAGAATGAGGAACGTATGACGCGGATGTTTTTGAGATGTTTGAAACCCGACATACATCAATATCTCATTTCTCATAAATTTTCTCTATATTCAGATGTTGTGAATAGGGCTCAGTTATTGGAGCGCGATAATGAGTCAGCTCAATCGAAGAATAACGACCTACAACTCGATGATAATCGTATCGATGACAACAATCATCAGAACAAGGATAACCATCGTGGAGGAAATTATCGTGCCAGAAATGGTAACCACTTCGGTGGTAATCATGGTCAAGATAATAGAAGAAATTACTCAAATGGAAATTTTAAGAAAAGAAGATTTAATGATGACAGGAAGATGTCGGCAGCAGCAACAGTACCAACAACAAATTCTAGGGCAGGAGAACGACCGCCAGTTAGATGCTACAAATGCGGAAAGGAGGGACATATAAGTTTAAGCTGTTCACAGCCTTCCAAGGTATGTTATAATTGTGGAAAAGAAGGTCATATCGCTCGAGATTGTACGGTAGCGAAACCCAGTCCAGCGGGGATGGTGACTTAAAAGGCTGTCCCAAAAAAGTTAAAGTTAACGGTTCTTGGAAGAGCGTTTGTCGTGACTGGTCAGAATGCGAGGAACCCGAATGAAGTTAGCACGGGTTCTACCCATTCATTTATCTCTCCTGCTTATACTCAATGTTTGAACTTGACTCCAGAAAAATTAGACTTTAATTTATCTGTGGAGACTCCGTTAGGAGAAACTTTCATCACATCCATTGTTTATAAATCTTGTTTGATCCAAGTTAGTACCATCACATTACCTGTTGACCTTATCTCTTTAAAGATACTTGCTTTTGATGTGATTTTAGGAATTGATTGGTTAACTACTCATCATGCCAAATTAATTGCTTTTGTAAGGTTGTTAGTTTTCATATTCTTAACCAACCTATTATTCGAATTTAAGAAACCAAATCATTGAAGTCAAACACTTTCATATCAAGCCATAAAGTCATTCGTTTATTGAAAAATAGATGTCAAGTTTTCTTAGCCCATGTTATGCACTTGAACAAAAATACGTTAGATTTGAATGATATTTCTGTTGTTAGTAAATTTTTTGACGTATTTCCTGAAGAACTTCCTGGCCTACCTTAGAGCGTGATATTAAATTTTGTATCGACTTTGAACCCAGTACAAAACTCATTTCTAAAATCTCTTATCGAATGGCTCTTATTGAACTTCAGGAGTTAAAAACCCAACTACAAGAGTTGGTACTCAAGCCTCTATCTGGTGACTTCCTTTGTGGAATGCATTGAAGCCAGACTCGTAGGGGACGCCATATTTGTGTGGTAGTAAATTTATAGGTACCATTGTGACGTGCTATCCAAGGTTGGGATATGAGTCACAGTTGAGAGCAGCCTAAGTCAGTAATCGAAATGCATAGCTTTCTAGGCTTAGCTGGTAACTATCAGAGATTCGTGGAAGGATTTCTCGAATCGCTACTCTATTAACTCAGCTGACTTGAAAAGATATAAAATACGAATGGAGCGAGGAATTTGAGAAGAGCTTCCAAGAACTCAACATGCGGCAACGACATTGGCTCGAACTATTCAAAGATTACAATCATGCCATCCAATACCATCCTGGAAAAGCAGACGTGGTAGCTGACGTGTTGAGTAGAAGATCGTATGCGGGTACAAGTGCGATATTGTCGAACACAAAGACTCATTTCAACAGATGGAGATAGAGTTAAATATTCTAAGAACCTGTGTGAAGATAACGAATATACGAGTAAAATCGACTTTAATCGATAACGTTAAAATCGCTCAAGCTACACACCGGAGCTGATGAATATGAAGAAGAAGGTGCAAGAAGTTGTTATTCCAAAAGCGAGAATCGGCGATGTGAGGAAAGCTCAAACCTTCGATTTATTAGTCCATTTTAAATCCTCGATCGAATAGAAACTGTGGCCTTTAGACTCGTTTTACCGCCAAGTATGTCGTGTGTTCATAACGTTTTTCACGTATCAAAGTTATGAAATTATGTGGACGACCCGAACCACGTTATTGAGTTAGAATCAGACAAAATAGCCGAAGATTTAATGTACGAGGAGGTACCTGTCAAGATCCTGGATAGGAAGGAGCATGTCCTATGCGCAAAGGTCATACCACAAGTTAAGGTTTTGTGGAGGAACCATGCTATTGAAGAAATGACCTGGGAGTTGGAAATAGAAATGAAAGCGAGGTATCCTCACCTTTTTGAAACACCAGGTACGTACGTTAATTTTGAGGACAAAATTTTACAAGGAGGGGAGGTTGGAAGACCCCGATTTTTTTTTAATAAAATGAAATTTCCTTTATTTATTATTTTGAAATAGTAAGGGTTTATTTGATTAATGTGGTTAGTTATGGGTAAAATGCGTAAATATTTTTACATAAGCAAGTGGTTATAAAATATTCATTATTGTCGGAGAATATTCGTGTGGTCGTGGAATATTCTTGCTGTCGGGGAATATTCATACGACGGCACAGCCTTTTGTGGGCCCCATAACGGAAAGCGATTGGATGAAGAAAACGACAAGTATAAGTTGTTTATAAATAATGGCGTAGTTGTTACCATTTATACTGTTGGAATACCCGGTGGTTAAAACACAGTAATACGCGTTGTTGCATAGTAGCACACGGTATTGCACCAATTATTGATTCTTATGTAAGAAGACACTACTCAATAATTGTTACAGTAATTACTGTTCAGTATTTTATTTTATTGATTCAATAATTATTGCGTTGATATTTTATATTACTGTTGTTTCAATAATTGTCACTACACAGTATTTTCTATTATCGGAGCAATAATTCATATTATCTGAATAATATTATTAGATAACATTATTGGCAATGTCTAGAAAGTTCTGTCTAAGGAGAGGTTTGGTCACCTAATTGCGCGTCAGTAAGGAGAAATCCTTATTGGAAAGCCCCCTCTTTTCTGGGAACGGCCTGGTTGTCAGTATTGTGATTCTGTAATATTATTTGTGAATAATTAATTATTAATTTATATGATGAGGAAAATATTGATTTTATGTGGATATAGATGAAGAAAATTTTTAAAGTGACAATTGTTAAAAATTGATATTTTATCTTTTCTAATAAAATAATATTTTATTATATTATTATAATATAATAATGGAGATATTTTTATAATGAATGTGAGATATATGAGTATATGAGGAGGAAGAGTATTTTAGTTGCATTAAATGATTAACACATGTTTTGTGTGTCGGTGGTCCCCATTTCTTGACTGAAATTTGATTATAGCGTATAAAATCGTCCGTATGTGGATTTTGGTCAATTTATATTTGGAATTTGAAAAAACTTTCTTCTACAAAGTTGTAGAGAATTAAATTTCCTATAAAAAGTCACGAGATTCTATTTTTCTGATAAAAGGGCTATTTATTATGAATTATTGAAGTTTCGAAATTCCGGAATAATTGATTTTTGGAAGTTTTAATTATTTTAATTAAGAAAAACGTTTTTTACATTTTGTGGGCATCATTAACATGTGATAGGGGCTGAATTCAGTTGGCAAAGGAGTGCGTAGGAAATTTTGATATATATATATATATATATATATATATATATATTAATATTATATTAAATTTTCTACTTCGGTGTTCTAAGTATTTTCCTATAAATAGGGTGCTTAGGTTAGAATTGAAATTATACAAGAAACTACAGATTTCTCTCTCTTTCTCTCTCTATATATCGAGCGTATTTTGTGAGTATTTTTATACTTTGAGTGTTGTTATACAGTGCAAGTTCCTTCAGCACTATATCTGATATTCCAACTAGAAGTACTATCCTTTTGAGGTAAGGAATGTTATTTTATTCGAAAATTATATTATTTCTTCAATATCATTATGCCGAAATATTGGTTGGAAATTTTTATCAAATTTGAAACTTTTTTATGTCGATGAGTTACTATTCAAGAGTTACTATTCACGAGTTACTATTCATGAGTTACTATTCACGAGTTACTATTTACGAGTACTATTCATGAAGCATGATGATTTTTTTTGTGAAATTTCTATCTTTTAGTGTCAGAGTTACTATTCACGTATACAACACTATTCACGTATACGACACTATTCACGAATACGACACTATTCACAGAAAAATTAAATTTTCTTTTCTGTGTTCAAGATGGTCTGTTATGATTCCTATCTTGGATTGGATCTATGTTTTGGTCTTCGTTCTTGAATTTTACTCCACTCTGGTTATTTATGAAATATTTTTGAACTTGGATTGTTTAAAGTACGAATCCTTAATATTTATTCTTTTGTTTCACTGGATTCATTTTTTTAAAAATATATTTTTCATCATCCTCAGTCCTAAATGATGATATTACTGAATATCTTTGGCATGTAGTGCAAAGATGAATGATTTTATGATGAATATCATTGGCCCGTAGTGCAAAGATGAACATGTGTTGAGATGAACATGACCGACTGATTAATATCTTTGGCCTGTAGTGCAAAGATGACTATTTGATTCAAGATGTATATTGATTGATATTACAGGGATAAAATATCGATGATGGACTTTTAAATTCATAGATGATAGTAGATTTAATTATCTACTTAACTCTTCTAATGAATTGTTGTTTCCGCTGCAGTTGTTGATCTAAAACTTGTTGTCTATTGTATTCTATCAGATTTTTCCCTGTTGAGGACTAACGATAATTTGTTCTATATTATCTTAGTCATAATATTCTTTACTGGGCTAGTTGAGCTCACCCTTTTTCTTTTTGTTCCATTTTTCTTCGCAGGAGGCGAGAATGTAGTGAGTACTAGTCGGGGTATGGAATGAAGGTTCAAAATAGTTATTTTAGTAGTCCTCACTATTTTGTAAGATAGTGTATCAATAAGTATAATGAGGACTTATTTGAGTATAAATACTGTCTAGATGACAATATTTGTACTTAAACTCACAGTATATGTGTTGTCGTATTTTGCACGACAATTGTAATAATAAAGTTGTAGTTATTTTCTGTACTATGTATTTGGCGACTCAAAATGGGTTGGGTGGAATGGACCTATTTTGGGGGCGTCACACAGTAGCACCCTATAGCACCATCTATCAAGTTGGAAGATACCCGAATTTGTGAGCGTCACTGTGTTTGTCTAACTTTCCTTATATATAGTAGCCCATTGTCTAAGATGTCTATTGATCGAGGTTGGAAGGAATGTAGGGTAGCCACTAATAAGAGTGGGCTTAGCTCTAAGTACCGTAGTGGAGTTGAATAGTTTCTCAATTTCGCGTTTGAGCCAGTCAGCGGCGATGAGATTAGATGTCCTTATAAGAGGTGTGTGAAAGAAGTGTGGAAGGAAATGGGTGATGCCATGTGCGACTTATTTGCGAATGGGTTCAAGCAGGTTTATACAACATGGATCCATTGTTGGTCGAAAAACCAATCACTAAACACGCGCAAGTATACGCGGTCTAACAAGTAATACAGTGATAAGAAAAGTGTCGTACCCACAAGGAACTATCACTAATATTTACCAAGTATAGACTTTGTATCGGTTAAGTCTTATTCGACAGCAGACTAATAGAAGTGTGATTAATCTAGTTATATCTAATTATAAAAGCAAGTAAATGGATAACGAATGGTATCGAAGGTGCTACAAGCTAAGGTCATAACTTCACCCCACACAGGTATTTTGTCAAACACCTGGCGTGCTATGCTTCATTAAACTTCCTACCTTTCTCTCTTTGGTCTTAATGGTCACGATAGTTTGTCGACCGACAACACACAAGGGTTTATACTCCTCTGTCGAGGTATGTACAAACATATCCTCTCTAGTTCCACCCGATAGGGAATAGAACAGAAAAGAACATCCAAGCTAGGTGATAATCCTACACATGTCTATGTGAATTAACCATAACAAGGATTTAAGCATAAGTTCTCAATTAGGTCACACATGGCACACATATATATGTCTATTCTATACACAACTTATGCAGCCAAAATAAGTCGATAACTCATAATCATATGCCAATATATTAAGATATAAATCTACAATCCCTCTTTCAACATCATATAGATTACCAAAATTATCACTAATGTCTTAGCGAGAATCATTAAGCATGAATATATTAAACCAAACCATATAGTGCCAACCAAAGAGATAGGACATTCAATTCAAAATAACAAAGGGTTCCATTATAACCTTAGAGCCAATACTTAGTTCATAGCTCTTGAACAAAATATAAGTAGCAAAAAAGACAACATTTATGGATTATAAAATCCGAGGAAATGAATAGATAAGAATAAACTCCGTCAAAGCTCTTCAGTCCCCACGAATTCCAGCCCTTTCAAGCTTTTCAATTTGTATTGCTCACTTCTTTTGTTGCTCCAAGGAATCCCAAACTTCTCCCTAAACTACTGTAGACACTCGAAATTTTCTTCTACTGTTACTAACATTGCAGGAGGACATATTCGTCTTTTAAGAGGGAACCCTGAAAGACAATCCAAATCCATATCGAATAATGCCAAAAGTTCATCATCAAGCCCCGGATCGTAATCTGGGAGTAACCAAATCCAACCTCGGAGATAACCCCGAGGCCTGCAGATACAATATCGGACCACACACCGGAGAAGACCGATTAATCTCGGAGATGACCCCGAGGTATCCAGTCTCAGTCCTAACCATGGAAATAGGACAAGCCAACCTCAGAGATGACCCTGAGGATAGTCAAAGTTAACAACAAGCTAACCTCAGAGATAACCCTGAGAAAATACTACTACAACTGCGTGAAAACCGGAGATAACCCCGGGAGGGGCAAAATGGTCATTTTGCCAACTCAACTTCAACTCACATCAAATCAACTCATCTCAACTCAAATTACTTCAACGAAAGTTCCACAAGAGCGATATCTTAACTTCTGAGCGCAAACTACGCAAAATGGCTCAACGGATTGCCTGACGGACGCCCGGGAATGCCATTTTGATTATGGACCCATCTTCATAGAATCAAAAAAGGTCAAATCATATGTCATTGTGTAGCTCTCGAAAAGAGCTTTCCGGAATGATATGGCACGCTTCCATCGGACTCCCGGATTGAAAGTTATGAGCGACCGAGCGAACAGCGCGTACGTACTTCGACACGGCGGGACCCACACAGCCCAGGGCACCCCGGGCAGCTACAGGTACACCAGCTACAAGGTTCCGCAGGTAGACCTGCGGCTCCCCCCTCTATAAATATGGGGCTTGGGGTGCTGATTTTCTAAGAGAAAAAAGACGGGGAAACCCTGCAGAATTCGCTCTACACTTGCCATACAGTGTATTTTCCCACTTTAAACATCTGTGAGCTCATATACAGCCCTCTTTTGTACCTACAAAATTCTGTGTTTACTCCCTCTAAAGATATAGAAGTCTTCTTTAGCAGCCCACTGTAAGTCTTCTCACACACTTTAGAGTCTTTCTCTTCATTTTTGCATACACCCTTCTACACGTTGAGAGTCGTGTTGCTTGCTTTCGCCCGGACTTCGGTCCGTGGTTTCATTTTAGTCTATATATATATATATATATATATATATATATATATATATATATCTTATATATATATATTTACTTATATATTGACTAACATTACCGAGTTATGCCTCGGTTGAGCCTAGACTTCGGTCTAGAGCGTTTATTTGTTTTTCTATATATATATTTTTATATATATGAACTGTGTATCGGAATTTGTTCGATTGAGCCTAGACTTCGGTCTGGAGCGTTTATTGCTTTAATATATACATATATTTATATATATGAACTGTGTATCGGACTTTGTTCGATTGAGCCTAAACTTCGGTTTGGTGCGTTTATTGCTTTAATATATATATACTTATATTTATTAAATGTGTGTCGGACTTTGTTTGATGAGCCTAAACTTCGGTTTGGTGCGTTTAATTGCTTTCTTATATATATATACTTATATATATAAACTGTGGTCGAACTCCATTCGATGAGCCTAGATTTTACATCCGGTGTGTTTACTCGCTTTTATATATATATATATATATATATATATATATATACTTATATATATCAACTGTTATCGAACTCTGTTCGGTGAGCCTGGATTTTATATCCGGTGCGTTTACATGCTATATATATATATATATATATATATATATATATATATATATATATATATATATATATATATATATATATATTTATATTTCGTCCCACCGGGAGTTTACTTCGTGGTGGTTGACCGTTTTTACAGCTTTATCTACGTTTTGTCCCGCCTGAAGTTTTCTCCGTGGCGGTTGATAACTTTTAACAGTTTTATTTACATTTCTGATCCCCCATGGAGCTACTTCGTGGTTGGTGATCATGTCTGTATATATATATTTACGGCTTTTATATATATACCTGCTTACTGCTTTCATACAAATTGCGGTATCATGTGAGCCTAGGAATCATGTGATCACAGATTCATCCCATTGGATCTAGATTCGGTTCCCGTGATGGACATTTTCAGCTGTAAACTGCTTGTAAATTATTATGCGGTGTCTGAATTTCCTCACATGGTTTCCATACCCACGAGGAAGTCGGCATTATCTTGTACATTATTTTCGTACGGATGCTTCGCAGCCGTCAAATAAAATCAACCAAGCCGTGCATTTAATAAAATGGGAGTGCAAAAGGCCTCAATTACTATTGAGCGACAGTGTTTGAAAAAACCTCTTTTATAAAACATCATTGCCATATCTTGCTAAAATTGAATTTTTACATAAATTCAAACCCTGCGTATATAGGTGCCAACGAGGCCTCGTACCACTTTCAAATAACAACATATTGACTCTCTCACACACACACACATTCAGATAATAGTTTCTTGAAAAGAGGCGGTCACCATGGTAACACGGATGTCGGGGGGTGCCTACCACCTTCCCCCCGCATAACCAAGTCCTCGGACCCTAAATGAATCTCGATTTCACCGACCCGTATAGCAGTGTCACATCACCGGGTTAATGTGCAAACCTTTTCTCAGTTGTGTTGGTACAACCTTTTAAAAAACCAACTGGCGACTCTTAACAGTCCATCGTCGACATTATACATGTCAGACCTTTTTCACTTGTTTTTTCAAACAAATCTCACCTAAAAGGAGAACACCAAAGAACAAGTAACGGAAAAGGACATCTAAAAATCCTGACGTCGACAGGTGGCGACTCTGCTGGGGACTCCAGTAAGAGGACTTAAGCCGCTATTTCAATCTTTTCAAAATTGTTATCTGCTTGTGTGTGGATGTTGCATTTACATTGGATGAATGTGTACGAATGCATGTCTTGTTTATTTAGTGCCTCACACTATAAATTGCCTGTGATGTTAGTGCCTCACACTATAAACTGCCTGTGATGTTAGTGCCTCGCACTATAAACTGCTCATGATATTAGTGCTTCGCACATGTCATCATTTCATACGGTGAGATGCGATGTATGTGAATGTATGTTGTGTGGTCCCTCCACCAGGAGGCTATCCCGTCGGTGTTTGATTACTGGACTTGTGAGAAGCCTGATTCTCCGAGGCTCAGGAAAGGCACCACCCAAATTCGCTCCAGTTGAATGACCGGATTAACTTCCCGTCAAGTAGATTGCGATGATTTGGGAACCTTCATGCCAAAAAGCCGCGAGAGTAACCTAAGATAGGTCAGCCTCTGATAAACCCAAAACGGAGGAAAGTCTCTTCATGCTCTCATTTTAAATTACATAATTTCATGACATATCTATCTCCATGTAATGAGAAATATGAAGGAATGTGTACACATATACATACATGCTACAAACAGCTGACATCCATTTTTGCAGGATAAAATTCCTAAAATGGACTCATCACATTGCATATTAATATTCACCTTCCCTAAGGACTAAACTATGCAAGTCTTTCGCAGGGAGTCAATCGGGCCTACTACCCGTTCAAAGTCCAAAAAGGCAACAGGCCTACAGTCAATTATGTCGTCATCCGACCAGACTGAACTTAATCCAGTTTCTCGCAAAGAATTCGACGGATTAAGCAAACAAATTGCAGATTTGGCTGTTCTGTTCAAAGAATTACACCAGTCTACACAGGGTCAGAAAATACCCGTACATGCTGAATCCTCCACACAAGGAGGGTCGGTCATTACCATACCTGAATTGCAGTTGGATATGACCAACAAAATTCATGATGCTACCCATCCCACTGGAGATCCAGACACTGGTGACATCAAAGAGAAAGTCCTCCAAATGGAAGAAACCATCCGGTCAATCAAAGGGACTGGAAATTATGGGAGTGTCACCTATTCAGATCTCTGTATATTCCCAGGGGCTCGATACCCTACCAAATTCAAAGTCCCAGAGTTTGAAAAGTACAATGGGGCAGGCGATCCCTATACGCACCTCAAAGTGTACATTGGCGAACTGAGGTCTAATGCTGAAGATGAAAGCCTCAGAATGCAACTTTTTCAAAAGAGTCTCACTGGAGAGGCTAAAGCCTGGTATGCCCGACTTGACAATGCCAGAATACACAATTGGGAAGAATTGGCCCATGCCTTTCTAAATCAGTACAGTTTTCAGTCACAAATGGCGCCAGATCGATACCAAGTGACTAAAGTCAAAAAGCAAAGTACTGAATCTTTTCGAGAATATGCCCAAAGGTGGAGACATCTAGCAGCGCAAGTCATTCCATTAATGACAGAAACTGAGATGGTAATGACGTTTATTGACATCCAAGAGGCTCCGTACTACGAGAGGATCCTAGCAGGCATAGGAAAGCCATTCTAAGAAATGATTAAACACGGCAAAATGGCTGAGATGGGCCTAAAGGCAGGCAAGATTAAAGACTTCACTGCCTTGGAAGCAGTCGTCAAGCATATACAGATTGGCAAATATGCAAGCGAACCCAAGAATGTACCCGATAAAGGCATTAAAGATGTATCCCTTGTTGTACAGGGGCAAGCTAGGAGACCAACATACAGTCCCCCCATTTGGAAAATACAAGACAATCTGCCATCTCAACAACAGGCTACATTCAACCAATGCCCATACAGGAAAAGAAAATTTTAAAGAACAAAAAATTGGGTATTCACTCCACTGGGCGATTCCCTTGAACATGTATTGGCGATATTAATGGATCACAAGAAAATTACCAAATTAGCCCCACCTCTGGAACTAGGGAGCAAAAGATACAATCCAAGCTAGAGATGTGCTTACCACTCAGGGTCTCCAGGACACGATACACATGATTGTTGGTCCTTAAAACATAAGATTCAAAATCTGATCGAAAGTGGCAGTATTGTGGTCGAACAACCTGACCACCAAAATATCAACACCAACCTTCCGTTGCGACATGATACGGGAGAAGTAAACATGATCGGGTCAGGAAGCGCTAAAAGGTATCCAATTCGTAAGTACATACGAAGGATGGAGGAATACCCCCAAAGTCATATAACAAATGTCCTAGAGTGGGAAAACTCGGAGGAGGGTATACCAGTAATGCAAAAATTAGATGCGATCCAGAATCAAGTAAACCTGCTGGCTAGGCTAATAGTGCGCCAACATCAGGAAACAAAGAAATTTTTCACTCAACTATTAGAAAGCCAAGAGAAAAAGGACTCCACGATGAGCCAGCTAAATGAAGAAGATCAAAGCAGGCTAAAAATACAAGAAAAAGGGGATGATGAAATTGCTAGAAGATCTCGCCAGCGGAAGAATCGATCGAGGGAATGCGAATTCTCAAAGATTAAAGATCAAACAACCTCCAAAGGAGTCCGAAAATTCACCTCTCTAAGCAAATCCAATGAAGAAATGCTACACTTTCTGATAAGCGAAGGAAGGATTACTGAGTTGCTGCCTCCTATAAAGCCCAAGATAAAGAGTTATGACTCCACCAAGATATGTCTCTACAATTCTAACTCACTTGGACATACGACTGAAGAATGCTGGTCTTTGCGACATAAAATCCAGGATCTCATTGAAAATGGAGAGCTGGATATAGAATTTCCCATGACCAAAAAAGGCGAAAAGGAAATAAAAAGCTTAAGATGTCCATTCGAGACAGGCTGTTCAAATGAGGTGAAGGCTATGAGCGATAATTATGCCAGCACACAAGGTGGACTGATCCTAATGCAAAAAATGGCAGAAGAGACAAAGGCATCCCCAAAGGAGATTCCCCCGCCAACATCAAACGTTCTATGGTTCCAAGATATCAACCACGTTCCTGATTTTATCACCTTGGATGATGCGGAGGAAATACTAATCCTTTCCAAGGAAGGAAAAGCAAAAAAGGAAAGTTCTTTGCAGGAAATGCAACAACAGTTCGAGGGAGATTTCATGGTTGAATCCTTTGAAACCCATGAAGAAGGCGAAGGAATAGATAAAGAAAAAGGTGGCGAGATTGTCGGGGAATCCAACCCATTAAAGAATCCAGAGTTCAACCCTTTTTGCGGTGCGTCCATTTCAAGCGTCCCTGAGGAGTGTACTGAAACAGGAAGCGATCAAGATATGACCACAAGCGAAGACATTCAGAATCAAGGGGTAACCTCTATCACGAGCCCTGAAGGCAACATAACCATTGACAACTGGACTATCAGGCCTCAACTAGCTAAGAAGATGTAGATCCAGGAGATAAAGTTGTGAGTTCCAGAAAATGTTGGAACGGTATCACTTTCTTCGTAGTATGCCTTTTATTTCCATGCATGTAAATAAATAAACAAAACAAAAAAACATCTCTACACTCTTCTCACCACTTACCCTTTTGAACCTTTTCAAACCAATGCCTGAACTACGAAAGACCTGATCTCCTCTTCAATAGGAGTACGTAGGCAGCCATCAATGGTGCGGTCAAACCAAACAAAAACCCAAACAAACACTTCTCAAACAGATACACCCAGACGATGATTGCCTAGACGTAATGGTCATCATTCGGGAGAAGGAGGTTGATGATAGCCCCTCCATCACTGCAGCCCACCAAGACTTTGCCCTCGACAATTGGAGCACCACTCCTTGCATTTGCCGACGAGGGTAAAAAGGGAAGAAACTCTCTCTGCCTTGTAGATAGCAATAACTGCTTACGTTTTCTGTACAGTATTAGCAGTTACTTTTGTCATTACATGCTAACACTTTGTGTGATTGAACAGTGTCATATATTAAGTGAAAGCATATTTTGTTTCAGGACTCTGAACTTGGATGCGCCTGTGCTTGCTGATGAGGTGCCTTTTCTCCACAAGGACTTTAACTTTGATGTAAAGTTGGACTCAGACTTGATGGAAATACAAGAGGACTATGAGATACCTCAAAAGATCAAAGAATGGGTCGAAGATAAACCCAAGCAAAATCTTGATCAAACCACCCCTTTTAAACCACGGAACCTTAGAAAATCCCAAACAAATCCAGATTGGTACGGACCTCACTTTGAACCAAAAGAATGACATGGTTACTATATGACCCTATTCCAGGATGTGTTTGCATGGTCTCACGAAGACATGGTCGATTTATCCACGTACATTGTCATTCATCGCTTTCCCATCAAAGGGGGATTTAAGCCAGTCAGGCAGAAGCTAAGGCGATTAAAACCTGAGTGGAGTTAAAAGTTAAAGAAGAAATTGTGAAACAATTTCAAACCAGCATCATCATGGTGTCAACATACCTTGAATGGGTATCCAACATAGTCCCCGTGCCGAAACCCAGAGGAGATGTGCGATTTTGCGTGGATTACAGTGATCTGAACAAAAATTATCTCAAAGAAAGCTTCCCGTGCCATTCATCCACATACTCATTGACAATACAGCTCAATACGACATGTACTCCTTTGCTGATTGCTTCGTGGGGTACCATTAAATCATGGTTGCTGAAGATGATCGTGAGAAAACTTCATCATGCCTTGGGGAATCTTTTGCTACAGACGATTATCATTCGGCCTCATCAATGCCGGAGCTACCTATCAGTGAGCCATAGGAATCTTTTCCACGATCTAATGCATAAAAAAATAATAATAATAAAAAAGAAAAAAAAACAAAAGAAAAAAGAAAAAGAAAAAGCTCTTCAACAAGTTCTACAGTTGCTGCCTTACCATCGACAAGTTCTACAGATGGGTTCAGAGTTTGAAGAAATCTTCTTTCTGCACATTCCTCGTAATAGGAATGATTTTGCAAACGCATTATCAACTTTGGCCTCCTTGATCCACATAGCTGACAAGGAACACTTGCCAAGCGTCACAATTTCCCTGCCCAAGGCACCAGCCTATGAGAACTATGTTGGAGAAGTATAGGATGAGTCACCTCCCATCCAGCACCCTTGGTATCAACACATCAAGAAGTACTTACGAGATGGATCTACACCCACTGTGGCGAGCCCGACTGAGAAAAGGCAGATCCATCAACTTGCTATAAAATTCTACCTGAGCAAACATACACTCTACAAAAGAGATGCAACACTAGGTCTCCTCAGATGTTTGGACGAGGACCAAGTTCAGAGGCCATGGATGAAATCCATGGGAAAGTATGTGGCCCACACATGAGCGACCCTCTACTTGTAAAGAAGATCCTACAATAGAAAAGTCCGACTATAGCAGTTCAAACAACAGGACTTGATTTTGAAAAAGATCGTTGACAACCAAACTCAGTCAAAAGGAAAATTCTCCCCGAACTGGGAAGGCCCATTTATTGTCGAGGAGGTATTGACAGGAGGCACATTCAGATTACAGGAAATGGACGGCGATGAATTTCTGCAACTCATCAATTCGGACACCGTGAAACGATACTATGTCTGAGGTAACCATCAAGCAAACATCCTGGTTTTGGATCATAAGATCATCAGTCATTCCGGTTCTTTAACCCCTCACTACATACAACCCTTTTTCACATCCATTTGCCCCATCAGGGACAAACACTTTCTAACCAGCAGCCTGGTTTTCGGATCGCTCTATCCGTTTATCAACTTGGTTTTGAACCCTTACTCAACTTCGATTATCCCATCAGGGATAAGACCTTTCACATTTGCGGTTTATCCTAGACATGGGATTAAACTTTTCGTCTGCAATCCGCCATGTACTAGGGCGGACTACGTCGACTTGATCTCCCCAATACAAAAATGAACACACTCCTATCCATAACTACATACAGAAATAAGTCCCCAGACACCAAAGATGGTAGGGAATACACACAGATCGACGATCCATTTTGAAAATCCTGAGACATCTCACTGTCCATCTATCAAGGAGGAGTTCAGAATATATCCAGATTACAAAGTCCTGGAGAAACAAACGAATATCAAGCAAATACCAAGGCACAACTAAAAGGTAAGTGAATCAACATATATTTCCCTGCCATATATAATGCTGTTTGATATATACAATGTATACTGTACATGACAAAATGGCTAAGCTAGTCTGTGCAAGAAAATACAAGCCCATCTACAATCAATGTCTGTGCAGGCTATCAAGTCAAACATAGATTCCCTTTTATAAGAAGGAGGTAACGATGTAATCTCCTGCCAAAGGGTCTCTACACGAGCCAACAAATCCACCGCTAACTACATGTGATATTTCGGGCAGATATAGCGCTATCCCACTCAACAATCACTACATATATGGATGATCTGGCCTCATCCCGCTCAAACAACAGCGGTATCCCTATGAGTTAGAGCATCATCTCTCTCAACTAGAGCGACATCTCTATCATAAAGAGCTATCAACATTAAAGCCCACATTCTTTACCTGTTCACCATATGGTACAGAGGTAAAAGCTTCTTGCGATCTCGACATCTTATCAGCCCATCTGTCAAAGCAACTACCCCAGACAACAAGCAAGGCTGGGGTAATTTCAAAATTAGCGACAACCGGATATTGGATCCCTAACGACAAGATTGGGGGCAATCTCGGAAGTAGCGACAACTCAACACTGGGGCATTTATCAACCATCCTGAAGTGGAAAATGCACTAGTCAGCACCATCAGCATGGTCATTCATCATCTCAATGGCGATTTTGATATTACTCACTTGTGACTTCATTAATAAAGAGAGTTTCTCATATGAATCCTCGGCAACAACTGGCGAAAGGACTGGGGCATTTTTGCGATTCCAAGGAATGGAAGGATTTCAAGGCAGGATCATGCCTCTCATCAAAAGAAGGAGAACTTCTGAAAGAAATCATGGTGACATTAGCTTGCCCCTACAAAAGAAGGGGAAGATTCTCAAAAGAGTCATTAACTCAAAAGCAGAGACCCAATGACAAAAGATCTAGCGAATGAAATTCTCACCATCAAATGCGTCAACCTGCGTCAAGTCCTCACAAGTTGAGGCCTCTACACCGAAGTTCAAATCTTGGTAGTGAAAGAATGAGTTGTACACTCCAGCGATGTCAGCAGCATTCAAGTCATCAGTTCAACCGGGTTTCGAATCAAGCGCTCAAGGAAATGGGGCACAAGCACCCAAACAGCAAGAGAAAACTCTAAATCACCTCTAAAGGGATGAGACATCTGGTGGTTGTCATCAATCTAGCGTAACATCAGGTGAAATCTAGTGAAGTAATCTGTGGAATATTACTTCAGCGAAGGAATTCGAAGATCCGGTATTCTAAACCATTGGCATCAATTCAGTGTAACATCAAGCTTGTCCAGCGATGAATGCTTCGTATACCACAATTTGAGTGGGAGCCAAAATAGTTTGGTGATCAGCAGGGTAGGCACCGTTGTAACTACCAGCGAATACGTCGGGAGGGTCTGGTAATTTTCAGAACGTCATCCCCATCAGAGATGTGGAAAACATCTCAACTTATCTTCATCAAACAAGCATCAGCGATTAAATGCCAAACTATTGGAGTCAACACCAGCATATGCATCAACGATGATTGGTAAAGGTAAAGCGATTAGCGAATACATTTTAACATTCATTACATTGCGATCTGTGATTTCGCGATATGCGATATGCGATGCGATATATGAAATGCGATGTGCGATTTACGATGTACGAATTGTGATGTGCGATTTGGCCAAATGCGAAAAGCGAAGTGCAAAATGCGATGTGCGATTTACGAACTGCGATTTGCGAAAATATTTTCACGTTCATCATAAACATTTACTACATTGCGATTTGCATCATTGAAAATACCTTGTCATGTTTCAAGTGTCTACTAATCTTTATCATGTCCATTCCATTGCATTGCATGAACATGATAAAGAGGGGCATCTATAGACACTCGAAATTTTCTTCTACTATTACTGACATTGCAGGAGAACAGATTCAACTTTTAAGAGGGAACCCTGGATCGTAATCTGGGAGTAACCAAATCCAACCTCAGAGATAACCCCGAGGCCTGCAGATACAGTATCGGACCACACACTAGAGAAGATCGATTAATCTCGGAGATGACCCCGAGGTATCCAGTCTCAGTCCCAACCATGGGAATAGGACAAGCCAACCTCAGAGATGACCCTGAGGATAGTCAAAGTCAACAACAAGCCAACCTCAGAGATAACCCTGATAAAATACTGCTACAACTGTGCGAAAATTGGAGATAACCCTGGGGGGCAAAATGGTTATTTTTTTAACTTAACTTCAACTCACATCAAATCAACTCATCTCAACTCAAATTACTTCAAAGGAAGTCCCACAAGAGCGATATCTTAACTTTCGAGCGCAAATTACGTAAAACGGCTCAACGGCTTAATGGATTGCCTGACGGACGCCCGGGAATGCCATTTCGGTCATGGACCCATCCTCCTGAAATCAAAAAAGGTCAAATCATGTCATTGTGTAGCTCTCGGAAAGAGATTTCTAGAATGATATGGTACGCTTCCATCGGACTCCCGGATTGAAAGTTATGAGCGACCGAGCGAACAACGCGTACGTACTTCGACACGGCGGGACCCACACTGCCCAGGGCACCCCGGGAAGCCGCAGGTACACCTGCTACTAGGTGCTGTAAGTAGACCTGTGGCTCCCCCCTCTATAAATATGGGGCTTGGGGTGCTGATTTTCTAAGAGAAAAAAGATGGGAAAACCCTGCAGAATTCGCTCTACACTTGCCATACAGTGTATTTTCCCACTTTAAACACCTGTGAGCTCATATACAGCCCTCTTTTGTACCTACAAAATTCTGTGTTTACTCCCTCTAAAGATATAGAAGTCTTCTTTGGCAACCCACTGTAAGCCTTCTCACACACTTTAGAGTCTTTCTCTTCATTTTTGCACACACCCTTCTACACGTTGAGAGTCGTGTTGCTTGCTTTCGCCCGAACATCGGTTCGTGGTTTAATTTCAGTATATATATATATATATATATATATATATATATATATATATATATATATATATCTTATATATATATATTTACTTATATATTGACTAACATTACCGAGTTATGCCTCGGTTGAGCCTAGACTTCGGTCTGGAGCGTTTATTTGCTTTTCTATATATATATATTTTTATATCTATGAACTGTGTATCGAACTTTGTTCGATTGAGCCTAGACTTCGGTCTGGAGCGTTTATTGCTTTAATATATATATATATATATATATATATATATATATATATATATATATATATATATATATATATGAATTGTGTATCGGACTTTGTTTGATTGACACTAAACTTCGGTTTGGTGTGTTTATTGCTTTAATATATATATACTTGTATATATTAACTGTGTGTCGGACTTTGTTCGAATAGCGTAAACTTCGGTTTGGTGCGTTTAATTGCTTTCTTATATATATATATATATATATATATAAACTGTGGTCGAACTCCGTTCGGTGAGCCTGAATTTTATATCCGGTGCGTTTACATGCTTATATATATATATATATATATATATATATATTTATATATATATTTATATTTACATTTCGTCCCACCGGGAGTTTACTTCGTGGTGGTTGACCGTTTTTACAGCTTTATCTACGTTTTGTCCCGCCTAGAGTTTCCTCCGTGGTGGTTGATAGCTTTTAACAGCTTTATTTACATTTCTGATCCCCCATGGAGCTACTTCGTGGTTGGTGATCATGTCTGTATATATATATTTACGGCTTTTATAGATATACCTGCTTACTGCTTTCATACAAATTGTGGTATCATGTGAGCCTAGGAATCATGTGATCACAGATTCATCCCGTTGGATCTAGATTCGGTTCCCGTGATGGACATTTTCAGCTGTAAGCAGCTTGTAAATTATTTTGCAGTGTCTGAATTTCCTCAGATGGTTTCCATACCCACGAGGAAGTCGGCATTATTTTGTACATTATTTTCGTACGGATGCTTCGTAGCCGTTAAATAAAATCAACCAAGCCGTGCATTTAATAAAATGGGAGTGCAAAAGGACTCAATTACTATTGAGCGACAGGGTTTAAAAAAACCTCTTTTATAAAACATCATTGCCATATCTTGCTAAAATTGATTTTTTACATAAATTCAAACTCTGCGTATATAGGTGCGAACGAGGCCTCGTACCACTTTCAAATAACAGCACATTGACTCACACATACACACACACATTCAAATAATAGTTTCTTAAAAAGAGGTGGTCACCGTGGTAACACGGATGTCGGGGGGTGCCTACCACCTTCCCCCGGCTTAACCAAGTCCCCGGACCCTAAATGAATCTCGGTTTCACCGACCCGTATAGCAGTGTCACATCACTGGGTCAATGTAGCATCCCCAAATTCGGGTACCTTTTTACCACGAATCTGGTATACTAAATTCATAATTATTGCGGAAGATATAAACATAAATTGTTTATACATTAAACTTTTACAACATAAATTCCAAGGTCTACAACCTTAACTTAATACATACCTTCAATATCTTAAATGTTTACAATATCATTTGTATCAGAAAATTTAATAGTTCTAACTGCATCAAAAATTAATCTTGCACTTTGTCTTTGCTTCTATCTTTACTCGAGCTTTCACCTTAATCTAAAATTTTTTATCATGATATAGCAAGGGTGAGCATCAAATTTTCCCAGCAAGTTAAATTTATTTGAGGATATATCATGATTGAAAGAATATGAATAAAAGGCTAGCTACGTCCAACAATATAATTGTGAACTAGCAAGAATCAAATTTCATAATTGAATGATCAGGACGACATGAATAAATGTCAATAATGAATATGAATAATTCAACTGGAGCAGATGGTAATGAAGGTGATCAACCTTTCATACCTAATGAACATATGTAACATGCACTAAGTGCGAATCAATAATCAGTATAGATGTGAATAATCCACAATAATTATTCACTAATATGTTTTGAAATATAACTCGAGTTTGAGTTAAGGAAACTTACCTGCATAGTCGATTACCGCTACGCAATTTAATTTATTTTCTTTATTGAAAAGACCTATCAGGTATAAGATTGATCTTTCAATTAGCATATCATACTTTATTTCATAATACTATCTAACACTTAATCACATAGTCAAATATTAGATAATCTTAACACCCTATTCATTTACTTACTTATAATCTCATCACCTTATATTAACTTGTCTAATCTTTACTCACAAAGTTAAGTATTAGACATCACACCTTAGTCTTAGTAGTATCATTATACTTTTGATAATCTTATAACTTATACTTTATAAGTTTTCCCCTTTAGATGTTATCTTAGTAAGCTAGATAACCTTTCAGTAAACTGAAATATCATTTCAGTAAAATGAATTATATTTCAGCATCCTGAAATCACTATTTCAGCAAACCAAAATCAGATTAGCAGACTAAATTCAATTTCAGCAACCTGAATTCAAAATCTTCAATTTCAGCAACCTGAATTCACTATTCTTTTGCACGAAAATAAAAAATCAACTTATGATTTTTCTATCTTTTGGCCAATCATATACACATGTATTCCATACACAAAAAGTATTTTTCCGTAAGTTTTCAACTCCCTTAAGTATTCTTAAAAAATCAATTTCTAGTTAATTCCTTAAGAAATTAGCTACCTCGTGCTTAACTCCAGAAATTCCCATCTCTTGACATAATGTTATACATGTTAACTTGACCCTCCAGTTTAAATTTCGTGACCATCGGAGTTATAGAACTCCGGTTATAGCGATTTTTATCGAAAAATCACAGAAATTGAAATGGTCATAACTTGCTCAATTTAAGTCAGAATGAGCTCATTTTTGGACACAACCTACTTTATCCCATATATTTGCATCCCCCAAAAGGCCAGATTTTATCTAGATAAATAAGTTTCCAAAACAGCCCTTTTAAAGTTTTGGGCAGAAGCTAAATTGCCATTTTGCAGTTTTTCGTCCTTTGCTAAAAATAGTCCATACGGAAATCTACAACTCCTTTTTCAGTGATTCCACTTGGAGATGTTAGATAACATATAGATATAACTCTAGGACTTGACCACACTCAAAAAGTCAAAATATAATAGGAGATATGGTCATTTAAATTTCATATTCCGTTTTCACAAAAATCTAATTTTTAACTCTTGGTGAGTTCTAAGAAAACTTTCATGTTTTCACATAATATCAACATAACTTATCATAATACTTAATAATACCTCATACACCCATGGATCTATCATGATGAATGATCTATTCCATCAAACAATCATCAAACACAAAATAAAATACAATCAAGGTAAGGAAAAATTAGGGTTTTCTACATTTCTAGAAACCTAGTTTCATTTCTCCCCTTTTGATCCACCTTTAAATACTTTAACAAGTTAGATTCTTACATGAATCTACATAAAACACATAAATAAAAGGGTCATAACTTTCAAATCACAAAACCCTTTTCTCCATCAAATCCATAAAAATACATAAACTAAGTGTTTAGGGTTTGTACCTTTGAAGTCTTTCTTCTTCTTCTTCCTTCACAAAGTAACTTCATGATTCTTGGAGACATGAAAATCTCCTCCCTTCTACTTCACAAAGTCGACAGCCCCTTGGGCTCTCTCTTTCTATTTTCTCTCTCCTTTAGCTCTTAAGTTATTTAGAAAATGATGAAAGAGAAAAAAAAAAGTAAACTTGTGGCAAAAAAAATAAATATGATATGTGTATGCATATGACTTGAATATCTAATTAAAATCTCCCAACATATCAAGCTCTTCTCTCTCCACTCAATTACCAAGTGGTTGCTTGGAAGAAACAACAAAGTGTTGTCTCAATAAAAATATGCCATCTATTAAAGTAATCTACCAACTAAAGTTACATGATCATTAAATACCTCCCCCCTTTCTCCTTTAAGTAACCGGCCATGTGGCCTTAATAACTCCACTATATCTCATCCTTTCTCTTACCTACTCTCTCATCCTAGCAAAGCTAACTTGCAAGCAACAACTAATGTGTTGTCCAACTAATAAATTGCCAACAAAAGAAAAGTTGTTTACCAACTAAAGTTAAACCCATTATTACACTCCACTCTCTTTTCCCACTCTTCCAAATTTGGCCACATGTCCTCTTCATTCACCCATTTTATTTTTATTAGCTAGCTTAATTAATGACCATAATGCCCCTCCTTAAGTGGACTTTAATTGGGCCAAGCTTGGGCTCCCTTTTTATTTCTTTTTGGGCTTGCACTTTCTTATTCCTTTGTCTACTAATTAAAATGAGCTCGAGCTCCTCTACCAAATAAATTGGGTCATCACTAAACTTGCCCTTTATATTAAATATTGGGCTAGCTCAATAATTTAATTGTTCTTAAATTAATTAACTACAAATCTCATGCTTAAATAAACACTTGGGCTACAATTAATTCTTTGAGCCTAAAAATCAACTTAGTTCTATACTTATTAACTTGTTATCCATTCCCCGTTATTTAATTAAGGTTCCCTCACACACATTAGTAAGTTAATTTCTTACTCATACACACTTATTTCCTTAACCCAATTAGACTTGCTATAATTAGGTTATAAAATTAATTAATTGAGATGTATAAAATAAATCTTTTAATGTTAGTATATATATTTATATACTAATATTCTCCCATATTATAACCTCTTAGGTTATTTACTTATCACACCTAATATATATATTAGGTTACATAACTTAATTCTTAATTCACTTACTCACATATTCATACAAAATAAATTATTAAATTGAGACATGGTCCACAATTCCTAGATTAGGTCACTAGTATATAATTAAAATACTAGAACCACATACATATAATCTTATGACTCATACACTAAATATATACCTCATTATCAGACTATCACTTATTGTCTACCAAATCATTCATGTGATGCCCCCAAAATTAGGTATACATCACCCATCTTGGGTCGTCAGATACATAGTACAGAATACAAATACAACTTACTAATACAACTGTCATGTACAATACGACAAAACATAAACTGTGAGTTTGAATACAAATATTATCTTCTAGAGAGTATTCATACTCAAAAGGAGTCCTCATTACATTTATTAACACACTATTACATAGAATAGTGATGACTACTAACTAATACTATCATTCGGACCATCACTCCGTTCTCCGACTTGCCCCAGCTACGTTCTCATTTTTTGAAGAGAACAGTGAAAGAAAGGGTGAGCTCAACTAGCCCAGTAAGAAATATTATGACTAAGATAATGCAAAATAAATTATTATTAGCCTTCAACAATGTTAAACTATTAAATATAATAGACATCAAGTTTAACTATAGCGGAACAAGCAATCCATTAAAAGAGTCAAGTAGAAAATAAACTCTACTATCTTTTATGATTTAAAAGGTTTTTCAACACTGTGATCACTAGGACTCAGCTTAATAAAATAATCCACATCATCGAATCACCCCTGCACTACGGCCAAGGATATTCGTGTATTCATTAATGGTCATGATCATGCCAACAACTATCCATCAACGCACTACGGGCCAATGAGGACTTTTACCACATCATTTGTAACATTACGGTCATGATTATACCGAATAATTCTTGGTCATAATCATACCAAGTCCATCTATGCACTACAGGTCACAGATGACTTTTAACATTTTATAAACATGAGGATGATGACAATGATATAAGAATTCAATAAAACAAGTTCAAGAATTAATTTATCCAAGAATTAACAACGCCCAAATTGTCAACATGATACTGCTTTGTGGAGTAAAATTTAAAAATGCTTAGAAGAATATTTTTATGAAAAGATACTGGATGAACCGCAATTATCAAGGATATTCCACTAATTTCATGGAGTATAGAAGTTAAAACTTAACCAACAGGTTATTCCAACAAAATAATAAATAATGGAACCAGGTCTGGCGTAAACGCATAGACATGATATTCCGACAGAATAATAAATAATGAAACCAGGTCCGGTGTAAAACACACAGACAGGATGTTCCAACAGAATAATAACAAGACGGAACCAGGTCCGGTGTAAAACACACAGACAGGATGTTCCAACAAAATAATAATAAAAACAGAACCAGGTCCGGTGTAAAATACACAGACAGGATGTTCCAACAGAATAACAGAAGAATGTCACCAAGTATAGGGTAGACCGCGTATACAGGTTATTCCAACAGAATAATAAATAATGAAATAACAACAGTTCTCTTCATAAATAAGAAAGAATAACACCCCTTACTGTTTTAAAGAAGAGCTGAAATAAGAAAGTAGTTAAGTAGCAGAATACTCTTCTTCTCTCTCTCTATAGTTTCTCTCTCTACAGTTCAGTGAATTCGTAAAAAATAATGAAGGAATGAGCTGCTATTTATAGAAAAATAGAATGCATAGTAACTAATCCATAAACGGTCCAGATTGATTACTTTAATCTGACGGTCCATATTTAAAGAAAAATCTTTTAAATAAAATATAATATATTCTATTTATAGAATAACTTTAATAAAGTATTCTGTTTTATATAAAAAGATGTTTCTGTTTTATTACGTTAATAATACGAATAAAACAAAACGTCATTATCGCTAAATAATTCATATTATTAACTGACAATAATTGAATCAAACTGAGTGACTTCTCACATAAGCATTAATAATCAATACCGTGTGCTACTATGCAACCACACGTATTACTGTACTTTTACTACCGACTAGTTCAACAGTATCAATGGTAAAACTTCCGTCGTTATTTTTAATAAAATATTTTTGTCGTTTTCTCAATCTGACAATAATTCTGTTGTGGGGTCCACCAATGATTGTGCCGTTGTACGAATATTCCCTGTTAAAACGAATATTCCCCGACCAATCGAATATTATATAACAACTTGCGTACTTTACAAAATTTATAAATATTACCCACAACTATAATATTATTTCAAATTAACTCCATAATATTCAAAAATGATATTTATAGAAAATTCATCTTTATTTATAAAAGTTGGGGTCTTACAATTCAAGTTCTTATCTAAAAATTTTGAAATCCTTAAAATTCCTTTACAGAAACGTCAAATCTATACACTCATTTTCTCTCTAGGTCTATTATTTAACCTTTATTCAATCTTTTAAGATTTTATAGAATTGTCCAAATTTTCGGGTTGTCACATTCACCCCTTCTTCTAAGAATTTCGTCCCCGAAATTTACCTTACACCTTATACTATGCACCATGCACCATTCATACACAGCATCACATGCTACCCAATACACCACTCACGAGAGTAAAAATTTTCAAATTGTACTGAGGGGTCATATAGACCATGAACGATTGAGGTTTATAGGTATTACTACCTGCTACCTATTTCAATTAAGAAAAAGGTACTCTACCCCTTACAAAGGTTAACAGTATGTTTACAATCACGAAGAAGGTAAACTACCATTGCTAGTACTTTAGGTGATTAGCCTATCATACTTTTACGTCATACATAACGTATCAATCATGTCTAGCGAATATTTACGCTATTAGATTGGATTATTTTATCCAAACAACATAGTTCACCTCCGTCTTATTATAGGATTCCGCACCAAAACAATTTGGTTCGGGAAAATTTTCAAAGAACGCTAAGAATTTTCATAAACGTTGGTCTAGCCGAATCAAATATCTTAGACCCATATCTATAATCAATTTCAAACGATATACGAATGTGTATAGCCAAACGCCGTTGGCAAATTTAAAATTCTGAAAATTAGTTTAAAAAATGACGTCATGATGCCGTACTGTATTAACAGCCCGTTTGAGGATGCCGTCATCGAGTGACTTTGTCATAACACATCATATAATAGTGGGACAACGATAATCAGATCGAATTCAACACTAAGTATTCCTGTATTTACAACTCCATCAATTTTTTTATCATATCGGCACCAGGTTACATGGTACATAAGTGATAAATAAAAATATATTTTGATATTTCAAATCATTATCGTCTAGCCGAAACAAGTAGCGTAGACTATTCTTTAAACCGTTCAAAAATCATTACAAATCTATTTTATCATCTCAACAGGTAACGAGGTGTCGGTGGCCCAAAGCCCATGCATACACAAGGGTCACCAGGAGTTGAGAATAAAAATTCATTTTCAAAAAGGCACATAGTGCGTTTTTAGCTTTATGTCAAAAACTTTGAAGTCTAGCATAGCTAGAAGATTTGGAATACCTATGCTTCCACCATCAACTTAACTTTCTCTAATGATCCATTTCTTAATAAACCTATCTATTTCTATCATCCTCAATGTTCCATTCACGATATAACTATACCCAGTTCGTCAAACTTACCACACATTATGAGTTCAGGAACTTTCCATAATCATATGAGTTTAAGAACTTATCCTAGTCAGACCTTTGGCGTCCATTCGCTGAGGGGTTCATAAACATTTCATATAATTATGAGTCACGAACGTACCATAAGTATGAGTTTTAAGAACTCGTACTTAACCTTATATTCTCTAACTATACCCTACCTATCTGTTATACACCTGAGAAAAGAATCACATTCTCAACAGATATATAGCAAATAGCGCGACACAAACATTTCAATAATTATCAGTACCAGAAACTAAGTGGTTTTCCAACCAAACTCGGCCACTAATCAACATAGGAAGCTAAGCGAATAATTCCCCGCCTATACAAAGAATTGGTCAACCTAACCACTATATCGACCAGGAAGCTAAGTGATTCTAAAACCAAGTACAAATTCCCCGCCCATACAAGGAATCATACAACTCAACTGCTGACCTGAGTCCTCAGTTGAAATCCCACACAATTCTAACTTTCACTTTTCTTAATACGAATTTTCTTTAATCCGTATCTTAAAATTTACCACTCTTTTCCGAGTTTACATAGTACCATTTCATAGTACCTTCTCTTTATAGCATCAAGCTATATCATTCCAATATTTTAACATATCATATGTTATTAATTTGATCACGTCGTGATCTTATTTTGTAATCATTTCTCCTTATACTCATGATCGTTTTATTTTACGATCTTCTTATTCTTCTCTTTAATCATATTATATTATGATTTTATTAACACTTTTCATCTTATAGACACAGTCTATTTATTATCACATTTCATTTTTATTACTGGAGTTAGGTAACTCCGGATTCTTACCCTTATAACATTTCAAGATTCTTCTTTGAATCTTATTTATCTTCATCTTTACTTTAATGATGAATTTCCCAAATTCATCTCTTATCACTTAAACTCGATCTGAGTTTATTCTTTATCATCTCCGCGGTTATAGCCTAAGGTACACCAACCTAAGGTTTCTAACCTACGGCTCTGATACCAACTGTAGCATCCCCAAATTCGGGTACCTTTTTACCACGAATTTGGTATACTAAATCCATAATTATTGCGGAAGATATAAACATAAATTGTTTATACATTAAACTTTTACAACATAAATCCCAAGGTCTACAACCTTAACTTAATACATACCTTCAATATCTTAAAGGTTTACAATATCATTTGTATCAGAAAATTTAATAGTTCTAACTGCATCAAAAATTAATCTTGCACTTTGTCTTTGCTTCTATCTTTACTCGAGCTTTCATCTTAATCTGAAAATTTTTATCATGATATAGCAAGGGTGAGCATCAAATTTTCCCAGCAAGTTAAATTTATTTGAGGATATATCATGATTGAAAGAATATAAATAAAAGGCTAGCTACGTCCAACAATATAATTGTGAACTAGCAAGAATCAAATTTCATAATTGAATGATCAGGACGACATGAATAAATGTCAATAATGAATATGAATAATTCAACTGGAGCAGATGGTAATGAAGGTGATCAACCTTTCATACCTAATGAACATATGTAACATGCACTAAGTGCGAATCAATAATCAGTATAGATGTGAATAATCCACAATAATTATTCACTAATATGTTTTGAAATATAACTCGAGTTTGAGTTAAGGAAACTTACCTGCATAGTCGATTACCGCTACGCAATTTAATTTATTTTCTTTATTGAAAAGACCTATCAGGTATTAGATTGATCTTTCAATTAGCATATCATACTTTATTTCATAATACTATCTAACACTTAATCACATAGTCAAATATTAGATAATCTTAACACCCTATTCATTTACTTACTTATAATCTCATCACCTTATATTAACTTGTCTAATCTTTACTCACAAAGTTAAGTATTAGACATCAAACCTTAGTCTTAGTAGTATCATTATACTTTTGATAATCTTACAACTTATACTTTATAAGTTTTTCCCTTTAGATGTTATCTTAGTAAGCTAGATAACCTTTCAGTAAACTGAAATATCATTTCAGGAAAATGAATTACATTTCAGCATCCTGAAATCACTATTTCAGCATCCTGAAATCACTATTTCAGCAAACCAAAATCAGATTAGCAGACTAAATTCAATTTCAACAACTTGAATTCAAAATCTTCAATTTCAGCAACCTGAATTCAATATTCTTTTGCACGAAAATAAAAAATCAACTTATGATTTTTCTATCTTTTGGCCAATCATATACACATGTATTCCATACACAAAAAGTATTTTTCCGTAATTTTTCAACTCCCTTAAGTATTCTTCAAAAATCAATTTCTAGTTAATTCCTTAAGAAATTAGCTATCTCGTGCTTAACTCCAGAAATTCCCATCTCTTGACATAATGTTATACATGTTAACGTGACCCTCCAGTTTAAATTTCGTGACCATCAGAGTTATAGAACTCCGGTTATAGCAATTTTTATCGAAAAATCACAGAAATTGAAATGGTCATAACTTGCTCAATTTAAGTCAGAATGAGCTCATTTTTGGAAACAACCTACTTTATCTCATATATTTTCATCCCCCAAAAGGCCGGATTTTATCTCGATAAATAAGTTACCGAAACAGCCCTTTTAAAGTTTTGGGTAGAAGCTAAATTGTCATTTTGCAGTTTTTTGTCCTTTGCTAAAAATAGTCCATACGGAAATCTACAACTCCTTTTTCAGTGATTCCACTTGGAGATGTTAGATGACATATAGATCTAACTCTAGGACTTGAGCACACTCAAAAATTCGAAATATAATTGGAGATATGGTCATTCGAATTTCATATTCCGTTTTCACAAAAATCTGATATTTATCTCTTGGTGAGTTCTAAGAAAACTTTCATGTTTTCACATAATATCAACATAACTCATCATAATAATTAATAATACCTCATACACCCACGGATATATCATGATGAATGATCTATTCCATCAAAAAATCATCAAACACAAAATAAAATACAATCAAGGTAAGGAAAATTTAGGGTTTTCTACATTTCTAGAAACCTAGTTTCATTTCTCCCCTTTTGATCCACCTTTAAATACTTTAACAAGTTATATTCTTACATGAATCTACATAAAACGCATAAATAAAAGGGTCCTAACTTTCAAATCACAAATGAATCTACATAAAACACATAAATAAAAGGGTCCTAACTTTCAAATCACAAAACCCTTTTCTCCATCAAATCCATAAAAATACATAAACTAAGTGTTTAGGGTTTGTACCTTTGAAGTCTTTCTTCTTCTTCTTCCTTCACAAAGTAACTTCATGATTATTGGAGACATGAAAATCTCCTCCCTTCTACTTCACAAAGTTGGCAGCCCCTTGTGCTCTCTCTTTCTATTTTCTCTCTGCTTTAGCTCTTAAGTTATTTAGAAAATGATGAAAGAGAAAAAAAAAGTAAACTTGTGGCAAAAAAAATAAATATGATATGTGTATGCATATAACTTGAATATCTAATTAAAATTTCCGAACATATCTAGATCTTCTCTCTCCACTCAATTACCAAGTGGTTGCTTGGAAGAAACAACAAAGTGTTGTCTCAATAAAAATATGCCACCTATTAAAGTTATCTACCAACTAAAGTTACATGTTCATTAAATACCTCCCCCCTTTCTCCTTTAAGTAACCGGCCATTTGGCCTTAATAACTCCACTATATCTCATCCTTTCTCTTACCTACTCTCTCATCCTAGCAAAGCTAACTTGCAAGCAACAACTAATGTGTTGTCCAACTAATAAATTGCCAACAAAAGAAAAGTTGTTTACCAACTAAAGTTAAACCCATCATTACACTCCACTCTCTTTTCCCACTCTTCCAAATTTGGCCACATGTCCTCTTCATTCACCCATTTTATTTTTATTAGCTAGCTTAATTAATGACCATAATGCCCCTCCTTAAGTGGACTTTAATTGGGCCAAGCTTGGGCTCCATTTTTATTTTTTTTTGGGCTTGCACTTTCTTATTCCTTTGTCTACTAATTAAAATGAGCTTGAGCTCCTCTACCAAATAAATTGGGTCATCACTAAACTTGCCCTTTATATTAAATATTGGGCTAGCTCAATAATTTAATTGTTCTTAAATTAATTAACTACAAATCTCATGCTTAAATAAACACTTGGGCTACAATTAATTCTTTGAGCCTAAAAATCAACTTAGTTCTATACTTATTAACTTTTTATCCATTCCCCATTATTTAATTAGTGTTCCCTCACACACATTAGTAAGTTAATTTTTTACTCATACACACTTATTTCCTTAACCCAATTAGACTTGCTATAATTAGGTTATAAAATTAATTAATTGAGATGTATAAAATAAATCTTTTAATGTTAATATATATATTTATATACTAATATTCTCCCATATTATAACCTCTTAGGTTATTTACTTATCACACCTAATATATATATTAGGTTACATAACTTAATTCTTAATTCACTTACTCACATATTCATACAAAATAAATTATTAAATTGAGACATGGTCCACAATTCCTAGATTAGGTCACTAGTATATAATTAAAATACTAGAACCACATACATATAATCTTATGACTCATACACTAAATATATACCTCATTATCAGACTATCACTTATAGTCTACCAAATCATTCAAGTTCTTATCCAAAAATTTTGAAATTCTTAAAATTCCTTTACAGAAACGTCAAATTCATACACTCATTTTCTGTCTAGGTCTATTATTTAACATTTATTCAATCTTTTAAGATTTTATAGAATTGTCCAAATTTTCGGGTTGTCACAGTCAATGTGCAAACTTTTTATCGGTTGCGTTTGTACAACCATTTAAAAAACCAACTGGCGACTCTTAACAGTCCATCGTCGACATTATACATGTCGAACCTTTTTCACTTATTTTTTCAAAAAAATCTCACCTAAAAGGAGAACACCAAAGAACAAGTAACGGAAAGGGACATCTAAAAATCCCGACGTCGACAACTACCAAATCTATATTTACAGACATTACCTAAGAGATGGAGAAGAAATTACAAAAGAGGAAGAAAAACTATTTCCCAGTGGGGGAACTAACTGATTGTGTTTGAGGAGGCTTGCTTT
Source organism: Panax notoginseng (assembly GCA_016801055.1). Lineage (NCBI taxonomy): Eukaryota > Viridiplantae > Streptophyta > Magnoliopsida > Apiales > Araliaceae > Panax > Panax notoginseng. The sequence continues at coordinate 58,083,007 of CM029015.1, forward strand.
GCATATATATATAGTATCAGAGCCTTGTTGTTTCAGTTCTAGTTGCCAGTAAGATTTTTACAACTGTTCATCTGCAACCGTTTTCAAAATTTCTCTTTTATTCTTATTCAGAAGTCACCTGATTTACTGTAGTCCACCTTGTTCGTGTCAAACCTTGTAAGTCTCTTGGGTGAGCAGTGTTGGTTTTTGAACATAGGTATGAGTCTGCTTAAGGTAATAGGGTATGAATGGAAGAATAATGAATAAAAATTTATTTTGAACTTGCTAAAAATGAATAGATTGTTTAGATCTAACTCCTCAACTAGTAACCGGTCAACTTTGCCTCAAGTCCCAGACATAGTTAACCAGGAAACCCACAGTTATGAAAATATCAGTCAAGCTTTACACAATTAGAATATACCTAGGGTCTCCCCTAAGGAAATTTATTAGTCAACATTTTTAGACAATTTTAAAACAGATTATAATGTCAAAACTGTTGAAAAGGTTTATGCCATTAATAAAGAGTACGAAAATTGTAGTCTTTTGGATCCCAAAGTCATCAAAAAACATAAAAAGAAAGGTTACAATTTTATTCACATTGGATTAGTTCAAGTGGCAGTTAAACCCTTAAACATTAAAGGAATTAATTCAAGTATTTATATCTGCCTTAGAGATGCTCGATTCTTGAATTATTATCCTAGCATGATCGGCGCAATGGAATCTAGTCTGCATAATGGACCGATCCATTTCAATTGCTTTCCTGATTTCACATTGAGCCTAAGTGATAAAAATTTATTAAAAGCCTTGACAATAAATATTAAAACTGCTGGAGAAATTACTCAAATGATTGAGGGTTCTCAGCCGATAGCTTTGATTTACCGGATTTATTATAAGACCATGAAAACTAACCTAAACGTTCATGCTCTCAATAAAAGTCCAAAAGATCAAACTGTCTTAATTCAAAGTTCAACTAGTGATGCTAATATTCAGATCCCGAGAACCATTCTCTAGAAAGATATTACTCTCCCTAGTCAATCAGGTGACTTTACCCATTGAAATACCTGAACAACCTGTAGTTAACAATCTAATAAACCTTAAAAATGTTATACAATTTTCAGATTGAACTGTAAAAATAAGTTTTGAACGCAGTAAAAGACCGATTATTATTGAAGACTCTGCTAGTACTATAGCATCTTCAAGAAGAGACACTGAAATTCTTAATAACCCTTCTTTAAGAGATCTTAAATTAAAATGTATTTTAAATCAAGGTCAAGCTAGTCACCCATGTTACACTCAAAAGGATCTAGTAGAAGAAGAGAGTTCTTCCTCTCCTACTCCTTCTGAGCTTCCCACTCAGTCTGATTTTGAAATTCCCATTAACAATCAGTTAAGAGTTATTAAAAAAGATTTTATTCTTGAATGGGATAATCTGGTAAAGGATTTTAATTCCAAAATTAATAAAGAAAAAAGACATTTATTTCGTTCAAACCACCCAACAGAAAAGGAGCGAGATAAAATTGTTAATAGATGGAAGCGATTTATAAAAAATGAAAAAATAAACATTACCTTTTATAACTGTTATGATCAATACTAAAGTAAGTGTAATGTTATAACCAAAAGTCAATGGGTTAAAGAAGACAAGTCTAAGGTCTGTTCTAGTCATCCTCCGCTAGAATCGATCCTTATCCCAGTTAAGAACACATCTGTTGTTGCCAGTCCCTTTAAAATTTCAGATAACAATAAAGATGATAAAAAAATTATTGAACAATTAAATTTTAGTAACCAATATCTAGCAACTGTTGGAAGACAGCTTGATAGAATTGAAGAAAATTTGAAGAAACAAGTATTAAAAAACCAGATGCTAAAATTGAACATCCTTTGATTAACTTACCTAAAAATAGAAGTAAATTAGGTTTACCCAATGATGATAGCAACCTAATTGAATCTATAGACATGTTATTCAAAAAAATAAAAACTGAACCTGGTCCAAGTGGTATTGTCTCTACTTTGGAAAAAGTTGAAACTGAAGTTGAAAGTGATAGTCAAGCTGACTATTCTGATTCTACTTCAGTACCAGATTTTAATGACCAACTGAACAAGTTAACAGTCAAAAACACTAGTATAACAAGGAATTTGTATTCTAGACCTACTCCTCCGGATCTACAATTTGAAGAGAGAAATCTAGACAAACAATTCTCGGTTTCGGCCAACAAAATATATGAATGGAATATAGACGGTCTTAGTGAACAAGAAATTTTAAACAAATTAAATCACATGTCTATGGTAGCAAATAGCTATATCACTAAATTCAACAATCTGTCACAACCAAAAATTGTTGAGTTAATAGCTAGTGGATTCACTGGCATTCTCATATCTTGGTGGGAAAGACATCTCACAGAAGATACTAGAGTATCAATAATTCATGCTATCCAGTTAAACGATGACGGCAATCCCATCTTTGATGAAGATGTAGGAGTTGGTCCGCCAGATGGAGTAAATACTTTAATTTTTACCATAATAAAATATTTTGTAGGAACTCCTAGTAATATAACAGAAAGTATTCACGATCAACTCAATAATCTCACTTGTCCCACTTTAAGCGATTTTAGGTGGTACAAAGATGTGTTTACCTCTAGAGTTATGCTACGAAATGTTAGCAACAAACCCTTTTGGAAAGAAAAATGTGTTAATGGTTTGTCTTCATTGTTCGCTCATAAGGTTAGAGAAGAGTTGAGTAAAAACTTAGGATATATCGAATATGATAATCTCACTTATGGTGACATAATTAGTTATATTCAAAAAATAGGTTTAAAAATGTGTATTGATTTTAAATTAGCCAAACAAGCTAGTAAAGACAAGAAAAAAAGCTAAATATGAGTTAGGAACATTTTGTGAACAATATGGTCTGCCTCCTATTGCTCCCTCTAGAAGAAAGTATAAACACAGACATATTGATCATCTTAAATCACATAAACGCCAGAAATGTAAACATACTCATAAAAAAGATAACAATCAAAACGATTATTACAATAAACCCAAACCAGTTAATAAAAAATATAATAAAAGGTCTAAAAAATATGATAAGAGTAAAATCGTTTGCCACAATTGTGGGCAAAAAGGCCACTACAAAAATGAATGTAAAGTAAAACAAAAATTATCTCAGTTAAATATCTCTAATGAAGATACAGAATAACTATTAGAGTTAATGAGAATAGAAAATAATGTAGATAATGATGAAGGATCTGACATCCCCTATTCTTCTAAAAGCAGTACTAGTAATAATGAAACTGATAGTAACGAAGAAGAAGTCACTATTTGTGCTGATAACTGTAATAAAATTGTTGCACTAAAAGATTAAGTGTAATTACCAAAGAGGATGAAAAAAACTCTTTGTTAATCGACTTAATTAGTAAAATTTTTGATCCTGAGCTTAAGATTCAATATACTAAGCAGTTAAAAGATTTATTAACCAAAGATACTAGAGTTAAAGACAAGATTTTTAAAGCTAAAGATAAATCGATATTTAGCCTTAATAAAACTCTAGAAAGATTTAAAACCCCAGTTATAGAAGTTACCCTTCCAGAATTAAATCAAGAAGTTAATAAACTTAAAAAAGAAATCTCTAATTTAAAGATTGAAGTCTCTAATTTAAGAAAAGACTTAGAGAGCCAGAAATCTGATCTTCAAGTTCATGATTCCTCCTCTAGAGATGAAGATCACGATGAACCAGAATCTTCAGGAATCAAAGAAGAGCCAGATCTATTCGTTCAAGGTCTTTCTCTTAAAAGAGTTAAAGATATTACCATTCAAAAATGGTATATCTCTATTGATTTGGTTGTCGATAAAACTTTTTCAATACGACTTCCCGCCTTAGTTGATACTGGTGCGGATTTAAATTGTATCCAGGAAGGTCTTATTCCAACCAAATACTATAAGAAAACAAATGAAAAATTAAATTCAGCTAATGGTAGTCAAATGGAAATAAAATATAAACTGCCTAAAGTGCATATCTGTCAAGATAATATGTGTTTTAAAACATCATTTGTTTTAATTCGCAATCTTACCGATAAAATCATTTTAGGGTTACCATTTATATATTTGTCACACCCATTTACTACTAGTAATGAAGGACTAAGCTGTAAATATTTAGGTAAAAGAATAACATTTAAATTTCTTATTAAACCAAAAGAAAGAGATTTAAAATTTATTCAAGAAGAGTCCATTTCCAAGTCATTAAATTTATTAAACTGTAAATCCACCCATTTAAATTTCTTAAAAGAAGAAATTAAATACAAAAGAATTGAAGAACAGCTTCAACATAAAGATGTTCTTGAAAAAAATTAAAGAGTTAAAAACTTATTTAAAGGACAACCTTTGTTCTGATTCTCCTAATGCCTTTTGGCATCGGAAAAAACATGTTGTAAGGCTCCCTTACGCTAAAGAATTCAAAGAACATTTAATTCCTACTAAGGCCAGGCCTATTCAAATGAATAATGAACAAATAGAGTTATATAAAAAGGAAATTAATGATCTCCTTAGTAAAAAAATTAATTAGACCTAGTAAATCCCCACGGTCATGTCCTGCCTTTTATGTTAACAATGAAGCGGAAAAGGAAAGAGGTGTTCCCAGGATAGTAATCAACTACAAGCCATTAAATAAAGTCCTAGAATGGATTATGTATCCCTTGCCTAATAAGGATGACCTCATTAATCGGTTGAGTAATGCCACCATCTTTAGTAAATTTGACCTCAAATCTGGTTTCTGGCAAATTGCTATTCACCAGAGGACAGGTATAAAACTGCATTCACAACTCCATTTGGTCATTACGAATGGAATGTCCAAGAATTTGGCTTAAAAAATGCTCCCAGTGAATTCCAGAATATCCTCAATGATATTTTGAATCCTTTCAGTCATTTTATTGTTGTGTATATTGATGATATTCTCATTTTTTCCAATTCCATTGAAGAACACGTCAAACATTTGAAATCATTTTTTAAAACGGTCAAAGACAATGGACTTGTTCTTTCACTTTCCAAATGCAGCTTGTTTCAAGCTAAAGTTCGGTTTCTTGGATTAATTATATATCGCGGACTCATACGGCCAATTGATAGAGCTATTCAATTCGCCGACAGATTCCCAGATAAAATTACCCATAAAACCCAACTGCAGAGATTTCTGGGCTCGCTCAATTATATTGGCAAGTTCTATAAAAATCTCAGGAAAATTTGCAAACCTCTCTTTCAGCGTTTGCAAGACAATCCTCCTCCATGGACTGACATTCATACTTCTGTCGTCCAATAAGTCAAAAAATATGTCAAGGCATTGCACTGCCTTGGTATTTGCAATGATTCTGCATTTAAAATTGTTGAAACTAACGCCTCTGATATTGGATTCGGAGGTATTCTCAAGCAAAAGTTAACTCCAGATTCTCCTGAACAAATCGTCCGTTTTCATTCCGGTGCATGGAATAATACACAGTTAAATTACAGTACCATTAAAAAAGAAATACTTTCTCTTGTATTATGTATTAATAAATTTCAAATTGATTTATTAAATTTTTTTTTAGTTCGAATTGAATGTAAATCTGCAAAATATGTGTTAGAGAAAGATGTTGAAAACATAGCTTCTAAACACTCCTTTGCTAGATGGCAAGCCCTTTTGAGTATCTTTGATTTTGATATTGAATACATTAAAGGCAGTAACAATTCCATTCCTGATTTTCTCACTCGGGAATTTATTAACACAGGTACCGTGCATCCATCATGAGTATCCGCGGTGCATCAACCTCTCGTGGTCCGGGTCGCCCTACTGGCCCAAGTAATCAGTCAAAAAGAGCCTTGGTTCCTCATCTAGTAAACCTAGTTTACCAAACCAGTAACAAGTTCACTGTCCTTGGGACAATGCCCAAGCCCTATAGTTCAGCCTTAGCTAGTAACCCAATTCCAGTTGACCCTTTTCAGTCCAAAGCCTCTAGTCCAAATCCCAGTAATCCTCCCTCTGAGTACATGCTTAGATGGACCAGTTTCTTATTTCATATTGAACCTCGTATGAAACCCAGAAATGACCCAGTCAAATTGACCTCCCAGTTCGTTCCTTCTGGTTGGCATTTCATGCCCCTTGCTCCTTATAAATCCCTTGTGTATTATAAGGACATTCTTGTTGAAACAGAGTCAATCTTTATTAAACCCATTTATGCCAACAATGATAAAGCTAAAGTTCTTTACCATTCATTATATATTAAACAGTTCATTCTGATGTCTGAATGGGGAAAACATCCCTCTGATCTTATACAGCTTTCCAATCAAGATAACTCTTTTTGTTATTATGATTACATGGAAGCTTGGTATAAAGTTTTCCTTTATCAAAATGTGTCACACAGTCATTCTTGGTTCGTTCAATTCGATCATAAATTCAAAAGTCATTTTCCATATTAGTTTTCCCATTGGTGGTTGAGATTTGGTTCTACCTATGATCTTCTTCCTGATCCCCTGAAAGTCCAACTCAATAATTTTTGCAATCACAAAAAACTTGATCCAGCCTATGACGGTGTCCCAGTCCTTCTCCAATTTGTAAGCAAATATAAGATTCCCTGGATTCTTCGATGGGAATATCACATTCAACCCCCAACTGGTGAAATCAGTCACAATGCTTCTCCTACATCTCCTTCGGCTGATCCTTTTCCCCTAGTCACTCGCCAATGGCTTGTGAAATGGTGGGACAAATTTGATGTCAATAGAATTGTAGGTCAAGTCCAGTTAGAATTTCCTGCTTCTTCTCTCAAGGTTCTCCCAGCTTTAACTGCAGAACCTTCTAGTCAAAAAACAAAAGAGTCAAGTAAAAAATCAAAAGAGTCTAGAGTCAGTCCCACTGGTTCATCTTGTTCCCGTAGCATTTCAGATTTCAAAGATTGTTCTGGAAAAGAGTTAAAATTAATTGCCCAGGCGTTAAACAAAAGAATTGATGAATTACATGAAGCGGCCTCTACAGGTTCTTCATCTGATTCACACAGTTACTATGAGGAAGATGATGACCCTTATGGCACCATCAATCTACAGAATGCTCAGGACCCATTTGCCTGACATTTCTCCTCAGTCTCATGCACCTGCTCCCTGCAGCCAGTCAAATGATGTCTTCATCCGAAAGCAATTTCAGCTTTTCTACCGAAAGCATCTCCTTTCCACCGAAAGCACCTCCCAAGTCAAAAGTTGTGGCCACTTTGTCAAAAGTTTCCAGACGCGTCGATGATAGTAAAAAAGTTAACACTGTTCATGAATAGTAATTTTTGTCTATAATCATTTATTTTGTAATAGTAACTTTGTAATAGTTCTTTCCTTATTCTATAAAAGGAAACCGAAGTTAGTTATTGAGGCAGACCTCGAAAGACTCTGAGATCCTTCTCAGATGAATCTTTAGCCTCTACCGATGTTAAACCTTTCTTAGCCCCTCCTTCTACTCTTCTACATTTCTTAATGTTTTAAGTAAGTCAAGTCAATTCAATTTGTAATTTGTAATCAGTTTGTACATTTATAAAACAGTTTTATTTCCAATCAATAAAATTATATGTTCTAGTAATTAAACTGTTATTATTTGCACCTCTGATTCTTATTTACTCATCTGTATCTGCTTCTATATATATCATTTGCCCCTTCAAGCTAGGTCAAAACCAGCTCTGCACTGCTTGGGAACAGGAGGCCACGCTACGGTGAGGAGGATAAGCTGGGCATTGGCGCTGTAGCGCCACGTCAAGATTAAAAACACCGGAGATCGTGCTGTAGCGCAAACTTACAAAGGAGCTGGGGCGCTGCAGTGCCAAGGTGATGTCAGCATGGACCCGGAGGTCGCGTTGCAGCGCCAGCTTAAAGCTTGGCATTGGTACTGCGGTGCCCGTGTATGGAAATTGACCGTTTTGCCCCCTGAAAGCTTGAAAAAACCTAGTAAGCCCTACAACACATCGGTTAAGCAAAATAATACTATAATCATATAAAAGCTATATAAAATCTATGAAGATCAAGCAACTATTTAAGTAATAAAGGATCCAATTTGTGGGTATAAATCCCACTCATCATCTATTATGGGGAAACCTAGTTGGATGAACATGAATCAGAACCGAAATCCAGAGGTGACGAAACCTTTGACTGTACTAACATGATAGTTGAAGCTGCTAGTTCATTCTTCTAGTAGAATACAGATAGGGATGGTGGTAGCATCGAGTAAGAGCCGGATGACGAGGCTAAGGGTTCCTATGAGTTATTACATGAATCAGCGACGCCACTGTATGACAGGAAGGAAAAGCACACCGTCTTATCTGTAGTGACTAAGATTTTTCACTTCAAGAACGAGCATGACTATAGCGAGATAGGTTTTAATGAACTGCTAAACATTGTGATGGAGGTCTTACCTACAGATAATAAGTTACCGGAATCGTACTATGATGTGAAGAAAATGGTTAAAAGGCTTAATCTAGGGTATGAGAAGATTGATGCATGTAAGAATGATTATATGTTGTATTACAATGATATCAATAAAGAAAAGAGGTCATGTGATATATGCGGTACAAGTAGATACTGTGAACAGCACAAGAAAAAGAGAAAAGACGTGCAGAGAAAGATCTTACGTTACTTTCCCATTGCACTAAGGCTTCAGCGGTTGTTCATGTCAACACATACCGTCGAGTATATGAGGTGACACTTAACACGTCGCTAAAGAGGTTTGTAATGCTAGGCTTGGACTTACTACGGATGGCTTTAATCCGTTGAATGGGCCTTACACCAAGCCCTACTCAACTTAGCCGGTGATTATTATTGTGTATAACCTCCAACCTTCGATGTGTATGAAATATCCCCACATGCTCATGCCTTTATTGATTCTAGATGATAAAAGTCTAAGTAAAGACATCATTTTCTACCTCAGGCCGTTAGTTGATGAGTTGAAGATGTTGTGGGATAAAGGGGTTCAAACTTATGATGTATCTCTTAAATAGAACTTTGACTTGAGGGCAGCTTTACTGTGGACGATAAATGACTTCCCAACGTTAGGAATGATCAGTAGATGGTCGACTCACGGGGGCTTGTCATGTCCCGTGTGCATGGTGTCAGTTTAAACTATGAGGCTCAAACATGGGGGGAAAATAAGTTACTTAGCAACTTCCAGACAGTTTTTGCCGGTTGAACATCGTTATCGACGGCCAAGTAGACAATTTAATCTAAAAATAAATAAACGTCAAGTACCTGACCGTCTTTCTAGGACAACAGTGTTGAGTTGGATTAGTCATTTGAATTTTCCACCTCCAGGGAAGAATCATAAATTAGTGCAAGCTTACAGTTACGGTAAGGTTCACAACTGGCCACACCGTTCCATGTTCTTTGACCTGCCTTACTGGGCTACACTTTGCATCTGTTATTATTTAGATCCGATGCATACTGAGAATAACATATTTGATAACTTTTGTATACAGTCCTAGGTGCTAGTGGTAGAAATATGGACAACAATAAGTCGAGGCTTGATTTGGTAGAAATGAACATTAGGGAACATTTGTGGTTATATCAGGAGGGTAGTAAGACAGTAACGCCAAAAGCTGATTATACTTTGACCAGGGAACTGTTGATATTGATATGTAATTGGATCATTGGACTGAAGCTCCCAGGTGAATATTCTTCAAATATAGCAAGGTGTTTTAAAGTCGAAGAGTAGAAGTTTTGTGGTCTAAAAAATCATGATTATCATGTATTCATGCAGAAGTTGATCCCCGTGGCATTTATCGACTTGTTGCCAAAACGTGTGGTTGAAGCACTGTCAGAGCTTTCTAATTTCTTTATAGATCTATGCTTGACGGAACTCCAGCTCAGGGACATAGATAAAATGGAGATGCATATAGTGGAAATATTGTGCAAGTTAGAAATGATCTTCCGTCCATCGTTTTTTGATTCACTGGAGCATTTGCTTATTCACCAACCATACGAAGTTAAGTTTGGCGGTCCCGTGTAATATAGATGGATGTTTCCATTCGAGAGGTAATGACATTAATGTTTTTAATATGCTAAAATGTTCATTCTTGTTTACTAATGTATACATGCATATAAACATATAGGTATATGCGATGTCTAAAGTAAAAGGTGAATAACAGAGCTCGTGTAGAGGGGTTAATTACTGAGAGTTATGTTATGGAGGAACTTGTTAATTTTTGCTCGTTATACTTTGAGTCGAATGTTCAAATAAGGCACAATCGCTTATGTCGGAATGAGGCTATTGCACACAAGGAAAATGGAGAATTAACGGCCTTTAGTCATCCTCTACAACCATTTGGCGGGAAAAAAAGGCAACTATTGACCGATAGTGAGTATGCAACTGCCACATTGTATGCACTTGTTAACATAAATGAAATAACCCCATACATTAAGAAGTAGCCATAACTACATATGTCTTGTGTTACTGCTATAAGTTCCTTCCATACACATAAAGTATATAACTGTACTATAGTCAATATGATACTGAGATACGTGAAGCAAATCTGATTATATCGGACGGGGATTTGCAAAATTTGAGAAATAGAGAATTTGTGCAATAGTTTAAAGATCATGCAATGATTTAAAGAGACCAAAACCCGCCTCGTTCATCAAAATGACACACAAACATAGACATAGCACCTCATAGATAATAGGCACGTGTTACAACTTACAGGACTCGTTCCCGATATACGGAGGTCGTTTGCCTAACTTACGAAAACTTTGAAAAATAGTCGAAAAAGAGACCAAAACCAGCCTCATTCGTCGAAATAACACGCAAACACAGACATATCACCTCATAGATATTTGGCATGCGTTACAACTTACAGGACTCAATTTCGATATACGGAGGTCGAGTTATTAGCCCGTTCGCCTAACTTACAAAAACTTAGAAAATAGTCAAAAAAGAGACCAAAACCTGCATCGTTTGTCGAAACAACACGTAAACATAGACATATTACCTCATAGATATTAGGCACGCGTTACAACTGTAATACCCAAGAATTTCCATACACAAAGAAATAGATATATTAATGGAAATAAATATTTATGTGAATATAAATGGTTTTGTGTTATGAGATGAGTTAACTCAATTATATTAAATAATTGAATAATTGGAAATGTATGGAGTTGCGATGAACTCGTTGAAAGCCTTGTGCGCCACAGTGATGGAAACTATTAATGATGATTTTAATCGATGAAGGAATTATCAAGTGAATAATTAATTAATATTAATTGTTAATTGTTATTGTAGAATATTAAGTAATTGTTAATGGTGATTAATTAATTAAATGTGATTATTAATTGTTATTGTGAGTAAAGTAAATTGTATAACTAGAATTGTGTTATTTATTTAATTGATGTGTGTAAGACATATGATATTATATAGTTCTTACATTAAAAAGAAAATGGGGTGTGACACATTAATATGACTATGTATTATACAGAAAACTATATAATAAAGTGTTGGGAATTATAAGTTACATAAATAATTGTTTATGTGACATTAAGTATGTATGGAAACATTAAAAGATGTACGCCGTCAAAGAATTGCTAATTATTTCTTTAAGTGAGTCTAACTGGAATAATAAAGTTTTAAAAAGATATTGAATTATCAGTGGCCAATTAAATTGAGTCCACACATGTTATAAATAATAAATTAAACTGGACTAATGTACACGGATTATATGATGTGAGTACATAAATAATCCCTAACTTTCCATTGTGTAGTAGTATTAACACATTAAAATTATATTTTTGGAGTACAAAAAAACAAACTAAGCATTATAAAATACAATTGCTGAGATTTAAGCCTTGTCCCAAATAAAAAGTCTCCGTTATTAGCCGCGTATTAGGCCAATGGCCTACCCCCCTACTGTTGCGTGAAACTCTGCAAAATAAAAAGGCTAAGAAGGAAATGATGAAGCTGGAGATGGCTGGGATGATAGCTATGGAATGGCGGTTGGCCACCTCCTCTATAACCCTTGTATCTTTCCATTCTCCACTAAATCAGACCATGGTGCAAGAGCATTACCTGGACAACCATTTCTTTATATAAAGCACCCTCCTCTTCTCATTCTCAGTTGCTTAAAAAAAATTTGTCTAATGTAAGTGTAGGAAGAGAGTGAGTATTGTTGAGCTTTGAGGGGGTATTATTAATCCTTTTAGGAATCAAATTAAGCTTCAAAGAGGTATAAATTTTGTTTGTGTTCTTGAGTTTAAGTTTTGTCAAATTCTTGCAATTACTTGAATTCTCTGTAATTGGTGGAAGATAACATTCCATTGTGTTAATTAAGTGTGTATGCATGTCTAAAAGTAGTTTGTGTTGCAGCAGAAGATGTTGGCAATGCTTGTGATTGAGGCTCTGCAGAAGTAGAGCCATATTTTTTTGCCTCTGGACGAAGTGGCGCGGCCGCGCCACTTCCTTAGTCCTTCACCGCGCGGTCGCGCGGGTTGCCTATCACAGTTACTGATGTTGGTTCCTTAAGTTGACATGAGCATGCTACTTAGTTTGAACATGCATATAAATGAACCTAACACTTTAATAGATGATGTTATGAACATAGTAAGTTATTTTTGCTTGGTTTAAAGAAAACTTAACAATTTGGGAAATAGAATTTGTGAACATGGAGTAATGCATAATCTGAACTTAAGGATCCTCATATTAAGTTCTGATATACATCGACATATGATCAATATGTTAGTTATATTGTCGGAGATGGCATAGACTATTCAAGCATGATAAAAAGAGAAAATGCACTTAAAAGACTATACTAAATATGTGTACATAAATTATGCATACACTAAGTTTTGAACTTCAAAACATACCTATGTGATCTATTATGTGGTTATGGAAGCATGATATGGAATATGTGAACTTACCTTGCATGCTTGGATAAGTTTTACTAATGGAAACTTAAAGTTTTGAAAATGAACTTGATAAACTATATACAAATTTTGAGTTAGAAATTTGTAAGCATGTTCATATGTGTTGTGCATGATTATTCATATATGTAAGATAGGTGTGCACTGACCTTCTACAGAAGTAGCCATGTCTTGGTTTGCAACAAGAGTAGCGCGGTCGCGCCACTCCTTAGTACAAATCAAGCGCGGCCGCGCCAGTCTGCAGTAGGAACAGTTTCTGTAAATAGTTTGAAGATGTTTGCATGCTTGAAGTGTTAGTCTAGCATGTATTATATGACCAGTACATATCTAATATGTTAAGAAGCATGCTAAATGATTGAATTAAATGTTTAATGGAGTGATTATAGACTTTCAAATGATAAGTCCAAAAAGTATTTGCAAAACATAAAACAACGATTAGAGACTATGTTATTTGACTTCATGGAGGCTTATAAACTGATCTTGTGTTATATATATACAAGGTGTGGAATGAAGTATGTGAAGAGTATACAACTAAGTTAGATGATTATGTATGCATTTAAACTTACATATCATGTATGAGCCTATGTAACTAATAAATATCCTGTACGCGTATTATATTACGTTAGGATGAAAGAGTATTGATAAGCGATATTTTGGTAAACTATGCTTGAGGCAAGTACTCGAACCTTACTCTTTATTGAGCATTACTTAAACTCATGCTATTATTGATCGTACAAGTATAACTTTGAAGAAATAATACTTCATAAGGAAAATTCAGACATTGACCCGAACGATAATTGTTCATATATATATATTGTGAAAGAAACTGTCTAAGCCATTGATTCGGCTAGATTATTGGTATTTGATCAAAATCTACATAAACCAAATTACCTTGGTGCGGACTCTTATAACTGAGAAGAACAACCCTCTTAGTAGGGGAATTGTATATTGTCGAGGAACCGACGTGCGCACATGAGAAAGACTAAATGTTATGCATGACATAGGGTATCTTAGGCTGATCACCTGTCGTACTCGTTGTCGACGTCGGGATTTTTATTTGTCCCTTTTCGTTACCTGTTCTTTTGTGTTCTCATGTTATGTGAGATTTATTTGAAAAAACAAGTGAAAAAGGTTCGACATGTATAATGCCTACGATGCACTTTTAAGAGTCGCCAGTTGGTTTTTTATATGGTTGTACCAACACAACCGAGAAAAGGTTTGCACATTGACCTAGTGATGTGACACTGCTAAACGGGTCTGTGAAACTGAGATTCATTAGGGTCCGGGGACTTGCTTATGCGGAGGGAAGGTGTTAGGCACCTCCCGACATCCGTGTTTCCACGGTGACCGCCACTTTTCAAGAAACTGTTATATGAATGTGTGTGTGTGGGTCAATGTGATGTTATTTGGAAGTAGTGCGAGGCCTCGTTCACACATATATACACAGGGTTTGAATTTATATAAAAATTCAGTTTTAACAAGATATAGCAGTGATGTTTTGTAAAAAAGTGGTTTTTCAAACCCTTGTGCTCAATAGTAATTGAGGCCTTTTGATACTTCCATTTTATTCAATATTTGGCTTGATTGCTTTTATTTTTCGAGATGCGAAACATCTTCGAGAAAATAATGTACATCAGTGCCGAACTCCTCATGGGCATGGAAACCATCGGAGGAAATCCGAACAATGTGATTAATTTACAAGCTGCTTACAGCTGAAAATGTCCATCACAGAAACCGAATCTAGATTCAATGGACAAAATCTGTGATCACGTGATTCCTAGGCTCACATGGTGCCGCAATTGATATGAATGCAGTAAGCAGTTATACATATAAAAGCTATAAATATATATATACAGACATGATTAACCACCACGAAGCACCTCCATGGGGGACCGAAAATGTAAATATATAAAAGTGGTATATATATATATATTGACATGATCAACCGCCACGAAGCACCTCCATGGGGGATCATAAAATATAAATAAAGCTGTAAAAGCGATCAACCGCCACGGAGGAAACTCAAGGTGGGACGAAATATATAGAAAGCAATAAAAACGGTCTACCGCCACGAAGTAAACTCCAGGCGGGACGAAATGTAAATGTAAATGTAAATATATATATATATATATATATATATATATATATATACATGTAAACGCACTGGATATAAAATCCAGGCTCATCGAACATAGTTCGACACACAGTTCATATATATATATATATATATATATATATATGTTTTTATATATGGACTAACATTATCGAGTTATGCCTCGATTGAGCCTAGACTTATGTCTGGAGCGTTTAATTACTTTCGTGTGTGTGTGTGTATATATATATATATATATATATATATATATATATATATATATATATATATACAAATTGAAATGAAACCACAGACCGAAGTCCAGGCATACACACGCAACACGACTCTCAATGTGAAGAATAGTGTGTGCAAAGATGAAGAGAAAGGCTTTAAAGTGTGTAAGAAGGCTTACAGTGGGCTACCAAAGAAGACTTCTATAGCTTTAAGTGGATGAACACTCGGCTTCCGCCAGTAAAAAGTAGCTATATATGAACTTACAAGTGTTTAAAATGAGAAAGCACTCAATTTAGGGTGTGTACAGAGCAAATTAAACAGGGCTTCCTCGCCTTTATCTTTTATAAAATGGCCACCCCAAGCCCTCTATTTATAGAGGGGGAGCCACAGGTATTCCTGCTGCTGCCCGGGGTGCCTAGGGCTTCACGGGTCCTGCCGTCTCGAAGTACGTGCACGCGTGCAACGTGATGTCCGCTCGAACTTTTAGAATTGTAATTCTGGCATCCGACTGAGGCATGTAAGACCTATTTCGGACCGCCGTTGTAGAGAGTTACGCAATGGCATGGGATTAGAGGTTCTACGAAGTCAGGAAGATGGGACCATGCCCTCCGGTCTTCATGTTTTAAATTCTATCAGTTACCATGCGTAATAGTCACTCGGGATTGGAGTTCCTTTGTTCTTGTGGGACATTGCTGTATAGAAATGTATGTCTAAAATATTGAGATGGCGTGATGTGGTGTCAAGGTGGCAGATGACTACTTTGCCCCTCACCGGGGTTATCTCTAGTTTGGGCTGATAAAGCAGAAGTTGCTTAGGGTTATCTTTGAGATTGGACTACTGTAAGTGTTGAAGGTCCTCAATGTCATCTCTGAGGTGTGTTTGTCTTCCTAATGATGTTGTCAGGTCTTGTACTGAGTGCCTCGGTGTAAGCACCGAGGTTGAAGCTGATTGCATGCATTTAAAACAAGCATTTTCGGGGTTATCTCCGGAACTGCAACTGCCTTCCTTGGGGTTATCTCCAAGGTTGGAATCTGCTATTCCCAGTGTTGGGACTGAGACTGAATATCTCAGGGTTATCTCCGGGTTGAATTGGTCTTCTTCGGTGGAATTTCCAGTATTGGAACTACAGGCATCGGGGTTATCTCCGAGGTTAGAACTGATGCTCCTGGTGTGTGTTCTGGGGTTAAGACTTAGCTTCCGGTAGTATCCGTACTGGATGTGAGCTGTCTTCCAGGGTTATATTTGAAAGACGAATTTGCCCTCCTATAATGTCAGTAACAGGTGTGCAGAAAATTTTGAGTGTCTACAATAAGCACAGAAAGGGATAAATAAAAATCCCGACGTCGACACATACCATGTGTCATTACCTGTGAGTTCGGGTATAACCATGTATTTATGGCCTCCCACGTTATAAGTAGCTTTTATACCTACTTACATGGTATCTATTACTTGAATTAGTTGCTCAAACTCATGTTTCTTAGTCACTTTTCATGCATTTTGTGTTCATTTTATAGATTATATGCTTGGGAGTTGTGTGAGTGACTATTGGTATAAAAATGCAAGAAAAAGGCGACCATTGGCATGAAGAAGCAAGGGAAATAAATTCGAACATCTTTTGGACTAAAATACACAAGTAATGCAAGAAGGGAATATTGAAGGACGTTTAACACCAAGTTGGATGCATGTTCTTGGCTTGGAACTTGGGTTTTATTGTAGAGCTACTTCTTAGATTTTCGAAACATCTTGAATCGTCCCAATCGGAGTTCAGATGCGAGAGTTATGGCCTTTTTATCAATAAAGATCAAAGCTAAGAGTTGTCATGCTTGCTATTTACATAGCATCTACTTCTAATCCGATTTCCACCTTGATCCAATACGAATCTATCAATTCTCAAAGTATAAAAGTTGTTTATCTCGTTGATATCTTCAATTTGATAGGTGGCAGGCCCCGTAACTCCTCCCGGATCAAAAGTTATGACTGTTTTACCAGAGGACATTGCAGTAGAAAAATTCCAAGAAGTACCCCCGCCGGGGCTGGCACTTTAAGCCTATTACCCCACGCCGCGATAGGGGTACACAGGGTTTGAATTTATGTAAAAATTTAATTTTAAACAAAATATAGCAGTGATGTTTTGTAAAAGAGGTTTTTTAAATCCTTATGCTCAATAGTAATTGAGACCTTTTACACTCCCATTTTATTATTAAATGTTTGGCTTGATTGCTTTTATTTTCGAGATGCGAAGCATCTTTCAAGAAAATAATATACAAAGCAGTGCTGAATTTCTCATGGGTATGAAAATCATCGGAGGACATCCGAACACCGTGAATAAATTTACAAGCTGCTTACAGCTGAAAAAGGTCCATCATGGGAACCAAATCTAGATTCAATGGACAGAACCTGTGATCATATGATTCCTAGGCTCACATGATGCCTCAATTGATATAAAAGTAGTAAGCAGGTATATATATAAAAGCTGTATAAATATGTATTTAGACATGATCGACCACCACGAAGCACCTCCATGGGGGATCAGAAATGTAAATAAAGTTGTAAAAGCGATCAACCGCCACGGAGGAAACTCCAGGCAGGACGAAATGTACAGAAAGCTGTAAAAGCGGTCAACCCCAACGTAGTAAACTCCAAGCGGGACGAAATGTATATATATATATATATATATATATATATATATATATATATATATATATATATATAAAAGCGTGTAAACGCTGCGGATATAAAATCCAAGCTCATCGAACAAAGTCCGACAATAGTTCATATATATAAGTATATATATATATATTAAAGCAGTAAACGCACCGGATGTAAAATCCAGGCTCATCGAACAAAGTTCATATATATAAGTATATATAAGTATATATATATAAGTATATATATATATATATACGAAAGCAATTAAACGCACCAGACGTAAGTCTAGCCTCATCGAATAGAGTTTGACACACAGTTCATACATATAGGTATATATATATCTGAAAGCAATTAAACGCTCCAGATATATATATATATATATATATATATATATATATATATATATATATATATACACAAATTGAAATGAAACCACAGACTAAAGTCCGGGCCTACACACGCAACACGACTCTCAACGTGAAGAATAGTGCGTGCAAAGATGAAGAGAAAGACTTTAAAGTGTGTAAGAAGGCTTACAGTGGGCTGCTAAAGAAGACTTCAATAACTTGAAATGGATGAACACTCGGCTCCCACCGGTAAAAAGTAGCTATATGTGAGCTTAAAAGTGTTTAAAATGAGAAAGTACTCAGTTTGGGGTGTGTACAGAGAAAATTGGACAGGGCTTCCTCGCCTTTTCTCTTCTCAAAATGGCCACCCCAAGCCCTCTATTTATAGAGGGGTGAGCCGCAGGTGTACCTGTGGCTACCAGGGGTGCCCCGGGCTTCGCGGGTCTCATCGTCTCAAAGTACGTGCACGCATGCAACGTAATGTCCGCTCAAACTTTCAAAATTATAATCCGGGCATTCGACTGAGGTATGTAAGACCTATTTCGGACTGTCGTTGTCAAGAGTTACGCAATGACATAGGATTAGAGGTTGTATGAAGTCAAGAAGATGGGACGATGCCCTCCGATCTTCAAGCTTCAAATTATATCCGTTACCCTGTGTAATAATCACTTGGGATTGGTTTTTATTGGTTCTTATGGGATATTACTGTGTAGAAATATATGTCTGAAATATTGAGACGACGTGATTTGGCGTCAAGGTGGCAAGATGACGACTTTTGCCCTTCACCGGGGTTATCTCCAGTTTGGGATGATAAAGCAAACGTTGCTCAAGGTTATCTCTGAGATTGGACTGCTATAAGTGTTGAAGGTCCTCAGTGTCATCTCTGAGATTTGCCTGTCTTCCTGGTGTTATTGAAAGGTCTTGTACTGAGTGCCTCGGTGTAAGCACCGAGTTTGAAGCTGATTGCATGCATTTGAAACAAGCATTTCTGGGGTTATCTCTGGAACTGCAACTGCCTTCCTTGGGGTTATCTCCAAGGTTGGAATCTGCTACTCCCAGTGTTGGGATTGAGACTGAATATCTCGGGGTTATCTCTGAGATGAATCGGTCTTCTCTAGTGAAATTTCTGGTATTGGAATAGCATGCCTCGGGGTTATCGTCGAGGTTCCCGGTGTGTGTTCCGGGGTTAAGACTGAGCTTCTGGTAGTATCCGGATTGGATGTGAGCTGTCTTCCAGGGTTATATCTAAAAGATGAATATGTCCTCCTATAATGTCAGTAATAGGTGTGTAGAAAATTTTGAGTGTCTACAGATGCCCCTCATTATCATATTCATGCAATACAATGGCATGGATAAGATAAAGAATCCTAGACACTTGAAATACAACTAATAAATATGATGCTTTGTGGAGTAACATGATGCAAGTGGATGATGCATATGGATTGATTTTCCACATGCTGGGGATGATTGTCGTCTCCCCGTTGCTTCTACCGGTGATGGTAATGACGTCAAGCTTAGATGTGTGATCCAAACTTATTAGGATGTTGATGTTGGGGCTATCACCAAAGTTCTTCTTCCTGGATGCAGACTTTACTCCAAAGATGTGCTTCTCGTGTGCAAGAGATCTGTGGGGATAAAACTTCATCTGTTTGAGGATGTGTATAACATATTCCATCATCGATCCTCCCCGATGATGTTGATCCTCCCTGGTTTTTATCACTAGGACATATCAATTTTCTGTTGGATTTATTGCCAACAGTATGTGTTGTCAGGGCTGCCCAACCTTCGTTGACGTGTAAATCAACTGTTGTCCACGCGCTGTAGCCCCCACCGGGGATCCATTTGATCCTCTGTTGACTTGTATATCAACGGATTAACTCCCTGCTAGAGATGAATGCCTAGGCTGCTTGACCTTTGTTGATGTGTGTATCAACCGATGAAATCATCGGATGGTTTTCGATGCGACGTTGGATTTACTTGCCGACGGCTGAACTGATGTCAACGCTGCTTGACCTTCATTTACATGTGCATTAAAGGAAAATATGCATTATAGCCCCCGCCGGGGATCTCTTGGATCATCGTTGATGTGTGTATCAGCCGAACATGCGTTGTAACCCCCGCCTGAGATCCCTTGCATCATCGCTGATGTGCGTATCAGTGGAACATGCGTTATAACCCCCGTCGGGGATCTATTGGATCATCACTGATGTGTGTATCAGCGGAACATGCATTGTAACCCCCATCAGGGATCTCTTGGATCATCGTTGATGTGTGTATCAGCGGAACATGCGTTGTAACCCCCGCCGGGGATCTCTTGGAAGGATTTGGGTGACGACCCAAAATTGATGGCATTGGACCTCTATGCGGTATTGCCAAATGGAATCTGTAACGACTTGGATCATCGGTATAGTATACCCTGTGTTCGGACAAATACCAATAAATGATATGAAAGCCCTATTCGGGCCCAGAAAAAACAAGGTTTCAAGTTATTCCGCTCAATCGCGTAGCAGTTTTATCCCTGATTTGGCCTTTTCAGCTTGTGAGAACTCCTTTGCAACTCGAATTGGACCGAGCCGGAGGGGTGGGACCCACATAGGGGTGCCATAGGTACACCTGCTACAGTCACAGATGGACCTGCGGCCAACCGTGGATATTAAAATCATGCAGGTTGCTTTCATAAGTCATTTTCAAGTTGCGTCGCGAAGGAAATCTGAGAGCTCTTCTTCAGATCTGCTGAGTTCGAACGTCTTTCTGCAAATTCTGTCACCGTACAAGTGTTCTACACTATCCTAGTAACGTATGCATGTACTCTTTTCCAGTTTTTATCCGTTAAAAAATGACTTATCACATGAAATGTATCTAAGCACATAGTAGTGATTATGTATGCACAAATGGCTTGATAAAAAATATTCAACATAGTAAATGTTAGTATTAAACCATGCTGAACATAATGATGTGAAAAAAATTAACTTTTGAAATAGTCAAATTGACATCTTTTTTCTGCTATTTCTTATCCTATTTGAGGACAAATGAGCAAAGGTGAAAAAATAAAGTAATCCTGGTAATTAGGCTACCCTTATGGTTTGACTACTTTGATTTTTTAATGCAAATAATATTTATATGACTATGGACAGGTGTGCTACTGAATGACCACCTAGTCACGCCTATATACATGTGGATAGTCCTATTTATAGAGGAAACTATGATAAAATTTTCCAAAATGTAGGCACTGAGTAGTCATGCATGTTTAACTCCACTGTAGGCGTATGTTAAAATAATACATGCATGCATGTAGTCATTAAATGCATTTTGAAAAGCTCCAGGTTAGAAAATACCACACCCCTTCTGAGGTGATTTGGAGACTTGTTGTCCATATATTATGGATCCGGATCAGCCGAGTAGTTCCCGCAGGATCACTTCTGGTATACGGAGGAGGGCTTCTGAAGTGCCTTGACCCCGTTCTGTTAGACAGCCCCATTGGTTGGTGGAGGCAGTGATACGTCCAGTCAGGGTTGATGTACCGAACGTCGAGGACAAGGAAGAGGATGTTCCGGTTGCGGACCCCGCTCCTGTTACGCATATTTTCCGTAGGGACCTCCCGAGTATTCAAGTGGCAAACCCAGAGCTTCTAGGTGATCTGAGTAAACATCCCTCGATGTATTTGCATGCCAACGAGGTATAAAGCTTAGATCTTAATCTTCCTTCTTTCCTATTGATGAGGAGTAAATGATTCTGATGTCGATCTGTATTTTGTAGGTTCCCGGCTTTACACAACCTCGAGGGAACTGGTTCAGTATTCACTCCATGCACCAGGCTCTGCATCCTGATTATAGAGCGATTGTGCATGATTGGGGATTTGGAGCATTCTTTTCCATCCTTCCCCACTGTTGTCCCTGGGGTTACCTCAGGGCATTGTCTGTGCGTTGGTTTCACCAAACTCAGTCTCTCCATTTACTGGACTGTGAGGTGATGATGACGCCGATGGATTGGCAGTTTATCACATGTATGGAGTTTGGAGGGGCGCCAGTGCCTTGCATGGCTGATATTACCCCGACTACCATCAGATCCTTGCTAGGAGTTTCGGCCGAGGCGGTCAAGGGTAGGACTGTCCGTACTGGTCCTTTGAGCGTAGATGCTATTAGTGGACTATTGAGTGAGCCCATAACAGTTGATGTCAGAGTTAGGAATCGCATTCTTCTGTGATTGTTCCTGATGATCATTAGGGGCTGCTTTATAACAGATAACTCTTCTACGGTGTTGTTCACTTTGATCAGCGCCACGCGATATGTGGACTGTATAGGAGAGTATGATTTGGACTCCTACACCTTTACCTATTTCCTCAGGGGTATGCGTATGTGCTCGTAGGGATTGACCGAGGCTTGGTTAGGATTTTACCCATTTCTGTTGGTATGTATTTCTCTTGTAATTTACCATGTATAAGTTAAGAGTATTAACTGACAACAAATGTTTGCCTTTGTGTTGGCAGTTTTGGGCCTATAAGAGGCTCCCATATTTACGTCTAGTGAGTGTATTAGGGTTGGATACCTACCCATGAGGATGGAGATGGCATCATTCCATATTGGAAGAGGTCCTCGTAGCTGAGAGTTTCACTCATTGTCACCTACAGTTGGAGTTGTTGACAGCGGATGTCATCACATGGATTCCATATTTCGGGGAGCACTTGGCCACTGGATTTGAGGATGGGTACCCGACTGGTGTTGAGTATGTGATTTCCACCCGTAGGTTTCCTCTCTTCACGGATGGAGGATGGGAGCTCTATTTAGGAGAGCGTACTATTTGGAGCATCACAGGGGAGATCCGTATACTGATCTTGCCTCCTGCCAGGCGTTATTGGCCTGCGTCGCAGTCACTTGTCATTGATATCCCATTGTTGGGTGTTGACGGTTTTGCATTGTCAGAGGGTCCCTGCACTCAGGATGTAGTCCAGCATTGGTAGATCCCTCGCACCATTAGAGCCCAGACTCGCGCCACTCAGTTCATGGGGGATATGGTTCCAAGATCCATGACGATGACGGATTGGCTAGCTTGTGTCAGAGATCTGACTCATGTGACAAAGATTGACAGTTTAACCCAGCGACTGGACCGGGCACATTTCTTTATCCTGTATTTCGGCAGAAATTCAGCTGAGGCAGATTCGTTTGATTCTTCCAGCGCAGAAGTTCGCCCCTTAGATGACCCATTTGGTTTTGTCGGCACAGATCCTCCTTTATATAGGCCTGATATCCCTGTTAATAGAGATCTAAGAGGAGTTACATCAGGTGGACAGGATTGATGATGTAGATATTGACACCATTATCTTCTTCTGATGTATATTCTCGTTATCTCTTTTGATAGGCCTCTATTAGCTATTGGGTGACTGCCCTATTCTCGCTATATCTTTTGATAGGCCTCTGTTAGTAGTAGGGCGCCTGTGCCCCCTTTCCCTGTATTTTTAGCTGTACAGAGATGATGTATTTAGGAATGTATATACTATCTTCTATTCCCTGCATCATATTATCATCTATTATCTGTTATGCATGTATCATATTATGCATATGTATGTATGTCCAGAGATATTCAGCATTGACCCCTAGATGGTATTATGATATGGCCCACACAGATGTCTTCTTCGACAGTCAGCCGCATAGATCACACCCCACCATTATTGGTAGCATCCCGTATGAGATATTGGTATGATTGTATGTCACCCCCAGATAGGGTGACCGTAGATCAGCTGTTGCAGCATACCATGATCCTTTTGATGTTTCAGGTTCCAACAGGATTTGTGGAGGGCATGCTAAAGCACTGTGTACCGGAGAGGCAGGTTTTCTAGTTTGGGACCCAGGAGTTGACTCTAACTTTGGAGGAGTATGCACGTTTAACGATGCTATCACTTAACATACCTTGCGTGCATATGGCCATTGGTGATATGAGCCGTCAATTTATGACTCTCACCGGGCTGAGGCAGAGAGTTGTACAGGATGAGATCACATCTGGCCACGTGATATCCCAGCATTTTCTGATTGACAGATTTGGCTATGAGGATAGCTATGCTCGGTATTCTGGGAATTTTACCATACCAGAGGACAAGTGGCATTTAGCCAGAGTGGACGCATTGATGTTGTGTGCATTATCATACGTGTACATGCCACGATACATGGATGAGTTAGATATCATCGTTATTATGGCAGTGAGAGCTCTCAGGGAGGGTTGTACCATTATTCCGATGATCATGGCAGAGACACTGAGGTCGGCCACGTTTTGCAGTACTTACCCTACAGGGGTATTCACAGGCAGTTCGGTCATGTTGTACGTGTGGTTTATGTCACACTTGAGACCGATTGGCACATTTAGATGACACGGGTATTGTTTCACCCATGAGATAGCCATGTCGTATTCCTTTCAGCCTACGGAGTGTACAGATCCTGCATCTTGGTCCGTTTTCTTAGTCGAGATTGTAGATCCATTTGCTATCTTGTCGTGTTCAGGGCTCAGTTCGCCATTTAGTTTCATTACTCATGCTCCGAGCATGGATTATCTCCCTCTAGTTGGTTTGAGGGGTATGACTATCTACCACCCACTGGTCATGATGTCGCAGTTT
This sequence comes from Panax notoginseng, assembly GCA_016801055.1. Taxonomy (NCBI): domain Eukaryota; kingdom Viridiplantae; phylum Streptophyta; class Magnoliopsida; order Apiales; family Araliaceae; genus Panax; species Panax notoginseng. The sequence continues at coordinate 58,107,797 of CM029015.1, forward strand.
GACCAGTTCCAGGACTTTCATCCTTTTGATGGGATGTTAGGTCAATGCTTAGCTTCTCGCCATCTATCAGCAGAGGACCGATCCCGTGTGTATGCTTGTTGGGATCAGCGTGAGATAGCTGCTTTTTCTGTTAACCATTCGGGTTATTCTACAGAGTATTATGTATTGATGGAGACAGAGACTTCATCGGCTGCAGTAGTATCCATAGTGCCGAGCATTGCTTCAGATGGTGGAGAGCCCATGGAGGACATTGATTCTCACACCGAGGATGAGCCATTTATTGGGTTGCTAGCAGCTCTCTTAGATTCTCCCAATACTAGCACTGTCATGATTCAGCATTCAACACAGTACTTTGAGAAGAGTCTTCATCTGATGACCTTTGAGAGAGATCAGCCAAGAGCCTTGATGTTGACAGCTCTTGATGGGAGAGACGCAGCTCTGTTAGAGAGGGACGAGGCATTAGCTGGCATAGATGTCGTTGTTGTTGAGCGGGATGAGGCCAGAGTAGCTAGAGATGCAGTGATAGTTGAGCGGGATAGAGCCATATCTGCCCGGGATGTAGCCGTCACAGATAGTACTATAGTGAGGTCCCTTGCCACTGGTATGCTTGTCGAGATGAGTGCATATATTGATGAGCATAGCGTCACCATGCAGATGGTCTCAGACTTGCTGGCTCATGTGGATATCCTTGTACAGGAGACCACAGTGTTACCTCCTTCTTCGGAGAGAGATGCTACGTTAGATCTGCTAGCACGCCTGTATGCCGATCTGTAGATAGCTTTGTATTTCTCTGCACATACTAGCTTAGCCATTTTGTCATGTACAATTTACATTGTGTATATCAAACAGTATTATATATAGTAGGGAAATATATTTTTGATCGCTTCCCTTTTAGATATGCTTGAATACTTGCTTGATATTTGCCTGCTTCTTCATGGCTTGTGATCTTGATGTATTCTGACCTCCTCCTTGCTGGATGGACATTGAGTTGTCTCTAGATAGTTCAGAATGGATCATGGATCTGTGTATATCCCTACCATCTTTTGTGTTTTGGGACTGGTTTCTATATGAAAATGTGGAGAGGAGTGTGACTTTCCTCTCTGAGATTGACTGTACCACAGATGGTCGCTAGTACTCCTATTTAGGAGGAGCCTAGTTAATTCCATCTCTTATGGATTGGTGTTGCTCTTTGAGGTACACCCGCAGCTTAGATGGTCGTCGAATCTCCTATTTAGGAGGAGTTAAGGTAATTCCATCCATTTGGTTTGAAGCCAAATGAAATGTGATGGATTAAAGTTTGATCCCAGTACCGTTGACATGTATTTGTGTTTTGGTTGGGGGTTAGACCGAACCGTGAATAGTTGCCTACGTACTCTTATTGAAGAGGAGATCAGGTCTGCGTAGTTCGAATCTGGTGTAAGAGGTTCAACACTGTATGTAGCAGAAAAGGTGTAGGAATATTTTTGTTGTTTTTGTTTTTATTTTTGTAAGGAAAAGGGTGTAGAAGTGTTTTTGTTGTTTTTATTTTATTACGACCGGGCCATATAAAATGGTTGCCTACGTACTCCCGTGTATCAAGGAGATCAGGTCGACGTAGTTCGCCCCTTAAGGCGAGTTGAAAAGCGTAATCCCATGTGCAGGGTCAGACTGCGGGGAAGATGGATTAATCCCATGTACAGGTCAAACTTTGGGGAAAGAAGTTTAATCCTAGGTTGAGGATAAAGTGCAAGGGTGAAAAGTTTGATCCCATATTTGGGGGGACAAACTTTAAACACGAGAGGTTCAATCCCTAGTGGGATGACCAAAGTTGTAAGAGCGCAGTGAAGCCAGGCTGTTGGCTTAAGGAATATGTTTCCCTAAAGGGCAAAGTGTGGAAAAGAGTTGTATGTGGTAAAGGGTTAAAGAACCGGAATGACTGGTGATCTGATGATCCAACACCAGGATGTTTGCTTGATGGTAACTTCAGACATAGTACCATTTCACGGTGTCCGAGTTGATTAGTTGTAGAAATTCATCGCCGTCCATTTCCTGCAATTTGAGAGCACCTCCTGTCAATGCCTCCTTGACAATAAATGGGCCTTCCTAGTTAGAAGCAAATTTTCCCTTAGACTAATCTTGGTTGTCGATGTTTTTCTTCAAAACCAAATCATGTTATTTAAACTACCGTAGCTGGACTTTTCTGTTGTAGGATCTGACGATCCTTTGTTGATATAACTGACCATGGAAGATAGTCGTAGTTAGCCTTTCATCTATTAGAGACAATTGGTGATACCTGTCTTGTACCCATTGATCTTCATCCATTTGAGCGTCTATCAACACTCTGAGGGATTCTATTTCTAATTCTATGGGGAGTACTGCTTCCATCCCATAGGTTAATGCGTAGGGGGTTGCCCCAGTTGAAGTACGCATTAATGTTCTGTATGCTAACCGAGTAAGAGGCAATAGGTCAGGCCGTCCTTTAACGGCGATGGGATACTGCTCCCCCGTACTGGATACTAGAACTGCTCCAACTCCAGAACCTTCCATATTAACAGCTCCATCAAAATACATGTTCTATGTTTGACGTGTATCGTACTGATGGTGTTGCTGAATTGTCATTACCCCTTCATCGGGGAAATATGTTTCCAAGGGTTTGAAATCCCCTGAAGGTGCAGCGACTAGTTGATCCGCAATTCCTTGACCTTTAATGGACTTTTGCGTCACGTAAATGTTAGAGTTTATGCCCTAGAGGCCAATTATTTGATATAATTGCTTAACATTTGATATTATTGTTGATTGAATAAATAAATGATTTTATTATGGCTTTAATTACTGCGTAATATAATTGTTAACATAATAAAATTCCTTAGAATAGTGATACAAATTATATAGTTTCAAGTATGTGACTTGAACATGAGATTATATAATTACAATTAATATCATTGTTCTTAAATGTCCCTAGTCAAGTATCATTGTTGATGGGACAACAATGATGCATTGAGACTAGTATGTGGATTGACTGATGACCAAATCTCATTGGTCATAAATATATGAGATATTAAGTCAATGCATAGGTACATGTTAGAGAATAATGTACTGGACAGACCCACCATGAGAATTCTATATGGAGCATTATGCGAAGTGTCATTAGCAATTCTCATAGTGACAATGATGTAATGGTCCTCCGACCTGAAATCGCTATATTACTTCACGAGAATTTATGTACTTTGATATCATCAAATGTCACCTTTAATAGGGTGGACTATAAAGGTGATTATTGGGTTCATTATGAATCGTGTGAGTAATATGAGTGATCTAGATGGAATTTAACCATCCTATATTTTATAGGTGATATCCATAGGCCTCTTGATTGAGTAGGACTATGAAATGCATGGCCATGCTCAAATAGTGATTTGTTTCATATAGTCTACTCATTGATCAAGAAAACTCAGATTAAATTATGAAGAGTATGACACATTCCATGACTCGAGTTTAATCTAGGATATTAAGGTTAAAAGGATTAAATTATATTAAAACATTGGTCACGGAAAAGGTTGCATCGAATCATCGATCTTATTATTACTTGGGTAACAGTGATGCATTACTAGATATCGCTCACTGTTTATAATTTTATAATATGATTTTAAAATTATTGCCAACGTAATAATAACCTATAGGGTCACACACAAAGAACGTAATTAAAAGAAAATTAATTTAAATTGTAAATATTTAAAGATATCAATGTGATTGATAGAATTTTAAATTACGAATTTAAATTAATAGGATAATTTATATATAGGTATATTAATTAAGTAAGACTTAATTAAGATATATATAAATTCGGATTTTAATAATATTAGGTTTTGATTAATTCCTCCTAACTGCTATATATATGATATATATCAGTTACTTTAGGTTTCACGTCAAAACACAAAACCCTAGCCGCTCTTAGAGAGAGACTAGAGAAAACAGTTCTGAAAATCCTCATCCTTGGTGGCTAGTACCACGATTCCTTCTTCTGCAGATCGTAGGACGATTCACGGAGCGTTCGTGTGGATACCGTAGAGACGCAGTCAGTTTGTATTGCGTTGTAGATTCGAGGCGCAGTCGATTTTAGATTCTCGTTTTCATATTCGGTATAATCTCTAAACCTCTTAATTAATTGATTTTTCGCATGGATCCTGTTTTAGGGTTTCAGAAATTTCTTTAAAATTTTAATTTCCGCTGTGCGTTTCTGTGCCGAAACCCAACAGTAAACAATGTCAAATTGTTGCAGAATTAACTGCCATCTGGACAGTCTACAATTTAGTATGGGCTTACTGAACACATACTTGAGAGGATCCACGCGGGATATGAGATGGGTTGTGTGCCCATGGAGGTAATGTTGTAACCTCATGGCAGCCTATGCTAAAGCACAACAAGTATTCTCAATCAGAGTGTACTTGTGTTCACTGATGCTGAATCTTTTGCTGAGGTAATAGATAGCTCATTCTCGGCCTCTATCGTCTTTCTGACCCAACATACAGCCCATGGCATTGTCACTTATGGATAAGTACATGAACATGGGAACATCATCCCTGGGTGGTTCCAAAATAGGAGCTTTGACTAGCCGATCTTTGATTGTATGGAAAGCTTTTTGGTACTCATCATTCCATTTCATGGAGGAGTTCTTCCTTAACAGCTTGAAGATAGGCTCACAGGTTGCTGTGAGTTGATAAATGAACCTACTAATGAAGTTGACTCTTTTCAAAAAACCCCGTATTTCCTTCTCTATTTGAGGAATGGGCATTTCCGTAATGGCCTACATTTTGGTGGGATCCAACTCAATCCCTTTATGGCTGACTAGGAATCCTAGCAACTTGCCCGATTTAACGCCAAAGGCGCACTTGGCTGGATTCAACTTCAAGTTGTACTTACGCAACCTGTTGAAAAGCTTTTTGAGATGGTCTAGGTGGTCTTCCTCCTTTCGGGACTTGACGATGATGTCATCCACGTAGATCTCTATCTCTTTGTGCATTAAGTCGTGGAAAAGAGCCATCATAGCTCTCTGATAAGTAGCTCCGGCATTAATGAGGCCGAAAGACAACCGTCTGTAGCAAAAGGTTCCCCAAGGCGTGATGAAAGCAGTTTTTTCACTATCCTCCTCAGCAACCATGATCTGATGGTACCCCACAAAGTAATCAGCGAAGAAGTACATGCCGTATTGAGCAGTATTGTCAATGAGAATGCGGATAAATGGCATGGGAAAGCTATCTTTAAGGCAAGCTTTATTAAGATCCTGATAATCCATGCAAACTTGCACCTTTCCTCCAGGCTTAGGCACGAGAACAATGTTGGATATCCATTCAGGATATGTGGACACCATGATAATACCAACTTGAAATTGTTTCACAATTTCTTCTTTCACCTTTAAGCTCCACTCAGGTTTCAATCGCCTGAGTACGGGAAATCTTGGGTACGGGAAATGGCGTCCCAATAGAATGGTATTGGGTGTTGCAAACTTCCAAAGCATGAAAACTGACCGGCTCAACATCAGAATTTACATTGATGAGTGGAAGGTCACCATGTTGAGGATATGCCGGTTCAGCATTGACTGTGACTAGGCTATTGTTGATAGTGTATTTAAGTTGCTGATGAAGAGTGGAGGGGACTGCCCTGGCCATATGAATCCATGGTCTCCCTAGAAGTAGGTTATATCTTGTATATATTTTGAGCATGTGAAAAGATACATAATCTCAATTGGCAGCTCAATTTCTCTGACTGAATTTCGACAGGATCCATCAAAATCTTTGATGATTGTATGGCTACTTTGGATCCGCTTGAGATTGACATTCATCTTCAGTAATGTAGCATAAGGACGGATATTCAGAGACGAACTCAAGACTCCAGCTAACATGTATCCGGAGGATAAAACCGTAATGTGTAACGGCTTACAATGATTGGTCCCTTCGGGCGGTATCTCATTATCAGTGAAAGAGATCACATTGTTGTTAAAAATGTGATCAACCAGATGTTGAAATTTTTCCACATCCACTGATTTCAGGAAGTAGGCTTCTTCCAAAACCTTTAGTAGAATCTTTCGGTGATCCTCGGAAGTTAAAACCAAGTCTAATATTGAAATTTGATGTGGAGCTTCTCTTAAGCTTAATACCACATTGGCTTCATTATGACCCATAGCACGGAGGAATTTTTCAATCTTCTCTATTGGAATTTTCCCCTTTGAGTTAATAGCAGGCTTCATCACCCGTTGGGGAAGATACAGTGGATTTTCCTTCGACACTGTAGTAGTTGTATGAGATGTGGAGCCTTCAGCTTCTCCATAATTTCAGGGAACTTTTTGTAAGTTGATAACAGGATATTGTGGTCGGAATGGTAGGTTGATTGGCTCTGGAGCAGCCACATCCAAAGGATTGTTAATTCCCTTGAGTTGAATTATTAGCGGTTTAACAGTCCTATCAGCCTCAGTGGATATAACTACTACCATTCCTTTCCATTTGGTAGGATAGGTATTTTCACTCTCAAATAGCACGGTATCGTTGTCTGCCAATTGCAGGACACCACTATCGATTATATTCTGAATAAGGTGACGGAGTGCCCATCATTCTTCCGTGTTGTGACCGCGAGAATGGGAGTGATACTGGCATACTACATCAGGATTGAACCATCCTGAACGGGGATTAATTGGAGGTAGAAAGGATGTGATTCTTCCTTTATTGATTAACATCTAAAGAATCTCCTCCATAGGTTGACCGAGGTCTGTAAATTCCCTTCTATTAGCAAAATCCCGACGGGCTTTGGCAGTCGCTCTCTTCGTCACTTTATCCTCCGATGTTTCACATTTTAAAGGTGACGAGGGAGTATCATAACCAAGGGAAGGAGACTTTCATGCTCTTAGCTAATTAATTGGCGTGTGACTTGATGCTGATAGGTCACCAGTTCGACCAATTGGCCAATTTGCTTACACAGAGCTTTAATCTTCTGTTTCATCGTAAACTGGAACTTTGCATAATCCCACTTGTCAACACCATCTTTGATGATCTGAGATGCTTCACAGTTGAAATTGGAACTCTGTCCATTCCTCCAATTAATCTTGTTGACCTGTTCCTCTTTGTGTGGAGGAAGAGGGTTGTCTTGTACGTGAGGTTAATCTGGTATGGTAACCACTATCTCACTATTGTCTATTAAATCTTGGATCTTGTGTTTCAAGGCCCAACAATCTTGAGTATCGTGTCTAGGTTCCCCGACATGATAAGCACATTTTCGAGCAGCATTAAAACCCCTCCCATTAAGGCTGGCTGGTGGAAGAAGATGCGTGATTTTCTTCTGCGTTGTCAGAAGAGTAAGAATGTTCTCGAGTGAATCCCCTAGGGGTGTGAACACTCGAGGGGGTTTGACTTCTCCACCTTTTGGCATTGGAGGGTTCGAAGACTGTGCTTGAAAAGGAGTGTAATTTATCCGTTGGATAGGCATATTCTGATTTCCTTTCTGACCTTGGAGAATCAAGGAAACATCCTCCTCTTTCTTTTTATGGACCCTTCGGGGGTTATTTCCATAATTTTCGGATTGGATGTGCTCAGCAACAGCTTTGGGAGCAACTAGGTCTTGAATCTTTCCTGACTTCAATCCCATCTAAGCCATTTCTCCATGTTTGATCATTTCAGAAAATGGTTTACCAATGCCAGCTAAGACTCTTTCATAGAAAGGAGCTTCTTGTATGTCGATAAAGGTCATGACCATCTCTGACTCTGTCATAGAAGGAATCACCTGAGCAGCAAGGCACCTCCACCTTTGAGCATATTCTCTGAAAGACTCATTGGACTGTTTCTTGACCTTGGTAATTTGGTACCTGTCAGGAGCCATCTGAGACTGGAAACTGTATTGTGTGAGGAAGGCGTGAGCTAGCTCTTCCCAGCTATGGATCTTTGAGTTGTTTAATCTGGTATACCATGAACGGGCTTCTCCAGCCAGACTTTTTTGGAACAACTGTAATCTGAGCTTCTCAGTCTCTGCATAAGATCCAAGCTCTCCAATGAACACCTTCAAATAGGTGTAAGGGTCTCCTAACCCATCATACTTTTCGAAGTCAGGAGTTTTGAACATCTCTGGATAATGAACACCAGGGAATATACAAAGATCGGCATAGGAGACACTCTCGTGTGCTCCAATTCCTTTGATAGAACGAAGGGTTTCTTTCATTTGAAGAACTTTCTTTCTGATGTCACCGGTGTCTGGATCTCCTATGAGATAGGCGGCATCATGGCTTTTGTTAGTTGTACCCAACTGCAGTTCAGGTACTGTAATGGCTTTATCAGAACCTTGAGTTCCTCCTTGTGCATAGGATTCAGCATGTACGGGTATCTTCGTACCTTGGGTAGATTGATGTAGTTCTTTAAGCAGAATAGCCAAATATGTAATTTGTTTACTTAATCCGTCAAATTCTTCGAGAGAAACTAGATTAAACTGGTCAAATGAAGACATAATTGGCTGTAGGCCTACGACCTTTTTGGACTTTGACCGGGTAATAGGTCCGAATGCTTCCCTACGACAAAACTTGCATAGTTTAGTTTTAGGGATTGTGTAAATATTTACATGTTATGTGATATGTCCGTTTTAGGATTATGATCCTGCAAAACTGATGTTAGCTATTTGTAATACAGGATAGCATGTTAATTTAAATATGCATATGCACATATTTCTTCATATTTCTCGTTAAATGGAGATAAATATGGAATATAAATTACAAGTAATTGACTTTACAAGTAATTTGAAATGAGAAAGCATGAAGAGACTTTCCTCCGCATTTGGTTGATCAGAGGCTGACCTATCTTAGGTTTCTATCGTGGCTTTTTGGCATGAAGGTTCCCAAATCATCACAATTTACTCAACGTGAAGTTAATCTGGTCTTTTAGCTGGAGCGAATTTGGGTGGTGCCTTTCCTGAGCCTCGTTGGAATTAGTCTTCCTACGAGTCCAGTAATCAAACAACGACAAGATAGCCTCCTGGTGGAGGAACCACACAACATACATTCACATACAACGTGTCTCACCATTTATGAAAATGATGACATGTGCGAAGCACTAATATCACAGATAGATATATTGCAGTGCAGTAAAAAAAATGCATTCGTACACATTCATCTTAGATGTAAATGTAACATTCACACACAAGCATATAACAGTTTTGAAAAAGCTTGTAATAGCGACTTAAGTCCTCTTACTGGTGTCCCCAGCAGAGTCGCCACCTGTCGACGTTAGGATTTTTATTTGTCCCTTTTTGCTACCTATTCTTTTGTGTTCTCATGTTATGTGAGATTTGTTTGAAAAAATAAGTGAAAAAGGTCCGACATGTATAATGTCGACGATGGACTGTTAAGAGTCGCCAGTTGATTTTTTATATGGTTGTACCAACACAACCGAGATAAGGTTTGCACATTGACCCGGTGATTTGACACTGCTAAACGGGTCGGTGAAACCGAGATTCATTAGGGTCTGGGGACTTGTTTATGTGGAGGGAAGGTGTTAGGCACCCCCCCCGACATCCGTGTTACCACGGTGACCGCCACTTTTTAAGAAACTGTTATATGAATGTGTATGTGTGTGTGTGTGTGTGGGTCAATGTGCTGTTATTTGGAAGTAGTGCAAGGCCTCGTTCGCACCTATATACACATGGTTTGAATTTATGTAAAAATTCAGTTTTAAACAAGATATAGCAGTGATGTTTTGTAAAAAGAAGTTTTTTAAACACTTATGCTCAATAGTAATTGAGACCTTTTACACTCCCATTTTATTATTAAATGTTCGGCTTGATTGCTTTTATTTTCGAGATGCGAAACATCTTTCAAGAAAATAATATACAAAGCAGTGCCGAATTCCTCATGGGTATGCAAACCATCGGAGGACATCCGAACACCGTGGATAAATTTACAAGTTGCTTACAGTAGAAAAAGGTTCATCACGGGAACCAAATCTAGATTCAGTGGATTGAACCTGTGATCACATGATTTCTAGGCTCACATGATGCCGCAATTGATATAAAAGCAATAAGCAAGAATATATATATATATATATATATATATATATATATATATATATAAGCTATAAATATATATATACAGACATGATCGACCACCACGAAGCACCTCCATGGGGGATCAGAAATGTAAATAAAGCTGTAAAAGCGATCAATCGCCACGGAGGAAACTCCAGGCAGGACGAAATGTACAAAAAGCTGTAAAATTGGTCAACCGCCGCGAAGTAAACTCCAGGCGGGACGAAATGTGTGTGTGTATATATATATATATATATATATATATATATATATATAAGAGTGTAAACGCACAGGATATAAAATCCAGGCTCATCGAACAAAGTCCGACAACAGTTCATATATATAAGTATATATATATATTAAAGAAGTAAACGCACCAGATGTAAAATCCAGGCTCATCGAACAAAGTTCGACACACAGTTCATATATACAAGTATATATATTTACGAAAGCAATTAAACGCATCAGACGTAAGTCTAGGCTCATTGAATAGAGTTCGACACACAGTTCATATATATAGGTATATATATACGAAAGCAATTAAACGCTCCAAACATAAGTTTAGGCTCAATCGAGGCATAACTAGATAATGTTAGTCCATATATATATATATATATATATATATATATATATATAAGTATATATATACAAATTGAAATAAAACCACGGACCGAAGTCCGGGCCTACACAACCAACACGACTCTCAACGTGAAGAATAGTGTGTGCAAAGATGAAGAGAAAGGCTTTAAAGTGTGTAAGAAGGCTTACAGTGGGCTGCCAAAGAAGACTTCAATAACTTGAAATGGATGAACACTCGGCTCCCGCCGGTAAAAAGTAGTTATATATGAGCTTCAAGTGTTTAAAATGAGAAAACACTCAGTTTGGGGTGTGTACAGAGCAAATTGGACAGGGCTTCCTCGCCTTTTCTCTTCTCCAAATGGCCACCCCAAGCCCTCTATTTATAGTGGGAAGGAACTGTAGGTGTACCTGCGGCTAGGCCGCAAGTGTACTTGCGGCTGCCTGGGGTGCCTCGGGCTTCGCGGGTCCTATTGTCTCGAAGTACGTGCATGCATGCAACGTGATGTCCTCTCAAACTTTCAGAATTGTAACCCGGGCATACGATTGAGGTATGTAAGACCTATTTTGGACCGTCGCTGTCGAGAGTTACGCAATGACATGGGATTAGAGGTTATACGAAGTCAGGAAGATGGGACGATGCCCTCCAGTCTTCAAGATTCAAATTATATCTGTTACCCTACGTAATAGTCACTCGAGATTGGTTTTCCTTGGTTCTTGTAGGACATTACTATGTAGAAATGAATGTTTGATATGTTGAGATGGCGTGATGTGGTGCCAAGGTGGCAAGATGATGACTTTTTCCCCTCACCGAGGTTATCTCCAGTTTGGCTGATAAAGCAAACGTTGCTCAGGGTTATCTATGAGATTAGACTGCTGCAAGTGTTGAAGGTCCTCGGTATCATCTCTGAGATGTGCCTATCTTCCTGGTGTTATTGCCCGATCTTGTACTGAGTGCCTCGGTGTAAGCGTCGAGGTTAAAACTGATTGCATGCATTTAAAACAAGCATTTCTGGGGTTATCTTCGGAACTGCAACTGCCTTCCTCGGGTTTATCTCCAAGGTTGGAATCTGCTACTCCCAGTATTGGGACTGAGACTGAATATCTCGGGGTTATCTCCGTGATGAATCGATCTTCTCCGGTGGAATTTCTGGTGTTGGAACTGCAGGCCTCGGGGTTATCGTCGAGGTTCCCGGTGTGTGTTCAGGGGTTGAGACTGAGCTTTCGGTAGTATCCGAACTAAATGTGAGCTGTCTTTCAGGGTTATGTCTGAAAGACGAATATGCCTTCCTACAATGTCAGTAATAGGTGTGCAACAAATTTCGAGTGTCTACACTCGTTTTGTAGAATTATCAGTTGTATCACTGTTGATTCTAGGAGAAGTTCATAGTCCGTAGTGACTGCTCAGTATTCATTACTTTGAAATCTTGAATTGATAAACCTTTGAATATTATTGATATTTCTGTCCATAGCAACTGTTGTTGATAATCATTGATACTTCTTGCTACTTGAACTATCATTATTAATATACCCTTGATAAATTGAAAACTAGATTGAATACCCTTTTTGCTATATTACTTGCTGGGCAAAATTGTTGCTCATCCTTTCTTTCCCTAAAACTTTTAGTGAAGGCAGAACGTGGTGAACCCTCTGGTAAGGACAAGGGTAAAGAAAAGGCTTTGTAGTAGTTATTTCTAGGTTGTTAGGAATGTGCAACGTTTTGGGTTATGGAAGAACTTATTTATATATATTTAATTTAAGTTGTGTTGTATTATGTATTAGCTATCTCTAAACGATGTTTAATTATGGTTAAGTTATGTAAGGTATGTTTAAGTTTCGAACCCTTGGGAAGAGAATAATTATGTTATGCCAATGTAAATTTTTCTATAATTTCGCGATATATAAGATGTTGATTTATTATTAGAGTTAGTACGTGGCAACCAAATTTACGACAAGTGTGGTCTGAATTTGGGGGTGTCAGAAGTTGGTATCAAAGCTATAGGTTATAACCCTTAGGAACGAGAGTCCTTAGATTATAACTTAGAAGATAGAGGGGGATGAGACTCATGTTGAGTTTTCCCAGAGAGTGACTTAGTGTGTTCGCAAATATAATATCAGTATGTACAATGAACTTATGTTTATTTAACCTTCTGATGGAATTGTTGTTTTTGTTGTCTTATGTTGGTGGTTGTAGGATGACTGACATGGGAGGACCTAGTCGAGTGGTAGAGGAGGAGTCGTGCAACATCCACGCGGTATATGAGGCACCATTGATAGCATAGCCTATATCAGTAGTGGCCCCTATCGATGACGATGACGAGGAGGAGGAGATAGAGCCTCTACCTAAGGAGTCTGATCTAGAAGAGGAGCCTATAGAGGAGGAGCCCGAGCCTATGGAGGACTCCGACTAGTCTACTTTTGATGATCGGATGGTCGGGGAATATGAGGAACAGATTTTAGAGTTAGGATGTAGGGTGGAAGAGCTAGAGGCTGCGGCTACGGAGAGGTAGTCTGAGTTCTAGAAATTAAGGGACGAGGACCATCAGAGGTGATTAGCGATGCAGGATATGGAGGTAGAGATTGTTCACCGTAAGGAGGCAGGGATCCAGATGGGAACTTTGTTTCACCGATCAATGGCTAGGAACATAGAGTTGGCAGGGAAGCTGGAGGAAATGGAGCAAAGGGTTTTGAGCGAGGGGACGGATGTAAGACCCCGAATTTTATGAAATAAAAGTATTCAATAATTACTATTCAGTAAATGGTTAAATTGATAAAAGTTTAAAGTTATGGGTGAAATGTAATTTTTTTTTTGAAAATAAGCAAGTGGTTATAAAATAATCATTGTTGTCGGGGAATATTCGTTTGGTCGTGGAATATTCTTTCTGTCGGGGAATATTCGTACGACGGCGCAGCTATTTGTGGGCCCCATAACGAATAACTGTTGGATGAAAAAAATGACAAATTTGAGTTTTTACAAATAACGGCGTAGTTGTTACCGTTAATACTGTTAAAATACCCGGTGGTTAAAATACAGTAGCACACGGTATTGCACCAATTATTGATTCTTACGTAAGAAAGCACTACTCAATAATTGTTACAGTTGTTATTGTTCAATATTTTATTTTATTGATTCAATAATTGTTGCGTTGATATTTTATATTATTGTTGTTTCAATAATTGTTGCTGCACAGTATTTTCCATTATCAGATCAATAATTCATATTATTTGAATAATATTATTAGATAACATTATCGACAATGTCTAGAAAGTTCTGTCTAAGGAGAGGTTTGGTCATCTAATTGTGCGCCAGTAACGAGAAATTCTTATTGGAAAGCCCCCTCTTTCCTGGGAACAGCCTGGTTGTCATAATTGTGACTCTGTAATATTATTTGTGAATAATTAATTATTGATTCATATGATAAGGAAATATTTATTTTATGTGGATATAATTGAGGGATATATTTTTGTGGTTAAAAATGAAGGAGTTAATGTTGAGGTGTTTTATCAGTATTTTTGTCGGAATGGAGGTATTAAAAATTAAACCAGTATTTTTGAGATATATTGCGAGGGTTATAATTTTTAATCCGACCGTTGGATCGTGGTAATTTTTGGATATGTTATACATATATAAGTTGACTATATGTCCACAAATTTTGAACCGTTAAAAATGAATGTATGATTTATTATGAATTTTACGAGATGACTGGTTCAGAAATTGTCGAATTTTCAGAATTTATCATTTTGGTGGAAAATTCTAGAATTGGTGGGCCCCACTTGTGGTTGGTGAAGAAATGTGCTGAATTTTATTTCAAATGTGGTGGGTGGGAATAGTAGCAGGTAAAGCCATCAGGTTACAGGTCAAGTCTGCTAAAATTTTCCTATAAATAGAGGGCTAAGTTAGAATTGAAAATCACACCAGAATTCATAAGTTTTCTCTCTTTCTCTCTCTAGATTATTGAGTATATTTTGTGAGTATTTAGATACTTGGTGAGTTGCTATTCATCAGTGCAAGTTTTTTTCAGCGTCATATCCGATATCCAGTCAGAAGTGCTGCTCTTTTAAGGTAAGGGATAGTAAGGGATTTTAAGGGTTGTTATGTTTTTCAGTTTCGTAATTTTTCTGACCTTTAAAAATTCTGGAAAAATTTGAAATGATATTTTGATGAGTTTTCTTGATTGTGTCCAAAAATGGTAATTTTTGGATGTATAGATTAAGAGTTATGAATTTTATGAGAAAAGACTATTTTAAAAGTAACCGCTTATAACTCCTTGTGGTTAATTCCAAAATTGATGAAATTTTTATTGGGAGTACATCTATATAATATTAGTGTACTCTGTAAATTTCGGAATTTTTGGATAAAAGTACAATTTATGATAAATGTCTAAATATTCGGCGGTTTTGGTCATATGAAAAATAGTAAATGAGTTTTAAAAATTCTAAGAAAAATATATGTTCACTATGGGACTATATTATGCTAAATCTCAGAAAAGAAATATTTTTGGAACTGATTTTGTATTTTTTATGAAAATATAGTTATGAGTAAATGAATTAAATATGTTTTGTGAAGTAAGAAAATTAAAAAATAGGATTCTATGACTTTGAGAATCCTATATGAGGTATATGCAGATTTTTTATGAGGGGTTTGATTATTGGTGATAAAATCTTATGAGTTTGATATTTTAGAATGATTAAATGCATTATTTAGTAAAGTGTAAACAATTTAAATAAATTGTTTATAAGCTTAAGAAATATTATTCTTTCAATATCATTATACCGAAATACTGGTATGGATTTTATTGTGGAATTTCTACCTTCTTGTGTCGGGTTTACTATTTATGAGTTACTATTCATGAGTTACTATTCACGAGTTACTATTTACGATAAAATTTGGTTTCTTTTTCTAACCAAATTATAGTTGATTTATGAATATTACACTTGAGATTAAAACTAGATTTTGATCATATTATTTTTATTATTATATATAATATTTTTATAACCTTAATGATGATATTTCTCTTTTACTTGAGTGTAAAGATGGATAGATTTTTGGTATGATCATGACTATGAGTTATCTTTGGCCAGTAGTGCAAAGTTGAATCGTTGATTGGTATGATCATGACCATTGAATTTATAAGTGAATATCTTTAGCTTAAGTGCAAAGGTGAATTGATCAACATGGTTATAATTATTGTTTATATAAATTCTGAAATGATTATATATTTCTTTGAGATATGAATATCTTTGCCTGTAGTGCAAAGATGAAATATTGATGAATATCTTTGGCCTGTAGTGCAAAGATGAATTGTTGATGAATATCTTTGGCCCGTAGTGCAAAGATGACATGTTGTTGAATATCTTTGGCCAGTAGTGCAAAGATGAACAGATGTTGAGATAAACATGACCAACTGGTGATACAAATGAATTTCTTTGGTCGTAGTGCAAAGATGAAGTTATTAGTATGATTATGAACAGGAAATGTGATTTGGTATAACCATGATCTTTGATATTTCAGGTAAAGATAGGTGATGAAAATTATCTTCGTCCTGGATGAGAGGAGGAATTTAGAACTACAGTTATGATTATGAGTTATTTATATGATTGTGGACAAGAACTGTTGATTGATGTTACAGGGATAAAACATTGTTGGTAGATTTTTAACATGGAGAAGATAATAGACTTTATAGTCTATTTGACTCTTCTAATGGATTGCTCGTTCCGCTGCAACTATGGTTGAAATTTTTATCATCTACCATATGTTCTAAATCTCTGATTTATTACTGATGAAAACTATTGATAATTTATTTATCTTTAGTCATGATATTCTTTACTGGGCTAGTTGTGCTCACCCTTTTGTTTCACAATTCCTTTCAGGTAATAAGAGTGTAGCTGGGTCGAGCAGGGGTAACAAGGGAATAGAACGGTGGTCATCATTTAGTAGTTATATTTGGTGAAAAAAATAGGGTGAGACGAACCCAACGTTGGAAGGGTGTTTCGTCACTATCATACAAGATGTCTAATGACATACAACCTCGTGTCATCATAAGACAGGGTTGTGGTCATCCACTTGCTGAGTATATATATGTCAAGAGAAGACTCACCATTGGGAAGAATATGATAGTAATCTTCTCGTTTTTCTTTGGGGTCTATTGGGTCAACCAAGAATAATTTTGTGGCCATATGATATCTATCATAACCTAGACGCATGGCCTCCCATGTACGAAGGTTTTCTTGAGCACTTCCCAAATATTCTAATTTCTAAAACAGTTTTTGACTATACCTTTATGTAAGGTGTCATTGTGAGGTGCTGTCCACGGTTGGGACATGAGTCACATTTGGTATATATTTGTATCCAAACTCACAGCATATGTGTTATTGTATTTTGCACGACAATTATTGTAATAAAGTTGTAGTTGTTTTCTGTACCATGTATTTGGCGACTCAGAATTGGTTGGATGGAATGGACCTATTTTGGGGTTGTCACATTTGGTATCAGAGCTTAGGGATATGATTTCTGGCGGAGATCGGGGAATACAACTAGGACGGGAGAGATGAGTAAATCCTTCGCTAGTGTATCTTACCTAAGCTTATTTGTTGGTCAGTCATAATATCGAGATATTATGTGACATGTGAATTTGTTAAATTAACCCTTGTTTTGAAGCTGTATTCTAGAATGATATTTGAAATACAGGAGATGAGCAATGGAGAAATCATGATGACAGGGAAGATGGAATCTGAAATGAAAGCAAGGTATACTCAACTCTTTGAATTACCAGGTACGTAAATTTCGGGGACGAAATTTCATAAGGAGGGAAGATTGTAAGACCCCGAATTTTATGAAATAAAAGTATTCAATAATTACTATTCTGTAAATGGTTAAATTGATAAAAGTTTAAAGTTATGGGTGAAATGTAATTTTTTTTTTGAAAATAAGCAAGTGGTTATAAAATAATCATTGTTGTCGGGGAATATTCGTTTGGTCGTGGAATATTCTTTCTGTCGGGGAATATTCATACGACGGCGCAGCTATTTGTGGGCCCCATAATGAATAACTGTCGGATGAAAAAAATGACAAATTTGAGTTTTTACAAATAACGGCGTAGTTGTTACCGTTAATACTGTTGAAATACCCGGTGGTTAAAATACAGTAGCACACGGTATTGCACCAATTATTGATTCTTACGTAAGAAGGCAATACTCAATAATTGTTACAGTAGTTATTGTTCAATATTTTATTTTATTGATTCAATAATTATTGCGTTGATATTTTATATTATTGTTGTTTCAATAATTGTTGCTGCACAGTATTTTCCATTATCAGATCAATAATTCATATTATTTGAATAATATTATTAGATAACATTATCGGCAATGTCTAGAAAGTTCTGTCTAAGGAGAGGTTTGGTCATCTAATTGCGTGCCAGTAAGGAGAAATTCTTATTGGAAAACCCTCTCTTTCCTGGGAACAGCCTGGTTGTCATAATTGTGACTCTGTAATATTATTTGTGAATAATTAATTATTGATTCATATGATAAGGAAATATTTATTTTATGTGGATATAAACGAGAGATATATTTTTGTGATTAAAAATGAAGGAGTTAATGTTGAGGTGTTTTATCAGTATTTTTGTCGGAATGGAGGTATTAAAAATTAAACCAGTATTTTTGAGATATATTGCGAGGGTTATAATTTTTAATCCGACCGTTGGATCGTGGTAATTTTTGGATATTTTATACATATATAAGTTGAGTATATGTCCATAAATTTTGAACCGTTAAAAATGAATGTATGATTTATTATGAATTTTACGAGATGACTAGTTCAGAAATTGTTAAATTTTCGGAATTTATCATTTTTGTGGAAAATTGTAAAATTGGTGGGCCCCACTTGTGGTTGGTGAAGAAATGTGCTGAATTTTATTTCAAATGTGGTGGGTGGGAATAGTAGCAGGTAAAGCCATCAGGTTGCAGGTCAAGTCTGCTAAAATTTTCCTATAAATAGAGGGCTAAGTTAGAATTGAAAATCACACCAGAATTCATAAGTTTTCTCTCTTTCTCTCTCTAGATTATTGGGTGTATTTTGTGAGTATTTAGATACTTGGTGAGTTGCTATTCATCAGTGCAAGTTTCTTTCAGCGTCATATCCGATATCCAGTCAGAAGTGCTGCTCTTTTAAGGTAAGGGATAGTAAGGGATAGTAAGGGATTTTAAGGGTTGTTATATTTTTCAGTTTCGTAATTTTTCTGACCTTCAAAAATTCTGGAAAAATTTGAAATGATATTTTGATGAGTTTTCTTGATTGTGTCCAAAAATGGTGATTTTTGGATGTATAGATTAAGAGTTATGAATTTTATGAGAAAAGACTATTTTAAAAATAACCGCTTATAACTCCTTGTGGTTAACTCCAAAATTGATGAAATTTTTATTGGGAGTACATCTATATAATATTAGTGTACTCTGTAAATTTCGGAATTTTTGGATAAAAGTACAATTTATGATAAATGTCTAAATATTCGGCAGTTTTGGTCATATGAAAAATAGTAAATGAGTTTTAAAAATTCTGAGAAAAATATATGTTCACTATGGGACTATATTATGCTAAATCTCAGAAAAGAAATATTTTTGGAACTGATTTGGTATTTTTCATGAAAATAGTCTAGTTATGAGTAAATGAATTAAATATGTTTTGTGAAATAAGAAAATTGAAAAATAGGATTCTATGACTTTGAGAATCCTATATGAGGTATATGTAGATTTTTGATGAGGGGTTTGATTATTGGTGATAAAATCTTATGAGTTTGATATTTTAGAATGATTAAATACATTATTTAGTAAAGTGTAAACAATTTAAATAAATTGTTTATAAGCTTAAGAAATATTATTCTTTCAATATCATTATACCGAAATACTGGTATAGATTTTATTGTGGAATTTCTACCTTTTTGTGTCGGGTTTACTATTTATGAGTTACTATTCATGAGTTACTATTCACGAGTTACTATTCACGATAAAACTTGGTTTCTTTTTCTAACCAAATTATAGTTGATTTACGAATATTACTCTTGAGATTAAAACTAGATGTTGATCATATTATTTTTATTATTATATATAACATTTTTATAACCCTAATGATGATATTTCTCTTTGACTTGAGTGTAAAGATGGGTAGATTTTTGGTATGATCATGACTATGGTTATCTTTGGCCAGTAGTGCAAAGTTGAATCGTTGATTGGTATGATCATGACCATTGAATTTATAAGTGAATATGTTTAACTTAAGTGCAAAGGTGAATTGATCAACATGGTTATAATTATTGTTTATATAAATTCTGAAATGATTATATATTTCTTTGAGATATGAATATCTTTGCCTGTAGTGCAAAGATGAAATATTGATGAATATCTTTGGCCTGTAGTGCAAAGATGAATTGTTGATGAATATCTTTGGCCCGTAGTGCAAAGATGACATGTTGTTGAATATCTTTGGCCAGTAGTGCAAAGATGAACAGATGTTGAGATAAACATGACCAACTGGTGATACAAATTAATTTCTTTGGCCGTAGTGCAAAGATGAAGTTATTAGTATGATTATGAACAGGAAATGTGATTTGGTATAACCATGATATTTGATGTTTCAGGTAAAGATAGGTGATGAAAATTATCTTCGTCCTGGATGAGAGGAGGAATTTAGAACTACAGTTATGATTATGAGTTATTTATATGATTGTGGACAAGAACTGTTGATTGATGTTACAGGGATAAAACATTGTTGGTGGATTTTTAACATGGAGAAGATAATAGACTTTATAGTCTATTTGACTCTTCTAATGGATTGCTCGTTCCGCTGCAACTATGGTTGAAATTTTTATCATCTACCATATGTTCTAAATCTCTGATTTATTACTGATGAAAACTATTGATAATTTATTTATCTTTAGTCATGATATTCTTTACTGGGCTAGTTGTGCTCACCCTTTTGTTTCATAATTCCTTTCAGGTAATAAGAGTGTAGCTGGGTCGAGCGGGGGTAACAAGGGAATAGAACGGTGGTCATCATTTAGTAGTTATATTTGGTGAAAAAAATAGGGTGAGACGAACCCAACGTTGGAAGGGTGTTTCGTCACTATCATACAAGATGTCTAATGACATACAACCTCGTGTCATCATAAGACAAGGTTGTGGTCATCCACTTGCTGAGTATATATATGTCAAGAGAAGACTCACCATTGGGAAGAATATGATAGTAATCTTCTCGTTTTTCTTTAGGGTCTATTGGGTCAACCAAGAATAATTCTGTGGCCATATGATATCTATCATAACCTAGACGCATGGCCTCCCATGTACGAAGGTTTTCTTGAGCACTTCCCAAAGATTCTAATTTCTAAAACAGTTTTTGACTATACCTTTATGTAAGGTGTCATTGTGAGGTGCTGTCCATGGTTGGGACATGAGTCACATTTGGTATATATTTGTATCCAAACTCACAGCATGTGTTATTGTATTTTGCACGACAATTATTGTAATAAAGTTGTAGTTGTTTTCTGTACCATGTATTTGGCGACTCAGAATAGGTTGGATGGAATGGACCTATTTTGGGGTTGTCACAACGGAGAAGGAGGTTCTCCGTACTCAATTAAGGATGGAGGTGATGGATAGGATTCACTTCGAGGAGAAGTAGGAGGAAGCCAATGATAGAGCTAATGATCTAGAGGATGAAGTGAGCTGTAAGAGAAGGAAGATGAACAAGATGGGCCATGCTCTACGCACGACCATGGAGAGGTTGATTGATGGGGTAAATCACTATCCAGCTAAGCAAGGACAGACCCGGCATACTATAAGCCGAGATATGGTGGTGCACATTACTCAAAAGGAATATCAGAGCGCCATGGAGCATGGAATGTTAGATTGAGTCTAGAGGGAAAAGTTTAGTAGTTGTATTTTTTATATCTTTTTATGTGTCGTTTAATCTGTTGTTGTTGAAATCTCAGTATTTTGTGTAAGATGTAAGATGGTTGAAAACCCCCAAGCTTTTGAAACATATTAGAGGGGTAATACGATAGTGTTGTCCCCATCTTTTATGATAATAGGGGATATGTGTTATCATTTATAGCAATATGCTAGAGAGGATTATGTAATTGTAACTATTTGGCATATGAATATAAGTGATCTTATTTCAGAAACATGTTTTAAAATTTTATTTCTATGACAAATGTCTAAGTAATATAACTAGATAATAAAATGAAAATTTTATGATGCAGAAACTGTGACGCCCCCAAAATTAGGTATACATCACCCATCTTGGGTCGTCAGATACATAGTATAGAATACAAATACAACTTACTAATACAACTGTCGTGTACAATACGACAAAACATAAATTGTGAGTTTGAATACAAATATTATCTTCTAGAGAGTATTCACACTCAAAAGGAGTCCTCATTACATTTATTATCACACTATTACATAGAATAGTGAGGACTACTAACTAATACTATCATTCGAACCATCACTCCGTCCCCTGACTTGCCCCAGCTACGTTCTCATTTCCTGAAGAGAACAGTGAAAGAAAGGGTGAGCTCAACTAGCCCAGTAAGAAATATTATGACCAAGATAATGCAGAATAAATTATCATTAGCCTTCAACAATGTTAAACTGATAAAATATAATAGACATCAAGTTTAACTGCAGCGGAACAAGCAATCCATTAAAAAAGTCAAGTAGAAAATAAACTCTACTATCTTTTATGATTTAAAAGGTTTTTCAACACTGTTATCGCTGGGACTCAGCTTAATAAAATAATCCACATCATCGAATCACCCCTGCACTACGGCCAAGGATATTCGTGTATTCATTAATGATCATGGTCATGCCAACAACTGTCCACCAATGCACTACGGCCAATGAGGACTTTTACCACATCATTTGTAACATTACGGTCATGATTATACCGAATAATCCCTGGTCATAATCATACCAAATCCATCTATGCACTACAGGCCACAGATGACTTTCAACATTTTATAAACATTAGGATGATGACAATGATATAAGAATTCAATAAAACAAGTTCAAGAATTAATTTATCCAAGAATTAACAACGTCCAAATTGTCAACATGATACTGCTTTGTGGAGTAAAATTCAAGAATACTTAGAAGAATATTTTCATGAAAAGATACTGGATGAAATGCAATTATCAAGGATATTCCACAAATTTCATGGAGTATAGAAGTCAAAACTTAACCAACTGAGTATAATAAAGAATGGAATAACAAAAGAAATCAACATGCATGCGATAGACCGCACAGACAGGTTATTCCCACAGAATAATAAATAATGGAACCAGGTCCGGCGTAAACGCACAGACAGGATGTTCCGACAGAATAATAAATAATGGAACCAGGTCCGGCGTAAACGCACAGACAGGATATTCCGACAGAATAATAAATAATGGAACCAGGTCCGGTGTAAAACACACAGACAGGATGTTCCAACAGAATAATAACAAGACGGAACCAGGTCCAGTGTAAAATACACAGACAGGATGTTCCAACAGAATAATAATAAAAACGGAACCAGGTCCGGTGTAAAACACACAAACAGGATGTTCCAACAAAATAATAGAAGAATGTCACTAAGTATAGGGTAGACCGCGCATACAGGTTATTCCAACAGAATAATAAGAAATGGAATAACAAAAGTTCTCTTCATGAATAAGAAAGAATAACACCCCTTACCGTTTTAAAGAAGAGCTGAAATAAGGAAGTAGTTAAGTAGTAGAATATTCTTCTTCTCTCTCTCTATAGTTTCTCTCTCTAGAGTTCAGTGAATTCGTAAGAAATAATGAAGGAATGAGCTGCTATTTATAAAAAAACAGAATGCATAGTAACTAATCCATGAACGGTCCAGATTGATTACTTTAATCTGACGGTCTATGTTTAAAGAAAAATCTTTTAAATAAAATATAATATATTCTATTTATAGAATAACTTTAATAAAGTATTCTGTTTTATATAAAAAGATGTTTCTGTTTTATTACGTAAATAATACGAATAAAATAAAACGTCATTATCGCTAAATAATTCATATTATTAACTGACAATAATTGAATCAAACTGAGTGACTTCTCACATAAACATTAATAATCAATACCGTGTGTTACTATGCAACCACACATATTACTGTACTTTTACTACCGAGTAGTTCAACAGTATCAATGGTAAAACTTCCGCCGTTATTTTTAATAAAATATTTTTGTCGTTTTCTCAATCCGACAGTAATTCCGTTGTGGGGTCCACCAATGATTGTGCCGTTGTACGAATATTCCCTGTTAAAACGAATATTCCCCGATCAATCGAATATTATATAACAACTTGCGTATTTTGCAAAATTTATAAATATTACCCACAACTATAACATTATATCAAATTAACTCCATAATATTCAAAAATGATATTTATAGAAAATTCATCTTTATTTATAAAAGTTGGGGTCTTACAGAAACATGCCGTCCAAACATAGAATAACGACACCAGAAGAGTCGGTTAATGATGAGAGAGGACCAGTAGACCCGATACAGAGGCTTGTAGATCTGTTAGGGGAAGCTCTTAGGGGAAGGAATGAACCAGTACCACCCATTCCCCAAGCAGTTCAAGTTACGAACTTTAAAGATTTTAGAAGTGTAGGACCTCCGGAATTCGTAGGCACTACCGATCCGATCGTGGCTCAGACGTGGATCAAAGAGATGGAGAAGGCTTTCACCTTCGCTCGTGTGGGTGAAGACCAGAAGATGGTATTTGCAACCTACATGATGAGAGGTGAAGCGAACTACTGGTGGGAGGCAAATCAGCAGAGAGCGGGAGAAGGGACAGCCACTTGGGAGAGGTTTAAGACTCAGTTCTTTGAGAATTATTTCCCAAAGAGCATGAAAAATTAGATGGAGGTAAAGTTCTTAGAACTTAAGCAAGAGATATGTCGGTGGCGCAATACGCTGCTAAGTTTAATGAACTGGCCCGGTTTGCTGAATACCAGGTGGTAGATGAAGAGAGAAAAGCTAGGCGTTTTGAGTAAGGACTGAAGCCTTGGTTGTTTAACAAGTTGTCGGTTCTTCAGATTGAATCTTTTACAACGTTGTTGGAAAAGGCTATTATTGCCGAGGGAGGAAGTGAAGCATTAAGTTTGTATAACAAAGAGAAGAAGGGAAAGAGCACCGGTGGAGAAAACCGCGGAGAAATTAGTAGTGGAGGTAGCAACTTAGGAAAGAGGAAGTGGGATAATAACAACAACAACAAGAATCTCAACAATCAAGTGGGGAAATTTCGGGGAGAGTTTAAGAAGAAGGTGGAAGGATACCCAAAGTGTGGAAGGTATCACCAAGGTGAGTGTTGGAAAGGGCGTAGTGTATGTTACAACTGTGGCCAAGAGGGGCATATTTCACCTAACTTCCCAAAGCTGAAGAAGATCAAAGGTTGTTACGCTTGTGGTTCGGTGGATCACCTGATCAAAGAGTGCCCAAAGAAAGGAAGCGGAGGAGGAAGTAGCCAGCACGGAGTGAGTGGAAAATTGATGATTGGCGGACCAACGCCATCCAACTGTCCAACGGCTAGAATATTTATTATGACCGTCCAGGATGCCGTAGCTGTAAAGGACGTTGTGTCAGGTATCATCCCAATCAATAATCGGAATGCCTATATATTATTTGATTCGGGTGCCACCTGTTCTTTTGTATCTAAGAAATTTGCTAATCGACTTAAGTTACCCCGAGAACGATTACAAAATCTTTTGAACATAGAAGTTATGAATAAGGAAGTAATCCCTGTAGAGTATATTTACCAAAATTATCGAGTAAATATTAGAGATCATGAACTAAGTATAGACCTGATCCCAAAAAGATTGGGAGAGTTTGACGTAATACTGGGAATGGATTGGTTATATAACCATGCGACGGTAATTGACTATCAGAACAAGTGTGTGAACCTTTAGACTCTTAGTAAGTTTAAGGTAGTATTTTATGGTAGCTCATTGCTTAAGCAATCGTGTTGCGCTACGATGATGCAGGCCAAGAAATTATTAAGGAAAGGATGCGTAGGTTATTTAGCTTAAATCGTAGATACTTAGAAAAAGGGAAAAGAAATTAAAGATACATCCGTAGTAAATGAATTTCAAGATGTGTTTCCAGACGATCTGCCTGGCCTTCCGCCAGACAGAGAAATTGAATTCATAATAGACTTAGCACCAGGAACGACACTGATTTTGAAAACTCCATATCGTATGGCGCCAGTAGAAATGAAGGAATTGATTATACAACTTCTAGAATTATTAGATAGGGGGTACAATCGACTGAGCGTGTCTCCTTGGGGAGCACCAGTGTTATTCGTTAAGAAAAAGGACGGATCAATGAGGCTCTGTATCGATTATCGAGAATTGAACAGAGTAACGATCAAGAACAGATATCTGCTACCGAGGATAGACGACTTATTTGATCAACTGAAGGGAGCGAAATGTTTCTCAAAGATCGACCTACGAACGGGATATCACCAATTGAAAGTGCGGGATGAGGACATACCAAAGACTGCGTTCCGAATCCGTTATGGACATTACGAGTTTTTGGTAATGTCATTCGATTTAACAAATGCTCCAGCAGTATTTATGGACTTAATGAACCGCGTCTTCAAGCCTTAGATAAATTCTTAGTAGTTTTCATCAATGACATATTGATCTACTCGAAGACAGAGGAAGAACACGCCGAACATCTGAAGATTATTTTGGAGGCACTACGAAATGAGAAGATGTATGCAAAATTTTGAAGTGCGAATTTTGGATGAAGAAGGTTCAATTCTTAGGCCACGTAGTGGATAAGAATGGAATCTCAGTAGACCCCGCGAAGGTCGAAGCAGTAAGCAATTGGGAACAACCGAGAACACCGACGGAGGTAAGAAGTTTCTTAGGGTTAGATGGGTACTATCGAATATTCATCCAACATTTTTCTAAGATAGCAACCCCGTTGACTAATTTGACGAGAAAGACAGTGAAATTTGTATGGACCGACAAATGCGAAGAAAGTTTTCAAGAGTTAAAGAAGAGATTGAGCGAAGCGCTTGTGTTATCATTACCAGATGATGCGGGAAATTTTGTGGTGTATAGTGACGCATCGCACAAGGGACTTGGTTGTGTGCTCATGCAACACAACAACGAAAGGATTACAATAAATGATACCCTACTCATGATTTAGAGTTAGTGGCAATAGTGTTTGCATTAAAGATATGGAGGCATTATTTGTACGAAGAAAAATGTGAGATATACACGGACCACAAAAGTCTGAAATATCTCTTCACACAGAAGGAGTTAAATATGCGTCAGAGGAGGTGGTTAGAATTGATCAAAGATTATGATTGTGATATTCTTTATCACTAGGGGAAGGCAAACGTAGTTGCCGACGCTCTGAGCAGAAAAGGAAGGGAGAAATTGTTTCAATTGACAACTCAGGAGGAGTTAATAAGGGATATGGAGAAGTTGGAAATAGAAGTGAAGGGACCGGAAAGGTCTGGAGAGAAATTGTTTGCAGTAGAAGCTCGTCCAACCTTATTGGATAGAATAAAGGAATCCCAAGAAAAGGGTGAAGAATGTGAGAAAATCAGGAAAAGGATTTCAGAAAGTGAGGAAGAGAAATTTTGAATGGGTAGAGACGGTATCTTAAGATTCGAAGGAAGAGTGTGGGTACCAGCGGTAACCGAGTTAAGAGAAGAGATTCTGCACGAGGCACACAATATGACGTATTTCGTTCTTCCGGGAGGCACGAAAATGTACCGAGATTTACGACAACATTTTTGGTGGCCCAATTTAAAACGAGAAGTCACAAAGTGCGTTAGTAGATGTTTGACTTGTCAACGCGTAAAAGCAGAGCATCAGCGGCCGAGTAGTTTACTATAACCGTTGGAAATACCTGAGTGGAAATGGGAGTATATTATTATGGACTTCATGGTAGAACTTCCAGCTACGTAGAGAGGTTATGATGCCCTTTGGGTTATCATGGATCGACTAACAAAGACGACTCATTTTCTACCAATCAAAATCTGATATAGCTTAAATCAATTAGCAAATCTGTACGTAAAGGAAATTGTTTCAAAACATGGAGTGTCGGTATCAATTGTCTCAAACCGAGATCCGCACTTCGCGTCAAACTTCTGGAAAAGCTTGCAAGAAAGGATGGGAACACAATTGAGGTTAAGTACCACTTATCATTCGCGGACAGACGGGCAAAGTGAGCAAACGATACAAACGCTAGAGGACATTCTTAGAACTTGCATGATGGACTTTAAAGTTAGTTGGGATGATCACCTACCCTTAGTGGAATTTGCTTAAAATAATAGTTACCATGCAAGTATAGGCATGTCACCGTACGATGATCTTTACGAGATAAAGTGTAGAAAACCATTGTGATGAAGTTGGAGAATGAAATATGCTAGGGTCGGTATTAGTTCAACAAACCGCAAATGTGGTGACAGTAATAAGAGCTAGACTAGTAGCTGCACAAGATCACCAGAAGAAGTACGCAGACTTGCATTGTCAGGACCGCGACTTTGAAGTCAGAATTCACGTTTTCTTAAAAATATCTCCCTGGAAGGGAAAAATACGATTCGGCAAGAAGGGAAAATTAAGTCCGCGATTCATAGGACCATTCGAGATACTAAAGCGAGTGGGTGAAGTGGCGTACAAAGTAGCTTTGTCACCTGAGTTGGAGCACATCCATAACGTGTTTCACATTTTCGTGTTGCATCCGTACAAGCCTGACTACAAACACGTGATTTCGTACGAGCCCATTCAAGTAGAGAAGAATCTAGCATACGAAGAAATTCATGTTCAAATTCTTGATAGGAAAGAGAAAACCATGAGAAATAAAGTTATTTTCTCTATAAAAATACTTTGGCGTAACCACGATGTCGAGGAGGCTACGTGGGAGTTAGAAGATAAGATGATGAAGGATTATCCCCATCTATTTGTGTAACCTTGTAGCAATTCTGGGATGAAATTTTTATAAGGGGGGATGATGTAATACCCGAGAATTTCCATACACAAATAAATAGATATATTAATGGAAATAAATATTTATTTGAATATAAATAGTTTTGTGTTATGAGATGAGTTAACTCAATTATATTAAAAAAATTGAATAATTGAAAATGTATGGAGTTGCGATGAACTCGCTGAATGCCTTGTGTGGCACAGTGATGGAAACTATTAATGATGATATTAATCGACGAAGGAATTATCAAGTGAACAATTAATTAATATTAATTGTTAATTGTTATTGTAGAATATTAATTAATTGTTAATGGTGATTAATTAATGATATGTGATTATTAATTGTTATTGTGAGTAAAGTAAATTTTATAACTAGAATTGTGTTATTTATTTAATTGATGTGTGTAAGACATGTGATATTATATAGTTCTTACATTAAAAAGAAAATGGGGTGTGACACATTAATATGACTATGTATTATATAGAAAACTATATAATAAAGTGTTGGGAATTATAAGTTACATAAATAATTGTTTATGTGACATTAAATATGTGTGGAAACATTAAAAAAATGTACTCTGTCAAAGAATTGCAAATTATTTCAATAAGTGAGTCTAACTGAAATAATAAAGTTTTAAAAAGATGTTGAATTATCAATGACCAATTAAATTGAGTCCATACATGTTACAAATAATAAATTAGACTGGACTAATGTACATGGATTATGTGATGTGAGTACATAAATAATGCTTAACTTTCCATTGTGTAGTAGTAGTATTAACACATTAAAATTATATTTTAGGAGTATAAGAAAACAAACTAAGCATTATAAAATACAATTGCTGAGATTTAAGCCTTGTCCCAAATAAAAAGTCTTCATTATTAGCCGCGTATTAGACCAATGGCCTACCCCCCATACTGTTGCATAAAACTCAGTAAAACAAAAAGGCTAAGAAGGGAATGATGAAGCTGGAGATGGCTGGAATGATAGTTGGCCAACTCCTCTATAACCCTTGTATCCTTCCATTCTCCACTAAATCAAACCATGGTGCAAGAGCATTACCTGGACGACCAATTCTTTATATAAAGAACCCTCCTCTTCTCATTCTCAGTTGCTTAAAAATAATTGTCTGATAAGTGTAGGAAGAGAGTGAGTATTGTTGAGCATTGAGGGGGTATAATTAGTGCTTTGAGGAATCAAATTAAGCTTCAAAGAGGTATAAATTTTGTTTGTGTTCTTAAGTTTAAGTTTTGTTAAATTCTTGCAATTACTTGAATTCTCCGTAATTGGTGGAAGATAACATTCCATTGTTTTAATTAAGTGTGTATGCATGTCTAAAAGTAGTTTATGTTACAGCAGAAGATGTTGGAAATGCTTGTGATTGAGGCTCTGCAGAAGCAGAACCATATTTTTTTGCCTCTGGACGAAGTGGCGTGGCAGCGCCACTTCCCTAGTCCTTCACCGCGCGGCCGCGCGGGTTGCCTATCATAGTTACTGATGTTGGTTCCTTAAGTTGACATAAGTATGCTACTTAGTTTGAACATGCATATAAATGAACCTAACACATGAATAGATGTTGTTATGAACATAGTAAGTTATTTTTGCTTGGTTTAAAGAAAACTTTACAATTTGGGAAATAGAATTTGTGAACATGGAGCAATGCATAATCTAACTTTAAGGATCCTCATATTAAGTTCTGATATGCACCGACATATGATCAATATGTTAGTTATATTGTTGGAGATGGCATAGACTATTCAAGCATGATAAAAAGAGAAAATGCACTTAAAAGAGTATACTAACTATGTGTATATGAACTATGCATACACTAAGTTTTGAACTTCAAAACATATCTATGTGATCTATTATGTGGTTATTGAAGCATGATATGGAATATGTGAACTTACCTTGCATGCTGGAATAAGTTTTACTAATGGAAACTTAAAATTTTGAAAACGAACTGGGTAAACTATATACAAATTCTGAGTTGGGAATTTGTAAGCATGTGTATGTGTGTTGTGCATGATTAATCATATATGTAAGACAGATGTGCACTGACCTTCTGTAGAAGTAGCCATGTCTTGGTTTGCACCAAGAGCAGCGCGGCCGCGCCACTCCTTAGTACAAACCAAGCGTGGCCGCGCCAGTCTGCAGTATGAACAGTTTCTGTAAATTGTTTGAAGATGTTTGCATGCTTGAAGTGTTACTCTAGCATGTATTATATGACCAGTACTTGTCTAATATGTTAAGAAGCATGCTAAATGATTGAATTAAATGTTTAATGGAGTGATTATAGACTTTCAAATGATAAGTCAAAAAAGTATTTGCAAACCATAAAACAACGATTAGAGACTATGTTATTTGACTTCATGGAGACTTATAAACTGATCTTGTGTTATATATATGCAAGGTGTGGAATGAAGTATGTGAAGAGTATACAACTAAGTTAGATGTTTATGTATGCATTTAAACTTGCATATCATGTATGAGCCTATGTAACTAATAAATATCATGTACGTGTATTATATTATGTTAGGATTCGAAAGAGTATTGATAGGCGATATTTTGGTAAACTACGCTTGAGGCAAGTACTCAAACCTTACTCTTTATTGAGCATTACTGGAACTTGTGCTATTATTGATCGTACAAGTAGAACTTTGAAGAAATAATACTTCGTATGGAAAATTCAAACATTGACCCGAACGATAATTGTTCGTATATATATATACATATATATATATATATATATATATATATATATATATTGTGAAAGAAACTGTCTAAGCCATTGATTTGGCTAGATTATTGATATTTGATCAAAAGCTACCCAAACCAAATTACCTTGGTGCAGACTCTTATAACTGAGAAGAACAACCCCCTTAGTAAGGGAATTATATATTATCGGGGAACCGACGTGCGCACATGAGAAAGACTAAATGTTATGCATGACATAGGGTACCTTAGCCTGATCACCTGTCGTACTCGTTTTGTAGAATTATCAGTTGTATCACCGTTAATTCTAAAAGAAGTTCATAGTCCTTAATGACTGCTCAGTATTCATTACTTTGAAATCTTGAATTGATAAACCTTTGAATATTATTGATATTTCTGTCCATAGCGACTGTTGTTGATAATCATTGATACTTCTTTCTATCATGAACTATCATTATTAATATACCCTTGATAAATTGAAAACTATATTGAATACCCTTTTTTCTATATTACTTGTTGGGCAAAATTGTTGCTCATCCTTGCTTTCCCTAAATCTTTCAGTGAAGGCAGAATGTGGCGAACCCTCTGGCAAGGACAAAGGTAAAGAAAAGGCTTTATAGTAGTTATTTCAAGGTTGTTAGGAATGTGCTACGTTTTGGGTTGTGGAAGAACTTATTTATATATGTTTAATTTAAGTTGTGTTGTATTATGTATTAGCTATGTCTAAACGATGTTTAATTATGGTTAAGTTATGTAAGGAATGTTTAAGTTTCGAACCCTTGGGACGGGAATAATTATGTTATACCAATGTAAATTATTATATTATTCCGCGATATATAAGATGTTGATTTATTATTAGAGTTAGTATGTGGCAACCAAATTTGAGACAAGTGTGGTCTGAATTTGGGGGTGTCATAACAACTTATGGGACTCAATTCCGATATACGAAGACTGAGTTATCAGCTCGTTTGCCTAACTTTTGAAAACTTAGAAAAATAGACCAAAATACGCCACGTTCGTCGAAACGAGACGCAAACATAGACATAGCACCTCATAGATATTAGGCACATGTTAAAACTTACGGGACTCAATTCTGATATACAGAGTCCTAGTTATCAGCTCGTTTGCCTAACTTACGAAAACTTAGAAAAATAGTCAAAATAGAGATCAAAACCCGCCTCGTTCGTCGAAAAAACACGCAAACATAGACATAACACATTTATACCTTAATATTTAGTTACCTCTATGTCAATACCTTTATCATATGATGTGAATTTAATTGACGTACTCATTTGTGTATCCTTTGATTTGGATTTCTCACATTCAAACCTTTTAAACAACTCTTTTGTGTATTTGGTTTAATGTATATATATGTCATCCTTTGTTTGTATTATTTAGAGTCCCGAACAATACCAGTTAAATTCTTTCATTAAGCTCATGTCAAACTCCTTTTGCATACACTTAGAAAACCACTCACAAAGAAATTCATTAGTAGTATAAAATATTATATCGTCTACATATATTTGCATAATGATAGTATCTTTATTTTCATGCTTAAATACTGTAGAATTAATTTTACCTCGAGTGAAACCATTTGAGATAAGATACTTACTTAACCTCTTATAACAAGCCCTTGGAACTTGTTTGAGCTTGTTTAAGTTTGTAACCATGATTTGGGTAGTTCTCATACTCAAATCATGGAGTAATATCTTCAATAATATTCTTGGGTGTATGACTTTTGAGATACTTTGCTGCTTTCGGCATTTCCACTTTCTTTTATGAGAATAAGGTTTACTGGATAGACAATTTGACGATGCTAAATTCTGTTTGTCGAATCCAGTCTGCTATTTTCTTATTCAGCCTGTCTAAGTGATCTGTCGGGAGAGGTTTCTGTCTTCGGTTCTTTCTATTTGTTGAATCTAGTCTGCTATTTCTGATTATCAAGTATGCTCGGTAGATCTTTTATATGAATTTAGTTTGCTCCTTTAGCTTATTTAATCTATCTGATTGATTTTTTTTATTTAAAGAGATAACTTCAAGAATTTTGACTTGCCAACAAAGGTATCACCTATTTTAGAGGGAACTTTTACTTTGAGATGTACCTACAAAAACCAATTCATCCTTTTGGTACCCATATCTTTTTGGGTCCTTTTAAGTTTGTCACATGTAAATCACCTCTCTTAATCCGCACACTTTTAACTTTCAAATTCCTTTTATTTGATGAACAATCTAAGTGTCCCTTTAAGCCACATTTTTTACAAGTAGTGAAAGGAGAGTAATAATTTAATTTTAAATGTGATTTAGATCTTAAAATTTTTACATCACTTTTTTTATGTGTTGGATTATAACCAATTCCTTTTTTTTCAAAGCTAGGTCTTTGTTTACCCAATATAACATTAAGTTTTCTTCCCTTTGGACAAATTTAGCTAAAGATGATTTTAGTGAGTCTATTTCGTTTTGTAGTTCATTTGTTAAAGGATTTTTAATATGAGAATCGTCATTAAAAGCATCAATACAAACATCTCTCATTGTTATTTCTTTGTTTAAATTTTCAAATTTATTATTTAAATCATTAACCTTATTGGAAATAAATTTGTTATAATTTTCTAAAAATTCATTCTTAGCAATTAAAATATTTTCTTCTTGAAATGATGTATCTTGTTCAATTTCTTTCTTTTCATTAATCAATGTATCAACCTCATTTATTAAAGTATTTACTAAATCTTTTAAGTATATATTCTTTACTCTTAATTTTTCATTTTCTTATTTCAAAAGATTATAATCAGAAATGGTTACCTCAATTGATTCATTTCCAACTCCCATGAAGCATACTTGGGCTATTTCTTCATTTGCATCAACTTCCACTTCAGACTCATCATCACTCCAAGTAATAAATACTTTGTTCCTTTTGTTATCCTTGTAGCTTGGTGGGCCTTTGTTCGTTATTTTGAAGCAATCCTTTTTGAAATGACACGGGCGTTCACATTCAAAGCAAGTGTCTTCATTTTGCTTTCCCTTGAACTCTTTTGAAGTGATAACACTCTTTCTCTTAAGCTTTCTTTGTAACAACCATTTGAGCTATTTTGAAAGTTTTGCGATTTCCTCATCTGAGTTGTCATCTAGCTCCTCTCCATCACCTGCAATAAGAGCTAAAACCTTCTTTCGAGGAGTATCCTCCTCATCATCATATCTCCTTAATTGATGTTCAAATTCTTCTAATTCACCAATTAGAGTTAATGTATTCATAGAAGAAATATTAGGAGAATCTTAAAGAGTTGTAACTTTAGATGCAAACCTTTCGGGCATAACCTAAAGTAACTTACGGTTGATCTTACTTTGTGGAATTGATTTATCAAGAAGCTTCAAAGAATTCATCAGTACTAGGAAACTTGTTTCTGCCTCATTGATAGTTTCATCTTTCTCAAGCTTGAACATGTCATAATCATGCATGAGCATACTAAGCTTTACTTCTCTTACTTTTGGTGTACCTTCATGGCTTGCTTTTAAAGTATCCCAAATCTCCTTAGCCATGTTGCATAAGGAAACTTTGTAAATTTTGGATTGCACCAATCCACTAAGGAGTGTGTTCATTGCTTTTGAATCATAGGAGACGATGTGTGTAACGCCCGAGAAAATCGAATTTTTAGGAGAATTAAATTTTTATTTGATTATGTGAGTTAAATAAATTTAATTGATTATTTATGGGAGTAAGCTAATTGAATGTCGTTATATGACCTAGATATGTCAGAACGTCGTAGTATTTTGGCTACATGCTAGACTTAAAGTGTTTGAATTTCCAAGACGAAAATAAAAGCTTTCCGAGAAATTTTTCGAAAAACACTATTCGCGCAATTCTGCTCGGGATACATAACGATAGGATATCGAGGTGAGATGGAATATCCAATAATATTTCAGTTATGACAAACACAATTTTTTGCCTGCGGACTTAAAACCTAACGGTTAGGGAAAGTGATTTTCGAGAAGGAAATGAAATCCATATAATGAATTAAAGCAATGATCGTATAATACGTATGTATTGTACGATGTAATGAATACGAGTATGATATGAAGTATTATACGAGTATGTATGAATGATGGTATATCGTAAATTATGAATTAGTATACAAGTTGAAATACGAGATTAATACGTGAATTATGCGTTATAAGGCTTTAAGCAAATGGATTGGACTTGTAGGATGTGTTAGGAATGGTTAATGTGACACCTCCAAATTCTGACCTCCACTTGGTCACCCGAATTCGGTTCATCACGTGCTCAAAGTATTACCATAATAACTAAAATTATGCATTCGCAACGAAATATCTAATTTAGAATAACATACAATTATTTATTATAATTATTCCCCCAAGTCTCGCAACCTACAGTACTTAATAGATTACATAATAGTATCGAATAAAGACCTATTACATAATCCTACTTAAGTTTAAACATAGTCTTAATACAACATAATAATCTTAAACATAAAAGGGGCAAGCTAGTCAGTAGCCTTGCCATTGCCCTTGTCTGCTCCAGAGATACCTCCCTGTTTTTTCCTTAACTGAAAGGTTTTAAATAAGCAAGGATGAGCACAAATTGCCCAGCAAGTAATATACAACAAGGGTGTAGGATAATATCACAAGGTTTAAAATATCGAATTGTCATTTCTAGGATAGTTTAGAGTGTCAGAATAATATCATGAATAATGAATATCAACAATACTTAGACTAACATCAATAATTCAATATAAATCAACTGATATATATGAATTCAAGGGCTATCAAGGTATCTGACTGGATAATAATTTATATTGAGCAGTCACTAAGGACTATTAAACATCTACTAGAATTACCAATATTAAACTGATAACCCAAAAAAATCAAGTAATGTAGAGGATCAGTCTACAATACTCCACGTTATGCATAACACCACAATAATAATACACTTATGTGTTGAGTTTTCCAACAACATACAATCCCCTTACTATAAGGGTTGTTTAACTCAGTTTTTAAGATTTTCCACACCAATCAAATGGTTTTGGACAGTTTTATAAACATGCATATAGTCTAGCCAAATCAAATGGCATCGACTCTTTCACAATATTCAAGAACAATACCAATTTCATCATGAATAATAATTTTCACAAGGGTTTAAGCATAATGGCTCATTTGAACGAGAAAATAATATAGCTTTCACTCAAAAAGATAGGCTTACGGTATTTATCGAATAAGGAATGCAAAGATGCTTGCACAATAAGAGTAGGGTTCAGATACTTGCCTCAAGTGCAGTTTACGAAAGTATCGCTTAACAATATTCTTTCAAATCCTAACATAATGTGATACGCGTATCGGATATTCATTAGTTAAACATATTTGATAAACAATCTTGATAAATATAGTCTAAGTATACACACACGACTCAATCAAGAAACCTTATACGTATGTTATTACGTAGCTCGGATGGATCTATCGTTAGACTTCATCATTTTAAAACACTTTGACAATTCAACCTAAGATAGGTGTTAACATGCAAAGCTACCTTTATCAGTGTATCATGAATAGAAATAAACATAATGAAGTTAGACTAGCATGCTACATACTTCAAAAATCACAGAAGTCACTTTCCAACTCTACAGAGTGGCGTGGCCGCGCCTGATTTGTACTAAGGAGACGCGCGGCCGCGCGGCTCCATGTTCAAATCAGTATTGAGCAATTATTTACTTGGCCTAGCTCGTCCATCCTTACATACATAACATATATTAACATGTTAAGGGTCCTTTCACATCTTTCAAGTTTAATCTAGGTCCCGCCTTGCACAATACGGTTCTAAGTTGGACATCTCAACAATTTAAGGCTATTTAAGGTTATGAAATCACAGAGTCCAACATGCTTGATTCTTAAACATATAAGGTAGTCATATAACTCATATTAGACATGCTTGTGAGTATTCACATCGCATACGTGTTATTAACATCGCTTTGTTTGAAATATGCTTCGTTTATGCTTTTCTTGAATTATGATACCTAAGCATGATGATGATGATATATATATATATATATATATATATATATATATATTATACATGAGTGAGTCTAAGAGTATTATCCAACATGTTCACAATTATCAGATTTCAACACTCAAGGTAGTATATTAACATTCACGTTTAAAGTTCATATTTTCATTTAGTAAAGCTTACTAATAAGTCTAACATGATCATGCTTCATTATGGAATTCATATACTTAAGTTAGTATATCCAACATGCATTTCAAAACCATACTAACATGTTTGCTAGATCAGAATATTCATTACTACAAGTTCATGATTTCTTGTTTTCTAAATCTTGAAGTTTTCTTGAAAACTCAACTCAATTCAAGCTAAAACAATGTAATATGTTCTAAACAATATTTAACCACATGCTAGGGTTATTTATATGATTAACCTAACTATCATAATATTCTTAGAACAATACAAAAATATTAAAGTAGTATCTAGGAAAAACACCACACGCGGCCACGCGGTATTAGGCTATAGAAGTGGCGCGGCCGCGCCACTTCGATCAGAACCAAAAAAATATGGCTCTGCTTCTGCAGAGCCTTATCACATGTAATCCTAAACCTACAACTAGACCAGCTATCACGTTCCAAAACATGTATACAAACCCAGACAATACAGTGTCACTATATTCTATATCAATTAACAGAGAATTAAACAATTACTATAATTTTGACAAAACTCAAGCTCAAGAATATCAAAGTAGAATTATACCTTTTGAAGCTTAAATTGAATTCCTTACAAATCTCAGACCCTTTCTTATCTGACCAACAATTCACCCTCTCAACTTGGACTTCATAGATAACTCTCAGCAACAAGAAATGAAGGAGTGTAGATACTATTTATAGAAGAACACAAAACCAGACAATGGCTTTACTCTAAGGTTTGAACCCAAGGTGTAGAAGAAGAAGACAATGGACAAGAAGAAGTTGGCCAACCACCCCACCTCAGCCATCTTTAGCTTCATCATTTTCCTCTTAGCCTTTTCATTTTTTCCTGAGTTTCACGTAATAGGTAGGGGATAGGCCATTGGCCTAATATGTAACTAGCTAGTGAGACTTCTAATTTGGGACAAGGTTTAAATCTCAGTAACTGCTTAGCTCACTTCAGTTACTTTGTTATCCAAAAATGGTTTTGATGCCCAAGTGTTACTATAATAGGAAATTTGGGAGTAATTATACACTCACATCATATAATTCATGTACATTATTCAAGTCTAATTATTATTTATAATATGTATGGACTCCATTAAATTACCCACTAGTAATTAATGTCCCCTTAAAACTTTATTATTCCAGTTATATTAACTTATTGGAATAGTTTATAATTCTTTAACATAGTACCTCTTTTAATGCTTCCACACATACTTATTGTCACATAAATAATTGTTCATATAACTTATAATTCCTTACACTTATTATATAGTTTATATATATATTTCATAGCCATACTAATGTGTCACACCACATCTTCTTATTAATTGTAAGAATTATATAATATCACATGTCTTCCTAAATTAAATAAATCATACCATTCTATTCATTGATTACGGTACATAGTCATTAATCCTTATGACATTTGCTAACAATAATAATCATATATTATTAATTAACTACCATTATTAATTAATCAATATTCTACCACAACCATTATCACTTAATTAATACAACAATTAATTATCACATAGTAATTAACCCTTATTAACATCAATTAACAATCCACAAATATACTACAACAACAATTAACAATTAATATTACTTAATTGTTTACTTTATATTTCCTTCATTAATTAATATTACTATTAATATCCCCCATCACCATGCCACACAAGGCTTCAATGAGTTCATCACAAAACTCCACATATCCTCAATTATTCATTCATTTAATATAATTGGGTTAACTCATCTCATAATACAAAATCATTTATATCCAAATAAATATTCATTTTCATTAATATATTCATTTAATAAGACGTGAAAATTCTCGAGTATTACATCCTCCCCCCCCCCCCTTATAAAAATTTCATCCTGGAATTGCTACAAGGTTACACAAATAGTTGGGGATAATCCATCACCATCCTATCTTCTAACTCCCACGTTGCCTCCTCAACATCGTGGTTACGCCAAAGCACTTTTACAGAGGAAATAACTTTATTTCTCAAGGTTTGCTCTTTCCTATCTAGAATTTGGACAGGAATTTCTTCGTATGCTAAGTTCTTCTCCACTTGAATGGGTTCATAAGAAATCACGTGCTTGTAGTCAAGCTTATATAGACGCAACACGGATATATGAAACACGTTATG
Source organism: Panax notoginseng (assembly GCA_016801055.1). Classification (NCBI taxonomy): domain Eukaryota; kingdom Viridiplantae; phylum Streptophyta; class Magnoliopsida; order Apiales; family Araliaceae; genus Panax; species Panax notoginseng. The sequence continues at coordinate 58,147,476 of CM029015.1, forward strand.
GATGTGCTCCAACTCAGGTGGTAATGCAACTTTGTACGCTACCTCGCCAACTCGCTTCAGTATCTCGAATGGTCCTATGAATCTTGGACTCAGTTTTCCTTTCTTGCCGAAACGGATCTTTCCCTTCCATGGAGATACCTTCAGGAATACAAAAATGTTGACTTCAAAATCTTGGTCTTGCTGATGTAAGTCTGCATACTTTTTCTGGCGATCTTGAGCTGCCACTAGTCTAGGCCTTATTACTGTCACCACGTCCGCGGTTTGTTGTACTAACTCTGGTCCGAGTATTCGTCGTTCTCCGACTTCGTCCCAATATAATGGCATTCTGCACTTCCTTCCACAAAGGGCTTCGTACGGTGGCATGCCGATACTCGTATGATAACTATTATTATATGCAAATTTGACTAAGGGTAAGTGGTCGTCCCAATTCCCCTTGAAGTCCATAACGCAAGTTCTAAGCATGTCCTCTAGCGTTTGTATTGTTCGTTCACTTTGTCCGTCTGTCTGAGGATGATAAGCAGTACTTAACCTTAACTGTGTTCCCATCCTCTCTTGCAAGCTTTTCAAAAATTTTGATGTGAAACGTAGGTCTCGATCAGAAATAATCAACGCCGGCACTCCATGTCGTGAAACAATCTCCTTCACGTACAGACTCGCTAACTGATTCAAATTATAGCGGATCTTGATTGGCAGAAAATATGCGATCTTTGTAAGTCGATCCACGATAACCTAAATGGCATCCAAACCTTTCTACATGACTGGAAGTCCTACCACAAAATCCATCGTGATATGCTCCCATTTCCACTCCGGTATTTCCAACAGTTGTAGCAAACCACTCGGCCGCTGATGCTCTGCTTTTACACGTTGACACGTAAGACATCTACTAACGTACTCCGCGATTTCTCGTTTCAAATTTGGCCACCAAAAATGTTGCTTCAAGTCTCGGTACATCTTTGTGCCTCCCGGATGAACGGAATATGTCGTATTGTGTGCCTCGTGCAAAATTTTCTCTCTCAACTTGGTTACCGTCGGTACCCATACTCTCCCTTTGAATCTTAAAATACTGTCTTTATCTATTTGAAATTTTTCTACCTCATTTTCTGCAATCCTTCTCCTGATTTTCTCACATTCTCCATCTTTCTCCTAGGCTCCCTTTACTCTATCCAACAATGTAGGACAAGCTTCCATTACAAATATCTTTTCTTCAGACCTCTCGGGTCCTTTCACTTCTATTTCCAACTTCTCCGTATCTCTTATTAACTCCTCTTGAGTTGTTAGTTGAAATAATTTCTCCCTTCCTTTCCTTCTTAGAGCATCGACAACTACGTTTGCCTTCCCCGAGTGATAAGGAATCTCACAGTCATAATCTTTGATTAGTTCTAACCACCTTCTCTGACGCATATTCAACTCCTTTTGTGTGAAGATATATTTCATACTTTTGTGGTCCATGTATATCTCACATTTTTCTCCGTACAAATAATGTCTCTATATCTTTAATGCAAAAACTACTGCTGCTAACTCTAAGTCATGAGTAAGGTATCATTTTTCGTAATCCTTCAATTGTCGTGACGCATACGCAATGACCTTGCCATGCTGCATCAGCACACAGCCCAGTCCTCTATGCGATGCATCACTATACACCACAAATTCTCCCGTATCATTTGGTAATGATAATACAGGCGCCTCACTTAATCTCTTCTTCAATGCTTGAAAACTTTCTTCGCATTTATCGGTCCATACAAATTTCACCGTCTTTCTCGTTAGATTCGTCAACGAGGTCGCTATCTTAGAAAAATCCCGAATAAATCTTCGATAGTACCCGGCTAACCCTAAGAAAACTTCTCACGTCCGTCAGTGTTCTCGGGTGTTCCCAACTACTTACTGCTTCGACCTTTTCGGGGTCTACTGAGATTCCATTCTCATCCACGACGTGGCCTAAGAATTAAACCTTCTTCATCCAAAATTCGCATTTTGAAAACTTTGCATACATCTTCTCTTTCCGTAGTGCCTCCAAAACAATCTTTAGATGTTCGACGTGTTCTTCCTCTGTCTTCATGTAGATCAAGATGTCGTCGATGAAAACTACTACGAATTTATCCAAGTATGGCTTGAAAACTCGGTTCATCAAGTCCATGAATGCTGCCAGAGCATTAGTCAGACCAAATGGCATTACCAAAAACTCGTAATGTCCATAACAGGTTCGAAACACAGTCTTTGGAATATCCTCATCACGCACTTTCAGTTGATGATATCTTATCCGTAAGTCGACCTTTGAGAAATATTTCGCTCCCTTTAGTTGATCAAACAAGTCGTCTATCCTCCGTAATGGATATCTATTCTTGATCGTTACTTTATTCAATTCTCGATAATCGTTATAGAGCCTCATCGATCCGTCCTTTTTCTTCACTAATAGCACTGGTGCTCCCCAAGGAGACACACTCGGTTGAATGTAACCCTTATCCAGTAACTCTTGAAGTTGTATCATCAATTCCTTCATTTCTACTGGCGCCATACGGTATGGAGCTTTTAAAATTGGTGTTGTTCCCAATGCTAAGTCTATTACGAATTCGATTTCTCTGTCTGGCGAAAGACCAGACAGATCGTCCGGAAACACATCTTGGAATTCATTTACTATGGGTATATCTTTAATTTCCACTCCCTTTTTCGAGTATCTACGATGTAAGCTAAATAACCTACATATCCTTTCCTTAACAATTTTTTGACCTGCATCATCGTAACGCAACACGATTGCTTAAGCGATGAGCTTCCATGAAACACTACCTTAGACTTACTCAGAGTCTGAAGGTTCACACACTTGTTCTGACAGTTAATTATCGCGACATAGTTATATAACTAATCTATTCCCAATATTACGTCAAATTTTCCTAGTCTAATAGGAATCAAGTCTACGCTCAGTTCATGTTCTCTAATGTTTGTGCGATAATTTTGATAAACGTATTCTTCGGGGATTATTTCCTTATTCGTAACTTCTACGCTCAAGGAATCTTCTAAACGTTCTCGGGGGGTATTAAGTTTACTAGCAAATTCTTCAGATACAAAAGAATAGGTGGCACCCGAATCAAATAATACACAAGCATCTATATTATTGATTGGGATTATACTTGACACCACGTCCTTTGCAGCCACTGCTTCCTGGATGGTCATGTTAAAGGTTCGAGCGGTCGATCGGTTAGGTTGTGAAGGTCCACTAATCATTAACTTACTTCCTCCTCACTGGCTTCCGTCAGCTCCACCGCTTCCTTTCTTTGGGCAATCTTTTATCGGGTGCTCCGTCGATCTACAAGCAAAACATCCTCTAATCTTCTTCGGCTTTGGGAAATTTGGTGAGATGTTCCCCTCTTGGCCGCAATTATAGCATGTGCTTTTCCTCTTCCAGCATTCTCCCTGATGACTTCTTCCACATTTGTTGCAAGCTTCGGTCCTCTTCTTAAAGTTTCCCTGGTGACACCCACCTTGGTTATTGTTTCTGTTGTTATTGTTTTCCCATTTCCTCTTTCCAGAGTTACTTCCTCCGCTGCTGCTCTCTCCACGATGCTTACTACCAGCGTTCTTGTTCTTCTTATCCTTATGATATAGACTTAAGGCCTCACTGCCACCTTCTGCAATGATTACCTTCTCTAACAATGTTGTAAAGGAATCAATCTGGAAGACTGATACCTTATTATACAACCACGGCTTCAACCCCTGCTCAAAATGTCTCGTTTTCCTCTCCTCATCCACAACTTAGTGCTCTGCAAATCGCGCTAGTTCATTGAACTTCACGACATATTGCGCCACCGTCATATCACCTTGTTTTAACTCTAGGAATTTGACTTCCATCCTACTCTTCATACTCTTCGGAAAATAGTTCTCAAAAAACAGCGTCGTAAACCTCTCCCAAGTTATAGTTTCTTCCCCAGCTCTCCGCTGATTAGTTTTCCACCAATAGTTCACTTCACCCCTCATCATGTATGTGGCAAATACGGTCTTCTGGTCTTCACCCACGCAAGCTATAGTGAAGGCCTTCTCAATCTCCTTGATCCAGGTTTGCGCAACAATCGAGTCAGTAGTTCTTGTGAACTCTGGGGGCCCTACACTCTTAAAATCCTTGAAGGTTGTTACTGGGACAACTTGGGGAATGGGTGGTACGGGTTCGTTTCTTCCCCTCAGAGCTTCTCCCAATAAATCTACAAGTCGTTGTATCAGGTCTACAGGTCCTCTCTCATCATTAACTGACTCTTCTTAGACAGTTATTCTACGTCTGGGCGGCATTTTTTGCATCACAAAATTTTCTTTTTATTATCTAACCGTCATATTTAGACATTTCTCAATCGAAAGGAACTAAAGGTTTATAACACGTTTCTGAAATAAGATCATTTACATTCATATGCCAAATGGTTACAATACACGTTCTTTTCAAGCATACTGCTATAAATGATAACACATATCCCCTAATATCACAAAAGACGGGGAAAACACTAGCTTATTACCCCTCTAACATTTCAAAAGTTGGGGTTACTACCATCTCACATCTTACAGAAAAGATTTAGATTACAACAACATATTAACAATACATAAATAAAACTACTACACTACTAAGTTTTTCCCTCTAGACTCAATCTAACATCCCACACTCCACGGTGCTTTGATACTCCTTCTGTGTAATGTGTGCTACCATATCCCGACTTATGGTATGATGGGTATGTCCTTGCTCAGCTGGGTAGTGATTTACCCCATCGACCAATCTCTCCCTGGCCGTGCGTAGAGCATAGCTCATCTTGTTCATCTTCCTCCTCTTGCACCGCACCTCATCCTCTAGATCATTCACCCTATCATTGGAATCCTCCCACTTCTCCTCGAAGTGAATCCTATCCATCACCTCCATCTCTAACTGAGTTCGGAGAGCCTCCTTCTCTGTCCTCTCACTCAAAATCCTTTGTTCCATTTCTTCTAGCTTTCCTGCCAACTCAACGTTCCTCGCCACCGATCGGTGAAACAAGGCCCCCATCTGGATCCCTGCCTCCTTACGGTGAGCAATTTCCACCTCCATTTCCTGCATCACTAATTGCCTCTCAAGAGTCTCAGTCTCTAGCTCCTCGACTCTACATCCTAATTCCAAAATCTATTCTTCATATTCTCCTAACATCCGATCCTCGAAAGTAGTCCCGTCGGAGTCCTCCATGGGCTCGGGTTCCTCCTCCACGGGCTCCTCCTCCATAGGCTCCGCCTCCGGATCAGACTCCTCAAGTAGAGGCTCCATCTCCTCCTCCTCGTCATCATCATCAATAGGGGCAACTACCGATATAGGCTCCGCTATGAAGGGTGCCTCATAGACTACGTGGATATCACGCGGCTCTTCTTCTATTACTCGGCTAGGTCCTCCCATGTCAGTCATCCTACAATCATCAACATAAGACAAGACAAACAACAACTCCATCATAATGTTAAATAACATAAGTTCATTGTATAGAATCAAGTTACATTTCATAACACACTAAGTCTCTCAAGGAAAACTCTACATGAGTTATATCTCATTCCTAATTTCTAAGTTTTCTTAAGTTATAATCTAAGGACTCTAGTTCCTAAGGTTTATTACTAAGCTTTGATACCAACCTGTGACGCCCCCAAATTCTGACCTCCACTTGGTCACCCGAATTCGGTTCATAACGTGCTCAAAGTATTACCATAATAACTAAAATTATATATTCGCAACGAAAGATCTAATTTAGAATAATATATAATGATTTATTATAATTATTCCCCCAGTCTCGCAACCTACAGTACTTAATAGATTACATAATAGTATCGAATAAAGACCTATTACATAATCCTACTTAAGTTTAAACATAGTCTTAATACAACATAATAATCTTAAACATAAAAGGGGCAAGCTAGTCGGTAGCCTTGCCATTGCCCTTGTCTGCTCCAGAGATACCTCCCTGTTTTTTCCTTAGCTGAAAGGTTTTAAATAAGCAAGGATGAGCACAAATTTCCCAGCAAGTAATATACAACAGGGGTGTAGGATAATATCACAAGGTTTAAAATATCGAATTGTCATTTCTAGGATAGTTTAGAGTGTCAGAATAATATCATGAATAATGAATATCAACAATACTTATACTAACATCAATAATTCAATATAAATCAACTGATATATATAAATTCAAGGACTATCAAGGTATCTGACTGGATAACAATTTATACTGAGCATTCACTGAGGACTATTAAACATCTACTAGAATTACTAATATTAAACTGATAACCCAAAAGAATCAAGTAATGTAGAGGATCAGTCTACAATACTCCAAGTTATGCATAACACCACAGTAATAATATACTTATATGTTGGGGTTTCTAACAACATACAATCCCTTTACCATAAAAGTTGTTCAACTCAGTTTTTAAGATTTTTTGCACCAATTAAATGGTTTTGGATAGTTTTATAAACATACATATAGTCTAGTAGAATCAAATGGCATCGACTCTTTCACAATATTCAAGAACAATATCAATTTCATCATGAATAATAATTTTCACAAGGGTTTAAGCATAATGGCTCATTTGAATGAGAAAACAATATAACTTGCACTCAAAAAGATAGGCTTACGATATTCATCGAATAAGGAATGCAAAGATACTTGCACAATAAGAGTAGGGTTCGGATACTTGCCTCAAGCACAGTTTACCAAAGTATCGCTTAACAATATTCTTTCAAATCCTAACATAATGTGATACGCGTATCGGATATTCATTAGTTAAACATATTTGATAAACAATCTTGATAAATATAATCTAAGTATACACACACGACTCAATCAAGAAATCTTATACGTATGTTATTACGTAGCTCGGATGGATCTATCGTTAGACTTCATCATTTTAAAACACTTTGACAATTCAACCTAAGATAGGTGTTAACATGCAAAGCTACCTTTATCAGTGTATCATGAATAGAAATAAACATAATGAAGTTACACTAGCATGCTACATACTTCAAAAATCACAGAAGTCACTTTCCAACACTACAGAGTGGCGCGGCCGCACTTGATTTGTACTAAGGAGACGCGCGGACACGCGGTTCCCAGCTCAAATCAGGACTGAGCAATTATTTGCTTGGCCTAGCTCGTCTATCCTTACATACATAACATATATTAACATCTTAAGGGTCCTTTTGCATCTTTTAAGTTTAATCTAGGTCCCGTCTTGCATACGGTTCTAAGTTGGACATCTCAACAATTTAAGGCTATTTAAGGTTATGAAATCACAAAGTTCAATATGCTTGATTCTTAAACATATAAGGTAGTCATATAACTCATATTAGACATGCTTGTGAGTATTCACATCGCATACGTGTTATTACATCGTTTTGTTTGAAATATGCTTCGTTTATGCTTTTCTTGAATTATGATACCTAAGCATGATGATGATGATATATATATATATATATATATATATATATATATATATATATATATATATATATATATATATATATATATATATATATATTATACATGAGTGAGCCTAAGAGTATTATCCAACATGTTCACAATTATTAGATTTCAACACTCAAGGTAGTATATTAACATTCACGTTTAAAGTTCATATTTTCATTTAGTAAAGCTTACTAATAAGTCTAACATGATCATGCTTCATTATGGAATTCATATACTTAAGTTAGTATATCCAACATGCATTTCAAAACCATACTAACATGTTTGCTAGATCAGAATATTCATTACTACAAGTTCATGATTTCTAGTTTTCTAAATCTTGAAGTTTTCTTGAAAACTCAACTCAATTCAAGCTAAAACAATGTAATATATTCTAAACAATATTTAACCACATGCTAGGGTTATTTATATGCTTAACCTAACTATCATAATATTCTCAGAACAATACAAAAATATTAAAGTAGTATCTAGGAAAAACACCACACGCGGCCACGCGGTATTAGGCTATAGAAGTGGCGCGGCCGCGCCACTTCGATCAGAACCAAAAAAATATGGCTCTGCTTCTGCAGAGCCTTATCACATGTAATGCTAAACCTACAACCAGACCAGCTACCACGTTCCAAAACATGTATACAAACCCAGACAATACAGTGTCACTATATTCTATATCAATTAACAGAGAATTAAACAATTACTATAATTTTGACAAAACTCAAGCTCAAGAATATCAAAGTAGAATTATACCTTTTGAAGCTTAAATTGAATTCCTTACAAATCTCAGACCCTTTCTTATCTGACCAACAATTCACCCTCTCAACTTGGACTTCATAGATAACTCTCAGCAACAAGAAATGAAGGAGTGTAGATACTATTTATAGAAGAACACAAAACCAGACAATGGCTTTACTCTAAGGTTTGAACCCAAGGTGTAGAAGAAGAAGACAATGGAAAAGAAGAAGTTGGCCAACCACCCCACCTCAGCCATCTTTAGCTTCATCATTTTCCTCTTAGCCTTTTCATTTTTTCCTGAGTTTCACGTAATAGGTAGGGGATAGGCCATTGGCCTAATACGTAACTAGCTAGTGAGACTTCTAATTTGGGACAAGGTTTAAATCTCAGTAACTTCTTAGCTCACTTCAATTACTTTGTTATCCAAAAATGGTTTTGATGCCCAAGTGTTACTATAATAGGAAATTTGGGAGTAATTATACACTCACATCATATAATTCATGTACATTATTCAAGTCTAATTATTATTTATAATATGTATGGACTCCATTAAATTACCCACTAGTAATTAATGTCCCCTTAAAACTTTATTATTCCAGTTATATTAACTTATTGGAATAGTTTATAATTCTTTAACATAGTACCTCTTTTAATGCTTCCACACATACTTATTGTCACATAAATAATTGTTCATATAACTTATAATTCCTTACACTTATTATATAGTTTATATATATTTCATAGCCATACTAATGTGTCACACCACATCTTCTTATTAATTGTAAGAATTATATAATATCACATGTCTTCCTAAATTAAATAAATCATACCATTCTATTCATTAATTATGGTGCATAACCATTAATCATTATCACATTTGCTAACAATAATAATCATATATTATTAATTAACTACCATTATTAATTAATCAATATTCTACCATAACCATTATCACTTAATTAGTACAACAATTAATTATCACATAGTAATTAACCCTTATTAACATCAATTAACAATCCACAAATATACTACAACAACAATTAACAATTAATATTACTTAATTGTTTACTTTATGATTCCTTCATTAATTAATATTACTATTAATATCCCCCATATCACCATGCCACACAAGGCTTCAATGAGTTCATCACAAAACTCTACATATCCTCAATTATTCAGTCATTTAATATAATTGGGTTAACTCATCTCGTAACACAAAATCATTTATATCCAAATAAATATTCATTTTCAATAATATATTCATTTAATAAGACGTGAAAATTCTCGGGTATTACAGTTAAGCCCAACGGTAGGAATGGTTAAGGTTCAAAGTGATTTAATGAACAAGCCCAAGTGTTTGTTAAATGAAAACCCAAAGTATGAGATAAGCTAATTAAGCTAAAAGTCCAAAGTAAGAATCCAATGGATTAGGGTGACCCATGGAGTAACCCTTGATTATATGGTTAATCTTGGTGACCAAGGATTTGGTGTGATGACCAAGTAATTTGTGTAATGAGCAAGATACTTAATGGCTAAGGAATGTGGTGAGCAAGCAAAGTGCTTATAAGTGATAAGAAGGTAACTTGGTGGCTAAGTGTTGTGGTGAACAAGTAATTAAAGTAATGAGCAAGTAATGGATAAGCTAGGTGATTAGCAAGTATACTTGATAGCTAAGTAAGTGTGGAGGTCAAGAAAACTTGATGGTTAAGCTTGGAATGATAAGGAGGTGATTAAGGAGGTGGAATGGCTTATTGACCATTAAGCCCTCACTTTGAGATTTCTATAAATAAAAGCTTGGTTAGTTCATTTGAGAGTTTAAAAATACTAGCCAACATTTATTGAGATAGAGAAAGAGCTAGAAACAAGTGATCAATCTACTTTGAAGCAAAACATAAGAAGTTTAGCAAGAACGCGAAGAACGAAAAATGTAATATTTATATAACCATTAGTTTTTGAACTTTTTGATTTCTTTCTCATAGAGAATAGTAGATTGGTGGAGCATATCTCTTACAAAGGGATAAGGATGTCTATTAGTGACTAAAGCATTGATAAGTCATTTTTAAATAAGAAATCGTAAGGGTTTACGTAAGTTCAAACCGTAGAAATCGTTGTACGTTAATATGGTTGTTGATGGACAAATTGAAAACTATTATAGCTAAGGTATGTGCATATTGATTGGTTAGGATGTAGATGATGAATCAATGGAGTGTTCCATTTGATTTGGCTTATAGAACACGAGTAACGAAGTTATGGCGAATTTTGCAGAAATAGACGTTAAACGTCGAAAACGTAGAAATCTCGGATTAAGGGTCAAAAGTTGTCGTGTGACTTGAAAATGTTGGTTTCCAATGTCAACACATGAGATAAGGTATTTAAGAGTCGTGGACGCAAGAATCGTCGAATTCTGACTTATAACGAAGAAAACAAGTATTGAACGGTCAAAAACGATAAACGAACGCTCAAACCTGAACTAAAAGGTGAATTTCGAGTTAACGTATTCAAAAGTGTAAAATTCTTATATGAACACTTAGAGGAAGTAATTTGTGAGTTGTGGGCTTTCAAATGAGCCAATTCATGTGTAAAATGAACAAATTATGAAGTCGGGAGTTTTGTTGGAAAAACCAACTATTTTGACCAACTAGTGCATAGGGGCGGCGCCGCAGCGCCAAACCCAGCACAAAAGGGTCGTGTCGTAGCGCTAGATCCAGCCGTGTCCTCTGTTAACTGGCGCCACAGCGCTGAGTTTGTACTAGGGATGCAGCTCCGCAACACCGGCAGTGAAAAAAAGTTGACTAAGTTAGATTTTAGTTTCAATTGAAGGCAAACTAATATTAAGACAATGAAGGTACTTAATGAGCATAATAAAGCTGACCTTAAATCATTAATGAATTGATAACGTTAGAAGATTTAGTATGGTTTAATAAGAATTAAACGAAGAACGTAAGAACGTAATAAGTGAACCGTGAATGATGTTCAACTTTGGTACTTCACCAAATGATGATCGAGCGTCAGTTAATAATGTAAGAACGTTAATGAGCCGTAACGAAGTATAGAAAGTCGATTTGACTTTATTAATGAAATAAGTATGATTAAGTATACGAAATAAAAGATAGTTAATTGATGATGAATTAATTAACTTAAAGTAGCAACTTCGATGATGACAATAACAATGAGAGTTACAACTAAAAGTTGTTGAATATTACGTGAACGTGAACGGTATGCAATAAGTATACTTAATCAATGACGATCGAATTTTGATTAATAACATAAGAACATTAGTAAACTGTGAGGAAAGATGATTAGTTCGAAACGAGTGGTATTAATGAAGTAAATCCACTTACAACATAAAAGAGAAAGAAGTTGGTAAGAAAGTTATAAATGGCAAGCCGGAACCAATAATAAACCAATTTAATATACGATTAGATTGAGAAGATGGGTAAGATTCATTAGGAACCATATATGTTCATTCATGACCTAATATGGTATGTTATGTGCTTATGTGTTGTAGAGACTGTAAAGACTCAAAGGGAAAGTAATTATACTGTAGCAGACGCTGAATGCAAGTCTTTCTTAACGCTTGTCTAACCTTCGTGTTAGCCAAGTTTTCTATGATTCATGTTATGAAATGCATGGATTATATTACGAAAGGGTCGATGCCAGTTTTAACTCGGCTAGAATATTCTTGAAAGATTGATTGATTTCTATACAAGTCTTTCAATATAGAATTGTTAACATTATCCTATGCCAAGTATTTGGTATGGATGTAAAGATAAGTTTGTTTATAAACAAACAAAAGTATTTTCATTGATTATTTGATGGGAACGTGAGGTTGCCAAAACTTAAACGTAAATACATTTAACGAAAGAGTGTTGATCAACATAGGGTACTATAGGCTGATCACCTAGATGTACTCGTAAGTATAGCCGGATGGATGGCCTTAGTGCCGGAAGTCCTTTTCAAGTATGAAAATCGAAAGAGTATGTTCCTGGTCTTTTGACCGGTTCAGAATTCCTAAGCTATTATATATATATACTTTGGAATTGTTGTTAAGAAATGAGAAGTACTAGTCAAGGTTTCCTAGTACTTCATAACTATTGTTCCGTTATGGAGGAAGAATCATATGCTTCTTAAAGTGGTATTTATATTATACATTGTTAGACTTGCTGAGCTAGTTATGCTCATCCTTGCTTGAACCATATGATTGGAGCTAAAGTCAAGCAAATCAAAGTTTCCAGTAGAGATAAAGACAAAGTAAAGATGCATGACTAGGTTATCTTGTAATAGACTAGTAAGTGTATGTATCATATTATTTTAAACAAAGAATGTAATGGTTTCAGAACTTGGGAACGGGATGTAACACTATTAATGTAATAAGAATGACATTGATACACACCTTTTGGTGTCGTTTCAATAGAATGAATGTACAGTTATGAGTATCGTGTAGCACCATCTGTCGGGTTAGAAGATACCCGAATTTGGGGGCATCACAATGTGAGTTTCGGTTGAGTCCATTTCCATTAAGGTCTTTGGAGTACCATTTGTTTTTTCTTGGAATAACAGGACCATTCTCCACGACCCACCATTCCCAAGGGTCTCTTTTAAGAAATATCGACATTCAAAACTTCCAAAAATTATAATTTTTAGCTCCATGAAGTAGTGGAGGTCTAACAGTTGATTGACCTTTTTGAATGATGTTCCCAAATTGTGCCATTCTAGAATCTTTCCCTACAATTTACCTTTAAGACCAAGATAAGCAGAGCCAAGCTTTGATACCAAATAAAATTTAAGTAGGCACACTTAAAAAGGGGGTTGAATAATTGTGAGAACAAATGATGTCAAATTATTATAACTGAAAAACTTTCTTTTGATGAATGTAGGATGCTGGATTGAATATTTTATGCTTACTAGATTATCAATGTATGAATGCAGGATACTGGATTGAATATTTGTGCTTGCAGAATTATCAGTGTAAGAATATAGGATGCTGACTTGAATATTTGTTCTTGCTGGATTAACAATGTATGTATACAAGATGCTGGATTGAATATTTTTGCTTACCAGATTATCAGTGTATGAATGCGGGATGCTAGATTGAATATTTGTGCTTGCTGGATTAATAGTGTATGTAAATTAACCACTTAACACTTTTTATATTTAATCTTTTAATATCAATTCAAGTTATGAATTGTTTAAACTTAATTTATAAGTTTCTGACTTAATCAAGAAGAAGAACACTATATGTTAAAGTATTAAGATTATGAATTACAACTCAAATTGAAGCATGCAATAAACAATTAAAGTAAAACAATCAAGCACATGAACATAAGGAATTTTTACGTGGTTCAGTCCCTATCCTCTATTCTAGTGGTCTAATCCATGTCCAATACCAGCTAGTATTGGAGACTCTCTTTATTAATTAACTTCGTTTACAATTAAACCCCTTTTAAAAAATAAGTTTCACAACCTTTGAGTACTTATACTCCCCAAGCACCTTTGCACCCTAGCACCTTTGCTCCCCATGCACCTATGCAACCTTGAACTTGCTTGTAAAACCCCTAATCCAACCCAAATTAGAAACCTTAGACTAACAACTTATTCTACCACAAGTTTAGAGAATTGATCAAAGATATGACCACAAAATAAGTTATGATCAAAGTAATAATCAATTCACAATGCAAGGCTCAACTAATATGCAATGATCAATATGAAAGATAAAGATATCACCGATTTAAGCGCAAGAAAGAAAAGAGCTAAAAATTTATCACAAGACTTTTAATGCACAGCAGCTTTAAACAATTCTTCACCGTGAAATAGATTAACAGCCTTTTGAAGTATATGTGAAGAAAGATTAAAATCTGAGTGTATAAAATATTTCTTTTTAGAGAGTATTCAGATTTCCTTGTCTTTATCAAGTTTTATCAAGGCAACCCTTTTTATAGCTTTAATATAGCATGTCCATTGTAAATAATAGAACATCCCAAATATTAAGCATATAGTCGTTCCTATCATTTCTTTAGGAGGGTATCATGCCTTAACAAATATATTATATAATCAATTACATAATAAGCATGAAGTCGGGTGATATGAATTGATAAGGATATCACACCTTTAAAATATTATATAATCTCCAATAACAGAGCTCACTAAAGGAATTTTCATGATACTAGCTTGTTAATCATTACAATATATTTTATATCGCTAATTAGGAATTAGCATTGTCAATCTTTATTAAATAAGGAATGACTATACCATTAAATCAACAAATTTCTACCAAAGAGGTAATATGAATCATAAAGCTTAATTTAAGGTATAATCAATTAAAATCTTTAAACTTTACAAAAAATATCTTAATCAAATCCAATCAGCTTTAATTATGGAATACAGATATCAATTAAATTAGTCACCAAGAGGTAATCTTTAGATGGTGGATAACATACTTGTCCCATTATCATGACATATATATATATATATATATATATATATATATATATATATATATATGACTTCATAATATATATTCCAAAGATAAATCAATCAAGTCTCAAGTTATTACCGTTAAGTCCCATATTAAAGATTACCATGATTTTATTAATGCACCAATCATGCTCAAAAGATTTTCAACCATGAAACTTTTTTCCATGTTACTTGATCCTTCAAATAACCTAATCAATTCGATAAATATGGAACTCACGAATTTAGCCTTATAATGTTAACTGATTTAAACATATTCCCAAATGGATTACCTTTTCAAATAATGCTACCAAAAACTGTTTTTATAATCAGCCTTTCAAAATATACTCCCCTTCTAATCACGTATGCATGATTATTATTATTTTTATCCAATTTTTTATTTTCATGCAATACAAAATTATTTCCATATTAATTTTGAAATCCCAATCTGTTTATATATTACTTCCATGATTATGGAAAACCTAATAATAGATAATCCATATCCTAATATATATGGAAACAATCTTGGTTAGACATATGAAAGATAATGATCTTTTAAAAATCATTTTCTAACCGACTCCATCAATTTTGGATGTATCAATATTTAAAAAACATTTTCATATTTATTTTGAAATCTCAATTTATTTAGATTTGTCATCACTAATTAGCTTTCCAAAAATTACTCTAATTATTTGATTCATGCTAATTGATTCTAAAGATATGAAATTTGATTTGCTTAATCAATTTAAGGAAAACTCAATTAGTTAATAAAGTATGGAAAACTCAAATAATGAATAACTCAATGCCAAGATGTATGGTAACAGATTTTATCAAGAATCAAAATATGTTTCAAATTAATTCATTTAACTATGGTAAGACTTCAAAATCATCTTTTCAAAATTTAATTCCAATTTGATCCTTATTAATTTTGAAAGCTTAATTAAATAATTCCATAATTAATTAACCATTTTAATTTATTCCACAATTAATTAATGATGCAATGCAATGAAAATCTTAGAGCCTTGATTGGGAAATAATTAAAGCTAGGATCTTACATTTATTTCCTAATGACTCAAGCAATTCTTCAAGCGTTCGTGTCTTCAATCCTTTAATAAATCAAAGCTTCAAGAATTCTTTTAATATCTTGTAATTGCATGACTAAACATTTTAGTACAATAGGAAAGTCATCATCAAAACCTAAGGTTGGAATATGACCAAGTCAACAATTAGTTAAATAAATAATTCATGAGTTATGGGGAATTAACTTAATTAAGTGTAATATATTAATTAACTTGATATTTGGTAATTTTGTGTTTTGAAGTTAATTTAATGAGTTAATTAAATTAAATGAATTGTTGAATAATTATAATGGTATTCTAATTTAATTTAATAATTAAATTAGAGATTTACTAATTATTAAATAAAATTATAATAAAAATTAAAATTTTGTAGCAATGTGATCATTTTGATTTAATAAGTTGTTTATAGCTTTAATTTAATTGAATTTGACCATTAGAATTTAATTAAATAAAGTATGACTAATAAACTATGTGCCACCCAAAATCTGGGTACTCTATTTTCACAGGATTTGGTGTTCACTATCCAGGCATTCGTTTCTAACTACTCAAATTAAATAAAACTTAATCAATAAATCTTCCCATTAAGGGGTTACATAACTTAAACTAATAAATCCCAAGTTGTCTAACCTTTAAACATTCATCAAATGTGGAAAAATAATTACATCACATAATTAAAAACTAAGTCTAAAAAACATAAGTCTCAACAAATTAATAAGTCTTCAACACTTATTTATCTACTTGCATTTCCGCTTACTAGTGGTTGACTCGTCAACCTTCTAAACTTTAGTTGCAATGGTTATATATATGTAAGAGTGAGCAAAACAAATGCTCATTTAAAACAACATAATAACTGGTAGTGAATAAACTCAATTGATTTGAATAGCATTCTTTATTGACGATAATCATAAATTAAAGTTAGAATTCATCTGAGGGTCACAAGACCATGAACTATGTCCTAGGTTGTGATAACTCAGGATTCGAATAATTCGAATTTTACGAATAATTTTTTTTATTTAATATTGAAATTAACTACCAATATTGTGTTGTATATGTATGATACAAGTCTAGAGAAGTGGTCAATTTGTGTATTGATTGAGAAATAAGAGTAGAGTTGCGCTTAACAGAGAATAGAAACCCTAACCCTAGATACGAATATGGATTTGGTAGAAAATACAATTATAATAATTGTGTTTATGAGTATGTGTTTGTGCTATATAGAATTTATGATCAATGATTGATCAGATTGGGTATAAACTTAATAAACCCTAATAAGAGAGTAGAAACCCTAATCTCAGATTGAGAAACCCTAACGAACAGTTAAGAACCCTAATCGAATGCCGAGAAATCTTAATTTTAAATTCGAGAACCCTAAACCCTAATTAGCAAAGCTTAATCCTAATTGGAAAGTCATAATATGATTAGAAAATCATAATACAATTAGGAAACCCTAATTATAATTTAGAAATCTTAATTTCTATTTTAAAACCCTAATTAGAAACATCCTAGAAATTAAATGTGTAAAACATAAGAGTTAGAACCTTAGGGTTAAACCCTAAGGGTTGGGACAAATGATTAGAATGCCTTTAAAATTTCATGTTAAATGTCCAAAATACCCTTTACTTTACTTGTATGCTAAAAGTTTTTCTAGAACTTCATGAGTCACCATGTTAGGTAAGACCATGTGCTAAAATCTCACCCAAGATCAGATTACAAGTGCCACCTTGCATTACATACATGTATTGTATCTAACTTAGAGAATTAAAGGGAGAGAAAATCTAAACATTTGGTTCATTTGCACACCAACTCTCAACCAACCTCTTGTCTCTCCAAACCTCTAAAAATCCTTAATGTATCTGTCACTAAATAACCTCCTAGAACACCAAAATCAGTAGCAGGGAACAATGATCAAAGATTGAGCAAGAAGGTATACAACCCTAATTCATCCTAGATCTTGCATGCTTAGTCAAAAATTATGTTTATGTGTTTATATACATGTTAGTAGATGTTGTATAATGATCTATAATGATATATCATAGATCCATAGCATCAAAATGAGTTAAAATCAAAGTTTTTCAAAACTGCCATGAACCCTAAAAAGTGGCCTGACAAGCTAATGTCAGAGTCTATAGATCCTTCTCTGTTTTTGATTTGTGTTGTTTTAAGTTATAGACTTGAAGTATGACATGAGGACTATGATCTAGAAGTGGAATCATGGCTATTCCATGTCCAGATTACAAGTTATTCTCGGTCAAACTCAGTTGACCGAGCATGACTGAGCAATTTTGGGTAACCCAAAAACTGCCCAGATCGTGTCTGGCAAGGTTTCTTAAAGCTTGTATCTGACAGATTTTTAGAACTTTGTTAATGTTATTGTAACTAGATTGTAGCCTGCTATGTGGACTATAAATCCATGCTTCTAGTGTTAGGTTTGTAATATTCTTGGATGCAATCAAATTGTTCAAATAAAGCGGAAGCATGGAAAAGCAGAGTTTAAAAATTTTACAAACCATATACCTGGATCATCCTTTATGCACAATTATTAATTAAACGAAAATATGAAGAACAAGAATCATACCCTTGAAGATTCGAGCTTCCTCAGGTACAAGTTCACCTCCAAATCCTTTCGCGTTCAACTTGAATCCATCAAGTTTGGTTCTTTCCTTTGATCAACATTAGCCACCCAAATGTTTGGCCTCTAGAGGTGATCCACCAAGGAAGAAGAATGATTCAAGAAGATGGGTATTTGGCTAAACCCTAGTTTTCTATCTCTATAGAAAAAGAACGTATTCTCTAACTATTGGAATTACCTCTGTTGTGAAAAAGTCAACAACAACTCTATCACTCATAATAAGACTCCTCTTATTTATAGATGTGGGCAACCCTCCTTAACAATTAAGTAATTAGGTTTTATTTTAATTAATTAAACTCCTTTAATTAATTAGGCTCCCAATCTTATTAGGAATAATTAATTAAACTCTTTTAATTAATTAGCATCCTAATCTTATTAGGATATATGAGAGTACTTTTATTAATTAATTCTTAAACTTCTTTAAGAATTAAATAATAATAATAATAATAATAATAATAATAATAAGACTCATCTTATTAATTTATATTTAATATTTCCAAAATATTAAATAATAAATATTAAGCTATTTAATTTATTCTATCACCATAGATTAAATTAAATGTACTTAACTTATTATTACGACTATGCCAATAACTTCTTAAATAATTATTCTTTCTTTTATGGTATGACCCTTTAGGTTCTCCATATTAAACCGGTTATGAATAAATCAATTAGAACAATTCTAATTTTATTTAAATAAATAAATTAAATTATTAATTTATTTAAATAAATAATATTTATTCTACAATAGGGATAAGCCTCCCTAGCGATCAATAACTTTCCAAATAATATAGATTTCAACATTAATCACAAAAGAACCTTTGAGTAAATAGTTACCATACAATTCAATCCTTCCACCATACAATGTCTCAATTAAATATAAGACATGGAATTACTGTCAAGTCTTATTTTATTTAATTATATGTATTTCGACTCTTAAATGCACAACTCCAAATAATACAAATTAGAAACTCCTTTCTAATTTCATTCTGACTTGGCCAATGACTACTGGATTGTCATTTATCGAATCATATAGGACATTTCTCTTCTTTTACTAGAAGTGGTAGATTCTTTATTGATCATACATTATCTCCACGCACAATTTATTATACCCAAGCATACCCTTTGATATACCCTAAGGATCTTAAGGAATAAGTCAAAGTATAACTCATCATACATAAGATACTATGATGATCTCAAGTCTAAGGATCACTTGTACTACTATCACTACAAGAATTCCTATTGATAGGCAAGTAAAATTCCATTAGGTATTCCTTAGCAAGCCACGTTCAGTGAACTTATTCTTTAATAAGCACCTACATACTTGCTTTAGTGTCTCCACACAAATGATCATGAGATCAATCATCCTCATCCAATGAGCAAGCAACGTATGCACCAATCTATCCGGATTCACTAATACCCAATTTAGTAATCCAACGATTGGGAACTATTTTAGTTTTAAGCTTTCTAAGAATTTAGATCTCATTAGAATGATCACCATCATTATTCTAAAAGCATTGCTTAAAACTATGGGTTTATCACATATTATAAAACAGCATCATGTAGATAATTAAAAGCATTTAATAAATTAATATTTTTTATTAATAAATGAATAAGATTGTTACAAAGTATATGCTTTATCATCAAACATGATTGGCTTGTGTGCATACTACTTTCAATCTCCCACTTGCACTAAAGCCAATTGTCATGGTATCTCATACTCTTCTTCTCTAAGTGACGATTATCCTGCTGTTTGATAAGCTTTAGTAAATGGATATGTAATGCTATTCTTGAGAGTCCAATATCTCTATAGTGATTTTCTATATTTCAATGATTCTTATAATTAAGTGAAAGTGCCACAACACATGTTTAGATCCAAGATGAGTCTTAGGAACTATTCCTAGTTCTGTAATGAACTTTTCATCAAAACAATCAACTTGCAGCTTCATTTACAACTATATACTTTGTCTTTATCACTTAACTAGCAACTCTTTACTGTTTGAAACATTTCTAATTCACTGCACCACCGTTCAAGATAACGGTTTACCTTAAAGTGGATTTTCTGTCATCTTGGTATGTCTAAAAAACTTGAGTCTGTTAAGCCCTCTAGTTTTAATTTAGACCCACCATGAATATGATGACATCCTTAGTGACGATTAAGTACTTTAAGATATTTTTTACTGACTCATAGTGAACTTTTCCAGAATATGATTGATCAACATCAGGTCTCGTATATTTCAATGCATACATGATAATTACTCACGCGATCTCTCTTTTGGAGTATTTTGGGATTATTAAGAGAGATTCACTCCATGGCTCCTCAACATGAGATATTTCTTGGAGTTTGTCATGCTAAACGACTTTAGCATCAAAAGAATATACGTTTCTTAGGTTAAGTAATGCATCCTCTTGAATCTGTCTATATAGATTTGTATCCCCAATTAAGATACTCTTCCAAATCATTCATAGAGGAATATCTAGACAACTTTATTTTTACTAACTGTAGCATTGGTATGTCATTCCTTATCCGTAGTATATCAATATATAATACTAGGAATGTCACGATGCTCCCACTGACCCTTTTGTACACACTAGGTTTATTCTGATTTTTGATAAAATCAAACTCTTTTGATTGTTTCATCAAAACGAATGTTCCATATTTGAGAAGCTTGCTTCAATCCATTTCTCTGAGTGTCTACAACTCTTACCTCATCGTATGTAACTGGATCATCATCTTCTATGATACGTACCTCATCATCATCATTCATGATGAATCCATACCTCCCAGGTATCTTCGGTACTATTCCAGATTTACGATTCGGAGGTCTATCTATAGGTTCCTATTATTTGACTTATAGTGTTTTGTGGTTCTTGAACTCTTCAAGATCTATTATCCTCCCACTAGCCCCTTTAATGATAAACACATTTATCTTAGAAGGTAACATGTTTTGCAACAAACACCTTCTGGTAAGTAGGATTATAGAACATATACCCTAAACTTACTTTAGGATGTCCCACAAATATGTACTTGTCAAATCTTGTTCCAAGCTTATCCTTTGAAATCTTTTCACATAAGTTGGACAACCCCTTATCTTAACATACTTAAGATTAGGAATCCTCCCTGTCCATAACTTTTATGGAGTCTTGGGGCCGGATTTTGAGGTTTCCTTTTCGTAGATATGCAACAATTTCTAGGGCATGACCCAGAGGGATACTGGAATGTCGGTAAAATCATTATGGACCGTACCATGTCTAACAAGGTACGATTTTTCCTTTCAGATACATCAATTAATTATTGCGTATCAGGAGGCGTCCATTATGAGAAAATCATTTGAGATGATCTAAAAACTCATTGCACAATTATTCATTCCTTGATCCGATCAAAGAATCCTAATACTTTGCCAATTTGTTTCATTTTTGAATTCTTTGAACCTTTCAAATAATTCACATTGTATTTCAGCAAATACACACATTCAACTCTTTGAATATTCATCTCATTTTCTTATACTAGTTTCTTTAATTTGCAAAATAATTTTTACGTAAGTTAAATACACAAAATCTATTAAGTAATATTTCTGTTTTATACAAAATATTATTATTATAAATAGAACAACAATTGTTCTTAAATATAATACCAAAGATTTTATTGTCCAACAATAAAATAGAAATAATGTTTCTAACAAGAACTGTAATACAATAACAACTTATTGACTTAATAGATTTGCCCGTAGACAATGCTAAACTATAAGTTTATATGGTTAATGCAGCAACCTTTGCTATGGTTAATGCAGTAACCTTTGCTTCATTTCCCACACATAGGATTACTTATCTTTGTTTAGCTTTCTACTTCTTCTTGGTCCCTTCATAAATCTATATTTATGATAACCAAAGTCGGTATCCTATACCCAAGTAGAACATTGACTTAAAGAAAATTTTATTTTAAATCATGAACAAAATTGTATTTGTAACCGAAACTTCATTAAGCTTCTTCTGGTTAGCTTTTGCAAGATACTTCTTGAAGTTTCTTTTCAGTGTACAGGCTTATTACAATAGAAGCAAACTCCTTTGCTATCCGTATCAGTTTTGTTCTTATTATCCTTCATTTTTGTCTTTCTATTTACCTTCTTTGAATCGTTCTTCTTTTCAGAAGATCCTTTGGCCCCTACCAGTAAGACATGGTCTTTCTTGGTTAAAAAGTGATTCACAATATTTTTCAATATGTTAAGCAAATCAGTGAGGCTGATATCTAGCTTGTTCATATGCAAAATTCACAACACTTGTGAGAAGGAGTCCGGGAGTGAGTGCAAGATCAAATCTTGGCTCAACTCTCCATCCATGACAAAACCTGTTGTCCTAATTGATCAATCAAATTAATTTTGTTAAGGACTTTTATCTGTACTGTAGTATCATCGGTCATTCTAGATCGGAAGAGCCCCTTAGATATCTGATATCTATTAGTCCTACTTTTCTTACCATCAACTACTTTGACGTGCAGGAGTATAGTAGGAGCATCCATAGTTTCATGCTAACGTTGAAGCTCGTTACTCATGGATACGAGAATGATGCATTGAGCCAACTGTGCATCATCTTGCCATTTTTTAAAAGTAGCAATCTCTTCCTCAGAGGCATTGTCTACAACCATTGCAGGGATAGGTGTATTAAGGACATAAAATAGCTTTTCAGCCATGAGAACTATTCTCAAATTCCTTAACCAATCTGTTTAATTCGATCCGGTTAAATAGCATCTAATATGCTTCACAGTGATAGTAATTTAGACAATGTAAAATTCTATAAATGAATTAATTAACAACATTTTAGCATACATTCTTTTATTAATTACCAAAATAAATTAGGTCTTGTTTTAAATTGGTATCTCCCACTATTTTCTTCAAACTATATTACCCTCACTTATATAGTTTGGCAAAATCTAATTAAAGATATGCTAGTGAGAATAAGAATCCCATTTCAAATGTATATAGCCTTGTGGTGACACAACAAACTATATATAAATAAATAGGTAGACAACTCTTGTTAATTACATCAATTATGTTACCCCTTGTATTTTGCCTCTTAAATCATAAATGTCAAGTGTGTGCACATCCGAACTAAAATGATTTAAGTTAAGTCCAACCTAACACTCCATATATTCAAAAAAAATATATTATCCTTGTGGTGACACAACAAAACAATATTGTTTAATTTTTTTATAAGCATCAAATGTGATAAAATTAACATCTCAAAAAATTAAGATAAGCCTTGTGGTGACACAACAAACTTATAGTAATTAATTGATACTCTATTATTTTTATCATGCTAGAAGGCGACGTTCGAAATTCCAAATATATTTGAACGCTTATGACTTAATATAAAAATTTGAGGGTTTTGCATGTAAATAATTTGTCTCATCTTGTATAACACGCATGCATATATATATATATATATATATATATATATATATATATATATATATAAAATACGCGTCATATTAATGAACATGCAAAGCATGTTTGCATAATATATATTATATATATTATAAGCATGCACATATAGAATACTATATTCTACCTGGATTGATTATGGACTTTTATTCTAGTTTGGTTCACTAGATCCACCAAGTGAACCAAAAGGTTAAAGCTTAGGGGTGCAAGAATTGATATTTAAATATAACTATTACATTTAAACTCAGGCTCCATTACAAACGGGTCTTCACGCACTCCTTGCTCCTTAATCTCTAATTCTTCAAAAATAATTCTAACTGTTCATATTACAAAACTATTTAAAATAAATAGAAACCTTGATCAGCAGTCAAGGGGAAGTACATAGGAGGGAGATAGAATTTATATTAAGAAAAAATTAGATAAGATGAGGCACGCAGACCCCATTTAATAAAATTCATACATTCATTCATCCAACTAAAATAAAATCCAATCACATTGGTCAATAATCCATAATCAATCCAATTTATTATCATACGCATTACCATATGCATCAATAAATAACATTCATCTCATGAATAATAAACATTTAATATATATATATATATATATATATATATATATCATTTAATAGGCAAATTTAGTTAGCATAAAATCTAATTTTGAATCAAAATAAACTCCTTTATTTTAATTCAAATTTAAATCAAAATAAACTTTTTTTTATTTTAATTTATCCAATTTTGAATAAAATAAACTATTTTATTTTAATTAAAATTTTTAATCAAAATAAACTCATTTATTTTAATTAATTATGGAATCCAATTCCAAGAAAAAAAGACTCATTTATTAAAGAAAACACGGATTTTCTATCCTATTCACAAATAAACTCATTTATTTTTGAATAATATGAAATCTTATTCCATATCTAAACAAACTCCTTTATTTAAGGAAGCATGGATTCACTTTCCTATTCATAAATAAACTCTTTTATTTTGAATAATATGAAATCTTATTTCATATATAAATAAAATCCTTTATTTAAGAAAACATGAAATTCAATTTCAACTCCAATTAGTTATCATGGAATCCAATTTCAACTCTAATTAGTTAACATGAAATTCAATTTTAAAATTAAAATAAACTTTTTATTTTAATTATAAAATAATTAAGAATATATATATATATATATATATATATATATATATATATATATATATATATATATATATATGTAATACATGAATCCTGATAATTTGATCATGGGCTAGGTTGTTAGCTTCGGTAATATAAAACTATATTCTATATATAAAATATAACCGTACATAAGATATAATATATAATATATAACGGTTCAAATAATACCTTAACCAAGAAACTAACAGAATTATATATATATATATATTAATTGATTCCTTGTAACATGCTTTTGTTTTTAACATGCTTTTTGTAAGACCCCAACTTATTAATGAATAAAATCAAATTTTCTCTAAATATTATTGTGAATAATAAGGTGTTAATTTGATATAATACTTTGGTTATGGGTGAAATGTGCAAATTTTGCAAAATAAACAAGTGGTTATATATAAAATATTCATTTTATCGGAGAATATTCCTTTGGTCGAGGAATATTCTTTCTGTCGGGAAATATTCGTACGACGGCGCAGCTATTTGTGGGCCCCATAACGAAAAATGATTGGATGAAGATAACGAAAAAAATTGAGTTTTTATAAATAACGGCGTAGTTGTTACCGTTAACACTGTTGGAATATCCGGTGGTTAAAATACAGTAATACGCGTGGTTGCACAGTAGCACACGGATCGCACAGTATTTTTGAATTATTTATTCTTACGAAGGAAGGCACTACTAAATAATTGTTACAGTAGTTACTGTTCAATATTTTATTTTATTGATTCAATAATTGCTGCATTGATATTTTATATTATTGTTGTTTCAATAATTGTCACTGCACAGTATTTCCCATTATCAGATAAATAATTCATATTTGAATAATATTATTAGATAACATTATTGGCAATGTCTAGAAAATTCTGTCTAAGAAGAGGTTTGGTCATCTAATTGCGCGCCAGTAAGGAAAAATCCTTATTGGAAAGCCCCTCTTTCTTGAGAACGGCCTAGTTGTCAAAAATGTGATTCGGTAATATTAATTGTGAATAATTAATTATTGATTCATATGATAAGGAAATATTTATTTTATGTGAATATAAATGTTGGATATATTTTGTGGTTAAAAATGAAGGAGTTAATGTTGAGGTGTTTTATCAGTATTTTTGTCGGAATGGAGGTATTAAAAATCAATCAGGGTTTTTGAGATATATTGAGGGGGTTATAATTTTTAATCCGACCGTTGGATCGTTGTGATTTTTGGATATGTTATACATATATAAGTTGAGTATATGTCCACAAATTTGAACCGTTAAAAATGAACGTATGATTTGTTATGAATTTTAAGAGATGACTGGTTCAAAAATTATTGAAGTTTCGAAATTTATCATTTTGGTGAAAAATTCTAGAATTGGTGGGCCCCACTTTTGGTTGGTGAAGAAATGTGCTGAGATTTTTATTCAAATGTGGTGGGTGGAAATAGTAGCAGGAAAAGCAATCAGGTTGCAGGTTAAGTCTGCTTCGGCGTGCTAACATTTTCCTATAAATAAAGGGCTAAGTTAGAATTGAAAATCACACCAGAATTCATAACTTTTCTCTCTTTCTCTCTCTAGATTATTGAGTGTATTTTGTGAGTATTTAGATACTTTGAGAGTTGTTATTCAGCACAAGTTTCACTCAGCCTCATATCCGATATTCAGTTAGAAGTACGGTTATTTTGAGGTAAGGGATATTATTTTCTTCTTAAATGATATTATTTTCTTCAATATCATTATGCTGAAATATTGATATAAATTTTTTATCAAATTTGGAACTTTTTGTGTCGAGGTTACTATTCACATATACGGCACTATTCACGAATACGGCACTATTCACCCAAAAATAAAAAAATTTCTTTTTGTCCAAGATGTCTGTTATGGTTACTATCTTTGATTGTATCTATATTTTGATCTTTATTTTTGAATTCTCCTTCACAATTGGTTATTATGGAGTATTATTGCACTTGGATAAACTATAATACGAATCTCTAATATTTATCCTTCTGTCTCATTGAATTCATTTTTTTTAAGATAATTTTTCATCATCATCAGTCCTGAATGATGATATTATTGAATATCTTTGGCCTGTAGTGCAAAGATGAATGATTAACTGATGAATATCTTTGACCCGTAGTGCAAAGATGAACAGGTGTTGAGATGAACATGACCGACTGGTGTTACAAATGAATATCTTTAGCTTGTAGTGCAAAGATGAATATTTGATTCAAGATGTATATTGATTGATGTTACAGGGATAAAATATTGATGATGAACTTTTAAATCTTAGAAGATAGTAGAATTCTTTCTCTACTTGACTCTTCTAATGGTTTGTTGTTTTCGCTGCAGTTGTTGATCTAAAACTTGTTGTCTATTATATTTTATCATATTTTTCCCTGTTGAAGACTAACGATAATTTGTTGTATATTATCTTAGTCATAATATTCTTTACTGGGCTAGTTGAGCTCACCCTTTTCCTTTTTGTTCCATTTTTCTCAGGAGGCGAGAATATAGCGGGATCTAGTCGGGGTGTGGAGTGATGTTTCCAGTCAGTTGTGTTAGCAATCCTCACTATTTTGTAAAATAGTATTTCAATAATTGTAATGAGGACTTATTTGAGTGTGAATATTGTCTAGAAGACAATATTTATATTTAAACTCACAGTATTTGTGTTGTCGTATTTTGCACGACAATTATTATAATGAAGTTGTATTTTTTTTGTACCATGTATTTGGCGACTCAGAATGGGTGATGTATACCTATTTTAGGGGCGTCACAGTTGGTATCAAAGCTTAGGGATATGGTCTCTAGCGGAGATCGGGGAATAGAACTAGGAGGGGAGAGACGAGTAAATCATTCGTTAGTGTGTCCTACCTAAGCTTATTTGTTGGTCGGTCATAATATAGGGATATTATGTGATATGTTAATTTTTTTAATTAACCCTTGTTTTATGTCAGTATTTGAGAATAGAAGTCGAGAACGTTAACAATGGAGTATATGATACTGTGGAACAACCTCTAGTCACAAACTAGGAGAACGTGCAACAGGAAGGCAATATTCCTTCTGTAAACAACGTTACCGGGAAAACGATGAATGATGGAATGTTTAGGAACTTCTTACAGTTCATGCAAAATCAGACGAGGGAGACTCGCGTACAAAATACGGGTGGAAATGATGGCAACGCGTGGTTTGTCACAGCCAAGCAGTTCAAGGAGTTGGGACCACCAGAATTCTGGGGAAAGCCAGATTCGATTAATTAAGGCGAAAACGTGGGTCAAACAAATTACCAAGATATTTGATGTCTTGGGATGCACGGAGGAACAGAAGGTTCCATTCATCACATTTATGTTCCGTGGTGAGGCAGATTACTGGTGGGAATCTATAAAGCGTACCCAGCCTGACGCACTCAACATGTCCTGGGAAATATTTCAGAAACTATTCAATGACAAGTACTTTCCTGAAAGTATTCGGTATATGAATGAGGTGGAGTTTATCAGACTGGAACAAAATAACATGACGGTGTCTCAATACGAGGCGAAGTGTGCAGAGTTATCCAGGTTTGCACCTCATTTGGTCAAAAATGAGGAACGAATGACGAGGATGTTTCTGAGAGGTCTAAAGCCCGAGATTCGGCAATATCTTATCTCTCATAAATTTTCTTTATATTCAGATGTTGTAAACAGGGCTCAATTATTAGAGCGGGATAATGAGTATGTTCAACCGAGGGACCACAACCAGGGTCATACCGGTGGCAGCGGTCATCGGAGCAATGACAACCAGAGGGAAGGAAAGCATTTGGACAAAAGCGGTAACTACTCTGGTGGTAATCGTGGCCGTGATAATAGAAGGAGCGAGTCGGGAGGAGATTTAAAGAAGAGAAGGTACAACAATGATAACGTGAAGACGTCAGCACAAACATCAACTGTTTCTAGGGGAGGATAACGACCACCGGTCGTATGTTACAAATGTGGGAAAGAGGGACATATCAGTCCAAACTGCCCACAACAATCCAAGGTATGTTATAACTGTGGAAAGGAGGGTCATATAGCTCGAGAGTGTTCTGTAGAAAAACCAAGTTTAGCGGGGATGGTTACTCCAAAAGTTGTCCCGGATAAGTCGAAATCAGTGGTTCCTGGAAGGGCGTTTGTCGTGACTGGCCAAAACGCGAGAAACCTGAACGAGGTGATCACGGGTAAGCTAATCTTGAATTCTTGTGAAGTTTATACCTTATCAGATACCGGTTCTACCCATTCTTTTATCTCTCCTGCTTGTGCTCAATGATTAAACTTGACCCCAGAGAAATTAGACTTTGACTTATCTGTTGAAACTCCGTTAGGAGAAACTTTCGTTACATCTACTGTTTATAAATCTTGCTTGATTCAAGTTAGTACCATCACATTACCTGCCGATCTTATTTCGTTGAAAATTCTTGCATTTGATGTGATTTTAGGGATTGATTGGTTAACCACGCATCATGCTAAAATTGATTGTTTTCGTAAGGTTGTTAGTTTTCATATTCCTAACCAACCTATTATGCAAATTCAAACAACCAAACCATTAAAGTCAATCACTGTCATTTCAAGCCATAAACCTATTCGTTTATTAAAAAACAGAAGTCAAGCTTTCTTAGCCCATGTCACGGACTTGAACAAAAAGCACGTCAGATTTGAATAAAATTTATGTTGTTAATGAATTTCCTGACGTATTTCCTGAAGAACTTCCTGGTCTACCCCCAGAATGTGAAGTTTAATTCTTTATTGACCTTGAACCCGGTACAAATTCCATTTCTAAAACCCCAAATCGAATGGCTCCTATTGAACTTCAGGAGTTAAAGGTCCAACTACAGGAGTTATTGAACATCGGTTTTATTCGTCCTAGTACATATCCTTGGGGTGCTCCTGTGTTATTCGTAAAGAAGAAAGATGGTAGTATGCGACTTTGTATCGACTATCGAGAATTGAACCATGTCACCATCAAGAATAGGTATCCGCTACCTCGCATTGATGACATGTTCGACCAGTTACATGGAGCACAATTCTTTTCAAAGATCGACCTTAGTTCTAGATATCATCAGCTAAAGATTAAAACTGAGGATATTCCAAAGACTGCCTTCAGAACTCGGTACGGGCATTATGAATTCTTAGTCATGTCTTTTGGATTGACTAATGCTCCTGCTGCTTTCATGGATATGATGAACCGTGTATTCAAGGAATATTTGGATCAGTTCGTTGTTGTCTTTATTGATGACATCCTCATCTATTCCAAAAGCCGTGAAGATCATGAGCACCATTTGAAGCTGGTACTACAAAGGCTTCGTGACAACAAGCTATATGCTAAGCTGAATAAATGCGAGTTCTGGCTTGAGGAAGTAGCATTCCTTGGGCACGTGGTGTCAAAATATGGAGTATCTGTCGACCCGGCGAAGATTGAAGCCATACAAAGTTGGGAGCAACCAAAGTCGGTAACCGAAGTATGTAGTTTTCTGGGCTTAACTGGTTATTATCGGAGATTTGTGGAAGGATTTTTTTGAATCGCTACTCCGTTAACTCAGCTGACTCAGAAAGATACAAAATTCGTATGAAGTGAGGAATGCGAGAAGAGTTTCCAAGAACTCAAGAAGAGACTCATTTCGGCACCTGTTCTGACAATACCATCTGGTTCGGATGGATTTGTTATCTACAGCGATGCTTCAGGCAAAGGGTTAGGATGTGTTCTCATGCAACATGGGAAAGTCATAGCCTATGCCTCGCGACAACTCAAAGAATATGAGAGGAATTATCCTACTCAAGATTTGGAGTTGGCAGCAGTCGTTTTCGCGTTGAAGATCTGGAGACACTACCTGTATGGGGAGAAAGTAGAGATCTATACAGATCATAAAAGCCTCAAATATTTCTTCACCCAAAAGGAACTCAACATGCGGCAACGACGTTGGCTCGAGCTGCTGAAAGATTACGATCATACCATCCAATATCATCTTGGAAAAGCAAACGTAGTAGCTGATGAATTGAGTAGAAGATCATATGCGGGTACGAGTGCAATGTTGTTAACACAAAGGCCCATTTTGTATGACTTGCAAAGGATGGAGTTAGAGATGAAGGCTCCAAGTACCCACGTGATGATATTAAACATACGAGTAGAACCGACTTTAATCGATAAAGTTAAAGCTGCTCAAGCTACGGACATGGAGCTGATGCGTATGAAGAAGAAAGTGCAAGAAAGTGCTATTCCAGAAGCAAGAATCGATGAAGAAGGAATACTTCGAGTCAACTCCAGACTTTGTGTTCCTAACGTTTTTGATTTGAAGCATAGAATAATGACGAAGGCACACAACACACCGTTTGCAATTCATCCTGGGAGTACCAAAATGTATCACGATCTTCGACATACATTTTGGTGGAGCAATATGAAAAGAGAGATCGTGGAGTTTATCTCGAGGTGTTTAACTTGTCAACGTGTAAAAGCGGAGCATCAAGTACCAAAGGGTCTATTGCAACCACTTGAGATTCTGAAATGAAAGTAGGAACACATTACTATGGATTTCGTTACGGGTCTTCCCAAGGTGTCTCAAGGCATAGATGCGATTTAGGTCATTGTTGATAGATTAACCAAGTCTGCCCATTTCTTGCCTATACATGAGACTTATTCCCTTGAACGTCTTGCTAATATGTACGTGAATGAGATTGTGAGATTGCATGGCATGCCAGTATCCATAGTTTCGGATCGTGACCCAAGATTCACTTCACGATTTTGGGTTAGCTTGC
The DNA here is from genome assembly GCA_016801055.1 of Panax notoginseng. Lineage (NCBI taxonomy): Eukaryota > Viridiplantae > Streptophyta > Magnoliopsida > Apiales > Araliaceae > Panax > Panax notoginseng. Next base: position 58,179,171 of record CM029015.1, read on the forward strand.
AGAAAGCTATGGGCATGGATTTACGATTCAGTTCAGCATACCATCCTCAAACGGACGGGCAATCAAAGAGGACTATTCAAACCCTTGAAGATCTATTAAAACTCTGTGCTCTAGATTTCAAAGGAAGTTGGGATAAGTACCTACCATTGGTGAAATTCTCCTACAACAACAGTTATCAGGCAAGTATAAGCATGACTCCATTTGAAGCCTTGTATGGACAAAAGTGTCGTTCTCCAGTATGCTGGGACGAGGTGGGTGAAGCAACATTGTTGGGACCAGAATTGGTACGCATAACTACAGAGAAGATCCAAATGATTCGACAACGTATACAAACGGCACAGGATCGACAAAAGAGTTATGCGGATCTTCATCGAAAAGATGTAGAATTTAGTATTGGGGATCATGTATTGTTACGTGTTGCACCATGGAAAGGAGTTACAAGATTTGGGAAGAGAGAAAAGCTCAATCCACGATTTATTAGTCCATTTGAAATTCTTGACCGAATAGGAAATGCGGCATATCGACTCGCATTACCTCCAAGCATGTCTCGTGTTCATAATGTTTTTCACGTATCTGTGCTTCGTAAATATGTAAAAGACCCGAACCACATAATTAAGTTAGGACCAAATTAGATAGCCGAAGATTTAACGTACGAGGAGGTACCTGTTAAGATCTTGGATAGGAAAGAGCATGTTCTACGCACGAATGTTATACCACAAGTTAAGGTTTTGTGGAAAAATCATGCTATTGAAGAAATGACCTGGGAGTTGGAATCAGAAATGAAAGCGAGGTATCCTCACCTTTTCGAAATACCAGGTACGTACGTCAATTTTGAGGAAAAAATTTCATAAGGATGAGAGGTTGTAAGACCCCAACTTATTAATGAATAAAATCAAATTTTCTCTAAATATTATTGTGAATAATAAGGTGTTAATTTGATATAATACTTTGGTTATGGGTGAAATGTGCAAATTTTACAAAATAAATAAGTGGTTATAAAATATTCATTTTGTCGGGGAATATTCGTTTGGTCGTGAAATATTCTTTCTGTCGGGGAATATTCGTACGACGGCGCAGCTATTTGTGGACCCCATAACGAAAAACGATTCGATGAAGATAACGACAAAAATTGAGTTTTTAGAAATAACGGCGTAGTTGTTACCGTTAACACTGTTGGAATACTCGGTGGTTAAAATACAGTAATACGTGTGGTTGCACAGTAGCACACGGATTGCACAGTATTTTTGAATTATTGATTCTTACGAAGGAAGTGACTACTCAATAATTGTTACAGTAGTTACTGTTCAATATTTTATTTTATTGATTCAATAATTACTGCACTAATATTTTATATTATTGTTGTTTCAATAATTGTCACTGCACAGTATTTCCCATTATCAGATCAATAATTCATATTACTTGAATAATATTATTAGATAACATTATTGGCAATGTCTAGAAAGTTCTGTCTAAAGAGAGGTTTGGTCATCTAATTGCGCGCCAGTAAGGAGAAATCCTTATTGGAAAGCCCCTTCTTTCTTGGGAACGGTCTGGTTGTCATAAATGTGATTCGGTAATATTAATTGTGAATAATTAATTATTGATTCATATGATAAGGAAATATTTATTTTATGTGAATATAAATGTTGGATATATTTTGTGGTTAAATATGAAGGAGTTAATGTTAAGGTGTTTTATCAGTATTTTTGTCGGAATAGAGGTATTAAAAATCAATTAGGGTTTTTGAGATATATTGCGGGGGTTATAATTTTTAATCCGACCATTAGATTGTTGTGATTTTTGGATATGTTATACATATATAAGTTTAGTATATGTCCACAAATTTTGAACCGTTAAAAATGAACGTATGATTTGTTATGAATTTTAAGAGATGACTGGTTCAGAAATTGTTAAAGTTTCAGAATTTATCATTTTGGTGGAATATTCTAGAATTTGTGGGCCCCACTTTTGGTTGGTGAAGAAATGTGCTGAGATTTTTATTCAAATGTGGTGGGTGGAAATAGTAGCAGGTAAAGCAATCAGGTTGCAGGTTAAGTCTGCTTCGGCGTGCTAACATTTTTCTATAAATAGAGGGCTAAGTTAGAATTAAAAATCACACCAGAATTCATAAGTTTTCTCTCTCTAGATTATTGAGTGTATTTTGTGAGTATTTAGATACTTTGAGAGTTGTTATTCAGCACAAGTTTCACTCAGCCTCATATCCGATATTCAGTTAGAAGTACGGTTATTTTGAGGTAAGGGATATTATTTTCTTCTTAAATGATATTATTTTCTTCAATATCATTATGCTGAAATATTGATATAAATTTTTTATCAAATTTGGAACTTTTTGTGTCGAGGTTACTATTCACGTATACGGCACTATTCACGAATACGGCACTATTCACCCAAAAATAAAAAAATTTCTTTTTGTCCAAGATGTCTGTTATGGTTACTATCTTTGATTGTATCTATATTTTGATCTTTTATTTTTGAATTCTCCTTCACAATTGGTTATTATGGAGTATTATTGCACTTGGATAAACTATAATACGAATCTCTAATATTTATCCTTCTGTCTCATTGAATTCATTTTTTTTAAGATAATTTTTCATCATCATCAGTCCTGAATGATGATATTTTTCCCTGTTGAAGACTAACGATAATTTGTTGTATATTATCTTAGTCATAATATTCTTTACTGGGCTAGTTGAGCTCACCCTTTTCCTTTTTGTTCCATTTTTCTCAGGAGGCGAGAATATTGCGGGATCTAGTCGGGGTGTGGAGTGATGTTTCTAGTCAGTTGTGTTAGCAGCCCTCACTATTTTGTAAAACAGTGTTTCAATAATTGTAATGAGGACTTATTTGAGTGTGGATATTGTCTAGAAGATAATATTTGTATTTAAACTCACAGTATTTGTATTGTCGTATTTTGCACGATAATTATTATAATGAAGTTGTATTTGTTTCTGTACCATGTATTTAGCGACTCAGAGTGGGTGATGTATACCTATTTTGGGGGCGTCACACTTTTGTTTCCTAGTTATCTTTAAAAAAAAATTCACGTGAAACATGTTAACCTTTAACATCAAATCACGTTTTTTTAAAATAAATTGTATACAACAAATTTATGCCCAATTAAATTGTTCTAAACAAATATCAATATACATATCAAATTAAAACAATGAATAATTCACATAAAGGTTTGGCTCTGATGCCACTGTTAGGTTTCTAATATTCTTGGACGCAATCAAATTGTTCAAATAAAGCGGAAGCATGGAAAATCAGAGTTTAAAAATTTTACAAACCATATACCCGGATTATCCTCTATGCATAATTATTAATTAATCGAAAATATGAAGAACAAGAATCATACCCTTGAAGATTCAAGCTTCCTCAGGTACAAGTTCACCTCCAAATCCTTTCGCGTTTAACTTGAATCCACCGGGTTTGTTTTTTTCATTTGATCAACGTTAGCCACCCAATTGTTTGCCCTCTAGAAGTGATCCACCAAGGAAGAAGAATGATTCAAGAAGATGGGTATTTGGCTAAACCCTAGTTTCCTATTTCTATAGAAACAGAACGTACTCTCCAACTATTGGAATTACATCTGTTGTGAAAAAGTCAACAACAACTATATCATCCATAATAAGACTTCTCTTATTTATAGATGTGGACAACCCTCCTTAACAGTTAAGGAATTAGGTTTTATTTTAATTAATTAAACTCCTTTAATTAATTAGGCTCCCAATCTTATTAGGAATAATTAATTAAACTCTTTTAATTAATTAGCCTCCTAATCATATTTGGATATATGAGAGTACTTTTATTAATTAATTCTCAAACTCCTTTAAGAATTAAATAATAATAATAGTAATAGTAATAATAAGACTCCTCTTATTAATTTATATTTAATATTTTCAAAATATTAAATAATAAATATTAAGCTATTTAATTTATTCTATCACTATAGATTAAATTAAATATACTTAACTTATTATTACGATTATGCCATTAACTTCTTAAATAATTATTCTTCCTTTTATGGTGTGACCCTTTAGGTTCTCCATATTAAACCAGTTGTGAATAAATCAATTAGAACAATTCTAATCTTATTTAAATAAATAAATTAAATTATTAATTTATTTAAATAAATAATATTTATTCTACAATAGGGATAAGCCTCCCTAGCGATCAACGACTTTCCAGATAATATAGATTTCAACATTAATCATAAAAGAACTTTTGAGTAAATAGTTACCGTATAATTCAATCATTCCACCTGTAACGACCCCAAAATCTATACAATTTAAATCCCGACTTCAGTCGTTATCCATACATTCAACCTCTAAATAATACATCATTATTCGATGTTAAACTTAATAAAATTGCGGAATATTTAAAACTTTTATACATTTCCTTCTTTCTTGCCCTGAATCACAACCATTATATTACATCTCTTTGATTCAATCTTATGTCATGAATCGTTACAACAAAATAACTATATAAAGTCTTACATCATAACTAAATATCCATACACATTAGATAGCTCAACTTACATTTCAACAACATGTTACGTTCAAAATATGAAATACATTTCTCATAAAATATAAGTAATCTTCGTGAATATAGATCTCTATAACTCACATAGCACGTATCTTTACCTTAAAATCTTGACCTGCAAAAGTGGTGATTTGCAAGAGTGAGCTCGACAGCCCAGCAAAGTCTAACAGTTTTCATGCATCACATATCACATAATAACATGCTCGATATACATCTCATTAAAGTAACATGGCATACATGCTTTTAATTCACATAGCAAATATAAAGATTGAGTTCCTTACTCAATCATCATTACTTAGCCAAAACAATGCAGTCATATATTGACTTTAACATTTCATGATCCAACATGCATAACATATCATGCAATTTAAAACAGTTCATCAAGTCCACGTAGAAAATAGGAACCGAAAGACTTGCCTTGATCGTTGTTTACCAATAATAGCTTAACAGCTTACAGTTATCTGCACTTCACGTGCCCTACACAATTATATAATCATACACATCAACTATTAGTCATATAACAACACATAGCAATTATAATGTAAACTCTACTCCACATCTCATAATCTTTCCTATTAATTAGCACACAATGGTCAACTTAATTGTGTTAACTTTTCGACTTATGACTCACTATATTTCTTCTTAGTCAAACTCGAAGTTCAAGTGCTTAAGTCTTGCTAGGACTACTTATTGGTTTTATGTTAAACCCATTCCATATCTTATAATATCCATTTCAATGGAATTGAAACACTTTTTAAGTTCATTAACACTTGGCACGACGTTTCGACGTTCAATCGTCACACGCTCGATTTGCCTCTCTTGTGTATGCTTACTATACTTCTATAACTTATCTAATACATTATTTATTAATTTTAAGCATCATTATATTTACTAACATACATGTTATGTAACTTAGGACATCATCTTTTATGGTCAGGAGCACTACACATGCATATGTGCATGCCCGACGCCTTCCGATTGCCTCTAAAAACACAACAGTCCTAAATATGACCATTTTGACCCATCCTAATGACCTCAAATTGAACAACTTAAAGAACGAAAGTTTTAGTTCTACTCGTCCTCGTTCCAGATCATCTTGAATCACCTCAATCGGAGTTCGTATGAGGAAGTTATGGCCATTTTACTACAGGAGGTCAAAACTGTCCAAGTCAGGCTACAAATCCGGCGCTGGGGCGCGAGGACTAGGCTATACAGTGGCGCTGGGGCGCGAGATTGGCGCTGGGGCACGAAATTCAGCGCTGGGGCGCGAACTTCTGGCGCTGGGGCGCGATTTTTGGCGCCGGGGCGCGATTTTTGGCGCTGGGGCTCAAATTTTGGCGCTGGGGCGCCGAAACTTGCAGAACTCAACCACGAAGAACATAACAAAGCTACTGTCTTTATTTTTAACACCAATTAACCCCAATTAACATGTATAACTTATATAAATTACACATATACACACTACCCAACATGCATATACTAGTTTAAATTACTAAACAATAATCACAGAAAACTAAATTTCTTGAAAACCATATTTTAAAACAAAACTCCATGTTTGACATTTGTTAAACACAGTGAACACTGTAATCTCTAATAACCACCCATTTGATTACTTTTAAACTACAATTCTCTGTTGTTCATATCCAATTAACATACCCGACTTTCAATTCTACAATTAGAATACAATCAATTACTAATTTTGTTATCCTACAAAACATGTTCATACTCATATGTTTTTACTGTAAAAATTCTATATGTATATATAGGATATTTATACTATTACAACTTCATAATTTCATACTCAACTATAATATATGAATTACCGAACTTTATACTATAAAACATAGTGAATTTCAAAAACACAGAGACTAAAGAATTATACTATAAAAGATATATGTTAAGATTATAATACATACCTTTTGTTGTTAAGAAATTCGTGTTAACCCTTGCTAGTCGCAGACAACCTTGCAACTTCAGACACCTTTTCCTCTCAATTTTTCTCTGATACTTCTCTCTCAAACTCTCTGTAATTCTCCTTCTCAGAAAACTTCTATTTTCTTCTTAGGCTTAAGCCAAATGCATTATACGTAAACTAGAACTAACCCCCAAACGCACGTCTTAATTCAAACGCTTAAAATCGACACTACTAATGGCCTTATTAAATTAGCAGTTACCAAATTAATATATATATTATTTATATTATATTATTAATAATTCAAAATTTAAATTCCAAAAGCCATAAGGCTCCGTTTGGCAAAACTATTTTTAAAGACTTAATATATTTAAGCCTTGTTTGGCAAAATAAATTAAAACTACTTTAATTTATTTTAATAACCATTTATAATATAGTTATTTGTCACACTTCTAATTAATTAAGTTTTCATACTTAATTTAATTAATTCTAATAACAATTCATTGTATAATATAATAATTTATTTAATCATTATAAACTCTCTAACTTAATTATTAAATTAAATTAGATTACTATTTCAAAATAATTATTTTCCTTAACTCATTAATTATTTATTAAACAAATAAATAATCAAATCACATCAAATCAATTAAACAAATACTTATTCAACAATAAACACATCCATTAAATATTCATATAATTCAATAAATATTTAAATATTATAATAAAAATCTGGATTGTTACACCACCATACAATATCCCAATTAAATATAAGACATGGAATTACTGTCAAGTCTTATTTTATTTAATTATATGTATTTCGACTCTTAAATGCACAACTCCAAATAATGCAAATTAGAAACTCCTTTCTAATTTTATTCTGCCTTGGCCAAGGACTACTAGGTTGTCATTTATCAAATCACATAGGACATTTCTCTTCTTTTACTAGAAGTGGTAGATTCTTTATTGATCATACATTATCTTCATGTACAATTTATTATACCCAAGCATACCCTTTGAGATACCTTAAGGGTCTTAAGAAATAAGTCAAAGTATAACTCATCATACATAAGATACTATGATTAAAAGCTTTCGAAAAATATTATCAACGATATTTGACTTATCTAAAATAATATTGGAATTTTGAGACCAAGTTTAATTGACAATAAGTGTGTTAATTATCGGATAAGATGACTAGGACACCGAGAACAGACTGAAGTCCAACCAGACCGAACTAGTTAGACTTTAGGAGTGTTTATATAGGTTATAAACACTGATGTGACTAGGTGGTAATGTGTCTAGGAGAAATATTGATTGTAAATTACAGTATTGTGTGATGTGAATTATTGTGCTAATTGTGATATCGATATTGTGATTATAGGTCTTTCAAACGCAGATAAGTATTTTGTGTAGCAGTAATCAAAGCGGAAGGCAAGTTTCCTTAACTCAACCTTGAGTTATATCTTTTCAAATATTTTGGTGGTTAATTATTGCTGATTAGACCACGTCTGATAATTATTGTTGATTATTCGCAGTTAGTGCATGTTTGTCAATTTAAATTGAATTAGTGATTCTGAGAGTATAATGATAGAATAAATGTTGTTGGATATTCTCATCCGTAGAAGCTATTATTAATTGCAAATAGTACAGTTAAATTCTATCTATTGTTAAATCGTATTGAGATATGTCTTAGCTAGTTGTCCTGGCTAGACGAACTTTTGTTAGAACTTGATAGGTTCGAGAAGAGAACTAAATTATTATTGATAGGTCAATGTTAATTGTTTCGGCTAGATCGAGAAAGAGAATAGGGATTGAAATCGCAGTATTTCTTTATTAAGATTCAAAATCTGTTTATAAGACTAAGAAGAACAACCTTTTTTTTAAAGGGAACCTTGTGGTCATATATTCGACTGTTGCGCGCGTGTAAGTATTATGCATAATATAGTGTACAAGGAGTTGGCTACTCTAAGTACTTGCTGAGGGATATAATTTAATCTATATGGTTATCTGATACACCTGGGTATATCAAAGTCAAATCTTTGATAGTTACTCGAGAAGAAAAGTTCAAGATCCTTAGGGATCACTCAGCATAAACTCTGAAGAATATTTTCATCTTGTTATTCAATTGAATATCGTAGAAACTCTGAAAGCGTTATACTCTTTCATTATCGAATTATTGTTTTGCATGGGATGCGAGAACACTTGTTAGTGATTAAAGAATTGTTCAGCTATTTTAAAGTTCTCCGAACTTTGTTGTCATTCTATCAAAATAAATGGTCTGTTATTCTTGATTCTTATGCATTCATTGTATGTCTTAACTTGCGGGATAAATTTGTTTCTCACCCTTACTAAATTAAATATTTCAGCTAGGAATGAAGTAGTCGGAGGGGCAGAGAAGAACAAAGGCAAAGGCATAGTGCTGGAGTAGTTATAATGACCATATTTAATATGATATTTTGTATAACCCTTTTTATATAACTAAGGGTATATTTGTAATGTTAAGGTTAGAGAAACTGGGGTAATGTATTAACAATATTAGACAATGAGATGTATGTTTATATTCATCAATGAATGGGTAGTTAGATGTTAATTAATTATTGGATCGTGAGCACCAAACTCGGGGGTCAGGTAACCCGGATTTGGGGGCATCACAAGTTGGTATCAAAGCTGTAGGTTATAAACCTTAAGTGGGGTGGGGAAACCCTAGGATTATAATCATAAGTGAGATAGAAAAAACTCATTTAGAGTTTTAAGTGAGGGATTGACGAAGCGCATAAATAGAAAGATGTGTGGACACGTCGTTTGTATTAAATTTGTATTAGTGAAGTACTAATCAAGTTGTTTAAACTGATTATAAAATGTCAGGAGAAGATGAAATGAGTACGGAGATGCTAGCGGTTGTTGCACAAGTTCCAGTAGCCGAAGTGCCAGTGCAAAGCGAGTCAGTTGAAGAAGTGGGAAAAGATGAACCCATGGTGAATCTAGGGAGTGATCATGATGATTATCTCGAGATGTATCTGAATGAAGATGAGGAGGCGGAGTCCAAAGAAGCTAAGGTGCAGTTAGAGAATAAGACCAAAACTGAAGAAAAATATCAAGTATCTACTGAAGTACAAGAGCTCCAGAGTAAAATATTTCTCTTTGAGGAGTTGCGGAAGACAAAGAGAGTGGTGGATCGTCTGAGGGAACAGTCAAGAAGCAGAAGGGAAGCAATAAGAGAAAGAGGGAACACGACAGCGATAATAATTCTGAAAATTCAAACCTGAAGAAGAAGCAAGTCTGTGGCAAGTGTGGAAAAACTCATTTGGGAGAGTGTATGATGTGGAAGAGCGTGTGTTTCAACTGTAAACAGGAAGGACATAATTCCCTACATTATCCTAAGCCGAATATGAGAAAGTGTTTTTTATATGGAATAATGGGTCACGGATTTAACAAGTGTCCCAGTAAGAAGAAGACTGATGAAGGGAGTGGACGGTAGGCAACTTAAGTATAAGCGATAGTACCTTTTGATAGTATGTGATATTAAAGATTGTAATATCGAGAATGATGTGTAGGCATATGTAAATATATATATATATATATATATATATATATATATATATATATATATATATATGTATGTATATATATATGACTGTAATCTTTATTTTCAATATGAATATTAAGATGATTTTAGAGAATTACAACTTTTTGTGTAAAGTTGTGGAAAATTATAACTTTTTTGTGTAAAGTTGTGTTGTTAATCCTAATATTTGTTTAAATAGGGATAGTTGTATGTGTTGAGTACTAAATATACTGTGTGCTATTTGAATAAATATGTGATTATATGATAATTTTTTTAATTGAATTCTTATTGTGTTACTAATAAGAATTTGTGTAGAGGAAGAGGATTAATGTAAGATTTTTATTTAAATTAGATAATGTCGCCTAGACAACAGAATTGAAATCAAAGAGAAGAGCAGTCAGTGAATAATGAAGGAGGTCAAGCAGACCCGATGCAAAACTTTGCGAATATGATAGCCCAAGCTATGAGAAATAGAGCTCCAGCAGCAAGAGTAAGAGAACATCCAGCTAATATATTGGCAAACTTCAAGGATTTTAAAGCGGTAAGACCGCCAGAATTTAAGGGAACCACGAATCCGATTGAAGCCCAACTTGGGTGAAGGAGATAGAGAAAGCTTCATTATCGCCAGAGTAAAGGAGTAAAAGACAGCTTTTACCACATATCTAATGAAGGGAGAAACCAATTACTGGTGGGAGACTAATCAAGCGAGAGCTGGGACAGCGATAGTAACTTGTACCAGATTTAAGGAGTTGTTCTTTGAGAACTACTTTTCACCGAGTATGCAACCTCGGATGGAAGTCCAATTTTTAGAACTGAAGCAGGTGAACATGTCGGTATCAAAATACGCCGCTAAATTCAACGAGTTAGCGAGATTTGTACCTCATTAGGTGGATACAGGGGTGAGAAAAGCGAGAAGATTTGAGAATGGATTGAAGCCAGGGATATTCAATAAGGTAGTTGTATTGTAGATCAATACGTTTGCGGCTTTAATTGAAAAGGCGATCATTGCTGAAGGAGGGAGCGAAGCTGCATCTCAATTTCATTATAAGAAGAAGAAAAAGAAGAAGAAGACAAATGACGGGGGAAGCAGTGGTGGTAGTAATCCAAATAAAAGAAAGTGGAGCGAGAATACCCAGTCAGGTAACAAGTCAGATGTGAAGAAGAAAATAGGTGAGCCATGTGCGACTTGTGGAAAGAATTATTCTGGAGTTTGTCTGAAGAGGAAAGGAGTTTGCTATAACTGTAGTCAATAGGGACACATGTCTCCCAATTGTCCTAGTCCGAAGAAGATACAAGGTTGTTATGCCTGTGGATCAACCGATCATCTGGTTCAAAATTGTCCAAAGAGGAATATGGAGAAGGGAAGTGTCAACAAGGAACCCGGTAGCGGAACCCTAGCAATTAGAGCACCTGCACAACCAGGAAGACCAACAGCCCGTACATTTAACATGACTGTGCAAGATGCAGTAGCGGCTCGGGAGGTGGTGACAGGTAACGATTTTGTTTAATAATTAAATTACGTGAGAAATATTGGATATATATTGCTGTGAATTGTTTTCTTCTATAGATCCAAGTAACAGGCTAGATTATGAGACATAAATTAATATTATATTGATAAGAATGAATTGATGATACAATTTTAAAAGATTGTAGAGAATAAGAAAGCGGTGATTCTGAGGACGAAATCCTAATAACGAGGGGAGAATGCGATTATCCAGGATTTCGAATAATTCGAAATTTACGAATAATTTTTTTTTTTAATATTGAAATTGACTACCAATATTGTGTTGTATATCTATGATCTAGAGAAGTGGTCAATTTGTGTATTGACCGAGAAATAAGAGTTGAGATGTGCTTAACAGAGAATAGAAATCGTAACCCTAGATACAGATATGGATTTGGTAGAAAAAATAATTATAATAATTGTGTTGATGAGTATGTGTTTGTGCTATATAGAATTTGTGATCAATGATTGATCGGATTGGGTATAAACTTAATAAACCCTAATAAGAGATTAAAAACCCTAATCTTAGATTGAGAAACCCTAATGCACAGTTAGAAACCTTAATCGAATGCCGAGAAACCATAATTTTAAATTAAGAAACCCTAAACCCTAATCAGAAAATCTTAATCCTAATTGGCAAGCCCTAATATGATTAGGAAACCTTAATATAATTAGGAAACCCTAATTATAATTTATAAATCTTTATTTTCTATTTTAAAACCTTAATTAGAAAAATCCTAGAAATTAAATGTGTAAAACTTAAGGGTTAGAACCTTAAGGTTAAACCCTAAGGGTTGGGACAAATGACTAGAATGCCATTAAAATTGTATGTTAAATGTCCAAAATACCCTTTACTTTACTTGTATGCTAAATATTTTTCTAGAACTTCATGAGTCACCATGTTAGGTAAGAACATGCGCTAAAATCTCAGCCAAGATCAGATTACAAGTGCCACCTTGCATTACATACATGTATTGTATCTAACTTAGAGAATTAAAGGGAGAGAAAGTCTAAACATTTGGTTCATTTTCTCACCAACTCTAAACCAACCTCTTGTCTCTCCAAACCTCCGAAAATCCTTAGTGTATCAGTCACTAAATAACCTCCTAGAACACCAAAATTAGTAGGAGAGAACAATGATCAAAGATTGAGCAAGAAGGTATACAACCCTAACTCATCCTAGATCTTGTATGCTTAGTCGAAAATTGTGTTTATGTGTTTATATACATGTTAGTAGATGTTGTATGATGATCTATGATGATACATTATAGATCCATAGCATCAAAGTGAGTTACAATCAAAGTTTTTCAAAACTGCCATGAACCCTAAAAAGTGGCCTGACAAGCTAATGTCGGAGTCCATAGATCCTTCTCTGTTTCGGATTTGTGTTGTTTTAAGTTATAAACTTGAAGTATGACATGAGGACTATTATCTGGAAGTGGACTCATGGCTATTTCATGTCCAGATTACAAGTTATTCTTGGTCAAACTCAGTTGACCGAGCATGACTGAGCAATTCTGGGTAACCCAGAAACTGCCAAGATCGTGTCTGACAAGGTTTCTTAAAGCTTGGATCTGACAGATTTTTAGTACTTTGTTAATGTTATTGTAACCAGATTGTAGCCTGCTATGTGGACTATAAATCCATGCTTTTAGATCCCTTATACAACAAATATGTTGGCTGTAGTGGATGGTCAAACTAGACCATTCGATCACGGATAGAGTTTCTAAAAAACCTAGAAACCGTAAGAACTAGCCCTCTGACATAGTTTGACCGGTCTAAATCTGGAGAGTGAGATGTTGTTGAACTGAGATGTTGTTATGTAAATGTTCCTTAACAAATGGACTATAGATTTGGACCATAAGAACAACAAAAGGATGACCAGAACACTAAGATTATAGAGCTAGAAAGGAGGCCCTCGAAACTGCCTGGGTTTCTGGGTTACCCAGAAAACCCAGAAATGCTCTGCCAGTGAGTTTGTATGGCTAGATCTTCATAATATGTGATGGTATGACCTAGATTATGGTTGGTACTTGTAGTGTTACATAAACACTACAAGATCGATGCTCAAGAAAGCCCAGAAACACATTAGATTGAAAATTAGAAGTGGTCAAGCATGACCCCTTGAGCACTAACTTTCAGTGTTCTTGAGCTCAAGAACACCAACAGCGACAGAAAGTGTCGCTATAGGCTACAGCGACGGTGTTAATTAATTTAAGTTTTTGAATTTACGGAAAATACTTAAAAATAGTAAATAATTTCTAAAAATAACAAAAATGGTTTTAAAAATTATTCTAAGCTATGAAAAATAACATTTGAAAATTTGGGATATTTTTCATTAATATTTATATTTATTTGAATATTAATGGTATTTAATTTATTTGATTATTATATTAAATAAATTAGAGAAAAATGATTTTAATATTATAAAAATTATTTTAAATAAGAATAAAGTATTAAAAAATATTTTTAGTTATAAAATATAATTTTTAATATTTTTGTAGTAATATGATTAATAATTTAATATTAATGATATTAGATTTATTTAATTATTATATTAAATAAATAATTGAAAAATGGTTTTATTTATTTAAAAATGAGAAAAGTAATTTAAAAATATTTTAAGTTATAATTAATGACTTTTAATATTTTTATGAAAAATTCATTAATATTTAAATATTAATGGTAATGGTTTAAAAATGATTTTGACTATTTTAAAAATCATTTAAAGAGAATATTGGTGATTTAAAAATATTTAAAGTTATTATAAATAACTTTAATATTTTGACAAGTATGTCATTAATATTTTAATATTTTTAAATATTAATGATGATGGGATTATTTAGTATTTAAATCATTTAAAAATGATTCCAGTGTTTGAAAAATTATTATAAATTATAATAATTATTTGAAAGTTATTAAAAACTTCTAAAAAATATTATAATCGATATTTGATTTATCTAAAATAATATTGAAGCTTTGAGACCAAGTTTAATTGACAATAAGTGTGTTAATTGTCGGATAAGGTGACTAGGACACCGAGAACAGACTGAAGTACAACCAGACCGAACTAGTTAGACTTTAGGAGTGTTTATATATCTTATAAACACTGATGTGACTATGTAGTAATGTGTCTAGGAGAAATATTGACTGTAAATTTTAGTATTGTGTGATGTCAATTATTGTGCTAATTGTGAGACCGATATTGTGATTATATGTCTTTCAAATGCAGATAAGTATTTTGTGTAACAATAATCAACGCGGAAGGTAAGTTTTCTTAACTCAACCTTGAGTTATATCTTTTCAAATATTGTGGTGGTTAATTATTGCTGATTAGACCACGTCTGATAATTATTGTTTATTATTCACAGTTAGTGCATGTTTATAAATTCAAATTGAATTAGTGATTCTGAGAATATACTGGTAGAATAACTGTTGTTGGATATTCACATCCGTAGAAGCTATTATTGATTACAAATAGTACAGTTAAATTATGTCTATTGCTAAATTGTATTGAGATATGTCTTAGCTAGTTATTCTGGCTAGACGAACTTTTGTTGGAACTTGATAGGTTCGAGAAGAGAACTCAATTATTGTTGACAGGTCAATGCCAATTACTTCGATTAGAACGAGAAAGAGAATAGGGATTGAAATCATAGTATTTCGTTATTAAGATTCAAAATATGTTTATAAGACTAGGAAGAACAACCTTTTTTTTAAAGGGAACCTTGTGGTCGTATATCCGACCATTGCGTGCATGTAAGTATTATGCATAATATAGGGTACAAGGAGTTGGCAGCTCAAAGTACTTGTTGAGGGGTATAATTTAATCTATATGGTTATCTGATACACCTGGGTATATCAAAGTCAAATATTTGATAGTTACTCGAGAAGAGAAGTTCAAGATCCTTAGGGATAACTCAGCATAAACTCTGAAAAATATTTCCATCTTGTTATTCAATTGAATATCGTAGAAACTTTGAAAGCGTTGTACTCTTTCATTATCGAATTATTGTGTTGCATAGGATGCGAGAAGACTTATTAGTGATTAATGAATTGTTCAGCTATTTCAAAGTTCCCCGAACTTTGGTGTCATTCTATCAAAATAACTAGTCTGTTATTCTTGATTCTCATACATTCATTGTATATCTTAACTTGCGGGGTAAATTTGTTGCTCACCCTTGCTAAATTAAATATTTCAGCTAAGAATGAAGTAGCCGGAGGGGCAGAGAAGAACAAATGCAAAGGCATAGTGCTAGAGTAGTTATAATGAGCATATTTATTATGATATTTTGTATAACCCTTTTTGTATAATTAAGGGTATATTTGTAATGTTAAGGTTAGAGAACATAGGGTAATGTATTAATAATATTAAACAATGAGATGTATGTTTATATTCATCAATGAATGTGTAGTTAGATGTTAATTAATTATTGGATCATGAGCACCAAACTCAGGGGTCAGGTAACCCAAATTTGGGGGCGTCACATAGGTTATAAGTATTTTTAACTTAAACCTTAACGGTCATTAAACTATTGGGACTGTTCTTTCCCGTACTTGGGGTGATCAGCCCTTCGTACCATGTATTGTGCATAAATATCTAAACGCTTTCGCATAAATAATCCCCTATAATAGGGTTGTTCAGCTCAGTTTTAACATACAAGTCCGCACCAAAGGAAGTTTGGGTTGGATAAGTTTCAAGGATAATTTAGAGTTCAACGTACATCAACTAAGGATTAGTTGAATCAAAAGTGTAATGACAATGCAAGGGTTCAACAACGACGTATTGCGGAGTAGTTATAAACCATAAATGAATAATGTATTGTATCAATGTCATGCTTTAAGAATAAATATCAAAGCATTGAAAACATATAATCAACCTTGCTTGAACAAAAATGGTAAGCTAAGGTTACACTTTCCAATAAGGAAACATAATTAAGAACTTTGCTCAATAGAATTCAAGAACTTGCGTAATTTATAAACAAAACAAAATAACAAACTTGCATAGTTATAAACAAGGTAGGATAAGCTCAACTAGAGATTAGGGTTCAGAAACTTACTCAACTGAATAATAGATTCAAGAAACTTACGTAATGTAAGAGTAAGGATAGAAGACTTGCCTCGTGTGCTGGCTAAAAAATTATAACTCACGCCTCTCGAACACCCTAAACATTCCATTAACATCGTAACACAACTTTAGCCACATAATATTAATCTCATAGATTCAACTTCCACTTTTATGTAACTTTTCAACCTAATTTGAATTTTGATTTCTTAAATCGATAAAACTTAACCAATATAAAGTTCTTTTTTAGTCAACGATTCAACTTCATTAATTACATAATAAAGATTTACAATAATAGCTTAAAGTATAATTTATAAATTTTCACAACTTGAAATCATTAATTACACATGAACAATCTGTTATAATATCTTGATATAGGCCTAACAGATTGTCATGAACTTTAAATTAGATTAGACTAGGTTTATGTGATTGAAAGAATAACATCTCATCACTGTCTATGTTCTGGGTCTAGAGCAGCTGCACTACATAATCTCATCACTGTCTATTTGAATAATACATAATCTCATTTTATTAGTTTGTAGGTGCACAATGGTGGATCTAATGTAGGCCAATTTATATTAAAAAGAAATTAAGGGTGCTAAAATTATAAAAATATAATTGTTTTTGTAAATATAAAAATATAAGGGTAAAAATTTTAATTTTGAAAATTTTATGGCCCCTCAAATGGGTCACTCATTATTATGTAAACAATAAGGGGCGACGTCACCCTTTGGGTGCAATTGTTATTTTTTATATTTGTATGTCAGTAAAGAGTGTCCTTATGGTAGAGAGATAGAGAGAGATAGTGTGTGTGTTTTTAATTTTGGCCATTTCACTTATTTTGACAGCATGGTCAGGCCATGCTTTGTTTTTTAAGGAGTACGTTCTGAAATAAATATATATATATATATATATATATATATATATATATATATATATATATATATATATATATATGTTTTGTGGCATATTTCCTAAGTTCTGTGAATTCAATTTTTTTTTTTTTGAATTGTTGTTATTGTAAGAACCCGAAATTTTATATTATTTTACAAATAATTTTTTTTTATTATTTGTTGATAATTACTTTTAGTTCGCGGAGTATGAATTAAATAGGCTAGCCAATTTATAGGCTAAGCAGTGTAATAAGGTAATAAAGAATACCTGATCGAAATCCTATTACGACTTTGGTCAATAATACAGCTATTATTATAATTATATTTTTGGAATGTTTGGTTAAGGGTACGTACTGATCTGATAAGGTGTAATATTAGTAAACACTAATAATCAGTTAGGAAATCCTAATATTATTTAGGAAATTCTAAGTTTTGATCTGGTAACCCTAAACCCTGATAATAAATCCTAACTCTAATTAGGGTTATCAATAAGAAGTTATGATACTGAATATTATTATACGTATGTTGATGTAAGATCAAGTATAAAATTCTATGAGAAAAAGTTAATGAGGATTAGGAAACCCAAACCCGGATTATCAAACCCTAATTGATAAACCCTGATTTCAATTTTGGAACCCTAAAATCTAATTAGGGAACCTTAATACTGGTGATTAAAACCTAAAGATTAAATATATTAGGAAAGCATGTGAAATGATTAAAATAACCATATGGATAATATAGAAATTACCAAAATACCCTTATTAGGGGTAAAAAGACCAAAATACCCTCGATCTTATCTTTTTACAAAAGATAAACATAAATCTTGGTGACTCATCAATAAGATTTGCCATATGTCTAAATCAATAACATAAATGACCAAACTAACCTCAAGGTTGAATGAGAAATCACAAAATTATCCTTAGTACATAGGAAATGACCAAAATGCCCTTTCTCTTCCATTTTAGGTGATAAAGCCAAATCTATGACTCAACACTTCAAAGATTTGCCACATGTGTTAAATTAAGCCACACCAGCCATAACATGCCACCTAGCAACTAATGGATTCATTGAATCAAGCTTTTGATGTATTATAACCCATTTATCTCTTACTTTAAAAATCCAAGTGTAGCTAGACTTCTCCTCTCTAACCCCACGAATTCTATACTTAAAATATATATCATATTTTAGTCCCCAATCAGTTCATAGCAACACAAGATCAGAATCAGAAAGCACAAATCAAGAATAGGTCTAAAAAGGTACGAACACAAACCCTAATCTTAGATCTTTGAAGTTATATCAAAAGTTGTGATTTGGTATATATATATATATATATATATATATATATATATATATATATATATATATATATATATATATATGTGTGTGTGTGTGTGTGTGTGTGTGTGTGTGTGTGTGTGTGTGTGTGTGTTTGTGTGTGTGTGTGTGTGTGTGATATATCATATTAATAAGTGATCTGGGTTGCTAAAACACGAATCCATAACATTTAAAAGCTTCAAAATGAAGATTTGAGAAATCAATCAAGAACCATAAAAGTGTGTTTGACAATCGAATGCCAGGCCCTTTGGATCCGAATCTGTTAGATGTTTGAGCTATTTGATGTATTATATTTGTAGTATGTTGTGAGCTTAGTGAACTGGAAGTGGAAACATGATCATATGATGTTTAGACTGCAAGATATTAGTGGTCAAAACCCGTTGACCGATCAGATTTGTAAATTTTGGAAAATCCAGAATTCAAGAACATCGTCTGACAAGAATTTCAAGGGCTCTGATCTTCACTCTGTCAGGTGTTTGGATCATATAATTAAAACACTTTTGAACCCTGTCATGTGGACTATAAACTCATAACAATATATCACTTATTACATTAATAGGATGGGAGATATGGTTAATCAAAAGTAGTTCCTCGAACTGGAAACCCAGTTTTCTGGGTAACCCAGAAAGTGGTAAAGTCAGGCTCTGACAGCCGTTTGACCGGCTTAAATCTTTCAACTGATAAGTAGATAAGGTGTTAAGTAGTATCTAGATTATGCTATGATATGAGTGCTACAGTCCTAAAGCACTCTAATGCATTGAACATGTTTGGATTGAGAATTATTAGCGGTCAAAATAGGTTGACTGATCACAAGTGAATTATGGGCAACCCAGAAAATTGAAACTGAGACCTGACAAGTTCTTTAAACGCTTAGATCTTCCTATTATGATGTTTTTAAATCATATAAGTGCTACCATTTTGAACCTTGACATATAGTCTACCAAATCATGGCCCTAGATCACTTAAATATTTAACAGGATGCAAGTTATGTATGCCTCAATACCGTTGACTGACCATGACTTTTCCTTTCTGGAAAACCCAGAAAGGCAAGAACAGCCTTAGGTGCTTCATTAGATCCTCAATATCTGTTGATTGCGACAGAGTTTGACACCAAAATGATTATAGGCTTATACTACTACATCAAAGCTATGAATTAATTAC
This sequence comes from Panax notoginseng, assembly GCA_016801055.1. Lineage (NCBI taxonomy): Eukaryota > Viridiplantae > Streptophyta > Magnoliopsida > Apiales > Araliaceae > Panax > Panax notoginseng. Next base: position 58,199,169 of record CM029015.1, read on the forward strand.
ACTAACCAAACCAGAAGCCTAATAGATTAAAAATTAACCTTAGTCAAAGTAGGAGGGTAAGGGCTGTTCTTCAGACTTCAAGAACACCAATAGTGACGGTTATGTCACTATAAATGACCTTTAGCGACAGTTTGGTTTAAGATTAATAAAAATAATATTATAAATAGAAATAAATACTAAATAATTATTATAATTTAATAATTAATTCCTAAAATACATTTTAAATTATGATAAATAAGTTTTAATATTTGGCATAAAATTTCATTAATATTAAATTTATTTAAATATTAATGATAATAAAATTAATTAATAATGCTATTAATTAAATTAGTAAAAATGATAATAAATTATTTTAAATAATAATAAATGAAATATAATGATTTAAAAATCATTATCAGTGATAATAAATTATTTAAAGATAATATTGATGATTTAATAATTATTATGAATAATTAATAATTATAATAATGATTAATAAAATCATTTTTAATTGGTAATAAATTAGATAATAATAATAATAAATCATTTTAAATAATATTAAATTATTTATAAATGAAACTAATGATTTAAAAATCATTATCAATAATAGTAAATTTTTTTGAAAATAATAGTGATGATTTAAAAACCATTACAAATGAGTATTAATTACTTAAAAATAATATTAATGATTATAAAATCATTTTGATTAATAATAAATTAATTAAAATTAATATTAATCATTGAACAATTGTTTTAAGCTTCTATAAAATATTATAAATAATATTTGAAGTAATATTTAAACTTTCAAACAAAGTTTATGATAAGTAGGTTTTATATCTACTTATCCGGTATCTATTACTTGAATTAGTTGCTTAAACTTATGTTTCTTAGTTACTTTTCATACATTTTATGTTATTTTTTTAGCTATGACATAACATTGGCATGAAGAAGCAAGGGAAAGCGATTCGGCTATCTTTTGGACCAAAATACGCAAGTAATTGTAATAATGGAAGATTGAAGGACTTTTAACACCAAGTTGGATGCATTTTCTTGGCTTGGAACTTAAAGTATACTGTTGATCTTCTTCTTAGCTTTCTGTACCATCTTGAATCATCCCAATCGGAGTTCGGATGCGAGAGTTATGACCTTTTTATCAACCAAGATCAAAGCTAAGAGTTCTCATACTTGCAATTTACACAACATCTACTTCAAGCTCAATTTCAACCTTCACCCAATCCGAATCTATTAAATCTCAAAAAATGAAAGTTGTAGAGATTGTCGATATCTTCGATTTGATAGGTGGCAGGCCCCGTAACTCCTTCCGGATAAAAAGTTATGACGGTTTTACCAGAGGACACTGTGGCAGGAAATGGACCCCCGCCGGGGCCGTCTTTTCCTTAACAAAACCCCCGTCGGGACGGGCATAGCAGCTGGAAAACGGAATGGACCCCCGTCGAGGCGGGCCCTTTTAGTGTATAAACCCCCATCGGGGTGGGGGTATGCGCAGAAAAGATGAATTTTGGCCAAATTTGAGTTCGGGAAGGATTATTTCGATCCGATTGACTCAAGGACTTCCAAAAGGACTTAAAGACATATAAAGAGACTTATAAAAGGAGGAGAAACAAAAGGATTAGAGGGGAGATTAGAGAGAGAGAGAATTCTATTAGATTATATTATAGTAGATTAGATCAAAACACTAGTTCTAATTAGATTTGGAGATTGAAGCAACTTGGAGACCATTGAAGATTCAAAGTAGGAGCAAGGAGGGAGCTTCAAATCGATGGACAATAGATTCTATCTTCTTATCTTCTTCTATCTTTGTCTTTTAATAACTATTCAATTGTGGATTCTTAGTTTTAATTCAATGAAATAATTCTTTGTTTAAGATTACAATGGATCTTATTGTGTAGTTTATTTTAATATGTTTCGTTATCAATTATTATGTTCTATTATGAGGATTGTCTATTGTGATTTGGACTTAATTGTTTAATTGATTGGCCAACAATTATCGTGATAATATATATGAACTCGAGAGATGAAGTATTGATTTAGATCTGATTATGATAGCATGTGTTTGTAATTTCTGCTTAGATGGAATTCATGATTTGTGTTTAGGATAGACATATGCCTTTACGCCATATGTAATCTTATAGAGAACTTGGACTTTAAATCCTTTTTAATTGTAATTCACATAGAGATATAGTGGATTAGTTAATTAGGGTGTCTTGCTTAATTCTATCATCTGTGGATTTAAGTGAGTATGGGTATTATGCATCAAGAGGTGGTTTTATCTGCTTTAGTGTTCTTGATTAACAATTCAGGATAGAAAATAATTGATGAGGTGTGTGTTAACTTAAATGAAGCAATAAGTGAAGTTGTGATCTTAAATCTCCGTAATCTGATTTTTAATTAGTGGTAATTAGAATTAGTGTAATTAAATAATATAATTTATATAATTTGAAATTTATTTATTTAAATAAGATTGAGTTGGTTACGGGCTAGTACTTGGTGATTTTTATTAAACAATTCCTTATGGGAACGATACTCTACTTTCACAGTATTACTTGTTGACCACGTATACTTGCGTGTTGTGCATAATTAGATTTTACATAACAAGTTTTTGGCGTCGTTGCGTGGGAATTAGTTAATATATCTTTGCCAATATTAGCTTCAATCAAATTAGTCTTATTATAAACATTTTTTTCTTTTTATTTAATTATCTTCCTATATTTCTTTATTTTCAGGTACCATGGCGGAATTTAATTATCAATGGCCGTATACGAGAATGACTCAGCCAAGGGGAGCGGTGATGGATGATCTCAATGTATTTTCTGCATTATCAGCGTAGCTTGAGACACTTTCGAGGAGGTTGGACGTTGTTGCAGCCCAACGTAATCGAAGGATAGCAGTTAATTGCAATTATTGTATTGGTAATCATCCGAGTTATCAATGCACCGTTAGTTTTGGGCGGGGACAACACGGTGGTGAATACCTCAACGATTATACATATGCTAATTATCATCAAGTTTGGGGGTATCACCTGGATTCGTCATGGAGCTATACTTATGAAAACCAATACTACACTCCAAATCTAACATACACACTGGAATTTTCATGTCCACCTCCATTGCCACAAGAGGAAAAGCCAAATTCGAGGGATGTAATATTGAAGGGCATATCAAACCTAGAGGAGATGAGGATTAGCCAAGAGCTATCAACCCAAAATTTTAATAATCGGATGGAACAACTCGTCACTACCTCAACCAATGGTCCTCAATACATGGCTTCCGAGACTGAAATAGAAAATTCAAGGCTGGAGAAAATTTTATCTAAGTTCATAGCTTCAAATGAGGAGAAGATGAGTAACCAAGCGAGGTCAATTCAAAATCTTACGGATCAGATAGAGCAAATGACCAAAGCAGTAAGCAACCTTCCTCCAAATACTTGGCTTTATGACATGGATGATGAAACTGACGGAGAACCCGAACCAAATCTGCGACTGGATGAGTCACAAGATATCAAAAGTGTGGAGACAATTGGGGATAATAAAATAGAGGTCGACGAAGATCTAAATGGGCCTCTACCAAAGATTAAAGAGTCAGTCAGATTTACAAAATCATGCCCACTTGGTAGTCATATCGTCGACAAAGCACTTGAGGACATAAGAGAGAGTACAATTTTGAATCCATGGTGGGATGAGAAAGAGAAGATAGATGAAGAGCCCATTGTGTGTGACAAGCTTCCATGCCCTAAAGTGATCACATACACAATGAAGAAAACACCTAGCTGTGGGGTGTTCTTGATTGAGATCATACCAAATCAGAGCATGCTAGGTGATGTTAATGCAATGGCTATCACAAATAGGAACCTACCAAAAGCTACATTATTTCTGATGGATGGAGGGTTCCTCAACTATCGAAGAGGAATTGGATATCATTGACCAGACAAAGTCAGACTGAAAGACTGTAAATCAAGCGCTGACTGGGAGGCAACCCAGGAATTTTTATATTTATATGTTTTAGCAGTTTAATTAGTGTTGTTAGTTCGTTAAAAATTTAGGAGTTAATTTGCTTATTAAGTTCTCTTATAATCTAATCCATGTTGTCTCTCTTCATTGCAGGTATTGGAGGTTCAATGGATAGGAAAATGATCGTCGCCACCATCACCTCTCGTTTAGCTGATTACAGGGAAGCTCTCTTCTACTTACTGATATATTCTTACAATAAGGACATTGTAATTCCTAAGTTTAGGGGAGTTTAATTTAGTTCATTATTGCATGTTTAGTTTCATGTTTATATTATGTTATTTTGCATATATTGTTAATTTAGTTTAGGTTCATTATGTTTGCATTCATGTAGTACAACTGCATAAGTAGTTGCATAGTAGTATAGTTTGAATAGCATTATATTCAGTTTTTTGTTTTAAAAAAATTAAAAAATAGTAGTTAGTTACTATGTTCATTTGCATGAATCTAGTTATTAGATAGTTACAGTTTATTTTGGCCAATGATGAGATTGGAATTTGGTAGATAAGTATAGTACTGACTATTAGAGCTTTGATGTGATTTCTTGTTATGAATTGAGTCCTTTTCTGTTTGAAAATGGTATAATAAGGATTGCACAATAAAAACAACTTGTTGATTGAGTTTAAATTGATATATAATGGGATTCTAAAGGATAATGTTAGTCTGAATGAAAGAATGACAAGAATAAGTAGTGATGGCTAAAGTTAGACAAGAACCTAAGTTTGGGGGAATATTTGGGGTATATAAGCTATAAAAAAAAGACAAAAAAAGATAAAAAAAAATATGAATAAACGTCGTGGCGTGCTTGTCTAGTTTTGTGGCCATTGTTACTGAGTAAGTAAGCCCGAGGGGATTGTCTTTACACCTAGCGCCCTAAGGTCTTAATGGTCTGGGAGTCGTTGGTCGAAAGCTCGTTAAGGTAGCATTGAAAAGCCTAAGAGAATAAGACATTGCATAGCTATGTGTATATAAACCAAAAGAAAAAAAATGAATAAAATGGGAAATAAGAGCAAAAAGCCCCCGTAGATGAAAAATAAAGCATAAGTATCCCATGTTGACCCTCGATATTGGTAATTATTTGATTTTAGTTGGATCTAGCTTGATTTTGGATTTCTTGAGTTTACATTGTATGATGCCTTCGAAGCGACTTGTTATGTGTTAAATTTGATTTTATATCAGTTAGCATTGTTGTTGAGCACACACACACTATATTTGTGATAACAGTCTAAGATTTGATGATTGATTGGGAAATTACTGATTTTTTTGATATGATATATTATCATGTTTACTTTATTTCTCTAAGGCCGATTGAATAGACTTGTTCTGTTATTACTGTTGAATTTGTAGGCATGTAGATTAGTTGCATTGTATAGCATTGTTGTTTTGTGTTTTTGCTCGAGGACAAGCAAAGGTTTAACTTTGGGGGTATTTGATAAGTAAGTTTTATACCTACTTATCCGGTATCTATTACTTGAATTAGTTGCTTAAACTTAAGTTTCTTACTTACTTTTTATACATTTTATGTTATTTTATAGGCTATAACATAACATTAGCATGAAGAAGCAAGGGAAAGCAATTCGGACATCTTTTGGACCAAAATACGCAAGTAATTGCAATAAGGGAAGATTGAAGGACTTTTAACACCAAGTTAGATGCATTTTCTTGGCTTGGAACTTAGAGTATACTGTAGATCTTCTTCTTAGCTTTCTGTACCATCTTGAATCATCCCAATCGGAGTTCGGATGCGAGAGTTATGACCTTTTTATCAACGAAGATCAAAGCTAAGAGTTCTCATACTTGCAATTTACACAACATCTACTTCAAGCTCAATTTCAACCTTCATCCAATCCGAATATATTAAATCTCAAAGAATAAAAGTTGTAGAGATCATCGATATCTTCGATCTGATAGGTGGCAGCCCCCGTAACTCCTCTCGGATAAAAAGTTATGACTGTTTTACCAGAGGACACTGTGGCAGGAAATGGACCCCCGCCGGGGTGGTCTTTTCCTTAACAAAACCCCCGTCGGGGCGGGCATAGCAGTTGGAAAATAGAATGGACCCCCGTCGAGGCGGGCCCTTTTAGTGTATAAACCCCCATCGGGGTGGGGGTATGTGCAGAAAAGATGAATTTTGGCCAAATTTGAGTTCGGGAAGGATTATTTCGATCCGATTGACTCAAGGACTTCCAAAAGGACTTAAAGACATATAAAGAGACTTATAAAAGGAGGAGAAACAAAAGGATTAGAGGGGAGATTAGACAGAGAGAATTCTATTAGATTAGATTATAGTAGATTAGATCAAAACACTAGTTCTAATTAGATTTGGAGATTGAAGCAACTTGGAGACCATTGAAGATTCAAAGTAGGAGCAAGGAGGGAGCTTCAAATCGACGGACAATAGATTCTATCTTCTTATCTTCTTCTATCTTTGTCTTTTAATGACTATTTAATTGTGGATTCTTAGTTTTAATTCAATGAAATAATTCTTTGTTTAAGATTACAATGGATCTTATTGTGTAGTTTATTTTAATATGTTTCGCTATCAATTATTATGTTCTATTGTGAAGATTGTCTATTGTGATTTGGATTTAATTGTTTAATTGATTGGCCAACAATTACCGTGATAATATATATGAACTCGAGAGATGAAGTATTAATTTAGATCTGATTATGATAACATGTGTTTGTGATTTCTGCTTAGATGGAATTCATGATTTGTGTTTAGGATAGAGATATGCCTTTATGTCATATGTAATCTTATAGAGATCTTGTGCTTTAAATCCTTTTTAATTGTAATTCACATAGAGATATAGTGGATTAGTTAATTAGGGTGTCTTGCTTAATTCTATCATCTGTGGATTTAAGTGAGTATGAGTAATATGCATCGAGAGGTGCTTTTATCTGCTTTAGCGTTCTTGATTAACAATTCAGGATAAAAAAGAATTGATGAGGAGTGTGTTAACTTAAATGAAGCAATAAGTGAAGTTGTGATCTTAAATCTCCGTAATCTGAATTTTTTAGTGGTAATTAAAATTAGTGTAATTAAATAATTTAATTTATATAATTTGAAATTCATTTGTTTAAATAACATTGAGTTGGTTACGGGCTAGTACTTGGTTATTTTTATTAAACAATTCCTTGTTGGAATGATACTCTAGTTTTATTGTATTACTTGTTGACCACGTATACTTGCGTGTTGTGCGTAATTAGATTTTACCCAATAGTTTACTCGGAAGATAATTCAATAACTATCTGATTAAGTTATAAAGTACTGAATAGACATCGAATACAACCCAGACACTAGTAAATTGATTAGATATCAATTGTTATTGGTTCTAATTATTGTAATGAACATATTTAGGTTGCGTAGACAGTTTTGAGTATTATAAATTAGCTGATCGTCAGGCAGGCAAGTTTTTCTGCACTTTGTGCAACTTTATATTTCAAATGCACATTTTTCTGCACTTTGTGCAAACCTCATATTGCAAATGCCAGTTTCATTGAAATTATTTTATTAAATGAAAATTTTATATTTATTAGTTATGATCTGGTGATATACAATGTATATGCTTTTAGTTATTTAAAGGTTATGATTTCTTGTTCAAACATAACCAAGTCATATGAGTTATTATTATAGAAAATTGTGTTTGATTTGATATCAAAGTATAGTTTGTGAGAAACCAATTTTGTTTGGTACTGATATATATACTGACACTATTATAATCTGCAGTTGAGGACTGTTGGTGGGCAATTATGGTTGTCCTTGGCAGTAGTAAGCTGTCACTGACATTTATAGCAATTATCGGATATTATTTAGAGGATGATATGCATACTCCTAGTTTTGTTTGGTTGAGAGGATTAACCCGGGTTGCTAAGTCTATATGAATGACAGTAACTTAAAATGGGCAGGGTTTGGCTGACAAACCTCAGTATATATTTATGGCACTACTCTGAACTTTATGTTCATTCAATCCAGATTTGGTGTGTGTGGAAAAACTCTGAAATTTATATTTATCTAGTCTAGATTTGGTATATGTATAACTTCGGTTATTGTTCAAAACTTGTTGAGCTTTTTGTAGCTCATCCCTGCAAACATTTTCTTTATTTGCAGATAGAAAGAATGTATTCTAGCGGTTCCGGTATTTATGGATAGAAGGGCTTAAGACATGGTTATCCATTTGAGAACTATAATGTAATATTTGACAGTATTCCGAATCAATGTAATGGTATACTATTTATGGGAGGTAATTATTAGTTCAAGTGTTTAGTTTTCATTCTAATGAAATTAGAAAAGAGTACATTATCTATATGATCTATATATTTGAATGATAGTGTTAACAGATATTGGGATTCTCTGATGCACTGAGGTAGCGCTTCACTCAGTTCCAAGAACCCTACCATTAATACTATGGAGGTTAAATAGATAAGAATTATAGATATGGAAGAAATATCTATGAGATACTAAACTGATATATTCAAGTGAGGGTACTTAGTTACAATAATTGTTCTGACGAGAACTACTATTTACTAGGAGTACTGTGAATCTTGGATTTATAGGAGTTATTATCTCATAGAAAATTTACGTGAGCACCAAATTGGCTAAAGTAGATGTAGAGAATTGGGGGGCGTCACAGTTATACAACTGATTACTTGTGATTGTATGTGTTTGTGATGATTAGAACTAGTGTTTAGACAAGAATTATTATGCTAATTACGTTTAAAAGAAAAAAAACTATTTTCAATGTATATTTATAAGTATGGCATGTGAAAGTACCAAATTTGATGGTTAATTTTTATACTAATCTATAAATTGAGTCTTGAATCTGTTAATTCGATAAGAAACGAAGAGAACGTAGTTTGAATGAATTAATTTGGTGTAGAATTGTGATCACAGTGTGAATTTCTATGAATGATGTCAAAAATGGAGTTTTTGTATAAAAAACATGAAATTTAAGGATTTAAATTAGTTGAATTTATTGTTTAATTGTTCTAAGTTAGTATATATGTGAGGAATCATGTATATATGAGTTCTATAGTATTTGGGTGTGATTAATTTACTGTTTTATGGATGAATTCGTGTATGTTGGGCTAAAACAGAGTTATGTTAAAAGCTGCATAGTTTCTGTCTGTGCACCAGCGCAGCTGCGCTGGTGTCAAGGCCAGAAATGGCGGTCCCAGGCTTAAGTATGGCGCAGCTGCGCTATACCCTGATCAGAGACAAAGAGGCATGTTACTTCTGCAGACCTTGAAACCTATTGTAACTTAGTCTAATGATTCGTTAATGTGACAAACATGTAATGAAGAGGTTAAAAACAGATTTGTATCATCCAGTTGGTAATTCTAAAGTGTAAAACTAGTAAGTTATGAAAATGACATGTTGTGATTTATTGAACACGTGAATTAGTAAATAAGTGTTTTTAATCTACTACTAAGATTTCTGAAGTGTATGTGGTGTGAATGGAAACTTGTACTAAAGAAACAAGTTAACTATGAATGAGTTTTAATTTGGAAGTGGATGTTAGTATATCTAATAGATATTGTGATTCTAATAAAATATGTAGGTGAACGTGAGTTGTAATATATAGCTTACGTACGAGGCAAGTTTCTTACTCTCAAACTTTATTTGAGCAAGTTTCTTACTCTAAAACTTTATTTGAGCAAGTTTCTTACTCTCAAACTTTATTTGAGCAAGTTTCTTACTCTCAAACTTTATTTAAGCAAGTTTCTTACTCTTAAACTTTATTTGAGCAAGTTCCTTACTCTCAAACTTTGATTGAGCAAGTTCTTTATTCATAAACTTTATTTGAGCAACCTATAATTCTAATTTTATTCGAGCAAGTTTTGAATTCTAATCATTGTTGATTTATTCTAACTTGTTTATAGTTAAGCAAGTTTCTTTAGCTTCATTCCTTTATAGTGAATGCAACTTCTTTAACTACCAGTCTCTAACATTGAGTTGTCACAGTTCATTTACTTTACACAATTTATTATCATGCTAAGCAAGCTTTGTTTTCAGCTTGTTATTAGTTAATGTATGTTCAGTAATTTAATTTCTAATTTAACAAGATCATAACCTTAGCTTAAGATTGTTCAAGCAAGGTTTACTATTTTATTCGATGCTTATGCTTTTTAGTTATTTCCAAGCATGAGTTTAATATATAGTTGGTTCATCTATGATTCTTAATCATTTTATATTATGTTGTTATTGATCAATCGTAGTGTTATCAAACTTTGTTGATTCAACTAATCCTTTAGTTGATGATCGTTAAACTCTAAATTACCCTTGAAGTTTATCTAAACCAAACTTTCTTTGGTGCAGACTTGTACTCTAAAACTGAGAAGAACAACCCTATTATAGGGGTACGCAATGCGTTTAGATGGTTATGCACAATACATGGTACGAAGGGCTAATCCCTCTAAGTACGTGAAGTCCATACAGTATAACTGTTTAGGTTAAAGTTGAAAGATTACTTGTAACCTTGGACATAGTTCGTGGTCCTATGACCCTCAGATATATTTCATATTTTGATTCCAATTTTTGGTTATCATTGATAGAGTATTATTTAGTTCTGATGAGCTTATTCATTGGCAGTTATTATTCTCTTGTTGTTCATTGCTATATCTAGTGAACATTTATTTTGTTCACTCTCACATAAATATAATTATTGCAGCTAAGGTTGAGAAGGTCGATGAACCTACCACAAACAAAGGGAAAAGAAAAATGTACAAGTGATGAAGACCTGTAATTTATTGGCTTTTATGTTGATAGAATTTATTTAAATGATGTGATGTAACTATTTTTATTTTAACACTTGATTTATGTTAAAGGTTAGATAATTTGGGAGACTTTTTGATTTAATGATGTAACCCTTTTAATTGGAGGATTTATGGTTTAAATTCTATTATATTTGGGTAGTTAGTATGAATGTATGGAAAGTGAACACCAAGTCTTGTGGGAATGAAGTACCCAAATTTGGGGGTGTCACAAGTTGGTATCAAAGCTTTAGGTTATGAACCTTAGGTGGGGGAAAAGCCTTAGGAAGTAACCTTATAAAAGGATAGTGGTGATGAACTCTTGTTGAGTTTTAAGGAAAAAGTAATAAAACACTTATGTGCTTATGTGATTCCAACCTATGTGCTCGTGAGTGTTGAGTAGTAATAATTAGTAATTAAAACTTAAAAATTTGTTGTCAGGATGGCTAATGTAGGAGAATCCAGTCAGGCTAGAGAGGAAGGATCCCAGATGCCTAGAGAGGAGGAGCCTCGAGATATTCAGGTGGTTTGGGAACAACTACTGCCACGGAAAACATCTCCGTTGGTCACAGTGGTTGAGCAAGAGGGTTTATCTAATGAGGATGATGAGGTAGAGACGGATGAGGAGGACCCCATTGAGCTGCCACAGTCGAATGAGGATGAGGAGGAAGAGCTTCCACTAAACTTGATCGTTGCCCGTATGTACGACGAAGTATATGACCGCAATGTGGAACTTCAGGATAGCGTTGAGGAGTTGGAAGAGATAGTAGTTGAACAACATACCCCAATGGCACAGAAGTACAACGAGATCTAGGATCTAGATGAACGTCTGAGTAATGTTGAAGGGAAGTTGATCCACACTGAAGGAGCGAATGAGCAAATGACAGAGGAGATCGCAGAACTGACGAACAAGCTGAAAGAAGAGTCTACTAAGAGGGCAAGAGCCGAAGACGCGTGCGAGGAAGATTCTAAACGAGCCAGGGTAGCAAAGAGAGATGTACAAGTGAAGATGATCAAGATGGAAGAGATGAATAGTGTTTTCAACATCGTGATCAATCGAGCTCAAGATCGGGTCATGTGTTATCCGATTCAGTTCGAGACACTGCCATCGTACATGTTAGATCGCCGAACAATGTTCCGTATTATGGAAGAGGAGCGTAGTAAGGCTATGCAGTATTTTAGTAAGTCGTCATAAATGTAATTACTATGTGATTAGTGAGTAAATAAGATGTAAATTCTGGGTATAATATAACCCATGGGATATGATGATGATGAAGTTATCCTGAAACTTTTGTAGTTTAGAAAAGTGATATAGATAGCAGGAATGCTATCATTATTATGTTTTAAAAGATTATAAATGAATAAAAGTTAGTATTTATTCAAGATATTATATGTTATGTGGTAATTTTGTGATGTGCAAATTAAGTACATAATACCTAAAAGATTGAATAATAATCTAATGAGTGTATTTTAACAGAAAATGCCTCCAAGACGTCAAATACGACAAAGAACCCCTGAGGGATCTACTAATAACAATAATGCTGAGGCTAACCCAGTTCAGTAGTTAGTGACGTTACTAACGGGTGCATTATAGAATCAACCGCAGAATCAAGCAACAACTTTTAAGGATTTCAAGGCAGTTGGACCACCAAAATTCCATGGATCCATGAATCCGGTTGAGGCACAGACCTGGATCATGGAGATAGAGAAAGTTTTTGATGTTGCTAGAGTAGGTGAGAATCAGAATACTACTTTTGCAACGTTTATGTTAAAAGAAGAGGCTAGTTATTGGTGGCAAGCCAATAAAACTCGAGGAGGTCAAGGGGTAATGACTTGGGATAGGTTTAAGGAGATATTTTTTGAGACCTATTTCTCGGAGAGTTCGAAGAATCAGATGGATGAGCAATTTTTAGAACTGAAGTAGGGATCAATGACGGTATTGGAGTATGCCACAAAATTTAACGAGCTGGTGAGGTTTGCGCCAGATCAAGTTAACACAGATGAGCGCAAGGCTAAAAGGTTTGAGCAGGGACTAAAAATTTGGTTGTACATTAGGGTCTCCATGTTTCAGCTAAAGACATTTACAGCAGTATTGGAGAAGGCAATTCTCGCTGAGGGTGGAGGCGAGGCTGTAATGAAGTTTAATCAAGAATAAAGAAAGAAGAAGAACGAAGGCGAAGTTAAGAACGGTGGTGGTAGTGGTGGAAATGGTAACAATAACTTGAAGAGGAAGTGGAATGCAAATGTGGGAGCTGGAAACTAGCAGGGTAACCAGCAGAAGAAGAAGTTTGAAGCATGTGCTACATGCGGGAGGTTTCACACGGGTATGTGCTTAAGGGGGAAACATGTATGTTTTAACTATGGCCAGGAGGGTCACATTGCCCCAAATTGCAATCAACCTAAGAAGAATGTTTGCTACACCTGCGGGTCAAAGGATCATTTTGCTCACGAGTGCCATAAAAAGAAAGCTAGAGAGACAACGGGAAGTAAAGGAGGGAGCAGTGGAGGTACATTGACCATTATCGGACCAACGCCATTAAACAAGCCCATAGCCAGAACCTTCAACATGGCGGTGTAGGACGCGGTGTAATCAAAAGATGTCGTGTCAAGTATTATCACAATCAATGATATAAATGCATATGTATTATTTGATTCGGGTGCTACTTGCTCGTTCATATTTGATAAATTTGCTAAGAGGTTAGAATTACCTAGTGAAGGATTGAATTTCCCTTTACACATATAAATTGCCAATGGGGGGGTAATTCCTATTAAATTCGTATACAAGAACTGTAGGGTGAGTATTAAGGGAAATATTATGACAGTAGATTTAATCCCGATAAAACTCGGAGAGTTTGATGTTATATTGGGAATGGATTGGCTATTCAATTATGGAGCGATAATTGATTACCAAAAGAAATGTGTATACCTTATGACTCCGTCAAAGGTAGTTTTCTATGGTAGCAAATCGCCTAGACAAGCGAGATATTTGACGATTATTCAAGCCAAGAAGTTGTTGAGTCAAGGCTGTGTAGGGTACCTAGCTTACATAGTCGATACTCAAAAGAAGAAGGGTGTGAAACTGGAAGAGATACAAGTGGTTAGGGATTTTGTGGATGTGTTCCCAAAGGATTTGCCAGAACTTCCGCCTAACAGAGAGATCGAGTTCGTGATCAACTTAGCGCCAGGAACTGATACAATATCGAAGGCCCCGTACAGAATGGCTCCAGTAGAAATAAAAGAATTAATGGTACAACTGCAAGAGCTGTTAGATAAGAAGTATATTCAGCCGAGCGTATCACCGTGGGGAGCGCCGGTGTTATTCGTGAAGAAGAGTGATGGGTCAATACGTATTTGCATTGATTATAGAGAATTAAACAAAGTCACTACTAAGAATAAATATCTGTTGCCAAGAATAGATGACTTGTTTGATCAATTGAAGGGTGCTAGATACTTCTCGGAAATAGATTTGAGAAGTGGATATCATCAATTGAAAGTAAGGAAGGAGGATGTACCGAAGACGACATTCAAAACTCGGTATGGACATTACAAGTTTCTGGTAATGTCTTTTGGTTTGACCAACGCCCCTGCTGCATTCATGGATTTGATGGACAGGGTGTTTAAACCATTTTTAGACCAGTTTGTGGTGGTATTTATCGATGATATTTTGGTGCACTCCAAATATCAAGAAGAACACGTGGAACATCTACGTTTGACGCTAGAGACACTAAGGAAAGAAAAATTATACGCGAAATTCTCTAAATGTGAATTTTGGATGGAACGTATACAATTTATCAGTTATGTAATTGACAAAGATGGGATTTCAGTGGATCCATCAAAAGTTGAAGCAGTGCTAAATTGGGAACAACCAAGAACTCCATCAGAAGTAAGATGTTTCTTGGGATTAGCAGGTTATTATAGACGGTTTATTCAAGATTTTTCCAAGATTGCCACTCCGTTGACAAATTTAATGAGAAAAGCTGTAAAATTTGTTTGGACGGAAAAGTGCTAGGAGAGTTTTAAGGAATTAAAGAAGAGGCTCAGTGTGGCACCTGTGTTGTCATTACCTGATTGCACTGGAAACATTGTGGTGTATAGTGATGTCTCACATAAAGGATTAGGTTGTGTTCTTATGCAGAACGGTAAAGTTATTACGTATGCATCAAGGCAACTGAAGGATTACGAGAAGGGTATCCGACTCATGATTTGGAGTTGGCTGCGGTGGTATTTGCTCTGAAGATATGGAGACACTATCTCTATGGAGAGAAATGTGAGATATACACAAACCATAAGAGTCTGAAGTATATTGTCACATAGAAGGACCTGAACATGCGTCAAAGGAGATGGATGGAATTAATAAAAGATTATGATTGTGAGATCTTTTATCATCCGGGAAAAGAAAATATGGTTGTAAATGCCTTGAGTAGGAAGGGTCGTGAGAAGTTGATGTTGTTAACCAACAAAGAGGAACTTATTTCAGCAATGGCAAGATTAGAGTTGGGAATAAAATTTCCAAAAGAATCCGATGAACGACTATTCCAGATAAAAGCTAGTCCAACTTTGGTGGACAAGGTAAAGAATGCTCAACTACAAGATGAAGAATACAGAAAAATAAAGGAGAGAATGGTCGAGGGTAGTGAGGTGAAGTACAAGGTTGATACCAAAGGAGTGCTAAAATTCGAGGGACGAATTTGGGTTCCAGCAGTATTGGATATTAAAGAAGAAATCTTGACAGAGGCTCATATCACAAGATATTCTATTCATTCGGGAAGTATAAAAATGTATCAAGATTTGCATTAACATTTTTGGTGGCCAAATATGAAAAGAGACGTTGCAGTGTGTGTTGTAAAATGCTTGACATGTCAGAGAGTAAAGGCAGAACATCAGAGACCAAGCGGATTACTTCAACCGTTGGAAATACCGGAATGGAAGTGGGAGCATATCACAATGGATTTTGTAGTAGGTCTTCCAATGACTTAGAAAGGATACGATGCGATTTGGGTAATAGTGGATAGATTAACGAAATTCGCACACTTTTTGCCAATAAAGATTAGATTTAATCTCGATCAACTGGCAAAACTGTACGTCAAGGAGATCGTCTCAAGACATGGAGTTCCAGTGTCAATTTATTAGACAAAGTTCCATGATTCACATCAAACTTGAGGAAGAGACTACAAGAATGCATGGGAACATAACTGAAGATGAGTACTACATACCATCCGCAAACCGATGGTCAAAGCGAACGAACAATCCAGACGTTAGAAGATATGCTTAGAGCATGCATCATGGATTTTAAAGGAAACTGGGATGATCATCTACCATTGGTGGAATTTGCATACAATAACAGTTACCACGCAAGCATTGGCATGCCGCCATACGAGGCATTATACGACAGGAAATGCAGAACTTCACTATGTTGGGATGAAGTTGGTGAACGTCAACTGTTAGGACCATAACTGGTACAACAGACCGCTGAAGTTATCAAACTTTTCAGAGCAAGACTGGTAGCTGCTTAAGATAGACAGAAGAAATACGCTGATCAACACAGATAAGATCTTAAATTTGACGTAGGAAATTTCGTTTTCCTGAAAGTTTCTCCTTGGAAGGGGAAAATTCATTTTGGCAAGAAAGAAAAGCTAAGCCCAAGGTTTATTGGACCTTTCGAGATACTGCGAAGAGTGGGAGAAGTGGCTTACGAGGTAGCTTTACCTCCAGAATTAGAACATGTTCACAACATTTTTCATGTGTCGGTGTTGCGACCGTATAAATCCGATTACAAACATGTGATCGAATATGAACCGTTGCAGTTCAGTAAAGATTTGTCTTATGAAGAGGTTCCTATCCAGATAGTCGACAGGAAAGAACAAGTGCTCAAGAATAAGGTGATACCTTCTATGAAAGTGATATGGAGAAACCACACTGTCGAAGAGGCTACGTGGGAACTCGAAGATGAAATAATGAAGAACTACTCTGAGTTATTTGTTTAATTTGTGTATTCGATTCTGAGGACAGAATCTTTGTAAGGAGGGAATAATGTGACGAATGAGTTGTCTGAGTTGTGATTCTGGGGACAAAATCCTTATAAGGAGGGAAGGATGTAACAATCAAAGATTTTATTTGTAATTTAAAATATTTATTAAATTAAATAAATAATATATTGATGTAGCTAATTGTTTGTGGATATTGGTGAATTAAATTTACTAGATAATACTCTAATTTTAATTTAATATAATAGTTAGAAAGTTGTAAAAGATTATATGAATAGTTATATTATTATTTTAATTTAATAATAAAAGTGATATGTTAATTTATTAAATAAAATTATAATAAGATTATAATTTTGTGATATGTGGATTAAGTGAAAATTTTATTTAGTATGTTGTAATTAGTTTATTTAGCTAATGTTGGATATGGAGAATCCAAAGAAATAATATGGCATTATAAGTTATAGTATAAATAATTTATTAAAATAAATTAAAGGAGTTTTAAATGAATTTTAACCAAATAAGGCTTAAAGGCATTAAGTCTTTATTTAAAAAAAAAGGTATTTTTGCCAAATAAAGTCTTATGACTTTTGAATTTTAAATTTGAATTATAATAAATATAATAAATAAAATAAACAAAATAAATAAAATAAATGAAAATAATAAATAAATATATTTTATAACTGATGTTTTTGTAACTGTTATATTAAGTATATGTATTATGGTTAGGCTATCAATTTTTTTTTTACGCATAAGTGTTGGTTGCTAAGCCTAAGAAGAAATAAAGAAAAAAATAATTACAGAGAATTTGAGAGAGAGAGATTAGCGAGAGTTTGAGAGAAAATGTCTAAGTATTCCAAAGAAATTCTCGGTGTTTAGCAAGGATTATTCGAGCAATTGAAGGTTTATATATATATATATATATATATATATATATATATATATATATATATATATATATATATATATATATATATGTTTTACGGCATAATTCCTAAGTTTTGTGAATTCAATTTTTTTTTGAATTGTTGTTATACAATTGATTTCTTGTGATTGTATGTGTTTGTGATGATTAGAACTAGTGTTTAGACAAGAATTGTTATGCTAATTACGTTTAAAAGAAAGAAAAATTGTTTTCAATGTATGTTTATACATATGGCTTGTGAAAGTACCAAATTTGGTGGTTAATTTGTATATTAATCTGTAAATTGAGTCTTGAATATGTTAATTCGGTAAGAAATGAAGAGAACGTAGTTTGAATGAATTGATTTGGTGTAGAATTGTGATCACAGTGTGAATTTCTATTAAGGATGTCAAAAATGGAGTTTTTGTACAAAAAACATGAAATTTAAGGATTTAAATTAGTTGAATTTGTTGTTTAATTATTCTAAGTTAGTATATATGTGAGGAATCATGTATATATGAGTTATTTGGGTGTGATTAATTTACTATTTTGTAGATGAAATTCGTGTATATTGGGCTAAAACAGAGTTCTGTTAAAAGTTGCGTAGTTTTTGTCTGTGCACCAGTGCAGCTGCGGTGGTGTCAAGGCCAGAAATGGCGCAGCTGCGCCGGTCCCTAGCTTAAGTATGGCACAGCTGCGCCATACCTTGATCAGAGACAGTGAGGTCTATTACTTCTGCAGACCTTGAAACCAATTGTAACTTAGTATAATGATGTGTTAATGTGACAAACATGTATGGAAAAGGTTAAAAACAGATTTGTATCATGTAGTTGGTAATTCTGAAGTATAAAATTTGTAAGTTATGAAAATGACATGTTGTGATTTATTGAACACGTGAATTAGTAAATACGTGTTTTAAATCTAATATTGAGATTTTTGAAGTGTATGTGGCGTGAATGGAAACTTATACTAAAGTAACAAGTTTAACTATGAATGAGTTTTAATTTGAAAGTGGATGTTAGTATATCTAATAGATATTGTGATTCTAATAAAATGTGTAGGTGAACGTGAGTTGTAATTTATAGCTTACGCACGAGGTAAGTTTCTTACTCTAAAACTTTATTTGAGCAAGTTTCTTACTCTCAAACTTTATTTGAGCAAGTTTCTTACTCTCAAACTTTATTTAAGCAAGTTCCTTACTCTCAAACTTTGATTGAGGAAGTTCTTTATTCATAAACTTTATTTGAACAACCTATAATTCTAATTTTATTCGAGCAAGTTTTGAATTCTAATCATTGTTCATTTATTCTAACTTGTTTATAGTTAAGCAAGTTTCTTTAGCTTCATTCCTTTATAGTGAATGCAACTTCTTTAACTACCAGTCTCTAACATTGAGTTGTCACAATTCATTTACTTTACTCAATTTATTATCATGTTGAGCAAGCTTTGTTTTCAGCTTGTTATTAGTTAATGTATGTTCAGTAATTCAATTTCTAAGTTGATAAGATCATAGCCTTAGCTTATGATTGTTCAAGCAAGGTTTACTATTTTTTTCAATGCTTATGCTTTTTAGTTATTTCCAAGCATGAGTTTAATATATAGTTGGTTCATCTATGATTCTTAATCATTCCATATTATATTGTTATTGATCAACCGTAGTGTTATTAAACTTTGTTGATTCAACTAATCCTTTAGTTGATGATCGTTAAACTCTAAATTATCCATGAAATTTATCCAAACCATACTTTCTTTGGTGCGGACTTGTACTCTAAAACTGAGAGGAACAACCCTATTATAGGGGTACGCGATGCGTTTAGATGTTTGTGCACAATAAATGGTACGAAGGGCTGATCCCCCTAAGTACGTGAAGTCCCTACAGTATAACTGTTTAGGTTAAAGTTGAAATATTACTTGTAACCTTGGACATAGTTTGTGGTCCTATGACCCTCAGATATATTTCATATTTTGATTCCAGTTTTTGGTTATCATTGATAGAGTATTATTCAGTTCTGATGAGCTTATTCATTTGTAGTTATTATTCTCTTGTTGTTCATTGCTATATCTAGTGAACATTTGTTTTGCTCACTCTTGCATAAATATAATTATTGCAGCTAAGGTTGAGAATGTCGATTAACCTACCACAAACAAAGGGAAAGGAAAAATGTACAAGTGATGAAGACTTGTAATTTATTGGCTTTTATATTGATAGACTTTATTTAAATGATGTAATGTAACTATTTTTATTTTCGCACTTGATTTATGTTAAAGGTTAGATAACCTGGGAGACTTTTCGATTTAATGATGTAACCCTTTTAACAGGAGGATTTATGGTTTAAATTCTATTATATTTGGGTAGTTAGTATGAATGTATGGAAAGTGAACACCAAGTCTTGTGGGAATGAAGTACCCAGATTTAGGGGTGTCACACTATTTATAGACCAAAAGTGTCGCGGGTCAACTCGTGGCAGCATCGGGTTTACTTGTGGCTGCCCGGGCTGCCCCGGGCTTTGTGGGTCCCATGGTCTCGAAGTACGTGTACTCGGACGACTAGCTGTCCGCTCGAACCTTCATAACTTTCAATCCGGGAGTCTAATTGAAGCGTGTTATACAATTTCGGAAAGCTATTTTTGAGAGCTATGCAATGACATAGGGCTTGCCATTTTCCAAATCAAGAAAGATGGGTCTATGACTGAAATGGCATTTTCGGGTCTCTGTAGGAAGTTTGTTGAGCTATTTTGCATAGTTTGCAATTGGAAGTTAAGATATGGTTCTTGTGGGACTTCTTTTGAAGCAATTTGAGTTATGGTTGAGTCTGGAAAATGACCATTTTACCCCTCACAGGGTTATCTCTGGCTTTGGCGTAGTTGTAGCAGTCTTTTCCCAAGGTTATCCCTGAGATTGGGCTATTGTTGACTCTGATTGTCCTCAGGGTTATCTCTAAGGTTGGCTTGATCTCCCGAGGTTGAACTTGATCTCCTAGGGTTATCTTCAGGGCTGGAACTGAATTTTCTAGGGTTATCTCTGGAACTTGAACTGAATCTCTCGGGGTTATCTCCAAGATTAGAAACCGGATCTTCTGGGGTTATCTTCGGGGTTGGAACTGGATCTCCTGGGGTTATCTCTGGGGTTGGAAACTGGATCTCCCGGGGTTATCTTTGGGGTTAGAAATTGATCTCCCGGGGTTATCTCCGGGGTTAGAAACTGGATCTCACGGGGTTATCTCCATGGTTGAAACCTGACTCCCGGGGTTAACAACTGGATCTCCAGGGGTTATCTCCGGGGTTAGAACTGATGTTGTGGTCGTTCAGGGTTATCTCTAGAGTGTGAAAAAGATGTTTTTGTCCTCCTTTTTAGTTAGTAACAGGAAAACGTATGTCTACAAATGCCCCTCTTTATCATGTTCATGCAATGCAATGGAATGAACATGATAAAGACTACTAGACACCTGAAATATGACAAGGTATATTTAATGATGCAAATCGTAATGTAATGAATGTTAAATGCTTTCACAAATCGCAGTTCACAAATCGTACATCGCCTTTCGCACTTCGTATTTCGCCAATCACACTTCGTATTTCGCACATTGTAAATCACAAACCGTAAATCGCACTTTGGACATCACAAATTGCTTTACCATTACCGGTTATTGCTGATGCCTATGTTGGTGTTGACTCCAACAGTTTGGTTTTTTGGTGGTGTTGTCGATGCTTGTTTGATGAAGATAAATTGACATGTTTTCTACATTTCTGCTGGGGATGACGTTTTGAAATCATCAGACCTTCCTAATATATACGCTGGTAGTTTACAACGGTGCCTACCACTACAAGAAATCACACAAAAAATGATGCTAAAATTTGTCACTAAAACATTTCGTGACGATTGTTAATCGTCACAGAGACCGTCACCGTATGAGCGTGGTATTAGGTTTATTTGAAACATTCGGTGACGATTGTTTCATAAATTTTTTTGCCTCCAAATCAAATTGTAACGATATTACGTACTTTGTCGCTAAATATAACAATTTATGACGAACCATTTTTGTCACTTATCCACGCAGCTAATTATTGACGCACTATTATCTCGTCATATAAAATTGGTATTTATGACAATACAAATTGTCATAAATTATTATTTTTTCGTCTTTAAAAAATTCCCTCCAAAATTCTTCAGAAATTTTTTCCCTCCAAATAAACTTGTAACGATATTACGTACTTTGTCACTAAATATAAGAATTTATGTCGAACTATTTTTGTCACTTATCCACTCATCTAATTAGTGATAAACTATTTTCTCATCATATAAAATTTGAATTTATTACAATACAAATTGTCATAAATTATTATTTTTTTCGTCTTAAAAATATTTCCTTTCAAAAATAATTTTGCCCCCAAATAAAATTGTGATGAATTTGTGTTTGGCGTCACTAAATATGAACATTAGTAACGAAAGCACATTGTCACTAAATTTTAGAAATAATTAATGACAAACTATTATGTTGTCGTCGAAAGAAATATTTGGTGACAATAAATAATGTCATCAATTATTACAAAATGTCACTAAAAGGTTTCCCTCCAAAATTTTGGTGTGAAATTCTACCTCCAAAATAACTTGTGACGAAATTTTGTTAATCATCATCAAATGTGTAAATTAGTGACGATATAAATGATTAATAGTAACAAAATTAAAGGTCATCACAAAAGCAAAAGTTTTAGTGACGATTATGAATTTCGTAATTATCAATTAACAAATTGTGACAAAAATTTTGTGCGTGGCAAAAAATTCGTCATAAAATGTGTGATTTCTTGTAGTGTACCCTGTTGGTAGTTTGACAACGGTACCTACCCTACTAGTAGTTGACTATGTTGACATCACCAAACTGTTTCGATTCCCACTCGAATGGTGGTATACAACGCTTTCATCACTGAACTGTCTTGATGTTACGCTGAATTGATGCCAATGGTTTAGAATACCGGATCTTCCGATACCTTCGCTGAAGTAGTATTCAATGGCTTACTTCACAAGACTACGCCTGATGTTATGCTAGATTGATGACAATGGCTTATGATACCAAATGATGGTTGCGACTAAATTTTTCTCTAATCTAGGCATTTAATGTGCACACATATTTAAATATACTGGAAATACATGCTAAACCTTGATGGAGATGTATGCTGATGTAGCGCATTTACACATGTGCAGATCATGCATGATGTGATGATCTAGATTTATCCTTAGGAGTCTATTGTCCTAGGTTGATGTACATTTTTAATTAAATTGGAGTAAAAAATTACCTCACCCTTTCTGAGGCAATTTGCAGTTTCTTTTCATTGTTGGGTGCTTATGCCCCATTTCCTTATGTTTTTTATTTACAACCTAGCTGGACTGAGGACCTGAGTGCCACTGACATCCCTTGAGGGTGCGACTCTTTCTTTCACTACCCAACTTTGAACTTCAGTGTAGAGGCCTCGGCTTGTGAGGACTTGGCATAGGTTAACATATTTGATGATGAGGATTTCATTTGCTAGACCTTTTGTCGTTGGGCTTCTGCTTTTGAGTTAAGAAATTTCATGAGAATTTTCCCCTTCTTTTGTAGGGGCAAGCTTATGTCACCGTGATTTCTTTCAGGAGTTCTCCCCATTTTTTAACGAGAGGCTTGATCCCGCCTTAAACTCCTTCCCTTTCCTAGAATCGAAAAATGCCCCAGTCCTTTTGCATGTTGTTGTCGGGGATTCATATAAGAAATTCTCTTTGTTGACCAAATCAGAAGTGAGCAATATCCTGCACATTAAAAGAACAAAATGCACCAAAAGCTTGACGGCTCGGCCGTTAGGATTAGTACACTCTGGTGAATAAGTTATGAAATCGTAAGGAAATTTTGAAACATCCAAGGTCATTATACATGGGTAGGATTAAATTTAAAAGACTTATCTCCCTATATCAGAGATACTTCATCTTTGCTTTAGACATTATTCTTCGTAGAATTGACTTCATATGACACACGCACTATAAGTGACGCAACTCTTAGCAGGGGCTTCACTTTTATGCCTTTGCAAATTTTTCTTTTCTTTCGCCTAATCTTGTCTCGTTTTCTTAGGCTATTCAGAATTATCCATGTAACGACTTTTGGACCAATGACTCCCAAACCAGAATAGTACATATTATGACGCCCCCAAAATAGGTATACATCACCCATCTTGGATAGTCAAAAACATGGTACAGAATACAAATACAAACTTAATTATACAACAAGAGCTGATAGTTTTTACACGAATAATGTCTCGTAGACAATATCCAAACTCAAATTCAATCCTTATTACATTTATTATCACACTAAATAGTGAGGATTACTAAAACAGCCATCTCGGACCATCACTCCGTTCCCCGACTAGTCCCGGCTATGTTCTCATTTCCTGAAGAGAATAATGAAAGCAAAAGGGTGAGCTCAACTAGCCCAGCAAGAAATATTATGACTAAATTAATGCAGATTAAGTTATCGCTAGCCTTCAACAATGTTAAACTAATAGAATATAATAGACAATAAGTTTAACTACAGCGAAACAAGCAATCTATTAGAAGAGTTAAGTAGAGTATGATATCTACTATCTTTTATGATTTAAAAATATTTTCATCAACTTTATCACTGAGACTCAGCTTAATAAATAAATCACATCATCGAATCATCCCTGCACTACGGGCCAAGGATATTCATGTAATCATCAATGGTCATGATTATACCGAATAATTTCTCATCATAATCATACCAACCACTATCCCTCAATGCACTACAAGCAAATGAGGACTTTTACCACATCATTTGTAACATTACGGGTCATGATTATACCGAATGATCTGATGCGTAGGATTTATACCCGCGAATCGGATACTTTATGACTTAAATAATTGCCTATTTTCATTGATTTTATATGGTTTTATATGATTATAGTATTATTGTGCTTAATCGATGAATTATAGAGCTTTGCAGGTGTTTTCTAGCATTTAAGGGTAAAACGGGCATATTTCGCATAGCCGCGCCGCGGCGCCAAAGGGCAGCTTAAAGCTCACGCCGCAGCGCCACCTCCCTGACCCAGCCTGACAGCACCATGGTGCCACAGCGCCACTGCCTCTATGTAGACTCGCACAGCAGCGCGAGCTCCGGGTTTTCCATGCACACGTGGCACTGCAGCGCCACCCTTAAGTCTATTGGCCTCGCCGTAGCGTGACCTTCGGTGCCCAGGCAAACTTGACTTGATTTTAACCTAGCAAAGGAGGGAAGGTGTATAAAGCACAGAGAGGCCTCTGCATCTCATAACATATCTCATAACACAAACTTTAGAATATAATAGCTTAGCTTAAATTAGTTTTTCTCTGTAATTTCTCTTCCTTTCTCATGTTTGTAAATATAGATTAGGTAGATTAGGGTGAAGTCTGGTATATCCTTGGAGCGACACGAGCAGTGAGCGACACAGATTAGAAAGCTTGATTTGAGTGGAATGCGTTGAGATGGAAGGGCTTTGATAGAGTTTCCTCTTATCCATTCGTTTTCTATTATTTTGTAATCTATAAATGTTGTCTTTACTGCTACTTGTATTTGGTTTAATAATCATGAACTGAATATTTGCTCTAAGGTTATAATGGAACCCTTTGTTATTTAAAGGGATTGTCTTATCTCTTTGGTTGGCCGATAAGTGGGTTTTATACTTACTTATTGGATATCAATCCACTAGAACTATGCCCATCTCTAGTACATTTTAGTGTGTTTTTAGTTAAATTTTGTGTTATTTTGCATTGCATGTACTGAGAACTCCTTTGGTGTGAAAGTGCAAGAAAAAGCATAGTTCAGTGTTGGTTGGTGGCAAGGAAGCTAATGGAGGTATAAAACGAGGGTGGAGTGGAGAAAAGGAACTAAGCAGTGGTGGACAAAAGAGCAAAAGTGGCATGTTAAATAAACAAGGGTAGCATGGCAAGGAAGTAGCAGCAGCAGACTCAAGACTGCGGATTTTAGGAGCCGCGCGGCGGCGTGGCTACACAGGCTTAAAGATGTGCGCCCGCGCCATCACCCAGACAGAACTCATATTGCATACGCGCGTCCGCGTCGTATTTACAAAGGAATCTCACGCGGCCAAGTGCGACATTGACCGAAGATGCTGACTTTATTTTAAAATTTGAAATTTAAAGCGTAACTGAGAGAAAGGTTTAATTAGGGGCTTATATATTAGACGTATTTTCAATATGTAAACATATTCCACCTCTTAGGAGATTCCACCCTTGGGGGGATCAATCGACATTACATATGCTCTTTTCTTTTCTTTAATTTTATTATTCGATTAGATTAGATTAGAACCCTAGAATAGCTAAGATTTGGGGATTGAAGCAATTGAAGATCCTTTAAAGTTCAGAAGTGAAACAAGAGAAGAAACACAAATTTTCTATTCTTAATTCCTAACTCTCTTTACTTCTATTTGTATCTTTCAATGTATATTCAATTGTGGATCATGGATTCTAATTCAACCATGAGTTAAATTCTATTTTGGGATTGTAATGGAATCTATTGCTTAGTTTAATATGCTATACTTCATTGTTAACCTTATTGAATTCTATGAGATTGTCTATTAAGATTCATGCTAATTTGCTTAGTTGATTGGCCATCAATTACTGTGATAACCCATCTGAACTTGAATAACGGAGAATGGGTTTAGATTTGATCTTGATAGCTTGTGTTTGTATGTTCTACATGGTGATGGAATATATGATTTGTGCTTATGATAGATATATACTGAGGCATCGCTCGTAGTTATTTAAGAACTTAGGCTTAAACCCTAATTATTTGTAAATCACATAGACATATAGTGGTTTAGGTAATGTGGGTGTTCACATGTATTCTATCAATTATTGTTATATGTGATATGAGTATGGTACATTGAGATATGGCTGTATTTTACTTTCGTGTTCTCGACTAGCAATCCAGTGCAAGAAATTTGGCTTAACATGAAGTGTGTGGACTTGAATGAATCAATAAATGAAATTATGATCTCAGGTCTTCATTATCTAATCTTACTCTAGAAATAGTTAGGTTTATTTAATTTCATAGTTTAAATATAAAATATTAAATCCTTCGTTTAAATAAGACTGAAATGGTTATGGGCTAGTGCTTAGTGAACTTTATTAGTTAATTCCTCGTGGGAACGATACTTTACTTACTCTTTATTACTTGTTGACCGTGTATACTTGCACACATATATTGATCGGTAAAATAACCAACAAGTTTTTGGCGCCGTTGTTAGGGAATTATCTTAATAAATTTTTGCCAACATTAATTTCAATTAAATTGGTCTTAATTTAAATATTTTTATTTTGTTTTAATTATCTTCCTATATTTTTCTCTTTTCAGGTACCATGGATGACTTTGCTTATCAATGGCCTTATGCAAACATGACTCAACCAAGGGACATAAGCACACTGAGGGACTCAATATATTTTCTACATTGCCAACACAAATTGCAACACTTTTAAAGAGGTTGGATGTTCTTGCAGCCCAACGCACTCGAGAGATAGCAGTTACATGTGAATATTGTGCTGGCGAGCATCCGAGTTATCAGTGCAACATCAGTGTTGGACAAGTACAGATTGGGGGTGATTACCTTAACAACTATGTTTATCCTAGTTATCATCAAGGTTGGGGGTATCACCCAGATTATGAATGGAATTGTAACTATCAAGACCAAGACTGCGTTCCAAGTCTAACATATCCATCAGATTTCTCATATCCACCTCCAATGCAACAAGAAGAAAATTCAAGGCTGAAGGAATTCACATCAAAAAGCATAGCAGACCATGAAGAGATGATGATGAGTCAGGAGTTATCAAGCCAAAATCTTAACAGACAGATGGAACAACTGATTAACTCCTCAATGAATGGTTCACAATACATAGATTTCAAAACTGAACAAGATAATTCAAGATTGGAGGATTTATGGTTCAAATTTGTAGCATCAACTGAGGAGAATATGATTGAGCAAGAAAGGTCAATTCAAAATCTTCAGAATCAGATGGATCAAATGTTCGAAGCCTTGAACAATCGCCCTCCAAACAATTGGTTCTATGACATGGACGATGAAACTGATGGAGAGCCAGAAGTATACATGCTACTGAATGAACTTAAAGGAGTGAACATTGAGGAGACAACTGAGGCTATGGAAAATGAAGAACATAAGCTGACTTGTATATTACCCCAAGTGCCTTCTCAGTTAGAGTTGAAAAGTTTGGTGAATTTTGCACACCCATGTCCCCTTGGTAGTCACATCCAAACCAAGAATTTCTATGATTATGAGGTCTCTTACAAACCATGGTGGGCTGAGGAAGAGATAATAGAAGAAGAAAATCCCGTTGTATCTTTCATGCCTCAATGCAAAAATCTATTCATAAATATAACGGACGAAGCACCTAGCTATGCAATAGAACTGGGGGCATCATGTACAGAAAATATGCTAGGTTGTTTCAATTCACAGACTCGCAAGATGGGGAACCTACCAAAGCATATAGCGATTCTAATGAATGGAGGGTTCCTAGCTTTTCGTAAAGGAATTGGATAGTGATCAAAAATAGAGTCCAGCTAATGGACTATAAACCGAGCGCTAGATGGGAGGCATCCCATCAAATCTTTCTCCCTCCTTGTTTAATTCTTATTTATATTTCCAATTACTTATTCTCTTATGTTTAATTCTTCATGCTTTCCATATTTAGTAGATGTTTGATAGTTGTAAGTCTTAATAATAGTTTGATTATTTCTCCTCTCAGGTTCAATCCAATTGCTATAAGCATTCAGGATCAACAGAAGTCAAAAATTGAAGTTGCCAAGGTACAGAGTTGCGCGGCCGCTCCCAACTACAAGCCAAACACAGCGCGGCCGCGCCATGTCTCAGTCAGAGAAAAAAAAACACTGCTAAATTTTTAGAATTTCTGACTCAAGCATGCGGACAGTTAGAAGCCCATACTCAGTTTTCAACTATAGAATATCTCAAACTTATCCATCGCCTGATATACCATCGGATCATGAGGAAGCAAACGGAGATGACATCTCCACTTAGGGGAGTATTCTTTCACTTTTAATTACAATGAGGGCATTGTTCGTTTTAAGTTTGGGGGTATTGAGTTTAATCAGTAGTTTAGAGCATCATGTTACATATAGTTAATTGCATGTTTGTGAGGGCCTCGAATCCAGATCCTAAATCACCTCGAATCCGGTTCGATCATTCTATACAACTATTACTATATTTGCGGAAGATATAAACATAAATTATTTATACAATATATATACTCACTATTCCCCAAGGTCGAGTAACCTTAACTTAATACACATTTTATAACTTAACTAACACATTAAAATACAACACTATACAATTTAGCTGCACACATATCCTAACGCTGGAACTGTCTTTAACCTTTTCCTTGTATCCGACGCATTCGCCTTAATCTGCAATGTTTTATCATGATATAGCAAGGGTGGGCATAAGGATTGTCCAGCAAGTTTAAATTCAACAATATAACGATATATCATGATTGAAGAGTTTGAATAATAAGCTGGCTATAATTCAACAATATAATTGTGAACTAGCAGGAACAAGTTTATGACTGAACAAATATTATAGATGAACAAATATATCTGAAACCAACTGGTAATGAAGGTGATCAGCCTTTCATACCTGACTTATACATGCAATATGTACAGAGTACAAATTATGCATGGCAATCAGCAATGATTAACCATAAGCATATCCGAATGAAACACTCTTAATAGAGTTAAGTAAAAACAAACTTGCCTGAACCGTTGATTATCGCTACGCAATTTATATCGCTTTTTCCGAAGACCTAATATTAGTAATATAGATCTCCAATATTAGAATAATGTCATCACAATATAATACTATAATATATATATTTACACAGAATAACATAAACACATAACACATAACCCTATCAGTCTATAACACACATAAGACTCGGTATCAAGTCAAACTATTGAAGTCTGAGTTGAACCTAATACAAAACTATCATCCCGACGGTCTAGTCGGACTTTTATCGAGTCTAAATTCAATTAAACTCTGACTTAACAGTTAATAATTAACTCGGATAATTTTAATATTAGACAAAATATTTTTCTAAGTCTCATAATAATTTTCACATAATTATTATCATTTATCATGATTTTTCAATCATTAATACGTATTTAAATGAATTAAATACCACATAATTTTTTTGTCATTAATATTTATTTATTATCAAATATTAACGAAATACATGTCATAATATTATAATATATTTATAATATCATAAAGTATTTTTAATACCTTAAAATTATTTAAATATGATTTTTAAACACTTAAATGCATTACCCAATAATTGCTATTAATATGAAAATATAAATATTTTTATGATAAAATATCAAAAGTTATATTTTATAACTTAAAATATTTTTCTAACACTTAAATCATTTTTATATAATTTTTAAATCATTTATTCTATTTTTCCTTAATTTATTTAATACATTTATTAAATAAACTAATTATCATTAACATTAATTAATTAATAAAATTCATCCTAAAATATTAAAAGTCATCAAAAATAACTTAAAATATTTTATTATACCATAAAATTATTTTTCATGATTTTTCATGTATTAAAATTATTTTTAAATCATTTATTTAATATTATAATTAAATAAATTAAATACCATTTATATTCCAAAAATATTAAATATTTATGAAATATACTCTAAATAATTAAAAACTATTTTTCAGAATTTAAAATAATTTTTCTGAATTTATTTAGTATTTTTAATAATTAAAATCTATTTTTTTCTATTTTTAATTAATTTGCAGAAAATAATAATAATAAACTGTCGCTAAAGGACCCTAGAGCGACAGAACCGTCGCTATATGTGTTCTTGGCCTGTTCTTCATCAAGCCCAGAAATGCATGTCAGTGCTCGAGATTACCACTTTGACCAGAATTTGATCTATGATCCAAATGTTTTCTGGACTTACTGAAGTGTTACAATTGTAGAATAAGTGCAACACTACAACTATACACCAAGTTCCTGGCCATACTACCACATATCAAAGAGATCCAAGCCCTCAAACATTCTGACAACGCTGTTCTTCATTTCTGGGTTTTCCATAAAATGAAGAACAGACGATGGTGCTAGATCTAGATCCTTATAACTTGATTTCTGTATTTGTTTTGTGAAACCTAATGCTTGAATCTTGTAGAACACATGCCAGAGTATAGTTTTATAACATTGAAGCATCATAACAACAACAAATATGAGCGATCTAGACCGGTCAAAGTTCTAGTCAAAAAACATTTCTTGAAGATTCTGGGTTACCCAGAACTTCATACTGCCAGATGGTCAACGGTGGTTTGACCACGTATAATTTTGATTCTGTGCAAGATATGAGTGATCTAATGATTTGAGTATGTAGATTGCATGTCGGGCTACAATACGAAATCAACAACATAACTAAACCACTTAACAGGAGCAAGATTTAAGCCCTGCAAAAATGATGTCAGACAAGATCTGGGTTTCTGGGTTGCCCAGAAACCCATTTTTGTGACTGGTCAACGCAGTTTGACCGCTTATATCTATCGATCTACACATGCTCTAGACTTGATTCAAGTTTCAAATCAAAGTCCTTACAACATACTACCAATACAAACATCTAAGACACTAAAAACATTACCAGACAACGATCTACTAAGCCTGACATTTGCTTGTCAGACGAAAATTTCTAATTTTTCTAGATTTGAAAAATCTTTAGATTTTGAGCATCTAGATGATATAGATCTGAGTTTCGACAACCCAGATCATCAAATGACACTCTATTACACATATCTAACCCACAAATTACAACTTCTAACAACAAATCATGAGATCTCGAATTTTGAAGGTTTATACATCTTTGAAGCTTTGATCTTGATTTCTGACTTATGATGTTGATCTTGGAATGCTAAAGGTTGATCATGGTTTTGTTTCTCTCTCTCTCTCTAACTCTATATTTCGAAAATGAAGAGAGAGAATGGCTAGGGAGAAAATGAAAATAAAAGTGACCACTTCTCTCTCTTTAATCTATATAATTGGATACATAACATGTATGCAATGCAAGGTGTCCCTCTAGATCAGGTTGTAGCTGAGATTTAAGTTAAAAGGCTAGCATTAGTTGGTGAGCTACTACAATTTTGGTGAGATTTGCAAGCTAACTCTAAAAAAATACAAAAAGGGCACAAAAGTCATTTCCATTTAATTTTAATTCTAGAATGGTCATTTTGGACAATTGACCAAACCCTTAGGGTTTAGGGTTTGGGAAAATTTAGGGTTTAGGGTTTAACCCTTAATTTTGCAATTTAATTTCTAATATTTTCGAATTTCGGTTTTCAAAAATAGAAAATTAATATTTTTAAATTATAATTAGAATTTTCTAATTATATTCAAATTTCATAATCACAAATTAAATCTTGCTAATTAGGATTAATAATACCTAATTAAAATTGCTAATTACGCAATTAGGGTCAAAATAGTCATTAGGGTTTATAAACCACTAATTAGGGTTTCTAATAGAAAATTAATTTTTTCTTAAAATATAAATTAGATTTTTCGTAATTAGATTAAGGTTTTCTAATTACTTACAACTATAAAATTAGGATTAATATTTCCTAATTAACATTAAATCACTAAATTAACACTTAGTTTTTCCCGAATTATAAAATTAGGGGTTTTAACCAAAAAATTAGGGTTTTCAAAAATGTGAAATTAGGGTTTGCTAATAATTAAGCTTTTTCCTAATTAATAAATAACACTTATGCAATATAATAATCATTTAAATTCCCAGATTAGGGTTACATGCACCGAATTAGGGTTTCAGATTCCCATAACTGAAATTAGGGTTTCCAGAATCGGTTTCTAGGGTTTCTTGTTAATCACTAGGGTTTTCTAACCGAACGTTGACGTTCATAATATATACCTAGGGTTTAATACAGATATCGAATATCTGGTCAACCCTTGACCCTTAACTACATACTGTACACATATACACAGAACATAATCACGTTTTCCTTAATCCTGAATAATTTTCCTAAATCCTTCACAGAATTTTGAAATCCTCAAAATTCTATCTTAAAAATTTCAAACGCATACAATTATTTTCTGTCTAGGATCTAATTTTGAACCTTAATTCAATTAATAAAATTTTTTAAAAAAATCAAAATCCTCGGGTTGTCACATTCACCCCTTCTTCTAAAAATTTCGTCCCCGAAATTTACCTTACACCTTACACCTTACTCCATACACCATACACCATACACCATACATTCTCACATACTACCCAATACATTTCTCACAAGAATTAAAAATTTTCAAATTTTGCTGAGGGGTTTTACAGACTATTGTCTGTCATTTTCGAAAAGGTTATAGGAAATTCATCCACAAACCGTCATAACTTACGGACATAGTGGGTAATTAATCTAGTATGTCCTGTACTTATTAAGTACTGCTGGTCAACTCTGTTTCTCTTCACTGCCATAGGCACAAAATTCTACCTCAGTCTTATAGGATTCCGCACCAAAACAATTTGGTTCGGGAAAATTTCTTTCAATGAACACTTAAAGTTTTTATTGATAATATTTTTTTTACTATTTTTTTTTTTTTGAGAATGACTCCATGATGCCGTACTGTATTAACAGTCCGTTTGAGGATGCCGTCATTATATGACTTTGTCATACTACATCATTCCATAGTGGATTGACGATCTTTAGATCACATCCAACGCTAAGTAATTATGCATTGATAACTCCATCAAATTTATATCATCTCTGCACCAGTTTACCTGGTACATGAGTGATAATTAAAATAAAAATTTTTTTAAAAGCACGTAGTGCGTATTTAGCTTGATGTCAAAATTTTAAAATCTAGCATAGCTAGGAGTTTTGAAAAAAAAACTAAAAAACTTAATTTTTCACTAACAATCATTTGCTTAACAATCTATCTGTTCATATAGTCTTTAATACTCCATTACACACCACTATACCCAGTTCGTCAAACCACACTTATGAGTCCATAAATTACCACAATCATATGAGTTTAAGAACTTGTCCTAATCAGACCTTTGGCGTCCATTCACTGAGGGGTTCATAAACATTTCATATAACTATGAATCAAGTATGTCACATAAGTATGAGTTTTAAGAACTCGTACTTAACCTTATATCCTCTACCTATGACCTATCTATCTTTTATACACACGAGAAAGGAATCACCCTCTCAACATGCATATAGAAACTAGCGCGACACAAACATTTCAATGATTATCAGTATCAGAAACTAAGTGGTCGTCAAACCAAACTCGATCACTAATCAATATAGGAAGCTAAGCGCACAATTCCCCGCCCATACAAAGAATTGGTCAACCTAACCACTATATCGATCAGGAAGCTAAGTGATTCTAAAACTAAGTACAAATTCCCCACCCATACAAAGAATCATACAACTTAGCTGCTGACATGAGTCCTCAATTGAAATCCCCACCTAATCTTAACACCATTCTCAATACGAATTTTATTTAATCCGTATTCATAATCCATAACTCTCTCATGAGTTTTCATAGTACTGTTTCATAGTACAACTTACACACAACATCTTGTTGTAAACTGTTCAATCATTAGGTTGATTCTTCTCCCTGCTATCACCTTATCAGATCACGGGGTGATCTTATCGTATATATTACGATTTATTTCTATGTCTTGATCGTTTTATTTTACGATCTTCTCTCACTGTACTTTGAGTCTTTTAGACTCTATCTATTCACCACTTACTGTTCAACTTTATTATCAGAGTTAGGGAACTCTGTATCTTATAATTATCGAGATTCGTCTTTGAATCTTACCGACCAACTAACTCTATTTGAGTTAGTCCATATCCTAATCACTGCGGTTATTAGTCTCAGGTATTCCTACCTAAGCTTCATAACCAACAGCTTTGACACCAACTGTGAGGGCCCCGAATCTAGGTCCTAAATCACCTCGGATCCGGTTCGATCATTCTATACAACTATTACTATATTTGCGGAAGATATAAACATAAATTATTTATACAATACATATACGCACTATTCCCCAAGGTCGAGTAACCTTAACTTAATAAACATTTCATAACTTAACTAACACATTAAAATACAACACTATACAATTTAGCTGCACACATATCCTAATGCTGGAAGTGTATTTAACCTTTTCCTTGTATCCGACGCATTCGCCTTAATCTGCAATGTTTTATCATGATATAGCAAGGGTGAGCATAAGGATTGCCCAGCAAGTTTAAATTCAACAATATAACGATATATCATGATTGAAGAGTTTGAATAATAAGCTGGCTATAATTCAACAATATAATTATGAACTAGCAGGAACAAGTTTATGACTGAACAAATATTATACATGAACAAATATATCTGAAACCAACTGGTAATGAAGGTGATCAGCCTTTCATACCTGACTTATACATGCAATATGTACAGAGTACAAATTATACATGGCAATCAGCAATGATTAACCATAAGCATATCCAAATGAAACACTCTTAATAGAGTTAAGTAAAAATAAACTTGCCTGATCCGTTGATTACCGCTACGCAATTTATATCGCTTTATCCGAAGACCTAATATTAGTAATATAGATATCCAATATTAGAATAATATCATCACAATATAATACTATAATATATATATATATATATATATATATATATACAGAATAACCTAAACACATAACACATAACCCTATCAGTCTATAACACACATAAGACTCGGTATCAAGTCAAACTATTGAAGTCTGAGTTGAACCTGACACAAAACTATCATCCCAACAGTCTAGTCGGACTTTTATCGAGTCTAAATTTAATTAAACTCTGACTTAACAGTTAACAATTAACTCGGATAATTTTAATATTAGACAAAATATTTTTCTAAGCCTAATAATAATTTTCACATAATTATTATCATTTATCATGATTTTTTAATCATTAATATGTATTTAAATGAATTAAATACCACATAATTCTTTTGTCATTAATATTTATTTATTATCAAATATTAACAAAATACATGTCATAATATTATAATATATTTATAATATCACAAAGTATTTTTAATACCTTAAAGTCATTTAAATATTATTTTTAAACACTTAAATGCATTACCCGATAAATGTTATTAATATTAAAATATTAATATTTTTATGATAAAATATCAAAAGATATATTTTATAACTTAAAATATTTTTCTAACACTTAAATCATTTTTATATGATTTTTAAATCATTTTTATATGATTTTTAAATCATTTATTCTATTTTTCCTTAATTTATTTAATACATTTATTAAATAAACTAATTATCATTAACATTAATTAATTAATGAAATTCATCCTAAAATATTAAAAGTCATCAAAAATAACTTAAAATATTTTATTATACCATAAAATTATTTTTCATGATTTTTCATGTATTAAAATCATTTTTAAATCATTTATTTAATATTATAATTAAATAGATTAAATACCATTTATATTTCAAAAATATTAAATATTTATGAAATATACTCTAAATAATTAAAAACTATTTTTCAGAATTTAAAATAATTTTTCTGAATTTATTTAGTATTTTTAATAATTAAAATCTATTTTTTTCTATTTTTAATTAATTTCCGGAAAATAATAATAATAAAATGTCGCTAAAGGGCCCTATAGCGACAGAACCGTCGCTATAGGTGTTCTTGGCCTGTTCTTCATCAAGCCCAGAAATGCATGTCAGTGCTCGAGGTTACCACTTTGACCAGAATTTGATCTATGATCCAAATGTTTTCTGGACTTACTGAAGTGTTACAATTATAGAATAAGTGCAACACTACAACTATACACCAAGTTCCTAGCCATACTACCACATATCAATAAGATCCAAGCCCTCAAACATTCTGACAACGCTGTTCTTCATTTCTGGGTTTTCCAGAAAATGAAGAACAGACGATGGTGCTAGATCTAGATCCTTATAACTTGATTTCTGTATTTGTTTTGTGAAACCTAATGCTTGAATCTTGTAGAACACATGCCAGAGTACAGTTTTATAACATTGAAGCATCATAACAACAACAAATATGAGCGATCTAGACCGGTCAAAGTTCTAGTCAGAAAACATTTCTTGAAGATTCTGGGTTACCCAGAACTTCATACTACCAGATGGTCAACAGTGGTTTGACCACGTATAATTTTGATTCTGTGCAAGATATAAGTGATCTAATGATTTGAGTATGTAGATTGCATGTCGGGCTACAATATGAAATCAACAACATAACTAAAACACTTAACAGGAGCAAGATTTAAGCCCTGCAAAAATGATGTCAGACAAGATCTGGGTTTCTGGGTTGCCCAGAAACCCATTTTCGTGACTGGTCAACGCGGTTTGACCGCTTATATATATCGATCTACACATGCTCTGGACTTGATTCAAGTTTCAGATCAAAGTCCTTACAACATACTACCAATACAAACATCTAAGACACTAAAAACATTACCAGACACCGATCTATTAAGCCTGACATTTGCTTGTCAGACGAAAATTTCTAATTTTTCCAGATTTGAAAAATCTTTAGATTTGAGCATCTAGATGATATAGATCTGAGTTTTGACAACCCAGATCATCAAATGACACTCTATTACACATATCTAACCCACAAATTACAACTTCTAACAACAAATCATGATATTTCGAATTTTGAAGGTTTATACCTCTTTGAAGCTTTGATCTTGATTTCTGACTTCTGATGTTGATCTTGGAATGCTAAAGGCTGATCATGGTTTTGTTTGTCTCTCTCTCACTCTATATTTCGAAAATGAAGAGAGAGAATGGCTAGGGAGAAAATGAAAATAAAAGTGACCACTTCTCTCTCTTTAATCTATATAATTGGATACACAACATGTATGCAATGCAAAGTGTCCCTCTAGATCAGGTTGTAGCTGAGATTTAAGTTAAAAGGCTAGCATTAGTTGGTGAGCTACTACAATTTTGGTGAGATTTGCAAGCTAACTCTAAAAAAAATACAAAAATGGCACAAAAGTCATTTCCATTTAATTTTAATTCTAGAATGGTCATTTTGGACAATTGACCAAACCCTTAGGGTTTAGGGTTTGGGAAAATTTAGGGTTTAGGGTTTAACCCTTAATTTTGCAATTTAATTTCTAATATTTCTGAATTTCGGTTTTTAAAAAATAGAAAATTAATATTTCTAAATTATAATTAGAATTTTCTAATTATATTCAAATTTCATAATCACAAATTAAATCTTGCTAATTAGGATTAATAATACCTAATTAAAATTGCTAATTATGCAATTAGGGTCAAAATGGTCATTAGGGTTTATAAACCACTAATTAGGGTTTCTAATAGAAAATTAATTTTTTTCTTAAAATATAAATTAGATTTTTCGTAATTAGATTAAGGTTTTCTAATTACTTACAACTATAAAATTAGGATTAATATTTCCTAATTAACATTAAATCACTAAATTAACACTTAGTTTTTCCCGAATTATAAAATTAGGGTTTCTAACCTAGAAATTAGGGTTTTCAAAAATGTGAAATTAGGGTTTGCTAATAATTAAGTTTTTTCCTAATTAATATTATAATAAATAACACTTATGCAATATAGTAATCATTTAAATTCCTAGATTAGGGTTTCATGCACCGAATTAAGGTTTCAAATTTCCGGAACTGAAATTAGGGTTTCCAGAATCGGTTTCTAGGGTTTCTTGTTAATCACTAGGGTTTTCTAACCGAACGTTGACGTTCTTAATATATACCTAGGGTTTGATACAGATATCAAATATCTGGTCAACCCTTGACCCTTAACCACATACTGTACACATATACACAGAACATAATTACGTTTTTTCTTAATCCTGAATAATTTACCTAAATCCTTCACAGAATTTTGAAATCCTCAAAATTCTATCTTAAAAATATCAAACGCATACACTTATTTTCTGTCTAGGTTCTAATTTTGAACCTTAATTCAATTAATAAAAATTTTAAAAAAATTCAAAATCCTCGGGTTGTCACAATGTTAGTAGTTATTAGTTTAATTTTGTAGTAAATTTTCTTTCTCTTTCTTCTTTTTGTCTGCTTAATATCTGTTTAGTTGCATAACATTGCATAATCCTAGGTTTTTAGTTAGTTAAATTCTAATTTGGCCAATGATGACATAGAACATTGATAGATTTTTGAATTTGGTTGATAACTTAAGCTTAGTTATAATTTTATACATGATGTGATCTATGCTTGTTGTTTAGATGCTACCGGTTAGCACGTAAGTGTTCACGTTTGCTTGTTGGTTAAAGATCAACTTGTTTGCCTGCTGAGATGAAAACGCTATTTTTAAAGATAGAATTGTGTAGGAAGTGAGCATTGACTATGAAAACACTGAAATTCAAACTTTGGGAACGCATGGGTATGCTTGCTATAAAAAAAGAAAAGAAAAGAAAAAGAAAAAGAGAGAAATATGAAAAATTACCGTGGCTAGTCTTATTTCGGGGCCTTTGTTACTTGAGTAAGTACGCCCGAGGGGATTGTCTTTACACCTAGCGCCCTAAGGTCTTTTATGGTCTGGGAGTCATTGGTTGAAAGCTCGCTAAGGGGTAGCACTATTAGCCTAATGGAATGAGGCATTGCATAGTCATGGGAAAAAGAAAAGAAATCAATAAACATCGCGAGAAAGTGCAAAAATCATCCTCGTGTGTAAAAAAACAGAATTAACCCATTGTTGAACCTTAGTTTGTATTGATGTGTTGGAGTAGTTGTGGTTTCATTTGTATGCATAATTCCTGATTTGAACCTCGATTTTCTTTCTTAAGCAGTATAGCATGTGGTATCTTTATCTTTGTCAAGCTTATCGGTGAACACAACACACAAACACACATCATCTTTATAGCAGGTTGAGATTGTCTGATTGTATGTCATTATGCCTTTAGCTTAGTTTGATGCTTTGTTCTTGTATCGTGATATTTCTCTGAGGCATATCTTATTGGAATTCTTAACATGGCTGGAAATCTGCGGATTCATTGTCATAGTAGCGTAGCGTGCATAGCATGTAGATTGCATTATGTTGCATTGCTTGAGGGCAAGCAATAGTTTAAGTTTGGGGATATTTGATAAGTGGGTTTTATACTTACTTATTGGATATCAATTCACGAGAACTATGCCCATCTCAAGTACATTTTAGTGTTTTTTAGTTGCATTTTGTGTTATTTTGTATTGCATGTATTGAGAACTCCTTTGGTGTGAAAGTGTAGGAAAAAGCATAGTTCAGTGTTGGTTGGTGGCAAGGAAGCTAATGGAGGTATAACACGAGGGTCAAGTGGAGAAAAGGAACTAAGCAGTGGTGGACAAAAGAGCAAAAGTGGCATGTCAAATGAACAAGGGTAGCATGGCAAGGAAGTAGCAGCAGCAGACTCAAGACTGCAGATTTTAGGAGCCGTGCGGCTACACAGGCTAAAAGGTGTGTGCCCGCACCATCACCCGGACAGAACTCATATTGCATACGCATGCCCGCGCGGTATTTATAAGGGAATCTCGCGCGGCCGAGCGTGACATTGACCAAAGCTGCTGACTTTATTTTAAAATTTGAAATTTAAAGCGTAACTCAGAGAAAGGTTTAATTACGGGCTTATATATTAGACGTATTATCAGTATGTAAACATATTCCACCTCTTGGGAGATTCCACCCTTGGGGGGATCAATCGACATTACATATGCTCTTTTCTTTTCTTTAATTTCATTATTCGATTAGATTAGATCAGAACCCTAGAATAGCTAAGATTTGGGGATTGAAGCAATTGAAGATCCTTGAAAGTTCAGAAGTGAAACAAGAGAAGAAACTCAGATTTTCTATTCTTAATCCCTAACTCTCTTTGCTTCTATTTGTATCTTTCAATGTATATTCAATTGTGGATCATAGATTCTAATTCAACTATGAGTTAAATTCTATTTTGGGATTGCAATGGAATCTATTTCTTAGTTTAATTTGCTATACTTCATTGTTAACCTTATTGATTGCTATGAGATTGTCTATTAAGATTCATGCTAATTTGCTTAGTTGATTGGCCATCAATTACTGTGATAACCCATCTGAACTTGAAAGACGGAGTATGGGTTTAGATTTGATCTTGATAGCTTGTGTTTGTATGTTCTACATGGTGATGGAATATATGATTCGTGCTTAGGATAGACATATACCGAGGCATCGCTCATAGTCATTTGAGAACTTAGGCTTAAACCCTAATTATTTGTAAATCACATAGACATATAGTGGTTTAGATAATGTGGGTGTTCACATGTATTCTATCAATTGTGGATTATATGTGATATGCGTACGGTACATTGAGATATGGCTGTATTTTACTTTCGTGTTCTCGACTAGCAATCCAGTGCAAGAAATTTGGCTTAACATGAAGTGTGTGGATTTGAATGAATTAATAAATGAAATTGTGATCTCAGGTCTTCATTATCTAGTCTTACTCTAGGAATAGTTAGGTTTATTTAATTTCATAGTTTAAATATAAAATATCAAAACATTCGTTTAAATAAAACTGAAATTGTTATGGGCTAGTGCTTGGTGAACTTTATTAGCTAATTCCCCGTGGGAACAA
Organism: Panax notoginseng; assembly: GCA_016801055.1. Taxonomy (NCBI): domain Eukaryota; kingdom Viridiplantae; phylum Streptophyta; class Magnoliopsida; order Apiales; family Araliaceae; genus Panax; species Panax notoginseng. The sequence goes on from CM029015.1 coordinate 58,240,545, forward strand.
TACTTTACTTACTCTTTATTACTTGTTAACCGTGTATACTTGCGCGTATATATTGATCGGTAAAACGACCAACATTGGCACCATATGATTTGGTTTGATATATTTGTGCTTTATGATTCTCACTAAGACATTAGTGATGATTTTGGTAATCTGCATGATATCAACAGAAGGATTATAGATTTACACCTAAATATATTAGCATGTGATTGTGGGTCTCGACTGCATAAGTTATGTGTAGAATAGACATATCTCTGTGCGCCACGTACGACCTTATTGAGAACTTGTGCTTAATTCCTTGTTATGATTAATTTGCATATACATATGTAGGATTGCATCTAGCTTGGATGTTCTTTTCTGTTCTATTCCCTTTTGGGTTGATCTGCAGAGGATATGTTTACGCATACCTCGACATAGGTGCATGAGCACCTGTGTGTTCTCAGTCGACAAATTGTTGTGACAATCCAAGATTTTAGTAATTATAATTTAAAATATTTATTAAATGAAATAAATATTTATTGATGTGGTTATTATTAGTAAATATTTATGACTAGATAATATTCTAAATTAAATTAATTTATAATTTAGAGAGTTGTAATATAACATGAGATGTTATATGGTTATTTTAATTTAATAATTTAAGTTGGTATGATAAGTTATTAAATAAAAAAAATTATAATGAGATTATAATTTTGTGATATTTGTTTAAGTGGAGTATTTATTTTAAATAGAGTATGCGTAATTAATTTATTTGATTAATATTGGGTATGAAAATCCAAATAAATAATATGTTATTATAATTTATAAACTAAATTGTTTATTAAAATAAATTAATGGAGTTAATTAAGTTTTTGCCAAACAAGGCTTAAAATATTAAGCGTTTAATTTTTAAAGAGTTTTGCCAAACAAAGCCTTATGGCTTTTGGATTTCTTTTGAATTTTAAATTATAATAAAATAAATAAATTAAATTAAAATAATAAATATAGTATATTTATAAGATATACGTTGTTTTGTAACTGGCATTTTATTAAGTTTGGCGTATTAAGGTTATCAGTTTTATTTCTTACGTTGGTTTACGCTTAACCTTATTGCTATGCCTAAGTAGTATACTGAGAATTCAGAAAAGAGAATTTGAGAGTGAAACTTGAGAGAATTGTCTACAAATGCAAAAGATTTCTTAAGGAACAAAAGGTATTTTCCATAATCTCCAATATATGTATATATATATATATATATATATATATATATATATATAAATGCAGATATAGTTTACGACAAAATTTTGTGTATTCTGTGAATTTCAAATTTGTTGAATTCTAGTTATACAAATGTATTGTGGTGATTATTCATGTTGGTGAGGCTTTAGTTGTATATAAACAAGAAATTTGCATGCTAATTACAGTTAAAAGTAGGAAAGATAATTAATAGTGTATGTTCTTATGTATATTTTCATATGGCTTGTAAAAGTACCAATTTTAGTGGTCAATTCGTATGTTAATCTGCAAATTGAGGCTTGAGTATGTTAGTTCGTTAAGAAACGAAGAAAACGTAATTTGAACGATGTAATTTGAACAAGAATTGAAATCACAGTGTTGATTTTCGTGAAGGATGTCAAGAATGGAGTTTTCATATGAAATTATGAAATTTCAGAAAGTAAACTACTTTTAGTTGATGTTAAATTGTTCTAATTGATGGAATATGTTAGCAATCATGTGTATGATATTGTATATTTATTTTACGTGTTATTATTACTGTTTGGTGGGTGAAATTCGTGTTAGTTGGCTTAAGAAAACTGCCGTAGCCATGTTCTGCATAAACTGGAGTCTGTGCATCGCGCGGGCGCGCTTTCTCTTGGCGCGCTGCAATCCAGTATAAAACTGGTGCACCCGCGCCAGTGCCCAGTTTCAGACAGTGAAGTCTACTAATTTTGTAGACTTTTAACGTTCAATGTAACTTAGCTTAATGTGATGTTAATGTGAGAATCATGTAACAACAATGTTAAACAGAGTCATGTTAGGTGGATTGTAAATTCAAAGTTGTAAAAGTGATTAGTAAGTTATGAACGTGTTGTGCGTAACTTAGTTTATACAATGAATGTTAGATAAGTGTTGTGATGTTAACACTTGGGAATTCTAAGATGTAAATGGTAATGTAAGACTTGTACCGAAATAACAAGTTTAACTAGAAATGAGTATTATGTTGAAAAAAGGATATTAGTACATTATGTATTGATTAGTGAGAAGAGTTATGAGATATAGAGTAAAGTTTATATTATAGCTACTATACGTTATTATGTGACTAATAGTTAATGTGAATAATGGTATAACTATGTAGGAATACACGAAGTGCAGATAAGCGATAAGCAGTTAAGTCGTAGTTCATAAACTACGAATCAGACAAGTCTTTCAGTTCCTATTTGCTATGTGAACTTGATGATTAAATGTTTTATGTCTTTATTGCAAATAACATGATGTGTTATATTTATATTGAAAGCATGAAATGTTAAAGTCAACTTATGACTACGTTGATTGAGTAAAGCATGTTGATTGAGTAAGGAACTCAATCTTTATACTTATTATGTGAACTGTAGTATGTATATTATGTTAGTCCAATGCTTAAGAAATATATGTTGAGCATGTTATTATATGCTACGTGATGCATGAAAACTGTTAGATTTTGCTAGGCTGTTGAGTTCAACCTTTCAAATAACCATTTTTGTAGGTCAAGATTTTGAGGTAAAGTTATGTGTTACTTGAAATACATGAATCAAATGTGATACTTGTAGATTTTTTTTCACTTTAACTGTGTTATTATTATTTGAACCATGTTTAAGGTTCCGAATGATGTATTAATGTTGAATTATAATATTGTTTCGTGATGTAAACTATTGTAGTATTAAATTGATTATGAGATAATTAGATATAAAGGTTGAAGGTTTTGGGAACAAGGATAATTTGTAATAGAAAATTTTAATTATTCCGCAAGTTTCAATAGTTGTATTACCATTTAATGATGTAAAAGTAAAGGTTGAATGTATTATTAACGACTGAAATCAAGAATTAAATTGTATGAATTTTGGGGTCGTTAAAGTTGGTATCAAAGCTGTAGGTTAGAAATGTGATGCCCCTAAAATTAGGTATACATCACCCATCTTGGGTCGTCAGATACATGGTACAGAATTCAAATACAACTTAATAATACAACTGTCGTGTTCAATATGACAAAACATAAACTGTGAGTTTGAATACAAATATGGTCTACTAGAGAGTATCCATACTCAAAAGGAGTCCTCATTACATTTATTAACACACTATTACATAGAATAGTGAGGACTACTAACTAATACTATCATTCGGATCATCACTCCGTTTCCCGACTTTCCCCAGCTACGTTCTCATTTCCTGAAGAGAACAGTGAAAGAAAGGGTGAGCTCAACTAGCCCAGTAAGAAATATTATGACTAAGATAATGCAGAATAAATTATCATTAGCCTTCAACAATGTTAAACTGATAAAATATAATAGACATCAAGTTTAACTGCAGCGGAACAGGCAATCCATTAAAAGAGTCAAGTAGAAAATAAACTCTACTATCTTTTATGATTTAAAAGGTTTTTCAACACTGTTATCGCTGAGACTCAGCTTAATAAAATAATCCACATCATCGAATCACCCCTGCACTATGGCCAAGGATATTCGTGTATTCATTAATGGTCATGATCATGCCAACAACTGTCCATCAATGCACTACGGGCCAATGAGGACTTTTACCACATCATTTGTAACATTACGGTCATGATTATACCGAATAATCCCTGGTCATAATCATACCAAGTCCATCTATGCACTACAGGCCACAGATGACTTTTAACATTTTATAAACATGAGGATGATGACAATGATATAAGAATTCAATAAAACAAGTTCAAGAATTAATTTATCCAAGAATTAACAACGTCCAAATTGTCAACATGATACTGCTTTGTGGAGTAAAATTCAAGAATGCTTAGAAGAATATTTTCATGAAAAGATACTGGATGAAACGCAATTATCAAGGATATTCCATAAATTTCATAGAGTATAGAAGTCATCTTTATTTATAAATGATATTTATAGAAAATTCATCTTTATTTATAAAAGTTGGGGTCTTACAACCTCCCATTCTTATGAAATTTCGCCCTCGAAATTAGGGTACGTACCTGGTATGTCGAAGAGGTAAAGATACCTTGATTTCATTTCAGATTCTAACTCCCAAGTCATTTCCTCAACATCGTTGTTTCTCCACAAAACTTTGACTTGAGGTATAACCTTGGAGCGTAGAATATGTTCCTTCGTATCCAAGATTTGAACAAGAACTTCTTCATACGTCAAATCTTCTGCTATTTCGTTCGGTTCTAACTCAATAATGTCGTTCGGGTCTTCCACATATTTACGTAACATAGATATGTGAAAAACGTTATGAACACGAGACATACTTGGCGGTAAAGAGAGTCTATAAGCCACAGTTCCTACTCGATCGAGGATTAAAAATGGACCGATAAATCGAGGATTGAGCTTTCCTCTTTTTCCAAATCTCGTAACTCCTTTCCATGGAGCAACACGTAAGAACACATGATCTCCTATATCAAATTCCACGTCCTTTCGATGAAGATCAACATAACTCTTTTGTTGATCTTGTGAGGTTTTTATACGTTGTCGGATCGTTTGAATCTTTTCTGTAGTCATATGTACCGACTCCGGTCCCAACAACGTTGCTTCACCCACCTCATCCCAGCATACTGAAGAACGACATTTTCTTCTATACAATGCTTCGAATGGAGACATTCCAATACTTGTTTGATAACTGTTGTTGTAGGAAAACTCCACCAATGGTAAGAACTTGTCCCAACTTCCCTTAAAATCAAGGACACGGAGTCTTAATAGATCTTCAAGAGTTTGAATAGTCCTCTCTGATTGTCCGTCCGTCTGAGGATGATATGCCGAACTAAATCGTAAATCTGTGCCCATAGCTTTTTGTAAACTAACCCAAAATCGTGAAGTGAATCTTGGGTCTCGATCAGAAACTATGGATACTGGCATACCATACAGTCTTACAATCTCGTTTATGTACATACGAGCAAGACGTTCAAGTGTATAAGTTTCTCGTATCGGTAAGAAATGAGCAGACTTGGTCAATCTATCAACAATGACCCAAATCGCATCTATACCTTGAGAAACATTAGGAAGACCGGTAACGAAATCCATGGTAATGTGCTCCCACTTCCATTCTGGAATTTCAAGTGGTTGCAATGGACCTTTTGGTACTTGATGCTCTGATTTGACTCGTTGACAAGTTAGACACCTTGAGATAAACAACGCTACCTGTCTCTTCATATTGCTCCACCAAAATGTATGACGAAGATCATGATACATTTTGGTACTTTCAGGATGGATTGCAAACGGTGTGTTGTGCGCCTCCATCATGATTTCATACTTTAAATCAGGGTTGTTAGGAACACAAAGTCTGGAGTTGACTCGAAGTATTTCTTCTTCATCGATTCTTGCTTCCGGCATAGCACCTTCTTGCACTTTCTTCCTCATACGCATCAGCTCCAGGTCTGTAGCTTGAGCAGCTTTAACTTTATCGATTAAAGTCGGTTCTACTCGTATATTCGTCATCATCACATGGGTCCCTGGAGTCTTTAACTCTATCTCCATCCTTTACAAATCACACAAAATGGGCCTTTGTGTTGACAATATTGCACTCGTACTTGCATATGATCTTCTACTCAATGTGTCAGCTACCACGTTCGCTTTTCCAGAATGGTATTGAATGGTATGATCATAATCTTTCAACAGTTCAAGTCAACGTCATTGTCGCATGTTGAGTTCCTTTTGAGTGAAGAAATATTTGAGGGTTTTATGATCCGTAAAGATCTCCACCTTCTCCCCATACAAGTAATGCCTCCAAATTTTAAGTGCAAAGACAACAGCTGCCAACTCTAGATCATGAGTAGGATAATTCCTCTCATATTCCTTGAGTTGTCTTGATGCATAGGCTATGACTTTTCCATGTTTCATGAGAACGCATCCCAACCCTTTGCTCGAAGCATCACTGTAGATGACAAATCCCTCCGAGCCAGATGGTATTGTTACAACAGGTGCTGAAATGAGTCTCCTCTTGAGTTCTTGAAAACTCTTCTCACATTCTTTGCTCCAACCGAACTTTGTATCTTTCCGAGTCAGCTGAGTTAATGGAGTAGCGATTCGAGAAAATCCTTCCACGAATCTCCAATAATAACCAGCTAAACCAAGAAAGCTACGTACTTTGGTCACTAATTTAGGTTGCTCCCAGCTTTGAATAGCTTTAATCTTTGCCGGGTCAACCGATATTCCACGACTTGATACTACATGCCCAAGGAATGCTACCTCCTCCAACCAGAACTCGCATTTCTTCAACTTGGCATAAAGCTTGTATTCACGAAGCTTTTGGAGTACCAGCCTCAAGTGTTGCTCATGATCTTCACGACTTTTGGAATAAATAAGGATGTCATCAATAAAGACGACCACAAAGTGATCCAAATATTCCTTGAATACCCGGTTCATCATATCCATGAAGGCAACAGGAGCATTAGTCAATCCAAAGGACATGACTAGGAATTCATAATGCCCGTACCGAGTTCTGAAAGCCGTCTTTGGAATATCCTCATTTCTAACCTTCAGCTGATGATATCTAGAATGAAGATCAATCTTTGAAAAGAATTGTGCTCTTTGTAACTGGTCAAACAGGTCATCAATACGTGGCAATGGGTACCTATTTTTGATGGTGACATGATTCAACTCCCGATAATCAATACAAAGTTGCATACTTCCATCTTTTTTCTTCACGAATAGAACAGCAGCACCCCAAGGAGAAGTACTAGGACGAATAAAGCCAATGTCTAACAATTCCTGCAGTTGGATCTTTAACTCCTGAAGTTCAATAGGAGCCATTCGATATGGGGCTTTGAAAATAGGTTTTGTACCGGGTTCAAGGTCGATACAAAATTCAATTTCACGCTCTGGGGTTAGGCTAGGAAGTTCTTCAGGGAATACGTCAGGGAATTTATTAACAATAGAAATATCATTCAAAACTGACGTATTTTTGTTTAGATCCGTGACATGAGCTAAGAAAGCTTGACATCTGTTTTTTAATAAACGAATAGCTTTATGGCTTGAGATGACAGCGATTGATTTTAATGGTTTGGTTGCTTGAATTCGCATAATAGGTCGATTAGGAATATGAAAGCTAACAACCTTACGAAAACAATTAATTTTTTCATGATGAGTAGTTAACCAATCAATCCCTAGAATCACATCAAATGCAAGTATTTTTAATGAAATAAGATCGACAGGTAATGTGTGGGTACCAACTTGAACCAAACTAGACTTATAAACCGTGGATGTAATGAAGGTTTCTCCTAATGGAGTTTCAACAGATAAGTCAAAGTCTAATTTCTCTAGAATCAAATTTAATCGATGAGCGCAAGTAGGAGAAATAAAAGAATGGGTAGAACCGGTATCAAATAAAGTATAGACTTCGTTAGAGTTTATGATAAGCTTACCCGTGATGACCTCATTCGGGTTCCTTTCTTTCTGGGAGGTCACAACAAACGCTCTCTCTTGCACTACCAGTTTTGACTTTTCTGGGACGGCCTTTGGTGTCTCCATCTTAGCTGAACTTGTTTTTGGTAAACGACAAAATCGAGCTAAATGACCTTCTCTTCCACAATTATAACATGCTTTAGACGGCATCGCGCAGTTTGGACTGATGTGCCCCTCCTCTCCGTATTTGAAACATATGATAGGTGGTCATTCTCCTTCCTTAACAACGGGTGCTGGTGCTGACGTCTTTCCATCATTGTTGAATCTCCTCTTCTTGAAATGACCATTCTTATTGTTTTAGCCCTGATTACCACCGAAGTGGTTACCATTTCTGGCCTGTTGATTCCCTCCACGCTTGTTGTCACTGTTTCGATGACTGCTCTCACTGGTATTATCATTTTTTCGACTGCTCTCTTTTGGTTGCGTTGACTCGTTATCGCGCTCCACTAACTGAGCCCTATTCACAACATCTGAATACAAACACAATTTATGAGAAATAAGATGTTGACGTATCTCAGGTTTCAAATCTCGCAAAAACATTCGCGTCATTCGCTCTTCATTATCCACCAAGTGGGACACAAACCGGGACAACTCAGCAAATTTAGCCTCATACTGCGACACGGTCATATTATTCTGCTCCAATTTGATGAACTCCACCTCTTTCATGTGACAAACACTTTCGAGAAAGTATTTGTCATTGAACAGCTCTTGGAACTTCTCCCGAGACATCTTCAGTGCGGCAGGTTGAGTACGATTAATCAATTTGCACCAGTAATCTGCCTCTCCTCGCAATATAAAGGCGGTAAAGGGAACCTTTTTCTCCTCGGACCATCCCAAGACATCAAATATCTTGGTAATCTGCTTTATCCATGTTTCCGCTATAAGCGGTTTTGGCTCTCCCTTAAACTCTGGTGGTCCCAGCTCCTTGAACTATTTAGCGGTGACCATCCGAGAGTTTTCAGTGTTTCCACCTATATTTTGGACAGGAGCCGCTCTCGCCTGCTGTTGCATGAACTGCATAAAGTTTCTGAACATTCCATCATTCATCATCTGGTCAGTGTTGTTGTTTGCATGAGGATTGTCACCTTCCTGATGCACATTATCCTGATTATTGATATGTGGTGAATCAACAGTCGTATGTGCTCCATTGCTATTCTCAACATTCTCAGATGCCATTTTCAGATACTGCCACAAAATAAAAGTTAATTGATATGTCATATATTATTCTTATATTATGACCGACCAATTAAATACCATGCAAATAAACTTAGGTAGGTCATACTAGCGAAGGAATTCCCCGTCTCTTCCCTCCTAGTTCTATTCTCACATCTTAGCCAGGGATCATATCCCTAAGCTCTGATACCAACTGTGACGCCACCAAAATTAGGTATACATCACCCATCTTGGGTCGTCAGATACATGGTACAGAATTCAAATACAACTTAATAATACAACTATCGTGTTCAATATGACAAAACATAAACTGTGAGTTTGAATACAAATATTGTCTACTAGAGAGTATCCATACTCAAAAGGAGTCCTCATTACATTTATTAACATACTATTACATAGAATAGTGAGGACTACTAACTAATACTATCATTCGGACCATCACTCCGTTTTCCGACTTGCCCCAGCTACGTTCTCATTTCCTGAAGAGAACAGTGAAAGAAAGGGTGAGCTCAACTAGCCCAGTAAGAAATATTATGACTAAGATAACTCTCTCTCTATAGTTTCTCTCTCTAGAGTTCAGTGAATTCGTAAGAAATAATGAAGGAATGAGCTGCTATTTATAGAAAAATAGAATGCATAGTAACTAATCCATGAACGGTCCAGATTGATTACTTTAATCTGACAGTCCATATTTAAAGAAAAATCTTTTAAATAGAATATAATATATTCTATTTATAGAATAACTTTAATAAAGTATTCTGTTTTATATAAAAAGATGTTTCTGTTTTATTACGTTAATAATACGAATAAAACAAAACGTCATTATCGCTAAATAATTCATATTATTAACTGACAATAATTGAATCAAACTGAGTGACTTCTCACATAAGTATTAATAATCAATACCGTGTGCTACTATGCAACCACACGTATTACTGTACTTTTACTACCGAGTAGCTCAACAGTAACAATGGTAAAACTTCCGCCGTTATTTTTAATAAAATATTTTTGTCGTTTTCTCAATCCGACAATAATTCTGTTGTGGGGTCCACCAATGATTGTGCCGTTGTACGAATATTTCCTGTTAAAACGAATATTCCCCGACCAATCGAATATTATATAACAACTTGCGTACTTTGTAAAATTTATAAATATTACCCACAACTATAACATTATATCAAATTAACTCCATAATATTCAAAAATGATATTTATAGAAAATTCATCTTTATTTATAAAAGCTGGGGTCGTACAAGAAACCTTAGGTAAGAGTACCTTAGGCTATAACCTTAGAGAAGAGAGGTGAAGATAATGAAAGAGTAATCTCAAATAGATTTTGAACAATAAGAAGTAATTTAAGAAATTTATAAAGAAGGGATTAGAACATGCGTGAGAGAATTCAAAGAAGAATCTCGCAGAGTTATAAGGAATATAAATGTGGGGTTACCCAACTCCAATAATAAGGATGTAAGGTGATAATAAATAGACAATGTCTATAAAAAGAGAGTGATAATGAAGTTATGAATAGAGAGTAATATTCAAATATGGTGCAATTGTACTCTTCAGTAGTTGATGTATGGTATATGGGCTAAATGATTCCTTCATAGAGCGGATGTATATACGAACTAGCAACTCGGAACCTAGTTTGTTGGTTATTTGTGGAAAACCACTCAGCGTACCATATTGAAACTGTTAAAGACTCGATATGTACCAAGTATAGAAAATGGATATGTATGGTGAAATTGTGTAACTCGAATGAAATGTTGAGCAATATAAGTGAAGTTAGAAATTTTTAAAGGAAGAATTGCTATATATAAATAGGAAAATTCAAATAAGAATCTTGAAGAAATATAAAGATAAGAATGGGAGTTCCCTAACTCCAATAGCCAAGATAATGAATAATGTCGTAAATGAAAGGAAAGAAAGGGGATCGTAAAACAAAACTATCACGAGTTAAGAAAAAGAATTTTAAGGGAGATGATTATAAAATAAGATCACGACGTGATCTGTTTAAGTTATAAAAGGAAGATGGTCTGTAATGTTTGAATAGTTATAGCTTGATGCTATGAAGATAATGTACTATGATATAGTACGAGATAAACTCATGGGGAGTTATAGATAGTGGGATACAAGGAATTCGTATCGAGCAAAAATCAAGTTATAAGCAAGATAGAGTTAGGTGGATTTTCAATTGAGGACTCATGTAGTGACTGAGTTGTACAAACCTTTGTATGGGCAAGGGTTTTGTGCTTGCGCTCAGTTTATCACATTGATAATCATTGGAATGTTGGTGTCACGCTATCAATGTATATGTGACGAAAAGGTGATTCTTTTCTCATGTGTATATTTGATAATTAGAAACTATTAAGATTTGTCAGATATTATTAGGATTAGGTGCGGTTCTTAAAGCTAATGCATATGGTAAGTTCGTGACTCATAATAATATAGTATGTTTTGAACCCCTCAGCGAATGGACGCCTATGGTCTAACTAGGATAAGTTCTTAAAATCATATTATTGTGGCAAGTTCCTGAATTTTCGATGTGTAGTAAGTTTGATGAACTATATTGGGTAGAAAATGGTTATAGTATAGAGAGCATGATGAAGTTGAAGATTGATAGAATGGTTAAGTAAGGAAGTAATAGAGTAAATATTGAAGTTGATGGATACCTACATATTCTAAATCTACTAGCTATGCTAGACTTTCGAAATTTATTGATTTCGTGCTGATGTTTACACTTTTATTTTTTCTTGAAAAACATTGGATCAAATGATTGAACCAATGAGTTTTAACAACAACACCGTTATTCGTATGTCTATGCTAATTGCTTTCGCTAGACAAAAATGATTTAAAATATATCAAAATGTATTTTATATATCATCAATGCATCATGGAACCTGGTGCAGAGATGATAAAAAAATGATAGAGTCATTAATGTAGTATTACTTAGTGTTGGATGTGATCTAAGGATCGTCAGCCCACTATGGTATGATGTAGTATGATAAAATCACCAAATGACGGAATCCTCAACGGACTGTAAATACAGTGCGGTATCATGACGTCATAAAAAGATTTTTTAGATTTCTTTACGATATGAGAATACATATGTATGTATGTATATGTATATTTCGGTTGATAACCGAATTATTGTAGAGGTCTATGCTATTTGATTCAGCTAGACAAATATTGAAAAATATTCATGAAATTCAAGAGTTTCTTGAGAAGTTATGCCAAACCAAATTATTTTGGAGCAGATTCAGATGTTGAAAAGCTGAGATGAACAACAATATTATTAGGGGTTATGCTTAGTTTATACTTTGCGTTGAAATATTTGTGCACAATACATTGTACGAAGGATTGATCCCCCTAAGTACGTGGAGTCCTTATAGTCTTATGACTGTTAAAGTTAATGTTGAAAGATTACTTATAACCGTGGACATGGTTCATGGTCATTAGACCCTCAGTTGAATGATTGCACTCTAAATTCTGAGATGAACAACTCTTTTATTAGAGGTTACGCTTAGTTTACACTTTGCGCTGAAATGTTTGTGCACAATACATTGTACGAAATGGCTTAACACCCTAAGTATAGAGGTCCATATAGCCTTATAACTGTTAAAGGTTCAAGTCGAGATATACTTAATAACTTGGGGGCGTAGTTTCAGGTCTTGTGACCCCTCAGTATGATTGGATAATCTTTTAAAATCTTGAGTTATTCATACTGCTTCCCAAATATTAAGCAATTGTAGAGGATTCATGCTATTCTGAAGTGAATATGGAAAGGAAAGTATTCCTTAGAAAGAAGTAAGTCGTAGAATGCGACACTGAATGATGAATATATTGAATAAGTGAGAAAGGAAAATTTGAAATGAGAAGGAGATGAGTTATCAATGAATAATGTAAAACTTTTAATAGAAAAGTTTAATAATTGTAGAAAGATCTTTGTGGGAATTATAGAAACCAGTGAATGAATAAAGTATTAACGTAAAATCTAATTTGATAGATTGAATGAATGTGGATTAATAAATAAAATTTCGAGGACGAAATTCTTAGAAGAAAGGGTGAATGTAATGTCCCAAGTGTTTATGATAACGATCCTTAGAAAAGAAAATTAATGGGTTAAAGAATATATAATACTCAAAATAAAATTGAGTCTAAGTAAAAGGTTTTGAAATAAAAATCACTAGAATTTTTATCAAGAATGGTGGGGGTAGGAAATATAAAACCTATATTAAGGCAATGTGTTTAAGATTTTCAACGATAAATTTGAAAAAATATTTGGTGAAAACCTAGTATAGGAGGTTTTGTTGATTCCGAGGACGGAATCCTTATAAGGATGGAAGGATGTGACAACCCGATTTTTTTAGAAGTTATTAAAATAGGAATTTAATAATTAAAATTCTTATTACAAGATGTTTTGAGTTTGGTATGTATATGTATGTGTTGTATATTTTAAAATATGTGATCTGGTGTGAAGAGAAATATATATTCATATATTGGGAAAGTGAGGTTTAATTAGACCCTGAGTTATTTGTTTAATTTATATTTTCGATCTGGGGACAAAATCTTTGTAAGGAGTGAAGAATGTGACAATCCAAGATTTTAGTAATTATAATTTAAAATATTTATTAAATAAAATAAATATTTATTGATGTGGTTATTATTAGTAAATATTTATGACTAGATAATATTCTAAATTAAATTAATTTATAATATAGAGAGTTGTAATATAACATTAGATATTATATGGTTGTTTTAATTTAATAATTTAAGTTGGTATGATAAGTTATTAAATAAAAAAAATTATAATGAGATTATAATTTTGTGATATTTGTTTAAGTGGAGTATTTATTTTAAATAGAGTATGTGTAATTAATTTATTTGATTAATGTTGGATATGAAAATCCAAATAAATAATATGTGATTATGATTTATAAACTAAATTGTTTATTGAAATAAATTAATGGAGTTAATTTAGTTTTTGCCAAATAAGGCTTAAAATATTAAGCGTTTAATTTTTAAAGAGTTTTACCAAACAGAGCCTTATGGCTTTTGGATTTCTTTAGAATTTTAAATTATAATAAAATAAATTAAAATAATAAATCTAGTATATTTATAAGACATGCGTTATTTTGTAACTGGCATTTTATTAAGTTTGGCGTATTAAGGTTATCTGTTTTATTTCTTACGTTGGTTTACGCTTAACCGTAATGCTATGCCTAAGTAGTATACTGAGAATTCAGAAAAGAGAATTTGAGAGTGAAACTTGAGAGAATTGTCTACAAATGCAAAGGATTTCTTAAGGAACAAAAGGTATTTTCCATAATTCCATATTATACATATATATATATATATATATATATATATATAAATGCATATATGAGTTTACGACAAAATTTTGTGTATTCTGTGAATTTCAAATTTGTTGAATTCTTGCTATACAAATGTATTGTGGTGATTATTCATGTTGGTGAGGCTTTAGTTGTATATAAACAAGAAATTTGCATGCTAATTACAGTTAAAAGTAGGAAAGATAATTAACAATGTATGTTCTTACGTATATTTTCATATGGCTTGTAAAAGTACCAATTTTAGTGGTTAATTCGTATGTTAATCTGCAAATTGAGGCTTGATTATGTTAGTTCATTAAGAAACAAAGAAAAAGTAATTTGAACGAAGTAATTTGAATAAGATTTGAAATCACAGTGTTGATTTTTGTAAAGGATGTCAAGAATGGAGTTTTCATATGAAATTATGGAATTTGAGAAATTAAACTAGTTTTAGTTGATGTTAAATTGTTCTAATTGATGGAATATGTTAGCAATCATGTGTATGATACTGTATATTTATTTTACGTGTTATTATTACTGTTTGGTGGGTGAAATTCGTGTTAGTTGGCTTAAGAAAATTGATGTAGCCATGTTCTGCATAAACTGGAGTCTGTGCATCGCGCGGGCGCGCTGCAATCCAGTATAAAACTAGCGCGGCCGCGCCTGTGCCATGTTTCAGACAGTTAAGTCTGTTAATTCTGTAGACTTTGAATGTTCAATGTAACTTAGCTTAATGTGAGGTTAATGTGAGAATCATGTAACAATAAGGTTAAACAGAGTCATGTTAGGTGGATTGTAAATTCAAAGTTGTAAAAGTTATTAGTAAGTTACGAATGTGTTATGTGTAACTTAGTTTATATAATGAATGTTAGATAAGTGTTGTGATGTTAACACTTAGGAATTCTGAGATGTAAATGGTAATGTAAAACTTGTACCGAAATAACAAGTTTAACTAGAAATGAGTGTTATGTTAGAAAAAGGATATTCGTACATTGTGTATTGATTAGTGAGAAGAGTTATGAGATGTAGAGTAAAGTTTACATTATAGCTACTATACGTTATTATGTGTCTAATAGTTAATGTGAATAATGGTATAACTATGTAGGAATACACGAAGTGCAGATAAGCGATAAGCAGTTAAGTCGTAGTTCATAAACTACGAATCAGGCAAGTCTTTCAGTTCATATTTGCTATGTGAACTTGATGATTAACTGTTTTATATCTTTATTGCAAATAACATGATGTGTTATATTTATATTGAAAGCATGAAACGTTAAAGTCAACTTATGACTACGTTGATTGAGTAAAGCATATTGATTGAGTAAGGAACTCAATCTTTATACTTGTTATGTGAACTGTAGTCTGTATATTATGTTAGTCTAATGCTTAAGAAATATATGTTAAGAATATTATTATATGCTACGCGATGCATGAAAACTGTTAGATTTTGCTAGGATGTTGAGCTCAACCTTGCAAATAACAATTTTTGCAGGTCAAGATTTCGAGGTAAAGTTATGTGTTACTTGAAAGACATGAATCAGATGTGATACTTAAAGATTTTTTCACTTTAGCTGTGTTATTATTATTTGAACCATGTTTAAGGTTCCGAATGATGTATTAATGTTGAATTGTAATATCGTTTCGCGATGTAAACTATTGTAGTATTAAATTGATTCTGAGATATTTAGATGTAAAGGTTGAAGGTTTTGGAAACAAGGATAATTTGTAATAAAAAATTTTAATTATTTCGCAAGTTTTAATGGTTGTATTACCATTTAATGATGTAAAAGTAGAGGCTGAATGTATTATTAACAACTGAAATCGAGAATTAAATTGTCTGAATTTTGGGGTCGTTACAATTGTCGTGACCATTAAGACCTATGAGAGAAGGGTAGCTAGTTTGATGAAACATAGCACGCCAGGTGTTCGACAGAATGCCTTGTGTGGGGTGAAATTGTGACCTTAGCTTGTAATTCCTTAGATTACCTTTCGTTATCCATTTTCTTGCTTTGTTAATTAGTTAACTAGATTAATCACACTTACCTTTATTGCTGTTCGAATAAGACTTTAGCGATATATAGTCGGTATTTGGTAAATATTAGTCATAGTTCCTCGTGGGTACGACACACTTCTTATCACTGTATTACTTATTACACAGCGTATATTTGCACGTGTTTAGTGATCGGTTTTCCGAACAACAAGTTTTTGGAGCCGCTGCCGGGGAACTATAATTCTAATATTGTCCAATATTGATTTAAATCAATTTAGTCTTACTTTGAACGTGTATATATTTATTTCCTTTATTTGTTTGATCTTCCTTTCTTTTTGTTTTTAAGTTTACAGATTATGGGCGATCAATGTTATCAATAACCTTATGAGGGAACGACGCAACCAAGCTCGGAAGAAGGACTCAAGAAATTACAATTTTAAATTGCTAATGCCTTGAGATTTTCTGACAATCTTGAGTGTCAGTCCACTCAGAATGCCTACTGTCAGGAACAAGCTGATTTTGAACCGATTCCCTACCATCCAAACTGCTAGGGTTATCCAAACTCATGGGACTACAGTCAAGAGCAATATCATGATCTGAATTATGCTTCTCTGTTTGAATATCAGTCTCCGCCGCAATATGAATTGACGTCTCGACCCAATGACAGCTTTTCTGAGTACTCAACACGAGAGGAAGAAAGCAGGCTTGAAGAGCTTCTCACCAACTTTATTGAGAGAAATGAGGTTCGAATGGCAAGCCATGAAGCCGCAGTGCAAAGCCTCGAAAGTCGATTAGGGCTAATCATCAATGCCATCACAAATCCACCGCAATGCCATCTACCGGTCATAATTTATCTCAACGATGAAGAAGTAGAGCAGTGCACGGTGGATACAAGAGGGGAAGGTGATGAGTCTCACCAAAGTATTGAGGGCAATGTCATTGTGCAAACAGACCAACCAACAGAGGTTGAACTAGAAAAGGAGAGGATCTACAGTGGGGATACTGTCAAGAGTAATCAACAGTTAGAAACCACGCGCACGACTGTGGGAATCCTAGAAGGCCCAACAGAGCACAAAGAACGCTTCCAATTTAATGAAATAGGCGAATTAGTGGATAATTCCAGCGGTGAAAGATTCTTTGTGTCGATGGATGACTGGATGGGTGAGGAAAACGAGGATAATCCATCATCAATGTCTGCCAAAAATCCAAAGGAACTGACGAATAGGTGGCATGAGAAGGTCATTTTCGCTTATGAGTCGGATTGAACGGCATCGGTATAGTCAAGCCGACGACTTTAAAACAAGCGCTTAGTGGGGAGGCACCCCCATCTTGGTATTAATTTTATCTGTTTTCTTTACTTATGTCTAGTTTACTTCGTGTCTGTTCGTTTTAGTTGTGAACATAGCTGTCAAATTGTGCATTAATGTTTTTGTGTCTATCATCTGCAGACATCATGTTTATTTTGATGTATTGTATATTACAATAGTGTTTTTGAGGTTTTTAATAATGCATGTTTACCTTTGTGGTGTAGTTTTTATCATGTCTTGGCATGTGTAGAAAACAGACAGGAAAAGCATAGAATTTGCTCCTCGCGCGCAGCGCCACCTAGTACACTACATCTCGCGCCGCATCGCCAGTGTTTAATGCCCAACTTCTCTCCTTTGCGCCGCAGCGCCAAATTCGCGCCACAGCGCCGGTGCCTAATGTCCAACTTCTCTCCTTCGCACTGCGGCGCCAAGAACAAAGGGTATGTCGCGCCGCAGCGCCAGAATTGAGCCTCACTTACTACTAACTCGCGCTGTAGCGCCAACCAACAAAGGGAAGGCCGCGCCATGGCGCCGGCAGCGAGTTTTCGGTGTTTAAGTGTAGTTTTCAGCCAGCAGTTAGGCCATTCCTCTCCTCTTTCTCCAATCGACTCGGTAGCAAACAAGTAAACAAGTACCCCCAAAATCCCACACAAGCACCCAAGCACCAAAATCGCCGAATTTCTCCTACACACCTAGCATTCATCCATAAATCTCTTAAGTGAACAATTCAGACAACCTACAAGAGCCCAAGTCAGTGTGAAGCAAAGAAAGAGGGGATCAAACTAGGGTTCTCACTTAAGGTAATTGGGGAATTTTGTTAATTTTGTTTTGATTTCAAATCGTGGGACTGTGTTGTTCTTCTTGCTGTGTTTTGGTGTGATTTTCGCTGAAGAAAATCTGAGGGAAAGTCTTTTCAAACTAAGGTTGTCCAAGTTGGTTTTGAAGAACGCACTCTAGGTGTTCGAAAAATTGCCTGACCCAAAAAGTAGACTGATTTGGGGCTTTTTTGTCTAAGAATCACTGGAATTTCATTGGCGATTTGTTGTGCTTTGCTACAACGGTTGTTCCTACATATTTTGGCACTGTTTTTAACCTAACCAACTGTGAAATTTTGATATAGCACCAAAGAGGCAGTGACTCAGTGTTAGAGGGCCTTCGTCCGCCGCGCCACCACCAACGGCTTGGGACACCACCAAGTTTATCAATGAGGCGGCCTGAAAAAGGTACAAAAGTTCATTCGACGCGCGAAATTTGATTCCTGAGCGGGGGTTGAGGCCTGACAAGAAGGATGGCAAGCTAACCACCATGATACAAGAACGCCATTGGATTAACTTCATAAAACCGCCTGCGTCGGCCATAGTACCAGTGGTTCGGGAGTTTTATGCCAACACCAACCTTGAGGGTCCTGCTGTTGTCCAAGTTCCGGGGAAGTTAGTGGATTTTGGGAGCCAAGCTATCAATGAACTGTTTGCGACACCCAATTATCAGGGTAGAGACTATCTAGAGTCAGGGCTCCGTAGCTATGATCTCGAGGATATCATTAGGCGGCTTTGTAAGCCCGGGACAGCGTGGAAGAAAAATGATTACACGGGGAAAAGACCAGTTTCTCGACTTTCGCACTCTGTCGCTGCGGGAAGTCGTGGTTCAGCTTTATATGTGCAAACATGATCCCGACCCAGCATGAAAAGTGCCCCGAATACCCGAGTGAATAATATTTAAGTGGATAGTAATTAGGTGAATAGTAACCCGTGAATAGTACTCCGACATGAAAAGTGTCCCGAATACCTGAGTGAATAATATTTTAGTGAATAGTAACCGGGTGAATAGTAACCCGTGAATTGTATCCCGGTGAAAATATTGATATTTAATAAGAAAATTCATATCAATATTCCAACAAAACGATACTGGATGAAGCGTTAAACTCAAGGATATTCCAATAATTCCAAGGATTATAGAAGCAATACTTACCATAGTAAGTTTAGATTTAAGAATATGAAAAAAAATAACATACGAAACTGCAAATGGATTTTCACCTGTCATACGGTACGTAATCCGCGTAGATAGGTTATTCTGACATATTAAAGGATGAATACAAAAAAATAGTATTCCTTACGAATACAACAAATAATATCCCTTACGAATATAACAAATAATATCCCTTACGAATACAACAAATAATATCCATTACCTTAGTAGAAGACTGGATACTACAATAGTGAAGTAGCAGAATACTCTTCTTCTTGCTCTCTATAGTTTCTCTCTCTATAGTTTCTCTTGTGAGTCTCAGTGAATTGGTGAGAATGAAAGAAGAATTAAGCTTCTATTTATAGGAGAAATGACTAAATAGTAACTAATTCACGAATGGTCCAGATTGATTTACTATTAGAACGGACGGTCCAAATTGATTACTATTAAAATCACAACCGACGGTTTAGATTGATTTACTTTTAAAACCACCACCGACGGTCCAGATTGATTTACTATTAAAATCACCATCGACGGTCCAGATTGATTTACTATTAAAACCACCACCAATGGTCCAGATTAATTTACTATTAAAACCACCACCAATGGTCTAGATTGATTTAACTTATTACACTTTAGTACCCATATAGTTTTCCAAGTTTGCATTATTCCCATCTAACTTTTGTAATTCACTTATCTTCAATAAACACATTCTTAATACTTCAACAATTATTCATCATTAATATTATAACTCACAATATTTAATAACCAGATAATTCCCAGGAAAGAGGGGGCTTTCTGATAAGGATTTCTCCCTATTGGCACGCAATTAGGTGACCAAATCTCTCCTCGACAGAACTTTCTAGAGATCGTCAATATTACAAATAATAATATGAATAACTTTATTGTCTCAATTATTGATTTAATAATATAAAATATTATGCAGATGGTACTGTGACAATAATTGAATAAAAAAATGAGAGATATTATGCAGCAATTACTGTAGCAATAATTGAGTATAACTGAGTGACTTCTCACGTAAACATCAATAATCAATACCGTGTGCTACTATGCAACTACACGTATTACTGTACTTTTACCACCGGGTAGTTCAACAGTTAACAGTAAAACTTTCGCCATTATTTTTATAAAAAGATATTTATGTCGTTTTCTAACTCCGATAATAATTTTGTTGTGGGGTTCACCAATGATTGTGTCGTCATACGAATAATTTCTGTTTAAAACGAATATTTCTCGACCAATCGAATATTTTATAACAACTTGCACACTTTACAGAATTTATAAATATTACCCGCAACTATAACATTATATCAAAACCACACCATAATATTCAAAAATATATTTCGAGAAAAATTAATCTTTATTTATGAAAGTTGGGGTCTTACACATATGACTTATTTAACAACACACAAAATATGTTTATAAATGTCAAAATATGACTTATTTAACCAGAATAATAACACTAGATGGAATATTACATATGACTTATTTAAAGATTTTTATAAACGTCAAAATATACTTGTGGAGTTTTACAACACATGAAATAACAAATCTAGTCTGGGATTTATTATGTCAACTTTTAAATATTCTTAAAGTTTTTAAAAGACACACAAAAATATTAAGTGGTGTTTATTATCCTACTATTCAGCATGTTCTGTTTGCATGTTTGAAAATAACAAATATGTTTTAACAATATAAATATGATCTTTTCTAGAGTAACCTTATTTTTAATACAAAAGAAAATTTTTAAAAATATTTTGAAAACATGCCTACTGTTATTACTTGTGCAGCGACATTAAACCCCGTAATAAAATTAGAAGGTGTGAAAAGTGTTTTAGAAAATATAGTCTAAAATATAGGTACTGAAAATATTGATTACATTAAACTAAAATTTAATAATACATTTACTGAATTTTATAAACAATATGAGTCTGCATATTCTACATCTACACGTGCACCATCCCCTGCCCCTTCATCTTCTAAGTTTGTATCATTATTAAAATCATTATCCAAAAAACCAAAAACTTCATTACACACAAGAAGTTTAAACGAATTTGTTTTATATTGTAGTACTGATTTTAGAAGTTTTATGATCGACGAAGAATTTAAAAATTTTGATATACTTTCATTTTGGAAAAATCATAACAGACAATTTCCTACTTTGGCCGCCATGGCCCGTGATTTACTAACCATCCAAGCTAGTATCGTAGCTTCGGAATCTTGTTTTTCATTATTTGGTAGGGTAATAGATGAAAAACGAAGTAGACATAGTCCAGAATCGTTGTAGATATGCATTTTCTATAGAGATTATCTTGCCGCACAAAGAAGAGTACAAGACGTAATAGACGATCAAGATAGCTCGGAAGATTTTGAAGTTGGAGCAGGAACTGCCGAAAATGTATATCCATGAAGATTGAAGATATATTTTTTGAAGATTTGAAGACATATTTTTTGAAGAGTTAAATATATATTTTATGAATATTCAAAGACATATTTTTTGGAGATTTGAAAACATATTTTTAAAAATTTTGAAGACATATTTGTAGTCTACTCATTCTTGATTATTGTTTAAGTTATACTTTAAAGTCATAAACTTATAATTATTCATCATATTATTGATTCAATAAATTATTACTTATTCATTATTGTAATTTGTAAGTTGTGATACATTACTTTTAATTAATACAATAATTTAGTTTAAAGTTTTAATTATTCATTTTTAATTTCTTGTAAGTACATTTAATTAATATATTAGTTAGATTATTTAATATTAATATACTAGTTAGTTTATTAATATTAATAAATTAATTAATTAAATTTTAATATTAATATACTACTTATTTTATTTAATATTCATAAGTTAGTTAATTAAAGTTTAATATTAACAGTTAAGAGAATGCTCATAATATCAGTTAGTTCATTATACAATATACATACTAGTAATATTTGCATGGAATATGGTTAATATGTGAGACGCTCTCAAATCCGGGTATCTTCCAACCAGACAGATGATGTTATACGGTGCTACAGTTCACACATATATTCAATTGAAATACCTCAAAAGAGTGAATATGTCTTCTATATATTCCGAAACAATATTTCCTTTCCCAGGTTCTTTGTAGCCATTACATATGTTCTTTGTCATAATATCAAATAATTACACAACTCATACTATACTATTACAAAGGCAATTTATTTGTCTGCCTTAGCCTTCCCTTTATCCTTACTGGATCCTTCAGTTCGTTCGGTCTTAGCTGCATTCATATGGTTCAAGCGAGAGTGTGACATCCCAGATTTTTAGAATTTATAAATGAGAATTTTATAAATAAAAGTATTATTTATGAGATATGTTGGGTGTGAGTATGTGTATGTCATATATTGTAGAATATATGAATTGATGTGAAGATAATGTTATATATTAATTTTAATATATATAAATATTTAATTGAATTATTTATTGAGTAAATAAATAAATTTTGTTTTGATTATAGAGTAATGTAATTAAGTGTAGTAAATTAATTAAATGAATATTTAGTATTTAATTTAATTAATATAATAATTTTATGTTATAGTTCTAATTTAATTGAGATAATTAAATTTGATGAGTTATGTGATGATTGTTACACAAAATTATAATTAACAAGTAAATATAATTATGTGACAATTTGATGAGATTGATTGATGTTAAGCTATTGATTAATTAAAATAATGAGTATTTGCCAAACATGGTCTTAGGCTTTTCAAGTTCAAGTTGGTGTAACCTATGTATTAACTAGTAATTAGTATATCTAATAATTACTAGGAGTTACATATATTATATATTACTAGTATTGTATATTATATGTATATACTACAAGTTAGTATGTTAGTTTTAGAAAACAAACAAAAGAAATAAGAAGAGAGTTAGAGAGAGTTGTAGGAGAAGAAGAAGAAGAAGGGAAAGCTTTGAGAAGACAAAACAAGCCACGTCATCATCATCTTCATCTCTCTCTTAAATTCATACTAATAAGGCAATAATCTAAATTCCTTGTTTTAATTATATTTTTATGTTCTTCATAATGTAGGATAATGGTTATATAGAAGTTGTATTGAGAAATTGAGAGAGATGGAGAGAAATAAAGGAATTGAGATGAGCTAGAAGAAGAAGAAGAAAAAGCTAGAAGAAGGTAACTTCTAAACTCTTATTTAATTTTTGATTTTTGGGTAGATTTATGTTCTAGGGTAATAGATCATGCTTAATCTTGTTTCTATTAGTTTAATCTTGGAGTATCAAGAATCAAACAAGAGGATTCAAGAAAGAAAATGAAATGGAAAGAAAATTTGAAGAACAAAATTCATAGGTTTTGAGTAATTGTGGACATATCTTGTGAAATTCATATCTCTTTGGGTATAATGAGTTAGAAAGTGAGCTTTATATCAAATCGAAGATATGGAAGTAAGCTATATTCTGAAAGTGGAATCACATGAAAACTCTCTGTATATTTCATGCAATGTCTGTTTTAGTAAGGCTGGTTCGAAGGGAAAATAATCTGTCCAGAAAATCAAAACTGTTACAGTTTCTGACTTTGAAAAATTCATATAAATTCGTGTGTTTTAAATCTGAAGAAACTTAAAACTGTAAAGTTGTAGATATGGAAGTTTACTAGCTAGACTCGCAAGACTGAGCCATTTTATGGACCGGATCATGTCCAAAATAAATTGTTTAGTAAGGATGTTCAGAAAATGAAATTTTCTACACTAGTTGATGAATTACAGAATCTGGTTTAGATGGATAAGGGTCTAACTTTAAAACCTAGATGAGGTTGTAGTACACTGAGTAAGGGTTAATTCTATATAAGAAGGAACAAAAACGGACATGTAACGAAGGAGATACGTTAAAAACGAAAGCAACGTTTTGTTAAAGAAATTATGGAGATGAGTTTTATAATTATGTTTGAATTAAGATTTTGGGTGATGGTATATTTTGATGATTAAAAATATGTTTTAACATATGTAATGAATATAGATATGTGTTATCATATTCTATGCATAATTAATCATTTAAGATCAAGAGTTGAGATAAGTTAATGTGTGCACATAATGTGCTCGATAAAATGCCTAAAAGTAATAGTGTTTCTAAACTTGGTATACAAAGTGTCTAACTAATGGCTAATATTGGATATCTAAGTATGAAAATATGATAATACAAGAATAATAATGGAAAGAAATCGAAAAGGGTAATTTTTGATTTATGAAGGAAAATTAAACATGTAAACAATGTTTTGAATATACATTTTTAAAACCAAATTGGTAAAATAAAATGGTGTGATATACGCACATTAAACTACAAGTGAGATAGTTTAGCATGTGTGGTGATGAAAATGAAAATAAAACCAAGTTACATATAAAACACAGTTAGATATCTATAAAGATATTATAAAGGATAATAAGATAAAGTAAGGTCTTAGAATAAATTTGACCATGAGATTGATTATTGATTTTATTTATTATCAATCTCACATACAGTATAGGTTGTGCAAGGACGCGAAGTATTAGCGTGTTGGTAAAACGCTGGTAAAGGCAAGTCTTTCAGTTCCTTTTTGCTATGTGAACTTGATGATGATCTACTTTAAAATTTTAGTGTATGTTGTATTATATATGTCAAAAGTATGAAATGTGAAAGTTAATCTACGACTATGATGATTGAACTATGAATGTTGATTGAGTAAGGAACTCAATCTTTATAGTTGTTATGTGAACTACAACATGTATGCTATATTTGTTTATGAATATTCTTGTATGTTGAGCATGTTATTATGTGTTACGTGATGCATGAAAACTGTTAGATTTTGCTGAGCTATCGAGCTCATTCTTGCAAATAACCATTTTAGCATATTCAAGAATTGAAGGTAACACTATGTGCTACTTGATTGTTATGGATCAAAAGTGATATATGAAGATTTAATATCCTAGCTAAGTTGTTATTCTTGTAAACCATGTCTAATATTTCGGTAAATGTATTAATGTTGTAATTATAATATTGTTTTGCGAATGTAAACTATTATAGTATTAAAATGATTCTGAGATATTTAGATGTAAAGGTTGAAGGTTTTGGGAACGAGGATAGTTTTTAATAGAAAATTTTAATTATTCCGCAAATTTCAATGGTTGTATTATTGTTTAATGATATAAAATTAAAGGTTGAATGTATTATTAACGACTGAAGTCGAGAATTAAATTGTATAAATTTTGGAGTCGTTACAGAAAGTGAGCATAACTAGCTCAGCAACTATGACAATTTCATTTAAGCAATAGGTTTGAATCATATGAATCGTATATGTTCTATAACTTAATCAATAGTCATGAAGTACTATAGATAATTCAAAATAGTACTTCTTCAAGTAAGTATATGAGCATGCATATTCACTACTATGTGTTTAGAAGCATTCTATATGATATCTAACTTTCCAACAGTCAAAACAGGAAAAGAAAACATGTAAATGTTACTAGGATAGTGTAGAACGATTGTACAGTGATGGATTTTGCATAAAGCAGCTCGAACTCAATATTCTGAAGAAGAAATCTTGGATTCTCTATGTGGCTTTAACTTGAAAATGACTTTTGAAAGAGATGGGATGGAGTATATAACTCACAAGTGGTCGTGGGTGTACCTACAGCTACCTAGGGTGGTCCCCACCCCCTCCGGCTCGATCAAATTTGAGTTGCAAAGGAGGTCCTAGAAGCTAAAAAGTCAAATCAGGGAAAAAGGTGTTACACGATTGATCGAAAAGGGCCTGAAATCCCGAATTCAAAGACCAAACTGGGGGTCTATATATAAGTCATTGGTATTCACCCGCATACAGGGTTTTGAAAGCTGATAATAAAAGCTATTAAAAGCGGCCCTTGTTAGTACATCGTGAAGTTACGATGCCATGAACCGGGGGTTTTGTTTGCAATCAAAATCATCCAGACTCGTCAAGAGGGTAACTAGACAAAAAGACATCCCCAGCGGAGATTTCAGACATCCTTAACAATATAAGCCATTGAAAGCTAAATTAACAAGGGTTAGGCATCCCTAACACTGCAAGCCGTTGTCGATAACTCCAGCGAAGCAACTAATATGGTCTGATGATCCAAGCCATTGAAAATTACTTCAATGAAGATCAGAGTATCTGATGTTGCAGGTCGTTAGCGATAACTCCAGTGAAGTGTCTGAGAAGTCTGATGATGCAAACCATGGAAAACCATCTTCATCGGGACAAACCGATGATGTAATCGGTTATACAGATCCTGAGGCGAGATACAGCAAAGGTTCAGTAATTTCCATACTATTATAAACTACTGTGCAAGTAGGCACCGAGGAAAGTCAGTGATAGTCAACCTTCACAACCCTGCCATGTAAGTAAGCATTGTGAAGATGCTGTAAAAGCCAGCAGTCAAGATTTTATCCCGAGAGGAATTATCCCCATGTAGAAAGTCAAAGCGATGATGATAATGCCAGCTTAATGGCAAGAAACATCCAATGATGGCAACCCATCATCCGGATAAAACATCCAGCACCCCCGAGAATTACTCATAAAAGAGGAGAACATCTTTAGTGGAAAGCTCATCCAAGAGATCAAGGACGTTGGTAACAACCCCAATGTCAAAATCTAATGGTCTCAACCATTAGAAAACCTCCACAACAGGGATCTTAAGAACATCTCTACGACTTGTCGATAAATCAGGCTCAGATAGCATTGATGGACATTTCAAACCACTGGTGACAACCTCAACATTGCATCAGGAGATTTTGGTTATCAAAGCTTTGTAGACTACCGTTCGAGAAGACATCAAAGGGGTTCAGTGGAGCCATCGTTGGCAACTCCATCCCCCAATAGAAATAGTGGAAGCAGGCAGTTATCACATTTCGTTGGAAACCATTCCAACAACAACAACATTCAGTATAACATCACATCATGATGCATTACATTGCATCATCTTAATCTTGTCATATTTCAAGTGTCTAGTAGTCTTTATCCTATCCATGCCATTACATTGCATGAACATGATAAAGAGGGGCATCAGTATACACTTAAAATTTTGCATTCATGTTACTAACCATACAGGAGGACAGAATTGTCTTCCAGAGATAACCCTGGAAGTCACATTCAGTTTACAACCCCAAGAGATCCAGTTCCAACCCCAGAGATAACCCCGGGAGATCAAGTTTCCAACCCCATAGATAACCCTGGGAGAACTAGTTTCCAACCTCGGAGATAACCCCGGGAAGTTCAATTCCAACCCCGAAGATAACCCTGGGGGATTCAGTCCAGGTTCTGGAGATAATCCCGGGAGAGTCAGTTCCAACCCCGAAGATAACCCTAAGGAATGTCAGAGTCAACATCAAGCCAATCTCAGAGATAACCCTGGGAGAAGACTGCTACAACTACGCCAAAGTCGGAGACAACCCCGGTAAGGTGAGAGTATGTGTGGATTACAGGGATTTGAACAAAGCTTATCTTAAAGATAATTTCTCGATACCATTTATCCACATACTCATAGACAACACAGATCAGTATGGCATGAACTCTTTTATTGACTGCTTTGCTGGGTACCATCAGATCATGGTTGCTGAAGAAGACCGGGAGAAAACATCATATATTACTCCACAGGAACCTTCTATTATAGATGCTTATCATTCGGCCTCATACGTGATCAATAAGTAGTAAAATGAAAAGTAGAGTGTCGTACCCGCGAGGACAAAGTGTTACAGCTAGTCAAATACTAAAATTTGTTCAATACAGTCTTATCTAAATAAGTTAATGAAGAAGGTTTGTTAAAAACTATATGCTTAAAAACAGTAAAAATAAGAGATTGAGTTGCACAAGAAAGTCAAGCTAGGATCACAACTCCCCTAATGCGTCGCCTAATTAAAAGTAGTATGCGTACAAGCCAATCATGTATGATGATAAAGCAAATACTTTGTAATCTATCTTATTTATTTATTAATAAAAGAATTATATATTAAAGGCATTTAATTATCTATATGGTGTTGTTTTAATAATATGTGATAAACCCATAGTTTTAAGCAAGGCTTTTAGAATCATGATGAGATCATGCTAATGAGATCTAAATTCTTAGATAGCTTAAAACTAAAATGTTCCCAATCAATGGATTACTAAAAAGGGGATTAGTGAATCCGAATAGATTAGTACATACGTTACTTGCTCATTAGATGAGGATGATTGATCTCATGATCATTTGTGTGAAGACACTAAAGCAAGTATGTAGGTTCTTATTGGAGAATAAGTTCACCAAACGTGACTCGCTAAGGAATACCTAATGGAGTTTTACTTGCCTGTCAATAGGAATTCCTGCAGTGATAGTAGTACAAATGATCCTTAGACTTGAGATCATCATAGTATCTTATATATAATAAATTACACTTTGACTTATTCCTTAGGACTCTTAGAGTATGTCAAAGGGTATGCTTTGGTATAATAAGTTATATATGGAGATAATGAATTATTAATATAAAATCTATCACTTCTAGTAAAAGAAGAGAAATGTCCTATGTGATTCGATAAATGACAACCCAGTAAACCTTGGCCAAGGTGGAATGAAATTAGAAAGTAGTTTCTAATTTGCATTCACTAGAAGTTGTGCATTTAGGAATCAAAATACATATAATTAAATCAAATAAGACTTGACAGTAATTCCATGTCTTATATTTAATTGGGACATTGTATGGTGGAATGATTAAATTGTACGGTAACTATTTACTCAAAGGTTCTTTTATGATTAATGTTAAAATCTATATTATCTGGAAAGTCATTGATCGCTAGGGAGGCTTAATCCTATTGTAGAATAAATATTATTTATTTAAATAAATTAATAGTTTAATTTATTTATTTAAATAAGATAAGAATTGTTCTAATTGATTTATTCACAACTGGTTTAATATGGAAAACTTAAAGGGTCATACCATAAAAGAAAGAATAATTATTTAAGAAGTTAATGGCATAATCGTAATAATATGTTAAGTATATTTAATTTAAGCTATGGTGATAGAATAAATTAAATAGCTTAATATTTATTATTTAATATTTTGGAAGTATTAAATATAAATTAATAAGAGGAGTCTTATTAATATTTTTACAATTATTATTATTTTAATTTTTAAAAGAGTTTAGGAATTAATTTAATATAAGTACTCTCATTTATTCCTAATAGGATTAGGAGGCAAAATTAGTTAAATGATTTTAACTAATTATCTCTAATAAGATTAGGGAGCCCAATTAATTAAAGGAGTTTAATTAAATAAATAATATCTTATTTTAATTAAATAGGGTTACCTGATATCTTTATAAGAGGAGTCTTATATAAGATATCAAAGATATATGATTCCAATAGCTGGAGAGTATGCCCTTTTTTCTACAGAGATGGGAAAAACTAGGGTTTTAGCTAATACACCCTTCTTCTTGAAAATTCTTCTTCCTTGGTGGATCACCTCTAGATGCCATACACTTGGGTGACTAACATTGATCAAAGGAAGGAATCTACCCGGAGATTCAAGGAGATCGCGGAGAAGTAGGAGTTGAACTCGTACCTGTGGAAGCTGATATCTACAAGAGTATGATTCCATAATTTCGTATTCTTCGTTTTAACTAATAATATGCATAAAGGATTATCCGGGTAATTGGTTTGTAAAAAATTTTAAAATCTGATTTTACTTTGCTTCCGCTAATTTTGAAATTTGATTGCTACTTTGATTTTCACAAAACCTAAAACTAATCTCCTAACTCTCCACATTACAAAAAATTTATAGGAATGGCCAACCGAGAACAGTAAATACACATAAGCCTCTTTCGACAGTCAAATGCACATCCCTAGCTAGATGAATCACAATATTTCTATGGTGAAAATAACTAGACTAGGGTCGTTAAGCTTAATCTCAATGGTTACACAAGGCAAATAGAGACATGTCTATCCTATTATGCAATTTATGCTCATATTCCCATAGGCATGGTCATAATAAGTGTTCTTGTATTTTAGGGTTAGATATTAATATCCATTTTTCAATATCCATTAATACCTATATTAATTCCTCTGTCAAGCAATCAACAAAAAAGCAAGAAATACAACAACCCATTCCAAAATGATTCATTATAATAAATAGGGGAGAAAGTTAATTAAGCTAAACATTCGGTTACATTGCAATCCTAGAAATGTAATTAGCTCATAACAATGGGATTAATAAACATGTTCAATGTGTTAAACATGCTCAAAAATACACACATGATTGAAAGATTTGGATAAAGAAAACTCCTTTTGTGAAGTTTTCTGGCTCCAAGCCTTCTCTTCTTCGTGTAGAGTCCGAGCTATGACGGATGCAATGAGCTTTTCTTTATTGAAGACCATCTTCTTTCTCTTCTAAGATAAAAAGCTTAAAGAAATACTCCTAAAATTGCTTCTACTGATGATGGAGGATGCTTAATGATAATGAATTTGTTTCCTTAGCTTTTTAGGTCATTAAGACCTAATTTCTACTTGGGCACCAGAGCTGGCACTGCAGTGCCAAGTTTTAGCCTTGGAACGGTGCTGCAGCGCTGAGTCAACATATTCGTTCAGTAAGTGGCGCTGCAGTGCCAGTTTTAAGCCTGGCAGTGGCGCTGTAGCGCTGGTATGGAAAAAATAACCTTTTTGCCCCTGCAAAGCTGGAAATGACCTAATAAGCCCTGCAATACAAAGATTAAGTAAAATAATACAGAGCAATATAAAAGCTATATAAATAACGAAGAACAAGCAACTTCTTAAGCAATAAAGGATCTGATTCGCGGGTATAAATCCCATTCATCATTAATCAAAAACCATAGCATGATAAAATAAAAGATAATGTAAACCCTTGCATTAATATCAGCTCAAAATAGGGTAGTAAAGCCATAACATGGCATCAAGTATACCAATCTATGTAAATCCCAAAAGATGGCTATAAACAAAATATGATAATACTAAAAACTGCTCATACATCCATACATCATAAAATAAAGCCATAGCATATTAAAAAGAACTGATTATGCATCCATACAACCCAAAATAAACTAAGTCTGAGGCTATAAAAGCCCAAAAGATGTCAACTGCAGTTCATACATAAATGCAATACAAAAACTAATCCAAGCAGCCCAAAATACTACTACAACTATATCACTAAAGCAGAAATAGTAAACTACAACTAACGGCATCCTAACATGGCATAAGATATAAGAAACTGATAAACACCTCCAGATTTGAAATGGGCAATGCCCTCATCGCCAAACATACAGAAATAAATACGAAAGGGCTTCCTTGAGTTTTGGTCACTCGGCACCGTCGTCATCCTCCTCTTCATCCGCAGTAGGCGATGGTGGTGGATATAGAGGGTATACAGAAGGCACAGGGAACTGAAATGGCATTGAGTCTACTTCTTTGCCACCAGATATAACATAAATACTCTCCACCGTGTTGGAAAACTTCACGTGACACTACATGAATATATCCTGCCTTTGAGCTATAACATTGATCCTCCTACTCTATCGGTCTACCTTCTGGTGTAGGAGGTTCATAGAGGCCAATATCTCCACCAATGGTTCAGCTTCTGAAGAACCTAACTCAATAAGCTGTGCAGATGTGCCAGCCTCTAAAGAAGGAGGTGGAGGTTGAGAAGAAGGCAGGAAACCCTTACCGCGTGGATCAGAAGTTGCACCTTCCTAGACTCTGTATCGGGTGATGGTGGCATGATTAATAATCGCCATAGGAGGCAGCAGTATCTCATCTGTAGCCATAGGCACCTCAGCTATCTAGCAAAGAAATGTGATGATAGAAGGATGTGGGAGTCCTCCCGAAGTGCTACCTCGGAAAGCCTTAAGAATAGATTCTTGAATAAGCGACCCTACATCTATCTTCAAAGCCGTGACAATAGCAAACAGCAACATCGCCCTCTCTCTAGTCACGTCACTAACATACCTAGTCAGCATCAAGTTGTGGCAGATAAAGCTATACCAAGCTTTGCCATAGCGCGAGAGCTCTGTGTGCGCGAAGCTTGACTTCTCACCCGTATACTCATTCATTTTCCAAGCGGTGTCGGGATTACACAACCTCTTGACAATGTCTTCTATGTCATAGATGAGCACATAATCTGCTAGATAATCTTTGTCATAGTTAGGCATCTGGAAGCAGGCATTAATTATTCTCTTGTCAAATAGAACTGCCTTGCCCCTGACTTGAACCACCAAACTCCCCTCAGCCGAGGCGTTAGCGTAGAACTCCTTCACTAGAGCTATATCTGGGGACACGGGCTGTCGTATGAAATGAGTCCAATTCCTATTGACTATCATGGTGAACAGCTCTCCATCAAGCCTCGTATCAGGCCTGAGACCTCGCTCTGGCACTAGGCTCTTGCTAGCCAACACTATATAGTATTTGTCAGAAGCCTCATTACTGATGAACCGTGAATGTTCCCAATGCAGTGTTGATGAGGAGGATCCCTCAATGCTAAGCTTTTGTTTCTTTGAAGCCATCTCGAAATTTGCAGTCAATATCAACACCCAAAAGCTGAAATGGAGTCCCAAAACTTAATGCACCCAACTGAACAAAACACACTGCCCACTACACCTAATATGAAGCCAATGACTGCCCAAACAAGTCAAATAACCAATCCACTTTCTCTTGAGCAATTCACCGGACACTTAGTATGTCCAGTTTAAAACTAGGTTTTATAGAACTAGCCAAGATGCTTGCTAACCCACAATTCCCTCAAAGAATTACTCACAGCAATACCGATAACAAACAATACCCGATTACACTTCAAAGGTCCAATTCCAAAAAATAAAGTTGAAAACACAAGTACCTCAGATGAATGAAAGTCTCAGAAGAAGAACTTGTGAGAATCCTCATAAATTGTAGTAAGTAACGCTTCAATCGAATGAGGATGAGCTAGGGCAAGACGGAATTATAGTTTTCTCATCTATGGGAGAGCTTTGGGGGAGTTCTGTCGAGAGGCTTGGGAGGAATGGCTAAAGAACACCAAGACTAACCCTATTTAGTCAACTGAAATGTGTTGCTGGCATTGCAGCGTTGAGATTCCTTCGTGAAGAGGCACTGCAGCTCTGGTATTTAATATTGGATTTTTAAGTGGAACTGCTACGCTTGACACAGGCAAAATATTGGCGTTGCAGCGTATATTTCCAGTAGGCTGGGCTTGGTGGTGGTGCTGCAACGCTACCTGCTAAGCTATTCCAGGCGCTACTGCACTGTCTTGCAAAATTGGACTTTAAAACAGGCGTTGCAGTGCCGTTCCGAGGATGAACACAGGCACTGCAATGTCATCCCTGAGTCAGCCCAAGGAAGAGTGTTCACTTGCACATGCCAAGCTAACTATTAGCTATCACAACTACAAAGCAACACAACACTATTAAAACCCATATAATTAACTAGTCTAAATCGTACTACTGAACACACCAAAATACTATATATATACTAATTTACTACTCATATGAAAACTAAAATAAACGATACTAAAACAAGAAAAACTACATTAACATGCAATTCATCATACCTGGTTCGACTTATATCAAAATCATACCAAAAGCAAGAATATATCATCATGCAAACCAGTTCGGTAAT
Organism: Panax notoginseng; assembly: GCA_016801055.1. NCBI lineage: Eukaryota > Viridiplantae > Streptophyta > Magnoliopsida > Apiales > Araliaceae > Panax > Panax notoginseng. The sequence continues at coordinate 58,274,571 of CM029015.1, forward strand.
ACTTACTAGATAAACCACTACTAGAAACAAATATACTGAAATCTATGTTAACAAACTATATAGATGAGATACACTATAAAACAAGACAGAAGCAAAGAAAAATAGAGAAATTAATACTGAGATGGGGTTGCCTCCCAACCAAGCGCTTGTTTTAAAGTCGTCGAGTTGACTATTCCCTCAGCTCATACCGGGTCACCAAGTGTAATGGGAGTGTTTTGACGATCGACGACGTCGCCCCAATAGTGCTTAAGGCGTTGTCCATTCACTTTGAAAGTTGTATCAGAGTTTGGGTCTTCAACCTCAACTGCACCATGTGGATATACCTTATCTATTTTGAACGACCCCGACCATCGGGACTTCAATTTCCTGGGAAACAGTTTCAATCGGGAGTTGAAGAGAAGCACTTTCTGTCCCAGTTCAAACTCTCTTTCCACTATCTTTTTTTCATGCCACCGCTACATCTTCTCCTAGTACAACTTTGAGTTTTCATACACTTGGAGCTGAAACTCGTCTAATTCGTTAAGTTGTAATAGTATTTTTTCACCTGCTGCATCCAAATCGAAGTTGAGCTTTTGAATTGCCCAATACGCACTGTGCTCCAACTCGACAGAGAGATGACATGCCTTACCATAAATAAGCCTATACGGAGACATTTCGATAGGCAGTGAGATATTCCCACAAGGCATCATCCAACTTCTTAGACTAGTCCTTCCTGTTAGAGTTCACAATCTTCTCTAGAATTCGCTTGACTTCCTTATTCGATACCTCCGCTTGTCCACTTGTTTGCAGATGATAGTCAATGGCAATTTTATGGGAAACCCCATATTTAGCATGAAGGGCTTCAAAGTACTTATTGCAGAAATATGAGCCCTCGTCATTAATAATTGCCCGAGGTGTGCCAAATCGGGTAAAGATATTCTTTCTCAAGAAATTAAGCACGACCTTGGCATCGTTAGTAAGAAAGGCTATAGCTTCCACCCATTTGGATACGTAGTCCACATCAACAAGTATATAGAGATTGTTGTAAGACGGTGGAAATGGGCCCATGAAGTTTATGCCCTAAACATCAAACAGTTCCACCTCAAGAATATTTTGCAGAGGCATTCCATGCCTTTTTGAAATGGTTCCTACTCTCTAGTAATTATCGCATCGCGATACATATATATGAGCATCCTTAAACATAGTCAGTCAGTAGAAACATGATTGGAGCAATATTGATGTAGTTCTTTGCCTACCAAAATGCCCTCCATTGTTAGATGAATGACAGTGATGGAGCACACCCTCAATTTCTTCCTTAGGCAGACATCTTCGCAGAATTTGGTCTACACATTGTTTGAATAGGAATGGCTCATCCCACAAAAAATGTTACACATCATTTAAGAATTTCTTCCTCTACTGACAGCTCGTGTTAAGGGGTAACACATTACAAGTGACAAAATTAGTAAAGTCTGCATACTACGGTGCTACACTGTGAACCACATATAACTGCTCATCCAGGAAGAAATCATTGATATCTATCTTATTATCCCCCGAGTGAGTTGGGTTTTCTAATCCTGATAGGTGATCCACAACATAGTTTTTAGTTTCTTTTTTATCGTGAATCGACAAATCAAATTCTTAGAGGAGAATGACCTATCTAATTAACCTCGGTTTGGCATCTTTCTTAGAGATTAGATATTTGATTGCCAAATGGTCAGTATACACAATGACTTTAGTCCCGATGAGATATGAGCAAAACTTATCAAAGGCATATACTACTGGCAGAAGCTTTTTATCAGTAGTGGTGTAATTAAGATTAGCATCTGTCAAGGTTTTAATGGCGTAGTATATCGTGTGAAACACCTTATCCCTTCGTTGTCCCAACACTGCCCCAATAGCATAATCACTGACGTCGAATATGAGTTCAAAAGGGAAGGTCCAGTCAGGAGCCACTACAATAGGAGCTGAAGCGAGTCTCTCTTTTAACAGCTTAAATGCTTGGTAATTTTAGAGAAGTCTTTGATGAACCGCCTGTAAAACCCTGCATACCCAAGGAAACTCCTTACTCCTTTTACTAATGATGGCGGCAGAAGATTATCAATAACATCTATTTTTTCTCTGTCTACTTCAATCCCACTAATAGACACTATATGCCCCAGAATAATCCCCTCTCTCACCATGGAGTGGCATTTCTCCCAATTTAATACCAGGTTAGTCTCCACATATCTTTTCAGAACTGCAGTCAAATTTTGTAGACAGTCTTCAAATGAACTCCCGAAAATAAAGAAATCATCCACAAATACCTCAAGGGTCTGTTTCACTATATTAGAAAAGATGGACATTATACAACGCTAAAATGTTACAAGAGCATTACATAGCCTGGAAGATATTTTTTGGAAGGCAAAGATCCCATATGGACATGTAAATGTTGTTTTCTCCTGATCTTCAGGTGCTATAGAAATCTGATTGTACCCCGAGTATCCATCCAGAAGACAATAGAATTCATGCCAAACTAGTCTATCAAGCATTTGGTCAATGAAGGGCAGAGGGAAGTGATCCTTGCAAGTGGACTTGTTCAGCTTCCTATAGTCCATACATACCCTCCATCCAGTCACCATGCGTATAGGAATAAGCTCATTGTTCTCGTTAGATACCACTGTGATACCGCCATTTTTTGGCACACATTGAATAGGACTAACCCATGGACTGTCAGAGATTGGATAGATAATGCCCGCATCCAATAAGTTGATTATTTCCTTTCTGACAACCTCCTTCATAATGGGGTTCAATTGCCTCTGATGTTCAATAAAAGGCTTAGACCCCTCCTCGAGTAGGATTTTGTGCATCAGAAAGAGGGACTGATACCCTTTATATCTGTGATAGACCACCCCAAAGCTATTTTTTACTGTTTGAGAACTTGAAGTAGCTTCTATTCTTGTGCCTTATCTAAAGATGTAGAAACTATAACTGGCAAGCTGGATGATTTCTCTAGATAAGCATACCACAAATGGCTTAGTAAAGGCTTAAGATCAAGGATAGGTGGTTCAATAATTGAGGGTTATGACTTGGATATAGATGTTTCTTGATCATTTAAAGATTCGAACTATCGCTAGAATTGTTTCGATCTCTAGGGTGTATCCAACCACTTAATATACTCGAGATGAGTAGGCTCTTCCGTATTACTTGCACCAGTCAAAGTGGCCTCAAGTGAGTTAGACAGGCAGTTTTCATAGAATACTTCCCGCACAGTTTAGTCAATCACATTGACTCAAAAGAAATCTTCAGAGGCACTGGGGTACTTTATAGACCTAAAGACACTAAAAGTTACTTCCTGGTCATGTACTCTCATTGTGAGTTCTCCCTTCTTCACATCTATCAATGTCCTGCCCGTTGCCAGAAATGGTCTGCCTAAGATAATAGGGACCTCCCTGTCCTCCTCGAATTCCAGAACAATAAAATCAACAGGGAAGATGAACTTATCCACTTTGACAAGCACATCTTCCACAATCCCCTTTGGATAAGTTAGAGATCTATCAGCCAGCTATAGAGTCACACTGGTAGGCTTGGCCTCATTTAACCTTAATTTCTTATAGATAGATCGGGGCATCAAATTGATGCTAGCACCCAAGTCGCATAGGGCTTTTTCGATGATTTGATCCTTAATAGTGCAAGGTATAGTGAAACTCACAGAGTCTTTCAACTCAGGTGGAAGCTTTTTCTGTAGAATTACACTATATTCCTTCGTAAGTGCCACTGTCTCATAGTTCTCCATTTTCCTCTTCTTGGACAAGATGTCCTTCATGAATTTCACATAGCTAAACATTTGTTCCAACGCCTCTACTAACGGGATATTGATATGAAGTTTCTTAAAAACTTCTAAGAACTTCAAGAATTATTTATCAAGCTTTTGTTTCTAAAGGCGTTGGGGAAATGGTAACTATTGGACAACAAGACTAGGCTTGTTAATAGTAGGGGTTTATATTATAGGTTCATCCTATCCATTCTTTTCTCCCCCAGACTTATCACAAATTGGCTTCACATTACATTCTTCTATAGCCACTTCATGTTGCACTGTTGAGGTCTCTCCTCCAGTTTCATTTACTGTCTTGCAACTCTGAAGAGTGACTGCTTTGCACAACTCCTTGCTATCCCATTTTGGGTTGACATTCGTGTCACTTGGCAAGGTGCTTGAAGGACGACTATTCAAAGAAGTTATCATTTGTCCCATTTGGACTTCTAAGTTCTGGATAAATGCCTCTTATTTATTGGTTCTTATTTCATCCTGAGCAATGTATCTCGAAAAGAGATCTTCCAAACTGGGCTTTCTGTCCTGTGGAGGTGGGGGTGGTAAGAACTTTGTTGATGTTGTTGGTGTTGATTATGAGATTTAAAACTGGGAGGATTTGAATATGTTGGTATGACGGTAGATGTTTGGGCTTGGTTGCTGTTATTGTTGCTCCATGAGAAATTTGGGTGATTTCTCAGTTCAGGGTAGTAGTGAGTGGGAAGATTAGAATTCTGCTGCCGCCCGTAGTTTGAGACAAACTGAACTGATTTAGGCTTAATGGCACACTGATCAGTTGGGTGGCCCCCCGCACATAATTCACAAGGCGACGTTACATTTTGCATGGTTTGCACTGTTTGCACTCCCATGATGTCAAGTCTTTTAGTAAGAGCAGCAACCTGAACAGACAGTGTCGTGACTGTATCAACCTCATACACCCCGGCCACTCTCCTCGGTGCTTTCCTATCATTAGGCCACTGATAATTATTTGCCACTATGGTCTCCACTAAGTTATACCCTTCAACATGGTTTTTTGACATAAAGGCGCCAACGGATGTTGCATCAATACTCGAACGACTAGATCCAGATAAGCCATTATAGAAGTTCTGAATTGGAAGCCATTCGGCCAATCCATGGTGAGGATATCGTCTTAACAAGTCTTTAAATCGCTCCCACGAGTCGTAAAGAGATTCAGATTCAAACTAGACGAAGGATGTGATATCATGTCTAAGCCTGGCTATTTTTGCGGGCGGACAGAACTTCACCACTAATTTTTGAGCCAAGTAAGCCCATGTGGTAATGGAGCCCGGAGGAAGTGAAAGCAACCAACTCTTAGCTTTGTCCCGAAGAGTAAATGGGAACAGTCTGAGTCTGATAGCATCATCGGACACTCCGTTGCATTTAAAGGTATCACAAATTTCTAAGAAATTTATCAAATGATTGTTCAGGTCATCATTCGGTAACCCTCCAAATTAAACACTGTTTTATATCATTTGAATGGTGCCCAGTTTGATCTCAAAGTTGTTAGCTTGAATTGTGGGCCTTAGAATGCTCGCTTGTAAATCCGCGATGTGGGGCAGGGCATACTCCCGTAGAGATTTTTTGATTTCCTTGGCCATTATAACTGGAGTAGGTATATCCTGAGCTCTCTCTTCTCAGTCACCTAAAAGTTTTGTCTACCTCATGATCAAGAGGTATTATATTCCGATTCCTGCGAGGTGGCATACACAGTCAAGAGTACATGTGAGGAAGATTAAACATATAAATCAATTTAAATTAAGAACGTTTTGAATTAGTATTAATATTGAAAAACAAATAATACTAAGTCCCCGGCAACAGCTCCAAAAACTTGTTGGTCAGATTACCAATCACTTAACACGCACAGCATACGCGGTCTAACAAGTAATATAGTGATCAGATGAGTGGTGTACCCACGAGGACAAAGTGTTAAAGCTAATCAAATACTAAAATTGAAATAATAAGGTCTTATCTAAACAAGTAATTGAAGATGGTGTGTTAAAAACTAAATGATTAAAACAGTTAATTATGAGATTGAGTTGCAACAAGTATGTCAAGCCAGGATTACAACTCCTCTAATGCTTTTCCTAATTTCCTGACTCTCCACTTTACTAACAAATTATAAGAATGGCCAACCGAGAACATTAAGTACACATAAGCCTCTTCTTACAGTCAAATGCGCATCCCTTAGCCAGATGAATCACAATATTCCTAGTGAAAATAAATAGACTAAGGGTCATTAAGCTTAATCTCAAAGGTTACACAAGGCAAATAGATATATGTCTATTTTATTATGCAATATATGTTTTCATTCCCATAGGCATGGTCATAACTAGTGTTATTGTATTTTAGGGTTAGGCATTAACATCCATTTTCCAATATCCATTAATACCTATATCAATTCCTTTGTCAAGCAACCAATAAATAAGCATGAAATATAACAACCCATTCCAAGATGATTCATTATAATAAATAGGAGAGAAATTCAATTAAGTTAATCATTAGGTTACATTACAACCCTAAAAATATAATTAGTTCATAACTATGGGACTAATTTACATTTTTAAAGTGTTCAACATGCTCAAAATACACAAATAAATGAAAGATTTGGATTAAAAAAACTCCTTTTATGAAGTTTTCTGGCTCTAACTCTTCTCTTCTGTGTGTAGAGTCCGAGCAAGGAAGGATGCAATGAGCCTGGAGTGCTTGAAGACCAACTTCTTTCTCTTTTAAGCTAAAAAGCTTCAAAAACTACTTCTAATGTGAACTCTCCTGATGATGGAGGCTGCTCCATGATTAATGATCCATTTTCCTTAGTTTTTAGGTCATTAAAACCTAATTTTTGCCTGGGCACCGGAGTTGGCGCTGCAGCGCCAAGATTTAGCCTTGGAACAGCGCTGCAGTGTTGAGTCAACATTTTTGGTCAGTAAGTGGTGCTGCAACGCCAGTTTATGAAGGAACTGGGGCACTACAACGCTGCATTGCTGTCATTACTGGCTAGGAAGGGGCCCTGAAGTGCCAGGTTCAAGGCTGGCATAGGCGCCACAGCGCCAGTACAAGAAATTTGACCTTTTTTCCTTGAAAGCTAGAAATGACCTAATAAGCCCTACAACACATATATTAAGCAAAATAATATAAAAGCGATATAATTTTCGACGAACAAGCAACTTCTTAAGCTATAAAGGATCCGATTCGCGGGTATAAATCCCACTCATCAATACCCCACCCATGTTGGTGGCCTCTTCTTTGAGATCTTGGTATAGCAGTTTGTCTTCCCTAGATCTGATGACAGTTGATCAGTTGTTGAGGCACTTCATAACCCTCCTAACATTTCAAGTTTCGTCGGGCTTTATAGAAGGCATGCTTGATCATTGGATACAAGAGAGACAATTGTTCATATTTGATACCTATGAGTTGACCCCTACGTTAGAGGAGTATGAGCGTCTTACAAACTTACCTTTAGATCGGCCTTGTGCTCGGATAGCTGTCGGTGACATGAGCCGACAGTTTATGACCTTGATAGGTTTGAGCCATAAAGTTGCCCAAGACGAGATTACCTCGGGGCATGTGGTGTTCATGGACTTCTTGATTGACCGATTTGGGTCGTTGGACAACAATCTGTGATATTCTGGGTACTTCACCATTTCTGAGGACGAGTGGCATGTCACCCACGTAGATATATTCTTGATGTGCATTGTGACCTATCTGCACATGCCGTTGTACATGGACCATCTAGATATCGGCGTGATTACAGTAGTTCGTGCTCTCAAGGAGTGTTATACCATCTTATCTATGATATTGGCAGTGTGACGCCCCCAAATTCAGGTACTTAAAATCCGAACTCGGTGCTTCACGATACCATTTCTATGAGCGGAATCAAACAATAATGATAACAATAATATAGATACCAAACTTAATTTACATATGCATCAAAGTCTACTCCCAAGTACGTGACCTTTAAACATTCATTACATCATAGATAATAGATATCATTGTCTTAATAAACTTTTACTATTACACAGAATATTATAAAATTCATTCGAACAACTTTCCTTTCCCCTTGTTCTTTTCTAATCCTTCTGGTTGATCATACTTAGCTGAAAACATTTAAATTTAAAGCAAGAATGAGCATTTGATTGCCCAGCAAGTAATAACAAATATATATATTAGCTAAAAGAATTAAATATTTTCTTTGAATGACACTTCTACAACGAATCAACATGTGTGAAGTAAGTTGAACCAATAATAACAACATATCACTTCTATATGAAATTTTTGAAACTACGTACTGACTATAATTGGAGATCAGTTGACAGACTATGAACATTATTTTCTATTTTCGAAAAGGTATATAGAAATTCATCTGCAGACCGTCATAACTTATAGGCACGGGGGTGATCAGCCCGTTTTGCCCTGTATTGATCAATACTACATGCAAGAACGATATCATATTTTATCTTATCCACCTTAGGTGCACAAAAGTTTTTTCATGTTCGGGATGTTCATATTTAGTCGGGAATCTAACCAAAACAATCTGATTGGATACAATAAAGTTCTATCTTGCTCAACAATATTTTTAAGTTTATGTCTAACCAAATCAAATAGCTTAGAAGGCTTTTAAGGCAACGTATACATACTCGAAATCAATAAATATGTATCAACATGTGATTAAATACAATGATTATCTAAGTGGGGACACTTGTATAACCATATTTAGAAACTAACGAATAGAATAAATATCTGGATTATGCATTAATACTGTGTTGATAAACAATGATCGGATAATTTAAGAACTTGTATGAATATGAATAATTGGATACATAATCAATAACAATAGAGTTAATAATCTAGCACAATAATATGATTCTAAAACTTTTTTACTCATGTTCATTGCATAAAGTAAATGCAAAGTTAGGATACTTGCCTGAGCTACTGCTTATAATAACGCAACTTAGTTTTATCTTTTATACCCAAACCTATCATTAATAAGATCATTCGTTCGATTAGAATAATATATCTCATCATACTTCTTATTACAGTCAGCACATAACCTAATCACATTGTCATACATGGTTATATCAGTCATTGATTCATAAGCACATACGTATCTAGTCCAATTATCTAAGTCCGGATCAATTTTTGAAATATTTCGGTGTGCCGACGGCTTTATCGAGAAATTAACGAGTCTAAGACTCTATTCAGTAATTCAATAACTGTAAATATCAGTCATATTATTTTTAAATGACTTATAATAATTTTTAAATAATTATTATAATTTATCATAATTTTTTAAACATCGGAATCATTATTAAAAGATTTAAATATTAACTAATTCTATTATCATTAATATTTAATTAATCTTAAACTATTAATGAAACCATTTGCCAAAATATTAAAGTTATTTATAATAACTCAAAATATTTTTAAAACATTTTTATTATCCTTAAATGATTTTTAAAACATTAAAAATCATTTTTAAATAATTACCATTAATATTAATGTATTATTCATCAAATTATTAAAAGTCATTTATTATAACTTAAAATATTTTTAATTCATTTATATCCTTTTTAAATAATTTTTAAATCAATAAAACCATTTTTAATTTATTTATTAAATAAAACTAACATCATTAATATTAAATTATTAATGAAATTTACCTTTAAATATTAAAAGTTATATTTTATAACTTAAAATATTTATAAATAATTTATTTTCATTTAAAATAATTTTTGTAATATTAAAATCATTTTTAATTAATTTTTTTAATATAATTACTAAATAAATCTAATATCATTAATATTTAATTAATTAATGAAATTTGTCTTAAAATATTAAAAGTTATATTTTATAACTTAAAATATTTTTAAATATCTTTTTATCATTTAAAATGATTTTTCATTTAATAAAATCATTTTTAATTAATTTATTTAACGCATTTATTAAAAAAATTAAATATCAATAATATCCAATTAAATAGTAATATTTATAAAAAATATGTCAAATTATTAAAAGTTAATATTTATAACTTAAAATAATTTTAAAACTATTTATTTTGTTTTTTTTTGTATTTTTCAGAATTTATTTACTATTTTAAATGATTTTCTAGAAATTAAATTGATTAAAACTAACAAATTCGTCGCTAAAGCCTTTGGCGACAGTAAGTGTAGCCTTAGGTGTTCTTGAGCAACCTAGACCTTCAAAGTCAGTGATCGAGTTGCATACTTTGACCAAGCATAAATGCCAGGTTATGAGGTTTCTGGGCATACTATAACTTTGATCATGTACTACTAATGTAACACTACACGATCCAGCAAACAACAAGGTCATACAACATCATAATTGAAAGCTATAAATCTTTGAAATCACTGTCAAGCGTGTTCTTGGTTTTCTGGGCTGCCTTGAATTATACGGTCATGGCCGATCAACGCTATTGATGGCCTTATATAAACAAATCTGTTGATGCTAAAGGTGTTCTAGACGTCGGGCTGTGTAGAGATACTAACAGAGGACATGATTGAATCAAAGTTCAAGTCTAAATATATTAAATAAACAATATCTGAGTCTCCAAAGATTCTGTCAGAAGGCTCTTGGGTTTTCTGGGTAACCTAGAAACCCAGGCAGTTTCGAGCGCCCACTTTCTTGCTCGATTTCCTTTATGTTCTGATTATTAAATGGTCGATCTCATTGTTCTAGATTATAACCAGCATGACAAGGAAGAGATCCAATACAAAAAAATCAATATAACTATAATAGAGTCGCCTGATCTTGCCCGGTCAAACCATGTCAGAAATCATGCTATTGAGTTTTTTGGGTTACCCAGAAAAAGTCAACTATGATCTTTCTGCTTGGTTTGACCATCCTCCAAATCCAATATGTTTACTTATAAAGCGATATAAGAGCATAATCATGTAGTTCATATAGCAAACTATAACCCTATTACAACAGAATGACCAAATCATCAATCACCTGACATATCAGAGCCCAAGAACATCTTGTCAGACGTTTATGGGCATGATCTGGGTAACCCAAATTTCATATGGTCATGGCTGGTCAACGTGGTTTGACCACGAATATCTTTTAATATATGCATGATCTGGTCCTGCTACAAGTTCCAGAACACAGACGGCATATCATACTACACGTTCATACCTTTAAACAACAAAAACACATAACTGAATGGAATCTATGGGACCTGACATTCCTTGTCAGACCCTCATTAACAAAAATTTCCATATTTGAAAAATCATCAAATCCGAGCCTCTAGATGTTATGGATCTAACATCTAGCAACCCAGATCATTGATTAACACCTCATACAACATATTTAACAAAAAAACTAAACATCAAACATAGGATCAAAGTTCAGATTTCAAATTAGGTTTTTACCTTTTATGAACAAAATTTTGATTCTTAGCTTCTTGATATGTTATGGGTGATCTAGGACCTTCATGTGGGACTGAAATATTAATGAATTTCGGAGGTTAGGAGAGAGAGAGAGAGTTGGTTGAGAGATAGATAACAAATATTCAAAATACATGAACTTTCTCTCTCTTAAATCTTATCTATAACTTGTATGCAATGTATTTGGATATTTAGATGGCTGAAAGCTGGAATTATTTAGCTCCTAGGTAGACTAGGGTGGCTTGTCAAGATTTGGAAAGATTTTCTAGCAATAATTCAAGAATGGGACAAAAAGGGTATTTAGGTCATTTTGCTTACAATTTTAAGGGTATTCTTGTCCGAGGTACTTAAATCTAGGGTTTAATCACTAGATTTTAAACCTTAAAGTTTCTCAATTAATTTCTAGGGTTTGAAAATTTAAAATTAAAGTGTAATAAAATTTTAATTAAAACACACTAATTAAAATTAGGGTTTTTGATCGAAAATTAGTTTCTAAATAATTAGGGTTCCTTAATATCATTAGGGTTCCCAAATTAACAATTCAATTTACTAAAATAATAATTAGGGTTTCTAATTTTAGCAATCCTAATTAGTAAATTAGGATTTCTAATTTTAATTAGGGTTTTCAAATGTTAATTAGGGTTTTCCTAATTAACAGAAATTCTATAATATGCAACAAAATTCATATAACACAATTTCTGACCGATCTTAAATTCTAGTTTTGAGTTTTCAATTATGGTTTATGATAATAATACTAGGGTTTGTCGTGATACACCATAATTGACTAACCATTATCTGTCGACACATATACTGTATATATTTTTAACACTAAAAAATAATATTATATTTAATATAATATTATTATTCTCATTCATTGCTCAAAATCTAAAATTAGGGTTTGGATTCCATATCTGATTTATCTTTCATATATAACATCATTAATTAAGTTTAAAATAATTAACTTAAATAATCTGAACTAAAATTCATATAATAAAATAATAAATATAATATTCACAATAATCATTTCATATATTATTTAAATAATATAAAAATCATATTTTCATGGAAAATAAATAATAAAAACATTTCTACTATTAAATTAATTGCTATAAGAATATACTTTATAATTATCAATATTTCTAAAATAAAATTATTTGAAATTATTCATGTAATAAATAAATTTTATTTATCACATATATACATACACATTACCTGACACATATTCCCCTCTTTAAAATAATAAAAAATATATATATGCAAAATTTCTCATTTATTTATATAGAAAATATCGGGTTATTACATTCACCCTCCCTTATAAAGATTCCATCCCCGGAATTACCGTTTTAAAACTTATACATACAAGGGTACATAGCATACACAATCATTGCAAATAGATCTCGATCATATTTGATCGAACTGATCTTTAACTATTTAACATAAAGCTTGTCTATCTAATTAAACGGAAGTTTGATTTCTGAAAGAACTCAAATTCCCCTTCAAAATTTCTTTATAAAATCATTCGCTATATATAAGTAAATCATATATATACGAAAATAAAAGTTATTCGAATAATACCTGGAATTCCATTCCCAGCTGCCATTGTATCCTGGACCGTCATGTTGAAAACTCTTGCGGTTGCTTTTGTTAGTTTATTAGTTGAAGTCGGTCATGTGATCGCCAGAGTCCCGCTGCCTTTTCCCATGGTTACACTCCCTGCCTCCATTTTCCTCTTTGGACAATCCTTAACCTTATGTTCCATCGACCCACACAGAAAACACCCAATGTTCATCCTTGGATTGGGGCAGTTAGGAGAAATATGGCCCTCCTGCCCGCATTCGTAACATACAAACTTACCCTTCAGACACTCACCAGAGTGATTCTTCCCACAGTTCTCACACTGAACTACCTGCTTCTTCACACCTTCCTGTATCTTCCAAAATAATTTCCCTTTCTTTTCTCACCCCTATTCTCACTATTAGCTTCCACCTTCACAGTTCCTATTGCCTTGCCTTTATTCTTCTTCTCCTTGTTGTAGAGGCTCATGGCCTCACTCCCCTCCTCAGCTATGATAGCCTTTTCCATGAGTGCGACAAAAGTATTTATCTGCAACACCGCCACCTTGTTGTAGATCCAGGGTTTTAAGCCCAGCTTAAACCTCTTTGCCTTCCTAGCCTCCGTATCAACTTGATGCGGAGTGAACCTAGCCAACTCATTAAACTTTGTGGCATACTCTACAACAGTCATGTTCTCCTACTTTAATTCTAGAAATTTCAGCTCCATCCTAGCCTGCATACTAACTGAGAGATAGTTTTTAAAAAATAGAGTTTTAAACCTAGCCCAAGTAACTACTCCTTCTCCTGCCCTAGTTTGATTTGCCTCCCACCAAAAGTTAGCCTCCCCCTTCATCATATAAGTGGCAAAGGTGGTCTTTTGCCCCTCATCTACCCTAGCAATTACGAATGCCTTTTCTATCTTGTTAACCCATGTCTGGGCTTCTATAGGGTCAGCTGATCCCCTAAATTCTGGTGGTCCTACTACCTTAAAGTTTTTAAATTTTGCCAAGCGATTATCTGGCTGGTTCCCTGCGGCTGGTATTCCCTGCTGCATAGCCTAAGCTACCATGTTCGCAAAGTTTTGCATCGGGTCTTGCTGTTGTCCCTCAGCGTTGTTGAAAGATTCTTCTGCCCTTTGATTTCGTGTTCGACGTGAAAGTAGTATGCACACAAGCCAATCATGTTTGATGATAAAGCATATACTTTGTAACAATCTTATTCATTGATTAATAAAAAGTATTAATTTATTTAAAGGCTTATAATTATCTACATGATGTTGTTTTATAATATGTGATAAACTCATAGTTTTAAGCAATGCTTTTAGAATAATGATGATGATCATTCTAATAAGATCTAAATTCTTAGAAAGCTTAAAACTAAAATAGTTCCCAATCGTTGGATTACTAAATTGGGGATTAGTGAATCCGGATAGATTGGTACATACGTTGCTTGCTCATTGGATGAGGATGATTGATCTTATGATCATTTGTGTGGAGACACTAAACCAAGTATGTAGGTGCTTCTTAGAGAATAAGTTCACTGAACGTGGCTCACTAAGAAATACCTAATGGAGTTTTACTTGCCTGTCAATAGGAATTCCTGTAGTGATAATAGTACAAGTGATCCTTGGACTTGAGATCATCATAGTATCTTGTGTAAGATGAATTATACTTTGACTTATTCCTTAAGACCCTTAGGGTATATCAAAGAGTATGCTTGGGTATAATAAGTTGTACATAGAGATAATATATTGTAGCATCCCCAAATCCCGGTCCTAATCACCAAGGATCTGGTATACTAATTCTATAATTATTGCGGAAGATATAAACATAATTTGTTTATACATTAAACTTTTACACATCATTCCCAAGGTCTACAACCTTAACTTAATACATACCTTCAATATCTTAGAAGATTTACAATACTATTTTCGTCAGAAAATTTAATAGATCTAACTGCAATGTAATTTAATCTTGCACTTTGACTTTGCCTTTGTCTTTACTCGAGCTTTCATCTTAATCTGAAAATTTTATCATGATATAGCAAGGGTGAGCATCAAATTTGCCCAGCAAGTTTAAATTTATTTGAGGATATATCATGATTGAAAGAATTTAACAATAAGCTAGCTAACTTTCAACAATATAAACATTGTGAAAGAGCATGAACAAATTTTCTTAGCTGAACGACCAAATCAATAAAAATGAATGGTCAATAATGAACATGAACAGATTAACTGAACCAAATGGTAATGAAGGTGATCAGCCTTTCATACCTGATGAACATTTACAATTTGCACAACGTGCGAATCAATAATCAATATAGACGTGAATAATTAACAACAATTATTCATTAACATGCTTTGAACATACAACTCAAGTTTGAGTTATGGAAAAAAAAACTTGCCTGATTCGTTGACTACTGCTATGCAGTTTAAGTTAACTTCTTTTGGTAAGACCTATCATTAATAATAAGATTGGTTTTTCAATCAGCATATTCTACTTTGTATCATAATACAATTACTTTGTCAATAGATTATCTAACACTTAATCAAATATTAGATAACATCCTAACACATCGGTATTATTATCAGTCTTGGATAATTTTTCAATCACTGTATCATATCCATTATGATTAAACACTTAATCTTTCATATTATAAACTCTTTTCTATAATCCAGCAAAATGTTTATAATTCAGCAAACTGTTTTCTCTAATTTAGTTAGTTGTTTTCTCTAATACTTCAATCCAGCTAGCTGGATTCATAATCCTTCAACCTAATGACCAATCCAGCAGACTGGATACATAATTCCTTTAATCCAGCAAGCTGGATGCTACTTCTTTCACACATATTAAATAACATTAAATTCATTCACTAATATTATAAATCTTTAAATAATATTTTAAATCAATAATTTAATAACACTTTAATCCCAATGCTATCAATCACTTAAAAATATCATAATCTAATATTATTAATATTTTAATAATATTTAAATCATTTACTAAACTTATAAACAATTTATTATAATTGTTTACACATTACCAAATAATGTATTAAATCAATCTAAAATGCCATAAACATCACAATACTTCACACCCGACCCAAAACTTCATCAAAATCTTTATAAACCATGCTCAAGGGTCTCAAGTCATAAAATCATATTTTTCATATTTTTGGACATCATATATTTAATTAAATCCATTTATCCATTTCTCATCATTTAGATGAAAAATATCAAATTAGTTCCAAAAATATTTCTTTTCTGGGATTTGACATAATATAGTTCCATATTGAACATATATTTTTCCCGGAATTTTTAAAATAGATTTACTATATTTAAATAGTACATAATAGCCAAATCTTCTCCGATTTTTCATAAATCGAGATTAACTCCAAAAATTCTGAAATGTTTACAGTATGCTCCTACTATACCCATGTACTTCCAGTAAAAATTTTGTAATTTTTGGACTTATACACAGAGAGTTATTCGGATGATTTCACAAAAATAGTCCTCCACCGTAAAATCCATAACTCTCAAACCGTATGGCCAAAAATTCCCAAATTTTTACACAACCTGCATAACAACTGATATTATATCTCCAAATTTTCGCAGAATTTTTCAAGCATAAAAACTGGACGAAATTGCCCCCGTTTTTGACTGGTCCAAAACAGTCCTGTTTTCTTCAAAAATTCGGGACTATTTTGGCTTTCACAGCCAATACACCATGAAAACTCAACATTTTTAAGTCCTACCACTTGGGTTAACTAGTAAACACATATATCTAGCACCCCTCTTTGACGGATCGCAAAAAGGAGCTATAGATTTAAAACGGTGGATTTTCAAAGTAATTAGAAATTTTGGGTTTTCAAAACTAGAAAAATAAATTTTCTTTTCCTTTTGGGTTCTACCAAATCAACACCCAAATTGGGTAAATCCATACTTGAACCTATGGAAAACACTTAGATCATAGGGGTTTGCACATCCAAAACAAAACCCCCTTTTATCAAATTACAAAAAGAAAGAGAATAAAACTTAGGAAGAAAAATAGTTTTATACCTTTTTATATTTCTTCTTCCTTTTCCTCTTCATCTTCTTCTCCTCTTTTTCCATGGAGACTTTTCTCCATCTTCTTCCTACAAGGGCTGCCGCCCCTCTCCCCTTCTCTCCCTCTCGTTCTTCTCTTCCTTTTCCCGTTCTCTTTCTCTCTCTTTCTTATCTTTCTTTTTCTTCTTTTTCTCTTTATCCTTATCTTCTAAATCCTCATTTTATTTTAATTGTTAATTACTTAACAAATGACTAGATAGCCCCTCCTTAAGTGGATCAAAAATTGGGCCACTTATCAATTAATTTCTATTGGGCTTGTATTTTTATTATTTTGCTTACCAAAAAAAATAAATAAATTTGGGCTTCCACCAAAAATATAATTTCTTGAGCCATATAAAACTAACATAGTCCAATCCATTTTTTTTTTATCTAATCCCACCCTAAATATTTAATTAGGGTATCCATTCTAAACATTTAGAATTTAATTCATCATTCTAGCATATTAAATTCTATAACCCAATTAAACTTGTTTTAATTAAGTTATAAAATTTAATAACTTGAGATAATAAAAATATATCTATTAACTTAATATAATTTAAATTTTATTGCTCTCCCACAAGTGGGCTTAGTTTGGGCCTTTAATTAATCCCATAGAGCTAACAAATTTAATTATTTTACTTACTCACAAAAACTAACTTGGGCTTCAACCCTAATTAAATTGGGTCAATATAATACTTGTCACATACATAATATATTGAGCTAGATTAAATAATTTAATTGCCCTTAAATCACTATATCCACAAGCCACTTGCTTAATTAATTAATTGGGCTCGTTTAAATAATATTACCTCCTTAGCCCATTAAATCCAATTCTTTTGGACTCTAAATAAATTATTGGGCTATGATATTATTATAGTCCATTACTTTTAATACTTTTGGGCTTCAAATTTAGTTTCTTTGGGGCCATATAAAATTTATATAGTCCAACACTCTTAATATTATTCCCTAATTAGTTAATTAGGGTTTTCCTCACACTAGAAAATAAATTCCTTACTCGTGCACATTAATTTTCTTAACCCAATTAGACTTACTATTATTAGGTTATAAAATTAATTAACTGAGATGTATAAATAAATCTCTTAATGCTGGTATATACATAGATACTAATATTCTATCATATTATAACCTCTTAGGTTATTTAATTACCACACCTAATATATACATTAGGTTACATAACTTAATTCTTAATTCACTTGAATTAATTCTATGACCACTAAATAAAAGTAACCCTTTAGGTCATTTAAATCTCATACCATGTTTTAATAACTTATTTAAGTTATACAATTTATATTGTATAATTAAATTTAATTTCCTCTTCCTCTCTATAAATTGTTTTCAAACAATTTATTTATATATTAAATATATAAATTTAATATATTCAATCATTTATTCAAATATGAAATTAATTTACTAACTTCTTGATACCAATATACATATTTACATATTGGATCTCCTCTCATATTTTTACTTTACACCATTTGGTATAATATTAAATATTATACCATTATCCATATAACATAATTCACTTCTCACACTAATTTTGATTTTTCTTCATAAAAGTCAACTATTGACTTTGACCAAAAGTCAACTTTTACACATTTTGTGTTTACTGTCCATTCTGACTAAACTTGACGTTCTGGACGCAACCGAGCAGTCCATGATTCAAAATTCTATCTCTAACTCAAATTTTTGAGTTTTAAATTACTCCTTTCTTATTGCTAATCGTATTAACTAACGACTTTATACTTATTCAAATTCTTATTTACCTGCCAAGGCCAACGTTCAAGCTATGTTAATTACTAACATAGTTTTATCTTGATCCTTATATCATTAACTTAATTCATCACTCCTCTTGCTAAAATATATATAGCACCTTACTAAGTATATATATTTCTATACATATACTCATCTTCGTTTAACCTTATAACATCTCTTCATGTGAAATCTTATCTCCTTAATGAAATTTTCCATATGTACTTATATAACATTTCTTAGACTATTCAGTTCATATAGAATTTACAGGTATCGTAATACCTTATTCTCGATATTTCTTCAAGTACATATTAATTCATTTCTAGGGTTTTGAATTTTGTAACCCATATTTCTTTATTCTCATTCAATTAAGAAACCATATAGATTCTTCTTAAAAATTTTGAAATCCTTAAAATTCTTTCACAGAAACGTCAATTCCATACACTTATTTTCTGTCTAGGTTAATCTTATAACCTTTAATCCATCATTTTAGGATTTTAATAATTATCTAAATTCTCGGGTTGTCACATGTATGATCAATAAAAAATCTACCACTTCTAGTAAAAGAAGAAAAATGTCCTATGTGATTCGATAAATGACAACCCAGTAGTCCTTGGCCAAGGCAGAATGAAATTAGAAAGGAGTTTCTAATTTGCATTATTTAAAATTGTGCATTTAAGAGTCGAAATACATATAATTAAATAAAATAAGACTTGACAGTAATTCAATGTCTTATATTTATTTGGGATATTATATGGTGGAAGGATTGAATTGTATGGTAACTATTTACTCAAAGGTTCTTTTATGATTAATGTTGAAATCTAAATTATCTGGAAAGTCGTTGATCGCTAGGGAGGCCTATCCCTATTGTAGAATAAATATTATTTATGTAAATAAATTAATAGTTTAATTTAATTTATTTAAATAAGATTATAATTGTTCTAATTGATTTATTCATAACCGGTTTAATATGGAGAACCTAAAGGGTCACACCATAAAAGGAAGAATAATTATTTAAGAAGTTAATGGCATAATTGTAATAATAAGTTAAGTATATTTAATTTAATCTATGTTGATAGAATAAATTAAATAGCTTAATACTCCCTCCGTCCCAAATTAATTGCTCAGTTTTGACTTTTTAAAGTCAAATTGACCATTTTTAAAACTAATTTTTTTACTATTTTTACTAAAATATAGGTGAAAAGATTATAACCAAAAGAAAGTATATACAATTTATTACTAACCCCAATTTTTATAATTTTAGAAATATATTTATATATGCTTAATTATTAATTCTAAAAATAGTCAATTTGACTTAAAAAAGTCAAAACTAAGCAATTAATTTGGGACGGAGGGAGTATTTATTATTTAATATTTTAGAAATATTAAATATAAATTAATAAGAGGAGTCTTATTATTATTATTACTATTATTATTATTTAATTCCTAAAGGAGTTTGGGAATTAATTAATAAAAGTACTCTCATTTATTCCTAATAAGATTTGGAGGCTAATTAATTAAAAGTTTAATTAATTATTCCTAATAAGATTAGGAGCCTAATTAAATAAAGGAGTTTAATTAATTAAAATAAAGCTCAATTCCTTAATTGTTAAGGAGGGTTGCCTACATCTATAAATAAAAGGAGTCTTATTATGGGTGGGAGTGGTTGTTGACTTTTTCACAATATACGTAATTCCAATAGTTGGAGCGTACGCACTTTTTCTAAAAAATAGAGTTTTGCCAAACACCCATCTTCTTGAATCTTTCTTCTTTCTTGGTGGATCATCTCTAGAGGTCAAACACTTGGGTGGCTAGCGTTGATCAAAGGAAGGAACCAAACCCGGTGGATTCAAGTTGAACGCGAAAAATATTTGAGGTGAACTTGTACCTGAGGAAGCTCGAATCTTCAAGGGTATGATTCTTGTTTTTCATATTTTCGTTTAATTAATAATTATGCATAAAGGGTGATCCGGGTATATAGTTTGTAAAATTTTAAACTCTGATTTTTACACGTTTCCACTTATTTTGTGCAATTTGATTGTGTAATAACCCGATATTTTCTATATAAATAAATGAAAAATGTTGTATATAAATTTTTATTATTATTATTTTAAAGATGGGAATATGCGCCAAGTAATGTGTATGTATATATGTGATAAATAAAATTCATTTATTACATGAATAATTTCAAATAATTTTATTTTAGAATTATTGATCATTATAAAGTATATACTTATAATAATTAATTTTATAGTAGAAATGTCTTTATTATTTATTTTTTATGAAAAATATGATTTTATATTATTTAAATAATATATAAAATGATTATTGGAATTATTATAATTACTATTTTATCATATGAATTTTAGTTCAGATTATTAAGTTAATTATTTTAACTTAATTAATAATGTTATATATGAAGGATAAATCAGATATGGAATCCAAACTTTAATTCTGGATTTGGAATAAGGAATTAGAGTAATAATATTATATTAATTGTAAGACCCCGACTTTTATGAAATAAAAGTATTCAATTTTTCTATTTAGTAAATGGTTAAATTGATAAAAAGTTAAAGTTAAGGGTGATATATGAAATTTTTTCAAAAATAAGCAAGTGGTTATAAAATAATCATTGATGTCGGGGAATATTCGTTTGGTCGTGGAATATTCTTTCTGTCGGGGAATATTCGTACGACGGCGCAGCTATTTGTGGGTCCTATAACTGAAAACGGTCGGATTAAGATAACGACAAAAAATTAAGTTTTTTTTTCAAATAACGGCGTAGTTGTTACCGTTAATACTGTTGGAATACCCGGTGGTTAAAACACAGTAATACGCGTTGTTACACAGTAGCACACGGTATTGCACCAATTATTGACTCTTACGTAAGAAGGCACTACTCAATAATGGTTACAGTAATTACTGTTCAGTATTTTATTGATTCCATAATTGCTACGTGGATATTTTATATTACTGTTGTTTCAATAATTATCACTACACAGTATTTTTCATTATCGGAGCAATAATTCATATTATCTGAATAATATTATTAGATAACATTATTGGCAATGTCTAGAAAGTTCTGTCTAAGGAGAGGTTTGGTCACCTAATTGCACGTCAGTAAGGAGAAATCCTTATTAGAAAGCCCCCTCTTTCCTCGGAACTGCCTGGTTGCCAGTACTTTGATTCTGTAATATTATTTGTGTATAATTAATTATTGATTTATATGATGAGGAAAATATTAATTTTATGTGGATATAGATGGAGAAAATTTTTAATGTGACAATTGTTAAAATTTAATATTTTATCTTTTTCTGATAAAATAATTCATTTAAATATATTATTTTAATAATATATTGATGGTGATATTTTTACAATGAATGTGGAATGTATGAGTATATGAGGAGGAAGAGTATTTTTGTGGCATTAAATGATTAACACATGTTTTGTGTGTTGGTGGACACAATTCTTGACCGAAAATTTATTATTGACTGTAAAATCGCCCGTTTGTGAATTTCGGTCAATTTTTATTTGGAATTTGGAAGAACTTTCTTCTGCAAAGTTGTAGAGAATTGAATTTCCTATAAAAACTCGCGAGATTCGAATTTTCTGATGAAAGGGCTATTTATTATGAATTATTGAAGTTCCGAAATTCCGAAATAATTGATTTTTGGAAGTTTTAATTATTTTTGTTTAGAAAAATGTTTTTTTTGTATTTTGTGGACATCATTAACATGTGTTATGGCTGAATTCAGATGGTCAAGGTGGGCTAAGGAAAATTTGTTAAATATATTATTATTATATTCAATTTTCTGCTTTGGTGTTCTAAGCATTTTCCTATAAATAGGGTGCTTAGGTTAGAATTGAAAATCACACCAGAAACTGAAGTTTTCTCTTTATTTCTCTCTCGATATATTGAGCGTATTCTTGTGAGTATTTTGATACTTTGAGTGTTGCTATACGGTGCAAGTTCGTTCAGCGTTATTCCAGTCAGAAGTACTGCTCTTTTGAGGTAAAGGATATTGTCGTAAGGGATGTTATTTTTTTATCAATGATATTATTTCTTTCAATATCATTATACCGGAATATTGGTATGATTTTTCTTGTAAAATTCTTATCTTTTCATGTCGGGGTTACTATTCATGAGTTACTATCCACGAGTTACTATTCACGAGTTACTATTCATGAGTTACTATTCACGAGTTATTATTCATGAGTTAGTATTCACGAGTTACTATTCATGAGTTACTATCCACGAGTTACTATTCACGAGTTACTATTCATGGGTTACTATTCACGAGTTACTATTCATGACAAAATTAGTTTCTTTTTCTAACCAAATTATAGTTGATTTATGAATATTACTCTTGAGATTATAACTATATGTTGATCATATTATTTTTTATTATTATATATAACATTTTTATAACCCTAATGATGATATTTCTCTTTGACTTGAGTGTAAAGATGGGTAGATTTTTGGTACGATCATGACTATGGGTTCTCTTTGGCCAGTAGTGCAAAGTTAAATTTTTGACTGGTATGATCATGACCATTGAATTTATAATTGAATATCTTTAGCTTAAGTACAAAGGTGAAATGATCAACATGGTTATAATTATTGGTTATATAAATTTTGAAATGATTATATATTTCTTTGAGATAATAATATATTTGACCTGTAGTGCAAATATGAACTATTGAGGAATATCTTTGGCCTGTAGTGCAAAGATGAGTTGTTGATGAATATCTTTGGCCCGTAGTGTAAAGATGACTTGTTGTTGAATATCTTTGGCATGTAGTGTAAAGATGAACTGTTGATGAATATCTTTGGCCCGTGGTGCAAAGATGAATTTATTAGTATGATTATGAACAGGAACTGTGATTTGTTATAACCATAATATTTGATATTTCAGGTAAACACAGGTGATGAAAATTATCTTCGTCTTGGATGCGAAATTTAGAATCACAATTATGATTATGAATTATTCATATAATTGTGGAAAGGAACTGTTGATTGATGTTACAGGGATAAAACATTGTTGGTGGACTTTTAACATGGAGAAGATAATAGACTTTATGGTCTATTTGACTCTTCTAATGGATTGCTCGTTCCGCTGCAACTATGGTTAAAATTTTTATCATTTACCATATGTTCTAAATCTCTGATTTATTATTGATGAAGGCTATTGATAATTTAATTATCTTTAGTCAAGATATTCTTTACTGAGCTAGTTGTGCTCACCCTTTTGCTTCACAATTCCTTTCAGGTAATAAGAGTGTAGCTGGGTCGAGCGAAGGTAACGGGGAAATAGAACGGTGGTCTCTAGCTGTGGATGTTCTCCCGAAGCAGTATAGAAAAGTTCATTTAGTAGTTTTATTTGGTGAATCCAATAGGGTAAGGTGTACCCAACGTTGGAAGGGTGATTTGCCACTATCATACAAGATGTCTAACGACATACAACCTCGTGTCATCATAAGACAGGGATGTGCTCATCCACTTGCTGAGTATATATACGAGCACTACCTATATAATCTTGGTGTTTGTTTGAAGTATAATTCTCAATTAGAGACAGTGGAGATAATGATAAGTCAAGGGAAGACTCACCATTGGGAAGAGTATGATAGTAATCTTCTCGTTTTTCTTTGGGGTCTATTGGGTCAACCAAGAATAATTCTGTGGCCATATGATATATCTCATAACCTAGACGCATGGCCTCCCATGTACGAAGGTTTTCTTGAGCACTTTCGAAAGATTCTAATTTCTAAAACAGTTTTTGACTATACCTTTATGTAAGGTGTCATTGTGAGGTGATGTCCACGGTTGGAACATGAGTCACATTTGGTATATATTTGTATCCAAACTCACAGCATATGTGTTGTTGTATTTTGCATGACAATTGTTGTAATAAAGTTGTAGTTGTTTTCTGTACCATGTATTTGACGACTCAGAATAGGTTGGATGGAATGGACCTATTTTGGGGGCGTTACATTTGGTATCAGAGCTTAGGGATATGATCTCTGGTGGAGATCGGGGAATAGGATTAGGAGGGGAGAGACGAGTAAATCCTTCGCTAGTGTGTCCTACCTAAGCTTATTTGTTGGTCAGTCATAATATCGGGATATTATGTGATATGTTAATTTGTTCAATTAACCCTTGTTTTGAAGCTGTATTCTAGAATGATATCTGAAATACAAGAGATGAGCAATGGAGAAATCATGATGACGGGGTGATAGAATCTTAAATTGAAGCAAGGTATTCTCAACTCTTTGAAATACCAGGTACGTAAATTTCGAGGACGAAATTTCATAAGGAGGGGAGATTGTAAGACCCCGACTTTTATGAAATAAAAGTATTCAATTTTTCTATTTAGTAAATGGTTAAATTGATAAAAAGTTAAAGTTAAGGGTGATATATGAAATTTTTTCAAAAATAAGCAAGTGGTTATAAAATAATCATTGATGTCGGGGAATATTCGTTTGGTCGTGGAATATTCTTTCTGTCGGGGAATATTCGTACGACGGCGCAGCTATTTATGGGTCCTATAACTGAAAACGGTCGGATTAAGATAACGACAAAAAATTGAGTTTTTTTTCAAATAACGGCGTAGTTGTTACCGTTAATACTGTTGGAATACCCGGTGGTTAAAACACAGTAATACGCGTTGTTACACAGTAGCACACGGTATTGCACCAATTATTGACTCTTACGTAAGAAGGCACTACTCAATAATGGTTACAGTAATTACTGTTCAGTATTTTATTGATTCCATAATTGCTACGTGGATATTTTATATTACTGTTGTTTCAATAATTGTCACTACACAGTATTTTCAATTATCGGAGCAATAATTCATATTATCTGAATAATATTATTAGATAACATTATTGGTAATGTCTAGAAAGTTCTGTCTAAGGAGAGGTTTGGTCACCTAATTGTGCGCCAGTAAGGAGAAATCCTTATTGGAAAGCCCCCTCTTTCCTGGGAACTGCCTGGTTGTCAGTACTGTGATTCTGTAATATTATTTGTGTATAATTAATTATTGATTTATATGATGAGGAAAATATTGATTTTATGTGGATATAGATGGAGAAAATTTTTAATGTGACAATTGTTGAAATTTAATATTTTATCTTTTTCTGATAAAATAATTCATTTAAATATATTATTTTAATAATATATTGATGGTGATATTTTTACAATAAATGTGGGATGTATGAGTATATAAGAAGGAAGAGTATTTTTATGGCATTAAATGATTAACACATGTTTTGTGTGTTGGTGGACACAATTCTTGACCGAAAATTTATTATTGACTGTAAAATCGCCCGTTTGTGAATTTCGGTCAATTTCTATTTGGAATTTGGAAAAACTTTCTTCTGTAAAGTTGTAGAGAATTGAATTTCCAATAAAAACTCGCGAGATTCGAATTTTCTGATGAAAGGGCTATTTATTATGAATTATTGAAGTTCCGAAATTCCGAAATAATTGATTTTTGGAAGTTTTAATTATTTTTGTTTAGAAAAATGTTTTTTTTGTATTTTGTGGACATCATTAACATGTGTTATGGCTGAATTCAGATGGTCAAGGTGGGCTAAGGAAAATTTGTTAAATATATTATTATTATATTCAATTTTCTGCTTTGGTGTTCTAAGCATTTTCCTATAAATAGGGTGCTTAGGTTAGAATTGAAAATCACACCAGAAACTGAAGTTTTCTCTTTATTTCTCTCTCGATATATTGAGCGTATTCTTGTGAGTATTTTGATACTTTGAGTGTTGCTATACGGTGCAAGTTCGTTCAGCGTTATTCCAGTCAAAAGTACTGCTCTTTTGAGGTAAGGGATATTGTCGTAAGGGATGTTATTTTTTTATCAATGATATTATTTCTTTCAATATCATTATACCGGAATATTGGTATGATTTTTCTTGTAAAATTCTTATCTTTTCATGTCGGGGTTACTATTCATGAGTTACTATCCACGAGTTACTATTCACGAGTTACTATTCATGAGTTACTATTCACGAGTTATTATTCATGAGTTAGTATTCACGAGTTACTATTCATGAGTTACTATCCACGAGTTACTATTCACGAGTTACTATTCATGGGTTACTATTCACGAGTTACTATTCATGACAAAATTAGTTTCTTTTTCTAACCAAATTATAGTTGATTTATGAATATTACTCTTGAGATTAAAACTATATGTTGATCATATTATTTTTTATTATTATATATAACATTTTTATAACCCTAATGATGATATTTCTCTTTGACTTGAGTGTAAAGATGGGTAGATTTTTGGTACGATCATGACTATGGGTTCTCTTTGGCCAGTAGTGCAAAGTTAAATTTTTGACTGGTATGATCATGACCATTGAATTTATAATTGAATATCTTTAGCTTAAGTACAAAGGTGAAATGATCAACATGGTTATAATTATTGGTTATATAAATTTTGAAATGATTATATATTTCTTTGAGATAATAATATATTTGACCTGTAGTGCAAATATGAACTATTGAGGAATATCTTTGGCCTGTAGTGCAAAGATGAGTTGTTGATGAATATCTTTGGCCCGTAGTGTAAAGATGACTTGTTGTTGAATATCTTTGGCATGTAGTGTAAAGATGAACTGTTGATGAATATCTTTGGCCCGTGGTGCAAAGATGAATTTATTAGTATGATTATGAACAGGAACTGTGATTTGTTATAACCATAATATTTGATATTTCAGGTAAACACAGGTGATGAAAATTATCTTCGTCTTGGATGCAAAATTTAGAATCACAATTATGATTATGAATTATTCATATAATTGTGGAAAGGAACTGTTGATTGATGTTACAGGGATAAAACATTGTTGGTGGACTTTTAACATGGAGAAGATAATAGACTTTATGGTCTATTTGACTCTTCTAATGGATTGCTCGTTCCGCTGCAACTATGGTTAAAATTTTTATCATTTACCATATGTTCTAAATCTCTGATTTATTATTGATGAAGGCTATTGATAATTTAATTATCTTTAGTCAAGATATTCTTTACTGAGCTAGTTGTGCTCACCCTTTTGCTTCACAATTCCTTTCAGGTAATAAGAGTGTTGCTGGGTCGAGCGAAGGTAACGGGGAAATAGAACGGTGGTCTCTAGCTGTGGATGTTCTCCCGAAGCAGTATAGAAAAGTTCATTTAGTAGTTTTATTTGGTGAATCCAATAGGGTAAGGTGTACCCAACGTTGGAAGGGTGATTTGCCACTATCATACAAGATGTCTAACGACATACAACCTCGTGTCATCATAAGACAGGGATGTGCTCATCCACTTGCTGAGTATATATACGAGCACTACCTATATAATCTTGGTGTTTGTTTGAAGTATAATTCTCAATTAGAGACAGTGGAGATAATGATAAGTCAAGGGAAGACTCACCATTGGGAAGAGTATGATAGTAATCTTCTCGTTTTTCTTTGGGGTCTATTGGGTCAACCAAGAATAATTCTGTGGCCATATGATATATCTCATAACCTAGACGCATGGCCTCCCATGTACGAAGGTTTTCTTGAGCACTTTCGAAAGATTCTAATTTCTAAAACAGTTTTTGACTATACCTTTATGTAAGGTGTCATTGTGAGGTGATGTCCACGGTTGGAACATGAGTCACATTTGGTATATATTTGTATCCAAACTCACAGCATATGTGTTGTTGTATTTTGCATGACAATTGTTGTAATAAAGTTGTAGTTGTTTTCTGTACCATGTATTTGACGACTCAGAATAGGTTGGATGGAATGGACCTATTTTGGGGGCGTTACATTTGGTATCAGAGCTTAGGGATATGATCTCTGGTGGAGATCGGGGAATAGGATTAGGAGGGGAGAGACGAGTAAATCCTTCGCTAGTGTGTCCTACCTAAGCTTATTTGTTGGTCAGTCATAATATCGGGATATTATGTGATATGTTAATTTGTTCAATTAACCCTTGTTTTGAAGCTGTATTCTAGAATGATATCTGAAATACAAGAGATGAGCAATGGAGAAATCATGATGACGGGGTGATAGAATCTTAAATTGAAGCAAGGTATTCTCAACTCTTTGAAATACCAGGTACGTAAATTTCGAGGACGAAATTTCATAAGGAGGGGAGATTGTAAGACCCCGACTTTTATGAAATAAAAGTATTCAATTTTTCTATTTAGTAAATGGTTAAATTGATAAAAAGTTAAAGTTAAGGGTGATATATGAAATTTTTTCAAAAATAAGCAAGTGGTTATAAAATAATCATTGATGTCGGGGAATATTCGTTTGGTCGTGGAATATTCTTTCTGTCGGGGAATATTCGTACGACGGCGCAGCTATTTGTGGGTCCTATAACTGAAAACGGTCGGATTAAGAGAACGACAAAAAATTGAGTTTTTTTTCAAATAACGGCGTAGTTGTTACCGTTAATACTGTTGGAATACCCGGTGGTTAAAACACAGTAATACGCGTTGTTACACAGTTGCACACGGTATTGCACCAATTATTGACTCTTACGTAAGAAGGCACTACTCAATAATGGTTACAGTAATTACTGTTCAGTATTTTATTGATTCCATAATTGCTACGTGGATATTTTATATTACTGTTGTTTCAATAATTGTCACTACACAGTATTTTCAATTATCGGAGCAATAATTCATATTATCTGAATAATATTATTAGATAACATTATTGGCAATGTCTAGAAAGTTCTGTCTAAGGAGAGGTTTGGTCACCTAATTGTGCGCCAGTAAGGAGAAATCCTTATTGGAAAGCCCCCTCTTTCCTGGGAACTGCCTGGTTGTCAGTACTGTGATTCTGTAATATTATTTGTGTATAATTAATTATTGATTTATATGATGAGGAAAATATTGATTTTATGTGGATATAGATGGAGAAAATTTTTAATGTGACAATTGTTGAAATTTAATATTTTATCTTTTTCTGATAAAATAATTCATTTAAATATATTATTTTAATAATATATTGATGGTGATATTTTTACAATAAATGTGGGATGTATGAGTATATAAGAAGGAAGAGTATTTTTATGGCATTAAATGATTAACACATGTTTTGTGTGTTGGTGGACACAATTCTTGACCGAAAATTTATTATTGACTGTAAAATCGCCCGTTTGTGAATTTCGGTCAATTTCTATTTGGAATTTGGAAAAACTTTCTTCTGTAAAGTTGTAGAGAATTGAATTTCCTATAAAAACTCGCGAGATTCGAATTTTCTGATGAAAGGGCTATTTATTATGAATTATTGAAGTTCCGAAATTCCGAAATAATTGATTTTTGGAAGTTTTAATTATTTTTGTTTAGAAAAATGTTTTTTTTGTATTTTGTGGACATCATTAACATGTGTTATGGCTGAATTCAGATGGTCAAGGTGGGCTAAGGAAAATTTGTTAAATATATTATTATTATATTCAATTTTCTGCTTTGGTGTTCTAAGCATTTTCCTATAAATAGGGTGCTTAGGTTAGAATTGAAAATCACACCAGAAACTGAAGTTTTCTCTTTATTTCTCTCTCGATATATTGAGTGTATTCTTGTGAGTATTTTGATACTTTGAGTGTTGCTATACGGTGCAAGTTCGTTCAGCGTTATTCCAGTCAAAAGTACTGCTCTTTTGAGGTAAGGGATATTGTCGTAAGGGATGTTATTTTTTTATCAATGATATTATGTCTTTCAATATCATTATACCGGAATATTGGTATGATTTTTCTTGTAAAATTCTTATCTTTTCATGTCGGAGTTACTATTCATGAGTTACTATCCACGAGTTACTATTCACGAGTTACTATTCATGAGTTATTATTCACGAGTTATTATTCATGAGTTAGTATTCACGAGTTACTATTCATGAGTTACTATCCACGAGTTACTATTCACGAGTTACTATTCATGGGTTACTATTCACGAGTTACTATTCATGACAAAATTGGTTTCTTTTTCTAACCAAATTATAGTTAATTTATGAATATTACTCTTGAGATTAAAACTATATGTTGATCATATTATTTTTTATTATTATATATAACATTTTTATAACCCTAATGATGATATTTCTCTTTGACTTGAGTGTAAAGATGGGTAGATTTTTGGTACGATCATGACTATGGGTTCTCTTTGGCCAGTAGTGCAAAGTTGAATTTTTGACTGGTATGATCATGACCATTGAATTTATAATTGAATATCTTTAGCTTAAGTACAAAGGTGAAATGATCAACATGGTTATAATTATTGGTTATATAAATTTTGAAATGATTATATATTTCTTTGAGATAATAATATATTTGACCTGTAGTGCAAATATGAACTATTGAGGAATATCTTTGGCCTGTAGTGCAAAGATGAGTTGTTGATGAATATCTTTGGCCCGTAGTGTAAAGATGACTTGTTGTTGAATATCTTTGGCATGTAGTGTAAAGATGAACTGTTGATGAATATCTTTGGCCCGTGGTGCAAAGATGAATTTATTAGTATGATTATGAACAGGAACTGTGATTTGGTATAACCATAATATTTGATATTTCAGGTAAAGACAGGTGATGAAAATTATCTTCGTCTTGGATGCGAAATTTAGAATCACAATTATGATTATGAATTATTCATATAATTATGGAAAGGAACTGTTGATTGATGTTACAGGGATAAAACATTGTTGGTGGACTTTTAACATGGAGAAGATAATAGACTTTATGGTCTATTTGACTCTTCTAATGGATTGCTCGTTCCGCTGCAACTATGGTTGAAATTTTTATCATTTACCATATGTTCTAAATCTCTGATTTATTATTGATGAAGGCTATTGATAATTTAATTATCTTTAGTCAAGATATTCTTTACTGAGCTAGTTGTGCTCACCCTTTTGCTTCACAATTCCTTTCAGGTAATAAGAGTGTAGCTGGGTCGAGCGAGGGTAACGGGGAAATAGAACGGTGGTCTCTAGCTGTGGATGTTCTCCCGAAGCAGTATAGAAAAGTTCATTTAGTAGTTTTATTTGGTGAATCCAATAGGGTAAGGTGTACCCAACGTTGGAAGGGTGATTTGCCACTATCATACAAGATGTCTAACGACATACAACCTCGTGTCATCATAAGACAGGGATGTGCTCATCCACTTGCTGAGTATATATACGAGCACTACCTATATAATCTTGGTGTTTGTTTGAAGTATAATTCTCAATTAGAGACAGTGGAGATAATGATAAGTCAAGAGAAGACTCACCATTGGGAAGAGTATGATAGTAATCTTCTCGTTTTTCTTTGGGGTCTATTGGGTCAACCAAGAATAATTCTGTGGCCGTATGATATCTCTCATAACCTAGACGCATGGCCTCCCATGTACGAAGGTTTCCTTGAGCACTTCCCAAAGATTCTAATTTCTAAAACAGTTTTTGACTATACCTTTATGTAAGGTGTCATTGTGAGGTGATGTCCACGGTTGGAACATGAGTCACATTTGGTATATATTTGTATCCAAACTCACAACATATGTGTTGTTGTATTTTGCACGACAATTGTTGTAATAAAGTTGTAGTTGTTTTCTGTACCATGTATTTGACGACTCAGAATAGGTTGGATGGAATGGACCTATTTTGGGGGCGTTACATTAATTATAATATTATTTTTCAGTACTATAAATATATACGGTATATGTGTAGACTGAGATTGGTTAGGCAATTGTGGCGTATCACGACAATACCTAGTATTACTGTCATAAACCGTAATTGAAAACTCAAAACTGAATTTTAAGATCGGTCAGAAATTGTGTTATATGAATTATGTTGCATATTATAGAATTTCTGTTAATTAGAAAAAAAATCTAATTAATATTTGAAACCCCTAATTTAAAATTAGAAACTAATTTGCTAATTAGGAACCCTAATTGCTAAAATTAGAAACATTAATTATTATTTTAGTAAATTGAATTGTTAATTTGAGAACCCTAATAATATTAAGGAACCTTAATTATTTAGAACCCTAATTTTTATTAAAAACCCTAATTTCTAATTAGTGTATTTTAATTAAAATTTTATTACACTTTAATTTTAATTTTTCAAACCCTAGAAATTAATTGAGAAACTTTAAGGTTAAAAATCTAGTGATTAAACCTTAGATTAAAGTACCTTGGACAAGAATACCATTAAAATTATAAGCAAAATTACCATTATACCCTTTTTGTCCCATTTGGTGAATAATTGCTAGGAAATCCTGTCAAATCTTGCAAGCCACCCTAGTCTAAAGCTATGAACCTACAAGACTACAACTCTCAGCCATTACTAACAGCCATATTCAATGCATCAAGGATTAGATAGAATTCAAGAGAGAGAAAAGCAAAACAAAACTCATTTGTGCAACAAACACTTACCCATACTCTCTCAAGCTCAAACCAACGAATTCTTCTAACATTTCAGTCACTAAAATCAGCCCTACCAACTCACATAACAAATCAGAAGCATAGAAATTAGATTTGCTCACTTAAAGTTATTAACCCTAAAAAGAAATCTGATCTTGATCTGCATGTTTGATGTTATAATTTATTGTTAAAATATGTTGTTTATGGTGTATAATGATGATCTGGGTTGATAGATGTTAGATTCATAACATCTATAGGCTCAGATCTAGAGTTTTTTAAAATCTGGAAATTTTTGTTTTTGAGTCTGACAGTCAAATGTCAGTCCTCATAGATCCTTGTATGTTATGTGTTTTTATGGTTGAAGTGTTTGAAACTGTAGTCTGATATGTAGTCTTTAATCTGCAAGTGGAATCAGGGTCATTAGATGTGAAGATTGTAAGTTATAATCGGTCAAAATCCATTGACCGGGCATGACCGGGCCAAATATGGGCAACCCAGAAAGTTTAAAATCATGTCTGACACCATTTTGAACGGCCCAGATCTGACAGATTTGATGTCTTTTGATGTTGTTGTTGTATCTCACTTGTAGTCTGTTATATTTTCTTTGATTCCATGGCTTTAGATCGTGAAAATAAACAATAGGTAGATCGTAGCTGGTGGTCAAAGTAGACCACTCGCACTGTTTTTACGTTTCTAGAAAAACCCAGAAACAGTTAGAACAAATATTTTGACATAGATTGATCGGGTTAGAACTAGAGTTTTGGATGTTGTTGGACTGAGATCTTGTTATCTCGTTATTCTTTGTCATGTATACTACTTATATGAACTATAAAACTACCAAAATCATTATCAGAACTAAGATTGATTTGAACTTGAAAGTGTCCACTCGGACTACTGGGTTTCTGGGAAAACCCAGAAACATTCTGACAAGAAATTGTTGAGCCTAGATCTTTTTGATTAATTACTTTTTAAACTTGAACATGGCTTGAATCATGTTCTATGTTAGTTACTCTACATTGTCCGACGTCTAAACTACCAAATACATGAACAGATTGATAGATATAAAGCCTCAAAGGGCGTTGACCAGCCATGACCTTAAAATTCCGGGCAGCCCAGAAACTTGAAGAACCGTCTGACAGTAATTTCTAAGCTTTATAACGAGAGATTGTGATGTTGTTTGGCCATGATTGTTGTTGGATCATGAATAATTTCATTAGTACTACAAAATCTAGCCATTAGCACGTCCATAAACAACTTATATAGAGAATGATTGCTAGTCAAACAAGCTAACTCGAACACTGAGTATGAACACCTGGTTTCTCAAGAACACCTGGTTTCTCAAGAACACCTAAGGCGGCACTTACTGTCGCCAAAGGACTTTAGCGACAGACTTATCAAAAATGAATTAATTTAATTTCTACAAATCATTTAAAAATAGTAAATAAATTATGAAAATTATAAAAGTAATTTTAAAAATTATTTTAAGTTATAAAAATTAACTTTTAATAATTTGGCATATTTTTCATAAATATTAGTATTTATTTTAATATTATTGATATTTAATCTATTTAATAAATGCATTAAATAAATTAATTAAAAATAATTTTTTATATAAAAAATCATTTTAAATGATAATAAGGTATTTAAAAATATTTTAAGTTATAAAATGTAACTTTTAATATTGTAAAGCGAATTTCATTAATTATTTAATGATATTATGATTATTTAATAATTATATTAAATAAAGTAATGTAAAAATGATTTTAATATTAGAAAAATCATTTTAAATAAAAATAAGGTGTTTAAAGATATTTTAAGTTATAAAACATAACTTTTAATATTTAAAGGATAATTTCATTAATAACTTAATATTAATGATATTAATTTAATATTAAGGATATTAAATTTATTTAATAATTATATTAAATAAATAGTTTTAAAATGGTTTTATTAACTTAAAAATTATTTAAAAAATATATAAATGAATTAAAAATATTTTAAGTTATAATAAATGACTTTTAATATTTTGATAATTAATGCATTAATATTTAAATATTAATGATAATTATTTAAAAATAATTTTAATGTTTTAAAAATCATTTAAGGGTAATATTAATACTTTAAAAATATTTTGAGTTATTATAAATAACTTTATATTTTGGCAATGGCTTCATTAATAATTTAATATTAATTCAATATTAATGATAATAGAATTAGTTAATATTTAAATCATTTAATAATGATTCCGATGTTTGAAAAATCATGATAAATTATAATAATTAATTAAAACTTATTATAAGTCAATTAAAAATAATATGACTGATATTTACAGTTATTGAATTACAGAACAGAGTCTTAGACTCGATTATTATCCAATAAAGACGTCGGTATACCGAAATATTTTAGATAATTGAACTAGATAAGTGTTTGTTTGTGATGCAATGACTGTTAAACATATGTGACAATGTAATTAGGTTATGTGCTGACTGCAATTAGCAGTACTATATGATATGATATATTATTCTAATCGAACGAATGATCTTATTAATGATAGGTTTCGGTATAAAAGATAAAACTAAGTTGCGTTATTATAAGCAGCTGCTCAGGCAAGTATCTGAACTATTCTTTACATTGTGCAAGTATCCTAACTTTGCATTTCCTTATTGCAATGGACATGAGTAAGAAAGTTTCAGAATCATATTATTATGCCAGATTATTAACTCTATTGTTATTCATTACGTATCCAATTTTTGTATTCATACAAGTTATTACATTATCCGATCATTGTATCATTGTATAATTCAGATATTTATTCTGTTCGTTAATTCCTATATAGGGTTAGACAAGTGTTGTAACGGGTCAAAATTATTGAGTCGTGATTCTGGGGACAGAATCCTTTTAAGGGGGGAAAGATGTGACGAACAAGAATTTTGTAATTTGATTTTAATATTTATTGAATTAAATAAATATTTTTTTTCAATGATTTAATTATTGGATTAAATAATTATTTGATGCAAATGTGGTAGATTAATTTAATTATATGCGTTACATTTATTAAATTAATGTAGAGAATAATTATTATTCGAAGTAGGTCATTATGTGAGCTTATTGTATTAAAAGAAATATTTAATAAGCCTAATGTTATTTAAATTAATTTAATTATTTATTAGAGAATTAATAATTTGACATTATTTATTTATGAGCACATTAAATATATGATTATGTGAATTTATGAGAAGTTATTATATTTTATTTATATTAAATAAGATATATGAATTATTGTGCAATTGGGTGTGACATTTATTAAACTATATGATAAAGCTTTATTAAATTAAATGGTTTTTAAAACCTATTCTAACTAGCCAAACATGGCACTAAAGGGAGTTGGAGCCCGTTAACCCATGACTGGGTAACTGACCACCAACGCGCGTCAGACTTTTCCTTTTTAACAATACGACGTTCTTTATTTCTTTCTTATTATTTCTAAGTCTAAAAACAGAGAAGGAGAGTATTTGTGAGTCAGAGAGAATTCAGAGAAGTTGTGGAAGGAAAACCCTGTGATTGAAGTAGTATCTGAGAAATGAATTGTTATCTTTACTCATCTCCTCTAGATTATATTTTGGGTAATTTCTCCCAAACCCAATTTCTACTTTTACGTATTTAAGTTTTTTATACAAATGGTTTTCAAGTACTGTAAAGTTTTATGATGGAAATTTGTAAGGCTTATGTGATTATATGGGTTAAGATGTTATCAAATCGTATTTAATTATATATATTATGTAAACCATATCATCAGTATCATAAAACATGTCGTTATACGATGACTTGTTATTTCAAAATTCACAGAGTTTGGGTTTTTGGCCTTATGGCCTAATTTTAGTGTGCCAAACATAAATATTTTTATAAAATTTACACTCGTATATTATTGTGCATGTTGATATGAAGAGACCATGCAAAGTTTAAATGAACGGATTCGATGTTATAACGAATCCGTAGTGTCAATTTTTATGATTTATGTTCAAAACTTCACTACTAGAAATTCAATATATAGTGACGAGCTATAACGACAGTTAGCACGGAACCTTCGTTATAGGGTATATATAGCGACGGCCATTGTCTGACCATCAGTATAGATGTCTTTTAAAAAAAACCCTCCCATTTTCCCCCAAATCATTTCAGTTTTCCCCCAAGTCATCTTTCTCCTCTCTGACAGTTTCTCTCTCGTTACTCTTCCTCTACCGCTCGCTCTCCTCTCTAACCCAAATCATTTCAGTACCTGCCTCTTGTTACTCGATCCGCGACAAGATGCACAAAAAGGTCTAGATCGCCGCCGGCGATATTACCCTTGTCGGACTTTTCTTTAGGGCACAGACAACCTGAAAGAAGGTGATTTAGAAAAGTCCTCTGAAAGACGAGGATATGGTGGGCTCGTGGGTCTTTTCGTGGGGGTCCTCGTGGTGGTCGTCGCGGTGGTTATAATAATGGAGAAGTTACAGAAGGGGAATGCCTTCGAAGGGCATATGAACGCCATAGTGGGACTGGTCGTGGGTTAGTTTTTTTAATCGCTTCTAAAAATAAGTTTCTTACATTATGTATTTATTTTACTGGTTATATATGTTATGATATCATGACTATATATATTTGATTCTACCAAATAAATTGTATTGTCATTGCAGAAATGAGTTTATTAAACGTGATGGTGCTGGTCGGGGCAACTGGGGTACTGATAGACTCCACGGCACGCTTGCGTGAGGTGGTCGCCGCCCCGATCGTTTCTAGCAAAGTTGTAGGATGGATTGCTTGCAACACCTTAATCTCTCGCCTATATGCAGACGGTAATCTTGGTACAATTGCTCGCGTTCGGAATTCTGCGTTGAATGGACACCAACGATACCTTGACCCCTCGCTTATATTGAAGCGGTAATCTCGGTACAATCGACGATTGATGCGGTAGAAGACGCCACACACAACTATGAATTGTTGTATGATAAGTCAAATTGAATCTCAAAGAAATAACTAAGAAAAATACTTAGAAATTCTTCAAAGAACCAAAAGTAGAGAATAACCTCACAAATATATTGAATAATGAAAAATAATGTGTATTATTTACATCAACTTGGACCTCTATTTATACTACTCAAAACAATCCTAAAAATAATAGGAACAAATTATTCTAATCCTAATAGGAATTACAAATCATAACCCAAATTTTTACATGGGAGTAGAAATCAATTTGGAAAAGAAATTCCTATTTCTATAAAACAATAAAAACCTTATTTAGAAAGTAAATCTAAACGGAAAAGAAATCCTAATTATAATAGAATTTGATAAGTATTTGGAAAATAAATTCCTAAAAATTAGGCTAATAGAATCTGCCTAATATTTTAGGAAACAAAAATCTTTTTCCTAAAATCCCAAACTCCTTGCCATGTTAGGATATTTTGCCGCGTGAAACTTGCTTATTTCCTTTGCATGTAATATGTGAATAACTTGCTGATCAGGATTGTATCATTCCCCTCCTCTTCAAAAGGATTTGTCCTCAAATCTGGCACATCGTCCTCTCGAAAATGATTCAACCACAAAATTGCTCCTACATAAAAACAAACTAAGTAGCATCAAACCAAACATAATGCCAAAACTCAACTTGCAAATGACATGTATAAGCAACAAAAACTCCAACTCCCACCAAGAACATAGCAATGTATGACTTTTCTCTCAAATTGATAATTTGTAGACCAATTACTCCTACAACACTAATTATATAAACTAATCTACTATCCACTAAAATAATCATGAATGCAAAGTAACAAAGAATATGAAAAGTCTTATATCCTCCTGGATCAAAAATCATCACGCAAAACTCTTCATGTGGTTGATTCTCCCAGTGACGAATCCCCGGATCAAAAGTCAATATAATGATCTCAATACTTCGAAGAAACACATTCTTCAATGCACCTGGGTCAAATATCAATACTTGAAATTCGTAATGCTTCTCACGCAAAGTCTCTTGAATTCCTGGATTAAACACAAAACAAAACAAATCAATAAGTTCCTTTTGTCTAATCACAAAGAAATTAAATAAACCAAAATCATATGCACAGTCTTCTAAAACAATATTCAAAACACTCCCCTGTAGACTCTCAATGCATTGATCGAATTGAATTGCACGATCCATGTTTCCCTCGATGAATATGATCCTATCACGAATCTGTAAAACACAACCAACCTTTCTCTTTTCATTGAAATTAACACAATAAAGAACAAATAATGTTATCAACGGATTAAAAAGGTCACAACCAACTTCACAAGATAAAAACTCAATAGCATACTTATGACAAACAAACTCAACACATGCTATAGAATTTTGCAAATTATTGACAAAAATCGGAATATCATCAAAATAGAGAACAATTTTTCTCATAAAAGAATGTAAAATATAATTCAACAATTCCATGGAAGTATGCAATGCCTTAGCTAATCCAAGTGAACTAACTAAACATGCAAATAACTCATCCCTCAAACGATCTTGATGATAAATACTTGTTGAATCAAAACCATATGATAGCAAATCATGCAATAAAGATTGCTCGAACGGAAAAACATGATAACTACCATTGTCAACTAAAAACAACTCATGTAAAGATTGACTAGCATGAAAACCTAACTCAACATATGGATGAGAAAACCTAGAATGAATTTCATGCAAATAATAACATCGAAAATAAGAATATATATCATGATCATAAACTAACTCAACAAAAATCAAATATCCTCCATAGTTTATGATAAAGACGATTCTACCATCAAAATAGCTAATAACAAATTCTATAGAAGTATGCAAAACATGTTTTAAATAACTCATGAAAACACTAGATGCATCAGTTAATCTAACAAAAATAACTATCCATCTAAACAACTCACATGTTAAAATGATTTCCCATTTATCACAGTCATGCACACTAATTTGATTAGGCATTGTCATCACATGAGCACCTTCAAGTGTAGATAAAACACAAATACTTGGTAATCTATCAAGCATATTATCCAAACAAGAAAAAGAATAACGATACTTGTTTACCAATTCAAAATCGACGAACAAACTCGTTGTCCCCTCCTCCTTAGGTACTATAATCTCATAATCATCATATGAACTCATGTCTTCTCTCACGATACCCACTTTCACCAACTCTACAACCCGCCTTGGTAACTTCGTCGTCTCCTCGGGAATACTATCAGCTGATTGATATGGAATGATAGCACAGGGTATTTCATCAACAACCTGCACAATAGGCAAAACAGAACTAAACAAAGAAGAATCGTTAGTGTTATTGTTCAAAAGCGCCGTCTTGTACGAATGTACAGTCATTAGCTTTTTAAAATATAACTCACTTTTCAACTCACTCTCTTTTTCATGGTCACATATTTCTTGTCTCTCTTCTTTATACTCACCCTCTCGTTTGTTTTTCTCTTGTTTATTTTCATTCTCTCTTTTCTTTTCTCTCTCATTCTTTTCAAACTTTTCTTTTACATTATCAATCTTTTGAACAATTTCTTTTTGTCGATCTTTTCCACATGTATTTTCTTTTACAAACTCATCTTCTTGATGACTTTCTTTCGGATGTTCACCAACTTGCTTTAGATCATGGATTTCATCTTGAACACTCGAACCCAATAAC
Organism: Panax notoginseng; assembly: GCA_016801055.1. Classification (NCBI taxonomy): domain Eukaryota; kingdom Viridiplantae; phylum Streptophyta; class Magnoliopsida; order Apiales; family Araliaceae; genus Panax; species Panax notoginseng. The sequence continues at coordinate 58,315,232 of CM029015.1, forward strand.
TCTCCTTGGACTGCATATTCTATAATTTCTTCTTGCATTTGATCACGATCTTTTTGTAAATATATTAGATCGTCACGAACTTGCTCGGACGTCATAGGACAAAGGTTGACCCTTATTCGATTGTGTACCAATGAATACTTATTAGTACAACTGTTATGCTTCGCGCGCTTGTTGTGTCGCCATGGCCTCCCAAGTAACAAATGACAAGTATGAATTGGAACTATATCGCATAATATTTCATCTTCATATCTGCCAATGCGAAAAGAAACTGATACTCGTCTAGTCACCATTACCTCCTCACAATCGACGACCCCTTGCATCTTGTAAGGCCTAGGATGTGCAACTGTTGACAACCCTAGTTTCTCCACCATTGTAGTGCTAGCAATGTTAGTACCAATATCACAATCAATTTTTACAATGCATACCTTTTCTTGTACTAGAAACCTAGTATAAAACATATTCTTTTGTTGCATTGTTTCTTCCTCGTTAGCTTGCACACTTGTAGCTTTTTTAGTCTCCCATGACTCTCCAAGAATCGCATTATCGTCTTCAACTTTTATTTCCTTAGACAATAAATGTTCCTTCTTGTGCTCCATAGGTTGATGAGGCTGCTCCCTACATCCATTATAATTATGATGTCTCTCATAATCCTCCTCCCATGATTTCCACCACTCATCCACGCCAGATTTCATACGAACTCTGGGTCTTCTTTCCAATGGCTCCTCATAGCCCAACATATTTACTGCAAAACAAGGGTTGGTAGATAAAAATTTTCCTCACACACTCCCTTACGTGTTTTCGCTCGAATCAATGGTTCACTCGTGTATACTCTCAATAAATTGGCTTTTACCCTCAATTAATCTCACTACTAAGCCTTTTACCTCAAATATTCTCTCTAATAGGTTTTTATTGAATTTCCTAGGAAAATTCTTGGTTTTACTAATCAATTCAAAATTACTTATCACGAAACAAAAATATAGACGGTGTAACTATCAAAATACCACAAAATCACCGATTGATTGTCTTGTACTCCACTTGTATGCTTCAGATTTGTAAATTGTAGCTTCGTTTCAGAATTGATGATGATGGAACGATATGAACTTTTCTTTGAAATTTGATGATTTGATGGTGTGCTACAAGTTTGGTTAGCACAATGAAAATAGAATATGAATTCTTCTTTTTTTTTCTTTTTTTTTTGTATTTTTTTTTTTTTTTTTTACAATATATATTTCGACAGAAAATTAAAGATAAGTAACTCGCTAGAAAGGCTTAGCTTTGATACCAAATGATAGACTCCACGGCACGCTTGCGTGAGGTGGTCGCCGCCCCGATCGTTTCTAGCAAAGTTGTAGGATGAATTGCTTGCAACACCTTAACCCCTCGCCTATATGTAGACGGTAATCTTGGTACAATTGCTCGCGTTCGAAATTCTGCGTTGAATGGACACCAACGACACCTTGACCCCTCGCTTATATTGAAGCGGTAATCTCGGTACAATCGACGATTGATGCGGTAGAAGACGCCACACACAACTATGAATTGTTGTATGATAAGTCAAATTGAATCTCAAAGAAATAACTAAGAAAAATACTTAGAAATTCTTCAAAGAACCAAAAGTAGAGAATAACCTCACAAATATATTGAATAATGAAAAATAATGTGTATTGTTTACATCAACTCGGACCTCTATTTATACTACTCAAAACAATCCTAAAAATAATAGGAACAAATTATTGTAATCCTAATAGGAATTACAAATCATAACCCAAATTTCTACATGGGAGTAGAAATCAATTTGGAAAAGAAATTCCTATTTCTATAAAACAATAAAAACCTTATTTAGAAAGTAAATCTAAACGGAAAAGAAATTCTAATTATAATAGAATTTGATAAGTATTTGGAAAATAAATCCCTAAAAATTAGGCTAATAGAATCTGCCTAATATTTTAGGAAACAAAAATCTTTTTCCTAAAATCCCAAACTCCTTGCCATGTTAGGATCTTTTGCCGCGTGAAACTTCTTATTTCATTTGCATGTAATGTGAATAACTTGCTGATCAGGATTGTATCAGGTACTCCCACTGATGATATAACCCCGTGAGGATTCTGGTCTGAACTCCTTGGTTTGGATTAGAATTTTTAGATATCTTATATAATTATGATTCTTCATTTGAGCTTATTCTATAATTTTTTTAATCTCATTCTCATATCTAGGGAGACAGAAGAGCCTGTTAATGGAGGTGAAAAGAGTGTTGATGCTGAAAAACAATTGGGCCGGGAAGATGTTGGCGATGCCAACAAGGAGAATCATGTGACTGAGCCAGAAGAGAAGGAGCCTGAGGATAAGGTGAATGTTTCTCTGACTATTTTGTTTCCTAAATCCTTCATAATACCATTTTGTGAAATGTCATGTTGTTGCAAGTAAAGAGTTTGAAGAAGAGGAAACTTCTGATGTTTGAACAATTTGAGCTGAGTGTTAAAATTAGGAAATTCATACTTTTATTCCATCTCATTTTAAATGTACAACATAAACCTACATTTGAATGAAGCGGATAAATAAATCCATACTGTATTCCATTTGGCTACTCTTTTATACCACTGTATTGCTTCGAACTTTGTGATGATTTGTGAAACTGTGCAATAAGCGACCCAGCAGATGTACCTAAGCTTGCTATGGAATGTTTGGATAATTTAGAAAAAAATGATTGTTTATAGTTTTAGCAAGCTCAATGTTCCAAAAGTGAGGATCGTGGCTTGCTGGTCACAGTATCAGCTCAAGATTTTGGTTATACTGAATCTATCCTTTAACATTCTCCATTTTCATTTCTTGAACCAGTTGGCCAATTGCCATTATTGGGAAATTGATACATGTCCCAGAGAGACTGTTTAGTGTTCTCAAATAACCAACCATTAGGGTTGTGGCTATAATAGCTGAAGGTGTTCCTAAATCAGACACCAAGGAATTGATTGCATTTGCAAGAGCGAATAATAAGGTAGAAAATGATGAATTTTTCTCTCGACTGTCTTTAAGTTATAGATAGAGGACATTTTAACCATACCGAATTGGCTTAAATGTTACTTGTGCACTTAATATCTAACAATGTATCTTAGTTTTAAGATTGCATCTTGATGTACTTTGATGTTCTGTGCAGGTTGTTATTGGCCCAACTATGTTGGAGGTATTCAAGCTGGGGCTTTTAAGATTGGTGACACTGCCGGAACAACAGATAATATCAGTCAGTGCAAACTGTACAGGCCTGGATCTGTTGGTTTTGTCTCCAAATCTGTGAGTATTCATCCATAAGTTTTCTTGTTTGTTTTTATTACACATATTTATGTTTCACACTTTCCTTTTTAGGTGACTTATTATGAAGGCTTTTGCTCTGCTGGTAAAAGCAGTGTAACCAAATTCAAAGATATAATTTTTTTTATTAGCTTTAGTTTTTTAATATTCTATGAACCATTATTGGTGATGCAACATAAGTTTTCTTTTTATATTTTTTTACTTTGCAAAACTTGTAGATGATGTAATGTTGAAGTCTATTTCATGATACTGGTGTGTGGTCTTATCAAAACAAACGAACAAAAAAAAAAGCTTTATTACTTTTGTTGACTTTTTTTTATATATTCTCAAAAATTATTGTGCTCTACTTGAATGCTAAGCAGCAAAATCTGCTTTTAGGTGGTTGCAAGAAATACTAACTATTCTCATAAACTACAGGGTGGTATGTCCAATGAATTGTACAATACAATTGCTTGTGTGACAGATGGAATTTACGAAGGTACTCAATACATGATGGACATTTTGTACAGTGTTCTTTCCTTGGATGCCTTAATGCAACTTTGAGCAGAATATAATTTGGGTGCTAATTTCTAACTTCTGTAGGTATTGCAATCAGAGGAGATGTGTTCCCAGGCTCTACCCTCTCCGATCATGTTTTGCGATTTAATAGCATTCCTCAGGTATATCACTGTTTCTCACGGACTCTCTTTCAAGAGATCATTGTTAAAGAGTTGCGCACTGTAGCTATTAACATAGTCTGTATCAGAATATCAGATAGAGGATGTAGAATATATTTGGCATGTAAATCCGACCATGTTTCATCAAAATGATCTTGGAAGTAATTACATTTGCACTGTACAATGTCTATTCCATTAAATGTTGTTATTCTTACACCATGAAATTCTTAATGCTGAAGCTATACAAGTCCTCACCATCTGAAAATTCCATACAAATAAGAAAAGCTGAAGTACTTGACCAATATCAATCTTTATGGACGCCTTAAATCAGTTTAAGGTCATGAAAATTAACTTTATATAATTTAAGTTCATGAAAATAAAATCAACTTCTAAATTTTTAGCTTAGTCCAATATTGGGAATAACTGTTGGTCCTCTTTTGCATTGCCACTACTGACCTAGGCTCTTAATGGCGCGTATTACATATAATTTTTGACATTCTGATGTTTCATTTCTTCTACTTGTGAACATTTGCTCGCAGTATATGTCGTTTCTGTTTAACCTGATTTTCTGGTCTGGCTCAGGTTAAGATGATGGTTGTACTTGGGGAACTTGGCGGGCGAGATGAGTATTCCCTAGTTGAAGCCCTTAAACAGGGAAAAATTAATAAACCAGTAGTTGCTTGGGTCAGTGGAACTTGTGCACGACTTTTCAAGTCAGAAGTACAATTTGGTCATGCGGTGAGCTACTACCTTGAACGGATGGTGCAAGATACTTGCAACTGGTGTAATGTGAATTAAATGCAACTGTTGTAAGAATGGATGGTACAGTCACATTTTTGTAATGGGAATGATTTTAAATGATGTATATAATATTTTTTATGTTTGATTTTATATTGCACTTGTGTTTATTTAATAAATGTGCATTATTAATGAATTTTATTTTTTTTTAAATCTAAAACGTCTATAGCGATGGTAGACGACCGTTGATATAGGCTTAAAGACCGTCGCTATAGAATTTACCGACGGCTTCTATGGCGACGGTCGACGACCGTCGCTAAAGCCTATAGCGAAGGTCTTTATGCCTATAGTGACGGTCGGCGACCCTCGCTATAGGTCGATTTTCTAGTAGTGCTTCAAGAACATCAAGAACAGTAGAAAATTTTATGTTTTAATTCTGTGATTATGTGTTTTAGTGGGTTAAAATTACTCTATAAGTGTTGGGTAATGATTATGTATAAATTATAACATGTGGGTATGTGCAAATTGGTGAAATTAGTGTTTAAAAAGTATTGATTTCGCTAAATTATGTGTTCGTCGCGAACTGAAAATTCAGAGTCTGAGGTTTCGCGCCGCGGCGCCAACTCTCAGTTCATTTCTCGCGCCGCAGCGCCAAGTACCACGCCGTAGCGTCACGGCGCCGCAATGCCAAGACTCAATACAAAAAGTGGCGCCGCAGCGCCACTTAGCAGACTGTCCAGAAAATATTTTTTTAGCATTCAAGTATGGAAAGGTGTTAGCAAATTAGTCTAATGATTATAAAAAAATTTGTTAGGCATATTATGAGATGTTAAATTAAATTCTTAGCACATCCATAACATAATTGCTTATGGATCGAATTAATGAATGCATAATTAGCTTGTTATTCATGAGGTATAAATTATGTGACAAAGTGGTAAATTAACCAAGTATAGTCAATAACCAAAGTAGACAAAGAGAATGAGTTTATGATGATTAGTTAAGTTATAATTAACTGGTATTGTGGATGTGAATGGTATGTAGGATTAAATTCAAAGAACGTGCTTAGTTAAAGTGTAATCTACGCACGAGGCAAGTTTCCTAACCCTACTTGTCATTATTGTTCCAGTTTATTATTTACCTCGAGTAAATTATCATTACTATTATTCAAGTTCAAATGTTATATTAAAGATTGATTATCTTTTTAAAACATGATTTAGTTATACAATAATTGTCCTATTGTATACTTTTTGAGATTATTATTCAAATTGAATATCATTATTGTTGAACCTTATTAGACTAGTGAACCCTTAATGATTCAACTAGTCCATAGTTGATGAGCGTTCTAAATTTCAGAACCCTTGATGAATTATCCAAACCAAACTTCCTTTGGTGCGGACTCAAATGTCAAACTGAGATGAACAACCCTGTATAGGAGATTATTTACACTTTAGCGTTGAGATATTGTGCACAGTATGGTACTAAGGGCTGATCCCCCTAAGTACGAGAAGAAAGGTCCATAGTCTTATGACTGTTAAAGGTTTCAAGTATAACCCTTGATAACCTAGGACATAGTTCAAGGTCTTATGACCCTCAGAAATCTTTTGATTCTTGTTATTCATTCTTGATTCAAAAGTTGAGCTTTTATTCAGATGTCTTTGATTCACTCGCATGTTATTATACTATTATGTCATTGTTATACTTGTGGGCAATAGTGCTCGCTCTTGCTTATTAATAACATTACAGTTAAGAACGAAAGAATCGATGAACCTTCCACTAGTAAAGGCAAGGGCAAAGTTAGCAATTGATGAAGACTTGTTATTTTATTGATGATGTATTTATGTTTAGACTTGATTTAATGATGTTGTTTAAGACTTATTGTTTATATTTCCGCACAAATGTTTAAGGTTAGTTTAACCTGGGATTTGGATTATTATTCGGATGTTGTAACCCTTAAGGGGAAGATTTTATTTCTATCTATTGCATGGTTTGCATTTTTATGGGTTGATAGATAAATGATATTTGTACAGTGAACACCAAATTCCGTGGAATCGAAGTACCCGAATTTGGGGGTGTTTCAAGTTGGTATCAGAGCCGTAGGTTATGAACCTTAGGTGGGGGAACAACCTTAGGTTACTCCTTATAGAAAGAAGATAGTAATAGAAAACTCTTATCGAGTTCTAAGAAATGAATTTTTGTAATTCATTGAAGATAATAAAATACATTATGTGTTTATGTGTTAAAGTTTGCGTTAGATGATACGACTTAGTAACTAAAACTTAAAATTTTGTTGTCAGGATGTCGAATGTTGGAGAAGCTAGTCAAGCTGGGGAGGAAGAACCCCGATTACCTATAGTACCTACAGAGGAGGAATCCCGAGACATACATGTCGTTAGGGAGCAGCGGGTACAGAGGGAGTCATCTCCATTGATCACCGTTGTTGGTCAGGAGCATGAGCCCGAGACTGATCCTGAGGAGGATCCTGAGGAGGAATTTGATGAGGAAGAGGAAGAAGAGGAGTTACCACGGTACACCGTTGATGCTGAGATGTATGACACGTTATACGACCGTAACGTTGAGTTACAGGACGAGGTTCAGGAATTGACTGAGCGAGCGATTGTTCAGCAGTCTACTCTAGAGGAGAAGGAGAGGGAGATTTCGACTCTTCACTCACGATTGGGAAATGTAGAATGGGATTTGGTCTATGAGAAGGGTCAAACCAAGGATAAGACCGAGGAGATAGAGAAGATAAAGAAGGAACTGAAGGAAACCTCTGGAAGACTGAAAATAGCAGAGGAAGGATGGGTAAGAGAATCACGTCGAGCTGATCGTGCAGAAGATGATAGTTGTGCAAAGAAGGCGAAGATTGGGGAGACATACTCTATACTTAACAAGGCAATGAATGAGACTCAAGATCGAGTTTTGAGGTATCTCATCCAGTTCAAAGGACTTCCATTGTATATGATGGATCGCAGGACGATGTATCGCATCTTAGAAGAGGATCATAGCAAGGCTATTCAGCACCTTGACAGACAGTGATAGAATTTGTTTAATTATGTGAAAGACTTAATTAGTTTTTATATGTAAATTCTGACGTGTTTATGAACGAAAGAATATTTGAATGTTTTAAATCATGTGGATTCTTTATTCTAGGATAGTTGATGTAAATAGCAGTTATGCTATCGTTTAATGTTAAAACTTTGATTTGAATGCAAATATATCAAGTTGTTTGAGATGATGTGTTAAGTGATATGTTAAATTGTTGAGTAATGCCTTAACTATTTAGAGAAATAAATAAAGTTCTAATAAAACGTTTATTTAACAGAAAAATGTCGCCAAGGAGAAGACAACAACGTCAACTGGCTCAGGAAGAGTCAACCAATAATAACAATAACGCCAATGCTAATCCCGTTCAACAGTTGGTGAACTTACTAACTGGAGCCATGAATAATCAACCTCAAGCTCCACCAAACACAACGTTTAAAGACTTCAAGGAAGTGGGACCGCCAGAGTTCAAAGGTTCCATGAACCCAATCGAAACTCAAACGTGGGTTATGGAGATGGAGAAGGTTTTCGACGTTGCTAGGTTTAGAAAAGACCAGAAGACCACTTTTGCAACGTTTATGCTGAAGTCTGAGGCTAGCTACTGGTGGCAAGCAAACAAAATGCGAGGAGGTGAAGGTGTAATTACGTGGGAGAGATTTAAAGAGATGTTTTTTGAAATGTACTTCCCAACTAGTTTGCAGAATCAGATGGAGGTTCAATTTCTAGAACTGAAGCATGGAAACATGAGCGTACCTGACTACGTGGCTAAATTCAACGAGTTGGCAAGGTTTGCCCCATCCCAAGTACACACTGATTAGAGAAAAGTCAGAAGATTCGAACAAGGGCTAAAGCCTTGGGTATACAGCAAGGTATCAATGTTTCAGTTAAACACGTTTGCCGGAGTATTGGAAAAGGCCATCCTCGCTGAAGGTGGAAGCGATGCGGTGACCAAGTATAATCAAGAGCAGAAGAAGAAGAAGAGTAAGAATGAAGGTAACAACAAGACTGGTGGGAGTAGCACTGGGGTAATCATAATCAGAAGAGGAAGTGGACGGATAACTCGTTAGCCGGAATTCAACAAGGAGGGCAGAAGAAAAAGATCGAAGCATGCCCGACCTGCGGAAAAGCTCATCTAGGAGTTTGTATGAAGGGAAAGAGAGTATGTTACAATTGTGGTCAGGAAGGCCACATAGCACCTAATTGTCCTAACCCAAAGAAGGGTGTGCTTTTTTCACTTGTGGTTTGAAGGATCATCTAGCAAGAGACTGCCCTAAGAAGGGATCAGGAGGAGCAGTACCAGGAGGTAACCATGGAAATAACAGTGGAAATGCCTTAACCATCACCGGACCAACCGCAACAAACCGACCGACCGCCAGAACTTTCAATATGACAGTGCAGGACGCAATCCAGTCTCATAATGTGGTGTCAGGTATCATTCCGATCAATGAAATTAATGCTTATATTTTATTTGATTCGGGTGCTACTTGTTCCTTTATATCCGAAGACTTTGCTAATAGTTTAGATTTGCTTATGGATGAGTTGGAATATCCCATGAATATAGAAATTTCGAATAGAGAGATAATTCCTGTTAAGTACGTTTTTAAGAACTGTAGGGTGGATATTAAGGGTAATATCATGAACGTAGATCTTATCCCTATTCGACTTGGGGAATTTGACGTTAGTTTAGGCATGGATTGGTTATCCAATTATGGGGCGGTAATTGACTGCCAGAAGAAGCGTATTAACCTTATGACTCCGTCAAAGGTTGTGTTTTATGGTAGCAAGTCGCCTAGACAAGCGAGTTGTCTGACGATGATGCAGGCCAGGAGGTTGTTAAGATAAGGCTGTATAGGATATCTAGCTTACATAGTCGACAGTCAAAAAGAGAATCCGAAGGTAGAAGAGATACCGATTGTGAGGGACTTCGTCGACGTATTTTCAAACGATTTGCCAGGACTTCCACCAGATAGAGAGGTAGATTTTGTGATCGATTTGGCGCCCGAAACCGCTCCAATATTGAAGGCACCATACAGAATGGCACCAGTAGAGATGAAAGAATTAATGGTATAATTACAAGAATTGCTGGACAAAAAGTACATTCAACCGAGCGTATCGCCGTGGGGAGTGTCGGTGTTGTTTGTGAAAAAGAAGGACGGATCGATGCGACTCTGCATTGACTATAGAGAACTGAACAAGGTCACGATTAAGAATAGATATCCATTACCAAGAATCGACAATCTGTTTGATCAATTAAAGGGAGCAAGATACTTTCCCAAGATAGATTTGAGGAGTGGTTATCACCAACTGAAGGTGAGGCCAGAGGATGTACCGAAGACTGCGTTCAGAACGCGATACGGTCACTACGAATTTTTAGTAATGTCGTTTGGTCTAACGAATGCTCCTACAGCATTTATGGGACTAATGAATGGTATGTTCAAGCCGTTTTTGGACAAATTCGTGGTGGTATTTATAGACGACATTCTGGTATATTCTAAAACCAAAGAAGAACACGAAGAACATTTGAGATTAACGTTGGAAGTATTGAGAAGGGAGAAGTTGTACGCTAAATTTTTGAAATACGAATTCTGGATAGAGCGAGTACAATTTCTTGGTCACGTGATCGATAAAAACGGAATTTCGGTAGATCCATCTAAAGTCGAAGCCGTGATTAACTGGGATCAGCCGAGAACGCCATCAGAAGTAAGAAGTTTTCTTGGATTGGCTGAATATTATAGAAGATTCATTAAAGATTTTTCCAAGATCGCAACTCCATTAACGAATTTAACTCGAAAAGCTGTGAAATTTATTTGGACGGAGAAGTGTGAGGAGAGCTTTCAAGAATTAAAGAAGAGGTTGAGTACGACACATGTGTTATCTCTTCCGGATGATACAGGCAATTTTGTTGTTTTTAGTGATGCGTCGCATAAAGGACTTGGTTGTGTGCTGATGCAAAATGGTAAAGTCATTGCGTATGCATCACGACAATTGAAGGATTACGAGAAGGGGTATCCGACCCATGATTTGGAGTTAGCTGCAGTTGTATTTGCTTTGAAAATTTGGAGGCACTATCTCTACGGGGAGAAGTGTGAAATATATACGGACCACAAGAGTCTGAAATATATTTTCACACAGAAGGACTTAAATATGCGTCAGAGAAGATGGTTGAAATTAATCAAGGATTACGACTGTGAGATTTTATACCATCCGAGTAAGGCGAATGTGGTTGCCGATGCCTTAAGTAGAAAAAGTCGTGAGAAATTGATGATGTTAACTGCTCAGGAAGAGCTCATTGTGGAAATGGAGAAACTGGAATTGGAAGTGAAGTATCTAATAGAGATTGATGAGAAGCTATTTCAGATGCAATTTGGTACAACTCTACTAGATAAAGTGAAGGAGGCTCAGCTTCAGGATGATGAATGCAAAAAGGTGACAAAGAAGATATCTGAAGGAACCGAACCGAGATTTAAGATGGATAAGGAAGGAATACTGAGATTTGAGAGTAGAATTTGGGTACCGTCAGTACAAGAGATTAAGGAAGATATTTTAAGCGAGGGTCATAGTTCACGATATTCGATTCACCCTGGTAGTACCAAGATGTACCAAGATCTTAGACAATATTTTTGGTGGCCGAATTTGAAGTGTGATGTTGTAGAATGTGTTGCCAAGTGTCTGACCTGTCAGAAAGTGAAAGCGAAACATCAGAGACCGAGTGGATTGCTACAATCATTAGAGATCCCAGAGTGGAAATGGGAACATATTACAATGGTCTTCGTGGTTGGCCTTCCGACGACTCAAAAAGGCTACAACGCAGTATGGGTTATTGTTGACCAACTGACGAAATCTGCACACTTCCTTCCGATCAAAATAAGATTCAACTTAGATCAGTTGGCCAGGCTATACGTAAAAGAGATTGTTTCGAGGCACGGAGTTCCGGTATCAATTGTTTCAGATAGGGATCCGCGCTTCACATCAAATTTCTAGAAACGTCTTCAGGAATGCATGGGTACGCAATTGTGAATGAGTACAACTTACCACCCTCAAACAGACGGACAGAGTGAGAGAACGATTCAGACATTAAAAGATATGCTAAGAGCCTGTGTGATGGACTTTAAAGGAAATTGGGATGATCACCTACTATTAGTAGAGTTCGGCTACAACAACAGTTACCATGCTAGTATAGGCATGACGCCTTACGAAGCGTTATACGGCAGAAAGTGCAGAACTCCGCTTTACTGGGATGAAGTTGGTGAAAGATAATTGCTAGGGCCAGAATTGGTACAGCAGACGGCAGAAATAGTCAAAGTAATCCGAGCACGACTGGTAGCGGCTCAAGATCGATAGAAGAAATATGATGATCCACATCGTAAAACTATCGAGTTTAAATCAGGTAGTTATGTTTTCTTGAAGGTCACTCCCTAGAAAGGGAAGATCAGGTTCGGAAAGAAAGGAAAATTGAGCCCAAGATTCATTGGACCCTTTGAAGTACTGAGAAGAATCGGAGAAGTTGCGTACGAGGTAGCCTTACCTCCAGCACTTGAGAATGTCCACAACGTCTTCCATGTTTCTGTATTATGATCATACAAAGCCGATTACAAGCATGTAATTGAATACGAACCCCTGCATTTTGAGAAAGACTTATCTTACAAAGAAATTCCTGTCCAAATTGTCGACCGAAAAGAACAAGTTCTCAGAAATAAAGTTATACCTTCTGTTAAGGTAATTTGGAGAAACCACAGTGCTGAAGAAGCTACGTGGGAACTCGAAGAGAATATGATGAAGAATTACCCTCATTTATTTAATTAAATTATGTGTAAGCGATTCTGGGGACAGAATCTTTGTAAGGGGGGAGAATGTAACGGGTCAAAATTATTGAGTCGTGATTCTGGGGACAGAATCCTTTTAAGGGGGGGGGGAGAAGATGTGGCGAACGAGAATTTTGTAATTTGATTTTAATATTTATTGAATTAAATAAATATTTTTTTCGATGATTTAACTATTGGATTAAATAATTATTTGATGTAAATGTGGTAGATTAATTTAATTATATGTGTTACATTTATTAAATTAATGTAGAGAATAATTATTATTCGAAGTAGGTCATTATGTGAGCTTATTGTATTAAAAATAATATTTAATAAGCCTAATATTATTTAAATTAATTTAATTATTAATTAGAGAATTAATAATTTGACATTATTTATTTATGAGAACATTAAATATATGACTATGTGAATTTATGAGAAGTTATTATATTTTATTTATATTAAATAAGATATATGAATTATTGTGCAATTGGGTGTGACATTTATTAAACTATATGATAAAGTTTTATTAAATTAAATAGTTTTTAAAACCTATTCTAACTAGCCAAACATGGCACTTAAGGGAGTTGGCCAGTTAACCCATGATTGGGTAACTGACCACCAACGCGCGTCAGACTTTTCCTTTTTAACAATACAACGTTCTTTATTTCTTTCTTATTATTTCTAAGTCTAAAAACAGAGAAGGAGAGTATTTGTGAGTCAAAGAGAATTCAGAGAAGTTGTCGAAGGAAAACCCTGTGATTGAAGTAGTAACTGAGAAAGGAATTGTTATCTTTACTCATCTCCTCTAGATTATACTCTGGGTAATTTCTCCCAAACCCAATTTCTACTTTTACGTATTTAAGTTTTTTATACAAATGGTTTTCAAGTATTATAAAGTTTTATGATGGGAATTTGTAAGGCTTATGTGATTATATGGGTTAAGATGTTATCAAATCATGTTTAATTATATATAGTATGTAAACCATATCATCAGTATCATAAAACATGTCGTTATACGATGACTTGTTATTTCAAAATTCACAGAGTTTGGGTTTTTGGCCTTACGGCCCTTATACGTAATTTTAGTGTGCCAAACATAAATGTTTTTATAAAATTTACACTCGTATATTATTGTGCATGTTGATACGAAGACACCAAAGTTTAAATGAACGGATTCGGTGTTATAACGAATCTGTAGTGTCAATTTTTATTATTTATGTTCAAAACTTCAAGAACATCAAGAACAGTGGAAAATTTTATGTTTTAATTCTATGATTATGTGTTTTAGTGGTTAAAATTACTCTATAAGTGTTGGGTAATGATTATGTATAAATTATAACATGTAGGTATGTGCAAATTGGTGAAATTAGTGTTTTAAAAGTATTGATTTCGCTGAATTCTGTGTTCGTCGCGAACTGGAAATTCAGAGTCTGGGGTTTCGCGCCGGGCGCCAACTCCCAATACATTTCTCGCGCCGCAGCGCCACCGCATCGCAACACCAAGTACCAAGCCGCAGCGCCATGGCGCCGCAACGCCAAGACTCAATACAAAAGTGGCGCCGCAGCGCCACTTAGCAGAATGTCCAGAAAATATTTTTTTAGCATTCATGTATGGAAAGGTGTTAGCAACTTAGTCTAATGATTATAAAAAAATTTGTTAGGCATATTATGAGATGTTAAATTAAATTCTTAGTACATCCATAACATAATTGCTTGTGGATCGAATTAATGAATGCATAATTAGCTTGTTATTCATGAGGTATAAATTATATGACAAAGTGGTAAATTAACCAAGTATAGTCAATAATCAAAGTAGACAAAGAGAATGAGTTTATGATTATTAGTTAAGTTATAATTAACTGGTATTGTGGATGTGAATGGTATGTAGGATTAAATTGAACGTGCTTAGTTAAAGAGTAATCTACGCACGAGGCAAGTTTCCTAACCCTACTTGTCATTATTGTTCCAGTTTATTATTTACCTCGAGTAAATTATCATTACTATTATTCAAGTTTAAATGTTATATTAAAGATTGATTATCTTTTCAAAGCATGATTAAGTTATACAATAATTGTCCTATTGTAAACTTTTTGAGATTATTATTCAAACTGAATATCATTATTGTTGAACCTTATTAGACTAGTGAACCCTTAATGATTCAACTAGTCCATAGTTGATGAGCGTTCTAAATTTCAGAACCCTTGATGAATTATCTAAACCAAACTTCCTTTGGTGCGGACTCAAATGTCAAACTGAGATGAACAACCCTGTAAGACCCCAACTTATTAATGTATAAAATCAAATTTTTTCTAAATATTATTGTGAATAATAAGGGGTTAATTTGATATAATACTTTGGTTATGGGTGAAATGTGCAAATTTTGTAAAATAAGCAAGTGGTTATAAAATATTCATTTTGTCGGGGAATATTCGTTTGGTCGTGGAATATTCTTGCTGTCGGGGAATATTCGTATGACGGCGCAGCCTTGTGTGGGCCCCATAACGAAAAGCGATTGGATGAAAAAAACGACAAATATAAGTTATTTATAAATAACGGCGTAGTTGTTACCGTTAATACTGTTGGAATACCCGGTGGTTAAAATACAGTAGCACACGGTATTGCACCAATTATTGATTCTTACGTAAGAAGGCACTACTCAATAATTGTTACAGTAGTTATTGTTCAATATTTTATTTTATTGATTCAATAATTGTTGCGTTGATATTTTATATTATTGTTGTTTCAATAATTGTTGCTGCACAGTATTTTCCATTATCAGATCAATAATTCATATTATTTAAATAATATTATTAGATAGCATTATTAACAATGTCTAGAAAGTTCTGTCTAAGGAGAGGTTTGGTCATCTAATTGCGTGCTAGTAAGGAGAAATCCTTATTGGAAAGCCCCCTCTTTCCTGGGAACGGCCTGGTTGTCATAATTGTGACTCTGTAATATTATTTGTGAATAATTAATTATTGATTCATATGATAAGGAAATATTTATTTTATGTGGATATAAATGAGGGATATATTTTTGTGGTTAAAAATGATGGAGTTAATGTTGAGGTTTTTATCAGTATTTTTGTCGGAATGGAGGTATTAAAAATTAGGATTTTTGAGATATTTTGCGGGGGTTATAATTTTTAATCCGACCGTTGGATCGTGGTAATTTTTGGATATGTTATACATATATAAGTTGAGTATATGTCCACAAATTTTGAACCGTTAAAAATGAACGTATGATTTATTATGAATTTTACGGGATGATTGGTCCATAAATTGTTGAAGTTTCGAAATTTATCATTTTGGTGGAAAATTCTAGAATTGGTGGGCCCCACTCTTGGTTGGTGAAGAAATATGCTGAGATTTTTATTCAAATGTGGTGGGTAGGAATAGTAGCAGGTAAAGCCATCAGGTTGCAGGTTAAGTCTATTTCGGCGTGCTAACATTTTCCTATAAATAGAGGGCTAAGTTAGAATTGAAAATCACACCAGAAACAAGTTTTCTCTCTTTCTCTCTCTAGATTATTGAGTATATTTTGTGAGTATTTAGATACTTTGAGAGTTTCTATTCATCAGAGCAAGTTTCTTTCAGCCTTATACCGGTATTCCGACCAGAAGTACTGATATTTTGAGGTAAGGGATATTATTTTCTTCAATATCATTATGCTGAAATATTGATATGAGTTTTTATCAAATTTGAAACTTTTTGTGTCGGGGTTACTATTCACGTATACGGCACTATTCACGTATACGGTACTATTCACGAATACGACACTATTCATCGAAAAATAAAATTTTCTCTTTTTGTTCAAGATGTCTATTATGGTTACTATCTTTGATTGTATCCAAGTTTTGATCTTTATTTTTGAATTCTGCTTCACAATTGATTATTATGAAGTATTATTGATCTTGGATAAACTGTTATACGAATCCCTAATATTTGTCCTTCTGTCTCACTGGATTCGTTCTCTTTAAGATATTTTTCATCATCCTCAGTCCTAAATGATGATATTATTGAATATCTTTGGCCTGTAGTGCAAAGATGCATGATTACTTGATGAATATCTTTGGCCTGTAGTGCAAAGATGAACAGGAGTTGAGATGAACATGACTGACAGGTGATACAAATGAATATCTTTGGCCTGTAGTGCAAAGATGAATATTTGGATAAAGATGATTATTAATTGATGTTACAGGGATAAAATATTGATGATGGACTTTTAAATCTTAGAAGATAGTAGAATTCTTTCTCTACTTGACTCTTCTAATGGTTTGCTGTTTCCGCTGCAGTTGTTGATCTAAAACTTGTTGTTGATTATATTCTATCAGATTTTTCCATGTTGAAGACTAACGATAATTTGTTGTATATTATCTTAGTCATAATATTCTTTACTGGGCTAGTTGAGCTCATCCTTTTCCTTTTTGTTCAATTTTTCTTCTCAGGAGGTGAGAACATAGCAGGATCTAGTCAGGGTATGGAGTGATGGTTCTAGAAAGATGTTTTGCAGTCCTCACTATTTCTGTAAAATAGTGTTTGAATAATTGTAATGAGGATTTATTTGAGTGTGGATATTGTCCAGAAGACAATATTTGTATTTAAACTCACAGTATGTGTTGTTGTATTTTGCACGACAATTGTATTATTGAAGTTGTAGTTTGCTTTCTATACCATGTATTTGGCGACTCAGAATGGGTGTTGTATACCTATTTTGGGGGCGTCACAAACCCTATATAGGGGATTATTTACGCTTTAGCGTTGAGATATTGTGCACAGTATGGTACTAAGGGCTGATCCCCCTAAGTACGAGAAGATAGGTCCATAGTCTTATGACTGTTAAAGGTTTCAAGTATAACCCTTGACAACCTATGACATAGTTCAAGGTCTTATAACCCTCAGAAATCTTTTGATTCTTGTTATTCATTCTTGATTCAAAAGTTGAGCTTTTATTCAGATGTCTTTGATTCACTCGCATGTTATTATACTATTATGTCATTGTTATACTTGTGGGCAATAGTGCTCACTCTTGCTTATTAATAACATTGCAGTTAAGAACGAAAGAACCGATGAACCTTCCACTAGTAAAGGCAAGGGCAAAGTTAGCAAGTGATGAAGACTTGTTATTTTATTGATGATGTATTTATGTTTAGACTTGATTTAATGATGTTGTTTAAGACTTATTGTTTATATTTCCGCACAAATGTTTAAGGTTAGTTTAACCTGGGATTTGGATTATTATTCAGATGTTGTAACCCTTAAGGGGAAGATTTTATTTCTATCTATTGCATGGTTTGCATTTTTATGGGTAGATAGATAGATGATTTTTGTACAGTGAACACCAAATCCCGTGAAATCGAAGTCCCCGAATTTGGGGGTCTCACAAGTGTCCCCACTTAGATAATCATTATATTTAATCACATGTTGATACATACTTATTGATTTCGAGTATGTATACATTGACATAAAAAGCCGTCTAAGCTATTTGATTCAGCTAGACATAAAAATATTGTTGAACAAGATAGAACATTATTGTATCCAACCAGATTGTTTTGGTTCGGATTCCCGACTAAGTATGAACATCCCGAATATGGGAAAACTTTTGTGCACCTAAGGTTGATAGAGTGAATGATAATATTATTCTTGCATGTAGTATTGATCAATACAGGGCTCGTTGGGATGATCACTCTCGTGCCCATAAGTTATGACGGTTTGCGGATGAAGTTCTGCTAAACCTTAGCAAAAATTAAAAACAAAGTTCATAGTCTGTCGAATGCTCTCCATTTATAGTCAGTACGTAGTTTTAAAAATTTGAGATAGATTTGATATGTTGTTATTGTTGGTTCAACTTACTTCACAACTGTTGATTCGTTGTAGAAGTGTTATTCAAATAAAACATTTAATTTCTTCAGCTTATATTTATTGTTGCTATTACTTGCTGGACAATTAAATGCTCATTCTTGCTTTAAATTTAAATATTTTCAGCTAAGTATGGTCAACCAGAATGTTCAGGCCAGAACAAGGGAAAAGGAAAGCAATCAGAATAATCGTATGTTATCTTTTGTAATATTAGACAGTATTAAGACAATGATATTTATTCTCTATCATGTAATGTATTGTAGTAAAGGTTGCGTACTTTGGATTAGACTCTGATGTATGTAAATTAAGTTTGATATTTATATTATTGTTGTTATTATTAGTACTATTTCGCTCATAGAAATGGTATCGTAAAGCACCGAGTTCGGGTTTCAAGTACCTGAATTTGGAGGCGTTACAGATTGCGTTCATGAATATTACAAACCTAACAGTGGCATCAGAGCCAAACCTTTATGTAAATTATTAATTGTTCATATTTAATATGTATATTGATATGTGGTTAGAATAATTTAATTGGGCATAACTTTGTTGTATAAAATTTAAAAAAAAATAAAAAATTACGCTATTTTGATTTCGGTAGTCCGTGACCAGGACCGCGTGACACAAAATGTTGACAGGATTTACAGGACTGCTTCGGTTATATATATATATATATATATATATATATATATATATATATATATATATATATATATATATATATATAATATTCTTAATTATTTTATAATTAAAATAAAATGTTTATTTTAATCTTAAAATAAAAAGGTTTATTTTAATTTTAAAATTAGATTTCATACTAACTAATTAGAGTTGTAATTGGATTCCATGACAACTAATTGGAGTTGAAATTGGATTTCATGTTCCCTTAAATAAAGGAATTTATTTAGATATGGAATAAGATTTCATATTATTTAAAATAAAAGAGTTTATTTGTGAATAGGAAAGAGAATTCGTATTTTCTTAAATAAAGGAGTTTATTTAGATATGGAATAAGATTTCATATTATTCAAAATAAAAGAGTTTATTTGTGAATAGGAAAGAGAATTCGTGTTTCCTTTAATAAAAGTTTTTTTTTACTTAGAATTGGATTTCATAATTAATTAAAATAAAGGAGTTTATTTTGATTAAAGATTTGATTAAAATAAAATAGTTTATTTTATTCAAAATATAATAAATTAAAATAAAAGAGGTTTATTTTGATTTAATTTTGGATTAAAATAAAGGAGTTTATTTTGATTCAAAATTAGATTTTACACTAACTAAATTTGCCCATTAAATGATATCAATATATATATTGAATGTTTATTATTCATGAGATGAATGTTATTTATTGATGCATATGGTGATGTGTATGATAATAAATGTGATTGATTATGGACTATTGACCAATGTGATTGAATTTTATTTTAGTTGGATGCATGAATGTATGGGTTTTATTAAATGGGGTATGCGTACCTCGTCTTCTCTAATTTTTTTTAATGTAAATTCTAACTCCCTCCTGTGTACTTTCCCATGACTACTGATTAAGGTTTCTATTTATTTTAAATAGTATTGTAATAGGAATAATTAGAATTAATTTTAAAAAATTAGAGATTAAGAAGCAAGGAGCGCGTGAAGACCCGTTTGTAATGGAGCCCGGGTTTAAATGTAATAGTTATATTTAAATATTAATTCTTGTACCCCTATGGTTTGACCTTTTGGTTCACTTGGTGGCTCTAGTGAACCAAACTAGAATAAAAGTCTATAATCAATCCAGGTAAAATATAGTATTCTATATGTGCATGCTTATACTATATATATTATATATTATGCAAACATATTTCGCATGTTAATTAATACGACGCGTATTTTATATATATATGTGCATGCGCGCTAAACAAGATGAGACAAATTAATAACAATCCCCTCAAATATTTTATATTAAGTTGTAACGTTCAAAGATATTTGGAATATTGAACGTCGCCTTCTAACATGATAGAAACAATAGAGTATTGAATATTTAATATGAGTTTGTTGTGCACACACAAGGCAAGTATTAAATATTTAAGTTGTTATTTTTATTACATATGATGTTTATAACGAATTGAACATTACTGCTTTGTTGTGCACACACAAGGGCTGTAGTTTTCTCTTCACTTATATGGAAATGCTGGGTCTGACTTAACTTAATTCGTTTTAGTTCGTATGTGCACACACTTGACCATTATGATTTAAGAGGTAAAATACAAGGAGTTACATAGATGATGTAATTAACAAGAGTTGTCTACCTATTTATTTATATATAGTTTGTTGTGCACACACAAGGCTATATACATTTGAAATGAGATCCTTATTCTCACTAGCATATCTTTAATTAGATATTGTCGAACTATATATATTGAGGGTAATATAGTTTGATAAAAATAATGGGAGATACCAATTTAAACAAGACCTAATTTATTTTGATAATTAATAAAAGAATGTGTGCTAAAATATTGTTAATTACAAATTCATTTACAAAATTTTACAATGTCTAAATTACTATCACTGTGAAGCATATTATATATTATTTAATCGGACCGAATTAAATGGATTGGTTAAGAAATTTGAGAATAGTTCTTATGGCTGAAAAGCTATCTTATGTCCTTAATACGTCTATCCCTGCAATGGTTGCAGATAATGCCTCTGAGGAAGAGATTGCTACTTTTAGAAAGTGGCAAGATGATGCTCAGTATGCTCAATGCATCATGCTCGCATCCATGAGTAACTAGCTTTAGCGTCAGCATGAAACTATGGATGCTCTTACTATATTCTTACACATCAAGAAGTTGATAGTGAGGAAAGTAAGACTGATAGATATCAGATATCTAAGGAGCTCTTCCGATCTAGAATGACCAACGACACTAATGTACAGATAAAAGTCCTTAACACACTACTACAAAACAGTAAATAGACAACGCGAAAAAAAAGTTGTGGTTTCAATAAGAAAAACGTCGTGGTTAAGGGTGTCATCTATTTGACACCCTTTCACAATGTTTTTAAAACGTTGTAGTTAAGTACATTACACAATATTTTTTAAGAAAAAAATATTGTAGATTTGTTTTTCATAAATTAGCAGATACTTAAAAACGTTGTAGAAGGTATGATTCTACAACGTTTTCTAGATAAAAATGTTGTAGTTTAATATATCAGACAACGTTTAGGCACATTTACATAACGCTTTTAAAATGTTGTAGATTAAAAAAAAAGAAAAAAAATTGTGGTTCACCTACATTACCAATGCACCTGCAATATACTAATGACATGATATATAGCTAAAAGATCTAAATTCTCGTTTAAATTTAAAGCCAAAATGTATCAACCATTCAAAATACATCCCAATAATACCATTCGTTTACAGTTTCGAATTACTACATCCACAAAATATATACCAAACTATCTATATATGCATCTCAAATTCACTTTTCAATATTAATTACTACTATATTGAAATGTGAATTCGATTACATGCATCCACAAAATAAACCAAACTATCCATAAAATCAAACAGCTAAAAGGAAACTGATAATCCTATCACCAAGTTTTGAAATATTGCAATCTAAAAATTAAAGTAAGTCATCAAAACAACATTTATGGTAGCTGAGCCTCAGAATAGCATGTGTACAGTTGCATATATAGGGATAGTGCCAACCTTCTAAGGTTTACAGATAGCTCCTACTTCATAATCTCCAACAGATCTGGAATTGAATTTGATCCAAAACTGAAGAATATTGGGCTAGTGCCAACCTTCTAAGGTTTACAGATAGCTCCATTGTTTTGCATTAGCTAGCACAGCTTCAACTTCTTCTGTAAGACCCTGAATTTTATGAAATAAAAGTATTCAATTTTTCTTATAATTACTATTCAGTAAATGGTTAAATTGATAAAAGTTTAAAGTTATGGGTGAAATATGAAATTTTTTTCAAAATAGGCAAGTGGTTATAAAATAATCATTGTTGTCGGGGAATATTCGTTTGGTCGTGGAATATTCTTTCTGTCGGAGAATATTCGTACGACGGCGCAGCTATTTGTGGGCCCCATAACGAATAACTGTCGGGTGAAGAAAAATGACAAATTTGAGTTTTTACAAATAACGGCGTAGTTGTTATCGTTAATACTGTTGAAATACCCGGTGGTTAAAATACAGTAATACGCGTTATTGCACAGTAGCACACGGTATTGCACATTATTTTTGAAATTATTGATTCTTACGTAAGAAGACACTACTCAATAATTGTTACAGTAATTACTGTTCAATATTTTATTTTATTGATTCAATAATTGCTACGTTAAAATTTTATATTATTGTTGTTCAATAATTGTTGCTGCACAGTATTTTCCATTATCAGATCAATAATTCATATTATTTGAATAGTATTATTAGATAGCATTATTGGCAATGTCTAGAAAGTTCTGTCTAAGGAGAGGTTTGGTCATCTAATTGCGCGCTAGTAAGGAGAAATCCTTATTGGAAAGCCCCCTCTTTCCTGGGAACGGCCTGGTTGTCATAAATGTGATTCTGTAATATTATTTGTGAATAATTAATTATTGATTTATATGATAAGAAAATATTTATTTTATGTGGATATAAATGAGGGATATATTTTTGTGGTTAAAATGAAGGAGTTAATGTTGAGGTTTTTATCAGTATTTTTGTCAGAATGGAGGTATTAAAAATCAGGGTTTTTGAGATATTTTGCGGGGGTTATAATTTTTAATCCGACCGTTGGATCGTAGTAATATTTGGATATGTTATACATATATAAGTTGAGTATATGTCCACAAATTTTGAACCGTTAAAAATGAATGTATGATTTGATATGAATTTTACGAGATGACTGGTTCAGAAATTGTTGAATTTTCGGAGTTTATCATTTTGGTGGAAAATTCTAGAATTGGTGGGCCCCACTTGTGGTTGGTGAAGAAATGTGCTGAATTATATTTCAAATGTGGTGGGTGGGAATAGTAGCAGGTAAAGCCATCAGGTTGCAGGTCAAACCTACCAAAATTTTCCTATAAATAGAGGGCTAAGTTAGAATTGAAAAACACACCAGAAACATAAGCTTTCTCTCTTTCTCTCTCTATATTATGAAGCATATTTTGTGAGTATTTAGATACTTTGAGAGTTGCTATTCAGTGCAAGTTTCCTTCGGCTTTGCATTCCAGTCAGAAGTGCTGCTCTTTTGAGGTAAGGGATATTAAGGGATTTTAAGGGTTGTTATGATTTTCAGTTTCGTAATTTTTCTGATCTTAAAAAAATTCTAGAAAAATTTGAAATGATATTTTGATGAGTTTTCTTGATTGTGTCCAAAAATGGTGATTTTTGGATGTATAGATTGAGAGTTATGAACTTTATGAGAAAAGATTATTTTAAAAGTAACAGCTTATAATTCCTTGTGGTTAACTCCAAAATTGATGAAATTTTTATTGGGAGTACATGTATATGATAGAAGTATACTCTGTAAATTTCAGAATTTTTAGACAAAAGTACAATTTTTGATAAATGTCTAAATATTCGGCTATTTTGGCCATATGAAAAATAGTAAATGACTTTTAAAAATTCTGAGAAAAATATATGTTCACTATGGGACTATATTATGCTAAATCCCAGAAAAGAAATATTTTTGGAACTGATTTGGTATTTTTTTATGAAAATGGTCTAGTTATGAGTAAATGAATTAAATATGTTTTGTGAGGAAAGAAAATTGGAAAATAGGATTTTATGGCTTGAGAATCCTATATGAGGTATATGCAGATTTTTGATGAGGGTTTTGGCTATTGATGATGAAATCTTAAGAGTTGACATTTTATGATGATTAGATGCATTAATTAGTAAAGTGTAAACAATTTAAATAAATTGTTTATAAGCTTAAGAAATGTTATTCTTTCAATATCATTATACCGAAATATTGGTATAGATTTTATTGTGGAATTTCTACCTTTTTGAGTCGAGGTTACTATTCATGAGTTACTATTCACGACAAAATTGGTTTCTTTTTCTAACCAAATTATAGTTGATTTATGAATATTGCTCTTGAAATTAAATCCATGTTTTGACCATATTATTTTTATAATCATATATAACATTTTTATAACCTTGATGTTGAAATTCTCTTTCGCTTGAGTGTAAAGATGGGTAAATTATTGGTATGATCATGACTATGGGTTCTCTTTGGCCAGTAGTGCAAAGTTGAATTGTTGACTGGTATGATCATGACCATTGAATTTATAATTGAATATCTTTAGCTTAAGTGCAAAGGTGAAATGATCAACATGGTTATAATTATTGTTTATATAAATTCTTAAATGATTATATATTCTTTGAGGTATTAATATATTTGGCATGTAGTGCAAATATGAATTGTTGAGAAATATCTTTGGCCTGTAGTGCAAAGATGAATTGTAGATGAATATCTTTGGCCCGTAGTGCAAAGATGACATGTTGTTGAATATCTTTGGCCAGTAATGCAAAGATGAACGGTTGAGGAATATCTTTGGCCTGTAGTGCAAAGATGAATTGTAGATGAATATCTTTGGCCTGTAGTGCAAAGATGGTCTGTTGATGAATATCCTTGGCCCGTAGTGCAAAGATAAACTGTTGTTGAATATCTTTAGTCGTAGTGCAAAGATGGATTTATTAGTATGATTATGAACAGGAACTGTGATTTGGTATAACCATGATCTTTGATGTTTCAGGTAAAGACATGTGATGAAAATATTCTTCGTCCTGGGTGCGAAGAAAAATTTAGAATCACAATTATGATTATGAGTTATTCATATGATTGTGGAAAGGAACTGTTGATTGATGTTACAGGGATAAAACATTGTTGATGGATTTTTAACATGGAGAAGATAATAGACTTTATAGTCTATTTGACTCTTCTAATGGATTGCTCGTTCCGCTGCAACTATGGTTGAAATTTTTATCATTTACCATATGTTCTAAATCTCTGATTTATTATTGATGAAGGCTACTGATAATTTAATTATCTTTAGTCATGATATTCTTTACTGGGCTAGTTGTGCTCACCCTTTTGCTTCACAATTCCTTTCAGGTAATAAGAGTGTAGCTGGGTCGAGCGAGGGTAACGGGGAAATAGAACAGTGGTCTCTAGCTGTGGATGTTCTCCCGAAGCAGTATAGAAAAGTTCATTTAGTAGTTATATTTGGTGAATCCAATAGGGTAAGGTGTACCCAACGTTGGAAGGGTGGTTTGCCACTATCATACAAGATGTCTAACGACATACAACCTCGTGTCATCATAAGACAGGGATGTGCTCATCCACTTGCTGAGTATATATACGAGCACTACCTATATAATCTTGGTGTTTGTTTAAAGTATAATTCTCAATTAGAGACAGTAGAGATAATGATATGTCAAGAGAAGACTAACCATTGGGAAGAATATGATAGTAATCTTCTCGTTTTTCTTTGGGGTCTATTGGGTCAACCAAGGATAATTTTGTGGCCATATGATATCTATCATAACCTAGACGCGTGGCCTCCCATGTACGAAGGTTTCCTTGAGCACTTCCCAAAGATTCTAATTTCTAAAACAGTTTTTGACTATACCTTTATGTAAGGTGTTATTGTGAGGTGATGTCCACGGTTGGAACATGAGTCACATTTGGTATATATTTGTATCCAAACTCACAGCATATGTGTTGTTGTATTTTGCACGACAATTGTTGTAATAAAGTTGTAGTTGTTTTCTGTACCATGTATTTGACGACTCAGAATGGGTTGGGTGGAATGAACCTATTTTGGGGTCGTTACATCTTCTGCCTGGTCGAAAAGAAGAAAATATAAACTAAGTTGCTTTGTTACTTTTGCACCAATCAAAATTAGTAATCAACACCAGTACTAATTAACTAGGTGAGACATGATGAATCCACATTCTATACTCATGGTTTATCAAAAAATTAGTAACAATGAAAAGGGCAATTCATCAGAGCAATAGACACATAACCTCATTCAAATTGATTTAATCAAGTGGCAAATTTCCAACTGAATTAGCAGGACAAGGCAAACCAAGAAAAGTTGACTGCCAAAACAAAGATACAGTGATACACCATATTAGTGACTGCCAAAACACCATATCACAAAGATACAGTGACTGCCAAAACAAGTATATTATAATATATATGATTTATCTATGGAAGTATATTGTAGTACTTTGCTTAAGAACTTTCAAATATTGTATTAAGAGAGTTTATCAAAAAGAATTTTGGTGTTCAAGCTATCCACAAAATTCCATTCAACAACACAAGTTTAATCCTTATTTGGATTGGAAAATGAATGAAAAGTAAAAAAATGCATCAACATTGCTGCTAAATTGATGAAGGGGCACATACATAACATGTATAAACTAAATATTCATTTTATGTACTTACATTCTGTTTGATCAGTAGTTTGAATACCAGCGGAACCAGATACTTTCTGAGGCCTTGCCACCATTTGACAGGGTTAAACAGTTGGGTTAGTAGTGCTTCTTCATCTGGATAGCTTTAGCTTATAGTTTCGCTTAAATCACCAGCTGTCGCTGCTGCATAAAAAGAAAATTTGCAATAAGCAAGTTTTACTAATTAGTGTTTGAATCTCATTGAAAGTCTGCATTATTATCAACAATTAGCAAAACAGGTTGCTGTAAATAAACTTTATTACACAATTCGTAGCTAAGCAATTGTTTGCACTAGCTCAGCTTAATTCCATAGTAACGGATAGTAAATATCAGATGAATCATCATCAACTAAATATTTTTAGTAGTATAATTGTTGAATCATTTTTTAAAGTAATTCACCTCAAAAGATTTAGCAAGTGAAGCAAGAAGCTTTGCACCAAAGTCAATCCCAACCATACAAGATGTGCCAGTAACAAAAGCTGCATAAACATCAGCATACCAGGAGATACGATGACACGAACCAGATTATATCAGAATCTAGTACCATTTGTACGGATGCCAAATCAATAGAAAAAAATAGCCATGCACAAATGAGTTAATTCCTTGAGCGAGACACGTCTTGCAATTACCCTTCTCAATGCTGATAAGATTCCAGCAAAAATTGGAACTGCCATTTCTTTCATTCCCAACACTTTTTCTGGCTGAACCTCATCACCAGAGCTATCATTAACTTGTATTTTCTTTTTAAGGTTATCATTCTTCATATGATAAAAACTGCTGTTTGAATAAGAAATTACAGGTAAAAGATTGGAGGTACTTATTAAACACCGAAGAAAAACATTGTCAGAATGGAGTAAGAATTAATCTAGCAAAAAATGTAAAATCAAGTAACTATTTGGTTACACTATTCATAAGGAAAAAACACATGGTTATGGTTGTAGCTAGTCAGTACTAACTAGAAGCTGGATGGCTGTGTCAAGACCCAAAATGAGTAAATGACTAGTCTTTCATTAATTAAACTATGAATTATGATAAAATTGCCCTTAATACATATAGCGCAAATGTGCAACGACTAAATCGTTTGTAATGAAATCCTCTTCGCCACGGCATGTTCCCTAATTATGGTAGAGAGAAAATAATTAATAAACATTACATAACTTTAGAGAAATATTCAGATCAAACAGATCAGTATGCATCTTCCACTAATATAACTTGATCATGCTTAAAACAGATTGATTCACGCTTGTAACAAGAAAGTCCCAAATAATTAGATAAAAAACCACCACATAATTCAAACAACAAATTACAGGGAAAGATAGCACGTTTCTTAAACAACCCGAAGTCAAATATTGCTACTAGAAGAATTAATCTAAAGTCAACCAATTCAAACTTAGAAGAAGAGAAAAAGCACAAACCTGATTACAAAAAATCTAGAATCGAGAATCAATCAAAGCTAATTAGAGATCTGACCTTTCTATAAATAACAAGCTAGCAATCTTTGGTTTTGTTGTGGCTAGCTACCTCCTCAAATGTGTGAATCTTCGGATCTGATGCCATTTTTTGCTGCAACTGCACCCATCAATAAAATCTACTAAGAAAAAACCCCTAAATTTATTTATATATACAAACATAATTAGACACAGTAGAAAAGATCAATATATACATATATTATATTGATTCCGGAAGAAATTCAAACAAAAAGAAAAACAATCATATACTTACAGGCGGGAGATAAAGAGACGCTTGTGATGAGCGAGCCTTTTCTTCAATTCTCACACAACACCTTTAGAGAGAATCAGAGAGAGATAGTGATCGGGGACGAAAGCAATCAGAAAGAAGATTTATAGGTCTAGATGTGCTAAAATTACAGAATTACAAAAAGAAGAGGGACGACGACGGTGGAAGAGAGGGACGACAACGAGGAAGAGAGGCCACGACGATGGGCTGGCGACGGCGAGGAAGAAAGCAAAACTACGGTGAGAACCAAAGAAACAAAATCGAGATTTCAGATCTGGAGACTGGGAGCGGGCTAGGGCAAACGGGAGAAAACATACTGATATTTCAACTTTTCACTTCAGCAAGATTTTTTTAAGCTCCGTGTTTTTAAGAAACATAATGTTTTTTTTAAAAAAAGCGTTATCTAATTAAAACTAAAAAAATACCCTTTTAAATAGATAACGTTTTTTCATATATATCTACAACGTTTTATTAAAAAACGTTGTGAAAAAAATACCACAACGTTTTTTATAAAAACGTTGTGGTTTAAATATTGTCTATTTACTGTTTTGTAGTAGTGACATTATCAATTTGATTGATCAATTAGGACAACAGGTTTTGTCATGGATAGAGAGTTGAGCCAAGATTTGATCTTGCACTCACTCCCGGACTCTTTTCACAATTGTTGTGAATTTTTTATATGAACAAGCTAGATATCAGCCTCGCTGATTTGCTTAACATGTTGAAAAATGTTGAGAGTCACTTTTCAACTAAGAAAGACCATGTCTTACTGGTAGGGGCTAAAGGATCTTCTGAAAAGAAGAACAATTCTAAGAAGGTAAATAAAAAAGGTAAAAACAAAGGATAATAAAAACAAAAATGATACGGATAGCAAAGGAGTTTGCTTCCACTGTAATAAGCTTGAACACTGGAAAGAAATTGCGAGAAGCATCTTGTAGAGGCTAACCAAAGAAGCTTAGTGAAGTTTCGATTACAAATATAATTTTTTTCATGATTTAATTTTTTTTCTTTAAGTTAAGGTTCTACTTGGGTATTGAATACCGGCTTTGGTTCTTATAAATATAGATTTATGAAGGAACCAAGCAGTAGTAGAAAGTTAAACAAAGATAAGTAATCCTATGTGTGGGAAATGAAGCAATGGTTGCTCCATTAGCAATAAAAACTTATAGTTTAGCAATGCCTACGGGCAAATCTATTAAGTCAATAAGTTGTTATTGTATTCCAATTCTCGTTAGAAACATTATTTCTATTTTGTTGTTGGACAATGAAATCTTTGGTATTATATTTAAGAACAATTGTTGTTCTATTTATAATAATAATGTTTTATAAAACTAGAATATTACTTAATGGATTTTGTGTACTTGACTTACATGAAAAATTAATTTTTAAATTGAACAAACTAGTATAAGAAAAAGAAATGATCATTCAAAGAGTTGAATGTTTGTATTTGATGAAATACAAGTATGAATTATTTGAAAGCTTCAAAGAATTCAAAAGTGAAACTAATTAGAAAAGTATTAAGATTCTTTGATTAGATCGAGAAAGGAATACTTGTGCAATGAGTTTCTAGATCTTCTCACAATGGACGCCTCCTGATACGCAATAATTTATTGATGTATCTGAAAGGAAAAATCGTACCTTGTTGGACATGGTACGGTCCATAATAATTTTATCGACATTCCAGTATCCTTTTGGGGTCATGCCCTAGAAATAGCTACTTATCTACAAAAAAGGTAACCTCAAAATCCAGCCCCAAAACTCTATAAAAGTTATGGACATGGAGGATTCCTAATCTTAAGTATGTTAAGATAATAGGTTGTCCAACTTATGCGAAAAAGGTTTCAAAGAGATAAGTTTGGGATAAAATTTGACAAGTATAGATTTGTGGGACATCCTAAAGTAAGCTTAGGGTATATGCTCTATAATCCTACTTAGCAAAAGGTGTTTATTGTGAAGCGCGCTACCTTCTAAGATAAAGGTGCTTATCATTGAAGGGGCTAGTGGGAGGTTAATAGATCTTGAAGAGTTCAAGAATCACAAAACACTATAAGTTAAATAAGAACAACTTGTAGATAGACCTATTGTACCACAACCGAGTCGTAAGTCTGGAATAGTACCGAAGATACCTGGGATTCATCATAGATGATGATGATGAGATACGAATCATAGAAGATGATGATTCAGTTACATACGATGAGGTAAGAGTTGTAGACACTCAAAGAAATAGATTGAAGCAAGCTTCTCAAATATGGAACATTCGTTTTGATGAGACAATCAAAAGAGTTTAATTTTATCAAAAATAAGAATGAACCTAGTGTGTACAAAAGGGTCAGTGGGAGCGCTGTGACATTCTTAATATTATATATTGATATACTATGGATAAAGAATGACATACTAATGCTACAATCTGTAAAGTTAAAATTGTCTAAACATTCCTCTATGAATGATTTGGGAAGAGTATCTTAATTGGGGATACAAATTTATATAGATAGATTTAAGAGGATGCTCGACATAACCCAAGGAACGTATATTCATTTGATGCTCAAGTCGTTTAGCATGGCAAACTCCAAGAGATGTCTCATGTTGATGAGACATGGAGTGTATCTCTCTTAATAGTCCCCATAGACTCGTAAAAGAGAGATCGCATGAGTAACTATCATGTATATAATGAAATGTACGGGACCTGATGTTGATCAGTCATTATCTGGAGAAGATCACTGTAAGACAGTGAAAAACATCTTAAAGTACTTAACCGGCACTAAGGATGTGATTAAAATTTATGGTGGGTCTAAAATTAAAACTAAAGAGCTTAACAGGCTCAAGTTTTTTAAACAGACCAAGATAACAGAAAATTCACTTTAAGGTAAAGTGTTACCTTGAACAATGGTGCAGTGAATTAGAAAAGTTCCAAATAATAAAGAGTTGCTGGATTAGTGATAAAGACAAAGTATATCTGTAAATGAAGTTGCAAGTTGATTGTTTGGATGAAAAGTTCATTACAGAACTAGGAATAGTTCATAAGTCTCATCTTGGATCTAAACATGTATTGGGGCACTTTCATTTGATTAGAAGAATCATTGAAAGATGGTAAATCACTATAGAGATAGTGGACTTTCAAGAACAACATTACATATCCATTAACTAAAGCTTATCCAACAGCAGGACAATCGTCATTTAGAGAAGAAGAGTATGAGATACCATGGTGATTGGCTTTAGTGCAAGTGGGAGATTGAAAGTAGTATGCACACAAGCCAATCATGTTTGATGATAAAGCATATACTTTGCAACAATCTTATTCATTTATTAATAAAAATTATTAATTTATTTAAAGGCTTATAATTATCTACATGATGCTGTTTTATAATATGTGATAAACTCATAGTTTTAAGTAATTCTTTTAGAATAATAACTATGATCATTCTAATGAGATCTAAATTCTTAGAAAGCTTAAAACTAAAATAGTTCCCAATCGTTGGATTACTAAATTGGAGATTAGTAAATCCGGATAGATTGGTACATACGTTGCTTGCTCATTGGATGAGGATAATTGATCTCATGATCATTTGTGTGGAGACACTAAAGCAAGTATGTAGGTGCTTATTAGAGAATAAGTTCACTGAACGTGGCTCGCTAAGGAATACCTAATAGAATTTTATTTGTCTGTCAATAGAAATTCCTGTAGTGATAGTAGTACAAGTGATCCTTAGACTTGAGATCATCATAGTATCTTGTGTAAGATGAATTATACTTTGACTTATTCCTTAAGACCCTTAGGATATATCAAAGGGTATGCTTGGGTATAATAAGTTGTACATGGAGATAATGTATGATCAATAAAGAATCTACCACTTCTAGTAAAAGAAAAGAAATGTCCAATGTGATTCGATAAATGACAACCCAGTAGTCTTTGGCCAAGGAAGAATGAAATTAAAAAGGAGTTTCTAATTTACATTATTTGGAGTTGTGCATTTAAGAGTCGAAATGCATATAATTAAATAAAATAAGGCTTGATAGTAATTCCATGTCTTATATTTATTTGGGACATTGTATGGTGGAAGGATTGAATTGTACGATAACTATTTACTCAAAGATTCTTTTATGATTAATGTTGAAATCTATATTATCTGGAAAGCCGTTGATCACTAGAGAGGCTTATCCCTATTGTAGAATAAATATTATTTATTTAAATAAATTAATATTTTAATTTAATTTATTTAAATAAGATTAGAATTGTTATAATTGATTTATTCACAACCGGTTTAATATGGAGAACCTAAAGGGTCACACCATAAAAGAAAGAATAATTATTTAAGAAGTTAATGGCATAATTGTAATAATAAGTTAAGTATATTTACTTTAATCTATGTTGATAGAATAAATTAAATAGCTTAATATTTATTATTTAATATTTTAAAAATATTAAATATAAATTAATAAGAGGAGTCTTATTATTATTATTACTATTATTATTATTTAATTTCTAAAGGAGTTTGAGAATTAATTAATAAAAGTACTCTCATTTATTCCTAATAAGATTAAGAGGCTAATTAATTTAAAGTTTAATTAATTATTCCTAATAAGATTAGGAGCCTAATTAATTAAAAGAGTTTAATTAATTAAAATAAAACCCAATTCCTTAATTGTTAAGGAGGGTTGCCTACATCTATATATAAAAGGAGTCTTATTATGGGTGGAAGTGGTTGTTGACTTTTTCACAACATACGCAATTTTAATAGTTGGAGAGTATGCTCTTTTTCTAAAAACTAGGGTTTTACCAAACACCCATCTTCTTGAATCTTTCTTCTTCCTTAGTGGATCACCTCTAGAGGCCAAACACTTGGGTGGCTAACGTTGATCAAAGGAAGGAACCAAACCCGGTGGATTCAAGTTGAACGCAAAAAATTTTGGAGGTGAACTTGTACCTGAGGAAGCTCGAATCTTCAAGGGTATGATTCTTGTTCTTCATATTTTCGTTTAATTAATAATTGTGCATAAAGGGTGATCCGGGTATATGGTTTGTAAAATTTTAAACTCTAATTTTTACACGTTTTCGCTTATTTTGTGCAATTTGATTGCGTTCATGAATATTACAAACCTAACACGAAGTCTTGGTGGTATTATCTGATTACATAACATCATAAATTTAACTTACATTCTAAACCTTATTGTATAAGTTTAACATGTGACACTAAGTTTTATTCAACAAATATTCCATTAATCAAATATAGATTCATATTCATTCAACAAGTCATAGAACTTTACATAACATAACTCATACTGCTATCCCTTTGTGACCACAAATGTCGGGATTCGCTACAACAATTTGTACAAAAGTTTGAGAATATTACATTACACATGCACATTATCAAACATACATAATCAACTACTAATCCTAATTATTTTCTAAGTCACGGTCTTCCATCTTTCTTTTCCCTTTCTTGCTCGGAGTTGCGCACGATTTGTTGCTTCTGGCTCCCATTTGATCAATTTAGATTTTAAGCTTATCTTGTTCTTCCATAGTTTCCATTAACGCCTTTCGCAATTGGTTATTTAGTAGCTTTTCTATTTCCCACAGCTTTTCTAGAGAAGAAACCTTGTTCTTCAGATTCTGCACCTCCGTTGATGCTTGATCAGTTCCAACTTTAGTGTCCGAATCACTATCTATTAGTTCTACCATTTTCGGATCTGGTACTACGTTTTCCGAGACCACCACCTCATCAAGGTTGCTTGCACTGTGAGCCTGTATTTCAGCTATTGGCTTTGATATTGGCTCCTTCTTTACGATCTGAGGGTATCCTAATTTTTTTCCACTTGACATCTACACACAATTTATCCTGATTAGCATATAGTATACACACAGCAAACAATAGTTTTATAAAAGTTACCTTTTATTTTGTTTAACGATGAATTTATTCAAATCATCTCCTTTTAAACTCTATATGAGTTACTTGTATTTTCAACGTTTCCCTCTGATCTAAGGTTATAGCCTAAGGTCTATACCACCTAAGGTTTTTAACCCTAAAGCTTTGATACCAACCTATGACGCCCCCAAATTCAGGTACATGAAACCCGAACTCGGTGCTTCACGATACCATTTCTATGAGCAGAATTATACAATAATGATAACAATAATATAGATACCAAACTTAATTTACATATGCATCAAATTCTACTCTCAGGTACGTGACCTTTAAACATTTATTACATCATAGATAATAGATATCATTGTCTTAATAAACTTTAACTATTACATAGAATATTATAAAATTCATTCGAACAGCTTTCTTTTCCCCTTGTTCTTGTCTGATCCTTCTGGTTGATTATACTTAGCTGAAAACATTTAAATTTAAGAATGAGGATTTAATTGTCTAGCAAGTAATAACAAATATATATATTAGCTGAAAGAATTAAATATTTTCTTTGAATGACACTTCTATAACGAATCAACAATTGTGAAGTAAGCTGAACCAATAATAACAACATATCACTTCTATATGAAATTTTTGAAACTACGTACTGACTATAACCGGAGATCAGTTGACAGACTATGAACATTAGTTTTTATTTTCGAAAAGGTATACAAAAATTCACCTGCAGACCGTCATAACTTACAGGCACGGGGGTGGTTAGCCCGTTATGCCATGTATTGATCAATACTACATGCAAGAACGATATCATCGTTCATCTTATCCACCTTAGGTGCACAAAAGTTTTCCCATGTTCGGGATGTTCATATTTAGTCAGAAATCCGAACCAAAACAATCTGATTGGATACAATAAAGTTCTATCTTGCTCAACAATATTTTTAAGTTTATGTCTAGCCAAATCAAATAGTTTAGACAACTTTTAAGTCAACGTATACATACTTGAAATCAATAAATATGTATCAACATGTGATTAAATACAATGATTATCTAAGTGGAGACACTTGTATAACCATATTTAGAAACTAACGAACAGAATAAATATTTGGATTATGCATTAATACTGTGTTGATAAACAATGATCGGATAATTTAAGAACTTGTATGAATATGAATAATTGGATACATAATCAATAACAATAAAGTTAATAATCTAGCACAATAATATGATTCTGAAACTTTCTTACTCATGTTCATTGCATAAAGTAAATGCAAAGTTAGGATACTTGCCTGAGCTACTGCTTATAATAACGCAACTTAGTTTTATCTTTTATACCCAAACCTATCATTAATAAGATCATTCGTTCGATTAGAATAATATATCATATTACAACATACTTCTTATTACAGTCAGCACATAACCTAATCACATTGTCATACATGGTTATATCAGTCATTGATTCACAAGCACATACGTATCTAGTCCAATTATCTAAGCCCGAATCAATTTCTGAAATATTTCGGTGTGCCGACGGCTTTATCGGGAAATTAACGAGTCTAAGACTCTATTCAGTAATTCAATAACTGTAAATATCATTCATATTATTTTTAAATGACTTATAATAATTTTTAAATAATTATTATAATTTATCATGATTTTTCAAACATCGGAATCATTATTAAATGATTTAATATTAACTAATTCTATTATCAATAATATTTAATTAATATTAAACTATTATTAAAACCATTTGCCAAAATATTTAAGTTATTTATAATAACTCAAAATATTTATACAATATTTTTATTATACTTAAATGATTTTTAAAATTATTTTTAAATAATTACCATTAATATTAATGTATTATTCATCAAAATATTAAAAGTCATTTATTATAACTTAAAATATTTTTAATTCATTTATATCATTTTTAAATGATTTTTAAATCAATAAAACTATTTTTAATTTATTTATTAAATAAAACTAACATCATTAATATTAAATTATTAATGAAATTTACCTTTAAATATTAAAAGTTATATTTTATAACTTAAAATATTTTTAAACAATTTATTTTCATTCAAAATGATTTTTATAATATTAAAATTATTTTTAATTAATTTATTTAATATAATTACTAAATAAATCTAATATCATTAATATTTAATTAATTAATGAAATTTATTTTAAAATATTAAAAGTTATATTTTATAACTTAAAATATTTTTAAATATCTTTTTATCATTTAAAATGATTTTTAATATAATAAAATGATTTTTAATTAATTTATTTAATGCATTTATTAAATAAATTAAATATCAATAATATCCAATTAAATAGTAATATTTATGAAAAATATGTCAAATTATTAAAAGTTAATATTTATAACTTAAAATAATTTTAAAACTATTTATTTTATTTTATTTTTATAATTTTCAGAATTTATTTACTATTTTAAGTGATTTCTAGATATTAAATTAATTAAAACTAACAAGTTCGTCGCTAAAGCCTTTGGCGACAGTAAGTGTCGCCTTAGGTGTTCTTGAGCAACCCAGACCTTCAAAGTCAGTGATCGAGTTGCATACTTTGACCAAGCATAAATGTCAGGTTATGAGGTTTTTGGGCATACTATAACTTTGATCATGTACTACTAATGTAACACTACACGATCCAGCAAACAACAAGGTCATACAACATCATAATTGAAAGCTATAAATCTTTGAAATCACTGTCAAGCGTGTTCTTGGTTTTCTGGGCTGCCCAGAATTATACGGTCATGGCCGGTCAACGCTATTGATGGCCTTATATAAACAAATCTGTTGATGGTAAAAGTGGTCTAGACGCCGGGCTGTGTAGAGAAACTAACAAAGGACATGATTCAATCAAAGTTCAAGTCTAAAAATATTAAATAAACAAGATCTGAGTCTCCAAAGATTCTGTCAGAAGGCTCCTAGGTTTTCTGGGTAACCCAGAAACCCAGGCAATTTTGAGCGCCCAGTGTCTTGCTCGATTTCCTTTACGTTCTGATTATTAAATGGTCGATCTCATTGTTCTAGATTGTAACCAGCATGACAAGGAAGAGATCTAATACAAAAAAATCAATATAACTACAACAGAGTCGCCTGATCTTACCCGGTTAAACCATGTAAGAAATCATGCTATTGAGTTTTTTGGGTTACCCAGAAAACGTCAACCGTGATCTTTCTGCTTGGTTTGGCCATCCTATAAATCCAATATGTTTACTTATAAAGCGATATAAGAGCATAATCATGTAGTTCATATAGCAAACTATAACTGTATTACAACAGAATGACCAAATCATCAATCACCTGACAGATCAGAGCCCAAGAATATCTTGTCAGATGTTTCTGGGCATGATCTGGGTTACCCAGATTTCATATGGTCATGGCTGGTCAACGTGGTTTGACCACGAATATCTTTTAATATATGCATGATCTGGTCTTGCTACAAGTTCCAGAACATAGACGGCATATCATACTACACGTTCATACCTTTAAACAACAAAAACGCATGACCGAATGGAATCTATGGGACCTGACATTCCTTATCAGACCCTCATTAACATAAATTTCCAGATTTGGAAAATCATCAAATCCGAGCTTCTAGATGTTATGGATCTAATATCTGGCAACCCAGATCATTGATTAACACCTCATACAACATATTTAACAAAAAAAAACTAACATCAAACATAAGATCAAAGTTCAAATTTCAAATTAGGTTTTTACCTTTTATGAACAAAATTTTGATTCTTAGCTTCTTGATCTGTTATGGGTGATCTAGGAGCTTCATGTGGGACTGAAATACTAATGAATTTCGGAGGTTAGGGGAGAGAGAGAGAGAGTTACACTACAAAAAAATGGGCCTTTAGCAACGATTTTTCGGGCAACGACTTTATAAGTCATTGGTAAAAGTATATGTTTAGCAACGAAATTTTTCCTTCGTTGCAGATTGTGTCAGGCTTTCACTTTTTGCAACAAAATTTATAAGTCGTTGCAAAATTTCGTTGTTAATTCATTGGCGGGAAATTTTTTTGTTAGAAATTCGTTGCAAAATTTTCGGCCACTTGATTTCTCGTCATCGTGGGCAACAAAAGTTTTTTTGTTGCTAAACAGAAAAATTTCACCAAGTATAGGGTAGTCCGCGTATACAGGTTATTCCAACAGAATAATAAAGAATGGAATAACAGAAGTTCTCTTCATGAATACAAAAGAAATAATACCCCTTACAGGTACAACAAATAATATCTCTTACCTTTGAAAGAAGAGTATTCCGACTGGTAGGGCGGAAATATACTTGAAGAAAACTTGCACTATCTTCTACGCTCAAAACTTTCTTAAACTCTAAAGAAATACGCTCGAGATTACAGAAGAAGAACTCTCTCTATAGTTTCTCTCCCTAGAGTTTCAGTGAATTTGTAAGAAATAATGAAGGAATGAGCTTCTATTTATAGAAGAATGGACTGAATAGTAACTAATTCATGAACAGTCCAAATTAATTTACTTTTAAACGGACGGTCCAGATTGATTTAATAAAATAATCTAATAAAACAAAATCTTTTAAATAAAATATAATATATTTTATTTATAATCTAATAAAACAAATAACTTTATAAAAGTATTCTGTTTTATATAAAAAGATTTTACTATAAAAAATAATATGCATAATAGAATATAATATATTCTATTTATAGTCTAATAAAATAAATAACTTTATAAAAGTATTCTGTTTTATATAAAAAAAATTTACTATACAAAATACTATGCATAATAGAATATAATATATTCTATTTATAGTCTAATAAAATAAATAACTTTATAAAAGTATTCTGTTTTATATAAAAAGTTTTTCTATTTTATTACATTAATAATACTAATAAAACAAAACTGAGTGACTTCTCACGTAAGCATCAATAATCAATACAGTGTGCTAGTATGCAACCACGCGTATTACTGTACTTTCACTACTGAGTAGTTCAACAGTTTTAACGGTAAAACTTTCGCCGTTATTTTCATAAAAATATTTTTGTCGTTTTCTCAATCCGATAATAATTCTGTTGCGGGGTCCACCAATGATTGTACCGTCGTACGGATATTCCTCGACAAAAAGAATATTCTCCGACTAATCTAATATTTCCCGACACAACGAATATTTTATATCAACTTGCTTACTTTGTAAAATTTTCACATATTACCCTTAACTTTAAAATTTTATCAATTTAACTATTTACCAAAATAGAAAAATTGAATACTTTTATTTCATAAATTTCGGGGTCTCACATGGACCCTTAGGCACTTGATGCTCCGCCTTTACACGTTGACAAGTTAAACACCTTGAGATAAACTTCGCAATCTCTCTCTTCATATTGTTCCACCAAAATGTATGTCGAAAATCACTATACATTTTGGTACTTTCAGGATGGATTGCAAATGGTGTATTGTGTGCCTCCATCATGATCTTGTATTTCAAATCAGTGTCGTTAGGAACACAAAGTCTGGAGTGGACTCGAAGTATTTCTTCTTCATCGATTCTTGCTTCTAGAATAACATCTTCTTGCACTTTCTTCTTCATACG
The DNA here is from genome assembly GCA_016801055.1 of Panax notoginseng. Classification (NCBI taxonomy): domain Eukaryota; kingdom Viridiplantae; phylum Streptophyta; class Magnoliopsida; order Apiales; family Araliaceae; genus Panax; species Panax notoginseng. Next base: position 58,355,266 of record CM029015.1, read on the forward strand.
CATCAGCTCCGGGTCTGTGGCTTAAGCAACTTTAACTTTTTCGATTAAAGTTGGTTCTATGCATATACTTGACATCATCGCATGGGTCCCCGGAGTCTTGAATTCTATCTTCATCTTTTGTAAATCACACAAAATAGGCCTTTGTGTTGACAGCATCGCACTCGTCCCTGCATAAGATCTTCTACTTAATGCGTTAGCTACCACGTTCGCTTTTCCAGGATGGTATTGAATGGTATGGTCGTAGTCTTTCAATAGCTCGAGCCAACGTCGTTTCTGCATGTTGAGCTCCTTTTTGGTGAAGAAATATTTGAGGCTTTTATGGTCTGAATATATCTCCACTTTCTCCCCATATATATAGTGCCTCCAGATCTTTAGCGCGAAAAGGACTGCTGCCAACTCTAGATCTTGAGTAGGATAATTCCTCTCATATTCTTTAAGTTGTCGCGAGGCATAGGCTATAACTTTCCCATGTTGCATGAGAACACATCCTAACCCTATGCCTGAAGCATCGCTGTAGATAACAAATCCATCCGAACCAGAAGGTATTGTCAGAACAGGTGCCGAAATAAGTCTCCTCTTAAGCTCTTGGAAACTCTTCTCGCATTCCTCGCTCCATACGAATTTTATATCTTTCCGAATCAGCTGAGTTAACGAAGTAGCGATTCGAGAAAATCCTTCCACGAATCTTCGGTAATAACTAGCTAAGCCCAGAAAGCTACGAACTTCGGTCACCGACTTCGGTTGCTCCCAATTTTGTATTGCTTCAATCTTCGTCGGGTCAACAGATACTCTATGTTTTGACACCACGTGCCCAAGGAATGCTACTTCCTCAAGCCAGAACTCGCATTTCTTCAACTTGGCATATAGCTTATTTTCACGCAGCCTTTGGAGTACCAGTTTCAAATGGTGCTCATGATCTTCACGGCTTTTGGAATATATGAGGATGTCATCAATAAAGACAACAACGAACTGATCCAAATATTCCTTGAATACTCGGTTCATCATATCCATGAAAGCCGCAGGAGCATTAGTCAATCCAAAAGACATGACTAAGAATTTATAATGCACATACCGAGTTTTGAAGGCAGTCTTTTGAATATCCTCAGTTCTAATCTTCAGCTGATGATATCCAGAACGAAGATCGATCTTTGAAAAGAATTGAGCTCCTTGTAACTGGTCAAATAGGTCATCAATGCTAGGTAGCGGATACCTATTCTTGATGGTGACATGGTTTAATTCCCGGTAGTCGATATAAAGTCGCATACTCCCGTCTTTCTTCTTTGCGAATAAAACAGGAGCACCCCAAGGAGATGTACTAGGACGAATGAAACCGATGCCCAACAACTCTTATAATTGGACCTTTAACTCCTGAAGTTCAATAGAAGTCATTCAATATGGAGTTTTAGAAATGGGCTTTGTACCAGGTTCAAGATCTATAAAGAATTCAACTTCATGTTCTGGGGGTAGACCGAGAAGTTCTTCAGGAAATACGTCAGGAAAATCACTAACAACAAGAATATTATTCAAATCTGACGTGTCTTTATTCAAATCCATAACATGGGCTAAGAAAGCTTGACATCCGTTTTTTAATAAACGAATGGCTTTATGGCTTGATATGACAGTGATTGATTTTAGTGGTTTAGTTGTTTGAATTCGCATAACAGGTTGGTTAGGAATATGAAAACTAACAACCTTACGAAAATAATCAATTTTGGCATGATGAGTAGTTAACTAATCAATCCCTAAAATCACATCAAAAGCAAGTATCTTTAAAGAGATAAGATCAACAGGTAATGTGATGGTGCCAACTTGGATCAAACAAGATTTATAAACAGTGGATGTAATGAAAGTTTCTCCTAACGGAGTCTCCACAGATAGGTCAAAGTCTAATTTCTCTGGAGTCAAGTTTAAACGTTTAGCACAAGCAGGAGAGATAAATGAATGGGCAGAACCGGTATCTAGCAATGTATAAACTTCGCAAGAATTTATGATTAGCTTACCCGTGATCACCTCGTTTGGGTTCCTTACATTTTGACCAGTCACAACAAACGCTCTTCCAGGAACAGTTGACTTTGACTTTTCTGGGTCAGCCTTTTGAGTCACCATCCTCGCTGGACTTGGTTTCGCTACCGTACAATCTCGAGCGATATGTCCTTCATTTCCACAATTATATCATACCTTGAACTGTTGTGGGCAGTTTGGGCTGATATGTCCCTCTTTCCCGACGATCGGTGGTCGTACGCCTCCCTTAGAACCAGTTGATGTGGCACCCCCAAATCCAGGTACTTCCATTCCCACATGATTTGGTGTTCACTATACAAACATCATATATCTATCTACCCATAATAAATACAAACCATGAAATAGATAGAAATAAATCCTCCCCTTATGGGGTTACAACATCTGAATAATAAATATAATCCCAGGTCATACTAACCTTAAACATCTGTGCGGAAACATAAACAAATAATAAGTCTTAAACAACATCACGTCTAAATATCATTACATAACCACATAATAACCAGTCTTCATTACTTGCTAATCTTTCCCTTGCCTTTACTAGTGGAAGGCTCGTCTGATCTTTCGTTCTTAACTGCAATGTTATTATTATGCAAGAGTGAGCACGATTGCCCACAAGTATAATAATATAACAAAGAAATAATAACATGCGAATAAATCAAAGGCTTCTGAAACATGAAAACTCAGCTTTTGAATCAAGAATGAATAACAAGAAACAAAAGAACTTCTGAGGATCATAAGACCTTGAACTATGTCCTAGGTTATCAAGGGTTATACTTGAAACCTTTAACAGTCATAAGACTATGGACTCTTCTTCTCGTACTTAGGGGGATCAGCCCTTAGCACCATACTGTGCACAATATCTTAACGCTAACGCGTAAGTAATCCCTTTACAGGGTTGTTCATCTCAGTTTGACATTAGAGTCCATACCAGATGAAGTTTGGTTTAGATAAATCAATAAGGGTTCTGAAATTTAGAACGTTCATCAACTATGGACTAGTCGAATCAATAAGGGTTCGCTAGTCTAACAAGGTTCAACAATAAATGGTATTTAAATTGAATAACAATCTCAAAAGGCATACAATAGAACAAGTATTGTATAACAGATTCATACTTTGAAAAGATAATTAATCTTTAATATAACAAATCAAACTTGATTTAATAATAACGAGAATTGCTTGAAGTAATTTACAAACTTAAATAATGATAACAAGTAGGGTTAGGAAACTTGCCTCGTGCGTAGATTACACTTTAATTAAACTTGTTCCTTGATTTAAATCCTACATATCATTTACATTCATAATTCCAGTCAATTATAACGTACTAGTTATCACAAGTTCATTCTCTTTGTCTAACTCGACTTAGTCAACTACTACAGTGATTGTCACATAATAACATTTCACGAATAATAAGCTCATTATGCACTCAATAATTCAATCCACATGTAATTATGTTATTGACATGTTAATAATATGTTTTAACATCTCACTATACTCTTAACATATTTTTATGTTCATTAGATTAGGTTAACATCATATTCATGGATTAAACACTTTAAAAAATTTTGTTTCTGAACATTCTGGAGAGTGGCGCTGCGGCGCCACTGTTGTACTTGCTTTTGGCGCTGCGGCGCGGTGGCGCTGCAGCTGGACTTCTTGGCGCTGCGGCGTGGGTATTAAGGCACGAAACTGGCACTGCGGCGCGGCGATGCGAACCAGTAATTGTTCTGCAATTATCGAAAAATTACAGAACATGGCCAAAACCTCCAATTAAATTATTTCTACACGAATTTAGACGTACCCATACATTATAATACTTATACGATCACTTCTTAACCCTTCTAGCATGCTTTTAACAAGTTATAACACATAATTTTGCATAATCAAAACATATAATTTACTGTTCTTGATGTTCTTGAAGGTTTTGAATATAAAACATGTAAATCAGTACTACGGGTTCGTTATAACACCGAATTCGTTCGTTTAAAGTTTGGTCTCTTCGTATCAACATGCATAATAACATAAAAGTGTAAAATTTAGGGATAATATATGATTGACGCATTAAATTTGTGCATAAGGGCCATATGGCCATAATTCAACTCTCTCTAACTTTTGAAGCCATAACATACGCTAATATTATGAAACTGATGATGTGGAAACCTATATAATATATAATAAAACATGTTATGCTAATCATATTATTACATATATCCATATAACAACATAATTTCCCATTTACAGAGACTTTACAGAAAATACAAGCCATTTTCTAAAAAAACTTATACGACGTAATAAAAATTGGGTTGAAAGGAATTACCCAGAACGTAGAGTGTAGATTAGTAAGGATTCCTCAGGTGCTTCTACAATCACTCACCCACTCACAATCTCCTTTAACAATTTTCTAAATTTCTCTCTGAATTCTCAAACTCTCTCTCTTTCCTTCTCTGTTTTTACTTTTTCAGACTTAGCAGATAATGAAAAGAAGAGAAAACGTACAATAATAAAGGTAAGGAACTGACGCGTTGTGGAGGTCAGTTACCCATCATGGGTTAACTGCTCCCAACCTCCACTAATGTCGTGTTTGGCTAGCCTTAAAAGGCTTATACCCATTTAATATAATAAAACTTTTATAATATAGTTTAAATCGTGTCACGTCCAATTGCACAATAAATCAAATGTCTTATTTAATTTATTTTAAATAACATATAATAATTTCTCATTAATCCACTTAGTCACATAATTAAAATTTTTATTTATTAATAATGTCAAATTATTAAATTTCTAATTAATTATTGAATTAATTAAAATACTATTAGGCTTATTAAATATTTCTTTTAATACAATAAGCTCACATAATTACATACTTGAATAATAAATATTCTTCACATTAATATAATAAATATAACACATATAATTAAATTAATCTATCAAGACTGCATCCATTAATTATTTAATCTAATAATTAATTCATCGAAAAAATATTTATTTAATTCAATAAATATTAAAAAATTAAATTACAAAATGTCGGTTGTCACTGTTGATGCTGGTGCTGACATCTTTACATTGTCATTGTTGAATCTCCTCTTTTTAAAATTCCCCCCGACTCGCTTCTTCTATTCTCATGGCTCCACCAAATGAGGTGCAAACCTGGATAACTCTGCGAATTTCGCCTCGTACTGGGACACCGTCATGTTGTTTTGCTCCAGTCTAATAAACTCCACCTCCTTCATATGACGAATACTTTCAGGAAAGTACTTGTCATTGAACAGTTTCTGAAATGTCTCCCAAGACATGCTGAGTGCGGCTGGATGGGTACGCTTCATAGATTCCCACCAGTAATTTGCCTCATTACGGAACATAAAGGTGGTGAATGGAACCTTCTGTTCCTCCGTGCATCCCAAAACATCAAATATCTTGGTAATTTGCTTGACCCACGTCTCTGCCTTAATCGGATCCGGCTTTCCCCAGAATTCTAGTGGTCCCAACTCTTTGAACTGCTTAGCTGTGACAAACCGTGCATTGCTATCATTTTCACCAGTATTTTGTACACGAGTCTCCCTCGTCTGATTTTGCATGAACTACAAAAAACTTCTAAATATCCCGTCATTCATCGTCTACTCAGCAGTGTTGTTTATAGGAGGAAACATTGTCGGTCTGATGCACGTTTTCCTCATTGGTGGGTAAAGGTGTCTTCACGATCTCATTTACTCCACTGTTAACATTCTCGGTTGCCATACTCAAATACTGCCATAAAACTAGGGTTAATTAAAGAAATTAACATATCACATAATATCCCCATATTCTGACCAACCAACAAATAAGCTTAGGTAGGACACACTAGCGAAGGATTTACTCGTCTCTCCCCTCCTAGTTTTATTTCCCGATCTCCGCCAGAGATCATATCCCTAAGCTCTGATACCAACTGTAATGCCCCCAAAATAGGTATACAACACCTATTCTGAGTCATCAAATACATGGTATAGAAACAACTACAACTTTATTAATACAATTATCGTGTAAAATATGACAACACATAAACTGTGAGTTAAAATACAAATATTATCATCTAGACAATATCCACACCCAAATAAGTCCTCATCACAATTATGGATACACTATTTTACAAAATAGTGAGGACTACTATAACAACTGCCTTGGAACATCACTCCACACCCCGACTATTCCCCGCTATATTCTCGCTTCCTTAGAAGAAAAATGGAACAAAAAGGAAAAAGGTGAGCTCAACTAGCCCAGTAAAGAATATTATGACTAAGATAATATAGAACAAATTATCGTTAGTCCTCAACAGGGAAAAATCTGATAGAATACAATAGACAACAAGTTTTAAATCAATATTCGCAGCGAAAATAATAATTCATAGAAGAGTTACGTAGAGAATGAAATCTATTATTATATATGAATTTAAAAGTCCATCATCAATATTTTATCCCTGTAACATCATTCAATATACATCTTGAATCCAAAATTCATCTTTGCACTACAGGCCAAAGATATTCTTCAGTTGGTCATGTTCATCTCAACACCTGTTCATCTTTGTACTACAGGCCAAAGATATTCATCAGAAAATCATTCATCTTTGCACTACAGGCCAAAGATATTCAGTAATATCATTATTTAGGACTGAGGATGATAAAAAATATTTTTAAGAAAACGAATTCAGTGAAACAAGAGAATAAATATTAAGGATTCGTATTTCAATTTATTCATGTCCAAAAATACCTCATAAATAATCATAGTGGAGTAAAATTTAAGAATGATCAAAACATGGATACAATCAAAGCTAGTATCCATAACAGATATCTTGGACAAAAAATAAAAATTTAATTTTTATGTGAATAGTGTCGTATTCGTAAATAGTGTCGTATACGTGAATAGTACCGTATACGTAAATAGTAACTCCGACACTAAAAGACAAGAATTTCACAAGAAAAATCTTACCAATATTCCGGTATAATGATATTGAAGGAAATAATATCATTTAAAAAAAATAACATCTCTTACCTCAGAAAGACAGTACTTCTGACTAGAATACTTGGATATAGTGCTGAAGGAACTTGCACCGTATAGCAACACTCAAAGTATCAAAATACTCACAAGAATACGCTCGATAATATAGAGAGAGAATATTTCAATTTCTGGTGTGATTTTCAATTCTAACCTAAGCACCCTATTTATAGGAAAATGCTTAGAACATCAAAGCAGAAAATTTAATAAAATATTAATATATATTTTATAAATTCCTATGCACACCACCTTTGATCAAAAACATCAGCCACACAAGTGGCCCCCCTCACCAAAATCAAAAAAAATGTTTTTCTTAAAAAAATATTTAAAACTTCAAAAATCAATTATTCCGAAACTTCAATAATTCATAATAAATAGCCCTTTTATCAGAAAAAATCAAATCTTATGTCCATTCCATAGAAAATTTAATTCTCTACAACTTTGTAGTTTTAAATTTTTCTAAATTTTAAACAGAAATTGACCGAAATCCACATACGGACGATTTTACAAGCTATAATCAAGTTTCAGTCAAAAAATAGGGTCCACAAACATGAAAAACATGTTTTAAATATTTTTAGTAACAAAAATACTCTTCCTCCTCATATACTCATATATCCCACATTCATTGCAAAAATATCACCATTGTTATATTATTAAAATATAATAATATATTTAAATGAATTATTTTATCAGAAAAGATAAAATATCAATTTTCAACAATTATCACATTAAAAATTTTCTCCATCTATATCCACATAAAATGAATATTTTTCTTATCATATAAATCAATAATTAATTATTCACAAATAATATTATAGAATCACAATATCGATAACCAGGCCGTTCCTAGGAAAGAGGGGGCTTTCTAATAAGGATTTCACCTTACTAGAGCGCAATTAGGTGACCAAACCTCTCTTTAGACAGAACTTTTTAGACATTGCCAATAATGTTATCTAATAATATTATTCAGATAATATGAATTATTGCTCCAATAATGGAAAATACTGTGTAGTGACAATTATTGAAACAACAGTAATATAAAATATCAACGTAGCAATTATTGAATCAATAAAATAAAATATTGAACAGTAATTACTGTAACAATTATTGAGTAGTGCCTTCTTACGTAAGAATCAATAATTAGTGTAATACCGTGTGCTACTGTGTTTTAACCACCGAATATTTCAACAGTATTAACGGTAACAACTATGCCGTTATTTATAAACAACTTATACTTGTCATCTTTTTCATCTAATCGCTTTCCGTTATGGGGCCCACACAAGGCTGCACTGTGACGAACGAGATTTTGTAATTTAATTTTTAATATTTATTGAATTAAATAAATATTTTTGATGATTTAATTATTAGATTTAATAATTAATAGATGCAATTGTGATAGATTAATTTAATTATATGTGTTATATTTGTTATATTAATGTGAAGAATATTTATTATTCAAGTATGTATTTATGTGAGCTTATTGAATTAAATGAAATATTTAATAAGCCTAATGTTATTTTAATTAATTTAACAATTAATTAGAGATTTAATAATTTGACATAATTAATAAATGAGAAATTTAATTATGTGACTATGTGAATTAAGGAGAAATTATTATATGTTACTTGAATTAAATTAAATAAGATATTTGATTTATTTTTATAAAGGGGTGTGACACTATTAAACTATATTAGAAAGATTTTATTAAATTAAATGGGAATAAGCCTTTTAAGGCTAGCCAATCATGGCCTTAGTGGGAGTTGAGGACAGTTGACCCATGATGGGTAACTGACCTTCACAACGCGTCAGTTCCTACGCCTTCTTCTATTTATCAGTCTTATTTGAGAAAACGTATCTTAATTAGGAGTTTTAACTGAGAGAGATTCAGAGAGAAAAAATGATAATTGTTGAGGAGATTATGAGTGTGTGATTGAAGAAGGGTTGAGAAGGAATTCATCTACTACTAATCTACACTCTACGCTTTGGGTAAATTCTTCAACCCAGTTTATTACGTTATTAAAATTTTTATAAAATATGGCTTTCAAATTTCTGTAAAATCCCTGTAGCTGGAGATTGTTTTGACTATGTGGATATATACGTGATCTTATGTCATGGTAGCATGTTTTACTATATATATTGTATGATTCCATATTATCAGTTTCATAAAATATGTTGTATATAATTGCTTCAAAATTACAGAGTGTTAAATTATGGTCATATGGCCCTTACGCACAAATTTAATACGTCAATCATATATTATCTCCTAAATTTTTATGCTTGTATATAATATGTATGTAAATACGAAGAAAACAAACTTCAAATGAACAGCTTTGATCATATATCGAATCCGTGGTGTTAAATTTTATGTTTTACGTTCAAAACCTTCAAGAACATCATGAACAGTGAAAATTACATGTTTTAATTTTGTGATTATGTGTTTTAACTTGTTAAAATCATGCTAGAAGGGTTGAGTATTAGTTATTTGTGTATTAAAATGTTTGGGTATGTCTAAATTCGTGTAAAAATAAGTTAATTGGAGGTTTTTGGCCATGTTCTGCAATTTTTGCGAATTGCAGAACTGAAACTGGAGTCTTGCGCCGCGGCGCCAACTCCATGCATAGGACCCTCGCCGCAGCGCTAGAGACTTAAGCTGCAGCGCCAAGAACAAGTGTAACAGTGGCGCCGCAGCGCCAAGAACAAGTGTAACAGTGGTGCTGCAGCGCCACTTAGCAGAATGTCCAGAAATGAATTTTTAAAATATTTAAGTCTAGCAATGTGATAATAACTTAATCTAAAAACATGTTAGACATATAATGAGATGTTAAAATAAATTTTTAACATGTTAATAACACATTTATGAGTAAATTAAATGATTGAACGTATAGTTAGCGTATTGTTCATGAAGTGTAAATTATGTGACAATAGGTATAGTAGTTGACTAAGTATAGTCATAATTCGAGTTAGACAAAAGAATGAACATATGATGATTAATTACATTATAATTGACTGGTATTGTGAACGTAAAAGATATGTAGGATTTAAATCAAGGAACGAGTATAATTAACGTGTAATCTACGCACGAGGTAAGTTCCTAAACCTTGTTTCTTTACATAAAGCAAGTTCCTTATTCTATCTTGTTTATTATTGTTTAAGTCAAGATTTCATATTAAATATTATCATTCTTTAAAAGCATGATTTCTGTTATACAATACTTATTCGATTGTATACATCTTGAACTTTATTATTCAAATTGAATATCAATTATTGTTGAACCTTGTAAGAATAGCGAACCCTTATTGATTCAACTAGTCCATAGTTGATGAACGTTCTAAATTTCAAAACCATTGTTGAGCTTATCCAAACCAAACTTCCTTTGGTGCGGACTCTAATGTCAAACTGGGATGAACAACCCTATATAGGGATTACTTATGCTTTAGCGTTAAGATATTGTACACAGTATTATACTAAGGGTTGATCCCCCTAAGTATGAGAAGAAGAGTCCATAGTCTTATGACTGTTCAAGGTTTCAAGTATAACCCTTGATAACCTAGGACATAGTTCAAGGTTTTATGACCCTCAGAATTCTTTTGATTCTTGATAATCATTTTTGGTTCAAAAGTTAAGCTTTATTTCAGAAGTCTTTGATTCACTCGCATGTTATTATATTGTTATTTCATTATTATACTTGTGGGCAATCATGCTCACTCTTGCGTAATAATAACATTGCAGTTAAGAATGAAAGAACCGACTAGCCTTCTTCTAGCAAAGGCAAGGGCAAAGTTATTAAGTGATGAAGACGTGTTATTAAATTTTAAGAATGTTATTGTCAAGACTTGATGTTGTTTAAGACTTATTATTTGTTTATATTTCCGCACAGATGTTTAAGGTTAGTATGACCTGGGATTGTATTTATTATTCAGATGTTGTAACCCCATAAAGGGAGGATTTATTTCTATCTATTGCATGGTTTGCATTTATTATGGGTAGATAGATATATGATGTTTGTATAGTGAACACCAAATCATGTGGGAATGGAAGTACCTGGATTTGGGGGTGTCACAGGTTGGTATCAAAGCTGTAGGTTATGAACCTTAGGTGGGGGAACAACCTTAGGTAATAGACTTATAGGAAGAACATAGTGAAGAAAAACTCTTATCGAGTTTTAAGAGATGAATTTCTTAATTCATTGAAGATAATAAAAGACTTTATGTGCTTATGTGTTAAATTATGTGCTAACTAGTACGACTTAGTAACTTAAACTTAAAACTATATTGTCAGGATGTCAGATGTTGGAGGAGCTAGTCGAGCTGGGGAGGAGGAACCCCGAGTGCCTATTGAGAAGGAGCCCCGAGACATTCATGTTGTCAGGGAGCAATTAGTACAGAGGGAGCCATCTCCGTTGATCACTGTTGTTGGTCAGGAGCATGAGCCTAAGACTGATCTAGATGAGGATCCTGAGGAGGAAGAGAAAGAGGAAGAAGAGGAGTTCCCACCGAACTCCATTGATGACGAGCTGTACGATGAGCTATATAACCGTAACTTAGAGTTAAGTGACACTGTCCAAGATTTGATTGAGAGGACGATTATTCAGCAGATTACCATGGAGCAGAAGGATAGGGAGATTGTGACTCTTCACACACGTGTGGGAAACGTGGAGTGGGATTTGGTTCACGAGAAGGGTCAAACCGAGGAGAAGTCCGAAGAAATAGAGAAGTTAAAGAAGGAACTAAAGGAAAGCTTAGAGAGGCTGATCATAGCAGAGGAGGGCTAGGTAAGAGAATCACGTCGTGCTGATCTTGCAAAAAGGGATTGTCGTGTAAAGAAGGCTAAGCTTGGGGAGACATACTCTACACTTAATAATGCAATGGATGAAGCCCAGGATCGAGTTTTGAGGTACCCAATTCAGTTTGAAAGTCTACCATCGTACATGCTAGATCGCAGAACGATGTCTCGCATCATGGAAGAGGAACGTAGCAAGGCTATTCGGCGCCTTAATAGGCAGTGGTAGTATTTGTTTAATTATGTGATAAACTTATCTAGTTTTTAGATGTAAATTCAGACGTGTTTATGAACGAATGAATATTTTAATGTTTTAAATCATGTAGATTCTTTATCTCGGGATAGTTGATGTAAATAGCAGTGATGCTATCGTTTGATATTAAAACTTTTGATTTGAATAAATATATCAAGTTGTTTGAGATAATGTGTTAAGTGATTATGTTAAATTGTTGAGTTAAGCCTTAATTATTTAGAGAATTTAATAAAGATCTAATAAGCGTATATTTTAACAGAAATATGTCGCCGAGAAGAAGACAAAACTGTCAACCAGCTCAGGAAGAGTCAGCGAATAATAACAATAACGCCAATACTAATTATGTCCAACAATTAGTGAACTTACTAGCTGGAGCAATGAATAATCAACCTCAAGCTCCACCTAATACAACGTTCAAAGATTTCAAGGCGGTGGGACCGCCAGAATTTAAAGGCTCCATGAACCCGATCGAAGCTCAGACTTGGGTTATGGAGATGGAGATGGTTTTTGAGGTCGCAAGAGTCATAGAGGATCAGAAAACCGCTTTTGCAATGTTTATGCTGAAATCTGAAGCCAGTTTTTGGTGGCAAGCAAACAAGGTCCGTGGAGGAGAAGGTATGATTACCTAGGAGAGGTTCAAGGAGATGTTTTTCGAGATGTATTTCCCTACCAGCTCGCAGAACCAATTGGAGGTTCAGTTTCTGGAGTTGAAGTAGGGGAATAAGTCCGTACCAGATTATGCGGCTAGATTCAACGAGTTGGCAAGGTTCACCACATATCAAGTACACATGGATGAAAGGAAAGCAAGAAGGTTTGAACAAGGACTGAAGCCTTGGTTGTATAGCAAAGTGTCATTGTTTCAGTTGAAGACATTCGCAGAAGTACTAGAGAAAGCCATACTCGCTGAAGGTGGAAGCGATGCGGTAACCAAATACAATCAGAATCAGAAGAAGATGAAAAATGAAAGTGAAGGAAATAACAAGGCTAGTGGAAGTAATACGGGAGGAGGTAATAATAATCAGAAGATAAGGTGGTCTGCTAACACATCCACTGGAAACCAGCAAGGAGGTCAGAAGTAAAGGATTGAAGCGTGCCCGACCTGCGGAAAAGCTCATTTGGGAGTGTGTATGAAGGGTAAACGTGTGTACTACAATTGTGGTCAGGAAGGCCACATATGTGAGACCCTAGATTTTATGAATAAATATTTAATTTTCTCGGAATAATTTTTTAATATTATGGTGTGGATGTGATATAATATTATAGTTGTGGGTAGTATTTATAAATTTTACAAAGTATGCAAGTTGTCATATTATATTCGATTGGTCGGGGAATATTCTTTTTATCGGGAAATATCCGTACGACGGTACAATCATTGGTGGACCCCACAACGAAATTATTGTCGGATTGAGAAAACGACAAAAATACATTATGAAAATAACGGCGGAAGTTTTACCGTTAACTGTTGAAACACCCGGTGATAAAAGTATAGTAATACGCGTAGTTGCATAGTAGCACACAGTTTTGATTATTGATGCTTACGTGAGAAGTCACTCAGTTTTGTTTAATTATTGCCACAGTATTTGATGTAAATTTTGCCTATTTTATGAACCCCATTTACCATTTTTAAAATTATCGGTGAAAAGTTATCTCAGTTTTTGTATATATATATATATATATATATATATATATATATATATATATATGAAACATGTCACATGGATTGAATTTGGGGGGGAGGAGAAATGGCGTAGGAAGGAAGGAAGTATTTTTGTTTTATATATATAATATTTGATGATAGTGGATTTTGGTGGAAAAATATGATTTTTGGTGGGAAAGTGGGATGTTGATAGTTAATGTTGGTTGTTTATTTTATATAAATGGATTGTGGGTGGGAATCACGTTGCCACGGGTAGGAATGGTATATATATATATATATATATATATATATATATATATATATATATATATATATATATATATATATTATTTAAAAGTTTTTATTTTATTAGAATATTTTATTGCATAGTATCATTTCCATTCTCCTATAAATAGAAGCTCATTCCTTTATTATTTTCTTACGATTTCACTGAAACTCTAGAGAGATAAACTATAGAGAGAAAGAAGAAAAGTATTCTGCTACTTTCCTACTCTTATATCCAGTTTCTTTTACTGTAAGGGGTATTATTTCTTTTGTATTCACGAAGAGAACTTCTGTTATTCCATTATTTATTATTCTGTTGGAATAACCTGTATACATGGGCTACCCTATACTTGGTGAAATTCTTCTGTTATTCCATTCTTTATTATTCGGTTGGAATATCCTGTCTGTGCGTTTTACGCCAGACCTGGTTCCATCTTTATTATTCTGTTGGAATATCCTGTTGGAATATCCTGTCTGTGCGTTTTATGCCGGACCTGGTTCCATCTTTATTATTCTGTTGGAATATCCTGTCTGTCCGTTTTACGCCGAACCTGGTTCCATTATTTATTATTCTGTTGGAATAACCTGTCTGTGCGGTCTATCGCATGCCTGGTGATTTTTTTTGTTATTCCATTCTTTATTATACTCAGTTGGTTAAAGTTTTAACTTCTATACTCCATGAAATTAGTGGAATATCCTTGATATTTGCACTTCATCCAGTATCTTTTCATGGAAATATTCTTCTGAGCATTCTTGAATTTTACTCTACAAAGCAGTATCATGTTGACAATTTGGACGTTATTGGTCCAGGATAAATTAATTCTTGAACTTGTTTTATTGAATTCTTATATCATTGTCATCATCCTCATGTTTATATTTTGTTGAAAGTCATTTGTGGCCTGTAGTGCATAGATGAACTTGGTATGATTATGACCAGGGATTATTCGGTATAATCATGACCGTAATATTATAAATGATGTGGTAAAAGTCCTCATTGGCCCATAGTACATTGATGGACAGTTGTTGGTATGATCATGACCATTGATGAATACACGAATATCCTTGGCCCGTAGTGCATGGATTATTTGTGGTTGTGATACTAATGAATATCCTTGGCCGTAGTGCAGGGATGATGTAGATTATTTATTAAGCTGAGTCCCAGCGATAAAAGTGATGAAAAACTTTTTAAATCATAAAATATAGTAGATTTTATTCTCTACTTGACTCTTCTAATGGATTGCTTGTTCCGCTGCAGTTAAACTTGATGTTTGTTATATTTTATCAGTTTAACACTGTTGAAGGCTAATGATAATTTATTCTGCATTATCTTAGTCATAATATTTCTTACTGGGCTAGTTGAGCTCACCCCTTTCTTTCATTGTTCTCTTCAGGAAATGAGAACGTGGCGGGGACTAGTCGGGGAACGGAGTGACGGTTCAAATGATAGCATTAGTAGTCCTCACTATTCTATGAAATAGTGTGAAAATAAATATATTGAAGACTTATTTTGAGTTTGAATACTGTTTAGAAGACAATGTTGTATTAAAACTCACAGCTTATGTTTTGTCGTATTTTACACGACAGTTGTATAATTAAGTTTTTATTTGTATTTTGTACCATGTATTTGACAACTCAGAACAGGTAATGTATACCTATTTTGGGGGCGTCACAGTTGGTATCAGAGCTTAGGGATATGATCCCTGGCTAAAATGTGAGACAAGAACTAGGAGGGGAAAGACGGGGAATTTCTTCGCTAGTATGACCTACCTGAGTTTATTTGGTATTTAATTGGTCGGTCAAAGTATAGGGATAATATGTGATATGTTATTTAACCATTATTTTGTGGCAGTATTTGAAAATGGCAGCTGAAAATGTCAACAATGGAGTGAATGAGACCATGTAAACACCTCTAATCACCAACCAGGATAATGTAATATCAGGCGAAGAAGGAATTAGAGATATCCATGTGGTGAGGGAAGAATTAATAGTTGCACCCGAGCTAGTCGCGGAGGTAGCAGCTGAGAGTGAGGAAGAAGAGGAACCTGAGGAGAATTTATTAAAAGAAATTTTTGAACAAAATGTAGAACTGCAAGAACGTATTCGTGAGATAGAAGAACAGGTTGAAGAATGGCAAGCGGTCGTGGAACAAAGGGATGCAATAATTCAAAATTGTGTTACCCGATATGTGATGCTCAAATAAAATCACGCTTTGGCAGAGTGTAAGATATTAAGGTTGGAATCTGAGAATTCAAATATCAAGGATCAGCTGAAAGAAGAAACAACTGAACGAGTGAGAATGAAGGATGCGTGGGTAAAAGTCGCACGACATGTTGATATTGTAGAAAAAGACGTCCGATCCAAAAAGGCTAAAATAGATGATATACATTTCTCTTTTTGGACAGCAATTGGAAGAACCCAACATCGAGTTTTGAGTTACCCTGTACAGAGTGGTCAATCTCAATTTGATATGGATCAAAGATTGATGATTCAGATCATGAATTAGGAGCACGATGAAGCAGTTGAGGGTGGAATATGCCCTATAGAAAAGTTAATTCCAACGATAGTGATGACACCAAATGCTACCCCAGACAAGTCAAAGCCGGGTAGTTCAAAGGAGAGCGGTTGTCATGACTTCCCAACAAGTGAGGAACCCAAATAAAGTTATCACGAGTAAGCTTATCATAAACTTTAGCAAATTCTATACCATGTTAGATACCGGTTCTACTCATTCTTTTATTTCACCTAGTTGTGTTTAATGTTTGAAGTTAACTCTGGAGAAGTTAGACTTTGATATATCTGTTTAAACTCAGTTGGGAGAAACCTTCGTTACGTCCACTATTTATAAATCTTGTTCAAATCAACACTTTCACGTTACCTATCGATCTTATCTCTTTGAAAATACTTGCATTGATGTGATTTTTGAAAATGATTGGTTAACTACTAATCATGCTTTTTGTAAGGTTATTAGCTTTCATACTCCTAACTAACCTGTTATGCGAATTCAAAGTAACCAAACCACTAAAGTCAATCATTGTCATATCAAGCCATAAGTAAAGAGCCCCGATCCTTTCGTTGTTGACTTCCTTGTGTGGAATGCACCGAAGCCAGACTTTTCGTAGGAGACGTTGTGAATGACGATGGCAAGTTGATAGGTATCAATGTGACGTGTTACCAAGTCTTGGATAAGAGTCACAGTTTTGAATGATATTTCTATCGTTAATAAATTTCCTGATGTATTCCTGAAAACTTCCTAGCCTACCCCTAGAGCATGAAGTCGAATTTTGTATTGACCCCAGTACAAAACCCATTTTTAAAACCCTCAAATATTTCTTCAACTAAAATGAACGTATCATGCGCCAAAGACGTTGGCTCAAGCTGTTGAAGATTACGATTGTACCATTCAATATCATCGTGGAAGAGCGAACGTGGTAGCTGACGTGTTGAGTAGAAGATCGTATGCGTTTATGAGTGCGATGTTGTTAACACAAAGACTCATTTCGTATAACTTACAAATGATGAAGATAAAGTTAAAAACTTTAGGGACCCACATGAAGATAACGAATATACGAGTAGAATCAACTTTAATCGATAAAGTTAAAGTCATGCAAGCTACAGATCCAGAGCTGATGAATACTAAGAAGAAGGTTCAAGAGGGCGTTATTTTAAAAGCAAGAGTTCCTGAAGAGAGGAAATCTCAACCCTCGATTTAATTGGCCCATTTAAAATCCTCGATTAAGTAGGAACTGTGTCTTATAGACTCATTTTATCGCCAAGTATGTCGCGTGCTCATAACGTTTTTAACGTATCGATGTTACGACCCGAACCACATTATTAATTTAGAACCGGACGAGATAGCGGATGATTTAACGTTTGAGGAGATACGTGTTAAATCTTGGATAAGAAGAATCGTATTCAACACTCAAAGGTTTTACCTTAAGAGTTAGAATCTGAAATGAAGTCAAGGTATCCTCACCTGTTCGGCATACCAGGTACGTACGTAAATTTCGAGGGTAAAATTCCATAAGGAGGGGAGATTGTGAGACCCCAGATTTTATGAATAAATATTTAATTTTCTTGAAATAATTTTTTAATATTATAGTGTGGATGTGATATAATGTTATAGTTGTGGGTAGTGTTTATAAATTTTACAAAGTATGCAAGTTATCATATTATATTCGATTGGTCGGGGAATATTCTTTTTGTCGAAGAATATCCGTACGACGGTACAATCATTGGTAGACCCCACAACGGAATTATTGTCGGATTGAGAAAATGACAAAAATACTTTATGAAAATAACGGCGGAAGTTTTACCGTTAACTGTTGAAACACCCGGTGTTAAAAGTACAGTAATACGCGTAGTTGCATAGTAGCACATAGTTTTGATTATTGATGCTTACGTCAGAACGTAGCGGGGACTAGTCGGGGAACGGAGTGACGGTTCAGATGATAGCATTAGTAGTCCTCACTATTCTATGAAATAGTATGAAAATAAATGTATTGAGGACTTATTTTGAGTTTGAATACTGTTTAGAAGACAATGTTGTATTAAAAGTCACAGCTTATGTTTTGTCGTATTTTATACGACAGTTGTATAATTAAGTTTTTATTTGTATTTTGTACCATGTATTTGACGACTCAGAACAGGTGATGTATACCTATTTTGGGCGCGTCACAACATAGCACCTAACTGTCCTAACCCAAAGAAAGGTGTTTGCTTCACTTGTGGTTCAAAGGATCATTTGGCAAGAGACTTTCCTAAGAAAGGATCTGGAGGGGCAGGATCAGGAGGAAACCGGGGAAATAGTAGTGGAAGCGCTCTGACCATCACAGGACCAACCGCCACCAATCGACCGACCGCCAGGACCTTCAATATGATGGTGCAGGATGCAGTGCAGTCGCGTGATGTGGTGTCAGGTATCATTCTGATTAATAGAGTTAATGCTTATTTATTATTTGATTTGGGTGCTACTTGTTCATTTATATCCGATGACTTTGCTAAGAATTTAGAATTGCCTAAGGATGAGTTAGAATACTCCATGAACATAGAAATCGCGAATAGAGAAATAATCCCTGTTAAGTACGTGCATAAGAACTGTAGAGTGAATATTAAGGGTAATATCATGAACGTAGATCTTATCCCTATTCGACTTGGGGAATTTGACGTTATCTTGGGAATGGACTGGTTGTTCAATTACGGGGCGGTAATTTATTGCCAAAAGAAGCGTATTAACCTTATGACTCCGTCAAAGGTTGTGTTTTATGGTAGCAAGTCGCCTAGACAAGCAAGTTGTCTGACGATGATGCAGGCCTGGAAGTTATTACGACAAGGATGTGTAGGATATTTAGCTTACATAGTTGACAGTCATAAATAAAATCTGAAAGTAGAGGAGATACCAGTAGTGAGAGACTTCGCCGACGTATTTCCAGACGATTTGTCAGGACTTCCGCCAGATAGAGAGGTCGAATTTGTGATCGATTTGGCACCAGGAACAGCCCCAATATCGAAAGCACCGTACCGAATGGCACCAGTAGAGATGAAAGAACTGATGGTCCAACTACAAGAATTACTGGACAAGAAGTATATCCAACCATGCGTATCACCGTGGGGAGCGCCGATTTTATTTATGAAGAAGAAGGATGGGACAACGCGGCTCTGCATTGACTATAGAGAACTGAATAAGGTCACGATTAAGAATAGATATCCATTACCGAGAATTGATGATCTGTTCGATCAGTTAAAGGGGGCAAGATACTTTTCAAAGTTCATAAGAATTTGTACATTCATTCTAAAATCCCAATATTACCACAATAACAGTCTAAATTTTGCATAAATCATTCCATTTGTTGATCTTAATGTACTGTCAACTCTATTTCTGCTAAATCATCATTGTTTATCTAATTTGGTATTTAGAGTGATTAGTCATTCAAAATATATGTTAAAAAAATCAAATTCTGAAATTTGAAACTATGGGAATTTTTTAAAATTTGTTTTACTGAGAATTTGTTTTGGTACTACTTGTTGTTCTTAATTAAAATACATATGCTTTTGTTTGTTGTTTGTAGGGCTAAATATTTACTCACTTATGGATTTCAGTGGCAGAGTTACTTAAACTTCACTAAATGTAAATGTTCTAAAGCGTCCATTTATGAACACTTGGTGTGAAGTATGAACATTTATACTAAAAGCAGCTATAAAATGTGTATGACAATATCTTTCAACTATTTTTTTTATTCTCATGTAAAATTTTGATATCAGATGGGTGCTAGTTTCTTTTTACGTAATAATAAAATACAGTCTATTAATGTCAAATGGGTTTGTAGTCAAAATTTTGATTAAATGTGCTTCCCCATTACATAAGGGAACTTCACTTAATTAGAAAGGCCAGGGAGGCTACAAAGAAACAGAATCGTGGCGGTGCAGAGGAGCTCAAAGGCTTAGACACTCACACACCTAGAGAAAGAAAAATGTCCGAAAAGCATGGTGGAGATTGAGAGTAGAAATTTACGCTGGTATGGTGGAGATTGATCATTGTGAATTTTGGCTTCACCTTCTTTTTTGGTTCCCGTGAAAATATGCGTTTGAGAATACATAATTTCCAATACACATTAAAGTAACAAAAATTTTGTCCCAATTAATCTATACTATTGACGAAACAAAACCCAATTAGAAAAAATCAACATAATAGAGAGGCATTATCTTGCGGCATTAGCTTCTTCTATTCCTGTTATGTACAAATAGATTTGTATATGAAACAAATTGAGAATTCATATGTAGATATATGTATAGCTTACTGTAATTAGCTTGTTGTATATGAAACAAATTGCGGCATTAGCTTACTGTAATGCTTAGGCATGGCTGTTGATCGTCAGGTCGACGGACGGAGGAAGCGAGAACAAAAAGAATGGAGGGATTTCAGTCAATCGTCGGTGTAATTGGAAGGGATTTAGAGGTGGAGGAGAGTACAAAGGAAGGAGAAGACGAAATGAGAATGAGCAAACGTATAAGGCGAGATTTGGGTAGCGTGTAAGGGGGGTTGATTTGGGCGGTTCTTTTTTTTGTGAAATGAAAGGTTTAGATTCAATCTAAACCGCTATTGTGCTTTAGATTCAAATTTGGTCCTGATTTATTATATAAATATTTTCTCTCACATAGAAGGTGAATCATTTTATTGAGCAATTATGTAAAAATATCAACGATAAAAAAATTATATCTCTCCGTTAATTAAACGATTTCATGAATAGTTGATGTTAGCGCCAGTGCAATTGAGTTATAAAATTTGTTTTTTTCTTTTATTTCTATAAATTTAGTGATATTATTATTAATTTATTTAATTTAAATTTTTACATCTTCCTATTTATTCTTCAAAATTTTATAATTTTATTTTCATATTATTTACACACGTAGTGTGACGTCCCCAAAATAGGTATACAACACCCATTCTGAGTCGTCAAAATACATGGTACAACTACAACTTTATTAATACAACATAAAAACTGTGAGTTTAAATACAAATATTGTCATCTAGACAATATTCACACTCAAATAAGTCCTCATTACAATTATTGATATATTATTTTACAAAAATGGTGAGGACTACTAAAACGACTTTCTAGAACCTTCATTCCATACCCCGACTAGTACTCGCTTCCTGAGAAGAAAAATAGAACTGAAAGGAAAAAGGATGAGCTCAACTAGCCCAGTAAAGAATATTATGACTAAGATAATATAGAACAAATTATCGTTAGTCCTCAACAGGGAAAAATTTAATAGAATACAATAGACAACAAATTTTAAATCAAAATTCGCAGCGGAAATAATAATTCATTAGAAGAGTTAAGTAGAGGATGAAATCTACTATCATCTATGAATTTAAAAGTCCATCATCAATATTTTATCCCTGTAACATCAATCAATAAACATCTTGAATCAAATATTCATCTTTGCACTACAGGCCAAAGATATTCATCAGTTGGTCATGTTCATCTCAACACCTCTTCATCTTTGCACTACAGGCCAAAGATATTCATCATAAAATCATTAATCTTTGCACTGCAGGCCAACGATATTTAGTTATATCATCATTTAGGACTGAGGATGATGAAAAATATTTTAAAGAAAACCAATCCAGTGAAACAAAAGAATAAATGTTAAGGATTCGTATTTCGATTTTTCCATGTCCAAGAATACCTCATAAATAATCATAGTGGAGAAAAATTCAAGAATGATCAAAACATGGATACAATCAAAGCTAGTATCCATAATAGATATTTTGGATGAAAAATGAAAATTTAATTTTTCTGTGAATAGTGTCGTATTCGTGAATAGTGTCGTATACGTGAATAGTGTCGTGTACGTGAATAGTAACCTCGACACAAAAAGTTTCAAATTTGATAAAAATTCAGATTAATATTTTGGCATAATGATATTGAAGAAAATAATATCATTTAAGAAGAAAATAACATCCCTTACCTCGTAAAAACAGTACTTCTAGTTGAAACATCGGATATAGGCTATGACTTGAACTTGCACCGTATAGCAACACTCAAAGTATTAAAATACTCACAAGAATACACTCCATATATCGAGAGAGAAAGAGAGAGAAAATTTCAGTTTCTGGTGTGATTTTTAATTCTAACCTAAGCACCCTACTTATAGGAAAATGCTTAGAACACCAAAGCAGAAAATTTAATATATATATATATATATATAAATTTCCTACGTACACCTTTGGCAACTGAAATCAGCCCCTAGCACATGTTAATGATGCTTTCAAAATGTAAAAAACGTTTTTATTAATAAAAATAAATAAAACTTTCAAAAATCAATTATTTCGGAACTTCGGAACTTCAATAATTCATAATAAATAGCCCTTTTATCAGAAAAATTCAAACCTCATATTCTTTCCATAGGAATTTTCATTATCTACAACTTTGCAGAAGAAAGTTTTTCCAAATTCCAAATAAAAATTGACCGAAATCCACAAACGGGCGATTCTACAAGCTATAATCAAATTTCAGTCAAGAAATGGGCCCACAGACATGTTTAACATGTTTTAAACAATTTTTGCAACAAAAATACTCTTCCTCCTCGTATACTCATATATCCCACATTCATTGTAAAAATATCATCATTATTATATTATAATAAGATAATAAAATATTATTTAATTAGAAAAGATAAAATATCAATTTTCAACAATTGTCACTTGAAAAATTTTCTCCATCTATATCCACATAAAATGAATATTTTCCTCATCATATAAATCAATAATTAATTATTCACAAATAATATTACAGAATCACAATACTGACAACCAGGCAGTTCTCAGGAAAGAGAGGGCTTTCCAATAAGGATTTCTCCTTACTGGCGCGCAATTAGATGACCAAACTTCTTCTTAGACAGAACTTTCTAGACATTGTCAATAATGTTATCTAATAATATTATTCAGATAATATGAATTATTGCTTCAATAATGGAAAATACTGTGTAGTGACAATTATTGAAACAACAGTAATATAAAATATCAACGCAACAATTATTGAATCAATAAAATAAAATACTGAAAAGTAATTACTGTAACAATTATTGAGTAGTGCATTCTTACGTAAGAATCAATAATTGGTGCAATACCGTGTGCTACTGTGCAACAACGCGTATTACTGTGTTTTAACAACCGGGTATTCCATCAGTATTAATGGTAACAACTATGCCGTTATTTATAAACAACTTATACTTGTCGTTTTCTTCATCCAATCACTTTTCTTTATGGGGCCAACAAAAGACTGCGCCGTCGTACGAATATTCCCCGACAAGAAGAATATTCCACGACCAAACGAATATTCCCCAACAACAATGAATATTTTATAACCACTTGCTTATTTAAAATATTTGCACATTTTACCCATAACTAACCTTATTAATCAATTCAACCCTTACTATTTTAAAATAATAAATAAAGGAAATTGAATTTCATTTATTAATAATTTGGGGTCTTACAACCTCCCCTCCTTATGAAATTTCATCCTCGAAATTGATGTACGTACCTGGTGTTTCGAAAAGATGAGGATACCTTGCTTTCATTTCCGTTTCCAACTCCCAGGTCATTTCTTCAATAGCATGGTTCCTCCACAAAACTTTAACTTGTGGTATGACCTTTGTGCGTAGGACATGCTCTTTCCTATCCAAGATCTTGACAGATACCTCCTCGTACGTTAAGTCTTCAACTATCTCGTCCGGTTCTAACTCAATGATGTGGTTTGGTTCTTTCACATATTTACGTAGCACAGATATATGAAAAAAATTATGAACACGAGACATACTTGGAGGTAACGCGAGTCTATAGGCCACATTTTCTACTCGATCAAGAATCTGAAATGAACCAATAAATCGTGGATTGAGCTTTTCTCTCTTCCCAAATCTTGTAACTCCCTTCCATGGAGCCACACGCAACAATACATGATCCCCAATACTAAATTCTACGTCCTTTCGATGAAGATCCGCATAACTCTTTTGTCGATCATGTGCTGTTTGTATACGTTGTCGAATCATTTGGATCTTTTCCGTAGTCATTCGTACCAACTCAGGTCCCAACAATGTTGCTTCTCCAATCTCATCCCAACATATTGGAGAGCGACACTTTCGTCCATATAATGCTTCAAATGGAGCCACACCTATACTTGCCTGATAACTGTTGTTGTAAGAGAATTTCACCAATGATAGGTACTTATCCCAACTCCCTTTGAAATCTAGGACTAAAAGTCTTAATAGATCTTCAAGAGTTTGAATAGTCCTCTCTGATTGCCCGTCCGTTTGAGGATGGTATGCCGAACTGAATCGTAAATCTGTGCCCATAACTTTTTGCAAGCTAACCCAAAATCTTGAGGTGAATCTTGGGTCACGATCCGAAACTATGGATACTGGCATGCCATGCAATCTCACAATCTCATCTACGTACATACGAACAAGACGTTCAAGGGAATAAGTCTCCCGTATCGGCAAGAAATGAGCAGACTTGGTTAATCTATCAACAATAACCCAAATAGCATGTATGCCTTGAGAAACCGAGGGAAGACCCGTAACGAAATCCATGGTAATATGTTCCCACTTCTATTTCGGAATCTCAAGTGGTTGCAATGGACCCTTAGGCACTTGATACTCCGCCTTTACACGTTGACAAGTTAAACACATCGAGATAAACTTTGCTATCTCTCTCTTCATATTATTCCACCAAAATGTATGTCGAAGATCACGATACATTTTGGTACTTCCAGGATGGATTGCAAATGGTGTATTGTGTGCCTCCATCATGATCTTGTACTTCAAATCGGAATCATTAGGAACACAAAGTCTAGAGTGGACTCAAAGTATTCCTTCTTCATCAATTCTTGCTTCTGGAATAACACCTTCTTGCACTTTCTTCTTCATACGCATCAGTTCTGGGTCTGTGGCTTGAGCAACTTTAACTTTTTCGATTAAAGTTGGTTCTATATGTATACTTGATATTAGTGCATGGGTCCTCGGAGTCTTGAATTCTATCTTCATCTTTTGTAAATCACACCAAATGGGCCTTTGTGTTGACAACATCGCACTTATTCCCGCGTATGATCTTCTACTCAATGTGTCGGCTATCACGTTCGCTTTCCCATGATGGTATTGAATGGTATGGTCGTAGTCTTTCAACAGCTCGAGCCAACGTCGTTGCCGCATGTTGAGTTCTTTTTGAGTGAAGAAATATTTGAGGCTTTTATGATCTGAATATATCTCCACTTTCTCTCCATATAGATAGTGCCTCCAGATCTTTAGCGTGAAAGCGACTGCTGCCAACTCTAGATCATGAGTAGGATAATTCCTCTCATATTCTTTAAGTTGTCGTGAGGCATAGGCTATAAATTTCCCACGTTGCATGAGAACACATCCTAGCCCTTTGCCTGAAGCATCGCTGTAGATAACAAATCCATCCGAACCAGATGGTATGGTCAAAACAGGTGCTGAAATGAGTCTCCTCTTAAGCTCTTGGAAACTCTTCTCGCATTCCTCGCTCCATACGAATTTGCTATCTTTCCGAGTCAGCTGAGTTAATGGAGTAGCAATTCGAGAAAATCCTTCCACAAATCTCCGATAATAACCAGCTAAGCCCAGAAAGTTACGTACTTCGGTCACCAACTTCGGTTGTTCCCAACTTTGTATTGCTTCAATCTTCGCCAGGTCAACAGATACTCCATGTTTTGACATCACGTGCCCAAGGAATGCTACTTCCTAAAGCCAGAACTCGCATTTCTTCAACTTGGCATATAACTTATTTTCACGAAGCCTTTGGGATACCAGCTTCAAATGGTGCTCATGATCTTCACGACTTTTGGAATATATGAGGATGTCATCAATAAAAACCACAACGAACTGATCCAAATATTCCTTGAATACTCGGTTTATCATATCCATTAAAGCCGCAGAAGCATTAGTCAATCCAAAAGACATGACTAAGAATTCATAATGCCCATACCGAGTTCTAAAAGCAGTCTTTGGAATATCCTCAGTTCTAATCTTCAGCTGATGATATCCAGAACGAAGATCAATTTTTGAAAAGAATTGTGCTCCTTGTAACTGGTCAAACAGGTCATCAATACGAGGTAGCGGATACCTATTCTTGATAGTGACATGGTTTAATTCCCGGTAGTCGATACAAAGTCACATACTCCCTTTTTTCTTCTTTACGAATAAAACAGGAGCACCCCAAGGAGATGTACTTGGACGAATGAAACCGATGTCCAACAACTCCTGTAATTGGACCTTTAATTCCTGAAGTTCAATAGGAGCCATTCGATATGGGATTTTAGAAATGGGCTTTGTACCAGGTTCAAGATCTATAAATAATTTAACTTCTCGTTCTAGGGGTAGACCGGGATGTTCTTCAGGAAATACGTCAGGAAAGTCAATAACAACATGAAAATTATTCAAATATGACGTGTCTTTATTCAAATCCATAACATGGGCTAAGAAAGCTTGACATCTGTTTTTTAATAAACGAATAGCTTTATGACTTGATATAACAGTGATTAATTTTAATGGCTTAGTTGCTTGAATTCGCACAACAGGTTGCTTAGGAATATGAAAACTAACAACCTTACGAAAATAATCAATTTTGGCATGATGAGTAGTTAACCAATCAATCCCTAAAATCACGTCAAATGCAAGTATCTTTAAAGAGATAAGATCAACAGGTAAGGTGATGGTGCCAACTTGGATCAAACAAGATTTATAAATAGTGGATGTGATGAAAGTTTCTCCTAATAGAGTCTCCACAGATAAATCAAAGTCTAATTTCTCCGGAGTCAAGTTTAAACGTTGAGCACAAGCAGGAGAGATAAATGAATGGGTAGCACCGGTATCTAGTAAGGTATAAACTTCGTATGAATTTATGATTAGCTTACCTGTGATCACCTCGTTTAGGTTCCTCGCATGTTGACCAGTCACGACAAACGCTCTTCCAGGAATCGTTGACTTTGACTTTTCTGGGACAGCCTTTTGAGTCACCATCCCCGCTGGAATTGGTTTCGCTACAGTGCAATCTCGAGCGATATGTCCTTCCTTTCCACAATTATAACATACCTTAAACTGTTGTGGACAGTTTGGGCTGATATGTCCTTCTTTCCCGCATTTATAGCATATGATCGGTTGTCGTTCTCCTCCCTTGGAACCAATTGCTGCTGGTGCTGACGTCTTCACATTGTCGATGTTGAATTTCCTCTTTTTAAAATCTTCTCCCGACTCGCTTCTTCTATTATCATGGCCACGATTACCACCAGAGTGGTTACCGCTTTTATCCGTATTCTTCTTTCTCCGCTGATTATTGTTGTTCTGATGACTGCTGTCACCGGTATGATCCTGGTTGTGGTCCCTCGGTTGAACGTACTCGTTATCTCGCTCTAATAATTTAGCCTTGTTGACAACATCTGAATAGAGAGAAAATTTATGTGAAATGAGATATTGACGTATGTCGGGTCTCAAACCTCTCAGAAACATCCGCGTCATACGTTCCTCATTCTCCACCAACTGAGGTACAAACCTGGACAACTCTGCAAATTTCGTCTCGTATTGGGACACCGTCATGTTATTTTGTTCTAATCTAATAAACTCTACCTCCTTCATATGACGAACACTTTCAGGAAAGTATTTGTCATTGAACAGTTTCTGAAATGTCTCCCAAGACATGCTGAGCGCGGCTGGATGGGTACGCTTCACAAATTCTCACCAGTAATCTGCCTCATTACGGAACATAAAGGTGGCGAATGGAACCTTCTATTCCTCCGTGCATCCCAAGACATCGAATATCTTGGTAATTTATTTGACCCACGTCTCCGCCTTAATCGAATCTGGCTTTCCCCAGAATTCTGGGGTCCCAACTCCTTGAACTGCTTGGCTGTGACAAACTGTGAATTGCTATCATTTCCTCCTATATTTTGAACACGAGTCTCCCTCGTCTGATTTTGCATGAACTGCAAAAAGCTTCTAAACATTCCATCGTTCATCATCTGCTCAGTGGTGTTGTTCACAGGAGGAACATTGCCAGCCTGTTGCACGTTCTCCTCGTTGGTGAGTACAGGCGTCTCCGCGGTTTCGTTTACTCCACTGTTCACATTCTCAGTTGCCATTCTTAAATACTGCCATAAAACAAAGGTTAATTAAACAAATTAACAAATCACATAATACCCCTATATTATGACTAACCAACAAATAAGCTTAGGTATGACACACTAGCGAAGGATTTACTCGTCTCTTCCCTCCTAGTACTATTCCCCAATCTCCGCCAGAGATCATATGTAATACCCGAGATTTTTATAAATTAGAAATAAAAGTGTTTGAATATTTATTTTGAACACATATATATTTTGGTGGGTCATGAAAGGTGAAAATGAAAATTTAATTGAATCATGTTTGAAAGGATTAAGAAATTTATTGATAATATTGATAAGCTTGGTTACGATTGATTAAGCTTAAGTGTAAAGTCTTTTGTGGTGTAATTAAATTCTTAATGAGATTAATTGATGGATAACTTAATGAAGTGTTGGATCTAGGATAAATCCAAGCCCAACATTATTATTGTAACATACTTGCATAGTTGGGAGTTTAGCCCAAGAATTTGAATTGGTAGACTAATGTTTAACCCAATGTGTATAAGTGTTTGTACCTAGCCCAATTCAAATATTAATTTGGACAAACCCAATGTATATGGATTATATAAATACATATATAAGATAAGTATACTTATATATATATAGGAATATATATATATATAGGTGTAGAGATGTATGTGTAAAGGTAGCAATAAGCTAGCACATGGTACAAATGATGGAATGAAAGTGCAACATATGGAATGCTACCCCTCATGGCCGAAATTTTGGCCCTATTAAGCCTAAGTGATGATTTTTGTTGCACAAAAATTCTTACAAGCAATCCCATATGGGCTCATGATGAAGAAGGACATAGTTGGTGAAGGAGTTGGTAATTCTTTTTACCTAATCACCTTTTAACCATGGTTAATACCTAGTTGGGTGTACATATATAAGTATTATACCAAGTATTAGTACATGTATTGTATACATAGAACTTGCCTATAAATATAACCCATCCTAGTTCATTGCTTCATTTACTTGAAATTTCATAAGTGTTAGTAGTATAATAAGAGCTAGAGAGAAAATGAGGGAAGTAGAAGGATTCTAGAGGAACTCTTGCACTTTAGTGGTTCAAGAGGAGTTCAAGAAGGAGAAGCAAAGGTGGAGAACTACTTAAGGTTCCTAGCCAAGAGGAAGAAAGCCTACAAGAAGTAAGATTCATAATCTAGCTTTATTTTTGGCAAGCTAAGTTAGTATGTGTAGATATTAGTAAGAATGCATGCTTGATTGTGGGAAGTTTATGTGTTGTGTGATCATGATGGATATAAAAGTATAATGATGAGTATTGGAAGGAGAATATGTGATTTATATGGCTTGGTATGTGATCTAAGTTAAAATGAATCATGTAAAAGCATGTGAGCATGAAACCTAGCTTAGTATGCTTGAACGTTTGATAATCATGATTAACATATGTAAGAGATATGTGTAATTCTAAAATGTTATATTAAGCATATATGAAATACGATCATAACACAAGTTGAATCATCAAATTCGGTCATAAAACGAACTCGTAGCAAAATAATTGGTAAGACAAGCTAGCATGAGAACCTTTGCTTGGAAAAGTAAATAATTTGATTAAATAAATATTTTGAAAAATTGTTCAAGATATCGCATATTGAAGATATGTAAGTTTATGAGATAATGGAAGTGGTTTGAACTCATTTGGATATGAAATGAGCAAGTTATGAAAGATTGAATCAAAAAGGGTCAAAAACTGAAAATGTTGAAAAAATCGGATTTTTGCTTCTACAGGGGAGCGCCTAGGCGCTCAACCCAGGCTTATTTCAAGCGCCTAGGCGCTAGGCCATTTTCAGTGTTGAGTCAGTTTGGTTCGGGTCGGGTCAAACGGGTCAAGACTTATTTTTTTTGGATATAATAAGATAAAATAAGATTAATAACAAGATAAAAATATAATATTAATACTAAGTAAGGTAAGAATACTTTATTTATGTAATGAGACATGGATAAATAAAACCAAGTGAACAATTGATTAAACAAGTAAAATGATAGAAGGTGTCTTCGGGTTCGGAGATGAAGTCTTCGACTTCGTAAGATGTCTTCGGGTTCGAACGTGGCGGGATGTCTTCGGATTTGGAAACAACATTGTGACATTGGGAAAGGCGGGATTAATTGATAAATATTATCAAATTGATATATGTTACCCACGCATGAACTAAACTAAAATTTTAAGTAGAGGGTTATACTAGCTGCGTCCGAATAAACTTAATTTAAAAGTTTCTTGGCACGTATGTGTGAACGACGTAATATAGAATGCGTAACTCAAGTAATGTTTCACGTATACAAACATGAAATGAGTATATGAGACTTAAATTTGCTAAAATATTGTTAAGGTTTTTAAAAGTAAGAACAATCTGAATTATACATCTATGAGTTCTAAGGTGTATGGATAGATATATGTGTAATAATTGCATGTTGAGATTTATGTCAGGATGTGTGGCTAATGAGTACCTATACATACATAAATAGGATAATATAGTTCGTTGAGGTGATTTTATGCTATAAGTGGTAATCAACGCTTAAGGCAAGTTCCCTAACTTACTCTCTTTTATATTGAGCAAGTATCCGAACCCTACTCTTATTGTGCAAGTATAATTGCATTCTTTATTCGACGAATACCGTAAACTTATTTCTTTGAATACAAGTTATATTACTTTCTCGTGCAAATGAGTTAATATGCTTAAACCCTTGTGAGAACTATTATTCATGATAAACTTAGTATTGATCTTGAATATTGTGAAAAAGTCGATGCCATTTGATTCGGCTAGACTATATGCATGTTTATAATAAAACTGTCCAAACCAATTGATTGGTGCGGAAATCTTGAAAACTGAGTTGAACAACCCTTTTGGTAAGGGGAGTGTATGTTGTTGGAAACCCCAACACATGAATAAATATTATTGTGGTGTTATGCATAACGTGAAGTATTGTAGACTGATCATCTATAGTACTTGATATCTTTGGTTATCAATTTAATATTGGTAACTCTAGTGAAAGTTCAATGGTCTTTAGTGACTGCTCAGTATAAAGTGATTATCCAGTTGGATACATTGTTAGCCGTTGAATTCATATACATCTATTGAATTATATTGAATTGTCATATCCCTTATTCATGATGTTATCCTGACACTTTGAACTATCTTAGAAATAACCCTTCGATATTTCAAATCTTGTGATATTATATCATATACCCTTGTTGTATATTACTTGCTGGGCAATTTGTGCTCATCCTTGCTTATTTAAAACCTTTCAGCTAAGGCGGAACAGGGAGGTGTCTCTGGGAAAGACAAGGGCAAGGGCAAGGCTACTGACTAGCTTGTCCCTTTTATGTTTAAATCTATCATGTTGTAATAAGACTATTTGCAAACTATGTTTAAACTTAAGTAGGATTATGTAATAAGTCTTTATTCGATATTATTATGTAATCTATTTAGTAATGTAGGTTGCGAGACTTGGGGGAATAATTATAATAAATCATTGTATATTATTCTAAATTAGATCTTTCGCTGTGAATGAGTGATTTTAGTTATTATGGTAATATCTTGAGAACGTGACGAACCGAATTCGGGTGACCAAGTGGAGGTCAGAATTTGGGGGCGTCACAGGTTGGTATCAGAGCTATAGTTATAAAACTTAGGAAACGAGAATCCTTATACTATAACTTAAGAAAACTTAGAAGTTAGGAAGAGGGATAAAACTCATGTAGAGTTTTCCCTGAGAGACTCAGGGTGTCATGAAATGTAACTTCATTCTATACAATGAACTTATGTTTATTTAACATTCTGATGTAGTTGTTGTTTGTTTTGTCTTATGTTGGTGATTGTAGGATGACTGACATGGGAGGACCTAGCCGAGTAGTAGAGGAAGAGCCGCGTGATATCCACGTAGTCTATGAGGCACCCTTGATAGCGGAGCCTATATCGGTTGTTGCCCCTATTTATGACGATGATGAGGAGGAGGAGATGGTGCCTCTACCGGAGGAATCTGATCCTGAGGAGGAGCCTATGGAGGAGGAACCCGTGGAAGAGGAACCTGAGCCCAGGGAGGACTCCGACGGGACTACCTTTGAGGATCGGATGCTAGGAGAGTATGAGGAGCGGATTTTGGAGTTAGGGAGTAGAGTCGAAGAGTTAGAAACTGAGACTCTTGAGAGGCAGCTAGTAATGCAGGAGATGGAAGTAGAAATTGCTCACCGTAAGGAGGCAGGGATCTAGATGGGTGCCTTGTTTCACCGATCGGTGGCAAGGAATGTCGAGTTGGCAGGGAAATTAGAAGAATTGGAACAGAGGGCGTTGAGTGAGAAGGCGGAGAAGGAGGCTCTCCGAACTCAGTTAGAGATGGAAGTGATGGATCGGATCCACTTCGAGGAGAAGTGGGAGGATTCTAATGACAGAGTAGGTGATCTTGAAGATGAGGTACGATGCAAGAGGAGGAAGATGAACAAGATGGGCTATGCTCTACGCATGGCCATGGAGAGATTGATCGATGGGGTAAATCACTACCCCGCTGAGCAAGGACAGACCCGACATACCATAAGTCGGGATATGGTGGTACACATCACACAAAAGGAGTATGCAAGCGCCATGGAGCGTGGGATGTTAGATTGAGTCTAGAGGAAAAAGTTTAGTAGTGTAGTATTCTTAATTATGTGTTGTTAAAATATTGTTGAAATCTCAGTCTTTTGTGTAAGATGTGAGATAGTGGTAAACCCCGAACTTTTGGAAAATATTAGAGGGGTAGTAAGTTAGTGTTGTCCCCGTCTTTTGTGATATTAGGGGATATGTGCTTTCATTTATGGCAGTATGCTAGAAAAAGAGCATGTATTGTAACCATTTGGCATATGAATATGAATGATCTTATTTCAAAACGTGTTGTACACTTTTAGATCTTTTCAATTGAGAAATGTCTGAACATGATAGTTGGATAATAAGATGAAATTTTGTGATGCAGAAAATGCCGCCCAGACGTAGAATACCTATTCCAGAATAGTCAGTTAACGATGAGAGAGGTCCAATAGATCCGATACAGCGACTGGTAGATTTATTGGGAGAAGCTTTGAGGGGAAGAAACGAACCTATACCACCCGTTCCCCGAACTGTCCCAGTAACAACCTTCAAAGACTTTAAGAGTGTAGGACCCCCAGAGTTCACGGGAACTACTGACCCGATAGTTGCGCAAACTTAGATCAAGGAGGTCGAGAAGGCCTTCACTATTGCACACGTGGTGAAGACCAGAAGACTGTATTTGCCACATACATGATGAGGGGCGAAGCAAACTATTGGTGGGAAACTAACCAGCAGAGAGCGGGGGACGGAACGATAACTTGGGAGAGGTTTACTACGTTGTTCTTCGAGAACTATTTCCCGAAGAGTATGAAGAGTAGGATGGAAGTAAAATTTCTAGAATTAAAACAAGGTGATATGTCAGTGGCGCAGTACGCAGCTAAGTTCAATGAACTAGCGCGGTTTGCAGAACACCAAGTTATGGATGAGGAGAGGAAGGCGAGACGTTTTGAGCAAGGGTTGAAGCCGTGGTTGTATAATAAGGTATCAGTCTTTCAGATTGATTCCTTTACGACTCTGTTGGAGAAGGCAGTCATTGCGGAAGGTGGCAGTGAGGCCTTAAGTCTATATCACAAGGAGAAGAAGAATAAGAACACTAGTAGCGAGCATCGTGGAGGAAGCAGCAGCGGAGGAAGTAATTCGGGAAAAAGGAAATGGGAAAACAACAACAACAACCACAACAGCAACAACTGAAACAATAACCAAGGTGGGAGTCACCAGGGAAACTTCAAGAAAAGGAACGAAGCCTGCAATAAATGTGGAAGAATCCATCAGGGAGAATGCTGGAAAGGAAAGACCACTTGCTATAATTGCGGCCAAGAGGGGCACATCTCGCCAAATTGCCCAAAGCCAAAGAAGATCCGAGGATGTTTTGCTTGTGGATCGACAGAGCATCAGATCAAGGATTGCCCGAAGAAAGGAAGCAGTGGAGCTGGCGGAGGCCAGGGAGGAGGGAGCAAGTTAATGATTGGTGGACCTGCATAACCCAACCGATCGACCGCTCGAACCTTTAACATGACTGTCCAGGACGCAGTGGCTGCGAAGGACGTGGTGTCAGGTATAATCCCAATCAATAATATAAATGCTTATGTATTATTTGATTCGGGTGCCACATGTTCTTTTCTATCTGAAGAATTCGCTAGTAAATTTAGTACACCCCGAGAACGTTTAGAAGATTCCTTGAACATAGAGGTTG
This sequence comes from Panax notoginseng, assembly GCA_016801055.1. NCBI lineage: Eukaryota > Viridiplantae > Streptophyta > Magnoliopsida > Apiales > Araliaceae > Panax > Panax notoginseng. Next base: position 58,390,211 of record CM029015.1, read on the forward strand.
CAAATAAGGAAATAATCCCTGTAGAATACGTTTATCGAAATTGTCGCGCAAACATTAGAGAACATGAACTGAGCGTAGACTTGATTCCTATTAGACTGGGAGAATTTGACGTAATACTAGGAATGGATTGGTTATATAACCATGCAACGATAATTGACTGTCAGAAAAAGTGTGTGAACCTTCAGACTCCGAGTAAGTCTAAGGTAGTGTTTCATGGTAGCTCATCGCTTAAGCAATCGTGTTGTGTTACGATGATGCAGGCCAAGAAGTTGTTAAGGAAAGGATGTGTAGGTTATTTAGCTTACATCATAAATACTCAGAAAAAGGGAGTAGAGATTAAAGATATACCCGTAGTGAATGAATTTCAAGACGTGTTTCCAGACGATCTGCCTGGTCTTCCGCCAGACAGAGAAATCGAATTCGAAATAGACTTAGCACCGGGAACGGCACTGATTTCGAAAGCTCCATATCGTATGGCGCCAGTAGAAATGAAGGAATTGATGATACAACTTCAAGAGTTATTAGATAAGGGTTACATACGACCGAGTGTGTCTCCTTGGGGAGCACCAGTGTTATTCGTGAAGAAAAAGGACGGATCGATGAGGCTCTGTATTGATTATCGAGAATTGAACAGAGTAACGATCAAGAATCGATATCCATTACCGAGGATAGACGACTTGTTTGATCAACTGAAAGGAGCAAAATGTTTCTCAAAAATCGACTTACGAACAGGATATCATCAACTGAAAGTGCGAGATGAGGACATACCAAAGACTGCGTTTCGAACCCGTTATGGACATTACGAGTTTTTGGTAATGTCATTCGGTTTAACTAATGCTCCGGCAGCATTCATGGACTTGATGAATCGAGTTTTTAAGCCATACTTGGATAAATTCGTTGTAGTTTTCATCGACGACATTTTGATTTACTCAAAAACAGAGGAAGAACACGCCGAACATCTGAAGATTGTTTTAGAGGCACTGCAAAGGGAGGAGATGTATGCGAAGTTTTCAAAATACGAATTTTGGATGAAGAAGGTTCAATTCTTAGGCCACGTGGTGGATGAGAATGGAATCTCAGTAGACCCCGAAAAGGTTGAAGCAGTAAGTAGTTGGGAACAACCGAAAACACCGACGGAAGTAAGGAGTTTCCTAGGGTTAGCAGGGTACTATCGAAGATTCATCCAAGATTTTTCTAAGATAGCGACCCCGTTGACTAATCTGACGAGGAAGACAGTGAAATTTGTATGGACCGACATATGTGAAGAGAGTTTTCAAGAGTTGAAGAAGAGATTAAGCGAAGCACCTGTATTATCCCTACCAGATGATACGGGAGGATTCATGGTGTATAGTGATGCATCGCATAGAGGACTGGGTTGTGTGCTAATGCAGCATGGCAAGGTCATTGCATATGCGTCACGGCAATTAAAGGATTACGAAAAACGATACCCTACCCATGATTTAGAGTTAGCGGCAGTAGTTTTTGCGTTAAAGATCTGGAGACATTATTTGTACGGAGAGAAATGTGAGATATACACGGACCACAAAAGTCTAAAATGTATCTTCACACAGAAGGAGTTGAATATGCGTCAGAGGAGGTGGTTAGAACTAATCAAAGATTATGACTGTGAGATTCTTTATCACCCGGGGAAGGCAAACGTAGTTGCCGACGCTCTGAGCAGGAAAGGAAGGGAGAAATTGTTTCAACTAACAACTCAGGAGGAGTTAATAAGAGATATGGAGAAGTTGGAAATAGAAGTAAAGGGACCCGAGAGGTCTGAAGAGAAGTTATTTGCAATGGAAGCTCGTCCGACATTGTTGGATAGAGTAAAGGAAACACAGGAAAATGATGGAGAGTGTGAGAAGATCAGGAAGAGGATTGCGGAAAATGAGGAAGAAAAATTTCGAATAGATAAAGATGGTATTTTAAGATTCGAAGAGAGAGTGTGGGTACCGGCGGTAACCGAGTTAAGAGAAGAGATTCTACAAGAGGCACATAATACGGCATATTCCGTTCATCCGGGAGGCACTAAGATGTATCGAGACTTGAAACAACATTTTTGGTGGCCCAATTTGAAACGGGAAGTCGCAGAGTGGGTTGGTAGATGTTTGACTTGTCAACGCGTAAAAGCAGAGCATCAGCGGCCGAGTGGGTTAATTCAACCGTTAGAAATACCAGAGTGGAAATGGGAGCATATTACGATGGATTTCGTAGTAGGACTTCCGGTCACGCAGAAAGGTTTGGATGCCATTTGGGTTATCGTGGATCGACTTACAAAGACCGCACATTTTCTACCGATCAAGATCCGCTACAGTTTGAATCAGTTAGCAAGTCTGTACGAAAAGGAAATTGTTTCAAGACATGGAGTGCCGGTATCGATTGTTTCTGCCCGAGACCCGCGTTTCACGTCAAAGTTTTGGAAAAGCTTGCAAGAGAGGATGGGAACACAGTTGAGGATGAGTACAGCTTATCATCCTCAGACAAATGGACAGAGTGAGCGGACAATTCAAACGCTAGAGGACATGCTTAGAACTTGCGTGATGGACTTCAAGGGAAATTGGGACGACCACCTACCCTTAGTCGAATTTGCATATAATAATAGTTACCATGCGAGTATCGGCATGCCACCGTACGAAGCTCTTTACGGAAGGAAGTGCAGGACGCCATTATGTTGGGATGAAGTCGGTGAACGACGAATACTCGGACCAGAGTTAGTACAACAAACCGCGGATGTGGTGACAGTAATAAGGGCTAGACTTGTGGCAGCTCAAGATCGCCAGAAAAAGTATGCATATTTGCATCGGCAAGACCGCGATTTTGAAATCGGTAGTTTTGTATTTTTGAAGGTATCTCCATGGAAGGGAAAGATCCGTTTCGGCAAGAAAGGGAAACTGAGTCCAAGATTCATAGGACCGTTCGAGGTACTCAAGCGAGTGGGCGAAGTAGCATACAAAGTTGCACTACCACCCGAGTTGGAGCGTATCCATAACGTTTTTCACATATCCGTGTTGCGTCCGTACAAGCCAGACTACAAGCACGTGATTTCTTATGAACCCATTCAGGTGGAGAAGAACTTAGCATATGAAGAAATTCCTGTCCAAATTTTGGATAAGAAAGAGCAAACTTTAAGGAACAAAGTCATTTCTTCTGTAAAAGTACTTTGGCGTAACCATGATGTCGAGGAAGCAACATGGGAGTTAGAAGATAAGATGAGGATGGACTATCCCAATCTATTTGTGTAACCTTGTAGCAATTTTGGGACGGAATTTTTATAAGGGGAGGAGGATGTAATACCCGAGATTTTTATAAATTAGAAATAAAAGTGTTTGAATATTTATTTTGAACACATATATATTTTGGTGGGTCATGAAAGGTGAAAATGAAAATTTAATTGAATCATGTTTGAAAGGATTAAGAAATTTATTGATAATATTGATAAGCTTGGTTACGATTGATTAAGCTTAAGTGTAAAGTCTTTTGTGGTGTAATTAAATTCTTAATGAGATTAATTGATGGATAACTTAATGAAGTGTTGGATCTAGGATAAATCCAAGCCCAACATTATTATTGTAACATACTTGCATAGTTGGGAGTTTAGCCCAAGAATTTGAATTGGTAGACTAATGTTTAACCCAATGTGTATAAGTGTTTGTACCTAGCCCAATTCAAATATTAATTTGGACAAACCCAATGTATATGGATTATATAAATACATATATAAGATAAGTATACTTATATATATAGGAATATATATATATATATATATATATATATATATATATATAGGTGTAGAGATGTATGTGTAAAGGTAGCAATAAGCTAGCACATGGTACAAATGATGGAATGAAAGTGCAACATATGGAATGCTACCCCTCAAGGCCGAAATTTTGGCCCTATTAAGCCTAAGTGATGATTTTTGTTGCACAAAAATTCTTACAAGCAATCCCATGAGGGCTCATGATGAAGAAGGACATAGTTGGTGAAGGAGTTGGTAATTCTTTTTACCTAATCACCTTTTAACCATGGTTAATACCTAGTTGGGTGTACATATACAAGTATTATACCAAGTATTAGTACATGTATTGTATACATAGAACTTGCCTATAAATATAACCCATCCTAGTTCAATGCTTCATTTACTTGAAATTTCATAAGTGTTAGTAGTATAATAAGAGCTAGAGAGAAATTGAGGGAAGTAGAAGGATTCTAGAGGAACTCTTGCACTTTGGTGGTTCAAGAGGAGTTCAAGAAGGAGAAGTAAAGGTGGAGAACTACTTAAGGTTCCTAGCCAAGAGGAAGAAAGCCTACAAGAAGTAAGATTCATAATCTAGCTTTATTTTTGGCAAGCTAAGTTAGTATGTGTAGATATTAGTAAGAATGCATGCTTGATTGTGGGAAGTTTATGTGTTGTGTGATCATGATGGATATAAAAGTATAATGATGAGTATTGGAAGGAGAATATGTGATTTATATGGCTTGGTATGTGATCTAAGTTAAAATGAATCATGTAAAAGCATGTGAGCATGAAACCTAGCTTAGTATGCTTGAACGTTTGATAATCGTGATTAACATATGTAAGAGATATGTGTAATTCTAAAATGTTATATTAAGCATATATGAAATACGATCATAACACAAGTTGAATCATCAAATTCGGTCATAAAACGAACTCGTAGCAAAATAATTGGTAAGACAAGCTAGCATGAGAACCTTTGCTTGGAAAAGTAAATAATTTGATTAAATAAATATTTTGAAAAATTGTTCAAGATATCGCATATTGAAGATATGTAAGTTTATGAGATAATGGAAGTGGTTTGAACTCATTTGGATATGAAATGAGCAAGTTATGAAAGATTGAATCAAAAAGGGTCAAAAACTGAAAATGTTGAAAAAATCGGATTTTTGCTTCTGCAGGGGAGCGCCTAGGCGCTCAACCCAGGCTTATTTCAAGCGCCTAGGCGCTAGGCCATTTTCAGTGTTGAGTCAGTTTGGTTCGGGTCGGGTCAAACGGGTCAAGACTTATTTTTTTTGGATATAATAAGATAAAATAAGATTAATAACAAGATAAAAATATAATATTAATACTAAGTAAGGTAAGAATACTTTATTTATGTAATGAGACATGGATAAATAAAACCAAGTGAACAATTGATTAAACAAGTAAAATGATAGAAGGTGTCTTCGGGTTCGGAGATGAAGTCTTCGACTTCGTAAGATGTCTTCGGGTTCGAACGTGGCGGGATGTCTTCGGATTTGGAAACAACATTGTGACATTGGGAAAGGCGGGATTAATTGATAAATATTATCAAATTGATATATGTTACCCACGCATGAACTAAACTAAAATTTTAAGTAGAGGGTTATACTAGCTGCGTCCGAATAAACTTAATTTAAAAGTTTCTTGGCACGTATGTGTGAACGACGTAATATAGAATGCGTAACTCAAGTAATGTTTCACGTATACAAACATGAAATGAGTATATGAGACTTAAATTTGCTAAAATATTGTTAAGGTTTTTAAAAGTAAGAACAATCTGAATTATACATCTATGAGTTCCAAGGTGTATGGATAGATATATGTGTAATAATTGCATGTTGAGATTTATGTCAGCATGTGTGGCTAATGAGTACCTATACATACATAAATAGGATAATATAGTTCGTTGAGGTGATTTTATGCTATAAGTGGTAATCAACGCTTAAGGCAAGTTCCCTAACTTACTCTCTTTTATATTGAGCAAGTATCCGAACCCTACTCTTATTGTGCAAGTATAATTGCATTCTTTATTCGACGAATACCGTAAACTTATTTCTTTGAATACAAGTTATATTACTTTCTCGTGCAAATGAGTTAATATGCTTAAACCCTTGTGAGAACTATTATTCATGATAAACTTAGTATTGATCTTGAATATTGTGAAAAAGTCGATGCCATTTGATTCGGCTAGACTATATGCATGTTTATAATAAAACTGTCCAAACCAATTGATTGGTGCGAAAATCTTGAAAACTGAGTTGAACAACCCTTTTGGTAAGGGGAGTGTATGTTGTTGGAAACTCCAACACATGAATAAATATTATTGTGGTGTTATGCATAACGTGAAGTATTGTAGACTGATCATCTATAGTACTTGATATCTTTGGTTATCAATTTAATATTGGTAACTCTAGTGAAAGTTCAATGGTCTTTAGTGACTGCTCAGTATAAAGTGATTATCCAGTTGGATACATTGTTAGCCGTTGAATTCATATACATCTGTTGAATTATATTGAATTGTCATATCCCTTATTCATGATGTTATCCTGACACTTTGAACTATCTTAGAAATAACCCTTCGATATTTCAAATCTTGTGATATTATATCATATACCCTTGTTGTATATTACTTGCTGGGCAATTTGTGCTCATCCTTGCTTATTTAAAACCTTTCAGCTAAGGCGGAACAGGGAGGTGTCTCTGGGAAAGACAAGGGCAAGGGCAAGGCTACTGACTAGCTTGTCCCTTTTATGTTTAAATCTATCATGTTGTAATAAGACTATTTGCAAACTATGTTTAAACTTAAGTAGGATTATGTAATAAGTCTTTATTCGATATTATTATGTAATCTATTTAGTAATGTAGGTTGCGAGACTTGGGGGAATAATTATAATAAATCATTGTATATTATTCTAAATTAGATCTTTCGCTGTGAATGAGTAATTTTAGTTATTATGGTAATATCTTGAGAACGTGACGAACCGAATTCGGGTGACCAAGTGGAGGTCAGAATTTGGGGGCGTCACATCATATCCCTAAGCTCTGATACCAACTGTGACACCCCCAAAATAGGTATACAATACCCATTCTGAGTCGTCAAAATACATGGTACAACTACAACTTTATTAATACAACATAAAAACTGTGAGTTTAAATACAAATATTGTCATCTAGACAATATCCACACTCAAATAAGTCCTCATTATAATTATTGATATATTATTTTACAAAAATAGTGAAGACTACTAAAACGACTTTCTAGAACCTTCATTCCATACCTCGACTAGTACTCGCTACATTCTCGCTTCCTGAGAAGAAAAATGGAACAGAAAGGAAAAAGGGTGAGCTCAACTAGCCCAGTAAAGAATATTATGACTAAGATAATATAGAACAAATTATCGTTAGTCCTCAACAGGAAAAAATTTAATAAAATACAATAGACAACAAATTTTAAATCAAAATTCGCAGCGGAAATAATAATTCATTAGAAGAGTTAAGTAGATGATTAAATCTACTATCATCTATGAATTTAAAAGTCCATCATCAATATTTTATCCATGTAACATCAATCAATAAAAATCTTGAATCAAATATTCATCTTTGCACTACAGGCCAAAGATATTCATCAGTTGGTCATGTTCATCTCAACACATGTTCATCTTTGCACTACAGGCCAAAGATATTCATCATAAAATCATTAATCTTTGCACTACAGGCCAAAGATATTCAGTTATATCATCATTTAGGACTAAGGATGATGAAAAATATTTTAAAGAAAACCAATCCAGTGAAACAAAAGAATAAATGTTAAGGATTCGTATTTCGGTTTATCCATGTCCAAGAATACCTCATAAATAATCATAGTGGAGAAAAATTCAAGAATGATCAAAACATGGATACAATCAAAGCTAGTATCCATAATAGATAATTTGGACGAAAAACGAAAATTTAATTTTTTTATGAATAGTGCTGTATTCGTGAATAGTGTCGTATACGTAAATAGTGTCGTATATGTGAATAGTAATTCCGACACAAAAAGTTCTAAATTTGATAAAAATTCAGATCAATATTTTGGCATAATGATATTGAAGAAAATAATATCATTTAAGAAGAAAATAACATCCCTTACCTCGTAAAAATAGTACTTCTAGTTGAAACACCGGATATAGCATATGACTTGAACTTGCACCGTATAGCAACACTCAAAGTATTAAAATACTCACAAGAATACGCTCAATATATCGAGAGAGAAAGAGAGAGAAAACTTCAGTTTCTGGTGTGATTTTTAATTCTAACCTAAGCACCCTATTTATAGGAAAATGCTTAGGACACCAAAGCAGAAAATTTAATATAATATAAATATATATATAAAATTCCTACGTACACCTTTGGCAACTGAAATCAGCCCCTAGCACATGTTAATGATGCTTTCAAAATGTAAAAAACATTTTTATTAATAAAAATAAATAAAACTTCTAAAAATCAATTATTTCGGAACTTCAATAATTCATAATAAATAGCCCTTTTATCAGAAAAATTCAAACCACATGTCTTTTTTGTAGGAATTTTCATTATCTACAATTTTGCAGAAGAAAGTTTTTCCAAATTCCAAACAGAAATTGACCGAAATCCACAAACGGGCGATTCTACACGCTATAATCAAATTTCAGTCAAGAAATGAGCCCACAGACATGTTTAACATGTTTTAAACAAATTTTACAATAAAAATACTCTTCCTCCTCGTATACTCATATATCCCACATTCATTGTAAAAATATCATCATTATTATATTATAATAATATAATAAAATATTATTTTATCATAAAAGATAAAATATCGATTTTTCACAATTGTCACTTTAAAAATTTTCTCTATCTATATCCACATAAAATGAATATTTTTCTCATCATATAAATTAATAATTAATTATTCACAAATAATATTACAGAATCACAATACTGACAACCAGGCAGTTCCCAGTAAAAAGGGGCTTTTCAATAAGGATTTCTCATTACTGGCGCGCAATTAGATAACCAAACCTCTCCTTAGATAGAACTTTCTAAACATTGCCAATAATGTTATCTAATAATATTATTCAGATAATATGAATTATTGCTTCGATAATAGAAAATACTGTGTAGTGATAATTATTGAAACAACAATAATATAAAATATCAACGCACCAATTATTGAATCAATAAAATAAAATATTGAACAGTAATTACTGTAACAATTATTGAGTAGTGCCTTCTTACGTAAGAATCAACAATTGGTGCAATACCGTGTGCTACTGTGCAACAACGCGTATTACTGTGTTTAAACCACCGGATATTCCAACAGTATTAACGGTAACAACTACGCCGTTATTTATAAACAACTTATACTTGTCGTTTTCTTCATCCAATCACTTTCCGTTATGGGGGCTACAAAAGACTGCGCCGTCGTACGAATATTTCCCGACAGGAATAATATTCCACGACCAAACGAATATTCCCCGACAACAATGAATATTTTATAACCACTTGCTTATTTAAAATATTTGCACATTTTATCTATAACTAACCTCATTAATCAATTCAACCCTTACTATTTTAAAATAATAAATAGAGGAAATTAAATTTCATTTATTAATAATTTGGGGTCTTACACGTAGCTTGTGTATTACCATATGCTAGTGTATATAAATAATATTTCATTCTTTAAAATAATAATTTGTATGTTGATTAATTCTGTGTTAAATATAAATTAAGACAAACGTAAAAATGTATGACTGTCTGTGTTTTTTATACTTCCTTATATTATATATTCATGCATGTGTTTAATATTATGAGTACTGCTACAGACATAAACTATTTTACAAACTGCTGATGTGGCATACTTCACCTCAATATATTGATCAACAAATTATTTTAATGTAGTCTTCGGCCCCACACAATATGCTGAGATAGAATATGCCACATCAGCAGTTTATAAAATATTTGTAGAATAGTTTGTAGAGTAATGCTACAGACACAAACTATTTTATAAACTGCTGATATTGCATACTCCACCTCAGCATATTGATCAACAAATAATTTTAATGTAGTCTTTAGCCCCACACAATATACTAAGGTTGTATACGCCATATCAGCAATTTATAAAATATTTGTTAGACTTAGCAAACATGGCCTAGGCCCGCGGGCTGGGCTTTCGGCCGCATTATTTTAGCCCAATAAAATTCGGGTCTTTTTGGCCATCCCGTTTTTGGCCCGGTCCGTGGCCCGCGACTTTTTTTTTAAAACAAAATGTTGCTATTTGTGGGTTATGAAGCTTGAACATAAGACTTGTAAGTAAATAAATAAGAGTTCAAAAACATGTTTATACATACAAAAACACTAATAAAGAAGAATAATGACGAATATAAAGAGAATTAAAGAAGTGTAATGAGAATTAAAGGTGTTATAATATTTATTATTTTTAAAAGTTAAATAAATTATATTAATTTTAAAGTATAATTTTAAAAAATTAAATTTGATTATATACTTTGAAAGTAATTTATAATACTATTAAAATTTTAATTGATTGAGATATGTAGTTAATGTAGGTAATTAGAATTATTGCTTATTATAAATTATTTTATTATTTTTAATATTTATTATTATTATTATTTTTAGTGTAGCAAGATTTTGCAAAAAAAAAAAAATAGAAGAAGAAACCCGCGGGCGGGGCCGGCCTAACCCGGGTCACGGGCCACACAATTTCAGCCCGCCAAAACTCGGGCCATTTTGGGCCGGCCCGGCCCGGCCCTGGGCCCGCCCGCATGTTTGTCACCTCTAATATTTATAAAATAATTTATATCTCTAATATTATTTTAATTTGTATATCTAACATTATTCTAATATTATACGGATATAATTATAACAGTATTTATATTCTTGTTTATCTCTTTGCAATTTTATGTCTTCCTTTTTCTCTCTATTTCTCATTTTTATGTTTATCTTTCTCTCTCTACAATTTTTCGTTTTCTCTCTCTACACTCGTCAGTCAGTTATCTACTTTATAGTCACTTGGTCAATAAAGCCCCTGTTATTTAGGGCAATTATTTATTCCCAAACAGATATGAACACTTTCCAAAAACAAACGAAATACATTTTTATGTTGTTCTGTTTTGGCTGAAATTTTGTTTTGTTTTGTTTAACAAAAAAGTACATAAAATAATGGGAAATCAGTTCACTGTATTTAATCTGAGAGTAGTAGTTTAAAACCAAAACCCTAAAATGGGATCTTTGTAAGAACAATTCGCCGCCAAATTGATCTCTCCCTGTTCTTTAGCTCACTGTTTATATTTCCTCTGTTTTTACGCAACAATTTCTTACAGCACTTTTGTTGCCAAATGAGAGAGAAAATGTTGCCCAAGTTTGCTGATTTTCTGTATTTATATAGTTTTTCTCCCAATTCATTATGAAGGAAAAGATTATTTATCAGTTGGGTTTTCATTTCTGATTGTAGAGTTTGTATAGTTTTGAATTAGTGAAGTTTCTAGAAGTTATGTGATCAAAGATTGGGATTTTATGAGTTTAAAGAGTGTAATTTTTGGTTTGTGAACAAGGGTTTTAGAGGGTTTGGATTATGAAGTTATGCTTTTTTTGGTAGTTTAGGCTTTAGGGTTTTTAGGGTTTGTGAGATTGTTGGGGAAATGAGTAATTAGTTGATTGGTTGATAAATTAATTAATCTGTGAAGATGTTATCTGAATTGGGTAGAAGGCCAATGCTTAGTGGAACGGAAGGATCATTTGGTGATGATTTTGATAAGGAAATAGGGTTATTGCTTCGCGAACAGCGGCAAGACTCCTATGATCGCGAAAAGGAGCTGAATATGTATAGAAGTGGGTCAGCTCCACCTACTGTTGAGGGTTCATTGAGTGCAGTTGGTGGATTATTTAATCATGGAAGTGGCGATTCGCCCTTTTCAGAGTTTGCCCTTAATAAGAGTGGAAATGGGTTTGCCTCGGAGGAAGAGCTTAGGTCTGATCCTGCTTATTTATCTTACTATTACTCGAATGTGAATTTAAACCCTAGGTTGCCACCTCCTTTGCTGTCTAAGGAGGATTGGCGGTTTGCACAGAGGTTGCAGGGAGGGAGTTCAGCTGTGGGAGGGATTGGGGATAGGAGGAAACTTAATAGAAATGATAGTGGTGGAGTGTCACTCTTTTCGAAGCCACCGGGATTTAACTCCAAGAAACAAGAAAGTGAGAGTGAGAGTGAGAGTGAGACGGAGAAAGTGCGGGTTCCGGTGGAGTGGGGTGGTGATGGATTGATTGGTTTGCCTGGTTTGGGATTAGGTAGCAAACAAAAGAGCCTTGCTGAAATATTTCAGGTAATTCAAGTGTTTACTTGTGCCCTTACTTTTTTGTAAGTGAATTGTATGCTTTGTGTTTGATGTCTTAATTTATCTGCACGGTTAGTTAATGCAGTTTTTGGTACCAAGGATGGTTATTTTTAGTTCCCATTGATAATTGATGTTTACTGGAGCCTTAAAAGCTGATTGAGTCAATATATTGAAAATTGAGCAATATTATGAGGTTCTTGTCTTGTTCGATCACCCAGTTTGGTGGCAACATGTTTCTGTTGTTAGTGGTGTGCCTTTTAATAAGTCCTCCTTACTCTATTTTGCCAATAATTTTATGTCTTTATTTATGATAACCCGATTAATTATCCCTTCCATTATTTTGTGCTACTTGGATTGGTTGATTAATCATAATAAAAGTCGGTCTAAGCAATACAAAGTCAACATATAAAGACGGGGTTGTTTGTTAGCTTGCGAGTCTTATGGCCTCTCTAACCACGCTGTTGCATGTTTAGTTTGATTATCCTTCTAGGGAGACTAGGTTGTCCCTAAAGACGAGGCTGTTCTATATAAATGCCAATCTTCTTTGTTGGATGCTTCTCACTTGTCCCCTGATTTCCCTGGAGCACCCCTATTTGTAGTATTCATCTTTTTTTGTTTATTTTGTCTTGACATGTGTACCTAAGAACATACCAAATAGAAAACTAGTTCTATTTGCTTTTATAAAATTTGGTAGGTCTACTTGTTATACTTCGGCATTTCTACTACTTCTCCCGTGCAAGACAAGTTACAAAATGTGCTAAATACTGCTAATGGTGGAGCACAAGAAGTGTAAGGTGGAGAACAACAATCGGTGTCTGTTAAAATGGAAAAAGCTTATGGAGCCAGAATTTCTCATAGGTTCTTTGGATGGAGTAGTGAACAGAAAAGATTTAATTATGATTAGTAAGAAAATGTAGAGACAAAGAGATGTGTATTAAGAACATCAGTGACCTCATTTCTAACTCATCAAAATATTTTTAGTTTTGCGATATTTGGAACCCTGATAGTAAGGCAAGTGCTATCAATGATATACACTAAATTAGACAACGAGAATCATATGGACCCCCTTGGTGCCTCAATGAATAAAATTATTTCTTATGAACAGTTAAATTATCAATGAGAACTATAATAGCTTTCCAAGTAGTATCAGTTGGGACTCTATGTTATGTCCTTCAACTGGACGTCATTTTCTTTTCCAAATACACTTCATTTAATTTTCACGTTTATCTTGGTACTTCCGTTTAGACTCTCCCAATTGAACTTGGTCTTCTTTACTGGTTGGAATTTCAGAAGGGCTTGCATACTTCCTGTTGTTATTGAATAGTTTGAGTACATTTGCTTGAAGTTGTTTATTCCACTCATATTGCGTGTGGATACGGTATTGCTAACCGCTGTAAATTGGAGCGCAGTACAGGCTGAACATAAACAAGCACAAACATAAAACAAATTTTTTACAAGGCATTAGATGGATCACCGGATAAAGGTATAATTTGCTGTATTTATTATTAATGTAGGTGCTTTATCCTGAGGAGAAGATTAGGGAGTTCACTGGGGATGACTTTGTTACAAATCTCAGGAAATCCTATGATAAGTAGTTCATGGTATGAGTGGAAGGGATTAAAGGTGGAGATTGTATGCAAGTCCCAGCAGAGTATAGTATGTATAGCCCCAAAGTGAGTGAGAGAAATGGCAGACTCCATGAGGTATAAACTCAACGTGTATGGTTCCAATACCGCACTTGTGGGCCTATTATCAACCCGAAAAGTACAATATGTGTATTTTCACGTATCTTATGTTTCATGCAATTGATTGAAAATGTAGCTCTTTTAGTGGATGGAGTGATATGCCACAGGAGTGGTTATTCCAGGTTAGGAAAATGGTGATTTAAATCCTAGAACAAATATATGTAGAAGAAGATTAAGGATGTTTTAGAAATTGCACCCTCAGTTAAGCTGGTATTTATTGGTGGATGTCATGTTTGCATTATTTTCATGGCACGATCTATTATATGGCCATTTGAAAGGTACATTGAGATAAGTATCTTGTGACTCGGTCTTCAAATTTTGAGGCACACCACATGCCTCAAGATTTAATTTGACATCCTATAGAGGTTAATTCAATTCTCTTTATGCGCCATTAATTTTTCAATTAGGCTCGATACAAGACTGCCCTTGTTCAGTTAAGTTGTTCTCTGTCAGGACCCTAAAGGTCTTGAACTTCAAAATAGAAAGTAAACAGATAGGTTAACAGATTTCAGAGTTCAGTTATAGAGTTTAAGGGAGAAGAATGGGCAGAAAGAGAAGAGATTGGGGAAGGACTGGAAAAGGGATAAGGGAGAAGAGCACAATTCGTGTGACTTTCTCAGTAGTCAGATTAATATCAAATTCAACATGCATAATACAATGACTTCACCCTAGATTTATGAAGACTATCTTACTCTACTATGGCTAACATAAGCCTTACTTAACCTACACCCACTTCTACACATAACAACCTCACATGTTATATGCTTCTTCTAGAGAATACTAAACGACTTTCCTAAAATAACCCTAACTTCATTCTAAACTTTGTGGTCTTGACATTCTCAGGCTTGAGTGGGGTGTTCGAATGCTTGGCGACCTGAGCCTTTTGTCAAAGCTCAAGTCTCAACCAATAGTCCCCTAATTAATCAACTTTATTGATTCATTATTTATATTTAGACTTGTTCCTTTAGACTTGTATTCCTCAGTCTTATTCCTTGAAATTTTAGTACATTCCATGTCTCAGCTCGGACTTGATCCTACACCTTCTTTGGATTAGGTATGGATAGCACCTGGTGCAACTTACTTTTGTTCCCTTGTTGGATTTTAGAATTGATATCAGTGACAATTTAATATTTTGGTTGATAATTGTGTGTCCCGACCTCGATAATTTGACATTTTTTTTTAAAATGGAGAAGAGAAAGTAAGAGAGGGCTTTTGCCTGAGCAATGACCGGCTTTTATTTATCAGTTTCAAAGTTTTCTGGATGCAACAGATATTTCCCACCATATCCCAAGTACATGGATCCATTTGTTGACCCAATCAATCCACTAACTTGACCAACCTAATGCAACATTGGCGATCTTAACTAAATTTGCTTGGGTAGCCTTGAAAGGATCTGTTTCATCCAGCCCGCATGAATCATATTCCTAGCATGTTGATATCGAAGTAAAGTCAACGTTAAATTAACAAATAGTACTACAACATTAAAATTATAGTAATAATTTGGAAGTAGTTTTTCACTTCAATAGTTGATATTTCCATTGGTACCATATCTTATATCTCTTTCTTTTTAAACAGTTGAAGTTTTTGATCACAAAGATTTCTAGACAATTGATTAAGTGTATTATCTGAGTTATTCTGAATAAATTTTATGTGTTGCATGTGAAACTCCTTTGCCTCTTTCTAGAGGTCATGCTTGTTTTGTATGAAGTTACATTGGAACACAGTCCACTTTTATGCTTCAGATAATTTCATTTGTTGTGTTCTTGGTATACTTATAATCTAGCATCTATGCAGGATGATTTAGTCCATGTAACTCCTTCTTCTGGGCACCCTTCTCGCACACCTAGTTGCAATACTTTTAATGAGCATTCTGACACCTTAGGGTCAGCTGAAGCTGAGCTGGCTCAACTACATCAAGATTTGGCTTCTGCAGATAATATACAATCAGGTACCAAGGCTCATAGTTCATCTGCCATGCAACATGTTGCCCCACCTGCATCATATTCTTATGCTGCTGCACTGGGTGCTTCCTTGTCAAGAAGCACAACCCCTGACCCACAGCACATTGCCAGGGTTCCTAGTCCTTGCCCTACTCCTATTGGTGGAGGGAGAGTAGGTACTTCAGAAAAGAGAAGCATAAGTTCAAACTCATTTAATGTTGTCTCTTCTCACATAAGTGAGCCTGCAGATTTGGTAGCTTCTTTATCCGGCATGAATTTGTCGAATGGTGTGATGAATGACGAGAATCATTTGCAATCACAGATTAAGCAAACCGTTGATAACCATGAGAATTATCTCGCACATATACCATGTGGTCAAAATAATGTGAAGCAGCACTCGTACCTGAAGAAATCTGAGCCTCAGTTACACATGCCTTCTTCTCAATCAAGAAATCTATCATACTCTAATTCTGGTACGAGCAGTGGTGATGGATACAGACTTGGTAACTCTTCCAATAATGCTTACCTAAAAGGATCTCATGCTTCTACTCTTCATGGTGGAGGTGGCATAGCGTCTCATTATCAGTATATTGATGGTACAAATTCTTCATTTCCAAACTACGGTATAAGTGGGTACGCAATGAATTCACCACTTCCATCCATGATCTCGAGCCATCTTGGCAATGGTAATATGCCACCTCTCTTTGAAAACGCTGCTGCAGCATCAGCCATGGCTGGCGCCGGAATGGACTCAAGAATGATGGGGGGAAATTTTCCGTCTGAATTGAATTTGAGTTATGCTGCATTAGAATCACAAAATCTTAGCAGAATCGGGAATCAGATGGCCGGCGGTGCTCTACAGGCATCTTTTGTGGATCCAGTATATCTTCAATACTTCAGGACTGCTGAGTACGCTGCAGCACAAGCTGCTGCTGTTAATGATCCCACTTTGGATAGGAACTACATAGGTAATTCATACATTGATTTACTTCAGAAAGCTTATCTTGGATCTCTACTATCACAACAGAAATCACAATATAGCGTCCCGTTAGGTAGTAAAACTGGTGGTTCTAATCATCACGGTTACTATGGTAATCCTGCATTTGGAGTTGGCTTTTCATATCCTGGAAGTCCCTTGGCAAGTCCTGTTATTCCAAACTCTCCTGTTGGACCTGGTAGTCCAATCAGGCACGGTGATGTCAATATGCGATTCCCTTCTGGAATGAGAAACTTGGCTGGGGGTGTCATGGGAACCTGGCAATTAGATGCTGGTAACATGGACAATAGCTTTGCCTCATCATTGCTGGAAGAGTTCAAGAGCAATAAAACCAGATGTTTTGAACTTTCGGAAATTGCAGGTCATGTTGTTGAGTTCAGGTATTTTTTTTATAAATCATGTGGTTGAATCATGTTCACCATGAAATCCTTATTACCGATTTAACACCCACTATGATTATCAGTGCGGATCAGTATGGGAGCCGATTTATTCAACAGAAACTTGAAACTGCAACAATAGAGGAGAAAAACATGGTTTACCAAGAAATATTTCCCCAAGCCCTCACTTTGATGACTGATGTGTTTGGTAATTACGTGGTCCAAAAGGTATATATATTATTCTATTCCTGTCAATAATACATATTCTTTGTATTTTTGTTCACACACACGATTTTCCAGTTGCATACTCTTATATTTCACACTTTCAATTATTACTTTCGTGTTTTTAGTTCTTTGAGCATGGAATGGCATCACAGAGAAGAGAGTTAGCTAACAAGCTTGTTGGCCATGTAATGACACTAAGCCTTCAGATGTATGGTTGTCGAGTAATCCAGAAGGTAAAGCTTTCCAACCAAATTTCATGACAATGTCACTGTGTTGCTGTATGTTTGCACAAGGTTCTCTTTCTTTATTATCTGCATCCATGTCGAAGAGGCTGTAGGTTTTATCTTTATTAGTTTATTACATTTGACGTTGAACCATATGCGATGGTATATGTTATGCCTCCATCCATTGGTATTGATTTGTTACAATCAACATATATTTTACTTGCTGAACTTTCACTTTGGGAGAAGAGTAGTATAAATCAGCAACTAGGGCTTTTATAAATTGAAACTTAATAACCTTTCTAAACAATATTTGGAACATAATTACCATCAATCCCATTGCAAAAGAGAAATAAAAGCGTGTTTTTTTATCAAATAGAGAAAGAAACAAAGCAATTATCATCGTCTTCCTTTATGAGATTATTTAACCATTCAATCATTGCTCTATATTTTGATTCAAAAGTGTTCATGTGTTTCTCTTGATTGTGGGAGTCACTCATGCTGTACCTCTACTTCAAGTATCTAGACTTTCATGTTTTATAAAGGATTCAGTTGAAAGCTTTCATTGATAATGTGGTTTTGTTATATAATTCAGGCAATTGAAGTAGTTGATCTGGACCAGAAAATTGAAATGGTTGGAGAGCTTGATGGTCATATTATGTGCTGTGTACGTGATCAGAATGGGAACCATGTCATCCAAAAGTGTATTGAATGTGTTCCTGAAGATCATATTCAATTCATTATCTCAACATTCTTTAATCAAGTTGTGACTCTTTCGACACATCCATATGGGTGTCGTGTGATACAGGTTGAGATTCTTTTTATCATCTTTTCCATTCTTAATTCTAGACTTGGCAATTTGAGCACAATGATTATTTTGTATTTTGTGATGATGCCTTTCTCGCAACAGAGGGTACTTGAGCACTGCGAGGACCCAAAAACACAGAGTAAGGTGATGGATGAGATTATGGGATGTGTTAGCATGTTGGCACAGGATCAGTATGGAAATTATGTTGTTCAGGTTTGCATTCAATTTTCCGAATTTCCAGTGTTTATGCATATGTGCCACTTCTGGCAGCTATGATATCCCGATGATTTGTATATACTTCCAAAACTGTGTCTGTCCTTGGAAACCATATAAAACCTTCTTGGATACACAACTTCTGATTCTTGAATGTTATCAATTATATTTAGTATGTTTCGATATCCAAAATTCACCTAATGGTATGCATACTCAGTAGTCAGCTTCCTCATGGAGTTGTACTTTCTGGTTTGATTTATATTCGACTCAAACAAGCCAAGACGTACTAAAAGTGCAGGCCACATGTTCATAGTTTTATATCAAACTGCGTGAGCATGTCTCTGCACTAACCAAATTCCTATAATGTTCTTTAGTGTAAAAATTAATAAAGATGGAATCATCATTGAAAAGATTGGTGGATGGTTGTGTTCTCGTACCCAAAACTGGATAGTGTAGTAAAAGATAATTGTGTAGTCATCTTTCTTGATTATATTAATCATGATCTTGACAATTGTTATTCCTACATGAGATATGTTGCTGCCTCTTGTATTCTTTTTTTGTTGCTTCTTCATCTCTTAAGCTATCTTTTACAGCATGTGCTGGGGCATGGGAAACCACATGAACGTTCAACTATAATCCAGGAATTAGCTGGGAATATAGTTCAAATGAGCCAGCAGAAGTTTGCCTCAAATGTTGTTGAGAAGTGTTTAACTTTTGGTGATCCTAGTGAACGTGAACTCCTGGTGCATGAGATGCTTGGTACTACTGATGAAAATGAGCCTCTTCAGGTATGCCATTGCTCCCGTTTTTCTATTAACAGCTCAACATATGAAATGAATATATGTGAACAATATATTATATTTGCCTCTATACTTGTAATTACTATTCAAGTTGTTTTGTTTGCCATTATCATTATAGTAATGAAAGTCTGGTTTATCAAAGAAAAAAACGTTATGGTAATCACACTGAAAAATTTGGTACTTTTTTTAGCTCACCACCAAATAATATTGCAATAGCATGATTGTAGACAACATTATAGGTTTGTGGACAATAGTCGAAAGTGGAAGCTACTACGATATTGGTTGATGAGTTCAATAAACCATGTAAGAGATTTTTCAGCAGTTTTTTGGGCATACCTGTGTTGATATTTGTTTACGATTCAGGACAAGTAGATGTTTATTATATGCTAGATAGATGAGGACAAGTAGATGCTTATTGATATAAGATTCTGGGATGTGTTAGCATGTTAGCATGCCTAGGCTTTACTTTTTATATATAACTATATAAAGTATATGTAGATGTGAGGATTCTTAATGGTACATGAAAAATAACCAAGAAAACGATCTTAAAAGGCATAACAGTTTCATTTTAAGCATTGTACAGAAAAAAATGAACCAACTTTACCTTTTATTCTCTTAAACATCATAAAAAAAAATCATTAAAAATATATATATACCCCCTAGCCCACTTACGCGACTGCATAGGCCCCTGGAACAGTTTTTTGTTTTTGTTTTGGTAATTAGGGCCAAATTGAGAGGTGGAGGGCGGATTTCGCCTAGTTCGAGTTTTAGAACGTGAGATAGATGTAAAGTTCTTCAAAGATTGTACTTTATGATTGGTGTTGAACAATGTTCTAAAAGGCGTTAGGCGGGCGGCCGAGGGGGGCCTAGCGCCTATGCGGGGCCTGGGCGGGAGCTAAGGCGAGATTTTTTATTTTAAGTCAATTTTAATATTTTATCTTACATTTATCCAAACAAAACAATAATATAAAACAAAATAATTTATAATAAAGATAATAAAGGCATTTGCTTAAAGTTCAAATACATATCCATATTGCTAATGTCAAAGTTCAAGCACAAACATGCAGTTGTTCAAAGTTCAAACATATTTTTAACGTATTAGTTTTATTCATAAACAAGATTGCTATTAAATAATAAAATTTAAAATTTCAAGAATTTAATTCAATATTAAAACTTAAAAAACTAAACATAAATTTAAGAATTATATTGAATTAAACTAAATATTACAAATGTATTATCATTTATATAATTTGAAGTTGGTACAAGTTCAAAAAATTGCAATTATAATAAAATTATCCATTTTGACTTGATATTGTTCACTTCTTGTTGTGATTTGATATGCTACGACCTGTATTATGAATATGTTAAATCATTAGAAAGATAAATATATCAAGATCTGGTTTGGGTAGTTATTAAAATAAAAAAAAATTCTCCGCCTAGGCCCCGCCTAATTTCTGGAGGGATTTTTTTTCCGCCTTGTGCCTAGGCGGGGCGCCGGGGGGGCCTAGTGCCTAGGCGGGGCACCAAGGGGGCCCTAGCGCCTAGGCGGGGCCTAGGAGGAGATTTTTAGAACACTGGTGTTGAATAAAACCTTAATCTTCTCTAAACGATTTACATGGTCTCCCTCTAAAAGTCCTCCCTACACTGGATGAAACAAATCTTCTGGTACAACAGTTCTTGTCTATTCTCCTTTCTATGGCTTGCTTTCTTAAGAAAAATTTAAGTTGAGGTCTTATTGATCTTAGTTGTTAGTCGTCCGATGTTTCATTCTCTGTCATTCTTCTGTAGTTTGCAGTATAAGGTAATCTTGTGAGAAAAAATCATGTCTGTACCGAACTTATTGCTTAGTAATTATTATAAAATTTTCCCTAATGTTACGTTTATTAATTCTTTTGTATCAAGGCCATGATGAAAGATCAATTTGCGAATTACGTTGTACAAAAAGTGCTGGAAACATGCAGTGATCAAGAACGTGAGCTGATTCTTGCCCGAATTAAAGTTCATTTGAATGCACTGAAGAAATACACTTATGGAAAACATATTGTTGCTCGTGTAGAGAAACTTGTTGCTGCTGGAGGTACACATTTCTTCCCTATGTATTTCGCTTATACATCTGCTTTGATGATTTATTTTGGCATTTATACAAGGAAATTTCTCTCATCCTGCCAGTTCTGTTCTTTTTTGGATGACTGCTTTACTTTTATTTCTTTAGGAAAAAGTTATATTCATCTGTTTATTGAGGCAAATTTGTTTCCCCTCTTGCATTTTAACTTTAGATAATCCGATAGACAAGGATAAGGCCCTACTAATGTTTTATACATTCTTCGTCCCTCTAAATTTTTTTATACACTAAAATTGTTAGATATCTATAAAATTTTTGTACACTTGCTTTCTCTAAAAAATATCATACTACTATATTAGCAGTAGTCCAAATTCCTACCTAATTCAGTGTGAACGCTTTATTAATACAGAATTTTATTTTTTAAAATAAGTTTATTTGATATTCATGGGAATTATTAAAAGTTTGATTTGATATATTTATTAATATATTCATCCAACTCAAATGTTAACCAAAACTAGTACTCCATCCAATAAGGCTTTCAATAAATAAATAAAATAAATAAAAAATAATTATTTGTTGATCAATTGAATCTCATTTTTTTTTAATGTAACACTAAATTAAATTCGTTTCTTCAGTTAAACTATAAAATTTTATGTAATTTATCAACAATTTAAAATTTTAAAATTTTGTATATTGGTTCTGATAATCAAAATGGGACTCCTCTTTAATGGGTTATACTTTTTTAACTGGATGGATTTAATATTCAAACTAATTACTCTCTCAATCTCGCATAAACATGCACTCTGTTTCCGAAAAATATTTTATAATGGAAAAAAAGAATAGAAAACTTATATATTTTTCTTCATATTGTTATTGAATTTATAAAGGAAAAAAAAAAACTTAAGTTTTACATTTAAGTTGCTAAGTTATCCTTAATATTAGTTTTATTATGTTTATAAATTAGAGGGTGTAATAGAAATTTTAAAAGATGATCTTATATTATTTAGTTTTCCGTCCAAGGAAAAATTTGGTAAGAAAAGTGACCAAGTTTTTTTCATCTATTTTTTTTTTCAATTTATTAAAAAACTCAATAACATAGGAATTGAACAGAAAACTTAAAATTAATTTTTTTTGTTCATTTCCTATCTTTTTTGTTCATTTTAAATCAAAAGAGTTTCATTTATAAAATTTATAAATATTAATAATTTGTTTTTATTTCATGTTTATTAATGATGACATAAGATAAGATTATGATAAGAATTTAATACTATCAGGAAGCTTATTGATTAAAGTCATCAAAACAGGTCTATATTTGGTTCAATTTTATTAATGATTAAAGTCATCACGCAGAACTAATCTTATCAGAGGTAAGAATAAGCAGTTAATTAAAACCGAGCAAATAAGGAGAGACATGATTTCTTTTGATTTGGATTTGAAATAAAAATCTGGATCAAAATAGTTTAACCGATTTTGGCCTATATTTCTTTTTAGATATATGGGTCCAAACTTTACCCAACTTAAATAAATAAAAACAGTTAACCAACCCAATTGATTCTAAATAATATGGATTGACCCAACAGTTAACTAACTAGATTGTCAGGTCTAATAGGAATTGATAAACTTGCGAATTTTCTAGTCTCTGAATGTTCTAGAATTAAATACAACATGTTGATTTATTAGCATACATCTGGCACTCTAACTATCCAATTCATTTGCAGAAAGGCGAATTGCTGCCCAGTCCCAATACTCTGCATAGGTGCCATGGAAAAGGAAGTTGTACAGTAACTGAGGCTAGTTTGAGCTACCTCTTTCCCTTTCTCTCGTCGTATCTAGTCGCATTGCAAATAAAGTTGTTAATTGTACTAGAAAACTGTACATTGTGTAGTTTTTAAGGTTTATATACATAGAAGAATCTAGTGAAAAAGCAGAGGCTCGGCTGTTGAATCACCTGATGCCCATGCAACGGAGAGATAAAATATGACAGATACGATGTAAAGGGTGTAAAAATGATAAGAAGATGAGGTAGTGCTTGTTTCACTGTACAAATGTTTCCATGTGGAGAGATGTTTTGTTTAGGTGAAACTGGAATCTCAATATGTATGCATATTTTGACGATTTTCTTACGTGGCCAACATTATGCTGTGGCTCTGTTGATTTGTCTATATCGTGGTTTATTACTTCAGTTTCACAAGTTCTCTATTAAGTTTAGGGAAACACTTTTTACATGTGTGTTTGATATGTTTTATACTTTCAAATGTTTTTTTTTGTTGATAAAGAGGAGTTTCTCGGCCTTGCCATCAGACTGTCTCCCCTCCCCGAATAAGACTTTTAATAGCAGGCTTTCGCCCGTAGTCTGTGGTTCCTATGCTTACGCTTGATGTCAGTGGGAGTTGAACTCAAGTCCTCTGGGTTTACGGTTGGTCCCAAGTTCTCTCTTAAATTACTGAGTGGAGTTGAAATATCAGTTCCCTCTCAAGTTTAAACCTATTATAAGGCCATTAGATTCTGTGCAGAATCTATCTTGTTTCCTTTTGTTGGCTATCCTAAATAAGAATATAAGAAAATTGTAAAGCTAAAAGATTCAGAAATTTTTATATTTCTTCAGCAAAGATCGGTTTGCTTTGCATATCAGTGTTGTCTAAATAGTTTTCTGACATGTTCAATCAGATTCAAATGTAAAGTACAATTACATATGATTTGGGGGCGATAGGATATTCAAACCACAACACTCGAATTATAGTGACTAAAAAGAAAAAAAGAACAATATGAAGCGAATGGAGAAGAAAGAAACTATATTTGTATTTGCTCGGTTGTAGCTGCACTCTATTCACTTATCATTTCTGCACTGGTAATACAGCCATTAGAACGAGTTGACTTAAATAGTAACCGAGTTAACTTGATTTTTAATTTTTTTGCATAAGTTCATTTTTTGGAGTTGAAATTTTAGACCTTCTATATTCAACCATGCAAAATGCAAAACTTTTTGAGGGTTATAGGTATATGCACGTACTGACTTAAAATTAATAGCTATTTTTTAATTCTTCACATGAATGTAACGTATATACACAATTTATGAAGAGTACCAAAAGCCTACTATGCTTTGTATAAGTAGCATTTTCTCATTTCTTCTTCACCATATATTTCAATTACTTTTATTTATTTGAATATCCTTTGGACAAGAAAAGTTAAGAAACTGGACAGGAAGAGATGGTGTAGAGTAAGCATTTGTCTTTCAACAACTCTAAAGGTGGTTACGCCGGTAAAATTATATTTACTTATTTTTTTCATAAATTGTAAACGATATTTTTATATGAATAATTTTTAATTTAGATAAAAATTAAAAATTAATTTAGAGTGTAGTGTTGCTGCACTCTAATCACTTATTGTTTCTGCACTGGCTGCACTGGCAATACAACCGCCTGAAATTGTTTCAAATCATCAATATCTTACATATATAAAAGTAGAACAGGAGATAAATTAATTTGACCATTCGAGTTAACTCATCAATTAGTATGAATTGACTTGCATAATCACTGAGTTAACTTGATTTTAAATTATTTGTTTTACATAAATTCATTTTTTGGAGTTGAAATTTTAGACCACCTATATTCAACCTAACCATGCAAAACTTTGTTGAGAGTTATAAGTACATGTACTAATCACTTAAAATTAATAGCTACTACTATTTAATTGTTCACATAAATGCAACGTATATACACAATTTATGAAGAATACCAAAAGCCTATTATGCTTTGTATAAATAGCATTTTCTCATTTCTTCTTCACTATATCTTTCAATTACTTTTATTTTTTGAATATCCTTTGGACAAGAATAGTTAAGAAACTGGACATGAAGAGATGTAAGTATTTCTTATGTTGAGTAAGTATTTGTCTTTCAACAATTCTAAAGGTGGCTACGCTGGTGAAATTACATGTACTTATCATTTTCATATGTTGTAAATGATATTTTTATATGAACAATTTCTGTCGTTCATTTTACTTGGCCACATAAATACTTTGATTTAATTTTCAATATAAACAATTATTAATAAACAAAGTCCCATGCCTCGCACAGGCTATTACGCATTATATATAATAGGCTGACAAGAGATCTTAATTTAAAATAATCCTGAATTGGTAGTCTCTAAATTAACTCAGATAGTCACATTGACGATTATAAATACATTATGTCAATGATGATTAATAATTATGGTTATATTGGCAATAGCAAATTTTTATCTTTAATTAATGCATACATGCATATCTAGGTCAAGGTAAAATGACTTTTGTCGTGTATATATCTATTCATATTAAATTCCCAGGTTAAAATATGAATGAATTACAAGAATAGGAACTGCAGATATTAAGAACATTCAATTTACTCCCACCGTCCCATAATCCATAATATATGATGTTTTAGGTAATTTTATTTGTCTCAAATATTTGATATTTTAGAAAATTTAGGAATATTAATTACAATTTTTTCAAAACTACCTCTCATTACTCCTCTATCAATACCCAGATGCTTTTAACTCTTTCTCTCTCCTTATTAATACAAAGAGTATTATAGACAAATGATATAATGCTATACAATCATTTCCTTAATGGTTATATTCAACTTTAAAACATCATATATTCATATACTTATATATTATGGGACGAGAGAGTATATTAGTAAAGTATAGCCATGCAATTTTGTTCCCGTGCATGTTTTTGGTGTATGCGTGCATTCATATTAACAATGAATAATTGGATGTGTTCCATGCAATTGTGGATTCCCAACGATTGCATTTAATACTTATTAATATTGGATTGCCTTTATAATTGAGTAAATAAAAATGAAAAACACTAATTATCTTTGTTTTAGAGTTCTGCACAAGTATTAATTGTATAGTATTAAATATAATGTCAATTATTTATATTGTCCTTGTATTAAAAAAAAGTGTTATTTATTGAAAAAAATAATGAGAGAACCAAAGTTATACTCCATTCGTTCCTTAATATAAGTCTAAATAGAAAAATGTTTTTATTCTTTAATACAAGTCGTTTGAGAATTTCAAGTAAGCATTAATTGCTTAGTTTCCAATATTATCCCAAGTATTAAATGTAAATTTGGTTCTCTCACTATTTTTTGTCCAATAAATAACAATCTCTTATTCCAATACATGGATAATATAGACAATTGATATTATAGTTAATGTTATACAATCATTATCTTAATATTTGTGCACAACCCTAAAACGACATATATTAAGGAACGGAGGTAGTATTTAATACTCGGGTTAATATTAAAAACTAAACAATTAATACTTATTTGAAGTTCTTAAACGACTTGTAGTACGGAGAACACACTTATTTAAAACGACTTATATTAAAGGACGAAGGGAGTACTAACTTAGTTTAAGCCCAAGTTTAATAAAACCTCCCAATTCCATCTTATGTGAACGATATTTTGATATGAACAATTATTAAATCATTCATTACTTAACCACATAAATAACTATTATTAATTTTGATATCAAATATTATTATTAATAAACAAAGTTCGTGCCTCGCATGGGCTATTACACTAGTCAGTTTTGATAGTCATCTACTTTCTAAATGTATGTATCGACATGTATCTAAAAACGTAGTTATTACTCCCTCCGTCACTTAATATTAATTGTTTTTGAGAAATGTTTCTCCCTTAATATTTGTCGTTTGAGAATTTCAAATAAGCATTAATTACTTAGTTTTTAATATTACCCCAAATATTAAATATAACTTTGGTTCTCTAATTATTTTTTGTGCAATAAATAACATTTTTATTCCAATACAAGGATAATATAGACAATTGATATTATATTTAATGTTATACAATCATTTTCTTAATATTTGCACACGACTTAAAAACGGCTTATATTAGGGATAGAGGGAGTACTACATAGGGCAAATTACAAACGTGTCCCTCGTTGACACCAAATTGCAATATAGGTGCTAATTTTTCAATTTTTTCAATGTCGTAGGTGAAGTTTCAATTTCGCAAAATTGTCCCCTCTAGCCCTGATCAAAATAAGTTAATCATGTGCATATCACGTGGGAGAGTCAGTTTGTACACTAAAATATGGTCAGCTTGTGTTGTATTGGGAGAGTAATATAGCTTGCAAGTTGACTAAGATCAATATCCTAAAAAAGGGCTTGATTTGTAAATTAAACGAACCAATTCATCAGGTTCGATCAGTTTAAAGTACCACTAGTGTATATCTTGACATATAAGCTCGATAACTGCAAAAACTTGAAACTCCCAGTGAGAACAAGTATAATATGACTTCGACTCAAAACTCGATTAACCTTGTACTCTAACCTATTAAGCGATTTCACTCCACAAGCCTTTTCTATAATTTTTAGCTAGTTTTTGCAAATTTGCTAAAGATTGACATAATATAAAAGGGATTGATTCGTGAACTTAGTAGTCAAGTTCAAAGATGCTGTTAGGCTCAAATAATAAACGAGTAACTCAAGTCATCTTATCAATAATCTAATACAAGCTCATATAGGTAGGGGTGAAAAACGGTCCACCCGACTCGAATTCGACCCGAAAATATGATCCGAGACTCGGATTCAGTAGGCATCCGAGCCGAATATAGGCCAAACTCGTTTTTGGGGTCGTAATACTGAACTCGAATGTGAGCGGCACACCGTTCGCTTGTTTTAGGGTTCGAGTACACTGCCTTCATCTGATCCATGCTCGATCCTTGCTAAATGATCCCAACTCGTTTAAGGGTTCAATACATATTCGATTCTTAGTCTCTGATTTTGATTTTTATAAAGTGGAAAGGTTTTTGTTAACGCCAAGATCTTTGATGACGTCCCAATCACGTAAGACGCCCTAATCCTGCACAGAAAACACGATCAACACCAAAAGCTTGACGGCTGGACCGTCGGGGGATAGCTCCGGCGTGAGAGTCAATACAGGTGTTCAAGGTTTAACAATGGAAGGTGTAAAAATGTCTAGTGTGTTGAGCTAGATAGAAAGTGTATGCGTACCTTTTGTTAGGAGACCCCCTTGCTAGGTTATACTCTCATACTCGGTTTTTTGTGCCACCAACCATGATCTGACACAGCCCCCTGCTTCTCTATGATCTCAGCCGTGTGCATGCAGGTTGTCACCTTTTTTGTACTATACCTGCCGCCGGCTGGATAAAATCCCATCCACATTAATGATATGCAGCCTTTTTGTCAACTGCTCTTCCTTTTCATCATTACAAGTCAAGGGTCTAGATATTAAAAGATTTAAGGGACCGGCCGCTTGACCCAGCCCATTATTAAGGAGATACAATAAAGGTAATATAAATGTTAAGCCCAATGACTATAAGACTTAATAGTAAAGGTCCACTAGGCTAATTAAATGGGGAGGCCCAATCCGCCCGGCTCAGTAGAGAAAATATCGTGACCCAACATTGCCCCCCAGTCTTTTATTAAACAGGATGTTTAATGAAAGAGTATAAATAGCATCGGGAAAGAGTATAAATGGCATCGGTCCAAGGCAAAAGGATTTATAATAAAGTCAATAAAGGCCCAAAATATAGCTTACCGAAGCCCATCTGATGAACATCAAATAACAACATAAATTAAGATCGGAAGTCCATTTAAAGAGCCTACTCCAGCCGAACATACAACAACAAATATTTCACCGCCTCTCGAACAATTCAGACCTTCGCCACAAAAACCATCCTAATCTGGATCCAGGCTCGAAGCTGTGGCGACACCGATGATCATCGGTTCGGCAATAATTCCATCATGGAACTGATGGGTGAAGGAGTGAAATATCAGACTAAAGGAAGTTGGTATTTGACCATCAGTTTGAACTGATTGATTAATATTGACCATCTGCAAGCAAACGCTATCTTCGGATACCTCCGTCTCAAATACAAAGAAGCCGAAGAGGATACCGAAGAGAATATCGCCCGAAGGGAGAAAGACATTCCGAAGTCTATGTTGGCAAAAGAAAGAAGCAACCTTGACATTGCTCTTCTCAACAATGAAGGACTTCGGAAGGATCTCGACAAGGTCAAAAAAGAGTTGGAGACGATCAAGGCCACACATCGGGTCATCACAGATATAAATGTCGACCTGTTTCCGAAGAATGAAATTTTGACGAAGAAGAATGAAGATCTAGCCGAGTCCGATCAGAGACTGGCGAAGCAAAATAACAATATCCACGCTAAAGAGGCAGGATATATAGCACTTCGTCAAAAGCTTTGAAGAGGGACTCCGATAACTTCGGGCCCTTGGGAACTTGGATCTGCCACTGACCGAAGATATTTGTAAGGAGATCCAAACAGAATACAGAAAACCCGCCAAGCTGAACGATGAGATCGTCCATATATATGCCAAATGATATGAAATCTGCCGAAGTAAAGGCAAGAAAAAGCTCGGGCCAATGTAGATCCATCTCTTCTAGACTCTTCAGATGGTGACGATGACAAGGACGAAGCCTGAAGATGACCTCTCCTCATCTTTAGCTATAGAACTTTCTGTAAAAATTCTAACTGGTTGTGAACAATTAATATTAAAATATCAACTTCGTGCCTTATTACTTCTGAGTGAACATTTCTTGTTAATAATTGATCATCAATCAACTTGAAAACTGTTCAAGTGCCTCTTACCTTAAACCGTTAGTCAATAATCAAGCAAATTATATAACAGTTAAGAAAAATGACAATATAATCCGAACTCAACACTTGAACAAAATAAAGTAATGCATACTTATCGTTACCGAAGTGTGAGACAGATCAGTCAATAAGGTGAATTCGGCTGATCCTCCTTGCACCATTAAGATCTTGTTTACCACTCGGGGTAGAACAAGTATATAAGGATCCAGGATTTCGGTGACCATTGCTTTACCACCCTTGGTAAATACAATATAGGATCCAGGATTTGACTACCACGCGGGGTATCAAATAAATTGGCTACCATCGAATGGCCAGCGAGTCCTACCATACCTCCTTACTTCGGTGACCATTGATTTACCACCCGTGGTAAAAACAATATAGGATCCAGGATTTGACTACCACGCGGGGTATCAAATAAATTGGCTACCATCGAATGGCCAGCGAGTCCTACCATACCTCCTTACTTCATTGTGACCTTAGGGCAAAGACGAAGAGGACCAGTTGTGAAAAAGTAAATTTTTTGTGCTGAATCTGAACTTGACAGCCTGCCGCATTGATTGTCCGAAGTAGAATATTTGTCTACACCCAACATCCATGAGCTCTGCTTCTGCTAATTGGGACATAAACCTCCTCAAAGCTTCTTCTGAACGGCTCGGTCTTTTGCAGCTTTAGATGAATTTCTCCGAAGATAAGTACCCCCAGGGCGGTGTGCCCTCAGTGGATTCCCGTGAGTGTGATTTCTAGATCTATTTCGGTGGAGATTTTTGTCACTGTGGTGAGAATACTCGAGGCAGAATGCCTTATTTGTATTATAAGGTACTCTCTGGATCAACTTATTCGTCTGCTGCAACCATAATCCCGAGAACCGATATAGTGAGGTACCCTCTTTGGATGCTCAGGAGTATGGTTCCTTGGTCTTCTTCGATCATGAGGATCATCTTGAGACATGCCTTCAAAGTGTATAGACTGCTTTACTACGTCTTTCAGACTGAACATAATTGGACGCCTCGTCCTTCAGCTCTGCCATCCGAAGCATCTGCTCCAGCTCTGGCATCCAAAGGATCTGCACCAACTCTGCCAACCGAAGGATCTGCACCAACTTTGCCATCCGAGGGATCTGCACCGAGTTTTCCATCCGAAGGACCTGCTCCAGCTCTGCCACCCGAAGGACCTGCTTCGGCTCTGCCACCCGAAGGACCTGCTTCGGCTCTGCCATCCGAAGCATCTGCATCAACTTTGTTATCCGAAGGATCTGCACCAACTCTGCCATCCGAAGGACCTGCTTCGGCTCTGCCATCCGAAGGACCTGCTTCGGCTCTGCCATCCGAAGCATCTGCATCAACTTTGTCATCCGAAGGACCTGCTCCAGTTCTGCCATCCGAAGGGCCTGCTTCGGCTCTGCCACCCGAAGGACCTGCTTCGGCTCTGCCATCCGAAGCATCTGCATCAACTTTGCTATCCGAAGGATCTGCTCCAGTTCTGCCATCCGAAGGATCTGCTTCGTCCGCCATCTTCGCCAGCTTGGCAGCCTTGTCGTCCTGATCACTTCGGTGCCGAGTTCTAGGTGGGGTGCCTTCTACTCGCCTTCGGCCATGATCACGTTCCTTGTCAGCCGCAAAGACCAACCTCCTTCGGGCTTCACTACGGGCTCTCGAACGAGAACCCCCTGAATCACGCTTGAAAGCCATACTCTCAAGAGTATTTTTGAAAGGACCCAAATGATCCTTAACTGGAACACGAGGCAAGGGTGAACTTACAGCCATCGGTTGTCCCTCCGGTGTACTAGTTCTACTCCTCACCATTCTTTTCGACGTAGAACAAATGAAACTTTGTGATTGAAAGCTCTGAAACACTAGAACTCAGCCCTCCTTCTAGCGCCAATGTTAACGCCAAGATCTTTGATGACGTCCCAATCACGTAAGACGCCCTAATCCTGCACAGAAAACACGATCAACACCAAAAGCTTGACGGCTGGACCGTCGGGGGATAGCTCCGGCGTGAGAGTCAATACAGGTGTTCAAGGTTTAACAATGGAAGGTGTAAAAATATCTAGTGTGTTGAGCTAGATAGAAAGTGTATGCGTACCTTTTGTTAGGAGACCCCCTTGCTAGGTTATACTCTCATACTCAGTTTTTTGTGCCACCAACCATGATCTGACACAGCCCCCTGCTTCTCTATGATCTCAGCCGTGTGCATGCAGGTTGTCACCTTTTTTGTACTATACCTGCCGCCGGCTGGATAAAATCCCATCCACATTAATGATATGCAGCCTTTTTGTCAACTGCTCTTCCTTTTCATCATTACAAGTCAAGGGTCTAGATATTAAAAGATTTAAGGGACCGGCCGCTTGACCCAGCCCATTATTAAGGAGATACAATAAAGGTAATATAAATGTTAAGCCCAATGACTATAAGACTTAATAGTAAAGGTCCACTAGGCTAATTAAATGGGGAGGCCCAATCCGCCCGGCTCAGTAGAGAAAATATCGTGACCCAACAGTTTTCATATTCATCTCTATCATCTTTGCTAGCCTCGTCTCTTCGTTTACTGCATATTTGTAGGCTCGAGATTTCAGATTTGTTAGGACTTATGACTGAATCATCCCACAAAAGAGGCCAAATACATGAAAAATTATTGATTCAAACTCAGAATCGCAAATTCCTGATTTCCCAAAAGACGAACTGTGATGGCGAAGCATAAATGTTTAAGTTTTTTGTGTTTTAGTTCGTTCATATTTCTTCTTCAGTTCTTCTCTTTCACTTAAGTAATCTTTATCTATGTATAACTTTAATATTTCAGACTCAATTTCAAACAACTTCTAGTATACCAAAAATTCCCAATCAAAAAAATTAAAGCCCTAATTTCTAGTTTTCAATCTCAATCTTATTTTGCTTTCATACAGTTTCAATAATTAAGAAGAGCTTCGGCTTGCATTTTTCAAGAGCAACACTAAGCAGAACCTTTTTACTGACATGGTATGTAGTGTTAATTCTTATTTGTTTGTAGTCTATTATTCATTTTTGGGTTTTCTTATTACTAGAAGTAGGAAAAGATTGCGAAGAGTTGTTGTGTTTGTGGATTAAAATTTTTATACAGAAGTAAATTGCTAGTTTTGTTTTAAATGACCATGAACTCATGTGTAGTAATTTGAATTTTATAAGAATTTACATACGAAAGACTATTAAAGGGAAGTCATTTTAGGGATAAATCCAAATGTTGGTCATGCATGCGATATCCTTACTTGGCTCAAGCGCATTCATTTGATTGCAGTCATGCTTGATTACAGTTGATGGATGCCACTTTTATGAGTGGCTATTACCAACAATAATGTCACATTAATTTGATTTCACCGTCCCAGTTTGATTGGGTTTATAATACATGTCCTGCTTCTCCAATAATTAAACATTTTCCTGATATTTCTTTCGATTTATTCGATGTGAATCAGAATGGACATATTGACTTTGGAGAATTTGCGAGTATCTTTCATTCAAAAACTCCTGAAGCTAAGAAAGTTTTATGTAAGAAATGCTATCTTCATTGAAGAATTCTATTTGTTTTTACCTTATTTTAAATATATGGACACAGAACTAGATGATGGAAAGAAAATTGTGTTGATTACTTCAAGTAGGTGGTTCCAAAGAACTTTTGGGCTGAAATTGATTCACACATGCTATACCCTTTAAATTTATGGAAGTAATTTATGTAAAATCCTAAATTTACAGAAGCTTATATCATTTTGTTATGTTATTGCAGATCTATCACAACCAAGAACTTCCTTACATCAATTAGAACTTAGAAGCTATCTTGAAGAGCAGCATCAATCATCACAATTGTTGAGTGAAATGGTTACATGTAGAAGAAATAATACACTTAAATAAGTCATTATGAAGCTTGATTCCGTGAAGATCCATCGGATTGCTGCAGAGGTCAGTATTTTAATTTTTTGTGTAAAAAAATTATAATTGCTGCTAAATGCATTTATTACTTCTTATTACCGTCTCTGTAAAAAAACATGGCTCAATATTACTTTTTATCATATCTCATGACATTTATACTTTGTTCATACTAGCTTCTCTTAACTCCTATGTTAAAGTTCCCAATAGCTTAAAGTTATCTTTGATACTAACTCAAGGTAATGCCAAAGATATGAATTCAAAACTGTAATGAGCTTTGTGAAATTTTAAAAAGATAAAAAATAAACAAAATTGATGATACAATTCACGATTCCAGTTAGCGAAAACAAATCAAACTCAGCCAAGAGTATGCCCTGAGATGCTAAGTGAATGAGATTGTTAAACAGAGCAAAATCAACTTTTTTATTCTTATTATTTTTTATTATTGCTTCTGTTCATATATATGTTGAAGAGAAGAATTACTACTCACTTTATGTTATGATGTGATTTCACTACTCCTACCCGTGACCTCCCTCATCATATTACACATGTGATTCCCTCATTATGAGGGAATTCTCTTGTCTGCTCTCTCCCGTGACCTCCCTCATTATTCCCTCCTTTTCCTCCTCTTCACTTCCTATATAAAGCCTAAAGGAATGAAAGAAAATATACAGATGAATGAGAATAAGAATTCTCTCTGAACAATTTCTCTCTCTTTCTCTCTTGCTTATTCTCTCTAAATTTATGCAGCAATTATAAGAGTATATTTCTATACTTTGCTAAGGTTTTTATAACACGTTATCAGCACGAAGCTCTAACCAACTGAGACGGTAAAATTAAATTCTTGCAATTTATTATTATACTACTAGTTGGGCTATACCACCAATAATATAATTTTATTCTTATAATTGTATTTAAATTCTGTTATTTACAATGGTATCATCTATCCTTGTTAATCTTACAAGACTAAGTGGGAACCTTTTTACCATTTAATATTCTATCGGAATATCCTGTCGGTGTGAATTTCACCTGACCTGGTTCCATCATTTATTATTCCGCATTTAATATTCTGTCGGAATATCCTGTCGGTGTGAATTTCACATGACCTGGTTCCATTATTTATTATTCCGCATTTATTATTCTGTTGGGAATAACCTGTCTGTGCGGTCGGTCTATCGCATGCATGGTGAAATTCTTCTGTTATTCCATTATTTATTATTCTGTTGGAATAACCTGTCTATGTGGATTACCACATGCATGGTGAATGATCCTTTATATTCATTCTTTATTAAATTGTGAAAATGATCTGTCTACGTGGATTACCGCATGGCGGGTGAAGATCCATTTGCAGTTTTGTATATATATATTTTTATAATTATATATATACATTAACGATTGCATATTCTTTTTACTAAAATAATATGCTAATAATATAAATATAAGATTATTTATATTTGCATTTTATCACCACTTGAGGTTGTGGTATAGTTTATTTTTTCTATATCTTACATGCAATTATTTATTATTTTAATAAATAATAAAATTGTGTTTTAACCCAGAATAGATGGCAAACTTGGCAAAAATAGATTTTTCTATTTTGAAAATATCTGGAGATAACTATTTGGTTTGGGCACTTGTTGCAGAATTGCACCTTAGTGCAAATGAGTTAGAAAGATAATTACGGAATATAATTCCAATGTTTATAGAATAACCTCTACTTTGGCTTTGTGCGGAGATCGAGTTTTCTGAATCCCAAATGTTAGAGAAAACACTCTCTACTTTTCATCCCACCAACATTATTTTGTCACAACAATATAGACAAAGTAAGTTCACAAAATTCAGTGACTTATTGTCTATCCTCCTTGTTGTAGAAAAGAATAATGAATTGTTGTTGAAAAACCATCAAGTACGGTCAAACGGGTGTTACCCTATTGTCGAATATTAATAGCACGTCATTCCAGCAGAATAAACGTGACAATAGATGGCCATATAATAAGAAGCCTTGGGGGCGAAAGAATAAACGAGACCATCATAACAACAAATTTCAGAACCGCGAAAATTCAAACCACCAGAAGTGGCAAGTGTATGAGTCGGATAAAAATAAAAAAAATGCAACACAGATAAAGAACAAACAAGTTGCTTGTTTTAGGTGTGGGATGAATGGGCATTGGTCGCGTACCTGTCGTACGCCGAGGCATCTGGTTAATTTATTCCAGGAGTCTCAAAAGAACAAAGTAATGGAGGTAGAAACGAACTTTGTTAATTATCAATTGGAGATTGTTGATGATCCACCAATGACCAATAATGAGGAAAAAGTTGTTGATATTACTGGACCTTCTGAAAGTATATTTTGGGATAACGTTTAATTTTTTTTTTAATTTAACACCCTGCATGTATAATATTATTAGTTTTCGTTCTATACGTGGTATGTGTTTTTCATAAATAATATTTCTTATTTATGTTTTTACATGTGTCAGACCATCTTTAATGAAGATCTTCTTGTCGGTTCTACTATTTTTGAAAAATAGAATATCCTAGAAAAACTTCATTAAATTTCTTCTGGATTATATACTATGAAAATTAGAGCAATTGAGTCTCATACTCTTATGATTTCAAAAATCATAGATCCTAAATCCTTTATGCTTTAGCATGAAAGACTCGGTCATCCAAGTACTTCTATGATGCGTCGTATTATTGAAAATTCTACTGGTCATCCTCTCGAAAATAAAATGGTTTTTCCTAGTAGTGAATTTCCTTGTGCTGCGTGTTCTCGAAGAAAGTTAATTGTTCGACCATCACCAGTAAAAGTTTATAAAGAAGTCCCAAAATTCCTAGAGAGAATTCAAGGAGACATTTGTGGACCTATTCACTCATTGTCTGGCCCATTTCAATATTTCATGGTTTTAATAGATACTTCAACTAATTGCACGCCCATTAATGTTAAGGGCTAACTTACTTACCTAAGTTTGGGGTCATGCAATTCTTCATGCTGAAGTCATCATTCGAGTAAGACCAACGACTCTTCATAAATTTTCTCCTCTACAGTTAGTTATTGGACAGATACCCAACATATCACACTTTCGAGTTTTTAAAAGTGCAGTATATGTTCCAATTGCATCTCCACAAAGAACTAAAATGGGAGCCCAATGAAAAATAGGTATTTATGTTGGTTTTGATTCTCCTTCTATTATCAGATATCTTGAGCCTTTTAACTGGAGATGGTTTTACTACATGTTATGTAGATTGTCATTTTGATGAATTTGTATTTCCACCATTAGAAGGAGGGAAAGTTTTAAATAAAAAATCCTCTGACATATCATGGAATGCATCAGATTTAAATTCACTTTATCCTCGTACAGGACAATGTGAAATTGAAGTTCAAAGAATTATTTGATTATAAAATATTGCAAATTAAATGCCAGATGCATTTAATGATGCTAAGAAAAATGATAAAGTCATATACACCTGCAGTGAATACTCCAGCAGAGATAGAAATACATATTAAAAAATTAATTCCTGAAGAATTGACAAATAAGGTAATAGAAGACTCTAAACCACACCAGAAGCATGGAAGACAAGTTGGTGCAAGAGACATTGTACCACGAAAATCAAAAGCAAATAAGGGAATCCCAGAAGGAATACCCGCTCCAGAAGTAGCACTTATTCCAAGAGTGGGAATAACCTTAGAAGAGGTACTAACCGCTCCAGAAGAAGCACTTATTCCAAGAGTAGGAATAGCCCCAGAAGAGGTTCAAAATCTCAGTAAAGGGATAAGAGATGAACACCAAGATATCTCAATAAATTATATACATGATGAGAAAATATGAGATCGAAACAAAGTCATGATTGACGATATATTTATAGCATAAGATATTACTTTGATTCCTGACACGGATCCTGAACCACGAAACGTGGAAGAATGTCGGAAAAGAAAAGATTGGCCAAAATATAAAGATGTTATTCAAACTGAGCTACAATCTCTATTGAAAAGAGAAGTATTTGGACCAGTAGTCCAAACACCGCTGGGTGTAATCCCGGTTGGAAACAAAATCTCTATTGAAAAGAGAAGTATTTGGACCAGTAGTTCAAACACCGCTGGGTGTATTCCCGTTTGGAAATAAATGGGTATTTGTACGAAAAGCGAAATGAGAAAAATGAAATTGTGAGATATAAAGCCCGACTTGTAGCTCAAGGGTTTTTCACAAAAAATAAATAAATCTGGTATTGATTATCAGGATACAGACTCTCCAGTACGTAATGAATGGAGTCACTTTTCGCTTTCTGATAGGTATGGCAACCATGGAAGGTTTGAAAACACGTCTAATGGATGTTGTAACAGCATACCTATCTGGCTCACTTAAAGTGAGATTTATATGAGAATCCCTGAAGGATTGAAAATGACTGAATCACAAAGGCCCAGTCACATATATTCAATTAAGTTACAACGCTCATTGTATGGGTTGAAACAGTCTGGTCGTATGTGGTATAATCGACTTAGTAATTATTTAATAAAAGATGGATATATAAATGATCATGCATGCCCATGTGTTTTTATTAAGAAATCACAAAGTGAATT
Source organism: Panax notoginseng (assembly GCA_016801055.1). Taxonomy (NCBI): domain Eukaryota; kingdom Viridiplantae; phylum Streptophyta; class Magnoliopsida; order Apiales; family Araliaceae; genus Panax; species Panax notoginseng. The sequence continues at coordinate 58,428,848 of CM029015.1, forward strand.
TTCCACCATTGCTGTATATGTGGATGATTTAAATTTTGTAGGTACTCCTGAAGAACTCACAAGAACTACTACTTTATTTAAAAGATGAATTTGAAATGAAAGATCTTGGAAAGACAAAATTCTATTTGGAAAAACAAGTGGAGCATTTAGCATCTGGAATTTTTGCTCATCAATACACATATGCTGAAAAGATTCTCAGTCGTTTATATGGATAAAGCTCATCTTTTGACTACCCCGATAGTTGTTCGATCTTTAGAAGTTGATAAAGATCCATTTCAGCCTCTAGAAAGCGGGGAAGAAGTTCTTGGACCTGAAGTTCCATGCCTAAGTGCAATGGAAGAAGTTCTTGGACCTGAAGTTCCATGCCTAAGTGAAATGGAAAAAGTTCTTAGACCTGAAGTTCCATACCTAAGTGCAATAGGTGTTCTTATGTATCTTGCAAACTGTACACGACCTGATTTTGATGTCAACTTGTTAGCAAGATTCAGTTCTTCTCCTACTAAGAGACATTGGGATGGGATTAAACACATTTTGAGATAGCTCCGTGGAAGTATAAATCTTGGGTTATTTTATCCAAGAGATTCAATGTCGCGATTGGTTGGATATGCCGATGCAGGATATTTATCAGATCCACACAATGGAAGATCACAAACAGGTTATGTATTTACATATTGTGACACGGCTATATCCTGGAAATCCACAAAGTAAACCATGACAGCTACATCTTCAAATCACTCAAAGATTCTCGCTATACATAAAGCAAGCAGAGAGTGTGTTTGGTTGAGATCAATTATTCAGCATATTCAAAAGTCATGTGAATTACCATCAATCAAAGACATTCCTACAATTATATATGTATGAAGATAACGCTACATGCACTGCTCAACTAAGAGGTGGGTACATCAAAGGAGATAGAACAAATCACATTTCACCTAAATTCTTCTTCACACATAAGCTACAAAAGAAGGGTGATATAGATGTGCATCAAATTCGATCATGTGATAATCTAGCCGACTTATTCACAAAATCGCTACCAAATTCAACGTTTGCAAAACTTCGGAAAAGGATCGGAATGTGTCGACTGAAAGACTTATGACAACATTTCATCAAGGAGTAATGAATTCCTTTTGAGGGAAAGACTGTACTCTTTTTCCTTAGTCACAGTTTTTATCCCAATGGGTTTTTCCTGACAAGGTTTTAACGAGACAGTTAACTAAGATATTTATGTAAAAGATATGTACTCTTTTTCCCTTCGTTAAGTTTTTCCCACTGGGTTTTCTTAACAAGGTTTTTAATGAGACATAATCTTATATCGTAGGAAATCAGGGGAAGTGTTATGATGTGATTTCACTACTCCTACCCGTGACCTCCCTCATCATATTACACATGTGATTCCCTCATTATGAGGGAATTCTCTTGTCTGCTCTCTCCCGTGACCTCCCTCATTATTCCCTCCTTTTCCTCCTCTTCACTTCCTATATAAAGCCTAAAGGAATGAAAGAAAATATACAGATGAATGAGAATAAGAATTCTCTCTGAACAATTTCTCTCTCTCTCTCTTGCTTATTCTCTCTAAATTTATGCAGCAATTATAAGAGTATATTTCTATACTTTGCTAAGGTTTTTATAACACTTTAGAAATTTTTTTGTGTTATTTCATTCTTTAAATCCGTCGCGTTCTTAACTGTTGTAGGTGGTCGAGAAAAAACGAAGTTTAGATTTTCTTTCCATTTCCAGTCACACAAGGAAGATGATTCTTGGGTTGTTAATGAGACTTATGTCATCCAAGGTTGTGTCATTGCTTGAAGAATCTGAGTCCATTGAGCACAGAATAGTAGAACATCTCTTGCAAATGTTGTTGGAAATAAATAGAGGGGGATGTGTATGTACGAGATTGGATAAATGTAATGATGATGTTACTAAAAATTGTATCATAATATAATTAATATTATAAATTTATCATTGTAATTTTTGTAACACATGTATTTTTTTTTATATAAATGAAATTAAAGTTTTTTTAACTTTTCATTTTTATGTCTCATTTTGTTGTGAATCATCTCAGACTCGAGCTCGAATAGAAAGGCTCACGAATTACACGTTGTGAAAACGAGTCGAGTAATTCTGAGCCGAGTAGTATCGAGTAATTCATCGAGTCAAACTTGAGCAGCCTTGAAAATTATTAGTTCGAATTCGAGTCGAACCTGAACACAAAATTTTTGATCTGAGTCGAGCTTGAGCATTAGGATGTTCAGATCGACTCGGGATCATTTTCACCCCTACATATAGGCTCAATGAATTACAAATCATATATATCATGTAAGCTGGATAGCTCAAACCTGAACTCCAGGGGGTTAAATGCTTTTTTAGTCACTGTGTTTTATGTTAACTTACAAATGAGTCACTCAACCGTTTTTTCTTACCGTCAACTCATTATACTTTTGTTTACTTACAAACCGTTAGAAAATCCGTTAAATCGTGTTGACTTTAAACAGGTTGTCACGTCTGATTCCACATAAGAGAGAAAGTTGTCATGGTAAGAGAGAAATCTGACATTAAACTCATGTATGATGTGGCCATTTTTGAGTGAAAATGAAATAAATTTTTTTTAAAATAAAATAAAACCAGAAAAGTTAGCAAAAAAATGAAAAAAATAAAAATAAAAATTTACTTATTTTTGTGATTATAAGAAAAACAAGTTTTTAGATAATTAGTAACAAGTATAATTATTTAAAAAAATATAAAATTTAAATATACTAAAATTACAAATCAAATCTTATTGATTTTATATACATACATATTTATAAATTTGTTTTTACAATTCTTATTGATTTTATAAACATACATATTTATAAATTTATTTTGACATTTATATGCATGCATTTTTACTTGGAAAATTAATAAATTAAATGTAGTAAAAATGATTATTTTAACATTTAAATTAGCTAAATATTCTTACTGTTCATCTCCTTCTTCATCAACTAATTCAAACCCATCATTCACCTCCAAAAGCCTAGATCTACTAATTATTCTTTAAATTGTTCGCAGTAATCAATTGATTCATTTAACCCATTTCAAAGTTGATCAATCTTTCAGCCATAACAGTTAGTTTGAATGCAATTCATGTGTGATCTGCTTTTGACTTGTATTTCTTTGTGATTGCAGAAAACTTGTTCAATATGCTTAACCACCATGAAACCAGGCCAAGGCCATGCCATTTTCACTACAGAATGCTCACACTCCTTCCACTTCCACTGCATCACCTCTAATGTAAAACACGGAAATCAGATTCGCCCCGTTTGCCAAGCAAAATGGAAGGAAGTTCCATTCCAGAATCCTTCTTTTGAGTCCCAATTTGTAAAACGGTACATGAGAAAACCATACTATATCAAACAATCATTAATTTCAAATCTAACTGGCTATTATGATGGAGGATAAGAAGAAATCGAAATCACAGTGAAGGAGACGAGGAGCCCAAGTGATGACGTTGACGACATAATAGGAAACGACGATAATTGCAGCGACGAGAAGGATCATTAAGTAGTCCAGGACTTTGAGGTTAGATCATAACTTAAACGGATTCATGTCCATTAGGACTGGGACTGGACCTGAATCTGAACCCTTGTCGCAATCGGAGAATGACTTGACCTTGTTCGAGATGGGAATAAGTGTTTTCAGATGTTAGAAACCATATTGTATTCAAATAAGACATGAACATGATCGGTTGACAATGAGGCGGCTGGAGCATAGGGTGGAGAGAGAGAGAGGAGGAAGATGATAGAAACCCTATTAATTTCATATCTAAATGTTGGATGTAAAAAATTATTTTATTGAGTTAATTTTAATGTTAGATAAATGTGATTTGACATATTTACCCTCAAATGATTAATAATTGTGAAAAAATATTTGAAATAATTTTTTAAATTACACATAAGCATGTTTAGGCCTAGTCATCAATTTATATTGAAAAAATTAAGCCACGTAAGCTCCACGTCAAACTTCTGTTAAAAATTTAACAGTCAAGACGAAATTTAAATTTTTTGTTAGTAAAGTAAAGTATAGTGAGTTGACTGTCAGAAAAAACGGTTGTAAGTTGTAAGTTGACATAAAGTAGAGTGACCAAAAAAACATTTAACCTGAATTCCAGGTGACATGTGAGCCAAATGAGCCGAGTTTAGACACTGTATTGAGTTAGACTCAAACTCAATTTAACTCAAGGTCTATAAGAAGCTTAAAAGTTACATAACTAATTACTCAGACCTGACTTGAATCGACTCTATAATAATCACATGGATGGCTAAGCCAAATCTATTGATCCTCAAAAGTACAAAGGTTATTGGCACTTATAAAAGAGCACATAGCTGTCTAAGGGTTCACATTTCCTAAAGTTGTAGTTATCTAAAGATGCATAACGTTTTCATGTTATTTTTCTGTCTATAAATGTTAATATAGTTTATGTCTATGTTACGTGACTCAGGCGCAGGTGTGTCGGGTATGAGAATATGCGTCTAGGAGCCAGATTCGAGACAATTAATTTCTTTAGACATGTAGACATGATTGAAAGTGTCTAATATTTGGATATTGTGGGTAGACAAGATGTTTGTACAAAAAGTGTGACAATTCGTGCAACTATACTGTCTTCCTTGAGTAAAACTCCATTATAAGCATTTACATGAACATGTAGACACCCGAACGAGATCAAACAATTCTTTTATTCGTTTTTCGCAAAGAATCTGTTTCTTCTTTAACTCATATTTTCCCCCTCATTTTTATTCTTATGTATCGGTGATGTGGCATATGTCTCCCTATTAGAAGTGTCCATGTCATAGGTTTATGTTTTGCAACTTTTTAGTCATATTGGGAAACTAGGAGCAGCAAACAGTAACAGAAAATGTACAACAATTATATTTGTGTATCTATACACTAAAACCCAACAAAAAACAGTTGACAATATACTCATCAAATATCATTTGTATCAGAACCAATATCAACAGACCACATATTACAATACCCTATCAATCCAAACTACCATTTTGAAAGGGAAAAAAATATTGGGAGAAACTTAGTTCTTCAAGACTTCAACAAATTGTGAGATTTGTAAGAGTTAAAAAGATCAAAAGTTAAGAAGCTTACATGGATTTCTAAATATCATCATCATCATCATCATCATCATCAACCTCATCAATCTTCTGTCCAAATCCTCTAGGTCCAGCTCTTGCTTTCACCTTCCTCTTCTTATTCCCCTTGGTCTTCTTAGCTGCCTCTTCTTTCTCAAATTTATCTCTTTCCCTTTTCTGCAAGTAATCTGTCACAGCTATGTAGATAACCTGGAGAATCAAAAACCACCCCAAATTAACAACCACCCACATCCAAAATTATACCCCATCCTTTCGAATTCTGAAACTAAGTCATACACTGAACAGTAAAAAGTGTGAAGGAGGCTTACAGCAAGGGAGGGAAAAACTAAGCTAAAAAAATAAAACTTAATTAATTCCACAATATTTTCATACTTATATAGAACCAGGCACTTGTATCAATCTCTTGGCTCCCTTTGGATCACACTTTCAAGGAAGGGATACTCTGTTCATTCTAGAAGAAATTCTCAGGATCAACATGATTTTTCACTTTGCAGAGTTTCTCAAAATTATTAAACTAGAAGTATTTCTCCCCTCAAAGTTTAGCTTGAAAGAAGCTAATTGGGCCTTGGAGTGGGTTCATCCCCAAGTATAGGTCCCTATAATTAGGGGTGGGCAAATAAACCGGTTTTTTCGGTTTTTGGACGAACCGGACCGGTCCGAACCGGTCGATTCGGTATAAATATAAACCGGTCCGGTTCGGTACAAAAAAACCGGTATATACCGGTTTTTCGATACCGGTTTCGGTCCGGCACTTTTATGGTTCGGTATAAACCGAACCGGACCGGTATATACCGGTTTTCTAATTTTTTATTATTATTAATAATTTAATAATAATAATAATAGTAATAAAATATTGATTATAATAATAAAAATAATAATAATATTAATAATAATAATAATAATAATAAAAAAATAATAATAAAAATAATAAAAATAATAATTATATTAATTTTCGGTAAAAACCGGTACCGAACCGGTACCGCCGGTTCGGTATACCGGTCCAACCGGTACCGGTATCGGTACCTAAATTTGAGTAATTTCGGTATCGATTCGGTTCGGTACCGGTCCGGTTTGGACTGGTTTTTACCGGTTTCCCACCCCTACCTATAATTCAAGTGGACCTGGCGCTAGGTGAGCGAGTCACAAAAGGGGCCATGTATTCATAGAGTTAATTCATTCACTTGTATTGCGCTTGGCTTGGCTTGGCTTGGACAGAGATGTCGTTCCAATGGATCAAATATTCTATGTTATACAATGTGTCATTTCGGTATGGGAAAAGCTAGGGGTGTAAATGAGTCAAACTGAAGCGAACAGAGAGTTACTCGAATTTGATTTGGAAAGTAATTTTTTTACTCGGATTCGAATTGTACTTGAAAAACTCTACTCAAATTTGACTCGGCTTTAATATTTTTTACTTGAATTCGATCCGACTCGGATCAAATTATATTCAAACTACTCGCGAACTTCGAATTCAAGTATCCACATAGTAATTTTATAATACATATAATTACCAAAATGAACTTATTATTTTACTTAGAAATTAGAAAATATATTTAGAATTACACTTTACAAATAAAAAAATACAATTAAAATTAAATAAAAATAATAACTATTTATTTTAATTTTATTAAATTGTACATATATAAGAGAATGTATCGAATATCTATTCGAATATGTATTAATTCAGTATGTATCGAAACATGATCAAGAATTCGAATAGTTTGAATCCTAAACGAGCCAAGTACAACTTTACTCAGATTCTATTCGAGCAATTTTTTGTGCTTAGATTTGGATCATATTATTAACGAATCCGAGTTTCCCTCACATTTTTTCGAATCGAGCTCGAATAGCTTGGTTCGATTTACAGCCTTAGGAAAAATAGAGAAGAGTTGTTAAATTCATCTATTATTCTCCTGAACGGTTACAATACATCAAGGCTTCGTAACTTTTATTGAACAATTTCCAAATGTCTTGAAAAACGGGCTGCTCACATAATCGGACTTGCCTTTGTACGGACCCCCACACTTGTCACTTCAGTTGCGCACATTCTCCAATGGATATTCATTCCCTTTGGTTACTCCCCAATAGAGAATTGAATAGTTAATCCAGGGCATTTCATGACAGTTTGATTCCATCAAACCCAAGACTGGAAACAAACTTTCCTTATTCTTTATTTGCAGGCTCGCCAGAACCCTGATGACCAGATTGTTGGACAGCTTGGAGGCGATGTTTTGCCACTGGTGAACGAGTTCTGTGGCACTTCCACTCAAATATTTATACTTGATAAAGGCAGTCACAGTTAGATAAACGCTGAAGCTAGCCTCCTGTGATGGCCCAGAATAAATCCTCCCCCATGGATCCCTTATCAAGCACACGACCATAGACGTTGACAATATGTGCGTCCAACACATTGTCGGCTCTGAGGCCGTATTTCTTAAACAACCACCCAAATCCATCGCCACTAAGCGTCTAATTCCAACGCTTTGGCACGTCCCATAGGAAATGCAAGGATGGGACTTTTTTGGGAATGTCATAATATAGCTCTCCAAGCATCGCTTCCGCCTGCACCCACACATTTTGTTTGCCACATCAACGTTGATGCGTTGAAGCTAGAACATATCAATGATGACGTTAGGACTAAGCAATCGGTTATAACCGAACCGAAAATCGAAATTTGTGTACTTTTGGTATCCGAACAAGTAACTGAATTACTCATTAACCGAATTACCGAAGTACCGAATTTACTATTCGGTTGTTCGGATAATAACCGAAATTAAGAAAATATTTCTTTACAGACTGAGTCATTTACTGATTCAGTCATGAGTCAACACAATTACACATAGTCACACACAATAGCAGAAGGCTTCATACATAATATGATAATAATACATAACTAAAATTAACAATACATAACCCTACCTTTTCGAGGCGCTTGGTTTGGCTGGTGGTTCGGTCGACGTAGATGAGGAGGATGCCGAGATAAGAGACAAGCTTCGCCGGAGTCCGGGTCTTCGACTTGAAGAAACAAACAGAGGCTGTTATTTTGGGACAGATGATGACACCACTTGATTGGCGCTGATTGGGGTTCCTTCACCTGATTGGGGTATGACAGAGGTTGATTGGGGTTCAGGGAGGGGTGTAACTTTATGGTTATGGAGGGAGAAAAGGGGCTGATTTTGGGACAGATGATGACACCCATTTGATTGAAGGAGATGATGAAACGAAGAGGAGGGAGAATGGAGATCGATATCGAGTCGGTCTAATATGAGAGATGAGAGATCTAGATCTGAGACTTAGATAAGAGATAAAGACGAGAGATGGAGAGAGTAAGGAGCAAGAGTTCGGTTAGAGATAAAGACGAGAGATGGAGAGAATAAGGAGCAAGTGTTCGATTAAATAATATGAGAAAAGATAAGACTTAATTTTTTTAACAACTTTTTCGGTTATTCGGGTAGACCGAAAAATGCTAAACAAAAATTATGGTTAAATTATTTCGGTTTAGTTCGGTTATTCGGTTATACCCGTTTTTTGCTCAGTCCTAGATGACGTAGCTTCTCTAGGAGCGGTATGACACGCCCTCGTAGTCGTGGCCACCGCTTTTAATCCTCAACTCAAATTCATTCTTTTAATCCCTAGTGGGATGTGCTCGAGTGTTGGAACTGGAGGCTTTATTATTAGCGGTGGGTTTGGGTGCTTGTTTAGGAAATACAACCTTAGAGTCAGCAATGTGTTGGACACACGTATTGTCAACACCTATGGTTGCGTGCTTGACAAGGGATCCATGGGGGAGGACTTGTTCTGGGCCATCACAGGAGGGGGCGGGGCCACTTTCAAGATCATCACGTCTTGAAAACATAGGCTACTCAGTGTTCCTTTTACTGTGACTACCTTTACCAAGTATAAATATTTGAATGAAAATGCCACAGAACTCCACCAGTAGCAAAATATCTCCCCCAAGCTCCCCAACAATCTGGTCATCAGGGTTCTGGCAAGTATGCAAATAAAGAATAAGGAAAGGTTCATCCAAGTGGCCTTTAGCTTTTTGTTTTGGGGAAATAAAACCCAATTGATGGGAATTATGGAGAGGTTTCTGGCTTTGGGTTTGATGGAATCAAACTGTCATGAAATGTTCTGAATTAACTCTTCAATTCTCTACTGGGGGTAACCAAAGGGAATGAACATCCATTGGAGAATGTGCTCAAGCGGACAGACAAGTATAGTGATCCATACAAAGGCAAGTTTGATTTTGCGAGCAGCCCTATAATTCCCAAAAGTGTTTTTCAAGGCATTTGGGAATTTCTCAATAAAACTGACGGAACCCTAATAATATTGGAACCGCTTGAGGAATAAATTTCTCAATAGATGAATTTTCCAACTCTTCTCAGCCTTTCCTATATCGAATGGTACATTGTATAACATACAATATCTAATCTGCTGGAATAACAATGTCCCAGGCCAAGTTGAGTGCAATATAAGTGGATGAATGAATTGTATGAATACATGACCCCTTTTGTGACTTGCTTTTCAAGGTCCGCTTACTTAAATTATAGGGACCTGGAATTGGGGATGAACCCACCCCAAGGCCCAATTAACTTCTCTCAGGCATTTTTTTTTTGGGTGGGGGAATACTTTGGATTTAATAATTTTGAGAAACTCTGCAGAGTGAAGAATCAGGATCGAATTTCTTCAGAAATGAGCAGAGTATCCCTCCCTTGAAAGTGTGATCCAAAGGGAGCCAAATGATTGATACAAATGTCTAGTTCTATTTAAGTATGATATTGTGGAATTAATTAAGTTACATTTTTTAAACTTTAGTTTTTCCCTCCCTTGTTGTAAGCCTCCTTCACACTTTTTTACTGTTTAGTCTATGTATGTATTAAAATTATACCCATCCTTTCGAATTCCAAAATCATACCCCAAAGTACTACTCCATTCGTTCCTTTTTAATCGACATTTTAGGAGATAACACAAAGATTAATAAATGTAATTAATGTTTTGTCCGATGGATCAATTGTATACAAAATTTCAAAATTCATTAAAAAGATGAAAAAGAAACAAATTAGTCCTTAATTTAAGAATAATGTAGAAAACTAAGTCATTGCTTCCTTGAAATCTACAAATGACTGATAAAAATGAACAAATTACTCCCTAAAAGGATGGATAAAAAGGGACGGAGGGAGTACTAATTATCATATATGATCATATCAGTTTTCAATTTTAGAATTTTGCAAATTGACTTCAAAATGTATCTATAATTTCTGAACATTTTAAGACACCCATTCAACCAAAAATAAAAATAATTTATGAGTTAGTTACCTTACCCCAATAGTAAGAACGGAAAGGCCCACAAATGCAAGGAACAGAAGAACCGATATAATATTGGATACCCCATCTCCATTTGTAGCAACTATCTGCTCGGAATTCTCAACTGGATTTGCTTCTGAAAGACAAGAATTTTCAGGGACAGCAGAAATTCTCCAAATTTGGGTGGATTTTGAAGGGGTTATTACATGGGGTTTTGGTTGGTTGTGATAATGTTTGGTTCTTTTTGAGAAAATAGTGGATATTGATGAGGGGTATGAAGAAATCAAAGGAGGCGAGTTTTGGGGTTTATGAAATTTAAGAGGTTTTGAGTTGAAAATGGTGAGAATTGGTTGTGGAGATACAGATATGGATGCTGTAACCATTTTTCATCTGCTGTTCTGCCACCTCTCTCTCTCTCTCTCTCTCTCACTCACTCATTCATCTTCAAATGGGTAAGGGAAAATTGTGAAGTAACTATAGCCTTAAAGTACACAAACATACATTCAAGTATATAAAATTTGAAACTTTAGTCCCTCACGTTTTAAATCGAACAAATAACCCCAATAGTAGTATGCAACGTGCGACATATTACATTATTTTGGCGAGTTGAGGTGGAAAAGAAAGAGGAGAATTAAATTTACGAGAGAAGAGAAATGAAAGAAGAGTAATAATTCAGCCACCATATATGGTATGGTAACTGAAAAGCAATTGAGCTTAATTTTTTCAATCCATAGGAGACAATCTCCACCTTACATGATTAGGAAAAGGATCACAATTATGTTACAATTATTTTAGTACAAAGGAAAGCTTGTCCAAGATCAATCACAAAGAAGATAGATAGCATAGTCAATTTCAGCATCTTTATTCACTTCTTTGTTAATATTTTTCCATATAGTCCACAAGATAGCAATAAATAAGAGTGTCCAACCACATAGGAGTTTTGTTAGGTTTGTTTGGACCGACTCCAACATATGTGAGGAAAATAAAGAATTATATATTAACGGATTCGATTATTATTAAGTTAACTTCATGGTAAGTTGTTCAATTGACCAATACAGTGCTGAACACAGAGATATCACCTCCCGACCTGCGTGTCGATACTGTAGCAGTCAATTAACTAAAATTAACTTTATACTAACCATTTTTTAAATTGACATATTTGACCCACACAATTCTATTCCCTTAAAACATGCAAGGTACTCTCCACAAAACCACAACTTGTACAAATAGACTAACACATATAATGCCTTTTATTATCATTTGTTTTAAAAAAAACATATATATGCCTTTTATTGTCATTTGATTAAAAAAAATCTTTAAGCACTAACCATAAAAAGACTTTTTGCTTTTATGAAATTTTACGATAAGCCACTTCCAATTAGTACCACTAGCAGATCGTTGTCTTATGGTGTTTTCAAAACCGTTGGGATATTATGAATGAATGGGTCCGGGAGATTTGGTGGGTCAGGGCACGTACTAGAGTATTACGAACAGGACACTCGACATTTTAGATAGGGGCGGATTTAGCCCCTTAGTTCGGTCAAATTAAATATATATATATATATATATATAATATAATAAATTACAAAATAAAATAATACTAATACATTACTTACAATAACATTTTTTAAGACTTCATAACTTGAAATTATTGTATTCATCCATTCATCTGTGAATTTTTATTTTTTTTGATGATCGACATTGTTATAAAAATATCATGATATCCTTATTTTAAACAATTGTAAAAATTCACAAACAATTACTAAATTTGTAATATTAAAAAAAATAAAAACTACAATATGTTTTAAATAATTTTTCTTTGATGGGTTAACATTGTGGCTAGATAAACTAAAAAAGAAATAGGAGAGTGGGTTCAAATTTGAGACATTCATTAATTTTTTAAGTAAATTGTACCGAGGGGGAGGGGGGGGAGGGGGGGGGGGAGGGGGATTTTAACATCATTTGATTTCTTCTCATAACCTCGTAGAAGTGCGAGTTCACTACACTCCTATTCTAATTAATCTTTATAATCTCCAGAACTTTCGATGCTAACAACCACCATACTTCAAAGTGAGTTGATCTGGAGATAAAATTCACTTATTTGACAGCGTTCATGAGTAAATGACTGTGATCCGACTTAAAAATTGATACTAGATTACAACATTTATTTTTCGGGAACATTCATTTTTCGGGAAGGAGGACAAATTAACCCCCTGAAAATCCAGTGGGATCAATTGCCCCCGCTGCTCTCAAGTGGATCCACCCCTGATTTTAGAATGATTACAATCCTGATTGACTTGTAGCATCTTTATTCTATTTGACTTCTATTATTGAGGAAGTGGAATTTTTTTATTTAGTTGGAATATTTACAGTTATCTTTGTATAGGACTCCAAGTCCAATTGGGGGAGATGAGATCAAATTATAAATATACGACCATAATTCAGGTTTCAGGTACACATACTTTTACGCACTAAAGCAATTACATACCTCCATTGTTGACTTTTTGGCCTGTACTTATTCTCTGTGACACCCCTAAATCCGGGTACTTCATTCTCACAGGATTTGGTGCTCACTATAAAAAAATAATTACATCTAACTACCCATAATAAAGGATAAAGACATAAAATAACTTAAACAATAATCTTTTCCCTTAAAGGGTTACATCATCTCAAAAATAATCTCAGGTAATCTAACCTTAAATTATTATATAAGTTGCGGAATACATCATAAAATAAAACAAGTCTTATAACATAATTCACTTAAATAATTTCTCATAAATCTTCAACACTTGGACATCTTGCCCTTTCCTTTGCTAGTAGATGACTCATCGACTTTCTCAACTTTAGCTGCAGTGTTAAATGCAAGAGTGAGCAAACAATTGCTCACTGATATAAAGAGTAGTAATGATATCAACATGAGAATGAACAACGAGTGTTGAACAATAATGAACTTGTTCTACGAATCAAAATATAGAAAACAAGTTCGAATTTAATATCTGAGGGTCTTAAGACCACGAACTATGTCTCCGGTGATTAGGTATTACTACCCTAACCTTAACAGTCATTTAGACTATACAGACCCTACTTAACGTACTTAGAGGGATCAGCCATTTGTACCATGTATTGTGCACAAACATCTAAACATTACACGTACAAAATCCCCTATGTGAGGGTTGTTCGTCTCAACTTGAATTTAGAATTTCTACACTAAAGAAGGTTTAGCTCGGAACTAACTTATCAGTGGTTCTAGAATTTTAGAACACTATTCCATTATAGACTAGTTCAATCAATAAGAGTTTTCTTACTACTTAAAGGTTTAATACAATAATATAGAATTGAGTAAACATGATATACATGCGAAGTACTATTTTTCAAAAGAGTTAGAACAATCTACTTTGAATCAATGTATTAGAACAATATCTGCTTTGAATAACAATAAGGAAAGTGAAACTTGCTCGATAGAAGTTCAGAATAAAGAACTTGCATTCATTAATAAAAGAATGAAGTTAGAAAACTTGCATAAGTATAACATGACAACGAAAAGTAAACCTTGCTGAATAATAAAGTAGCATAGGTTAGGGAACTTGCATAAATATAACATAACAACGAAAAGTAAACCTTGCTGAACAATAAAATAACATAGGTTAGGAAACTTGCCTTGTATATAAGATACACAAGTAATAATAATGTTCTCCAATTACCCTACACATATCATTGAAATCGCTATAACAATTAATTGTATTAATATTAGCTTTAGGGGTTTAAACCACCATTTAAGCCATACCCTTAACTTAACATCTAATCATGTTGGTTAACATCCTTAACGAATCTGAAATCTCACTATAAACTAACATAAACTTTATCATTTATCTTTAACTTTTGAAAACATCACATTTGGTTCATTACATAACTTATTCAAGTGACAACTAAAATCTCCATATTTTTGTATTACATTATACTACAAATCTGTTATTGTATGCCATGTTATGATTTTACATCCTTATCATGCATGCCAAACTAGATTAGGTTCACATACTACGGTCTGCAAATAATCAGACTTCACTGCCTAGGCTCAGGGCACGGCGCAGCTACGCTGTCCCAAGCCTTGGCACCGGCGCAGCTGCGCTACTGCAGATTCACAGAAGGCCAACGGCTCAGCTGCGCTGTTTCTGCCTGTGGTACCGACGCAGATGCGCCGTACACAGACAGAAACTGCAGCAGCAGCTTTGTTCACAACAGTCACCAAAAATTAATCCAATTCCACAGAAATTCATGAAACTTAACATCCAAAACTTTGTAATAACATAGTTAAGCATGTCACTCTTCATTCTAATTACATAAACATTACATATATACAATTTTGAAGAATCAAAACTATAATTTTCCCATTTTCACCATTTTTTACACTTTTAGCGAATTCAATCGCCACGACTTCGTTTCTTAACCAATTAACACGATTCAAACTACTCCGTATTTGTTTCTTAACATACTAACACAATCCAACATCAATTTATAGATTATAACACATATTGAACATGAGATTTTGTACTTTCTTAAGCCATTTTTCATACATAACCACTGTTATTTTAATTTCTTCCTACAAACCAATTTCTTGTAATCTAATCATCAAATAACACTCACAAACGATGATTAACAGATTATAAACCACATACATACATGTATAAATCCCATGTGATAAGAAATTTACAGAAGATGATCATAGAACTCAAAATATAAACATTAGAAGTAAAATATACCTTCAAACCCTAGTTGTATGCTAGCAAGAGATGGTGAAACTCTCCTTCCTCTTCGCAAAATCACAAAAAACTTTTTCTCTCTCTCTCTCAAAACCTCTGTATTTCCTCTCTTCCTCACCAAGTTCCGTACTAGCCTTAGAAAAAGAATGCGTAACATATAATTGGCTCCCTCTTCCCCCACGTACGTCAGGTGAAAAAATAAAAAGGCGTCAGTTAAAATAAACCAAAAGCCATAAGGCTGCGTTTGGTTACACACAAATTTCCTCCACTAGTTTATTTTAATAATATTATATTATATAGTTTTATTTGTCACACTTTGGTTAATTTAAATAACTTACAATAATAATTATAATAAATATAATTCTCATTATAATATACTTAATAAATCATTACATATCTAATTTAATTAATAAATTAGACCACAACACCATTTTATTTAATTTACTTATTTTCTAAAATATTAAACAATTTATTTAATTTAATTATTTCATTAAATTAAGTCTTTAAATAAAAATTACCATTATTCAATTTAATTAGCATTAATCAATTTAGTTACTAAATTTTTGCATCACAAATCCATTAATTATTTATTTTTCTCAATAAATAAATTATTTAAAATATTTATTTATTCAATAAATATTTAAATTAAATTATAAAAATTTCTCGATTGTTACATCCTTCCCTCCTTAAAAGGATTTTGTCCCCAGAATCACGACTTAAACAATTCATTCGTTACATTCTTCCCTCCTTCACAGTATTCTGTCCCCAGAATCGCTATACAAAAATCAAGCAACTGAGGATAATTCTTCATCATAACGCTTTCAAGTTCCCACGTAGCTTCTTCAGCATTGTGGTTCCTCCAGACTATCTTAACAGAAGGTATCACTTTATTTCTCAGTACTTGCTCTTTCCTATCGATAATTTGAACAGGGACTTCTTTATATGTTAAGTCTTTCTCAAACTGTAAGGACTCATATTCTATTACATGCTTATAATCAGACTTATATGGCCTTAATACTGATACATGGAAAATATTATGAATATGCTCCAACTCTGGAGGTAAAGCTACCTCATATGCCACTTCACCAACTCGTCGAAGCACTTCAAAAGGTCCTATAAACCTAGGGCTTAATTTCCCCTTCTTGCCAAACCTAATTTTTCCCTTCTAGGGAGAAACTTTCAAGAAAACATAACTACCGACATCGAATTCCTGATTTTGTCGATGTTGATCGACATATTTCTTCTGTCTATCTTGTACAGCTATCAATTTTGCTCGAATCACCTTGATGATTTCGATGGTTTATTGTACCAATTCTGGTCCCAATAGCTGACGTTCACTAATCTCGTCCCAACATAACGGAGTTCTGTACTTCCTGCCGTATAATGCTTCGTAAGGCGGCATGACAATACTCGCGTGATAGCTATTATTGTAAGAAAATTCCACCAATGGTAGATGGTCATCCCAATTTACTTTGAAATCCATAATACATGCTCTGAGCATATCCTCTAGTGTTTGGATGGTTCTCTCACTCTGTCCGTTGGTTTGAGGATGGTACGCTGTGCTCATTCTCAGTTGTGTTCCCAAACATTCTTGTAATCGTTTCCAGAAATTATATGTGAAACGTGAATCTCTATCTGATACAATGGACACAGGTACACCGTGTCTTGAAACGATTTCCTTCACGTACAGTTTTGCCAACCGATCTAGGTTAAATCTAATCTTGATTGACAAAGAGTGTGCCGACTTCGTCAGTCGATCGACAATCACCCAAATGGCGTTGAAACCTAACTGAGTTATTGGAAGACCTATCACAAAATCCATTGTGATATGCTCCCATTTCCATTTCGGTATCTCCAACGGTTGTAATAATCCACTTGGCCTTTGGTGTTCAGCTTTAACTTTCTGACACGTTAAGCATTTCGCCACGCACTTAGCCACATCTTTTTTCATATTCGGCCACCAAAAATGATGTCTAAGATCCTGGTACATCTTTGTACTCCCAGGGTGAATCGAATATCTTGAGTTGTGAGCTTCACTTAGAATTTTCTCTTTAACTTTTGGTACTGGCAGAACCCAAATTCTCCCTTCAAATCGAAGTAACCCTTCCGAATCAATTTTAAATTTGTTTTCCTCACCTTCAGATACTTTCTGTTTTATCTTTTCACAATCTTCATCTTGAAGTTGTGCATTCTTCACCTTATCTACCAAAGTTGAACCGTTTCCCATCTGGAACAATTTTTTGTCAGATTCTGTCGGATATTTAATTTCCAACTCCATCTTAGCCATTTCTGACACTAGTTTCTCCTGAGCAGTCAACATCATTAACTTCTCCCGTCCCTTCCTACTTAAAGCATCAGCAACAACATTCGCCTTTCTGGGATGATAGAAAATCTCGCAGTTATAGTCTTTGATCAACTCCAACCATCTTCTCTGCCTCATATTCAAATCTTTTTGTGTAAAGATATACTTCAGACTTTTATGGTCGGTATATATCTCACACCTCTCTCCATAAAAATAATGTCTCCAAATCTTCAGAGCAAACACCACCGCAGCCAACTCTAAGTCATGAGTCGGATACCCTTTCTCATAATCTTTTAATTGACGTGATGCATACGCAATAACTCTGCCGTTCTGCATAAGCACACATCCTAGTCCTTTATGTGATGCATCACTATACACCACAAAGTTCCCTGTATCATCAGGCAATGACAACACAGGTGCTGAGCTCAACCTCTTCTTTAACTCTCGAAAACTTTCCTCACACTTCTCTGCCCAAACAAACTTAATCACCTTTCTAGTTAAATTCTTTAATAGAGTTGCGATTTTGAAAAAGTCTTGTATAAAACGCCTATAGTAACCTACTAATCCTAAGAAACTCCTTACTTCTGACGGTGTCTTTTACTGATCCCAGTTTATTACAGCTTTAACCTTTGATAGATCTACTGAAATTCCGTCCTTATCAATAACGTGCCCGAAAAACTGTACACGTTCCAACCAAAACTCACATTTTGAGAATTTAGCATACAACTTCTCTTTTCTCAATGTCCTAATGCCACTCTTAAAGTGTTCCACATGTTCCTCCTTGGTTTTGAAATATACCAATATATCATCAATAAACACCACCATAAATTTATCTAAGAATGGTTTAAACACCCTGTGTATCCAATCCATGAGCGCTGCATGTGCATTGGTTAAACCAAATGACATAACCAGAAACTCGTAATGACCATACCGAGTTTTGAACGCTGTCTTTGGTATATCCTTCGGCCTCACCTTCAGCTTATGATAACCACTTCTCAAGTCTATCTTTGAGAAATACCTCGCTCCTTTCAATTGATCGAACAGGTCATCGATTCTAGGTAATTGATACTTATTTTTAGTCGTGACCTTATTCAATTCTCGATAGTCAATGCAGAGCCGCATCGATCCATCTTTCTTCTTAACAAACAACACCGGTAATCCCCATGGCGAAACACTCGGCTGAATATACTTCTTGTCGAGCAATTCTTGCAATTGCACCATCAACTCTTTCATCTCTACTGGAGCTATAATATATGGGGTTTTAGATATCGGGGTCGTTCCTAGTACTAAATTAATTACGAACTCGATTTGTCGATCCGGCGGAAGACCCGGCAAATCGTCTGAAAATACGTCTGAAAAATCTCTTATGATCAGTATCTCCTATAACTTTGCACTCTTTTTCTGTGTATCAACTATGTAGGCTAAGTATCCCACACATCCTTATTTTAACAACTTCTTGGCTTGCATCACTGTCAGGAAACTTGCTTGTCGAGGTGACTTATTGCCATAGAACACAACCTTTGACGGAGTCATAAGGTTAACATATTTCCTTTGGCGATCAATTACTGCTCCGTAATTGAATAACTAATCCATTCCCAGTATAACATCAAACTCACCAAATCTAATTGGTATCAAGTCTATCATCATCTCGTGACCCTTTATAACCACTCTACAATTCCTATATATGAATCTAACAGGAATCACTTCCCTATTCGCAATCTCTATGCTTAAGGGAAATTCTAGTTCTTCCTGAAGCAAATCTAAGTTCTGAGCAAATTCATCAGATATAAATGAACAAGTAGCACCTAAATCAAATAGTACATAAACATTAATACCATTAATCAGAATGATACCTGACACCACATCCTTAGACTGTACAACATCCTGCACGGTCATATTGAAGGTTCTCGCAGTAGGTCGGCTTGACTGTGCTAGTCCAGTGATAGTTAATGCACCACCACCGTTGTTGTTTCCTTTTCCACCACTTGCACTTCCCGCTGGCTTCTTAGGGCAATCACGAGCCATGTGATCCTTCGAACCGTAGGTAAAATATGCTCCTTTCTTTGGACTAAAACAGTTCGGTGCAATGTGTCCCTCCTGACCATAATTGAAACACACCCGCTTTCCCTTCAAACATACCCCAGTATGGTTCTTCCCGCACGTCGCACAAGCTTCAAACTTTTTCTTCTCCTGATTTCCTTACTGTCCTCCCGTAGTCGAATTCTCACTCCACTTCCTCTTCTGATTGTTACTTCCAAAGTTACTTCCACCAGCCTTATTTTCATTCTCATTCTTCCTCTTCTTCTATTCTTAATTGTACTTGGTCAAGGCATCGCTTCCACCTTCCTTGATAATTGCCTTTTCTAGTACAACCGCAAATGTATTTAACTGAAACATTGAAACCTTGCTATAAAGCCAGGGTTTCAATCCTTGTTCGAACCTTCTCGCCTTATGCTCGTCGGTATTGACTTGATAAGTGGCAAACCTTGCCAACTCGTTAAACTTCGCAGCATATTCTGGCACTGTTATAACTCCTTGTTTCAGCTCTAGAGATTACACCTCCAGCTGATTCCGAGAACTTGCTGGAAAGTACATTTCGAAAAACATCTCCTTAAATCTATCCCATGCTATCACTCCTTGTCCCCCACGAACCTTATTTGCTTGCCACCAGTAGCTAGCTTCAGATTTCAGCATGAACGTCATGAACGCAGTCTTCTGATCTTCGTTAACTCTAGCAACGTCGAACACCTTCTCCATTTCTATGATCCAGGTTTGGGCTTCCACTAGATTCATAGACCATTGAAACTCTGGCGGTCCCACCGCTTTGAATTCCTTGAAGGTCGTGACTTGAGCTTGCGGTTGATTCACAAGTGCACCCGTTAACAAAGTTACCAACTGCTGAACCGGGTTAGCGTTGATCTCGTTATTATTGTTAGTAGACCCCTTAGGAGGTGGTTGTTAACGTGGTTGTTGACGTGATTGTCTTCTTCTAGGAGACATTTTCTATTAAGATATACGCTTATTAGTTCATTACTCAACTCCTTGAGTATTTGAAGTTTAACTTAAATATTCTAAGATTAAATCCATAACATACAACATTTCAATTAAACTTGATATTTTATTCATTCATAACGTTTTAAAATATAATAAAGATAGCACATCTGCTATCAACATCCACTTTCCTGAACTAGACAAGTTTCAGGATTACATATTCATACCATCCCTTTATTCATCTCAAAATAAGGGATTTGCAATTTATTTACTCACTTACTTAACCACATATTATTATTATCGTTCTTTCTATCTAGGTACATTGAGACGTTGCAAGGCTTCTCTACGTTCTTCCTCCATAATACGATATGTCGTCCTACGATCCATCACGAACCACGGCGAATCTTCAAACTGAGGTGGGTAATAGAAGACTCGATCCTGGGCCTTATCAATCGCAGAATTAAAGGCGTAGTCCATCTCATTCATCTTGGTCTTCTTCACTTGGACTTTAGCCTCAGCACGGTCTACACGTTGAATCGCCTTCATCCAAGCATCCTCTGCTCTTGCACGCTTAGCTGATTCCTCTTTCAAGTCATCCTTTAACTTCTCCACATCAGTCTTCATCTTCTCGTTCACCGCCAACAGATCTTTATGCTGACCCTTGGTATGAACTAGGTCCCACTTCGTATTTCCAAGGCGTGAGTCGAGTTCTTGAATCTCCGCATCCTTCTGCTCCATCGTAGTTTGATGTATCTCTACCAACTCCTTCCGCTCCTCAACCTTGTCCTGTAATTCTATGTTATAGTCGTACAAAGCATCATACATCTCAACTGATACGGAGTTTGGTGGAAACTCCACAGGATCCTCTTCCTCATCATCCTCCTCTATCTCCTCAGAACTATCCTCCTCGGGAGCGGTCACAGACTCATCCTCCTGAATCAACTGTGTAAGACCCAAAATTATTAATAAATGAAATTTAATTTTCTCTATTTATTATTTTGAAATAGTAAGGGTTGAATTGATTAATGAGGTTAGTTATGAATAAAATGCGCAAATATTTTAAATAAGCAAGTGGTTATAAAATATTCATTGTTGTCGGGGAATATTCGTTTGATCGTGGAATATTCTTACTGTCGGGAAATATTCGTACGATGGCGCAGCCTTGTGTGGGCCCCATAACGGAAAGCGATTGGATGAAGAAAACGACAAGTATAAGTTGTTTATAAATAACGGTGTAGTTGTTACCGTTAATACTATTGGAATACCCGGTGGTTAAAACACAGTAACACGCGTTGCTGCACAGTAGCACACGGTATTGCACCAATTATTAATTCTTACGTAAGAAGACACTATTCGATAATTGTTACAGTAATTACTATTCAGTATTTTATTTTATTGATTCAATAATTGCTACGTTAATATTTTATATTACTATTGTTTCAATAATTGTCATTACACAATATTTTCTATTATCGAAGCAATAATTCATATTATCTGAATAATATTATTAGATAACATTATTGACAATGTCTAGAAAGTTCTGTCTAAGGAGAGGTTTGGTCACCTAATTGCGCGCCAGTAAGGAGAAATCCTTATTGGAAAGCCCCCTCTTTCCTGGAAACTGCCTGGTTGTCAGTATTATGATTCTGTAATATTATTTGTGAATAATTAATTATTGATTTATATGATGAGGAAAATATTCATTTTATGTGGATATAGATGGAAAACATTTTTAAAGTGACAATTGTTGAAAAATGTTATTTCATCTTTTCTGATAAAATAATATTTTATTATATTATTATAATATAATAATGATGATATTTTTGTAATAAATGTGAGATATATGAGTATATGAGGAGGAAGAGTATTTTTGTTACAAAAATTATTTAAAACATGTTAAACATGTCTGTGAGCCCATTTCTTGACTGAAATTTGATTATAGCTTGTAGAATTGTCCGTTTGTGAATTTCGGTCAATTTCTGTTTGGAATTTGGTAAAACTTTCTTCTGCAATGTTGTAGATAATAAAATTTTCTATGAAAAAGACATGTGGTTCGAATTTTTCTGATAAAAGGCTATTTATTATGAATTATTAAAGTTTCGAAGTTTCAGAATAATTGATTTTTGGAAGTTTTAATTATTTTTTTAAAGAAAAACGTTTTTTGCAATTAAGTTGGCCTCACATGTGATTTAAATGAGATGAAATCAGATTTCAAAGGTGTGCTTGAATTTTGTTAATTATATTATTATTTTATTAAATTTTCTGCTTTGGTGTTCTAAGCATTTTCCTATAAATAGGGTGCTTAGGTTAGAATTGAAAATCACACCAGAAATTGAAGTTTTCTCTCTCTATAATATCGAGCGTATTTTTGTGCGTATTTTGATACTTTGAGTGTTGCTATACGGTGCAAGTTTCTTTCAGCATTATATCTGATATTCTAGCCAGAAGTACTATTCTTTTGAGATAAGAGATGTTATTTTTTTATATAAATGATATTATTTCTTTCAATATCATTATACCGAAATATTGATATGAATTTTTATTAAATTTAGAACTTGTTGTGTCGGGGTTACTATTCACGTATACGGTACTATTCACGTATACGGCACTATTCACGAATATGGCACTATTCACAGAAAAATTAAATTTTCATTTTTCGTCCAAAATATCTATTATGGATACTAGCTTTGATTGTATCCATGTTTTGATCATTCTTGAATTTTACTCCACTATGATTACTTATGAGGTATTTTTGGACATGAATAAACCGAAATACGAATCCTTAATATTTGTTATTTTGTTTCACTGAATTCGTTTCCTTTAAAATATTTTTCATCATCCTCAATCTTAAATGATGATATTACTGAATATTTTTGGCCTGTAGTGCAAAGATGAATAATTTTTGATGAATATCTTTGGCCCGTAGTGCAACGATGAACAGGTGTTTAGATGAACATGATCAACTGATGAATATCTTTGGCCTGTAGTGCAAAGATAAATATTTGATTCCAGATATATATATTGATTGATGTTATAGGGATAAAATATCGACGATGAACTTTTAAATTCATATATAGAAGATAGTAGATTTTATGCTCTACTTAACTCTTCTAATGAATTATTATTTCCGCTGCGAATATTGATTTAAAACTTGTTGTCTATTGTATTCTATTAAATTTTTCCCTGTTGAAGACTAATGATAATTTGTTCTATATTATCTTAGTCATAATATTTTTTACTGGGCTAGTTGAGCTCACCCTTTTCCTTTTTGTTCCATTTTTTTTCTCAGGAGGCGAGAATGTAGCGAGTACTAGTCGGGGTATGGAATGAAGGTTCTAGAAAGTCGTTTTAGTAGTCCTCACTATTTTTGTAAAATAATGTATCAATAATTGTAATGAGGACTTATTTGAGTGTGAATATTGTCTAGATGACAATATTTGTATTTAAACTCATAGTTTTTATGTTGTATTAATAAAGTTGTAGTTATTTCTGTACCATGTATTTTGAAGACTCAGCATGGGTGTTGTATACTTATTTTGGGGGCATCACAGTTGGTATCAGAGCTTAGGGATATGGTCTCTGGCGGAGATAGGGAATAGTACTAGGAGGGGAGAGGCGAGTAAATTTTTCGCTAGTGTGTTATACCTAAGCTTATTTGTTGGTCAGTCATAATATAGGGGTATTATGTGATTTGTTAATTTGTTTAATTAACCCTTGTTTTATGGCAGTATTTAAGAATGGCAACTGAGAATGGGAACAATGGAGTAAACGAAACCGTAGAGACGCCTGTACTCACCAACGAGGAGAACGTGCAACAGGCTGGTAATATTCCTCCTGTAAACAACACCACTGAGCAGATGATGAATGATGGGATGTTTAGAAGCTTTTTACAGTTCATGCAAAATCAGACGAGGGAGACTCGTGTTCAAAATACCGGAGGAAATGATAGCAATTCACAGTTTGTCATAGCCAAGCAGTTCAAGGAGTTGGGACCACCAGAATTCAAGGGAAAGCCGGATCCGATTAAGGCAGAGACGTGGGTCAAATAAATTACCAAGATATTCGATGTCTTGGGATGCACGGAAGAACAGAAGGTTCCATTAGCTACCTTTATATTCTGTAATGAGGCAGATTACTGGTGGGAATCTGTAAAGCGTACCCATCGAGCCGCACTTAGCATATCTTGGGAAACATTTCAGAAACTGTTCAATGACAAGTACTTTCCAAAAAGTATTCATCATATGAAGGAGGTAGAGTTTATTAGACTGGAGCAGAATAACATAACGGTGTCCCAGTACGAGGCGAAGTTTGCAGAGTTGTCCAGGTTTGCACCTCATTTGGTGGAGAATGAGGAACGTATGACACGGATGTTTCTGAGAGGTTTGAAACCCGACATACGTCAATATCTCATTTCACATAAATTTTCTCTCTATTCAGATGTTGTCAACAGGGCTCAATTATTAGAGCGAGATAACGAGTACGTTCAACCGAGGGACCACAACCAGGATCATACCGGTGACATCAGTCATCAAAACAACGATAACCAGCGGAGAAAGAAAAATACGGACAAGAGCGGCAACCACTCTGGTGGTAATCATGGCCATGAGAATAGAAGAAGCGAGTCGGGAGTAGATTTTAAAAAGAGGAGATTCAACAATGATAATACGAAGACGTCAGCACCAGTAGCAACTGGTTCCAAGGGAGGAGAACGACCACCGGTCATATGCTATAAGTGCAGAAAAGAAGGACATATCAGCCCAAACTGCCCACAACAGTTTAAGGTATGTTATAACTGTGGAAAGGAAGGACATACGCTCGAGATTGCACTGTAGCGAAACTAAGTCCAGCGGGAATGGTGACTCAAAAGGCTGTCCCAGAAAAGTCAAAGTCAACGGT
Organism: Panax notoginseng; assembly: GCA_016801055.1. Taxonomy (NCBI): domain Eukaryota; kingdom Viridiplantae; phylum Streptophyta; class Magnoliopsida; order Apiales; family Araliaceae; genus Panax; species Panax notoginseng. The sequence continues at coordinate 58,454,233 of CM029015.1, forward strand.
TCCTGAAAGAGTGTTTGTCGTGACTGGTCAACATGCGAGGAACCCAAATGAGGTGATCACGGGTAAGCTAATCATAAATTCATGCGAAGTTTATACCTTACTAGATACCGGTGCTACCCATTCATTTATTTCTCCTGCTTGTGCTCAACGTTTAAACTTGACTCTGGAGAAATTAGACTTTGATTTATCTGTGGAGACTCCGTTAGGAGAAACTTTCATCACATCCACTGTTTATAAATCTTGTTTGATTCAAGTTGGCACCATCACCTTACCTGTTGACCTTATCTCTTTAAAGATACTTGTATTTGACGTGATTTTAGGGATTTATTGGTTAACTACTCATCATGCCAAAATTGATTATTTTCGTAAGGTTGTTAGTTTTCATATTCCTAAGCAACCTGTTGTGCAAATTCAAGCAACTAAGCCATTAAAATCAATCACTGTTATATCAAGTCATAAAGCTATTCGTTTATTAAAAAATGGATGTCAAGCTTTCTTAGCCCATGTTATGGATTTGAATAAAGACACGTCATATTTGAATAATATTCCTGTTGTTATTGACTTTCCTGACGTATTTCCTGAAGAACTTCCTGGTCTACCCCCAGAACGTGAAGTTGAATTCTTTATAGATCTTGAACCTGGTACAAAGCCCATTTCTAAAACCCCATATCGAATGGCTCGTATTGAACTTTAGGAGTTAAAGGTCCAATTACAGGAGTTGTTGGACATCAGTTTCATTCGTCATAGTATATCTCCTTGGGGTGCTCCTGTTTTATTCGTAAAGAAGAAAGACGGGAGTATGCGACTTTGTATCGACTACCGGGAATTAAACCATGTCACTATCAAGAATAGGTATCCGCTACCTCGTATTGATGACCTGTTTGACTAGTTACAAGGAGCACAATTTTTTTCAAAAATCGATCTTCGTTCTGGATATCATCAGCTAAAGATTAGAACTGAGGATATTCCAAAGACTGCCTTTAGAACTCGGTACGGGCATTATGAATTCTTAGTCATGTCTTTTGGATTGACTAATGCTCCTGCGACTTTCATGGATATGATGAACCGAGTATTCAAGGAATATTTGAATCAGTTCGTTGTTATTTTTATTGATAACATCCTCATATATTCCAAAAGTCGTGAAGATCATGAGCACCATTTGAAGCTGGTACTCCAAAGGCTTCGTGAAAACAAGTTATATGCCAAGTTGAAGAAATGCGAGTTCTGGCTTGAGGAAGTAGCATTCCTTGGGCACGTGGTATCAAAACATGGTGTATCTGTTGACCCAACGAAGATTGAAGCAATACAAAATTGGGAATAACTGAAGTCGGTGACCGAAGTACGTAGCTTTCTGGGCTTAGTTGGTTATTATCGGAGATTCGTGGAAGGATTTTCTTGAATCGCTACTCCATTAACTCAGTTGACTCGGAAAGATATCAAATTCGTATGGAGCGAGGAATGCGAGAAGAGTTTCCAAGAGCTTAAGAGGAGACTCATTTCGGCATCTGTTTTGACCATACCATCTGGTTTGGATGGATTTGTTATCTACATCGATGCTTCAGACAAAGGGCTAGGATGTGTTCTCATGCAACGTGGGAAAGTTATAGCCTATGCCTCACGACAACTTAAAGAATATGACAGAAATTATCCTACTCATGATCTAGAGTTGGCAGCAGTCATTTTCGCGCTAAAGATCTGGAGGCACTATCTATATGGGGAGAAAGTGGAGATATATTCAGACCATAAAAGCCTCAAATATTTCTTCACTCAAAAAGAACTCAACATGCGGCAACGACGTTGGCTCGAGCTATTGAAAGACTACGACCATACCATTCAATACCATCCTGGGAAAGCGAACGTGGTAGCCGACTTATTGAGTAGAAGATCATACGCGAGAAGAAGTGCGATGTTGTCAACACAAAGGCCCATTTGGTGTGATTTATAAAAGATGAAGATAGAATTCAAGACTCCTGGGACCCATACAATGATGTCAAGTATACGTATAGAACCTGTAACAATCCAGATTTTTATTATAATATTTAAATATTTATTGAATTATATAAATATTTAATGGATGTGTTTATCGTTGAATAAATATTTGTTTAATTGATTTGATGTGATTTGATTATTTATTTGTTTAATAAATAATTAATGAGTTAAGGAAAGTAATTATTTTGAAATAGTAATCTAATTTAATTTAATAATTAAGTTAGAGAGTTTATAATGATCAAATAAATTATTATATTTTATAATGAATTGTTATTAGAATTAATTAATTAAGTATGAAAACTTAATTAAAAGAAGTGCGACAAATAACTATATTATAATTAGTTATTAAAATAAATTAAAGTAGTTTTGATATGGTTTTACCCAAACAATGCTTAAGGATATAAATTCTTTAATTTTAAATTGTTTTGCCAAACAAAGCCCTATGGCTTTTGTTTTTTTAAATTTTGAATTTTAATAAATAATATATATATATATATATATATATATATATATATATATATATATATTAATCTGGTAACTGATAAATTGAATAGGGGTATTGAGTAGGTGTCGATTTTGTTTAAACGGGCGTGCGTTGGTTTTATTTTGTTTTTACGTAAGGAGTATTTGGGTTTTGTCTCAAGAGAAAAGAAAAGGAAGATGGCAGAAATTGAGAGAGAATAGAGTAAATTGAGAGGAAAAGGTGTCTGAAGTTGCAAGGTTGTCTGTGACTAGCAAGGGTTAACAAGAATTTCTTAACAACAAAATGTATGTTTTAAAACCTTAACATATATATGTTTTTACGTCTCTGTGTTATTCTATTTCATTGTAAATATAAAGTTTTTACAAAACTCTGTAGTAGTTGTTATATAACTGAACTATGGTATTTTTTATGGGTGTATGATGTTGGAAGTACATGAAAGGTTATGTTAATTTCGTTTAAAAGGAAGGAAACTATTTTGCAGTTTATGTTTCGGTACATGGCTATTAATAGTCAAAATATTCATTAGTTTGGTTGTTAAGAGGATAAAAATCGGTAAATTGTTGATAGCTAATTGGGAAATTAAAACCGTGAACATGTTAATTCTGTTGTTAAGAAGTTCAGAGAATCGTAGTTAAAGTAAAGGAATTGGTTGTTATTAGAATTTACAGTGTTTACTGCGTTAAAATATATCAACTATGGAGTTTTGGTTTTAAAACAGTGTTTTCAAATAATTAAGTTTTCTGAAATCGTTGTTCAGTGGTTAGTAACTAGTCTATGGATGATTATTAACGTTTATATGTAGTTTACAATGAAGTTATGCATGTTAATTGGGGTTAATTGTGTTTAAAAAAAAAGCAAGTTTCGGCGGCCCAGCGCCAAAATTCGCGCCCCGGCACCAAAATTCGCGCCCCAGCGCCAAAGGTTGGCGTTCCAGCGCTGAAATTCACGCCCCAGCGCCAATCTCGCGCCCCGGCGCCACTGTATAGCCTAGTGCTCGCGCCCCGGCACCGGAAAATGGGTCTGGATTGGACAGTTTTGACCTCCTGTAGTAAAATGACCATAACTTCCTCATACGAACTCCGATTGAGGTGATTCAAGATGATCCGGAACGAAAACGAGTAGACCTACAACTTTTGTTATTTAAGTTCTTCAATTTGAGGTCATTAGGATGGGTAAAAATGGTCATCTTTAGGACTATTGTGTTTTCGGAGGCAATCGGAGGGTGTCGGACATGCACATATGCATGTGTAGTGCTCCAGACCATAAAAGATGATGCCCTAAGTTATAAAACATGAATGTTAGTAAATATAATGATGCTTAACATTAATATATGATGTATTAGATGAGTTATAAAAGTATAGTAAGCATACACAAGAGAGGCAAATCGGGCGTGTGACGAATGAACGTTGAAACGCTGTGCTAAGTGTTAATGAACTTAAAAAGTGTTTCAATTCAATTGAAATGAGTATTATAGGATATGAAATGGGTTTAAGATAAAATCAATAAGTAGTCCTAGCAAGACTTAAGCACTTGAATGAACTTCGATTATGAAATATAGTGAGATATAAGTTGAAAGTTAACACAATCTAATTGAGCATTGTGTGCTAATTAATAGGAAAGATTATGAGACGTAGAGTAGAGTTTACATTACAATTACTATGTGTTGTTATGTGACTAATATTTGATGTGATTATATAATTGCGTAGGGCACGTGAAGTGCAGATAGCTGTAAGCTATTAAACTGTTATTGGTAAACAACGATCAATGCAAGTCTTTCGGTTCCTATTATCTACGTGGACTTGATGAACTGTTTTAAATTGCATGATATGTTATGCATGTTAAAATCATAAAATGTTAAAGTCAATATATGACTGTATTGTTTTGGCTAAGTAATGATGATTGAGTAAGGAACTCAATCTTTGTATTTGTTATGTGAATTAAAAGCATGTATGCCATGTTACTTTAATGAGATGTATGTCGAGCATGTTATTATGTGATATGTGATGCATGAAAACTGTTAGACTTTGCTGGGCCGTCGAGCTCACTCTTGCAAATAACCAATTTTGCAGGTCAAGATTTTAAGGTAAAGAAACGTGCTATGTGAGTTATAGAGATCTATATTCACGAAGATTACTTATGTTTTATGAGAAATGTATTTCATATTTTGAACGTAACATGTTGTTGAAATGTAAGTTGAGCTATCCAATGTATATGGATATTTAGTTATGATATAAGACTTTGTATAGTCATTTTGTTGTAACGATTCATGATATAAGATTGAATCAAAGAGATGTAATGTAATGGTTGCGATTCAGGGCAAGAAAGAAGGAAATGTATAAAAGTTTTAAATATTCCGCAATTTTATTAAGTTTAACATAGAATAATGATGTATTATTTAGATGTTGAATGTATGGTTAACGACCGAAGTCGGGATTTAAATTGTATAGATTTTGGGGTCGTTACAGAACCAACTTTAATCGAAAAAGTTAAAGTTGCTCAAGCCACAGACCCGGAGCTGGTGCGTATGAAGAAAAAAGTACAAAAAGGTGCTATTCCAGAAGCAAGAATAGATAAAGAAGGAATACTTCGAGTCCACTCCAGACTTTGTGTTCCTAATGATTCTGATTTGAAGTACAAGATCATGATGGAGGCACACAATACACCATTTCCAATCCATCCTGGAAGTACCAAAATGTATCGTGATCTTCAACATACATTTTGGTGGAACAATATGAAGAGAGAGATTGCAAAGTTTATCTCGAGGTGTTTAACTTATCAACGTGTAAAGGCGGAGCATCAAGTGCCTAAGGGCCCATTGCAACCACTTGAGATTCTGAAATGGAAGTGGAAATACATTACCATGGATTTTGTTACGGGTCTTCCCACTATTTCTCAAGGCATAAATGCTATTTAGGTTATTATTGATAGATTAACCAAGTCTGCTCATTTCTTGCCGATACGGGAGACTTATTCCCTTGAATGTCTTGCTCGTATGTACGTAGATGAGATTGTGAGATTGCATGGCATGCCAATATCTATAGTTTCGGATCGTGACCCAAGATTCACTTCACGATTTTGGATTAGCTTGCAAAAAGCTATGGGCACGAATTTACGATTCAGTTTGGCATACCATCCTCAAACGGATGGGCAATCAAAGAGGACTATTCAAACTCTTGAAGATCTATTAAGACTTTGTGTTCTAGATTTCAAAGGGAGTTGGGATAAGTACCTATCATTGGTGGAATTCTCTTACAACAACAGTTATCAGGCAAGTATAGGTGTGGCTCCATTTGAAGCATTATATGGATGAAAATGTCACTCTCCAATATGTTGGGATGAGATGGGAGAAGCAACATTGTTGGGACCCGAGTTGGTACGTATGACTACGAAAAAGATCCAAATGATTCGATAACGTATACAAACGTCACATGATCGACAAAAGAGTTATGCGGATCTTCATCGCAAGGACGTGGAATTTAGTATTGGGGATCATGTATTGTTGCGTGTGGCTCCATGGAAGGGAGTTACAAGATTTGGGAAGAGAGGAAAGCTCAATCCACGATTCATTGGTCCATTTCAGATTCTTGACCGAGTAGGAAATGTGGCCTATAGACTCGCGTTACCTCCAAGTATGTCTCGTGGTCATAATATTTTTCATATATCTATGCTTCGTAAATATGTGAAAGATCCAAACCACGTCATTGAGTTAGAACCGGACGAGATAGCTGAAGACTTAACGTACGAGGAGGTACCTGTCAAGATCTTGGATAGGAAAGAGCATGTCCTATGCACAAAGGTCATAGCACAAGTTAAAGTTTTGTGGAGGAACCATGCTATTGAGAAAATGACTTGGGAGTTAGAAACGGAAATGAAAGCGAGGTATCCTCATCTTTTCGAAACACCAGGTACGTACGTCAATTTTGAGGATGAAATTTTATAAGGAGGGGAGGTTGTAAGACCCCAAATTATTAATAAATAAAATTTATTTTTCTCTATTTATTATTTTGAAATAGTAAGGGTTGAATTGATTAATGAGGTTAGTTATGGGTAAAATGCGCAAATATTTTAAATTAGCAAGTGGTTATAAAATATTCATTGTTGTCGGGGAATATTCGTTTGGTCGTGGAATATTCTTACTGTCGGAGAATATTCGTACGACGGCGCAGCCTTGTGTGGGCCACATAACAGAAAGCGATTGGATGAAGAAAACGACAAGTATAAGTTGTTTATAAATAATGGCGTAGTTGTTACCGTTAATACTGTTGGAATACCCGGCGGTTAAAACACAGTAATACGCGTTGTTGCACAGTAGCACACGGTATTGTACCAATTATTGATTCTTACGTAAGAAGATACTATTCAATAATTGTTATAGTAATTACTGTTCAGTATTTTATTTTATTGATTCAATAATTGCTGCGTTGATATTTTATATTACTATTGTTTCAATAATTGTCATTACACAACATTTTCCATTATCGAAGCAATAATTCATATTATTTGAATAATATTATTAGATAACATTATTGACAATGTCTAGAAAGTTCTGTCTAAGGAGAGGTTTGATCACCTAATTGTGCGCCAGTAAAGAGAAATTCTTATTGGAAAGCCTCCTCTTTCCTAGGAACTGCCTGGTTGTCAGTATTGTGATTCTGTAATATTATTCGTGAATAATTAATTATTGATTTATATGATGAGGAAAATATTCATTTTATGTGGATATAGATGGAGAAAATTTTCAAAGTGACAATTGTTGAAAATCGATATTTTATCTTTTCTGATAAAATAATATTTTATTATATTATTATAATATAATAATGATGATATTTTTACAATGAATGTGGGATATATGAGTATATGAGGAGGAAGAGTATTTTTGTTATAAAAGTTGTTTAAAACACGTTAAACATGTCTGTGGGCCCATTTCTTGACTGAAATTTGATTAAAGGCTGTAGAATTGTCCGTTTGTGGATTTCGGTCAATTTCTGTTTGGAATTTGGAAAAACTTTCTTCTGCAAAGTTGTAGATAATAAAATTTCCTATAAAAAATATATATGGTTCGAATTTTTCTGACAAAAGGGCTATTTATTATGAATTATTAAAGTTTTGAAGTTCCAGAATAATTAATTTTTGGAAGTTTTAATTATTTTTTTAAAGAAAAACATTTTTTGCAATTAAGTTGGCCTCACATGTGATTTAAATGAGCTGAAATCAGATTTTAAAGGTGTGCTTGAATTTTGTTAATCATATTATTATTTTATTAAATTTTCTGCTTTGGTGTTCTAAGCATTTTCCTATAAATAGGGTGCTTATGTTTGAAATAAAAATCACACCAGAAGCTGAAGTTTTCTCTCTCTATAATATCGAGCGTATTTTTGTGAGTATTTTGATACTTTGAGTGTTGCTATACGGTGAAAGTTTCTTTCAGTATTATATCTGATATTCCAGCCAGAAGTACTATTCTTTTGAGGTAAGAGATGTTATTTTTTTTATATAAATGATATTATTTCTTTCAATATCATTATGCCGAAATATTGATCTGAATTTTTATCAAATTTGGAACTTGTTGTGTCAGGGTTACTATTCACGTATACGGTACTATTCACGTATACGACACTATTCACGAATACGACACTATTCACAGAAAAATTAAATTTTTATTTTTCGTCCAAAATATCTATTATGGATACTAGCTTTGATTGTATCCATATTTTGATCATTCTTGAATTTTACTCCACTATGATTACTTATGAGATTTTTTTGGACATGGATAAACCGAAAATACGAATCTTTAATATTTGTTATTTTGTTTCATTGAATTCATTTCCTTTAAAATATTTTTCATCATCCTCAGTCCTAAATGATGATATTACTGAATATCTTTGGCCTGTAGTGCAAAGATGAATGATTTCTGATGAATATCTTTGGCCCGTAGTGCAAAGATGAACAGGTGTTTAGATGAACATGACCAACTGATGAATATCTTTGGCCTGTAGTGGAAAGATGAATATTTGATTCCAGATATATATATATATATATATATTGATTGATGTTATAGGGATAAAATATCGACGATGAACTTTTAAATTCATATATAGAAGATAGTAGATTTCATGCTCTACTTAACTCTTCTAATGAATTATTATTTCCGCTGCGAATATTGATTTAAAACTTGTTGTCTATTGTATTCTATTAAATTTTTCCCTGTTGAAGACTAATGATAATTTGTTCTATATTATCTTAGTCATAATATTTTTTACTGGGCTAGTTGAGCTCACCCTTTTCCTTTTTGTTCCATTTTTTTTCTCAGGAGGCGAGAATGTAGCGAGTACTAGTCGGGGTATGGAATGAAGGTTCTAGAAAGTCGTTTTAGTAGTCCTCACCATTTTTATAAAATAATGTATCAATAATTGTAATGAGGACTTATTTGAGTGTGGATATTGTCTAGATGACAATATTTGTATTTAAACTCACAGTTTTTATGTTGTATTAATAAAGTTGTAGTTGTTTCTGTACCATGTATTTTGACGACTCAGAATGGGTGTTGTATACCTATTTTGGGGGCGTCACAAACTGTTCCCGCACAACGTGGATATATCGGGGTTCGTCATCTCTAGGTATCTGAGGTATCACTTCCCTAGATGGTCTGGATCCTCCTTCGTTAGACATCCTGACAACAAAATAGTTTTAAGTTTATTTATTATATAACATTCTTCGATACTCACGAGCACATAAGTTGTTAACACATAGAACATAATGTCTTTTATTATTTAGCTTCAATGGATGCTTTAATCCATTCCTTAGAACTCGATAAGAGTTAGACACCACTATATTTTCTATCTCCTTAAAGGTTACTTCCTAAGGTTTCCCCACCTAAGGTTCATAACCTAAAGCTTTGATACCAACCTGTGAAACCCCCAAATCTGGGTACTTCATTCCCGCATGATTTGGTGCTCACTATAAAAAAATAATTACATTTAACTACTTATAATAAAGGATAAAGACATAAAATAACTTAAACAATAATCTTTTCCCTTAAAGGGTTATATCATCTCAAAAACAATCCCAGGTAATCTAACCTTAAATTATTACATAAGTTGCGGAATACATCATTAAATAAAACAAGTCTTATAACATAATTCACTTAAATAAATTCTCATAAATCTTCAATACTTGGACATCTTGCCCTTTCTTTTGCTAGTAGATGGCTCATTGAATTTCTCAACTTTAGCAGCAGTGTTAAATGTAAGAGTGAGCAAACAATTACTCACTGATATAAAGAGTAGTAATGATATCAACATGAGAATGAACAACGAGTGCTGAACAATAATGAACTTGTTCTACGAATCAAAATATAAAAAATAAGTTCGAATTTAATATCTGAGGGTCTTAAGACCACAAACTATGTCCCCGGTGATTAGGTATTACTACCCCAACCTTAATAGTCATTTAGACTATACAGACCCTACTTAACGTACTTAGGGGGATCAGCCCTTTGTACCATGTATTGTGCACAAACATCTAAACGTTACACGTACAAAATCCCCTATGTTAGGTTTGTTCGTCTAAGCTTGAATTTAGAATTTTTGCACTAAAGAAGGCTTAGCTCGGAACTAACTTATCAGTGATTCTAGAATTTTAGAACACTATTCCATTATAGACTAGTTCAATCAATAAGAGTTTGCTTACTACTTGAAGGTTTAATACAACAATATAGAATTGAGTAAACATGATATACATGCAAAGTACTATTTTTCAAAAGAGTTAGAACAATCTTCTTTGAATTAATGTATTAGAACAATATATGCTTTGAATAACAATAAGGAAAGTGAAACTTGCTCAATAGAAGTTCAGAATAAAGAACTTGCATTCATTAATAAAAGAATGAAGTTAGAAAACTTGCATAAGTATAACATGACAACATAAAGTAAACCTTGCTAAATAATAAAGTAGCATAGGTTAGGGAACTTGCATAAATATAACATAACAACGAAAAGTAATCCTTGCTGAATAATAAAATAGCATATGTTAGGAAACTTGCCTTGTATGTAAGCTACACAAGTAATAATAATGTTCGCCAATTACCCTACACATATCATTGAAATCGCAATAACAATTAGTTGTATTAATATTAGCTTTAGGGGTTTAAACCACCATTTAAGCTAACATCTAATCATATTGGTTAACATCCTTAACGGATCTGAAATCTCACTATAAACTAACATAAACTTTATCATTTATCTTTAACTTTTGAAAATATCACATTTGGTTCATTACATAACTTATTCAAGTGACAACTAAAATCTCCATATTTTGGTATTACATTATACTACAAATCTATTATTGTATGCCATGTTATGATTTTACATCCTTATCAAGCATGCCAAACTAGATTAGGTTCACATACTACGGTTTGCAAATAATTAGACTTCACTGCCTAGGCTCAGGGCACGGCGTAGCTGCGCTGTCCCAAGCCTTGGCACCGGTGCAGCTGCACTACTGCAGATTTACAGAAGGCCATCGGCGCAGCTACGTCGTTTCTGCCTGTGGTATCGGCACAACTACGCCGTACACAGATTGCAGCAACAACTTTGTTCACAACGGTCACCAAAAATTAATCCAATTCCACAGAAATTCATGAAACTTAACATCTAAAACTTTGTAATAACATAGTTAAGTATGCTACTCTTCATTCTAATTACATAAACATTATATATATACATTTTTGAAGAATCAAAACCATAATTTTCCCATTTTCACCATTTTTTACACTTTTAGCGAATTCAATCGCCACTACTTCGTTTCTTAACCAATTAACACGATTCAAACTACGTCGTATTCGTTTCTTAACATACTAACACAATACAACATCAATTTACATATTATAACACATATTGAACATGAAATTTTGTACTTTCTTAAGCCATTTTTCATACATAACCACTGTTATTTCAATTTCTTCCTACAAACCAATTTCTTGTAATCTAATCATCAAATAGCACTCACAAACGATGATTAACAGATTATAAACCACATACATACATGTATAAATCCCATGTGATAAGCAATTTACAGAAGATGATCATAGAACTCAAAATATAAACATTAGAAGTAAAATATACCTTTAAACCCTAGTTGTATGCTAGCAAGAGATGGTGAAACTCTCCTTCCTCTTCGCAAAATCACAGAAAACTTTTTCTCTCTCTCAAAATCTCTATATTTCCTCTCTTCCTCACCAAGCTCAGTACTAGCCTTAGAAAAAGAACGCGTAACATATAACTGGCTCCCTCTTCCCTTACGTACGTCAGGTGAAAAAATAAAAAGGCGTCAGTTAAAATAAACCAAAAGCCATAAGGCTGCGTTTGGTTACACACAAATTTCTCCTACTAGTTTATTTTAATAATATTATATTATATAGTTTCACTTCTCACACTTTGTTTAATTTAAATAACTTACAATAATAATTATAATTCTCATTATAATATACTTAATAAATCATTACATATCTAATTTAAATAATAAATTAGACCACAACACCATTTTATTTAATTTACTTATTTTCTGAAATATTAAACAATTTATTTAATTTAATTATTTCATTAAATTAAGTCTTTAAATATAAATTACCATTATTCAATTTAATTAACATTAATCAATTTAGTTACTAAATTCTTGCATCACAAATCCATCAATTATTTATTTTTCTCAATAAACAAATTATTTAAAATATTTATTTAATTCAATAAATATTTAAATTAAATTATAAAAATTTCTCGATCGTTACATTTTTACACCAGAGCTATCCCCCGGTGGCCCTGACCGTCAAACTTCTCAGTGTGTTTGTTTGTTTACTGTATAGGTTTAAATTTGTTGTTTGGTGATTCGGCGAGCGGATAGATTTTGACGTTAACATTGGCTCTATAAGGAGGGTCTGTTTTAGTGCTACTTTTTTTCAATCACCTACTTATTTTAAGTTGAACAGATGGCGGGTAAAGGAAAGATAATTTTTGACCAGGAGAGGTCTTCGGTCAATTCGACAACACAGGTTCGTAAGTTGGTCAAAGACAGGCTCGGGCCCAACAACCCTATTGTGGTCCTTATAAAGGCTCAATCATCTCCAGTTCAACGACAATTACTTTTTGCAATCCAGAAGACTCTCGATCCCCACAATCACGATAGATAATCAGTCCCAAATGCACACTCACCAAGAGCGGGATCGGGAGCAAAATGGACAGGAAAATTGGAAGCTGATTCGGATGCGTAAAATTCAGCAGTCGAAGGATGCTTTGGAGGCTCTACGCCTCCAACAAGAGGAGAGGGATATGCAGTTTACTGAATTGGAAGGAAAAAGAGAGATCTCCTCTGGTCGACACGAGCGTCGGGAGTCCACACCACATAGTTGACCCAAATCACATTGATCAGGAGGTTCTCCTAGAGGAAGGAGCAAACGTAGGTCACACTCCCAATATATTGATAGAGGACGGGCGAGGTCTGAACGGCATTAATGGGTGGCCTACCTGAAATATATGAGGGATCGGCTCAGAAGATCCCCCCCGAGGGAGATACCCAATCCTATCATTCAAAAATTAATGGAGCTAAAGCAAAAGATATCAGTGGTAACCCAGGTGAACGAGTTATCGATCGACCCAAAGTCACCCTTCACACTAAAAATTAATCTGGTTCGAGCCGATCTGACTAAGAAGATGCCACCACTTGAGAAATATAACGAAACTGACAACCCTTACGATCATACACAAACATACGATCGTCTCATGTGCTACTACGAGCATTTTAATGTTGTCTGATGCCAGATGTTTGTCACCACCCTGAAGAAGGGGGCTGGTTGTGGATGACGTCGCTGTCACCCAATTTTATTGAGTCCTGACATAAGTTGTGCGACAAGTTCCATGATCGATTTGGGAGTAACAGAAGGAGGAGAAAGTTGACAACTTCCCTCATGCAGATAAAAAAATAACAGAGCGAGAGTCTGAGCCAGTATGTGAAGAGGTTAAGGGAGGCGGTCGGTATAGTAACGAACCTTAACGTACCTCAAGTGCTCTAGTTCTTCACCACCGAATTGGACACGGAGAAGTCACGAAAGCTACTGAAGGACATCATGTTCAATCCCCCGAATGACCTATTTGAAGCTTATGATAAGGCATAAAACTTCATTGGTATTGACGATGCCATGAGAAGTCTGAAGCACCAGTCATGTAAGACGGATAGGCCTCGGGATCGAGATAATAATTATGATCCTAGACCGGAGACACATCCGATGAGAGAGACCCAAAGCCGCCCTTCAGGAAACGGTCGACCTCCATTCTAAAATTGAGGTGTCAATAAGGTTTATACTTCGCTAAACACTAATCGGGCCAAGATTCTTGAGGAAATCAAGGATAAACCATTTTTTTTGAACCGTGCCCAGTCAATAACTATATACTGTGACGCCCCCAAAATTAGGTATACATCACCCATCTTGGGTCGTCAGATACATAGTATAGAATACAAATACAACTGTCATGTACAATACGACAAAACATAAACTGTGAGTTTGAATACAAATATTATCTTCTAGAGAGTATTCATACTCAAAAGGAGTCCTCATTACATTTATTAATACACTATTACATAGAATAGTGAGGACTACTAACTAATACTATCATTCGGACCATCACTCCGTTCCCCGACTTGCCCCAGCTACGTTCTCATTTCCTGAAGAGAACAATGAAAGAAAGGGTGAGCTCAACTAGCCTAGTAAGAAATATTATGACTAAGATAATGCAGAATAAATTATCATTAGCCTTTAACAATGTTAAACTGATAAAATATAATAGACATCAAGTTTAACTGCAGCGGAACAAGCAATCCATTAAAAGAGTCAAGTAGAAAATAAACTCTACTATCTTTTATGATTTAAAAGATTTTTCAACACTGTGATCGCTGGGACTCAGCTTAATAAAATAATCCACATCATCGAATCACCCCTGCACTACGGCCAAGGATATTCGTGTATTCATTACTGGTCATGATCCTGCCAACAACTGTCCATCAATGCACTACGGGCCAATGAGGACTTTTACCACATCATTTGTAACATTACGGTCATGATTATACCGAATAATCACTGATCATAATCATACCAAGTCCATCTATGCACTACAGGCCACAGATGACTTTCAACATTTTATAAACATGAGGATGATGACAATGATATAGGAATTCAATAAAACAAGTTCAAGAATTAATTTATCCAAGAATTAACAATGTCTAAATTGTCAACATGATACTGCTTTGTGGAGTAAAATTCAAGAATACTTAGAAGAATATTTTCATGAAAAGATACTGGATGAACCGCAATTATCAAGGATATTTCACTAATTTCATGGAGTATAGAAGTTAAAACTTAACCAACTGAGTATAATAACGAATGAAATAACAAAAGAAATCACCATGCATGCGATAGACCGCACAGACAGGTTATTCCCACAGAATAATAAATAATAGAACCAAGTCCGGCGTAAAATGCACAGACAGGATATTCCAACAGAATAATAATAATGACGGAATCAGGTCCGGTGTAAAATACACAGACATGATGTTCCAACAGAATAATAATAAAAACGGAACCAGGTCCGGTGTAAAACACACAGACAGGATGTTCCAACAGAATAATAGAAGAATGTCACCAAGTATAGGGTAGACCACGTATACAGGTTATTCCAACAGAATAATAAGAAATAGAATAACAACAGTTCTCTTCATGAATAAGAAAAAATAACACCCCTTACCGTTTTAAAGAAGAGCTGAAATAAGGAAGTAGTTAAGTAGCAGAATACTTTTCTTCTCTCTCTCTATAGTTTCTCTCTATAGTTTCTCTCTCTAGAGTTCAGTGAATTCGTAAGAAATAATGAAGGAATGAGCTGCTATTTATAGAAAAATAGAATGCATAGTAACTAATCCATGAACGGTCCAGATTGCTTACTTTAATCTGACGGTTCATATTTAAAGATAAATCTTTTAAATAAAATATAATATATTCTATTTATAGAATAACTTTAATAAAGTATTTTGTTTTATATAAAAAGATGTTTCTGTTTTATTACGTTAATAATACGAATAAAACAAAACGTAATTATCGCTAAATAATTCATATTATTAACTGACAATAATTGAATCAGACTAAGTGACTTCTCACATAAGCATTAATAATTAATACCGTGTGCTACTATGCAACCACACGTATTACTGTACTTTTACTACCGAGTAGTTCAACAGTATCAATGGTAAAACTTTCGCCGTTATTTTTAATAAAATATTTTTGTCGTTTTCTCAATCCGACAATAATTCTGTTGTGGGGTCCACCAATGATTGTGCCGTTGTACGTATATTCCTTGTTAAAACGAATATTCCCCGACCAATCGAATATTATATAACAACTTGCGTACTTTGCAAAATTTATAAATATTACCCACAACTATAACATTATATCAAATTAACTCCATAATATTCAAAAATGATATTTATAGAAAATTCATCTTTATTTATAAAAGTTGGGGTCTTACAACCTCCCCTTCTTATGAAATTTTGCCCTCAAAATTAGGGTACGTACCTGGTATGTCGAAGAGGTAAGGATACATTGATTTCCTTTCAGATTCTAACTCCCAAGTCATTTCCTCGACATCGTGGTTTCTCCACAAAACTTTGACTTGAGGTATAACCTTGGAGCGTAGAATATGTTCCTTCTTATCCAAGATTTGAACAGGAACTTCTTCATACGTCAAATCCTCCTCTATTTCGTCCGGTTCTAGCTCAATAATGTGCTTCGGGTCTTCCACATATTTACGTAACATGGATATGTGAAAAACGTTATGAACACGAGACATACTTGGCGGTAAAGCAAGTCTATAAGCCACAGTTCCTACTCGATTGAGGATTAAAAATGGACCGATGAATCGAGGATTGAGCTCTCCTCTCTTTCCAAATCTCGTAACTCCTTTCCATGGAGCAACACGTAAGAACACATGATCTCCTACATCAAATTCCACGTCCTTTCGATGAAGATCAACATAACTCTTTTGTCGATCTTGTGAGATTTTTATACGTTGTCGGATCGTTTGAATCTTTTCTGTAGTCATACGTACCAACTCAGGTCCCAACAACGTTGCTTCATCCACCTCATCCCAGCATACTGGAGAACGACATTTTCTTCCATACAATGCTTCGAATGGAGCCATGCCAATACTTGTTTGATAATTGTTGTTGTAGGAAAACTCCACCAATGGTAAGAACTTGTCCCAAGTTCCCTTGAAGTCAAGGACACAGAGTCTTAATAAATCTTCTAGAGTTTGAATAGTCCTCTCTGATTGTATGTCCGTCTGAGGATGATATGCCGAACTAAATCGTAAATCTGTGCCCATAGCTTTTTGTAAACTAATCCAAAATTGTGAAGTGAATCTTGGGTCTCGATCAGAAACTATGGATACTAGCATACCATGCAGTCTTACAATCTCGTTTATGTACATACGAGCAAGACGTTCAAGTGTATAAGTTTCTCGTATCGGTAAGAAATGAGCAGACTTGGTCAATCTATCAACAATGACCCAAATCGCATCAATACCTTGAGAAACCCTAGGAAGACCGGTAACAAAATCCATGGTAATGTGCTCCCACTTCCATTTTAGAATTTCAAGTGGTTGCAATGGACCTTTTGGTACTTGATGCTCCGCTTTGACTCGTTGACAAGTTAAACACCTCGAGATAAACAACGCTATCTCCTTCTTCATATTGCTCCACCAAAATGTATGACGAAGATCATGATATATTTTGGTACTTCTAGGATGGATTGCAAACGGTGTGTTGTGCGCCTCCATCATGATTTCATACTTTAAATCAGGG
Organism: Panax notoginseng; assembly: GCA_016801055.1. Lineage (NCBI taxonomy): Eukaryota > Viridiplantae > Streptophyta > Magnoliopsida > Apiales > Araliaceae > Panax > Panax notoginseng. Next base: position 58,471,601 of record CM029015.1, read on the forward strand.
TTGTTTGGAACACAAAGTCTGGAGTTGACTCGAAGTATTCCTACTTCATCGATTCTTACTTCCGGCATAGCACCTTCTTGCACCTTCTTCCTCATACGCATCAGCTACAGGTCTGTAGCTTGAGCAACTTTAACTCTATCGATTAAAGTTGGTTATACTCGTATATTCGCCATCATCATATGGGTCCCTGGAGTCTTTAACTCTATCTCCATCCTTTGTAAGTCACACAAAATGGGCCTTTGTGTTGACAATATCGCACTTGTACTTGCATATGATCTTCTACTCAATGTGTCAGCTACCACGTTCGCTTTTCCAGGATGGTATTGAATGGTATGATCATAATCTTTCAATAGTTCAAGCCAACGTCGTTGTCGCATGTTGAGTTCCTTTTGAGTGAAGAAATATTTGAGGCTTTTATGATCCGTAAAGATCTCCACCTTCTCCCCATACAAGTAATGCCTCCAAATTTTAAGTGCAAAGACAACAGCTGCCAACTCTAGATCATGAGTAGGATAATTCCTCTCATATTCCTTGAGTTGTCTTGATGCATAGGCTATGAATTTTCCATGTTACATGAGAACGCATCCCAACCCTTTGCTCGAAGCATCACTGTAGATGACAAATCCCTCCGAGCCAGATGGTATTGTTAGAACAGGTGCTGAAATGAGTCTCCTCTTAAGTTCTTGAAAACTCTGCTCACATTCTTCGCTCCAACTGAACTTTGTATCTTTCCGAGTCAGCTGAGTTAATGGAGTAACGATTTGAGAAAATCCTTCCACGAATCTCCGATAATAACAAGCTAAACCAAGAAAGCTACGTACTTCGGTCACTGATTTAGGTTGCTCCCAGCTTTGAATAGCTTCAATCTTTGTCGGGTCAACTGATATTCCACGACTTGATACTACGTGCCCAAGGAATGCTACCTCCTCCAACCAGAACTCGCATTTCTTTAACTTGGCATAAACTTGTATTCACGAAGCTTTTGGAGTACCAGCCTCAAGTGTTGCTCATGATCTTCACGGCTTTTGGAATAAATAAGGATGTCATCAATAAAGACGACCACAAAGTGATCCAAATATTCCTTGAATACCCGGTTCATCATATCCATGAAGGCAGCATGAGCATTAGTTAATCCAAAGGACATGACTAGGAATTCATAATGCCCATACCGAGTTCTGAAAGCCGTCTTTGGAATATCCTCAATTCTAACCTTCAGCTGATGATATCCAGAACGAAGATCGATCTTTGAAAAGAATTGTGCTCCTTGCAACTGGTCAAACATGTCATCAATACATGGCAATGGGTACCTGTTTTTGATGGTGACATGATTCAACTCCCGATAATCAATACAAAGTTGCATACTTCCATCTTTCTTCTTCACGAATAGCACAGGAGCACCCCAAGGAGAAGTACTAGGACGAATAAAGCCAATGTCTAACAATTCTTGCAGTTGGATCTTTAACTCCTGAAGTTCAATAGGAGCCATTCGATATGGGGCTTTGGAAATGGGTTTTGTACCGGGTTCAAGGTCGATACAAAATTCAATTTCACGCTCTGGGGGTAGGCCAGGAAGTTCTTTAGGGAATACGTCAGGGAATTTATTAACAATAGAAATATCATTCAAAACTGACGTATTTTTGTTTAGATCCGTGACATGAGCTAAGAAAGCTTGACATCCGTTTTTCAATAAACGAATAGCTTTATGGCTTGAGATGACAGCGATTGATTTTAATGGTTTGGTTGCTTGAATTCGCATAATAGGTCGATTAGGAATATGAAAGCTAACAACCTTATGAAAATAATCAATTTTTACATGATGAGTAGCTAACCAATCAATCCCTAGAATCACGTCAAATGCAAGTATTTTTAATGAAATAAGATCGACAGGTAATGTGTGGGTACCAACTTGAACCAAACAAGACTTATAAACCTTGGATGTAATGAAGGTTTCTCCCAATGGAGTTTCAACATATAAGTCAAAGTCTAATTTCTTCGGAATCAAATTTAATCGATGAGCGCAAGTAGGAGAAATAAAAGAATGGGTAGAACCGGTATCAAATAAAGTATAGACTTCGTTAGAGTTTATGATAAGCTTACCCGTGATGACCTCATTCGGGTTCCTTGCTTTCTAGGAGGTCACAACAAACGCTCTCCCTTGCACTATCGGTTTTGACTTTTCTGGGACGGCCTTTGGTGTCTCCATCTTGGCTGAACTTGTTTTTGGTAAACGATAAAATCGAGCTAAATGACCTTCTCTTCCATAATTATAACATGCTTTAGACGACATCGTGCAGTTTGGGCTGATGTGCCCCTCCCCTCCGCATTTGAAACATATGATAGGTGGTCGTTCTCCTTCCTTAACAATGGGTGCTGGTGCTGACGTCTTTCCATCATTGTTGAATCTCCTCTTCTTGAAATGACCATTCTTATTATTTTGGCCCTGATTACCACCGAAGTGGTTACCATTTCTGGCCTGTTGATTCCCTCCACGCTTGTTGTCACCGCTTCGATGACTGCTCTCACTGGAATTATCATTTTGCCGACTGCTCTCTTTTGGTTGCGTTAACTCGTTATCGCGCTCTACTAACTGAGCCCTATTCACAACATCTGAATACAAACACAATTTATAAGAAATAAGATGTTGACGTATCTCAGGTTTCAAACCTCGCAAAAACATTCGCGTCATTTGCTCTTCATTATCCACTAAGTGGGATGGAAACCGGGACAACTCAGCAAATTTAGCCTCATACTACGACACGGTCATATTATTCTGCTCCAATTTGATGAACTCCACCTCCTTCATGTGACGAACACTTTCGAGAAAGTATTTGTCATTGAACAGCTCTTGGAACTTCTCCCAAGACATCTTCAGTGCGGCAGGTTGAGTACGCTTAATCGATTCCCACCAGTAATCTGCCTCTCCTCGCAACATAAAGGCGGCAAAGGGAACCTTTTGCTCCTCGGAGCATCCCAAGACATCAAATATCTTGGTAATCTGCTTTATCCATGTTTCCGCTATAAGTGGTTTTGGCTCTCCCTTAAACTCTGGTGGTCCCAGCTCCTTGAACTGTTTAGCGGTGACCGTCCGAGAGTTTTCAGTGTTTCCACCTATATTTTGGACAGGAGCCGCTCTCGCCTGCTGTTGCATGAACTGCATAAAGTTTCTGAACATTCCATCATTCATCATCTGGTCAGTGTTGTTGTTTGCACGAGGATTGTCACCTTCCTGATGAACATTATCCTGATTATTGATATATGGTGAATCAACAGTCGCCTGTGCTCCATTGCTATTCTCAACATTCTCAGATGTCATTTTCAGATACTGCCACAAAATAAAAGTTAATTGATATGTCATATATTATCCTTATATTATGACCGACCAATTAAATACCATGCAAATAAACCTAGGTAGGTCATACTAGCGAAGAAATTCCCCGTCTCTCCCCTCCCAGTTCTATTCTCACATCTTAGCCATGGATCATATCTCTAAGCTCTGATACCAACTGTGACGCCCCCAAAATTAGGTATACATCACCCATCTTGGGTCGTCAGATACATAGTACAGAATACAAATACAACTTACTAATACAACTGTCGTATACAATACGAAAAAACATAAACTGTGAGTTTGAATACAAATATTATCTTCTAGAGAGTATTCATACTCAAAAGGAGTCCTCATTACATTTATTAACACACTATTACATAGAATAGTGAGGACTACTAACTAATACTATCATTCTGACCATCACTTCATTCCCGACTTGCCCCAGCTACGTTCTCATTTCTTGAAGAGAACAATGAAAGAAAGGGTGAGCTCAACTAGCCCAGTAAGAAATATTATGACTAAGATAATGCAGAATAAATTATCATTAGCCTTTAACAATGTTAAACTGATAAAATACAATAGACATCAAGTTTAACTGCAGCGGAACAAGCAATCCATTAAAAGAGTCAAGTAGAAAATAAACTCTACTATCTTTTATGATTTAAAAGGTTTTTCAACACTGTGATCGCTGTGACTCAGCTTAATAAAATAATCCACATCATCGAATCACCCCTGCACTACGGCCAATGATATTCGTGTATTCATTAATGGTCATGATCATGCCAACAACTGTCCATCAATGCACTACGGGCCAATGAGGACTTTTACCACATCATTTGTAACATTACGGTCATGATTATACTGAATAATCCCTGGTGATAATCATACCAAGTCCATCTATGCAGGCCACATATGACTTTTAACATTTTATAAACATGAGGATGATGACAATGATATAGGAATTCAATAAAACAAGTTCAAGAATTAATTTATCCAAGAATTAACAATGTCCAAATTGTCAACATGATACTGCTTTGTGGAGTAAAATTCAAGAATACTTAGAAGAATATTTTCATGAAAAGATACTGGATGAACCGTAATTATCAAGGATATTTCACTAATTTTATGGAGTATAGAAGTTAAAATTTAACCAACTGAGTATAATAACGAATGGAATAAGAAAAGAAATCACCATGCATGCGATAGACCGCACAGACAGGTTATTCCCACAGAATAATAAATAATAGAACCAAGTCCGGCGTAAAACGCACAGACAGAATATTCCAACAGAATAATAATAAAGACGGAACCAGGTCCGGTGTAAAACACACAGACAGGATGTTCCAACAGAATAATAATAAAAATGGAACCAGGTCCGGTGTAAAATACACAGACAGGATGTTCCAACAGAATAATAATAAAAACGGAACCAGGTCTGGTGTAAAACACACAGACAGGATGTTCCAACAGAATAATAGAAGAATGTCACCAAGTATAAGGTAGACAACGTATACAGGTTATTCCAACAGAATAATAAGAAATGGAATAACAACAGTTCTCTTCATGAATAAGAAAAAATAACACCCCTTACCGTTTTAAAGAAGAGCTGAAATAAGGAAGTAGTTAAGTAGCAGAATACTTTTCTTCTCTCTCTCTATAGTTTCTCTCTATAGTTTCTCTCTCTAGAGTTCAGTGAATTCGTAAGAAATAATGAAGGAATGAGCTGCTATTTATAGAAAAATAGAATGCATAGTAACTAATCCATGAACGGTCCAGATTGATTACTTTAATCTGACGGTCCATATTTAAAGATAAATCTTTTAAATAAAATATAATATATTCTATTTATAGAATAACTTTAATAAAGTATTCTGTTTTATATAAAAAGATGTTTCTGTTTTATTACGTTAATAATACGAATAAAACAAAACGTAATTATCGCTAAATAATTCATATTATTAACTGACAATAATTGAATCAGACTAAGTGACTTCTCACATAAGCATTAATAATTAATACCGTGTGCTACTATGCAACCACACGTATTACTGTACTTTTACTACTGAGTAGTTCAACAGTATCAATGGTAAAACTTCCGCCGTTATTTTTAATAAAATATTTTTGTCGTTTTCTCAATCCGACAATAATTCCGTTGTGGGGTCTACCAATGATTGTGCCGTTGTACGAATATTCCCTATTAAAACGAATATTCTCCGACCAATCGAATATTATATAACAACTTGCGTACTTTGCAAAATTTATAAATATTACCCACAACTATAACATTATATCAAATTAACTCCATAATATTCAAAAATGATATTTATAGAAAATTCATCTTTATTTATAAAAGTTGGGGTCTTACATATACCGAGAAGATATCAGAGCCAGTTCTGCCAATACCACCAAAAAATAGGGCATTCGACAAAGAAGTGTCGACAGTTGAAAAACATGATCGAAAAAATGTCCAGAATGGGGAGTTGGTGAATTAGGTTGCTGATCGGGAAAGCTCGATAAGGAGACATAAGGATGGTAATAGGGAATATCACATGGATCAATAACCCGATCCGAATTTACCCATCCGCCAGGTGGTTGATGTTATTACGGAGGTTTGGCTAGTGGTTAGGAACATCGTGGGGATCGACTACCCGACCGAGATTTACCTGTCCGTCAGGTGGTTAATGTTATTACAAGAAGTTCATCTAGTGATCAGAAATGTTTGTGGGAATGGCTAACCGGTCTATTCGAAGAGTTATGGATGTTATTTAGGAAGGTTTAGTGGGACATGATCGTGGAGGTCCTCGGGAACGGTTACCCGATCAGGACATGTCTGGTCGGAGAGTTGTGGATGTTATTTCGAGAGGTTTGGTGGAACATGATCGGGGACGCCCTCGGGAATGACTAGCTGATCAAGATAGGTCTGCTTGGAAAGTTGTGGACGTTATTTTAGGACGTTTGGTAGGACATGATCGGGAACGCCCTCGGGAGTGGCTACTTGATCAGGATGGGTTTGTTTAGAGAGTTGTGGATATTATTTCTAGAGGTTCGAGGGGGGGGGCACGTGACGGACAAGAAGCATTGGGTCTAACTGTATTCTGTTCTGGTGGTCTCTAAACATCCAACCAAAAGGATGAGAAGCGGCGATTTGTATGATTGGAGGAGATAACAAACTATATTGTTTGCCCAATACGGTATTTGTAAGACCCCGAATTTTATGAAATGAAAGTATTCAATTTTCTTATAATTATTATTTTATTTCGTAAATGGTTAAATTGATAAAAGGTTAAAGTTAAGGGTGATATGTAAATTTTTTTGCAAAGTAAGCATGTTGTCATAGAATATTCTTTTTGTTGGGGAATATCCGTACGATGGTACAATCATTGGTGGACCCCACAACAGAAGTATTATCGTAGTAAGAAAATGACAGAATTATCTTTTTATAAAAAAAATGGCGAAAGTGTTACCGTTAAAACTGTTGAACTACCCGATAGTAAAAGTACAGTAATCCGCGTGGTTGCATAGTAGCACACGGTATTGATTATTGATGCTTACGTAAGAAGTCACTCAGTTATACTCAATTATTGCTACAATAATTGCTGCATCATATCTCTCATATTATTGATTCAATTATTGTCACAGTATCATCTGCATAATATGTTATATTATTAAATCAATACTTGAGACGACAAAGTTATTCATATTATTATTTGCAATATTGACAATGTCTAGAAGTTCTGTTAAGGAAAGGTTTGGTCACCTAATTGCGCGCCAATAAGGAGAAATCCTTATCGGAAAGCCCCATCTTTCCTGGGAACGACCTGATTGTTAAATATTGTGAATTATAATATTAATAATGAATAAGTTCGTATTGATTAAAGATGAAATTGATAGTTTCATTGTGTGGGAATTATTAGTATTAGTGGAAATCGACATTTATTTTGATAATAATTGATGTCTGGAGGTTATATTGACCAATCAGGTAATTAACCGGATAAATGAGTAATTAATTACTATTAATTCAAATGTTTATAACTATGTGTTCACATGTGTGTACTTTTGATTCACATGATTTACTATTAGGGGAGTTGGTGCAAGATTGATAATACTTGCATGACTAAGTTAAAAATAGAGGTATAGTTGAATGTACTATACTGTAATTCGTATTTTCACATGATTATAACTATTGAGTCACATGATTGAACTATTAATTCACATTATTTACTATTAGGGGAGGTGGTGCAAGTTTGATAATACTTACAGGACTAAATTAAAAATGAAGAAAAAGAGGGAGGTATTGTACTATAATATTTTGAGCCCTAAAACGTGCAATTATTGAAACTATATTTTTCTATAAATAGAAGCTCATTCTTCCTTCATTTCTCACCAATTCACTAAAGCTATAGATCAATTATTATAGAGAGAAATTATAGAGAAAAAGAAGAAGAGAAGTCTGCTACCTCTCTACTCCAGTATTCAGTTTCTTTCTAAGATAAGGGGTATTATTTCTTTCATATTCATGAAGAGAGCTATTGTTATTCTATTCCTTATTATTCTGTTGGAATAACCTGTATACGCGGACTACTATATACATGGTGAAATTTGTAAGACCCCGAATTTTATGAAATAAAAGTATTCAATTTTTCTATTTAGTAAATGGTTAAATTGATAAAAAAGTTAAAGTTAAGGGTGTAATATATAAAATTTTCAAAATACGCAAATGGTTATAAAATACTTATTTCTGTTGGAGAATATTCGTTTGGTCGTGGAATATTCTTGTTGTCAGGGAATATTCGTACGACGGCGCAACCAGTGTGGGCCCCATAACAGAATAACTGTCGGATGAAGAAAGCGACAAGTTTGAGTTTTATAAATAAACGACATTATTGTTACCGTTAACACTGTTGGAATACTTGGTGGTTAAAATACAGTACTATGCGTGGTTGCACAGTAACACACGATATTGCATAATATTTTTAAATTATTGATTCTTACGTAAGAAGACACTACTCAATAATTATTACAGTAATTATTGTTCAATATTTTATTTTATTGATTTAATAATTGCTGCGTTGATATTTTATATTATTGTTATTTCAATAATTGTCACTGCATAGTATTTCTCATTATCAGATCAATAATTCATATTATTTGAATAATATTATTAGATAGCATTATTGGCAATGTCTAGAAAGTTCTGTCAATGAGAGGTTTGGTCATCTAATTGCGTGCCAGTAAGGAAAAATCCTTATCGAAAAGCCCCCTCTTTCCTGGGAACTACTTGGTTGTCATAATTGTGATTCTGTAATATTTGTGAATATTTAATTATTGATTTATATGATAAGAAAATATTTATTTGATGCGGATATAAATGATGAATTTATTTATGTGGTTATAAATGAAGGAATTAATGTTGAGGTGATTTTTCAGTATTTTGTCGGATTGGAGGTATTAAAAGATTAAATCGGTGTTCTTAAAACCCTATTACGTGAGTTATAATTTTAATTTGACCGTTGGATCATTGTGATTTTTTGATATGTTATACATATATTAGTTGAGTATATATCCACAAATTTTGAACCGTAAAAAATTAATGTATGATTTATTATGAATTTTAAAAGGTGTTGAAAATCGTCTGTTTGTGGATTTCAGATATTTTCTGTTTGAAATTTGGAAAAATTTAAAGCTACAAAGTTGTAGAGAATTTGATTTCGTGTGGAATGGAGATAAAATTCGTATTTTTCTGATAAACGGGATATTTTCTATGAATTATTGAAGTTTTGGAAAATAAAATAATTTTTATTAAAATTGGGTGGGATCCACTTTTGGTTGGTGTTAAAAACATGTGCTAGAATTTTGTTCAAGGGTGATGACTGGTCTTGGTTGGTTTTGGTAGGTGTAGAAAAATAAAATAATAATATTATTTTATTATTTTAGTCTCCTTTGGCATTCTAGCATTTTTCTATAAATAGGCGCTTAAGTTATAATTGAAAATCACACCAAAAATAAGTTTTCTCTCTTTTTCTCTATATATTATCGAGCGTATTTTGTGAGTATTTAGATACTTTGTGAGTTTCTATTCAACAGTGCAAGTTTCCTTCAGCCTTATACTTGATATTTCAGCCGGAAGCACGGTTCTTTTGAGGTAAGAAATTGTAAGGGATTGTAAGGGATAAGGGATGTTATTTTCTTCATAATGATATTATTCTTTCAATATCATTATACTAAAATATTGGTATAGATTTTATTGTAGAATTTCTACCTTTTTCATGTCGGGTTACTATTCACGTATACGGTACTATTCACATATACGACACTATTCATGTATATGGCACTATTTACGTATATGACATTATTTACGTATACGGTACTATGTACGAATACGAGTTATTATTCATGAGTTACTATTCACAGTTACTATTCACGATAAAATTGATTTCTTTTTCTGACCAAATTATCGTTGATTTATGAATCTTACTCTTGAAATTAAATCCATGTTTTGATCATATTGTTTTTATTAACATATATAACATTTTTATAACCCTAGTGTTGAAATTTCTCTTTGACTTGAGTGTAAAGATGGGTAGATTATTGGTATGATCGTGACTATGGGTTCTCTTTGGCCAGTAGAGCAAAGATGAATTATTGACTGGTATGATCATGACTATTGAATTTATAATTGAGTATCTTTAGCTTAAGTGCAAAGGTGAATTGATCAATATGGTTATAATTATTGTTTATATAAATTCTGAAATGATTATATATTTCTTTAAGATATTAATATCTTTGGCCTGTAGTGCAAAGATGATCTGTTGTTGAATATCTTTGGCCTGTAGTACAAAGATGATATGGTGTTGAATATCTTTGGCCTGTAGTGCAAAGATGAACTGTTGACGAATATCTTTGGCCATAGTGCAAAGATGAATTTATCAGTATAATTATGAACAGGAACTGTGATTTGGTATAACCATGATCTTTGATGTTTCAGGTAAAGACATGTGATGAAAATTATCTTTGTCCTGGATGAGAAGAGGAATTTAGAACCATAATTATGATTATGAGTTATTCATATGATTGTGGACCAGAACTGTTAATTGATGTTACAGGGATAAAATATTGTTGGTGGATTTTTAACATGGAGAAGATAATAGACTTTATGGTCTATTTGACACTTTTAATGGATTGCTCGTTCCGCTGCAACTATGGTTGAAAAGTTTTATGATTTATCATATGTTCTAAATCTCTGATTTATTAATGATGAAGGCTATTGATAATTTAATTATCCTTAGTCATGATATTCTTTACTGAGCTATTTGTGCTCACCTTTTTGCTTCACAATTCCTTTCAGGTAATAAGAGTGTAGTTGGGTCGAGCGGGGGTAACAGGGGAATAGAACGGTGGTCTCTAGCTGTGAAGGTTCTCCCTAAACAGTATGAAAATAATTTTATTGAGAACTTTGGAATACTGTGTTCTATTTTATACATCATTTAGTAGTTATATTTGGTGAATCAAATAGGGTGAGACGAATCCAACGTTGAAAGGGTGTTTTGCCACTATCATACAAGATGTCTAATGACATACAATCTCGTGTTAACATAAGACAGGGTTGTGCACGTCTACTTGCTGAGTATATCTACGAGCACTACCTAAATGATCTTGGAGTTTGGTTGAAATATAATTTTCAATTGCAGACAGTGGAGATAGCGATATGTCAAGAGAAGACTCACCATTAGAAAGAACATGATAGTAATCTTTTCATTTTTCTTTGGGGTCTATTGGGTCAACCAAGGATAATTCCGTGGGCGTATGATATCTATCATAACCTAGACGCATGGCCTCCCATGTACGAAGGTTTCCTTGAGTACTTCCCAATGATTTTAATTTCTAAAACAGTTATTGACTGTACCTTTATGTAAGGTGCCATTGTGACGTGCTATCCACTGTTGGGACATGAGTCTTATTTGATATATATTTGTATCAAAACTCACAGCATATGTGTTGTTGTATTTTACACGACAATTGAAATAATAAAGTTGTAGTTGTTTTCTGTACCATGTATTTGGCGACTCAGAATGGGTTGGGTGGATTGGACCTATTTTGGGGGCGTCACAGTTGGTATTAGAGTTTAGGGATATGATCTCTGACGGAGATCGGGGAATAAAACTAGGAGGGGAGAGATGAGTAAATCCTTCGCTAGTATGTCCTACCTAAGCTTATTTGTTGGTCAGTCATAATATCGGGATATTATGTGATATGTTGATTTGTTCAATTAACCCTTGTTTTGAAGCTGTATTCTAGAATGATATCTGAAATATAGGAGATGAGCAATGGAGAAATCATGATGACAGGGAAGATGAAATCTGAAATGAAAGCAAGGTATTCTCAACTCTTTGAATTATCATGTACGTAAATTTCGGAGACGAAATTTCATAAGGAGGGGAGATTGTAAGACCCCAAATTTTATGAAATAAAAGTATTCAATTTTCCTACTTAGTAAATAGTTAAATTGATAAAAAAGTTAAAGTTAAGGGTGATATATATAAAATTTTCAAAACACGCAAGTGGTTATAAAATACTCATATCTGTTGAGGAATATTCGTTTGGTCGTAGAATATTCTTGTTGTCGGGGAATATTCGTACGACGGCACAGCCAGTGTGGGCCCCATAACAGAATAACTGTCGGATGAAGAAAACGACAAGTTTGAGTTTTATAAATAAATGACGTAATTGTTACCGTTAATACTGTTGGAATACCTGGTAGTTAAAATACAGTAATACGCGTGGTTGCACAGTAGCACACGGTATTGCACAGTATTTTTGAATTATTGATTCTTACATAAGAAGACACTACTCAATAATTATTACAGTAATTATTGTTCAATATTTTATTTTATTGATTTAATAATTGCTGCGTTGATATTTTATATTATTGTTGTTTTAATAATTGTCACTGCACAGTATTTCTCATTATCAGATCAATAATTCATATTATTTGAATAATATTATTAGATAGCATTATTGGTAATATCTAGAAAGTTCTGTCAAGGAGAGGTTTAGTCATCTAATTGCACGCCAGTAAGGAGAAATCCTTATCGAAAAGCCCCCTCTTTCCTGGGAACCACCTGGTTGTCATAATTGTGATTCTGTAATATTATTTGTGAATAATTAATTATTAATTTATATGATAAGGAAATATTTATTTGATGCGGATATAAATGATGGATTTATTTATGTGGTTATAAATGAAGGAATTAATGTTGAGGTGTTTTATCAGTATTTTGTCGGATTGGAGATATTAAAAGATCAAATCGGTGTTCTTAAAACCCTATTACGCGAGTTATAATTTTAATCTGACCGTTGGATCGTTGTGATTTTTGGATATGTTATACATATATTAGTTGAGTATATATCCACAAATTTTGAACCGTTAAAATTAACGCACGATTTATTATGAATTTTAAAAGGTGTTGAAAATCGTCTATTTGTGGATTTCGGATATTTTCTGTTTGGAATTTAGAAAAACTTAAAGCTATAAAGTTGTAGAGAATTTGATTTCGTGTGGAATAGACATAAAATTCGTATTTTTCTGATAAACGGGCTATTTTCAATGAATTATTGAAGTTTTGGAAATTAAAATGATTTTTATTAAAATTGGGTGGGATCCACTTTTGGTTGGTGTTGAAAACATGTGCTAGAATTTTGTTCAAGGGTGATGGCTGGTCTTGGTTTATTTTGGTAGGTTTAGAAAAATAAAATATTAATATTATTTTATTATTTTAGTCTCCTTTGGCGTTCTAGCATTTTTCTATAAATAGGCGCTTAAGTTAGAATTGAAAATCACACCAGAAACAAGTTTTTTCTCTTTTTCTCTCTATATTATCGAGCGTATTTTGTGAGTATTTAGATACTTTGTGAGTTTCTATTCAACAGTGCAAGTTTCCTTCAGCCTTATACTTGATATTTCAGCCGGAAGCACGGTTCTTTTGAGGTAAGAAATTGTAAGGGATTGTAAGGGATAAGGGATGTTATTTTCTTCATAATGATATTATTCTTTCAATATCATTATACTAAAATATTGGTATAGATTTTATTGTAGAATTTCTACCTTTTTCATGTCGGGTTACTATTCACGTATACGGTACTATTCACATATACGACACTATTCATGTATATGACACTATTTACGTATATGACATTATTTACGTATACGATACTATGTACGAATACGAGTTATTATTCATGAGTTACTATTCACAGTTACTATTCACGATAAAATTGATTTCTTTTTCTGACCAAATTATCGTTGATTTATGAATCTTACTCTTGAAATTAAATCCATGTTTTGATCATATTGTTTTTATTAACATATATAACATTTTTATAACCCTAGTGTTGAAATTTCTCTTTGACTTGAGTGTAAAGATGGGTAGATTATTGGTATGATCGTGACTATGGGTTCTCTTTGGCCAGTAGAGCAAAGATGAATTATTGACTGGTATGATCATGACTATTGAATTTATAATTGAGTATCTTTAGCTTAAGTGCAAAGGTGAATTGATCAATATGGTTATAATTATTGTTTATATAAATTCTGAAATGATTATATATTTCTTTAAGATATTAATATCTTTGGCCTATAGTGCAAAGATGATCTGTTGTTGAATATCTTTGGCCTGTAGTACAAAGATGATATGGTGTTGAATATCTTTGGCCTGTAGTGCAAAGATGAACTGTTGACGAATATCTTTGGCCATAGTGCAAAGATGAATTTATCAGTATAATTATGAACAGGAACTGTGATTTGGTATAACCATGATCTTTGATGTTTCAGGTAAAGACATGTGATGAAAATTATCTTTGTCCTGGATGAGAAGAGGAATTTAGAACCATAATTATGATTATGAGTTATTCATATGATTGTGGACCAGAACTGTTAATTGATGTTACAGGGATAAAATATTGTTGGTGGATTTTTAACATGGAGAAGATAATAGACTTTATGGTCTATTTGACACTTTTAATGGATTGCTCATTCCGCTGCAACTATGGTTGAAAAGTTTTATGATTTATCATATGTTCTAAATCTCTGATTTATTAATGATGAAGGCTATTGATAATTTAATTATCCTTAGTCATGATATTCTTTACTGAGCTATTTGTGCTCACCTTTTTGCTTCACAATTCCTTTCAGGTAATAAGAGTGTAGTTGGGTCGAGCGGGGGTAACAGGGGAATAGAACGGTGGTCTCTAGCTGTGAAGGTTCTCCCTAAACAGTATGAAAATAATTTTATTGAGAACTTTGGAATACTGTGTTCTATTTTATACATCATTTAGTAGTTATATTTGGTGAATCAAATAGGGTGAGGTGAACCCAACATTGGAAGGATATTTTGCCACTATCATACAAGATGTCTAATGACATACAATCTCGTGTTAACATAAGACAGGGTTGTGCACGTCCACTTGCTGAGTATATCTACGAGCACTACCTATATGATCTTGGAGTTTGGGTGAAATATAATTTTCAATTGCAGACAGTGGAGATAGTGATATGTCAAGAGAAGACTCACCATTAGAAAGAACATGATAGTAATCTTCTTATTTTTCTTTGGGGTCTATTGGGTCAACCAAGGACAATTCTGTGGGCATATGATATCATCATAACATAGGCGTATGGCCTCCCATATACGAAGGTTTCCTTGAGCGCTTCCCAAAGATTTTAATTTCTAAAATAGTTATTGATTGTACCTTTATGTAAGGTGCCATTGTGACGTGCTATCCACGGTTGGGACACGAATCACATTTGGTATATATTTGTATCAAAACTCACAGCATATGTGTTGTTGTATTTTGGACGACAATTGAAATAATGAAGTTGTAGTTATTTTTTGTACCATGTATTTGGTGACTCATAATGGGTTGGGTGGATTGGACCTATTTTGGGGGCGTCACAGTTGGTATCAGAGCTTAGGGATATGATCTCTGGCAAAAATCGGGGAATAGAACTAGGAGGGGAGAGATGAGTAAATCCTTGGTTGAAACTTCATTAGTAGAAACCTTCGTTATCTCCACTATTTATAAGTCCTGTTTGATTTAATCGACACTTTCACGTTACCTGTCGATCTTATCTCTTTAAAAATACTTGTCTTTGATGCGATTTTAGGAATCAATTGGTTAACTACTCATCATGCTTTTCGTAAGGTTATTAGCTTTTATATTCCTAACCAACCTGTTATGCGAATTCAAGCAACCAAACCACTAAAGTCAATCACTGTCATATCAAGCCATAAGTAAAGAGTCCCGAGCCTTTATCTGGTGACTTCCTTGTGTGGAATGTACCGAAGCCAGATTTTCTATATGTGACGCTGTGAATGACGATGGCAAGTTGATAGGTATCAATGTGACGTGTTATCCAAGTCTTGGGATGAGAGTCACAGTTTTGAATGATATTTCTATTATTAATAAATTCCTGACGTATTCCTGAAGAACTTCTTAGCCTACCCCAGAGAGTGAAATCGAATTTTGTATTGACCCGAGTACAAAACTCATTTCTAAAATCCTCAAATATTTTTCTTAACCCAAAACGAATGTATAATGCGCCAAAGACGTTGGCTCGAGCTGTAGAAGATTACGATCGTACAATTCAATACCATCGTGGAAGAACGAACGTGGTAGCTGACGCGTTGAGTAGAAGATTGTATGCGGTTACGAGTGTGACATTGTTAACACAAAAACCCATTTCGTATAACTTACAAATGATAAAGATAGAGTTAAAGACTCTAGGGACCCACGTGAAGATAACGGATATACGATTAGAATTGACTTTAATCGATAAAGTTAAATCCGCTCAAGTTACATACTCAGAGCTGATGAATATGAAGAAGAAGGTTCAAAAAGGCGTTAATCTAGAAGCAAGAATCGACGAAGAGAGGAAATCTCAACCCTCGATTTAATTGACCCATTTGAAATCCTCGATCGAGTAGGAACTGTGGCCTATAGACTCGTTTTACCGCCAAGTATGTTGCGTGTACATAACATTTTTTTTACGTATCGATGTTACGTAAATATGTGGATGACCCGAACCACATTATTGAATTAAAACTAGACGAGATAGCAGAAGATTTAACGTATGAGGAGATACGTGTTAAAATCTTGGATAAGAATGATCATATTCGACACTCAAAGGTTATACCTCAAGAGTTAGAATCTGACATGAAGTCAAGGTATCTTCATCTGTTTAGCATACCAGGTACGTACGTAAATTTCGAGGGCAAAATTTCATAAGGAGGGGAGATTGTAAGACCCCGAATTTTATGAAATAAAAGTATTCAATTTTCTTATAATTATTATTTTATTTCGTAAATGATTAAATTGATAAAAGGTTAAAGTTAAGGGTGATATGTGAAATTTTTTGCAAAGTAAGCAGGTTATCATAGAATATTCTTTTTAAAAATATCAGTACGACGGTACAATCATTGGTGAACCCCACAACAGAAGTATTGTCATAGTAAGAAAATTACAGAATTATCTTTTTATAAAAATAACGGTGAAAGTGTTACCGTTAAAACTGTTGAACTACCCGGTAGTAAATGTACAGTAATACGCGTGGTTGCATAGTAGCACACGGTATTGATTATTGATGCTTATGTAAGAAGTCACTCAGTTATACTCAATTATTGCAACAATAATTGCTGCATCATATCTCCCATATTATTGATTCAACTATTGTCACAGTATCATCTGCATAATATGTTATATTATTAAATCAATACTTGAGACGACAAAGTTATTCATATTATTATTTGTAATATTGACAATGTCTAGAAGTTCTGCCAAGAAGAGGTTTGGTCACCTAATTGCGCGCCAATAAGGAGAAATCCTTATCGAAAAGCCCCCTCTTTCTTGAGAACGACATGGTTGTTAAATATTGTTAATTATAATATTAATGATGAATAAGTTCGTGTTGATTAAAAATAAAATTGATAGTTTCATTGTGTTGAAATTATTAGTGTTAGTGGAAATAGACATTTATTTCGATAATAATTTATGTCTGGAGGTTATATTGACCAATCGGGTATTTAACCGGATAAATGAGCAATTAATTGCTATTAATTCACATGCTTATAACTATGTGTTCACATGTGTGTACTATTGATTCACATGATTTACTATTAGGGGAGTTAGTGCAATATTGATAATACTTGCATGACTAAGTTAAAAATAGAGGTATAGTTGAAGGTACTATACTGTAATTCGTATTTTCACATGATTATAACTATTGATTCACATGATTGAACTATTGATTCACATTATTTACTGTTAGGGGAGGTGGTGCAAGTTTGATAATACTTACAGGACTAAATTAAAAATGAAGAAGAAGAGAGAGGTATTGTACTGTAATATTCTGAGCCCCAAAACGTGCAATTATTGAAACTATATTTTTCTATAAATAGAAGCTCATTCTTCCTTCATTTCTCACCAATTCACTAAAGTTATAGAACAATTATTATAGAGAGAAATTATAGAGAGAAAGAAGAAGAGAAGTCTGCTACCTCTCTACTCCAGTATCCAGTTTCTTTCTAAGGTAAGGGGTATTATTTCTTTCGTATTCATGAAGAGAGCTACTGTTATTCCATTCCTTATTATTATGTTGGAATAACCTGTATACGCGGACTACCGTATACATGGTGAAATTCTTCTGCTATTCTATTCTTTATTATTCTGTTGGAATAACCTGTCTGTGCGGTCTATCGCATGCCTGGTGAATTATGTTGTTATTCCATTCTTTATTATTCTGTTGGAATATCATGTCTGTGCAGATTACGCATGACCTGGTTCTGTTCTTTATTATTCTGTTGGAATATCCTGTCTGTTCGGATTACGCATGACCTGGTTCCATTCTTTATTATTCTGTTAGAATAACCTATCTGTGTGGTCTATCGTATGCATGGTGAATTCTTTTGTTATTTCATTATTTATTATTCTATTGGAATAACCTGTCTATGTGGATTACCGCATGCATGGTGAATGATCCTTCGTATTCATTCTTTATTAAATTGTGGAAGTGATCTGTCTACGTGGATTACCGGATGACGGGTGAAAATCTATTTGCAGTTTCGTATATTCTATTATACTCGTATGAGATATCATTTCTTTTGTACTCGTCATGAAATATCATTTTCTTTGGTATTTTTCTTTTACGAGTTACTATTCATGGGTTACTATTCACCCAATTACTATTCACTCTAGTATCATTCACTCAGGTATTAGGAACACTTTTCGTGTCGGGGTATTATTCACGGGGTACTATTCACCCAAAAAATATATTTTTTTTCTGTCCAAATTATTGTTGGTACATGAATATTATTCTTGAATTTTACTCCATAAAGCAGTATCATGTTGACAATTTGTACGTTATTGATTTCTGAATAAATTAGATTATAAATCTTTAAAATTTATCTTGAACTTGTTTTATTGAATTATTATGTTATTGTCATCATCCTCATGTTAATATTGTGATGAAAGTCATCTTTGGCTTACGTGTATAGATGGACTTGGTATGATTATGACCAGGGATTATTCGGTATAATCATAACCGTAATGTGACGAATGATGTGGTAAAAGTCCTCATTGGCTTGTAGTTCATTGATGGACAGTTGTGGGTATGATTATGACCATGGATTATTCGATATAGTCAGAACCATTGATGATTACATGAATATCCTTGGCCGTGGTGCAGGGATGATTCGATTTTATTTATTAAGCTGAGGCTCAGCGATAAAGTTGATGAAAAACTTTTTAAATCATAGAAGATAGTAAATTTTATGCTCTGCTTGACTTTTCTAATGGATTGCTCATTTCCGCTGCAGTTGTTGATCTAAAACTTGTTGTCTATTGTATTCTATCAGTTGTTATACTGTTGAAGGCTAATGATAATTTATTCTGCATTATCTTGGTCATAATATTTCTTACTGGGCTAGTTGAGTGATGTGATAAAAATATGTACTACAAGTGCACAGTGTCGAATTGAAGAACTGACAAGTACAAGTCGAACCCACAGAGACTAGATTAATTCTTTAATATATCATTGATTAATATTTTAGGCGAATTAGAAATAAATATGGTGGAGAAAATTTATTAACTAAATTATTCAAACTACTAATTAATAACGGAAACTATTAATGAGAAAAGATACCTAGGAATCAGAATCCACCAAATATTAACATAATAAATAATTTCTTATTTTCTAAATCAATTCCCAAATTATTCTCCCTTCCCTTTAAAAATAATGATTCATATAATTAATATGGACAAGCATAAGTTATGAAAAATTCACAGATTAACTATAACTTATCAAAACCTCGCAATCAATATAAAAATCATATGCAATTTATGCGGAGGAAAATATAAAGGTGAAAATAATTAGGCATAAATTTTGGAACGGAAAGAAAATATTATTATGAAATACTTAGTTTCATCATAATCCTAGGTATTAGAAATTTAGCTAGCCATGGAATTAAAAACAAAAACAAATAATATTAGTACTACAATTCGCATGAAATAAGAACACTAATTAAAAAGAGAATTTCTATTATATAAATAAAAGAAATATACACATACTCCCTGACAGTAGTTTCACACGTGATTGGAATAAGAGAAAAAATAAACTCTAAATATGTTACTCCCTTCTACACTAGTGAAGAATTAAGAAAAAGAAAATAATAAGTGGTGCTTTTCTCTCTAAAATAAGAGGCCTATTTATAGGGAAAATAACTTGGAACCTTAATTAAGGTTCATTGAACTTGGACAGTTTTGTTTCCCATCAACTTCTCAAAAAAAAGAACTTCTAGATATACTTTTCCATCTGTTGTTGGATTTGACTTGCACACCAAGATTGTTCAACCTCTTTCCTACTCCTTGTATGATTCTTCTTGAACATTCCTTATATGAATAAGAGCATTAAATATCGCTTGATCATCAAGATTTTGACCTTATTGCAACAAATATTAAATCCTACAAAATAAAATAAAATATATTAATTTAATAAACTAATATAATTTAAAGGACAAAATTAAGGATAGTAAAATGTATGAATTACGTGTTTATCATTGAGCTCACCCTTTCTTTCACTGTTCTCTTCAGAAAATGAGAATATAGTTGGGACAAGTCGGGGAACGGATTGATGATCCAGATGGTTATTTTAGTAGTCCTCACTATTCTATAAAATAGTGTGACAATAAATATAATGAGGACTCCATTGAGTGTTGATATTGTCTAGATGACAATATTCTTATTGAAACTCTTAGATTATGTTTTGTCGTATTTTACACGACTGTTGTATAATTAAGTTGTATTTGAATTTTGTACCATGTATTTGGCGACTAAAGATAGGCGATGTATACCTATTTTGAGGGCATCACAATATTGGTAATTTCACACGCAAGTATACATGATCAACAATTAATATAGAGTAAATAAATTGTCCGTAAGACCTCAAATTTCAATAAATAAAATTTAATTTTTTTTGTAATTTTATTTCTGAATAGTAAGGTGTTAAATTTATATAATGATAAGTTTAGAGTGATTTGTGCAAATTATAAAAAAAGTATGTCGAGGAATATTTGTTCTGTTGGGGAATATTAGATTAAGTACGATGGCGCTGAAACAACCAATCATTGGTGGGCCACACAATGACATAATTGTTGGATATTGAAAACGACAGAAATAACATTTTTAATAAAAAAATTGCCAATGGTACTAACACTTTTAACTGTTGAAATACCCTGTAATAAAAGAATGGTAGCAAGCGATATTCCATAGTAGCACGCGATACTCCATAGTAGCACACATTATTGCACAGTATTTCATATTATTGATTCAATATTTGTTAAAGTAGTAATTACTTAGTATTTTAATTCAATAATCGTTGCAGTAATTTCTGCACAACATTTCATATTATTTTATATTATTTGATATGATATAATTAGACCAATTAGCTTTATTGACAATTTTTAGAAGTTCTGTCCAGGAAATATTTTATTTGATTGTGCGCCATTTATACGGAAGACCCCCTCTTTTTTGGGAACGATTTAGTTATTAGTATTGTGAGTCTACAATAATAATTATAAATAATTGTGAATAAAGGATGTTGATTAAAGATGAATATGCTAGTACTTATATTGGATGTTTATTGTAATGCTAGTTTTTTTTGATAAGCTAACTGTGACGCCCCCAAATTCGGGTCTTTACCACCTAATTTGAGTCGCCAAAATACATAATACAAACATGAATTTTTATACAGTTGCGCAAAATACGACAATACATATATTGTGAGTTTTCAATACAAATATTATACCATATATAATACGACAATATTCACACCCAAATTATTTTAATGTCGTATAAAATACGGTAACACACATTATAAGTCCCCAATACAATTATTGTTTTATTATTTTATAACTTGATGAGGACAACCACTAACTCGGACCATCATTCCATTCCCCTGCTCTCCCCATTAGATCCGGTTACACTCTTATTTCCTGAAAGAAATTGTGAAGCAAAAGGGTGAGCACAGATAGCCCAGTAAAGAATATCATGACTAAGATAAATAATTTATCAATAACATTCAATAGTAATAAACTAGAGATTTAAATTTATTATAATTTTTTAACCGTAACTGCAACGGAATCAGCAATCCATTAGAAGAGTCAAGTAGAACATAATGTCTATTATCTTCTTCAAATTAGAAATTTACCTCAATATTTTATCTGGTAACACCAATCAACAATTTTTCTTTGTATCCAAGACAAAGATAACTTTCTTCACCTGTATTTACCTTTAACACCAAAGATCATGGTTATACCAATTCACAATTCCTGTTCATAATCATGTCAATCAATTCATCTTTGCACCAGGCCATATATATTCAATTGCAACACCAATGTTCATGACCATGCCAATCAATAATTCATCTTTGCACCCAGGCTAAAGATATTCATTTGTAACACCAATGATCATGATTGTAAGACCCCGAATTTTATGAAATAAAAGTATTCAATTTTTCTTATAATTACTATTCAGTAAATGGTTAAATTGATAAAAGTTTAAAGTTATGGGTGAAATATGAATTTTTTTCAAAATAAGCAAGTGGTTATAAAATAATCATTGTTGTCGGGGAATATTCGTTTGGTTGTGGAATATTCTTTCTGTCGGGGAATATTCGTACGACGGCGCCGCTATTTGTGGGCCCCATAACGAATAACTGTCGGGTGAAGAAAACGATAAATTTGAGTTTTTACAAATAATGGCGTAGTTGTTACCGTTAACACTGTTGGAATACCCGGTGGTTAAAATACAGTAATACGCGTTATTGCACAGTAGCACACGGTATTGCATAGTATTTTTGAAATTATTAATTCTTACGTAAGAAGGAACTACTCAATAATTGTTACAGTAATTACTGTTCAATATTTTATTTTATTGATTCAATAATTGCTACGTTGAAATTTTATATTATTGTTGTTCAATAATTGTCACTGCACAGTATTTCCCATTATCAGATCAATAATTCATATTATTTGAATAATATTATTAGATAACATTATTGGCAATGTCTAGAAAGTTCTGTCTAAGGAGAGGTTTGGTCACCTAATTGCGCGCCAGTAAGGAAAACTTCTTATTGGAAAGCCCCCTCTTTCCTGGGAACGGCCTGGTTGTCATAAATGTGATTCTGTAATATTATTTGTGAATAATTAATTATTGATTCATATGATAAAGAAATATTTATTTTATGTGGATATAAATGAGGGTTATATTTTTGTGGTTAAAAAAAAGGAGTTAATGTTGAGGTATTTTATCTGTATTTTTGTCAGAACGGAGGTATTGAAAATTAAATTAGGGTTTTTGAGATATTTTACGGGCGTTATAATTTTTAATCCGACCGTTGGATCGTGGGAATTTTTGGATATGTTATACATATATAAGTTGAGTATATGTTCACAAATTTTGAACCGTTAAAAATGAACGTATGATTTATTATGAATTTTACAAGATGACTGGTTCAGAAATTGTTGAATTTTCGGAGTTTATCATTTTGATAGAAAATTCTAGAATTGGTGGGCCCCACTTATGGTTGGTGAAGAAATGTGCTAAATTATATTTCAAATGTGGTGGGTGGGAATAGTAGCAGGTAAAGCAATCAGGTTGCAGGTCAAGTCTACTAAAATTTTCCTATAAATAGAGGGCTAAGTTAGAATTGAAAATCACACCAGAAACAAGTTTTCTCTCTTTCTCTCTCTATATTATGAAGCATATTTTGTGAGTATTTAGATACTTTGAGAGTTGCTATTCAGTGCAAGTTTCCTTCGGCTTTGTATACCGATCAGAAGTACTGCTCTTTTGAGGTAATGGATAGTAAGGAATTTTAAGGGTTGTTATGTTTTTCAGTTTCGTAATTTTTCTGACCTTCAAAAATTTTGAAAAAATTTGAAATGATATTTTGATGAGTTTTCTTGATTGTGTCCAAAAATGGTGATTTTTGGATGTATAGATTGAGAGTTATGAATTTTATGAGAAAAGACTATTTTAAAAGTAACCGCTTATAATTCCTTGTGGTTAACTCCAAAATTGATTAAATTTTTATTGGGAGTACATGTATATGATAGAAGTATACTCTGTAAATTTCAGAATTTTTAGACAAAAGTACAATTTATGATAAATGTCTAAATATTCGATGGTTTTGGCCATATGAAAAATAGTAAGTGAGTTTAAAAAATTCTGAGAAAAATATATGTTCAATATGGGACTATATTCTGCTAAATCCCAGAAAAGAAATATTTTTGGAATTGATTTGGTATTTTTCATAAAAATAGACTAGTTATGAGTAAATGAATTAAATATGTTATGTGAAGTAAGAAAATTGAAAAAATAGGATTTTATGGTTTGAGAATCCTATATGAGGTATATGCAGATTTTTGATGAGGGTTTTGATTATTGGTGATAAAATCTTATGAGTTTGGTATTTTAGAATGATTAAATGCATTATTTAGTAAAGTGTAAACAATTTAAATAAATTGTTTATAAGCTTAAGAAATATTATTCTTTCAATATCATTATACCGAAATACTGGTATGGATTTTATTGTGGAATTTCTACCTTTTTATGTCGGGTTTACTAATTATGAGTTACTATTCATGAGTTACTATTCACGAGTTACTATTCACGATAAAAATTGGTTTCTTTTTTTCTAACCAAATTATAGTTGATTTACGAATATTACTCTTGAGATTAAAACTAGATGTTGATCATATTATTTTTATTATTATATATAACATTTTTATAACCCTAATGATGATATTTCTCTTTGACTTGAGTGTAAAGATGGGTAGATTTTTGGTATGATCATGACTATGGGTTATCTTTGGCCAGTAGTGCAAAGTTGAATCGTTGATTGGTATGATCATGACCATTGAATTTATAAGTGAATATCTTTAGCTTAAGTGCAAAGGTGAATTGATCAACATGGTTATAATTATTGTTTATATAAATTCCGAAATGATTATATATTTCTTTGAGATATTAATATCTTTGGCCTGTAGTTCAAAGATGAAATATTGATGAATATCTTTGGCCTGTAGTGCAAAGATGAATTGTTGATGAATATCTTTGGCCCGTAGTGCAAAGATGACATGTTGTTGAATATCTTTGGCCAGTAGTGCAAAGATGAACAGATGTTGAGATAAACATGACCAACTGGTGATACAAATAAATATCTTTGGCCGTAGTGCAAAGATGAAGTTATTAGTATGATTATGAATATGAAATGTGATTTGGTGTAACCATGATCTTTGATGTTTCAGGTAAAGATAGGTGATGAAAATTATCTTTGTCCTGGATGAGAAGAGGAATTTAGAACTACAGTTATGATTATGAGTTATTCATATGATTGTGGACCAGAATTGTTGATTGATGTTATAGGGATAAAACATTGTTGATGGATTTTTAACATGGAGAAGATAATAGACTTTATAGTCTATTTGACTCTTCTAATGGATTGCTCGTTCCGCTGCAACTATGGTTGAAATTTTTATCATTTACCATATGTTCTAAATCTCTGATTTATTATTGATGAAGGCTATTGATAATTTAATTATCTTTAGTCATGATATTCTTTATTGAGCTAGTTGTGCTCACCCTTTTGCTTCACAATTCCTTTTAGGTAATAAGAGTGTATCTGGGTCGAGCGAGGGTAACGGGAAAATAGAACGGTGGTCTCTAGCTGTGGATGTTCTCCCGAAGCAGTATAGAAAAGTTCATTTAGTAGTTTTATTTGGTGAATCCAATAGGGTAAGGTGTACCCAACGTTGGAAGGGTGGTTTGCCACTATCATACAAGATGTCTAACGACATACAACCTCGTGTCATCATAAGACAGGGATGTGCTCATCCACTTGCTGAGTATATGCACTACCTATATAATCTTGGTGTTTGTTTGAAGTATAATTCTCAATTAGAGACAGTAGAGATAATGATATGTCAAGAGAAGACTCACCATTGGGAAGAATATGATAGTAATCTTCTCGTATTTCTTTGGGGTCTATTGGGTCAACCAAGAATAATTCTGTGGCCATATGATATCTATCATAACCTAGGCGCATGGCCTCCCATGTACGAAGGTTTTCTTGAGCACTTCTCAAAGATTCTAATTTCTAAAACAGTTTTTGACTATACCTTTATGTAAGGTGTCATTGTGAGGTGATGTCCACGGTTGGAACATGAGTCACATTTGGTATATATTTGTATCCAAACTCACAGCATATGTGTTGTTGTATTTTGCACGACAATTGTTGTAATAAAGTTACAGTTATTTTCTGTACCATGTATTTGGCGACTCAGAATAGGTTGGATGGAATGGACCTATTTTGGGGTCGTTACAATGATCATGCCAATCAATTCATCTTTGCACCCAGGTCAAAGATATTCATTTGTAATACCAATGGTCATGATCATGCCAATCAACAATTCATCTTTGCACCCAGACCAAATATAGTTATCTGTAACACCAATGATCATGATCATGTCAATTAATTCATCTTTGCACTCAGCCCAAAGATATTTATTTGTAACACCAATGGTCATGATTATGTTAGTCCATTCATCTTTGCACCCAGACCAAAGATAATTTTCACCACGTGTCATTGCCATATAAACAAAAGACACTAATTAACTTATCTTTGCACCCAGGCCAAAAACATTCACACCCCTTGACAAAATAACCAAATGAGCTATATAAAAATGTTAGTAGTGTGATTTGTGGTCCCATAGAGGAAATTAAACCAACTTGTACACGGTTTTAAGAAATTTATTTGTTAATGAGTTGTGATCCACTACTTTAGGAAAAGTAGAGTGTCGGCAAGTCCTACCAAACTTACTTTTGTAAAAAGAAAATAATTAAACAAACATCTACTTATTATACTTATCATTAATCAACACATTTTATTCATCAATTATTTACACCTTTTTATTCTTTCAAAAATTATCCACAATTATTATTATAGACTCACAATACTACCAATCGTTTTAATTATATCATAGCAAATAATATAAGTTACTGTGCCACAACAATTATTGATTTATTAATATGAAATATTGTACAATTGTTATTATGACAATTATTGAGTCAATAATATGAAATATTATGCAGTTGCTAGTGTAACAATTATTGAATTAATAATATAAAATATTGTGCAATACCATGTGCTAATGTGGAATATCGTGTGCTACTATAGGATACCGCGTGTTACTGTACTTTTATTATCGGCTGTTTAAACAATTAAAAATGATAGTATCGTTGCCAACTTTTTATTAAAAAGGTTATTTTGTCATTTTATGCATATGACAATATTTCGTTGTGGGACCCACCAATGATTGGTTGTATCAGCGCCGTCATACTTTTACCTAATATTCTCGACAAATTGAATATTCGTTGACACAACGAATATTCCCTGACATAATTTTAGAATTTGCACATATGGCCCTTAATTTTATCATTATAACAACTTAACACCTTAATGTTTAGAATAATAATTATAAATAATTTAAATTCTATTAAAAGTCGGGGTCTTACATTATTCTCTACCAAAACATATTCGCCTCGAATTAAATATAATCCAACTAATAATTCTAAAAAAATCGTAATCCATTCAAGGTGCCTTTAATTATCGCATTAAATCACTATTCATATTGCAAAACTTAAAAGTGAATAACAAAACTTAAGAAACCTAAAACCCGTATATGCAATTTTATTTTTAAAACGTCATTTAACTATTTTGGCATTATCACCATTAAAAACAACTTTTTTGTCAGATTTATTAATTTTAACAGAAACTAGACCTCAAATACTCCAATTTAGCCTTGAGAATCATCCAAATCGGATTTAAAATCATTAAGTTATAAATTTTTAAATATTAGAGCATCATCCCGAAACCAAATTTTCAGTTTTGGAGCACTACAAAAATTATCCCTAAAATAGTCCCTTAATTAGGCTTTTTCCATCCTTATGCTTGAGTTTTTATTTTTAGTTTTTGTTTACGTTCATTAGTCAGTCAACATACGATCCATAACGTCCTGATATTTCATAAGCCTAGTAACACTTCTAAAGCCATTAGAATATTATTTTAGACTTTCCAACTAATTTCCACATTTTTCGGATTATCCGACAATTTTCTGCAGTTATTTCCATTTATACAAACTATCATTTAATAGTTTCAAAATAGAAATAATAACTCAACATATTTTATGTCCTCAAAACACCATCCATATTCATCATATATTATTATAAGATTTTTCACCAAGTTTCATAATTTTCCACCATTCATAACAATTTCTATGAATTTCCACTATTAAATGGCGTAAAAATACAATAAATATTTTTGCTCTTCAATAATTCTCCATAAATTTTCATTTATTCTGAAATAATATTATAAGATTACTGTAAAAATATTTTAGCTCAAAACAATTTTCTGATAATTTAATTATAATTTCTAATGTGCTAAAACTTCAAAAATTCATAATAATTAAACCGTTTATCAAAAAATTACGAATTTTATGTCCATTTTTCTTGAAATTTAATTCTCTACAACACGCTAATGCAAAGTTTCTCCAAATTTTGCCTCTAACATAAAGAAATGAGCTTACCAAAAAAATTCATCAGAAAATATTTTTCGGTCATCTTCTCCAGCGATCGAAAATGTTTTTCGACGAGTTTTCTTAGATTTTCTTTCCCAGATCTATTCTACTATATCTCAAGAGGCTAACCATGGATTTTTTCAGTTTTAAAAGCAACCCACAAATCGCCATTAAACAACAATTTTTCGACGGTATTCCGACGAAACTTTCTTTCCTTTGATTTCTTGATTCCTCTTATTTATATAAGTTTAATCCATCACAAATAAGCATAACATGTCCTCTTTCATTAAATTTAATAAAACTTAATAACCATATATGAAAATCAAAGTATAAGTTAGAACACACTCTTCTTAATTTCTTCTTTTTTTCTCTTTCTTTCTTCTTTTGAAAATTCTCTCTCTCTCCCTCTCTCTTTTCTTGCTCTGAATTTTTTCTCGAGGTTCAGTGTGGAATCCCGAATGAAGGCTGATAATTGATAAAATAGCCTTATTAGGCCAAAATTAATTAGCAAGCACAAATGGCCCACATCCCCCAATTTCTTCCCTCTTTTTCCTCCCATCATTTTTCCCTAACTTCACCCACTCTCCCTCTCTTATTATTAGCATCAGCCCCCCACATGGGCTGCTCTTCTAGAAAGTTTATTTTCTTTCCTTTTTTATTTACTCACTTCTCATTTATAACTCTCATTTCACTATTTGAAAATTCTGGGATATTACATTACTAAACAAAAGTTTTGAGACAAAAAAGAGATGAAGAAAGAAATGAAAGGAGGGCACCTAATGTTGGACAAAAGGAGTGCCTGGATTATTAATTGATAGTTTTTAAATGAGTAACATGTAGTATTGCATTGTTTCAGTATCCTTGAAACTTGAAATTCTGGTGCATTAAAATCTCTAATGTAATGGTCTTTGTCTTAATTATTTTCTACTTAAAAGTTGACACTCTACGAATATATTAAAAAATCCATTTTTACGTTGGAGTTATTATGTAAAATATGTTAATATAGTAATAGTGGTCCATCCGCCAACATTCTTACTTTTAAATTAGAGAACTTATTCAATGGATGGTCCCTCATTACCAAATTTTCTACGTTGGTGTGTTGAGGGGTGTGAAATTTTCAAGTTGGTGGGCTACTGGTGTGATTAATTACCACATTTTCGAAGATGGTGTATTGATTAGTTGAAATACATAACTAAAGTTCTTTAATCGAAGGAAATTGGTCTCCCAACATTGCCTATAAAAAGGATGCATCTTCAGAAGATGAGGGACACCAAAAATATAAAATTCTTCTACTACAATATTGCGAGTATTTCTTTTTAGTATAAGGATACTCTTATTGTTGCTAAGAGTATAAGAATTGTTCAAGTTGATCAACCTCATAGAAAGAAACATCTAGTTTCATACTTAGGTAAGAGATATCATTTTCTTTCATACTCTTAAATCTATTGTAAGACCCCAACTTTTATGAATAAAGATTAATTTTTCTCTAATTGTTATTTTGAATAATAAGGCGTGGATTTGATATAATGTTATAGTTGTGGGTAATATTTACAAATTTTGTAAAGTAAGCAAGTTGTCATAAAATATTAGTTTGGTCGGGGAATATTCATTTTATAAGGGAATATTCGTAAGACGACATAATAATTGGTGGACCCCCACAACGAAATTACTGTCGGAGTTAGAAAATGACAGAAATAACTTTTTATAAAAATAACGACAAAAGTTTAACTGTTAACTATTGAAATACCCAGTGATAAAAGTACAGTAATACGCGTGGTTGCATAGTAAGACACGGTATTGTATAGTATCTTTGATTATTGATGCTTACGTGAGAAGTCACTCAGTTTTATTCAATTATTGCTACAGTAGTTGTTACATAGTATCTCACATTATTGATTCAATTATTGTCACAGTATCATCTGCATAATATTTTATATTATTAAATCAATAATTGAGACAACAAAGTTATTCATATTATTATTTGTATTATTGACGATATTTAGAAAGTTCTGTCGAGAAAAGGGGTTTGGTCACCTAATTGCGCGCCAATAAGGAGAAGTCCTTATCGGAAAGCCCCCTCTTTCCTGGGAATGATTTGGTTGTTAATATTATGAGTTATAATATTAATGATGAAAAAATGTTATTAAAAATGTGTTTAGTGATGCCAAATGAATTGAGATAAATATATGGATTTTTTATGAAGTATTTGTTGTAAGTTTGGCTTATTACATGAACCCCCACTTACCTATTTTTCAAAATCGTCGGTAGAAAGTTATCTTAGTTTTATTTTATTACTTATATATATATATATATATATATATATATATATATATATATGTGTGTGTGTGTGTGTGTGTGTGTGTGTGTGCATGTGTGTGTATGTTACGTGTGTGAGTGTGTGTGTGCATGTGATTATATATATATATATATATATATATATATATATATATATATTATAAATTTTGTTTTTTATGTAAAATAGAATATATTATATTTTATTATTTGCATAGTACTTAATAGTATTTGCATAGTACTGCATAGTGCAACATAGTGCTGCATAGTAAAATCAAAAAATATTTCAACCGAGCGGCCGTGATTTTGTTTGAAAATTACTGTGCAGTCCGTGATTTTTCTTTTTAAATAGTATCCTGCCATTCTCCTATAAATAGGATGCTTAGTTTAGAAATGAAAATCACACCAGAATCAGAGAATTCTTCTTCTATAATATTGAGCGTATTTCTTTAGAGTTTAAGGAAGTTTAGAGTGTAGAAAATAATGCAAGTTTTCTTCAAGAATATCTCCGCTATACTAGTCGGAATTACTCTCCTATTAAGGTAAGGGGTATTATTTATTTCATATTCGCTTACAATATTATTTTTCATATTCGTAAGGAATTTTATTTTCGTTCAACATTCGTAGGGAATATTATCTTCGTTCACTATTCGTAAGGAATATTATTTTCGTTCAACAGTTATAAGGGATATTATTTTTATTCAATATTCGTATGAAATAATATTTTCTTCCGTACTCTGTAGTATGTAAGTAATATTATTTCCTTTCGTATTCCTAATTCTACACTCATGTTGATAAGTATTGCTTCTATACTTCTTGAAATTAGTAGAATATCCTTGAAATTTGCGCTTCATTTAGTATCGTTTCACAAGAATATTTTTCTGAACATTCTCGTTAAATTTTAATCTTTTCATGCCGGAGTACTATTCACGGGGTACTATTCCTGAAATACTATTCACGGGATACTATTCACTCGGGTATTATTCACCTGGGGTACTATTCATGACAAAAATTGATTTCTTTTCTGTCCAAATTATTTTTGATACAATATTATTCTTGAATTTTACTCCACAAAGAAGTTATCATGTTAAAAATTTGGACATTCTTGAACTCTGGATAAATTAAATTATAAATCTTTAAAATTTATCCTTGCTCTCACTTAATTGAATTTTTATATCATTGTCATTATCCTCATGCTTATATTGTGATGAAAGTCATCTTTGGCCCGTAGTGCATAGATGGACTGTTGATTGGTATGATTATGACCAGAAATTATGTATCGGTATAATCATGACCTGTAATGTTATAAATGATGTGGTAAAAGTTCTCATTGGCTCGTAGTGCATTAATGGACAATTGTTGGATGATCATGACCATGGGTTCTCTTCGGCCAAGGGTGCAAAGATGAATTGTTGTTTGGCATGATCATGACCACTGGTGATACTAACAAATATCCTTGGCCCGTAGTGCATGGATAATTCGTGGATGTGATAATAATGAATATCCTTGGCCCGTTCATGGATGTGATACTAACGAATATCCTTGGCCCGTAGTGCATGGATAATTCGATGATGTGGATTATTTATTGAGCTGTGTTTCAGCGATAAAATATTGATGATGAACTTTTAAATCATAGAAAATAGTAGATATTATGCTCTACTTGACTCTTCTAATGGATTACTTGTTCCGCTACAGTTAGACTTGTTGTCTATTATATTCTATCAGTTTTACATTGTTGAAGGCTAACGATAATTTATTCTGCATTATCTTAATCATAATATTCTTTACTGGGCTAGTTGAGCTCACCCTTTTCTTTCATTGTTCTCTTCAGGAAATGAGAATATAGCTGGGTCTAGTCGGGGAACATAGTGATGGTCCAAGATGGTGGCTATAGTAGTCCTCATTATTCTATGAAATAGTGTGATAATAAATATAATGAGGACTCCATTTGAGTTTGAATATTGTCTATGAGACAATATTCGTTGTAAAACTCTCAGCTACATTCTGTCGTATTGTATGAATGAAGTTTGTACTTGAATTCTGTACCATGTATTTGGCGACTCAGAATGGGTTGTGTATATCTATTTTGGGGGCGTCACATCTATGGTAGGAAATTATTATTTGTTTTTATAGCCTTATCATTAAAATGGTTAACATTCCTGAAATTATTGGAATATCCTTAATAGTTTATACTTCATCTAATATTTTTTTATCTGTATATTCATATTAAATTTTAATCGTTATATTTGAAACGTGAACCTTATATTTTCTTGAACGTTATATTCTATCGAGAACCCTAATTGATTTTCTAGATATTGTGTTGAAGATTTAGACTCTAGATAAATTAAATTGAGAATCACTAAGGTTTATTCTTTGTCTTATTATTATGATTATTTGTGTCCATTCATCATAATCATATTATTATTATTTGTACTAATTATTAAAACTACATTGTTGTAAATGTCTTTGGCTTGGGTGCAAAGACATTATGATTGGTGAGTGCCTTAGCCTATGTGGCAAAGACACACGATGAATGTTCTCTTTGGTCTGGGTGCAAAGTGGAACTGTTGATTGACATGATTATGAACAAAAAATGTGGCTTGGCATAATCATGACCTTTGTGTTATAGGCAAAGATAAGTGGTATGGTCCCAGAGGAGGTCGTTTGTGTATGCGCAGTTGTTTAGGCCAACCTCTTTCCTCCACATATTCAAGACATAAATACAAATATTAATGTATATCCTTATGTATATCTTTTAATTTGTAATTATATTGCTTAGAAAAATATACAAAAATAGCCCAAAACTCGCCTCGGGTGTCGAAACAACACGAACCATAAACATAACACCTCATAGATATTTGGAAAACGTTACAACTTACGGAACTCGATTCCAAGATCTGTAGGTCAAGTTATCAGCTCATTTTCCTAACTTGCATATTTTAAAGAACACTTAGAAAAATATAGACCAAAATTCTCCCCAGGCATCTAAACGACAAAAAATCATAGACATAGCACCTCATAGATATTTAGAACAATTTAAAACTTGCGGTGCTCGATTCATGGGATACATTCTTTTTTGTTCACTCTACTTTAGGCTAACTTGCAATTGAGTCACTTAACTCTTTTTTTTACGGTAAACTCATTATACTTTACTTTGCTAACAAAACGTTAGAAAATCTGTCAACTTGTTTGGCTTTAGACGGAAATGAACAAATAAGCTGCTGACGTGTAAATTTTTTTTGATGTGGTAGGACTCATTCCATGTGACCTTCATTACGTGGATATGGAGGGAAAACCTCCCACCCAAATACCAGATGATGGACCCACGTCTATTAGCAGCCAAGAAGCAAGTGAATCGTCATTTTGTTCCAACTTTGATCGATGGAGCAAATTGAGCCCTAAGCCAGCCCTTCCAAAGTAATTGATCAATTGAAAAGCTAAACAAAGATCGGTGACTTGTTCGATTAAACTCTATCTCTAAACAAAATCAATTATTTGGTGTGATTCACGTTAGTTAAAAGTCCTTTGATGATCAATATCAAGTAACGGTCGACAGGTATGTCCCATATAATGGTCCTCTTTTGTCCCCTTATCTGACTTTGATGATTTTATTTGTGTTTCTTGTTGTCATATTGTCCTTTTGTTTCTAAACCCTAGATTGATGGTCCCCTTTGTCTTTTTCTTTACTAATTTTTGTTTGAAGATTTATAAAATCCTTTTTTACTAAATTTTGGTCCCCTTTTGTCCCCACATGAATGCTCTATATTTATTTCTGTTCCTTCAACTTATGCTTTATTTTGCATGTATTTTATTTATTAATTTGTTACAGATGGATATTTTTGTGCAATTTAATGTACACTATGGTAGGAAGTTCATCTATGCTCCTTTATGTGACTATGTGGGAGGTAATGTTTATCATATGCCACATTTGGATGGTGATTATATTTGTATGGGTGCTATTAATGAGTTAGCTACTGAACTTAGTTATCATCCTCAATCAAGTGTTTATTTTAAAATTGGTGGAGTAGCTATTAAAAATGGGGTTAGACTTGTTCATGATGATGCTAGTATAAGAGATATGGTTAATATTTTCTTGACACATGGTGTAATTGATGTCTATGTAGACCATTTGTTACCATATAATACTGATTAAAACTCTATATTGGATGAGCATAATAGTATTAATGTGACTAATAATGTGCTTCAAAATTTTGATGAAACTGTGGCTGATAATGTTGTTGGTAATGTTGATGAAAATGTGGTTGAAATTGTGACTGGTGAGGGTGAGGGTGATAATGTGGACAGTTTGGTTGGGGATAATTTGAGTGATAGAAGGAGTAAAAAATGTTAGATTTTTAAAAGGAGTGCTAAAAGGAAGTTCAAAAAGGGTAAACAAAGGGTAATTGAGGAGGAATGTTCTGTGATAGATACCTCTGATAGTGATTTTGATGAAGACTGTAGTGATGAAGAATTAGAAGAAGCTAGTAAGTTGGCTAGGGAGTATAAAAGGGAGATGAAAATGAACATATAGTTGGAGGATGAGGGACATGAGGCAGGAAATGAGGGGGAGGAAGGAGAAAATCAGGGAGATGAAGGGAATGATGGAGATGAAGAGGGTGAGGATGAGCCTAAAAATGAGGAAGAAAATGTTGCAGGACATGAATGAATGAAATAGAGGGAGAAAAATTTGTGAATGATGGTGAAGGAAGTGAATATGAGAATAGTGATTTAGATGATGCATCATGACAAAGTGAATATGAGAACAATGATGTGTTGAGGTCTCTTTCTAAGAGCAGTGAAGAAGATGAGGATGTTATCTATGTAGAGCCTCCCCCCTAGCAAAGAAAAAAGAAAGGTAGTTGAGGTTTACAACAAGAAGATAAAAAAGAAGTTGTGAAAATTTAAGTAGTACATGATATTTTTCAACGTTAGGGTGTTTAAAGATGCCATAAGAGAGTACTCCATTACAAGTGGGAGGAAATTATGGTATCTAGTCAATGATTCCAAAAGATGCCAAGTTAAGTGTGAGAAAGGATATCCATGGAAATTATGGGCTAGTTACATACAAGGGACTGATATATGGAAGATTAAGTCTATCTTAGACATTCACAATTGCACCAGAATCTTCAAAAATAAGCTAGCTACAATTAGATATTGATGAGTAGGTTTTATATCTATGATTCAGATATCAACTAACGAGAATTGTTGTTTTCCAGTATAGCGCGGCCGCGCCCAGTGAAGGCTTATGGGCAGCGAGACCGCGCCAGGTCTGCAGTTGACTAGATTTAACTTTTCATTTATCAGTGCAATTTAGTTTTAATTTACGTAGGATTCCATAATTCGACTAAGATTTGTATTAGAGGCTATATATATATATATATATATATAAATATATTTATATATATATATAAATATATTTGATTTCAGTCAATTTTAGGGGGAGGCTTCATTAGATATAATAGATTAGATTAGATTAGGAAAACACTAATTTAGATTAGATTTAGAGATTGAAGCAACTTGGAGAACATTGAAGATTCAAAGTAGGAGCAGGAGGGAGATTCAGATTTGCAGACAACAGATTTCATTCTTTTCTCTACTATTATTTTTATCTTTCAATGTTTATTCAATTGTGAATTATGGATTTTAATTCAATGAACTAAATTCTATTTTGAGATTACAATGGATCTTATTGCATAGTTTACTTTAGTATACTTCTTGTCAACGTCGGGAAATTTTTTCTTTTTTTTGGAGTTCCTCTTTTAATGATTTCTCACCCTTTATGTTTTCTATATGTTGAATTTTATTTGAAAGGGCGAGTTTGAAAAGAGTCTGACATAAAATGTCAACGATTTAAAAATTCAGAGTCGCCAGTTGGTTGTAGTGAAATGGTTGTACCAACTTAATCGATTTTAGAAAGTTTTGCAAAAGGCCCAATTATTGGACTTTGTTTAACAAGCCTTGGAAATAGAGATTCATAGAGCTCGGGGGCTTGATTAAGCAAGGGGAAGGTATTAGGCACCCCCCGACTTCCGTAAAAACATGATTACCACATCTTTTCAATTTCCTAATTTGTTTGAAGTGTGTGTGTGTGTGTGTGTGCAGTTAATTGGGCCTAAGTGTATTATTTAGAAGTAGTGCTATGTCTCGTTTACACCTATATAAGAAGGGTTTAATTTGTATAAAAGTTTAATTTTAAGCAAAATATATAGAAATGATGTTTTGAAAGTAGGTCTTCAAACCCTTATGCTCACATAGTAATTGAGGCATTTGATACTTCTATTTTATTCCATATTCGGGTTGTTTTGATTTTATTCTCAAGATGCTAAACATATTCAACAAAATAATATACGTATAAGTGTCGGGCTCCTTATGGGCATGAAAGCCATCGAAGTGATCCGAGCACCACAAATATGATTTGTAAGCTAACCGTATAACTAAAAAGGTCTATCATGGGAACTAGATCTAGATCTGTCAGCTGGATCTTAGATCCCATGACTCCTAGGCCCACATAATATCATATGAATAGCCTGCATAACGAGGATACTGAATTAAAATAGATATTTAATCAAAAGGACGCAAAACAAATGATTCATCAGTTAAATCCCTGCTTGCGCGTAGCCAAGCTTCTCGTTCCCTTTAGATACAGATCTAGGGTTACGTGGTTACTTAATATTTACAAAAAAAATTAGAAAGAAAACTAAATTTAAATAAATCTTAGCCATTCTAGCTCAACAGTTCCAATTTTACAACTTTTGAACCGGTTAAAAGTTAGATATGATTAGATTTAGATAAATCTAGTCCATAGATTTAAATATTACAGATTTACATTGAATGAACAGTTAAAACTGATATTTAATCACAGTAAACAGTTAATATATATATATATATATATATATATATATATATATATATATATATTTATATATATATGATTGTCGATCTAGACTCAACTGTCCGGTTCAAATATATAATATATATTTATATATGTATATTAAAGTGAGAAAAAGCCACAAATCGATGATCCAAGCATAACTAATCGGTAAATATATATATATATATATATATATATATATATATATATATATATATATATATATATTAAAGTAAGAGAAAACTTTAAATCTGAAAAAAATCTTACAGTGTGTTGAAAGGAAGGCTTCAGACTGCTTTTGGAGCTTGAAAACTCAATTTCCATCAGTTAAAATTTGATATGTCGTAGTTCATATTTATATAAGTGTTTAGAAAGAAGAATATTGATGTTTGGAACACTATAGGAGAGGTTAAGAGCTGAAATTGACAAAGTTTTCTCTTTTTTCTCTTTTTTTTCTTTTATGGCTGATGTGGGTCTTATTTATAGACCATAGTAGTCGTGGGTCTACCCGCGGCAGCCCAGGTGGGTCTGGGCCCTGTGAGTCCCATTGTCTCAAAGTACGTGCACTCAGCCCAACGCATAGTCTGCTCGAACATTCATAACTTTCAATCTGGGAATCCGATGAAGGCATGCTATACCTTTCCAAAAAGCCCTTGACGAGAGCTACACAATGACATAGGCTTTGACATTTTCTAAATTCGGGAAGATAAGTCCATGACCAGATCTTCAAGTCATCTCAGTCCATCCGTTGAGCTGTCTTGTGCTGTAAAATTAGTATTTTGCCCCTCTAGGGTTAGTTCCGGGCTTGATGCAGTTGTAGCCGTCTTTTCTTAGGGTTGTCTCCGAGATTGGACTGCTGTTGACTTTTGATAGTTCTCAGGGTTGTCTTTGAGGTTGATTTGATCTCCCGGGGTTGTCTCCGAGTTTTGGCTTGATCTCATGGGTTTGTCACCGGGGCTTGACTTGATCTCCCGGGGTTGTTTTTGGGGCTTGATTTGATTTCTCGGGTTTGGATTTGATCTCCCGGAGCTGTTACTGGGGCTTGGATTTGATCTCCCGGGGTTGTCGTCGGGGGTTAGATTTAATATGCTGGGGTTATCGCCAGGGGTTAGATTTGATCTTCCGGGGTTGTCGCCAGGGCTTGGATTTGATCTCTCAAGGTTGTCACCGAGGCTTGAATTTGATCTCTTGGGGTTATCTCCGGGGTTTGATTTGATGATTTTGACTCCTAGTTTTCTCTCTAGGAAATAAAAAACGATTTTCCTTCTTATATAGTTAGTAACAGGAATGCGATTTCGAGTGTTTACACTTTTTTGTTGATTATTATGATCTATGGTATGGATTGTCTATTATAGTTTGCTCTTAATTGATTAATTGTCTGATCAACAATTACTGTGATAATCTATATGAAATTGAGAAACAAATTATATATTTAGATATGATCATAATAACATATGATTGTGTTTTCTACATGGCAATGAAATTCATGATTTGTGTCTAGGATAGAGATATACCTATATGCCGCATGTAATTTGATAGAGAACTTGTGCTTTAAATCATTTTTAATTTTAATTCACATAGAGATATAGTGAATTAGTTAAATAGGGTGTTCATTTTAATTTTATCATCTGTGGATTTAAGTTGATTTGAGTATGATACATCGAGAGATGGCCATAAATATTAATTAGTTCTCGATTAACAATCCAACATAATTAGCATAACTTAACATGAAGTGTATTAATTCGAGTGAAACATTAAGGAAAATGGTAATCTTAAGCCTTTAATATCTGAATTCAAATTTGTGGTGGATAATAGTAGTTCAATTAGTTTACTTTATTTTTAAAATTCATAATCTCAATCAATTATTTAAATAAAATTAATTTGGTTAAGAGTTAGTACTTGATAATTATTGTTAAATAATTCTCAGTGGGAACAATACTTTATTTATCACTTTATTACTTGTTGACTGTGTATACTTGCACGTATTCATTGATTACTAAACCAACCAACAAGTTTGAGGCTATATGTGGATAACGTGTTGGTTCATTACTTGATTCGTAGGTAGGTAGTTTGTTAGTTAGCACTTTTATATGTTGTTTTACTTGGGGACAAACAAAGGTTGTAGTTTTGTTTATTCTCAAGTGTTTGTATTACTTTTAATGAATTTTGTTGTGTTTTTGTAGGTTACATCACATGGGAAACGAGTCTGGACTTTGTTGAGAGAGAGCATAAAAAAAAGATCATCAAGAAGCTTTCAGCCAGGTTTGCGCGGCAGCGTCAATGCCTAGTACAAATATAGCACGGAAGTGCCATGTCTGGAGTCTTAGAAGGTTGTCTGCCTGTACAGGGCGGCAGCGCCAATTGCTTAGTAAATCCTGGCGTGGCAGTGCTAGGTTGGCTACAGGGAATTTTTAGTTTTGAAATTATTGAGTAATTTGATGGGGTTTCGGATTACTACTTCTTAGTGGGTTAGGACTTCACTTGGGGGTATACATATATTCCATTAGACACTTTGAAAGACATTTTTTGTTAACCCTAGATTGGAGAAAAGATTTGGAGGCTTAAAACAACTTTCTCTAGCACGAAGGAGGAACAAGATAGAAGGCTAAGGAGGAGGATCAAGATTTCTTCAACACAGTTTTTATCTTTTTCTTTTACTCTTTTATTTTGTAAATTCTTGGATGATGGATAAATTGTGGATGATATTTATTATTTCAACTATGACCTAATTTTTATTTTAAGATTGTAATGGAACTTGATGGGTAGTTGAATTAAATTTGTTCCTTGTTGATTATACTTTGATTGTCTATTATATCTTATGCTTAATTGATTACTTACCTGAGCATTAATTACTTTGCTAATCTATATGATATTGAGAGATGGAGTATATATTTAGACCTGGATATAATAACTTATGTAAGAACCATGAAATTCATTAATAAATAATTATTTTAATATAATAAGAGAATAAATATTTATTGAAACATGGCAAAGTCATTGCGTATGCATCACGACAATTAAAGGATTGTGAAAAATGATACCCTACTCATGACTTAGAATTAGCGGCAATAGTTTTTGCATTGAAAATTTAGAGACACTATTTGTATGGAAAAAAATGTGAGATATACACGGACCACAAGAGTTTGAAATATATCTTCACACAGAAGTAGTTGAACATCAGTCAGAGGAGGTGGTTAGAACTGATCAAGGATTATGACTGCGACATTCTTTATCACCCGGGGAAGGCGAACAAAGTGGTCGACGCGCTAAGTAGGAAAGGAAGGGAGAAGTTATGTCAATTGATAACTCAGGAGGAGTTAATAAGGGAGATGGAGAAATTAGAAATAGAAGTAAAGGGACTAGAGAGGTTTGAGGAAAAATTATTTGCAATAGAAGCTCGTCAAACCCATGTTGGATAGAATTAAGGAATCACAATAAAAGGATGTGGAGTGCGAGAGAATCAGAAAGAGGATCGCAGAAAATGAAGAGGAGAGATTCAAGATGGATAGAGATGGTGTTTTGAGATTTGAAGGAAGAGTGTGGGTACCAACGGTAACCGAGTTGAGAGAGGAAATTTTACACAAAGCACACGATACGACGTATTTCATTCATCCAGGAGGCACGAAGATGTACCGAGATTTACGGTAATATTTTTGGTGGCCCAATCTAAAATAAGAAATCGCGGAGTGCGTTAGTACATGTCTTACGTGTCAACGGGTCAAAGCCGAGTACCAAAGGCCGAGTGGTCTACTCCAATCGTTGGAAATACCGGAGTGGAAATATGAGCATATTATGATGGATTTCGTGGTAGAACTTCCAGTCACGCAGTAAGGTTTTGACGCCATTTGGGTTATCGTAGATCGACTAAAGAAGACGACCCATTTTCTACCGATTAAGATCCGATATAGTTTAACTTAGTTAGCGAATCTGTACGTAAAGGAAATTTTTTCACGTCATGGAGTGCCGGTATCGATTGTGTCAGACCGAGATCCGCGCTTCACGTTAAAATTCTGAAAAAGCTTGCAAGAAAGGATGGGAACACAATTGAGGTTAAGTACAGCTTATCATCCGCAGACAGACGGGCAAAGTGAGTGAACGATACAAACGCTAGA
Organism: Panax notoginseng; assembly: GCA_016801055.1. Classification (NCBI taxonomy): domain Eukaryota; kingdom Viridiplantae; phylum Streptophyta; class Magnoliopsida; order Apiales; family Araliaceae; genus Panax; species Panax notoginseng. The sequence goes on from CM029015.1 coordinate 58,513,388, forward strand.
GGACATGCTTAGAACTTACGTGATGGACTTTAAAGGAAGTTGGGATGATCACCTACCCTTAGTAGAATTTGCTTATAACAATAGTTACCATGCGAGTATAGGCATGCCACCGTATGAAGCTCTTTACGGGAGGAAGTGTGGAACACCGTTGTATTGGAATGAAGTTAGAGAGCGAAAGATACTAGGGCCGAAATTAGTTTTACAAACCGCAGATGTGGTGACATTGATAAGAGCTAGATTAATTGCTACACAAGATCGCCAGAAGAAGTACACAGACTTGCATCGTCAGGACTGCGACTTTGAAGTCGGAAGTCACATTTTCTTAAAAGTATCTCCCTGGAAGGGAAAAATACGATTCGGCAAGAAAGAAAAATTGAGTCCGAGGTTCATAGGACCATTCTAGATACTGAAGCGAGTGGGTAAAGTGGCGTACAAAGTTGCATTACCACCCGAGATGGAGCACATCCATAACGTGTTTCACATATCCGTGCTGCGTCCGTACAAGCCCGACAACAAACACGTGATTTCTTTCGAGCCCATTCAAGTAGAGAAGAATTTAACATATGAAGAAGTTCCTGCCCAGATATTAGATAGGAAAGAACAGACATTACGGAATAAGAGTATATCTTCTGTAAAAGTACTTTGGCGAAACCACGACGCCGAGGAGGCCACATAGGAATTAGAAGATAAGATGCGAGGGGATTATCTCTATTTATTCGTGTAACCTTGTACCAATTCCAAGGACTGAATTTTTATAAAGGGGGGAGGATGTAAGAACCGAGAAATTCATGAATAAATAATTATTTTAATATAATGAGAGAATGAATTTTATTGGAATATAAATATTAATGTGATGTGAGATGAGTAATTAAATTATTTCGAATTGAATTATACGAACTAAGAAGTGTGGAATTGTGATGAGAATTGAGAAATGCCTTGTGTGGCATGAGAAGGGAAATTTAAGTGGTTAAGCTAAGAAGGAGATTAATTGCGTATAATTATGTGATTCCATATATGGAATGAATAAGCTTTTATCTATTAATATTACTTATGTGGAAGTTAATTTATGTCATGTAAAACTAGTGTGGTAGTAGAGGTCGGAACTGGCTTAGAGCTAAACCAGTTTGGCGCTGCCAGGGACCGGCGCAGCTGCGCCCTCCCAGCAGTACAAACTGGCGTAGCTGCGCCAGTGGTTAGTCTGGGATAAGTTAGTTTTTACTGTAGAAATGAAATGGAACATTATTGTAATGTGTGTGACATTAATAAAATCATATGATAAGAGTACATTTTAATGACATGAGGTACCAAGTAGTACAATGAAATCACATGTGATCTTTAATACCGAAATGATTAAAATAGTTGTGTATTCTAGAGATTGGGAAATGAATTAAATATTTAAATAAACATTTAATATTAAATAATGTTATTATGTGGTTATGTGAGTAGTAAAAATAATTATGAGAGATACCTGGACAATAATACCTAACTGCGTTATTTTATTACGTGTATTTAATGTACATAGATTATATGATGTGAGTACATAAATAATCCCTAATTTCCTATTATAGTGACAATTGTACATTAAAATTCATTTTTGGAAAGTAAAGTAACTAAATTGAACTAGTTAATCACATTGCTGGAAACTTAACTCATCAGTTAATCCAACAGTGCATGAACAGTAACCTATAGCCTAAATTACGTAACTTCCAAGCCTGTACTCATTGGCTAGAAGATGGCTGGTGTTGGGTAGTTTAACTACTCTTAATTAACCAATGTTTCCTTCCAATGCACTATGGATTCCAACCTCAGTGTAAAATGAATGCCCAGCCCATTAATTCTCTATAAATAACAGCTCTATTTTCAGTTTTACGTTGCTTGTTTTGGTTTGTTGAAACTCTGATTGTAACATTCTAGAATTTTTTAAATGTAATTTATAAATATTTATTGATTTATATAAATATTTATTGGATGTGTTAATTGTTGAATACATATTTGTATTTGTCTAAATTGATTTGAGTTGATTAATTATTTATTAAATAAATAATTAATAAGTTAAGGAAATTATTATTATTTCAATGTGATAATTAGCTATTTGTGCTGAGAATGTGATTAAGTGATTTATTTAATAAAATTGTTATTTGAAGTAATTAATTAAGTATGGAAACTTAATGAAATAAAGTGTGACAAATAACTATATTATAATGAGTTATTAAAAAAAATTAAAGTAATTTTAATTTAGTATATTAATCCTTTAATTTTTAAATGGTTTGCCAAACAAAGTCTTATGGTTTTTGAATTTCTTTTGAATTTAAATTATTAGTTATATATACATATATATATATATATATATATATATATATATATATATATATATATATATATATTTGGTAACCGATATATTATTAGGGTAATAAGTGTGGCGTCGGTTTTATGCATTTTAAAAACATACGTTGGCTTTTATTTTTAATTTACGTATATTGTTTTGGCTTAAGCCTAATGAAAATAGAAGTTGTCTTAGAAAGATTTTAGAGATAGTGTGAGAGAGAGCCAGAGAGAGAGGAAAGTTTTGAGATTATCAAGCTTTTAACAGTGAATAGCAAAGTTTTCTAAAGCAACAAAAGGTATGTTCCCATAACCTTAATGTATGTATGTAGATATGTTTTAAGCCATTTTTCTTATGAACTTGGTAGTCTCTGTTTTCTAGAATATCATTGTGTATAAGATTTTTACAAAATTCTCTGTAAAACCATGTTTGTATAATTGGTTAGAAAAGCATGTGTAGGTATAGTTGTAATTGTTATAGTAGCATATATAGATATGTGATAGTATGTTTAACATGTATATAAAATTTTATGTTAATTACGTGTTAAAGAAAAAGAAGTTACTTTTTACAGTAAATATTCATGTAGGAACGTGGTTTGTAGAAATATCAAAATTTGTATATGTTAATGGTGAAATTGTGAAATCTAACTGTGAATGGTTAATTGAGTATGACTTTTAGAGAATCGTAGTTAAAGGAATCAAATTGGTTTTTATAAGGATTTACAGTGTTCACTGTATTTTATATATCAACAATGGAGTTTTGAGTTTTAAAATTTTGGTTTCAAAGATAAACAGTGTTTCTAAAATCGTTGTTCAATTGTTAATAATTGGCATGTGGATGGTTGTTAGTATTTATGTGTAATTTACGTGAAGTTATACATGTTAATTGGTGTCAATTGTTGTTAAAAATTTAGACAGTAGCTTTGTTCTGTTATTCGTTTTGTATTCTGTGAGTTTCGGCGCCCCAGCGTCAAAATCCACGCTCCAGCGTCACGTCTTGCGCCTTAGCGCCAAAATCAGCCCCCCAGCCGGACTTCGCGCCGTAGCACCGCGTCCCTATATAACTCTCGCGCCTAAGCGCCACCTCAGCGCCTCAACGCGGCCCACAGTTCAAACTGTGGCGCCGCGGCGCCACTTAGCAGAATGCTCATAAATGACTTTTGTCTTATACAGAAGTTTGAAATGTTTGGTTGTAATGCTATATGACCAAATAATTTTGTTATTGTAGTATGGTAATGTGTTGAACGAATATAGTGTTAATACCTAACGAGTTTATTATAGTTTAGGAATATAATTTGATTACATGGTTAGACATTTAAACCATACGTGATGTAGAATTGATAATGACTGATAACGTTATGATATCATTTGTATATAGGATATTGTGATTTAGATTATAACGGTTTAATCTACGCGCAAGGCAAGTTCTTTAACTCTACTTTTATAATAGTTGAGCAAGTTTTCTAATCCTAAATCTTTGTTATGCAAATTTCATAATTCTATACTTTATTAAGTAAATTACTTTCATTAAGCAACTTGATTGTATCTAGTTATTCATGATGATACAAGTTTCCCATCTCCACACTTTCGTCTAGGTAGTTGTTATGATTATGCAAGTTTTTCCTAACTCTAAACTTGTTATATTAGCATGCAAATACCTTTATTCTGTTGAACCAGTTTATCGTTCAAGTTATTCTTTGTTATTCATGCTTGATATTGAGTTCTAAGATGTAACCTTAGCTTAATATTGTTCAAAGTAAGGTATGATAGATTATTCAATTGTTATGCTATTAGTTTAATCCTAAAGCATGAACTTAGAACGAAATGTTTATTCAATTATGATTATTCAATAACATAGTGTTATTATCTTTTATTCAACTAATCCTTAGTTGATGTCCGTTGAATTCCAAATTATCTTGAAGTGTATCCAAACCAAATAGACTTTGGTGCGGACTTGTACTCTAAATACTGAGATGAACAACCCTATTTTTAGGGGTTGCACTTAGTTTTATACTTTGTGCTGAAATGTTTGTATACAATACATGTACGAAGGATTGATCCCCCTAAGTACCTTTGAGTTCTTATAGTCGTATGACTATTAAAGTTAAAGTTGAAAGATTACTTATAACTGTGGACATGGTTCATGGTTATTAGACCCTCAGTGAATTTTATGATTTTCAGAAAGTTAATATAACACATTGTTCAGTTCTATTGAGCCTAGTATTGGCAAGTGATGGAAAGGTTTAAAGATTTAATTGTTGTTATTCCAAGTGAGCCTTGTTTGCTCACGCTTGCCTGCAAAATTTCTTACAGCTAAAGCTGAAAAGGGTGACGTACCTAGCACCAGTAAGGGAAAGGGAAAGATGAACAAGTACTGAAGACTTGTAATAGTTTTGATAGTTTTATTATCAGACTTTGGTTTAAATATTGTAATGAAGTTTATTTAATTTTCCGCATGAATGATTTTTTTGTAAATGTTAGATAACCTGGGAGATTTTATTTAATGTAATTCCTGTATGGGCAGGTTTATTATTTAATTTTATTATGATTGAATAGTTATAAATAAATGTTTTGATTAAGTGAACACTAAATCTTAAGAAAATAAAGTACCAGGATTTGGGGGTGTCACACTGATAAATTGAGATTGAGTGATTGTTGTCCAAAGAAGAGGCTAGCAATCTCAGAAGGAAGAAACTAAGTTATTAAGTTTCAAGAGGTATAAAAATCCTAACTTTGGTACTTAATTGGGTCTTGTTTAATTGTTGAAATTACTTAAAATTCTCTATTAATCAAAGTGAATTAGCATGCTATCATGTGTTTAGGAAGTATGTATACTTATAAGGAACCTTTAATGATGAATTGAGCATGTTTAAATCGATTAAAATGAAGGTTGGTTGATACTCTGCAGGACAGAGCAAGTTACTGCTTCTGGTCCAGGAAGGGCGCATTTGTGCCCAGTTTATACTAGGGTGCAGCGCAGCTGCGCCGTAACCCAGAACCAGTTCCTTGTTTTTGTTATGCTATGTGTTTCTTATTTGGTGTTATGACTTACATATATATTATAAGTTTTGTTTTTTTATGTAAAATAGAATATATTATATTTTATTATTTGCATAGTACTTAATAGTATTTGCATAGTACTGCATAGTGCAACATAGTGCTGCATAGTAAAATCAAAAAAAATTTTAGCCGAACGCCCGTGATTTCGTTTGAAAATTACTGTGCAGTTCGTGATTTTTCTTTTTAAATAGTATCCTGCCATTCTCCTATAAATAGGATGCTTAGTTTAGAAATGAAAATCACACCAGAATCAGAGAATTCTTCTTCTATAATATTGAGCGTATTTCTTTAGAGTTTAAGGAAGTTTAGAGTGTAGAAAATAATACAAGTTTTCTTCAAGAATATCTCCGCTATACTAGTCGGAATTACTCTCCTATTAAGGTAAGGGGTATTATTTATTTCATATTTGCTTACAATATTATTTTTCATATTCGTAAGGAATTTTATTTTCGTTCAACATTCGTAGGGAATATTATCTTCGTTCACTATTCGTAAGGAATATTATTTTCGTTCAACAGTTATAAGGGATATTATTTTTATTCAATATTCGTATGAAATAATATTTTCTTCCGTACTTTGTAGTATGTAAGTAATATTATTTCCTTTCGTATTCCTAATTCTACACTCATGTTGATAAGTATTGCTTCTATACTTCTTGAAATTAGTAGAATATCCTTGAAATTTGCGCTTCATCTAGTATCGTTTCACAAGAATATTTTTCTGAACATTCTCGTTAAATTTTAATCTTTTCATGCCGGAGTACTATTCACGGGGTACTATTCCTGAAATACTATTCACGGGATACTATTCACTCGGGTATTATTCACCTGGGGTACTATTCATGACAAAAATTGATTTCTTTTCTGTCCAAATTATTTTTGATACAATATTATTCTTGAATTTTACTCCACAAAGAAGTTATCATGTTAAAAATTTGGACATTCTTGAACTCTGGATAAATTAAATTATAAATCTTTAAAATTTATCCTTGCTCTCACTTAATTGAATTTTTATATCATTGTCATTATCCTCATGCTTATATTGTGATGAAAGTCATCTTTGGCCCGTAGTGCATAGATGGACTGTTGATTGGTATGATTATGACCAGGAATTATGTATCGGTATAATTATGATCTGTAATGTTATAAATGTTTTGGTAAAAGTTCTTATTGGCCCGTAGTGCATTGATGGACAGTTGTTGGATGATCATGACCATGGGTTCTCTTCGACCAAGGGTGCAAAGATGAATTGTTGTTTGGAATGATCATGACCACTTGTGATACTAACAAATATCCTTGGCCCGTAGTGCATGGATAATTCATGTATATGATAATAATGAATATCCTTGACCCGTTCATGGATGTGATACCAACGAATATCCTTGGCCCGTAGTGCATGGATAATTCGATGATGTAGATTATTTATTGAGCTGTGTTACATCGATAAAATATTGATGATGAACTTTTAAATCATAGAAGATGGTAGATATTATGCTCTACTTGAATCTTCTAATAGATTACTTGTTCCGCTACAATTAGACTTGTTGTCTATTATATTCTATCAGTTTTACACTGTTAAAGGCTAACGATAATTTATCATGCATTATCTTAATCATAATATTCTTTACTGGGCTAGTTGAGCTCACCCTTTTCTTTCATTGTTCTCTTCAGGAAATGAGAATATAGCTGGGTCTAGTCGGGGAACAGAGTGATGGTCCAAGATGGTGGCTATAGTAGTCCTCACTATTCTATGAAATAGTGTGATAATAAATATAATGAGGACTCCATTTGAGTTTGGATATTGTCTACGAGACAATATTCGTGTTAAAACTCTCAGCTACGTTCTGTCGTATTGTATAAATGAAGTTTGTATTTAAATTTTGTACCATGTATTTGGTGACTCAGAATGAGTTGTGTATATCTATTTTGGGGGCGTCACATCTATGGTAGGAAATTATTATTTATTTTTACAACCTTATCATTAAAATGGTTAACATTCCTGAAATTATTGGAATATCCTTAATAGTTTATACTTCATCTAATATTTTTTTATCTGTATATTCATATTAAATTTTAATCGTTATATTTGAAACGTGAACCTTATATTTTCTTGAACGTTATATTCTATCGAGAACCCTAATTGATTTTCTACATATCGTGTTGAAGATTTAGACTCTAGATAAATTAAATTGAGAATCACTAAGGTTTATTCTTTGTCTAATTATTATGATTACTTGTGTCCATTCATCATCATCATATTATTATTATTTGTACTAATTATTAAAACTACGTTGTTGTAAATGTCTTTGGCTTGGGTGCAAAGACATTATGATTGTTGAGTGCCTTAGCCTATGTGGCAAAGACACACGATGAAAGTTCTCTTTGGTCTGGGTGCAAAGTGGAACTGTTGATTGACATGATTATGAACAAAAAATGTGGCTTGGCATAATCATGACCTTTGTGTTATAGGCAAAGACAAGTGGTATGGTCCCAGAGGAGGTCGTTTGTGTATGCGCGGTTGTTTAGGCCAACCTCTTTCCTCCACATATTCGAAATGTAAATACAAATATTGATGTATATCCTTATGTATATCTTTTAATTTGTAATTATATTGCTTAGAAAAATATACAAAAATAGGCCAAAACCCACCTCGGGTGTCGAAACAACACGAAACCATAAACATAACACCTCATAGATATTTGGAAAACGTTACAACTTACGGAACTCGATTCCAAGATCCGTAGGTCAAGTTATCAGCTCATTTTCCTAACTTGCATATTTTAAAGAACACTTAGAAAAATATAGACCAAAATTCTCCCCAAGCATCTAAACGACAAAAAATCATAGACATAGCACCTCATAGATATTTAGAACAATTTAAAACTTGCGGTGCTCGATTCATGGGATACATTCTTTTTTGTTCACTCTACTTTAGGCTAATTTACAATTGAGTCACTTAACTCTTTTTTTTACGGTAAACTCATTATACTTTACTTTGCTAACGAAACGTTAGAAAATCTGTCAACTTGTTTGACTTTAGACGAAAATGAACAAATAAGCTGCTGACGTGTAAAAAATTTCTGATGTGGTAGGACTCATTCCATGTGACCTTCATTACGTGGATATGGAGGGAAAACCTCCCACCCAAATACCAGATGATGGACCCATGTCTATTAGCAGCCAAGAAGCAAGTAAATTGTCATTTTGTTCCAACTTTGATCGATGAAGCAAATTGAGCCCTAAGCTAGCCCTTCCAAAGTAATTGATCAATTGAAAAGCTAAACAAAGATCGGTGACTTGTTCGGTTAAACTCTATCTCTAAACAAAATCAATTATTTGGTGTGATTCACGTTAGTTAAAAGTCCTTTGATGATCAATATCAAGTAACAGTAGATAGGTATGTCCCATATGATGGTCCTCTTTTGTCCCCTTATCTGACTTTGATGATTTTATTTGTGTTTCTTGTTATCATATTGCCCTTTTGTTTCTAAACCCTTGATTGATGGCCCCCTTTATCTTTTTCTTTACTAATTCTTGTTTGAAGATTTATAAAATCCTTTTTACTAAATTTTGGTCCCCTTTTGTCCCCACATGAATGCTTTGTATTTATTTTTATTCCTTCAACTTATGCTTTATTTTGCATGTGTTTTATTTATTAATTTGTTACAGATGGATATTGTTGTGCAATTTAATGTACATTATGGTAGGAAGTTCATCTATGCTCCTTTATGTGACTATGTGGGAGGTAATGTTTATCATATGCCACGTTTGGATGGTGATTATATTTGTATGGGTGCTATTAATGAGTTAGCTACTGAACTTAGTTATCATCCTCAATCAAGTGTTTATTTTAAAATTGATGGAGTAGATATTAAAAATGGGGTTAGACTTGTTCATGATGATGCTAGTATAAGAGATATGGTTAATATTTGCTTGACACATGGTGTAACTGATGTCTATGTAGACCATTTATTACCATATAATACTGATTAAAACTCTATATTAGATGAGCATAATAGTATTAATGTGACTAATAATGTGTTTCAAAATTTTGATGAAACTGTGGCTGATAATGTTGTTGGTAATGTGGATGAAAATATGGTTGAAATTGTGACTGGTGAGGGTGATAGAAGGAGTAAAAAATGTTAGATTTTTAAAAAGAGTGCTAAAAGGAAGTTCAAAAAGGGTAAACAAAGGGCAATTGAGGAGGAATGTTCTGTGATAGATACCTCTGATAGTGATTTTGATGAAGACTGTAGTGATGAAGAATTAGTAGAAGCTAGGAAGTTGGCTAGGGAGTATAAAAGGGAGATGAAAATGAACATATAGTTGGAGGATGAGGGATATGAGGCAGGAAATGAGGGGGAGGAAGGAGAAAATCAGGGAGATGAAGGGAATGATGGAGATGAAGAGGGTGAGGATGAGCCTGAAAATGAGGAAGAAAATGTTGCAGGACATGAATGAATGAAATAGAGGGAAAAAAATTTGTGAATGGTGGTGAAGGAAGTGAATATGAGAAGAGTGATTTAGATGATGCATCATGACAAAGTGAATATGAGAACAATGATGTGTTGAGGTCTCTTTCTAAGAGCAATGAACAAGATGATGATGTTATCTATGTAGAGCCTCCCCCTAATAAAGAAAAAAGAAAGGTAGTTGAGGTTTACAACAAGAAGATAAAAAAGAAGTTGTGAAAATTTAAGTAGTACATGATATTTTTCAGCGTTAGGGTGTTTAAAGATGCCATAAGAGAGTACTCGATTACAAGTGGGAGGAAATTATGGTATCTAGTCAATGATTCTAAATGATGCCAAGTTAAGTGTGAGAAAGGATATCCATGGAAATTATGGGCTAGTTACATACAAGGGACTGCTATATGGAAGGTTAAGTCTATCTTAGACATTCACAATTGCACCAGAATCTTCAAAAATAAGGTAGCTACAATTAGATACTGATGAGTAGGTTTTATACCTATAATTCAGATATCAACTAACGAGAATTGTTGTTTTCCAGTATAGCGCGACTGCGCCCAGTGAAGGCTTATGGGCAGCGCGACCGTGCCAGGTCGGCAGTTGACTAGATTTGACTTTTCATTAATCAGTGCAATTTAGTTTTAATTTACGTAAGATTTCATACTTCGACTAAGATTTGTACTAGAGGCTATATATATATATATATATATATATATATATATATATATATATATATATATTTGATTTCAGTCAATTTTAGGGGGAGACTTCATTAGATATAATAGATTAGATTAGATTAGGAAAACCCTAATTTAGATTAGATTTGGGGATTGAAGCAACTTGGAGAACATTGAAGATTCAAAGCAGGAGCAAGAGGGAGATTCAGATTTACAGACAACAGATTTCATTCTTTTCTCTACTTTTATTTTTATCTTTCAATGTTTATTCAATTGTGGATTATGGATTTTAATTCAATGAACTAAATTCTATTTTGAGATTACAATGGATCTTATTGCATAGTTTACTTTAGTATACTTCTTGTCGACGTCGGGAAAATTTTTCTTTTTTTGAAATTTCTCTTTTAATGATTTCTTACCCTATATATTTTCTATATATTGAATTTTGTTTGAAAGGGCGAGTTTGAAAAGAGTCAGACACAAAATGTCAACAATTTAAAAATTCAGAGTCGCCAGTTGGTTGTAGTGAAATGGTTGTACCAACTCAACCGAATTTGGAAAGTTTTGCAAAAGGCCCAATTATTGGACTTTGTTTAACAAGCCTTGGAAATCGAGATTCATAGAGCTTGAGGGCTTGATTAAGCGAGGGGAAGGTATTAGGCACCTCCCGACTTCCGTGAAAACACGGTTACCGTATCTTTTCAATTTCCTAATTTGTTTGAAGTGTGTGTGTGTGTGTGTGTGCAGTTAATTGGGCCTAAATGCATTATTTGGAAGTAGTGCTATGTCTCATTTACACCTATATACGGAGGGTTTGATTTGTATAAAAGTTTAATTTTAAGCAAAATATACAGAAATGATGTTTTGAAAATAGGTCTTCAAACCCTTATGCTCACATAGTAATTGAGGCCTTTTATACTTCCATTTTATTCCATATTCGGCTTGTTTTGATTTTATTCTCGAGATACGAAACATCTTTAACAAAATAATATACATATAAGTGTCGGGCTCCTTATGGGTATGAAAGCCATCGAAGTGATCCGAGCACCATAAATATGATTAGTAAGCTAACTGTACAACTGAAAAGGTCTATCATGGGAACTAGATCTAGATCTGACAGCTGGATCTTAGATCCCATGACTCCTAGGCTCACATAATATCATATGAATAGCCTGCATAACGATGATACTAAAATAAAATAGATATTTAATCTAAAGGACGCAAAACAAAGGATTCATTAGTTAAATCCTTGCTTGCGCGTAGCCAAGCTTCCCGTTCCCTTTAGATATAGATCTAGGGTTACGTGGTTGCTTAATATTTACAAACAAAAAACTAGAAAGAAAACTAGATTTAAATAAATCTTAGCCATTCTAGCTCAACGGTTCCAATTTTACAACTTTTGAACCGGTTAAAAGTTAGATATGGCTAGATTTAGATAAATCTAGTCCATAGATTTAAATATTACAGATTTACATTGAATGGACAGCTAAAACTAATATTTAATCATAGTAAACAGTTAATATATATATATATATATATATATATATATATATATATATATATATATATATATGATTGTCGATCCAGACTCAACTGTCCGGTTCAAATATATAATATATATTTATATATGTATATTAAAGTGAGAAAAAGCCACGAATCGATGATCCAAGCATAACTAATTGGTAAATATATATATATATATATATATATATATATATATATATTAAAGCAAGAGAAAACTTTAAATCTAAAAAAAATCTTACAGTGTGTTGAAAGGAAGGGTTCAAATTGCTTTTGGAGCTTGAAAACTCAATTTCCACCGGTTAAAATTTGATATGTCATAGTTCATATGTATATAAGTGTTTAGAAAGAAGAATATTGAAGTTTGGAACACTGTAGGAGAGGTTAAGAGCTGAAGTGGACAAGGTTTTTTCTTTTTTCTCCTTTTTTTTCTTTTATGGCTGATGTCGGTCTTATTTATAGACCATAGTAGCCGCGGGTCTACCAGCGGCATCCCAGGTGGGTCCGGGCCCTGTGGGTCCTGTTGTCTCAAAGTAAGTACACTCAGCCCAACGCACAGTCTGCTCGAACCTTCATAACTTTCAATATGGGAATCCGATGGAGGCATGCTATACCTTTCCGGAAAGCCCTTGACGAGAGCTACACAATGACATAGGCTTTGAAATTTTCTAAATCCAGGAAGATGGGTCCATGACCAGATCTTCAAGTCTTCTTAGTCCATCCGTTGAGCTGTCTTGTGCTGCAAAATTAGTATTTTACCCCTCCAGGGTTAGTTCCGGGCTTGATGCAGTTGTAGCCGTCTTTTCTCAGGATTGTCTTTGAGATTGGACTGTTGTTGACTTTTGATAGTTCTCAGGGTTGTCTTTGAGATTGGTTTGATCTCCCGGGGTTGTCTCTGAGTTTTGGCTTGATCTCATGGGGTTGTCACCGGGGCTTGACTTGATCTCCCGGGGTTATCTTTGGGGATTGATTTGGTTTCTTGGGTTTGGATTTGATCTCCCGGGGCTGTCACTGGGGCTTGGATTTGATCTCCCGGGGTTATCGTCGGGGGTTGGATTTGATCTCCTGGGGTTACCGCCGGGGGTTAGATTTGATCTCTCGGGGTTGTCGCCAAGGCTTGGATTTGATCTCTCAAGGTTGTCATCGAGGCTTGGATTTGATCTCTTGGGATTGTCTCCGTGGTTTGATTTGATGATTTTGACTCCTAGTTTTGTCTCTAGGAAATAAAAGACGATTTTCCCTATTGTATAGTTAGTAACAGGAATGCGAATTTCGAGTGTTTACACTTTTTTGTTGATTATTACGATCTATTTTATGGATTGTCTATTATAGTTTACTCTTAATTGATTAATTGTCTGATCAACAATTACTGTGATAATCTATATAAAATTGAGAAACAGATTACAGATTTAGATATGATCATAATAACATGTGATTGGATTTTTTGCATGGCGATGAAATTCATGATTTGTGTCTAGGATAAAGATATACCTATATGCCGCATGTAATTTGATAGAGAACTTATGCTTTAAATCATTTTTAATTTTAATTCACATAGAGATATAGTGAATTAGTTAAATAGGGTGTTCATCTTAATTCTATCATCTGTGGATTTAAGTTGATTTGAGTATGATGCATCGAGAGATGACCATAAATATTAATTAGTTCTCGATTAACAATCCAACATAATTAGCATAACTTAACATGAAGTGTATTAATTCAAGTGAAACATTAAAGAAAATGGTAACCTTAAGCCTTTAATATCTGAATTCAAATTTGTGGTGGATAATAGTAGTTTAATTAGTTTACTTTATTTTTAAAATTCATAATCTCAATCAATTGTTTAAATAAAATTAATTTGGTTAAGAGTTAGTACTTGGTAATTACTGTTAAATAATTCTCAGTAGGAACGATACTCTAATTATCACTTTATTACTTGTTGATTGTGTATACTTGAACGTATTCATTGATTGCTAAACCAACCAACAAGTTTGAGGCTATATGTGGATAACGTGTTGGTTTATTGCTTGATTCATAGGTAGGTAGTCTGTTAGTTAGCACTTTTATATGTTGTTTTACGTGGGGACAAACAAAGGTTGTAGTTTTGTTTATTCTCAAGTGTTTGTATTACTTTTAATGAATTTTTTTGTGTTTTTGTAGGTTACATCACATGGGAAACGAGTCTGGACTTTGTTGAGAGAGAGCATAAAAAAAAGATCATCAAGAAGCTTTCAGCCAGGTTTGCGCGGCAGCGTCAATGCCTAGTACAAATGTAGCACGGAAGTGCCATGTCTGGTGTCTTAGAAGGTTGTCTGCCTGTACGGGGCGGCAGCGCCGGTTGCTTAGTAAATCCTGGCCTGGCAGTGCTAGGTTGGCTACAGGGAATTTTTAGTTTTGTAATTGTTGAGTAATTTGATGGGGTTTCGGATTACTACTTCTTAGTGGGTTAGGACTTCACTTGGGGGTATACATATATTCCATTAGACACTTTGAAAGACATTTTTTGTTAACCCTAGATTGGAGAAAAGATTTGGAGGCTTGAAACAACTTTCTCTAGCACGAAGGAGGAACAAGATAGAAGGCTAAGGAGGAGGATCAAGATTGCTTCAACACAGTTTTTATCTTTTTCTTTTACTCTTTTATTTTGTAAATTCTTGGATGATGGATAAATTGTGGATGATATTTATTATTTCAACTATAAACTAATTTTTATTTTAAGATTGTAATGGAACTTGATGGATAGTTGAATTAAATTTGTTCCTTGTTGATTATACTTGGATTGTCTATTATATCTTATGCTTAATTGATTACTTACTTGATCATTAATTACTTTACTAATCTATCTGATATTGAGAGATGGAGTATATATTTAGACCTGGATATAATAACTTATGTAAGAACCGTGAAATTCATGAATAAATAATTATTTTAATATAATAAGAGAATGAATATTTATTGGAACATGGCAAAGTCATTGCGTATGCGTCACGACAATTAAAGGATTATGAAAAATGATACCCTACTCATGACTTAGAGTTAGCGGCAGTAGTTTTTGCATTGAAAATTTAGAGACACTATTTGTATGGAAAAAATGTGAGATATACACGGACCACAAGAGTTTAAAATATATCTTCACACAGAAGTAGTTGAACATCAGTCAGAGGAGGTGGTTAGAACTGATCAAGGATTATGACTGCGACATTCTTTATCACCCGGGGAAGGCGAACAAAGTGGCCGACGCGCTAAGTAGGAAAGGAAGGGAGAAGTTATGTCAATTAATAACTCAGGAGGAGTTAATAAGGGAGATGGAGAAATTAGAAACAGAAGTAAACGGACTAGAGAGGTTTGAGGAAAAATTATTTGCAATAGAAGCTCATCAAACCCATGTTGGATAGAATTAAGGAATCACAATAAAAGGATGTGGAGTGCGAGAGAATCAGAAAGAGGATCGCAGAAAATGAAGAGGAGAGATTCAAGATGGATAGAGATGGTATTTTGAGATTTGAAGGAAGAGTGTGGGTACCAACGGTAACCGACTTGAGAGAGGAAATTTTACACAAAGCACACAATACGACGTATTTTGTTCATCCAGGAGGCACGAAGATGTACCGAGATTTACGGCAACATTTTTGGTGGCCCAATCTGAAATGAGAAATCGCAGAGTGCATTAGTAGATGTTTTACGTGTCAACGGGTCAAAGCCGTGTACCAAAGGCTGAGTGGCCTACTCCAACCGTTGGAAATACCGGAGTGAAAATGGAAGCATATTACAATGGATTTCGTGGTAGGACTTCGAGTCATGCAGAAAGGTTTTGACGACATTTGGGTTATCGTAGATCGACTAAAGAAGATGACCCATTTTCTACCGATTAAGATCTGATATAGTTTAACTCAGTTAGCGAATCTGTACGTAAAGTAAATTGTTTCACGTCATGGAGTGCTGGTATCGATTGTCTCAGACCGAGATCCGCGCTTCACGTCAAAATTCAGAAAAAGCTTACAAGAAAGGATGGGAACACAATTGAGGTTAAGTAAAGCTTATCATCCGCAAACAGACGGGCAAAGTGAGCGAATGATTCAAACGCTAGAGGACATGTTTAGAACTTGCGTGATGGACTTTAAAGGAAGTTGGGATGATCACCTACCCTTAGTAGAATTTGCTTATAACAATAATTACCATGTGAGTATAGGCATGCCACCATACGAAGCTCTTTACGGGAGGAAGTGTAGAACACCGTTGTATTGGGATAAAGTTAGAGAGCGAAAGATACTAGGGCCGGAATTAGTTTAACAAACCGCAGATGTGATGACATTGATAAGAGCTAGATTAGTAGCTGCACAAGATCGCCAGAAGAAGTACGCAGACTTGCATCGTCAGGACTGCGACTTTGAAGTCGGAAGTCACGTTTTCTTAAAAGTATCTCTCTAGAAGGGAAAAATACGATTCGACAAGAAAGAAAAATTGAGTCCGAGGTTCATAGGACCATTCGAGATACTGAAGCGAGTGGGAAAAGTGGCGTACAAAGTTGCATTACCACCCGAGATGGTGCACATCCATAACGTGTTTCACATATCCGTGTTGCGTCCATACAAGCCCGACTACAAACACATGATTTCTTTCGAGCCCATCCAAGTAGAGAAGAATTTAACATATGAAGAAGTTCCTGTCCAGATATTAGATAGGAAAGAACAGACATTAAGGAATAAGAGTATATCTTCTGTAAACGTACTTTGGCGAAACCACGACGCCAGGGACCGGCGCAGCTGCGTCCTCCTAGCAGTTCAAACCGGCACAGCTGCGCCAGTGGTCAGTCTGGGATAAGTTAGTTTTTACTGTAGAAATGAAATGGAACATTATTGTAATGTGTGTGACATTAATAAAATCATATGATAAGAGTACATTTTAATGACATGCGGTACCAAGTAGTACAATGAAATCACATGTGATCTTTAATACTGAAATGATTAAAATTGTTGTGTATTCTAGAGATTAGGAAATGAATTAAATATTTAAATAAACATTTAATATTAAATAATGTTATTATGTGGTTATGTGAGTAGTAAAAATAATTATGGGAGATACCCAGACAATAATACCTAACTGCGTTATTTTATTACGTGTATTTAATGTACATGTATTATATGATGTGAGTACATAAATAATCCCTAATTTCCTATTATAGTAACAATTGTACATTAAAATTCATTTTTGGAAAGTAAAGTAACATAATTGAACTAGTTAATCATGTTGCTGGAAACTTAACTCATCAGTTGCTCCAACAGTGCATAAATAGTAACCTATGGCCTAAATTACGTAATTTCCAAGCCTGTACTCATTGGATAGAAGATGGCTGGTGTTGGGTAGTTTAACTATTCTTAATTAACCAATGTTTCCTTCCAATGCACTATGGGTTCTAACCTCAAGGTAAAATGAATGCCCAGTCCATTAATTCTGTATAAATAGCAGCTCCATTTTCAGTTTTACAGTGCTTGTTTTGGTCTGTTGAAACTCTTATAAATTGAGATTGAGTGATTGTTGTCCAAAGAAGAGGTTAGCAATCTCAGAAGGAAGAAACTAAATTATTAAGCTTCAAGAGGTATAAAAATCCTAACTTTGGTACTTAATTGGGTCTTGTTTAATTCTTGAAATTACTTAAAATTCTCTATCAATCAAAGTGAATTAGCATGCTATCATGTGTTTAGGAAGTATGTATACTTATAAGGAACCTTTAATGATGAATTGAGCATGTTTAAATCGATTAAAATGAAGGTTGGTTGATACTCTACAGAACAGAGTAAGTTACTGCTTCTGATCCAGGAAGGGTGCATCTGCGCCCAGTTTATACTAGGGTGCAGCGCAGCTGCGCCGTAACCCAGAACCAGTTCCTTGTTTTTGTTATGCTATGTGTTTCTTATTTGGTGTTATGACTTACATATATACCTGAAAAGGAGTATAACATGAGATATAGAGCTTTCTTATATAGTATGAAGTGATCAACTTGATTTAGTGAGAGATTAATAACATGAACTTAAAGTTTTGAAAGCAAACCTTGTTGAAACTTATGATCTACAAGTTCTGAACTTAGTGGTTTATACAAATGATTGATTTCAAATATTAATGAGCATGATATAGTGTTTATAGTGTCTTTGTTCATGATCAAACTTGTTAGACCTTGTGTTAGAAAAGTTTTCAAGAAAAGCTTGGTATAACAAAGCTAATGTACATGAATGCTACATGATGTAGGTTCTGATATTGAAAAGATGTTAACATGACTATGTGGATATATAGCCAAGTTATAAAGCATGGTGACTACATGCTCTTTTTAATGTTTTATTGCCATGTAAATTGTAAGTTAAAACTTGTAGCAATGAACTCAAGAATGGTCATATTGTAAGACCCCAACTTATTAATGAATAAAATCAAATTTTCTCTAATTATTATTGTGAATAATAAGGTGTTAAATTGATATAATATTTTGATTATGGGTAAAATGTGAAAATTTTGCAAAATTAACAAGTGGTTATAAAATACTCATTGTTGTTGGGGAATATTCGTTTGGTCGTGGAATATTCTTTCTGTTGGGGAATATTCGTACGATGGCGCATCTATTTATGGGCCCCATAACAGAATAACTGTCGGATGAAGAAAATGATAAAATTGAGTTTTTATAAATAATGGCATAGTTGTTACCGTTAACATTGTTGGAATACCCAGTGGTTAAAATACAGTAATACGCGTGGTTGCATAGTAGCACACGGTTTTGTATAGTATTTTTGAATTATTGATCTTTACGTAAGAAGACACTACTCAATAATTGTTATAGTAGTTACTGTTCAATATTTTATTTTATTAATTCAATAATTGCTACGTTGATATTTTATATTATTGTTGTTTCAATAATTGTTACTGCACAGTATTTCTCATTATCAGATTAATAATTCATATTATTTGAATAATATTATTAGATAGCATTATTGGCAATGTGTAGAAAGTTCTGTCTAAGGAGAGGTTTGGTCACCTAATTGGGCGCCAGTAAGGAGAAATCCTTATTGAAAAGCCCCATCTTTCCTGGGAACAGTCTGGTTGTCATAATTGTGATTCTGTAATATTATTTGTAAATAATTAATTATTGATTTATATGATAATGAAATATTTATTTGATGTGGATATAAATGATGAATTTATTTATGTGGTTATAATGAAGGAATTAATGTTGAGGTGTTTTATCAGTATTTTGTCGGTTTGGAGGTATTAAAAGATCAAATCGGTGTTCTTAAAACCATATTGCGTGAGTTATAATTTTTAATCCGACCGTTGGATCGTTGTGATTTTTGGATATGTTATTCATATATAAGTTGAGTATATGTCCATAAATTTTGAACCGTTAAAAATGAACTTATGATTTGTTATAAATTTTAAGAGATGACTGATTCGGAAATTAGGTTTATAAATGATTTTGGTAGAAAATTCTAGAGTTGAGTGGGCCCCACTGGTGGTTGGTGAAGAAATGTGCTGAATTTTATTTCAAATGTGGTGGGTGGCAATAGTAGTAGGTAAAGCCATCAGGTTGCAGGTCAAGTCTACTTCGGCGTGCTAACATTTTCCTATAAATAGAGGGCTAAGTTATAATTGAAAATCACACCAGAATTCATAAGTTTTCTCTCTTTCTCTCTCTATATTCTTGAGCGTATTTTGTGAGTATTTTGATACTTTGAGATTTGCTATTCAGTGCAAGTTTCTGTCAGTAATATATCCGAAATTCAGTCAGAAGTACGGTTATTCTGAGGTAAGGGATGTTATTTTCTTCGTAAATGATATTATTTCTTTCAATATCATGTCGAAATATTGGTTTGAACTTTTTATCAAATTTGGAACTTTTTGTGTCGGGGTTACTATTCACGTATACGGCACTATTCACGTATACGACACTATTCACGAATACGGCACTATTCACTGAAAAATAAAATTTTCTTTTTTTATCCAATATGGCTATTATGGTTACTATCTTTGATTGTATCCATGTTTTGATCATTATTTTTGAATTCTACTTTGAAATTGGTTATTTCGGAGTATTATTGAACTTGAATAAACTGTAATACGAATCCCTAATATTTGTTCTTTTATCTCACTATTTCGTTTTCTTTAAGATATTTTTCATCATCCTCAGTCCTAAATGATGATATTACTGAATATCTTTGGCCTGTATGAATGATTACCTGATGAATATCTTTGGCCCGTAGTGCAAAGATGAACAGGTGTTGAGATGAACATAACCAACTGAGTATTTTTCTTGAATTTTACTCCACAAAGTAGTATCATGTTGACGATTTGGACGTTATTGATTTCTGGATAAATTAAATTATAAATCTTTAAAATTTATCCTTGAACTTGTTTAACTGAATTAATATATCATTGTCATCATCCTCATGTTTATATTCTGTTGAAAGTCATCTGTGGCCTGTAGTGCATAGATGGACTTGGTATGATTATGACCAGGGATTATTCGGTATAATCATGACCGTAATGTTACAAATAATGTGGTAAAAGTCCTCATTGGCCCGTAGTGCATTGATGGACAATTTTTAGTATGATTATGACCATGGATTCTCTTCGGCCAAGGGTGCAAAGATGAATTATTTTATGGCATGATCATGACCGTTGATGAAAACACGATTATCTTTGGCCCGTAGTGCAGGGAAGATTCGATGATGTGGATTATTTATTAAGCTGAATCTCAACAATAAAATTGATGATAAATCTTTTAAATCATAGAAGATAGTAGGTTTTAAGCTTTACTTAACTCTTCTAATGGATTGCTTTTTCCGCTGCAGTTGTTGATCTAAAACTTGTTGTCTATTATATTTTATCAGATTTTTTCCTATTGAAGACTAATGATAATTTGTTGTACATTATCTTAGTCTTAATATTTCTTACTGGGCTAGTTGAGCTCTCCCTTTCTTTCACTGTTCTCTTCAGAAAATGAGAATATAGCTGGGACTAGTCGGGGAATGGATTGACGGTCCAGATGGTAATGGGTGATGTATACCTATTTTGGGGTTGTCACACATATGCTATATGAGAACCTCTAGCATGTATGTATGTTAAAGTATAAGTGTATTGGTATGTAAGAGTTGGACTGAAACTAGGAGAGCAGAAGCTCAATTCTGGCCAGGCTAGAGGACAGCGCAGTTGCGCCGTCCCTAAGACTAGCTAGGGCGCAGCTGCGCCATCCTGCAGTCAAGTCTAGATTCTGTTTGTAATCTGATGATCAAAGCCTGCTTATATGGGTACGTTAACTTGTGTTATGTGACTAGTATACTATCCAATGTGTTAAGAAGCATGCTAAGTGATAGAGTTAGATGTTTATAAGTAATTATAACTTTCAAGAATGAAGTTCAAAAGGGTATTTGCAAACTATAAAGCAATAACTTGCAAACGCGTTGTTTGACTTTATGGTATCATACAATCTGATTTGTGCTATAAGGATGTAGGATATGTGATGTAGTATGTATAAAGTTTACAACTATGTTAGACATTTATGTGTACGTTTGGACTTATATATGTGAATTTATGAAACTAATGAATATCCTAAAGTAGAGCATGATATCTACTATCTTCTATGAATTAAAAGTTTATTATAAAAATTTTATCGCTGAGACTCAGCTCAATACATCACCGAATTATCCGTGCAATACGGCCAATGATATTCGTTAGTATCACATCCATGAATTATCCATGCACTACGGGCCAAGGATATTCATTAGTATCACGAGCACGAATTATCCATGTACTACGGGCCAAGGATATTCGTGTTTTCACCAATGGTCATGGTCATGCCAAACAATAATTCATCTTTGCACCCTTGGCCGAAGAGAACACATGGTTATGATCATACCAACATATGTCCATCAATGCACTATGGGCCAATGAGGACTTTTACCACATCATTTATAACATTACGATCATGATTATATCGAATAATCCCTGGTCATAATCATACCAATCAACAATCCATCTATGCATGTAAGCCACATATGACTTTCATTATAATATAAGCATACGGATGATGACAATGATATAAGCATTAATCAAACGAAATCAAGGATAAATATTAAAGACTTTAAATTTATCCAGAGTTTAAAAATATCCAAATTGTTAACATGATACTGCTTTGTGGAGTAAAATTTAAGAATAATATTCATGTATCAAAAATAATTTGGATAGAAAAGAAATATATTTTTCGGGTGAATAGTACCCTGTAAATAGTAATATGTGAATAGTACTTCGGGAATAGTACCTCGTGAATAGTATCCCGACATGAAAAGTGCCCCAAATACCCGACAGAATAATATTCGAGTGAATAGTAATTGGGTGAATAGTAACCCGTGAATAGTAACTCGTGAATAGTACTCCGGTACGAAAAGTGCCCCTAATATCCGAGTGAATAATATTAAAGTGAATAATATTCGAGTGAATAGTAACTGGGTGAATAGTAACCCGTGAATATTACTCCGGCACGAAAAGTGCCCCGAATACTCGAGTGAATAATATTCAAGTGAATAGTAACCGATAAATAGTAACTCATGAATAGTATTTCGGCATGAAAAGATCAATAATTATCAAGAAAGCTCAGAATAATATTTTTATGATAAGATACTAGATGAAGCGCAAATATCAAGGATATTCTACTAATTTCACGGAGTATAGAAGCAATACTTCAACAAAATGAGTATAGAAGTAAGAATAAGAAACGAAATAATATTACTTACATACTACAGAGTATGGAAGAAAATATTATTTCATACGAATATTGAACGAAGATAATATCCATACAAATACGAAAAATAATATCTTTTTTGAATATGAAATAAATAATACCCCTTACCTCAGAAGAAAACTGGATACTGGAATAGTGAAGTAGCAGACTTCTCTTCTTCTTTCTCTCTATAGCTTCTCTCTGTATAATTACTCTTGTGAGTCTTAGTGAATTGGTGATAATGAAAGAAGAATGAGCTTCTATTTATAGAAAAATATAGTTTCGATAATTGCACGTTTTGGGGCTCGAAGTATTATAGTATAATACCTTCATCTTTTTCTCTATTTTTAATTTAGTCCTACAAGTATTATCAAACTTGCACCACCTCCCCTAATAGTACATCATGTGAATCAATAGTTCAGTCATGTGAATCAATAGTTCTATACATGTGAAAAAAATAGTTACAATATAGTATCTTCATCTATACCTCTATTTTTAATTTAGTCATGTAAGTATTATCAATCTTGCACCACCTCCTTTAATAGTACACGTATGTGAATCAATAATACATACATGTGAACAAATAGTTATAAGCATGTGAATTAATAGCAATTAATTGCTCATTTATCCGATTAATTACCCGATTGGTCAATATAACCTTATCGAAATAAATGTCGATTTTCACTAACACTAATACTCCCAACACAATGGAAATATCAATTTCATCTTTAATCAACACGAACTTATTCATCATTAATATTATAACTCATAACATTTAACAACTAGATCCTTCCCAGGAAAGAGGGGGGCTTTCCGATAAGGATTTCTCTCTATTGGCTCACAATTAGGTGACCAAATCTCTCTTCGACAGAACTTTCTAGACATCGTCAATATTATAAATAATAATATGAATAACTTTGTCATCTCAATTATTGATTTAAAAAAATATTATGCAGATGATTCTGTGACAATAATTGAATCAATAATATGAGAGATATTATGCAACAATTACTGTAGCAAATAATTGAGTATAACTGAGTGACTTCTCACGTAAGCATCAATAATCAATACCGTGTGCTACTATGCAACCACACGTATTACTGTACTTTTACCACCGGGCATTTCAATAGTTTAACGGTAAAACTTTCGCCGTTATTTTAATTAAAGATATTTCTGTCATTTTTTAACTACGACAATACTTCCGTTGTGGGGTCCACCAATGATGGTGTCGTCGTACGGATATCCCCTGATAAAAAGAATATGCCCCGACCAAATGAATATTTTATATCAACTTGCTTACTTTGCAAAATTTTCAAATATCACCCTTAACTTTAACCTTTTATCAATTTAACAATTTACTAAATAGAATAACAATTATCAGAAAATTGAATACTTTCATTTTGTAAAATTCGGGGTCTTACAATCTCCCCTCCTTATGAAATTTCACCCTCAAAATTTATGTACCAGGTAGTTCGAAGAGATGAGAATACCTTGCTTTCTTTTCGGATTATACCTTTCTGGTTATTTCCTCTGTATCATGATTTTCCCATTGCTCATCTCCTGTATTTCAGATATTATTCTAGAATACATCTTCAAAATAAAGGTTAATGGACATATCATAATTTGTTAACTTAAGTAAAAAAATTAAGCTTAGGTAGGAGACACACTAGAGAAGGATATTACTAGTCTCTCTCCTCCTAGTTCTAATCCCGGATCTCCGCCAGAGACCATTTCCCTAAGCTCTGATACCATTTGTGACGCACCCAAAATATGTATACATCACCCATTCTGAGTCGCCAGATATCACACTATAGAAATTAAATACAAACTTCATTTATACAACTGTTGAACTGTCGTGCAGAGTACGACAACACATAAGCTGTGAGTTTTAATACAAATAGATGTTACTCTCATGGTGCCTCGTCCACAACACCTTACAATGGTACTTTACATAAAAGAACAGTCAATAACTATTTTAGAAATTAAAATTTTTGGAAAATGCTCAAAGAAACCTTCGTATATGGGAGGCCATGCATCTAAGTTATGATAGATATCATATAACCCGAGAATTATCCTTGGTTGACCCAATAGACCCCAAAGAAAAACGAGAAGATTACTATCATGTTCTTTCCAATGGTGAGTCTTCTCTTGACATATAATTATCTTCATTGTCTTCAATTGAGAATTATATTTCAACCAAACTCCAAGATTATATAGGTAATGCTCATAGATATAATCAGTGAGTGCATGTGCACAACCCTGTCTTATGATAACATGAAGTCGACTGTCATTAGACATCTTGTATGATAGTTACAAAAACGCCCTTCCAAAGTTGGGTTCACCTCACCCTATTCGGTTCACCAAAATCAACGGTTAAAATGGTGTATAAAATACGACACACTTATCTATAGTTCTCAATAAAATTATTTCCATACTATTTTAGGGGAAACCTCAACAGCTATAGACCATCGTTCTATTCCCCTATTACCCCTGCTCCACCCAGCTACACTCTTATTACCTGAAAGGAATTATGAAGCAAAAGGGTGAGCACAACTAGCCCAGTAAAGAGTATCATGACTAAAGATAATTAAATTATCAATAGCCTTCGTTAGTAATAAATAAGAGATTTAGAACATATGGTAGATGATAAATTTTTTTAACCATAGTGACAGTGGAACGAGTAATCCATTAGAAGAGTCAAATAGACCATAAAGTCTATTATCTTCTCTATTTTAAAAGTCCACCAATAATGTTTTATCCCTATAACATCAATCGACAGTTCCTGTCCACAATAATGTGAATAACTTATAATCATAATTGTGATTCTAAATTCCTCTTCGCACCCAGGACGAAGATAATTTTCGTCACCTGTCTTTACCTAAAATATCAAAGATCATGGTTATACCAAATCACAGTTCCTGTTCATAATCATACTAATAAATTCATCTTTGCACTACGGGCCAAAGATATTCATTAACAGTTCATCTTTGCACTACAGGCTAAAGACATACAACTGTATTTTAAAAGAGTCAAGTAGAGCATGATATCTACTATCTTCTATGAATTAAAAGTTTATTATAAATATTTTATCGCTGAGACTCAGCTCAATACATCATCAGATTATCCATGCACTACGACCAATGATATTCATTAGTATCACGAGCACGAATTATCCATGCACTACGGGCCACGGATATTTGTGTTTTTACTAATGGTCATGATCATGCCAAACAATAATTCATCTTTGCACCCTTGGCCGAAGAGAACGCATGGTTATGATCATACCGACATATGTCCATCAATGCACTACGGGCCAATGAGGACTTTTACCACATCATTTGTAACATTACGGTCATGATTATACCGAATAATCCCTGGTCATAATCATACCAATCAACAGTCCATCTATGCACGTAAGCCACATATGACTTTCATTATAATATAAGCATGAGGATGATGACAATGATATAAGCATTAATCAAATGAAATCAAGGATAAATATTAAAGCTTTTAAATTTATCTTGAGTTTAAAAATACCCAAATTGTTAACATGATAATTCTTTGTGGAGTAAAATTCAAGAATAATATTCATGTATCAAAAATAATTTGGACAGAAAAGAAATATATTTTTCGGGTGAATAGTACTATGCGAATAGTACTTCGAGAATAGTACCTCGTAAATAGTACCCTGGAAAGAAAAGTGTCCTAAATACTCGAGTGAATAATATCCGAGTAAATAGTAACTAGTGAATAGTACTCCGGCACGAAAAGTGCCCCAAATACCCGAGTGAATAATATTCTAGTGAATAGTAATTGGGTAAATAGTAACTCGTGAATTGTTCTCCGGCACGAAAAGTGCCCCGAATACCCGAGGGAATAATATTTAAGTAAATAGTAACCCGTAAATACTAACTCGTGAATAGTAACTCATGAATAGTATTCCGACATGAAAAGATCAATAATTATCAAGAAAGCTCAGAATAATATTTCTATGAAAAGATACTGGATGAAGCGCAAATATCAAGGATATTCTACTAATTTCACGGAGTATACATCAACAAAATGAGTGTAGAAGTAGGAATACGAAATGAAATAATAATACTTACATACTACAGAGTATGGAAGAAAATATTATTTTATACGAATATTGAACGAAGATAATTTCCATACGAATACGAAAAATAATATCTCTTCTGAATATGAAATAAATAATACCCCTTACCTCAGAAGAAGACTAGATACTGGAATAGTGAAGTAGCAGACTTCTCTTCTTCTTTCTCTCTATAGTTTCTCTCCCTATAGCTTCTCTCTCTATAATTGCTCTTGTGAGTCTTAGTGAATTGGTGAGAATGAAAGAAGAATGAGTTTCTATTTATAGGAAAATATAGTTTCGATAATTGCACATTTTGGGTCTCAAAATATTACAGTATAATGCCTTCATCTTTTTCTCTATTTTTAATTTAATCCTACAAGTATTATCAAACTTGCACCACCTCCCCTAATAGTACATCATGTGAATCAATAGTTCTATACATGTGAAAAAAATAGTTACAGTATAGTATCTTCATCTATACCTCTATTTTTAATTTTGTCATGCAAGTATTATCAATCTTGCACCACCTCCCCTAATAGTACACGCATGTGAATCAATAGTACATACATGTGAACAAATAGTTATAAGCATGTGAATTAATAGCAATTAATTGCTCATTTGTCCGATTAATTACCCGATTGGTCAATATAACCTTATCAAAATAAATGTTAATTTCCACTAACACTACTAATTCCAACACAATAAAAATATCAATTTCATCTTTAATCAACACGAACTTATTCATCATTAATATTATAACTCATAACATTTAACAACCAGATCATTCCAATGAAAGAGAGGGCTTTCTGATAAGGATTTCTCTCTATTGGCGTGCAATTAGGTGACCAAACCTCTCCTCGACAGAACTTTATAGACATCGTTAATATTGCAAATAATAATAGGAATAACTTTGTCATTTAAATTATTGATTTAAGAAAAATATTATGCAGATGATACTGTGACAATAATTGAATCAATAATATGAGAGATATTATACAGCAATTATTGTAGCAATAATTGAGTATAACTGAGTGACTTCTCACGTAAGTATCAATAATCAATACCGTGTGCTACTATGCAACCACGCGTATTACTGTACTTTTACCACCAGGTATTTCAACAGTTTAACGGTAAAACTTTCGCCGTTATTTTTATAAAAGATATTTTTGTCGTTTTCTAACTACGACAATACTTCAGTTGTGGGGTCCACCAATGATGGTGTCGTTGTACGGATATCCTCAGATAAAAAGAATATTCCCTGACCAAATGGATATTTTATATCAACTTGCTTACTTTGCAAAATTGTCAAATATCACCCTTAACTTTAACTTTTTATCAATTTAACGATTTACTAAATAGAATAACAATTATCAGAAAATTGAATACTTTCATTTCGTAAAATTCGGGGTTTTACAAGTGTGGTCTAAATTTGGGGGTGTCACAGGTTGGTATCAGAGTTGTAGTTGTAAACCTTAGGAACGAGAGTCCTTAGATTATAACTTAGGAGAACTTAGAAGATAGAGAGGGATGAAGACTCATGTAGAGTTTTCCTAGAGAGAGACTTAGTGCATTAGGGAATATAATTTCATTCCATACAATGAACTTATATTTGTTTAACATCCTAATGGAGTTGTTGTTTGTTTTGTCTTATGTTGGTGATTGTAGGATGACTGACATGGAAGGACCTAGCCGAGTGGTAGAGGAGGAGCCGCGTGACATACACGTGGTCTATAAGGCACCTTCGATAGTGGAGCCCATAACAGTAGTGGCCCCTATTGATGAGGATGATGATGATGAGGAGATGGAGCCTTTACCTAAGGAGTCTGATCTAGAAGAGGAGCCTATGGAGGTGGAGCCTGAACCTATAGAGGACTCCGACGAGGCTACTTTCGAGGATCAAATGCTCGGGGAGTATGAGGAGCAGAATTTAGAGTTAGGATGCAGGGTTGAGGAGTTAGAGGCTGAGGCTAGGGAGAGGGAGTCTGAGTTCCAAAAACTGAGGGATGAGGACCATCAGAGGAAGTTAGTGATGCAGGAGATAGAGGTGGAGATTGCTTACCGAAAGGAGGCAGGGATCCAGATAGGGACTTTGTTTCACCGATCGGTGGCTAGAAATGTAGAGTTGACAGGAAAATTAGAAGAAATGGAGCAGAGAGAGTTGAGTGAGAGCACAGAGAATGAGGCTCTCCATACTCAGTTAGAGATGGAGGTGATGGATATGATTCACTTTGAGGAGAAGTGGGAAGAAACTAATGATCGGGCTAATGACTTAGAGGATGAGGTGAGATGCAAGAGAAGGAAGATGAACAAGATGAGCTATACTTTGCGCACGACCATGGAGAGGTTAATTGATGGGGTACATCATTACCCGTCAGAGCAGGGACAGACCCGGCACACCATAAGCCGAGATTTGATGGTGCACATCACTCAGCGCCGTGGAGCGTGGGATGATAGATTGAGTCTAGGTGTTAGAATTTAGTAGTTATAGTATTGTTATATATATATATATATATGATGTTTAATCTGTTGTTGAAATATCAGTCTTTTGTGTAAGATGTGAGATAGTTATAAACCCCAACTTTTGAAAATGTTAGGGGGGTAGTAGGTTGGTGTGGTCCCCGTCTTTTGTGATAAAGGGGGATATGTTGTTGTCATTTATAGAAGTATGCTAGAGAGGATCATGTAATTGTAACAATTTGGCATATGAATATAAATGATCTTATTCCAAGAACGTGTTATAAAATGTTATTCTTATTTAAGAACTTGTTAGGAGAAGCTCTTAGGGGAAGAAACGAACCAGTACCACCCATTCCCCAAGCAGCTATAGTCATAAACTTTAATGATTTTAGGAGTGTAGGACCTCCAAAATTCGTAGGAACTACGGATCCGATCGTGGCGCAGACGTGGATCAAAGAGATGGAGAAGGCGTTCACCATCGTACGTGTGGGTGAAGACCAGAAGATGGCTTTTGCAACCTACATGATGAGAGGCGAAGTGAACTACTGGTGGGAGGCAAATCGGCAGAGAATAGGAGAAGGAGTAGTAACTTGGGAAAGGTTTAAGACTCTGCTCTTCATGAATTATTTTCCAAAGAGTATGAAAAATAGGATGGAGGTGAAGTTCTTAGAACTTAAGCAAGGAGATATGACAGTGGCATAATACGCGGCTAAGTTCAATGAAATAGCCCGATTTGCTGAACACTAGGTGGCAGATGAAGAGAGGAAAGCTAGGCGTTTCAGACAAGGACTGAAGCCTTAGTTGTTTAATAAGGTATCGGTTCTTCAGATTGATTCTTTTGCAACATTGTTGGATAAGGCAATTATTGCAGAGGGAGGAAGTGAAGCTTTAAGTCTATATAACAAAGAGAAGAAGGGAAAGAGCACGGGAGGAGATAGTCGCAGAGTAAGCAGTAGTGGAGGAAGTAATTTAGGAAAAAGAAAGTGGGAGAACAATAATAAATAAAATTTCAACAATCAAGTGGGGAAGTTTTGTGGAGAGTTTAAGAAGAAGATAGAAGGATGTCCGAAGTGTGGGAGGTATCATCAGAGCGAGTGTTGGAAAGGGCGCAATGTATGTTACAACTGTGGCCAAGAGGGGCATATTTTGCCTAACTGACCAAAGTCAAAGAAGATCAAAGGTTGTTACGCTTGTGGTTCAGCGGACCATCTGATCAAAGACTGCCCAAAGAAAGGAAGTGGCGGGGGAAGCAACCAGCAAGGAAGAAGCAACAAGCTGATGATTGGCGGACCAACACCATCCAACCGTCCAACTAATAGAACATTTAATATGACCGTCCAGGACAAAGTGGCTGCGATGGACGTGGTGCCAAGTGTCATCCCGATCAATGATATAAATGCCTACTTATTATTTGATTCGGGTGCCACCTGTTCTTTTGTATCGAAGGAATTTGCTAGTCGACTTAATTTACCTCGAGAATGATTAGGAGATCCTTTAAACGTAGAAGTTGCAAATAAGGAAGTAATCCCTGTAGAGTATATTTACCAAAATTATCGCGTAAATATTAGAAACCATGAACTAAGCGTAGACTTGATCCCGATAAGATTGGGAGAATTTGACGCAATATTAGGAATGGATTGGTTGTATAACTATGTTGCGATAATTGATTGTCAGAATAAAAGTGTGAACCTTCAGACTCCGAATAAGTCTAAGGTGATGTTTTATGGTAGCTCATCGCTTAAGCAATCATGTTGTCTTATGATGATGCAGACCAAGAAATTGATAAGAAAAGGATGTGTAGGTTATTTAGCATACATTGTTGACACTCGAAAAAAGGGAGTAGAAATTAAGGATATATCCGTAGTAAGGGAATTTCAAGATGTATTTCCAAATAATCTGCCTGGCCTTTCGCCAGACAGAGAAATCGAATTCATAATAGACTTAGCACCGGGAACGACACCGATTTCGAAAGCTCCATACCGTATGGCGCTAGTAGAGATAAAGGAATTGATGATACAATTACAAGATTTGCTGGATAAGGGTTACATACGACCTAGTGTGTCTCCTTGTGGAGCACCAGTGTTGTTTGTAAAGAAGAAGGATGGATCGATGAGGCTCTGTATCGATTATCGAGAATTGAACAGAGTAACGATTAAGAATTGATATCCGTTACCAACGATAGATGACCTTTTCGACCAACTGGAGGGAGCCAAGTGTCTCGAAGATAGATCTGTGAACGGGTTATCACCAGTTGAAGGTACGGGAGGAGGATATATCAAAGACGGCGTTTCAAACTCGCTACAGACATTTTGAATTTCTAGTGATGTCATTCGGGTTGACGAATGCTCCGGTATCATTTATGGACTTGATGAACCGAGTCTTCAAGCCATTCTTAGATAAATTCATAGTAGTTTTCATCGACGATATTTTAATCTACTCGAAGACGGAAGAAGAACACGTCGAACATCTAAAGGTGGTTTTGGAGGCACTAAGAAAAGAAGAGTTATATGCGAAATTTTTTAAGTGTGAAGTTTGGATGGAGAAAGTTTAATTCTTAGGACACGTAGTGGATAAGGATAGAATATCAGTAGACCCTGCGAAGGTAAAAATAGTGAGTAGTTGGGAGCAACCGAAGACGCCAACTAAAGTAAGAAGTTTCTTAGGATTAGCTGGGTACTATCGAAGATTTATCCAGGATTTTTCTAAGATAGCAACCCCGTTGACTAATCTAACGAGGAAGACAGTGAAGTTCATGTGGAAGGACAAGTGTGAGGAGAGTTTTCAGGAGCTGAAAAAGAGATTAGGTGAGGCGCCTGTATTATCACTACCAGATGATACGGGAGGATTTGTGGTGTATAGTGATGCATTGCATAGAGGATTGGGTTGTGTGCTAATGCAACATGGCAAAGTCATTCCATATGCGTCACGACAATTAAAGGATTATGAAAAACGATACCCTACTCATGACTTAGAGTTAGCGGCAGTAGTTTTTGTATTAAAAATTTAGAGACTTTATTTGTACGGAGAAAAATATGAGATAGACATGGACCACAAGAGTCTGAAATATATCTTCACACTGAAGGAGTTGAACATGCGTCAGAGAAGGTGGTTAGAACTGATCAAGGATTATGACTACGACATTCTTTATCACCCGGGGAAGGTGAACGTAGTGGCCGACATGCTAAGTAGGAAAGGAAGGGAGAAGTTATGTCAAAAGACAACTCAGGAGGAGCTAATAAGGGATATGGAGAAATTAGAGATAGAAGTAAAGGGACTAGAGAGGTTTGAGGAAAAATTATTTACAATAGAAGCTCATCCAACCCTGTTGGACAGAATTAAGGAATCACAAGAAAAGGATGTGGAGTGCGAGAGAATCAGAAAGAGGATCGTAGAAAATGAAGAGGAGAGATTCAAGATGGATAGAGATGGTATTTTGAGATTTGAAGGAAGAGTGTGGGTACCAGCGGTAACCGAGTTAAGAGAGGAAATTTTACACAAAGCACACAATACGACGTATTTCGTTCATCCAAGAGGTATGAATATGTACCGAGATTTACGGTAACATTTTTGATGCCCCAATTTGAAACGAGAAATAGCGGAGTGCGTTAGTAGATGTCTTACGTGTCAACGGGTAAAAGTTGAGTACTAAAGGCCGAGTGGTCTACTCCAACCGTTGAAAATACCGGAGTGAAAATGGGAGCATATTACGATGGATTTCGTGGTAGGACTTCGAGTCATGCAGAAAGGTTTTGACGCCATTTGGGTTATCGTAGATCGACTAAAGAAGATGGCCCATTTTCTACCGATTAAGATCCGATATAGTTTAACTCAGTTAGTGAATCTGTACGTAAAGGAAATTATTTCACGTCATGGATTGCCGATATCGATTGTCTCAGACCAAGATCTGCGCTTCACGTTAAAATTCTGGAAAAGCTTGAAAGAAAGGATGGGAACACAATTGAGTTTAAGTACCGCTTATCATCTACAGAAAGACGGGCAAAGTGAGCGAATGATACAGACGCTAGAAGACATGCTTAGAACTTGCGTAATGGACTTTAAAGGAAGTTGGGATGATCACCTACCCTTAGGAAAATTTGCTTATAACAATAGTTACCATGCGAGTATAGGAATGCCACTGTACGAAGCTCTTTACGGGAGGAAGTGTAGAACACCGTTGTATTGGGATGAAGTTGGAGAGCGAAAGATACTAGGGTCGAAATTAGTTCAACAAACCGCAGATGTGGTGACATTGATAAGAGCTAGATTAATTGCTGCACAAGAACGCCAGAAGAAGTACACAGACTTGCATCGTCAGGACCGCGACTTTGAAGTCGGAAGTCACATTTTCTTAAAAGTATCTCCCTGGAAGGAAAAACTACGATTCGACAAGAAAGGAAAATTGAGTCCAAGGTTCATAGGACCATTCGAGATACTGAAGCGAGTGGGCGAAGTGGCGTACAAAGTTGCATTACCACCATCCATAACGTGTTTTACATATTCGTGTTACGTCCGTACAAACCCAACTACAAACACGTGATTTCTTTCGAGCCCATCCAAGTTGAGAAGAATTTAACATATGAAGAAGTTCCTATCCAGATATTAGATAGGAAAGAACAGACATTAAGGAATAAGAGTATATCTTCTGTAAAAGTACTTTGGTGAAACCACGACGCTGAGGAGGCCGCGTGGGAATTAAAAGATAAAATGCTAGGGGATTATCTCCATTTATTCGTGTAACCTTGTACCAATTTCGAGGATGGAATTTTTATAAGGGCGGAGGATATAAGAACCGTGAAATTTATGAATAAATAATTATTTTAATATAATAAGAGAATGAATTTTATTGGAATATAAATATTAATGTGATGTGAGATGAGTAATTAAATTAATTTGAATTGAATTATACGAACTAAGAAGTGTGGAATTGTGATAAGAATTGAGAAATGCCTTGTGTGGCATGAGAAGGGAAATTTAAGTGGTTAAGCTAAGAGGGAGATTAATTGCGTATAATTATGTGATTCCATACATGGAATGAATAAGCTTTTATCTATTAATATTACTAATGTGGAAGTTAATTCATGTCATGTAAAACTAGTGTGGTAGTAGAGGTCGGAACTGGCTCTGAGCTAAATCAATTTGGCATTGCCAGGGACCGGCGCAGCTACGCCAGTGGTCTGTTTGGGATAAGTTAGTTTTTACTGTAGAAATGAAATGGAACATTATTGTAATATGTGTGACATTAATAAAATCATATGATAAGAGTACATTTTAATGACATGAGGTACCAAGTAGTACAATGAAATCACATGTGATCTTTAATACTGAAATGATTAGAATAGTTGTGTATTCTAGAGATTGAGAAAGGAATTAAATATTTAAATAAACATTTAATATTAAATAATGTTATTATGTGGTTATGTGAGTAGTAAAAGTAATTATGGGAGATACCCGAACAATAATACCTAACTGCGTTATTTTATTACGTGTATTTAATGTACATGGATTATATGACGTGAGTACATAAATAATCCCTAATTTCCTATTATAGTAACAATTGTACATTAAAATTCATTTTTGAAAAGTAAAGTAACTAAATTGAACTAGTTAATCACGTTGCTGGAAACTTAACTCATCAGTTGCTCTAATAGTGCATGAACAGTAACTTATGGCCTAAATTACGTAACTTCCAAGCCGGTACTCATTGGCTAGAAGATGGCTGGTGTTGGGTAGTTTAACTACTCTTAATTAACCAATGTTTCCTTCCAATGCACTATGGATTCCAACCTTAGTGTAAAATGAATGCCCAGTCCATTAATTCTCTATAAATAGCAGCTCCATTTTCAGTTTTAGGTTGCTTGTTTTGGTCTGTTGAAACTCTGATAAATTGAGATTGAGTGATTGTCCAAAGAAGAGGCTAGCAATCTCAGAAGGAAGAAACTAAGTTATTAAGCTTCAAGAGGTATAAAAATCCTACCTTTGGTACTTAATTGGGTCTTGTTTAATTCTTGAAATTACTTAAAATTCTATGTCAATCAAAGTGAATTAGCATGCTATCATGTGTTTAGGAAGTATGTATACTTATAAGGAACCTTTAATGATGAATTGAGCATGTTTAAATCGATTAAAATGAAGGTTGGTTGATACTCTGCAGAACAGACCAAGTTACTGCTTCTGGTCCAGGAAGGGCGCAGCTGCGCCTAGTTTATACTAGGGTGCAACGCAGCTACGCCGTAACCCAGAACCAATTCCTGGTTTTTACTATGCTATGTGTTGCTAATTTGGTGTTATGACTTATATATATACCTGAAAAGGAGTATAGCCTGAGATATAGAGCTTTCTTATATAGTATGAAGTGATCAACTTGATTTAGTGAGAGAT
Organism: Panax notoginseng; assembly: GCA_016801055.1. Taxonomy (NCBI): domain Eukaryota; kingdom Viridiplantae; phylum Streptophyta; class Magnoliopsida; order Apiales; family Araliaceae; genus Panax; species Panax notoginseng. Next base: position 58,549,123 of record CM029015.1, read on the forward strand.
TAATAACATGAACTTAAAGTTTTGAAAGCGAACATTATTGAAATTTATGATCTACAAGTTCTGAACTTACTGGTTTATACACATGATTGATTTCAAATATTAATGAGCATAATATAGTGTTTATAGTGTCTTTGTTCATGATCAAACTTGTTAGACCTTGTGTTAGAAAAGTTTTCAAGAAAAGCTTGGTATAACAAAGCTAATGTACATGAATGCTACATGATGTAGGTTCTAATTTTGAAAAGATGTTAACATGACTTAATTACATATGATAAGAGTTTTAAAGTTGTCTTGTATGTGTTATATTGCATCATTCAAGTTAAGTGATTTCAAAGGAAACTTTGAGCATGTTTTCAAAACAAGTTGCATTAAATATGAGTGTTTCGATTCTAAAGACTTAAGATGACATGTTTATATTTATTGCGTCTCTAAACATGATTCGAATGTGATGGACATAATGATGACTAAATCAAACATAGGTTTAAAGTATGTTTCAAAATACTAAACGATGCTAAATATGAATTTATGATGTGAACACTATGAACATGTGTATTGACAGATTATGCGATCACTATGTGGATATATAGCCAAGTTATAAAGCATGGTGACTACATGCTCTTTTTAATGTTTTAATGCCATGTAAATTGTAAGTTAAAACTTGTGACAATGAACTCAAGAATGGTCATATGCTATGTGAGAACCTCTAGCATGTATGTATGTTAAAGTAAAAGCGTATTGGTATGTTAAAGTTGGACTGAAACCAGGAGAGAAGAAGCTCAACTCTGGCCAGGATAGAGGACAGCGCAGTTGCGCCGTCCCTAATGCCTAGCCAGGGCGCAGCTGCGCCATCCTGCAGTCAAGTCTAGATATTGTTTGTAATCTGATGATCAATGCCTGTTTATATGGTTACGTTAACTTGTGTTATGTGACTAGTATACTATCCAATGTGTTAAGAAGCATGCTAAGTGATAGAGTTAGATGTTTAATGAGTAATTATAACTTTCAGGAATGAAGTTGAAAAGGGTATTTGCAAACTATAAAGCAATAACTTGAAAATGCGTTGTTTGACTTTATGGTATCATACAATCTGATTTATGCTATGAGGATGTATGATATGTGATGTAGTATGTATAAAGTTTACAACTAAGTTAGACGTTTATGTGTATATTTGGACTTATATATGTGAATTTATGAAACTAATGAATATCCTATACGTGTAAATATATTTTGTTAGGATTCGAAAGAGGGTATTAAGCTTTACTTTGGTAGACTATGCTTGAGGCAAGTATTCGAACCTTACTCTTTATTGAGCATTACTTGAACTTGTGCAATTATTGATCGTTCAAGTAGAACTTTGAAAGTATAATATTTCGTAGTCTAGAAATGAAATTATTTACAAACCTTGATTTCGAACGATAATTGTTCATATATATGATGTGAAAGAAAACTGTCTAAGCCATTGTTTCGGCTAGACTATTGATATTGATCGAAAGCTATCAAAACCAAATTTACTTGGTGCGGACTCTTATAACTGAGATGAACAACCCTCTTGGTAGGGAAACTATATATTTTCGAGAAACCGACGTGCACACTTGAGAAGATTAAATGTAATGCATTAGCATAGGTTACTTTAGGCTGATCACCTGTTGTGCTCGTTTTATGAAATTATCAGTTAATTATTGTGAATTCTAGGAGAAGTTCTTAGTCCTTAGTCCTTAGTGACTACTTAGTATTCATTATTTTGAAATCTTGAATTGATTAATCATTGGATTTTATTCATCTTTTCTGTCTATAGTGTAAGACCCCAATTTTTTTATAATAAAGATGATTTTTCTATAAATATCATTTTTAAATATTATGGAATGAGTTTGATATAATATTATAGTTGTGGGTAATATTTATAAATTTTACAAAGTACGCAAGTTGTTGTATAATATTCGATTGGTCGGGGAATATTCGTTTTAACAGGGAATATTCGTACGACGGCACAATCATTGGTGGACCCCACAATGAAATTATTGTCGGATTGAGAAAATAACAAAAATACTTTTTGAAAATAACGACAGAAGTTTTACCGTTAACTGTTGAAACACCCGGGGTTAAAAGTATAGTAATACGCGTGGTTACATAGTAAAACACGGTATTGATTATTGATACTTACGTGAGAAGTCACTCAGTTTTGTTCAATTATTGTTATAGTAATTGCTGCATAGTATCTCACGTTATTTGATTCAATTATTGTCAATATTTTATAATCAATAATTGAGACGACAAAGTTATTAATTGGTCGGTCAGAGTATAGGGATAATATGTGATATGTTAATTAACCTTTGTTTTATGGCAGTATTTGAAAATGACATCCGAGAATGTTGGGAATAGCAATGGAGCACATGAGACCGTTGAGTCTCTACAGATCAATAATCAGGATAAAGTGCATCAGGATGGCGACAATCCTAATGCAAACAACAACACTGACCAAATGATGAACGATGGAATGTTCAGAGGCTTTATGAAATTCATGCAACATCAGGCGAGAGCGGCTCCTGTCCAAAATGCAGGTGGAAACACTGGCAACTCTCGGACGGTCACCACCAAACAGTTCAAGGAGCTGGGACCACTGGAGTTTTTTGGAGAGCCAAAACCACTTAAGGCGGAGACGTGGATAAAGCAGATCAACAAGATATTTGATGTCTTGGGATGCTCCGAGGAGCAAAAAGTTCGCTTTGCCACCTTCATGTTGCGGGCATAGGCAGATTACTGGTGGGAATCTGTAAAGCGTACTCAACCTGCCGCACTGAAGATGTCTTAGGAGAAGTTCCAAGAACTGTTCAACTACAAGTACTTTCCCGAAAGTATTTGTCACATGAAAGAGGTAGAGTTCATGAAGCTGGAGCAAAACAACATGACCATGTCGCAGTACGAAGCCAAGCTTGCTGAGTTGTCCCGATTTACGTCCTACTTAGTTGATAATGAGGAGAGAATGACGCAAATATTTTTAAGAGGTTTGAAGCCGGAGATATGTCAATATCTTGTCTCTCATAAACTGTGTTTGTATTCAGATGATGTTAATAGGGCTCAGTTATTAGAACGCGATAATGAGTCAATCCAACCAAAAGAGAGCAGCCGACAAAATGATAATACCAGTGATAACAGTCATCGAAGCGGTGACAATAAGCGTGGAGGGAATTAACATGCCAGAAATAGTAACCACTTCAGTGGTAATCATGGCCAAAATAATAAGAATGGACATTTCAAGAAGAGGAGATTCAACAATGATGGAAAGACGTCAGCATCAACACCCGTCGTTAAGGAAGGAGAACGATCACCTATCATATGCTTCAAATATGGAGGGGAGGGACACATCAGTCCAAACTGCGCGATGCCATCCAAAACATGTTACAATTGTGGAAGAGAAGGTCACCTAGCCCGATTTTGTCATGCACCAAAGTCAAGTCCAGCTGGGATGGAGGCATCAAAGGCCGTCCCAGATAAGACAAAACCGGTAGTTTAAGGGAGAGCGTTTGTCGTGACCTCCCAGAAAGTAAGGAACCCGAACGAGGTCATCACGGGTAAGCTTATCATAAACTCTAGCGAAGTATATATCTTATTTGATACCGGTTCTACCCATTCTTTTATTTCTCCTACTTGCGCTCAACGTTTAAATTTGACTTCGAAGAAATTAGACTTTGACTTATCTGTTGAAACTCCGTTGGGAGAAACCTTTATTACATCCACTATTTATAAGTCTTGTTTGGTTCAAATCGGTACCCTCACATTACCTGTCGATCTTATTTCATTGAAAATATTTTTATTTGACGTAATTCTAGGGATTGATTGGTTAACTACTTATCATGCAAAAATTGATTATTTTCGTAAGGTTGTTAGCTTTCATATTCCTAACCAACCTATTATGCGAATTCAAGAAACAAAACCATTAAAATCAATCACTGTCACCTCAAGCCATAAAGCTATTCGTTTATTGAAAAATGGATGTCAAGCTTTCTTAGCTCATGCTACAGATCTAAACAAAAATACATCCGTTTTGAATGATATTTCTATTGTTAATAAATTTCCTGACGTATTCCCTGAAGAACTTCCTGGCCTACCCCCAGAGCGTGAAATTAAATTTTGTATCAACCTTGAACCCGGTACAAAACCCATTTCCAAAGCCCCATATCGAATGGCTCCTATTGAACTTCAGGAGTTAAAGACCCAACTGCAGGAATTGTTAGACATCGATTTTATTCGTCCTAGTACGTCTCCTTGGGTTGCTCCTGTTCTATTCGTGAAGAAGAAGGATGGAAGTATGCGACTTTGTATTGATTATCGGGAGTTGAATCATGTCACCATAAAAAATAGGTACCCATTGCCACGTATTGATGACCTGTTCGACCAGTTGTAAGGCGCCAAATTCTTTTCAAAGATTGATCTTCGTTTCGGATATAACCCTAATTTTTTTTATAAAGATGATTTTTTTATAAATATCATTTTTAAATATTATAGAATGAATTTGATATAATGTTATAGTTGTGGGTAATATTTATAAATTTTGCAAAGTACGCAAGTTGTTGTATAATATTCGATTGGTCGGGGAATATTCATTTTAACAGGGAATATTCATACGACGGCACAATCATTGGTGGACCCCACAACCGAATTATTGTCAGATTGAGAAAACGATAAAAATACTTTATGAAAATAATGGCGAAAGTTTTACCGTTAACTGTTGAAACACCCGGGGTTAAAAGTACAGTAATACACGTGGTTGCATAGTAGCACACGGTATTGATTATTGATGCTTACGTGAGAAGTCACTCAGTTTTGTTCTATTATTGTTACAGTAATTGCTGCATAGTATCTCATGTTATTTCATTCAATTATTGTCAATATTTTATAATCAATAATTGAGAAGACAAAGTTATTAATATTATTATTTGTAATATTAACGATGTCTAGAAGTTCTGTCAAGAAGAGATTTGGTCACCTAATTACGCGCCAATAGGGAGAAATTCTTATTGGAAAGCCCACTCTTTCTTGGGAACGACCTGGTCGATTAATATTGTGAATTATAATAATGATGATAAATGTTGTTAATTATATTGAGGTGTCTTTTTATGAAGTCACGGAAGTTTTATATATATATATATATATATATATATATATATATATATTATATTATATAAATTTTGTTTTATTAGTATTAGTATTATTAATGTAATAAAATATAAAAGCTTTTTATATAAAACAGAATACTTTTATAAAGTTATCTGTTTTATTAGACTATAAATAGAATATATTATATTATATTGTGCATAGTATTTTGTATAGTAAAATTTTTTTATATAAAATAGAATACTTTTATAAAGTTATTTATTTTATTAGATGTTAAATAGAATATATTATATTTTATTATGCATAGTGTTTGTATAGTGCATGCATAGTATTCGCATAGTAAATTTTTTTTTATATAAAACAGAATACTTTTTATTAAATTTTGTTTTATTTGATTATAAATAGAATATATTATATTTTATTACATAGTGCAACATAGTATCATTTTCATTCTCCTATAAATAGGATGCTTAGTTAGAATTGAAATTACACCAGAAATTCAGAGAATTCTCTTCTATAATCTTGAGCGTATTTCTTTAGAGTTTTCAGAAGTTTTGAGCATAGAAAAAATAGTATAAGTTTTCTTCAAGAATATCCTCGCCCTACCAGTCGGAATACTCTTCTTTTACGGTAAGGGGTATTATTCTTTCATATTCATGAAGAGAATTATTTTCTTTTCAATACTCGTAAGAGCTGTTATTCCATTCTTTATTATTATGTTGGAATAACCTGTCTATGTGAAGTACCGTATACATGGTAAAATTCTGTTATTATTCTATTATTTATCATTCTGTTGGAACATCCTGTCTGTGCGTTTACGCATGACTTGGTTCCATTATTTATTATTCTGTTGGAATATCCTGTCTGTGCGTTTACGCATGACCTGGTTCCATTATTTATTATTCTGTATATCCTGTCTGTGCGTTTACGCATGACCTGGTTCTATTATTTATTTTTCTGTTGGAATAACCTATCTGTGCGGTCTATCGCATGCTTGGTGAATTTATTTGTTATTCCATTCTTTATTATACTCAGTTAGTTAAAGTTTTGGCTTTTATACTCCATGAAATTAGTGGAATATCTTTGATATTTGCGCTTCATCCAGTATCTTTTCATGAAAATATTCTTCTGAGCATTCTTGAATTTTACTCTACAAAACAATATCATGTTGACAATTTGGACGTTATTGATTCCTGGATAAATTAATACTTCTACTTGTTTTATTAAATTATTATGTTATTGTCATCATCCTCATGTTTATATTATATTGAAAGTCATCTGTGGCCTGTAGTGCATAGATGGATTTGGTATGATTATGACCAGAGATTATTCGGTATAATCATGACCGTAATGTTACAAATGATATGGAAAAAGTCCTCATTGGCCCGTAGTGCATTGATGGATAATTTTTGGTATGATTATGGCTATGGATTCTCTTCGGCCAAGGGTTCAAAGATGAATTATTTTATGGCATGATCAGGACCGTTGATGAAAACACGATTATCTTTGGCCCTTAGTGCATGGATAATTCGTGGTCGTGATACTAAAGAATATCCTTGGCCTGTAGTGCAGAGATGATTTGATGATGTGGATTATTTATTAAGCTGAGTCTCAGCGATAAAAGTGATGAAAAGCCTTTTTAAATCATAAATGATAGTAGATTTTATTCTCTACTTGACTCTTTTAATGGATAGATTGTTCCGTTGCTGTTAAACTTGGTGTTTGTTATATTTTATCAGTTTAACACTGTTGAAGGCTAACGATAATTTATTCTACATTATCTTAGTCATAATATTTCTTACTCGGCTAGTTGAGCTAACCCTTTTACTTTCATTGTTCTCTTCAGGAAATGAGAACGTAGCGGGAACTAGTCGGGGAACGGAGTGACGGTTCAGATGATAGCATTAGTAGTCCTCACTATTCTATGAAATAGTGTGAAAATAAATGTATTGAGGACTTATTTTGAGTTTGAATACTGATTAGAAGAAAATGTTGTATTAAAACTCACAACTTATGTTTTGTCGTATTTTACACGACAGTTGTATAATTAAGTTTTATTTATATTTTGTAGCATGTATTTGACGACTCAGAATATGTGATGTATACATATTTTAGGGGCGTCACATATAGTGACTATTGTTGGTAATCATTGATACTTCTTGCTATCTTGAACTATCCCTATTATTGTACCTTGAGAAATACAAAACTACCTTGAGTACCCTTATTGCTATATTACTTGCTGGGCAAATTTGTTGCTCATCCTTGCTTTCCCTAGAAATATTTCAGTTAAGGCAGAACGTGGTGAGCCCACTGGCAAGGACAAGGGTAAAGAGAAGGCTTTGGAGTAGTTATTCCATAATGCTAGAATGTATTATTATTTGGATGTAGAAGAACTTATTTATGATAAGCTATGCTTGGTTTAAGTTGTATTGGATTATGTATTAGTTATGTCTAAACGCTGTTTAATTACGTTTAAGATATTGTAAGAGATGTTTAAGTTACGAACCCTTGAAACGAGAATAATTATATTATAACGATGTAATTTATTCTATTATTCCACTGTGATGATTTTAGTATGTTATTAGAGATAGTATGTGACAACCAAATTTGAGACAAGTGTGGTCTGAATTTGGGGGCGTCACGACATATGATTGTGTTTTATGCTTATGATGGAATTCATAATTTGTGTATAGGATAGAGATATAATATGTCATATGTAATCTAATGAGAACCTGTGCTTAAAATCCTTGTCAATTGTAATTCACATAGAGATATAGTGAGTTAATTAACTAGGATGTTCTTTATGATTCTATTCTTTATGAGATTTAAGAAGATTTATTTATAAGATCATTGAGAGGTGCTTATGAATACTAATGAGTTCTTGGTTAACAATCCAATATAGTTGACGTAATTTAACATAGATCACTTCTCTATTTGCAATTTCTATGTTCATGGGGTGTTCTAACTCATCCTTAGGCAAATCCAAGTTCTTAGCAAAGTCATCGAATATAAATGAACAAGTAGCACCCGAATCAAATAAAATATAAGCATTAACTTTATTGATCGGAATGATAACTGACACCACATCGCGAGACTGCACAACATCCTGTGCTGTCATGTTGAAGGTCCTGGCGGTTGGTCTATTGGTTGCGGTTGGTCCCGTAATAGTCAGAGCACTTCCACCGCTATTTCCCCTATTCCTTCCTGATCCTGCTCCTCCAGATCCCTTCTTAGGATAGTCCCTTGCCAGATGGTCCTTTGAGCCACAAGTGAAGTAGGCGCCCTTCTTTGGGTTAGGACAGTTAGGTGCTATGTGGCCTTCCTGACCACAATTGTAGTACACCCGTTTTCCCTTCACACAAACCCCCAGGTGAGCTTTTTCGCAGGTCGGGCATGCTTTGATTCTCTTCTTCTGACCTCCTTACTGATTTCCAGTTGATGAGTTGTCAGTCCACCTCCTATTCTGATTGTTACTTCCTCTCGTGTTACTGCCGCTGGCCTTATTAATTCCTTCATTTTCATTCTTCTTCTTATTTTGATCCTGATTATACTTAGTCACCGCATCGCTCCCACCTTCAGCAAGGATGGCTTTCTCCAATACTCTAGCAAAAGTTTTCAACTGAAATATTTGCACTTTACTATATAACCAGGGCTTCAGTACCTGTTCAAACCTTCTTGCTTTTCTCTCATCTGTGTGCAGTTGATATGTGGCAAACCTAGCCAACTCATTGAATCTTGACACATAGTCTGGCACGGACATATTTCCTTGTTTTAATTCCAAAAATTGTACTTCCATTTGGTTCTACGAGCTTGTCGGGAAGTACATCTTGAAGAACATCTCCTTAAACCTCTCCCAAGTGATCACACCTTCTCCTCCACGGACCTTATTTGCTTGCCACCAATAACTAGCTTCTGATTTCAGCATTAACGTTGCGTAGATAGTTTTCTGGTCCTCTCTGTCTCTGGCGACGTAAAAAACATTTTTTATCACCATAACCCAAGTTTGAGCTTCTATCGGGTTCATGGAGCCTTTAAACTCTGGCGGTCCTACCGCCTTGAAGTCTTTGAACGTTGTATTCGGTGGAGCTTGAGGTTGATTATTAATCGCTCTAGCTAATAAGTTCACCAATTGCTGAACGGGTTTAGCATTGGCGTCGTTGTTGTTGTTCGTCGACTTTTCTTGGGCTAGTTGACGGTTTGGTCTTCTTCTCGATGGCATATTTCTGTTAAAATATATGCGTATTAGATCTTTATTCAATTCTCTAAATATTTAAGGCTTAACTCAAACAATTTAACATAACCACTTAACACATTTTCTCAAATAACTCTGATATATTTATTTAATCATAAGTTTTAACAAGCTACGATAGCATCACTACTATTTACATCAATTATTCCGAGATAAAGAATCTACATGATTTAAAATATCAAAATATTCCTCTGTTTATACACATCGGAATTACATTTATAACTACCAGATAGGTTTTCACATAATTAAACTATTCCTATCAGTGCCTACTAAGGCGTTGAATAGCTTTGCTACGCTCTTCTTCCATAATACGGGACATCGTCCTGCGATCTAGCATGTACGAGGGTAGTCCTTTGAACTGAATTGGGCATCTCATAACTCGATCCTGGGCCTCATCAATCACATTTTGAAGCGTAGAGTACGTCTCCTCAAGCTTAGCCTTCTTCGCCCGACAGTTCTCTTCTGCAAGATCTGCACGTCGTGATTCCCTTACCCAGGCCTCCTCTGCTATGGTCATCCTTGTTGAGTTCTCTTTCAGTTCATTCTTCAACTCCTCTATTTCCAATGTCTTATGCTCGGTTTGACCCTTCTCGTGAACCAAATCCTACTCTACGTTTCCCAGACGTATGTGAAGAGCCTCAACCTCTCTATCCCCCTGCTCGATAGTAAGCTGTTGAATGACCGTCCGCTCCCTCAACTCCTGAACACTATCTTGTAACTCTATGTTACGGCCGTGTAGCTCATCGTACAACTCGACACTGATAGCGTTCGGTGGAAACTCATCTTCCCCCTCTTCTTCCTCAAGGTCCTCCTCTGGGTCAGACTCAGTCTCATGCTCCTGACCAACAACAGTGATCAACGGAGATGGCTCTCTCTGTATCAACTGCTCCCGGATGACATGAATGTCTTGGGGCTCTTCCTCTGTAGGTACTCGGGGTTCCTCCTCCCCAGCTCGACTAGATTCTCCAACATCTGACATCCTGACAATATAGTTTTAAGTTTTAGTTACTAATCGATACTTGCGACCACATAAAGTCTTTTATTATCTTCAATGAATCAAGGAATTCATTTCTTAGAACTCGATAAGAGTTTACCACCACTATGTTCTCGATCTCCTATAAGGCTACTACCTAAGGTTATTCCCCCACCTAAGGTTAATAACCTACAACTCTGATACCAACCTGTGACACCCCCAAATCTGGGTACTTTAATTTCCACGTGATTTGGTGTTCACTGTACAAATATTATGTATCTATCTACCCATAATAAATGAAAACCATAAAATAGATAGAAATAAATTCTCTCCTTATGGAGTTACAACACCTGAATATAAATACATCAATCCCAGGTCATACTAACCTTAAATCTCAAATGCGGAAACATAACAAATATTAAGTCTTACACAATTTAAACATAAGTTTGAAACATAACATAACAAATAGACAACAAGTCTTCATCACATGTTAATCTTGCCCTTGCCTTTGCTAGTAGAAGGCTCATTGGACCTTTCGTTCTTAACTGCAATGTTATTATTACACAAGAGTGAGCACGATTGCCCACAAGTATAATAATGTACAACAATAAAATAACATGCGAGTGAATCAAAGACTTCTGAAATAAGAAACTTGACTTTTGAATCAAGAATGAATAACAAGAATCAAAAGAACTTCTGAGAGTCATAAGACCTTGAACTATGTCCTAGGTTGTCAAGAATTATACTTGAAACCTTTAATAGTCATAAGACTATGGACTCTTCTACTCGTACTTAGGGGGATCAACCCTTAGTACTATACTGTGCACAATATCTTAACGCTAAAGCATAAGTAATCCCATATAATAGGGTTGTTCATCTCAGTTTGACATTAGAGTCCGCACCAAAGGAAGTTTGGTTTGACTAAACTTAACAAGGGTTCTAAAATTTAGAACGTTCATCAACTATGGACTAGTCGAATCAATAAGGGTTCGCTAGTCTTACAAGGTTCAACAATAATTGATATTCAATTTAAATAATAAACTCAAGAGGTATAAAATGATATAAATATTGTATAACATGAATCATGCTTTGAAAAGATTGATAACCTTTAATATGACATCTTGAACTTGATCAATAAATAACAAGAACTTGCTCGATATAGAATATAAATCTAGAACTTGCTCAATGTAAAGAGGCAAGGTTTAGAAACTTGCATAACAATAACAAGTAGGGTTAGGAAACTTGCCTCATGCGTAGGTGACACGTTAATTATACACGTTCCTCGATTTAATCCTACATACCATTTACATTCACAATACTAGTCAATTATAACATAACTAGCATCATAAGTGTATTCTCTTTTGTCTAAACTCTGATTATGATTATACTAATCAAATCACAACACTTGTTTTCACATAATATTAGACTTCACGAATGACAAGCTAACTACGCGTTCAACAAATCAATAAAACGTGTAAATACCTTATTGACATGACAAGAATCTATTTTAACATCTCACTATATGTCTAACACATTTTTATGTTCATTAGATTAGGTTACTATTACATTCCCTGAAATAAAATAATTAAAATTCTCATTCTTGGACACACTGCATAGTGGCGCTGCGGCGCCACCATGTAGGCTATACTTGGCGCTGCGGCACGGCATAGAGACCTGGAGTTGGCGTTGCGGTGCGGTGCGACACTCCAGTTCTGAAAATTTACAGTTCGCAAAAAATACAGAACATGGCCAAAAACACCCAATTAATTTATTCACAAGCATACCCAGACATTATAATACACATATAATCATTACCTAACCTTTCTATCACGATGTTAACAAGTTAAAATGTACAATTACTTGAATTAAATCATGTAATTTCATTATTCTTGGTATTTTTGAAAGTTTTGAAGATAAAACATGAAAATTGACATTACAGTTCATTATAACACCGAATCTGTCCTTTCAAAGTTTGTTTTCTTCGTTTTAACATGTTCTATCATAATCTACTGTTAAATTTCAAGTTAAACAACAATTCATACAGTAATCACTCAATTTTTGTTTTACAAATAACTCAAAACACTTATTAATGGAAAACTCTGATTTTAGCATGATTACATGAAATCAATTACTCAAATCACATATAAATCATATAGAATTGGTTTATTAATGCTAATAAACATATATAATCAGTTTCCTAATACATTGGCCATAAATTTTAGTTTACAGAGAACTTGAAGATAGTTTTTCACAAAAAGAAAATAAGAACGTAAATAAGGTTTGGTTAAAGAGATTACCTAGCAGTGTAGATTAGTAGGAGATGAAATCCCTTTAAGATTCTTCTTCAATCTCATAATTTCCCTCAACAATTTCTCTGAATTCTCTCTACACTCTCAATTTTTTGTTTCAAAAATAACATACGTAAGAAAAAATAAGACTGATGCGCATAATAACTGGCAACGTTGTAGTCATTTAAACCCATTCGTGGGTTAACAGCCAAACTCCCATTAGGGCTTTGTTTGGCTAACTATTAGAAGACTATTTCCATTTAATTTAATTAGTCCTTTATTATATAGTTTAATAATGTCACACCTACTTAAGCAATTAATCAAATATCTTATTTTATTTAATTTAAATAAATATGATAATTAATTCACATAATTAAATTCTCATTTATTAATTATGTAAATTATTAAATCTCTAATTAATTATAAAATTAATTAGAATAACATTATGCTTATTAAATAATTCATTTAATCAAATAAGCTCAATTAAATACATACTTTGAATAATAAAATTTTCCACATTAATTTAATCAATATAACACATATAATTAAATTAATCTACCACAAATTCAACAATTAATTATTTAACCCAATAATTAAATCATCGAAAAATATTTATTTAATTCAATAAATATTTAAATTAAATTATAAAATCTCGTGTGTCACATCTTTTCCCCCTTAAAAGGATTCTGTCCCCAGAATCACGACTCAACCAATTCGTCCCGTTACATTCTTTCCCCCTTACAAAGATTCTGTCCCAAGAATCCCTTACATATAAATTAAGCAAATAAATGAGGATAAGTATTCATCATATGCTCTTCGAGTTCTCACGTAGCTTCTTCAGGGTTGTGGTTCCTCTAGATTACCTTAACAGAAGGTATTACTTTATTTCTTAGAACTTGTTCTTTCCTGTCAACAATCTGAACATGAATTTCTTCATAAGATAAATCTTTCTCAAAATATAGGGGTTCATATTCAATCACACGCTTATAATCGGGTTTGTAGGGTCGTAAAACTGAAACATGGAAGACGTTGTGGACATTATCGAGTGCTGGAGGTAAGGCTACCTCATACGTAATTTCTCCAATCCTTCGCAGTACCTCAAAGGGTCCAATGAACCTTGGGCTTAATTTTCCCTTCTTTCCGAACCTGATCTTTCCTTTCTACGGAGAGACTTTCAAAAATACATAACTACCTGATTCAAGCTCAACATTTTTACGATGTGGATTAGCGTATTTCTTCTGCCTATCTTGAGCTGCTACCAGTCTTGTTCGGATCACTTTGACTATCGCTGATGTCTGCTGTACCATTTCTGGACCTAGTAATTGTCTCTCGCCAACTTCATCCCAGTATAGCGGAGTTCTGAACTTTCTTCCGTATAATGCTTCATAAGGCTGCATGCCAATACTAGCGTGATAACTGTTGTTGTAGCCGAACTCTATGAGCGGTAGATGATCATCCCAATTTCCCTTAAAGTTTATTATACAAGCTCTTAACATATCTTCTAATGTCTGAATCGTTCTTTCACTCTGCCCATCTGTCTGAGGGTGATATGCCATACTCATTCTCAATTGCGTACCCATGCATTCCTGTAGTCGTTTCTAGTAGTTCGATGTAAAACACGGATCCCTATCAGAAACAATTGATACCGAAACTCCGTGCCTCGAAACAATCTCTTTTATATATAACTTTTCCAACTGGTTTAAGTTGAATTTGATTCTGATCGGAAGGAAGTGTGCAGATTTTGTCAATCGGTCAACGAAAACCCATACTGCGTCATAGTCTTTCTGAGTTGTCAGAAGGCAAACCACAAAATCCATCGTAATATGTTCCCATTTCTATGCACGTCGAGCCCTTGATTGCTTAGCTCCATTTTGACACGGATTCATTCAATTTGCATCTATTTTCATATTTTTGTTGAATTTTTCCCTTTTACGATACCAAAAACATAAAAAGGAATGAAAAATACTCAAGAACTCATACATCGTTAAACTAAAAATACTTAATTCATAGGTATAAAACTCATTTCTAATATACGGGAACATTTCCCTATTTACGGCTTGATGATTAATGGGGTGGGTCCAGGTCGGGCAGTTAGAATGAGGGGGTGATGGTTTGACTTCAGTAACTGTAGTATATTAATTAATATTTGGTCAATCTTTGTACTCTCTTATTTTAAACTTCATATAATAAGACTGTGGGGGCAATGTTGGGATATGATTGAATGGGTCCGATAGTTTCGGCGGGCCATGTCACATGGCAGAGTATTACAAATACGAGACTTGACATTCTAGAATGATTACAATCCTGATTGACTTGTAACATCTTTATTCTATTTGACTTCTTATTACTGAGGAAGAGAGATTTTATTCAATTGGAGTATTTGCAATTATCTTTATAAGTAGTATGCACACAAGCCAATCATGTATGATGATAAAGCATATACTTTGTAACAATCTTATTCATTTATTAATAAAAAGTATTAATTTATTAAAGGCTTTTAATTATCTGCATGATGCTGCTTTATAATATGTGATAAACCCATAGTTTTAAGCAATAATTTTTGAATAATGATGATGATCATTCTAATGAAATCTACATTCTTAAAAAGCTTAAAAACTAAAATAGTTCTCAATCATTAGATTACTAAATTGGGGGTTAGTGAATTCGAATAGATTGGTACATACGTTGCTAGCTCATTGGATGAGGATGATTGATCTCATGATCATTTGTGTGGAGACACTAAAGCAAGTATGTAGGTGCTTATTAGAGAATAAGTACACTGAACATGGCTCGTTAAGGAATACCTAATGGAGTTTTACTTGTCTGTCAATAGGAATTTCTGTAGTGATAGTAGTACAAGTAATCTTTGGACTTGAGATCATCATAGCATCTTGTGTATGATGAATTATACTTTGACTTATTCCTTAAGACCCTTAAGGTATATTAAAGGGTATGTTTGGGTATAATAAGTTGTACATGGAGATAATGTATGATCAATAAAGAATCTACCGCTTCTAGTAAAAGAAGAGAAATGTCCTATGTGATTCGATAAATGACAACCCAGTAGTCCTTGGCTAAGACAGAATAAAATCAGAAAGGAGTTTTTAATTTGCATTATTTAGAGTTGTGCATTTAAGAATCGAAATACATATAATTAAATAAAATAAGACTTAACAGTAGTTTCATCTCTTATATTTAATTGGGACATTGTATGGTGGAATGATTGAATTGTACGGTAACTATTTACTCAAATGTTCTTTTATGATTAATATTGAAATCTATATTATCTGAAAAGTCGTTAATCGCTAGGGAGGCTTATTCCTATTGTAGAATAAATATTATTTATTTAAATAAATTAATAGTTTAATTTATTTATTTAAATAAGATTAGAATTTTTCTAATTGATTTATTCACAACCGATTTAATATGAAGAACCTAAAGGGTCACACCATAAAGGAAGAATAATTATATAAGAAGTTAATGACATAATCGTAATAATAAGTTAAGTATATTTAATTTAATCTATAGTGATAGAATAAATTAAATATCTTAATATTTATTATTTAATATTTTAGAAATATTTAATATAAATTAATAAGAGGAGTCTTATTATTATTATTGTTATTATTATTATTATTAGTATTATTATTATTATTATTATTATTAGTATTATTATTATTATTACTATTATTATTATTTAATTCCTAAAGGAGTTTGGAAATTAATTAATAAAAGTACTCTTATATGTTCTTAATAAGAATAAGAAGTTAAATTAATTAAAAGAGTTTAATTAATTATCCTTAATAAGATTAGGGAGCTTAATTAATTAAAAGAATTTAATTAATTAAATAATACCCTATTTTCTAATTAGATTAAAAAGGTTAACTGATATCTTTATAAGAGTAGTCTTATATCAGATATTAAGTAGACGTGATTCCAATTGTTGGATAGTACGTTCTTTTTCTACAGAGATAGAAAATTAGGGTTTAGTCAACCACCCTCCTCCTTGAATATTTTTTCTTCCTTGGTGGATCACCTCTAGAGGTTAAACACTTGGGTGGATAACGTTAATCAAAAGAAAGAATAAAATCCAGTGGATTCAAGTTGAATGCGAAAAAGATTTGGAGGTGAACTAGTACTTGAGGAAGCTCAAATCTTCAAGGGTATAATTCTTGTTCTCCATTTTTTTCGTTTAATTAATAATTGCGCATAAAGGATGATCCGAGTATATAGTTTGTAAAATTTTAAAACTCTGATTTTTCACGTTTCCGCTTTACTTTGATGCTATTTGATTGTGTTCATGAATCTTACAAACCTAACAGTGGTATCAAAGCCAAACTTTTATTCGAATTATTAATTGTTCAGATTTGATATGCATGTTGATATGTGTTTAGAATAAAAATTTTGGGCATAATTATTGGTATAAATTATGTTTTTGGAGAAAAACTGCACAATTCGCGAACTAAAAAAATAGATTCTGGAGTTTGGTGCCGCAGCGCCTGATGCTAGTTCACTAGCTAGCGGCGCCGCAGTGCCACTCTGCAGAAACATATATATTTTTTATTTTAATTTTTATTAAGATAGAAGGTTTATTTTAATTAAAATTAAATTAAATATTTTTTTCAATAATTCTAAATTAAAAATAAAGGAGTTTATTTGGATTTGGATTTGGATTTGGATTAAATTAAAGTTATTTATTTTAATTAGAATTGGATTCCACGTTTATTTGAATAAAAGAGTTTATTCAAAAGTTTTATAATAACTTGGAATTGGATTTCACGTTTGTTTGAATAAAAGAGTTTATTCAGAAGTTTTATTTTAATTAGAATTAGATTCCACGTTTGTTTGAATAAAAGAGTTTATTCAAAAAGGTTTTCTATTAACTTAGAGTTGGATTCCACGTTTGTTTGAATAAAAGAGTTTATTCACATATATAATTGAATTCCATGTTTCCTGGAATAAAGGAGTTTATTCACATATGGAATAAGATTTCATGTTTCTTAAAATTAATGGTGTTTAATTTTAATAAGGAATAAGATTCAACATATTTTATTTTTCCAGCAATTTTAAGTTAAAATAAAGGAGTTTATTTTGTACTTGAAATTGGATTCCTTGTTAATTAAAATAAAGGAGTTTATTTTGATTGAAAATTTGATTAAAAATAAATGAGTTTATTTTTATTCAAAATTGTATAAAAAAAATAAAGAAATTTATTATGATTTTGATTAAAAATAAAAGAGTTTATTTTGTTTCAAAATTAGATTTTATGCTAATTAAAATCGCCCATTAAATCGATATCAATGTATATATTAAATGTTTATTATTCATGAGATGAATGTTATTTATTGATGCATATGTTGATATGTATGATAATAAATGAGATTGATTATAGACTATTGACCAATATGATTGGATTTTATTTTAGTTGGATGCATGAATGTATGAGTTTTATTAAATGGAGTTTGCGTACCTCGTCTTCTCTATTTTTTCTTAATGTAAATTCTATCTCCCTCCTATGTACTTCCCATTGACTGCTGATTAAGGTTTCTATTTATTTTAAATAGTTTTGTAAGAGGAATAGTTAGAATTAATTTTGAAGAATTAAAGATCAGGGATCAAGGAGTGTTTTGAAGACCCGTTTGTAATGGAGCCCGAGTTTAAATGTAATAGTTATATTTAAATTAAATTCTTACACCCTAGGTTTGACTTTTTGGTTCACTTGGTGGCTCTAGTGAATCAAACTAGAATAAAGTCCATAATCAATCTGGGTAGGATATAGTATTCTATATATGCAAGCTTATACTATATATATTATATATTATGCAAACATGCTTCGCATGTTAATTAATAAGACGGGTATTATATATATATATATATATATATATATATATATATATATATATATATATATATATATATATATATATATATATATATATATATATATATATGCATGCGCGCTAAACAAGATGAGATAAAATAATAACTAACCCCTCAAAGAATTTATATTAAGTCCTAAGCGTTTAAAGATATTTGAAATATCGGACGTCGCCTTCTAGGATGATAAAATTAATTGAGAATAAATATTTAATATGAGTTTGTTGTGTCATCACAAGGCAAGTATTTAATATTTAAGATGTTAATTTATCACATTTGATGTTTATAAAGAAAATTGAACAATATTATTTTGTTGTATCACCATAAGGACAATGTTTTTCTTTTTTGAATATATGGAAGTGCTAGGTTGGACTTAACTTGGATAATTTTGATTCGGATGTGCCACCACTTGATCAAAATAATCTAAAAGGTAAAATAAAAGGATTTACATGATGATGTAATTGACAAGAGTTGTCTACCTATTTATTTATATATAGTTTATTGTGTCACCACAAGGCTATATACATTTGAAATAGGATCCTTATTCTCACTAGCAAAAACTCAAATTATATTTTGCCGAACTATATAGGTGAGGGTAATATAGTTTGATGCAAATAGTAGGAGATACCAAGTTAAAACAAGACCTAATTTATCTTAGTAATTAATTAATAAAAGAATGTATGATATAATGTTGTTAATTATAAATTCATTTACAGAATTTTATAATGTCTAAATTATTATCACTGCGAAGCATATCAGATGCTAATTAACCGGACCGAATTAAACGGATTGGATAAGGAATTTGAGAATAGTTCTCACGGCTGAAAAGATTTCTTATGTCCTTGATATGCCTATCACAGCAATGGTTGCAGACAATGCCTCTGAGGAAGAGATTGCTACTTTTAGAAAGTGACAAGATGATGCACAGCTGGCTCAATGCATCATGCTCTCATCCATGGGTAACGAGCTTCAACGTCAGCATGAAACTATGGATGCTCTTACTATACTCCTGCATGTCAAGTAGTTGATGGTGAGGAAAGTAGGACTAATAGGCATCATATATCTAAGGAGCTCTTTTGATCTAGAATGACCAACGATACTATAGTACAAATACATGGCCTAAACATGATTAATTTAATTGAACAATTAGGAAAACATGTTTTGTCATGGATGGAGAGTTGAGCCAAGATTTGATCTTGCACTCACTCCCGGACTCCTTTCACAATTGTTGTGAATTTTTCATATGAACAAGCTAGATATCAACTTCGCTGATTTTCTTAACATGTTGAAAACCAGCTGAGAGTCACTTTCCAACCAAGAAAGACCAAGTCTTACTGGTAGGGGCCAATGGATCTTCCAAAAAGAAGAACGATTCAAAGAAGGTAAATAGAAAGGCAAAAATAAAGGATAATAAGAACAAAACTGATACGGATAGCAAAGGAGTTTGCTTCCACTGTAATAAGCCTGAACATTGGAAAGAAACTGCGAGAAGCATCTAGCAGAGGCTAACCAGAAGATGCTTAGTGAAGTTTTGGTTAAAAATAAAATTTTATTCATGATTTAAAATAATTTTTTCTTTAAGTTAAGGTTCTACTTGGGTATTGGATACCAACTTTGGTTATCATAAATATAGATTTATGAAGGGACCAAGCAGAAGTAGAAAGCTAAACAAAGATAATTAATCCTATATGTGGGAAATGAAGCAAAGGTTGTAAGACCTCAACTTATTATAAATAAAATCTAATTCCCTCTAATTATTATTTTGAATAATAAGGTGTTAATTTGATATAATACTTTGGTTATAGTTGAAATGGGAAAATTTTGCAAAATAAGTAAGTGGTTATAAAATATTCATTGTTGTCGGGGAATATTTATTTGGTCGTGAAATATTCTTGTTGTCGGAGAATATTCGTACGATGGCGCAGCCATTTATGGGCCCCATAACGGAAAACGGTCGGATGAAAAAATGACAAGTTTGAGTTTTTATAATAACGGCGTAGTTGTTACCGTTAACACTATTGGAATACCCGGTGGTTAAAATACAGTAATATGCGTGGTTGCACAGTAGCACACGGTATTGCATAGTATTGATGAATTATTGATCCTTACGTAAGAAGACACTACTCAATAATTGTTACAATAATTACTATTCAATATTTTATTTTATTGATTCAATAATTGCTACGTTGATATTTTATATTATTGTTATTTCAATAATTGTCACTGCACAGTATCTCCATTATCAGATCAATATTTCATATTATTTGAATAATATTAATAGATAGCATTATTGACAATGTCTAAGGAAGTTCTGTCTAAGAAGATGTTTGGTCACCTAATTACGCGCCAGTAAGGAAAAATCCTTATCGAAAAGCCCCCTCTTTCCTGGGAACGGCATGATTGTCATTATTGTGATTCTGTAATATTATTTATGAATAATTAATTATTGATTTATATGATAAGGAAATATTTATTTTATATGGACATAAATGATGGATAGGAAAATATTTATTTTATGTGGTTATAAATTAAGGAAATAATGTTGAGGTGTTTTATCAGTATTTTGTCGGATAGGAGGTATTAAAAAATCAAATCGGTGTTCTTAAAGCTCTATTGCGTGAGTGATAATTTTGATCAGACCGTTGGATCGTTGTGATTTTTGGATATATTATACATATATAAGTTGAGTATATGTCCACAAATTTTGAACCGTTAAAAATTAATACATGATTTGTAATAAATTTTAGAAGGTGTTAAAAATCATCCGTTCGTGGATTTCAGATATTTTCTGTCTGGAATTTAGAAAAACTTAAAGCTACAAAGTTGTAGAAAATTCAATTTCATATGGAATGGAGATAAAATTCGTATTTTTCTGATAAAAGAGCTATTTTATATGAATTACTGAAGTTTTGAAAAATTAAATAATTTTTATTAAAAATGGGTGGGACCCACTTTTGTTTTTAAAACATGTGGGCTGCTAATTTTCTTTTCCAAGATGGCATGCTGGTCTTGGATGGCTAGCATGCATAGAATGAAGAAATTTAATATATTATTTTATTAATTTAGTCTGCTTTGGCGTTCTAGCATTTTTCTATAAATAGGCGCTTAAGTTAGAATTAAAAATCACACCAGAATCAGAGAATTCTTCTTCTATAATCTTGAGCGTATTTCTTTATAATTTTAGAAAGCTTTGAGCGCAGAAAACAGTGAAAGTTTTCTTCAATAATATCACCGCTATACCAGTTGGAATACTCTTCTTTTCAAGGTAAGGGATGTTATATTTGTTCAATATTCGCTTGAAATAATATTTTCTTTCATACTCTGTAGTATGTAAGTATAATTATTTCATTTCAGATTTTGAATTCTATACTCGTTTTGTTAAAATTTTGGCTTCTATACTCCATAAAATTAGTAGAATATCCTTGATATTTGCACTTCATCCAGTATCTTTTCATGTAAATATTATTCTGAGCATTCTTGATAAGTATTAACTTTTTCATGCCAGAGTACTATTCATGGGGTTACTATTCTCGAAGTACTATTTACGGGATACTATTCACTCGAGTACTATTCACCCGGGGTACTATTCATGATAAAAATTGATTCGTTTTCGGTCTAAATTATTTTTGGTACAATATTATTCTTGAATTTTACTCTACAAAGTAGCATCATGTTGACAATTTGGACGTTATTGATTTCAGGATAAATTAAGTTATAAATCTTTAAAAATGTATCATTGAACTTGTTTTATTGAATTCTTATATCATTGTCATCATCCTCATGTTGATACTATGTTGAAAGTCATTTGTGGCCTATAGTGAATAATGGACTTGGTATGATTATGACTAGGGATTATTTGGTATAATCATGACTGAAATGTTACAAATGATGTGGTAAAAGTCCTCCCTGGCTTGTAGTGCATTGATGGACAGTTGTTGGCATGATCATGACCATTGATGAATACACGAAAATCCTTGACCCGTAGTGCATGGATAATTTATGGTCGTGATACTAAAGAATATCCTTGGCCATAGTGCAGGGGTGATTCGATGATGTAGATTATTTATTAAGCTAAGTCTCAGCAATAAAAGTGATGAAAAACCTTTTAAATCATAGAAGCTAGTAGATTTTATTCTCTACTTGACTCTTCTAATGAATTCCTTGTTCCGCTGCAGTTAAACTTGATGTTTGTTATATTTTATCTGTTTAACACTGTTAAAGGCTAACGATAAATTATTCTGCATTATCTTAGTCATAATATTTCTTACTGGGCTAGTTGAGCTCACCCTTTTGCTTTCATTGTCCTCTTCAGGAAATGAGAACGTAACCGGGACTAGTCGGGGAATGGAGTGACGGTCCAGATGATAGCATTAGTAGTCCTCACTATTCTATGAAATAATGTGATAATAAATGTTTTGAGGACTCCATTTGAGTTGAATACTGTCTAGAAGACAATATTCGTATTAAAACTCTCAGTTTATGTTTTGTCGTATATTACACGATAGTTGTATTATTAAGTTGTATTTGAATTTTGTACCATGTATTTGGCGACTTAAGATGGTTGATGTATACCTATTTTGGGGGCGTCACAGTTGGTATCAAAGCTTAGGGATATGATCCCTAGTTGAGATGTGAGACAAGAACTAGAAAGGGAGAGACGGGGAATTCCTTGGCTAGTATGACCTACCTAAGTTTATTTGGTATTTAATTGGTCGGTCAGAGTATAGGGATAATATGTGACATGTCAATTAATCTTTGTTTTGTGGCAGTATTTGAAAATGACATCTGAGAATGTTGAGAATAGCAATGGAGCATAGGAGACCGTTGAGTCTCTACAGATTAAAAATCAGGATAATGTGCATCAGGAAGGCAACAATCCTCATGCAACCAACAACACTAACCAAATGATAAACGATGGAATGTTTAGAGGCTTTCTGTAATTCATGCAACATCAGGCAAGAGAGACTCCTGTCCGAAATGCAGGTGGAAACACTGGTAACTCTCTGACGGTCACTGCTAAATAGTTCACGGAGCTGGGACCACCAAAGTTTTTTGGAGAGCCAAAACCAGTTAAGGCGGAGACGTGGATAAAGCAGATTAATAAGATATTTGATGTCTTGGGATGCTCCGAGAAGCAAAAGGTTCCCTTTTCCACCTTCATGTTGCGGGCAGAAGCAGATTACTGGTGGGAATCTGTAAAGCGTACTCAACCTGCCGCATTGAAGATGTCTTAGGAGAAGTTCCAAGAACTTTTCAACGACAAGTACTTTCCCAAAAGTATTCGTCACATGAAAGAAGTAGAGTTCATTAAATTGGAGCAAAATAACATGACCGTGTCACAGTACGAAATCAAGTTTGCTGAGTTGTCCCGGTTTGCATCCCGCTTAGTTGATAATGAGGAAAGAATGACGTGGATATTTCTAAGAGGTTTGAAACCCGAGATACGTCAATACCTTATCTCTCACAAACTTTGCTTGTATTCAGATGTTGTGAATAGGGCTCAGTTATTAAAACGCGATAATGAGTTAACCCAACCAAGAGAGAGCATCCGGGGAATCGTTAATACCAATGGTAGCAGTCATCGAAGCGGTGACAATAAACGTGGAGGGAATCAACATGCCAGAAATGGTAACCACTTCGGTGGTAATCATGGCCAGGATAATAGGAAAGGTGAGCAAAGTGAGAACAACTTCAAGAAGAGAAGGTTCAATAATGATAGAAAGACAGCAACACCAGCACCTGTTTTCAAGGAAGAAGAACGACCACCGGTCGTATGTTTCAAATGCGGACAGGAGGGACACATCCGTCCAAACTGTACGCGACAACCCAAAGCGTGTTTCTATTGCGAAAGAGAAGGTCACCTAGCTCGATTTTGTCGTATAGTGAAGTCAAGTCTAGCTGGGATAGTGACACCAAATGATGTCCCAGACAAGTTAAAATCGGTAATTTAAGTGAGAGCGTTTGTCGAGGAACCCTAACGAAGTTGTCACGGGTAAGTTAATCATAAACTCTTGTGAAGTCTATATGTAAGACCTCGAATTTTATGAAATGAAAGTATTCAATTTTCTTATAATTATTATTTTATTTCGTAAATGGTTAAATTGATAAAAGGTTAAAGTTAAGGGTGATATATGAAAATTTTTCAAAGTATGCAAGTTGTTATAAAATATTCGTTTGATCGGGGAATATTCTTTTTGTCGGGGAATATCCGTACGACGACACAATCATTGGTGGACCCCACAACAGAAGTATTATCGTAGTTAGAAAATGACAGAATTATCATTTTATAAAAATAACGGCAAAAGTGTTACCGTTAAAACTGTTGAACTACCCGGTAGTAAAAGTACAGTAATACGCGTGGTTGCATAGTAGCACATGGTATTGATTATTGATGCTTACGTGAGAAGTCACTCAGTTATACTCAATTATTGTCACAGTATCGTCTGTATAATATGTTATATTATTAAATCAATAATTGAGACGACAAAATTATTCATATTATTATTTACAATATTGACAATGTCTAGAAGTTCTGTCAAGGAGAGGTTAGATAATCTAACTGCGCGTCAATAGGAAGAAATCCTTATTGGAAAGCCCCCTCTTTCCTGGGAATGACCCGGTTGTTAAATATTGTGAGTTATAATATTAATGATGAATAAGTTTGTGTTGATTAAAGATGAATTTGATAGTTCCATTATGTTGTGATTATTAGTGTTAGTGGAAATCGACATCTATTCCGATGATAATTGATGTCTGGGGGTTATAGTGATAAATCGGGTAATTAATCGGATAAATGAGCAATTAATTGCTACTAATTCACATGCTTATATAACTATTTGTTCACATGTGTGTACTATTGAGTCACATGATTTACTATTAGGGGAGTTGGTGCAAGATTGATAATACTTGCATGACTAAGTTAAAAATAAAGGTATAATTGAAGGTACTATACTGTAATTCGTATTTTCACATGATTATAACTATTGAGTCACATGATTGAACTATTGATTCACATTATTTACTATTAGGGGAGGTGGTCCAAGTTTGATAATACTTGCAGGATTAAATTAAAAATAAAGAAAAAGAGGGAGGTATTATACTGTAATATTTTGAGCCCCAAAACGTATAATTATCAAAACTTTATTTTTCTATAAATAGAAGCTTATTCCTTCATTATTTTTCACCAATTCACTAAATCTATAGAGCAATTATTATAGAGAGAAAGAAGAAGAGAAGTCTGCTACCTCTCTACTCCAGTATCCAGTTTCTTTCTAAGGTAAGAGGTATTATTTCTTTCGTATTCATGAAGAGAGCTATTATTATTCCATTCTTTATTATTCTGTTGAAATAACCTGTATATGCAAAGTACAACATACATGGTGAAATTCTTATATTATTCCATTCTTTATTATTATGTTGGAATAATCTGTCTATGCGAAGTACCGCATACATGGTGAAATTCTTCTATTATTCCATTCTTTATTATTCTGTCAGAATATCCTATCTGTGCGTTTACGTATGACCTGGTTCCATTCTTTATTATTCTGTCGGAATATCCTGTCTGTGCGTTTACGCATGACCTGGTTCCATTATTTATTATTCTGTTTGAATAACCTGTCTGTACGGTCTATCGCATGCCTGGTGAATTCTTATGTTATTCCATTATTTATTATTCTGTTGGAATATCCTGTCTGTACATTTATACATGACCTGGTTCCATTCTTTATTATTCTGATGGAATAACCTGTCTATGTGGTGCTTAGTGAATGATCATTCGTATTCATATGAATAGTATTTTCATTCAAAAGTGGTTTCTGCCAGAGGCAGTTTCGTAATTTTTCTGACCATAAAAAATTCTGAAAAAAATTGAAATGATAATTTGATGAGTTTTCTAGATTGTGTCCAAAAAAAATAATTTTTGGATGTATAGATTAGGAATTATGAATTTTATGGGAAAAGACTATTTTAAAAGTAAACCCTTATAACTCCTTGGGGTTAATTCCAAAATTGATAAAATTTTTATTGGGAGTACATATATATAACAGGAGTATACCCTGTAAATTTCGGAATTTTTGGACAAAAGTATAATTTATGATAAATGTCTAAATATTTGGCAGTTTTAGCCATATGAAAAATAGTAAATGAATTTTAAAAATTCTGAGAAAAATATATGTCCAATGTGGGACTATATTCTGCTAAATCCCAGAAAAGAAATAATTTTGGGACTGATTTGGTATTTTTCATGAAAATAAACTAGTTATGAGTAAATGAATAAAATATGTTATGTGAAGTAACAAAATTAGAAAATAGGATTTTATGGCTTGGAAATCTTATATAGGGTATATGCAGATTTTTGATGAGGGATTTGATCATTGGTGATAAAATCTTATGAGTATGGCATTTTTGAATAATTAAATGCATTATTTGGTAAAATGTAAATAATTGAAATAAATTATTTATAAGTTTAAGAAGTGATTAAAATAGTGTTATAATATTAATAATATTAGATTATGAGTTTATTAAGTGGTTGATAATATTTGGATAAATTTAAAGTCTTTAATATTTATCCTTGTTTTCGTTTGATTAATGCTTATATCATTGTCATCATCATCATGCTTATATGGTGATGAAAGTTATCTTTGGCTTACATGCAAAGATGGACTGTTGATTATTAAAATTGTATATCTTTGGCTTACGTGCAAAGATGGACTGTTGATTATTAGTTTTATAGTTGTATATCTTTGGCTTACGTGCAGAAATAGACTTGGTATGATTATGACCAGGGATCATTTGGTATAATCATGACCTGTAATGTTATAAACGATGTGGTAAAAGTCCTCAGTGGCTTGTAGTGCATTGATGGACAGTTTTTGGTATGACTATGACTAGAGATTATTCGGTATAATCATGACCATTAATGATTACATGAATATCCTTGGCCGTGGTGCAGGAATGATTTGATTTTATTTATTAAGCTGAGTCTCAGCGATAAAAATTGATGAAAACATTTTAAAACATAGAAGATAGTAGGCATCATGCTCTACTTGACTCTTCTAATGGATTACTTATTCCGCTGCAGTTAAACTTGATGTCTATTGTACTTTATCAGTTTAACATTGTTGAAGGCTAATGATAATTTATCTTGCATTATCTTAGTCATAATATTTCTTACTAGGCTAGTTGAGCTCACCCTTTCTTTCACTGTTCTCTTCAGAAAATGAGAACGTAGCCGGGACTAGTCGAGGAACGGAGTGACGGTCCAGATGATAGCGTTAGTAGTCCTCACTATTTTGTTAAATAGTGTGACAATAAATGTATTGAGGACTTATTTTGAGATTAAATACTGTCTAGATGACAATATTTGTATTAAAACTCTTAGATTATGTTTTGTCGTATTGTACACGACTGTTTTATAATTAAGTTGTATTTGATTTATGTACTATGCATCTGGCGACCCATGATGGGTGATGTATACCTATTTTGGGGGCGTCACAGTTGGTATCAAAGCTTAGGGATATGATCCCTGGCTGAAATGTGAGACAAGAGCTAGGAGGGGAGAGACGGGGAATTCATTCGCTAGTATGACCTACCTAAGTTTATATGGTATTTAATTGGTCGGTCAGAGTATAGGAATAATATGTGATATGTTAATTAACCCATGTTTTTTGGCAGTATTTAAAAATGGCATCCGAAAATATTGAGATTAGCAATGAAGTACATGAGATCGTTGAGTCACTACATATTAATACCTAGGATAATGTGCAACAGGAAGACAATAATCCTCAGGTAAACAACAACGATCAAATGATGAACGATGGGACGTTCAGAGGTTTTATGCAATTCATGCAACATCAGGCGAAGGCGGCTCCTATCCAAAATGCAGGTGGAAACACTGATAATTCTCGAACGGTCACCGCTAAGCAGTTCAAGGAGCTGGGACCACCAGAGTTTTTCGGAGAGCCAAAACTACTGAAGGCGGAGATGTGGATAGAGCAGATCACCAAGATATTTGATGTCTTGGGATGCTCCGAGGAGCAAAAGATTCTCTTTACCACCTTTATGTTGCGAGCAGAGGCAGATTACTGGCGGGAATCTATAAAGCGTACTTAACCTGCCGCACTGAAGATGACTTGGGAGAAGTTTCAAGAACTGTTCAACGACAAGTACTTTCTCGAAAGTATTCGTCACATGAAAGAGGTAGAGTTCATTAATCTAGAGCAAAACAACATGACCATGTCACAGTACGAAGCCAAGTTTGCCGAGTTGTCCCGGTTTGCGTCCCACTCAGTTGATAACGAGGAGAGAATGACGCGGATGTTTCTAAGAGGTTTGAAACCCGAGATACGTTAATATCTGATTTCTCATAAACTGTGTTTGTATTTAGATGTTGTAAATAGGGCTCAGTTATTGGAACGCAATAACGAGTCGACCCAACCAAGAGAAAGTAGTCGACAAAATGATAATACCAATGGTAGCAGTCATCGAAGCGGTGATAACAAGCGTGGAGGGAATCAACATGCCAAAAGTGATAATCACTTCGGTGATAATCATGGCCATGACAATAAAAGTGGACATTTTAGGAAGAGGAGATTCAACAATGATGGAAAGTCGTCAGCACCAGCACCTGTTGTTAAGGAAGGAGAACGACCGCCGGTCGTATGTTATAAATGTGGAGTGGAGGGACATATCAGTCCAAACTGTATGATGCAGTCCAAAGCGTGTTACAATTGTGGAAAAGAAGGTCACCTAGCCCGATTTTGTCGTGCACCAAAGTTAAGTCCAGCTGGGATGGAGGCATCAAAGGGTATCCCAGACAAGACAAAATCGATAGTTCAAGAGAGAGCGTTTGTCGTAACCTCCCAAAAAGCAAGGAACCCGAACGAAGTTAGCACGGGTTAGTTAATTATAAATTCTTGCAAAGTCTATACCTTATTAGATACCGATTCTACCCATTATTTTATCTCTCTTGCTTGCGCTCAACATTTAAATTTGACCCCAGCGAAGTTAGACTTTGACTTATTGGTTAAAACTTCGTTAGTAAAAACCTTCGTTACCTCCACTATTTATAAATCTTATTGATTCAAATCGACACTTTCACGTTACCTATCGATCTTATCTCTTTGAAAATACTTGCCTTTGATGTGATTTTAGTAATCGATTGGTTAACTACTCATCATGCTTTTCGTAAGGTTGTTAGCTTTCATATTCCAAACCAACCTATTATGCGAATTCAAACAATCAAACCACTAAAGTCAATCACTGTCATATCAAGCCATAAGTAAAGAGCCCCGAACCTTTTGCTGGTGACTTCCAAGTCTTGGAATACACCAAAGCCAAACTTTTCGTAGGGGACGTCGTGAATAATGGTGGCAAGTTGATAGGTATCAATATAACGTGCTATCCAAGTCTTGGATGAGAGTCACAGTTTTGAATGACATTTTTGTTGTTAATAAATTTCCTGACGTATTTCTGAAGACTTCCTGGCCTACCCCTAGAGTGTGAAATTGAATTTTGTATTGTCCCCAGTACAAAACCCATTTCTAAAATCCTCAAATATTTTTCTTCACCCAAAACGAACGTAACATGTGCCAAAGACGTTGGCTCGAGTTGTTAAAGATTACGATCATACCATTTAATATCATCGTGGAAGAGCGAATGTGGTAGTTTACGTGAGAAGTCACTCAGTTATTCTCAATTATTGCTACAGTAATTACTGCATCATATCTCTCATATTATTGATTCAATTATTGTCACAGTATCATTTGTATAATATGTTATATTATTAAATCAATAATTAAGACTGTAAAGTTATTCATATTATTATTTGCAATATTGACAATATCTAGAAGTTCTGTCAAGGAAAGGTTAGATAATCTAATTGCGCACTAATAGGGAGAAACCCTTATCGGAAAGCCCACTCTTTCCTGAAAATGACCTGGTTATTAAATATTGTGAGTTATAATATTAATGATGAATAAGTTCGTGTTGATTAAAGATGAATTTGATAGTTCCATTATATTGGGATTATTAGTGTTAGTGGAAATCAACATCTATTTCGATGATAATTGATGTCTGGGGGTTATAGTGATAAATCTGGTAATTAATCGAATAAATAAGAAATTAATTGCTACTAATTCACATGCTTATATAACTATTTGTTCACATGTGTGTACTATTGAGTCACATGATTTACTATTAGGGGAGTTGGTGCAAGATTGATAATACTTGCATGACTAAGTTAAAAATGGAGGTATAGTTGAAGGTACTATACTGTAATTCGTATTTTCACATGAATATAACTATTGAGTCACATGATTGAACTATTGATTCACATTATTTATGTGACATCCCCAAATCCGAGGTCCCGAATCACCACGGATTCGGTTCGATCATTCTATCACTATTACTATATTTGCGGAAGATATAAACATAAATTGTTTACACAATACATAATTCTAATCGAGTAACCTTAACTTAATACATAATTCATATCTTATTTTACTTACCATAACATTAATATAAAATACTGTTACAATTCTAATCGCACAAAATAACTTTAAGCTGATACTGATCTTTAACCTTTCCTTGTATCCGACGCATTCACCTTAATCTATAATATTTTATCATGATATAGCAAGGGTGAGCATAAAATTGCCCAGCAAGTTTAAGTTCAATAATATAACGATATATCATGATTGAAAGAATATGAATAATAAGATGTCTATAATTCACCAATATAGTTGTGAATTAGCACGAACAAACTTTTGACTGAAGAAGTATTAAACATGAACAATATATCTGAACCAACTTGTAATGAAGGTGATCAGCCTTTCATACCTGACTTATACATGCAATATGTACAGAGTACAATTCTACAATGGCAATCAGCAATGATTAACCATAAGCATATCTGAATGAAACAACTCTTAGTAGAGTTAAGTAAAACTTGCCTGAACCGTTGATTACCGCTACACAATTTATAACGCTTTATCCGAAGACCTAATATTAGTAATATAGATCCCCAATATTAGAATAATATCATCACAATATAATACTATTATATATATAGACATACATATAATAACCTAAACATATAACACATAACACATAACCCTATCAGTCTATAACACACATAAGACTCGGTATCAAGTCAAACTATTTCAGTCTGAGTTGAACCCGACACAATTCTAACATCCCAACGATCTAGTCGGACTTTTATTGAGTCTAAGATCAATTAAACTCTGTCTAAACACTTAACAATTAACTTAAAATAATCATATTATCAGTCAAAATATTTTTCATAAGCTCATAATAATTTTCAGATAATTAATATCATTTATCATGAATTTTTAATCATTAAAATCGTATTTAAACAAATTAAATACCACATAATTCTTTTATTATTAATATTTATTTATTATCAAATATTAATGAAATATATGTCATAATATTAGAATATATTTATAATATCACAAAGTATTTTTAATACTTTAAAATCACCTTTA
The DNA here is from genome assembly GCA_016801055.1 of Panax notoginseng. Classification (NCBI taxonomy): domain Eukaryota; kingdom Viridiplantae; phylum Streptophyta; class Magnoliopsida; order Apiales; family Araliaceae; genus Panax; species Panax notoginseng. The sequence goes on from CM029015.1 coordinate 58,581,127, forward strand.
TATGATTTTTAAATACTTAAATTCATTATCCGTTAATTGTTATTAATATTAAAATATTAATATTTTCATGACTAAATATCAAAAGTTATATTTTATAACTTAAAATATTTTTATAACACTTAAATCATTTTTATATAATTTTTAAAACATTAATTCTATTTTTCTATAATTTATTTAATATATTTATTAAATAAACTAATTATCATTATTATTAATTAATTAATGAATTTCATCACAAAATATCAAAAGTCATTGAAAATAACTTAAAATATTTTATTATACCATAATATTATTTTTCATGTATTAAAATTATTTTTAAATAATTTATTTAATATTATAATTAAATAAATTAAATACCATTTATATTCCAAAAATATTAAATCTTTATGAAATATACTCTAAATAATAAAAAACTATTTTTTAGATTTTAAAATAATTTTTCAGAATTTATTTAGTATTTTTAATAATTAAAGACCATTTTTATCCATTTTTAAATAATTTTCGAAAAAATCAGAAATTAAATAATTAGAAACCGTCGCTAAAGGGCCCTATAGCGACATAACTGTCGCTATAGGTGTTCTTGGTGTTCTTGAGTGAAACTCAGAAAACCCATGTCAGTCATAAGGTGTCTACTTTGACCACAAAACGTTTCATGTTCTGGACGTTAACTGGGTTATATATTGTTTTAATGTTATAGTATACATTCAATACTACGATTACAAATCGATTTCATGCCCAAACTACATCATCACAGCAAGATATATGCTACAGAATATGTTGTCAGACGTCACCTGGGTTTTCCAGAAACCTAGGTAGTTCGAGTAGCTATATCATAGCTCGATTATCTAAGTGTTCTGATCATGGTTCATAGGATATAATGGTTCACATGTGTACTACTCACGCCAAGGAACATATACAAAGCAACAGATCGGTTCATAAGCATTACAACATCCAGAAAGATCTCGGTCAAAGGCTGTCAGAATATTTGTTCTTGAGGTTTCTGGGTTTCTTCCCAGAAACTCATCCGTGACCGAGTGTCCTGATTTGACCACTCATTACGACAAATATGATTGTTTTTTAAGACGTCTAGAGGCATGGATCTATAGTCCAACTAACAGGCTGCAAACTAATTACTATAACATTAATATATCATCTATCGTCTGACAGATAATGGCCCTAGAAAATCATGTCAGACGCTGCCTTAACGCTTTCTGAGTTACCCAGAAAGTTTCGGTCATGCTCGGTCAATGGGTATTGACCGTTTATAAATCACAACCTGGATATTCAATATCTACGATTCCAGTTCCAGATTAAAGTACTCATGTCATACTACACATTCAAAGCTTAAAACAACAAAAATAATAAACAAGGAAGGATCTATGGGCTCTGACTTTTGCTTGTCATACCATATTTTTCAACTTTTCCAAATTTTAGAAAACCTTAAATTCGAGGACTTTGATGTTATGGATCTGGAATTTTACAACCCAGATCACTAAATAGCATCCTATTACACATATCTAGCCAACAAATTACAACATATAACATCAAATCCTGAGATTTCTAAGTTTAGGGCTTTATACCTTCTTTGAGCTTTTGATCTAAAATCTGATCATCATGATCTAATCTTGATGTTTTATTACATGATCTTGTCTTGTTTTCTCACACTCTCTCACTCTAAGATCCGAAAATATAGAGAGAGAAGGGACTTGGTTGGTTTGAGAAATAAAGTGAGATTTTCTCTTACTTTAATCTATATAAATTATTGATTCAATGTACTTGGTTGGTGAAATGGCTGGTGGCTGAGATATATGCACATGCTAGAGCTAGGTTTTGGTGAGCAACTCACCTAAAAGTCAAAACCTACTCACCAACTTTATAAAAAATATAAAAAGGGCATTATGGTCATTTTAATTTTTAATTAAATGACAAACTTGTCAAATGCTCCAACCCATAGGGTTTAGGGTTTGAGCCATTTAGGGTTTAGGGTTTGAACCCTTAGATTTTAGAAATAATTTCTAGAATTTCCAACTTAGGTTTTCAAAAATAGAAGATTAATATTTCTAAATTATAATTAGAATTTTCTAATTATATTAAAATTTCTTAATCATAATTGAAATCTTGCTAATTAGGATTAATGTTTCCTAATTTAAAATTGGCAATTAAGCAATTAGGGTCAAAATGGTTATTAGGGTTTACAACCCAAAAATTAGGGTTTGTAATAGAAAAAGAATTTTCTAATTTAGAAATTGTATTTCATAATTAGATTAGGATTTTCTAATTACTTATAACTTTAAAATTAGGATTAATATTTCCTAATTAACATTAAAATTATTAAATTAAGACTTAGGTTTTCCTATTTATAAATTAGGGTTTTAAATCCATAAATTAGGGTTTAAAAATTTGGAATTAGAGTTTGCTAAATAATTAAGCTTTACCTTAGTTAATATTATAATTAATAACACTAAAGCATTATAATTATCCTTTAAGTTCCCAGATTAGGGTTTTAATATCTCGAATTGGGGTTTCGGATTCCCGAAACTAAAATTAGGGTTTTTAGAATCGGTTTCTAGGGTTTCTTATAATTCGCAAGTATTTTCTAACCGAACATTGACGTTCTTAATATAATATTAGGGTTTGACACTGATAAAATTTATCTGATCAACCCTGGACCCTTAATCACATACTGAACACATATACAACTATATACACAGAACATATTCACGTATTCCCTTAATCCTGAATAATTCACTTAAATCCTTTATAGAATTTTGAAATCCCCAAAATTCCTTCTTAAAAATATCAAACGCATACACTTATTTTCTGTCTAGGTTCTAATATTGAACCTTAAATCAATTAATTAAGATTTTAAAAATTTTCTAAATTCTCGGGTTGTCACATTCACCCCTTCTTCTAAAAATTTCATCCCCAAAATTTACCTTGCACCTTACACCATACACCATACACCATACACCATACACCATACACCATACACCATACATATACAACATCACATGCTACCCATTACACCACTCACAATAGTAAAAATTTTCAAATTTTACTGAGGAGTCATATAGACTATTTGTCTGTCATTTTCGCAAAGGTTTTATGGAAATTCATCCGTAAACCGTCATAACTTATGGACACAAAGGGTGATTAGCCCGATATGCCCTGTACTGGCCAAGTACTGATTTTATATGTTTCTCGTCACTGCTATAGGCACAAAATTTTACCTCAGTCTTATTGGATTCGTCACCAAAACAATTTGGTTCGGGAAATTTCTTTCAATGAACACTTAGAGTTTTCATAACATTAGTCTAGTTGAATCGAATAGCATAGACTCATATCAATAATTCAATTTAATCGAATTATTTAGGTGTAGCCAAACCCCATTGGCAAATTAAAAATTTTAAAAAAATATTTTCGAGAATGACGTCATGATGCCGTACTGGATTAACAGTCCGTTTGAGGATGCCGTCATCGTATGACTTTGTCATAACACATCATACAATAGTGGAATAACGATTTTAGATCAAATTCACACTAAGTATTCCTGTATTTACAACTCTATCAACTTTTTATCATCTCTGCACCAGGTTACATGGTATATGAGTGATAAATAAAAAATAATTTTGATATTTCAAATCATCTTCGTCTAGCTGAAACAAGTAGCATAGACTATACTTTAAACCGTTTCAAAAATGATTACGAGTCTACATTTTTTTTTCAAAAGCACATAGTTCGTATTTAGCTTGATGTCAAAATTTTAAAGTCTAGCATAGCTAGGAGTTTTGGAAAACTTATGTCTCCACTAATAATCATTTGCTTAACAATCTGTCTGTTCCTATAATCCTCAATTCTCCATTCACACACAACTATGCCCAGTTCGTCAAACCACACTTATGAGTCCATAAATTACCACAATCATATGAGTTTAAGAACTTTCCTAGACAGAACTTTGGCGTCCATTCGCTGAGGGATTCATAAACATTTCATATAACTATGTGTCAAGAATGTCATATACATATGAGTTATAAGAACTCGTACTTAACCTTATATCCTCTACCTATGACCTATCTATCTGTTATACGCATGAGAAATGAATCACCCTCTTAACATGCATATAGCAAATAGCGCGACACAAACATTTCAATGACTATCATTGCCAGAACTAAGTAGTTTTTACACCAAGTACAATTCCCCGCCCACACAAGGAATCATACAACTCAGCTGCCGATATGAATCCTCAATTGAAATCCCCACCTAATCTTATCCCCCTTCTCAATACGAATTTCATTCAACTCGTATTCATAATCCTTTTCTGAATCTGTACTAATTCATAGTACAACTTTCACAAAATATTCTTGCCGTAAACTTTGCAATCATTCTTTTGATCCTTCTCCATACTATAACCGTATCCGATCACGGGGTGATCTTATCGTATATATTACGATTCATTTCTATACTATGATCGTTTTATTTTACGATCTCCTATTACTGCACCTTTAATCTTTTAGACTCTATCCATTCACCACTACTGTTTAACTTTATTATCAGAGTTAGGGAACTCTGTATTTTTTATAACTCGCCGAGATTCATCTTTGAATCTTACCGACCAAATAACTCTATATAAGTTAGATCTTATCCTAATCACTATGGTTATTAGTCTCCGGTATTCCTACCTAAGGTTCATAACCTACAACTCTGATACCAACTGTGACGTCCCCAAATCTGAGGTCCCGAATCACCGCGGATCCGGTTCGATCATTCTATCACTATTACTATATTTGTGGAATATATAAACAAAATTGTTTACACAATACATTTACACACTATTCCCCAAAATTGAGTAACCTTAACTTAATACACAATTCATAACTTATTTAACTTACCATAACATTAATATACAATACTGTTACAATTCTAATTGCACACAATAACTTTAAGCCAGAACTGATCTTTAACCTTTCCTTGTATCCGACGCATTCGCCGTAATCTGTAATGTTTTATCATGGTATAGCAAGGGTGAGCATAAAATTGTCCAACAAGTTTAAGTTCAATAATATAACGATATATCATGATTGAAAGAATATGAATAATAAGATGTCTATAATTCACCAATATAGTTGTGAATTAGCACGAACAAACTTTTGACTGAAGAAGTATTAAACATGAACAATATATCTGAACCAACTTGTAATGAAGGTGATCAGCCTTTCATACCTGACTTATACATGCAATATGTACAGAGTACAATTCTACAATGGCAATCAGCAATGATTAACCATAAGCATATCTGAATGAAACAACTCTTAGTAGAGTTAAGTAAAACTTGCCTGAACCGTTGATTACCGCTACGCAATTTATAACGCTTTATCCGAAGACCTAATATTAGTAATATAGATCCCCAATATTAGAATAATATCATCACAATATAATACTATTATATATATAGACATACATATAATAACCTAAACATATAACACATAACACATAACCCTATCAGTCTATAACACACATAAGACTCGGTATCAAGTCAAACTATTTCAGTCTGAGTTGAACCCGACACAATTCTAATATCCCAACGATCTAGTCGGACTTTTATTGAGTCTAAGATCAATTAAACTCTGTCTAAACACTTAAAAATTAACTTAAGATAATCATATTATTAGTCAAAATATTTTTCATAAGCTCATAATAATTTTCAAATAATTAATATTATTTATCATGAATTTTCAATCATTAAAATCGTATTTAAATAAATTAAATACCACATAATTCTTTTATCATTAATATTTATTTATTATCAAATATTAATGAAATACATGTCATAATATTAGAATATATTTATAATATCACAAAATATTTTTAATACTTTAAAATCACCTTTATATGATTTTTAAATACTTAAATTCATTATCCGTTAATTGCTATTAATATTAAAATATTAATATTTTCATGACTAAATATCAAAAGTTATATTTTATAACTTCAAATATTTTTATAACACTTAAATCATTTTTATATGATTTTTAAAACATTAATTCTATTTTTTCATAATTTATTTAATATATTTATTAAATAAACTAATTATCATTAATATTAATTAATTAATGAATTTCATCACAAAATTTCAAAAGTCACTGAAAATAATTTAAAATAATTTATTATACCATAATATTATTTTTCATGATTTTTCATGTATTAAAATTATTTTTAAATAATTTATTTAATATTATAATTAAATAAATTAAATACCATTTATATTACAAAAATATTAAATATTTATGAAATATACTCTAAATAATAAAAAACTATTTTTTAGATTTTAAAATAATTTTTTGGAATTTATTTAGTATTTTTAATAATTAAAAACCATTTTTATCCATTTTTAAATAATTTTCAAAAAAATCAGAAATTAAATAATTAGAAACTGTTGCTAAAGGGCCATATAGCGACATAACTTTCGCTATAGGTGTTCTTGGTGTTCTTGAGTGAATCCCAGAAAACCCATGTCAGTCATAAGGTGTCTACTTTGACCACAAAACGTTTTATGTTCTGGACGTTAACTAGGTTATATATTGTTTTAATGTTATAGTATACATTCAATACTACGATTATAAATCGATTTCATGCCAAAACTACATCATCACAGCAAGATCTATGCTACAGAATATGTTGTCAGACGTCACCTGGGTTTTCCAGAAACCTAGGTAGTTCGAGTAGCTATATCATAGCTCGATTATCTAAGTGTTCTGATCATGGTTCATAGGATATAATGGTTCACATGTGTACAACTCATGTCAAGGAATATATACAAAACAACAGATCGGTTCATAAGCATCACAACATCTAGAAAGATCTCGGTCAAAGGCTGTCAGAATATTTGTTCTTGAGGTTTATGGATTTCTAAGTTTAGGGCTTTATACCTTCTTTGAGCTTTTGATCTAAAATCTGATCATCATGATCTTATATTGATGTTTTATTACATGATCTTGTCTTGTTTTCTCACACTCTCTCACTCTAAGATCCGAAAATATAGAGAGAGAAGGGACTTGGTTGGTTGAGAAATAAAGTTAGATTTTCTCTTACTTTAATCAATATAAATTATTGATTCAATGAACTTGGTTGGTGAAATGGCTGATGGCTGAGATATATGCACATGCTAGTGCTAGGTTTTGGTGAGCAACTCACCTAAAAGTCAAAACCTACTCACCAACTTTATAAAAAATACAATAAGGGCATTATGGTCATTTTAATTTTTAATTAAATGGCAAACTTGTCAAATACTCCAACCCTTAGGGTTTAAGGTTTGAGCCATTTAGGGTTTAGGGTTTGAATCTTTAGGTTTTAGAGTTTGAACCCTTAGGTTTTAGAAATAATTTCTAGAATTTTCAAATTAGGTTTTCAAAAATAAAAAATTAATATTTCTAAATTATAATTAGAATTTTCTAATTATGTTAATTTTTTTAAATCATAATTGAAATCTTGCTAATTAGGATCAGTATTTCCTAATTTAAAATTGCTAATTAAGCAATTATGGTCAAAATGGTCATTAGGGTTTACAAAAATTAGGGTTTGTAATAGAAAAATAATTTTCTAATTTAGAAATTATATTTCGTAATTAGATTAGGATTTTCTAATTACTTATAACTTTAAAATTAGGATTAATATTTCCTAATTAACATTAAAATTATTAAATTAACACTCAGGTTTTCCCTATTTATAAATTAGGGTTTCAAATCCATAAATTAGGGTTTAAAAATTTGGAATTAGAGTTTGCTAAATAATTAAGCTTTACCCTAATTAATATTATAATTAATAACACTAAAGCATTATAATTATCCTTTAAGTTCCCAGATTAGGGTTTTAATATCCCGAATTGGGGTTTCAGATTCCCGAAACTGAAATTAGGGTTTTTAGATCCGGTTTCTAGGGTTTCTTATAATTCGCAAGAATTTTCTAACCCAATGTTGACGTTCTTAATATAATATTAGGGTTTGACACTGATAAAATTTATCTGATCAACCATGGACCCTTAACCACATACTGAACACATACACAACCATATACGCAGAACATATTCACGTATTCCCTTAATCCTGAATAATTCACTTAAATCCTTCACAGAATTTTGAAATCCTCAAAACTCCTTAAAAATATCAAACACATACACTTATTTTATGTCTAGGTTCTAATATTGAATCTTAAATCAATTAATTAAGATTTTAAAATTTTTCTAAATTCTCGGGTTGTCACAATTTAATATTAAGGGAGGTGGTGCAAGTTTGATAATACTTGCAGGACTAAATTAAAAGTAAAGAAAAATAGGGAGGTATTATACTGTAATATTTCGAGCCCCAAAACGTGTAATTATCGAAACTATATTTTTCTATAAATAGAAGCTCATTCCTTCATTATTTTTCACCTATTCACTAAAGTTATAGAGCAATTATTATAGAGAGAAAGAAGAAGAGAAGTCTGCTACCTCTCTACTCCAGCATCCAGTTTTTTTATAAGGTAAGGGGTATTATATCTTTCATATTCATGAAGAGAGCTATTGTTATTCCATTTCTTTTTATTTTGTTGGAATAACCTGTATATGTGAAGTACAACATACATGGTAAAGTTCTTCTGTTATTCCATTCTTTATTATTATGTTGGAATAACCTGTCTATGCGAAGTACCGCATACATGGTGAAATTCTTCTATTATTCCATTCTTTATTATTCTGTCAGAATATCCTGTCTGTGCGTTTACGCATGACCTGGTTCCATTCTTTATTATTCTGTCGGAATATCCTATCTGTGCGTTTAGGCATGACCTGGTTCTATTATTTATTATTCTGTTGGAATAACCTGTCTGTGCGGTCTATCGCATACCTGGTGAATTCTTCTGTTATTCCATTATTTATTATTCTGTTGGAATATCCTGTCTGTGCGCTTACGCATGCCCTGGTTCCATTCTTTATTATTCTGTTGGAATAACCTGTCTATGTGGATTACCACATGCATGGTGAATGATCCTTCGTATTCATATGAATAGTATTTTCATTCAAAAGGGGTTTCTGCCAGGGGCAGTTTTTTAATTTTTCTAACCCTCAAAAATTCTGGAAAAATTTGAAATGATAATTTGATGAGTTTTCTAGATTGTGTCCAAAAATGACGATTTTTTGATATATAGATTAGGAGTTATGAATTTTATGGGAAAAGACTATTTTAAAAGTAAACCCTTATAACTGCTTGTGGTTAACTTCAAAATTGATAAAATTTTTATTGGGAGTACATATATATAACAGGAGTATACCCTATAAATTTTGGAATTTTTGGACAAAAGTACAATTTATGATAAATGTCTAAATATTCGGCAGTTTTAGCCATATGAAAAATAGTAAATGAATTTTAAAAATTCTGAGAAAAATATATGTTCAATGTGGGACTATATTCTGCTAAATCTCAGAAAAAAAATAGTTTTGTGACTGATTTGGTATTTTTCATGAAAATGAACTAGTTATGAGTAAATGAATTAAATATGTTATGTGAAGTAACAAAATTAGAAAATAGGATTTTATGGCTTGGAAATCCTATATAGGGTATATGTAGATTTTTTATGAGGGATTTGATCATTGGTGATGAAATCTTATGAGTATGACATTTTTGAATGATTAAATGTATTATTTGGTAAAGTGTAAACAATTGAAATAAATTGTTTATAAGTTTAAGAAGTGATTAAAATAGTGTTATAATATTAATAATATTAGATTATGAGTTTATTAAGTGGTTGATAATATTTGGATAAATTTAAAGTCTTTAATATTTATCCTTGTTTTCGTTTGATTAATGCTTATATCATTGTCATCATCCTCATGCTTATATGGTGATGAAAGTTATCTTTGGCTTACGTGCAAAGATGGACTATTGATTATTGAAATTGTATATCTTTGGCTTACGTGCAAAGATGGACTGTTGATTATTGGTTTTATAGTTGTATATCTTTGGCTTACGTGCAGAGATGGACTTGCTATGATTATGACCAGGGATCATTCGGTATAATCATGACCTGTAATGTTATAAACGATGTGGTAAAAGTCCTCAGTGGCCTGTAGTGCGTTGATGGACAGTTTTTGGTATGATTATGACCATGGATTATTCGGTATAATCATGACCATTAATGATTACATGAATATCCTTGGCCGTGGTGCAGGGAAGATTTGATTTTATTTATTAAGCTGAGTCTCAGCGATAAAAATTGATGAAAACATTTTAAAACATAGAAGATAGTAGGTATCATGCTCTACTTGACTCTTCTAATGGATTACTTATTCCGCTGCAATTAAACTTGATGTCTATTGTACTTTATCAGTTTAACATTGTTGAAGGCTAATGATAATTTATCCTGCATTATCTTAATCATAATATTTCTTACTGGGCTAGTTGAGCTCACCCTTTCTTTCACTGTTCTCTTCAAGAAATGAGAACATAGTCGGGACTAAGTCGGGGAATGAAGTGACGGTCCAGATGATAGATTAGTAGTCCTTACTATTCTGTTAAATAGTGTGACAATAAATGTATTGAGGACTTATTTTGAGCTTGAATACTGTCTAGATGACAATATTTGTATTAAAACTCTTAGATTATATTTTGTCATATTGTACACGACTGTTGTATAATTAAGTTGTATTTGATTTATGTACCATGTATATGGCGACCCAAGATGGGTGATGTATACCTATTTTGGGGGCGTCACACTATACCTTATTAGATACCGGTTCTACCCATTCTTTTATCTCTCCTGCTTGTGCTCAATGTTTGAATTTGACTCCGGATAAACTAGACTTTGACTTATCTGTTGAGACTCCGTTAGGAGAAAACTTCATTACATCTACTATTTATAAATCTTGCTTGATCCAAGTTGGTACCATCACATTACCTGTCGATCTTATTTCGTTGAAAATTCTTGCATTTGATGTGATTTTAGGGATTGATTGGTTTACCACGTATCATGCTAAAATTGATTGTTTTCGTAAGGTTGTTAGTTTTCATATTCCTAACCAACATATTATGCGAATTCAAACAATCAAACCATTAGAATCAATCACTGTTATATCAAGCCATAAAGCTATTCGTTTATTAAAAAATGGATGTTAAGCTTTCTTAGCCCATGTCACGGACTTGAACAAAAACACGTCAGATTTGAATAATATTTCTATTGTTAGTGAATTTCCTAACATATTTCCTGAAGAACTTCCCAGTCTAACCCCAGAACGTGAAGTTAAATTCTTTATTGACCTTGATCCTGGTACAAAGCCCATTTCTATAACCCCATATCGAATGGCTCCTATTGAACTTCAGGAGTTAAAGGTCCAATTACAGGAGTTGTTAGACATCGGTTTCATTCGTCCTAGTACATCTCCTTGGGGTGCTCCTGTGTTATTCGTAAAGAAGAAAGATGGTAGTATGCGACTTTGTATCGACTACCGAGAATTGAACCATGTCACCATCAAGAATAGGTATCCGCTACCTCGCATTGATGACTTATTCGACCAGTTGCAAGGAGCACTATTCTTTTCAAAGATCGATCTTCGTTCTGGATATCATCAGCTGAATATTAAAACTGAGAATATTCCAAAGACTGCCTTCAGAACTCGGTACGAGCATTATGAATTCTTAGTCATGTCTTTTGTATTGACTAATGCTCCTGCTGCTTTCATGGATATGATGAACCGTGTGTTCAAAGAATATTTGGATCAGTTCATTGTTGTCTTTATTGATGACATCCTCATCTATTCCAAAAGTCGTGAAGATCATGAGCGCCATTTGAAGCTGGTACTGCAAAGGCTTCGCGATAACAAGCTATATGCCAAGCTGAAGAAATGTGAGTTCTAGCTTGAGGAAGTAGCATTCTTTGGGCACGTGGTGTCAAAACATGGAGTATCTGTCGACCCGGCGAAGATTGAAGCCATACAAAGTTGGAAACAACCGAAGTCGGTGACCGAAGTACGTAGCTTTCTGGGCTTAGCTGGTTACTATCGGAGATTTGTGGAAGGATTTTCTCGAATCGCTACTTCGTTAACTCAGCTGACTCAGAAAGATACAAAATTCGTATGGAACGAGGAATGCGAGAAGAGTTTCCAAGAGCTCAGGAGGAGACTCATTTCGGCACCTGTTCTGACAATACTATCTGGTTCGAATGGATTTGTTATCTACAGCGACGCTTCAGGCAAAGGGTTAGGATGTGTTCTCATACAATATGGAAAAGTCATAGCCTATTCCTCGCGACAACTCAAAGAATATGAGAGGAATTATCCTACTCATGATCCAGAGTTGGCAGCAGTCGTTTTCGTATTAAAAATCTGGAGGCACTACCTATATGGGGAGAAAGTGGAGATTTATACGGATCATAAAAGCCTCAAATATTTCTTCACCAAAAAAGAAACTCAGCATGCGGCAACGACGTTGGTTTGAGTTATTAAAAGATTACGATCATACCATCCAATACCATCCTGAAAAAGCGAACGTAGTAGCTAACGCTTTGAGTAGAAGATCATATGTGGGTACGAGTGCGATATTGTCAACGCAAAGGCCCATTTTATATGACTTGAAAAGGATAGAGATAGAGTTAAAGGCTCCAAGTACCCACGTGATGATATCAAACATACGAGTAGAGCTGACTTTAATCGATAAAGTTAAAGCTGCTCAAGCTACGGACATGGAGCTGATGCATATGAAGAAGAAAGTGTAAGAAGGTGCTATTCCGGAAGCAAGAATCGATGAAGAAGGAATACTTCGAGTCAACTCCAAACTTTATGTTCCTAACGATTCTGACATGAAGCATAGAATCATGATGGAGGCACATAACACACCATTTGTAATCCATCCTGGGAGTACCAAAATGTATCAAGATCTTCGACATACATTTTGGTGGAGCAATATGAAGAGAGAGATCATGGAGTTTATCTTGAGGTATTTAACTTGCCAACGTGTAAAGGCGGAGCATCAAGTGCCAAAGGGTCCATTGTACCCACTTGAGATTCCAAAATGGAAGTGGGAACACATTACTATGAATTTCGTTACGGGTCTTCCCAAGGTTTCTCAAGGCATAAATACGATTTGGATTATTGTTGATAGATTAACCAAGTCTGCTCATTTCTTGCCTATACAGGAGACTTATTCCCTTGAACGTCTTGCTCGTATGTACGTGAATGAGATTGTGAGATTGCATGGCATGCTAGTATCCATAGTTTTGGATCATGACCCAAGATTCACTTCACGATTTTGGGTTAGCTTGTAGAAAGCTATGGACACAGATTTACGATTCAGTTCGGCATACCATCCTCAAACGGATGGGCAATCAGAAAGGACTATTAAAACTCTTGAAGATCTATTAAGATTATGTGTCCTAAATTTCAAAGGGAGTTGGTATAAGTACCTACCATTGGTGGAATTCTCCTACAACAACAGTTATCAGGCAAGTATAGGTGTGGCTCCATTTGAAGCATTATATGAACGAAAGTGTCGCTCTCCAGTATGCTGGGATGAGGTGGGAGAAGCAACATTGTTGGGACCAGAATTGGTACGCATAACTATAGAAAAGATCCAAATAATCCGATAACATATACAAATGGCACAGGATCGATAAAAGAGTTATGCAGATCGTCACCGAAAGGACATGGAATATAATATTGGGGATCATGTATTGTTACGTATTGTTCCATGGAAGGGAGTTACAAGATTTGGGAAGAGAAGAAAACGCAATCCAAGATTTGTTGGTCCATTTAAAATTCTTGACCGAATAGGAAATGTGGCCTATAGACTCGCATTACCTCCAAGCATGTCTCGTATTCATAATATTTTTCACATATCTATGCTTCGTAAATATGTGAAAGACCCGAACCACATTATTGAGTTAGAACCAGACGAGATAACCGAAGATTTAACGTACGAGGAGGTACCTGTTAAGATCTTGGATAGAAAAGAGCATGTCCTACGCTCCAAGGTTATACCACAAGTTAAGGTTTTGTGGAGGAACCATGCTATTGAGGAAATGACTTGGGAGTTGGAATCAGAAATAAAAGCGAGGTATCCTCACCTTTTCGAAACACCAGGTACGTACGTCAATTTTGAGGATGAAATTTCTTAAGGAGGGGAGGTTGTAAGACCCTAACTTATTATAAATAAAATCGAATTTCCTCTAATTATTATTTTGAATAATAAGGTGTTAATTTGATATAATGCTTTGGTTATGGGTGAAATGTGAAAATTTTGCAAAATAAGCAAGTGGTTATAAAATATTCATTGTTGTCGGGGAATATTCGTTTGGTCGTGGAATATTCTTACTGTCGGGGAATATTCGTACGACGACGCAACCATTTGTGGGCCCCATAACGGAAAACGGTCGGATGAAGAAAACGATAAGTTTGAGTTTTTATAAGTAAAAGCGTAGTTGTTACCGTTAACACTGTTGAAATACCCGGTGGTTAAAATACAGTAATACGTGTAGTTACACAGTAGCACATGATATTGCACAGTATTGATGAATTTTTGATCCTTACGTAAGAAGGCACTACTCAATAATTGTAACGGTAATTACTGTTCAATAATTTATTTTATTGATTCAATAATTGTTACGTTGATATTTTATATTATTGTTGTTTCAATAATTATCACTGCACAATATCTCCATTATAAGATCAATAATTCATATTATTTGAATAATACTATTAGATAGCATTATTGGCAATGTTTAAGGAAGTTCTGTCGAAAGAGAGGTTTGGTCACCTAATTGCGCGCCAGTAAGGAAAAATTCTTATCGGAAAGCCTCCTCTTTCCTGGGAACGACCTGGTTGTCATTATTGTGATTCTGTAATATTATTTGTGAATAATTAATTATTGATTTATATGATAAGAAAATATTTATTTTATGTGGACATAAATGATGGATAGAAAAATATTTATTTTATGTGGTTATAAATGAAGGAATTAATATTGAGGTGTTTTATCAGTATTTTGTCGGATTGGAGGTATTAAAAAATCAAATCGGTGTTCTTAAAGCTCTATTGCGTGAGTGATAATTTTGATCCGACCGTTGGATCGTTGTGATTTTTGGATATGTTATACATATATAAGTTGAGTATATGTCCACAAATTTTGAACCGTTAAAAATTAACGCATGATTTGTTATGGATTTTAGAAGGTGTTAAAAATCATCAGTTTGTTGATTTCGGATATTTTTTGTCTGGAATTTAGAAAAATTTAAAGCTACAAAATTGTAGAGAATTCAATTTCGTGTGGAATGGACATAAAATTCATATTTTTTTGATAAAAAGGCTATTTTATATGAATTACTGAAGTTTCGGAAAATAAAATAATTTTTATTAAAAATGGGTGGGACCCACTTTTGTTTTTAAAACATGTGGGCTACTAATTTTCTTTTCCAAGATGGCATGCTGGTCTTGGATGGCTAGTATGCATAGAATGAAGAAAATTAATATATTATTTTATTAATTTAGTCTGCTTTGGCGTTCTAGCATTTTCCTATAAATAGGCGCTTAAGTTAGAATTAAAAATCACACCAGAATCAGAAAATTCTTCTTCTATAATGTTGAGCGTATTTCTTTAGAGTTTTAGAAAGCTTTGAGCGCAGAAAACAGTGAAAGTTTTCTTCAAGAATATCCCCGCTATACTAGTTGGAATACTCTTCTTTTCAAGGTAAGGGATGTTATTTTTGTTCAATATTCTCTTGAAGTAATATTTTCTTCCATACTCTGTAGTATGTAAGTAATATTATTTCGTTTTAGATTTCGAATTCTATACTCGTTTTGTTAAAATTTTGGCTTCTATACTCCATAAAATTAGTAGAATATCCTTGATATTTGCGCTTCATCCAGTATCTTTTCATGAAAATATTATTCTAAGCATTCTTGATAAGTTTTAACTTTTTTATGCCGGAGTACTATTCACGGGGTTACTAGTCCCGAAGTACTATTCATGGGGTACTATTCACCCGGGATACTATTCATGATAAAAATTGATTCGTTTTCAGTCTAAATTATTTTTGGTACAATATTATTTTTGAATTTTACTCCACAAAGCAGTATCATATTGACAATTTGGACGTTATTGATTTCTGGATAAATTAAATTATGAATCTTTAAAAATTTATCCTTGAACTTGTTTTATTGAAATTTTATATCATTGCCATCATCCTCATGGTGATATTATGTTGAAAGTCATCTGTGGCCTATAATGCATAGATGGACTTGGTATGATTATGACTAGGAATTATTCGGTATAATCATGACCAAAATATTACAAATGATGTGGTAAAAATTCTCATTGGCCCGTAGTGCATTGATGGACAGTTGTTGGCATGATCATGACCATTGATGAATACACGAATATCCTTGATCCGTAGTGCATAGATAATTTGTGGTCGTGGTACTAAAGAATATCCTTGGCTGTAGTGCAGGGGTGATTCGATGATGTGGATTATTTATTAAGATGAGTCTCACCTATAAAAGTGATGAAAAATCTTTTAAATCATAGAAGATAGTAGATTTTATTCTCTACTTGACTCTTCTAATGGATTTCTTGTTCCGCTGCAGTTAAACTTGATGTTTGTTATATTTTATCAGTTTAACACTGTTGAAGGCTAACGATAAATTATTCTACATTATCTTAGTCATAATATTTCTTACTGGACTAGTTGAGCTCACCCTTTTGCTTTCATTGTCCTCTTTAGGAAATGAGAACGTAGTTGGGACTAGTCGGAGAACAGAGTGACGGTCCAGATGATAGAATTAGTAGTCCTCACTATTCTATGAAATAGTGTGATAATAAATGTATTGAAGACTCCATTTGAGTTGAATACTGTCTAGAAGAAAATATTCGTATTAAAACTCTCAGTTTATGTTTTGTCTATATTTTACACGACAGTTGTATTATTAAGTTGTATTTGAATTTTGTACCATGTATTTGGTGACTCAAGATGGGTGATGTATACCTATTTTGGGGGCGTCACAAAGGTTGCTGCATTAGCCATAGAAACTTATAGTTTAGCATTGCTTATAGACACTCGAAATTTTGCATTCCTGTTACTAACTTTACAGGAGAGCAAAATCGTCTTCCGGATATAACCCTGGAAGTCAAATCATCTCAATCCCAGAGATAACCCTCGAGATACTCATTTTTCAGTCTCAGAGACAACCCCGAGATACTCAGTTCCAGTCCTGGAGACAACCCAGGAGATTCAGTTCCAACCTCGGAGACAACCCCAAGGGATGCAGTTCTAATTCTAGAGGTTTCAACCTCGGAGATAACCCCAAGGCACTTAATTCCAACCCTAGAGATAACCCTGAGAGGTCAGGCACACCTCAGAGATAACCCTGAGGATATTCAGTACTCACACCAGCCCAATCTCAGAGATAACCCAGAGCAACCACTGCTAAATCAGCCCAGAGCAAGAGATAACCCTGGTGAGGGGCAAAATCATCATTTTGCCACCTCAATACTACATTCACGCTGTCTCAGCATCATTTCATATCACATTCTACACAGAAGTGTCCCATAAGAACCATAGCTCAAATCCCGAGTGACTACTACACAAGACAGCACATCAGATAGAATTTGTCATGGACCCATCTTCCCGACTTTGTACAATGTCTTATCCCAATGTCATTGTGTAGCTCTCAACAACAACATTCCGGAAAGGTATTATACGCCTTAATCGGATGCCCGAATTGAAAGTTATGAAGGTTCAAGCGGATAAAGCGTTTCATGCGTGCACGTACTTTGAGACGGCGGGACCCACAGAGCCCGGGGCACCTCGGGTAGTCGCAGGTGGACCTGCGACTCCCCCCTCTATAAATAAAGGGCTTGAGGTGGCCATTTTCAAGAGAAGAAAGACGAGAAAGCCCTGTCCATTTTACTTTGTATACACTTTAAACTGAGTGCTTTCTTTTCCCAAACACTTGTGAGATCGTGTTTTGCTATATTTAACCGGTGAAAACTTAGTATTCATTCATTAAAAACTATCTGAAGTCATCTTGGTAGCCCACTGTAAGACATCTCAGATTTCCTAAGCCTTTTCTCACTTCCATCCACACATACTTATTCATGTTGAGAGTCGTGTTATGTGTGTATGCCCGGATCGTCGATCTGTGGCTTTTATTTCTTGTATATATGTATATATACCTATATATATATTATTATCGAACTATGATTCGATTGAGCCCGAATATAATATTCGGAGCGTTTACTGCTATATATATATATATATATATATATATATATATATATATATATATATATATATATATATATATATAATCGATAAACGCACCCGATATCACACCCAGGCTCAATCAAACAGAGTTTGATAACAATATATATATAAGTGTATATATATATATATATACATATATATAAGCGGTAAATGGCCACGAAGTGATCTCCAGGCCTGACAGAAATATATATATATATATATATATATATATATATATATATATATATATATATATATATATATATATATATATATATATATCTGTTTACCAGCCTGCGGGTTAGCTTTGCCTAAATCTGGCTATTTCTCACTTTAACCGGTCTATAGTGACTAAACTTGAACCGTTGAAGCTGGAATGCTTAGATTTATTCAAATCTAGTTTGGTTTCTAGCTTTTGTATATATTGCTTCATCATGTGAGCCTAGGAATCATGTGATCACAGATTCAGTTCCTGAATCTAGATTTGGTTCCCGTGATGGACATTTTCAGCTGCAACCAACTTGTAAATTATTCACGATGTCTGAATTTCCTTAGATGGCTCTCATGCCCACAAGGAGTTCGACACTGCTATGTATCTTATTTTCTTGAAGATGATTCGCATCCCGAAAATAATAAAAGCAATCAAGCCGAACACATAATAAAATGGAAGTATCAAAGGCCTCAATTATTATTGAGCACAAGGGTTTGAAAAACTTGTTTTACAAAACATCACTGCCATATCTCATTAAAATTGAACTTTTATACAAAATTCAAACCCTTTGTATATAGGTGCAGACAAGGCATAGCACTACTTCCAGACAACTGCACATAGACCCACACACACACACATTTAGATAAAAGTTTAAATTAAAAAGTGGCGGTAACCGTGTTATCACGGATGTCGGGGGGTGTTTAACACCTTCCGTCCGTATAATCACCCTAACAAATTTCGGTTTTGCAAGACCATTTATATAGTGTCACATCACTAGGTATATGTGCAAACCTTTTCTCAGTTGAGTTGGTGCAACCATTTAAAAATACCAAATGCCGACTCTTACAGTCAAATCGTCGACATATAAATGTCGGACCTTTTCAAACTTGTTTTTTCAAACAAATCTCATGTAACATGAGAACACCGAAAGACAAGAAAAGAAAGGGGCAAATAAAAATTCCGACGTCGACAGGTAGCAACTCCGTTGGGGACATCCAGTAAGAGGGCTTAAGCCGCTATTTAAAAAACTTTTCAAAACTTTTATTTGCTTGTGTGTGGATGTTGCATTTACATTTGAATGAATATGTACTAATCCATTTACTTACTGCACTTAGTGTTTCGCACCATATCTGCCTGTGATATTAGTGCTTTGCACATGTCATCATTTCTATACGGTGAGATGCGATGTATGCGAATGTATGTTGTGTGGCCCCTCCATTAGGAGGCTATCTTGTCGATGTGTGATTACTGGAATTGTAGGGAGACTAATTCTAACGAGGCTCAGGAAAGGCACCACCCAGATTCGCTCCAGTTGAAAGACTGGATTAACTTCCCGTCGAGTAAATTGCGATGATCTGAGAACCTTCATGCCAAAAAGGCGCGAGAGTAGCCAAAGATATGTCAACCTCTGATAAACCAAACGCAGAGGTAAGTCTCTTCATACTTTCCCATTTTAATTACTTGTAACTTCAATTGCTTGTAATTTCATTTCCATGTCAATCTCAATGTAATGGAAAATATAAAGAAATATGTGTACATGCATTCCCTTTTCATATCAAAAACAACTGACATCTGTTTTGCAGGATAACACTCTTTAAAATGGATACATAGCATATAACATTTCCCCATTTCCCTAAGACTAAACTACATAAGTCTTTTTGTTGGGAAGCAATTGGTCATGTTACCCGTTCAAAGTCCAAAAAGGCACTAAGCCTACATCCAAACATGGCTACATCTGGCCAGTCTAATCCTACTCCTGTCTCTCGCGAGGAGTTCGAAGGGTTAAGAAATCAAATTATAGAGTTGGTTGTTCTGCTCAAAGAATTAGACAAGGCAACTCAGGGTCCACAAATACCCATCCACACAGAATCCTCTGCACATGGAGGAACCCAGGGTCCGGACAAAGAAGTTCTAGCATCTGTGTCTCAGTCTGATAAAACCAACAAAACCCCTGAAATCACCCATCTTAAAGAAGATCAAGACACCGGTGATATTCGAAAGAAAGTTCTATAAATGGAAGAGACCATTGGGTCCATCAAAGGGATTGGAGCACACAAGAGTGTTTCATATTTAGACCTTTGCATCTTCCCCGGGGTTCATTATCTGGAAAAATTTAAGACTCCAGCTTTTGAGAAATATGATGGATTGGGAGATCCTTATACCCATTTGAAAGTATTCATTGCAGAGCTCGGGTCCTATGCCAAGAATGAAAAGCTCAGAATGTAGCTATTTTAGAAAAGTCTGACTGGAGAAGCCAGAGCATGGTACACCAGATTGGATAACTCAAAAATTCACAGCTGGGAAGAGTTAGCCCATGCTTTCCTCAGTCAATACAGCTTTCAAACTCAGATGGCTCCAGACCGGTATCAAATTACCAAGGTTAAGAAACAAGTCAATGAGTCATTTAGAGAGTATGCCCAAAGATGGAGGCGTCTGGCTGCTCAAGTTATTCCATCTATGACTGAGTCTGAAATGGTGATGACCTTCATGGACATTCAAGAAGCTCCCTTTTATGAGAGAGACTTAGCTGGCATAGGCAAACCATTATCTGAAATGATCAAACACGGAGAAATGACTGAAATGAGATTGAAATCAGGGAAGATTCAAGACCTTGCCGCTCTAAAAGTAGTAGCTGAACACATTCAGTCTGGTAGTTATGGAAACAACCCCCGGAGGGTACATAAGAAGAAAAAGGAGGATGTTTTCTTGATACTGCAAGGACAAAAAGGCAATGAAAGCATGCCTATTCAGAGGAGAAACTATTCCCCTTTTCAAGCTCAGTCTTCAAACCCTCCATTGCCAAAGAGTGGAGAAGTCAGATGTACAAGAGTTTTCACAACCTTAGGGGATTCACTCGAAAACATTCTCAAACTTCTAACAGCTCAGAAGAAAATTACTCATCTCCTTCCACCGGCCAATCTGAGTGGAAAAGGTTATAATGCAAGCAAGAAGTGTGCTTACCATGCTGGACCTCCAGGCCACGATACTCAAGATTTTTGGACCCTTAAGCATAAGATCCAGGATTTAATTGACAATGGTGAGATCGTGATGACCAAGCCTGACCAACCACATGTTCAAGACAGCCCTCTCCCTCAACACGAGGAAGAGGAGGTTAATATGATCAATAGAGGCAATGTAGAGACCTCCAAGTACCTCAAGTATGTGGGTGGATCATCCCAAATCAACAAGGATAATTCTGACAAATGGGATTATTCAAAGTTCCAGTTCATGATGGAACGAGAGATAAAAGCTCTTGGCGAACAAGTCAATCAATTGGCAGAACTGGTGATTCATCAGCACCAAGTCACACATCAATTATTCAGTCAGGAGCATGCTAGCCTCCTTCATCTTATTAAAAGTACTCCATCACTTACTCCAGAAAGTGAAATGCTGGAGGAAAAGATTGTAAAAATAGCAAAAGCCAAAGCCCGTCGGGACTTCGCAACAAAAGGGAATTCACCTATTTAGGCCAACCGATGGAAGAAATATTGCAAATACTGATTAATGAGGGAAAAATTACAGCGCTGCTACCTCCAGTCAACCCACGCTTAAAGCGATTTAATGCTAATGGAGTATGTCAATATCACTCCTACTCTCGCGGTCACATCACTGAGGAATGCTGGGCACTCTGCCATCTTATTCAGAACATGATTGACAGCGGTGACCTGCAAATGGCAGACAATGAAGTTGTATCATTTGAGAGTGGGGACATATTTCCTCCAGGATGGAAGGAAGTCGTAGCAGTTATATCCATTGAGGGAGAGTTTGGCTGCTACACTGTAACAACCCCAAAATAGGTCCATTCCATCCAACCTATTCTGAGTCGCCAAATACATGGTACAGAAAACAACTATAACTTTATTACAACAATTGTCGTGCAAAATACAACAACACATATGCTGTGAGTTTGAATACAAATATATACCAAATGTGACTCATGTTCCAACCGTGGACATCACCTCACAATGATACCTTACATAAAGGTATAGTCAAAAACTGTTTTAGAAAATAGAATCTTTGGGAAGTGCTCAAGGAAACCTTCGTATATGGGAGGTCATGCTTCTAGGTTGTGATAGATATCATATGGCCACAGAATTATCCTTGGTTGACCCAATATATCCCAAAGAAAAACGAGAAGATTACTATCATATTCTTCCCAATGGTGAGTCTTCTCTTGACTTATCATTATCTCTAGTGTCTCTAATTGAGAATTATACTTCCAACAAACACCAAGATTATATAGGTAGTGCTCGTAAATATACTCAGCAAGTGGATGAGCACAATCCTATCTTATGATGACACGAGGTTGTATGTCATTAGACATCTTGTATGATAGTGGCAAAACACCCTTCCAACGTTGGGTACACCTTACCCTATTAGATTCACCAAATAAAACTACTAAATGAACTTTTCTATACTGCTTCGGGAGAACATCCACAGCTAGAAACCACCGTTCTATTTCCCCGTTACCCTCGCTCGACCCAGCTACACTCTTATTACCTGAAAGGAATTGTGAAGCAAAAGGGTGAGCACAACTAGCTCAGTAAAGAATATCATGACTAAAGATAATTAAATTATCAATAGCCTTCATTAATAATAAATCAGAGATTTAGAACATATGGTAAATGATAAAAATTTCAACCATAGTTGTAGCGGAACGAGCAATCCATTAGAAGAGTCAAATAGACTATAAAGTCTATTATCTTCTCCATGTTAAAAATCCATCAACAATGTTTTATCCCTGTAACATCAATCAATAATTCTAGTCCACAATCATATGAATAACTCATAATCATAACTGTAGTTCTAAATTCCTCTTCTCATCTAGGACGAAGATAATTTTCATCACCTATCTTTACCTGAAACATCAAAGATCATGGTTACACCAAATCACATTTCCTGTTCATAATCATACTAATAACTTCATCTTTGCACTACGGCCAAAGATATTCATTTGTATCACCAGTTGGTCATGTTTATCTCAACATCTGTTCATCTTTGCACTACTGGCCAAAGATATTCAACAACATGTTATCTTTGCACTACGGGCCAAAGATATTCATCAAAAATTCATCTTTGCACTACAGACCAAAGATATTAATCAATATTTCATCTTTACACTACAGGCCAAAGATATTAATATCTCAAAGAAATATATAATCATTTCAGAATTTATATAAACAATAATTATAACCACGTTGATCAATTCACCTTTGCACTTAAGCTAAAGATATTCACTTATAAATTCAATGGTCATGATCATACCAATCAACGATTCAACTTTGTACTACTGGCCAAAGAGAACCCATAGTCATGATCATACCAAAAATCTACCCATCTTTACACTCAAGTCAAAGAGAAATATCATCATTAGGGTTATAAAAATGTTATATATAATAATAAAAATAATATGATCAACATCTAGTTTTAATCTCAAGAGTAATATTCGTAAATCAACTATAATTTGGTTAGAAAAAAAAACCAATTTTTATCGTGAATAGTAACTCGTGAATAGTAACTCATGAATAGTAACTCATGAATAGTAACTCATGAATAGTAACTCGGTATAATGATATTGAAAGAATAATATTTCTTAAGCTTATAAATAATTTATTTAAATTATTTACACTTTACTAAATAATGCATTTAATCATTCTAAAA
This sequence comes from Panax notoginseng, assembly GCA_016801055.1. Lineage (NCBI taxonomy): Eukaryota > Viridiplantae > Streptophyta > Magnoliopsida > Apiales > Araliaceae > Panax > Panax notoginseng. Next base: position 58,605,257 of record CM029015.1, read on the forward strand.
TACCAAACTCATAAGATTTTATCACCAATAATCAAAACCCTCATCAAAAATCTTCATATACCTCATATAGGATTCTCAAACCATAAAATCCTATTTTTCTAATTTTCTTACTTCACATAACATATTTAATTCATTTACTCATAACTAGTCTATTTTCATAAAAAATACCAAATCAATTCTAAAAATATTTTTTTTCTGGGATTTAGCAGAATATAGTCCCATATTGAACATATATTTTTCTCATAATTTTTTAAACTCACTTACTATTTTTCATATGGCCAAAACCATCGAATATTTAGACATTTATCATAAATTGTACTTTTGTCTAAAAATTTTGAAATTTACAGAGTATACTTCTATCATATGCATGTACTCCCAATAAATATTTCATCAATTTTGGAGTTAACCACAAGGAATTATAAGCGGTTACTTTTAAAATAGTCTTTTCTCATAAAATTCATAACTCTCAATCTATACATCCAAAAATCACCATTTTTGGACACAATCAAGAAAACTCATCAAATATCATTTCAAATTTTTCCAGAATTTTTGAAGGTCAGGAAAATTACGAAACTAAAAAACATAACAACCCTTAAAATTCCTTACTATCCCTTACTATCCCTTACCTCAAAAGAGCAGTACTTCTGATCGGTATGCAAAGCCAAAGGAACTTGCACTGTATAGCAACTCTCAAAGTATCTAAATACTCACAAAATATGCTTCATAATATAGAGAGAGAGAAAGAGAGAAAACTTGTTTCTGGTGTGATTTCAATTCTAACTTAGCCCTCTATTTATAGGAAAATTTTAGTAGGCTTGACCTACAACCTGATGGCTTTACCTGCTACTATTCCCACCCACCACATTTGAAATATAATTCAGCACATTTCTTTACCAACCACAAGTGGGGCCCACCAATTCTAGAATTTTCCACCAAAATGATTAACTCTGAAAATTCAATAATTTCTGAACCAGTCATCTCGTAAAATTCGTAACAAATCATTCGTTCATTTTTAACGGTTCAAAATTTGTGGACATATACTCAACTTATATATGTATAACATATCCAAAAATCACAATGATCCAACGGTCGGATTAAAAATTATAACCCCTGCAAAATATCTCAAAAATCCTAATTTGATTTTTAATACCTCCATTCCGACAAAAATACTGATAAAATACCTCAACATTAACTCCTTCATTTTTAACCACAAAAATATATCCCTCATTTATATCCACATAAAATAAATATTTCCTTATCATATGAATCAATAATTAATTATTCACAAATAATATTACATAATCACAATTATGATAACCAGGCCGTTCCCAGGAAAGAGGGGGCTTTCCAATAAGAATTTTTCCTTACTGGCGCGCAATTAGATGACCAAACCTCTCCTTAGACAGAACTTTCTAGACATTGCCAATAATGCTATCTAATAATACTATTCAAATAATATGAATTATTGATCTGATAATGGGAAATATTGTTCAGTGACAATTATAAAATTTCAACGTAGCAATTATTGAATCAATAAAATAAAATATTGAACAGTAATTACTGTAACAATTATTGAGTAGTTACTTCTCACGTAAGAATCAATAATTAAAAATAATACTGTGCAATACCGTGTGCTACTGTGCAATAACGTGTATTACTGTATTTTAACCACTGGGTATTCCAACAGTGTTAACGATAACAACTACGCCGTTATTTGTAAAAACTCAAATTTGTCATTTTCTTCATCCGACAGTTATTCTGTTATGGGGCCCACAAATGGCTGCGCCGCCGTACGAATATTCCCCGACAGAAAGAATATTCCACGACCAAACGAATATTTCCCGACAACAATGAATATTTTATAACCACTTGTGTATTTTGAAAAAAATTCATATATCACCCTTAACTTTAACATTTATCAATTTAACCATTTACTAAATAGTAATTATAAGAAAAATTGAATACTTTTATTTCATAAAATTCGAGGTCTTACAATCCCCCCTCCTTATAAAATTTCGTCCCCGAAATTTACGTACCTGGTAATTCAAAGAGTTGAGAATACCTTGCTTTCATTTCAGATTCCATCTTCTCTGTCATCATGATTTCTCCATTGCTCATCTACTGTATTTCAGATATCATTCTAGAATACATCTTCAAAACAAGGGTTAATTGAACAAATTAACATATCACATAATATCCCGATATTATGACTGACCAACAAATAAGCTTAGGTAGGACACACTAGCGAATGATTTACTCATCTCTCCCCTCCTAGTTATATTTCCCGATCTCCGCCAGAGATCATATCCCTAAGCTCTGATACCAAATGTAACTCTGGACACCAACTTGTGTCAGCACCTTACATTGATACCTATCAGTTTGCCACCGCAGAACGGCGTCCCCTACGGAGAGTCTGGCTTCGGTGCATCCCCCATCAACAGAAAGTCACCAGCGAGAGGCTCGGGGCTCTTTACTTATAGCTCTGATACCAAATGTAACGACCCCAAAATAGGTCCATTCCATCCAACCTATTCTGAGTCGCCAAATACATGGTATAGAAAATAACTATAACTTTATTACAACAATTGTCGTGCAAAATACAACAACACATATGCTGTGAGTTTGGATACAAATATATACCAAATGTGACTCATGTTCCAACCGTGGACATCACCTCACAATGACACCTTACATAAAGGTATAGTCAAAAATTGTTTTAGAAATTAGAATCTTTGGGAAGTGCTCAAGGAAACCTTCGTACATGGGAGGCCATGCTTCTAGGTTGTGATAGATATCATATGGCCACAGAATTATCCTTGGTTGACCCAATATATCCCAAAGAAAAACGAGAAGACTACTATCATATTCTTCCCAATGGTGAGTCTTCTCTTGACTTATCATTATCTCCAGTATCTCTAATTGAGAATTATACTTCCAACAAACACCAAGATTATATAGGTAGTGCTCGTAAATATACTCAGCAAGTGGATGAGCACAATCCTATCTTATGATGACACGAGGTTGTATGTTATTAGACATCTTGTATGATAGTGGCAAAACACCCTTCCAACTTTGGGTACACCTTACCCTATTGGATTCACCAAATAAAACTACTAAATGAACTTTTCTATACTGCTTCGGGAGAACATCCACAGCTAGAGACCACCGTTCTATTTCCCCGTTACCCTCGCTCGACCCAGCTACACTCTTATTACCTGAAAGGAATTGTGAAGCAAAAGGGTGAGCACAACTAGCTCAGTAAAGAATATCATGACTAAAGATAATTAAATTATCAATAGCCTTCATCAATAATAAATCAGAGATTTAGAACATATGGTAAATGATTAAAATTTTAACCATAGTTGCAGCGGAACGAGCAATCCATTAGAAGAGTCAAATAGACTATAAAGTCTATTATCTTTTCCATGTTAAAAATCCATCAACAATGTTTTATCCATGTAACATCAATCAATAATTCTGGTCCACAATCATATGAATAACTCATAATCATAACTGTAGTTCTAAATTCCTCTTCTCATCTAGGACGAAGATAATTTTCATCACCTATCTTTACCTGAAACATCAAAGATCATGGTTACACCAAATCACATTTCCTGTTCATAATCATACTAATAACTTCATCTTTGCACTACGGCCAAAGATATTCATTTGTATCACCAGTTGGTCATGTTTATCTCAACATCTGTTCATCTTCGCACTACTGGCCAAAGATATTCAACAACATGTCATCTTTGCACTACGGGCCAAAGATATTCATCAAAAATTCATCTTTGCACTACAGGCCAAAGATATTAATCAATATTTCATCTTTGCACTACAGGCCAAAGATATTAATATCTCAAAGAAATATATAATCATTTCAGAATTTATATAAACAATAATTATAACCACGTTGATCAATTCACCTTTGCACTTAAGCTAAAGATATTCACTTATAAATTCAATGGCCATGATCATACCAATCAACGATTCAACTTTGCACTACTGGCTAAAGAGAACCCATAGTCATGATCATACCAAAAATCTACCCATCTTTACACTCAAGTCAAAGAGAAATATCATCATTAGGGTTATAAAAATGTTATATATAATAATAAAAATAATATGATCAACATCTAGTTTTAATCTCAAGAGTAATATTCGTAAATCAACTATAATTTGGTTAGAAAAAGAAACCAATTTTTATCGTGAATAGTAACTCGTGAATAGTAACTCGTGAATAGTAACTCATGAATAGTAACTCGTGAATAGTAACTCATAAATAGTAAACCCGACACAAAAAGGTAGAAATTCTACAATAAAATTTATACCAGTATTTCGGTATAATGATATTGAAAGAATAATATTTCTTAAGCTTATAAATAATTTATTTAAATTGTTTACACTTTACCAAATAATGCATTTAATCATTCTAAAATACCAAACTCATAAGATTTTATCACCAATAATCAAAACCCTCATCAAAAATCTTCATATACCTCATATAGGATTCTCAAACCATAAAATCCTATATTTCCAATTTTCTTACTTCACATAAAATATTTAATTCATTTACTCATAACTAGTCTATTTTCATAAAAAATACCAAATCAATTCCAAAAATATTTCTTTTCTGAGATTTAGCAGAATATAGTCTCATATTGAACATATATTTTTTTTCAGAATGTTTTAAACTCACTTACTATTTTTCATATGGCCAAAACCATCGAATATTTAGACATTTATCATAAATTATATTTTTGTCTAAAAATTTTGAAATTTACAGAGTATACTTCTATCATATACATGTACTCCCAATAAAAATTTCATCAATTTTGGAGTTAACCACAAGGAATTATAAGCGGTTACTTTTAAAATAGTCATTTCTCATAAAATTCTTAACTCTCAATCTATACATCCAAAAATCACCATTTTTGGACACAATCAAGAAAACTCATCAAAATATCATTTCAAATTTTTTCAGAATTTTTGAAGGTCAGAAAAATTACGAAACTAAAAAACATAACAACCCTTAAAATTCCTTACTATCCCTTACTATCTCTTACCTCAAAAGAGCAGTACTTCTGATCGGTATGCAAAGCCGAAGGAACTTACACTAAATAGCAACTCTCAAAGTATCTAAATACTCACAAAATATGCTTCATAATATAGAGAGAGAAAGAGAAAAAACTTGTTTCTGGTGTGATTTTCAATTCTAACTTAGCCCTCTATTTATAGGAAAATTTTAGTAGGCTTGACCTGCAACCTGATGGCTTTACCTGCTACTATTCCCACCCACCATATTTGAAATATAATTCAGCACATTTCTTCACTAACCACAAGTGGGGTCCACCAATTCTAGAATTTTCCACCAAAATGATTAACTCCGAAAATTCAACAATTTCTGAACCAGTCATCTCGTAAAATTCGTAACAAATCATTCGTTCATTTTTAACGGTTCAAAATTTGTGGACATATACTCAACTTATATATGTATAACATATCCAAAAATTACAACGATCCAACGGTATGATTAAAAATTATAACCCCCACAAAATATCTCAAAAACCCTAATTTGATTTTTAATACTTCCATTCCGACAAAAATACTGATAAAATACCTCAACATTAACTCCTTCATTTTTAACCACAAAAATATATCCCTCATTTATATCCACATAAAATAAATATTTCCTTATCATATGAATCAGTAATTAATTATTCACAAATAATATTACATAATCACAATTATGACAACCAGGCCGTTCCCAGGAAAGAGGGGGCTTTCCAATAAGAATTTTTCCTTACTGGCGCGCAATTAGATGACCAAACCTCTCCTTAGACAGAACTTTCTAGACATTGCCAATAATGCTATCTAATAATACTATTCAAATAATATGAATTATTGATCTGATAATGGGAAATATTGTTCAGTGACAATTATAAAATTTCAACGTAGCAATTATTGAATCAATAAAATAAAATATTGAACAGTAATTACTGTAACAATTATTGAGTAGTGACTTCTCACGTAAGAATTAATAATTGAAAATAATACTGTGCAATACCGTGTGCTACTGTGCAATAACGTGTATTACTGTATTTTAACCACTGGGTATTCCAACAGTGTTAACGGTAACAACTACGCCGTTATTTGTAAAAACTCAAATTTGTCATTTTCTTCATCCGACAGTTATTCTGTTATGGGGCCCACAAATGGCTGCGCCGTCGTACGAATATTCCCCGACAGAAAGAATATTCCACGACCAAACGAATATTCCCCGACAACAATGAATATTTTATAACCACTTGTGTATTTTGAAAAAAATTCATATATCACCCTTAACTTTAACATTTATCAATTTAACCATTTACTAAATAGTAATTATAAGAAAAATTGAATACTTTTATTTCATAAAATTCGAGGTCTTACAATCCCCCCTCCTTATAAAATTTCGTCCCCGAAATTTACGTACCTGGTAATTCAAAGAGTTGAGAATACCTTGCTTTCATTTCAGATTCCATCTTCTCTGTCATCATGATTTCTCCATTGCTCATCTCCTGTATTTTAGATATCATTCTAGAATACATCTTCAAAACAAGGGTTAATTGAACAAATTAACATATCACATAATATCCCGATATTATGACTGACCAACAAATAAGCTTAGGTAGGACACACTAGCGAATGATTTACTCATCTCTCCCCTCCTAGTTATATTTCCCGATCTCCGCCAGAGATCATATCCCTAAGCTCTGATACCAAATGTAACTCTGGACACCAACTTGTGTCAGCACCTTACATTGATACCTATCAGTTTGCCACCGCAGAACGGCGTCCCCTACGGAGAGTCTGGCTTCGGAGCATCCCCCATCAACAGGAAGTCACCAGCGAGAGGCTCGGGGCTCTTTACTTATAGCTCTGATACCAAATGTAACGACCCCAAAATAGGTCCATTCCATCCAACCTATTCTGAGTCGCCAAATACATGGTATAGAAAATAACTATAACTTTATTACAACAATTGTCGTGCAAAATACAACAACACATATGCTGTGAGTTTGGATACAAATATATACCAAATGTGACTCATGTTCCAACCGTGGACATCACCTCACAATGACACCTTACATAAATGTATAGTAAAAAATTGTTTTAGAAATTAGAATCTTTGGGAAGTGCTCAAGGAAACCTTCGTACATGGGAGGCCATGCTTCTAGGTTGTGATAGATATCATATGGCCACAGAATTATCCTTGGTTGACCCAATATATCCCAAAGAAAAACGAGAAGACTACTATCATATTCTTCCCAATGGTGAGTCTTCTCTTGACTTATCATTATCTCCAGTATCTCTAATTGAGAATTATACTTCCAACAAACACCAAGATTATATAGGTAGTGCTCGTAAATATACTCAGCAAGTGGATGAGCACAATCCTATCTTATGATGACACGAGGTTGTATGTTATTAGACATCTTGTATGATAGTGGCAAAACACCCTTCCAACTTTGGGTACACCTTACCCTATTGGATTCACCAAATAAAACTACTAAATGAACTTTTCTATACTGCTTCGGGAGAACATCCACAGCTAGAGACCACCATTCTATTTCCCCGTTACCCTCGCTCGACCCAGCTACACTCTTATTACCTGAAAGGAATTGTGAAGCAAAAGGGTGAGCACAACTAGCTCAGTAAAGAATATCATGACTAAAGATAATTAAATTATCAATAGCCTTCATCAATAATAAATCAGAGATTTAGAACATATGGTAAATTATAAAAATTTCAACCATAGTTGCAGCGGAACGAGCAATCCATTAGAAGAGTCAAATAGACTATAAAGTCTATTATCTTCTCCATGTTAAAAATCCATCAACAATGTTTTATCCCTGTAACATCAATCAATAATTCTGGTCCACAATCATATGAATAACTCATAATCATAACTGTAGTTCTAAATTCCTCTTCTCATTCAGGACGAAGATAATTTTCATCACCTATCTTTACCTGAAACATCAAAGATCATGGTTACACAAAATCACATTTCCTGTTCATAATGATACTAATAACTTCATCTTTGCACTACGGCCAAAGATATTCATTTGTATCACCAGTTGGTCATGTTTATCTCAACATCTGTTCATCTTTGCACTACTGGCCAAAGATATTCAACAACATGTCATCTTTGCACTACGGGCCAAAGATATTCATCAAAAATTCATCTTTGCACTACAGGCCAAAGATATTAATCAATATTTCATCTTTGCACTACAGGCCAAAGATATTAATATCTCAAAGAAATATATAATCATTTCAGAATTTATATAAACAATAATTATAACCACGTTGATCAATTCACCTTTGCACTTAAGCTAAAGATATTCACTTATAAATTCAATGGCCATGATCATACCAATCAACGATTCAACTTTGCACTACTGGCCAAAGAGAACCCATAGTCATGATCATACCAAAAATCTACCCATCTTTACACTCAAGTCAAAGAAAAATATCATCATTAGGGTTATAAAAATGTTATATATAATAATAAAAATAATATGATCAACATCTAGTTTTAATCTCAAGAGTAATATTCGTAAATCAACTATAATTTGGTTAGAAAAAGAAACCAATTTTTATCGTGAATAGTAACTCGTGAATAGTAACTCATGAATAGTAACTCGTGAATAGTAACTCATGAATAGTAACTCGTGAATAGTAACTCATAAATAGTAAACCCGACACAAAAAGGTAGAAATTCTACAATAAAATCTATACCAGTATTTCGGTATAATGATATTGAAAGAATAATATTTCTTAAGCTTATAAATAATTTATTTAAATTATTTACACTTTACCAAATAATGCATTTAATCATTCTAAAATACCAAACTCATAAGATTTTATCACCAATAATCAAAACCCTCATAAAAAATCTTCATATACCTCATATAGGATTCTCAAACCATAAAATCCTATATTTCCAATTTTCTTACTTCACATAAAATATTTAATTCATTTACTCATAACTAGTCTATTTTCATAAAAAATACCAAATCAATTCCAAAAATATTTCTTTTCTGAGATTTAGCAGAATATAGTCTCATATTGAACATATATTTTTTTTCAGAATGTTTTAAACTCACTTACTATTTTTCATATGGCCAAAACCATCGAATATTTAGACATTTATCATAAATTATATTTTTGTCTAAAAATTTTGAAATTTACAGAGTATACTTCTATCATATACATGTACTCCCAATAAAAATTTCATCAATTTTGGAGTTAACCACAAGGAATTATAAGCGGTTACTTTTAAAATAGTCATTTCTCATAAAATTCTTAACTCTCAATCTATACATCCAAATATCACCATTTTTGGACACAATCAAGAAAACTCATCAAAATATCATTTCAAATTTTTCTAGAATTTTTGAAGGTCAGAAAAATTACGAAACTAAAAAACATAACAACCCTTAAAATTCCTTACTATCCCTTACTATCTCTTACCTCAAAAGAGCAGTACTTCTGATCAGTATGCAAAGCCGAAGGAACTTACACTAAATAGCAACTCTCAAAGTATCTAAATACTCACAAAATATGCTTCATAATATAGAGAGAGAAAGAGAAAAAACTTGTTTCTGGTGTGATTTTCAATTCTAACTTAGCCCTCTATTTATAGGAAAATTTTAGTAGGCTTGACCTGCAACCTGATGGCTTTACCTGCTACTATTCCCACCCACCACATTTGAAATATAATTCAGCACATTTCTTCACCAACCACAAGTGGGGCCCACCAATTCTAGAATTTTCCACCAAAATGATTAACTCCGAAAATTCAACAATTTCTGAACCAGTCATCTCGTAAAATTCGTAACAAATCATTCGTTCATTTTTAACGGTTCAAAATTTGTGGACATATACTCAACTTATATATGTATAACATATCCAAAAATCACAACGATCCAACGGTAGGATTAAAAATTATAACCCCCGCAAAATATCTCAAAAACCCTAATTTGATTTTTAATACTTCCATTCCGACAAAAATACTGATAAAATACCTCAACATTAACTCCTTCATTTTTAACCACAAAAATATATCCCTCATTTATATCCACATAAAATAAATATTTCCTTATCATATGAATCAATAATTAATTATTCATAAATAATATTACATAATCACAATTATGACAACCAGGCCGTTCCCAAGAAAGAGGGGGCTTTCCAATAAGAATTTTTCCTTACTGGCGCGTAATTAGATGACCAAATCTCTCCTTAGACAGAACTTTCTAGACATTGCCAATAATGCTATCTAATAATACTATTCAAATAATATGAATTATTGATCTGATAATGGGAAATATTATTCAATGACAATTATAAAATTTCAACGTAGCAATTATTGAATCAATAAAATAAAATATTGAACAGTAATTACTGTAACAATTATTGAGTAGTGACTTCTCACGTAAGAATCAATAATTTAAAAAAATACTGTGCAATACCGTGTGCTACTGTGCAATAACGTGTATTACTGTATTTTAACCACTGGGTATTTCAACAGTGTTAACGGTAACAACTACGCCGTTATTTGTAAAAACTCAAATTTGTCGTTTTCTTCATCCGACAGTCATTCTGTTATGGGGCCCACAACTGGCTGCGCCGTCGTACGAATATTTCCCGACAGAAAGAATATTCCACGACCAAACGAATATTCCCCGACAACAATGAATATTTTATAACCACTTGTGTATTTTGAAAAAAATTCATATATCACCCTTAAATTTAATATTTATCAATTTAACCATTTACTAAATAGTAATTATAAGAAAAATTGAATACTGTTATTTCATAAAATTCGGGGTCTTACATACACCACTTACAATTCAACTCAAAGGTGTTGAAAACGCTTTGAAAGTGGCTGCACCAAATCCCATTATACTTCCTTTCAGGCCACAGTATCCTATTGTCAGCCTCCATAAAGTGACATGGGACTATGGGGAAGCTGAAGGATCCACATCAAATATAATTGTTGCAGTGTCAAAAGAAAATCTACTGTATCTTCCTCAACGGGTGATGAAGCCTATCACCAAATCTAAGGGGAAAGTTTCTTGGGAGAAAATTGAAGAATTCCTCCGTACTATGGGACACACTGAAGCCAATATGGTTTTAAGCTTGAAAGAAGCTCCGCAACAGATTTTTATTCTGGACTTGGTTTTCTCTTCAGAAGATCACATGAAAGTCTTACTGAGAGTATTAGAAGAAGCTCACTTACCTAAAATAGTGGATGTTGAAAAGTTCCATCATCTTGTTGATCACATCTTCAAAAGTAATGTGATATCCTTCACCGATGATGACATACCTCCCAAAGGGACGGGTCATTGTAAACCGTTGCACTTAGAGGTTATGTCCTCCGGATATGTGGTGGGTGTGACACCCCCAAATCCGGGTACTTCATTCCCACAAGATTTGGTGTTCACTTGATAGAAACATTCATATCTAACTACCCAATCATAATAAAAGTAATAATAAACCTTCCCTTTAAAGGATTACATCAATAATTTCAATAAAATCTCCCATGTTATCTAACCTTTAAATACAAACATTCATATGCGGAAAATTAAATAACTTCATTACATTAATAAAAATAAAGTCTGACAACAAAATGTCAACATGATTACAAGTCTTCAATACTTGTTCATCTTTCCTTTCCCTTTACTGGTGCTAGGTATATCGACCTTCTCAACTTTAGCTGTAATAGTTATATAAGCAAGAGTGAGCAAACAATGCCTACTTGAAATGATAATGAATAAAACTCTACAACAACTGCCAAATAATAGGCTCAATATATCTGAACAATATGTTCTATCAATGATAATCAAGATTATGAAATATATATCTGAGGGTCATAAGACCACGAACTATGTCCATAGGTACAAGTAATCTTTCAACTTAAACTTTAACAGTCATAATACTATAGGGACTCCTTGTACTTAGGTGGATCAACCCTTCGTACAATGTATTGTGCACAAATATTTCAACGCTATGCGTAAATTATCCCCTAATCATAGGGTTGTTCATCTCAGCATTTAGAATACAAGTCCCCACCAAAGTAAGTTTGGTTTGGATACGTTTTCACGGTAATTTAGAGTTCAACGAACATCAACTAAGGATTAGTTGAATAAAATACAATAACAATGTACTATGGAATAAATCATAATTGAATCGACATTGTACATTAAGGTCATGCTTTAGGAATAATCTAATAGCATAAGCATTGAATAACATAACATACCTTGCTTGAACAATATTAAGCTAAGGTTATTTAGAATTGAGTATTGAGCATGCATAACATATAGTAAATTGAACGATAAACTTGTTCAACATTAGTATATCAGAATGTAAAAACTTGCATGCTAAATAACAAGTTTAGAGTTAGAAAACTTGCATAATCGTAAACAATATAGACAAGAAACTTGCTCAACATAAGAATAAGGTTTAGGAAACTTCCACAATATAATTAGAGTTAAGAACTTGCTCAACGAAAGTGTAGAGTTAGAAAACTTGCGTAATTGTAATCGAACTAGAAACAGTAACTTGCTCAATATAAACAAGGTAGAGTAAGAAAACTTGTCTTGCGTGTAGGCTAAACCATAATAGTTTGATTCACAATATCCTAATCACATATCATTAGGATACAATTAGTCACTACAGATACTCTGTATACAAATAAGTACCTATTTCATGTATGGCTTGATTTTTAATCACATAATCAAGTTACACCAATAAAATAATAATATCACTCGTTAAGTATTAATAATATGCTCATTCTTAGCACTATAATACCACAATAACAAAATTTACATTTTTAACGGTCATAATATTTCTTTATATCAACAATTACAAAATTCGTGTAAAAAAAAATCATTTCTGGACATTCTGCTAACCGGCGCTGCGGCGCCACATTTTGTATAGTGGACGGCGCTGCGGCGCGGCGTTGGCGCAGCGGCGCGAATCACAGGCCATTGGCCGGTGCGAAGTCGACGCTATGGCGCTGACTTTGGCACTGCGGTGCGAGGTTTTGGGCTGCGGCTCTGACTTTGGCGCTGATGCGTCGAAACTTACAGAACCGAGCACAAAGAACAAAGTAAAGCTAATTTATGTCTGTTTAAGAGTTTTTAGCAGCTAAATTAACACGTATAACTTATGTAAATTACACATAACCTTTACCCATCATACATATACCAATTTAAAATAACTAAACAATAATTTTAGAAAACTTAAATCCTTGAATGCCATGTTTTCAACCAAAACTCCATTTTTGACATTGCTTGACACAGTGAACATGGTAACCACACTTATACATCAAATTAATCCATTTGAACTACGTTATCTTTATGTTTTACTCAATTAACATATTTAAGGTTAAATTTATCTATTAGTTTACAAACAAATATAAATTTTGGTATTCCTACAAGCCATGTTCATACATAGGTTCACTAGAAAACCATTTCCTTTCTCTTTGAACGTAAATTAGCATACAATCACATATATCTATGGTAGCTATAACATTACAATTACAAATACACATAATTTCATAACCAATTATAAAAACATGGTTTACAGAAAATTTTGTAACGACTTTATACATAATGAAATTCAAGAACACAGAGACTTAAAAATTATGGCGTAAAACATATATGTTAAGGTACTGTAACATACCTTTTGTTGCTTAAGAAATCCTTGATAAACACCACAGATAATTGCAACTTCACAGACTCCTCTCAACTCACTCTATTCTCTCTCAAACTCTTTTCCTCTATGATTTTCTTCTTAGCAAACAACTAGAATGCATAAACAAAACCACTGATAACCAAGCGTAAAATAAAAAGAAACTAATATGGCCATATATAATAAGCCTAATAAATAATATCAGTTACCAAATATAACTTATAGGTTATAAATATATTTTATTTATTATTTGATTTATTTGATTTATTTTATTTATATTATTATAATTCTAAATTAAAAAACCAAAAGCCATAAGGCTCTGTTTGGCAAAACTCTTTTAAAAATTAAAGATTTAATATCTTAAATTCTTTTTTGGCAAAACTAAATTAAACTCCCTTAATTTATTTTAATAACCTATTTATAGTATAGTTTATGATCACACTTTATTTACTAAATTAAATTAAAAATATTATAATAATCCATTTAATCCATATCAACTCTCTAACTTAATTATTAATTTAAATTAGAATATTTTCTCATAATAATTAATTTCCTTAACTCCTTAATTATTTATTTAACAAATAATTAACCAAATCAAATTAAATAAATATTTATTCAACAATAAACACATCCATTAAATATTTATATAATTCAATAAATATTACAATTTGAAATTTTGGATTGTTACATCCTTCCCTCCTTACAAGGATTTTGTCCCTAGAATCATAATTCAAACAAATTATTCGTCACATTCTTCCCTACTTACAAGGATTCTGTCCCTAGAATCACAATTCAAACAAATCATTCGTCACATAACAAATAACTCAGGATAATCTTTCATCATTTTATCTTTGAGTTCCCACGTAGCTTCATCAGCATTGTGGTTCCTCCATATTACCTTTACAGATGGTATAACTTTATTCCTGAGCACTTGTTCTTTCCTGTCAACTATCTGGATAGGAATTTCCTCATAAGACAAGTCCTTATCAAACTGCAATGGTTCGTACTCGATCATGTGCTTGTAATCGGTTTTATATGGTCGTAACACCGAAACATGAAAAATATTATGGACGTTTTCCAACTCTGGAGGTAGAGCTACCTCGTAAGCCACTTCTCCTACTCTTCACAGCACTTCGAAGGGTCCAATAAATCTCGGGATTAGCTTTCCCTTTTTACCGAACCGAATTTTCACCTTCCAAGGAGAAACTTTTAGGAACACAAAATTTCCTACGTCGAATGCACGATCTTGTCTGTGTTGATCAGCAAACTTCTTCTGTCTGTCTTGAGCAGCTACCAATCTTGTCCGGATGAGTTTGACAACTTCAGCAGTTTGCTGTACCAGTTTCGGTCCTAACAGTTAGCGTTCACCGACTTCATCCCAGCACAGTGAAGTTCTGCACTTCCTGCCGTATAATGCTTCATAAGGCGGCATGCCGATGCTTGCATGGTAACTGTTCTTGTAGGCAAATTCCACTAACGGTAAATGTTCATCCCAGCTCCCTTTGAAATCCATAATGCATGCCCTAAGCATATCTTCCAATGTCTGGATTGTTTGTTTGTATTGACCATCTGTTTATGGATGATACGCCGTACTCATCCTCAAATGTGTTCCCATGAATTCTTGTAGTCTCTTCCAGAAGTTTGACGTGAATCACGGATCTCTATCTGACACAGTTGACATTGGAACTCCATGTCTTGAAACGATCTCTTTAACGTATAACCTTGCCAACTGATCAAGATTAAACCTAATCTTTATTGGCAAAAAGTGTGCGAATTTTGTCAATCTGTCCACTATCACCCAAATAGCATCGCATCCTCTCAGAGTTATTGGAAGACCCACCACAAAATCCATTGTGATGTGTTCCCACTTCTATTCTTGTATTTCCAAATATTGAAGTAACCCGATGGGTCTTTGATGCCCGGCCTTGACTCTTTGATATGTCAAACATTTTGAGACACATTCTGTGACATCTCTTTTCATGTTTGGCCACCAAAAATGACGTCGTAAAACTTGATAAATCTTGAGTTATGAGCTTCGGTCAAGATTTCTTCTTTAATATCTGGTACTGCTGGAACCCAGATTCTTCCGTCGAACCTTAGTAACCCTTTGGTATCGATATTAAGTTTCACGTCACTACCCTCAACCACTTTCTCTTTGATTTTTCCACATTCTTCATCTTATCGTTGAGCATTCTTAACTTTGTCCACCAAAGTTGGAGTAGCTTCTATCTGGAATAGTTGTTCATCGGATTCTTTTAAAAATTTTATTTCCAACTCTAGCTTTGTCATTGCTGAAATAAGCTCCTCCTGAGTGGTTATCAGCATCAACTTTTCCCGACCTTTCTTGCTCAAAGCATCTGCAACCACATTCACTTTACCTGGATGATAAAAGATCTCACAATCGTAATCTTTTATCAATTCCATCCATCTTCTTTGACGCATGTTCAGGTCCTTCTGAGTGAAAATATACTTCAGACTCTTATGATCTGTATATATCTCACATTTCTCTCCATAGAGATAGTGTCTCCATATCTTCAGAGCAAATACTACTGCAGACAACTCTAAATCATGAGTCGGATATCCTTTCTCATAATCCTTCAGTTGCCTTGATGCATACGCAATAACTTTGTCGTTCTGCATAAGGACACATCTTAATCCTTTATGTGAGGCATCACTATACACCGCAAAGTTTCTTGTATTACCTGGTAATGACAACACAGGTGCCACATTTAACTTCTTCTTCAAGTCTTGAAAACTTTCTTCACATTTCTCCATCCAAAATTTTTTTACAGCTTTCCTTGTCAAATTTGTTAACGGAGTGGCTAGATTGGAAAAATCTTAAATAAATCGTCTATAATAACCGGCCAGTCCCAAGAAACTCCTCACCACCGAAGGTGTTCTTGGTTGTTCCCAATTGATTACGGCTTCAACTTTTGATGGATTCACTGAGATTCCATCTTTGTCAGTCACATGTTCCAAAAATTGTACACGATCTAGCTAAAATTCACACTTAGAGAATTTTGCGTACAACTTTTTCTTTCTTAGTGTCTCCAACGTCAAACGTAAATGTTCTATGTGTTCTTCTTGAGATTTGGAGTATACTAAGATGTCATCGATAAATACCACCACAAACTTGTCTAAAAATGGTTTAAACACCCTGTTCATCAAATCCATGAATGCAGCAGGGGCATTGGTCAAACTAAAAGACATCACCAGAAACTCGTAATGTCCATACCTAGTTCTGAATGCCTTTCTAGGTATATCCTCTTTCCTTACCTTTAATTGATGATACCCACTTCTCAAATCTATTTTCGAGAAGTATCTAGCACCCTTCAATTGATCAAACAAGTCATCTATTCTTGGCAACAAATATTTATTCTTAATAGTGACTTTGTTTAATTCTCTATAATCAATGCAACGACGCATTGACCCATCCTTCTTATTCACGAATATCACTGGTGCTCCCCACGATGACACACTTTGCTGAATGTATTTCTTGTCTAATAGCTCCTGTAACTGTACCATCAGTTCCTTCATCTCTACCGGAGCCATTCTATAAGGGGCCTTCGATATCGGGGCTGTTCCTGGCGCTAAGTTGATCATGAACTCAATCTCTCTGTCAGGCGGAAGTCCTGGCAAATCCTCCGAAAACACATCTACAAATTCCTTAATCACTGGTATCTCTTCCAGTTTCACCCCCTTCCTCTGAGTATCGACTATGTAAGCTAAATAACCCACACAGCCTTGACTCAACAATTTCTTAGCCTGCATAATCGTCAGACATCTCGCATGTCTAGGCAATTTGCTACCATAGAAAACAATCTTTGATAGAGTCATAAGGTTTACACATTTCTTTTGGCAATCAATTATTGCTCCATAATTGAACAACCAAACCATTCCCAAAATAATATCAAACTCTCCAAGTTTTATCGAAACTAAATCTACCATCATGATATTCCCCTTAATATTCACCCTACAATTCTTGTATACGAACCTAACAAGAATTACTTTCTTATTCGTAATTTCTATGTTCAAAGGGAAATTCAATTCTTCACTAGGCAATCCTAACCTCTTAGAAAATTCATCAGATATAAATGAGCAAGTTGCACCCGAATCAAATAATACATAAGCATCTATATCATTAATTGGGATAATACCTGACACAACATCCTTTGATTGCACAACATCTTGCACAGTCATGTTGAAGGATCTGGCTGTGGGTTTGTTTGATGTCATTGGTCCAACAATGGCCTATATATCTCCACTGCTACCTCCCTTGCTTTTTGTTGTCTCCCCAACTTTCTTCTTAGGGCACTTACGAGCAAAATGATCCTTTGACCCGCACGTGAAGCAAACGTTCTTCTTGGGTTGATTGCAATTTGGGACGATGTGACCTTCCTGGCCACAGTTAAAGCATACACATTTCCCCGTTAAGCATATACCCTTGTGAAACTTCTCGCATGTAGCACATGCTTCGAACTTCCTATTCTGCTGGTTGCCCTGCGGATTTCTAGCACCCACATTTCCATTTCATTTTCTCTTCAGGTTATTGTTACCATTTCCACTACCACCACCACCATTCTTAACCTCACCTTCATTCTTCTTCTTTCTTTGCTATTGATTAAACTTCGTTACAGCCTCGCCTCCACCTTCAGCGAGAATTACCTTCTCCATTACTGCTGCGAATGTCTTCAGCTGGAACAGGGAGACCCTACTGTACACCCAGGGCTTCAGTCCCTGTTTAAACCTCCAAGCCTTACGCTCATCTATGTTGACTTGATATGGCGCAAACCTCGCCAACTCATTAAATTTTACGGCATATTCTGATACCGTCATTGTTCCCTGCTTCAGTTCTAGAAACTGCACCTCCATATGATTCTTCGAACTCTTTGGGAAATAAGTTTCGAAGAATATCTCCTTAAACTTATCCCAAGTCATCACTCCTTGTCCTCCTCGAGTTTTATTGGCTTGCCACCAATAACCAGCCTCTGCTTTCAACATGAATGTTTCAAAAGCAGTCTTCTAATTCTCACCAACTCTAGCTTCCTTGAACACATTCTCCATCTCCATGATCCAGGTCTGTGCCTCAACTGGATTCATGGACCCACAGAATTCTGGTGGTCCAACCGCCTTGACGTCCTTAAATGTTGTAGCTTAATTCTGCAGTTGATTCTGCAGTGCACCCGTCAGTAACATCACTAGCTGCTGAACTGGGTTAACCTCAGCATTGTCGTTATTGGTAAATGCCTCAGGGGTCCTCTGTCGGGGTTGACGTCTTGGAGGTATTTTCTGTTGAAATATACTCATTAGATTATTACTCAACTCTTTTAAGTATTTTCTACTTAACTTGCACTCCATAAAAGAACTCATCACATAACACATAACACTTTGAATAAAATAAAATAATAACTTTTATTCATTCATAATCTTTTTGAAAACATAAGTTCAATATCATCACTGCTATTTACATTACCTTCCTTAACTACTAAAGTTTCAGGATAACATCTGTGATAACCCGGGATTTCGAATAATCCGAATTTTTCGAATAATTTTTTTTTATTAATATTGATATTAATTATCAATTTTGTGACAAGTATCTGTGATACGAGTCTCGAGAAGGTCAATTTGTTTATTGACTAATAAAATTAGAGTAGAGTTGTGCTTAACAAAAATTAGAAACCCTAACCCTAAGTCCGGATAGGGATTCGATAAAAAATATAATTAAAATAATTATATTATTGGGTACGTGTCTGTACTGTTTAGAATTTTGATAAATAATATATCGAATAAGGTTTAAATTTAATAAACCCTAATAACATATTAGAAACCCTAATCTCAGGATTAGAAATCCTAACGCACCGTTAGAAACCCTAATCGAAAGCCGGGAAACTCTAATTTTAAATTCGGGAATCCTAAACCCTAATTAGGAAATCCTAATCCAAATTAGTAAGCTTAATGTGTTTATTAAACTTTAATATGATTAGAAAACCCTAATTATATTTTAGTTATCTTAATTTCTATTTTACAAACCCTAATTATAATTTAGAAAATATATTTTTCTAATTAAAACCCTAATTTGTGGGTTATAAACCCTAATTACCATTTTGACCATAATTGCTAAATTAAGAAATTTTAATTAAGAATATTAATCCTAATTAGCAAGATTAAATTTTATGGTTAGGAAAAATTAATATAATTATTGAATCCTAATTATAATTTAGGAATATTAATTCTCTATTTTGAAAACCGAAATTCAAAAATCTTGAAAATTAAATTGCAAACCTAAAGGGTTTAAACCCTAAATCCTAAAGGGTTCAAATCCTAAACCCTAACCCTAACCCTAAACCCTAAGGTTTTGTGCAACTGACAAGAATGCCATTAAATTATTTTGTAAATGTCAAAAATGCCCTTTATGGATATTTTATTAGATTACTTGTAAATCTTGCCAAATCAAGAGTTGGTGACCAACTATTGTTGACTTGGTGACTTAAATTATCAGCAACCAACCTCTCATTGTCAGCTATAACATCAACATACATTGCATCTAAGGGTTTATAAGAGATTAAAGAGAGAGAAAATGCATGTATTTGTCTATTTTACTATTAAGCTCTCACCAACTCTCTCTCTCTCTCTCTCTCTCCTAAACCCACGAAAATTATAAGTGAATCAGTCCCAATATCAGTCCCTAGATCACTAAGAACAACTAAGGAGGATTAAGATCAAAGATTTGAAGAAAGAATGTATAAACCCTAGCTAGCTTTTGATCTTGTATGCTTAGATAATTTTCATGTTTAAGTGTTTAGAATCTTGCTAATGGATGTTTTATGAAGATCTATGATGATCTATCATGAATCCATAGCATCAAAGTGCCTTAAAATGATGTTTTTCAAAATCTGTTCTTGAGCAAATTTTGTGGTCTGACAAGAAATGTCAGTGGCCACATATCATTGTTAGTTTACTAGTTTTGTTGTTTTAAAGTTGTTATATGTAGCTTGTAATGTTGTCTTTAAGCTGCAAAAGAAATCAATGTCATTAGAGGTCTGGATTCGAAGATATAATCAGTCAAAACTCGTTGACCGGGCATGACCGAGTATATTCTGGGTAACCCAGAAAGTTTTTTTTTCTAGTCTGACAATTTTTTTGAGGTCTGGATCTGAGAAGTTTTAGGTTGTTTGATGTTATGTTTGTAACCATGTTGTAGCTTGTTATATTTTCTTTCATTACATGTCTTTAGATCGTGTAAATGAACAACTAGTAGATCGTGGCAGGTGGTCAAAGTAGACCACTCGGTCTGTTTTGACGTTTCTGGAAAACCCAGAAACAGTTAGAACGAGCCTTCTGACACAGTTTGACCGTTTGATTCGTGGTGATATTGTTGATGTTAAACTGATTTATTGATTGATTAATGCTACTTGACATAAGGAGTACACATGAGAGCCATTAGATTATACGAACCATGACCAGAACATTATAAGAATCGAGTCTCAAAATGGCATGTTGTGACTGTCTGGGTTTCTGGGTTACCCAGAAAACCCAGCAGTTCTCTGACAACGACTTTGGGAGATCTGAGATCCTTGTTGTTTTGTTGTATGTCTGATATTCCTGATGCTAATTGTAGTACTGTATACGGACTACAAGATCATGTTTAAAGATTTCCCAAAAACATTTTGGATTGATATTTATGGTCGGTCAAACATGACCGCTTGCACTGCCGGCTGTCAGTGTTCTTGAGCTCAAGAACACCTACAGCGACGCTTTCTGTCACTAACGCTCTATAGCGACGGATTAATTAATTTATTTTCAGAATTTCCGGTAATTAATTAAAAATACAAAATAAATTATAAAAATTATTAAAAATAGTTTTAAAAATTATTTTAAATTATGAAAAATAATTTTTGATCAATTGGAATATTTTTCTTTAATATTTATAATTATTTAAATATTAAAAATATTTAATTTATTTAATTAGTGTATTAAATAAATTAGAGAAAAATAATTTAATATTATGAAAAATCATTTTAAATAAGAATAATGTATTTAAAAATGTTTTGAGTTATAAAACGTGACTTTTAATATTTTTGGAGAATTTTTATTAATAAATTAATATTAATGATATTAGTTTTATTTAATTATTATATCAAATAAATGAATTAAAAATGATGTTATTGATTTAAAAATCATTTAAAAATGAGAAAAATATTTTAAAAATATTTTAAGTTATAATTAATGACTTTTAATATTTTGATAACAATTTCATTAATATTTACATATTAATGGTGATGATTTAAAAATAATTTTAATTACTTTAAAAATCATTTAAGTAGAATATTAATGATTTAAAAATATTTTAAGTTATTAATAATAACTTTAATATTTTGACAAGTATGTTATTAATATTTTTATATTATTAAATATTAATAATGATAAGATTGTTTGATAATTAAGTCATTTAAAAATGATTTATGTATTTGAGAAATTATTATAAATTATAATAATTATTTATAAATTATTAAAAGCTTCCGGAAAATATTATAAATGATATTTGACTTATCTAAAATAATATTGAAGCTTAGAGACCAAGATTAATTGTCAACAAGTGTGTTAATTCTCGGATATGGTGACCAGGACACCGAGAATGGACCGAAGTCCAACCAGACCGAAATAATTAGACTTGATAAGTGTTTATATAGGTTATAAACACTAATATGGCTATGTGGTAATGTGCCTAAGAGAAGTTTGACTGTAAATTATAGTATTGTGTGTTGTGAATTATTGTGCTAATTGTGAGACCGATATTATTAGTTATAGGTCTTACGAACGCAGATAAGTATTTTGTGTAGCTGTAATCAGTGGAAGAGGCAAGTTCCCTAACTCAACCTTGAGTTATATTCATTTAATTATTATAGTGGTTAATTATTGTTAATTATACCATGTCTAGGGAATTTATTGTTGATTATTCGCAGTTAGTGCATGATTAATAATTCAAATTAAATTACTGATTCGGAGAATATACATTTATAGAATAACTGTTGTTGGATATTCATATTCGTAGAAGATAGAATTGACAGTACAGATAATTCCTGTTTATTGTCAAATCATATTGAGAAATGTCTTAAGCTAATTATTCTGGCTAGACGAATATTTGTTAGAACTTGATAGGTTCGAGAAGAGAAGAGAATTTAATTATTATTGATAGATCAATGCCAGTTGTATCGGCGAGATCGAAAACTTGATAGGTTTGAGAAGAGAAGAGAAGTGATTAGATATTGAAATCCTTGCATTTCGTTTTTAAATCAAAATCTTTATTCTGAGACTGAGAAGAACAACTTTTTATATAAAGGGAACATTTTATTGGTCGTATATTCGGCCTTTGCACGCGATTAAGTATTATACATAATATAGGGTATAATAAAGCTGACCACTTATTATACTTGCAGAGGGGTATGATTTAATCTTTATGGTTATCTGATACGCCTACGTATGTATCAAAGTAAATCTTTTATAGATACCCAAGAAAGTTAAAGTTCTAAGATCTAGTGTTATCACTCAGCATAAACCTGGAAATTATTCCACTTTGTTATTGCGTAGAATTGATTCTTGTTTATTCAATAAAATATCGTAGAAACTTTGAAAGCGTTGTACTCTTTCATTATCATATTATTGCGTTGCCTAGAATACGAGAAAACTTGTTAATGATTAATGATTTGTTCAGCTATTTCAAAGTTCCCCGAACTTTGGTGTCATTCTAACAAAATAGGTAGTCTATTATTTTGATACTTATACATTTATTGTATATCTTAACTTGCGGGGCAAATTTGTTGCTCACCCTTGCTAAATAAAACTTTTCAGCTAGGGACGAAGTTGCAGAAGATGCTGTGAAAGATAAAGGCAAAATTCTGGAGTAGTTATAATAAGCATATTTATTATGTTGCTTGTAAACCCTTTTTATATATCTAAGGGGTCTGTTTATAATGTTAAGGTTAGCAGACCTGAGACTAATGTATTAACAATATATGTTAATATGATATGTATTACTATTTATAATTAAATGGGTAGTTAAATGTTATATATATTGTGGATCGTGAACACCAAACTCGGGGGTTAGGTAACCCAAATTTGGGGGTGTCACAGGTTGGTATCAGAGCTGTAGTAACCAAGGCATCACAAGTTGGTAGCAGAGTTGTAGGCTATAAACCTTAAGTGGGGTGGGAAAAACCCTAGGATTATAACCATAAGCGAGATAGAGAATACTCATTTAGAGTACTAAGTGAGGGATTGCCGAAGTGTATCGACAGTGAGATGTGTGGACACATAGTGTGAGAAGTTCGTACAGGAGAAGTATTAATCAAGTCATTTAGACTGATTGTAGGATGTCTGGAGAAGATAAAATGAGTGCGGAGATGCTAGCGGTTGTTGCACTAGTGCCAGTAGCCGAGGTGCCAGCGCAAAGCGAATCAGTTGAAGAGGTGGGAAAAGATAAACCTATGGTAAATCTAGGGAGTGATCGTGATGATTATCCCGAGATGTATCGGAGTGGTGATGAGAAGGCAGAGTTCGAAGAAGCTAAGGTGGAGAAAGAGAATAAGATCAAAGTTAGAGAACAAGATCAAGTATCTGCAAAAGTTCAAGAACTCCGGAGTAAAGTGTTTCTCTTGGAGGAGTTGTGGAAGACGGAGCAAGCGTTACATGAAATGACCGAAGAACGGAATGAGCTGAAGGCGCATGTGGAAAGTATGAAGGCCGAAGATGGTGGATCATCTGAAGGAACAATCAAGCAGCAGAAAGGCAAGAAAAAGAGAAAGAGGGACAACGACAGCGATGATTCTAAAAGTTCAAACACGAAGAAGAAGCAAGTCTGCAGCAAGTGTGGAAAGACTCATGTGGAAGAACGTGTGCTTCAATTTTAAGGAAGAAGGACATATTTTCCTATATTGTCTTAAGCCGAATGCAACAAGTGTCTCAGTAAGAAGACGACTGGTGAATGGAGTGGACTGTAGATAGCTTAAGTTTAAGCGATAGTATCTTTTGATAGTGTGTGATATTAACGATTGTAATATCAAGAACAATATGTGAACATATATATATATATATATATATATATATATGTTTATATTAGTGAAATCTTTATTTTCTATATGAATATAAGATTAAAAATTAATTTGTGAGTTCTTAAAACTCATACTTATGGTAATTTCATGGCTCATAATTATATGAAATGTTTTGAACCCCTCAGCGAATGGACTCCAAAGGTCTGACTAGGATAAGTTCATACACTCATATAATGGTGGCGAGTTTCTGAACCCCTAGGTGTGGTAAGTTTGATCAACTGGGAATAGTTATGTGTGAATGAAGAATTAAAACTTTTTGTATAAAGTTGGAGAATTACAACTTTTGTTTAAAGTTGTGTTGTTAATCCTGATATTATTTAAAAAGGATTAGTGCTATATGTTAAGAGCTAAATGTACTGTGTGCTATGTGAATAAATTTGCGATTATATGAGAAATTTTTATTGTGCTACTAATAAGAATCTGTGTAAAGAAAGAGAATTAATGTAAGATTTTTATCAGATAATGCCGCCAAGGAAGGGAAGTCTAAAGAGAAATATGGAATAAATTTTTTTGAATCTGAAGCAGGAAGATATGACGGTGACAGAATATTTTGTCAAGTTCAACGAGTTAGCAAAATTTGCTCCACATCGAGTGGACACTGAGGAGCTTAAAGCACGATGTTTTAGGAACGGATTGAAATCGTTGGTACTCGAGAAGTTGGGTGTGCTGCAAATTAATTCATTTTCAACGTTATTAGAAAAAATCGTTATCGCTGAAGGAGAAATTGAAGCTGTATTAAAGAATAGTCAAGAACAAAGAAAGGAGACTGAAGGAAATATTATGATAGGTGGTAGTAGAGGTAGTAATCTTAATAAACGTAAGAGGGATGGTGATATTAATTCAGGAAATAATCCAGTAGAGATTAGGAAGAAAGGCGTGCCGTGTGTAGTTTGCGGGAAGCGTCATCAAGGAGTTTGTTTGAAGAAAAAAGGAGTATGTTACAACTGTGGTCAAAAGGGACACGTGTCACCCAATTGTCCCAATCCGAAGAAGATACAAGGTTGTTTTGCGTGTGGATCGACCGATCATCTGGTCCGGAATTGTCCGAAGAGAAATGTAGAGAGGAGAAGTGCCAACAAGGGACCCGGTAGCAGAACCTTGGCGATTCGATTACCTGCACAGCCAAGAAGAACAACAACATTCACTTTTAGCATGACAGTTCCAAATGCAGCAGCTGCCCATGAAGAGGCGACAGGTAACGAGTTCGGTTAGAAATTAATTTACGCGAGAAATACGAGTTAGATATTTCTGTGAACTGTTTTCTTGTATAGATTCAAGTCACAGGTTAGAATTGGAGACACAAATGAATATTGTGTTGTTAAGAATGAATTGATGATACAACTTTAAAAGATTACAGAAAATAAAAAAGCGGTGATTCCGAGGACGGAATCCTTTTAAGGAGGGGTGAATGTGATCACCCGGGATTTCGAATAATCCGAATTTTTCGAATAATTTTTTTTTATTAATATTGATATTAATTATCAATTTTGTGACAAGTATCTGTGATACGAGTCTCGAGAAGGTCAATTTGTTTATTGACTAATAAAATTAGAGTAGAGTTGTGCTTAACAAAAATTAGAAACCCTAACCCTAAGTTCGGATAGGGATTCGATAAAAAATATAATTAAAATAATCATATTATTGAGTACGTGTTTGTGCTATTTAGAATTTTGATAAATAATATATCGAATAAGGTTTAAATTTAATAAACCCTAATAAAAGATTAGAAACCCTAATCTTAGGATTAGAAACCCTAACGCACCATTAGAAACCCTAATCGAAAGCCGAAAAACCCTAATTAGGAAATCCTAATCCTAATTAGTAAGCTTAATGTGTTTATTAAACTTTAATATGAATAGAAAACCCTAATTATATTTTAGTTATCTTAATTTCAATTTTACAAACCCTAATTGTAATTTAGAAAATATATTTTTCTAATTAAAACCCTAATTCGTGGGTTATAAACCCTAATGACCATTTTGATCATAATTGCTAAATTAAGAAATTTTAATTAGGAATATTAATCCTAATTAGCAAGATTGAATTTTATGTTTAGGAAAAATTAATATAATTATTGAATCCTAATTATAATTTAGGAATATTAATTTTCTATTTTGAAAACCGAAATTCAAAAATCTTGAAAATTAAATTGCAAACCTAAAGGGTTTAAACCCTAAAGGGTTCAAACCCTAAACCCTAAGGGTTTGTGTAATTGACAAGAATGCCATTAAATTATTTTGTAAATGTCAATAATGCCCTTTATGGATATTTTATTAGATTACTTGTAAATCTTGCCAAATCAAGAGTTGGTGACCAACTATTGTTGACTTGGTGACTAAAATTATCAGCAACCAGGCTTTCATTGCCAGCTATAACATCAACATACATTGCATCTAAGGGTTTATAAGAGATTAAAGAGAGAGAAAATGCATGTATTTGTCTATTTTGCTATTAAGCTCTCACCAACTCTCTCTCTCTCCTAAACCCACGAAAATCATAAGTGAATCAGTCCCAATATCAGTCCCTAGATCACTAAGAACAACTAAGGAGGATTAAGATCAAAGATTTGAAGAAAGAAGGTATAAACCCTAGCTAGCTTTTGATCTTGTATGCTTAGATAATTTTCGTGTTTAAGTGTTTATAATCTTGCTAATGGATGTTTTATGAAGATCTATGATGATCTATCATGAATCCATAGCATCAAAGTGCCTTAAAATGATGTTTTTCAAAATCTGTTCTTGAGCAAATTTTGTGGTCTGACAAGAAATGTCAGTGGCCACAGATCATTGTTAGTTTACTAGTTTTGTTGTTTTAA
Organism: Panax notoginseng; assembly: GCA_016801055.1. Lineage (NCBI taxonomy): Eukaryota > Viridiplantae > Streptophyta > Magnoliopsida > Apiales > Araliaceae > Panax > Panax notoginseng. The sequence continues at coordinate 58,632,926 of CM029015.1, forward strand.
AGTTGTTATGTGTAGCTTGTAATGTTGTCTTTAAGCTGCAAAGGAAATCAGAGTCATTAGAGGTCCGGATTCAAAGATATAATCGGTCAAAACCCGTTGACCGGGCATGACCGAGTATATTCTGGGTAACCCAGAAAGTTTTTTTTTCGAGTCTGACAATTTTTTTGAGGTCTGGATCTGAGAAGTTTTAGGTTGTTTGATGTTATGTTTGTAACCATGTTGTAGCTTGTTATATTTTCTTTCATTACATGTCTTTAGATCGTGTAAATGAACAACTAGTAGATCGTGGCAGGTGGTCAAAGTAGACCACTCGGTCTGTTTTGACGTTTCTGGAAAACCCAGAAACAGTTAGAACGAGCCTTCTGACACGGTTTGACCGTTTGATTCGTGGTGATATTGTTGATGTTAAACTGATTTATTGATTGATTAATGTTACTTGACATAAGGAGTGCACATGAGAGCCATTAGATTATACGAACCATGACCAGAACATTATAAGAATCGATTCTCAAAACGGCATGTTGTGACTGTCTGGGTTTCTGGGTTACCCAGAAAACCCAGCAGTTCTCTGACAACGACTTTGGGAGATCTGATCTCCTTGTTGTTTTGTTGTATGTCCGATATTCTTGATGCTAACTGTAGTACTGTATACGGACTACAAGATCATGTTTAAAGATTTCCCAGAAACATTTTGGATTGATATTTATGGTCGGTCAAACATGACCGCTTGCACTGCCGGCTGTCAGTGTTCTTGAGCTCAAGAACACCAACAACGACGCTTTCTGTCACTAAAGCTCTATAGCGATGAATTAATTAATTTATTTTCAGAATTTTCGGTAATTAATTAAAAATAGAAAATAAATTATAAAAATTATTAAAAATGGTTTTAAAAATTATTTTAAATTATGAAAAATAATTTTTGATCAATTGAAATATTTTTCTTTAATATTTATAATTATTTAAATATTAAAAGTATTTAATTTATTTAATTAGTGTATTAAATAAATTAGAGAAAAATGATTTAATATTATGAAAAATTATTTTAAATAAGAATAATGTATTTAAAAATATTTTGAGTTATAAAACGTGACTTTTAATATTTTTGGAGAATTTTCATTAATAAATTAATATTAATGATATTAGTTTAATTTAATTATTATATTAAATAAATGAATTAAAAATAATGTTATTGATTTAAAAATCATTTAAAAATGAGAAAAATATTTTAAAAATATTTTAAGTTATAATTAATGACTTTTAATATTTTGATAATAATTTCATTAATATTTAAATATTAATGGTGATGATTTAAAAATGATTTTAATTACTTTAAAAATCATTTAAATAGAATATTAATGATTTAAAAATATTTGAAGTTATTAATAATAACTTTAATATTTTGACAAGTATGTTATTAATATTTTTATATTATTAAATATTAATAATGATAAGATTATTTGATAATTAAATCATTTAAAAATGATTTATGTATTTGAGAAATTATTATAAATTATAATAATTGTTTATAAATTATTAAAAGCTTCCGAAAAATATTATAAATGATATTTGACTTATCTAAAATAATATTGAAGCTTAGAGAGCAAGATTAATTGTCAACAAGTGTGTTAATTATCGGATAGGGTGACCAGGACACCGAGAATGGACCGAAGTCCAGCCATACCGAAATAATTAGACTTGATAAGTGTTTATATAGGTTATAAACACTAATGTGGCTATGTGGTAATGTGCCTAAGAGAAGTTTGACTGTAAATTATAGTATTATGTGTTGTGAATTATTGTGCTAATTGTGAGACCGATATTATTGGTTATAGGTCTTACGAACGCAGATAAGTATTTTGTGTAGCTGTAATCAGCGAAAGAGGCAAGTTCCCTAACTCAACCTTGAGTTATATTCATTCAATTATTATAATGGTTAATTATTGCTAATTATACCATGTTCAGGGAATTTATTGTTGATTATTCGCAGTTAGTGCATGATTAATAATTCAAATTAAATTACTGATTCGGAGAATATACATTTGTAGAATAACTGTTGTTGGATATTCATATTCGTAGAAGATAGAATTGACAGTACAAATAATTCCTGTTTATTGCCAAATTATATTGAGAAATGTCTTAGCTAATTATTCTGGCTAAACGAATATTTGTTAGAACTTGATAGGTTCGAGAAGGGAAGAGAATTTAATTATTATTGATAGATCAATGACAGTTGTATCGGCTAGATCGAAAACTTGATAGGTTTGAGAAGAGAAGAGAAGTGATTAGATATTGAAATCCTTGCATTTTGTTTTTAAATCAAAATCTTGATTCTGAGACTGAGAAGAACAACCTTTTATATAAAGGGAACATTTTATTGGTCGTATATTCGGCCTTTGCGCGCGATTAAGTATTATACATAATATAGGGTATAATAAAGCTGATCACTTGTTATACTTGCAGATGGGTATGATTTAACCTTTATGGTTATCTGATACGTCTGCGTATGTATCAAAGTAAATCTTTGATAGATACACGAGAAAGTAGAAGTTCTAAGATCTAGTGTGATCACTCAGCATAAATCTGGAAATTATTCCACTTTGTTATTGCGTAGAATTGATTCTTGTTTATTCAATAAAATATCGTAGAAACTTTGAAAGCGTTGTACTATTTCATTATCATATTATTGCGTTGCCTAGATTACGAGAAAACTTGTTAGTGATTAACGATTTTTTCAGCTATTTCAAAGTTCCCCGAACTTTGGTGTCATTCTATCAAAATAGGTAGTCTATTATTTTGATACTTATACATTTATTGTATATCTTAACTTGCGGGGCAAATTTGTTGCTCACCCTTGCTAAATAAAACTTTTCAGCTAGGGATGAAGTTGCAGAAGATGCTGTGAAAGATAAAGGCAAAATGCTGGAGTAGTTATAATAAGTATATTTATTATGTTGCTTGTAAACCCTTTTTATATATCTAAGGGGTCTGTTTATAATGTTAAGGTTAGCAGACCTGGGACTAATGTATTAACAACATATGTTAATATGATATGTATTACTATTTATAATTAAATGGGTAGTTAAATGTTATATATATTGTGGATCGTGAATACCAAACTCGGGGGTCAGGTAACCCGAATTTGGGGGTGTCACAACATCAACATCATATCCCATTGATTACATATCACTAGGAATTTACATATTATTTAACATTTTATTAATCGCATATCAGGTACATTCCCTACTATGTCCTACTGAGATATTGTGTAGCCTTATGACGCTCTTCTTATATAATTCGGAACATTATTTTGCGATCTAATATGAACGTCGACAGTGTCTCGAACTGAATCGGATAACCCATGACCCTATCTTGAGCTCGATTGATCACGGTGTTGAATACGTTATTCATCTCTTCCATCTTGATCTTCTTTGCGTGTGCCTCTCTCTCTGCTATCCCTGCTCGTTGATAAGATTCCTTGTACTCGTCTTCGGCTCTTGCCCTCTTAGTAGATTCTTCTTTTAGCTTGTTCTTCAGCTCTACAATCTCCTTTGTCATTTGTTCATTCTCTCCTTCAGTGTGAATCAGCTTCTCTTCGACATTGTTTAGACATTCCTTTCGATCTAGGATATCATTGTCCTTCTGCGCCATTGAGGTCTGTTGTTCAGCTACTATCTCTTCCAACTCATCGACGGTATCCTGAAGTTCCACATTGCGGTCGTATACTTCATCATACATACGAGCAGCGATCGAGTTTAGTGGAATCTCTTCCTCCTCATCCTCGTCATCCTCATTCGACTGTGGCAGCTCAACGGGGTCTTCCTCGTCCGTCTCTATCTCATCATCCTCATTAGGTAAACCCTCCTACTCAACCACTGTGACCAACGGAGACGATTCCCGTGGTAGTAGTTGTTCCCAAACCACCTGAATGTCACGAGGCTCTTCCTCTCTAGGCATCTGAGGTCCTTCCTCCCCAGCCTGACTGGATTCTCCTATATTAGCCATCTTGACAACAAAATTTTTAAGTTTTAATTATTACTCGTTACTACTCGACACTCGTGAGCACATAAGTTATAATCACATAAGCACATAAGTGTTTTATTACTTTTCTCTTAAAACTCGATAAGAGTCTATCACCACTATCTTTTCAAAGGTTATTTCCCAAGGCTTTTCCCCACCTAAGGTTCATAACCTAAAGCTTTGATACCAACTTGTGACACCCCCAAATCTGGGTACTTCATTCCCATAAGATTTGGTGTTCACTTGATAAAAACATTTATATCTAACTATCCAATCATAATAAAAGTAATAATAAACCTTCCCTTTAAAGGATTACATCAATAATTTCAATAAAATCTCCCATTTTATCTAACCTTTAAATACAAACATTCATATGCGGAAAATTAAATAACTTCATTACATTAATAAAAATAAAGTCAGACAACAAAATGTCAACATGATTACAAGTCTTCAATACTTGTTCATATTTCCTTTCCCTTTACTGGTGCTAGGTACATCGACCTTCTTAACTTTAGCTGTAATAGTTATATAAGCAAGAGTGAGCAAACAATGCCCACTTGAAATGATAATGAATAAAACTCTACAACAACTGCCAAATAATAGGCTCAATATATCTGAACAATATGTTCTATCAATGATAATCAAGATTATGAAATATATATCTGAGGGTCATAAGACCACGAACTATGTCCATAGTTACAAGTAATCTTTCAACTTAAACTTTAACAGTCATAATACTATAGGGACTCCTTGTACTTAGGGGGAACAACCCTTCGTACATTGTATTATGCACAAACATTTCAACGCTATGCATAAATTATCCCCTAATCATAGGGTTGTTCATCTCAGCATTTAGAATACAAGTCCGCACCAAAGTAAGTTTGGTTTGGATACGTTTTCAAGGTATTTTAGAGTTTAACGAACATTAACTAAGGATTAGTTGAATAAAATATAATAACAATGTACTATGGAATAAATCATAATTGAATCGACATTGTACATTAAGGTCATGCTTTAGGAATAATCTAATAGCATAAGTATTGAATAACATAACATATCTTGCTTAAACAATATTAAGCTAAGGTTATTTAGAATTGAGTACTAAGCATGCATTAAAGATAGTAAATTGAACGATAAACTTGTTCAACATTAGTATATCAGAATGTAGAAACTTGCATGCTAAATAACAAGTTTAGAGTTAGAAAACTTGCATAATCGTAAACAATTGAGACAAGAAACTTGCTCAACATAAGAATAAGGTTTAGGAAACTTCCACAATATAATTAGAGTTAAGAACTTGCTCAACGAAAGTGTAGAGTTAGAAAACTTGCGCAATTATAATTGAACTAGAAACAGTAACTTGCTCAATATAAACAAGGTAGAGAAAGAAAACTTGCCTTGCGTATAGGCTAAATCGTAATAGTTTGATTCACAATATCCTAATCACATATCATTAGGATACAATTAGTTACTACAGATACTTTGTATACAAATAAGTACCTATTTCATGTATGGCTTGATTTTTAATCACATAATCAAGTTACACCAATAAAATAATAATATCACTCGTTAAGTATTAATAATATGCTCATTCTTAGCACTATAATACCACAATAACAAAATTTACATTTTTAATAGTCGTAATATTGCTTTATATCAACAATTACAGAATTCGTGTAAAAGAAAAATCATTTCTGGCGCTGCGGCGCCACAATTTGTACTGTGGACGGCGCGGCATTGGCGCAGCGGCGCGAATCACAGACCACTGGTTGGTGCTGTGGCGCGAAGTTGGCACTGTGGCGCTGCGACGCGAGGTTTTGGGCTGCAACTCTGACTTTGGCGCTGAGGCGCCGAAACTTTAGAGAACCGAGCACGAAGAACATAACAAAGCTAATTTCTGTCTGTTTAAGAGTATTTAGCAGCTAAATTACCACGTATAACTTATGTAAATTACACATAACCTTTACCCATCATACATATACCAATTTAAAACAACTAAACAACAATTTTAGAAAACTTAAATCCTTGAATGCCATGTTTTCAACCAAAACTCTATTTTTGACATTGCTTGACATAGTGAACATGGTAACCACACTTATACATCAAATTAATCCATTTGAACTACGTTATCTTTATTTCTTACTCAATTAACATATTCAAGGTTAAATTTATCTATTAGCTTACAAACAAATATAAATTTTGGTATTCCTACAAGCCATGTTCATACATAGGTTCACTAGAAAACCATTTGCTTTCTCTTTGAACGTAAATTAGCATACAATCACATATATCTATGCTAGTTATAACATTACAATTACAAATACACATAATTTCATAACCAATTATAAAAACATGGTTTACAAAAAATTTTGTAACGACTTTATACACAATGAAATTCAAGAACACAGAGACTTAGAAATTATGGCATAAAACATATATGTTAAGGTACTGTAACATACCTTTTGTTGCTTAAGAAATCCTTGCTAAACACCACATATAATTGCAACTTCACAGACTCCTCTCAACTCACTCTATTCTCTCTCAAACTCCTTTCCTCTTTGATTTTCTTCTTAGCAAACAACTAGAATGCGTAAACAAAACCACTGATAACCAAGCGTAAAATAAAAAGAAACTGATATGGCCATAATAAGCCTAATAAATAATATCAGTTACCAAATATAACGTATAGGTTATAAATATATTTTATTTATTATTTGATTTATTTGATTTATATTATTATATTTCAAAATTCAAAAATCCAAAAGCCATAAGGCTCTGTTTGGCAAAATCCCTTTAAAAATTAAAGATTTAATATCTTAAATCCTTGTTTGGCAAAACTAAATTAAACTACCTTAATTTATTTTAATAACCCATTTATAGTATAGTTTATGGTCACACTTTATTTACCAAATTAAATTAAAAATATTATAATAATCCATTTAATCCCTATTAACTCTCTAACTTAATTATTAATTTAAATTAGAATATTATCACATAATAATTAATTTCCTAAACTCCTTAATTATTTATTTAACAAATAATTAATCAAATCAAATAAAACAAATATTTATTCAATAATAAACACCTCCATTAAATATTTATATAATTCAATAAACATTACAATTTGAAATTTTGGATTGTTACAGTGGGAGGAGTTCTGATAAATGGAGGATCATCCTTAAACATTTATCCCTTCGCCACCTTAGAGAAAATGAACATCAATCTCAATAGGATCCAAAGTAGCCATACAATTATCAAAGCTTTTGATGGATCCCGACGAAATGTTGTCGGAGAGATTGAACTGCCTGTGGAGATTGGTCCACATACATTCTGCGTATCCTTTCAAGTGCTTAAGATCACTACAGGATAAAACCTACTTTTGGGAAGACCGTGGATTCATATGGTTGGAGCCGTCCCGTCCACCTTTCATCAGCAGCTCAAATATATCATTAACAGTAGCTTGATCATTGTTAATGCTGAGCCAGCATGTCCTGTACAAAGTGACATACCACTCATCAGTTTTAATGAAGAAGTAGAGCCTGTCAGCTTCCAGGCCCTTGCACTCACTATCAACCCATTGGGGTGCCACCTCTGATACCCAGAGTTTCTGTCGAGGTAATGTCGGCAAGTTAAGAGATGATCTCCTTGGGTTTTCAACTTGGACAAGGGTTAGGAAAGGATAATCAGGGAATCAAATGCCCAATTCAAGTTCCCAGTCAGACAGGGACAGCTAGACTAGGCTACTCTTCTGGGTCCAGTCACAGGAACCGTCACAAGCACAAACTGATTCCTTCTTCTACAAGGCATTTGCCTAAACCTACAGGTGATAATCCTGTACGGCCTTTAGTAAAAGTTCCTGCCCCTATGGTAGCTATGTTGTTTCCTAAGCCGATACCAGTCAAAGGAAAGGAAGTCTTGATTCCAGACCCGGAGGTGGAAGAAAGGAATCGAAGGCGCAAACGAGAGATTGCTAGACATCTGTCAAACATGCGCGTCCTCATCCATACGGAGGGTATGAATAGAGACATTCCAAATGATGATTGTCCAGACATCATTGTCATCATTCAAGAAAAGGAGGACGATAACAACCCCTTCATCACTACTGTCCACCAGGACTTCACCCTTGGCAATTGGAGCAGCACTCTTTGCATTTGCCGATAAGGGTAAAAAGGGCAGAAACTCCCTCTACCCTGTAGATGACAATAATTGCTTACTTTTGCTGTACAGTATTAGCAATTTTTTTTATCATTACATACTAACACTTTGTATGATTGAATAGTTTCATATATTAAATGAAAACATTTTGTTTCAGGGCTCTAAAGTTAGATATGTATAAACTTGCTGATGAGGTGCCTATTCTTCACAAGGACTGTAACTTTGATGTAAAGTTAGACTCAGACTTGATGGAAATTGAACAAGAGGACTATGAGATACCTCAGGAGATCAAAGAATGGGTCGAAGACAAACCCAAGCCAAATCTTGATTAAACCACCTCTTTTAACCTTGGAACCTTAGAAAATCCCAAAAAATCTAGATTGGTACGGACCTTACTCCAAACCAAAGGAATGACATTGTTACTCTATTGACCCAATTCCAGGATGTGTTTGCATGGTCTCATGAAGACATAGTCGATTTGTCCACTAACGTCATCATTCACCGCCTTCCTATCAAAGAGGGATTCAAGCCAGTCAGGCAGACCCTCAGGCGATTAAAACTTGAGTGGAGTTTAAAAGTTAAAGAAGAAATTTTAAAATAAACAATTTCAAGCCGGCATCATCATGGTGTCAACATACCCTGAGTGACTTTCCAACATAGTCTCCATGCCTAAACTTGGAAGGAAGGTGTGAGTTTACGTGGATTACAGGGATATGAATAAAGCTTGTCTCAAAGATAGCTTTTCCATGCCATTCATCCATATACTCATTGACAATACAGCTCAATATGACATGTACTCCTTTGCTGACTGCTTCGTGGGGTACCATCAAATCATGGTTACTAAAGAGGATCATGAGAAAACTGCATTCATCACTCTTTGGGAAACCTTTAGCTACAGACAGTTATCATTCGACCTCATCAATGCCGGAGCTATCTATCAGTGAGCTATGATGGCTCTTTTCCATGATCTAATGCACAAAGAGATAGAAATCTATGTGGATGACATCATTGTCAAGTCCCGAAGGGAGGAAGACCACCTAGATCATCTCAAAAAGCTCTTCAACAGGTTGTGTAAGTACAACTTAAAGTTGAATCCAGCCAAGTGCGCCTTTAGCGTTAAATCAGGCAAGTTGCTAGGATTCCTAATCAGCCACAAAGGGATTAAGTTGGATCCTACAAAAATTCAGGCCATCACGGAAATGCCCATACCTCATATAGAGAAGGAAATATGGAGATTTTTGGGAAGAATCAACTTCATCAGCCGATTTATCTCCCAACTCACAGCAACCTATGAGCCTATCTTCAAGTTACTAAGGAAGAACTCCTCCATGAAATAGAATGATGAGTGTCAAAAAGCCTTCCTTACAATCAAAGAGCAGCTGATCAAAGCTCCTATTTTGGTACCTCCCAGGGATGATGTTCCCTTGTTTATGTACCTGTCAATCAATGACAACGCCATGGGCTGCATGCTAGGACAAAAAGATGATAGAGGCCAAGAAAGAGCTATCTATTATCTCAGCAAAAGATTTAGCAGCAGTGAACACAAGTATACTCTGATTGAGAAAACTTGTTGTGCTTTAGCATGGGCTTCCATGAGATTACAACATTATCTCCATGGTCACATAACCCATCTTATATCCCTCGTGGATCCTCCCAAGTATGTGTTCAGCAAACCCATATTGAATTATTGATTGTCCAAATGGTAGTTGATCCTACAGCAATTTGACATCATCTACGTGGCTCAAAAGTCTATCAAAGGTCAAGGAATTGCGGATCAACTTGCCACCGCACCTTCAGGGGATTTCAAACCCTTGGAAACATACTTTCCCGATGAAAGGGTAATGACAGTTCAGCAACACCATCAGGACGATACACACCAACTATGGAATATGTATTTTGATGGATCTATAAATATGGAAGGTCTGGAGCTGGAACAGTTCTAGTATCCATTACGGGGGAGCAGTATCCCGTTGTCGTTAAATTGCAATTTGCCAGCACCAATAACATAGCTGAGTATGAATGTTGTATCATGGGGTTGAAACTAGCCCAGTCCATGGGCATCAGATGGTTAACTGTCTTTGGAGATTCTAAATTGGTAATCAGACAAACCACGGGAATCTACCACACCAAAGAGCTACATTTACTTCCTTACCATCGGCAGGTTATATAGATGGCTTCAGAGTTTGAAGAAATATCCTTCCTCCATATTCCTCAGAATAGGAATGACTTTGCAGATGCACTAGCAACTTTGGCCTCCTTGATCAACATACTTGACAAGGAATATATGCCAAATATCACATTTGCCCGGTAAAAAGGCTCCAGCCTATGGGAACTACATTGGAGAAGTATCGGATGAACTGCCTCCCATCCAACACCCTTGGTATCAGCATATCAAGGAATATCTACGAGATGGATCTACACCCGCTGAGGTGAGTCAGGCTGAAAGAAAGCGGATTCATCGAAAGGCTATAAAATTCTACCTGAGCAGAGACGCACTCTATAAAAGAGATGCATGACTAGGTCTTATCAGATGCTTAGACAAAGACCAAGCTCAAAGGCTTTTGGATGAAATCCAAGGTGGAGTATGTGGCCCACACATGAGAGGCCCTCTACTTGTCAAGAAAATCTTAAGAGCAGGGCATTACTAGCTCTCTTTCAAAGCTAACTGTGATGATCACGTCAAGAGATGTTACCAATGCCAAATTCATGGGAATACTATCCACACCCCTCCAAGGGAGCTCCACAATATGAGTTCGCCCTGACCCTTCTCAATGTGGGGAATGGACGTGATCGGGCCCATTGAGCCCAAAACCAGTAATGGGCATCCATTTATCTTCACCATGATTGACTACTTCACCAAGTGGTTAGAAGCAACCTCCTCCCCCGGGGTTACTAAAGAAGTTATCATTAGTTTCATCAGAAACAATGTCATTTGTCAATATGGATAACCAGAGGTGATTGTGTCAGACAATGCTAAGAACCTCAACAACCAAATGATGGAGGAGTTATGCAGTAAATTCCACATCAAACATCTCAACTCTGTTATCTATCGTCCAAAGATGAATGGTGCTATTGAAGCGGCTAATAAGAATATCAAAAAGATCATGCAAAAGATGTCTGCCAATCACAAAGGATGGCCTGACTTTTTGCCTCTGACTCTATTAGCCTACAGAACGTCAATGCGCACTTCCACTGGGGCACCCCCCGACTTATTAACCTATAGCATAGAAGCAGTGCTCCCCATAGAAGTGGAAATGGAATCCCTCAGAGTGTTGATAGACGCTCAGCTGGATAAAGACCAATGGTTACAAGATCGATATCACCAATTGTCTCTAATAGATGAAAGGTGCGCTGCTGTCATCTTCCATGGTCAGTTATACCAACAGAGGATTGCTAGATCCTACAACAAAAAAGTCCGGCTACGGCAATTCAAAGAACATGACTTGGTCTTGAAAAAAGTCCTTGACAACCAAGATCAATCCAAAGGAAAATTCTCCCCAAACTGGGAAGGCCCATTTATTGTCAATGAGGTATTGACAGGAGGAGCTCTCATATTACAAGAAATAGATGGCGATGAATTTCCACAACTCATCAACTCGGACACCGTGAAACAGTACTATGTCTTAAGTTACCAATAAACCAGCATCCTGGTGTTGGATCACCAGATCCCCAGTCAGTTCAGGTTTTCAAACCTTTTCGATACATACAAGCTTTCTTTACATATGCTTGCCCAATCAGGGACAAACACACTTTCCAACCAGCAGCCTGGTTCTGGTTCATAGGATCCATCACACCTTTAGTCTATCCCACTCAGGATAAACATTTCACACCTTCAGTTTTGTCCCACTAGGGATAAAACTTTTCACACCTTCAGTTTGTCCCACCAGGGAAAAAACTTTTCACATCTGCAGTCTGTCCTGTACATGGGGCAAACTATGCAGACCTGATCTCCCCAATACACGGGAGTACGTAGGTAACCATTTTTATGGTCCGGTCTCACCACAGAAAAAACAAAAACAAACACATCTCTACACCCTTTTTACCACATACAACTTTGAACCTTTCACATCAGGTTCGAACTACGCAGACATGATCTCCCCTTCTCAATGGGAGTACGTAGGCAACCGTCCATGGTTCGGTCTCACCCCCTACTAAAACATAAAAACTTGTCAACGGTACTGGGATCATCCTTCAAACCACACATCATCTGCTTAGACCAAAGGGATGGAACTACCTGGTCTCCCCACACCAATGGGATAACTGACGACCATCTAAGCTGCCGTTAAGTCCTCAAAGAGAAACACCAATCCATAAGAGATGGAACTACCTGGGCTCCCCAATACAAAGGAGTACCGGCGACCATCTGTGGGGCGGTCAACCTTAGAGAGGAAAACCACACTCCTCTTTATAACCACATATAGAAACTAGTCCCAAGACACCAAAGGGTAGGGAATACATATAGATCAACAATCAATTCTAAGAAATCCTGAGACATCTCAATGTTCATCCATTAAAGGGGAATTCAGAATACATCAAGATCACAAGCCCTGGAGAAACATGCAAATATCAAGCAAGTAGCAAGGAATAACTGAAAGGGAAGTGAATCAAAATATATTTCCCTACCATATATAATACTATTTGATATATACAATATGTACTATGCATGACAAAAATGGCTAAGCTATTCTGTGCAGGAAAATCCAAGCCCATCTACAAATCAGTGTATATGCGCGCTATCAAATCCAATATGGCATCCCTCTCAGAAGAAGGGGGTAACTTTGTGAGCTCCTGCCCTATGGTATCAACGCGAGGCAAGAGATCCACAGACATCTACATGGTAACACTATGCTCATCCATGAACGTGCTCATCTCTGTAATGATATTAGTAGTGTGAGACATCAATTCAGTACTATCTGTAATTTCGGCATCTCGGGCAGATATAGCGTCATCCCGCTTAGTAACAACTGCACCTCTAGATGTTCTAGCCTCATCCCGCTTAAAAACAGAGGTGTCTCTACGAGCTAAAGAATCATCTCTCTCAACTAGACCGACATCTCTCCCAGAAACAGTTGTCAGCATCAAGGCCCTAGCCTGATCTCTCTCAATGTCATCAGATGTAGACTCTGCTCTAAATACTCTGTCGAATGCGGGGTCATAATAGCAGTCATGCTGGGAGAATCAATTAGAGTTGCTGTCAACCCAGCAAATAGCTCATCCTCAGTGGGAGAATCAACATCCTTCATGGGCTCCCCACCGTCAGAATCCATCCCCGGCTCGGTGGATACAACCCCAGCCTATGTAATCTCTGCCTCCATTCATGTGGAATACTCTGCAGAACAACCTGGATGGCTAATGGTAAACTCAGCCCTCTTACGCTGTGCCCAACATGCATAAACCCTGGATCTATCCTCTGCTAACAAATACCGAGAAGATAAATGCTGACCCAATGCTGCCTCAAAGGTATGAATATCCTAAAACTGGTCAAACTGTGCCATCACAGCAAGTGGATGATAAGTGGTCATACCCTTCAAACCAGCCAGAGGAAGATAATCCATGCCGGGTGCATGAGTAATGAAGTTGTAGGGAGAACTAAGCCCTGAACACAGTAAAATGTCAAATGGATCCTCGATCCCTGCCAAGAACACCGACCAGGAAGCAGTGTCTGTACACTCAACTGACTGAAAGGAGTAAGACATGGCTATCTCATGGGAAAAGTAATACCCATAGAGTCAGAATGTGCCAATCGGTCGCATGTGTGATATAAACCACACATATAGCAGGACCGAGCTGCCTGTAAATACCTATGCAGGATAGGTGTGGCAATACATGGCTGACCTCAATGTCTCTGTCACAACCATCAGTATAATGGTATGTCCCTCCCAGAGAGCCCGCACTGCCATAACCACACCAATGTCTAAATGATCCATGTATAGTGGCATGTACAGATAGGCCACTACACACATCATGAGTATATCTACTCTGACAACACGCCACACATCCTCTGACGTGGTATATTCCCTGAAGTGCTGTGCATAACTGTCTAAGTAGCTAAATCTGTCTACCAGAAAATGCATGGACACTACATGCCCGGAGGTGATCTCTTCCTAGGCTACTCTACGCCAGTGAGGGTCATAAACCGTCGGCTCATATCTCTGATAACCATCTGAGCGCAAGGCTTGTCCAGTGGCAAAGCTGTCAAACGCTTATACTCCTCTAAGGTGGGAGTCAACTCCTGTGTCTCAAATCGAAACACCTGCCTCTCTGGTACCCAATGCTCTAGCATGCCATCTACAAAACCCAAAGGAACCTGGAACATCAGGAGGGTCATAGAGTGCCGCAACAGCTGATCTGCGGTCACCCGATCTGGAGGTGACAAACTATCATACCACGACCTCAAACAAGAGGGTACCAATACTAGTGGGGTGTGATCAATGCAGCTAACTGTCAAGGAAGACGTCTATGTGGGCCGTATCATAAGACCATCCAGGGGTCAATGTTGAACATCTCTGGACATACATATGCATAACATAATACATACATGATAAATAACAGATGACAATATGATGTAGGTAATGGAAAATAGTATACATACATTCCTAAGTACATCATCATCTAAATACATCATCTCTGTATACAGCTGAAAAATACAGAGAAATAGGACACAACCACCCAACAACTAACAAAGGCTATCCTAGGTGGGACCCACCCCTTTGGCTCGATCCAATTTGAGTTGCAAAGGAGGTCCCATAAGCGAAAAAGTCAAATCAAGAAAAAAGATGCTACACGATTGAGCGAAAAAGCCTGAAATCCTGATTTTTAGAGACCAAACTGCGGGTCTACATATCACTCATTGGTATTCGCCCAAACCCAGTGTTCACGACACCGATGATCACAGTTGTTGCAAACTACATTCGATAATACCTCATAAAGGTCCAATGCCATCAACTTGGGGTTGTGATTCCAATTACAACCATACCTTTCATCAAAAACCTCTCCCCAATGGAGACTTCATACAACTTCATCCATTGAAGCACATTTCAATAAAGGTCAATCAACCTTAATGTTATTCAGTCGTTGGCAAGTAAATCCAGTGAGGCATTGGAAGTGGTCCGATGATATCAGCCGTTGAAGCACATTTCAACGAAGGTTAAGCAACCTTGACGTTATCAGTCGTCGGCAATTAAATCCAGTGAAGCATCAAAGGTGGTCCAATGATGTTCAGCTGTTGAAACACATTTTAACGAAGGTCAAGCAACCTTGACATTATTCAGCCGTTAACAATTAAACCTAGGGAAGCATCAGAGATGGTTCGATAATGGTATCCGTTGAAGCACATTTCAGTGAAGGTCAAGCAGCCTTGACATTATCAGCCGTTGGTAATTAAACCCAGCGAAGCATCGGAGATGGTCTGATGATGGTATCCGTTGAAGTACATTTCAATGAGGGTCAGGCAGCCTAACAACACAAACTGTTGGCAGTAACTTCGATCGAACACTGGAAAGACCTGGCGATACAAACCAGGGAAAACCATCTTTATCGGGAAGGACCGATGATAAAATCTATTATACAAGTTTGCATTAGACAAAGCACAATTCCCCAAGAGTACCTCGTACATGAGAAGTACATCCTCAGTGCGAAGTCTATACTCAGGATTAAAGACTTTGGTGATAACCCCATTGTCAACATCCTGAATATTTATGGGAGCTTTGGAGTAGACATCCAAGCAGTTCATAAGGATCATTAATGACAACTCCAGTCCCCAACAGAAGTCGTGGGAGAAGACAGTCATCACATCCCGTTAGAGAACGGTCCAACAAACCACATTCAGCATACATTTGCATCATGATGCATTACATTGCATCATGATTATCATGTCACATTTTAAGTGTCTAGTATTCTTTATCCTATCCCTGCCATTACATTACATAAATATGATAAAGAGGGGCATTTGTAGACACATAAAATTTTGCATTTTGGTTACTAACCTTGTAGGAGGGCAAAATCGTCTTTCGGAGATAACCCTGAAAGTCAAATCATCTCAATCCTGGAGACAACCCCCGGGATACTTAATTTTTAATCTCGAAGACAACCCCGAAATACTCAATTCCAATCCCAGAGATAACCCCGGGAGATTCAGTTCCAACCTCAAAGACAACCTCGAGGGATGCAGTTCCAATTCCAGAGATAACCCCAAAGCAATCAGTTTTAACCTCGGAGATAACCCTGAGGCACTCAATTCCAACCCCAGAGATAACCCCGGGAGGCCATGCACACCTCAGAGACAACCCTGAGGATATTCAGTACTCACAGTAGCTCAATCTCAGAGATAACCCTAAGCAATGACTGCTAAACCGGCCCAAAGTCAGAGATAACCCTAATGAGGGGCAACATCATCATTTTGCCACCTCGATACTAAATTTATGCCATCTCACCATCATTTCATACCATATTCTACACAGAAGTGTCCCACAAAAATCATAGCTCAAATCCCGAATGACTGCTACACAAGACAACACACCGGATAGAATTTGAAGACTTGAAGATCTGGTCATGGAACCATCTTTCTAACTTTATACAACCTCTTATCCCATATCATTGTGTAGCTCTCGACAACAACATTCCAGAAAGGTATTATACGCCTCAATCGGATGCTCGAATTGAAAGTTATGAAGGTTTAAGCGGATAACGTGTTGCATACGTGCACGTACTTCGAGACAGTGGGACCCGCAGAGCCCGAAGCACCCCGGTAGCAGCAGGTGGACCTATAGCTCCCCCCCTCTATAAATAGAGTGCTTGGGGTGGCTATTTTCAAGAGAAGAAAGGAGAGGAAGCCCTGTCTATTTTACTATGTACACACTTTAAACTGAGTGCTTTTTTTCCAAACACTTGTGAGCTCATGTTTTGCTATATTTAACCGGTGGAAACTGAGTATTCGTTCATTAAAAGCTATCTGAAGTCTTCTTGGCATCCCACTGCAAGACATCTTATATTTTATAAGCCTTTTCTCACTTCCATCCACACATACTTATTCACGTTGAGAGTCGTGTTGTGTGTGTATGCCCAGATCGTCGATCTGTGGCTTTTATTGCTGTAGACACTCGAAATTTTTTGTACACCTGTTACAGACATTGCAGAAGGGCAGATTCGTCTTTTAGAGATAACTCTAGAAGACAATTAACATCCAATTCGGATACTACCGGAAGCTCAGTTTCAACCTCGGAACACACACCGGGAGTAACAGCCTCAACCCCGGAACACACATCGGGTGTAACAGTTCTTACCTCAGCGATAACCCCGAGGCCTACAGTTACAACACCGGAACACACACCGGAGAAGACCGCTTCATCCCGGAGATAACCCCGAGATGTTTCGTCTCAGTCCCAACACTGAGAATAGTAGATTCCAACCTTAGAGATAACCCCAAGGAAGGCGGTTGCATTTCCGGAGATAACCCCGGAAATGCTTGTTTCAAATGCAATCAGCTTCAATCTCGACGCTCACAATGAGATACTCAGTATAAGACCTGGCAATAACACCAGGAGGACATGCACACCTCAGAGATGACACTAAGGACCTTCAACCATTGCAGTAGTCCAATCTCAGCGATAACCCTGAGCAACATCTGCTTTATCAGCCCAAATCGGAGATAACCCCGTTGAGGGGCAAAGTCATCATCTTGCCAACTTGACGCCACATCATGCTGTCTCAACATTTTAGACATACATTTCTACACATACATGTCCCACAAGAGCCAAGGAAAAGTAATCCCGAGTGACTATTACTCTGGATAACGGATAGAATTTGAAGCTGAAGATCGAAGGGCATCGTCCCATCTTCATGACTTCATACAACCTCTAATCCCATGTCATTGCATAACTCTCGACAACGGCGGTCTGAAATAGGTCCTATATACCTCAGTCGGATGCCCGAATTTCAATTTTGAAAGTTTAAGCGGACATCACGTTGCATGCATACACTTATCTAAAGTTCTCAATAAAATTATTTCAAACTATTTAGGGGGAACCTCAACAGCTATAGACCACCGTTCTATTCTCCTGTTATTCCCCGCTCGACTCAGCTACACTTTTATTACCTGAAAGGAATTGTAAAACAAAGGGCTGAGCACAACTATCCCAGTAAGAAATATTATGACTAAGATAATGCAGAATAAATTATCATTAGCCTTCAATAGTGTTAAACTGATAAAATATAATAAACATCAAGTTTAACTGCAGCGGAACAAGCAATCCATTAGAAGAGTCAAGTAGAGAATAAAATCTATTATCTTCTATGATTTAAAAGGTTTTTCAACACTGCTATCGCTGGGACTCAGCTTAATAAAATAATCCACATCATCGAATAATCCCTGCACTACGGGCCAAGGATATTCATTAAATTATCAATGGTCATGACTATACCGAATAATCTCTGGTCCATCTCTACACGTAAGCCAACGATAACTTTCATCACCATATATATAAGCATGAGAATGATGACAATGATATAAGCATTAATCAAACTAAAACAAGGATAAATGTTACAGACATTAACTTTATCCAAATATTATCAATCACATAATAAATTCATAATCTAATATTATTAATATCGTAACAATATTTTAATCACTTCTTAAACTTATAAACAATTTATTTCAGTTGTTTACACTTTACCAAATAATGCATTTAATCATTCAAACATGTCATACTCATAATATTTCATCACTAATGATCAAATTCCTTATCAACAATCTACATATACCTTATATAGGATTTCTAAGTCATAAAATCTTATCTTCTAACTTTGTTACTTCAAATAACATATTTAACTCATTTACTCATAACTAGATAATTTTTATGAAAAATACCAAATCAGTTCCAAAAATATTTCTTTTCTGGGATTTAGCATAATATAGTCCCATACTGAAAATATATTTTTCTCGAAATTTTTAATATTCATTTACTATTTTTCAAAAATTAATTTCTAATTAATTCCTTAGGAAATTAGCTACCTCAAGTTTAACTCCATAAATCCCCAAATCTTGACAGGATCTTACACATGTTAACGTGAGCTCCCAGTTTAAATTTCATGATCATTGGAGTTATAGAACTCCGGTTATAGCGTTTTTTGTCGGAAAAACCTAAACGTGGTAGCAGCTTTTTGGCCATTTTGCAGTTTTGACTCCTTTGCTAAAATTAGTCCACACGAAAATCTACAATACCTTTTCTAGTAATTCCACTTGGATAAGTTAGAAAACTCATAGATCAAACTCTAGGACTTGACCACACTCAAAAATTCAAAATATAATAGGAGATATGATCAATTGAATTTTATGTTACGTTTTTACCAAAATCTGATTTTTCAACACTTTGTGATTTCTAAGAAACTTTCTTGTTTTCACATAATAACCAACATAACACAGCATAACACTTACTAATACTTTATATACCCATAATTTTCATCAGTCCAATACTTTTATTATGACTCTCATCATAATCAACGTAAACAGATCATTTTCATAATTTAATAAGGAATGAATACAAAGGATCATTCACCATGCATGTGGAAATCCACATAGACAGGTTATTCCAACAGTATAATAAAGAATGGAATAACAGAAGGATTCACCATGCATGCTATAGAGACCGCACAAATAGGTTATTCCCAACAGAATAATAAATACGGAATAATAAATGATGGAACCAGGTCCGGCGTAAAATGCACAGACAGGATATTCCGATAGAATCGTAAATACGGAATAATAAATGATGGAACCAGGTCAAGTGAAATTCATACCGACAGGATATTCCGACAGAATCGTAAATACGGAATAATAAATGATGGAACCAGGTCAGGTGAAATTCACACCGACAGGATATTCCGACAGAATCGTAAATGCGGAATAATAAAAGAAGATCACTAAGTATTGGGTAAACCGCATATACAGGTCATTCAACCAAATATAGGATAAACTGCGCATACATGTTATTCCAACAGAATAATAAAGAATGGAATAACAGAAGTTCTCTTCATGAATAAGAAAGAATAACACCCCTTATGAGTACAACAAATAATATTCCCTACCTTTGAAAGAAAAGTATTCCGACTAGTAGGGCGATGATATACTCGAAGAAAATTTGTACTACGCTCAAAGCTTTCTTAAACTCTAAAGAAATACGCTCAAGATTATAGAAGAAGAATTCTCTCTATACTTTCTCTCTCTAGAGTTTCAATAAATTCGTAAGAAAATAATGAAGGAATGAGCTTCTATTTATAGGAAAATGGAATGCATAGTAACTAATCTATGAACGGTCCAGATTGATTTACTTTAATCTGACGGTCCATATTTAAAAAAAAATCTTTTAAATAAAATATAATATATTCTATTTATATAAAAAGATTTTTACTATGCAAACACTATGCAACACTATGCATAATAAAATATAATATATTCTATTTATAGAATAACTTTAATAAAGTATTCTGTTTTATATAAAAAGATGTTTCTGTTTTATTACGTTAATAATACGAATAAAACAAAACATCATTATCGCTAAATAATTCAGATTATTAATTGATAATAATTGAATCAAACTGAGTGACTTCTCACATAAGCATTAATAATCAATACCGTGTGCTACTATGCAACCACACGTATTACTGTACTTTTACTACCGAGTAGTTCAACAGTATCAACGGTAAAACTTTCGCCGTTATTTTCATAAAATATTTTTGTCGTTTTCTCAATCCGACAATAATTCTGTTGTGGGGTCCACCAATGATTGTACCGTCGTACGGATATTTCCTGACAAAAAAATATTCCCCGTGAATAGTAACTTGTGAATATTATTTCGACACAAAAAGTGTCCCAAATACTCGAGTGAACAATACTATAGTGAATAGTAATTTGGGTGAATAGTAACCCGTGAATAATAACTCGTGAATAGTAACTCCGACACAAAAAGTGTCCCAAATACCCGAGTGAACAATACTAGAGTGAATAGTAATTTGGGTGAATAGTAGTCCGTAAATAGTAACCCGTGAATATTAACTCGTGAATAGTAACTCGTGAATAGTAACTCTGACACAAAAAGTGTCCCAAATACTCGAGTGAACAATATTAAAGTGAATAGTGACCAGGTATTTTATGACAACTTGTTTGCTTTAAAAAAAATCACATATCACCCTTAACTTTAACCTTTTATCAATTTAACCATTTACCAAAATAGAAAAATTGAATACTTTTATTTCATAAAATTCGGGGTCTCACAATTGTTATGCAAAATACGACAACACATACTGTGAATTTAAATACAAATATTGTCTTCTAGACAATATCCACACTCAAATAAGTTCTCAATACAATTATTCAAATACTATTTTACAGAAATAGTGAGGACTGCTAAAACATATTTCTAGAACCATCACTCCATATCCCGACTAGATCCTGCTATGTTCTCACCTCCTGAGAAGAAAAATGGAACAAAAAGGAAAAGGGTGAGCTCAACTAGCCCAGTATAAAATATTATGACTAAGATAATATACAACAAATTATCATTAGTATTCAACAGGAAAAAATCTGATAGAATATAATCGACAACAAGTTTTAGATCAACAACTGCAGCGAAAACAACAAACCATTAGAAGAGTCAAGTATAGAATGAATTCTACTATCTTCTAAGATTTAAAAGTCCATCATCAATATTTTATCCCTATAACATCAATTAATAATCATCTTTACCCAAATATTCATCTTTGCACTACAGGCCAAAGATATTCATTTGTATCACCTGTCAGTCATGTTCATCTCAACACCTGTTCATCTTTGCACTACAGGCCAAAGATATTCATCAAGTAATCATACATCTTTGCACTACAGGCCAAAGATATTCATCAAGTAATCATACATCTTTGCACTACAGGCCAAAGATATTCAGTAATATCATCATTTAGGACTGAGGATGATGAAAAATATCTTAAAGAGAACGAATCCAGTGAGACAGAAGGACAAATAGTAGGGATTCGTATAACAGTTTATCCAAGATCAATAATACTTCATAATAATCAATTGTGAAGCAGAATTCAAAAATAAAGATTAAAATATGGATATAATCAAAGATAGTAACCATAATAGACATCTTGGACAAAAAGGGAAAATTTTATTTTTCGATGAATAGTGCCGTATTCGTGAATAGTGCCGTATACGTGAATAGTAACCCCGACACAAAAAGTTCTAAATTTGATAAAAACTCATGTTAATATTTCAGCATAATGATATTAAAGAAAATAATATCATTTAAGAAGAAAATTATATCCCTTACCTCAAAATATCAGTACTTCTGGTCGGAATACCGGTATAACGCTGAAAGAAACTTGCTCTGATGAATAGAAACTCTCAAAGTATCTAAATACTCACAAAATACACTCAATAATCTAGAGAGAGAAAGAGAGAAAACTTGTTTCTGGTGTGATTTTCAATTCTAACTTAGCCCTCTATTTATAGGA
This sequence comes from Panax notoginseng, assembly GCA_016801055.1. Classification (NCBI taxonomy): domain Eukaryota; kingdom Viridiplantae; phylum Streptophyta; class Magnoliopsida; order Apiales; family Araliaceae; genus Panax; species Panax notoginseng. The sequence continues at coordinate 58,655,600 of CM029015.1, forward strand.
AAATGCTAGCACGCCGAAGCAGACTTAACCTGCAACCTGATGGCTTTACCTGCTACTATTTCCACCCACCACATTTGAATAAAAATCTCAGCACATTTCTTCACCAACTAAGAGTGGGGCCCACCAATTTTAGAATTTTTTACCAAAATGATTAACTCCAAAAATTCAACAATTTCTGAACCAGCCATCTCGTAAAATTCATAATAAATCATACGTTCATTTTTAACGGTTCAAAATTTGTGGACATATACTCAACTTATATATGTATAACATATCCAAAAATTATCACGATCCAACGGTCGGATTAAAAATTATAACCCCCGCAAAATATCTCAAAAACCCTGATTTTTAATACCTCCATTCCGACCAAAATACTGATAAAAATCTCAACATTAACTCCTTCATTTTTAACCACAAAAATATATCCCTCATTTATATCCACATAAAATAAATATTTTCTTATCATATGAATCAATAATTAATTATTCACAAATAATATTACAGAATCACATTTATGATAACCAGGCCGTTCCCAAGAAAGTGTGGGCTTTCCAATAAGAATTTCTCCTTACTGGCGCGCAATTATTTGACCAAACCTCTCCTTAGACAAAACTTTCTAGATATTGCCAATAATGTTATCTAATAATATTATTCAAATAATATGAATTATTGATCTGATAATGGGAAAATACTGTGCAGTGATAATTATTGAAACAACAATAATATAAAATATCAACGCAGCAATTATTGAACTAATAAAATATTAAACAATGACTACTGTAACAATTATTGAGTAGTGCCTTCTTACGTAAGAATAAATAATTGGTGCAATACCGTGTGCTACTGTATTTTAACCACCGGGTATTCCAACAGTATTAACGGTAACAACTACGCCGTTGTTTATAAACAACTTATACTTGTCGTTTTTTTCATCCAATCGCTTTCCGTTATGGGGCCCACACAAGGCTGCGCCGTCGTACGAATATTCCCCGACAGCAAGAATATTCCACGACCAAACGAATATTCCCCGACAAAATGAATATTTTATAACCACTTGCTTATTTTGCAAAATTTGTACATTTCACCCATAACCAAAGTATTATATCAAATTAACCCCTTATTATTCACAATAATATTTAGAGAAAATTTGATTTTATTTATTAATAAGCAGGGGTCTTACATGTAGTGCAAAGATGAATTATTGATGAATATCTTTGACCTGTAGTGCGAAGATGAACTATTGTTGAATATCTTTGGCCCGTAGTGCAAAGATGGTTTGTTGATGAATATCTTTGGCCGTAGTGCGAAGATGGATTTATTAGCATGATTATGAACAGGAACTGTGATTTGGTATAACCATGATCTTTGATGTTTCAGGTAAAGACATGTGATGAAAATCTTCTTCGTCCTTGGTGCGAAGAAAAATTTAGAATCACAATTATGATTATGAGTTATTCATATGATTGTGGAAAGGAACTGTTGAGTGATGTTACAGGGATAAAATATTGTTGGTGGATTTTTAACATGGAGAAGATAATAGACTTTATAGTCTATTTGACTCTTTTAATGGATTGCTCGTTCCGCTGCAACTATGGTTAAAATTTTTATCATCTACCATATGTTCTAAATCTCTGATTTATTACTAATGAAGACTATTGATAATTTATTTATCTTTAGTCATGATATTTTTTACTGAGCTAGTTGTGCTCACCCTTTTGTTTCATAATTCCTTTCAGGTAATAAGAGTGTAGCTGGGTCGAGTGGGGGTAACAAGGGAACAGAACGGTGGTCATCATTTAGTAGTTATATTTGGTGAAGAAAATAGGGTGAGGCGAACCCAACGTTGGAAGGGTGTTTTGTCACTATCATACAAGATGTCTAATGACATACAACCTCGTGTCATCATAAGACATGGTTGTGCTCATCTACTTGCTGAGTATCTTTACGAGCACTACTTATATAATCTTGGTGTTTGTTTGAAGTATAATTTTTAATTAGAGACAGTGGAGATAATGATATGTCAAGAGAAGACTCACCATTAGAAAGAATATGATAGTAAACTTCTCGTTTTTCTTTGGGGTCTATTGGGTCAACCAAGGAAAATTCTGTGGCCATATGATATCTATCATAACCTAGACGCATAGCCTCCCATATACGAAGGTTTCCTTGAGTACTTCCCAAAGATTCTAATTTCTAAAACAGTTTTTGACTATACCTTTATGTAAGGTATCATTGTGAGGTGCTGTCCACGATTGGGACATGAGTCACATTTGGTATATATTTGTATCCAAACTCACATCATATGTGTTTTTGTATTTTGCACGACAATTGTTGTAATAAATTTGTAGTTATTTTCTGTATCATATATTTGGCGACTCAAAATAGGTTGGATGAAATGGACCTATTTTGTGGTCGTTACATTTTGGTATCAGAGCTTAGGGATATGATCTCTGGCGGAGATCGGGAAATAGAACTAGGAGGGGAAAGATGAGTAAATCCTTCGCTAGTGTGTCCTACCTAAGTTTATTTGTTGGTCAGTCATAATATCGGGATATTATGTGATATGTTAATTTGTTCAATTAACCCTTGTTTTGAAGCTTTATTCTAGAATGATATCTGAAATACAGGAGATGAGCAATGGAGGGATCATGAGGACAGGGAAGATGAAATATGAAATGAAAGAAAGGTATTCTCAACTTTTTGAAATATCAGGTACGTAAATTTCGGGGACGAAATTTCATAAGGAGGGGAGATTGTAAGACCCCGAATTTTATAAAAGTATTCAATTTTTCTTATAATTACAATTCAGTAAATGGTTAAATTAATAAAAAGTTAAAGTTAAGGGTGATATATGAAATTTTTTTCAAAATATGCAAGTGGTTATAAAATATTCATTATTGTCGGGAAATATTCGTTTGATCGTGGAATATTCTTTCTGTCGGGGAATATTCGTACGACGGCGCAGCCATTTGTGAGCCCCATAACAGAATAACTGTCGGATGAAGAAAACGACAAAATTGAGTTTTTTATAATTAATGGCGTAATTGTTACCGTTAACACTGTTGGAATACCCGGTGGTTAAAATACAGTAATATGCGTTATTGCATAGTAGCACACGGTATTGCACAGTATTTTTGAAATTATTGATTCTTACGTAAGAAGGCACTAATGAATAATTGTCATAGTAATTACTGTTCAATATTTTATTTTATTGATTCAATAATTGCTGCGTTGATATTTTATATTATTGTTGTTTCAATAATTGTTGCTGCACAGTATTTTCCATTATCAGATCAATAATTCATATTATTTGAATAATATTATTAGATAGCATTATTGGCAATGTCTAGAAAGTTCTGTCTAATAAGAGGTTTGGTCATCTAATTGCGCGCCAGTAAAGAGAAATCTTTATTGAAAAGCCCCCTCTTTTCTGGGAACGGCCTGGTTGTCATATTTGTGATTCTGTAATATTATTTGTGAATAATTAATTATTGATCTATATGATAATGAAATATTTATTTGATGTGTATATAAATGATGGATTTATTTATGTGGTTATAAATGAAGGAATTAATGTTGAGGTATTTTATCTGTATTCCATCATTGTTGAATCTCCTCTTCTTGAAATGACCATTCTTATTATTTTGGCCCTGTTTACCACCGAAGTGGTTACCATTTCTGGCCTGTTGATTCCCTCCACGCTTGTTGTCACCGCTTCGATGACTGCTCTCACTTGTATTATCATTTTGCCGACTGCTCTCTTTTGGTTCCGTTGACTCGTTATCGCGCTCCACTAACTGAGCCATATTCACAACATCTGAATACAAACACAGTTTATGAAAAATAAGATGTTGACGTATCTCAGGTTTCAAACCTCGCAAAAATATTCGCGTCATTCGCTCTTCATTATCCACCAAGTGGGATGCAAACCGGGACAACTCAGCAAATTTAGCCTCATACTACGACACGATCATATTATTCTGCTCTATTTTGATGAACTCCACCGCCTTCATGTGACTAACACTATCGGGAAAGTATTTATCATTGAACAACTCTTGGAACTTCTCTCAAGACATCTTCAGTTCGGCAGGTTGAGTACGCTTAATCGATTCCCACCAGTAATCTGCCTCTCCTCGCAACATAAAGGCGGCAAGTGGAACCTTTTGCTCCTCGAACCATCCCAAGACATCAAATATCTTGGTGATCCGCTTTATCTATGTTTCCGCTATAAGTGATTTTGGCTCTCCCTTAAACTCCTGTGGTCCCAGCTCCTTGAACTGTTTAGCGGTGACCGTCCGAGAGTTTTCAGTATTTCCACCTATATTTTGGACAGGAGCCGTTCTCGCCTGCTGTTGCATGAACTGCATAAAGCTTCTGAACATTCCATCATTCATCATCTGGTCAGTGTTGTTGTTTGCATGAGGATTGTCACCTTCCTGATGCACATTATCCTGATTATTGATATGTGGTGAATCAACAGTCGCTTGTGCTCCATTGCTATTCTCAACATTCTCAGATGCCATTTTCAGACACTGTCACAAAATAAAAGTTAACTGATATGTCATGTATTATCCTTATATTCTGACCGACCAATTAAATACCATGCAAATAAACTTAGGTAGGTCATACTAGCGAAGGAATTCCCCGTCTCTCCCCTCCTAGTTCTATTCTCACATCTTAGCCAGGGATCATATCTCTAAGCTCTGATACCAACTGTGACACCCCCAAAATTAGGTATACATCACCCATCTTGGGTCGTCAGATACATGGTACAAAATACAAATACAACTTACTAATACAACTGCCGTGTACAATACGACAAAACATAACTGTGAGTTTGAATACAATTATTGTCTACTAGAGACTATACAAACTCAAAAGGAGTCCTCATTACAATTATTATCATACTATTTAATAGAATAGTGAGGACTACTAATACTATCATCTTGTCCATCACTCCGTTCCCCGACTCGTCCCAGCTATATTCTCATTTCCTGAAGAGAATAGTGAAAGAAAGGGTGAGCTCAACTAGCCCAGTAAGAAATATTATGACTAAGATAATACAGAATAAATTATCATTAGCCTTCAACAATGTTAAACTAATAAAATATAACGAACATCAAGTTTAACTGCAGCGGAACAAGCAATCCATTAAAAGAGTCAAGTAGAAAATAAAATCTATTATCTTCTATGATTTAAAAGGTTTTTCAACACTGTTATCGCTGGGACTCAGCTTAATAAAATAATCCACATCATCGAATCACCCCTGCACTACGACCAAGGATATTCGTGTATTCATTAATGGTCATGATCATGCCAACAACTGTCCATCAATGCACTACGGGCCAATGAGGACTTTTACCATATCATTTGTAACATTACGGTCATGATTATACCGAATAATCACTGGTCATAATCATACCAAGTCCATCTATGCACTGCAGGCCACAGATGACTTTTAACATTTTATAAATATGAGGATGATGACAATGATATAAGAATTCAATAAAATAAGTTCAAGAATTAATTTATCCAAGAATTAACAACGTCTAAATTGTCAACATGATACTGCTTTGTGGAGTAAAATTCAAGAGTGCTTAGAATAATATTTTCATGAAAAGATACTGGATGAAATGCAATTATCAAGGATATTCCACTAATTTCATGGAGTATAGAAGTTAAAACTTAACCAACTGAGTATAATAAAGAATGGAATAACGAAAGAAATCACCATGCATGCGATAGACCGCACAGACAGGTTATTCCAGCAGAATAATAATTAATGGAACCAGGTCCGGCATAAAACGCACAGACAGGATATTCCAACAGAATAATAATAAATACGAAACCAGGTCCGGTGTAAAACATAAAGACATGATGTTCCAACAGAATAATAATAAAGACGGAACCAGGTCTGGTGTAAAACACACAGACAGGATGTTCTAACAGAATAATAATAAAGACGGAACCGGGTCCGGTGTAAAACACACAGACAGGATGTTCCAACAGAATAATAATAAAGACGTAACCAGGTCCGATGTAAAACACACAGACAGGATGTTCTAACAGAATAATAGAAGAATGTCACCAAGTATAGGGTAGACCGCGTATGCAGGTTATTCCAACAGAATAATAAAAAATGGAATAACAGCAGTTCTCTTCATGAATAAGAAAGAATAACACCCCTTACCAGTTTAAAGAAGAACTGAAATAAGGAAGTAGCTAAGTAGCAGAATACTTTTCTTCTCTCTCTCTATAGTTTCTCTCTCTAGAGTTCAGTGAATTCGTAAGAAATAATGAAAGAATGAGCTGCTATTTATAGAAAAATGGAATGCATAGTAACTAATCCATGAACGGTCCAGATTGATTACTTTAATCTGACGATCCATATTTAAAGAAAAATCTTTTAAATAAAATATAATATATTATATTTATAGAATAACTTTAATAAAGTATTCTGTTTTATATAAAAAGATATTTCTGTTTTATTACGTTAATAATACGAATAAAACAAAACGTCATTATCGCTAAATAATTCATATTATTAACTGACAATAATTGAATCAAACTGAGTGACTTCTCACATAAGCATTAATAATCAATACCGTGTGCTACTATGCAACCACACGTATTATTGTACTTTTACTACCGAGTAGTTCAACAGTATTAATGGTAAAACTTCCGCCGTTATTTTTAATAAAATATTTTTGTCGTTTTCTCAATCTGACAATAATTCCGTTGTGGGGTCCACCAATGATTGTGCCGTTGTACGAATATTCCCTGTTAAAACGAATATTCTCCGACCAATCGAATATTATATAACAACTTGCGAACTTTGTAAAATTTATAAATATTACCCACAACTATAACTTTATATCAAATTAACTCCATAATATTCAAAAATGATATTTATAGAAAATTCATCTTTATTTATAAAAGTTGGGGTCTTACATTATAAATTGCGTAGCGATAATCAACAAACCAGGTAAGTTTTACTTAACTCTGCTAAGAGTTGTTTCATTAAGATATGTTTATGGTTAATCATTGCTGATTGTCAGTGTAGAATTGTACTCTGTACATATTGCATGTATAAGTCATGTATGAAAGGCTGATCACCTTCATTACCAATTGGTCTAGAAATATTTATTAATGTTCAATACTTGTTCAGTCAAAAGTTTGTTCGTGTTAATTCACAACTATATTGATGAATTATAGTCAACTTATTATTCAAACTCTTTCAATCATGATATATCATTAAATTATTGAATTTAAACTTGCTGAGCAACCTTCATGCTCACCCTTGCTATATCATGATAAACATTGCAGATAAGGCGAATGCGTTTGAATACATGAAAAGGATAATGCCAAATCAGCTTGGGATAAAATGTGCATCTAATTTGTAATAGTATAGTTTGATAATAATGTTGTATGTAAGATATGATAATGAATTGTGTTATGTGAAGGTTACTCGACCTTGGGATTAATGTGTAAATATATTGTATAAGAAATTTATGTTTATATCTTCTGCAATAGTTATATAATGATTGAAATAGTGATAGATTGATTGTACCGGATCTACGGTGATTTGGGACCCGGGTTCGGGGCCTTCACAAGTGGAGATTGCTCACCACAAGGAGGCATGGATCAAGATGAGGACTTTGTTTCACAGGTCGGTGGCTAGAAATGTAGAGCCAGCAGGGAAGTTGGAAGAGATGGAGCAGAGAGAGTTAAGCGAGAGGACATAAAAGGAAGCTCTCCGTACTCAGTTAGAGATGGAGGTGATGGATAGGATTCATTTCGAGGAGAAGTGGGAGGAAGCCAATGATTGGGCTAATGATCTAGAAGATGAGGTGCGATGCAAGAGAAGGAAGATGAACAAGATGGGCTATGCAGTGCGCATGACCATGGAGAGATTAATTGATGGGGTAAATCACTACCTGGCAGAGTAGGGACAAACTCGGCACACCATAAGCCTAGATTTGGTGGTGCACATTACTTAGAAGGAGTACCAGAGCGTTATGGAGTGTGGGATGATAGATTGAGGTCTAGATGTAGAAACTTAGTAGTTATAGTATTTCATTTATGTGATATATAATCTGTTGTTGTAATCTTAGTCTTTTGTGTAAGATGTGAGGTAGTTGTAAACCCCAAACCTTTGAAAATATTAGTGGGGTAGTATGTTGGTGTTGTCCCTGTCTTTTGTGATAATAATGGATATATGTTGTCATTTATAGAAGTATGCTAGAGATAATCATGTAATGTAATGTAATGATTTGGCATATGAATATAAATGATTTTATTCCAGAAACGTGTTATAAAATGTTATTATTTTCATTTGAGAAATGTTTAAGTAATATAATTAGATAATAAAAATAAAAATTTTGTGATGCATAAAAATGCCGCCCAGACGTAGACTAACTGCACTGGAAGAGTCGGCTAATGATGAGAGAGGACAAGTAGTGTAAAACCCAAACTTTTATAAAATAAAAGTCTAATTTAATTTATGTTTATTATTCTAAAATTATAAAATGTTAAATTGATAATTGATCAAACGAACATTTAATTAAATAAGTGAGTTACTAAAAGAGGAAATGAAATAATTCTTGGGAATAGCAGCCCATGTGGGCGGCTGAAATTTAATAAAAGAGAAGAGAAAGAGAGAGTGGGAAAGGGTGGGAGACAAAATGGGGAACAAAGAAAAAGAAAGGAGGAAAAAGAGGAGGAAGATGGAGTAAGAAAGAAAAAAAGGGAAAGAAGAAAGAAAAAGAGAAGAGAAGAATAATTAGAATACTCCCACCTCCATTATTCTCTCGTAGCTCAAATCAGAAGAAGGAAAAGAGAAGGAAGAAGGGGGAAAGGAAGAGAGAGAGAGAGAGAAAGGGAAGAAGAAGAAAATAAAGAAGAAAAGAGAAAGAGAGAATAAATCAAGAAAATCAAGAAGGTATGTTTAAAACCTTTGATTTATTTTATATTTAAGTTTTCATAAATTTATATGAAGAGATTTTGTTTATACTTGATTTGGATGATTTAAACTTGTATAATCATGAATCAAATGAAATAAATCAAGAAATCAAATGAAAAGAAAAATTTGGAAATTTTCATAAAAATTAGTTTACTACTTGATTTTGTAAAATCCATAACTCTTTGTGTATAATGAGTTAGGAGATGAACCATATATCAAAAGAAAGCTCTAGAAGTAAGCTAAACGTAGAAATTTGAATCACCCAAAAATTCTTTGTGGATTTTTCGTGGTGACAATTTGAGAAACGCTGGTCCGAAGGACTTATAGTCCGAAAAATTAGTGTTCATTTGCTCTATTGCGTGAGTTATAATTTTTAATCCGACCGTTGGATCAATGTAATTTTTGGATATGTTATACATATATAAGTTGAGTATATGTCCACAAATTTTGAACCGTTAAAGATTAACGTATGATTTGTTATGAATTTCGTGAGGTGACTGATTCATAATTTTTGTAGCATAATTGTCGGTAAGCCTTTCTCTCTATGTTAGAGTCAAAATTTGGAAAAATTTCTTCTACAAAGTTGTAGAGAATTAAATTTTACATGGAAAGGATATAAGATCTGTATTTTTCTGATAAAAGGGATAATTATTATGAATTATTGAAGTTTCTGAATATTAGAAATTATAATTAATTTATCAAAAAAATTATTTGGGCTGTAATATTTTTACAAAATGGTTATAATGTCATCTTAGAATTTCTGTAAATTTTTGATGAATTATTGAAAATCAGAAGTAATTATTGTATTTTTAAACTATGTATAGTGAGTTTGAAAATAGAAGAAATTCATAGAATATTCTATGAATGATGAAAAATTATGAAACTTGGTGAAAAATCTTACAATATTATTTTATAATTTCTGGACAGTTTTGGAAAATTATTGAATAACAGAAATATTTATTATATTTTTAAGCTATTTATAGCTAGTTTGAAAAATAGAAGAAATTCATAGAAAAGTCTATGAATGGTGGAAAATTATAATTTTTGCTGATAAATATTATAATAATATAAGGTCAATATTGATGATGTTTTAAAGATATAAAAGTATGTGAAGTTAGTATTTCTATTTTGAAGATATTAAATGATAGTTTTTATAAATAGAAATAATTATTGAAAATTGTTGGATAATCTGAAAAATATGAAAATTATTTAGATAGTTCAGAATACTATTTTTTAATATTTTATAAGTGTTAGTAAGTTCATGAGATGTCAGGATGTAAACGCACAAGTAACGAATGAGTTATGATAAAAATAAAAATAATATTTTTGTTAAAGTAAAAATGGTGATAATATCAGAATAGTGGATTGTCATATAATAACCCGATATTTTCTATAAAAATAAATAAGAAATTTTGCATATAAATTTTTTATTTATTTAATGATGAGAATAAGTGTCAAGTATTGTGAACTTTAAATGCGAATATATTTATTTCTTGAAAAATTAGAAATAATTTTTGAATAATTAATTACTACAAATTATATTCTTATGGTAATTAATTTCTGTAAGCAGAAATATTTTTATTAATTATTTTCAATGAAAATATAATTTCTATATTATTTAAATAATATATGAAATGACAATTAGAATTATAATAATAAATATATTATTATATGAATTTGTTCTGAATATTTAAGTTATTGTTTTAACTGGATTATTGATGCTGTGCACGAAGGATAAGTCAGATAAGTCAATCCAAACCCTAAATTAGGATTGTGATCAAGAGATGAGAATAACAATATAATATTGAGATTTTAAAGTACTATATATATGTACTGTATATGTGCGGACAGATAATATTGAGTAATGACGGTCAATTAGGTCATAGCATATTATCGTACTGTGAAACCCTAATTATTAAACTCAGTTATGAGAAAAGACTGAGTAGTGACTGTGTATTAGAATATCTGTAATTAGAAGAAACCCTAATTACTGTAAATTATACGGATAATTAGGAAAAACCCTAATTATTATTTAAATAACCTTAATTGGTTGAAATTATAAATCGTAATTACTATGTTAGTAAAATAATTAGGAAACCCTAATTGTTAAATTGAGAACCCTAACGATGTTACGGAACCCTAATTTAGAAACACTAATTTTCTATCGAAAAACCCTAATTTTAATTAATTGTATTTAATTAAAATGTTATTGTACAATTATTTTAAATTGTCCAAACCTAGAAATTAATTGGGAAATTGTAATATATAGAATCCAATGATTAAACCCTAGATGTAAGCACATTGTACAAAATTGCCCTTGAAATTATATGGGAAATTACCAAAATACCGTTTTTGTCCCTTTAGTGCATTATTGGTGAATTATTGTTGCCTTGTTGATAGGATCTCCACAAAATCCGGCCATTCACCTAGAATTAACCTAGGAGCTGTATTATTACCAGCCATTTGAGCATCCAATACATTTAGCTTGGCCTTTATATAGATTGGAGAGAGAGATAATGCATTTTGTACACTTAAATTGCCCAACTCTCATCCTTGAGTTTCTCTCCACTCAAACCTACGAAATTCTCTTGTTAGTTCAGTCAAGAACATAACCCAACCATCACCCATAACAAATCAGAAGCAAGGATTCAAGAAAATTGTTCATAAAAAGGTATTAAACTTTAATTCAATTCTGCCCATTTTTGATTTTTGATGTTATGTTTAAATGTTGTAATATGTGTTATGAAGGGTCTATAAGTGTTCTGGGATGTTAGATTATGAACCCATAACATCTAGATGCACGAAAATCATGATTTTGCAAACTGACATGAACCCTAAAAATGTGTCTGACAGTCATATGTCAGGCTCTCTAGATCTTTGGGTGTGAATGTTTTGTGTTGTTTTAAGCTTTAGACTTGTAGTATGTTGTAAGCTCTTTAATTTCCAACTTGAATCAATTCCATAGGATGTCTAGATCACAAGATATACTCAGTCAAACCACGTTGACCGTTCATGGAAACTGCCAAATCTGGGCAACCCAGAAATTTCCAGTCTTCTGACAACAAGTTCAACGACCTAGATCTTGCACTGTGTTAATGTGTTGGCCATGTTGATATTTTTACCTTGTAACTGGACATATTTACTACATGTACATGCCCTTATAATACTCAGATACTTAACAGAACGACTTAGAATCACGGTCAAACTATCATTGACCAACTGCTTAATGAACAATCTGGAAAACCCAGATTTGTTCTTGAGCATGTACCTGACAGGTACTTTGACCAGCTTAGATCTGCTTGCTCTGTTAATGTTAATGGTATGTTATGATATATAACTCTAGTACTGAATATGGTCTACAACTTTAAACCATTATATTACACATAACAAACACAGAACGATAAGATTAAACAGCACCAAAGTAGGTACCCCAATTCTGGAAATTCCAGAAACTTCAAGAACACGGTTGTCAGAAGTTTTAGGCGCCTAGATCTCTCTGTTGTGTTATGTTATGAGCATGATTTACATTTTGCGTTGTAGTACTACACTAGCTCTACAATATCCGATCAATAACTAGGCCAGAAACATCACAGAGTTGGTTTTAATCTTGGTCAAACGAGGCAACTTGAACACAGTTTCTTTCAGCCAAGAACACTATGAATTTTAATTTCCGGAAAGTTACAAAAATTGGTTTTTAATTATTAAAAATACCAAATAACTTCTGAAAAATGATTTTAAATTATGAAAAATAGTTTTTAATTATTTAGAGTATATTTCATAAATATTTAATATTTTTGGAATATAAAAAGTATTTATTTATTTAATAATTATATTAAATAAATTATTGAAAAATAGTTTTTTATTCATGAAAAATAATATTATTGTGTTAGAACATATTTGAGAATATTTGTGATGAATTTTAATATTTTGTGATAAAATTTCATTAATTAATTGATATTAATGATGTTTAAATATTTATTTAATATATTAAATAAATAATGGAAAATAGAATAAATGATTTTAAAAATCATTTAATGTTATATAAAAATATTTTAAGTTATAAAATGTAACTTTTGATATTTTGTCATGAAAAATATTATTAATTTAATATTAATGATATTAATTTGATATTAATGATATTTAGTTATTTAATATTTATATTAAATAAATAGTTTAAAAATGATTTTATTTATTTAAAAATCATTTAAAAAGGGATATTTATGAAATTAAAAGTATTTTAAGTTATAGTTAATAACTTTTAATATTTGGATAAATAGTGCATTAATACTTGAATATTAATGATAATAGAATTGTTTAATGTTTAAATCATTTAATTATGATTCCGATGTTGGAAAATGCATAATAAATTATAATAAATGTTTTAAAATTGTTTTAAGTCATTTAAAAATAATATGGCTGATACTTATGGATATTGAGATACAGAATAGAGTTTAGACTCGATAATTACATGATTAAGCTGTCGATACACCGACATACCTCAGGAAATTACCCGAACATAGAGATTTTGACTGTAATAATGATTAATTGTGACTGTTAAACATATGTGATAACGTGATTAGGTTACGTGCTGACTGTGAAATACAGTGTTATGTGATATTATATATTGTTCTAATCGAACGAACGATCTCATTAATGATAGGTCGTGAGAAAAGCGATAAATCTTATTTACAAATCTGTAAGCAGCGTATCAGGCAAGTATCTAAATCTTACTCTTTATTGAGCAAATATTCTACCTTTGCATTTTCTTTATGCAATGGACATGAGTAAGAAGTTTCAGAATTCTTTTCTATTCCTGTACAGATTATGTACGCTTTGATTATCAACATGCTAGCTCAGATATATATTCTGTTCGTTAATTTCTAAATGGTTATACAAGTGTCCCCACTTGGATAATCATGGCATTTATTCACATGTTGATACACCTTTGTCAATTACCCGTATATATATATGTTGAAGTACATATTATTGTTGAGCAAGATTAAAAACCTTCGAGTTTGGAACTAAGCATGTATGAACATCCCTATATGGGAATATTTTGCGCCCGAGGCGGATAGAGTGAACGATGAATTTCGTTCTTGTTATGTAGTATTGATCAATACAAGGTACAACGGGGCTGATCACCCTCCGTGCCCGTAAGTTATGACGGTTTGTGGATGAAGTTCTGCTAAACCTTTTCGAAAATGAAAAGAATGTTCATAGTATGTTTCTTAAACCCTATTCATGGGTAGAACCAAATTTCAAGAATTTGAAAGAGAGTTGTTATGTGATTATTACCGGTTCATATTACTTCACAACCATTGATTCGTTGTAGAAGGGTTATGTTAAGAAAGCATTTAAATTGTTTCAGCTGATATATATGATTGCTATTACTTGCTGGGCACTCAAATGCTCACCCTTGCTTAAATTAAATGTTTTCAGTTATGTATAATCAACCTGAAGACTCAAGCACGAATAAGGGGAAAGGAAAGTGGTTCGAATGAGATTATTATATGTTGTAAAATAGTTGCAGTTAATAAGACAATGATACATATATCTATTGTCAGGTATTGTAAGAAATGTATTTGAAGGTCTCGTACCTGGGAGTAAACTTTGATGCATATGTAAATTAAGTTTGAATATTATACTATTGTTATTATTATTCAGCTTATAGAAATGATATCGTGAAGTACCGAGTTTGGGTTTTTAAGTACCTGGATTTGGGGGCGTCACAGGTTGGTATCAAAGATGTAGGTTATAAACGTTAGGAATGCGAAATCTAGGTTATAACCTTAGTAGAATGGAGAACGAAAGTTAAGATAGATATTCAATGAACCAAGAGACGAAGTACTCTGGTGAGAAGTTATAGGATACGATGAGTTGAAGAGATTCATCAAGTTTTAGCTGTACTAAATAAAATATTACTTCGTTTTATCGATGAATATATTTTATTTCTGTACTAATGTTATCTCGTTATTGTGGTCATAGGATGGATGACGAAAGTCAAGATAGTAATTCCTTGACCCAAGAGACGATGGACTCTAGCGAGGAATGCACAGACAGTGAGATGATAAGAGGTTTGATAGCTAGAAACGACGACTTAAAGGTTAGAGTTGAGCAGACGGGGGCACAGAATCGTACTCTCCAGATTTCGGAATAGCAGTACAAGGATGCTGCTCACCGAACACAGATGGAATTAGCCGAGTTACGAGGGAGGTTGGAGCAGAGATATATACAGATAGGACAGTTGAAGGTTGGGATAGAAGCCAAAGACACTAGGATATATACCTTGAAGCGGGCTTTAGACATCGCCTTTATGCGATTCGACACGGAGTGGATGGAGCTGCCTTTGGGCAGAGAAAGATAGGCATTGATGTGTTTATGGAGATGGATTGAATAAATTCATTGTCACACAAAATAAAAGATAACTTATATAAAACTCTTATTTGCTGAATGCATCTGATATATGCTGATCAAGATAATTTATGTGTGTAGATGTCTGATAGAAAAGACTGGTGGTATGCTTGTGACTTGAACAAGGATTGGATCCCTACCCCTGAGCTAATATTGGAGCCAATAGCGGAAATAGAAACTCAAAAGGAAACCAAATCGGACGAGGTGGCTATCGTGGAAAACATAGTACCAGATCCGGAAATGGTGGAAATGACAGATAGTGATTCGGACACTAACGTTGAAGCTGACCAAGCATCAATAAAAGTCCAGGATCTGGAGAACAAGGTTTCTTCACTGGAAAGGTTGTGGGAGATAGAAAAGTTGCTGAATATTCAACTGCGTCAGGCGTTACTAGAAACAATGGAAGAACAGGATAAGCTTAAAATCCAAATTGATCAGATGGGAGCCCCAAGCAACACACCGTGTGCAGCTCCAAGAGATAAGGGAAAGAGAAAGATAGAAGACTGTGACTTAGAAGAACCCAGTAAGAAGAAAAGGAAAATGATATGTTATAATTGCGGACGTGAAGGACATACTTCTCCTTATTGTCCTTACCTTGAACCAGGTTCATGTTTTATTTGTGGGAGGAAAGGTCATCAAGCGAAAAGATGTCCAAGAAAAAGCTTTAGGTTATGTTGAGTAGGTATGTTTAATATAATATGTGTGTTGGTTAAGTTTGTAAATCCCGACTTTTGTAGTCACAAAGGGATAGCTGGTGTTTAAAGCAGTATGTACTATGCTATGTAAAATATTCGATGAATGAATATGAATCTAAGTTTGAGAAATGAAACGAGTTTAATACATTAATCTTATGCAATAAGGTTTAAAATGTAAGGGTATAATTTATGGTTTTATTTAACCAGATAATGCCGCCAAGACGTCAAGCACGAAACCAAAGGACAGGAGAAACTGTCATCGATGCTGAGAGACCACGGCAAGACCCGATGCAAAAGTTTGCAGACATGGTAGCTCAGGCTCTGCAGCGGGATATACCAGTCACAGGAAACCAGCCAGACAATCACTTGGCAAATTTCAAAGACTTCAAAGCCGTAGGACCACCAGAGTTCAGAGGATCAGCTGACCCTATAGAAGCCCAGACATGGGTGAACGAAATAGAAAAAGCGTTCATAATTGCTAGAGTAGATGAGGGGCAAAAGACCGTTTTTGCCACTTATATGATGAAAGGGAAGGCTAACTTTTGGTGGGAGGCAAATAAGACTCGGGCAGGAGAAGAAGAAATTACTTGGGATATGTTTAAGAATTTATTTTTCGAAAACTATCTCTCTGTTAGTATGCAGTCTAGAATGGAGGTGAAATTCCTGGAGTTAAAACAGGAGAACATGACTGTTGCGGAGTATGCCGCAAAGTTTAATGAGTTGGCTAGGCTTGCTCCACATCAAGTGGATACAGAAGCTAGAAAGGCAAGAAGGTTTGAACTGGGCTTAAAACCCTGGCTCTACAATAAGGTGGCAGTATTGCAACTCAATACTTTTGCAGCACTCATGGAGAAGGCTATCATAGCTGAGCAGGGGAGTGAGACCTTGAGCCTCTACAACAAAGAGAAGAAGAACAGAAGTAAGGCAGAAGGATCTTTGAGAGTGGAAGGAAATAGAGGAAATAGGGGTGAGAAAAGAAAAGGGAATTATTACGAGAATGTCCAAGTGAAGCAGGAAAGTGTGAGGAAACAGATTGTGCAGTGTAAGAATTGCGAGAAGAATCACTCTGGCGAGTGTCGGAAGGGTAAATTTGTATGTTACAAGTGTGGGCAGGAGGGTCATATCTCTCCCAACTGCCCCAACCCAAGGATGAACAGTGGATATTTTATATGTGGATCGATTGAACATCAGGTACGGAACTGTCCAAAGAGGAGAATGGAGGCATGGAATGTAACCGCGGGGAAAGGCAGTGAGACTTTGGCGATCAAAGGACCGACCTCAAGCAACAACCCAACTGTGAGGGTCTTCAACATGACGGTCGAGGATACTGTGGCAGCTGGAAATGGAACTCCAGGTACTATTCAAATAATTTATATATTTTATATGATTTTTCTATATATATAGTAAATTATTTTATAAAGAAATTTTGGAGGAGGAAAAAATTCAGAAATCAATTTTTGTTTAAATAGACAAGCGTTATGTTGAATAGTAAAAGATCAGTTCGATCAATTATGATCGAGGTCTACTTGAAATGATTATATACGCTAGGTACCCTTGTACATATTAATTTTAAAACGGTGATTCCGGGGTCGGAATCCTTATAAGGGAGGGTGAATATAATAACCCGATATTTTCTATAAAAATAAATAAGAAATTTTGCATATAAATTTTTTATTTATTTAATGATGAGAATAAGTGTCAAGTATTGTGAACTTTAAATGCGAATATATTTATTTCTTGAAAAATTAGAAATAATTTTAGAATAATTAATTACTACAAATTATATTCTTATGGTAATTAATTTCTGTAAGCAGAAATGTTTTTATTAATTATTTTCAATGAAAATATAATTTCTATATTATTTAAATAATATATGAAATGACAATTAGAATTATAATAATAAATATATTATTATATGAATTTGTTCTGAATATTTAAGTTATTGTTTTAACTGGATTGTTGATGCTGTGCACGAAGGATAAGTCAGATAAGTCAATCCAAACCCTAAATTGGGATTGTGATCAAGAGATGAGAATAACAATATAATATTGAGATTTTAAAGTACTATATATATGTACTGTATATGTGCGGACAGATAATATTGAGTAATGACGGTCAATTAGGTCATAGCATATTATCGTACTGTGAAACCCTAATTATTAAACTCAGTTATGAGAAAAGACTGAGTAGTGACTGTGTATTAGAATATCTGTAATTAGAAGAAACCCTAATTACTGTAAATTATACGGATAATTAGGAAAAACCCTAATTATTATTTAAATAACCTTAATTGGTTGAAATTATAAATCGTAATTACTATGTAAGTAAAATAATTAGGAAACCCTAATTGTTAAATTGAGAACCCTAACGATGTTACGGAACCCTAATTTAGAAACACTAATTTTCTATCGAAAAACCCTAATTTTAATTAATTGTATTTAATTAAAATGTTATTGTACAATTATTTTAAATTGTCCAAACCTAGAAATTAATTGGGAAATTGTAATATATAGAATCCAATGATTAAACCCTAGATGTAAGCACATTGTACAAAATTGCCCTTGAAATTATATGGGAAATTACCAAAATACCGTTTTTGTCCCTTTAGTGCATTATTGGTGAATTATTGTTGCCTTGTTGATAGGATCTCCACAAAATCCGGCCATTCACCTAGAATTAACCTAGGAGCTGTATTATTACCAGCCATTTGAGCATCCAATACATTTAGCTTGGCCTTTATATAGATTGGAGAGAGAGATAATGCATTTTGTACACTTAAATTGCCCAACTCTCATCCTTGAGTTTCTCTCCACTCAAACCTACGAAATTCTCTTGTTAGTTCAGTCAAGAACATAACCCAACCATCACCCATAACAAATCAGAAGCAAGGATTCAAGAAAATTGTTCATAAAAAGGTATTAAACTTTAATTCAATTCTGCCCATTTTTGATTTTTGATGTTATGTTTAAATGTTGTAATATGTGTTATGAAGGGTCTATAAGTGTTCTGGGATGTTAGATTATGAACCCATAACATCTAGATGCACGAAAATCATGATTTTGCAAACTGACATGAACCCTAAAAATGTGTCTGACAGTCATATGTCAGGCTCTCTAGATCTTTGGGTGTGAATGTTTTGTGTTGTTTTAAGCTTTAGACTTGTAGTATGTTGTAAGCTCTTTAATTTCCAACTTGAATCAATTCCATAGCATGTCTAGATCACAAGATATACTCAGTCAAACCACGTTGACCGTTCATGGAAACTGCCAAATCTGGGCAACCCAGAAATTTCCAGTCTTCTGACAACAAGTTCAACGACCTAGATCTTGCAGTGTGTTAATGTGTTGGCCATGTTGATATTTTTACCTTGTAACTGGACATATTTACTACATGTACATGCCCTTAGAATACTCAGATACTTAACAGAACGACTTAGAATCACGGTCAAACTATCATTGACCAACTGCTTAATGAACAATCTGGAAAACCCAGATTTGTTCTTGAGCATGTACCTGACAGGTACTTTGACCAGCTTAGATCTGCTTGCTCTGTTGATGTTAATGGTATGTTATGATATAAAACTCTAGTACTGAATATGGTCTACAACTTTAAACCATTATATTACACATAACAAACCCAGAACGATAAGATTAAACAGCACCAAAGTAGGTACCCCGATTCTGGAAATTCCAGAAACTTCAAGAACACGGTTGTCAGAAGTTTTAGGCGCCTAGATCTCTCAGTTGTGTTATGTTATGAGCATGATTTAAGTTTGGCGTTGTAGTACTACACTAGCTCTACTATATCCGATCAATAACTAGGCCAGAAACATCACAGAGTTGGTTTTAATCTTGGTCAAACGAGGCAACTTGAACACAGTTTCTTTCAGCCAAGAACACTGAATTTTAATTTCCGGAAAGTTACAAAAATTGGTTTTTAATTATTAAAAATACCAAATAACTTCTGAAAAATGATTTTAAATTATGAAAAATATTTTTTAATTATTTAGAGTATATTTCATAAATATTTAATATTTTTGGAATATAAAAAGTATTTATTTATTTAATAATTATATTAAATAAATTATTGAAAAATAGTTTTTAATTCATGAAAAATAATATTATTGTGTTAGAACATATTTGAGAATATTTGTGATGAATTTTAATATTTTGTGATAAAATTTCATTAATTAATTGATATTAATGATGTTTAAATATTTATTTAATATATTAAATAAATAATGGAAAATAGAATAAATGATTTTAAAAATCATTTAATGTATTATAAAAATATTTTAAGTTATAAAATGTAACTTTTGATATTTTGTCATGAAAAATATTATTAATTTAATATTAATGATATTAATTTGATATTAATGATATTTAGTTATTTAATATTTATATTAAATAAATAGTTTAAAAATAATTTTATTTATTTAAAAATCATTTAAAAAGGGATATTTATGAAATTAAAAGTATTTTAAGTTATAGTTAATAACTTTTAATATTTGGATAAATAGTGCATTAATACTTGAATATTAATGATAATAGAATTGTTTAATGTTTAAATCATTTAATTATGATTCCGATGTTGGAAAATGCATAATAAATTATAATAAATGTTTTAAAATTGTTTTAAGTCATTTAAAAATAATATGACTGATACTTATGGATATTGAGATACAGAATAGAGTTTAGACTCGATAATTACATGATTAAGCTGTCGATACACCGACATACCTCAGGAAATTACCCGAACATAGAGATTTTGACTGTAATAATGATTAATTGTGACTGTTAAACATATGTGATAACGTGATTAGGTTACGTGCTGACTGTGAAATACAGTGTTATGTGATATTATATATTGTTCTAATCGAACGAACGATCTCATTAATGATAGGTCGTGAGAAAAGCGATAAATCTTATTTACAAATCTGTAAGCAGCGTATCAGGCAAGTATCTAAATCTTACTCTTTATTGAGCAAGTATTCTACCTTTGCATTTTCTTTATGTAATGGACATGAGTAAGAAGTTTCAGAATTCTTTTCTATTCCTGTACAGATTATGTACGCTTTGATTATCAACATGCTAGCTCAGATATATATTCTGTTCGTTAATTTCTAAATGGTTATACAAGTGTCCCCACTTGGATAATCATGGAATTTATTCACATGTTGATACACCTTTGTCAATTACCCGTATATATATATGTTGAAGTACATATTATTGTTGAGCAAGATTAAAAACCTTCGAGTTTAGAACTAAGCATGTATGAACATCCCTATATGGGAATATTTTGCGCCCGAGGCGGATAGAGTGAACGATGAATTTCGTTCTTGTTATGTAGTATTGATCAATACAGGGTACAACGGGGCTGATCACCCTCCGTGCCCATAAGTTATGACGGTTTGTGGATGAAGTTCTGCTAAACCTTTTCGAAAATGAAAAGAATGTTCATAGTATGTTTCTTAAACCCTATTCATGGGTAGAACCAAATTTCAAGAATTTGAAAGAGAGTTGTTATGTGATTATTACCGGTTCATATTACTTCACAACCATTGATTCGTTGTAGAAGGGTTATGTTAAGAAAGCATTTAAATTGTTTCAGCTGATATATATGATTGCTATTACTTGCTGGGCACTCAAATGCTCACCCTTGCTTAAATTAAATGTTTTCAGTTATGTATGATCAACCTGAAGACTCAAGCACGAATAAGGGGAAAGGAAAGTGGTTCGAATGAGATTATTATATGTTGTAAAATAGTTGCAGTTAATAAGACAATGATACATATATCTATTGTCAGGTATTGTAAGAAATGTATTTGAAGGTCTCGTACCTGGGAGTAAACTTTGATGCATATGTAAATTAAGTTTGAATATTATACTATTGTTATTATTATTCAGCTTATAGAAATGATATCGTGAAGCACCGAGTTTGGATTTTCAAGTACCTGGATTTGGGGGCGTCACATGTCATATATGAGGTTTTAGATTTCTCAAGTTTTATTATTCACTTCTAAAGTTTTGGAATATGAATAATAATTTTATGCGATAAATAAAGACAACTTGTATGAATAATGAATTGTTAGTTGGTTTATATGTTATTCGAGATAAATATGATTTGGTGTTGATCCCTACTTTTAATAGAATTTAAATTGTTTATAGTAAGGTATTGATTTGATTCTTACGTAAGAAGTCACTCAGTATTTTATTCAATAATTGTCACAGTAGTTATTGCACAGTGATTAATTATATTATTGATTTCTAATTACGTAAGAAGTCACTCGGTATTTATTTCAATAATCGCCATAGTAGTTATTACACAGTGACTCGTATTATTTGATATGATATAATTAAACCAGTTGGCAGTACTGTGAGCCTTTGTTAATAATTTTGAATAATTGTTGAAAGATTAAAAATGTGTAAATAATTGATGAATAAAAAGTGTTGATTATAGATAAGTATGATATACAAACGTTTGTTCAATTATTTTCTTTTTACAAAAGTAAATTGGCAGGACTTACCGACACTTTACTTTTTTTAAAGTAGTATGGACCACAACTCTACTATTGAACAAATTTTGTTAAAAAGTGTACAAGTTGGTTTAATTTTCTCCGTGGGACCATAAATTCCACTACCATTATTATATACCTCATTTGGTTATTTTGTCAAAGCATGTGTGCTAGTTGTTTACTAAATTTCAGTATAAATAGGTTGCCCGGTTGAGCAACTAAATACACACCATCACTACACTAAAAATATAGAATTCTTTTACTCCAATATTGTGAGTATAATATTATATTTCTATTGAGTGTAATGTTACTCCAAGTATAGATAAGGAATGCAAGCATTGTTTAAGTTGATCAATTTCACAGAAAGCAGAATCAAGTCACATGCTAAGGTAAGGGATATCATTGTTATTGTAAGAGGGTATCATATTTATGGTAAAAGGAATATCATTTTCTTTCATACTTCATCTTATGGTAAGATATTATTATTCGTTTATTCAGTTTATCATTAAATGGTGAAAAATCCTGAGAGAATTAGAATATCCTTAATAGTTTGTGCTTCATCTATTATTATGTTATCAATTTGGACTATGGACAAGTAAGTTGAAAATCACTAAGAACTATGTTATCTTATTATTTTGATGATTTATGTTTATTCATTATATATATCATTGTCATCATTCTCATGCTTATATTGTGTTGAAAGTCATCTATGGCCAGTAGTGCATAGATGGACTTGGTATGATTATGACCAGTGATTATTCGGTATAATCATGACCGTAATGTTACAAACGATGTGGTAAAAGTCATCTTTGGCCCGTAGTGCATAGATGGAATTGGTATGATTATGACCAGAGATTATTCGATATAATCATGACCGTAATTGAAAACACAAATATCCTTGGCCCGTAGTGCATGGATAATTCGTGGTCGTGATACTATTAAGCTGAGTCTCAGCATTATTGATTTTACAGTTGTATATCTTTGGCCTGTAGTGCAAAGATGGACAGTTGGTTATTTGTTTTACAGTTGTATATCTTTGGCATGTAGTGCAAAGTTGGACTGTTGATTTACTTGAGTATAAATATTAATTGTGATTTAATTATAATCTATGGTGGTTCAGGTGAAGACAGGTGATGAGAGTTCTCTTTGTCTTGGGTATAACCAAGAACTATTGATGATTATTACAGGAATGATATATTAACGATGGACTTTTAATCTAGAGGATATAGTAGACATTATATTCTACTTGACTCTTCTAATGGATTGTTGATTCCGCTGCTATTATGGTTGGAAACTGTTATCTTCTACCATATGTTCTAAATATCTGAATTATTATTAAGAAAGGCTATTGATAATTTAATTATCTTAAGTCATGATATTTCTTACTGGGCTAGTTGAGCTCACCCTTTTGCTTTCATTGTCCTATTCAGGAAATAAGAACGTAGCCGGGACTAGTCGGAGAACAGAGTGAAGGTCCAGATGATAGCATTAGTAGTCCTCACTATTCTATGAAATAGTGTGATAATAATTGTATTAAGGACAACATTTGAGTTGAATACTTTCTTGAAGACAATATTCGTTTTAAAACTCTCAGTTTATGTTTTTATCGTATTTTACACGACAATTGTATTATTAAGTTGTATTTGAAATTTGTACCATGTATTTGGTGACTCAAGATGGGTGATGTATACCTATTTTGGGGGCATCACAAGTAGACCCTATACAGAGGCTAGTAAACATGTTAGGAGAAGCTCTTAGGGGAAGAAATGAACCAGTACCACCCATTCCCCAAGCAGTACCAGTCACAAACTTTAAAGACTTTAGGAGTGTAGGAATTTCGGGGTTCATAGGTACTACCGATTCTATCGTGGCTCAGAGGTGAATCAAAGAGATGGAGAAGACTTTCACCATCGCTCGTGTGGGTGAAGACCAGAAGACGGCATTTGCAACCTACACGATGAGAGGCGAGGCGATTTACTGGTGGGAGGCAAATCAGCAGAGAGCAGGAGAAGGGATAGTAACTTGGGAGAGATTTAGGACTCCGGTCTTCAAGAATTACTTCTTAAAGAGCGTGAAAAATAGGATGGAGGTGAAGTTTTTGGAACTTAAACAAGGAGATATGACGGTGGCACAATACGCGGCTAAGTTCAATGAACTGGCTCGTTTTGCAGAACACGAAGTAGTAAGTGAGGAGAGGAAAGCTAGGCATTTTGAACAAGGACTGAAACCTTTGTTGTTCAACAAGGTATCAGTTCTTCATATTGATTCTTTTGCAACATTGTTAGAAAAGGATATTATTGTAGAAGGAGGTAGTGAATCTTTGAGTTTGTACAACAAAGAGAAGAAGAGTAAGAATACAAGCGGAGATAGTCGTGGAGGAAGCAACAGCGGAGGGAGTAACTTAGGAAAGAGAAAGTGGGAGAACAACAACAATAACAAAGGTCTCAATAATCAAGTGGGAAAGTTCTTTGGAGAGTTTAAGAAGAAGGCAGAAGGATGCCCGAAGTGTGGGAGGTATCACTAGGGCGAGTGCTGGAAGGGGCGTAGTGTTTATTACAACTGTGGCCAAGAGGGGCATATGTCGCCAAATTGCCCAATGCCAAAGAAGGTCAAAGGTTTTTTTGCTTGTGGCTCGGCGGATCATCTGATCAAAGACTGGCCAAAGAAAGGAAGTAGCGGAGGAAGTGGCCAGCAAGGGGGAAGTAGAAAACTGATGATTGGTGGACCGACACCATCCAACCGTCCAACAGCCAGAACATTTAACATGACTGTCCAGAATGCACTAGCTGCGAAGAAAGTGGTGTCAGGTATCATCCCAATCAATGATATAAATGCTTATGTATTATTTGATTCGGGTGCCACATGTTCTTCTGTATTTGAGGAATTTGCTAGTCGACTTAAATTACCATGAGAACGATTAGGAAATCCCTTGAATATAGAAGTTGCGAATAAGGAAGTAATCCCTGTAGAATATGTTTACCGAAAATGTCGCGCAAATATTAGAAATCATGAACTAAGCGTAGACTTGATCTTGATAAGATTGAGAGAGTTTGACGTAATATTGGGAATGGATTGGTTGTATAACCATGCTGCGATTTCGAAAGCCCCATATTGTATGGCGCCAGTAGAAATGAAGGAATTGATGATACAATTGCAAGAATTGTTGGATAAGGGTTATATTTGTAAAGAAGAAGGATGGATCGATGAGACTCTGTATCGATAATCGAGAATTAAACAGAGTAACAATTAAGAATAGATATCTGTTACCGAGGATAAACGACCTTTTTGACCAACTGAAGGGAGCAAAGTGTTTCTCGAAGATAGATCTATGAACGGGTTATCACCAGTTGAAAGTACGAGAGGAGGACATATCAAAGACAGCGTTCTGAACTCGTTACGGACATTTTGAATTTCTAGTTATGTCATTTGGGTTGACAAATACTTCGACAACATTTATGGACTTGATGAACCGAGTCTTCAAGCCATTTTTAGATAAATTCGTAGTAGTTTTCATCGACGATATCTTGATCTACTCAAAGACGGAGGAAGAACACGCTGAACATCTGAAGATGGTTTTGGAGGTGCTAAGGAAGGAGAAGCTGTACGCAAAGTTTTCCAAGTGTGAATTTTGGATGAAGAAGGTTCAGTTCTTAGGACACGTGGTGGATAAGGATAGAATTTTTGCAGATCCTGCAAAGGTAGAAGCAGTGAGTAATTGGGAGCAGCCAAAGACGCCAACTGAAGTAAGAAGTTTCTTAGGGTTAACTGGGTACTATCGAAGGTTTATCCATGATTTTTCTAAGATAGTAACCTCGTTGACCAATCTAACGAGGAAGATCGTGAAGTTCGTGTGGACGGACAAGTGCGAGGAAAGTTTCCAAGAGCTAAAGAAGTGATTAAGCGAAGCGCCTGTATTATCATTACCAGATGATGCATGAGAATTTATGGTGTATAGTGATGCGTCGCATAGAGGACTGGGCTGTGTGCTAATGTAACATGGCAAGTTCATTGCGTATGCTTCACGACAACTGAAGGATTATAAAAAACGATACCCTACTCATGACTTAGAGTTAGCGACAATAGTTTTTGCGTTAAAGATTTGGAGGCATTATCTATACGCCGAGAAATGTGAGATATACACGGACCATAACTGTCTGAAATATATCTTCACACAGAAGGAGTTGAACATGCGTCAAAGGAGATGGTTAGAATTAATCAAAGATTACGACTGCGATATTCTTTATCACCCGGGGAAGGAAAACGTAGTGGCCGACGCGCTAAGTAGGAAAGGAATGGAGAAGTTATTTCAATTGATAACTCAGGAGGAGTTAATAAGGGATATGGAGAAATTAGAGATAGAAGTAAAGGGATTGGAGAGGTTAAAAGAGAAATTATTTGTGGTAGAACCTCGTCCAACCTTGTTGGACAGAGTAAAGGAATCACAAGAGAAGGATAAAGAGTGCGAGAAAATCAGGAAGAGGATCGCAGAAAATGAGGAGGAGAGATTCAAAATGGATAGAGACGGTATTTTGAGATTCGAAGGGAGAGTGTGTGTGTTAACTTGTTAATACTCTAACCTTATTTTTTTTGATGATGACTTGATATTTTGTACTAATTTGTTTATTATGAAATTTCAGGAAGTTGATGAAATGATCATTATTAAAAGACTTTGAAGACTTGTGTCTTAAGAAATTACTGTAAGGTCATTGTAAATATTCGATTTTTCAATACAAGGCTCTAGGACATTTTATGTGTGCATTAAAAGTGATTAGTATTTTGTGCATGCTTAGAATTTTTATAATATAATGCTAACTGGTTTTATTGTCCGATTTTAAGTGGTTAGTATTTATATATTACCATGCATGCTAATCTTTGAGAATAGCTATCAGGAAGGTGAAGGATTTATGTGTATCCAGTGTTATCTCGGTAATATGTGATCTTAATTATTAATCCTTTATATATATTGCGAAATTCACATATTGGGTAGTATGATATTTGCGTGGGAGTTGTTAAGAAGTCATGATTATTATCATTTAAGAGTTTTGATTGCATAAGCCTTGGTACTCACATATCATGATTATCCTGATTTGTTAGCTTAAGATATACTTGGCAATAATTACGAAACTAACACTCCTATAGTAAAGTCGTGATATCTTTCCTTTGCTTATATTTCGGAATTGATATATATATATATATATATATATATATATATATATATATATATATATATATATATATATATATTGAAAATACAATGTGATAAGTGGCGGCAGACTTTATCAGTCATAATTGCTATAGGAATTGGAGAAGTCAAAACAGAAAATATTACTTACATAAATCAGTTTCTTTCTAGATTACCTTTGAAAGAGTCCAACAAATATTTGTTGTAACCGAAGATATATTGGAATATCCTTAAGATTACTTCTCAACGGAAATAAATTTGATTTTACAATGGAACGAATTCTTTATATGCAACGGTAATATTTTTGAGCTATAAAGAGAACTGAAATATTAGTGCTACACACAACACTTGAATTAACCTTTGCACTAATATACTTGAAAGATATTCTGTTATTTTCGGTGTAAACTTACAAGCTGCTGTGCAATTATATTGATACTATTTTTAGCAAGTTTTTATGAGCTTCTAATTGGTGATATCTCTTTTACTCTTTGATCATTACATTCATTAGTTGAGCCTTGCATTGTTAAATTGCTTATTTGCTTCAATCATTAGACATCTATACTTGTAATTTTCTTATTTTAGACTAAGTGTTGTCTAAAGGAATTTAATCCTGGTGGATTAAGGTTTGTTTATAAATAGGTTCAAGGAAGCATATGTGCTTAAAGGGTGCATTGGTGCACAAGGAGTAAAAGTGCTCAAGTGAATTATTGTAATTCAAAATTTGATAGAATCTGTTTTGTAACAAGACTCAATTTTAAAGAAATAAAGTGAGTCTCCAATATTAGTTGGTATTGGATGTGGACCAGGCTATTATTATAGAGGGTAATAGCTGAACCACGTAAAAAAACTTGGTGTTGATTTTATTACTTGCTTTACTTTAATTACTCACAAAAGTTAGTTAATTATCTTGATAATTAAAATTTGAATATTTACATTATCTTAAGATAATTCATTAACACCAAGTATTTTCACTAAGTTATAAATTCAGCAAGATATTTTCTTAAAATCAAATAGTCAATTCAGTAGGTCATATTAATTCAGCAAGCTGCATTCATTAATATAGTAGGCGGAATTCAGTAGTTTGGTTTAAAGTTTAAAAATTGGTCATAGTTTGTTCCCAAACTTATTCAACCCCCCCTTCTAAGTGCGCCTTATCTGAATTTCATTTGGTATCAGAGCTTGTCTTTACTTATCTTGGTCTTAAAGGTGACTTGTAGGGAAAGATTCTGACATGACATAGTTCGGAAACAACAATCAAGAAGGTCAATCAACCAATAGACCTCATCTGCTGTATGGAATAGAAAACTACTACTTCTGGAAATTCTTAATGAGGATCTACTTGAAAAGAGATCCTTGGGAATGGTGGGTCTTGGAGAATGGACCGATTATTCCAAGGAAAGATGACGGTACTCCAAAGACTTTGCTAGAGATGGACTCAACTGAGACTTCCATGTTTTCCTATGATTCTAAGGCTATGAACACATTACTTAGCGGCATGGTACTATGACAACTCGAGAATTTGGACAATTTAATAAAATCTTAAAATATTGAATAAAGGTTAAATAATAAACCTAGACAGAAAATAAGTGTATGGATTTGATATTTCCGGGAAGAAATTTTATGGATATAAAAATTTTTGTGGTGAATTATTCAGGATTAAGTGTATAAGTGTATATGTTCTGTGTATGGGATTTTATGTGTACAGTATGTGGTTAAGGGTCAAGGGTTGACCATATAAACTATATCTGTGACAAACCCTAAAGTTATATTAAAAATATCGACGTTCAGTTAGAAAACCCTAATGATTGATAAGAAACCCTAATACCGGCTCTGGAAACCCTAATTTTAGTTCCAGGAATTTGAAACCCTAATTTGGACTATTAAAACCCTAATCTAAGAACTTAAAGGATAATTATAATGATTAAGTGCTATTAATTACTAACCTAATTAGGGAAAATCTAACAAATTAGTTAGAAAACCCTAATTTCTAAATAGAACCCTTAATTGCAAAATTAGGAACTCTAATTGCTAAGAGTGTTTATGTTAATTTGGAAACATTAATCCTAAATAGCAAACCTTAAGGTGATTAGTAAACTTTAAGATAATTAGGAAACCCTAATTATAAATTTGAAAGCTTAATTTTTCCATTTTAAAACCTAATTGGAAATCCTAAAGTTTTTTTTAACCATAGGGTTAAACCCTAGGGGTTAGTCAAGTTACATTTGTGCCATTATATTTACAAGATAAATGACCAAATTGTCCTTTGTGCATTATTGTAGGAAACTTGTAGATCTAGCCAAGATGTAGTTGGTGAACCACTCCAAGATCAGCCATGTGACAAAAATACATACATATCAGCCATATATCATCATCCAACTTCATTACATTCATGATATATATAGATTAAGTGAGAGAAAAGTCACAAAAAATAGCTCATTTGTGATCAAACACCCAACCAACTCCTTCTCTATCTAGACCCACGAAAATATTAAGTGAATCAGTCACTAGTATGATCATTAGCAAGCCATGAACAGATCACAAAGATTAGATTCAAGATCAAAGCTTGAATGAGGTATAAACCCTAAATTTTGTAAATCATGTGATTTTATGTTAGTTGTTGTTTAGATTGGTGCTAGAGGGTGTTATTGAGTGATCTGGGTTGCTACATCCTAGATCCATAACATCTAGATGCACGAAAATTAAGTTTTTAAAACTGATCTATGAATCCTAAAAAGTTATTTGACAAGCACATGTCAGGGATCATAGATCTCTCTGTGTTAATGTTTAGGTGTGTTTTATGTTATATATTTGTTCTATGCCATGTGGACTATGATCTGGAACTGGAAACAGGGTCAGATCATGTTTAGATTGCAAGATATAAGCAGTTAAAGTACATTGATCGAGCACGAAAACTGGATTTCTAGGCAACCCAGAAACCCAGAATTTCTGACAACGTTTTTGCAGGCCTTTGATCTTGCTGATCTGTGATAGTTTGGCCAATTTGTTGTTTTGATGTTGTAGTATGATATAAGGACTACACAATCATGTCCTTAGATCACCCAGATCATGTATAGAATCATAGATAATAATGGTCAAAGTAGGTTGACCAAACTGCGTTATGAAGATTTCTGGAAAACCCAGAATCATCAAGAACGAATTTTCTGACATGGTTAGACCGACCTTAATCTCTCACCTGTGATGTTGTTAAATTGATTTGGTGATACGTTATTATACCCTTTCATGAGTACTTCAAGTATAAACCATTAGATCACACCAAGCAGACACAGAACTCAAGTTATAAGGATGCATAATAGGTAACAAGCAACTGTTCTTCATTTATGAAAAACTCAAAAATGAAGAAAAACTCTATTAGACTTTTTGGAGGCTTAGATCTTGCTGATTTGTTATGTGTTGGCCATGAACTTAGTATGTAGTTGTAGTATTACATTTATACTACATGATTGTCATCATTAGTTGCCCAGATAACATTAAGAACATGAACATTTAAGTGGTCAAACTAGCACCATGTTAATTGCCCATGAAGTTCTGGGTTTGGCCCAAGAACACCTATTGCGACGGTTTTGTCGCCTAAAGCCCCTTTAGTGACAGTTTAATTATAAAATAAATTATTTTATGTAATAAATAGAGAAAAATAGTTTTTAATTTTTAAAAATACATAATAAATTCCTAAAATTATTTTAAAGCCTAAAAATGGGAATTTTGAATATATTTAATTAATATTTGATATTTTTGGAGTATTAATGGTATTTAATTATAATATTAAATAAATTACTTAAAAATGATTTTAATACTTGAAAAATCATTTAAAATATATTATGGTATTAGAAAATATTTTAAGTTATTTTTGATGATTTTGAATATTTTGTGATGAATTTCATTAATAAATTAATATTAATAGTAATTAATTTATTTAGTAAATATATTAAATAAATTATAGAAAAATAGAATTAATGATTTAAAAATCATATAAAAATGATTTAAAGAGTATAAAAATATTATAAGTTATAAAATATAATTTTTGATATTTTGTCATGAAAAATATTAATATTTTAATATTAATGGCAATTATATAATAATGGTTTTAATTACTTTAAAATCATTTAAAGGCAATAATAATGTATTAAAAATACTTTACGATATTATAAATTATTTATAATATTATAAATTATTTATAATATTATGCTATGTATTTTATTAATATTTGATAATAAATAAATATTAATGATAATAAAATATTGTGGTATTTAAGTTAGATAAATACGATATTATTGGTTGAACAATCTTGATAAATGATAATAATTATTTGAAAATTATTATGAGTTTGTGAAAAATATTTTGACTAAATAATAAAATAATTGTGAAACGTTTAAGTAGAGTCTTAAGGAAAATATGCTCGATAATTGTCCAATTAGGCAATCGGGATGTCAGAATTGTACCAAACTCGACTCAGACTGTAAAAGTTTGACTTGAGGTTAGGTCTTATGTGTTTTATAGACTGATAGGATTATATGTTAATGTGTTTAGGTTATTTTATAATTGTGATGCTATTATTCTAATATTTGGATATCGGTATTATCTATATTAGGTATTCAGACAAAGCTAAATAGAATGCGTAGCAGTAATAAACCAAACATGCAAGTTTCTTATACTCAATTATTGTGCAAGTTTTCTCTAACTCGACCTCGAGTTGATATTTTTGAAATATGCTTTTGGTTAATCACTACTGATTATACCATGTCTATGAATTATTGATTCGCACTCTGTGCACATTGCATGTATTCATCAGGTATGAAAGACTGATCACCTTCATTACCATTTGGTCCAGATATGATTATTCATGTTCAATGTTCGCTCAGCCATGAAAATTTGTTCATGCTAGTTCACAATTATTATTTTGTTGAACGTTAACCAGCTTATTGTTCAATTCTTTCAATCATGATATATCCTTTAATTGAACTTACACTTGTTGTACAAACTTGTTGCTCACCCTTGCTATATCATGATAAATATTGCAAATTAAGATAAATACGTCGGATACAGGAAAAGTCAAAGACAGTTCCAACATTTGTTTAGCGTACAGATAAAATTTGTAACAGTAATGTATGTTAATGACATTGTATGCCATTAGGTTATGAATTATGTATAAGTTAAGGTTACTCGACCTTGGGAAATTATGTGTAAAGTTTAATGTATAAACAATTTATGTTTATATCTTCCGCAATAGTTATAGAATGATTGTACTAGATCCGCGATGATTTGGGACCCGGATCTGGGGACCTCACATTTGGTATCAAAGCTGTAGGTTATAAACCTAGGGTAGGGTTACCTTAGACTAATAACCGCAGTGATTATGATAAGATCTAACTCAAACATAGTTAGTGTGTCGATAAGATTCAAAGACGAATCTCGACAGATTATAAAGGATACAGAGTTCCTTAACTCTGATAATAAAGGTGAACAGTAATGGTGAATAGATATAGTCTAAAAGACTAAAAGTACAGGGATAAGAGATCGTAAAACAAAACGATCAAGACATAGAAATGAATCGTAATATATACGATGAGATCACCCCATGATCTAATAAGGTTATAGCAGGGAGGAGAATCAATCAAGTGATTGAAAAGTTTACGGTAAAATTGATGTGTATCAGTTGTACTATAAATTAGTACGAGACAAATTCAAGAAAGGACAATGAATACGGATTAAACAAAATTCGTATTGAGAATGGAGTTAAGATTAGGTGGGGATTTCAATTGAGGACTCGTGCCAGCAGCTGAGTTGTATGATTCCTTGTTATGGTGGGGGGGGGGAATTGTACTTGGTATAAAAATCACTTAGTTTCTAGTATCGATAATCATTGAAATGTTTGTGTCGCGCTATTTTCTATATACCTGTTGAGAAGGTGATTCTTTTCTCAGGTGTATAACAGATAGGTAGTTAGAGAATATAAGGTTAAGTACGAGTTCTTAAAACTCATACTTATGGTATGTTCCTGACTCATAATTATATGAAATGTTTATAAACCCCTCAACGAATGGACGCCAAAGGTCTATCTAGGACAAGTTCTTAAACTCATATGATTGTAGCAAGTTCCTGAACTCATAAGTGTGGTAAGTTTGACGAACTGGGTAGAATTAAGTATGAATGAAATATTGAGGATAATAGGAATAGATAACAATATTAGGTAATGGATTATTAGTGGAGACATAGGTTTTCCAACGTCAAGCTAAATACGCACTATGTGCCTTTTTGAAAATGAATTTTTGTTCTCAACTTCTGGTGAACATTGTGTATGAATGGACTTCGGGCCACCGACACATTTTTACCTGTTGGGATGATAAAACTGAATTGCAACAGTTTTTGAACAGTTTAAGGTATAGTCTATGCTACTTGTTTTGGCTAGACGATAATGATTTGAAATATCAAAATATATTTTTATTTATTACTTATGTATCATATAACCTGGTGCAGAGATGATAAAAAGTTGATGGAGTTGTAAATACAAGAATACTTAGTGTTGAATTCGATCTAAATATCGTTGTTCCATTATTGTATGATGTGTTATGACAAAGTCACTCGATGACGGCATCCTCAAACGGGCTGTTAATAAAGTACGACATCATGACGTTATTTTCAAACTATTTTCAAAATAATTAAATTGCCAACGGGGTTTGGCTATACATAAATATTTCGATTGAAATTGATTTTTGATATGAGTCTAAGCTATTTGATTCAGCTAGATCAACGTTTATAAAATATTAAGCATTCTTTGAAAATTTTCCCGAACCAAATTATTTTGGTATAGAATTCTATGATAAGACTGAGGTGAACTATGTAGATTGGATAAAATTATTCAATAGCGAGAATATTCGCAAGACATGATTAAAGTACGTATTAGCAATGATAGTTTACCTTCTTCGTGAGTGTAAACATACTGTTAACCTTTGTAAGGGGTAGAGTACTTTTTTCTTAATTGAAATAGGTCGCATATAGTAATACCTATAAACCTCAGAAGTTCATGGTCTTTATGATTCCTCAGCACGATTTCAAAATTTTAAATCTTTTGAGTAATGTTGTGGGTAGCATGTGGTGATGAGTATGAAAGGTATAAGGTGTAAGTTGAATTTTGGAGACGAAATTCTTAGAAGAAGGGGTGAATGTGACAACCCGAGAATTTGGACAATTTATTAAAATCTTAAAAGATTGAATAAAGGTTAAATAATAAACTTAGACAGAAAATAAGTGTATGGATTTGATATTTCTCGGAAGAAATTTTATGGATTTAAAAATTTTTGTGGTGAATTATTCAGGATTAAGTGTATCTGTTCTGTGTATGGAATTTTATGTGTACAGTATGTGGTTAAGGGTCAAGGGTTGATCAGATAAACTATATCTGTTATATCTGTGACAAACCCTAAAGTTATATTAAGAACATCGACGTTCAGTTAGAAAACCCTAACGATTGATAAGAAACCCTAATATCGACTCTAAAAACCCTAATTTTAGTTCCAGGAATCCGAAACCCTAATTCGGACTGTTAAAATCCTAACTTGGGAACTTAAAGGATAATTATAATGATTAAGTGCTATTAATTACCAACCTACTTAGGGAAAATCTAACAAAATAGTTAGAAAACCCTAATTTCTAAATAAAAACCCTAATTGCAAAATTAGGAACCCTAATTGCTAATTAAGAGAGTTTATGTTAATTTGGAAACATTATTCCTAATTAGCAAGCCATAAGGTGATTAGTAAACTTTAAGATATTTAGGAAACCCTAATTATAAATTTGAAAGCCTAATTTTTCCATTTTAAAACCTAATTAGAAATCTTAGATTTTTTTAACCTTAGGGCTAAACCCTAAGGGTTGGTCAAGTTACATTTGTGCCATTAAATTTATAAGATAAATGACCAAATTGTCCTTTGTGCATTATTGTTGGAAACTTGTAGATCTAGCCAAGATGTAGTTGGTGAACCACTCTAAGATCAGCCATGTGGCAAAAATACATATATATCAGCCATATATCATCAACCAACTTCATTACATTTATGATATATATAGATTAAGTGAGAGAAAAGTCACAAAAATAACTCATTTGTGATCAAACACCCAACAAACTCCTTCTCTCTCTAGACCCACGAAAATATTAAGTGAATCAGTCACTAGTATGATCATTAGCAAGCCATGAACAAATCACAAAGATTAGATTCAAGATCAAAGCTTGAATGAGGTATAAACCCTAAATTTTGTAAATCATGTGATTTTATGTTAGTTGTTGTTTAGATTGGTGCTAGAGGGTGTTATTGAGTGATCTGGGTTGCTACATCCTAGATCCATAACATCTAGAGGCACGAAAATCAAGTTTTTAAAACTGATCTGTGAATCCTAAAAAGTTGTCTGACAAGCACATGTTAGGGCTCATAGATCTCTCTGTGTTAATGTTTAGGTATGTTTTATGTTATATATTTGTTCTATGGCATGTGGACTATGATCTGGAACTGGAAACAGGGTCAGATCATGTTTAGATTGCAAGATATAAGCGGTCAAAGTGCGTTGACCGAGCACGAAAACTGGATTTCTGGGCAACCCAGAAACCCAGAATTTTTGATAACATTTTTGCAAGCCTTTGATCTTGCTAATCTGTGATAGTTTGGCCAATTTGTTGTTTTAATGTTGTAGTATGATATAAGGACTACACAATCATGTCCTTAGATCACCTAGATCATGTATAGAATCATAGATAATCATGGTCAATGTAGGTTGACCAAACTGCCTTATAAAGGTTTCTGGAAAACCTAGAATCTTCAAGAACGAATTTTCTGACATGGTTTGACCGGCCTTGATCTCTCACATGTGATGTTGTTATACTGATTTGGTGATATGTTATTGTACCCTTTCATGAGTACTTCAAGTATAAACCATTAGATCTCACCAAGTAGACCCAAAACTCAAGTTATAAGGATCCATAGTAGGTAACAAGCAGTTGTTCTTCATTTCTGGAAAACCCAGAAATGAAGAACAGCTCTGTCAGATTTTTTGGAGGCTTAGATCTTGCTGATTTGTTATGTGTTGGCCATGAACTTAGTATGTAGTTTTAGTATTACACTTATACTACATGATTGTCATCATTTGCTGCCCAGATAACATTAAGAACATGAACATTTAAGTGGTCAAACTAGCACCCTGTTAACTGCCTATAAAGTTTTAGGTTTGGCCCAAGAACACCTATTGCGACGATTTTGTCGCCTAAAGCCCCTGTAGCGATAGTTTAATTATAAAATGAATTATTTTATTTAATAAATAGAGAAAAATAATTTTTAATTATTAAAAATACAAAATAAATTCTTAAAATTATCTTAAAGCTTAAAAATGGGGGTTTAATAATATATTTCATTAATATTTGATATTTTTAGAATATTAATGGTATTTAATTTATTCAATTATAATATTAAATAAATTACTTAAAAATGATTTTAATACTTGAAAAATCATTTAAAATTATATTATGGTGTTAGAAAATATTTTAAGTTATTTTTGATGACTTTGAATATTTTGTGATGAATTTTATTAATAAATTAATATTAATGGTAATTAATTTATTTAGTAAATATATTAAATAAATTATAGAAAAATAGAATTAATGATTTAAAAATCATATAAAAATAATTTAAAGAGTATAAAAATATTATAAGTTATAAAATATAATTTTTTATATTTTGTCATGAAAAACATTATTATTTTAATATTAATGACATTTATTTAATAATGGTTTTAATTACTTTAAAATCATTTAAAGGCAATAATAATGTATTTAAAATACTTTAAGATATTATAAATTAATTATAATATTATGTTATATATTTCATTAATATTTGATAATAAATAAATATTAATGATAATAGAATATTGTGGTATTTAAGTCAGATAAATATGATATTATTGATTGAACAACCTTGATAAATGATAATAATTATTTGAAAATTATTATGAGCCTGTGAAAAATATTTTGACTAAATAATAAAATAATTGTGAAACGTTTAAGTAGAGTCTTAAGAAAAATAGGCTCGATAATTGTCCGATTAGGCAATCAGGATGTCAGAATTGTACCGAACTCGACTCAGACTGTAAAAGTTTTACTTGAGGTTAGGCCTTATGTGTTTTATAGACTGATAAAATTATATGTTAATGTGTTTAGGTTATTTTATAATTGTGATGATATTATTCTAATATTTGGAGATCGGTATTATCTATATTAGGTATTCAAACAAAGGTAAATAGAATGCGTAGCAGTAATCAATCGAATAGGCAAGTTTCTTATACTCAATTATTGTGCAAGTTTTCTCTAACTCGACCTCGAGTTGATATTTTTTAAATATGTTTGTGGTTAATCACTACTGATTATACCATGTTTATGAATTATTGATTCGCACTCTGTACACATTGCATGTATTCATCAGGTATGAAAAGTTGATCACCTTTATTACCATTCGATCCAGATATAGTTATTCATGTTCAACGTTCATTCAGCCATGAAAATTTATTCATGCTAGTTCTCAATTATTATATTGTTGAGCGTTAGTCAGCTTATTTTTCAATTCTTTCAATCATGATATATCCTTTAATTGAACTTAACACTTACTGGGAAAATTTGTTGCTCATCCTTGCTATATCATGATAAATATTACAGATTAAGACGAATACGTCGGATACAGGAAAAGTCAAAGACAGTTCCAGCATTGGTTTAGCGTACAGATAAAATTTGCAACAGTAATGTATGTTAATGACATTGTATGTCATTAGGTTATGAATTGTGTATAAGTTAAGGTTACTCAACCATGTGGAATTATGTGTAAAGTTTAATGTATAAATAATTTATGTTTATATCTTCTACAATAGTTATAGAATGATTGTACCAGATTCGCGGTGATTTGGGACCCGGATCTGGGGACCTCACACGTACAGTCCGAGATCGATAATGTTTCCTCATGCAACACAGCTAAGAAAATTTGGGATACTCTAGTGGTGAGTCATGAAGGAACATCCAAGGTTCGAAAAGTTTAACTGAGCATGCTCATGCACGACTATGAAATGTTCAAGCTTGAGAAAGACGAAACCATAAAGATGGCTCAAGCATGGTTCCTGGTTCTTCTGAATTCTTTAAAGCTACTTGACAAATCCATTCCATAAAGTGAGATTAACCGTAAGTTACTTCGGGCTATTGTAACGACCGAGAAATTCAGATTTATTGTAAAATAATTTTATTTGACTAAATAATGAATAAAATTATATTATATGTTATTATTATGTGTTAGTAAGATGAAGGTCGTTCTATAACCTAAATGTATTGAAAAGACGTAGTATTTTGCTTATGTAAAGGAACTATAGTGTTTGAATTTTTAAGACGAAAATAAAAGCTTTTCGAGAAATTTTCTGAAAAATACTATTCACGCATTTCTGTTCGGGAATTATTTTTGAACTTCTGAGAAATACGTAATGATAGAATAATAAGGGAGGATGGATTATGCGATAATAATTCAAGTATGGCTAACGCAATTTTTCGCCTGCGTACTTAAATTGAGAATGTTAAGGAACGTAAGATTTGATAAATGATGATCGTATAATAGCAAGTATTATACGAAGCAATGTCTACGAGTATGATACGATGTATTATACAAGTATATACGAATGATATTATAACGTGCACGACAAAAGATTATATAAACTAGTATATGTAAGGAATACGAGGATTTTACGTCAAACGCTTTAATCCTATTGTATTGGACTTGTAGGATTTGTGTAGGAATTATGCAAGCCCAATAGATAGTATGTTAAGGCCCAATGATATGAAGTGCAAGCCCAACTTTAGGCCAAAAGTAAGAACCAGATCCGTGGATCAAACCAATGGGTAACCGGGTAAGAAAAACCATGGGGCAACCCATGTGGGCCCTATGGAGCACATGGCCAGCCATCTTGGTGACTAAGTAAAGTGGATTTACTTGGTGACCAAGGTAGGAATAGTAAGGAGGTGATTAAGGAGGTGAGATGGCTTAAGGACCAAACTAACCTCACCTTAGGATTTCTATAAATAAAGGAGTTTTTAGTCCATTTTTGCCTTACCAAAATTCACCAACAACTTATAACTTATTCATTTGAGAGAAAAAGTTAGAAAAAGCTAGTCTTTGTATTTCAAGTAGAAAAGAAGAACCAAGTTGATCATCAAAGGTTATAGCCTTTAGACCATTAATCTTCCTTTCTGCAATTATAGGTTGATAGAGAAGTGTTGATTGGTAGTTCATGTATGCTAAGAAGTGATAAGAATGATAATCAATGGACTTAAACCTTGATAAGCCATGTTCAATAGAATCATACTTATATAAGTTATGAACTAATGAAGAGCTTGTAAGAATTTGTCATATAAATGATTTGATGAATTATGTTTTGTTAGGATGTTAGAATGATGGAATAAATCCATTTGGAATGATGTAAAAATCTCAAGTAACGAAGTTATGGCGAAATTTGTGAGATTAGACGATAATCATCGAAATCATTAAATTCTTGGAACGGAAGTCAAAAGTTAGCATTGAGCTCGAAAATGTTGGTTTTCGATGGAGTATAGTCTCAATTGTCATTCTCGAGTTGCGGACTAAAAAATGACCGAATTCCGACTTAGAACGAAGAAACGAGCGTCGAACATTCACAAATGTTTAACATTTTTGTAATAATGAACTAATAGGTGAATTTTGAGTTAAAAGATTTGAAAATGAAATATTTTCTAATGACATCGTAGAGCACGTGATTTATGAGCTAACGGCTTTTGAACGAGCCTATTCGGACTTATAACGAATAAGTTGTGAGGCCGAGAAGTTCACAAGAAAAATCAAAAACTGTCAGCTGTCTGTGGCACAGGGCCGGCGCCGTGGCGCGACCCAAGGATTAATAAGTGATGCCGCAGCGCCAGGGCGAGCCCTAACCCACTGTAAAGTGACGTCGCAGCGCGACCTCAGTATAAGGGAATGGCGCCGCAGCGCTAAGATTGGGTACCATGCACTGCGAACCCATGCTGCAGCGCGAGTTATACGAAGAAAGCCGGCGCCGCAGCGCCAGCACTAGGAAGAACCCAGAGAGGAGTGCTTGTGAACATAAAGGAGCAAGGAATATAATGAAAGATGAATTGTAAACTTAAAGTAAACTTAATCAAGGATGTTTATGACCTTAAGTTAACAACTAAATGTTGACGAACGATTATTTAAACATAAGAACAATGTAATATGATAAATCGTAATGAATGATTTACAATCTAAAGCATGATTAGATTGAGAAGAAGGGTAAGATATAGCAGTAACCTTACTTGATTATATACGACCTAATGTGGTATGTTATGTGATCATGTATTATAGAAACCTTAAAGACTCAAAGGAAAAGTATAATTACGGTAGAAGACGCTGAAGGAATGTGTTCTAACCCTTGTCTATGTTCATTTTGGACAAGCTTTGTAATTCATGTACCTTATGCATGAATTGATGTATGACGAAGTCGAAGCCAATTCCTTCAGCTAGACTTAAGATGTTTTATGGATTTCTTATAATCTATCGAAAAATTATCAATGTTGTTAAGTTTTGCCAAACTATTTTGGTGTGGTTTTCAAAAGAAGAGTGAGTATGCATGAATAAATGTTTTGTCGTCAAACGATAGGCACACGAGGTTGCCAAATCTTAAACGTACATACGTTTAAAGAAAGTAGTGTTGTACATAGAGTACTATAGGCTGATCAGCTAGACGTGCTCGTAAGATATGCTAGACTTACGGACTTGGTGTCGGGTTGTCCTTTTTAAAGAAAGAATGAAATGCTCAAGGTCTTGGACCAATATTGATGTTTAATGAATAATGTTCATTGTGAAACGTTTTAAAGAAAAGGAAAGTGCTATTTTGAATTATCGATAGTACTTCATAAGTATTATTTTAGTTATTGAAGATATACGATTTATATGATTCAAGCCTGTTGTTTAAATGAAATTGTCATACTTGTTGAGCTAGTTATGCTCATTCTTGCTTGAACCATATGAATGCAACTAAGACCGAACGGACAGAAGGATCTGAAAAAGATAAAGGGAAGGCTAAGGCAAATCAATAGATTGCCTTTGTAATATTATAGGTTGAATGATGTTATTATTTGATATTATGACAAGAACAAATGTAATTGTTATAAAGAACCTAGGTAT
Source organism: Panax notoginseng (assembly GCA_016801055.1). Taxonomy (NCBI): domain Eukaryota; kingdom Viridiplantae; phylum Streptophyta; class Magnoliopsida; order Apiales; family Araliaceae; genus Panax; species Panax notoginseng. The sequence continues at coordinate 58,697,604 of CM029015.1, forward strand.
GGGAATATTGTTATGGAATATATATAAGATATTTTCACTCTTTTGAGGTATTTCAATTGAATGAATGTGTGAACTGTAGCACCGTGTAGCACCATATGTCGGGTTAGAAGATACCTGAATTTGGGGGCGTCACAAGTTGGTATCAAAGCTTTAGGTTATAAAACTTAAGGGGGGGGGGGAAAGAACCTTAAGTCATAACCTTAAGAAAAGTTAAAGAAGTAAAAGATAATGTTAACCCTAAAAATGCATTATATATGATATGTGTTTTTATTATTCTACTGACGTGTACTAATCAAACTAAATTGTTTTGTTGTAGATGTCATGAGAAAACGAAATGTATAGGGATATACATGTAGTAAGTGAGGAATCAGTGAACTAAATAGAGATCTTACCGAACCCTATAGCAGCAGAGCCGAACGTGGGGGTAATCGAGTCTGGAGACTCAGAAAGCTTAGACCTCATGTCCATGTTCGATGGCATGTCGGAGGAGGAGGTAGAGGTGGCATCTTTTAACACTATAGCACATGCAGAAGAGATGACTCTGGGGGAGTCACTGAAGGCACTGTTCATGGCCTTATTGGATATAAATATCCAGCTGGGGAAGGAGGTTAGAGAGTTGAAGGAAGAGGTCCAGGAAATCCTGGAGGACAAAAAGAGTATGGAGTCGATGTGGGGGAAGGAACATGATGAATGTGTTTTTGGCTAAGGACAAGGTCCATGAGCTGAAACAAGAGACCTTTGAGCTCAGGCAGGAGCTAAAGGTCAAAAAGCAAAAGATATGAAGAATGTCTTATATCCATAGGAGTTCTCATGCTGATTTCCAGCATCAAGTAGCTGGATATCCGATAGAGACAGGGCAGACTCGGCATACTATCAGCCAGGATGTTATTGCCGGTCTGACCAACACAGATTTTGAGAATGCCATAAGGCAGATGTAATCTAGTAATAGCTAGAGTAGAGTTAGATATGTACATATATTGTATCTAGTAGTGACGTAAAACTCTCTTTTGTATATCAAAGGGTAGTCTTTTATAAATCTCAATTTTTGGAAAGCAATTGCGGGATAGTAATGTAATTAGCTAAGACTGTGTAATGACAAATGTTGTAGTATTATACTACAAGAAGTAAATCATTAAAAGCCTTTTTATGGAACATATTGTGCAATGAGTTGAAGTTATTGTTTAATAGTGAATAATAACTTACTAACAAGAAAGAAATAATAATGATGTGTTGTTTATCTTAAAACCAAAATGCTACCAAGAAGAAGACAAAGACATCAAGATGCTAATGTAAATCAACCGGAGGGAGGTCCGGTTAACCCGATGCAAGAGTTCGTTAACTTGTTAACGGCCGCTTTTAATAGGAACGGGGCTAATATACCCGTAAATCCTGCAGTAGTATGAGCTACTACTTTTAAGGATTTTATGAGTGTCGCTCCACCGGAGTTCAAAAGAACTACGAACCCCATAGAATCCCAGACTTGGGTAAAAAAATAGAGAAGACATTTGTTATTGCAAATGTCGACAAGGGGCAAAATGTTGCTTTTTCCACCTATATGATGAAGGGGGAGGCCAATTTTTTGTTGGAGGTGGACCAAGCTAGGGCCAGAATAGAGAACTTAACGTGGACGCGGTTCAAGGAGATTTTCTTCGAGAACTACTTTTCCACGAGTATGCAGGGGAGAATGGAGATGCAGTTTCTAGAGTTAAAACAAGGGGAGATGACAGTTCCCCAATACGCTGCAAAATTCAATGAACTGGCGCAGTTTGCTCCAGATCAGGTGGACTCCAAGGTGAGAAAGGCTAGGAGGTTTGAGTAGGGCTTGAAACCTTAGCTCTATAACGGACTTTATGTGTCCCAAAGTAACTCCTTTGGAACCATACTGGAGAAGGAAATTATTGTCGAAGGTGGTAACGGGCTCTCAACCAATATCACAAGAGGAAGAAGAACAAGGGAAATGTGGATGGGGGAGTAAAGGTCGAAGGAGCCAATGGTAGTGGTGAAGGCCAGAAGAGGAAGGGATTTAACTTTGGGAATACCAGAGCGAAGCAAGGGGACCCTAAGAGAAGGATGGAGGCGTGCAAGAACTGCGGGAAGACTTACTTAGGAGTCTGTCTCAAGGGGAAGGCAGTGTTTTAACTGTGGATAGGAGGGGCTCATTTCAGCTAACTGTCCAAGTTCGAAGAAAAATCACGAATGCTTCGTGTGTGGACCGACTGATCACATGGCGAAGAACAGCCCGAAGAAGGGGACGGACGGGAATAAGGGCGCTAATAGTAGTAAGTTAGCTATTGAAGTTTAACACCGACGGGTAGGCCGATGGCCCGTACCTTTAACATGACGGTCCAAGATGCGGTTGCATCAGGAGATGTAGTTGCAGGTATTATCCCGATCAACGATACAATTGCTTACGTGTTATTTGACTCAAGTGCTACTTGTTCTTTTATAGCATGTGATTTTGCTAGACGCTTAGGATTATTTCCAGAAAGATTGCTTGTACCTTTGAATATCAAGGTAGCAAATGAAGAAATAATTCCTGTTGAAGATATTCATAGGAGTTGTTGCGTAGATATGCGGGGTTGTAAATTATTGGTAGATTTGGTACCGATGAAGTTGGGAGAATTAGATGTAATTCTCGGGATGGATTTGTTGATTAACCATTAAGCACACGCCATGTAATAGCTGATAAAATGATGCCCAAACACAGTCCTAATCCATGCCAAAGTGTTCCCCAATCCAAGAAGCTACAGAGTTCTAATCAAATCAAAAGTCTTTCTCTCTCCCGTACCCCCGCCCCGACGGGGGTTTTATGCTTGTAGATGCCCGCCTCGGCGGGGGGTCTTAATAGTCATGCTTGCCACGTGCACCCCTACCCCGGCGGGGGTTTTGTTTCTGGTAAGGCCTGCCCCGATGGGGGTTCATTCTACAGTTGCTGATTTTTTCCCCTTTTCATGTTACTTTCTCACCACGATACCACAATTATGCCACCAATGCCATGTAATGCAACCTAAACATAGAACGACACAAAAATAAGTAAAATTTTACAGAAATAGACAGAAAAAATATCGTTTAAGTCTATATCAGAAGCCGATTCGTAGGTATAAAACCCACTTATCAAACTGCCCCCAAACTTAAACCATGCTAGTCCTCGAGCACAACACAATGTAATGTACCTAACTATATGCCTACGAATCCAGCAGTAAGACAAAGATAAGTCTATTCACCCGACCTCAGAGAAATCAAGTAAACACGATAATATATTATATTAAGACAGATCAATAACTTCCCAATCAATTATCAAATCTTACCCTGTTATAACTGATATAGTGCGTGTGTGCTCAACAACCATGCTAACTAATATAAAGTCAAATATAACACATGATAGGTCTCTTTGAAGGCATCATACAGTGTAAACTTAAGAGATCTAAATTCAAGCTAGATCCGACTAAAATCAAACAATTATCAATTTCAAGGGTCAAAATGGGATACTTATGCTTTATTTTTCACTTACGGGAGCTTTTTGCTCTTATTTCTCCTTTTCCACATTTTATTTATCTCATGGCTGTGCAAGGTCTAGTCCTCTCAGGCTTTTCAATGCTACTCCTTAGCGAGCTTTCAACCAACGACTCCTAAACTGTTAACTTCAGGGCGCTAGGTGTAGAGACATCCTTTCGGGTGTACTTATTGAAGTAACAAAGGCCACAGAACTAGACTAACCATGGTGTTTATTCATATTTTTTTCTTTAGTTTTCTCTTTTCTTTTCTTTTTGTTATTTATATATAGCTTATATACCCAAATATTACCCCAAACTTAGGTTCTTGTCTAATTTTAGCCATCACTGCCTATTCATGAGTTCCTATCATTCAAACTAGCATTATCCTTTAGAGTTCCATTATGTGTCCATTTAAACAAAATCAGTGAACATGATCGTTTCTAAGGTGCTATCCTTATTATAACAATTTCAAACAGATAAAGAACTAAATAAAGACAAGAAATCAGGTCACAGTCTTAATAATCAATACCATACTTGTCTACATAATTCCAATCTCATCATTGGCCAAAACAGAATTAAACTATCTAATAGCTGGAAACATGCAAGTATGAACTAAATGCAATATAAACGTAATAAACTAACTAATATTTTTGAAAATTTTAAAATTTCCATTTTTTTTATTATAATAAGAACAGAAACAAAAGACTAATTAAATTACTAACTACTACATTAAACTATTATGCAACTATACTACATGAATTCAAACATAATTAACATGAAAACAAACTAAACATAAATTAAACACATATCTAAAACTTAAAATAAATAACTATACTAAACTCCCCCAAACTTAGCAGTTACAATGTCCTCATTGTTAAAATATAGCAGTAAAGAGCAAGAGGACTTTCATGTAATAAGATAAGCAAGAGGTGATGGCGGTGATGGTGGCGATAGTGGTCGTGGAATAAAAACTCTGCGCTACTCTGTATCTGAATCTGATGGAGGGTATTGTGGCATGGGCTCAGTCGTCTGGAATTGGAAATGAGCGGCAGCAACAAGATTCAAGCTTTGTAAAGAATTATTCAACGAGGCAAATGAGTTGTTCATGGCATTGAACATGTGGTCTTGCCTTGCTGCCAGTCAGGTCATTTTTCTATTCACATCTTTATCTCTTTTATCCATATGGCGCTGAAGACTGCGGAACTGATTACTAAACATATATTTTCCTGTCCTGCTACTCCCCGCAGTCTCTTCCTCTCTGGTCATCTCATTAGGTCAGAACTTATCACCCTCCGATGTGTCCTCAACCTCTTCTTCATTAGAAGCCTTAGGAAATACAAAACCAACACCTCGTGGATGAGAGTCCCCTCCAACCCAGACAGTGTATCTAGCAATCATCTTGGAGTCTAGTAGTTGGAGTGGGATCTGCACAGGCTCAACCCTTGACCATCTAACGACTGACTGCCTGAACAACCCATATATGAGAGATGGGTGTGGCAGTTCGCTTGAGTATGGCCCTCGCAGACATCGCCGTATGGAGAAACTGATGATCGAGTCGATGTTGATATCGAAGTCCTTCACAATCGCATATAGTAGTAGTACTTTCTCCCTTGTCACCTCACGGGTATGCTCCAAAGGGAATAACTTTTCACACAAAAATGCATACCATATTTTTCCATAACGGCTCAAGTCCTTGCTCAAGAAAATCGTGCCACCCATTCTTCCTTCCACCCAAACTGTGCCGGGTTTAGAAATTTCTGTCAAGATCTGGTCATAGTTGGGATTTCTATTGTAATAACCCGATATTTTTTATATAAATAAATAAGAAATTTTGCATATAATTTTTTTTATTTTAAAGATGAGAATATGTGCCAAGTAATGTGTATGTATATATGTGATAAATATAATTTATTTATTACATGAATAATTTCAAATAATTTTATTTTAGAATTATTGATCACTATAAAGTATATTCTTATAATAATTAATTTTATTGTAGAAATGTCTTTATTATTTATTTTCTATGAAAATATGATTTTTTATATTATTCAAATAATATATGAAATGATTATTGGGATTATTGTAATTACTATTTTATTCTATGAATTTTAGTTCAGATTATTTAAGTAAATTATTTTTAACTTAATTAATGATGTTATATATGAAAGATAAATCAGATATGGAATCCAAACCCAAATTTTGAATTTTGAGCAATGAATGAGAATAATAATATTATTTTATATATAATATTATTTTTTTCAGTGTTATTAATATATACAGTATGTACATATCGTTAATAGTTGGTCAATTATGGTGAATAATGTCAGAACCCTAATATTAATTTATTAAACCCTAAGTTGTTAAACTCAATTATGAGTTCAAGACTGGATAGTAAATGTATTATATGAATTATGTTGCATATTATAGAATTTCTGTTAATTAGGAAAAATCCTAATTAATATTTGAAAACCCTAATAAAAATTAGAAACCCTAATTGCTAAAATTAGGAACCCTAGTTATTATTTTAGTAAATTGAATTGTTAATTTGGGAACCCTAATGATATTAAGGAACCCTAATTATTTAAAACCCTAAATTCTATTTAAAAACCCTAATTTTAATTAGTGTGTTTTAAATAAAATTTTGTTAAACTCTAAATTTAATTTTTCAAACACTATAAATTTATTGGAAAACTTTAAGGTTTAAAATCTAGTGATTAAACCCTAGATTTAAGTACCTTGGACAAGAATACCATTAAAATTAAAATGCAAATGACCATTATACCCTTTTTGTCCTATTTGGTGAATTGTTGCTAGAAAATCTTTCCAAATCTTGACAAGCCACCCTAGTCTAGCTATAAGCTATAATACTCCAACTATCAGCCATCTAAACATCCAAATACATTGCATACAAGTTATAGATAAGATTTAGGAGAGAGAAAGTTCATGTATTTTGCATATTTGCTATCTATCTCTCAACCAACTCTCTCTCTCTCTCCTAACCTCTGAAATTCATTAGTATTTCAGTCCCACATGAAGCTCCTAGATCACCCATAACAGATCAAAAAGCTAAGAATCAAAAATTTGTTCATAAAAAGTTATGAACCCTAAAGGAAATCTGATCTTTAATGTGGTGTTAGATGCTAAATTTTTTTGTGTTAAATATGTTGTTTGAAGTCTAATAAAGTGATTTGGGTTGCTAGATGTTAGATCCATAATATCTAGAGGCTCAGATTTGTCATTTTTCAAAATCTGGAAAATTTTAAAACTATGGTCTGACAACAAATGTCAGAACCCCTAGATCTTTCTTTGTTAAGTGTTATGTGTATTTTATGTTAAGGATATGTCCTTTGTTATATGGACTATGATCTGGAACTAGAAACAGGGCCAGATCGTGTCTAAAACTCAAGATATTCGTGGTCAAACCACGTTGACCGGCATTGACCGTATGAAATCTGGGCAGCCATGAACTTGCCCAGAAAGCTCTGACAGCAAGTTCATGGGCCCAGATCTTTCTGTTGTTAGTAATTTTGTTCTTGTTGATGTAATAAGGTTGTAATCTGGTATATGGACTCTTGATTTAAGGTTTTATGTCATCTAAACATCATGCATGTTGGATTTTATGGACGGTCAAACCAAACAAGAAGAACACATAATACGTTTTCTGGGCAACCCAGAAAACGTATGGTCATGTATTATGATAAGGTTTGACCGATCCGGATCTGTAGATTTTGTTGTTGTTTTGTTGACTTTTTGTATTCGATCTCTTAAGTTACATGTTGGCTATGCACTGAAATCATTAGATCATGAAAGTATTACAAGACTAGCATGTAGTGGAAGCTCAAAGTAAGATCCATGATCTGTTCTTCATTTCTGGGTAACCCAGAAATGAAGAATAGCTCTGACAACCTTTTTAATGCCTTAGATCTCGCAGATTGTTGATGTTTAGGCTTGCACAATGATCAAAATAGATACCTTGTTAGTTAGTCTACAAGGCCAGACGTCTAACACAACTATAACATGAACTGATTGACTATAATGAGGCCATAAAGGACGTTGACCGGCCATGACCAGATATTTTGGGCAGCCCAGAAATATGATGAACACGTTCTGACAGCTAGTTCAAAGCTTAATAACTTTCGATTGTGATGATGTATAACCGGGTTATTGGTTGTTACATGTAGTGTTACACTAGTTCTACAAGATTCAATCATTAGCTAGCCCAAAAACACATTTCACACTGATTAATCCATGATCAAACCTACCTACTCGAAACTGTCTATGAAGGTTTTGGGTTTCTCAAAAACATCTAAGGCGACACTTACTGTCGCCAAAGGGCTTTAGCGACAGACTTATTAAAATTAATTAATTTAATTTCTAAAAATTATTAAAAAATAGTAAATAAATTCTAAAAATTACAAAAATAGTATTCAAAATTATTTTAAGTTATAAAAATTAACTTTTAATAATTTGACATATTTTTCATAAATATTAATATTTATTTGGGTATTATTGGTATTTAATTTATTTAATAAATGTATTAAATAAATTAATTAAAAATGATTTTATTGTATTAAAAATTGTTTTAAACTATAATAAGGTATTTAATAATATTTTAAGTTATAAAACATAACTTTTAATATTTTAAGATAAATTTCATTAATTATTAAATATTAATGATATTAGATTTATTTGGTAGTTATAATAAATAAATTAATTTAAAATGATTTTAATATTATAAAAGTCATTTTAAATGAAAATAAATAATTTAAAAATATTTTAAGTTATAAAATATAACTTTTGATATTTAAAGATAAATTTCATTAATAATTTTATATTAATGATATTTGATTTATTTAATAATTATATTGAATAAATAAATTAAAAATTATTTAAAAAGGATATAAATGAATTAAAAATATTTTAAGTTATAATAAATAACTTTTAATATTTTTGATGAATAATACATTAATATTTAAATATTAATGGTAATTATTTAAAAATAAATTTAAATGTTTTAAAAATTATTTAAGGATAATAAAAATGTTTTAAAAATATTTTGAGTTATTATAAATAACTTTAATATTTTGGCAAATGGTTTCATTAATAGTTTAATATTAATTAAATATTAATGATAATAGAATTAGTTAATATTTAAATCATTTAATAATAATTCCGATGTTTAAAAAATCATGATAAATTATAATAATTATTTAAAAAATTATTATGAGTCATTTAAAAATAATATGACTGATATTTACAGTTATTGAATTACTGATTGGAGTTTTAGATTCGATAATTACCCGGTAGAGCCGTCGGTACACCGAAATATTTCAAAAATTGATCCGAACTTAGATAATTGGACTAGATACGTGTTTGTTTATGATTCAATGACTGCTAAACATATGTGACAATGTGATTAGGTTGACTACAAATAGCAGTACTATGCGATATGATATATTATTCTAATCGAACGAATGATCTTATTAATGATAGGTTTCGGTATAAAAGATAAAACTAAGTTGCGTTATTGTAAGTAACAACTCAGGCAAGTATCCTAACTTTGTATTTACTTTATGCAATGGACATGAGTAAGAAAGTTTTAGAATCATATTATTGTGCTGGATTATAATCTCTATTGTTATTGATTATGTATCCAATTATTCATATTCATACAAGTTCTTAAATTATCTGATCATTGTTTATCAACACAGTATTAGTGCATAATCCAAATATTTATTCTGTTCATTAATTTCTAAATATGGTTATACAAGTGTCCCCACTTGGATAATCATTGTATTTAATCACTTGTTGATACATACTTATTGATTTCCAGTACGTATACGTTGACTTAAAAGTCGTCTAAGCTATTTGATTTGGCTAGACACAAACTTAAAAATATTGTTAAATAAGATAGAACTTTATTGTATCCAACCAGATTGTTTTGATTCGGATTCTAGACTAAGTATGAACATCCCGAACATGGGAAAACTTTTGTGCACTTAAGGTGGATAAGATGAACGATAATATCGTTCTTGCATGTAGTATTGATCAATATATGGCATAACGGGCTGATCACCCCCGTGCCTGTAAGTTATGACAGTTTACAGATGAAGTTCTGTTTAATTTTTTTGAAAACAGAAAATAATGTTCATAGTCTGTTGACTGATCTCCAGTTATAGTCAGTACGTAGTTTCAAAAATTTCATATAGAAGTGATATGTTGTTATTATTGGTTCAGCTTACTTCACAACTGTTGATTCGTTGTAGAAGTGTCATTCAAAGAAGATATTTAATTCTTTCAGCTAATATATATTGTTGTTATTACTTGCTGGGCAATCAAATACTCATTCTTGCTTTAAATTTAAATATTTGTAGCTAAGTATGATCAACCAGAAGGATCAGGCAAGAACAAGGGGAAAGGAAAGCTGTTCGAATGAATTTTATAATATTATGTGTAATAGTTAAAGTTTATTAAGACAATGATACTTATTATCTATGATGTAATGAATGTTTAAAGGTCACGTACCTAGGAGTAGACTTTGATGCATATGTAAATTAAGTTTGGTATCTATATTATTGTTATTATTATTGTATTATTCCGTTCATAGAAATGGTATCGTGAAGCACCGAGTTCGGGTTTCAAGTACATGAATTTGGGGGCATCATATATTGGTATTAAAGCTTTAGGGTTAGAAACCTTAGGTGCGATAGACCTTAGGCTATAACCTTAGAGTAGAGGAAAACGTTGAAAATACAAATAATTCATATAGAGTTTAAAAGGAGATGAATTGAATAAGTTTCGTTAAACAAAATAAAAGATAAATTTTATAAAATTATTATTTGATGTGTGTATATACTATATGCTAATCAGAATAATTCATGTGTGTAGATGTCAGGAGGAAAAGAATTAGGATACCCTCAGATCCTGAAGAAGGAGCCAATATCAAAGCCAATAGCTGAAATAGAGGCTCATAGTTCAAGCAACCTTGATGAGGTGGTGGTATTAGAAAACGTAGTACCAGATCCAGAAATAATAGAACTGTCATATAGTTATTCAGACACTAAAGTTAGAGATGATCAATCATCAACGGAGGTGCAGAATTTGAAGAACAAGGTTTCTTCTCTAGAATAGTTATGGGAAATAGAAAAGTTGTTAAATAGTTAATTGCGAAAGGCGTTAATAGAAACAATGGAAGAACAAGATAAACTTAAAATCCAAATTGATCAAATGGGAGCCAAAAGCAACAAATCGTGTGCAGCTCCGAGCAAGAAAGGGAAAAGAAAGAGGAAAGACCGTGACTTAGGAAATAATTAGGATTAGTAGTTGATTATGTATGTTTGATAATATGCGTGCGTAATGTAATATTCTCAAACTTTTGAACAAGTTGTTGCAGTAAATCCCGACTTTTATGGTCACAAAGGGATAGCAGTATGAGTTATGTTATGTAAAGTTCTATGACTTTTTGAATGAATATGAATCTATATTTGATTAATGGAATAAGTTTTGTATAAAACTTCGTGTTACATGTTAAACTTATACAATAAGGTTTAGAATGTAAGTTAAATTTATAATGTTACGTAATCAGATAATGCCGCCAAGACGTCGAACACGAAATCAAAGGGCAGAACAATCTGTCAATAACGCTGGGGAACAACAATAAGACCCAATGCAAAACTTTGCAAACATGGTAGCTCAGGCTATGCAGCAGGGAATAGCAGTCACAGGGAACCAGCCAGACAATCGCTTGGCAAAATTTAAAGACTTCAAGGTTGTAGGACCACCAGAATTCAGGGGATCAGCTGACCCTATAGAAGCTCAGACATGGGTTAATGAGATAGAAAAGGCGTTCGTAATTGCTAGGGTAGATGAGGGGAAAAAGACCACTTTTACCACTTATATGATGAATGGGGAGGCTAACTTTTGATGGAAGGCAAATCAAACTAGGACAGGAGAAGGAGTAATTACTTGGGCTAGGTTTAAAACTCTATTTTTTGAAAACGATCTCTCAGCTAGGATGGAGGTGAAATTTCTGGAATTAAAGTTGGAGAACATGGCTGTTGCGGAGTATGCCGTAAAGTTTAATGAGTTGGCTAGGTTCGCTCCATATCAAGTTGATACGGAGGCTAGGAAGGCAAGAAGGTTTGAGCTGGGCTTAAAACCCTAGCTCTACAATAAGGTGGCGATGTTGCAGATTAATACTTTTGCAGCACTCGTGGAAAAGGCTATCATAGATGAGGAGGGGAGTGAGGCCATGAGCCTCTACAACAAGGAGAAGAAGAATAAAGGCAAGGCAATATGAACTGTGAAGGTGGAAACTAATAGTGGGAATTGGGGTGAGAAAAGAAAGGGGAATTATTTTGGGAATGTTCAGGTGAAACAGGAAGGTGTGAAGAAGCAGGTAGTTCAGTGTAGGAACTGTGGGAAGAATCACTCTGGTGAGTGTCTGAAGGGTAAGTTTGTATGTTACAAGTACGGCCAGGAGGGTCATATTTCTCCCAACTGCCCCAACCCAAGGATGAACAGTGGGTGTTTTCTGTGTGGGTCGATGGAACATAAGGTGAAGGATTGTTCAAAGAGGAAAATAGAGGAAGGGAGTGTAACCACGAGAAAAGGCAGCGGGACTCTGGCAATTAACAGGACCGACTTCAACCAACCAACAAAAGCAACCGCGAGAGTCTTCAACATGACGGTCCAGGATACTGTGGCAGCTGAGAATGGAACTCCAGGTATTATTCGAATAACTTTTATTTTTGTATATATAAGATTTTCCTATATATAGAAAATTATGTTATAAAGAAATTTTGAAGGAGAAATTTGAGTTATTTTAGAAATCAAACTTCTGTTTAACCATGTAGACAAGCTTTATATGAATAGTTAAAGATTTGTTCGATCAATTATGATCGAGATCTATTTGCAATGATTGCGTAGGCTATGTACCCATGTATGTATGAGTTTTAATACAGTGATTCTGGGGACGGAATCTTTATAAGGGAGGGTGAATTTAATAACCCGATATTTTCTATATAAATAAATAAGAAATTTTGCATATAATTTTTTTTATTTTAAAGATGAGAATATGTGCCAAGTAATGTGTATGTATATATGTGATAAATAAAATTTATTTATTATATGAATAATTTCAAATAATTTTATTTTAGAATTATTGATCATTATAAAGTATATTCTTATAATAATTAATTTTATTGTAGAAATGTCTTTATTATTTATTTTCTATGAAAATATGATTTTTATATTATTTAAATAATATATGAAATGATTATTGGGATTATTGTAATTACTATTTTATTATATGAATTTTAGTTCAGATTATTTAAGTTAATTATTTTTAATTTAAATAATGATGTTATATATGAAAGATAAATCAGATATGGAATCCAAACTCTAATTTTGAAATTTGAGCAATGAATGAGAATAATAATATTATTTTATGTATAATATTATTTTTTTTCAGTGTTATTAATATATACAGTATGTACATATCGTTAATAGTTGGTCAATTATGGTGAATAATGTCAGAACCCTAATATTAATTTATTAAACCCTAAGTTGTTAAACTCAATTATGAGTACAAGACTGGGTAGTAAATGTATTATATGAATTATGTTGCATATTATAGAATTTCTGTTAATTAAGAAAATCCTAATTAATATTTGAAAACCCTAATTAAAATTAGAAACCCTAATTGCTAAAATTACGAACCCTAATTATTATTTTAGTAAATTGAATTGTTAATTTGGGAACCCTAATGATATTAAAGAACCCTAATTATTTAAAACCCTAAATTCTATTTAAAAACCCTAATTTTAATTAGTGTGTTTTAATTAAAATTTTATTAAACTTAAAATTTAATTTTTCAAACCCTAGAAATTTATTGAGAAACTTTAAGGTTTAAAATCAAGTGATTAAACACTAGATTTAAGTACCTTGGACAAGAATATCATTAAAATTAAAATGCAAATGACCATTATACCCTTTTTGTCCCATTTGGTTAGTTATTGCTAGAAAATCTTTTCAAATCTTGACAAGCCACCCTAGTCTAACTATGAGCTATACTACTCCAACTATCAGCCATCTAAACATCCAAATACATTGCATACAAGTTATAGAAAATATTTAGGAGAGAGAAAGTTCATGTATTTTGCATATTTGCTATCTATCTCTCAACCAACTCTCTCTCTCTCTCCTAACCTCCGAAATTCATTAGTATTTCAGTCCCAAATGAAGCTCCTAGATCACCCATAACAAATCAAGAAGCTAAGAATAAAAAATTTGTTCATAAAAAGGTATGAACCCTAAAGGAAATCTGATCTTTAATATGGTGTTAGATGTTAAATTTTTTGTGTTAAATATGTTGTATGGAGTCTAATAAATTGATTTGGGTTGCTAGAAGTTAGATCCATAACATCTAGAGGCTTGGATTTGTCATTTTTTAAAATCTAAAAAACTTTAAAACTGTGGTCTGACAACGAATGTCAGAGCCCCTAGATCTTTCTTTGTTAAGTGTTATGTGTATTTTATGTTAAGGATATGTTCTTTATTATGTGGACTATAATCTGGAACTGGAAACAGGGTCAGATCGTGTCTAAAACTCAAGATATTCGTGGTCAAACCACGTTGACCGGCATTGACCGTATGAAATTTGGGCAGCCATGAACTTGCCCAGAAAGCTCTAACAGCAAGTTCATGGGCCCAGATCTTTTTGTTGTTAGTTATTTTGTTCTTGTTGATGTAATAAGGTTGTAATCTGGTATTTGGACTCTTGATTCAAGGTTTTATATCATCTAAACATTATGCATGTTAGATTTTATGGACAGTCAAACCAAACAAGAAGAACACGAAATACGTTTTCTGGGTAACCTAGAAAACGTATGATCATGTATTCTGACAAGGTTTGACCGATCCGGATCTATAGATTTTGTTGTTGTTTTGTTGACTTTTTGTATTGGATCTCTTAAGTTACATGTTGGTTATGCACTGAAATCATTAGATCACGAAAATATTACAAGACTAGCATGTAGTGGAAGCTCAAAGTAAGACCCATGATCTGTTCTTCATTTCTGAGTAACTTAGAAATGAAGAACAACTCTGACAGCCTTTTTAATGCCTTAGATCTTGCAGATTGTTGATGTTTAGGCTTGCACAATGATCAAAATAGATACCTTGTTAGTTAGTCTACAAGGCCAGACGTCTAACACAACTATAACATGAACTGATTGACTGTAATGAGGCCATAAAGGACGTTGACCGGCCATGACCAGATATTTTGGGCAGCCCAGAAATATGATGAACACGTTCTGACAGCTAGTTCAAAGCTTAATAACTTTTGATTGTGATGATGTATGACCTGGTTATTGGTTGTTACATGTTGTTTTACACTAGCTCTACAAGATTCAATCATTAGCTAGCGCAAAAACACATTTCACACTGATTAATCCATGGTCAAACCTACCCACTCGAAACTGTCTATGAAGGTTCTGGGTTTCTCAAGAACACCTAAGGCGACACTTACTTTCGCCAAAGGGCTTTAACGACAGACTTATTAAAATTAATTAATTTAATTTCTAAAAATTATTTAAAAATAGTAAATAAATTCTGAAAATTACAAAAATAGTATTCAAAATTATTTTAAGTTATAAAAATTAACTTTTAATAACTTGACATATTTTTCATAAATATTAATATTTATTTGGATATTATTGGTATTTAATTTATTTAACAAATGCATTAAATAAATTAATTAAAAATGATTTTATTGTATTAAAAATTATTTTAAATGATAATAAGGTATTTAATAATATTTTAAGTTATAAAACATAACTTTTAATATTTTAAGATAACTGTCATTAATTATTAAATATTAGTGATATTAGATTTTTTTGGTAATTATAATAAATAAATTAATTAAAAATGATTTTAATATTATAAATGTCATTTTAAATAATAATAAATAATTTAAAAATATTTTAAGTTATAAAATATAACTTTTGATATTTAAAGGTAAATTTCATTAATAATTTTATATTAATGATATTTGATTTATTTAATAATTGTATTGAATAAATAAATTAAAAATGGTTTTATTGATTTAAAAATTATTTAAAAAGGATATAAATGAATTAAAAATATTTTAAATTATAATAAATAACTTTTAATATTTTGATGAATAATACATTAATATTTAAATATTAATGATAATTATTTAAAAATGATTTTAAATATTTTAAAAATCATTTAAGGATAATAAAAATGTTTTAAAAATATTTTGAGTTATTATAAATAACTTTAATATTTTGGCAAATGGTTTCATTAATAGTTTAATATTAATTAAATATTAATGATAATAGAATTAGTTAATATTTAAATTATTTAATAATGATTCTAATGTTTGGAAAATTATGATAACTTATAATAATTATTTAAAAAATTATTATAAGTCATTTAAAAATAATATGAGTGATATTTACAGTTATTGAATTACTGATTGGAGTTTTAGACTTGATAATTTCCCGGTAAAGCCGTCGGTACACCGAAATATTTCAAAAATTGATCCGGACTTAGATAATCGGACTAGATATGTGTTTGTTTATGATTCAATGACTGCTAAACATAAGTGATAATGTGATTAGGATATGTGCTGACTGCAAATAGCAATACTATGCTATATGATATATTATTCTAATCGAACGAATGATCTTATTAATGATAGGCTTCGGTATAAAAGATAAAACTAAGTTGCGTTATTGTAAGCAGCAGCTCAGGCAAGTATCCTAACTTTGCATTTACTTTATGCAATGGACATGCGTAAGAAAGTTTCAGAATCATATTATTGTGCCAGATTATAATCTCTATTGTTATTGATTATGTATCAAATTATTCATATTCATACAAGTTCTTAAATTATACGATCATTGTTTATCAACACAGTATTAGTGCATAATCCAGATATTTATTCTGTTCATTAATTTCTAAATATGGTTATACAAGTGTCTTCACTTGGATAATCATTGTATTTAATCACATGTTGATACATACTTATTAATTTCCAGTATGTATACATTGACTTAAAAATTGTCTAAGCTATTTGATTTGGCTAGACACAAACTTAAAAATATTATTGAACAAGATAGAACTTTATTGCATCCAATACGATTATTTTGATTCGGATTCCAGACTAAGTATGAACATCCCGAACATGAGAAAACTTTTATGCACCTAAGGTGGATAAGATGAATGATAATATCGTTCTTGCATGTAGTATTGATCAATACAGGGCATAACGGGCTGATCACTCCCGTGCCTGTAAGTTATGACGGTTTATAGATGAAGTTCTGTTTAACTTTTTTGAAAACAAAAAATAATGTTCATAGTCTGTTGACTGATCTCCAGTTATAGTTAGTACGTAGTTTCATAAATTTCATATAGAAGTGATATGTTGTTATTATTGGTTCAGCTTACTTCAAAACTGTTGATTCGTTGTAGAAGTGTCATTCAAAGAAGACATTTAATTCTTTCAGCTAATATATATTGTTGTTATTACTTGCTGGAAAATCAAATGCTCATTCTTGCTTTAAATTTAAATATTTTCAGCTAAGTATGATCAACTAGAAGGATCAGGCAAGAACAAGGGGATAAGAAAGCTGTTCGAATGAATTTTATAATATTCTATGTAATAGTTAAAGTTTATTAAGACAATGATACTTATTATCTATGATGTAATGAATGTTTAAAGGTCACGTACCTGGGAGTAGACTTTGATGCATATGTAAATTAAGTTTGGTATCTATATATTGTTATTATTATTGTATTATTCCGCTCATAGAAATGGTATCGTGAAGCACCGAGTTCAGGTTTTAAGTACCTAAATTTGGGGGCGTTACAGCTGTCGCGTAGCTGAGCATACTGGCACACTGCAGGGGCTCACAGACTATAGTACGCATTGATTGCCTCTGGACTGAAGGAAACCTACTTTGTGACGCCCCCAAAATTAGGTATACATCACCCATCTTGGGTCGTCGGATACATAGTACAGAATACAAATACAACTGATTAATACATCTGTCGTGTACAATACGACAAAACATAAACTGTGAGTTTGAATACAAATATTATCTTCTAGAGAGTATTCATACTCAAAAGGAGTCCTCATTACATTTATTAACACACCATTACATAGAATAGTGAGGACTACTAACTAATACTATCATTCGGACCATCACTCCGTACCCCGACTTGTCCCAGCTACGTTCTCATTTCCTGAAGAGAACAGTGAAAGAAAGGGTGAGCTCAACTAGCCCAGTAAGAAATATTATGACTAAGATAATGCAGAATAAATTATCATTAGCCTTCAACAATGTTAAACTGATAAAATATAATAGACATCAAGTTTAACTGTAGCGGAACAAGCAATCCATTAAAAGAGTCAAGTAGAAAATAAACTCTACTATCTTTTATGATTTAAAAAGTTTTTCAACACTGTAATCGCTGAGACTCAGCTTAATAAAATAATTCACATCATCGAATCACCCCTGCACTACGGCCAAGGATATTCATGTATTCATTAATGGTCATGATCATGCCAACAACTGTCCATCAATGCACTACGGGCCAATGAGGACTTTTACCACATCATTTGTAACATTACGGTCATGATTATACCGAATAATCCCTGGTCATAATCATACCAAGTCCATCTATGCAATACAGGCCACAGATGACTTTCAACATTTTATAAACATGAGGATGATGACAATGATATAAGAATTCAATAAAACAAGTTCAAGAATTAATTTATCCAGGAATTAACAACGTCCAAATTGTCAACATGATACTGCATTGTGGAGTAAAATTCAAGAATGCTTAGAAGAATATTTTCTTGAAAAAAATACTGGATGAAACGCAACTATCAAGGATATTCCACAAATTTCATGGAGTATAGAAGTCAAAACTTAACCAACTGAGTACAATAAAGAATGGAATAACAAAAGAAATCACCATGCATGCGATAGACCGCACAGACAGGTTATTCCAATAGAATAATAAATAATGGAACCAGGTCCGGCGTAAACGCACAGACAGGATATTCCGACAGAATAATAAATAATGGAACCAGGTCCGGTGTAAAACACACAGACAGGATATTCCAACAGAATAATAATAAAACGGAACCAGGTCCGGTGTAAAATACACAGACAGGATATTCCAACAGAATAATAAACGGAACCAGGTCCGGTGTAAAACACACAGACAGGATGTCCCAACAGAATAATAGAAGAATGTCACCAAGTATAGGGTAGACCGCGTATACTGGTTATTCCAACAGAATAATAACAAATGGAATAACAGAAGTTCTCTTCATGAATATAAAAGAAATAATATTCCCTACCTTAAAAGAACTGGATATTGGAAAAGTGATGTAGCAGAATACTTTTATTCTCTCTCTCTTATTCTCTCTATACTTTCTCTCTCTATAGCTTGAATGAATTCGTGAAAAATAATGAAGCCCTAGGCCTCTATTTATAGAAAAACTGAGGGTGGCTCTTGGTCTTAACGAAGGGTCAAATGACTCTTGGTCTTAACGAAGGGTCAAATGACTCTTGGTAATATTGAAGGGACAACTACTATTGACGAAAGTAATTACTATTGACCAAGGTAAATACTATTGACGAAGGTAATTACTATTGACCAAGGTAAATACTATTGACCAAGGTAAATAATATTGACGAAGGTAATTACTATTGACCAAGGTAAATACTATTGACGACGGTAATTACTATTGACGACGGTAATTACTATTGACGAAGAGACTCTTAGATGATGACATATGGCCCCCCATAAAATAACCAAACTTACCACAACGTCTCAATTATTGATTTAATAATATAACATATTATACAGATGATACTATGACAATAATTTAAGAGATATGATGCAGCAATTACTGTAGCAATAATTGAGTATAGCTGAGTGACTTCTCACGTAAGCATCAATAATCAATACCGTGTGCTACTATGCAACCACGCGTATTACTGTACTTTTACTACCGAGTAGTTCAACAGTTTTAACGGTTTTAACGGTAACACCTCAGCCGTTATTTTTATAGAAAGATAATTCTGTCGTTTTCTCAATCCGACAATAATTCCGTTGTGGGGTCCACCAATGATTGTGCCGTCGTACGAATATTCCTCGACAAAAAGAATATTCTCCGACCAAACGAATATTTTATAACAACTTGCTTACTTTGCAAAATTTATAAATATTACCCACAACTATAACATTATATCAAATTAACTCCATAATATTCAAAAATGATATTTATAGAAAATTCATCTTTATTTATAAAAGTTGGGGTCTTACAACCTCCCCTTCTTATGAAATTTCGCCCTCGAAATTAGGGTACGTACCTGGTATGTCGAAGAGGTAAGGATACCTTGATTTCATTTCTGATTCTAACTCCCAAGTCATTTCCTCAACATCGTGGTTTCTCCACAAAACTTTAACTTGAGGTATAACCTTGGAGCGTAGAATATGTTCCTTCTTATCCAAGATTTGAACAGGAACTTCTTCATACGTCAAATCCTCCGCTATTTCGTCCGGTTCTAACTCAATAATGTGGTTCGGGTCTTCCACATATTTGCGTAACATAGATATGTGGAAAACGTTATGAACACGAGACATACTTGGCGGTAAAGCGAGTCTATAAGCCACAGTTCCTACTCGATCGAGGATTAAAAATGGACCGATGAATCGAGGATTTAGCTTTTCTCTCTTTCCAAATCTCGTAACTCCTTTCCATGGAGCAACACATAAGAACACATGATCTCCTACATCAAATTCCACGTCCTTTCGATGAAGATCAGCATAACTCTTTTGTCGATCTTGTGAGGTTTTTATACGTTGTCGGATCGTTTGAATCTTTTCTGTAGTCATACGTACCAACTCCGGTCCCAACAACGTTGCTTCGCCCACCTCATCCCAGCATACTAGAGAACGACATTTTCTTCCATACAATGCTTCGAATGGAGCCATGCCAATACTTGCTTGATAACTGTTGTTGTAGGAAAACTCCACCAATGGTAAGAACTTGTCCCAACTTCCCTTAAAGTCAAAGACACAGAGTCTTAATAGATCTTCAAGAGTTTGAATAGTCCTCTCTGATTGTCCGTCCGTCTGAGGATGATATGCTGAACTAAATCGTAACTCCGTGCCCATAGCTTTTTGTAAACTAACCCAAAATCGTGAAGTGAATCTTGGGTCTCGATCAAAAACTATGGATACTGGCATACCATGCAGTCTTACAATCTCGTTTATGTACATACGAGCAAGACGTTCAAGTGTATAAGTTTCTCGTATCGGTAAGAAATGAGCAGACTTGGTCAATCTATCAACAATGACCCAAATCGCATCAATACCTTGAGAAACCCTAGGAAGACCGGTAACGAAATCCATGGTAATGTGCTCCCACTTCCATTCTGGAATTTCAAGTGGTTGCAAAGGACCTTTTGGTACTTGATGCTCCGCTTTGACTCGTTGACAAGTTAGACACCTTGAGATAAACAACGCTATCTCTCTCTTCATATTGCTCCACCAAAATGTATGACGAAGATCATGATACATTTTGGTACTTCCAGGATGGATTGCAAACGGTGTGTTGTGCGCCTCCATCATGATTTCATACTTTAAATCAGGGTTGTTAGGAACACAAAGTCTGGAGTTGACTCGAAGTATTCCTTCTTCATCGATTCTTGCTTCCGGCACAGAACCTTCTTGCACTTTCTTCCTCATACGCATCAGCTCCAGGTCTGTAGCTTGAGCAGCTTTAACTTTATCGATTAAAGTCGGTTCTACTCGTATATTCGCCATCATCACATGGGTCCCTAGAGTCTTTAACTCTATCTCCATCCTTTGCAAGTCACACAAAATGGGTCTTTGCGTTGTTAATATTGCACTTGTACCCGCATATGATCTTCTACTCAATGCGTCAGCTACCATGTTCGCTTTTCCAGGATGGTATTGAATGGTATGATCATAATCTTTCAACAGTTCAAGCCAACGTCGTTGTCGCATGTTGAGTTCCTTTTGAGTGAAGAAATATTTGAGGCTTTTATGATCCGTAAAGATCTCCACTTTCTCCCCATATAAGTAATGCCTCCAAATTTTAAGTGCAAAGACAACAGCTGCCAACTCTAGATCATGAGTAGGATAATTCCTCTCATATTCCTTGAGTTGTCTTGATGCATAAGCTATGACTTTTCCATGTTGCATGAGAACACATCCCAACCCTTTGCTCGAAGCATCACTGCAGATGACAAATCCCTCCGAGCCAGATGGTATTGTTAGAACAGGTGCTGAAATGAGTCTCCTCTTGAGTTCTTGAAAACTCTGCTCACATTCTTCGCTCCAACCAAACTTTGTATCTTTTCGAGTCAGCTGAGTTAATGGAGTAGCGATTCGAGAAAATCCTTCCACGAATCTCCGATAATAACCAGCTAAACCAAGAAAGCTACGTACCTCGGTCACTGATTTAGGTTGCTCCCAGCTTTGAATAGCTTCAATCTTTGCCGGGTCAACCGATATTCCACGACTTGATACTACGTGCCCAAGGAATGCTACCTCCTCCAGCCAGAACTCGCATTTCTTCAACTTGGCATAAAGCTTGTATTCACGAAGCTTTTGGAGTACCAGCCTCAAGTGTTGCTCATGATCTTCACGGCTTTTGGAATAAATAAGGATGTCATCAATAAAGACGACCACAAAATGATCCAAATATTCCTTGAATACCCGGTTCATCATATCCATGAAGGCAGCAGGAGCATTAGTCAATCCAAAGGACATGACTAGGAATTCATAATGCCCGTACCGAGTTCTAAAAGCCGTCTTTGGAATATCCTCAGTTCTAACCTTCAGCTGATGATATCCAGAACGAAGATCGATCTTTGAAAAGAATTGTGCTCCTTGCAACTGGTCAAACGGGTCATCAATACGTGGCAATGGGTACCTGTTTTTGATGGTGACATGATTCAACTCCCGATAATCAATACAAAGTCGCATACTTCCATCTTTCTTCTTCACGAATAGAACAGGAGCTCCCCAAGGAGAAGTACTAGGACGAATAAAGCCAATGTCTAACAATTCCTGCAGTTGGATCTTTAACTCCTGAAGTTCAATAGGAGCCATTCGATATGGGGCTTTGGAAATGGGTTTTGTACCGGGTTCAAGATCGATACAAAATTCAATTTCACGCTCTGGGGGTAGGCCAAGAAGTTCTTCAGGGAATACGTAAGGGAATTTATTAACAATAAAAATATCATTCAAAACTGACGTATTTTTGTTTAGATCTGTGACATGAGCTAAGAAAGCTTGACATCCGTTTTTCAATAAACGAATAGTTTTATGGCTTGAGATGACAGCGATTGATTTTAATGGTTTGGTTGCTTGAATTCGCATAATAGGTCGATTAGGAATATGAAAACTAACAACCTTACGAAAACAATTAATTTTTGCATAACGAGTAGTTAACCAATCAATCCCTAGAATCACGTCAAATGCAAGTATTTTTAATAAAATCAGATCGATAGGTAATGTGTGGGTACCAACTTGAACCAAACAAGACTTATAAACAGTGGAGGTAATGAAGGTTTCTCCCAACGGAGTTTTCATAGATAAGTCAAAGTCTAATTTCTCCGGAATCAAATTTAATCGATGAGCGCAAGTAAGAGAAATAAAAGAATGGGTTGAACCGGTATCAAATAAAGTATAAACTTCTTTAGAGTTTATAATAAGCTTACCCGTGATGACCTCATTCGGGTTCCTTGCTCTCTGGGAGTTCACAACAAACGCTCTCCCTTGCATAACCGGTTTTGACTTTTCTGGGACGGCTTTTGGTGCCTCCATCCTAGCTGAATTTGTCTTCGGTAAACGACAAAATCTGGCTAAATGACCTTCTCTTCCACAATTATAACATGCTTTGGACGGCATCGCGCAGTTTGGACTGATGTGCCCCTCCCCTCCGCATTTGAAACATATGATAGGTGGTCGTTCTCCTTCCTTAACGACAAGTGCTGGTGCTGACGTCTTTCCATCATTGTTGAATCTCCTCTTCTTGAAATGTCCATTCTTATTATTTTGGCCCTGATTACCACCGAAGTGGTTACCATTTCTGGCCTGTTGATTCCCTCCACGCTTGTTGTCACCGCTTCGATGACTGCTCTCACTGGTATTATCATTTTGCCGGCTGCTCTCTTTTGGTTGCGTTATCTCGTTATCGCGCTCCACCAACTGAGCCCTATTTACAACATCTGAATACAAACACAGTTTATGAGAAACAAGATGTTGACGTATCTCCGGCTTCAAACCTCTTAAAAACATCCGCGTCATTCTTTCTTCATTATCCACCAGGTGGGACGCAAACCGGGATAATTCCGCAAATTTTGCCTCGTACTGCGACACGGTCATATTATTCTGTTCCAATTTGATGAACTCCACCTCCTTCATGTGACGAATACTCTCGGGAAAGTATTTGTCGTTAAACAGATCTTGGAACTTCTCCCAAGACATCTTCAGTGCGGCAGGTTGAGTACGCTTTATCGATTCCCACCAGTAATCTGCCTCTCCTCGCAACATAAAGGCGGCAAAGGGAACCTTTTGCTCCTCGGAGCAACCCAAGACATCAAATATCTTGGTGATCTGCTTTATCCATGTTTCAGCTACAAGTGGTTTGGGTTCTCCCTTAAACTCCGGTGGTCCCAGCTCCTTAAACTGTTTAGCGGTGACCGCCTGAGAGTTTCCAGTATTTCCACCTACGTTGTGGACAGGAGCCGCTTTCACCTGTTGTTGCATGAATTGCATAAAGCCTCTGAACATTTGATCATTCATCATTTGGTCAGTGTTGTTGTTTGCATGAGGATTGACACCTTCCTGATGCACATTATCCTGATTATTGATATGTGGTGAATCAACAGTCGTCTGTGCTCCATTGCTATTCTCAACATTCTCGGATACCATTTTCAGATACTGCCACAAAATAAAAATTAATTGATATGTCATATATTATCCTTATATTATGACCGACCAATTAAATACCATACAAATAAACTTGGGTATGTCATACTAGCGAAGGAATTCCCCGTCTCTCCCCTCCTAGTTCTATTCTCACATCTTAGCCAGGGATCATATCCCTAAGCTCTGATACCAACTGTGACGCCCCCAAAATTAGGTATACATCACCCATCTTGGGTCGTCAGATACATAGTACAGAATACAAATACAACTGATTAATAGATCTGTCGTGTACAATACGACAAAACATAAACTGTGAGTTTGAATACAAATATTATCTTCTAGAGAGTATTCATACTCAAAAGGAGTCCTCATTACATTTATTAACACACCATTACATAGAATAGTGAGGACTACTAACTAATACTATCATTCGGACCATCACTCCGTACCCCGACTTGTCCCAGCTACGTTCTCATTTCCTGAAGAGAACAGTGAAAGAAAGGGTGAGCTCAACTAGCCCAGTAAGAAATATTATGACTAAGATAATGCAGAATAAATTATCATTAGCCTTCAACAATGTTAAACTGATAAAATATAATAGACATCAAGTTTAACTGTAGCGGAATAAGCAATCCATTAAAAGAGTCAAGTAGAAAATAAACTCTACTATCTTTTATGATTTAAAAAGTTTTTCAACACTGTAATCGCTGAGACTCAGCTTAATAAAATAATCCACATCATCGAATCACCCCTGCACTACGGCCAAGGATATTCATGTATTCATTAATGGTCATGATCATGCCAACAACTGTCCATCAATGCACTACGGGCCAATGAGGACTTTTACCACATCATTTGTAACATTACGGTCATGATTATACCGAATAATCCCTGGTCATAATCATACCAAGTCCATCTATGCAATACAGGCCACAGATGACTTTCAACATTTTATAAACATGAGGATGATGACAATGATATAAGAATTCAATAAAACAAGTTCAAGAATTAATTTATCCAGGAATTAACAACGTCCAAATTGTCAACATGATACTGCATTGTGGAGTAAAATTCAAGAATGCTTAGAAGAATATTTTCTTGAAAAAAATACTGGATGAAACGCAACTATCAAGGATATTCCACAAATTTCATGGAGTATAGAAGTCAAAACTTAACCAACTGAGTACAATAAAGAATGGAATAACAAAAGAAATCACCATGCATGCGATAGACCGCACAGACAGGTTATTCCAATAGAATAATAAATAATGGAACCAGGTCCGGCGTAAACGCACAGACAGGATATTCCGACAGAATAATAAATAATGGAACCAGGTCCGGTGTAAAACACACAGACAGGATATTCCAACAGAATAATAATAAAACGGAACCAGGTCCGGTGTAAAATACACAGACAGGATATTCCAACAGAATAATAAACGGAACCAGGTCCGGTGTAAAACACACAGACAGGATGTCCCAACAGAATAATAGAAGAATGTCACCAAGTATAGGGTAGACCGCGTATACTGGTTATTCCAACAGAATAATAACAAATGGAATAACAGAAGTTCTCTTCATGAATATAAAAGAAATAATATTCCCTACCTTAAAAGAACTGGATATTGGAAAAGTGATGTAGCAGAATACTTTTATTCTCTCTCTCTTATTCTCTCTATACTTTCTCTCTCTATAGCTTGAATGAATTCGTGAAAAATAATGAAGCCCTAGGCCTCTATTTATAGAAAAACTGAGGGTGGCTCTTGGTCTTAACGAAGGGTCAAATGACTCTTGGTCTTAACGAAGGGTCAAATGACTCTTGGTAATATTGAAGGGACAACTACTATTGACGAAAGTAATTACTATTGACCAAGGTAAATACTATTGACGAAGGTAATTACTATTGACCAAGGTAAATACTATTGACCAAGGTAAATAATATTGACGAAGGTAATTACTATTGACCAAGGTAAATACTATTGACGACGGTAATTACTATTGACGACGGTAATTACTATTGACGAAGAGACTCTTAGATGATGACATATGGCCCCCCATAAAATAACCAAACTTACCACAACGTCTCAATTATTGATTTAATAATATAACATATTATACAGATGATACTATGACAATAATTTAAGAGATATGATGCAGCAATTACTGTAGCAATAATTGAGTATAGCTGAGTGACTTCTCACGTAAGCATCAATAATCAATACCGTGTGCTACTATGCAACCACGCGTATTACTGTACTTTTACTACCGAGTAGTTCAACAGTTTTAACGGTTTTAACGGTAACACCTCAGCCGTTATTTTTATAGAAAGATAATTCTGTCGTTTTCTCAATCCGACAATAATTCCGTTGTGGGGTCCACCAATGATTGTGCCGTCGTACGAATATTCTCCGACAAAAAGAATATTCTCCGACCAAACGAATATTTTATAACAACTTGCTTACTTTGCAAAATTTATAAATATTACCCACAACTATAACATTATATCAAATTAACTCCATAATATTCAAAAATGATATTTATAGAAAATTCATCTTTATTTATAAAAGTTGGGGTCTTACATACTTACCCAACATGAATGCCATATATGGCACCCTGTCCTCAGCGTTGGCGTAGAATTCCTTTACCACATTAACTATCGTCGGGTCAGGATCATCTGTGAGCACTTCCCAGCCCTACTCATATATTTATCTACGTATCTGCCCGTTGAAGGAATTCGGCACCAAGTCCCGCTCAGGTGTTAGTGCTTTGGGCACTAAGTAGTCATACTTATTTGTAGCGTTTGCACTAATAAACTTTCGCTTATCAAAGGCTTGGACCGGTGGTGAAGAACCCTCGCCCCTTTGGCGTTTCGATGGAGTTTTCAGAGCCATTAGTATTAATTTCTGTTAACTACCACCCTAAACTTCTTCTTTGGTAATAACTCAAACAGTTGGTGTGCAACACCACCACGAAACCCAAATTCGATGACTGCAATTTTAACTTGTGTTGAAAAACTAAAAGTAGGAACTTACCCACTAATTTTCCTCCCAATTAAATGATATATTTTCAGTGATGGATTGCCTAATTTGGAATTCTCCTTCTCCTTTCTTACTATAAACCCTAAGTGAGATGAAAACATAGGTTTATGGTGACTGAATTTTGGTGGAAGTGTGTAATAGTGTGGAATTAAATGGATGAGGGATTAGGTTTTATATGGAATGGAAGATATGCTCGGATTTGATTGAGAATTAGGGGGTAATGGGTGATTTCGTGGGTGTAAGGAGTTCTAGCTAGGTTTAGTTTATGGAGAGAAGAAGTGGAGAAGTGGAGTGAAACATGCATTTTTAAAAAAAAATTCTAACTCTCATACCCCCGCTGGGGTGGTGGGTATTTGCACTATAAAGGCCCGCTGGGGCGGCCATGGACAGAGGACCCCCTCCCCCCACGGCCGGGGTGGGCGTGTCAGGCTGTATAACCCCCCACCGGGGCGGGGGTATCTTTTCTTCACAACTTTAAATTTTAAGCTTCTTTTCCCCGTACACACGTCCAATGGCATCCTAAGTACCTGAAATTCATTACAACACTAAATATGAGATAATATCATGGAGTGTTAGCAAGTAAGATGAGAATTACTGAAAATCAATAACTAACTAACTATGAATAGCATAAAATTGAACTAAGCGATACTAGAATTACTAACTAAACTACAAATTGAATAACATAAAACAAAAATACTGTAATTGATACGAAAATTGAATTACCTCCCAATGAGCGCTTGTTTTTGAGTCTTTCAGCCTGACTAGTACTCCATGTTCATGGTGCATCGGTAAGTGTGATTGCAGTGGCTTCATTGTCGACGTCGCCACCCAAGTAATGCTTTAACCGCTGCCTGTTGACTTTGAATGTTTCGAGAGGATTTCTGCTGTACAGTTCAACGACGCCATGTGGGTAAATAGTCTTTATTGTAAATGGCCCCGACCATCAGAATTTGAGCTTTTTGGGGAACAACCTTGGTCTTGAGTTAAAAAATAACATAGATTATCCCAGTTCAATCTTTCTTTACATAATCTTTTGGTCGTGGCACTTCTTGACCTTTTCTTTGTACAGTTTTGAGTTCTCGTAGGCTTGAAGTCAAAATTCGTCGAGTTCATTTAATTGGAGTAATCTCTTCTCACCTGTAGCTGTTTGATGAAAGTTTAACTTTTGAATAGCCCAATATGACTTATGTTGTAATTCCACTAGGAGATGATACGCTTTCCCATAAACTAATTGATACAGAGACATCCCAATTGGTGTCTTGTATGTTGTACGACAAGCCCATAAAGCATCGTCTAATTTTAGAGACCAGTCTTTTCTGCTCAAATTCACCACCTTCTCTAAAATTCGCTTTACCTCTCAGTTGGAAACCTCAGCTTGACCACTCATTTGGGGGTGATACGCTTTTGCAACCTTATGATTGACCCAGTACTTTTCCAAGAGAGCTGTAAAGGACCTATTGTAGAAGTGACTTCCCTCGTCACTTATGATTTCTCTTGGCATGCAAAACCTTGTGAAAATGTTCCATTGTAGAAATTTTAGAACCACCTTGGCATCATTGGTAAGGAGTGCTTTAGCTTCAACCCACTTTGAGACGTAATCCACAGCTAACAAGATGTATAAGTTGTTGTATGACGGTGGAAAAGGTCCCATGAAGTCAATCCCACATACATCAAAAACCTCAACTTTTATGATCGTGTTGAGCGACATCTCATTCTTTTTTGATATATTGCCCACCCTTTGGCATCTATCACAACTTTTCACGAACTGGTGGGCATCTTTGAATATGGTTGGCCATTAGAATCCTACCTAAAGTATCTCAGCCGCTGTCCGCTCACTCCCATAGTGTCCCCCATACGCAGATGCGTGACATTCATGCAAAATATTCTTCACTTCGCTGTAAGGCACACATCTACGGATCATTTTATCTGCACACTGTCTGGATAAATAAGGCTCATCCCACATGTACCACTTGACATCATGTAGGAACTTCTTTTTTTGCTGACGTGTCAAATCAGGGGGAAGGATTTTACTCACCGAATAATTAGAAAAATCTGCATACCATGGAAACTCAGAGTTTACTCCAAATAGCTGCTCATCCGAAAATAACTCGTTGATTACACACTTATCTGCCCCGTCCTTATCCGTATTTTCCATTCTCGAAAGATGATCTGCCACTTATTTTTTTGTTCCCTTTCTATCCTTTATTTATAAATCAAATTCTTGAAGGAGTAGAATCCATCTGATGAGTCTCAGCTTAGCATCATTCTTTGAAATCAGATAACGAATTACCGAGTGATCTGTGTATACCACCACCTTTGTTCCTATCAAATAAGCTCTGAATTTATCAAAGGCGTATACTACTGCAAGTAATTCTTTCTGGATGGTTGTATAGTTCAATTGAGCGTCCGTGAGGGTTTTACTTGTGTAATATATGTCATGGAATATCTTTTCTCGGCGTTGACCCAAAACACCCCCTACCGCATAGTCGCTAGCATCGCACATTAACTCAAACGGCATCGTCCAATCCGATGCTACGATTACATGAGCTGTAGTCAATTTCTTCTTCAACTGCTCAAATGCTGTCATACACTCCTCATCAAAGCTAAAAACTGTATCTTTCTCTAAGAGACTGCATAATGGTTTTGTAATCTTAGAGAAATCTTTAATGAACCTACGGTAGAATTCGGCGTGTCCAAGAAAAATGTGGATTCCCTTAACTGTAGTCGGCGGTGGAAGATTCTCGATTGTGTCCAGCTTTCCCTATCAACTTCTAATCCTTTTTCAGAGTCTTTGTGCCCAAGAATAATTCCTTCTTCAATCATAAAGTGGCACTTTTCCCAATTAAGCACCAAGTTTGTTTCCACTCATTATTTTAAAACCATAACTAGATTTTCTAGACATATAGCAAAAGTGTTTCCATAGACTGAGAAGTCGTCCATGAAAGCTTCGACATTCCTCTCTACCATATCCAAAAAGATGGCCATCATACACCTCTGGAAGGTCGCCGATGCATTGGACTACCCAAAGGACGTCCTCCTGAATGCAAAGGTGCCATATGGGCATGTGAAGGTGGTATTTTCTTGATTCTCAGGAGCAATGACTATCTGGTTGTACCCCGAATATCCATCCAGTAAATAGTAATACTCATGCCCAGTCAACCGGTCCAACATCTGATCAATAAAGGGTAGAGGAAAGTGGTCCTTCCGGGTTGCCTTATTAAGCTTTCTATAATCCATACAAACCCTTCATCCGGTCACTGTCCTCGTTGGAATCAGTTCGTTATCATTTGTCACAACTGTCATTCCACCCTTATTCGGGATACATTGAACTGGACTTACCCATGTACTGTTTGAAATTGGGTAAATTATCCCAGCATCGAACCACGTCAAAATTTCCTTCTTTACAACCTCTTTCATGATCAGATTTTACCTTCTCTACTATTCCACTGTTGGATTTGAGTCTTCTTTCAGGAGTATTTTGTGCATACAGAATGAGGGGCTTATCCCCTTTATATCAGTGATCGTCCATCCTATTGCATACTTGTGCTCTCTAAGCACCCTCAACAACTTACTTTCCTGTAATTTGTTAAGCGAAGATGCAATAATAACATGTAAAGTATTAAAATTACCCAAATATGCATACCTGAGGTGTTTTGGAAGAGGTTTAAGCTCAAGAGTAGGTGGCTCCTCCAGTGAGGGTTTCATCAATGTCGAAGCTTTTTCTTTAATGTGTAGTGGATCGAATAGTACCTTAAACCTGCTAACTATAGGCAAAGAATCCAGCATATGTAAGTAGTCTACGAACTCTAGATCATCCAAGTCCTCATCCCCCAGTAGAGTATTTTCCAACGGATCCCTATCCAAACCTTTAACTAGGTCCTTATTAACCATTTTGTCGATCATATCCAATCAGAAACACTCATCCTCATCTGTAGGGAACCTCATAACTTTGAACATATTAAATTTAACTTCTTGTTCTTGTACCCTCATGGTTAATTTCCCTTTCTTAACGTCGATAAGAGTCCTACTAGTAGCCAAGAATGGCCTCCCTAAGATGATTGGGATGTTTTTGTCCTCTTCATAATCCAAAATAATAAAATCTGCCGAAAATATGAACTTATCCATTTTAACTAAAATGTCTTCGACAATCCTTCTTGGATAAGTCACCGATCTATCCGCTAACTGACGTGATATGTTTGTATGTTTAAGAGCCGATAAACCCAACTGAGTATATACTGACAAAGGCATAAGGTTCACACTTGCCCCCAAATCACACAAACACTTGTTGAAGGCCATATTCTCTATTGTGCAAGGAATAGTAAAACTCCTCGGATCCTTCAACTTTGAAGGCAACTTTCTCTCTAAAACTGCATTGCATTCCTTCGTTAAAGCCATAGTCTCGTAGTCCTCTAATTTCTTCTTCCTCGATAGAATACCCTTCATGAATTTCGCGTAACTCTGCATTTATTCTAGGGCTTTTGCGAAAGGAATATTGATTTGAAACTTCTTGAAGACTTCCAAAAATTTCGAGAACTGCTTGTCTAATTTCTGTTTCTGAACTGTCTGCTGAAACGGTGGTGGAGGATAAATAACAGGCTCAACATCTGTCTGACTCTTGTCCACTTGCTTGTCCTCACCCTGTTTCTCTTCTACCAACTTGTCTTCACCTTGTTTAACATCTTTCTTTGTTGAATTTTGTAACGACCCCAAAAATTCATACAATTTAATTCTCGACTTCGGTCGTTGACAATACATTCAAACTCTAATTTTACATCACTAAACGATAGTACAACCATTAAAATTTCAGGAATACTTAAAATTTTCTATTACAATTAAAATTTTCTATTTACAAACTATTCTCGTTCCCAGAACCTTCAACCTTTACATTACATCTCTTCGATTCAAATTTATATCACGAATCGTTATAACAAAATGACTATACAAAGTCTCACACCATAAATAGATATCTATATATACCGGATAGCTCAACTTATAATTCAACAACATGTTACATTCAAAATATTAAATATATTTCTCATAAAACATAAGGAATCTTCAAGTATCACATCTGATTCATATCTTTCAATTAGCACATAACTTTACCTTAAATCTTTAACCTGTAAAAGTGGTTATTTGCAAGGGTGAGCTCGACAGCCCAGCAAAATCTAACAGTTTTCATGCATCACATAGCACATAATAACATGCTCGATATACATCTCATAAACATTGGACTAACATAACATACATGTTGTAGTTCATATAATACAACGATTGAGTTCCTTACTCAATTAGCATTCATTACTCAATCAACGTAGTCATAAATTGACTTTAACATTTCATACTTTCAACATTAATATAACACACCATGCTATTTACAATAAAGATTTCAAACAGTTCATCATCAAATTCACATAGCAAATAGGAACTAAAAGACATGCCTTGATCGTTGTTTACCAATAACAGTTTAACGGCTTACAGTTATCTATACTTCACTTGCCCTACATAATTATATAATCATTCACATCAACTATTAGTTACATAGAAATGTATAGTAGTTGTAATGTAAACTTTAATCTACATCCTATAACCCTTCCTATTAATTAATACACAATGTTTAATTTGATTGTGTTAACTTTAGACTTATAACTCACTATATTTCTTCTTAGTCAAACTCGAAGTTCATTCAAGTGCTTAAGTTTTGCTAGGACTACTTATTGGTTTTATATTAAATCCATTCCATATCTTAAAATATTCATTTCAATTGAATTGAAACACTTTTTAAGTTCATTAACACTTGGCACGACGTTTCGACGTTCATTCGTCACACGCCCGATTCGTCTCTCTTGTGTGTGCTTAGTTTGCTTATACAACTTATCTAATACATCATTTATTAATATTAAGTATCATTATATTTATTAATATTCATGTTTTATAACTTAGGAAAACATCTTTTATCGTCAGGAGCACTACATTTGCATATGTGCATTCCTGATGCCCTCCGATTGCCTCCTAATACATATCAGTCCCACAAATGATCATTTTGACCCCTATTCCCGACCTCAACTTAAAAACCTTGAAGAACGAAAGTTGTAGGTCTATTAATCGTCGTTCTGGATCATCTTGAATCACCTCAATCGGAGTTTTTATGAAAAGGTTATGACCGTTTTACTACAGGAGGTCAAAATTGTCCGACCCAGACTACTCTTCCGGCGCCGCGGCGCGAGAACTAAGCTAGCCAGTGGCGCTGCAGCGCGAAATTGGCGTTGGGGCACGGATTTCAATGCTACGGTGTGAAATTCTGGGTTGGGGCTTTGATTTTTGCGTTGAGGCATCGAAACTTATAGAAACCGAGTACGAAGACCAATTTCGGTCTGTTTAACAGTTTCTAGCAGCTAAATTACCACAGATAATTCATGCAAATTACACATAAACATTACTAAGCATACATATACTAACTTAGCACAACTTAAACAACAATTTAAGAAAAATTAAATCCTTGAAACACTATTTTAAAACAAAACTCCATTGTTGACGTTATTTATTAAAGTTTAACACTGTAAACCACAATTATATATCCATCAAATTCATTCCTTTGAACTACGTTCTCATTAAATTCTTACCCAATTAACATACACAAGGTTCAATTTCACAATTTCACAATTAACATACACTAATTTTGGTATCTTACAAAACATGTTCATTCATGCATATATTGTAACTGTAAAACTCTTTTTGACATAATTCATACAATCACATACATGTATATTCTCATTATACCATCACCTATATATATATATATATATATATATATATATATATATATATATATATATATATATATATATATATATATATATATATATATGAGATAGTTATCCTACTACAACCACTTATACACATGATTTCATCACCCATTATAAAAAGATGGATTACAGACAATTTCAGAAACACACAGAATTAGAAATTTTAGCGTAAAACATATATGTTAAGGTTATGTACATACCTTTTGTTGCTTAAGAAAATACTTGTTAATCACTGAGAATAGCTTTGACTAACTCAAAACTTTCTCTCTTAAGCTCTCTCAAACTATCTCTATACTTTTCTTCTCTGAAAACCTTTTCTTTTCTTTTTCTCTGTAACTTTTTCTTAGGCTTAGGTTTACACTATACGTAAAACTTAAAACAAAACCAACGTACGAATTTAAAACGTTTAAAATCGACGCTATACTTAATATACTAATAAGTAATCAGTTACATAAATAATATATATTATTTATTTAATTTATATTATCAATAATTCAAAATTCAAAAATCTAAAAGCCATAAGGCTCCGTTTGGCAAACCTCTTTAAAAATTAAAGACTTAATATATTTAAGCCTTGTTTGGCAAAACTAAATTAAGCTCCTTTAATTTATTTTAATAACTCCATTATAGTATAGTTATTTGTCACACTTTATTTAATTAAGTTTTCATAATTAATTTAATTAATTCTAATAACAATTTATTGAATAAATCATTTAATCATTATAAACTCTCTAACTTAATTATTAAATTAAATTAAAATATTATCTCATAACAATTAATTTTCTTAACTCATTAATTATTTATTAAACAAATAATTAACCAAATCAATTAAACAAATATTTATTCAAAGATAAACACATCCACTAAATATTTATATAATTCAATAAATATTTTTTTAAAAATTATAATTATAATTCTAGATTGTTACATCCTTCCCTCCTTACAATAATTCCGTCCTCGGAATCAAAGAAACCTCCCTTACTCGGTTTTCACCAAATTTCTTTTCAAAATTTATCGTTGAATATCTTCAACACATTATCTTAATATAGGTTTTATATTTCCTACTACATTCATTACTTCAATAAATTCTAGGCTTTATTTCATGACTTTCACTTGAACTCAATTATATTTTGAGTATTATATATTCTTTAACCCATTCATTTCTTTTTCTAAGGATCGTTATCATAAACACTCGGGATATTACATTCACCCTTTCTTCTAAGAATTTCGTCATCGAAATTTTATCTATTAATCCTTATTCATTCAATCTATCAAAATAGATGTTGCGTTAATACTTTATTTATTCATTGGGTTCTATAACCACTTTCTTTCCACAAATATCTTTCTACACTTATTAACTTTTTTATTAAAAGTTTTACATTATTCTTTGATAACTCATCTCCTTCTCATTTCAAAAATTTCTTTTCTCACTTATTCAATATATTCATCATTCAGTGTCGCATTCTACGACTTACTTCTTCCTAAGGAATACTCTCCTTTTCACTTCCATCTTGCAGAATAACAAAATCTTCCACAATTATTCAATAATTGGGAAGTAATATGAATAACTCAAGAATTTAAAAGATTCCAAATCATACTGAGGGGTCATAAGAACTTGAACTCTTCTCTAGGTTTACTAGTGCTTCAAGACAATCCTTCACACTGCAAACCAGAGTGTTTATCAATCACAAAAACTAAAAATACCCTCCACTCGTACACTAGGTGGCCAACCTATTGTACCACTACGTTGGGCCGCAACGTAGTGTTTTGTAACGACTATATGCGTTACGCTCAGAACAATTTTCCCCGAAAACATGTCCCTTTATAGGGTTGTTCACCTCAGCTTTTCAACATCTGAATCCGCACCAAAATAATTTGGTTTGGCATAACTTTTCAAGAAATGCTTGAAATTATAGACATTTGTCTAGCTGAATCAAATAGCTTAGACTCATACCAATAATTAGAATATCAATCGAAACATGTCTGGCCAAATTCAATTGGCAATAATTTATCTTTAAAATTTTAAAAATCATTTTATGACGTCATGATACCGCACTGTATTTACCGTCCGTTTGAGGATTCCATCATTTCGTGTCTTTGTTATACTACATCATACCATAGTGGGTTGACGATCCTTACATCACATCCAACACTAAGTAACACTGCATTGATGACTCCATCATTTTTATCATATCTACACCAGGTTCCATGATGCATTGATGATATAAAAAATAATACATTTTGATATATTTTAAATCATTTTTGTCTAGCCGAAGTAATTAGCATAGACATATAAATAACGGTATTATTTTTAAAACTAATTGGTTTCATCATTTGATCCAATGTTTTTCAAAAAAATAGAAGTGCAAACATCAGCACGAAGTCAATAAATTTTGAAAGTCTAATATAGCTAGTAGATTTGGAAAACCTATGTCTCCACCATCAGCTCCACTTTCTATAATGATCCATTACTTAATCAGTCTATCTATTCCTATCATCCTCAATACTTCATTCACACTTATATATACCCCAGTTAATCAAACTTACCACACTTTAGAAGTTCAGGAACTTGCCACAATAATATGAGTTTAAGAACTTATCCTAGTCAGACCATAGGCGTCCATTCACTGAGGGGTTCAAAAACATACCATATTATTATGAGTCATAAACTTACCATATGCATTAGTTTTAAGAACCACACCTAATCCTAATAATATACGACTAATCTTAATAGTTTCTAACTATCAAATATATACATGAGAAAAGAATCACCTTTTCGTCACATATACATTGATAGCGCGATACCAACATTCCAATGATTATCAATGTGATAAACTGAGTGCAAGAACAAAACCATCGCCCATACAAAGATTTATACAACTCAGCCACCACATAAGTCCTCAATTGAAATCCCTCCTAACTCTATCTTGCTTATAGCTTGCTCTTTGCTCGATACGAATTCCTCGTATCACATTATCTATAACTCCTCATGAGTTTATCTTGTACTATTTCATAGTACATCATCTTCATAGCATCAAGCTATAATTATTCCAACATTACAGACCATCTTCCTTTTATAACTTAAATAGATCACGTCGTGATCTTATTCTATAATCATATCCTTTAAAATTCTTTTCTTAACTAGTGATCGTTTTGTTTTACGATCCCCTTTCTTTCCTTTTTCATCATTTACGACATTATTCGTTATCTTGGCTATTGGAGTTAGGAAACTCCCATTTCTTATCTTTATGTCTCTTCAAGATTCTTCTTTGAATTTTCTTATTTATATAACAATTCTTCCTTTAAGAATTTCTAACTTCATTTACATTGCTCAACATTTTATTCGAGTTTCACATTTTCATCATACGTACTGTACTTGGTACACATCGAGTCTCTAGCAGTTTCAATATGGTACGCTGAGTGGTTTCCCACAAATAACCAACACACTAGGTTTCGAGTTGTTAGTTCATATATACCTCCGCTCTATGAAGGAATCGTTTAGCCCAGATACCCTACATCTACTATTAAAGAGTACAATTGTACCATACTTACATATAGTTTTCTATTCTTAACTTCTCTATCATTCTCTTTTTATAGACATTGTCAATTTATTATCACCTTACATCCCTATTATTGGAGTTGGGTAACCCCACATTCATATTTCTTATAACTCTGCGAGATTCTTCTTTGAATCCTCTTAAGCATATTTTAATCTCTTCTTTATAAATTTCTTATATTACTTCTTATTTTTCAAACTCTATTTGAGCTTATTCGTTCATTATCTTCATCTCTTTTCTCTAAGGTTATAGCCTAAGGTACTTTTACCTAAGGTTTCTAACCTATCAACTTTGATACCAACTGTAACGACCCCAAAAATTCATACAATTTAATTCTTAACTTCGGTCGTTGACAATACATTCAACCTCTAATTTTACATCACTAAACGATAGTACAACCATTGAAATTTGTGGAATACTTAAACTTTTCTATTACAATTAAAATTTTCTATTTACAAACTATTCTCGTTCCCAGAACTTTCAACCTTTACATTACATCTCTTCGATTCAAATTTATATCATGAATCGTTACAACAAAAAGACTATACAAAGTCTCACATCATAAATAGATATCCATATATACCGGATAGCTCAACTTACAATTCAACAACATGTTACATTCAAAATATTAAATACATTTCTCATAAAACATAAGGAATCTTCAAGTATCACATTTGATTCATATCTTTCAAGTAGCACATAACTTTACCTTAAATCTTTAACTTGTAAAAGTGGTTATTTGCAAGGGTGAGCTCGACAGCCCAGCAAAATCTAACAGTTTTCATGTATCACATAACACATAATAACATGCTAGATATGCATCTCATAAACATTGGACTAACATAACATACATGCTGTAGTTCATACAATAAGTATAAAGATTGAGTTACTTACTCAATTAACATTCATTACTCAATCAATGTAGTCATAAATTGACTTTAACATTTCATACTTTCAACATTAAAATAACACACCATGCTATTTGCAATAAAGATTTCAAGCAGTTCATCATCAAATTCACATAGCAAATAGGAACTAAAAGACTTGCCTTGATCGTTGTTTACTAATAACAGTTTAACAACTTACAGTTAATGAAAACTTTAATCTACATCCTATAACTCTTCCTATTAATCAATACATAATGTTCAATTTGATTGTGTTAACTTTAGACTTATAACTCACTATATTTCTTCTTAGTCAAACTCAAAGTTCATTCAAGTGCTTAAGTCTTGCTAGGACTACTTATTAGTTTTATATTAAATCCATTCCATATCTTCTAATATTCATTTCAAATGAATTGAAATACTTTTTAAGTTTAGTAACACTTGGCACGGCGTTTCGACGTTCATTCGTTACACGCCCGATTCGTCTCTCTTGTGTGTGCTTAGTATGCTTATACAACTTATCTAATACATCATTTATTAATGTTAAGCAATATTATATTTACTAATATTTATG
This sequence comes from Panax notoginseng, assembly GCA_016801055.1. Taxonomy (NCBI): domain Eukaryota; kingdom Viridiplantae; phylum Streptophyta; class Magnoliopsida; order Apiales; family Araliaceae; genus Panax; species Panax notoginseng. The sequence continues at coordinate 58,736,972 of CM029015.1, forward strand.
TTTTATAACTTAGGACACCATCTTTTATCGGCAGGAGCACTACATTTGCATATGTGAATTCCCGATGCCCTCCGATTGCCTCCTAATACATATCAGTCCCACAAATGACCATTTTGACCCCTGTTCCAGTCCTCCAATTAAAAAACTTAAAGAAAAAAAGTTGTAGGCCTATTCGTCCCTCGTTCCGGATCATCTTGAATCACCTCAATCGGAGTTCGTATGAAAAAGGTATGACCGTTTTACTACAGGAGGTCAAAACTATCCGACCCAGACTACTCTTCCAGCGCTGCGGCGCGAGAACTAAGCTAGCCAGTGGCGCAGCAGTGCGAAATTGGCGCTGGGGCACGAATTTCAGTGCTACGGTGTGAAGTTCTGGGCTGGGGCTATGATTTTGGCGCTGAGGCGTCGAAACTTACAAAAACCGAGCACGAAGACCAATTTCGGTCTGTTTAACGGTTTCTAACAGCTAAATTACCACAAATAATTCATTCAAATAAAACACAAACATTACTAAGCATACATATACCAACTTAGTACAACTTAAACAACAATTTAAGAAAAATTAAATCCTTGAAACACTGTTTTAAAATAAAACCTTATTGTTGACGTTATTTAACAAAGTTTAACACTGTAAACCACAATTATCCATCAAATTCATTCATTTGAATTACGTTCTCATTAAATTCTTACCAAATTAACATACACAAGGTTCAATTTCCTAATTTCACAATTAACATATACTAATTTTTTTATCTTACAAAACATGTTCATGCATATATTGTAACTGTAAAACTCTTTTTGACATAATTCATACAATCACATACATGTATATGCTCATTATACCATCACCTATATATATATATATATATATATATATATATATATATATATATATATATATATATATATATATGTATGATAGTTCTCCTACTACAACCACTTATACACATGATTTCATCACCCATTATAAAAAGATGGATTACAGACAATTTCAGAAACACACAGAATTAGAAATTATAGCATAAAACATATATGTTAAGGTTATGTACATACCTTTTGTTGCTTAAGAAAATACTTGTTAATCTATGAGAATAGCTTTGACGAACTCAGAACTTTCTCTCTCAAACTCTCTCAAACTATCTCTGTACTTTTCTTCTCTGAAAACCTTTTCTTTTCTTTTTCTCTGTAACTTTTTCTTAGGCTTAGGTTTACACCATACGTAAAACTTAAAACAAAACCAACGTACGAATTTAAAACGTTTAAAACCGGCGCTATACTTAATATACTAATAAGTTATCAGTTACATAAATAATATATATTATTTATTTAATTTATATTATTAATAATTCAAAATTCAAAAATCCAAAAGCCATAAGGCTCCGTTTGGTAAAACTCTTTAAAAATTAAAGACTTAATATATTTAAGCCTTGTTTGGCAAAACTAAATTAAGCTCCTTTAATTTATTTTATTAACTCCTTTATAGTATAGTTATTTGTCACACTTTATTTAATTAAGTTTTCGTACTTAATTTAATTAATTCTAATAACAATTTATTGAATAAATCATTTAATCATTATAAACTCTCTAACTTAATTATTATATTAAATTAGAATATTATCTCATAACAATTAATTTCCTTAACTCATTAATTATTTATTAAACAAATAATTAACCAAATCAATTAAACAAATATTTATTCAACGATAAACACATCTACTAAATATTTATATAATTCAATAAATATTTTTTAAAAAAATTATAATTAAAATTCTAGATTGTTACATCCTTCCCTCCTTACAAGGATTCCGTCCTAGGAATCAAAGAAACCTCCCTTACTTGGTTTTCACCAAATTTCTTTTCAAAATTTATCGTTGAATATCTTCAACACATTATCTTAATATAGGTTTTATATTTCCTACTACATTCATTACTTCAATAAATTCTAGGTTTTATTTTATAAATTTCACTTGAACTCAATTATATTTTGAGTATTATATATTCTTTAACACATTCATTATTTTTTTCTAAGGATCGTTATCATAAACACTCGGGATATTACATTCACCCTTTCTTCTAAGAATTTCGTCCTCAAAATTTTATCTATTAATCCTTATTCATTCAATCTATCAAAATAGATGTTACGTTAATACTTTATTTATTCATTGGGTTCTATAACCACTTTCTTTCCATAAATATGTTTCTACACTTATTAACTTTTTTATTAAAAGTTTTACATTATTCTTTGTTAACTTAGCTCCTTCTCATTTCAAAAATTTTTTTTCTCACTTATTCAATATATTCATCATTCAGTGTCACATTCTACGACTTACTTCTTCCTAAGGAATACTCTCCTTTTCACTTCCATCTTGCAGAATAACAAAAATCTTCCACAATTGTTCAATAATTGGGAAGTAGTATGAATGACTCAGGAATTTAAATGATTCCAAATCATGCTGAGTGGTCATAAGATCTTGAACTCTTCTCTAGGTTTACTAGTGCTTCAACATAATCCTTCACACTGCAAACCAGAGTGTTTATCAATCACAAAGACTGAAAACACCCTCCACTCGTACACTAGGTGGCCAACCTATTGTACCACTATGTTGGGTCGCAACGTAGTATTTTGTAATGACTATATGCGTTACGCTCAGAAACATTGTCCCCGAAAACATGTCCCTTTATAGGGTTGTTCACCTCAGCTTTTTAACATATGAATCCGCACCAAAATAATTTGGTTTGGCATAACTTTTCATGAAATGCTTGAAATTATAAACATTTGTTTAGCTGAATCAAATAGCTTAGACTCATACCAATAATTCGAATATCAATCGAAACATGTCTAGCCAAATTCAATTGGCAATAATTTATCTTTAAAATTCTAAAAATCATTATATGACGTCATGATACCGCACTGTATTTACAGTCCGTTTGAGGATTTTAACATTTTGTGACTTTGTCATACAACATCATACCATAGTGGGCTGACGATCCTTAGATCACATCCAACACTAAGTAATACTGCATTGATGACTCCATCGTTTTTATCATATCTACACCAGGTTCCATGATGCATTGATGATATAAAAAATAATACATTTTGATATATTTCAAATCATTTTTGTCTAGCCGAAGCAATTAACATAGACATACGAATAACGATATTGTTTTTAAAACTAATTGGTTTCATCATTTGATCCAATGTTTTTCAAGAAAATAGAAGTGCAAACATCAGCACGAAGTCAATAAATTTTTAAAGTCTAACATATCTAGTAGATTTGGAAAACCTATGTCTTAACCATCGGCTCCACTTTCTATAATAATCCATTGCTTAATCAGTCTATCTATTCCTATCATCCTCAATACTCCATTCACACTTATCTATACCCTAGTTCATCAAACTTACAACACTTTAGAAGTTCAGGAACTCGCCACAATAATATGAGTTTAAGAACTTATCCTAGCTTGACCATAAGCGTGCATTCGCTGAGGGGTTCAAAAACATACCATATTATTATGAGTCACAAATTTACCATATGCATTAGTTTTAAGAACCGCACCTAATCCTAAAAATATCTGATTAATCTTAATAGTTTCTAACTATCAAATATACACATGAGAAAAGAATTACCTTTTCGTCACATATACATTGATAGCGCGATACCAACATTCCAATGATTATCAATGTGATAAACTGAGTGCAAGCACAAAACCCTCACCCATACAAAGGTTTATACAACTCAGCCACCATATAAGTCCTCAATTGAAATCCCTCCTAACTCTATCTTGCTTATAACTTGCTCTTTGCTCGATACGAATTTCTCGTTTCACATTATCTATAACTCTTAATGAGTTTATCTTGTACTATTTCGTAGTACATCATCTTCATAGCATCAAGCTATAATTATTCAAACATTACAGACCATCTTCCTTTTATAACTTAAATAGATCACGTCGTGATCTTATTCTATAATCATCTCCCTTAAAATTCTTTTATTAACTAGTGATCGTTTTGTTTTACGATCCCCTTTCTTTCTTTTTTCATCATTTACGACATTAATCGTTATCTTGGCTATTGGAGTTAGGAAACTCCCCTTTCTTATCTTTATGTCTCTTCAAGATTCTTCTTTGAATTTTATTATTTATATAACAATTCCTCCTTTAAGAATTTCTAACTTTATTTACATTGCTCAACATTTTATTCGAGTTCCACATTTTCATCATACGTATCCATTTTCTATACTTGGTACACATCGAGTCTCTTATAGTTTCAATATGGTACGCTGAGTGGTTTCTCATATTTAAAGGAAAATTTTATTAATTATTTACTATTAATGATGTCAAAGTTATTTAATAATTATATTAAATAAATTAGTTTAAGAATGATTTTAATATTATAAAAATCATTTAAAATAAAAATAAAGTGTTTAAAGATATTTTAAGTTATAAATTATAACTTTTGATATTTAAAGGAAAATTTCATTAATAATTTAACATTAAATGATATTAGATTCATTTAATAATTATATTAAATAAATAGTTTAAAAATAGTTTTATTTATTTAAAAATCATTTAAAAAGGATATAAATGAATTAAAAATATTTTTAAGTTATGATTAAGGACTTTTAATATTTTGATAAGTAATACATTTATACTTTAATATTAATTATTTAAAAATGTTTTAAATTCTTTTAAAAATCATTTAAGGGTAAAATTAATACTTTAAAAGTATTTTAAGTTATTATAAATAACATTGATATTTTGGCAATGGTTTCATTAATAGTTTAATATTAATTAAATATTAATGATAATAGAATTGGTTAATATTTAAATCATTTAATAAAGATTCTGATGTTTGAAAATTTATGATAAATTATAATAAATGTTTTAAAATTATATTAAGTCATTTAAAAATAATATGATTGATACTAAGTTACATGATAGAGTCTTAGACTCGATAATAACCCGATAAAGCCGTCGGTACACCGACATATTTCAGAAATTGATCTAGACTTAGATAATTTGATTAGATATGTGTTATTTGTGATTCAATGGTTATGGAACATATATGACAATGTGATTAGGTTATATGATGATTGCAATAAGTAGTGCTATGTGTTATAGTATGTTATTCTAATCGATCAAATGATCTTATGACTAATAGGTGCTATATAAAGATAGAACTAAGTTACGAACTGTAAGCAGCGCATTAGGCAAGTATCTTACCTTTGTATTTTCTTTATGCAATGGACATGAGTAAGAAGTTTCAGAATTATATTATTATTATACTATATTATTAACCCTATTGTGATATATTCTATATCCGATCATTGTTTATCAACATGTTAGTATATGGTAATTCAGATATATATTCTGCTCGTTAATTTTTATATATGGTTATATAAGTGTCCCCACTTGGATAATCATTGTATTAAATCACTTGTTGATATATATATATATATATATATATATATATATATATATATATAAACTGTCTAAGCTATTTGATCAGCTAGACATAAATTTCAAAATGTCGTTGAATATGATAAAAACCTTTTTTGTATCCAATCAAATTATTTTGGTTCGGATTCCAGACTAAGTATGAACATCCCGATCACGGGAAAACTTTTATGTGCTCAAGGCGGATAGAGTGAACGATAATATCGTTCTTGTAATGTAGTATTGATCAATACAGGGCTCATTGGGATGATCACTCTCGCGCCCGTAAGTTATGACGGTTTGTAGATGAAGTTCTGCTAAACCTTAGCAAAAACTGAAAACAATGTTCATAGCCTGTCAACTAATACCTATATATAAAGTCAATACGTAGTTTCAAAAATTTGGGATAGAATTGTTATGTTATTATTATCGGTTTAGTTTACTTCACAACTCTTGAATCGTTGTAGAAGTGATGTACAAAGAAAATATTTATTTCTTTCAGCTAATTATATTTCTAATTGTTATTACTTGTTGGGCACTCAAATGCTCATCCTTGCTTAATTTAAATATTTTCAGCTAAGCGTGATCAACCTGAAGGTTCAGACAAGAACCGGTGAAAAGGAAAACAAACATATTATGTGTAATGGTATCTTTTGTAATAGTTAGTCTGTATTAAGGCAATGATATATATATTATCTATCATGTAAAGAATTATAGTAAAGGTTGCGTACTTGGGATTAAACTCTGATATATGTAAACTACGTTTGTTATTTATATTATTGTTATTATTATTAGTATTATTCTGCTCATAGAAATGGTATCGTGAAGTACTGAGTTCGAGTTTCAAGTACCTGAATTTGGGGGCGTCACATTATGGTATCAGAGTTTAGGGTTAAAAACCTTAGGTGGGTTAGACCTTAGGCTATAACCGTGGAACAAAGGGAAACGTTAAAAATATAATTAACTCATATAGAGTTTAAAAATGAGATGAATTGAATTAGTTCATCGTCAAACAAAATAAAAGATAACTTATATAAAACTATTAATTGTTGTGTGTGTATATTAAGTGATAATCAAGATAGTTTGTGTGTAGATGTCAGATAGAAAAGAATTAGGATACCCTTAGATTGTAAAGAAGGAGTCAACTTCCATGACCGAGTCAATATCAAAGCCAATAGCTGAAATAGAGGCTCACATTGAAAGTTACCTCAATGAGGTGGTTATTTTGGAAAGTATAGTACTGAACCCTGAAACGATAGTATAACTGATAGGTAGAGTATAGTTAAGGAATATGTGGACAATGTCGAGTTCTTAAACCCATATGTTTGTGATGAGTTCTTAAACTCATAATGTGTTGTAAGTTGGACGAACTAGGTACAGTTAGGTGTGAATGGATTATTGAGGATGATTGGAATATATAGAATACTAAGCAACTGATCCTTAAGGAAGGTGTAAGAAAATAAGTAGTATTAGTATTACTGGATTATGTATGATTCTATGTTATGTATATGATAAGTATGTTTGTATAAGGTAATATTTTTCAAATTTTGTATAAGTTGTGGCAGCGATTCCCGACTTTTGAGTCACAAAGGGATAACGGACGATTAAAGCAATATGTGCTATGGTATGTCAGGTGATATGAGTATGAATTTATATGGAATTATTAAAATTAGTTGGTATAAAGATAATAGTTAATTATATGAGTACTGGTTAATGCATAAAACCAAAATTTTAAAATATATAATATTTTGAGTATATGATAAATATAGAATTTCGTGTTATATGATTATACGTACACGATAAGGCTTAGAATAAAGAATAAATTACGATAATGTCACCAAGACGAAAATGAAACCCAAGTACAGAAGAACCGGTCAACAAAGTTGGAGGACAACCTGAGTCAATACAAAATTTTGCGAATATGGACGATCAAGCTATGAAGAACGGAATACCAGTCGCCGGAAGATCAGTCAGATAATCGATCGACGAACGCCACAGACTTCAAGGCCATCATACTGCCAGGATTCGGAAGATCAACTGACCTTGTTGACGCGTTTGTGATAGCTAGGGTAACGAAGGGGCAAAAGATAGTTTTGTCACCTATACGATAAAAGGAAAGGAGATAGAGGGCAAGTCTGCGTGATTTAAGTGTGAATCAATGGAGTATAAGGTGGAAGACTGTCCAAGAAGGAGAAGGGAGGCAAATAATGCGAATACGAGGAAAGGCAGCAGGACATTGGCGATAACGGGACCAACATCAACAATTAAACCAACGAAATCAACTGCAAGCGTCTTCAACATGACCGTTCAAGAAACTGTAGCAGCCGGGGATGCAACTCCAGGTATTACTCAAACCAATTTTATTTCTTATATATAGTAAATTATTTTATAAATTATTTTGAAGGAGGAAATTGAGTTCTATTAGAAATTAATTTTCCGTATAAGCAGATAGATAAGCTTTATGCTGAATAGTTAAAGATCAGTTCGATCAATTTTGATCGAGATCTACTCGCAATAATTGTGTATGCTATGCACCCTGGTATCTATAGGTTTTAAAATGGTGATTCCGGGGACGGAATCTTTATAAGGGAGGGTGAATGTAACAACCCGATATTTTCTATATAAATTAAATCAGAAATTTTGCGTATAATTTTTTTATTATTATTAAAGATGAGAATTTGTACAAGATAATGTGTATATGTATTTATGTGATAAATAAAAATATATTTATTACATGAATATTTACAAATAATTTTATTTTAGAATTATTGATTATTATAAAGTATATTCTTATAATAATTAATATAGTAGAAATGTTTTTTATTATTTATTTTCTATGAAAATATAATTATATATTATTTAAATAATATATGAAATGATTTTTAAAATTATTATAATAATTATTTATTTTATTATACGAATTTATGCAAGATTAATTAAGTTAACTATTTTAACTTAATTAATAATGTTATATATGAAGAATAATTCAGATATGAAATCCAAACCCTAATTTTAGATTTTTTATCAATGAATGAGAATAATAATACTATATTATTATTTGTCAGTGTTATAATTAGGTATGCTATGTGTGTAAGGTTAATGTGAGTATCAGTTTTGATGGAACAATTTTAATGTTACTGATAAACCCTAGTTTGAAGTCAAATGAGACTTTAAAATCTGTCTAGTAGTTATGTTATGTGATTAATGATATTTATTATTATTATATTATTTTATTTTAGTGCCGTAAATATGTACTATATATGTGTGGACTGATAATGTTGGTTAATTATGGTATCTTATGACCAAACCCTAGCATTAATTTGTTTAACCCTATTGTTAATTCAATTGGGAATTTAAGATTGTATGGTAATTGTGTCAGTTGAATTTTGTTGAGTATGACATAATTTAAGGTTAATTAGGAAACAATAATTATTTAAGAAACCCTAATTGCAAATTGAGGACCCTAATTGTATAAATTAGGAATATTAAATGCTAAAAATTTAAAACCCTAATTTCCTAATTGTAACCCTAATTGCTAATTGGGTAATCCTAATTGCTAAATTGGAAAGATAAATACTATTTAGTAAAACTTAACCCTAATTAGGGAGAATCTTAATTATTCAAAACCCTAATTAATATTTAGAAATATTAAATTTCTAGAAAATTCTCGTATTTATATTATAAACCCTAACTTATAAATCGCAAACCCTAATTGCTAAATTTGGAAGTGTAATGCTAATTAGTGTATCTTAAACCTAATTAGCAAGGTACTAAGTAATTAAAAAACCTAATTGATTAAGAAACCATAATTTGTATTTTTAGAAACTAAAATTTTAGTTTTTTATTTTATTTTATTTTATTTTATTTGCAAACCCTTTGTGGAAATTTTACAATTTTATGCTAAACCTTAAGGTTAAACCCTAAGGGTTAAACCCTAAGGGTTTGCCATGTTACAACTGTGACAACCCGATAATTTAGAAAATTTTTAAAATTTTAATTAATTGATTTAAGGGTTCAATATTAGAACCTAAACATAAAATAAGTGTATGCGTTTGATATTTTTGAGAAAGAATTTTGAGATATTTTTGAGAAAGAATTTTGAGGATTTCAAAAATTTGTTAAGGATTTAAGTAAATATGTTCTGTGAATATGGTATTATATGAGTACAGTATGTGGTTAAGGGTCAAGGGTTGATCAGATAACCTATGTCGGTGTCAAACCCTAAGTATATATTTAGAACGTCCACGTTCAGTTAGAAAATTCTTTCGATCTATAAGAAACCCTAGAAATCGGTTCTAGAACCCTAAATTCAGTTTCGGGATTTTAAAACCCTAATCCGGATATTAAAATCCTAATTTAGAAATTTAAATGTTATGTATAAGGTTTTTGTATTTTAATTACAAACCTAATCAGGGATAACCCTAATGATTAATTTGATTTTCTAATAATTTAGAAACCCTAATTTATAAATTTAAAACCCCAATTATTCCATTTGAAACCCTAACGGACCAAATTGCTAAATTAGAAATCTTAATTAGGAAATATTAATTTTAATTAGCAAGCATGAATTATGATTATTAAATTTTAATATAATTAGAGAATTCTAATTATAATTAAGTAATGTTAAAAAAATTTAAATAATAATAATAATAATAAAATAAAATTTTAAGGGTTAAACCCTAAACCCTAAAGGTTAAACCCTAAACCCTAAGGGTTAGGGTAAATGACAAATATAAACACAAAATATCCAAAATACCCTTTACTTAGTTATTAAGTAATTAGATTTGCAAATCTTGTGAATCATCAAGCCTATGGTATAGACATGTGCCATTAAATCCTTCCAATAATCCGATCCTTGTCATTTTGCATAGCTTGTATACATTGAATCTCAACATAAGAGATTTAAAGTAAGAAAAGTTACTTTATTTTCTCATTTTTTCTGCTAAACTTTCTCTCTCTTAAAATTTCGGATGGAGAGTGAATGGGTGTGAGAAGTGAAGCCATGATCACTTCATAGAAAGCCAAGGATCAAAATCAAAAAAATCAGAATCCTAGATCAAAACTCAAAGTGGTAAAAATCCTAAATCTTAAAATTTTATGATCTCATGTTAGATGTTAAGTTTTTGTGTTAAAACATGTAGTAGGTAGTGTTAATAAGTGATCTGGGTTGTTAGATCCAAGATCTATAACATCTAGATGCACGATTTTGAAGTTTGTAAAAATCTGGAAAATTTTGAAAAGTTGTCTGACATTCATATATCAGACGTGATAGATCTTTTTGTGTTAGGTTTTAGTGTTGTTTGATGTTATAGAACTGGTATTTGTAGTAAGGGATTTAGTTTGGAACTTTAAGAAAGCTCATATCATGTTTAGATTTCAAGAAACGATCGGTCAAAGACCGTTGATCGAGCACAAAAGTTGAATCTGGGCAACCCAGAATGTTTTCCAGTGGTCTGACAAGATTTTCTACGTCGCTGATCTTGCAGTTGTTTACTTGTTTGGCCTTGTTGTTGTTTTTTTTGTTGTAACCGGACATAAGGACTACATAATAATGTCTTTAGATAACCTATATCCTTAGTAGAATCCTAAATAGTCAAGGTCAAAGTGCGTTGACCAGTTCGCCTTAAGAAGGTTTCTGGGAAACCCTGAACCTTCAAGAGCCGAAATTTCTAGTGTGGTTTGACCAGCTCTAATCTGTTGATTGTTTTGTTTTTATGATGATATAATGATGGATATTTGTACCCTGGTGTCTCGTCTACAGATGTAAACCTTTAGAATATACTTAACAAGCCCAGATTTTAAACCACAATGATCTAAACCTAGCACCCTCATCTGTTCTTCATTTTCTGGAAAACCCAGAAAATGAAGAACATCGTTGTCAGAATATTCGAAGATTTAGATCTCTATGATCTGATGTTGTATGGCCATGGAACAAGTTGGTAAATCTTGTATTACATTAGTACTTCATATCTAACCATATTACAAGCCCAGAAACTTATTAACTAAGAAATTAGAACCGGTCAAACCAAGCCCCTCGAACTCAGACATGCGTTTTCTGGGCAGCTCAAGAAGACGCGAAGAACACTATTAGCGACGGATATGTCGCCTATAACGCGTTTAGCGACAGTTAGTTTTAGAAATAAATATTTTTAATTAAATAAATCGAAATAAATGGTTTTTAATTATTAAAAATACAAAATAAATTTTGAAAAATTATTTTAAAGTCTGAAAAATAGTTTTTAATTATTTTGAGTATATTTCATAAATATTTAATATTTTTGGAATATAAATGGTATTTAATTTATTTAATTATAATATTAAATAAATTATTTAAAAATGATTTTTATACATAAAAAAATCATGAAAAATAATATTATGGTAAAAGAAAATATTTTAAGTTATTTTAAATGACTTTTAATATTTTGTGATGAATTTCATTAATTAATCAATATTAATGATAGTTAACTTATTTAATAAATATATTAAATAAATTATGGAAAAATAGAATTAATGATTTAAAAAATGATATAACAATGATTTAAGTTATATAAAAATATTTTATGTTATAAAATATAACTTTTGATATTTTTTTATGAAAATATTAATATTTTAATATTAATAGCAATTAACGGATAATGAATTTAGCAATTTAAAAATCATATAAATATGATTTTAAGGTATTAAAAATACTTTGTAATATTATAAATATATTATAATATTATGACATAAATTTCATTACTATTTATTTATAGAATATCGGGGTATTTAATTCATCTAAATACGAGTTTAATGATTTAAAAATCTTGATAAATAGTAATAATTATCTGAAAATTATTACGAACTTACGAAAAATATTTTGATTAATATTAAAATTATCTGAGATAATTGTTAAGTGTTAGGCAAAGTTTAATTGAACTTAAACTTGATATTTTGTCCGATTATACCGTCAGGATGTCAGATTTGTGTCGGGTTCAACTCAGACTATAATAGTTTGACTTGATACCAAGTCTTATGTGAGTTATAGACTGATAGGATTATGGAATAATGTGTTTAGGTTATTTTAAATATTGTGATGATATTATTCTAACTTATATATCGATATTATTTATATATTATATTAGGTTTTCTGAAAGGCTTAATAAATTGCGTAACGATAATCAACGAAACAGACAAGTTTTACTTAACTCTACTAAGAGTTGTTTTATTCTGATATGCTTATGGATAATCATTGCTGATTGCCATTGTAGAATTGTACTCTGTACATATTGCATGTATAAGTCAGGTATGAAAGACTGATCACCTTCATTACCATTCGGTTCAGATATATTTGTTCATGTTTAATACTTGTTCAGTCAAAATTTTATTCGTGCTAATTCACAACTATATTGATGAATTATAGCCAGCTTATTATTCAGACTCTTTCAATCATGATATATCTTAATAAATTTATACTTGCTGGGCAACTTTCATGCTCACCCTTGCTATATCATGATAAATATTACAGATAAGGCGAATGCATTTGGATACAGGAAAAGGGTTAAAGCCAAGTTCAGCTTGGGATAAAATGTGCAGCTAATTTGTAATAGAATAGTTTGATAAATATGTTATATGTCTGATAGTTTATTAATTGTGTATAAGTTAAGGTTACTCGATTTTGGAAAAATATAATGTGTACGTTTATTGTATAAACAATTTATATTTATATCTTCCGCAAATAATGATAGAATGATTGTACCGGATCCGCGGTGATTTGGGACCCGGATTCGGGGCTCTCGCAGTTGGTATCAAAGCTGTTGGTTATGAACCTTAGGTAGGAATACCTGAGACTAATAACTGCAGTGATTAGGATAAGTACTAACTCAAATAGAATTAGTTTGTCGGTAAGATTCAAAGACGAATCTCGGTAGGGTATAATTTACAGAGTTCCCTAACTCTGATAATAAAGTTGAAAATTAGTGGTGAATAGATAGAGTCTAAAAGGCTAATAGTTCAGTGATAAGAGATCGTCAAACAAAACGATCATAGTAAAGAAACGAATCGTAATATATACAATGAGATCACCCCGTGATCTGATGTGGATCAATCGAATGATTGAAAAGTTTACAACAAGATTTCTATGTGACAGTGGTATTACGAATTGGTACAGATTCAGGAAAGGTTTATGAATACGGATTAAATGAAATTCGTGTTGAGAAGGGGTAGGTTTAGGTGGGGATTCAACTGAGGACTCATGTCAGTAGCTGAGTTGTATGATTCCTTGTTATGGGGCAGGGAATTGTACTTGGTGTAAAAACCACTTAGTTTCTGGCACTGATAATCATTGAAATGTTTGTGTTGCGCTATTTGCTATATGCATGTTAAGAGGGTGATATCTTTCTCATGTGTATAACAGATAGATAGGTCATAGGTAGAGAATATCAGGTTAAGTACGAGTTCTTAAAACTCATACTTATGGTATGTTCGTGACTCTTAATTATACGAAATGTTTATGAACCCCTCAGCGAATGGGCGATAAAGGTCTGTCTCGGATAAGTTCTTAAACTCATATGATTGTGGCAAGTTCCTGAACTCATAAGTGTGGTAAGTTTGACGAACTGAGTATAGTTGTGTGAAGGGAGTATTAAGGATAATAGGAATAGATAGACTGTTTAAGAAAATGATTATTAGTGGAGACATATGTTTTCCAAAATTCCTAGCTATGATAGACTTCGAACTTTTTGGACATCAAGCTAAATACGCACTATGTGCTTTTTAAAAAAAATGTAGACTCGTAATCATTTTTGAAACGGTTTAAAGTATAGTCTATGCTACTTGTTTCAGCTAGACGAAGATGATTTGAAATATCAAAATTTATTTTATTTATCACTTATGTACCATGTAACCTGGTGCAGAGATGATAAAAAGTTGATAGAGTTGTAAATGTAGGAATACTTAGTGTGAATTCGATCTAAAAATCATTGTTCCACTATTCTATGATGTGTTATGACAAAGTCATATAATGACGGCATCCTCAAACGGACTGTTAATACAGTACGACATCATGACGTCATTCTCAAAAATATTTTCAAAAATTTTAATTTGCCAACGGGGTTTGGCTACACCTAAAAAATTCGATTGAATTGAATTATTGATATGAGTCAAAGCTATTTGATTCGGCTAGACAAACTTTTATGAAAACTCTAAGCGTTCTTTGGAAATTATCCCGAACCAAATTATTTTGATGCGGATTCCGATAAAGATTGAGGTACAATTTGGCGCCCCAGGGCGGATATGAGAAACAGATCAGACCAATAGTACTTTATAAGTACAGGGCATACCGGGCTAATCACCCATTATGTCCGCAAGTTAAGACAGTTTGCGGATGAATTTCCATAAAACCTTTGCGAAAATGAAAGACAATAGTCTGTAAAACCCCGCAGCACAATTTCAAAACTTTAAATCTTGCGAAGAATGTATTGGGTAGCATGCGATGTTGTGTAAGAATGGTGTAAAGTAAATTTCGGGGACGAAATTTTTAGAAGAATGGGTGAATGTGACAACCCGAGAATTTAGAAAATTTTTAAAATTTTAATTAATTGATTTAAGGTTCAATATTAGAACCTAAACATAAAATAAGTGTATGTGTTTGATATTTTTGAGAAAGAATTTTGAGGATTTCAAAATTTTGTTAAGGATTTAAGTGAATATGTTCTGTGAATATGGTATTATATGAGTACAATATGTGGTTAAGGGTCAAGGGTTGATCAGATAACCTATGTCAGTGTCAAACCCTAAGTATATATTTAGAACGTTCACGTTCAGTTAGACAATTCTTAAGATCTATAAGAAACCCTAGAAATCGGTTTTGGAACCCTAAATTTAGTTTCGGGATTTTAAAACCCTAATTCGGATATTAAAATCCTAATTTGGGAATTTCAATGTTATGTATAAGGTTTTTGTATTTTAATTATAAACCTAATTAGGGATAACCCTAATGATTAATTTGATTTTCTAATAATTTAGAAACCCTAATTTATAAGTTTAAAACCTTAATTGTTTCGTTTGAAACCCTAACAGACCAAATTGCTAAATTAGAAATCTTAGTTAGGAAATATTAATTTTAATTAGCAAGCATGAATTATGATTAGTAAATTTTAATTTAATTAGAGAATTCTAATTATAATTAAGTAATGTTAAAAAAAATTTAAATAATAATAATAATAATAAAATAAAATTTTAAGGGTTAAACCCTAAACCCTAAGGGTTAAACCTTAAATCCTAAGGGTTAGGGTAAATGACAAATATAAACACAAAATGTCTAAAATACCCTTTACTTAGTTATTAAGTAATTGGATTTGCAAATCTTGTGAATCAACAAGCCTATGGTATAGAAATGTGCCATTAAATCCTTCCAATAATATGATCCTTGTCATTTTGCATAGCTTGTATACATTGAATCTCAACATAAGAGATTTAAAGTAAGAAAAGTTACTTTATTTTCTCATTTTTTTCTCCTAAACTTTCTCTCTCTTAAAATTTCGGATGGAGAGTGAATGGGTGTGAGAAGTGAAGCCATGATCACTTCATAGCAAGCCAAGGATCAAAATCAAAAAAATCAGAATCCTAGATCACAGCTCAAAGTGGTAAAAATCCTAAATCTTAAAATTTTATGATCTCATGTTAGATGTTAAGTTTTTGTGTTAAAACATGTAGTAGGTAGTGTTAATAAGTGATCTGGGTTGTTAGATCCAAGATCTATAACATCTAGATGCATGTATTTGAAGTTTTTAAAAATCTAAAAATTTTTGAAAAGTTGTCTGAGAATCATATGTCAGACGTGATAGATCTCTCTGTGTTAGGTTTTAGTGTTGTTTGATGTTATAGAACTTGTATTTGTAGTAAGGGATTTAGTTTGGAACTTTAAGAAAGCTCATATCATGTTTAGATTTCAAGAAACGATCGGTCAAAGACCGTTGACCGAGTACAAAAGTTGAAGCTGGGCAACCCAGAATGTTTTCCAGTGGTCTGACAAGATTTTCTACGTCCCTGATCTTGCAGTTGTTTACTTGTTTGGCCTTCTTGTTGTTTTTTTGTTGTAACCGGACATAAGGACTACATAATAATGTCTTTAGATAACCTACATCCTTAGCAGAATCCTAAATAATCAAGGTCAAAGTGCGTTGACCAATTCGCCTTAAGAAGGTTTTCTGGGAAACCCAGAACCTTCAAGAGTCGAAATTTCTAGTGTGGTTTGACCAGCTCTAATCTATTGATTGTTTTGTTTTTATGATGATATAATGATGGACCCTGGTGTCTCGTCTACAGATGTAAACCTTTAGAATACACTTAACAAGCCCATATTTCAAACCAAAATGATCTAAACCTAGCACCCTAAATTGTTCTTCATTTTCTGGAAAACCCAGAAAATGAAGAATAGCGTTGTCAGAATATTCGGAGACTTAGATCTCCATGATCTGATGTTGTATGGCCATGGAACAAGTTGGTAATTCTTGTATTACATTAGTACTTCATATCTAACCATATTACAAGCCCATAAACTTATTAACTAAGAAATTAGAACCGATCAAACCAAGCCCCTCGAACTCTAACATGCGTTTTCTAGGCAGCTCAAGAACATGCGAAGAACACTATTAGCGACGGATAAGTCGCCTATAACGCCTTTAGCGACAGTTAGTTTTAGAAATAAATATTTTTAATTAAATAAATCGAAATAAATAGTTTTTAATTATTAAAAATACAAAATAAATTTCGAAAAATTATTTTAAAGTCTGACAAATAGTTTTTAATTATTTTGAGTATATTTCATAAATATTTAATATTTTTGGAATATAAATGGCATTTAATTTATATAATTATAATATTAAATAAATTATTTAAAAATGATTTTTATACATAAAACAATCATGAAAAATAATATTATGGTAAAAGAAATATTTTTAAGTTATTTTAAATGACTTTTAATATTTTGTGATGAATTTCATTAATTAATCAATATTAATGATAGTTAACTTATTTAATAAATATATTAAATAAATTATGGAAAAATAGAATTAATGATTTAAAAATCTTATAAAAATGATTTAAGTGATATAAAAATATTTTATGTTATAAAATATAACTTTTGATATTTTGTCATGAAAATATTAATATTTTAATATTAATAGCAATTAACGGATAATGAATTTAGTGATTTAAAAATCATATAAATATGATTTTAAGGTATTAAAAATACTTTGTAATATTATAAATATATTATAATATTATGACATGAATTTCATTAATATTTGATAATAAACAAATTATAATGATAATAGAATATTGGGGTATTTAATTCATTTAAATACGAGTTTAGTGATTTAAAAATCTTGATAAATAGTAATAATTATCTGAAAATTATTATGAACTTACGAAAAATATTTTGATTAATATTAAAATTATCTGAGATAATTGTTAAGTGTTAGGCATAGTTTAATTGAACTTAAACTCGATATTTTGTCCGATTATACCGTCGGGATGTCAGATTTGTGTCAGGTTCAACTCAGACTATAATAGTTTGACTTGATACCAAGTTTTATACGAGTTATAGACTGATATGATTATGGGATAATGTGTTTAGTTTATTTTAAATATTATGATGATATTATTCTAACTTATATATGGATATTATTTATATATTATATTAGGTCTTCTAAAAGGCTTAATAAATTGCGTAACGATAATCAACGAAACATGCAAGTTTTACTTAACTCTACTAAGAGTTGTTTTATTATGATATGCTTATGGATAATCATTGCTGATTGCCATTGTAAAATTGTAATATGTACATATTGCATGTATAAGTCAGGTATGAAAGGCTGATCACCTTCATTACCATTCGGTTCAGATATATTTGTTCATGTTTAATACTTGTTCAGTCAAACTTTTATTCATGCTAATTCACAACTATATTGATGAATTATAGCCAGCTTATTATTCAGACTCTTTCAATCATGATATATCTTAATAAATTTAAACTTGCTGGGCAACTTTCATGCTCACCCTTGCTATATCATGATAAATATTGCTGATCAGGCGAATGCATTTGAATACAAGAAAAGGGTTAAAGCCAAGTTCAGCTTGGGATAAAATGTGCAGCTAATTTGTAATAGAATAGTTTGATAAATATGTTATATGTCTGATAGTTTATGAATTGTGTATAAGTTAAGGTTACTCGATTTTGGGAAAATAATGTGTACGTTTATTGTATATATAATTTATGTTTATATCTTTCGCAAATAGTGATAGAATGATTATACCGGATTCGCGGTGATTTGAGACCCGGATTCGGGGCTCTCACAACAACCTTGCGCTTAAAATCATAAGACCAATGACCCTTTTCCCCTTTTGTACATAATTGAAGCTATCTTGTATTTTGGACAACACTTTAGTGGGTGACCTAATTTTACCAAACCCATGTGACAAAATCAGTAGCAATCAGCCACTTAGTTCAGCCAATTCATTGTGTGCAATATATATATAGATCAAGAGAGAGAAAGTGTAATAACTTAGATCATTTTTGCTCAGATACTCAACCTCGCTCTCTCTCTTCCAAAACCCACGAATTTTTGTTGCATACCAGTCCCATATGCAAGCCCCGTGTTTACCAAAAACAGATCAAGAAGTCAGAATCAAGAATTAGTTCATAAAGGTATAAACCCTAATCGAAAAATCTAACCTTTAATCCACCGTTAGATGTTATGATTATATGTTTTAATATGTTGTTTATGGTGTATTATGATGATCTGGGTTGATAGATGTTAGATCCATAACATCTAGAGGCTCAGATTTGATATTTTATAAAATCTGAAAAAAAATTCAAATGAGTCTGACAACCAAATGTCAAACCCTTTAAATCTTTGGTTGTTATCTGTTTTTGTTGTCTAAATGCTTCATCATGTTGTATGCTGTGAGATGTGTGTTCTGAAACTTTTAGCAGGACCAGATCATACACAGGTTGTAAGATAATCGTGGTCAAAGTCAGTTGACCGACCACGAAAACTGAAAATCTGGGCAGCCCAGATTTCCCAGGTGGCTCTGACAAGCTTTTCAAAGCTTCTAATCTCGCTGATTTTTGATGTTTTGGCCCAATTGTTGTTTTGTTGTTGTAGCTTGATATGAAGACTACATATTAGAGTCTCAAGACAACCGAGATACGTAATGGGATCCAAGTTATGCAAGGTCAAACATGGGTTGACCGTCTGCTTATGAACATTTCTGGGTTTTCCAGAAATGTTCAAGAACAGTTTTGGAGACCACTTTGACCGTCTTTAATTTCTTTACTGTGTTGATGTTATATCTATATTATGTTATGTAATTGGTCTTTGACATGTATTCTACATGATGGAATCTTCTTATTACACAAAGTAAGCCCACAATGCTAGATTCAGAGCCTCCAAAATAGGTACCTTGGCTGTTCTTCATTTCTGGGTAACCCAGAAAATGAAGAACAGGCCTGACAACGTATTTAAAGCCCCGGATCTCACTTATGTTATGATTTTTGGCCATGTTTGTTGTTGAATCGTGTAGTATTACACGAGTAATACAAGATCAAAGTCATATCACACCCAAAAGCTTTATGATCTGTTATATATTGTTGGTCAAACAAACCCTCTTGATCACTGACATGTTTTCTGGGTTTCGTGAAGAATAGCTCAAGAACACCTATAGCGACAGTTTCGTCGCTATAGGGTACTTTAGCGACAGTTTATTTCTAAAATTCATTATTTTTATTAAATAAAAAAAATTAGTTTTTAATTATTAAAAATACAAAATAAATTATTAAAAATTATTTTAAAATCTGAAAATTAGTTTTTAATTATTTTGAATATATTTCATAAATATTTAATAATTTTGAAATATTAAAAGTATTTAATTTATTTAATTATAATATTAAATAAATTATTTAAAAATAATTTTAATACTTGAAAAATTATTGAAAATTATATTATGTTATAAGAAAATATTTTAAGTTATTTTCTATAACTTTTAATATTTTGTGATGAAATTTCATTAATAAATTAATATTAATGATATTTAAGTTATTTAATAAATGTATTAAATAAATGATGAAAAATAGAATTAATGATTTAAAAATTATATAAAGGTTATAAAAATATTTTGAGTTATAAAATATAACTTTTGATATTTTAAGTTATAAACTATAACTTTCCATATTTAAAGGAAAATCTCATTAATTATTTACTATTAATGATATCAAAGTTATTTAATAATTATATTAAATAAATTAGTTTAAGAACGATTTTAATATTATAAAAATCATTTAAAATGAAAACAAAGGGTTTAAAGATATTTTAAGTTACAAATTATAACTTTTGATATTTAAAAGAAAATTTTATTAATAATTTAATATTAAACGATATTAGATTTATTTAATAATTATATTAAATAAATAGTTTAAAAATGGTTTTATTTATTTAAAAATTATTTAAAAATGATATAAATGAATTAAAAATATTTTTAAGTTATGATTAAGGACTTTTAATATTTTGATAAGTAATACATTTATACTTTAATATTAATTATTTAAAAATGATTTTAGTTCTTTTAAAAATTATTTAAGGGTAAAATTAATACTTTAAAAGTATTTTAAGTTATCATAAATAACATTGATATTTTGGCAATTGTTTCATTAATAGTTTAATATTAATTAAATATTAATGATAATAGAATTGTTTAATATTTATATCATTTAATAATGATTCCGATGTTTAAAAATTTTTGATAAATTATAATAAATGTTTTAAAATTATATTAAATTATTTAAAAATAATATAATTGATACTAAGTTACATGATAGAGTTTTAGACTCAATAATTACCCGATAAAGTCGTCGGTACACCGACATGTTTCAGAAATTGATCTGGACTTAGATGATTTGATTAGATATGTGTTATTTGTGAGTCAATGGTTGTGGAACATATGTGACAATGTGATTAGGTTATGTGATGACTGCAATAAGCAGTGCTATGTGTTATAGTATGTTATTCTAATCGATTAAATGATCTTATAACTGATAGGTGTTATATAAAGATAGAACTAAGTTAAGAACTATAAGCAGCGCATCAGACAAGTATCTTACCTTTGCATTTCCTTTATGCAATGGACATGAGTAAGAAGTTTCAGAATTATATTATTATTATACTATATTATTAACCCTATTGTTATATATTTTATATCCGATCATTGTTTATCAATATGTTAGTATATGGTAATTCAGATATATATTCTGTTCGTTAATTTCTATATATGGTTATATAAGTGTCCCCACTTGGATAATCATTATATTTATTGATCAGCTAGACATAAATTTCAAAATGTCGTTGAATATGATAAAAACCTTTTTGTATCCAATCAAATTATTTTGGTTCAGATTTCAGACTAAGTATGAACATCTCGGTCACGGGAAAATTTTTATGTGCCCAAGGCGGATAGAGTGAACAATAATTTCGTTCTTGTAATGTAGTATTAATCAATACGGGGCTCATTAGGATGATCACCCTCGCGCCCGTAAGTTATGACGGTTTGCAGATGAAGTTCTGCTAAACCTTAGCAAAAACTGAAAATAAATTTCATAGCATGTTAACTAATACCTATATATAAATTCAATACGTAGTTTCAAAAATTTGGGATAGAATTGTAATGCTATTATTATCGGTTTAGTTTACTTCACAACTCTTGAATCGTTGTAGAAAAGATGTACAAAGAAAATATTTATTTCTTTCAGCTAATTATATTCTAATTGTTATTACTTGCTGTGCACTCAAATGCTCATCCTTGCTTAATTTAAATATTTTCAGCTAAGCGTGATCAACCTGAAGGTTCAGATAAGAACCAGTGAAAAGGAAAGCAAACAGATTATGTGTAATGGTATCTTTTGTAATAGTTAGTTTGTATTAAGGCAATGATATATATATTATCTATCATGTAAAAAATTATAGTAAAGGTTGCGTACTTGGGATTAGACTCTGATATATGTAAACTAAGTTTGTTATTTATATTATTGTTATTATTATTAGTATTATTCCGCTCATATAAATGGTATCGTGAAGCACTGAGTTCGGGTCTCAAGTACCTGAATTTGGGGGCGTCACATTTACCTTAAATCTTTAACCTGCAAAAGTGGTTATTTGTAAGGGTGAGCTCGACAGCCCAGCAAAATCTAACAGTTTTCATGCATCACATAGCACATAATAACATGCTCGATATACATCTCATAAACATTGGACTAACATAATATACATGCTGTAGTTCGTATAATAAGTATAACGATTGAGTTCCTTACTCTATCAACATTCATTACTCAATCAACGTAGTCATAAATTGACTTTAACATTTCATACTTTCAACATTAATATAACACACCATGCTATTTGCAATAAAGATTTCAAACAGTTCATCATCAAATTAACATAGCAAATAGGAACTAAAAGACTTGTCTTGATCGTTGTTTACCAATAATAGTTTAACAGCTTACAGTTATCTGTACTTCACGTGCCCTACACAATTATATAATCATTCACATCAACTATTAGTCACATAGGAACGCATAGTAGTTATAATGTAAACTTTAATATACATCCTATAACTCTTCATATTAATCAATACACAATGTTCAATTTGATTATGTTAACTTTGGACTTATAACTCACTATATTTCTTCTTAGTCAAACTCGAAGTTAATTCAAGTGCTTAAGTCTTGCTAGGACTATTTATTGGTTTTATATTAAATCCATTCCGTATCTTATAATATTCATTTCAATTGAATTGAAACACTTTTTAAGTTCATTAACACTTGGCACGGCGTTTCGACGTTCATTCGTCACACGCCCGATCCGTCTCTCTTGTGTGTGCTTAGTATGCTTTTACAACTTATCTAATACATCATTTATTAATGTTAAGCATCATTATATATACTAATATTCATATTTTATAACTTAGGATAACATCTTTTATCGTCAGAAGCACTACATTTGCATATGTGCATTCCCGACGCCTTCCGATTGCCTCCTAATACATATCAGTCCCACAAATAACCATTTTGACCCCTGTTCCCGAGCTCAAATTTAAAAACTTAAAGAACAAAAGTTGTAGGTCTATTCGTCCTCGTTTCAGATCATCTTGAATTACCTCAATCGTAGTTCGTATGAAAAAGTTAAGTCCATTTTACTACAGGAGGTCAAAATTATCCGACCCAGACTACTCTTCCTGTGCCGCGGCGTGAGAACTATGCTAGCTAGTGGTACTGCAGCACGAAAGTGGTGCTGGGGCGTGGATTTCAGTGCTACGGTGTGAAGTTCTGGGCTGGGGCTCTGATTTTGGCGCTGAGGCGCCGAAACTTACAGAAACCAAGCACAAAGACCAATTTCGGTCTGTTTAACTGTTTCTAGCAGCTAAATTACCACAGCTAATTCATGCAAATTACACATAAACATTACTAAGCATACATATACCAACTTAGCACAACTTAAACAACAATTTAAGAAAAAGTAAATCCTTGAAACACTGTTTTAAAACAAAACTCCATTATTGACGTTATTTAACAAAGTTTAACACTGTAAACCACAATTATCCATCAAATTCATTCCTTTGAACTGTGTTCTCATTAAATTCTTACCTAATTAACATACACAAGGTTCAATTCACAATTTCACAATTAACATATACTAATTTTGTTATCTTACAAATCATGTTCATGCATATATTGTAACCGTAAAACTCTTTTTGACATAATTCATACAATCACATACATGTATATACTCATTATACCATCACCTATATATATATATATATATATATATATATATATATATATATATATATATGATAGGTATCCTACTACAACCACTTATACACATGATTTCATCACCCAATATAAAAAGGTGGATTACAGACAATTTCAGAAACACACAAAATAAGAAATTATAGCGTAAAACATATATATTAAGGTTATGTACATACCTTTTGTTGCTTAAGAAAATACTTGTTAATCACTGAGAATAGCTTTGACGAACTCATAACTTTCTCTCTCAGGCTCTCTCAAACTATCTCTGTACTTTTTTTATTTGAAAACCTTTTCTGTTCTTTTTCTCTGTAACTTTTTCTTAGGCTTAGGTTTACACTATACGTAAAACTTAAAACAAAACCAACGTACGAATTTAAAACGTTTAAAACTGACTCTATACTTAATATACTAATAAGTTATTAGTAACATAAATAATATATATTATTTATTTAATTTATATTATTAATAATTCAAAATTCAAAAATCCAAAAGCCATAAGGCTCCGTTTGGCAAAACTCTTTAAAAATTAAAGACTTAATATATTTAAGCCTTGTTTGACAAAACTAAATTAAACTCCTTTAATTTATTTTAATAACTCCTTTATAGTATAGCTATTTGTCACACTTTATTTAATTAAGTTTTCATACTTAATTTAATTAATTCTAATAACAATTTATTGAATAAATCATTTAATCATTATAAACTCTCTAACTTAATTATTAAATTAAATTAGAATATTATCTCATAATAATTAATTTCCTTAACTCATTAATTATTTATTAAATAAATAATTAATCAAATCAAATCCAATCAATTAAACAAATATTTATTCAACGATAAACACATCCACTAAATATTTATATAATTCAATAAATATTTTAAAAAAAAATTATAATTAAAATTCTAGATCGTTACAAATTTTCTGCAATCTGTCCCTCGAGATGCTTTCCACTTCTTAAAGTGATTGTGTGACAACCCGAGAATTTAAATTTTTTTAAAATTTTAATTAATTAATTTAGGGTTCAAAATTATAACCTAGACAGAAAATAAGTGTATGCGTTTCATATTTTTAAGATGGAATTTTGAGGATTTCAAAATTCTGTGAAGGATTTAAGTGAATTGTTCAAGATTAAGGAATACGTGAATATATTCTGTGGATATGGTATGATATGTGTACATGATGTGGTTAAGTGTCAAGGGTTGACCAGATAATAAATATCTGTGAAAAACCTTAATTATATATTAAGAACGTCAATGTTCGGTTAGAAAACCCTAATTTTTGATAAGAAACCCTAAAATCGGTTCTTGAAACCCTAAAATCGGTTCTTGAAACCCTAACTTCAGTTCTAGGAATCCAAAACCCTAATTCGGTGTATAAAATCCTAAATTGAGAACTTAATGGCGTAAGTGTAAATAATTATAAGATTATTTATGGTAAAACTTAGGTAATTAGCAAACCATAATCTAATTACGAAATTAAAAAATTAATTTTCTATTAGAAAACCTAATTTTGGGTTTAAAACCCTAAATGACCAATTACGACCCTAATTGCTAAATTAGCGAGTTTAATTAGGAAATACTAATCCCAATTAGCAAGATTTAATTTATGATTAAGAAATTTTAATATAATTAGAAAATTATAATTATAATTTAAAAATATTAATTTTATATTTTTAAAACTTAAATTCGGTAATGTTAGAAATTAAATTGCAAAACCTAAGGGTTTAAATCCTAAACCCTAACCCAAATCCTAAACCCTAAGGGTTTGGCTAATTGACATTTATGCCATTAAAACAAAAATCAAAATGACTATAATGCCTTTCTTGGATTTTTATGAGGTTACTTGCAAATCTTGCCATATATTGGGTTGGTGAACTAACCAATAGCCCTAGCCCTAGATATGCGTCATCTATCAGCCATCTATTGCAATCCAATACATTGAATCATATCAAATAAATAAATTAAGGAGAGAGAAAGAGCTACTTTAATTTTCATTTTCTCCCAAGACATTTTCTCTCTAAAATTCAGGAATGGGGAGTGTGAGAGAGTGAGGAGATAAACCATTATCAGTTATTAACTTTCCAAGATCAGTATCCAAAAGTCAGATTCAAGATTTTAGCCTTAAAGGAGGTATAAACCCTAATCCTAGAAATCCTTTGATCTTATGTTGTTTAATGTTAGTTGTTGGTTAAATATGTGTTATAAGGTGTCTATAAGTGATCTGGGTTGTTGGATCATGGATCCATAACATCTAGATGCTCGAAATTATCATTTTATCAAATCTGGAAAAGTTGGAAAAAGTCGTTTGACAGTCGAATGTCAGGCCCTCTAGATCTTTATGTGTTTGATATTTTGTGTGTTTTACGCTTTAGATCTGTTCTATGCCATGTGGTCTACGATATGAAATTGAAAACAGGGTCGTAGTAACCTAGAAAGTATGACAATGTATTTCTAGGTCATTGATCTTGCTTCTCTTTGATTTTTAGGTCATGTTATTGTTTTAACTTTGTAAACTGGTATGTGGGCTACACATAAAAGTCGTTATAACATCGAGATCATGAACAAGAATGAAATTATTTAAGGTCAAAATAGGTTGACCGAACTGCCGGAAGAAGAAATCTGGGTAATCCAGAATATTCAAAGGCGTTTTCTGACAGGTAGTTTGACCGTGATAAATCTGACATTTGTGATGTTGTTGAACTGAGATGTTGTCATGTACATGTACATTGACATCCCAACTTCATGATTCAACGTTTATATCGTATGAATCAAGCCCAGATTACTCGTTACAAGGATCACAAAGTAGGTGTTCTTCATTTCAGGGCAACCCAGAAAATGAAGAACAGACTTGACATGATTTTTAGAGGCTCATATGTTTCTGTTGTGATGTAGGATTTCCAGAAAACTTGATTCAAGTTGTAGTAGTACACTTATACTACATTCTAGGTTCCCTTAGCTTCCTAGAAATCAGCACGAACACTGTTTTAATCATGCTCAAACATGGTACCCTGGTAGCTGACTTTGAAGATCTGGGCTTGGCCCAAGAACACCAAGAACACTTATAGGGACGGGTCTGTCGCTATAGGACCCTTTAGCGACGATTTCTATTTAATTTATTTTCTGATTTTTCAGAAATTAATTAAAAATAGAAAAAAATAGATTTTTATTATTAAAAATACAAAATAAATTCCAAAAATTTATTTTAAAGTCTGAAAAATAGTTTTTAATTATTTTAAGTATATTTCATAAATATTTAATACTTTTGGAATATAAATGATATTTAATTTATTTAATTATTATATTAAATAAATTATTTAAAAATAGTTTTAATTCATGAAAAATAATATTATGATATAAGAAAATATTTAAAGATATTTTCAGTGACTTTTAATATTTTATGATGAAATTCATTAATTAATTAATGTTAATGATAATTAGTTTATTTAATAAACGTAATAAATAAATTAAGGAAAAATAGAATTAATGTTTTATAAATCATATAAAAATGATTTAAGTGTTAGAAAAATATTTTAAGTTATAAAATATAACTTTTGATATTTTGTCATGAAAATATTAATATTTTAATATTAAAAGCAAATATCGGATAATGAATTTAATTGTTTAAAAATCATATAAATATGATTTTAAGGTATTAAAAATACTTTGTGATATTATAAATATATTATAATATTATAACATGTATTTCATTAATATTTGATAATAAATAAATATTAATGATAAAAGAATTATGTGGTATTTAATTTATTTAAATACGTGTTTAATGATTGAAAATTTATGATCAATGGTCATAATTATTTAAAAATTATTACGAGCTTACGAAAAATATTTCGACTGTTATTAAAATTATCTGAGTTAATTGTTAAGTGTTTAGGCTGAGTTTAATTGAACTTAGACTCGATAAAAGTCCGACTAGACCGTCGGGGCGTTAGAATTTTGTCGAAATCAAGATAGACTGTAATAGTTTAACTTGATACCGAGTCTTATGTGTGTTATAGACTGATAGGGTTATGTGTTATGTGTTTCGGTTATTCTATGTATATATATATATAGTAATATTATACTATGATGATATTATTCTAATATTGGAGATCTATATTACTAATATTAGGTCTTCGGATAAAGCGTATAAATTACGTAGCGGTAATCAACGGTTCAGACAAGTTTGTTTTTACTTAACTCTACTAAGAGTATTTCATTCAGATAAGCTTATGGTTAATCATTGATGGTTGCCATGAATTGTACTCTGTACATATTGCATGTATAAGTCAGGTATGAAAGGCTGGTCACCTTCATTACCCGTTGGTTCAGATATATTTGTTCATGTTTAATACTTGTTCAGTCAAAAGTTTGTTCGTGCTAGTTCTCAATTATATTGATGAATTATAGCCAGCTTATTGTTCATACTCTTTCAATCATGATATATCGTTATATTATTGAATTTAAACTTGCTGGGCAACTTTCATGCTCACCCTTGCTATATCATGATAAACGTTGCAGATTAAGACGAATGCATCGGATACAAAGAAAGGTTAAAGACAGTTCCAGCGTTAGGATATGTGTGCAGCTAAATTGTATAAGTGATGTATTTTATGATTATGTGTTAAGTAAGTTAGGTAATGTGTATTAAGTTAAGGCTACTCGACCTTGGGAAAAAGTGTGTAAGTTTAATGTATAAACAATTTATGTTTATATCTTCCGCAAAAATAGTAATATTTATATAGAATGATCGAACCGGATCCGCGGTGATTCGGGACCTCGGATTCGGGGTTGTCACAGTTGGTATCAGAGCTGTAGGTTATGAACCTTAGGTAGGAATATCTGAGACTAATAACCGTAGTGATTAGTATAAGTACAAACTCACATAGAGTTAGTTGAGTTTGTAAGATTCAAAGATGAATCTCGACGAGTTATAAGATACAGAGTTCCCTAACTCTGATAATAAAGTTGAACAGTAGTTAGAAATAGATAGAGTCTAAAATACTGAAAGTGCAATGATAGGAGATCGTAAAATAAAATGATATAGATATAGAAATTAATCGTAATGTATACGATGAGATCACTCCGTGATTAGATAAAGTTATAGTATGGAGAAGGATCAAGCGAATGATTGAAAAGTTACAGCAAGTTTGTTGGGTGACAGTTGTACTATGAATTGGTACAGATTCAGGGAAGGATTATGAATACAAGTTGAATGAAATTCGTATTGAGAAGGGTGTTAAGGTTAGGTGGGGATTCAATTGAGGACTCATGTCAACAGCTGAGTTGTATGATTCCTTGTATGGGTAGGGAATTATACTTGATGTAAAAATTACTTAGTTATGGCAATGATAATCATTAAAATATTTGTATTGCGTTATTTGCTATATGCATGTTAAGAGGGTGATTCCTTTCTCATGTGTATAACAGATAGATAGGTCATAGGTAGAGAATATCAGGTTAAGTACGAGTTCTTAAAATTCATAATTATGTGACATTATTGATTTATAGTTATATGAAATGTTTTTGAACCCCTCAGCGAATGGACGCCAAAGGTCTGACTAGGACAAATTTTTAAACTCATATGATTGTGGCAAGTAAATGAACTTATAAGTGTGGTTTGACGCACTGGGTATAGTTGTGTGTAAACAGAATATTGAGGATAATAGGATCAGATAGTTTGTTAAGCAAATGATTATTAGTGGAGACATAAATTTTCCAAAACTCCTAGCTATGCTAGACTTCGAAATGATTGACATCAAGCTAAATACGCACTATGTGCTCTTAAAAATTTTTTATAGACTTGTAATCATTTTTGAAACGGTTTAAAGTATAGTCTACGCTACTTATTTCAGCTAGACGAAGATGATTTGAAATATCAAAATATATTTTATTTATCACTCATGTACCATGTAACCTGGTGCAGAGATGATAAAAGTTGATGGAGTTATGAATACAGGAATACTTAGTGTGAATTTGATCTAAAATCGTTATTCCACTATTGTATGATGTGTTATGACAAAGTCATACGATGCCGGCCTCCTCAAATGGACTGTTAATACAGTACGGCATCATGACGTCATTCTCAAAAATGTTTTCAAAAGTTTCATTTGCCAACGGGGTTTGGATGCACCTAAATAATTCGATTGAATTGAATTATTGATATGGGTCTATGCTATTCGATTCTGCTAGGCTAAAGTTTATAAAAACTCTAAGTGTTCATTAAAAGAAATTTCTCGAACCAAATTATTTTGGTGCGGAATCCAATAAGATTGAGGTAGAATTTTTGTGCCTATTGTGACGCCCCCAAAACAGGTATACAACACCTATTCTGAGTCGTCAATAATATGGTACAGAAACAACTACAACTTTAGTAATACAACATAAAAACTATGAGTGTAAATACAAATATTGTCATCTAGACAATATCCACACTCAAATAAGTCCTCATTACAATTATTGGAACAATATTTTATAAAAAAATGAGGACTACTAAAACAACTTCCTAGAACCTTCATTCCATACCCCGACTAGTACTTGCTACATTCTCGCCTCCTGAGAAGAAAATGGAACAACAAGGAAAAGGGTGAGCTCAACTAGCCCAGTAAAGAATATTATGACTAAGAAAATATACAACAAATTATCGTTAGTCTTCAACAGGGAAAAATTTAATAGAATACAATAGACAACAAGTTTTAATTCAATATTCGCAGCGGAAAATAATAATTCATAGAAGAGTTACGTAGAGAATGAAATCTACGATTATCTATGAATTTAAAAGCCCATCATCAACATTTTATCCATGTAACATCAATCAATAAATATCTTGAATCAAATAGTCATCTTTGCACTACAGGCCAAAGATATTCATCAGTTGTTCATGTTCACCTCAACACATGTTCATCTTTGCACTACGGGCCAAAGATATTCATCAGAAATCATTCATCTTTGCACTACATGCCAAAGATATTCAGTTATATCATCATTTAAGACTGAGGATGATGAAAAATATTTTTAAGGAAACGAATCCAGTGAAACAAAATAATAAATATTAAGGATTCGTATTTCAGCTATTCCATGTCCAAAAATACCTCATAAATAATCATAGTGGAGTAAAATTCAAGAATGGTCAAAACATGGATACAATCAAAGCTAGTATCCATAATAGATATTTTGGACAAAAAAAGAAAATTTCATTTTTCAGTGAATAGTAACTCGTGAATAGTAACTCGTGAATAGTAACTCATGAATAGTAACCCTGACATGAAAAGTTTCAAATTTAATAAAAAGTTCAGATCAATACTTCGGCATAATGATATTGAAGAAAATAATATCATTTAAGAAGAAATAACATCCCTTACCTCGGAAAGACGGTACTTCTGACTGGAATACTAGATATAGTGCTGAAGGAAACTTGCACCGTAAAGTAATACTCAAAGTATCAAATACTCACAAGAATACGCTCGATATAGAGAGAGAAATAGAGAGAAACTTGTGTTTCTGGCGTGATTTTCAATTCTAACCTAAGCACCCTATTTATAAGAAAATACTTAGAACACCAAAGCAGAAAATTTAATATAATAATAATATATATATATATAAATTTTCAAGCCCACCTTAAAAAATCTGAAATCAGCCACCTTGCACATGTTTATGATGTCCAAAAAAATACAAAAAAAGTTTTTCTCAAAATAATTAACTAAAACTCCCAAAAATCAATTATTTCGGAACTTCGAAACTTCAATAATTCATAATAAATAGCCCTTTTGTCAGAAAATTCGAATCTCGATAGTTTTTATAGGAAATTCAATTCTCTACAACTTTGCAGAAGAAAGTTTTTCCAAATTCCAAACAGAAATTGACCAAAATTCACAAACGGGCGATTTTACAGTCAATAATAAATTTTCGGTCAAGAATTATGTCCACCAACACACAAAACATGTGTTAATCATTTAATGCCACAAAAATACTCTTCCTCCTCATATACTCATATATCCCACATTCATTGTAAAAAATATCACCATCAATATATTATTAAAATAATATATTTAAATGAATTATTTTATCAGAAAAAGATAAAATATTAATTTTCAACAATTATCACATTAAAAATTTTCTCCATCTATATCCACATAAAATCAATATTTTCCTCATCATATAAATCAATAATTAATTATACACAAATAATATTATAGAATCACAGTACTGGCAACCAGGCCGTTCCCAGGAAAGAGGGGGCTTTCCAATAAGGATCTCTCCTTACTGGCGCGCAATTAGATGACCAAACCTCTCCTTAGACAGAACTTTCTAGACATTGCCAATAATGTTATCTAATAATATTATTCAGATAATATGAATTATTGTTCCGATAATAGAAAATACTGTGTAGTGACAATTATTAAAACATCAACGTAGCAATTATTTAATCAATAAAATAAAATATTGAACAATAATTACTGTAACCATTATTAAGTAGTGCCTTCTTACGTAAGAATCAATAATTGGTGCAATACCGTGTGCTACGCGTATTACCGTGTTTTAACCACCGGGTATTCCAACAGTATTAACGGTAACAACTACGCCGTTATTTATAAACAACTTATTTTTGTCGCTTTCTTCATCCAATCGCTTTCTGTTATGGGGCCCACACAAGGCTGCGCCGTCGTACGAATATTCTCCGACAGTAAGAATATTCCACGACCAAACGAATATTCCTCGACAATAATGAATATTTTATAACCACTTGCTTATTTAAAATATTTGCGCATTTTACCCATAACTAACCACATTAATCAAATCAACCCTTACTATTTCAGAATAATAAATAGAAGAAATTAAATTTTATTTATTAATAATTTGGGGTCTTACAACCTCCCCTCCTTATGAAATTTCGTCCTCGAAATTGACATACGTACCTGTTGTTTCGAAAAGATGAGGATACCTCGCTTTCATTTCCGTTTCTAACTCCCAGGTCATTTCCTCAATAGCATGGTTTCTCCACAAAACTTTAACTTGTGGTATGACCTTCGTGCGTAGGACATGCTCCTTCTTATTCATGATCTTGACAGGTACCTCCTCGTACGTTAAGTCTTTAGCTATCTCGTCCGGTTCTAACTCAATAACATGGTTCGGGTCTTTGACATATTTACGAAGCACAGATATATGAAAAACATTATGAACACGAGACATACTTGGAGGTAACGCAAGTCTATAGGCCACATTTCCTACTCGGTCAAGAATCTGAAATGGACCAATAAATCGTGGATTGAGCTTTCCTCTCTTCCCAAATCTTGTAACTCCTTTCCATGGAGCTACACGTAATAATACATGATCCCCAATGTCAAATTTCACGTCCTTTCGATGAAGATCCACATAACTCTTTTGACGATCCTGTGCCGTTTGTATACGTTGTCGAATCGTTTGGATCTTCTCTGTAGTCATTCGTACCAACTCTGGTCCCAACAACGTTGCTTCTCCCACCTCATCCCAACATACTGGAGAGTGACACTTTCGTCCATACAATGCTTCAAAGGGAGCCACACCTATACTTGCCTGATAACTGTTGTTGTAGGAGAATTCCACCAATAGTAGGTACTTATCCCAACTTCCTTTGAAATCTAGGACACAAAGTCTTAATAGATCTTCAAGAGTTTGAATAGCCCTCTCTGATTGCCCGTCCGTTTGAGGATGGTATGCCGAACTGAACCGTAAATCCGTGCCCATAGCTTTTTGCAAGCTAACCCAAAATCTTGAAGTGAATCTTGGGTCACGATCCGAAACTATGGATATTGGCATGCCATGCAACCTTACAATCTCATTCACGTATATACTAGCAAGACGTTCAAGGGAATAAGTCTCCCGTATCGGCAAGAAATGAGCAGACTTGGTTAATCTATCAACTATAACCCAAATAGCATTTATGCCTTGAGAAACCGTGGGAAGACCCGTAACGAAATCCATGGTAATGTGTTCCCACTTCCATTTCAGAATCTCAAGTGGTTGCAATGGACCCTTTGGTACTTGATGCTCCGCTTTTACACGTTGACAAGTTAAACACCTCGAGATAAACTTTGCAATCTCTCTCTTCATATTGTTCCACCAAAATGTATGTCGAAGATCACGATACATTTTAGTACTTCCAGGATGGATTGCAAATGGTGTATTGTGTGCCTCCATCATGATCTTGTACTTCAAATCAGAATCGTTAGGAACACAAAGTCTGGAGTGGACTCGAAGTATTCCTTCTTCATCGATTCTTGCTTCTGGAATAGCACCTTCTTGCACTTTCTTCTTCATACGCATCAGCTCCGGGTCTGTAGCTTGAGCAACTTTAACTTTATCGATTAAAGTTGGTTCTACGTGTATACTTGACATCATCACACTCGTTCCTGTATATGATCTTTTACTCAACGCGTCAGCTACCATGTTTGCTTTTCCAGGATGGTATTGAATAGTGTGGTCGTACTCTTTTAACAGCTCGAGCCAACGTCGTTGTCGCATGTTGAGTTCTTTTTGAGTGAAGAAATATTTAAGACTTTTATGGTCTGAATATATCTCCACCTTCTCCCCATATAGATAGTGCCTCCAGATCTTTAGCGCGAAAACGACTGCTGCCAACTATAGATCATGAGTAGGATAATTCCTCTCATATTCTTTAAGTTGCCGCGAGGCATAGGCTATGACTTTTCCACGTTGCATAAGAACACATCCTAACCCTTTGCCTGAAGCATCACTGTAGATAACAAATCCATCCGAACCAGATGGTATGGTTAAAACAGGTGCCGAAATGAGTCTCTTATTAAGCTCTTGGAAACTCTTCTCGCATTCCTCGCTCCATACGAATTTGATATCCTTTCGAGTCAGCTGAGTTAACGGGGTAGCGATTCGAGAAAACCCTTCTACGAATCTTCGATAATAACCAGCTAAGCCCAGAAAGCTACGTACATCGGTCACCGTCTTCGGTTGCTCCCAGCTTTGTATTGCTTCAATCTTCGCCGGGTCCATAGATACTCCATGTTTTGACACCACGTGCCCTAGGAATGCTACTTCCTCAAGCCAGAACTCGCATTTCTTCAACTTAGCATATAGCTTGTTTTCACGCAGCCTTTGGAGTACCAGCTTCAAATGGTGCTCATAATCTTCACGGCTTTTGGAATATATGAGGATGTCATCAATAAAGACAACAACGAACTGATCCAAATAATCCTTGAATACTCGGTTCATCATATCCATGAAACCCGCAGGAGCATTAGTCAATCCAAAAGACATGACTAAGAATTCATAATGCCCGTACCGAGTTCTAAAGGCAGTCTTCGGAATATCCTCAGTTTTAACCTTCAGCTGATGATATCCAGAACGAAGATCGATTTTTGAAAAGAATTGTGCTCCTTGTAACTGGTCAAACAGGTCATCAATATGAGGTAGCGGATACCTATTCTTGATGGTGACATGGTTTAATTCTCGATAGTCGATATAAAGTCGCATACTCTCGTCTTTCTTCTTTACAAATAAAACAGGAGCACCCCAAGGAGATGTACTAGGACGAATGAAACCGATGTCCAACAACTCTTGTAGTTGGACTTTTAACTCCTGAAGTTCAGTAGGAGCCATTCGATATGGGGTTTTAGAAATAGGCTTTGTACCAGGTTCAAGATCAATAAAGAATTCAACTTCACGTTCTGGGGGTAGACCGGGAAGTTCTTCAAGAAATACGTCAGGAAAGTTACTAACAACAGGAATATTATTCAAATTTGACGTGTCTTTATTCAAATCCATAACATGGGCTAAGAAAGCTTGACATCCGTTTTTTAATAAACGAATGGCTTTATGACTTGATATGACAGTGATTGATTTTAATGGCTTTGTTGCTTGAATTCGAACAACAGGTTGATTAGGAATATGAAAACTAACCACCTTACGAAAACAATCAATTTTGGCATGATGAGTAGTTAACCAATCAATTCCTAAAATCACGTCAAATGCAAGTATCTTTAAAGAGATAAGGTCAACAGGTAAGGTGATGGTGCCAACTTGGATCAAACAAGATTTATAAACAGTGGATGTGATGAAAGTTTCCCCTAACGGAGTCTCCACAGATAAATTAAAATCTAATTTCTCCGGAGTCAAGTTTAAACGTTGAGCACAAGCAGGAGAAATAAATGAATGGGTAGCACCGGTATCTAGTAAGGTATAAACTTCACATGAATTTATGATTAGCTTACCTGTGATCACCTCGTTTGGGTTCCTCGCATGTTGACCAGTCACGACAAACGCTCTTCCAGGAACCGTTGACTTTGACTTTTCTGGGACAGCCTTTTGAGTCACCGTCTCCGCTGAACTTGGTTTTGCTACCGTACAATCTCGAGCGATATGTCCTTCCTTTCCATAATTATAGCATACCTTGAACTGTTGTGGACAGTTTGGGCTGATATGTCCCTCTTTTCCACATTTATAGCATATGACCGGTGGTCGTTCTCCTCCCTTGGAACCAGTTGCTGCTGGTGCCGACGTCTTCGTATTGTCATTGTTGAATCTCCTCTTTTTAAAATCTCCTCCCGACTCGCTTCTTCTATTTTCATAGCCACGATTACCACCAGAGTGGTTGCCGTTCTTGTCTGTATTTTTCTTTCTCCGCTGGTTATCATTGTTCTGATGACTGTTGTCACCGATATGATCCTGGTTGTGGTCCCTCGGTTGACCGTACTCGTTATCTCGCTCTAATAATTGAGCCCTGTTGACAACATCTGAATAGAGAGAAAATTTATGAGAAATGAGATATTGACGTATGCCGGGTTTCAAACCTCTCAGAAACATCCGTGTCATACGTTCCTCATTCTCCACCAAATGAGGTGCAAACCTGGACAACTCTGCAAAACTTCGCCTCGTACTGGAACACCGTCATGTTATTCTGCTCCAGTCTAATAAACTCTACCTCCTTCATATGACGAATACTTTCAGGAAAGTACTTGTCATTGAATAGTTTCTGAAATGTCTCCCAAGACATGCTGAGTGCGGCTGGATGGGTACGCTTCACAGATTCCCACCAGTAGTCTGCCTCGCCACGGAACATAAAGGTGGCGAATGGAACCTTCTGTTCCTCCGTGCATCCCAAGACATAAAATATCTTGGTAATTTGCTTGACCCATGTCTCCGCCTTAATCGGATCTGGCTTTCTCCAGAATTCTGGTGGTCCCAACTCTTTGAACTGTTTGGCTGTGACCAGCTATGCGTTGCCATTGTTTCTTCCTATATTTTGAACAGGAATCTCCTTCGTCTGGTTTTGCATGAATCGCAAAAAACTTCTAAACATCTCATCGTTCATCGTCTGCTCATTGGTGTTGTTCACAGGAGGAACATTGCCAGCCTGTTGCACGTTCTCCTCGTTGGTGAGTACAGGTGTCTCCACGATTTCATTTACTCCACTGTTAAAATTCTCAGTCGACATTCTCAAATACTGCCATAAAACAAGGGTTAATTTAACAAATTAACAAATCACATAATATCCCTATATTATGACCGACCAACAAATAAGCTTAGGTAGGACACACTAGCGAAGGATTTACTCGTCTCTCCCCTCCTAGTTCTATTCCTCGATCTCCGCCAGAGATCATATCCCTAAGCTCTGATACCAACTGTGACGCCCCCAAAACAGGTATACAACACTTATTCTGAGTCGTCAATAATATGGTACAGAAACAACTACAACTTTATTAATACAACATAAAAACTGTGAGTGTAAATACAAATATTGTCATCTAGACAATATCCACACTTAAATAAGTCCTCATTACAATTATTGGAACAATATTTTACAAAAAATGGTGAGGACTACTAAAACAACTTCCTAGAACCTTCATTCCATACCCCGACTAGTACTTGCTACATTCTCGCCTCCTGAGAAGAAAATGGAACAACAAGGAAAATGGTGAGCTCAACTAGCCCAGTAAAGAATATTATGACTAAGATAATATACAACAAATTATCGTTAGTCTTCAACAGGGAAAAATTTAATAGAATACAATAGACAACAAGTTTTAATTCAATATTCGCAGCTGAAAATAATAATTCATAGAAGAGTTACGTAGAGAATGAAATCTACGATTATCTATGAATTTAAAAGCCCATCATCAACATTTTATCCATGTAACATCAATCAATAAATATCTTGAATCAAATAGTCATCTTTGCACTACAGGCCAAAGATATTCATCAGTTGTTCATGTTCACCTCAACACCTGTTCATCTTTGCACTACGGGCCAAAGATATTCATCAGAAATCATTCATCTTTGCACTACATGCCAAAGATATTCAGTTATATCATCATTTAAGACTGAGGATGATGAAATTTTTTTTTAAGGAAACGAATCCAGTGAAACAAAATAATAAATATTAAGGATTCGTATTTCAGCTATTCCATGTCCAAAAATACCTCATAAATAATCATAGTGGAGTAAAATTCAAGAATGATCAAAATATGGATACAATCAAAGCTAGTATCCATAATAGATATTTTGGATAAAAAGAAGAAAATTTCATTTTTCGGTGAATAGTAACTCGTGAATAGTAACTCATGAATAGTAACCCCGACATGAAAAGTTCCAAATTTAATAAAAAGTTCAGATCAATACTTCGGCATAATGATATTGAAGAAAATAATATCATTTAAGAAGAAATAACATCCCTTACCACTGAAAGACGGTACTTCTGACTAGAATACTAGATATAGTGCTGAAGGAAACTTGCACCGTAAAGCAACACTCAAAGTATCAAATACTCACAAGAATACGCTCGATATAGAGAGAGAAATAGAGAGAAACTTGTGTTTCTGGTGTGATTTTCAATTCTAACCTAAGCACCCTATTTATAGGAAAATGCTTAGAACACCAAAGTAGAAAATTTAATATAATAATAATATATATATATAAATTTTCAAGCCCACCTTAGAAAATCTGAAATCAGCCACCTTGCACATGTTTATGATGTCCAAAAAAATACAAAAAACGTTTTTCTCAAAATAATTAACTAAAACTCCCAAAAATCAATTATTTCGGAACTTCGAAACTTCAATAATTCATAATAAATAGCTCTTTTGTCAGAAAATTCGAATCTCGCTTGTTTTTATAGGAAATTCAATTCTCTACAACTTTGCAGAAGAAAATTTTTCCAAATTCTAAACAGAAATTGACCGAAATTCACAAACAGGCGATTTTACAGTCAATAATAAATTTTCGGTCAAGAATTATGTCCACCAACACACAAAACATGTGTTAATCATTTAATGTCACAAAAATACTCTTTCTCCTCATATACTCATATATCCCACATTCATTGTAAAAAATATCACCATCAATATATTATTAAAATAATATATTTAAATGAATTATTTTATCAGAAAAAGATAAAATATTAATTTTTAACAATTGTCACATTAAAAATTTTCTCCATCTATATCCATATAAAATCAATATTTTTCTCATCATATAAATCAATAATTAATTATACACAAATAATATTACAGAATCACAGTACTGGCAACCAGGCCGTTCCCAGGAAAGAGGGGGCTTTCCAATAAGGATCTCTCCTTACTGGCGCTCAATTAGATGACCAAACCTCTCCTTAGACAGAACTTTCTAGACATTGCCAATAATGTTATCTAATAATATTATTCAGATAATATAAATTATTGTTCCGATAATAGAAAATACTGTGTAGTGACAATTA
The DNA here is from genome assembly GCA_016801055.1 of Panax notoginseng. NCBI lineage: Eukaryota > Viridiplantae > Streptophyta > Magnoliopsida > Apiales > Araliaceae > Panax > Panax notoginseng. The sequence goes on from CM029015.1 coordinate 58,776,967, forward strand.
TTAAAACATCAACGTAGCAATTATTTAATCAATAAAATAAAATATTGAACAGTAATTACTGTAACCATTATTAAGTAGTGCCTTCTTACGTAAGAATCAATAATTGGTGTAATACCGTGTGCTACGCGTATTACCGTATTTTAACAACCGGGTATTCCAACAGTATTAACGGTAGCAACTACGCCGTTATTTATAAACAACTTATTTTTGTCGCTTTCTTCATCCAATCGCTTTCTGTTATGGGGCCCACACAAGGCTGCGCCGTCGTACGAATATTCTCCGACAGTAAGAATATTCCACGACCAAGCGAATATTCCCCGACAATAATGAATATTTTATAACCACTTGCTTATTTAAAATATTTGCGCATTTTACCCATAACTAACCACATTAATCAAATCAACCCTTACTATTTCAGAATAATAAATAGAGGAAATTAAATTTCATTTATTAATAATTTGGGGTCTTACACCTATGGCAGTGACGAGAAATAGATAAAAGCAGTACTTGGTCAGTACAAGGCATATCGGGCTAATCACCTTTTGTGTTGGTAAGTTATGACGGTTTGCGGATGAATTTTCATAAAACCTTTGCAAAAATGACAGACAAATAGTTTATACGACTCCTCAGCACAATTTGAAAATTTTTACTCTTGTGAATGGTGTATTGGGTAGCATGTAACGATGAGAAGGAATGGTGAATGGAGTAAGGTGTAAGGTAAATTTCGGGGATGAAATTTTTAGAAGAAGAGGTGAATGTGACAACCCGAGAATTTAGAAATTTTTTTAAATTTTAATTAATTAATTTAGGGTTCAAAATTAGAACCTAGACAGAAAATAAGTGTATGCGTTTCATATTTTTAAGATGGAATTTTGAGAATTTCAAAATTCTGTGAAGGATTTAGGTGAATTATTCAGGATTAAGTGAATACGTGAATATATTATGTGGATATGGTATGATATGTGTACATGATGTGGTTAAGTGTCAAGGGTTGACCAGATAATAAATATCTGTGAAAAACCTTAATTATATATTAAGAACGTCAATGTTCGGTTAGAAAACCCTAGTTTTTGATAAGAAACCCTAAAATCGGTTCTGAAAATCCTAACTTCAGTTTCGGGAATCCAAAACCCTAATTCAGTGTATAAAATCCAAAATTGAGAACTTAATGGCGTAAGTGTAAATAATTATAAGATTATTTATGGTAAAGCTTAAGTAATTAGCAATCCCTAATCTAATTACGAAATCTAATTTTTAAATTAAAAAAATTAATTTTCTATTAGAAAACCTAATTCTGGGTTTAAAACCCTAAATGACCAATTACGACCCTAATTGCTAAATTAGCGAGTTTAATTAGGAAATACTAATCCTAATTAGCAAGATTTAAATTATGATTAAGAAATTTTAATATAATTAGAAAATTCTAATTATAATTTAGAATTATTAATTTTCTATTTTTAAAATCGAAATTCGGAAATGTTAGAAATTAAATTGCAAAACCTAAGGGTTCAAACCCTAAACCCAAACCCAAACCCTAAACCCTAACGGTTTGGCTAATTGACATTTATGCCATTAAAACAAAAATCAAAATGACTATAATGCCCTTCTTGGATTTTTATGAGGTTACTTGCAAATCTTGCGTTATATTGGGTTGGTGAACTAACCAATAGCCCTAGCCCTAGATATGTGTCATCTATCAGCCATCTATTGCAATCCAATACATTGAATCATATCAAATAAATAGATTAAGGAGAGAGAAAGGGCTACTTTAATTTTCATTTTCTCCCAAGACATTCTCTCTCTAAACTTCGGGAATGGAGAGTGTGAGAGAGTAAGGAGATAAACCATTATTAGTTATTAACTTTCCAAGATCAGGATCCAAAAGTCAGATTCAAGATTTTAGCCTTAAAGGAGGTATAAACCCTAATCCTAGAAATCCTTTGATCTTATGTTGTTTAATGTTAGTTGTTGGTTAAATATGTGTTATAAGGTGTCTATAAGTGATCTGGGTTGTTGGATCATGGATCCATAACATCTAGATGCTCGAAATAATCATTTTATCAAATCTGGAAAAGTTGGAAAAAGTCGTTTGCAGTCGAATGTCAGGCCCTCTAGATCTTTATGTGTTCGATATTTTGTGCGTTTTATGCTTTAGATCTGTTCTATGCCATGTGGTCTACGATATGAAATTGAGAACAGGGTCATAGCATGTCTGGATTTCGTTTTATAGACAGTCAAAGTACGTTGACCGAGCACGACTTCTGGAATCTGGGCAAACCCAGAAACCCAGAAACCCAGAAAGTCTAACAGTGTATTTCCAGGTCATTGATCTTGCTTCTCTTTGATTTTTAGGTCATGTTATTGTTTTAACTTTGTAAACTGGTATGTGGGCTACACATAAAAGTCGTTATAACATCGAGATCATGAACAAGAATGAAATTATTTAAGGTCAAAATAGGTTGACCGAACTGCCGGAAGAAGAAATTTGGGTAATCCAGAATATTCAAAGGCGTTTTCTGACAGGTAGTTTGACCGTGATAAATCTGACATTTGTGATGATGTTGAACTGAGATGTTGTCATGTACATGTACATTGACATCCCAACTTCATGATTCAACGTTTATATCGTATGAATCAAGCCCAGATTACTCGTTACAAGGATCACAAAGTAGGTGTTCTTCATTTCAGGGCAACCCAGAAAATGAAGAACAGACTTGACATGATTTTTAGAGGCTCATATGTTTCTGTTGTGATGTAGGATTTCCAGAAAACTTGATTCAAGTTGTAGTAGTACACTTATACTACATTCTAGGTTCCCTTAGCTTCCTAGAAATCAGCACGAACACTGTTTTAATCATGCTCAAACATGGTACCCTGGTAGCTGACTTTGAAGATCTGGGCTTGGCCCAAGAACACCAAGAACACTTATAGGGACGGGTCTGTCGCTATAGGACCCTTTAGCGACGATTTCTATTTAATTTATTTTCTGATTTTTCAGAAATTAATTAAAAATAGAAAAAAATAGATTTTTATTATTAAAAATACAAAATAAATTCCAAAAATTTATTTTAAAGTCTGAAAAATAGTTTTTAATTATTTTAAGTATATTTCATAAATATTTAATACTTTTGGAATATAAATGATATTTAATTTATTTAATTATTATATTAAATAAATTATTTAAAAATAGTTTTAATTCATGAAAAATAATATTATGATATAAGAAAATATTTAAAGATATTTTCAGTGACTTTTAATATTTTATGATGAAATTCATTAATTAATTAATGTTAATGATAATTAGTTTATTTAATAAACGTAATAAATAAATTAAGGAAAAATAGAATTAATGTTTTATAAATCATATAAAAATGATTTAAGTGTTAGAAAAATATTTTAAGTTATAAAATATAACTTTTGATATTTTGTCATGAAAATATTAATATTTTAATATTAAAAGCAAATATCGGATAATGAATTTAATTGTTTAAAAATCATATAAATATGATTTTAAGGTATTAAAAATACTTTGTGATATTATAAATATATTATAATATTATAACATGTATTTCATTAATATTTGATAATAAATAAATATTAATGATAAAAAAATTATGTGGTATTTAATTTATTTAAATACGTGTTTAATGATTGAAAATTTATGATAAATGGTAATAATTATTTAAAAATTAATACGAGCTTACGAAAAATATTTCGACTGTTATTAAAATTATTTGAGTTAATTGTTAAGTGTTTAGGCAGAGTTTAATTGAACTTAGACTCGATAAAAGTCCGACTAGATCGTCGGGACGTTAGAATTTTGTCAGAATCAAGATAGACTGTAATAGTTTGACTTGATACCGAGTCTTATGTGTGTTATAGACTGATAGGGTTATGTGTTATGTGTTTCAGTTATTCTATGTATATATATATATATAGTAATATTATACTATGATGATATTATTCTAATATTGGAGATCTATATTACTAATATTAGGTCTTCGGATAAAGCGTATAAATTACGTAGCGGTAATCAACGGTTCAGACAAGTTTGTTTTTACTTAACTCTACTAAGAGTATTTCATTCAGATAAGCTTATGGTTAATCATTGATAGTTGCCATGAATTGTACTCTGTACATATTGCATGTATAAGTCAGGTATGAAAGGCTGATCACCTTCATTACCCGTTGGTTCAGATATATTTGTTCATGTTTAATACTTGTTCAGTCAAAAGTTTGTTCGTGCTAGTTCTCAATTATATTGATGAATTATAGCCAGCTTATTGTTCATACTCTTTCAATCATGATATATCGTTATATTATTGAATTTAAACTTGCTGGGCAACTTTCATGCTCACCCTTGCTATATCATGATAAACGTTGCAGATTAAGACGAATGCGTCGGATACAAAGAAAGGTTAAAGACAGTTCCAGCGTTAGGATATGTGTGCAGCTAAATTGTATAAGTGTTGTATTTTATGATTATGTGTTAAGTAAGTTAGGTAATGTGTATTAAGTTAAGGTTACTCGACCTTGGGGAAAAGTGTGTAAGTTTAATGTATAAACAATTTATGTTTATATGTTCCGCAAAAATAATAATAGTTGTATAGAATGATCAAACCGGATTCGCGGTGATTCGGGACCTCGGATTCGGGGCTGTCACAGATTGCTTGACATTATTCATGATTCCCATTCGGATTCTTCTTTGTGTCACTAGGTAAAGTTCCTTGAGGCCTGTTATTCAACGCTAATGCAAGTTATCCCATCTGATTTTCTAAGTTCTTGATCACCACTACTTGTGTTTTCATTGCTGCCTCGTTACCCGATATGTTCTTTAATAACAGCTCTTCTAAATCTGTCTTTTTCTCTTGATGCAGAGCTGCTTGTTGATGTTGATTTTGAAATCCCGGGGGATAAGATGGTCGTGGAGCCTACTGATTTTTATTATTACTCCACAAAAAATTAGGATGATTCCTATTCCCAGGATTGTAGGCATTCTGATACAGATTCTATGAAATTCTATTATAGTTGCCCAGAAACTGTACCGTTGCTGGGTTAATGGCACACTGTTCTGTAGGATGTTCCCCCGCACACAATTCACAAACATAAGCAACTTGCTGAGTTTATGAACCTGTAAGATCATCAATATTCTTCGACAAAGCTGAAATATGTGCCGCTATCGATGTCACCCCATCTACCTCTAACACCCCAACTACCTTAGGTTGTGTTATTCTCGCTGTGGGCCACTGGTAGTTGTTAGCCGCCATCGTCTCTATCAGATCATATGCTTCCTCATAACTCTTAGCCATGGAAGCTCCCCCAGAAGCTGCATCAATACTAGTTCAGAGATTACCATTCAGCCCATTGTAAAAAGTGTTCATCTGCAGCCATTTGGGTAGTCCCTGATGTGGGCACTTTCTAAGTAGTTCCTTGTACCTCTCCCAAGCTTCGTAAAAAGACTCCCCATGCTGCTGCTCAAACATAGTAATCTCATTCCTCATCTTCGTAGTCTTTGCCAGTGGGAAAAATTTGGCCAAAAATTTCTGAGTAAGGTCATCCCATGTAGTAATCAACCCTTACAGGAGTGAGTGTAACCAACTTTTTGCCTTGTCCAGCAATGTGAACGGAAACAAGCTAAGTCTGACTGCATCATCTGACACCCCATTATATCTGAAGGTGTCGTAAATTTTCAGAAAGCTAACTAGGTGTTCATTCGGATCGTCGTTGGCTAATCTCCTAAACTGCACTGAGTTCTGTATCATTTGTATGGTCACAGGCTTGATCTCAAAGTTATTTGTAGCTATTGCAGGCCTGGTAATGCTCGACTGAATCTTGGTCACCCTGGGAGTAGCATAATCGCTCAGCGCTTTCTGATCCTCTACAGCCATTGTGTCTTCCTTATCAAGATTCTCCCTAGTGTCCTTAATCTATTTACTGAGCCTTTGAAACCTTTTCTCGATATCGTTCTTGAAAGGAAGCAAGTCTGGCTTCTTAGACCGAGTCTGCATACACTAAGTCAGAAATCCTGAAACAAGAAAGAGCAAAAACAAAAACAAAATTGTTTAACTAAAACTAAACTAATTAAACTGATATTGAAAGTAATAGAATCAAAAGCAGTCCTCGACAACGGCGCCAAAAACTTGTTGGATAAATTCTAGGTACGCTCAACACGCAAGCGTACGTGGTCAACAAGTAATATAGTAATGAATAGAGTATCGCTCCTATAGAGACAAGTATGAAATTTAATCTAACAATTACCAGTTTTATAATATTTCAATTTTATTAAACTATTCAAATTAATTATAGCAAATAATGGAAGAACATATATTAAAATTCAAAACAAGTTAACATAACTAATAGCCGTAATTTCAAAAGATAATGGAGAATTAAGCTTACAACTTCACTTTAAATTTCACTCAAATTATCACACTTTTTTCCAATTTAATTTTCTATCTTAGATCATTAATCAAGAACACTCAAGTAGAATTAGCCATCACTCGATGCACTAACACCGTATTAACTTAAATCCACAAATTGATAGAATTAAGCCAAACACCCTAATCAACTAATTCACTATATCTCCATGTGAATTAAAATCAAATAAGGTTTAAATTCCAAGTTCTTTACGCAATTACATGCGTTGTTAGGTATATCTCTACCCTAAACATTCATCAAAAGTTCCATCAAAGCGCAGAAATTAAGAACACATGCTATTGTGATTAGGTCTAGATTCGCACACCATCTCTCGAGTCCATACAAATCTACATAAAATTGGTGATCAAGCAATTCATAAATTAAGTATAAATCCCAATGGATGAACTGAATTGAAAATATTATTAAACTGAAACTAAAGTATGACAATCATCATTCAACACTAAAGATCCATTGTAAGCCTAATTAAAAATTTAGTTCATCATAGATAAATTAAAAACTGAAAAAAGTAAAAAAATTCATCATCCTAATTATAAAATTTGAATTGAAAGACAAAGAACAATAATACACCACCCTTGTCCTCACTCCAATATGAAATTTTCATGATCTTGACTCCTCCCTCTGTTTCTCTAATGTTCTTTAAAAATTAGGGCTCCAAATTGCTAGTTGATTCTTCCTTGATTGATGTATGTGTTATCTTAAGCACACGTCATGTAATAGCTAATAAAACGATGCCCAAACACAGTCCTAATCCATGCCAAAGTGTTCTCCAATCCAAGCAGCTGTAGAGTTCTAATCAAATCAAAAGTCTTTCTCTCTCCCCGTACCCCCACCCCGGTGGGGGTTTTATGCTTGTAGATGCCCTCCCCGGCGGGGGGTCTTGATAGTCATGCTTTGCCACGTGCACCCCCACCTCGGTGGGGGGTCATTATGCAGTTGCTGATTTTTTCCCTTTTCATGTTGATTTCTCACCACGATATCACCATTATGCCAACAATGCCACGTAATGCAACCTAAACATAGAATAACACAAAAACAAGTAGAACTGTACAGAAATAGACAGAACAAACACCGTTTAAGTCCATATCGTTCGTTCGTTCATAATTCGTTCATCCAATATCCGAATACTTCCGTTCTTGAGCCTAAGACTAAAAAATTCCATATTCTTTCATATTCTTAAGAAACCTTAGATTTCTAGGTTCATTATCTTCATTCTATTTTTGTCCGTAAATCATACTTAACTATGATTTATACGGTTAACGTCTTTTACTAAAAATTCTACCATAACTTCGTTATAGCATATTTTTACTCCGTTCCAAATGGAACAATTCAATCATCCTAACCAAGCATATAGCACCTAACTTATACGCGATGGTTTTAAACTTGTCCATCAACAACAAGCTCTAAGTTTTAATTTTCTGTAATTGCATGTTTGATGAATTGTTGTTAGACAAACCGATTTATGGTGTTTATTAGCAAAGTATGATGTTAGAATTAGTATCTAGACAATGAATTAGTGTGCTAATTACGTTCAAAAGAAAGAAAATAAAATATAGTGACTATGTGTATATATATGGTTTATTTTGAAGTCAAAATTGATGTTTAATTCATAGTATAATGTATAAATTGGCTATTGATTATGAAAATACATGAAGAAACAAAAACAAAGTAATTGAAACTAACTGTTTTGGTTATAAAACGAATTCATAGTGAGAAATTTCGCTATGAATGTCAAAAGAAGAAGAAATAATAGAAATAGAGAAATTAAAGGTTGTAATTTTGAAGTTTATGTTGTTTATGTGGTTAGAAACATGTTAGAAATATTAGTTTATGTTTCTGTAAATATATTACAACTTGGGTAGGTTGGTATGGTTGTTAGAAAAGAGTTTTTAGGCCTAATTTGGCTTTCTGCAGTGTTTGTGGTGTTCGTTCGCGAAACTGCAGAAGGTATCCCCGCCCCGGTGGGCTATTATAGTGCAAAACCCCCACCCCGGGGGGGGGGGGGGTAGTCTGACTTACAAATGTTGAGAAAATCTGACTGGACATGTTTTACTAAAATGGATATAACTGTTTCATATGAACTCCGATTGATGCGATTCAAGATGATCCGGAATGATGACGAGTAGACCTAAAACTTTTATTCCTTAAGGTTTTCAATTTGATGTCGTTATTAAGGGTCAAAATGGCCATCGTTAGGACTATTGTGCATTTGGAGGCAATCGGAGGGTGTCGGGATGCACAAATGCAAGTGCAAGTGCAAGTGCAATCCTTTGTGTTAGTATAACCTAATCTAAAGAGAATGATAACATTTTGGGCATGTAATAGGATGTTGTATCAAGTTGTTAATGTGTATATGGTGCGATGACATGATAATTTAATTAGTTGTAATAGAGCTAAAATGTGATGCTCATGAAAAGATATGATGTTATCTAAACTTAAACTTAGTTAGTGAGCTATACTAAAAGTGGAAAAAAAACTCATGAAGCTAATATTAGTGTAACTAATGAGTATTATCAATACATATGGTATGTGTAGGACTTGTGGTGAACCTGAGTAGTGATTGTTTAACCTACGCACGAGGAAAGTTCTCTAACTCTACTTTTACGATTGTGCAAGTGCTTAAACCTTATTGATACATTGAGCAAATTCTTAACCTTTCTTATATATATTTGTTCAAAATTGATTATGTTCACGCAAACTCTTCAACCTAACTCTTACTTTGAGAAGGGTTCCTTACTTTATTTTGTTTCATAATACGCAAGTTCCTAAATTCTATTATTCTTATGTTAAGCAAGTTTTATTCCTCAACTTGTTATATCATGCACGTTAATTAACTCACTTCTTTTATTGAGTAAGATTATAGCCTTAACTTATTGTTGTTCAAGCAAGGTTGTTATAATATTCAATGCCTATGCTTTCTAGTTCATTTCTAAAACATGGTTGCGATGTATAATGTTGATTCCTCTTATGACTCATGACTATTCCATATCATATTGTTATCACACTTTTGATTCAATTAATCCTTAGTTGATGTTCGTTGAATTCTAAATTACCCTTGAAATTTATCCAAACCAAACTTACTTTGGTGCAGACTTGTATTCTAAAACTGAGAAGAACAACCCTATTACAAGGGATTATTATGCGAAGCGTTTAGATATTTGTGCATAATACATTGTACGAAGGGTTGATTCCCCTAACTATGAGAAGTCCCTACAGTCTTATGACTGTTTAGGTTTAAGTTGAAAGAATAGTTATAACTTTGGGCATAGTTCGTGGTCTTGTTAACCTCAGATACATATATTTCAAATTCTGTTCCTGATTATCATTGATAGAGAATATTTTTTAGTTCTATTGAGCCTATTCATTTGGTAGTTGTTATGATATTTTTATTCAATGGCACTTCAAGTGAGCGTTTGTTTACTCACTCTTGCTTATATAACCATTATAGCTAAAGTTGAGAAGGTCGTTGAACCTACCACTAGTAAAGGAAAAGGAAAGATGAACAAGTGTTGAAGACTTGTAAATCTGTTGATTTCTATATTGTCAGACTTTGTTTTAATTGTTGAGATGTAATTATTTAATTTTCCGCACTTGATGTTTGTATTTAAAGGTTAGATAACCTGGGAGATTTTATTGAACTTATTAAAGTAATCCTTTAATGGGAAGGTTTACTGTTAAATTTTATTATATTTGGGTAGTTAGAAATGAATGTTTAGACAGTGAACACCAAATCTTATGGGAATGAAGTACCCAGATTTGGGGGTGTCACAAGTTGGTATCAAAGCCTTAGGTTATGAACCTTAGGTATTGAAAAAGCCTTAGGAAGTAGCCTTATAGAAGATTGAAAAGATAAACTCTTATTGAGTTTTAAGAAGGAAGTAATAAAACACTTATGTGCTTATGTGGTTGCAACATATGTGCTCGTGAGTGTCGAGTAGTAATGATTAATAATTAAAACTTAAAATCTTGTTGTCAGAATGGCTAATGTAGGAGAATCCAGCCCCAGATGCCTAGAGAGGAGGAGCCTCGAGATATTTAGGTGGTTTAGGAACAACTATTGCCACAGGAATCATCTCTGTTGGTTATAGTGGTTGAGCAAGATGGTTTACCTGATGAGGATAATGAGGTAGAGACGGATGAGGAGGACCCTGTTGAGTTGCCACAGTTGGATGGGGATGAGGATGACGAGGAAGAAGAGTTTCCACCAAACTCGATTACAGCCCGTATGTACGACGAAGTAAACGACTGCAATGTGGAACTTTAGGATAGAGTCGAGGAGTTAGAAGAAATAGTAGCTAAACAGCAGACCTCGATGGCACAGAAGGACGACGAGATCCAGGATCTAGATGGGCGTCGGAGTAATGTCGAATGGAAGCTGATTCACACTGAAGGAGAGAACGAATAAATGACAGAGGAGATCACAGAGCTGAAGAATAAATTAAAAGAAGAATCCGACAAGAGAGCAAGAGTCGAAGACGCGTATGAGAAAGATTCTCAGTGTGCAAGAGTAGCAGAGGGGGAAGCACAAGCAAAGAGGATCAAGATAGAGGATATGAATGGCGTATTCAACACCGTGATTAATCGAGTTCAAGATCGAGTTATGTATTATCCAATTCAGTTCGAGACACTGCCACCGTACATGTTAGATCATAGAACAATGTTCCATATTATGGAAGAGGAGCATCGTAAGGCTATGCAGCATTTTAGTAGGTCATCGTAGGGAATGTACTTGATATGTGATTAATGATATGATAAATAAGATGTAAATCTCAGATGTTATGTAACTAATGGGATATGATGATGATGATGTTATCCTGAAACTTTAGTAGTTCAGGAAAGTAATGTAAATAGTAGTGATCCTATTGTTCTTATGTTTTCTAAAGATGATAAATGAATAAAATGTTAATTTTTATTCAAGATGTTATGTGTTATGTGATAATCTTTTATGATGTGCAAGTTAAGTAGAAAATACTTAAAAGAAATTGAGTAATAATCTAATAAGTGTATTTTAATCAGAAAATGCCTATAAGAAGATGTCAACCACAACTATAAACCCCTAAGGGATCTACCAACAATAACAACGCTGAAGTTAACCCAGTTCAGCAGTTGGTGACACTTCTGACAGGTGCACTGCAGAATCAACCGCGGAATCAAGCTACAACTTTTAAGGATTTCAAGGCGGTTGGACCACCAAAATTTTGTTTAACCATGAATCTGGTTGACGCATAGACCTGGATCATGGAAATAGAGAAGGTATTTGATGTTGCTAGGGTCGTTGAGAACTAGAAGACTACTTTTGCAACATTCATGTTGAAAGTATAGGCCAGTTATTGGTGGCAAGCCAATAAAACTAGAGGAGGTGAGAGAGTGATGACTTAGGAAAGGTTCAAGGAAATATTCTTCGAGACCTATTTCCTAGAGAGTTCAAAGAATCAGATGGAAGTACAATTTTTAGAGCTAAAGTAAGGCACAATGATAGTGTCGGAGTATGCAACAAGGTTCAATGAGTTGGCGAGGTTTGTGCCATATCAAGTGAACACGGATGAGTGCAAGGTGAGGAGGTTTGAATAGGGACTGAAGCCCTGGTTGTACATCAGAGTCTCCCTGTTCTAGTTAAAGACGTTTGTAGTGGTTCTTGAGAAGGTAATTCTCGCTGAGGGTGGAGGCGAGGCTGTGAAAAAGTATAATCAAGAACAAAGAAAGAAGAAGAATGAGGGTGAAGGTAAGAATGGTTGTAGTAGTGGTGGAAATGGTAGTAGTAAATTGAAGAGAAAGTGGAATGTGAGTGTTGGTGCTGGAAACCAACAAGGTAGCTAGCAGAAAAAGAAGTTTGAAGCATGTGCTACATACGGAAAGAATCACACTGGCATGTGCTTAAGGGGTAAATGAGTATGTTTCAACTGTGGCCAGGAGGGTCACATTGTCCCAAATTGCCATCAACCAAAGAAGAATGTTTGCTACATATGCGGGTCAACGGATCATTTTGCTAGCGAGTGCCCTAAGAAGAAAGCTGGAGAGACAATGTGAAGCAAGGGAGGTAGCAGTGGAGGTACATTGACCATTGTTGGACCAACGTCATCAAACTGACCCACAGCCAGAACCTTCAACATGACTGTGCAGGATGATGTAAAATCAAAAGATGTTGTGTCAGGTATTATCCAAATCAATGATATAGATGCTTATGTATTATTTGATTCGGGTGGTACTTGCTCGTTTATATATGATGAATTTGCTAAGAGGTTAGGATTGCCTAGTGAAGAATTGAATTTCTCTTTAAACATAGAAATTGCGAATAGGGAGGTGATTCTTGTTAGGTTCGTATACAAGACTTATAGGGTGAATATTAAGGGGAATGTCATGACAGTAGATTTAATCATGATTAAACTTGGAGAGTTTGATGTTATATTGGAAATGGATTGGCTATTCAATTATGGAGCAATAATTAATTGCCAAAAGAAATGTGTAAACCTTATGACTCTGTCAAAGGTAGTTTTCTATGGTAGCAAATCGTATAGACAAGCGAGATATCTGACGATTATGCAGTCCAAGAAGTTATTGAGTCAAGGCTGTGTAGGATACTTAGCTTACATAGTTGATACTCAGAAGAAGAAGGGTGTGAAACTGGAGGAGATACCAGTGGTTAGGGAGTTTATGGACGTATTTATGGAGGATTTACAAGGACTTTTGCCTGACAAAGAGATCGAGTTCGTTATCAATTTGGTGCCATGAACTGTTTCGATATCGAAGGCCCCGTACAAGATGGCTCTGATAGAGATGATGGAACTAATGGTACAATTGCAAGAGCTGTTAGACAAGAAATACATTCAGTCGAGTGTATAGCCGTGGGGAGCACCGGTGCTATTCGTGAAGAAGAAGGATGGGTTAATGCATCTTTGCATTGATTATAGAGAATTAAATAAACTCACTATTAAGAATAAATATCCATTGCCAAGAATAGATGACTTATTTGATCAATTAAATGGTGCTAGATACTTCTTAAAAATAGATTTGAGAAGTGGGTATCACCAATTGAAAGTAAGGAAGGAGGATGTACCAAAGACGACATTCTGAACTCGGTATGGACATTATGAGTTTTTGGTAATGTCTTTTGGTTTGACAAATGCCCCTGCTGCATTCATGGATTTGATGAATAGGGTGTTTAAACCATTTTTAGATAAGTTTGTGGTGATATTCATTGATGATATTTTGGTGTACTCCAAATCTCAAGAAGAATACGTGGAACATTTTCGTTTGATGTTGGAGACGCTAAGAAAGGAAAAATTGTACGTGAAATTCTCTAAGTGTGAATTTTGGCTAGAATGTGTACAATTTCTTGGACATGTGATTGAAAAAGACGGGATTTTAGTCGATCGACCATCCAAGCCAGGGAGAGGATTACATGCACGAGCATAGCCCCTGGTGGTGCACCCAATCCATATGGGCTGAGAGGTGTGCCCAATGGAGAGCTGAGAGCTGGGTCAAATGACGCAAGACTGCCACCACTAACAGATCCTCGGGTGTACCTGATGGTGAAAAGGCTAATAGAACCTACAAGGGCGGCAGTATTTCACAGTTACAACATATCACTACTAGGGTACGTATGAATAGTTTTAATATGTTTACAATCATGAATTGTAGAATATATATAGCATTTTTACTTAGTAATATTGTCATCCCATTTGTATAGGAGTCTCAGTCTCAAGGTCAGCCTATCCATTGGCTGGATGTGTACGTGGCCACCCGTGATGGTTGGCTTGATGCTCTCCAGGTAGAGGTAATAAGTTTTAACAACTTGATCTTGTTTATCAAGTTTTACGTCATTCTTTAGAATTTTACAAATTTATTTTTAACTATTTAATTGTTAACATGATGACATGATACTTATAAGCGTTTATTAAATGAGCGCTATCCTGAAGGCACCCCACATCCGCCAATTGATCAAGAATTGTGGGAGAGGGCGTCTGTTGTGAAGAAGAACTACGTCAAATGTCAAGGACAACGATGACGCCCATCCTGCAGTGGCTCAGGCAGGTCTACTACCCAGTCTTCACAGTAATCAAGCTATTCATACTCCTACTGACTGTGTGAGAGCTATATGTCAAGATCGTGATCTTCTAAAGATACTGGGCGGGCATCTGGCGGCTCTGAGTGCTGATGAGTTAGCTGATGCAGTGGCGACAACAGCAGCATCACAACATAGGGATGGCGACGAGGTAATCAATCTTATTTATTACAATCAAAGTAGTGACTTATATATATATATATATATATATATATATATATATATATATTGTTGTGTTTAAAAACAACTGTATATTGTCGTAACATCAGTATCAACATATATACTATATATGTAACTTGTTTTATTATTTTGTTAATTACAGGGTGATCAAGATCAAGCAGAAACTAATTTGGACAATGATTCTTGACAACTGATTTAGTTGTAGTTATTTGAGAATCTTGTACTTTTATATTCATTCTTTGGATATATGTATGTTACTTAAACATTAGATTTGTTTATATTTATTCAATTTATATTGGTTTTTAAAGGTTTATATAGTTTATATACTAGTTTGGTGTACGTGTCGGTATATGGACGATGGATGTTATATTGTTGTGCATGTTTATATGTGTTGGGATAAAGCAGGTACAAAATAGGTACAATTTTTTGGGAATTCTGCAAAATAGGAAAAATATGGTTTCCATGTTTTTTTACATCAGCGGCTGCATGCGGTCGCTAATAAGTATTAGCGACTGCTAATCACATGGGGATATTAGCGACCGCATGCAGTCGCTGATTGCAGTCGCTGACACGTGGCCCACGTCAGCCTGTGGCCCTAAACCATGCTGACTCATCTTAGAGACTAAAATGACGATTTCGGTCGCTAATATCGGTTGCAGATAGGTCGATCGCTAATGATGGTCGCTGATGTGCATTCTAGCGACCAGATTTTATGCGATGCCTATCAACGATAGTAGTCGGTCGTTGATGATCATCTGTGACCGACTGCAGTCGCTGATAGGCGGTAGCAGATAGGCTTTTTTCTTGTAGTGTAACTTGTACTACCCTTTCTAAGTAATCTCATAGCCTGCATAACTGTTAAACATTGGACTTGCTTTGGTGAACAACTTCCCTTAAATATTACCTTCTTCTTTGAAGATGTCCCAACTAATCCATTCCAAAATCACATCAAACTCTCCTAACTGTATAGGAATAAGATTTACCAAAAACTTGTGTCCCTGAATCTCTGCACTATAATTTTTATGTACCATATGCACAGGAATTATTTCCTTGTCAGCAATTTATACATTGAATGGTACTTCTAGGTCTTCACATGGCACTTTTAATTTCTTAACAAAATACACAGATGCAAATGAGCAAGAAGCGCCAGAGTTATTTTGAATCCCTCACCGTAATGTTAAATGTTCGTAAATTTGGGCGATTCTAAGTAACTCCTACTATCGCTAGTCCGGGGTTATTTTGAATTCCTCCCACATTTTCCTTTTTGGGTTTCAGGAAAAACTTAGCCACGTGTCCCTTCGTTCCACAGTTGAAACATTTTATATTGTTACTCTTGCTCTTCTTCTTTGGACAAAAATTTAAACAGTGCCCCTCATCTCCACAGGTATAACACTTTGTTCCACTGAAATAACAAACTCCTTTGTGACATTTCCCACAAATCTGACACCGTTCAATCATTGGAATTGTAATACCCGCGAATTTTAATACATTATAATATTGAGAATAAAGATTGGTTGCATATTTATTTGAATATAAATATATATAGTATTGGCATGAGTGTGGTAATTAATTTACTTGGGTAAGCGTATGATAATTAAGCAATGTAGTAGAAGTGATGAGAAGCTTAGTTAAGCTTGTAAAGTTATGCCTAGTGTGCAAAGATGATGAAATGAGAAAGTACTAATTTAACTAATGATGAAATTAATTAGTATTACTAATAAATAAATAATTACATAATGGGGTTAATTTATTTATCATTCATTAATTATCATGAATAATAGTATGTAAGGAGAAATCATATATAATAAGGTTTTTTATTCAATAAAAGATGAGGCGTGACATTGGAATTATATAAACACTATGCGACAAAAGTAAGCTTGACTTAAGTAATTAACCAAGTTGTATGAAAAAGTCTTATGTGACATCATGATATGTGTGGAAGTATTTAAATGTGTATTTTAAACCTATGAGAGAAAGTAACTTTGATTAAATAAATAATTAATAATAAGTAATATTGGTACCTAATTAAATTATATCCTAATCTAGGGTAAATATTATTTGAAATAAATCAATGTACATGGAGTATATGATTTTATGTGTAGTGTATGAGTGGGTGTATATGTATGCTCAATTGTGGACAAAGTGTTAAATAAACCTAAGTGTGCTAGTAGTAATACAAATGCTGAGTATTAGAATGTCCCAAAATGAGTGTCATTTTTTTTCTTCACGTAATAGGCCATTGGCCTAGTCTCTCCTTACCAAACACAAAGCTAGCAAATTATGAGAAGGGGAGTGGCCTATATGGTACTCTTCTACCAAATCCTCCATAACCATCAACTTCTTCTCCATTCCAATCGTTTAATTCATTGAGTAAAGCTTAGATTGGTCACAAGCTTTCCTGTAAATGGAGCCCTTCACATTCATAACTATTTTGCGAATTCTCTGTTAGAACTTCAAGTGTGTGTGAGTGTGATTGGGTGGAGCTTATATAATCTGCAAAGTGAAGTTAGAGTAGCAATTCAACTCCACTAAAGGTAATATTCCTCTATATGTTCTTACATTCAAGTATTTGCAAAGTTCTTAGAAAAGTACAATAATACTTATTTTGAGTTGAAAAGTTTATGGTTGAAGCATGCTAGAATGTGTAACTTAAAGCTAGACGTTGTTAATATGGTTAAATGCGAAATCAACGAAAGTGAAACGAAGTAAATTTGTCAAGTAACGAATCAGTAATGAAGAGAATCGCTAAATGTGTTAAACTTTAGAAAAATGTCAGGAATCCTGAATTGATTCTTGAATTTAATTATTTGTATGTTTGGAAGTGTTAGAAGCATGCTAGAGATGTTTCATAACAAGTTTATATTAATTACACATCATTACATTGTTGTTTAATGGTTGTTGGGTTAAAAATTTCTTGAAAGCTCGAAGCAGGGGATGCCTGTGATCATAAGACAGCAGCCATGCCCACCCCGGCGGGGGTCATGCTGTATATGTGGCTCGCCCTGGCGGGGGAGGGGGGGTGGGGAGATGTTTGCAGGAACCATGACCACCCCGGCGGGGGGTTTTATAGTGTTAAGGCCTGCCCCGCAGGGGGGGGCGGGTGCTGCAGTGACTGACTTGGTTTGTTTGGTTTTGTTTGAATTATTTGATGCAATAAGTCTTAACTTCACTTAAATTCAAAAACATGCATACTTCTTAAACATGTATCAATGAAAGTTGTAAGATGTTTTAGTTGGTTTAGAGTTGAATTTTAAGCTTTTGAAGGAAAAGTTAAAAGACGAAAATCTAACCTATTGAGCATATGTTTATAGCTTAGTTAGTCTTGTAAATACATATGAAATGTGGACTCAACATACCTTGCATGTATATATTGTTAGACATGACATCTTAACATTTGAAAACCAATTGAGTTGAAAACTCTATGATTTATATTGTGAACTTTTGAACAATTAGGATAGGATGCTTATGCCTCAAGAGATAATCGACATGTTCACACATCTAGTTACACATTTTTATAAACTATTCAAGCATGTGTAGAAAGAAGTTGTTTGGCAATATTATGTGGTATAATGAATACTATGGCTAGTGGATTGATATAATGAACTCTTTTAACTTTGAAAGATGGAAATGTATGAGTAACTTTAATAGAGGGTCAAAACTAGCTTAAAGGTTATTTAGTATGTGAAACAACTTAAAAATACGTAAAGTAAGGGATATTTTGCAAATACAAACAAAAGATGAGTATATAGTACTAAAGATTTTAAAGGTATAAATCAATGCAAGTTAGGCATCTATGAATTTAAATGTGTGTAGCCTATATGAATTTAGATATATGTGATGAACGTATGCAAATATGTGTATCAAGTGTGTGTGTCTAATGAATACCTATACATACATAAATAGGATAACATAGGTCATTGAGGTGATTTTACGCTATAAGTGGTAATCAACGCTAAAGGCAAGTCTCCTAACTCACACAACTTTGGATTTTGTTCGAGTTCTCTAACTTCATTTGATTATCATATTGAATGCAAGTTTTCTAAATTATTTACTTTATATATTGTGTAATCCGAATTGCTGCCATACTTATATCAAGCAAATATCTAGTACTATTCAGAAATCATTTGTATGCCTTTGCATTGTTACAAGCATTGGACTTATCGTTCATAAATGCATTATAAAAGTGGTCTAAGCCTTTGATTCGGCTAGACTATCATCATATGTTAAGAAAGCTATCCAAACCAATTGACTTGGTGCAGACTATTCTAAATCTATTGAGATGAACAACCCTCTTAAAAAGGGGAAATTTTATATTGTCGGGGAACCGACGTGCGCACATCAATATGATTAAATGTTATGCATAATGTAGGATACTTTAGGCTGATCACCTGTTGTACTCGTTTATATTGGGTTTACAGTATAATACTGTTTATTCTAGTAAGAGTTCTTAGTCCTTAGTGATTGCTCAGTGTTCATTCTTAATAAACCTTGAAATATTATTGTTATCCTTCATTCTATAGCAACATTTAATGAACACTCTTGACATCTCTTGATATACTTGAACTATCATTTATTGTTATACCTTGGAAGATTCAAACATCATAACTTCTTATTCTTATTGCTATATTACTTGCTGGGCAAACTTGTTGCTCATTCTTGCTTCCCTAAAAACATTACAGTTAAGGCAGAGCAAAGCGAAGCGGTACATCGGGAAAGGACAAGGGAAAGAGCAAGGCGACAGAATAACTTAGTCCTTTAAGAGTAGAAATATTATTACTATTGTTATACTTAGTATGATGTACTAAGAATGATTAATTATGTTTAAGTTTAATCACTGGTTTGTTGTACTAATGGTTATGGTACCTTGGGACGCGAATATTTATATTATATCAATGAAAATTATTCTAATATTTCCATTGTTGATGTTTTTGGTGTGATATTAGATTTAGCGTGACGAACCAAATTCGAGATATGAGTGTCTGAATTTGGGGCGTCACAGGTTGGTATCAAAGCAATAGTTATAAACCTTAGGAGCGAGAATCCTTGGATTACAACTTAGGAGAACTTAGAAGTTAGAGAGGGATGAAACTCATTTATAGTTTTCATAGAGAGTGACTTAGTGTGTTATAGAATATAACTTCATTCTATATAATGAACTTATGTAATTTAACATTCTGATGGAGTTGTTGCTTGTTTTGTCTTATGTTAGTGATTGTAGGATGACTGACATAGGAGGACCTAGCCGAGTGGTAGAGGAGGAGCCGTGTGATATACATGTGGTTTATGAGGCACCTTTAATAGCAGAGCCTATATCGGCAGTAGCCCCTATCGACGATGATGATGAGGAGGAGGAGGAGATGGAGCCATTACCCGAGGAGTTTGATCTAGAGGAAGAGCCTATGGAGGAGGAGCCTGAGCCCATAGAGGACTCTGACGAGGCTACTTTCGAGGGTCGGATGTTGGGGGAATATGAGGAGCAGATTCTAGAGTTAGGAAGTAGAGTGGAGGAGCTAGAGGCTGAGGCTAGGGAGAGGGAATCTGAGTTCCAGAAATTGAGGGACGAGGACCATCAGAGGAAGTTAGTAATACAAGAGATGAAGGTGGAGATTACTCAACGCAAGGAGGTAGGGATCCAGTTGGGAACCTTGTTTCATAGTTCGGTGGCTAGGAATATGGAGCTGGCAGGGAAACTAGAAGAGTCTGAGCAGAGAGAGCTTAGTGAGAAGGCTGAGAAGGAAGCTTTTCGTACCCAGCTAGAGATGGAAGTAATGGATAGGATCCACTTCGAAGAGAAGTGGGAAGAAGCTAATGACAGGTCTATCGATCTAGAAGATGAAGTGAGATACAAAAAGAGGAAGATGAATAAGATAGGCTATGCTCTACGCACGACCATGGGAAGGTTGATTGATGGGGTAAATCATTGCCCGGCAGAGCAGGGACAAACTCGGCACACCATAAGCTGAGATTTGGTGGTGCACATTTCCCAGAGGGAGTACCAGAGCCTTGTGGAGCGCGGGATGTTGGATTGAGTCTAGGTGTTAAAAATTAGTAGTTGTAATATTTTTAATATTGTGTTGTTTAATCTGTCAGTGAAATCTCAGTCTTTTGTGTAAGATATGAGATAGTTGTAAACCCTAAACTTTTGATTATTTTAGTGGGGTAATATGTTGGTGTTGTCCCCGTCTTTTGTAATTTTAGGGGATAGGTGGTGTCATTTATAGAAGTATGCTAGAGATAACCATGTAATTGTAACGATTTGGCATATGAATATAAATGATCTTAATTCCGAAATGTGTTCTAAAATTATATATATATATATATATATATATATATATATATATATATATATTATCTATTTGAGAAATGTCTAAGTGATATAATTAGATACTAAAATAAAAAATTTATGATGTAGAAGCATGCCGCCCAGACGTAGAATAATTGCACCGGAAGAATTGGTTAATGATGAGAAAGGACCAGTGGATCCGATACAGAGACTTGTAGATTTGTTAGGAGAAGCTCCTAGGGGAAGAAACGAACCAGTACCACCCATTCCCCAAGTAGCTCCGATCACAAACTTTAAGTACTTTAAGAGCGTAGGACCTCCAGAATTCGTGGGTACTATCGATCCTATCATAGCGCAAACGTGGATCAAGGAAATGGAGAAAACCTTTGCCATTGCTCGTGTGGGTGAAGACAAAAAAACCGTGTTCGCTACATATATGATAAGGGGTGAAGCAAACTACTTGTGGGAAGCAAATCAACAGAGGGCGGGAGAAGGGACTATAACATGGGAAAGGTTTAAGACTTTGTTCTTCGAGAATTACTTCCCGAAGAGCATGAAGAATAGGATGAAGGTAAAGTTTCTAGAACTGAAACAAGGGGAGATGACAGTGGCGTAGTACGCGGCCAAGTTCAATGAACTCATAGAATTTGCAACACATCAAGTCGACACCGAAGAAAGGAAAGCTCGAGCTTTCGAGCTTGGACTAAAGCCTTGGTTGTTTAACAAGGTGTCGGTCCTTCAAATCGACTCGTTCGCCACATTGTTAGAGAAGGCGATAATTGCTAAGGGAGGTAGCGAGGCATTTAGCCAATGCAATAAGGAGAAGAAGAACAAGAATGTTAGAGGAGAAACTCGTGGAGGGAGTAGTAGTGGTGGAAGCCATCTAGGAAAGAGGAAATGGGATAATCGTAATAACAACAACAACAATACCCACAATCGAAACATCAATCAGTCAGAAGGTTATCAATGATGGTTTAAGAAAAGAAGTGAAGCTTGCTCGAAATGTGAGAGGAAACATCAAGGGGAGTGCTGGAAGGGATGCAACGTCTGCTACAACTGCGGCCAGGAAGGGCACATTTCACCTAACTGCCCACAACCGAAAAAGATCAAGGAATGTTTCGCGTGTGGCTCAACTGAGCATCAAATCAAGGATTGCCCAAAAAAGGGGAGCAGCGGAGGAAGCGACCAACCAGGAGGGGGTAGCAAGATAATGATCGGCGGACCAACACAATTCAACCAACCGACTGCCCGAATCTTTATCATGACTAAAGATTTTAAAGGTATAATTCAATGCAAGTTACGTATCTATGAGTTTAAATGTGTGTAGCCTATATGAATTTAGATATATGTGATGAAAGTATGCAAATATGTATATCAAGTGTGTGTGTCTAATGAATACCTATACATACATAAATAGGATAACATTGTTCATTGAGGTGATTTTACGCTATAAGTGGTAATCAACTCTAAAGGCAAGTCTCCTAACTCACACAACTTTGGATTTTGTTCAAGTTCTCTAACTTCATTTGATTATCATATTGAATGCAAGTTTTCTAAATTATTTACTTTGTATATTGTGTAATCCGAATTGTTGCCATACTTATATCAAGCAAATATCTAGTACTATTCGGAAATCATTTGTATGCCTTAGCATTGTTGCAAGCATTGGACTTATCATTCATAAATGCATTATAAAAGTGGTCTAAGCCTTTGATTCGGCTAGACTATCATCATATGTTAAGAAAGCTATCCAAACCAATTGACTTGGTTCAGACTCTTGTAAATCTATTGAGATGAACAACCCTCTTAAAAAGGGGAAATTTTATATTGTCGGGGAACCGACGTGCGCACATAAGTATAATTAAATGTTATGCATAACATAGGGTACTTTAGGCTGATCATCTGTTGTACTCGTTTATATTGGGTTTACAGTATAATATTGTTTATTCTAGTAAGAGTTCTTAGTCCTTAGTGACTGCTCAGTGTTCATTCTTAATAAACCTTGAAATATTATTGTTATCCTTCATTCTATATCAACATTTAATGAACACTCTTGAAATCTCTTGATATCCTTGAACTATCATTTACTGTTATACCTTGGAAGATTCAAACGTCATAACTGCTTATTCTTATTGCTATATTACTTGCTGGGCAAACTTGTTGCTCATTCTTGCTTCTCTTAAAACATTACAGTTAAGGCAGAGCAAGGCGGTACATCGGGAAAGGACAAAGGAAAGGGCAAGGCGACAGAATAGCTTAGTCATTTAAGAGTAGAATTATTTTTACTATTGTTATGCTTATTATGATGTACTAAGAATGATTAATTATGTTTAAGTTTAATCACTGGTTTGTTGTAGTAATGGTTATGGTACCTTAGGACGCGAATATTTATATTATATCAATGTAAATTATTCTATTATTTCTGTTGTTGATGATTTTAGTGTGATATTAGATTTAGCATTACGAACCAAATTCGAGATATGAGTGTCTGAATTTGGGGCGTCACAGGAATTGTGTTGCTAATCGTCCCGCCCCCCCTTATTGTTAAAGTTACCTCCCCTTTTCCCAGGGTTATTTGGAAAAGCCACCTCCCATCTCCTTTTGTTATTATTGTTGTTGTTGTTATTGTTGTGGTTATTGTTCCCACTAGTACTGCCTCTTCCTGTGTTATTCTTCTTCTCATTTTAAAATTTTTGAAGAGCTTCTCCCTCCTTCTCCCCTATAGTAGCTTTCTCGAGAATCTCTGAGAACGTCTTTACTTGAAATACAGATATCTTGCTCTTGATTTGAGGTTTCAGCCCCTCCTCAAACCGTCTAGTCTTCCTTGCTTCAGTATCCACCTGATGCATTGCAAATCTGGCTAGTTCGTTAAATTTGGCGGTGTACTGGGATACCGTCATCTCTCATTGTTTTAGTTCCAGAAATTTAACCTCCATCCGATCTTTCATTGAATCCAAAAATAATTTGCAAAGAAAACCTCCTTAAACCTATCCCATGAAATAATCCATTCTCCAACTCAATTTTTATTAGCCTCCCATCAATGATCTGCTTCATCTTTCAAGAAAAATGTAGCAAAATTAGTCTTCTGCTCCTCATTTACTATCTTCTCAATTTCTGTAATCTATGCTTGAGCTTTTATTGGTTCATCTATTCCTCTAAACTCCAGAGGTCCTACTAATTTAAATTCTTTAAATTGGGTAGTGTTTGATGTATTGCGTGCGGCTGGTAATGGATTTTCTTGTCTTCCCCGCAAAGCCCCAAACATAATATTTGCTAGTGCTTGCATTGGATTTTGTTCAATTTCTTACTCAGTAACTTCTCTTTGAGGTCTTTGTCATGGTGTCATTTATCTAAAGATAACAAACAACTAGGTATAAATAACCATAAAAAAATAATCAACATTTTGATTCAACAGAAACTTGTATTTCACATATAATATTTTAGAGATATATAACTAGTGATTTATAAGATATCACTAGATACATACTAAGAAAGAAAATAAATAATTATCTGACTAGTGATTTATACTATCACTAGTTACATACTAAAATATTCCCCTAACATGTTGGGAATATAACATACTATGGATAATTTCTTCCTTTCAGCTAACTTCCTCTTTTCTTCTTCCAATGTTTCTTCCAGTTTCTTAATTCTCTCTTCAAGATCACTAATATCCTTGCCTAGCCGGGATTCTGACTAATTGACTGAAGATTCCACAATTGATACTGTAGCTGTAACGCCCCCATATCTATACTCCCACGGTTTCCTATATGGTGCTTACTACTAGTCAATGTATATAACACATTTAAATCTATATGCCCATGGCATTTGATTATATGCTTATATCTAATTGAGTGACTATACGATTATAATCAAATGCAATTCCCATAGATCCGAGATTCACAGTATCCCATAACAAATAACAATTCTCAAGAGAACTATTGCTATGTTTGGATACCCTCACTTAGATGTATGAACTGTATCTGTGAATAGTATCTATCTATCCAAAATTCAGAGTACCAGTAATAACATGAACAGTCCATATTACCAATACCCTCACTCAAATGTATAGTTTATATCATGCAAATTTACACTATCATATCGATAGTACATATCTATCCGAAATCCAGAGTATCAACAACAACAAGAATAGTCCATGTTGTCAATACCCTCACTCAGATAAATAGTTCCCAAGGATCTCAAATTAAATTTAAAATTGTAATTACATAAAGAATTTCTTATTACAAAGTATTACATTCAACTTGACAGTAATATAAACTAATCTAAACATGATCGCTTCCCTTTATTAACTCTAGAAGTGCCAGGGTTACCATCTAATATTGCAAAGGGAATAATTTGCAAGGGTGAGCTATGACATGCTCAGTAGGTTCTATATTTGTAACAATATATGATTTGAAGTAGTATAACAATTCAAAATTTAACTGATAGTTGCTACTATTTCTGGAATTTCTTTTTCAACAATTTCTGGACTTTTTATTTCTGTCAGTCACACAGACTTAGAAACTTTGTTTAGATATAAGATAGGGAATTAACCTATTCAATATCCTAGGAGTATACATCTCATCCTACTAGTGCTCACATGCACCCAACGTCAATATATTATTGACCAAACATTGATCCCTTTACGGGATACACAACTTCAGTATAGGATGTCTTATCAAAATAATTTGGTTTGACACAACAGTTTATGCTCAATAAACAATATCATATGAATAAACAATTCATTTCTTAGTTACGTTGAAGCTATAGCTGATAAGTGGGTTTAATACCCGCGAATCGGCTCCTAATTCAAGCTTAATCGATGTTAATTCCTTGTTTTTATGTTCGTTTTTATTTGTTTAGTGTTATTTTACTGTGTAGGTATGGTGGTGTTGGAATTGATCAATAAGGATGGATTTAAGGTGCATTGTGGCAAGAATTGAGCAAGATTTAAGGTTCAAGCAAAGTCAACTAGCAGTGTAACGCCCCATAAAAAAATCAGAATTTTAGGAGAATTAAATTTTTATTTGATTACGTAGATTAAATGAATTTAATTGATTATTTATGGGAGTAAGCTAATCGAAGGTCGTTCTATGACTGGAACATGTCAGAACGTCGTAGTATTTTGACTACGTGATAGAATTAAAGTGTTTGAATTTCCAAGACGAAAATAAAAGCTTTCTGAGAAATTTTTCGAAAAATACTATTCACGCATTTCTGCTCGGGAATTATTTTTGAACTTTTGAGAAATACGTAACGATAAAATATCGAAGTGAGATGGAATATCCAATAATA
This sequence comes from Panax notoginseng, assembly GCA_016801055.1. Lineage (NCBI taxonomy): Eukaryota > Viridiplantae > Streptophyta > Magnoliopsida > Apiales > Araliaceae > Panax > Panax notoginseng. The sequence continues at coordinate 58,803,219 of CM029015.1, forward strand.
TTTCAGTTATGGCAAACACAATTTTTCGCCTGCGGACTTAAAACCTAACGATTAGGGAAGGTGATTTTCGGGAAGAAATTTAAATGTGTATAATGAATTAAAGCAATGATCGTAGAATACGTAGGTATTGTACGAGGTAATGAATACGAGTATGATACGAAGTATTTTACAAGTAAGTATGAATGATGGCATGCCATATATTAATAAAGTATACGAGTGGAATATGAGATTAATAAGTTGACAAATACGTTCTAAAACTGTAAGCCATATGTAATGGACTTGTTGGATTGGGTAGGAAATTGTAATGTCTAATGGGAAGTATGATAAGGCCCACATGTAGGATTGGTTAAGTTCAATGTGAATTAATAATCAAGCCCAATGTTTGTTTAATTGCAAGCCCAATGTATAAGTTAAAGTTAAGTAAGTTAATTAAGCTAAGTAAATGTAAAGCCCAAATTAAAAATCCATTGGGTAGGCATGAACCATGGGGAAACTCATGGGTGATCTAAAATGATAAGCAAGTAACTTAATGACTAAGTGTTGTGGTGGCCAAGTAAATTACTTGGTGGCTAAGTAATTAAAGTGACGAGCAAGCAAATAATGTGGAGGCCAAGTTAACTTAATGCTTAAGCAAGGAATAGTAAGGAGGTGGAAGAATTAATGACCATTATACCCTAACTTAGGAAGTCCTATAAATAGCAAGCTTGGATTTCATTTTGTGGGTTGTTCATTCATCCAACAATTTATAACTTATAAGTTGAGAGCTTATTTGCTTGAGAGAAAAAGCTAGAAGAGCTAGAGTTTATATTTCAAGAAGCAAGAAGAAGATCAAAGATTAACCAAGTGATATTCAAGGGTAAGATCCTAAACCATGATTCTTCTTCTCTTCCATTGTTAGAGAAGTGGGTGGTGGTAGAATTGTATGATAAGGAGAAGTAGGAATGACTAATCAAAAGACTTAAGCCATAATAAAGTCATGTTGTAAGATAACCAATAAATGAAGTTATGAACCAAGGAAGAATTGTAGGAACTAGTAACATGTTTTACATTAATGAAGTTAGTATGATAATGAGATGTAAGAATGATGGTTAGAAAACATAAATCATTACAAGTCATGAGAATGAAAGTGTATGTATTTTATACTTTAATAAGTTATAAGATCACAAAGAACAAACAAGAACTTATCATGTATATAAGTTAATGAGATGAGTAAGTTAAGATGTTAGTATGATGGAATGAATTCATTTGAAACGAAGAACAAATCTTAAGTAACGAAGTGTTGGCGGAATTCACGAGTTTGGACGATAATCGTTGAATTCATGAAATTCTCGGAATGGAAGTCAAATTTTGATATTGAGCTCGAGAACATTGGTTTTCAATGGAGAATAGTCTCATTTGGGATTCTAGAGTTGCAGACTCAAAAATGACAGAATTTTGACTTAAAACGAAGAAACGAGCGTTGAACGTTCATGAACGTTTATCGTTTTCGTTAAAAATGAACTAAAAGATGAATTTTGAGTTGACAAATTAGAAATTGTTAAATTCTTGCATGAACACGTAGAGTATGTAATTTGTGAACCGTAGGCTCTTGAATATGCTAAATCAAACTTATAACGAAGGAGTTATAAGCTCGGGAATCTCACATAAAAAGTTAACTGTCAAAATTTTTCTGGTGCTAAGTACTGGCGCCGCGGTGCCAGTCAAGGCAAAGTAAGTCACACCGCAACACCACAAAAGGCTTTGAGCTACTGAAGTCTCGCGCCGCAGTGCGGCCGAATGAACTGAGTATGGCACCGCAGCGCCAAGGCCGGGTTTCAGTTGTTCCTGACTTGCGCCGCAACGCGGCTTAACAAGAGGAAGTTGGCCCCGCAGCGCCAGCCTTAAGGATTTCATATTAAGGAATGTTTATAAGTTTAACAAGAACAGTAATTAATTAGTAATGAACTAAACCCTAACATGACATGGTTTAAAATGTTTAAACCTTAAGTAATACACTAAAGGTTGAAAGAAAGATTAATTGAACATAACTTATTAATATTAAAGCGATGAATGATAATAAGCCGTAAAGGCAGATAAGTACTTGAAACGAGTTTCGTTAAGTAAGTAAGTACGATTAAGAATATGAAAGGAAAGATAGTTAGTTGATAATGAATTAATTAACTTAACATAACATTTTACGATGATGGCAATAACGTTGCGAGTTACAACTAAATGTTGATGAATATTGCATGAACACGAACGATATGCAATAAGTTTACTTTACCATTGACGATCGAGTTTCGATTAATAATGTAAGAACGTTAGTAAGCCGTGAGGAAGGATAATTAACTCGAAACGAGTTGTATTAATGAAATAATTTCAGTTAAGTTATAGAAGAGAACAAAGTTGGTAAGAACGATGTAAATTATAACGGCAAGCCGGAACCAATAATAACAAATCTAATACATGATTAGATTGAGAAGAAGGGTAAGATTCATTAGGTACCATGTATGTTCATTCATAGCCTAATGTGGTATGTTATGTGGTTATGTGTTGTAGAGACCCTAAAGACTCAAACGGAAAAGTAATTATACTGCAGCAGACGCTGAAGGCAAGTTTTTCTTAAACTCTTGTCTAACTATCGTGTTAGCCACGTTTTCTGTGATTCATGTTATGAGATGCATGACTTGTTTTATTAAAGGGTCAATGCCAATTTTACCTCAGCAAGACTAATCTTGAAAAGTTGATTAATTTATTTACAAGTCTTTCAATATAGAATTGCTAACGCTATCATATGCCAATTGTTTGGTACGGATTCAAGGTAAGCCTGAGTATGAATAAACAAATGTATTTTTCATCGATTATTCGATGGGCACGCGAGATTGCCAAAACTTAAACGTACATAGGTTTAAAGGATGTAGTGTTGATCAACATAGAGTACTATAGGCTGATCACCTAGATATGCTCGTAAGCTATGCCGAACTTACGAACTTAGTGTCGGGTTGTCCTTTTCAAATAAATTATGGAAGGCTCATGGTCTTGGACCAGAATTGATGTTTTACTGAATATTGTTATTGTAAAACGTTTTGAAGGAAAAGAAATGCTATTTTGAATTATTGATAATACTTTGTAACTATTATCCAGTTATTGAAGATATACGATTCCTATGTTTCAAGCATGTCGTTTAAAAGAAATTGTTGTACTTGTTGAACTTGTTATGCTCACTCTTGCTTGAACCATATGAATGCAGCTAAGACCGAACGTACCGAAGGATCTGGCATGGATAAAGGGTAGGCTAAGGCGAACCCGTAGATTACCTATGTAATTGTATAGGTTTGTAATGATAATATTTGATATTATGACAAGAACAAATGTAATAATTATAAAGAACCTGGGGAATGGTATTATTGTTTTGGAATATATATATAAGACATATTCGTTCTTTTGAGGCATTTCAATTGAATGTTTGTGTGAATGGTAGCACCGTGTAACATCATCTATCGAGTTGGAAGATACCCGGATTTGGGGGCGTCACAGTTGGTATCAAAGCATTAGGTTATAAAACTTAAGGGGGGGGGGAAGAACCTTAGGCAAATAACATCGTTAAGGAATGAAAAGTCCGAAGGAAGTCAACTCGAGCTTTAATTGAGTCGAATGAGTTAATAAGGTATTGAGGAAACTCAGTACTGAAAGATTGAAAAGATGGAAAGTAACCCTAAATAAATAAAATGTGATTTGTTCTTATACTATTGTGTGTTATGTACTAATCAAAATGTTATGTGTTATTGTAGGATGTCGATCGATAGCTAGATGTATAGAGACATACTCGCGGTGAGCGAAGAAACAGTGAATAGAGTTGAGCCTGTACTTATGCCAGTGGCGGAGGTACCAATAGTGATTCTAGAGGAGTCGGAGATAGAGGAGTACTTTTCTGAGGAGAACTACTCTGAGGGAGATATGGATATAACATCATATCTTAATATGATGAGCAATGATGAGGAAGTAATGGAGGTAACGTCGGTTGGTACGGTGGTACCTACACTAGAGTCGTCACCTCTTGATACAATGAGAGCATTGTACCTGGAAGTGCTTGACAGGAATGTGCAACTGAGTACAGTTGTGCAGAATCAGAATGAAGAGATTAGTGCTCTTTATGAAGCGAAGGAGTCTGCAGAACCAGATTTTGAGTATGAGCATGATGAGAAGGTGCTCATGATAAATAAGGCTAGGGATTATATGAACGAGGTAGTAAAGCTTCGTAAGAAACTGGAGGAGAAGGACCGGAAGATATCACGGATGTCTTACATCCATAAGAGTGCTCATAAGGATTTCAAGCTGAAAGTTGCTTGTCATCCCATGGAGTCAGGACAAACCCGTCACACTATTAGTTGGGATACTGTAGCGAAGATTGCGAATGAGAAACACGAGGACGCTGTTATGCATTATTAGAAGCCTAGAGTTATAAATATGTGTGTAGTGGTGTAAAACCCTCTTTTGTATAAAATGGTAGTCCTTTTGTAAATCCTAAATTTTGTGAAGATCAATTGCGGGATAGAAATGTAATAGCTTTTGGCTATGGAAAACAAATTGTAAATAGTTTTAACTATGAAAAAGCATATGAACATAATGAAGTTTTCATTTAATATGCTTTGTTATGGTATGAGTTGTTACGTGGCGAATAATAACTAAGTAAGTAAATAGATAATAATAAAACTTTATTTATTTAATAGAAAATGCCACCAAGGAGAAGATAACGTAATCAGGAAGCAGAATCATGTAATGATAATCAAGGGGGGTCAGAACAACCCTATGCAAGAGTTCGTTAATTTATTAACGGCTGCATCTAACCAAATCGGGGTTAGAAAACCGCGGGACCTAGGGTAGCCAGAACGACTACCTTTAAAGAGTTTAAAAGTGTAGGTCCACCGGAGTTCAAAAGAACGACGGACCCAATAGAAGCCCAGACCTGGGTAAAAGAGATAGAGAAGGCGTTTGTTATTACAAGCATAGGTGAGGCGCAAAAGACTTCTTTTGCGATTGACATGATGAAAGGGGGAAGCCAACTTTTGGTGGGAGGCTCACCAGGGTGGGGCTAGAATAGATGTGGTAGCATGGGAACATTTCAAGAAGGTTTTCTTCGAGAATTATTTTCCTATAAGTATATAGGGGAGGATGGAGATTGAGTTCTTAGAACTTAAGCAAGGGGACCTGACGGCTGCCCAGTACGCGACCAAATTCAATGAATTGGCAAAGTTTGCTCCACACTAAGTGGACACTGAGGAGAGGAAAGCTCGTAGGTTTGAGCAGGGCCTGAAACCTTGGCTCTATAGTAGGATTTCGCTATTCCAGAGTGTTTCCTATGGGAGCATTCTGGAGAAGGTGATTATAGCGGAGGATAATAGTGAGGAGTTAACCCAATACCACAAAGAGAGAAAGAATAAGAGCAAGGGGGAAGGGGGAACCAAGGCAGAGAGTGCCAGTGGTAGTGGTAGTATGCCAAAAAGAAAGAATTTTTAACTCTGGGAATACTGGAGTGGGACAAGGGGATCCTAAGCGTAGGATCGAAATGTGTAAGAATTGTGGAAAGACTCATCTAGGAGTCTGTCTGAAAGGGATTATAAGTACCTTTAAACATTAAGGTAGAGGAGGAGGAAATAACTCTCATTAATAATATATTGTGGAAATGGCTTTATGAATAAGAAAGGTAAGCAAGTATCGATAGATAAGTACCGATAAAGTTAAGAGAATTTAAAGTAATTCTCAGTCTGAATGGGTTGATTAACCATAAAACTTTAAATTGTCTAAGGAAAAGTATAAATCTTCGATTTTCTAAGAAAATCCAAGGTATAGTAACTTACGGTAATAAATCCCTGGAACTTTCTTGTTGTCTAATCATGACGCAAACTAGAAGGATGTTAAGATAAGTTTAGGTTATGGTACAATCGTAACCTTTGATGGTTGACATATGGGAGCTAAGCTAAATAATTCCTTTAGAGAGCGAAGGTATATACGAAACTGGCAATCGATCTAACTCACTGCGATGGCAGTGTAGATGAGATGGGGACTTGTTTGTTGGTTGTTTGTGGGAAACCACTCAGAGTACCATATGGACTACTAGCAGAGAAGTGATGTGTGCTGAGTCCTAGAGAAGGAATAAGAAGAAGATAAGAATGTAAATCATCAAAGATGCTGAATGTATTAACTAAGACATCTCCGTATGACATGAAGCCGTAAGCTGGTAATGAAAGTAGGTCGCGTAAACTTAGGTCGAAAGAACGCAAACCCTAAGAAATAAAGTTAAGTAAACCAATGTGTAAGTCAAATATATGACTATTCGGTTAGCGGTTGAAAATAAATACCCATGGCCCATGATCGATGATCTAATTGATCAGTTGAAATGGGCAAAGAATTTTTCTAAGATAGATTTTCGTACGGGGTATTGCCTGTGGAAATTAATTGGTACGTTGGAAATGAGAAGTGATAAACATAGTTTTCAGGAACTAAAAAGGAAGGTTAAGTGAGGCACCTATATTGTCTTTATTAGATGATACGAGGAATTTTGTAGTGCATCTCGATGCTTCGTATGGATGACGAGATTGCGTGCTCATGTAGCATGGCAAGGTCATTGTGTATGCATCACGTCAATTAAAGGATTATGAGAAGGTCTATCCTATTTATAATCTATAATTGGCAGCTGTAGTTTTTGAATTAAAAATCTGAAGATAGTATTTATACGGGGAGAAGTGTGAGATATACACGGGGCTCTAAGAATCTGAAATATATCTTCACACAGACGGAGTGGAATATGTGGTAGAGAAGGACTGTGATATGTTATATCATTCAGGGAAGGTAAACGTAGAAGCCGACGCGTTAAGTAGGAAGGGTAGGGAAAAGCTATCAATGTTAACAACTCAAAATGAGTTAATAACGGAGATGGCGAGAACAGAGTTAGAAGTTAAAATTATGGAATGAAGTGGTAGAATGTTATTCACAAGGTAGACTCAATCCATGAAAATGGAACGAGTTAAGTAGGTACAAATAGGTAACGAGAAATGTATGCGAATGAAGAAGAGGATACAGGATGAAGAGAAGATCAAGTATAATCTTGTTTTGAATGAGGAATTTGAGGTCCAAATAAATACGAGTGAAAAGAAGAACTAATAAAAGGAAGATAACGTAATATGTTAGTAAGTGTTTAACTTCCAACTCAAATTATTGATAGGAAGGAACAAGTTCTGTAAAATAAGATAATACCTTCGGTGAAGGTGAAATGAAAGAACCACAATGTCGAAGAAGCATTGTGGGAACTCGAGATTAAAATGAAGAAAGCTTTTTCTCATTTGTTTATATAATATTAGTGAGATTTTGGGGACAGAATCCTTATAAGGGGGGAAGAATGTAACGCCCCAGAAAAAAATTGGATTTTTAGGAGAATTAAATTTTTATTTGATTATGTGGATTAAATGTATTTAATTGATTATTTATGGGAGTAAGCTAATCGAAGGTCGTTCTATGACCGAAACATGTCAGAACATCGTAGTATTTTGGCTACGTGATAGAATTAAAGTGTTTGAATTTCCAAGACGAAAATAAAAGCTTTCCAAAATATTTTCTGAAAAATACTATTCACACATTTCTGCTTGGGAATTATTTTTGAACATCCGAGAAATACGTAACGATAGAATATCGAGGTGAGATGGAATATCCAATAATATTTCAGTTATAGCAAACACAGTTTTTTGCCTACGTACTTAAAACCTAATGATTAGGGAAAATTGTGACAACCCCAAAATAGGTCCATTCCACCCAACCCATTCTGAGTCGTCAAATACATGGTACAGAAAACAACTACAACTTTATTACAACAATTGTCGTGCAAAATACAACAACACATATGCTGTGAGTTTGGATACAAATATATACCAAATGTGACTCATGTTCCAACCGTGGACATCACCTCACAATAACACCTTACATAAAGGTATAGTCAAAAACTGTTTTAGAAATTAGAATCTTTGGGAAGTGCTCAAGGAAACCTTCGTACATGGGAGGCCACGCGTCTAGGTTATGATAGATATCATATGGCCACAGAATTATCCTTGGTTGACCCAATAGACCCCAAAGAAAAACGAGAAGATTACTATCATATTCTTCCCAATGGTGAGTCTTCTCTTGACTTATCATTATCTCCACTGTCTCTAATTGAGAATTATACTTCAAACAAACACCAAGATTATATAGGTAGTGCCCATAGATATACTCAGCAAGTGGATGAGCACAACCCTGTCTTATAATGACACAAGGTTGTATGTCATTAGACATCTTGTATGATAGTGACAAAACACCCTTCCAACGTTGGGTTCGTCTCACCCTATTTTCTTCACCAAATATAACTACTAAATGATGACCACCGTTCTATTCCCTTGTTACCCCCGCTCGACCCAGCTACACTCTTATTACCTGAAAGGAATTGTGAAGCAAAAGGGTGAGCACAACTAGCTCAGTAAAGAATATCATGACTAAAGATAATTCAATTATCAATAGCCTTCATCAACAATAAATCAGAGATTTAGAACATATGGTAAATGATAAAAATTTCAACCATAGTTGCAGCGGAACATGCAATCCATTAGAAGAGTCAAATAGACTATAAAGTCTATTATCTTCTCCATGTTAAAAATCCACCAACAATGTTTTATCCATGTAACATCACTCAACAGTTCCTTTCCACAATCATATGAATAACTCATAATCATAATTGTGACTATAAATTTTTCTTCGCACCCAGGACGAAGAATATTTTCATCACCTGTCTTTACCTGAAACATCAAATATCATGGTTATACCAAATCACAGTTCCTGTTTATAATCATACTAACAAATCCATCTTTGCACTACGGGCCAAAGATATTCATCAACAAACCATCTTTGCACTACGGGCCAAAGATATTCAACAACAGTTCATCTTTGCACTACAGGCCAAAGATATTCATCAACAAACCATCTTTGCACTACGGGCCAAAGATATTCAACAACAGTCCATCTTTGCACTACAGGCCAAAGATATTCATCAACAGGCCATCTTTGCACTACATGCCAAAGATATTCATCAACAATTCATATTTGCACTACAGGCCAAATATATTCATATCTCAAAGAAATATATAATCACTTCAGAATTTATATAAACAATAATTATAACCATGTTGACCAATTCACCTTTGCACTTAAGCTTAAGATATTCAATTATAAATTCAATGGCCATGATCATACCAGTCACAATTCAACTTTGCACTACAGGCCAAAGAGAACCCTAGTCATGATCATACCAATAATCTACCCATCTTTACACTCCAGTGAAAGAGAATTTCAACATCAGGGTTATAAAAATGTTATATATGATGATAAAAATAATATGATCAACATATAGTTTTAATCTCAAGAGTAATATTCGTAACTCATGAATAGTAACCCCGACACAAAAGATAGTAATTCTACAATAAAATTCATACCAATATTTTGGTATAACGATATTGAAAGAATAACATTACTTAAATTTATAAACAATTTATTTTAATTGTTTACACTTTACTAATTAATGCATTTAATCATCATAAAATGCCAACTCTTACAATTTCATCATCAATAACCAAAACCCTCATCAAAAATCTGCATATACCTCATATAGGATTCTCAAGCCATAAAATCCTATTTTCCAATTTTCTTACTTCACATAACATATTTAATTCATTTTCTCATAACTAGACTATTTTCATGAAAAATACCAAATCCGTTCCAAAAATATTTCTTTTCTGGAATTTAGCATAATATAGTCCCATAGTGAACATATAATTTTCTCAGAATTTTTAAAAGTCATTTACTATTTTTCATATGGCCAAAATAGCCGAATATTTAGACATTTATCAAAAATTATACTTTTATCTAAAAATTCTGAAATTTACAGAGTATACTTCTATCATATACATGTACTCCCAATAAAAATTTCATCAATTTTGGAGTTAACCACAAGAAATTATAAGCAGTTACTTTTAAAATAGTCTTTTCTCATAAAATTCATAACTCTCAATCTATACATCCAAAAATCACCATTTTTGGACACAATCAATAAAACTCATCAAAATATCATTTCAAATTTTTCCAGAATTTTTGAAGTTCAGAAAAATTACGAAACTGAAAAACATAACAACCCTTAAAATCCCTTACTATCCTTTACTATCCCTTACCTCAAAAGAGCAGTACTTCTGATCGGTATAAGGCTGAAGGAAACTTGCACTGATGAATAGCAACTCACCAAGTATCTAAAAACTCACAAAATATGCTTCATAATATAGAGAGAGAAAGAGAGAAAGCTTATGTTTCTGGTGTGATTTTCAATTCTAACTTAGCCCTCTATTTATAGGAAAATTTTGGTAGATTTGACCTGCAACCTGATGGCTTTACCTGCTACTATTCCCACCCACCACATTTGAAATATAATTCAGCACATTTCTTCACCAACCACAAGTGGGGCCCACCAATTCTAGAATTTTCCACCAAAATGATAAACTCCGAAAATTCAACAATTTCTGAACCAGTCATCTCGTAAAATTCATAACAAATCATAAGTTCATTTTTAACGGTTCAAACTTTGTGGACATATACTCAACTTATATATGTATAACATATCCAAAAATTACCACGATCCAACGGTCGGATTAAAAATTATAACCCCCGTAAAATATCTCAAAAACCCTGATTTTTAATACCTCCATTCCGACAAAAATACTGATAAAAACCTCAACATTAACTCCTTCATTTTTAACCACAAAAATATATCCCTCATTTATATCCACATAAAATAAATATTTTCTTATCATATAAATCAATAATTAATTATTCACAAATAATATTACAGAATCACATTTATGACAACCAGGCCGTTCCCAGGAAAGAGGGGGCTTTCCAATAAGAATTTCTCCTTACTGGCGCGCAATTAGATGACCAAACCTCTCCTTAGACAGAACTTTCTAGACATTGACAATAATGTTATCTAATAATATTATTCAAATAATATGAATTATTGATCTGATAAAGGAAAATACTGTGCAGCAACAATTATTGAAACAACAATAATATAAAATATCAACGCAACAATTATTGAATCAATAAAATAAAATATTGAACAGTAATTACTGTAACAATTATTGAGTAGTGCCTTCTTACGTAAGAATCAATAATTTCAAAAATACTATGCAATACCGTGTGCTACTGTGCAATAACGCGTATTACTGTATTTTAACCACCGGGTATTTCAACAGTGTTAACGGTAACAACTACGCCGTTATTTGTAAAAACTCAAATTTGTCGTTTTCCTTCACCCGACAGTTATTCGTTATGGGGCCCACAAATAGCTGCGCCGTCGTACGAATATTCTCCGACAGAAAGAATATTCCACGACCAAACGAATATTCCCCGACAACAATGATTATTTTATAACCACTTGCTTATTTTGAAAAAAAATTCATATTTCACCCATAACTTTAAAATTTTATCAATTTAACCATTTACTGAATAGAAAAATTGAATACTTTTATTTCATAAAATTCGGGGTCTTACAAAAATGATTTTCAAGAAGGAATTTAAATGTGTATAATGAACTAAAGCGATGATCGTAGAATACGTATGTATTGTACGAGGTAATGAATACGAGTATGATACGAAGTATTATATGAGCAACTATGAATGATGGTATGTCATATATGAATAAGTATACGAGTGGAATGTGAGATTAATACGTTGACAAATACATTCTAAAGCGGTAAGCCATATATAATGGACTTGTTGGATTGGGTAGGAAATTATAAAGTCCAATGGGAAGTATGATAAGGCCCACATGTAGGATTGGTTAAGTCCAATGTGAATTAATAATCAAGCCCAATGTTTGTTTAATTGCAAGCCCAATGTATAAGTTAAAGTTAAGTAAGTTAATTAAGCTAAGTAAATGTAAAGCCCAAATTAAGAATCCATTGGGTAGGCACCCCATGGGTGATCCAAAGTGATAAGTAAGTAACTTAATGGCTAAATGTTATGGTGGCCAAGTAAAGTACTTGGTGGCTAAGTAATTAAAGTGATGAGCAAGCAAATAATGTGGAGGCCAAGTTAACTTAATGCTTAAGCAAGGAATAGTAAGGTGGTGGATGAATTAATGACCATTATACCCTACTTATGAAGTCCTATAAATAGCAAGCTTAGATTTCATTTTGTGGGTTGTTCATTCATCCATTACTTTATAACTTATAAGTTGAGAGCTTATTTGCTTGAGAGAAAAAGCTAGAAGAGCTAGAGTTTATATTTCAAGAAGCAAGAAGAAGATCAAAGATTAACCAAGTGATATTCAAGGGCAAGATCCTAAACCATGATTCTTCTTCTCTTCCATTGTTAGAGAAGTGGGTGGTGGTAGAACTTGTATGATAAGGAGAAGTAGGAATGACTAATCAAAAGACTTAAGCCATAATAAAGTCATGTTGTAAGATAACCAATAAATGAAGTTATGAACCAAGGAAGAATTGTAGGAACTAGTAACATGTTTTACATTAATGAAGTTAGTATGATAATGAGATGTAAGAATGATGGTTAGAAAACATAAATCATTACAAGTCATGAGAATGAAAGTGTATGTATTTTATACTTTAATAAGTTATAAGATCACAAAGAACAAACAAGAACTTATCATGTATATAAGTTAATGAAATGAGTAAGTTAAGATGTTAGTATGATGGAATAAATTCATTTGAAATGAAGAACAAATCTTAAGTAACGAAGTTTTGGCAGAATTCACGAGTTTGGACGATAATCGTCGAATTCGTGAAATTAATGGAATGGAAGTCAAATTTTAATATTGAGCTTGGGAACATTGGTTTTCAATGGAGAATAGTCTCATTTGGGATTCTAGAGTTGCGGACTCAAAAATGATCGAATTCCTACTTAAAACGAAGAAACGATCGTTGAACATTCACGAACATTTATCGTTTTCGTTAAAAATGAACTAAAAGGTGAATTTTTTGTTAACGGATTAGAAATTATTAAATTATTCCATAAACACGTAGAGTATATAATTTGTGAATCGTAGGCTGTTAAAAGAGCAAATTCGGACTTATAATGAAGGAGTTATAAGCCCAGGAATCTCACATAAAAAGTTAACTGTCAAAAATTTTATGGTGCTAAGTACTGGCGCCGCGGCACCAGTCAAGGCAAAGTAAGTCACGCCGCAGCTCCACAAAAGACTGTAAGCTACTGAAGTCTCTCGCCGCAGTGCGGTCGAATGAACTGAGTATGGCACCGCAGCGCCAAGGCCGGGTTTCAGTTGTTGCTGACTCGCGCCGCAGCACGGCTTAACAAGAGGAAGTTGGCAACGCAGCGCCAGCCTTAAGGATTTCATAGTAAGGAAAATTTATAAGTGAAACAAGAACAATAATTGATTATTAATGAACTAAACCCTAACATGACATGGTTTAAAATGTTTAAACCTTAAGTAATACACTAAAAGTTGAAAGAAAGATTAATTGAACATAACTTATTAATATTGAAGTGATGAATGATAATAAGCCGTAAAGGCAGATAAGTACTTGAAACGAGTTTTGTTAAGTAAGTAAGTATGATTAAGAATACGAAAGGAAAGATAGTTAATTGATAATGAATTAATTAACTTAACATAGCATTTTTCGATGATGGCAATAACGTTGCAAGTTACAACTAAATGTTGATGAATATTACGTGAACGTGAACTGTATGCAATAAGTGTACTTAACCATTGATGATTGAGTTTTGATTAATAATGTAAAAAAGTTAGTAAGCCGTGAGGAAGGATAATTAACTCGAAACGAGTTGTATTAATGAAATAATTTTAGTTAAGTTATAGAAAAGAACGAAGTTGGTAAGAACGATGTAAATTATAACGGCAAGCCAGAACCAATAATAACAAATCGAATACATGATTAGATTGAGAAGAAGGGTAAGATTCATTAGGAACCATGTATGTTCATTCATAACCTAATATGGTATGTTATGTGGTTATGTGTTGTAGAGACCGTAAAGACTCAAAAGAAAAAGTAATTATACTATAGCAGACGCTTAAGGCAAGTTTTTGTTAAACGCTTGTCTAACCTTCGTTTTAGCCAAGTTTTCTGTGATTCATGTTATGAGATGCATGAATTGTTTTATTAAAGGGTCAATGCCAGTTTTACCTCAGCTAGACTAATCTTGAAAAGTTGATTAATTTATTTAAAAGTCTTTCAATATAGAATTGCTAATGCTATCCTACGCCAATTGTTTGGTACGGATTCAAGGTAAGCCTGAGTATGAATAAACAAATGTATTTTTCATCGATTATTCGATGGGCACGCGAGGTTGCCAAAATTTAAACGTACATAAGTTTAAAGGATGTAGTATTGATCAACATAGAGTATTATAGGCTGATCACCTAGACATGCTCGTAAGCTATGCCGGACTTACGGACTTAGTGTCGGGTTGTCCTTTTCAATGAAATTATTAAAGGCTCATGGTCTTGGACCAGAATTGATGTTTTACTGAATATTGTTATTGTAAAACGTTTTGAAGGAAAAGAAATGCTATTTTGAATTATTGATAGTACTTCGTAACTATTATCCAGTTATTGAAGATATATGATTCCTATGTTTCAAGCATGTCGTTTAAAAGAAATTGGTGTACTTGCTGAGCTTGTTATACTCACTCTTGCTTGAACCATATGAATGCAGCTAAGGCCGAACGGACTGAAGGATCCGGTAAGGATAAAGGGCAGGCTAAGGCGAACCCGTAGATTACGTATGTAATAATATAGGTTTATAATGATAATATTTGATATTATGACAAGAACAAATGTAACGGTTATAAAGAACCTGGGGAATGGTAATATTATTTTGGAATATGTATAAGACATATTCGTTCTTTTGAGGCATTTCAATTGAATGTTTGTGTGAACTGCAGCATCGTGTAGCACTATCTGTCGGGTTAGAAGATACCCAGATTTGGGGGCGTCACAAACAGAGCCTACCCCCACTGGGGCGGGACTTATTTAGCCTTACACCCCCGCCGAGGCGGGGGGTGCCGAATTTGAGAAGTCCTTGCTTATTTGAAACACTGCTAGAACGTGGACTTTAGTACTTGTATTGCTTTGGGACTCTTAATGGTGATGGATTGCACTCAGATTGTGTGTGAAAATATATAATTACATTGAAAACATCAAGATCAAGGGAATGCAAGGCAATTAACAGAGATTAAGGATAGATTTTCATAGCGAGCATTGGAGTGAAGATTTTGAAGGAACGTTCATATCGATTGCGGATTAAGGCTAAAGTGAAGGGTGTTCTACATTATTCTTCTTCTTTAGTTTTATATTTGTAATTGAAAGGATGATATCTTTAATTAGTTATTATTTCATTTATGATGAACTAAATACTTTTTAGGCTTATGACGGATCGTTAAGTGGAACGATGATTATGTAACTTTGAATTCAGTTTAATAAGTTATTATCCAGTTTATCTATATTAATTTGAGCTTGAATTTGTGACTTTCCTGATTAACGATTCTTTGTGGACTTGTATGAATTCGAAAGATGAAATACGAGTCTTGACTTAGTTAATATAGCATGTGTTCTTGAATTTTGTGAATGAATATAATTTTGATGAATGTTAGGGTAGAGATATGCTTGACATCGCATGTAATCAGATAAAGAGCTTAAACTTAAACCTTCTTTAATTGTAATTCACATAGAGATATAGTGAATTAGTTGATTAAGGTGTTTAATTTTTTTCTATCTAATTTGTGGATTTGAGTTAATATGGTATTTGTACATCGAGAGGTGGCTAGTTCTACTTTTGTATTCTTGATTAATAAATTGGGATAGTGAATTAAACTGAAATAAAGGTGTAATAATCAGGGTGATGCTTAGAGTGACGTCGTAAGTTTATTTCTCTAATATTTGTTTGAAAATTTAGTTTTTAGGGTTTGTTGATTGTTTGGTGGTTTTGATATTTTAAATACTTTTAGTTACAAACTTGAACTTGACTAGTTTAATAAAATTAGGATTAATAGAAAATTGGTAATTGTGAGAGTTAATTTCTTATTAAAGTCTCTGAGGGAACTATACTCTACTTACTATTATATTACTTGTTGACCACGTATACTTGCGTGATGTGCGTAATTTGATTTTACCCAACAAGTTTTTGGCGCCGTTGCTGGGGACATTAATATAGATTTTAATATTTTGCGATATCAGTTTAATTAGTCCAGTTTTACTTAAACATTTTTTATTTGTTGTTTTGTTCATCTTATTTTAGGTTATCAAAGTTGGTTTGTTTCCTTTTTAGGACGACATTGAGAGACGCTTTCAAAGTCTAAGTAAGTGGATCAAGGAAACAAGGGACGACTTCTAAAATTCTGATAAGGAAGAAGCAATGGTTGCCGAAGACCAGAAAGCGTTGAGGGACTTTGCTGCACCCAAGGTGTGAGGACCCCAAACTCGGGTACTTGAAACCCGAACTCGGTTCTTCACGATACCATTTCTATGAGCGGAATAATACTAATAATAATAACAATAATATAAAAGATCAAATTAATTTACATCATTATCAGAGTCTAGCTCCCAAGTACGTAACCTTTAATACATTCATTACAACCCATGATAGCTAATATAATATCATTGTCATACTAAAGTTAACTATTACATAAGATAACATTCATTCATTCAGCAACCTTTCCCTTTAACTTGTTCTTAGCAGAGCTCTCTGGTCGTTCACACTTAGCTGAAAACATTTAAATTAAGCAAGGTTGAGCATTTGAGTGCCCAGCAAGCAATAGCAATTATATATATATAAGCTGAAAGGATTTAAATGTTTTCTTTGTACTATTCTTCTACAACAAGTCAATAGTTGTGAAGTATTCTGGACCAATAATAATAACATAACAACTCTATTTCAAATTTTTGAAACTACAAAATGACTATATCTGAGGTTATAGTGACATGCCATGAACATTGTTTTTATTTTCGAAAAGGTTAAACAGAAATTCATCTGTAAACCGTCATAACTTACGGGCACGGGGGTGATCAGCCCGTTATGCCCTGCATTGATCAATACTACGTGCAAGAACGAGGGTATCGTTCACTCTGTCCGCCTTGGGCGCATAAAAGTTTTTCCCGTGTAGGGATGTTCATACTTTTCTGGGTTCCAAATCAAAAGTTTTATCTTGTTCAACAATAATCTATAATTCAACATATATGTATACAGGTAATTGACAAAGGTATATCAACATGTGATTAAATACAATGATTATCCAAGTGGGGACACTTGTTTAACCATTTCTAGAAATTAACGAACAGAATATATAAGTCCGAATTATTGTATACTAACATGTTGATATTCAATGAGCTTATATAATATAAAGTTCATAATCTGTACAATAATAATATAGTTTAGAAACAATCTTACTCACATCCATTGCATAAAGAAAATGCAAAGGTTAGATACTTGCCTGATGCGCTGCTTACAATATGCAACTTAGTTTTATCGCTTATCTCACGACCTATCATTAATAAGATCGTTCGTTCGATTAGAACAATATACTATAACACATAACACTGCTTATTGCAGTCAGCACATATCCTAATCACATTGACATATAAATTTAACAACCATTGAATCACAAATAATCACTTATACAATCAAAATATCTAAGTCCAGATCAAGTTCCGAAACATGTCGGTCTACCTACAACTTTATAGGGTAATTATCGAGTCTAAGACTCTACACTATAACTCAATATCCGTAAATATCAGTCATATTATTTTTAAATGACTCAATATAATTTTAAAACATTTATTATAATTTATCCTAAATTTTCAAACATCGGAATCATATTAAAATGATTTAAATACTAATCAATTCTATTATCATTAATATTTAATTAGTATTAAACTATTAATGAAATCATTTTCAAAATATTAAAGTTATGTATAATAACTCAAAATACTTTTAAAGTATTAATATTACCCTTAAATGATTTTTAAAATATTTAAAATTATTTTTAAATAATTAACATTAATATTAAAGTATTAATGTTCTATTCATCAAAATATTAAAAGTCATTGTTCATAACTTAAAATATTTTTAATTCATTTATATCCATTTTAAATGATTTTTGAATTAATAAAACCATTTTTAAACTATTTATTTAATATAATTATTAAATAAATTTAATGTCAATAATAATAACTTAATCATCATTAATATTAAATTATTAATGAAATTATCCTTTAAATATTAAAAGTTATATTTTATAACTTAAAATATTTTTAAACACTTTATTTTCATTTAATATGATTTTTAATATAATAAAATTATTTTTAATTAATTTACTTAATTCATTTAGTAAATAAATTAATTACCATTAATATTAATTTATTAATAAAATTTATCATAAAATATTAAAAGTCATTAAAAATAACTTAAAATATTTTCTTATATCATAATATAATTTTTAATGATTTTTCTAATATAAAAATCATTTTTAAATAATTTATTTAATATTATAATTAAATAAATTAAATGCTTTTCATATTTCAAAAATATTAAATATTTATGAAATATAATAAAAATAATTAAAAACTAATTTTCGGAATTTTTAATAATTTTTAATAATTTATTTTGTATTTTTTATAATTAAAAACTATTTTTTTCTATTTTTTTATTAATTTCCGGAAAATAATAAATAATCTGTCACTAAAGGTCACCTATAGCGACAGAACCGTCGCTATAGGTGTTCTTCATGTTCTTGGCCAAACCCAGAAATCCTTGCCAGTTACCGAGTTGCTTAGTTTGACCAAGATTAAAACCGAGTGTAATGTGTTTCTGAACATGTTGTTGATAAGATAATCTAGTACAAGTACAAGACTACACGATCCAACAAAACAACATCATCAAACCATGCATAACTAACGAGATCCGAAGCGTTGAACAAGCTGTCAAAGCTGTTCTTCATGTTCTGGGTTACTCAGAATTGAAGAACAGTTCGACTGCTCATTATTGGGATTCCATAACTTGTGATCTAGGTGATTTTTTTAGTGATTTAAAAGTTGCAGTGTGTAGCCAACATATAATAGAGTAGGTCTATCACATTATATCACAATAACAACAACAGATCAAGTAGATACGATCCAGTCAAACCCCGTCAGAACTCACATTCATAAGCTTTCTGGGTTACCCAGAAAGCGTATGTTGTGATCCTCCAGCCTGGTTTGACCGGCCACTGTAATAATCCGGTTTGATGTTTAGGTGTTCTAATAGCGGTGTTCTGTAGTTAAACTAACAAACTACAACATGGTTACAAGAACAGAATCAAAACAAGAAACAACTAACAGATCATGGCTTGACAAAATCTTGTCAGGCACTGATTTTGAGTTTCTGGGTTACCCAGAAACTCTTTGGTCAAGCTCGGTCAACGGTATTTGACCGTTAATAACTAACAATATACACATCAAATGACCTCGATTCTTTTTGAAAATTAAAGACAACATTACAGACTATCAATAACAACTTAAAAACAACACAACCCATAAACAATCAAGGATCTGTGGCCACTGACATTCGTTGTCAGACCACAGAACCAAGTTTTTCCAGATTTTGCAAAAACTCAAATCCGAGTCTATAGATGTTATGGATCTAACATCTATCAACCCAGATCATCACTAGACACTACTAACAACATATTCTAACACTCAAACATAACATCTAACAACCGAAAAATGGACAGAAATTTAAGTAGGGTTTATACCTTTTCTTTGAAAAATTTTGATCTTAGGCTACTGATTTCTTGTAGCTGTTAGTGGGGCTCGGTTTTGTTACTGATCTAGCACTGAAAATTAGTGGGTTTAGAGAGAGAGACTTAGGTGGAGTGTTTGTGCAAAAATAGCTAGCAAAATGATAATTTTCTCTCTCTTAATCTATTTATACCACTTAGATTCATTGTATCTAACATGCAAGGTGGCAATTAGGATAAACTTGAATGATATATAGGCATGTGCTATAATCTAGGGTGATGAATTTGCAATCTAGATTATTAAATAAATTCAAAATGGCTATTTTAGTAAACTAACAAAATAATTTAAGGGTATTTTTGTCCATGGTGCTTGAATCTAGGTTTTAATCACTAGATTTTAATCCTTAAGGTATCCCAAATAATTTCTAGAGTTTGAACAATTAAGACTAAAGTTCAATAAAATTTTAATTATAACTTACTAATTAAAAATTAGGATTTTAATAGAAAATTAGGGTTTTTTTTTAATAATTTAGGGTTTCTAGATCTTTAATTAGGGTTCTAATCATTATAATTTTAATTTACTAATTAGGTTTACCTTAATAAAATATATCATACGCGTTATTATCCACAGTAACACAATTTCTGACTAATCAAAATCTCTAGTTTAGGTTTCCAATTAGGGTTTCTAATTATTAGAAATTCAAATATAACCTAGGGTTTTAAATTTACAATTAGGGTTTCCTAATTATCATAACGTTATGTAACACACAACATAAAATATATAACACATTTAAATAACCGTCTTAAACCCACAATTGATTTCCAAATTAGGGTTTAGCCAAATAATATTAGGGTTTTAAAATTAAACACTATAATTGACCAACCATTATCAATACTAATATACTGTATATATTTATAGCACTAAAATTTAAAATTATATTATTATTCTCGTACCTTGACAATAATCCAAAATTAGGGTTTGGATTTCATATCTGATTTATTCTTCCTATTTAACCTTAATAATCAAGGTAAAATAGTTAACTTAATAATCTGTACTAAAATTCATATAATAAAATAATTATTATATTTATTCTAAAAATCACTCCATATATTATTTAAATAATATATGATTATATTTTCATGGAAAATAATTAATAAAAACATTTCTACCATAAAAGTAATTATTATAAGAATAAACTTATATAATAATCAATAATTCTAAAATAAAATTATTTGTAAACATTTATGTAATAAATATATTTTTATTTACCACATAAATACATAATATCTTGTACAAATCCTCATCCTAAAAAAAAAATTTATACGCAAAATTTCTTATTTATTTATATAGAAAATATCGGGTTGTTACACAAGGTGACTGAGCTGCAGTCGAGTATCACCAGGCCTACTATAGCTGCGAACACGTTGGAGATTAAGCCTGGGACTATTCAGATGATTCAAAACTTGGTTTAGTTTTGGGGGATTAGTGAATGATGATGTGAATGAACATTTGATCAGTTTTTTGGAGATATACGACACGTTCAAATACAATGGGGTGTCAGATGAAGCAGTTAGACTTCGCTTGTTTCCATTCACTCTGCGGGATAAGGCGAAAAGTTTGTTACACTCTCTACCATCGGGTTCAATAACGACATGGGATGACCTGGCTCAGAAGTTTCTAACTAAATTTTTCGCGCCAGCGAAAACTTCAAAGATGAGGATGAGAAACGAGATTACTATGTTTGATCAGCAACATGGGAAGTCGTTGTACGAGGCATGGGAGAGATACAAAGAGTTGCTCACAAAATGCCCACATCACGGATTGCCTAAGGCAAATGAACACATTCTACAATGGATTACATGGGGATCTCATGACCAGTATTGATGCAGCTTCGGGTGGAGCTTTTATGGCAAAGAATTATGATGATGTGTATCAGTTGATAGAGATAATGGCAGCTAACAATTATCAGTGACCCACGGTAAGAATGACACAACCGACGGTCGCTAGAGTGTTAGAGGTAGATGGAGTGTCGGCAATAACAACACAGATTTCAGCGCTCGCTAAGAAGTTCAATGCTTGGTCAGTGGTACAGAAACAGTAAGTTGCAGTTATTTGTGAATTGTGCACGGGTGAACATCCTACAGATCAATGTGCAATTAACCCAGCGTCAGTGCAATTTGTGGGTAGCTACAACAGAATTCCACAGAATACGTACCAGAATACGTACAATTCGGGGAATAGGAATCATCCTAACTTTTCGTGGAGTAATAATCAGCATCAGCAGGCTCCACGCCCATCTTATCCCCCAGGATTTTTGAATCAACATCAACAACCAGCTCAACATCAAGAGAGGAAATCAAATTTAGAGGACTTGTTGTCAAAGCACACAACAAGCAATGAAGCAGCTATGAAAAACCAAGAAATGGTCATGAAATCACAAGAGTTAGCCATCAAGAATTTGGAAAATCAGATGGGAAAAATTGCTCTAGCGTTTAACAATAAACAGCAAGGGACTCTGCCAAATGACACCGAAAAAAATCCAAAGGGAAATCACGAACAGTGTCAGGCAATCACCTTAAGAAGTGGAAAACATCTAGATGGGAAAAGTGCAAAAAATTCAGTGAGAACGGATGAAAAAGTTGATGAGAACAAAGTGGTTGAAGAAAAACAGGGTGAAGATAAGTAAATTGAGCAAACAAAGTTAGATGACAAGCCAGTTGTGTATCCTCCACCGCCGTTTTAGCAGAGAGTCCAAAAGTAGAAATTAGATAAGAAGTTCACAAAATTTTTGGAAGTTTTCAAGAAACTTCTGATTAACATCCCATTCATAGAAGCTCTAGAGCAGATGCCAAGTTATGCAAAATTCATGAAAGGGATTTTGTCCAGGAAAAAGAAGTTGGAAGATTTCGAAATAGTGGCATTAGCAGAGGAGTGTAGTGCTGTTGTACAACGAAAGTTACCACCGAAGTTGAAAGATCCAGGGAGTTTCATAATTTCGTGCATGTTTGGGAACATGGCGTTCAACAAATGTCTATGTAATTTGGGGGCAAGTGTGAACCTTATGCCGTTGTCAGTTTATACAGAATTGGGTTTACCAACTCCAAAGCCTATGAACATCTTATTGCAGTTGGCGAATAGGTCAGTCACGTACCCGAGAGGCATTGTGGAGGAAATATTGATAAAGGTTGACAAGTTTATATTCCCCACTGATTTCATAATTTTGGATTTTGAGGAAGATAAAAACATCCCAATTATCCTAGGGAGACCTTTCTTGGCTACGGGTAGGACGCTCATCGACATACAAAAAGGAGAACTAACGATGAGGGTCCAAGATCAAGAAGTAAAGTTTAATGTTTTCAAGGCCATGAAATTCCCTACGGATGAAGAAGAGTGTTTCAGGATGGATATCATTGATCAGATAATCAGGGAAGACATGGGCAAGAGTTTGGTTAACGATCCATTGGAAACGATATTATTTGGATATGAAGAATTAGATGATCCGAAATTTATAGATTATTTGCAGATGCTAGACTCCCTACCACGAGTCAACAAATTCAAAGCACCATTTGAACCATTGCAAACGGAGGAAAGAGCCACAACAGGGATGAAACCATTATTGGAGGAGCCACCTACTCTTGAACTTAAGCCACTCCCTAAACACCTCAGGTATGCGTATTTAGGCAATTCTAATTCTTTACCTATTATAATTTCTACTGCACTTAACGAAATGTAGGAAGAAAAGTTGCTGAGAGTGCTTAGAGACCACAAATCGACTATAGGATGGACAATTACGGATATCAAGGGAATCATCCCATCCTTTTGCATGCATAAAATTCTGATGGAAGACGTTACAAAACCGACAGTGGAGCAACAAAGACGGCTCAACCCAATTATGAAGGAAGTTATGAAGAAAGAAATACTAAATTGGGTGGACGCCGGTATCATCTACCCTATTTTCGACAGTAAGTGGGAAAGTCTGGTTTAATGTGTGCCAAAAAAGGGAGGAATGACCGTGGTACAAAATGATTACAATGAGCTAATTCTGACAAGTACAGTGACTGGTTGAATGGTTTGCCTGGACTACAGAAAGTTGAATAAGGCGACCTGTAAAGATCACTTTCCTTTGCCCTTTATCGATCAGATGTTAGACAAATTAGCGGGACATTAGTACTACTGCTTATTGGATGGATATTAGGGTTATAACCAGATCGTCATTATTCCTGAAGATCAAGAGAAGACTACTTTCACATGCCCATACGGCACATTCGCATTCAGGAGAATATCATTCGGCTTGTGTAATGCACCCGCTACCTTCCAAAGGTGTATGATGGCCATTTTCCTGGACATGGTGGAGAAAAATGTGCAAGCCTTTATGGATGACTTTTCTATCCGTGGGGATGATTTTGATGCGTGTCTAGAGAATTTGGTGATGGTTTTACAGAGATACACAGACACGAATTTGGTCCTTAACTGGGAAAAGTGTCATTTCATGGTTGAGGAAGGAATAATTTTGGGTCATAAGGTTTCAGCTAAAGGATTAGAGGTGGATAAAGCGAAGCTGGAGATGATTGAAAAACTTCCTCCACCAAGTTCAGTTAAGGGAATTCAAAGCTTTTTGGGACATGTCGGGTTCTACAGAAGATTTATAAAAGACTTCTCCAAAATTGCAAAACCTTTATGCAGTCTTTTTGAGAAGGATTCAATTTTTAAGTTTGATGTGGAGTGTAAATCAGCATTCGAGTTACTGAAGAAGAAATTGATTACAGCTCCCATAATCGTTGCACCGAATTGGAATATGCCCTTCGAGTTAATGTGTGATGTAAGCGACTATGCGGTGGGGCTTTCTTGGGTCAACGCCGAGAGAAGGTATTCCATGCCATATACTATGCAAGCAAAACACTTACGGAGACCCAAATTAACTACACAACTACAAAAAAGGAATTGCTTGCAGTGGTATATGCGTTTGATAAATTTCGGGTATATTTGATCGGAACAAAGGTTGTAGTTTATACGGATCACTCGGCTATTCGATACTTAATTTTGAAAAAAGATGCTAAGCCACGCCTTATCAGATGGATTCTCCTTCTACAAGAATTTGATTTGGAAATAAAGAATAGAAAGGTGATGGAGAATTAAGTTACAGATCATTTATCGAGGTTGGAAAATTAGGGTAAGAAGGAAGAGGACAGATGTGTAATTAATGAGTCATTCTCAGATGAGCAACTGTTTGGGATAAATAGATAATTTCCATGGTATGCGGACTTCGCGAATTATCTAGTGAGCAACATTCTTCCCCCTGATCTTACACGACAACAGAAAAAAAATTTCTTCATGACGTCAAATGGTACATGTGGGATGAGTCGTACTTATTCAAACAGTATGCTGACAAGATGATTAGAAGGTGTGTGCCCTACAGTGAAGTGAAGAACATATTGCATGAATTTCACTCATCTGCATATGGGGGACATTATGGTAGTGAGAGAACAGCGGCAAAAGTGCTTCAAGTTGGGTTTTATTGGCCTACACTATTTAAGGATGCCCACTAGTTTGTTAAAATTTGTGATAGATGTCAAAGGGTGGGAAACATATCGAAAAGGAATGAGATGCCACTACAAACGATCTTAGAAGTTGAAATTTTTGACGTTTGGGGCATTGACTTTATGGGGCCATTTCCTTCATCATTCAGTAATCAGTATATTTTGCTTGCAGTTGACTATGTATCAAAATGGGTTGAAGCCGTACCACTCCCAACTAACGATGCCAAACTAGTTCTCAAATTCTTGCAAAAGAATATTTTTACGAGATTTGGTATGCCAAGAGATATTATAAGTGATAAAGGTAGTCACTTCATCAACAGATCATTTATAGCTCTCTTGGAGAAGTATGGGGTTAACCATAAGGTGGCGACGACATATCATCCCCAAATAAGTGGGTAAGTTGAGGTCTCAAATAGGGAAGTAAAGAAAATTTTGGAAAAGGTGGTAAACTCGAATAGAAAGGATTGGTCTCTAAGGTTGGACGATGCACTATGAGCCTACCGTACTACATACAAGACGCCAATTGGGATGTCAGCGTATCAATTACTATATGGGAAAGCTTGTCACCTACCTGTCTAGTTACAACACAAAGCATTCTGGGCAATTCAGAAACTTAACTTCGATCAAGCAGCTGTGGGTGAAAAGAGACTACTTCAGTTAAGCGAGCTCGATGAATTTCGACTTCCAGCTTACGAGAACTCGAATTTATACAAAGAAAAAGTTAAGAAATGGCACGACCAGAAAATCATGTAAAGAATGTTCGAGCCGAGGCAATCAGTCCTATTATTCAACTCACGGTTGAGGTTGTTCCTAGGCAAGCTAAAATCAAGGTGGTCGGGTCCATTCACCATCAAAAGAGTTTTCTCACATGGCGTAGTTGAACTCTACAATAGGAATCCATTGGAAACATTCAAGGTCAATGGTCAAAGGCTAAAGCATTAT
This sequence comes from Panax notoginseng, assembly GCA_016801055.1. Lineage (NCBI taxonomy): Eukaryota > Viridiplantae > Streptophyta > Magnoliopsida > Apiales > Araliaceae > Panax > Panax notoginseng. Next base: position 58,829,508 of record CM029015.1, read on the forward strand.
TTGGCAAATTCAACATGGATGTCATCGTAATGACATTTTCTGACGTACTATAAACATTGAGTAGTCAGGCTGAACGACTTAAAATCAAGCGCTAATTGGGAGGCAACCCAATCATACTTTTATTTTTTAAATTTTTATGCATAACCATCAAATTATAGTTTAGAATAATTTGTAATATAGAATAAGTTCATTTATTAATTAGTTAAGTTGCATGTTCTTGATAATCTCTCAATCATGTGTAAAATTGCTACAAATTTACTCGCATTCATGTTTCATGGTATTGCAGGTTCTTAAAATGATCATGGTTTGGAGTTGAAGGGAAGAAATAAGCAAAATAGCCCAGTTAGTAGAACCCATCCCCGCCGGGGTGGGCCCTTACACGCCTAATACCCCCGCCGGGGCGGGGGGTCTTCAATTCAGTTAATAGGGAGTATGCCCGCCGGGGCGGGCCTCATAGGCACAATACCCCTCGCCGGGGCGGGGGTCCTAGAATTTGAACATGCTTTGTTTCGGCAGTTACAACTCCCACTCCTTCTTTATGCCCACTACTTCTCCTTCTTCCTCCATTACAACTCCAACTCCCATCTATTGTAATTCCGTGCACGATTTTGGCAACTTACTCTCCATCACCCCACTTCATTAACACAATTACCCACTAACCCACTACTTCACACCACAACCTTACACCATCCTATCATATCTATATATTCACACCCTCCAAACCCAAGTTCACCACATACATTCAACTCAAACTCAGAAGCCACGAATTAGGGTTCTTATTGAGGGAATTCATATCACACTTGAGAGCGAGTCACTTATCTGCAATTTCTTCATCTTCTATCACCATAATTGCCACAAAATCATCAAGTTTGGGGGAAGAAATTAGTGTGCACATCAAGTGTTCGATAGATTGTGTGAGTGAAGTTTGGGGGGAATTTTGTTGATAAAGCTTACTGAGTTTCTATTGAATGGCGTCAAAACAACAACGGGGAGTGAGTTCTGGCACCACGCCACCATCACGAAGACTGCCACAAATTCAAAAGTGTCGCCGCCGCCGACCGTTATAACTATATGGTGATAAAAGCACTTACACTAGAATGGGGGTTGGCACCGGACAACGTCGACGGTGAAATGATGCAACAGATATATCAGAAAGGGTGGAACAAGTTCACGAAGGAACTCGAGGCTGCCGTTGTAAGTGTGGTCAAAGAATTCTATGTAAACGCTGAAGGTAATGCCTCTTTCAACGCTTTTGTGCGGGGTAGATTGGTTCAATTCAGAGTCGATGCCAGTACGCTCACTTACGTGATAACGATCCAGATTTTGAGGCAATTCTGAAGGACATGACTAAGCTGGGAACCACATGGATCAAAGGTCAAAAAGGAGGCACTATTTTTCACAGTAAGGATCTCAGCAGGTATGGGAAAATATGGTATGCCTTATTGTGTGCAAAGTTGTTTCCATCCACGCATACATCTGATGTGACCAAACAAAAAGGCATTACTCTTATATGCAATTGTTTAAGATTTCATCATCGACGTCGGGGCTATAATCAATTTTTCAATTCGACGGTGCTTACGAGGAAATTTCTCGGGCGGCTTGCCACACCCATCACTCATTTGTGGGTTGTGTCATCAAGTAGGTCTTAGATGGTCCGATGATGAACCCACTCAGATGCCTCTTCAGCTACTAGATTCCAGAATGATTGCGCAGTATGCAGTTTAGACCGGGGGTGAGTCACATCCTAGAGGAGTAGGCAATATATTTCCCTCAGCTTCAGAGGATGAGGCTGATGCAGAAGACACCTCGAAAGATGCCGAGTTTTAAGAGGATGCGACAATGGGAGAGAATGGAACAGAGACGGCACCACAACCCGATATCATATCTAGTCCACAATTCCTGAACTTTCAACGCCAAATGGATGTGCACAGTAAGGAAGCACGAAGAGAGATGCGGCGACTCGCAGCGAGGTAAGGCCACATGTTTGAAGCCATGAATCTATCCTTCGCTTCATTGAATACAACACTACAGAGCTTCAATCCCAATGCACAATTCTTGTACCAGCAGCCAGCTCCAATGCAAAGGTTTCTACCAAGTAACTCAAATGAAGAAGAACAACCACCACTACCCCAGACTTAGGTGATTACAGGGAAGTCCTCGCACATTTATTGCTTTATCAATACAATGAGGACATTGTAGTTTTCAAGTTTGGGGGATTTAGTTTAATTTCATGTTTGCATGTTTAATGTCATTAGTTAGGTTTACATTTGTTATTACTTATTTAGATTTAGGATTTTTACAGGTTTGCATGCATATTGTCACGTAGTTGCATAGTAGCTTAGGTGCATAAATAGTTCTTAGTTATTTTTGCTATTTTGTATTAGGTTATGTTATGTTTGATATATATAAAAAATAAATAAAAAAATAAATAAATAAATTTTAGTTAGAATTGTGTTATTTTGCATATGTCCAACAGTCATTGTAATTCATTTTTATTTTGGCCAATGATGAGATTGAGATTAAGTAGATAAATACAGTACCCAGTATTAGAACTATGATGTAATTTTGAGTTATGAATTGAATATTTTGCACGTTTGACACTAGTATAAAAAGGTTTGCACGTCAATAACACTTATGTGGACTAATTAGTTCAAATTGATACATAAGAATGTTCTAAAGGATAATGCTAGTTTGAATGAAAGAATGACAGGAACAAGTAGTGATGGCTAAAGTTAGACAAAAACCTAAATTTGGGGGAATATTTGGGATATATAAGTAATATAAAAAAAATAAAAAGTATGAATAAACACCGTAGAGTGCTTGTCTAGTTTTGTGGCCTTTGTTACTTGAGTAAGTAGGCCCGAGGGGATTGTCTTTACACCTAGTGCCCTAAGGTCTTAATGGTCTGGGAGTCATTGGTCGAAAGCTCGTTAAGGTAGCATTGAAAAGCCTAAGGGAATAAGACATTGCATAGCTATGTGTATATCTAAAAAAAATGAATAAAATGGGAAATAAGAGCAAAATTCCCCTGTAATTGAATTTTTTAAAAAAAAATATAGCATAATTATCCCTTGTTGACCCTCGATATTAGTAATTGTTTGGATTTAGTTGGATCTAGCTTGTTTTTGGATTTTTTGAGTTTACACTGTATGATGCCTTCTAAGAGAGTTGTTATGTATTAAATTTGTAATTGTATCAGTTAGCATGAATGTTGAGCACCCACACACTATACCAGTAATAACGGTTTAAGATTCGAGGAGTGATAAGGAGCTATTGATTGGTTTTGATATGAAGTGTTGTAGTGTTTACTTGATTTCTCTAAGGCCAAAGGAATAATTTTGATTTTATGATACTGTTGGATTCGTAGACATATAGATTAGATACATCACATATCATTACATTGCATTGCATATTATGTTAGTTTATTTTGTGCTCGACGACTAGCACATTTTAAGTTTGGGAGATTTTGATAAGTAGGTTTTATACCCGCGAATCGACTCCTAATTCAAGCTTAATCGATGTTAATTCCTTCCTTTTATGTTCGTTTTTATTTGTTTAGTGTTATTTTATTGTGTAGGTATGGTGGTGTTGGAATTGATAAATAAGGATGGATTTAAGGTGCATTGTGGCAAGAATTGAGCAAGATTTGAGGTTCAAGCAAAGTCAACTAATAGAGCCTACCCCCGCCGGGGCGGGCCTTATTAAGCCTTACACCCCCGCCAAGGCGGAGGGTCTTCACATCAGTTGACAGGAGCCTAGCCCGCCGCGGCGGGCGTTTTCCAAGCTTACCCCCGCCGGGGCGAGGGATGCCAAATTTGATAAGTCCTTGCTTATTTGAAACACTACTAGTATATGGACTTTAGTACTTGTATTGCTTTGGGACTCTTGATGGTGAAGGATTGCACTCAGATTGTGTGTGAAAACATATAACTACATCGACAACAACAAGATCAAGGGAATGCAAGGCAATTAACAGAGATTAAGGATAATTTTTCATAGCGAGCATTGGAGTGAAGATTTTGAAGGAACATTCATATCAGTTGCAGATTAAGACTAAAGTGAAGGGTGTTCTACATTATTCTTCTTATTTAGTTTTATATTTATAATTGAAAGGACGATATCTTTAATTTATTCAGTTATTATTTCATTTATGATGAACTAAATACTTTTTAGGCTTATAACGGATCGTTAAGTGGAACGATGATTATGTAACTTTGAATTCAGTTTAATAAGCTATTATCCAATTTATCTATATTAACTTGAGCTTGAATTTGTGAATTGCCTGATCAACGATTCTTTGTGGACTTGTATGAATTTGAGAGATTAAATACGAGTCTAGACTTAGTTAATATAGCATGTGTACTTGATTTTTGTGAATGAACAGAATCTTAATGAATGTTAGGGTAGAGATATGCTTGACATCGCATGTAATTAGATAAAGAGCTTAAACTTAAACCTTCTTTAATTGTAATTCACATAGAGATATAGTGAATTAGTTGATTAAGGTGTTTTACTTGTTTCTATCTAATTTGTGAATTTGAGTTAATACGGTATTAGTACATCGAGAGGTGGCTAGTTCTACTTTCGTGTTCTTAATTAATAAACTAAGATAGTGAATTAAACTGGAATAAAGGTGTAATAATCAGAGTGATGCTTAGAGTGAAGTCGTAAGCTTAATTCTCCAATATTTGTTTGAAAATTCAGTTTTTAGGGTTTATTGATTGTTTGGTGGTTTTGATATTTTTTATACTTTTAGTTACAAACTGGAACTTGATTAGTTTAATAAAATTAGGATTAATAGAAAATTGGTAATTATGAGAGTTAATTTCATATTAAAGTCTCTGAGGGAACGATACTCTACTTACTATTATATTACTTGTTGACCACGTATACTTGCGTGCTGTACGTAATTAGATTTTACCCAACAATAGAAATAACATTACAATAAGTGGTAATTCAAGTTTAGGTTTGGTATATAATATCAAAAGCAATTCAAGATAGGAATCTTGTTTAACAAATACACAGGGTTCTAGAAATTTGCGAAAGTAAAATTGGTTAAGGAACTTGCCTGAGTGAAGATCAGTCAAGTAATGCTACCCGATTCGTTAATAAACACCTAAGATGTTCTTTCATATAAATCTAACACATTAGTATTGATAACAATACTCAAATACAAAATTTACATATGTTCGGGTTAAGTTTGATATGGTTTCGGTGTTTAAAGACTTTACCGAGTTTTAAATAAGTTGATAAATCGACTAAATTTTATTTATAAGCTTTATTATATTTTTAGATAATTTAAATATCCATTATAATAATTTCTAGAAGCTTATAATAATTTTTAAGTATTTATTTATCTCTTAAATGATTTTTAAATCATTTATTTCTATTTCTAAATAATTAATATTTCCTTAGAATTTTATAATAACTGTGTTTACTATTTTTAAATAATTTATAACCATTTATTATGATTTTTACATCATTAATATTATTTTTCAATAATTATTTATTATTTAAAAGTAATTATTCTAGTTACTTTATTATTAACTTAATTATTAATAATATCCAAAAAAATAAAATATTTTTTGAATTTATGTAAAAATATTAAAAGTTAATTATAATAACTTAAAATAAATTTTAAAACTGTTTTTATATTTATTTATTAATTATTTCTAATTTTTATTTATTAATTTCTTAGAAAAAAATTACTGTCTATCGCTAATGCTCTATAGTGACAGGAAGAGTCACTATAGGTGTTCTTGAGTTTCCGGGTTTCAATCGGTCGTGGCCTAGGGACCATTTTGACCTTGATCTAATTTGCTACTGATGATGATTCTGGGTTTGGACAAGTATGGATGTTATAGTACTCATATAGTAGTACAACATCAGACCAAAATCATGCTTTAACCTACATATAACAAGAAGTTATAAAGGCTCAAAGTCACTGTCAGAGCTGTTCTTAAGTTTCTGGCTAACCCAGAATAGTGGTCATGGTCGGTCAACGGTTTTGTAGCTTCTATATCTTTTAATCCTTGTAATAGATTTGTATTTTTTTTGTTGTAATATGTAGTATATATGTCAAGGTACATATATGTAACACTGAGTTGGACAAAGTATCATTCTAAGGTCTCGATCTATGATGGTCAAAGTACAGCCAAATGTTGTTCTTCATGTTCATCAGTTTTCTTGGTAACCCAGAAAACTTGGTCATGCTCGGTCAACAACTTTTGACCATTAATTCTGGTAATCCTATGATTTGTTTAAGCAATTGAATGTCATAGATATGTAATATGTATGTTAAGATATTAATTCATTACAAAAAGTCATTATAACATCAAACAGAAAGCGATTAAAAGGCTGGTCAAAGTAGCCGGTTCAACATGTTCTTGAGTTTTCTGGGTAACCCAGAAAGCAGAACTTCGTGATCGGTCAACCACCTTTGACCACCTATATCTTGCAATATATGGTTCTAATGAACCTGTTTTCTTTTTCATATTAAAGACCTCATGTCATACTACAAATAACACACAATTAATAGACATAACTATTAACATACATGGATGTACAGGCTCTGACATTCGACTGTCAGACCTGTTTTTTAAAAATTTCCAGATTTCTTAAAACACTAATTTGATGGATCTAGATGTTATTAAAACATGTACTATCAACTTAGCATACTTTCTAACATGTTATAACATATATCTAAACATCTAAACAACAATTTGAACAAAGCATCAAAGATCTACCCATAAATTAGGGTTTGCACATTTCTTGCTTGATTTTTGATTTCTGGCTACTGAAACTGTTGTTGCTATCACCAGGGCTTGTATAGGCAAGTTATATGAGTGTATAGGCTTATAATTTTCGTGGGTTCGCTCTGAGCTAGGGTTTCCTTTTATAGAATTTTCTAACTTGGCTTTTTGGTCATTTTTCCACCTACTTGCCTCCTAAAAGATCTGATCTGTGACTATGGTGGTGCTTGGGAGTTTGGAAGCATGTCATGTGATGTCTTGGAACTTGTGTGGATGACTCTCAACCTACTTGTATGCTAGTTGATCTAATTAATAGCTTAATTATGCCTTAATCCTCACTAATCTTGATTAGGGTTTTGTTTTTTATGATTAGGGTTGCTTAATGATGTTTATTAGTACCTAATTGAAGTTTAGTAATCATGATTAGGTGTTAGGATAACTTAATTAGGGTTTGGTCAAGCTAATTAGGGTTAGGGTTTATAAATTAGGGTTAGGGTTTGTAATCTAGGGTTCCTAATTAGATTTTCCACAAATCCTAACAAGCACGACAAAGCGTTTTGTCAGTATAAGCACGACAAAGCAACTTGTCAAAACAAATATACCGATGTGACGCCCCCAAAATAGGTCCACACAACCCATTCTGAGTCGCCATGTATCATAATATAAAAATCAAATACAAACTTCATTTATACAACTATTGAACTGTCGTGCAGAGCACGACAACAGAGAAGCTGTGAGTTTTAATACAAATATATATAATACTCTCGTGGTGCCTTGACCATAAGACCTTACAATGTTACCTTGCATAAAGGTATAGTCAATAATTGTTTTAGAAATTAAAATCTTTGGGAAGTGCTCAAGAAAACCTCCGTACATGGGAGGCCATGCGTCTAGATTATGATAGATATCATATGTCCACAGAATTATCCTTGGTTGACCCAATAGACCCCATAGAAAAACGAGAAGATTACTATCATCTTCTTTCCAATGGTGAGTCTTCTCCTGATATATAATTAACTCCGTTGTCTCCAAGTGAAAATTATATTTCAAATAAACTCCAAGACCATATAGGTAGTGCTCGTAGATATACTCAGCAAGTGGATGTGCACAACTCTGTCTTATGATAACACGAAGTTGTACGTCATTATACATCTTGTATGATAGTGGCAAAACACCTTTTCAAAGTTGGGTTCACCTCACCCTATTGGATTCACCAAATATAACTACTAAATGAACTTTTCTATACTGCTTAGGGAGAACCTCCACAGCTAGAGACCACCGTTCTAATCCTCTTAATACCCCGCTCAACCCAGCTACACTTTTATTACCTGAAAAGAATTGTGAAGCAAAAGGGTGAGCACAACTAGCCCAGTAAAGAATATCATGACTAAAGATAATTACATTATCAATAACTTTCATCAATAATAACTCAAAGATTTATAACATATGGTAGATGACAAAACTTTTCAACCATAGTTGCAGCGGAACGAGAAATCCATTAAAAGAGTTAAATAGACCATCAGGTCTATTATCTTCTCCATGTTAAAAGTCCACCAATAATGTTTTATCCATGTAACATAAATCAACAATTCATGTCCACAATCATATGAATAACTCATAATCATAATTGTGATTCTGAATTTTTTTTCGCACCCAAGACGAAGATAATTTTCATCATCTATCTTCACCTGAAACATCAAAAATCATAGTTATACCAAATCACAATTTCTGCTCATAATCATACTAATTAAATCATCTTTGCACTACGGCCAAAGATATTCATTATTATCACATCCATGAATTAATATTTCATTGCTGAGACTCAGTTCAATAATTAATCCATATCATCGAATCCTCCTTGCTCTACAGGCCAAGGATATTCTTTAGTATCACAACCACGAATTATCCATGCACTACGGGCCAAAGATAATCGTATTTTCAGCAATGTTCCTGATCATGCCATAAAACAATTCATCTTTGCACCCTTAGCCAAAGAGAATCCATAGCCATAATCATACCAAAAACTATCAATCAATGCACTATGGGCCAATGAGGACTTTTACCACATCATTTGTAACATTACAGTCATGATTATACCGAATAATCCCTGGTCATAATTATACCAAGTTCATCTAGGCACTACAGGCCACATATGACTTTCAACAAAATATAAACATTAGAATGATGACAATGATATAAGAATTCAATAAAAACAAGTTCAAAAATTAATTTATGTAGGAACCAATAACGTCCAAATTGTCAACATGATACTTCTTTGTGGGTTAAAACTCAAGAATGCACAGAAGAATATTTTCATGAAAAGATACTAGATGAAGCGCATATATCAAAGATATTCCATTAATTTCATGAAGTATAAAAGCCAAAACTTTAACCAACTGAGTATAATAGAATATATGAAACTGCAAATAAATTTTCGCCGTCATGCGATAATCCACTTAGACAGATCATGTTCACAATTTAATAAGAAATGAATACAAAGAATCATTCACCACGCATATGGTAATCCACATAGACAGGTTATTCCAACAGAAAAATAAAGAATGGAATAATAGAAGGATTCACCATGCGTGCGATAAACTGCACAGACAGGTTATTCCTAACAGAATAATAAAGAATGGAACTAGGTCATGCGTAAATGCACAGACAGGATATTCCGACAGAATAATTAAGAACGAAACCAGGTCAGGCAAAATTCGCACCAATAGGATATTCCAACAAAATATTAAAGAATGGAATAACAACAGAAATCACCATGCATGCGATAGACTGCACAGACAGGTTATTCCAACAGAATAATAATTAATGGAACCAGGTCAGTCGTAGAACGCACCAACATGATATTTTAGCAGAATAATAAATAATAGAATAACAGAAGTTCTGTTAATGAATACAAAAGAAATAATACCCCTTACGGGTACCACAAATAATATCCCTTACCTTAGAAAAAAAATTACTGGATATATGAGTAATGAAGTAGCAGAACACTTTTTTTCTTTCTCTTTATAGTTTCTCTCTCTAGAGTTTTAGTGAATTCGTAAGAAATAATGAAGGAATGAGCTTCTATTTATAGAAGAATGGACTGCATAGTAACTAATTCATGAACGGTCCAGATTGATTTACTTTTAATCGGACGGTCTATATTTAAAGCAAAATCATTTAAATAAAATATAATATATTCTATTTATAATCAAATAAAACGAATAACTTTATAAAAGTATTCTGTTTTATATAAAAAGATTTTACTATGCAAAACACTATGCAGGCACTATGCAACACTATGCATAATAAAATATAATATATTCTATTCATAGAATAACTTTATAAAAGTATTATGTTTTATATAAAAAGATTTTACTATGCAAAATACTATGCATAATAGAATATAATATATTCTATTTATAGAATAACTTTATAAAAGTATTTTGTTTTATATAAAAAGTTTTTCTGTTTTATTACATTAATAATATCAATAAAACAAAACTAAGTGACTTATCACTTAAGCATCAATAATCAATATCGTGTGGTACTATGTAACCACGTTGTACTTTTACTATCGAGTAGTTCAACAGTTTTAATGGTAAAACTTCCGCCGTTATTTTCATAAAATATTTTTGTCATTTTCTCAATCCGACAATAATTCTGTTGCGGGGGCCACCAATGATTGTACCGTCGTACGGATATTCCCCGATAAAGAGAATATTCCCCGACCAAACGAATATTTTATAACAACTTGCTTACTTTGCAAAAATTTTTTTTTTAAAATATCACCCTTAATTTTAACCTTTTATCAATTTAACCATTTAAGAAATAAAATAATAATAATAAGAAAATTAAATACTTTCATTTCATAAAATTTGGGATCTCACAACCGAAAAGTCCATTTTCAAAAGAAAATTTTTAAACACGAGGTGTCAAGCATGTCAATTTTCGGACAAAAGTTTATTTGACCTAATTTGTTATACAGAGTATATATTAACACATAACACTTTCAGAATGGAGAGATTTTTATTAATAACTGAATTTACATATCCGAGTCTTTTTAGGGTTTTGGGATTTTACATTCACCCCTACTAATAAGAATTTTGTCCTCGAAATTACAGTACAAGTTAAGTAAACTGTTGGGGATAGTTCTCTCGCATTTTATCTTCGAGCTCCCATGTAGCCTCTTCAATGTTCTGATTTCTCTATATTACTTTAACCGATGCTATCACTTTATTTCTCAGAACTTGCTCTTTACAATCGACGATCTACACATGTTCTTCTACATAAGAAAGATCTTCTTCAATTTGGATTGGCTCATAATTTATAACGTGTTTTTAATTAGGTTTGTATGGTCATAATACGAACACAAGAAACACATTATGAATATGGTTTAACTCAGGAGGTAGTGCTGTTTCATAAGCAACTTCACCTATCCTGCTCAAAATTTCAAAAGGTCCAATGAATCTCGGACTTAGTTTTCCTTTCTTGCCAAAACGTATCTTACCCTTCCAAGGAGATACTTTCAAGAATACGTGGCTTCCTACGCTAAAGTTTCGTTGTTGACGATGTGGATCAGCATATTTCCTCTATCGATCTTGTGATGCTTGTAATCGTTCACGTATAATTCTGATGATTTCAGTAGTTTGTTGGATTATTTCAGGTCCTAGCATTTGCATTTCCCCGACTTAATCCTAACATAAAGGTGTTCTACATTTCCTCCCATATAAGGCTTCATAGGGTGGCATTCCTGTAACGCCCCGAAATCCGGTCTATTTTTACATCCGGATTCCGTACGTCACTATCCCATTTTCTTCCAAACATACATCATTATATACTAAAATATAATAACATATATTCTAAAATCCCAGGTTCTACAACCACAAAACCTCTTTCATTACAAATAATGATAATTACATTATTCTTTACATCTTACACGAGTGACTTTCATCCGCCAAAAATGATTCATAACTGTTCATTAAACTAGTCTATAGTTTAATTCTATCATTCTATATTACAAGTCTTCACTTGCTCTTCACGCACATTCATATAATGAATGGCACTTCGTCTGAATACCGCTCAGCTTGATCTTTACGGAATCCTTAAGTTCTTTCTAACATCGTTCGCTGAAAATGTTTTTATTTAAAGCAAGTGTGAGCATTCAATTGCCCAGCAAGTCATAACAGTTGAACAAACAACTTCAAGAGTTTAAACATTTTTCAGAACTTCAATAACCGAACAAAGGTTACGAAGCAGCTTGAATAATAGGAATAGTCTTGATTCCTATCATTTTAAAACATTAGTCACATGCACTTTAAAATACCTTCATTCTCTACTTTCTTTCATGCAGAATCGGTCTTGCTAGAATCAATAGCACAGACTTAACAATAACGGTTCATGTATAAACCGAACATACTTGTATTGAACAGTTCGATCACAAAACAGTTCATCTCATAAAAACACCGAAGTGCTCACATTGTGGCTCAAGGCCTCATACATACTACCATCTTGTACAAATATCGCACATTCACACATAAACAGAACCTCTCAAGTTCAACATCTGAGAATTTTTAGAAACTAGCATTCATTTAGAATATGAATGAAGTTAGGAAACTTGCCTTACGCACAGCTACAGCTTACGCTGAAATGCCTATTCCAAAACCCTATATAACAAATAAGGAAATAACAAGTACACCAATTAGTCATATACTTGACTTACGCATTAGTTTACTTAACTTTACTTCTTAAGGTTTGCGTTCTTACAAACTAAGTTTACGTAACTAACTTTCATTACTACCGGTTTACGGCTTCATGACATTCGGAGATGTCTTACTCAACACGCTCATCATCATTGATGATTCACATTCTTATCTTCTTCTTATACTTCTCTAGGACTCAGCACACATCGCTTTTCTGCTAGTAGTCCATATGGTACTCTGAGTGGTTACCCACAAATAACCAACAAACAAGTTCCCGTCTCATCTACACTGCCCACACAGTGAGTTAGATCGGTTGCCAGTTTTGTATATACCTTCGCTCTCTGAAGGAATTGTTTAGCCCAGCTCCCATATGTCAACCATCAAAGGTTACGATTGTACTACAACCTAACTTACCTTAACTTATCCGAACCATTAAACTATAATGTTCGTTAAGTCAACTTCTTATTCCTTATGGCTTTCTGGCAACTAAATGCCATACCTCAAGAATCATTCTTTATTGTCTAAGTCATACAATCTTTTGTATACTCAGAACAATCATTCAATGTCAATACTATGAGACCATAGCGTTAAACATTTCATATGAACTTATTCATATCTTACAACGTCCGGTTCCCTCAACTCGGAACATTGTCCAAGTTATACTTATTAACTCAGCTTCTTAACGTTATACGTTATTGTCTCCAATTTAGTTTCTTCACCGCTCACAGGTTTAATCAATAGTCTTCACTATCATACGGTCAAACCATGCACGGGGTGTATGTTCTACCCGTTTAATATATGCGTACACCCAACCTTCAAGTAGGTTAAAGTGTTCAACATTTACATTTCAATCTAACATTCTCATCCGACTTATATCGGACTTTCATTAATCTTATTACCGTTCGTTACGGCTTTCTTGATACCATTCGTATCTTACTTACAATCTTCGTCAACGTTTAAGTCATACAAACTAGGGTATACTTAGCACGTTCGTCAAACGCGAATACGATTCACGAGGATCATTTACGTATTCAACGTTCACGTTGCTCGTCTCTTAATCTCTCATTCAACCTTTACTTGTTCGTCTTTTAATCTCTCATTCAACCTTTACTTAAGGTTTTACTTGCTTTCGAACGTTATCCATCCCATGAACCCCATGTTCATTATTCTTTCTTAATGTCGAAGCCATACCGTTCGTTGTATGCTAAGACCGATCGTTCATTGTAACTATGTTGCGTTCACAACGTCTATACGCTTTACATTCATCTCTCAATGCCATGTCATAACATCGAAATGTTATACATCACCCTCGTCAACCAACGTCTAAAGAATCACAACCATAGCAATCTCTCACGTTCGTTTATTGCGACTACGGTCCTCGGATATTGGTTATGTAATCTATTGCTTACATTCTCTATCTTTTAATCTCATTTAATCTTTTTGTTCAACCTTTATTAAAGGTTTAAAACATTTACTAAGTGTTACTTTACGTGAACTATATGTTCTTTATCTTTCCTTACATTCCCCCCCCCAAGAGCTGAGCAGTTAAAAGCTCTTCTCTGGCTTTTTCCCTTCACTGGCGCCGCGACGCCACTCTCTTCCTTTCCTCTCGCGCTGCGACGCGAACTACTTCTTTTTTTCTTCTCTTCCGGCCGGGCACTGGGGCGCCAAGTCTCTTGCCATCTTTCGCGCTGCGGCGCCACTCTCTAGGAGTGCATGCTGAGCTCGCACTGCGGTGCCCCTTCTCACGCTGCGGCGCCCCTTCCTGCGCTGCGGCGCCAAGACAAAACCCTAGGAAATATTTCTAAGTGTTAATTCAAGTTTGAGATGCTTACTTTACGATCTCATAACTTCTTCGTTATAACTCGGAATGAGGTCGTTCCAAAGCCATTCTCTTCCTTATCTTACGTACTTTAATACCCCTCTGACAGAACTTCATTCTGAATCCGTTAACATGCCATTCAATTGGCTTAATCTTAACCCTTCGTTCATTTTACGCTTTTAACGTTCTTCGTTCGTTCGTCCGTAATTCAGTCATCCGAACTCGGAATTCGTTCGTTCTTGAGTCCACGACTCACGTTTTATACGTTCTCTTACATTCTTATGAAACCCTACACGTTCGGGTTCATTTACTAACTTTCAAATTCTCGTTCGTCTTTTACGAAATTTCGCCATAACTTCGTTATAGCTCCGTTTTAATCCGTTCTTCATGAACGTTTCTAACGTTCCTAACAAAGCAATAAGCAACTAACTTATACACGATGGTTTTAAACTTGTCCATCAACAACATTTACACTACGATGGTTTTAAATTTGTCCATCAACAACGTTCTTCGTGTTCTTCGCGCGTTCTTCGCGTTCTTCGTTTTTAATCGATATTTTGGATTACAATTTCACTTTTTCTTGGAATTTGATGTTATAGAACACCATTCCTTACTTAATTCACCTACTCGTTCATAATATTCATTCGAATCGCTCAAAATCCTCACGAATCTTATACTTGCTTAAGAAATTTATAAACTAAATTTCTTATTTCTCATTTCTTATTTTCTCATGATTTCAACCATATGAAATCATTACTAACATCTTTTACTCCTTATTCTCATTAAGTTATGTTTTAAATATATTAAACTTAAAGAAAATAGTAGAAGAAACTAGGGTTCGGATTACCGTTCTTCTTTATTTCTCTTCCGTTAGGCAAAGCCGGCGATTTGCTAGCTTTTCTATTTCACGATCACTTTTAATCCGAGCGTTCATGATCATGCTCTTCCTTCTCCTCTTCCAACCGAGCTCTCTCTCTCTCTCTCTCTCTCTCTCTCTCTCAAGTTCTAGGATTTTCCAAAATCCTAGAAAATGAAAGTTAAGCTTAGTATTTATAGAATTTCAAAGCTAGGGCATTTTGGTCATTTCCCCTCCACCTCCTTACTATTCCACCCTTGGCAACCAAGTTTACTTGGCCACCACCCTTACTTGGTGGCCAAGTGGCCACCCCTTATGCCCATGGGTCATCCCCATGGGTTGCTCCATGGGTTTTACCCATCCGTTTATCCATCGGTTCGTTCCGCGGTTTCTTTTCTTGGTTTGGGCCTTAACCCTAATTCTTATTGGGTTTAACTTGGGCTTAATTTCACAAATCATTGGGCTAGACATAATCCAAGTCCAATTGGATTCTACAAAGTCCATGAACACAAAGTCTATTAAGACTAATCGTATTCTACGATCGTATTCTATGCATTCCATTCTCGTATGCTCGTATTCTCTTCGTATATTGTTCGTACGATATTCGTATTATACGTCGTACTAATCTTCGTAATATACTCTTATAATAACTCGTATCATACTCGTATTTCTCACGCATAATAACCCTAGTTATTATACATACTCATAACATTCTCGGAACTCACTTTCCCTAACCCTTAGGTTTTGAGTCCACAGGCGAAAACTTCGTTTTTTCCATAACTGAAATATTATTGAATATTCCATCACGTCTCAGAATTAAACGTAATCTATAACTTCTCAGAATTTCAAAATAAATCTCCGAGCAGAAACGGATGAATAGTGCCTATTTCGTCTTTTTCCCCGAAAAATATTTTGTTCCCGGAAAAATTTCATTTTCGTCTTGAAAATTCTTACTCATTCAGTCTAGCTCGTAGCTAGAAGCCTCCTGATTAATAATCATTCTAGGTTATAGAACGATTAATGAACACATAGCACAGAATAGTATTAATAAAAATTTATTTTATTAATAACTAATTCTTTAACTTAAATTCTTGACAATCCGATTTTCCGGGTTGTCACATTCTTCCCTCCTTCAAAGAATTTCGTCCTCGAAATTTTAGCTTACCCTTCTTCTCAACTTTTCTTCAAAGAAGTTCTTATCTTTCCATCATTCCTAACCTCCATAACCTATCAAGAATCATGAAGCGAAAGGAATAACTAGGAATATAAAGATTCCTTTAAAACATTTCATTCTTTTGCTGAGGGATCAAATTGACCATGAACTCTTACAAGGTTAAACAGCCTCTCGCCGTAAACCTTTTTTACACGGTAAGTTTACAATCACAAAGAAGGTAAACTACCTCTTCCATACGTAGGTGATCAGCCGAACGTATAACCCCATTTCAGGGTATGTTCACCTCAGACTTAGTACCAAAAATTTGGATATTTCTTGAAACATTCGTCTAGTCAACTCGCTTGACATCAACTACTTCTTTAAATTCTTTTCAAAACGTTTCATGACGTCATGATACCGTACTCTTCACAGTACGTTGAGTACTTCGTCAGTTTATGACTTCGTCATTTATACATCATACCATAGCAGGTTATTGATCCTCTGATCAAATTCCATACCAGGTTTAATTGCATTAACAACTCCATCTTTTTACCATCCTTGCATCAAATGCACTGATGATATAAAATTCATTTTGATATTTCAAATCAATTTATGTCTAGCTGAAACAATTGGCATAGACATAAAAAGCATAGCTCTTTTAAAATCCATTGGTTCCAAAAAGTTGAACCAATTCTTTTCTTTTTCAAAATGTACAATTCAGCACGATTTGAATAAACTTCGAAATCTAGCATAGCTAGAGGATTTGGAATATCATATTCTCCATCTTCCTTCATTGTCTTTCTGCGACAATACTTAAACTTCTCTAGCACCTTCAATGCTAAGTCTACTGAAAATACTTCGTTTTCAGTCTAAACATTCCTATACCTTAGTACAGTCCATCAACTTACCACACATTATGGGTTCAGGAACTTTCCACAATAATATGAGTTTAAGAACATCCAGACAGACCTTTAGCGTCCATTCGCTGAAACATTCGAAAACATACCATACTATTATGAGTCACAAACTTACCATAAGTATGAGTTTTAAGACTCGCACCTACCTCAACCTTCTCTATCTATCAAGTATATACATGAGAAAAGATTCACCTTCTCGTCATATACATCTTAATAGCGCGACCAATTCCAATGATTATCACGGTAATAAACTGAGCAGTTGTTACACCAAGCACAAACCTCTGCCCATACAAAGGTTTATACAACTGAACCATCACATGAGTCCTCAATTGAAATCTTACCACTTCTGACTTCCTCTGTACTTAATACAAATTTTCTTTAATTCGTATAGTAACCTTTACAACTCAATCTGAGTTCTTCTTCCCGTACTACTTCGTAGTACCATTCATTCCAAACATTAGCTATAAATCATTCATCGCTTAACAGCTCATCTGTTACTACGATTTACTATGATCACGTGGTGATCTTCTTATCATTCTCTCTACGATTATAGTCTTAGGTACTCTTACCTAAGATTTATAACCTATCAGCTCTGATACCAATCTGTAACGCCCCGAAATTCGGTCTATTTTCACATTCGGATTCCGTACGTCACTATCCCATTTTCTTCCAAACATACATCATTATATACTAAAATATAATAACATATATTCTAAAATCCTAGGTTCTATAACCACAAAACCTCTTTCATTACAAATAATGATAATTATATTATTCTTTACATCTTACACGAGTGACTTTCATCCGCCACAAATGATTCATAACTGTTCATTAAACTAGTCTATAGTTTAATTCTATCATTCTATATTACAAGTCTTCACTTGCTCTTCACACACATTCATATAATGAATGGCACTTCGTCTGAATACCGCTCAGCTTGATCTTTACGGAATCCTTAAGTTCTTTCTAACATCGTTCGCTGAAAATGTTTTTATTTAAAGCAAGTGTGAGCATTCAATTGCCCAGCAAGTTATAACAGTTGAACAAACAACTTCAAGAGTTTAAACATTTTTCAGAACTTCAATAACCGAACAAAGGTTACGAAGCAGCTTGAATAATAGGAATAGTCTTGATTCCTATCATTTTAAAACATTAGTCACATGCACTTTGAAATACCTTCATTCTCTACTTTCTTTCATGCACAATCGGTCTTGCTAAAACCAATAGCACAGACTTAACAATAACGGTTCATGTATAAACCGAATATACTTATATTGAACAGTTCGATCACAAAACAGTTCATCTCATAAAAACACCGAAGTGCTCACATTGTGGCTCAAGGCCTCATACATACAACCATCTTGTACAAATATCGCACATTCACACATAAACAGAACCTCTCAAGTTCAACATCTAAGAAGTTTTAGAAACTAGCATTCATTTAGAATATGAATGAAGTTAGGAAACTTGCCTTACGCACAGCTACAGCTTACGCTGAAATGCCTATTCCAAAACCCTATATAACAAATAAGGAAATAACAAGTACACCAATTAGTCATATACTTGACTTACACATTGGTTTACTTAACTTTACTTCTTAAGGTTCGCGTTCTTACAAACTAAGTTTACGCAACTAACTTTCATTACTACCGGTTTACAGCTTCATGACATTCGGAGATGTCTTACTCAACACGTTCATCATCATTGATGATTCACATTCTTATCTTCTTCTTATACTTCTCTAGGACTCAGCACACATCGCTTTTCTGCTAGTAGTCCATATGGTACTCTGAGTGGTTTCCCACAAACAACCAACAAAGAAGTTCCCGTCTCATCTACACTGCCCACACAGTGAGTTAGATCGGTTGCCAGTTTTGTATATATCTTCGCTCTCTGAAGGAATTGTTTAGCCCAGCTCCCATATGTTAACCATCAAAGGTTACGATTGTACTACAACCTAACTTACCTTAACTTATCCGAACCATTAAACTATAATGATCGTTAAGTCAACTTCTTATTCTTTATGGCTTTCTGGCAACTAAATGCCATACCTCAGGAATCATTCTTTATTGTCTAAGTCATACAATCTTTTGTATACTCAGAACAATCATTCAATGTCAATACTATGAGACCATAGCGTTAAACATTTCATATGAACTTATTCATATCTTACAACGTCCGGTTCCCTCAACTCAGAACATTGTCCAAGTTATACTTATTAACTCGGCTTCTTAACGTTATACGTTATTGTCTCCAATTTAGTTTCTTCACCGCTCACAGGTTTAATCAATAGTCTTCACTATCATACGGTCAAACCATACACGGGGTGTATGTTCTACCCGTTTAATATATGCGTACACCCAACCTTCAAGTCGGTTAAAGTGTTCAACGTTTACATTTCAATCTAACATTCTCATCCGACTTATATCGGACTTTCATTAATCTTATTACCGTTCGTTACGGCTTTCTTGATACCATTCGTATCTTACTTACTATCTTCGTCAACGTTTAAGTCATACAAACTAGGGTATACTTAGCACGTTCGTCAAACGCGAATACGATTCACGAGGATCCTTTACGTATTCAACGTTCACGTTGCTCGTCTCTTAATCTCTCATTCAACCTTTACTTGTTCGTCTTTTAATCTCTCATTCAACCTTTACTTAAGGTTTTACTTGCTTTCGATCGTTATCCATCCCATGAACCCCATGTTCATTATTCTTTCTTAATGTCGAAGCCATACCGTTCGTTGTATGCTAAAACCAATCGTTCATTGTAACTACGTTGCGTTCACAACGTCTATACGCTTTACATTCATCTCTCAATGCCATGTCATAACATCGAAATGTTATACATCACCCTCGTCAACCAATGTCTAAGGAATCACAACCATATCAATCCCTCACGTTCGTTTATCACGACTATGGTCCCCAGATATTGGTTACGTAATCTATTGCTTACATTCTCTATCTTTTAATCTCATTTAATCATTTTGTTCAACCTTTATTAAAGGTTTAAAACACTTACTAAGTGTTACTTTACGTGAACTATATGTTCTTTATCTTTCCTTACATTCCCCCCCAAGAGCTGAGCAGTTAAAAGCTCTTCTCTGGCTTTTTTTCCTTCACTGGCGCCGCGGCACCACTCTCTTCCTTTCCTCTCGCGCTGCGGCGCGAACTACTTCTTTTTTTCTTCTCTTCCGGCCTGGCGCTGGGGCGCCAAGTCTCTTGCCATCTTCCGCGCTGCGGTGCCACTCTCCAGGAGTGCATGCCGAGCTCGCGCTGCGGTGCCCCTTCTCACGATGCGGGCCCCTTCCCGCGCTGCGGCGCTAAGACAAAACCCTAGGAAATTTTTCTAAGTGTTAATTCAAGTTTGAGATGCTTACTTTACGATCTCATAACTTCTTCGTTATAACTCGGAACGAGGTTGTTCCAAAGCCATTCTCTTCCTTATCTTATGTACTTCAATACCCCTTGGAAAGAACTTCATTCTGAATCCGTTGACATGCCATTCAATTGGCTTAATCTTAACCCTTCGTTCATTTTACGCTTTTAACGTTCTTCGTTCGTTCGTCCGTAATTCGGTCATCCGAACTCAGAATTCGTTCGTTCTTGAGTCCATGACTCACGTTTTATACGTTCTCTTACATTCTTATGAAACCCTACACGTTTGGGTTCATTTACTAACTTTCAAATTCTCGTTCGTCTTTTACAAAATTTCGCCATAACTTCGTTAAAGCTCCATTTTAATCCGTTCTTCATGAACGTTTCTAACGTTCCTAACCAAGCAATAAGCAACTAACTTATACACGATGGTTTTAAACTTGTCCATCAACAACATTTACACTACGATGGTTTTAAATTTGTCCATCAACAACGTTCTTCGTGTTCTTCGCGTGTTCTTCGCGTTCTTCATTTTTAATCGATATTTTGGATTACGATTTCACTTTTTCTTGGAATTTGATGTTATAGAACGCCATTCCTTACTTAATTCACCTACTCGTTCATAATATTCATTCGGATCGCTCAAAATCCTCACGAATCTTATACTTGCTGAAGAAATTTATAAACTAAATTTCTTATTTCTCATTTCTTATTTTCTCATGATTTCAACCATATGAAATCATTACTAACATCTTTTACTCCTTATTTTCATTAAGTTATGTTTTAAACATATTAAACTTAAAGAAAATAGTAGAAGAAACTAGGGTTCGGATTACCGTTCTTCTTTATTTCTCTTCCGTTAGACAAAGCCGGCGATTTGCTAGCTTTTTTATTTCACGATCACTTTTGATCCGAGCGTTCATGATCATGCTTTTCCTTCTCCTCTCCCAACCGAGCTCTCTCTCTCTCTCTCTCTCTCTCAAGTTCTAGGATTTTCCAAAATCCTAGAAAATGAAAGTTAAGCTTAGTATTTATAGAATTTCAAAGCTAGGGCATTTTGGTCATTTCCCCTCCACCTCCTTACTATTCCACCCTTGGAAACCAAGTTTACTTGGCCACCACCCTTACTTGGTGGCCAAGTGGCCGCCCCTTATGCCCATGGGTCATCCCCATGGGTTGCTCCATAGGTTTTACCCATCCGTTTACCCATCGGTTCGATCCGTGGTTTCTTTTCTTGGTTTGGGTCTTAACCCTAATTCTTATTGGGCTTAACTTGGGCTTGATTTCACAAATCATTGGGCTTGACATAATCCAAGTCCAATTGGATTCTACAAAGTCCATGAACACAAAGTCCATTAAGACTAATCGTATTCTACGATCGTATTCTATGCATTCCATTCTCGTATGCTCGTATTCTCTTTGTATATTGTTCGTACGATATTCGTATTATACGTCGTACTAATCTTCGTAATATACTCGTATAATAACTCGTATCATACTCGTATTTCTCATGCATAATAACCCTAGTTATTATACATACTCATAACATTCTCGGAACTCCCTTTCCCTAACCCTTAGGTTTTGAGTCCGTAGGCGAAAACTTCATTTTTGCCATAACTGAAATATTATTGAATATTCCATCACGTCTCAGAATTAAACGTAATCTATAACTTCTCGGAATTTCAAAATAAATCTCCGAGCAGAAACGGATGAATAGTGCCTATTTCGTCTTTTTCCCCAAAAAATATTTTGTTCCCGGAAAAATTTCATTTTCGTCTTGAAAATTCTTACTCATTCAGTGTAGCTCTTAGCCAGAATCCTCCCGATTAATAATCATTCTAGGTTATAGAATGATTAATGAACACATAGCACAGAATAGTATTAATAAAAATTCATTTTATTAATAACTAATTCTTTAACTTAAATTCTTGACAATCCGATTTTTTGGGTTGTCACAATTCCTATGCTAGCATGATAACTGTTGTTATAGAAAAATTCTACCAAAGGTAATTGATCTTCCTAACTTCCTTTGAAGTCGATGATACATGTTCGTAACATATTCTCTAATGTTTGAATGGTTCTTTCACTTTGCCCATCAGTTTGAGGGTGATAAGCTGTACTTAATCTTAATTGTGTTCCTAAGTGTTTCTGAAGGCTCTTCCAAAAATTTGAAGTAAAACATGGATCTCGATCTGATACTATAGAAACAGGTAGTCCATGCCTAGAGATGATTTCATTAATGTACAGCTTGGCAAGTTGGTCTAAGTTATGAGTAACTTTAATAGGTAAAGAGTGAGCTGATTTGGTTAAATGGTCAACTATTACCCAAATGGCATTGTGGCCCTTCTGAGTAGCTGGAAGGCATACCACAAAGTCCATAGTTATATGTTCCCACTTCCACTCAGGAATTGGTAAGGGTTGAAGTAAACCACTCAGCTTTTGATATTCAGCCTTAACCCTTTGACACATGAGACATTTGCTTACCCATTCAGCTATTTCTCTTTTCATATTTGACCACCAAAAGTGTCGACTTAACTCCTTGTACATTTTAGTACTGCTAGGATGTATGGCAAATTTAGAATTATTATCTTTGTTTAAGATTTTGTCTTTTAAGGGTTGGTTTAACGGAACCCAGATTCTATCGTCATATATTATTATTCCATCCTTATCTATCCTGAAGTTGTTATACTTAATATGAGTTATATTAGACTAACATTTCTGACATTCTTCATCCTTTTCCTACATCTCTTTGATTTTATCAAGTAGAGACGAAACTCCCTCTATGATGAACAACTTTTGGGTAGAGGTAGTTGGACATCCTATCTTAATTTCTAATTTTTCAAAATCTTTTATTAACCTATCATTGGTGGTTATCATGTTCAACTTTTCTTGATTCTTTCGACTTAACGCATCAGCTACATCATTAGCTTTACCGGGATGATATAAGATTTCACAATCAAAATTCTTTATCAGTTCTAACTATCTTCTATATCTTAAGTTCAGTTCCTTTTGTGTAAAAATATATTTCAGACTCTTATGATCTGTATATATCTCGTACTTCTCCCCATACAAGTAATACCTCTAAATTTTTAGAGCAAAAATTACCGCGACTAACTCCAGGTCATGAGTAGGATACCTCTTCTCATAATCTTTGAGTTATCGTGATGCATAAGTAATCACTTTCCCATGTTGCATCAACACACACCCTAAACCTCTGTGTGATGCATCACTAAATACTACAAGGCCTCCTGCATCATCTGGTAAGGACAATACTGGAGCCATGCTAAGTCGCTTCTTCAACTCTTGAAAGTTCTCTTCATATTTATCTGTCTAGACGTGTTTCACCGTCTTTCGAGTTAAATTGGTTTGTGGGGTTGCTATTTTTGGAAAATTCATTTATGAACCGTCGCTAATAACCCGCTAAACTGAGAAAACTTCTTACTTCTGTTGGAGTTGTTGGTTGTTCCCAATTCACAACCATTCCGATCTTATTTGGATCTACTGATATTCTTTTTTGTCAATTAGATAACCTAAAAATTGAACCCTTTTTAACCAGAATTCACAATTAGAAAACTTTGCATAAAGTTGTTCCTTTCGTAATATCTCTAAAACGACTCTCAAGTGATCAGCATGTTCTTCCAGTGTTTTTGAGTATACCAGAATATCGTCGATAAATACTACAACAAATTTGTCTAAGCATGGTTTAAACACTCGATTCATTAAATCCATAAATGTTTTCGGTGGATTTGTCAACCCAAAAGACATTACAAGAAACTCATAATGTCCATAGCGTGTCTTAAACGCTATCTTCGGCACATCTTCCTTTCTTACTTTTAACTGATGATAACATGTCCTGAGGTCAATCTTGGAAAAGTGTTCGGCCCCCTTTAATTGGTCAAACAAATCATCAATTCTTGGTGAAGGATATTAATTCTTAATGGTTAATTTATTTAATTCTCTATAGTCTATACATAGCCTCATGGTTCCATCCTTCTTCTTTACAAACAATACGGGTGCTCCCCAAGGTGAAACACTAGGTTGTATGTACTTTTTATCTAAGAGTTCATGTAGTTGTACTAGTAACTCTTTCAGTTCTACAGGTGCCATTACAATGATCCTGTGATACTAGAAAGTGAGGACACATTTCCAACAAAGTGGAAGGAGGTCGTAGCAGCCATATCTTCTGAGACAGATGATGCTACTCCCTCACATACAATCCAACCAATTCAACTCAAAGGAGTTGACAATCCTTTGAAAGTGGCTGCGCCAGAGCCAATTATCTTGCCCTTCAGACCACAATATCATGTTGTCAGCCTATAGAAAGTTCTATGGAATTATGGAAGGGTTGAAAGATCCACATCTCACATAACTGCTGCAGTGTCGAAGGATAATCCACTGTATCTCCCCCAACGGGTGATGAAGCCTACCATCAAGTCAAAGGGGAAGATTCCCAAGGAAAAAGTGGAAGAATTTCTCCGTACTATGGGTCATAATGAAGCCAAGGTGGTTTTAAGCTTAAGAGAAGCTCCACATCAAGATTCCGTACTAGACTTGGTTTTCTCTTCCAAAGATCACAGGAAGGTATTGCTCAAGGTTTTGGAAGAAGCCCAACTGCCTAAGTCAATAGATGTTGAGAAATTCCAGCATCTAGTGGATCACATTTTTAACAACAATGTGATATCTTTCACTGATGATGATATACCTCCCGAAGGGACCGGTCATTGCAAGCCGTTGCACATAGCGGTTTTATCTTCCGGATACATGGTGGGAGGAGTTTTGATAGACAGAGGGTCATCTTTGAATATCTGTCCTTATGCCACTTTCGTGAAGATGAACATCAATCTCAATCGGATCCGAAGCAGCCATACGGTTATCAAAGCTTTTGATGGATCCCGATGAAACTCTGTCGGAGAGAATGAACTGCCAGTGGAGATCGGTCCACATACATTCTGCGTGTCTTTTCACGTTCTCAAAATAGATACAGGATACAACCTGCTTTTTGAAAGACCGTTGATTCATATGGCCGGGCCCATCCCCTCCACTCTTCACCAACAACTTAAATACATTATCAACAACAGCCTCGTCACCGTTGACGCTGAGCTGGAATGTCCTGAACAAGGTGACATACTGCTCATCAGCTTCAATTCAGAAGTTGAGCAGTTCAGTATTCATGCCCTAGAGGTGAGCAACACTCACTACCATCCTGTTGAGGTGCCACCTTTCATACCCCAGATTTCTGCCGAAGTAATGTCGGCCACTTAAGAAATGTTGTCATTGGGTTATCAACTTGGACAAGGGTTGGGCAAATATCATCAGGGCATCAAGTGCCCCATCCAAATTCCCAGTCAAACAGGGACATCCGAACTAGCCTATACTGCTAGTTCCAGTGGCAGGAATCCTCATAAGCACAAACAGATTCCTTCAGCTCCAGCCACACGGCGATTATCTCCACCTACACTTCTTGAGCCTGTACGGTCTCTGGTAAAGGTGCCTGCCCATGTAATGGCCATGTTGTGATGCCCCCAAAATAGGTCCAATCCACTCAACCTATTCTGAGTCGCCAAATACATGGTACAGAAAACAACTACAACTTCATTATTACAATTGTCGTGCAAAATACGACAACGCATATACTGTGGGTTTAAAATATAAATATTGTCTTCTAGACAATATCCACACTTAAATAAGTCCTCATTATAATTATTGATACACTATTTTATAAAATAGTGAGGACTACTAAGAAATTTTGAATCATCACTCCACACCCCTGACTAGTTCCCGCTATATTCTCACCTCCTGAGAAGAAAAATGGAACAAAAAGGAAAAGAGTGAGCTAAACTAGCTCAGTAAAGAATATTATGACTAAAATAATATAGAACAAATTATCGTTAGTCCTCAACAGGGAAAAATCTGATAGAATACAATAGACAACAAGTTTTAGATCAACAACTGCAGCGAAAAAAATAATTCATTAGAAGAGTTAAGTAGAGAATGAAATCTACTATCATCTATGAATTTAGTCTATCATCAATATTTTATCCTTGCAACATCAATCAATATACATTTTGAACCAAATATTCATCTTTGCACTACGGGGCAAAGATATTCATTTGTATCACCAGTTGGTTATATTCATCTCAACACCTGTTCATCTTTGTAGTACAGACCAAAGATATTCATCATGTAATCGTTCATCTTTGCACTATAGGCCAAAGATATTCAGTTATATCACTATTTAGGACTGAGAATGATGAAAATATTTTAAAGAAAACGAATCCAGTGAGATAAAAGGACAAAGATTATGGATTCGTACTTTAGTTTATCCAAGTTTAAAAATACTCCATAATAATTAATTGTGGAGCAGAAATCAAAAATAAAGATCAAAACATAGATCAAATCAAAGATAGGAACCATGATAGACAATCTTGGACAAAGAAAAAAAATTAATTTTTTCTGTGAATAGTTCCGTATTCATGAATAGTATCGTATACGTGAATAGTATCGTATACATGAATAGTAATCCCAACACTAAAAGGTAGAAATTCTACAAGAAAAATCATCATACTTCGTGAATAGTACTCATGAATAGTAACTCGTGAATAGTAACTTATGAATAGTAATCCCGACATGAAAAGGTAAAAATTTCATAATAAAATTCATACCAATATTCTGATATAATGATATTGAAAGAAATAATATCATTTATG
Organism: Panax notoginseng; assembly: GCA_016801055.1. NCBI lineage: Eukaryota > Viridiplantae > Streptophyta > Magnoliopsida > Apiales > Araliaceae > Panax > Panax notoginseng. The sequence continues at coordinate 58,856,797 of CM029015.1, forward strand.
AAAAATAACATCCCTTACCTCAAAAGAACAATACTTCTAACTTGAATATCGGATATAAGGCTGAAGGAAACTTGCACCGTATAGCAATACTCAAAGTATCAAAATACTCACAAAAATACACTCGATAATATAGAGAGAGAAAACTTCAGATTCTGGTGTGATTTTCAATTCTAACCTAAGCACCCTATTTATAGGATAATGCTTAGAACACCAAAACAGAAAATTTAATAAAATATTATTATTATTATTTAAATTTCCTACGCACACCTTACAATCTGAATTCAACATTTACCACATACAAGTGGGGCCCACCAAAAAAAACATGTTTCAAACATTTTTTGTAATAAAATCGATTCAGACCCAAAATTCTAGAACTTCAATAATTCATAATAAATAGCCTTTTTATCAGAAAAATTCAAATCTTATCTCATTTCCATAAGAAATTTAATTCTCTACAACTTTGTAGAAGAAAGTTTTTTCAAATTCCAAACGAAAAATAATCGAAATCCACACACGGACGATTTTGCAGGCTATAATAAAATTTCAGTCAAATATGGGATCTACCAACATGTTTAACATGTTTTTAGCATTTATTGTAACAAAAATACTCTTCCTCCTCATTTATTCATATATCACACATTCATTGTAAAAATATCAATATTGTTATATTATTATATTATCGCATTATACATTTAAAATGTAATATAATAATATATTTGAATGAATTATTTTATCAGAAAAGATAAAATATCAATTTTCAACAATTGTCACTTTTCTAAAAATTTCTCCACATAAAATAAATATTTTCTTTATCATATAAATCAATAATTAATTATTCACAAATAATATTACAGAATAACAATAATGACAACCAGGTCGTTCCCAGAAAAGAGGGGGCTTTTCAATAAGGATTTATCCTTACTAGCGCGCAATTAGGTGACCAAACCTCTCCTTAGACAGAACTTCTTTAGACATTGCCAATAATGCTATCTAATAATATTATTTAAATAATATAAATTTTTGATCTTATCATGGGAAATACTTTGAAATGACAATTATTGAATCAACAATATAAAATATCAATGCAACAACTATTGAATCAATAAAATAAAATATTGAACAGTAATTATTGTAACAATTATTAAGTAGTGTCTTCTTACGTAAGAATCAATAATTGGTGCAATATCGTGTGCCACCGTGCAACACCGCGTATTACTGTGTTTTAACCACCGGGTATTCTAATAGTGTTAACGGTAACAACTACACCGTTATTTATAAAAACTCATACTTGTCGTTTTCTTCATTCAATCGATTTTCGTTATGGGGTCCACAAATGGCTGCGCCGTTATACGAATATTCCCCGACAGCAAGAATATTCCACGATCAAACGAATATTCCTCGACAATAATGAATATTTTAAAATCACTTGATTATTTAAAATATATACACATTTTACTCATAACTAACCACATTAATCAAATCAACCCATTACTATTTCAAAATAATAAATATAGGATTTAAATCTTTATTTATAAAAAATTGGGGTCTTACAACCTCCCCTCCTTATGAAATTTCGTCCTCAAAATTGACGTACGTACTTGGTGTTTCATTCCATAAAACTTTGACTTGGGGTATAACCTTTGAGCGTAGGACATGCTCCTTCCTATCCAAGATCTTGACAAGTACCTCCTCGTACGTTAAATCTTCGGTTATCTCGTCTGGTTCTAACTCAATAATGTGGTTCGGGTCGTCCACGTATTTTTGTAACATTGATACGTGAAAAATGTTATGAACACGCGACATACTTGGTGGTAAAGCGAGCTTATAGGCCACAGTTCCTACTCGATCGAGGATTTCAAACGGACCAACAAATCGAGGGTTGAGATTTCTTCTCTTCATTGACTCTTACTTCTAAAATAACGTCTTCTTGCACCTTCTTCTTTATATTCATAAACTCTGGTTTGTAGCTTGAGCGGTTTTAACTTTATTGATTAAAGTCAATTCTACTCGTATATCATCACGTAGGTCCCTAGAGTCATTAACTCTATCTCTATCATTTGTAAGTCATACAAAATGGGTCTTTGCGTTCGACAATATCACACTCATACCCACATATGATCTTCTACTCAACACGTCAGCTACCACGTTTACTTTTCTAGGATGGTATTGAATGGTATGATCGTAATCTTTCAACAGCTCGAGCCAACGTTGTTGTCGCATGTTGAGTTCTTGGAAGCTCTTCTCATATTCCTCGCTCCGTTTGAATTTTGTATCTTATCGAGTCAGCTGAGTTAATGGAGTAGCGATTCGAGAAAATCTTTTCACGAATCTCTGATAATAACCGGCTAAGCCTAGAAAGCTACGTATTTCGATTACTGACTTAGATTGATCTCAACTGTGACTCATATCCCAATCTTGGATATCACATCACAATGGCACCTATCAGTTTACCATCGCACGAATATAGCGTCCCCTACGGAGAGTTTGACTTCGGTGCATTCCATAAAGGAAGTCACCAGATAGAGGGTAGGGTACCAACTCCTGTAGTTAGATTTTTGTAACATTCCAGAATTTTAAATTAAAATATTCAATATTTATTGAATTATATAAATATTTAATGGATATGTTTATTGTTGAATAAATAATTGTTCAATTTGATTTGATTTAGTAATTATTTGTTAAGTAAATAATTAAGGAGTTAAAAAAATTAATTGTTATGAAATAATATACTAATTTAATTTAATAATTAAGTTAGAGAGTTTATAATAATTAAATGAATTATTAAATTTTGAATTGAGTTTGTAATTAAAATGAAGTTTTAGTTGATTAAATAAAGTTATAATTATAAAGGAAATTATAATTATGTGGTATTGATTTATGTGTTAAAGTAATTTAATAAATTAGTATTAAAATTTATTAAATTGATTATTAAATTTAATTAAATAAAAGTGTGACAAATAACATTACTATAAAGGAGTTATTAAAATAAATTAAAGGAGTCTAATTGTGTTTTACCAAACAAGGTATAATGATTAATTAATTTATTGTAATTAGGTTTACCAAACAAGGTGTAAGAGTTAATGGGGTATTTTTAGTTAGCTAGCAAAACAAGCCTTATGGCTTTTGATTTTCAAAACTTAAATAACTGATATCAGTTATATCTATATTTATTTTAAGTAATTAATATATATTATTACCATACGTTTTTTGTTGGTTAATACGTAAGTTAGAATAGAGTTAGGAGAAAGACTCAGAAGAAGAGAAGAAGAGAAAAATTGAAAGAGAATCCTAGAGAGTTTTGTGAGAAGAATTGCAGAAAAGAAGTCTTGTTGATCAAAGGAAGAAAGTTATCATCTTCTAGTATACAAGGTATCATGTAAACCTTTTTTAAAATTCTTTAAAGTTTAGTTGTCTTCTTCTTCCAAAATTCTGTTGAAAAGCTTTGTGAAGGATAAATTGTGTGTAGTTTATGATTTTGTATGATAAATTATTTGTTATAAAATTGTTTTTCATAAGTTATATATGTGAATAGTCAATTAATTCACGTATGCTTGTACTTTGTGAAGAAACCCATGTTACAGTGAGTTTATATGAATATGTATAAATATGGCTTAGTTTAAAAGTAAAATTAAGGTTTTAGTAGTTGTTTAATTTATAAATTGACTATTGAATTTTTTAAAAAATGAATAAACATAAACAAAGTATTTTTAATTAATTGTTTTGGTCGAAAAACAAAGTTACAGTGATGAGTTTCACTTAAAATGTCAAAAATAGAGTTTTATTAAAAATAGTGAAATTGGGTGTTGTTAATTCGATGTTTATATTATTATATGAGTAAAAACATGTTAAGAGTCTTTAAATTATGTTTATATGAAGTCTCTATATGTATTACATGTTAATTAGGATGTTAGAAAGTAGCTTGTAGGCCAAATTGGCTTTTGTTCATGCTGTTGCCGAAGCTGGTCGCCGAAGTCTGGAGTTCAGCGCCGCAGCGCGGCCCAGCAGTGTAAGTTTTGCGCCACAGTGCCAACCGTTGGCCTGTGTCTCGCGCCACAACGCCAGCTCAGCGCTGCAGCGCCAGCCCACAGTGTAAACTGTGGCGCCGCATCACGAGTTAGTAGAATGGTCAGACAGTGTAATTTATTTACACGAAGTCTGAAAAAGTGTTATGTGTTGATAGTAGGACTGTTAAGTTAGGATTTCAGTATTTTTATACTAAGAATGAACATGTTATTTACGATTAACTAGTAATGAAATTTGATTATGTGATTCAAAATTAAAACTTACATGATGAATATACTTAGTTATATATATTGTGGTAGTGACTAATTATGTCATGATGACATATACATAGGGTATTGTGATTCAAGTTAATTCAGTATAACTTATACGCAAGGCAAGTCTTCTAACTCCATACTTCTTTTGAGTTACTTTGTTATGTTTATGCAAGTTTTCTAAATCCATTGTTTCGTTGAGCAAGTTATTGTTTCTAATTCAATTACAATTTCGCAAGCTCTTGTATCTAGTTTCTTCATGATAATGCAAGTATTCTAAAACTTATTTTGATGTTGAGCAAGTTATTCTTGTCTTTAACTTGTTAATTAGCATGCAAGTTTATATAATCTGATATATTAATGTTAAATAGCTTTTATTGTTCAAATTGCTATTCGTTATGCATGCTTAATATTCAATTATAATTAACCTTGGCTTAATATTGTTCTAAGCAAGGTATGTTATAGTTCTTCAATATTTATGCACTTAGATTATTCCTAAAGTATTACTTTGATATACAATGATTGATTACCCTTTTATTCGACTAATCCTTAGTTGATGTTCGTTGAATTCCAAATTACCTTGAAATGTATCCAAACCAAACCTACTTTGGTGCGGACTTGTAATCCAAATACTGAGATGAACAACTATTTTATTAGAGGTTTACGCTTAGCGTTGAAATTGTTGTGCACAATACATTATACGAAGGGCTGATCCCCCTAAGTACGTATAGTCCTTATAGTCTTATGATTGTTAAAGTTTAAGTTGAAAGATTACTTATAACTGTGGACATGGTTCGTGGTCATTAGACCCTCAGTTGTATATTTCAGAATGTTAATAGAACATATTGTTCAGTTCTATTGAGCCTATTAGTTGGCAAATGTTGTAAGATTTTATTCATTGTTGTTTCAAGTGAGCTTTGTTTGTTCACTCTTGCTTATATAACTATTACAGCTAAACATGAGAAGGTAGATGTACCGAGCACCAGCAAGGGAAAGGGAAAGATGAACAAGTATTGAAGAATTGTAATATGTTGACAGTTATTTATCAGACTTTAATTTGATTGATGTAATGAAGTGTTTATTTTATTTTTCGTATTTGAATGATTGTACTTAAAGGTTAGATAACCTGGGAGATTTTATTAATGTAATCCCTTAAGGGAAGGTTTATTATTTAATTTTTATTATAATTGGGTAGTTAGATATGAATGTTTTGATTAAGTGAACACTGAATCATGATGTAATGAAGTACCGGGATTTGGGGGTAACACAAGTTGGTATCAAAGCTTTAGGTTATGAACCTTAGGTGGGGAAAAGCCTTATGAAGTAACATTTGAAAAGATAGTGGTGATAACTCTTACCGAGTTTTAAGGAAGAAGTAATAAAATAATTATGTGCTTATGTGATTATAACTTATATGCTCGTGAGTGACGAATAGTAATGATTAGTAACTAGAATTTTAAAATTTTGTTGTCAGGATGACTAATGTCGGAGAATCTAGTCAGGCTAGAGAGGAAGGACCTCAGATGCCTATAGAGGAGGAGCCTCGCAACATTTAGGTGGTTTGGGAACAACTACTACCACGGGAGTCAGCCCCATTGGTCAGACTGGTTGAAGATGAGGATGATGATGTGAAAACGGATGAGGAGGATCCCGTTGAGCTTCCACGGGAGAATGAGGATGACGAGGATGAGAAGGAAGAGATTCCACTGAACTCAATTGCTTCTAGTATGTATGATGAAGTCTATGACCGTAACGTGGAACTTCAGGACACCGTCGAGGAGTTGCAGGAGATAGTAGCTGAGCAACAAACTTCGATGGCACAGAAGGATGACGACATCTAGGATCGAGATGAACGTCTGACTAATGTTGAAGAGAAGCTAATGCTGACTGAAGGAGAGAACGAACGACTGCTTGAAGTGATTACAGATCTAAATAACAAGCTGAAGGAAGAAGCTACTAAGAGGGCAAGAGCTGAAGACGCATGCGAGGAAGCATATCAATGAACCGGGACAGCAGTGAGAGACGCACAAGCAAAGAGGATGAAAATGGAGGAGATGGACAACGTATTCAACGTCGTGATCAATCGAGCTCAAGATCGGGTCATAGGTTATCCGATTCAGTTCGAGACTCTGCAATCCTATGTGTTAGATCGCCGAACAATGTTCCAGATTTTGGAAGAAGAGCGTCGAAAGGCTACAGAGTATCTTAGTAGAATATCGTAGGAAATGTGCCTATTATGCTATTTATAAAATGTTAAATACAGTGTAAATCCCAAGTGTTATGTAACCATGGGATATGATAATGATGATGTTATCCTGAAACTTTTGAAGTTCAGGAGAGTAATGTAAACAGCAGTGATGCTATTGTTTTATATTTTCAAAGAGATTATGAATAAATAAAAGTTATTATTTTATTCAAAGTGATATGTGTTTTATGTTATGTACTTAAAGAAGTTGAGTAATAATCTAATGAGTGTATATTTTAACAGAAAGTGCCTCTAAGACGTCAACCACCACGACAGAGAACCACTGAAGGAACTAATAACGACAATGTTAATGCTAACCCCGTTCAACAATTAGTGACATTACTGACAGGAGCGTTGCATAATCAACCACAGAACCAAGGTACAATGTTTAAGAAGTTCAAGGCGGTTGGACCACCTGAATTCCATGGGTCTATGAATTCAGTCAAGGCACAGACCTGGATTATAGAGATAGAAAAGGTGTTTGATGTCGCTAGGGTAGGGGATGACCAGAGGACTGCTTTTGCAACATTCATGTTGAAAGCAGAGGCGAGTTATTGGTGGCAGGCCAATAAAACTCGAGAAGGGTCAGGGGTGATGACCTGGGATAGGTTTAAGGAGATATTCTATGAGACCTATTTCTCAGAGAGTTCGAAGAGTCAGCTAGAGGTTCAATTTTTAAAACTGAAATAGGGAACGATGACGGTATCTGAGTATGCCACAAAATTCAACGAGTTGGCGAGGTTTGCGCCATATCAAGTCAGTACAGACGAACTGTGACAACCCAAAAATTCGGTTTGTCCAAAATTTAAGTTTAAAGAATTATTTATTAATAAAATAAATTTTTATTAATACTATTATGTGTTATGTGTTTATTAATCATTCTATAACCTAGGATGACTATAAGTCGGGAGGATTCTAGCTACGAGCTAGATTGAACGAGTAAGAATTTTCATGACGAAAATGAAAGTTTTTCGGAAAAAAAATATTTCCGGGAAAAAAGACAAAATAGGCATTATTCATCAGTTTCTGTTCGAAGTTTTATTTTGAAATTCTGAGAAGTTAACGATTACGTAAAATGTTGAGACATGATGGAATATTCAATAATATTTCAGTTATGCAAAAACGAAGTTTTCGCCTGCGGACGTAAAACCTAAGGGTTAGGAAAAGTAATTTTTGAGAATTTTAATGAGTACGTGCAATAACTAGGGTCATTATGCGTGAGAGATACGAGTATAATACTAGTTATTATACGAGTATAGTACGAAGATTAGTACGACGTATAATACGAACAACGCACGAACGATATACGAACATAATACGAGAATACGAGAATGGAATGTGTAGAATACGACTAGTCTTAATGGACTTTGAGTTCATGGACTTTGTAGAATCCAATTGGACTTGGATTATGTCAAGCCCAATGATTTGTGAAATCAAGCCCAAGATAAGCCCAATAAGAATTAGGGTTAAGGCCCAAACCAAGAAAAGAAACCGCGGATCGAACCGATGGGTAAACGGATGGGTAAGAACTATTGAGGCAACCCATAGGCATGTGGGTCGGGCACTTGGCCACCAAATAAGGGTGGAGGCCAAGTTTACTTGGTGGCTAAGTGTTGGAGGAGGTGGGAAGAGTAAGGAGGTGGGGGATGATGACCAAACTACCCCTATCCTTGAAATTCTATAAATAGAAAGCTTATGTTCATTATTGTGGGATTTTCAAAATCCTATATGTTAAGAGAGAGAGAGAGAGAGAGAGAGAGAGAGAGAGAGCTCGGATGAAGAGGGAGAAGGAAGAGATTGAGCATGAAGGCTCGGATCAAAAGTGATCGTGAAATAGAAAAGCTTGCAAATTGTCGGCTTTGTATAACGGAAGAAGAATAAAGAAGAACGGTAATCCTAACCCTACTCTCTACTAATATTTTCTTTAAGTTTTTATGTTCAAAAACATAGCTTAACGTGAATAGAGAGAAGATAATGTCAGAAATGATTTCATATGGTTGAAATCATGAGAAAATGAAGAAATAAGAATTAGAAATTTAGTATATAAATTTCTTAACGAAGAAGTTATGAGAACGGGAAGTAAGAGTCTCGAATCGGATTTAAAACTTAGAAAAATTTCTAGTGTTTAGGCTTGGCGCCGCAGCGCCGGCTGAGCTTTAAGAAGTGGCGCCGCAGCCCGAGCTCAGAGCCTCAGGTACTGTTAGTTGGCACTGCAGCGCCAGACCAAGGGAAGAGAGAGACGTAGGTCGCACCGCAGCGTGAGAGAAAGGAAGGGGCACGGCGCCGCAGCGCCGGTGCAGGGCAAGGCCCAGGAATGAGACTTTATGTGCTCATTTACTGGGGGATGTGCAAGAAAAAAATATGAACATATAGTTCACGTAACGTAACACTTAAGCAAGTGAGTTAAACCTTTATTAAAGGTTGAACAAAAAGATTAAAAGAGATTAAAGGATAGAGAATGTAAGCGCTAGATTACGTAACCGATATTCGGGGACCGTAGTCGGGATGAACGAACGTGAGGGATTGCTATGATTGTGATTTCTTAGATGTTGAGTGACGAAGGTAATGAATAACATTCTGATGTTATGTCATGGTAAGGAGAGATAAGTGTAAAGCATTTAGACGCTGTGAATGCAACGTTGTTGCGATGAACGATCAGTCTTAGCATACAATGAACGGTATGGCTTCGACATTAAAAAAGAATAATGAACATGGGGTTCATGGGAGGAATAACGATGAAGCAATTGAAACCTTGAGTAAAGGTTGAATGAGAGATTAAGAGACGAGTAATATGAACGTTGAATACGTAAACGATCCTCGTCGGACTAACGTTCTAAGTGTATAATGGTTGTATGGCTTGGACGTTGAAGAAGGTAGTAAGTAAGATATGAATTATCGTAAGAAAGCCGTAGCGAACGGTAAAAAGAGTAATGAAGGTCCGAGTATGGGTCGGATAGAGAATCTTAAAATGAAGTAAGCATTAAACACTTTAACCAGCGTAAGGGTTGAGTGTAAGCGAGTATTAAACATGCAGAACCTACACTCCGTGTATGGTTTGATCGTAAGATAATGAAAACTAAGATTTAATAGTGAACCGGACGTGCTAAGATAAGAATAAAGGATTGTAAAATGTTTCACGCTATGACCTCATAGTATTGACATGGAATGATCGCTCTGAGTATGCGAAGGACGGTATGACTTAGACGATAAAGAATGAATCTTGAGGTATGGCATTTAGCTGCCAGAAAGCCGTAAGGAATATTAATTTGACTTAACGAACATTATAGTTTAATGGTTCAGATAAGTTAAGAGAAGTTAGTTTGTGGTACAATCGTAACCTTTGATGGTTGACATATGGGAGCAGGGCTAAATAATTCCTTCAGAGAGCGAAGGTATATATAAAACTAGCAACCGATCTAACTCACTGTGTGGGCAGTGTAGATGAGATGGGAACTTATTTGTTGGTTGTTTGTGGGAAACCACTCAGGGTACCATATGGACTACTAGCAGAGACACGATCTGTGCTGAGTCCTAGGAGAGTTATAAAAAGAAGATAAGAATGTAAATCATCCAAGATGATAAATGTATGAATAAGACATCTCCGTATGTCATGAAGCCGTAAACTGGTAATGAAAGTTAGTCGCGTAAACTTAAATTACAAGAATACGAACCTTAAGAAGTAAAGTTAAGTAAACCAATGCGTAAGTCAAGTATATGACTAATTGGTATATGTGTTATTTTCTTATGTGCTACATAGGAATTGGAATGAGTAGTTCAGCATAAACTATAAGATGTAGCTGTGCGTAAGGCAAGTTTTTCCTAACTTCATTCAAATTCTAAATGAATGCTAATTTCTTAAACTTCTCAGATGTTGAACTTGAGAAGTCCTGTCTATGTGCATATGTTCGATGTATGTACAAGGTGGTAGTATGTATGAGGCCTTGTGCCACAATTTGAACACTTCGGTGTTTCTATGATATGAACTGTTCTGTGATTGAGCTGTCCAATACAAGTATGTTCTGTTTATACATGAACTGTTATTGTTAAGTCTGTGCTAATGATTCTAGCCAAACAGGATGTGTATGAAAAAGATAGAGAAATAAAATTATTTTAAAGTGAAAGTGATTGATGTTTTAAAATGATAGGAATCAAGACTATTCCTATTATTCAAGCTGCTTCGTAACCTTTGTTCGGTTATAGAAGTTCTAAAGAAATGTTTTAATTCTGAAGTTGTTTGTTCAACTGTTACGACTTGCTAGGCAATTGAATGCTCACACTTGCTTTAAATGAAAAACATTTTCAACGTACGATGTTAGAAAGAACTTAAGAATCCCTTAAAAATCAAGTTAAGCGGTATCCAGAAGAAGTGTCATTCAGTATGTGAATGTGCATGAAGATCAAATGAAGATTTGTAATGTACAAAGATGAATTGAACTATAGAATAGTTTAATGAATGTTTATGTATCCTTGGTGGCAGATGAAAGTCACTTGTGCAAAATGTAAAGAATAATATAATTATAATTATTTGTAATGAAAGTGGTTTTATGGGTTCCAGAACCTGGATTTGAGAATGTGTGTCATTATATTTAGCTATATAATGATGTGTGTTTGGTAAGAAGCGGAACCGTGACACATGGAATCCGGATGTGAAAGTAGACCGAATTTCGGGGCTTTACAGAGTGGTATCAAAGCTATAGGTTATAACTCTTAGGTATGCGTACCTAAGACTATAATCGTAGGGAGAAGGATAAGAAAATCGTTGAGTTAAACGATTAAGGAAGAAGATCACCACGTGATCATAGTAAATCGTAGTAACAGATGAGCTCTTAAACGATGAATGATTTATAGCTAATGATATGAATGAATGGTACTACGAAGTAGTATGGGGGAAGAAGAACTCAGATTGAGTTGTAAAGGATAGCATACGAATTAAAGAAAAATCGTATTAAGTAAAGAGAAATTTAGAAGTTGTAAGATTTCAATTGAGGACTCATGTGATGGCTGAGTTGTATGAACCTTTGTATGGGCAGAGGTTTATGCTTTGGTGTAACAACTACTTAGTTTATTACAGTGATAATCATTGGAATTGGTTGCGCTATTGAGATGTATATGGCGAGAAGGTGAATCATATCTCATGTATATACTTGATAGGTAGAGAACGATAAGGTATGTGCGAGTTCTTGAAACTCATACTTATAGTAAGTTCGTAACTCATAATTATATGGTATGTTTTCGAACGTCTCAGCGAATGGACGCCTAAGGTCTGTCTGGATGTTCTTAAACTCATACTATTATGGAAAGTTCCTGAACTCATAATGTGTGGTAAGTTGATGGACTATATTAAAGAATAGAGATGTTTAGACTGAAAACGAAGTATTTTTAGTAGACTTAGCATTGAATATGCTAGAGAAGTTTAAGTATTGTCACAGTAAGACAATGAACGAAGATGGAGAATAGGATAATCCAAATCCTCTAGCTATGCTAGATTTCGAAGTTTATTGAAATCGGGCTGATATGTACATTTTGAAAAAGGAAAGGATTGGTTCAACTTTTTGGAGCCAATGGATTTTAAAAGAGTTATTCTTTTTATGTCTATGCCAATTGTTTCGGCTAGACAAAAGTTGATTTGACATATCAAAATAAATTTTATATCATCAGTGCATTTAATGCCAGGATGGTGAAAAGATGGAGTTGTTATTGCAATTGAACCTGGTGGGATGTGATCTTAGGATCAAAAAATCGCTATGGTATGATGTATAATGACGAAGTCATAAACTGACGAAGTCCTCAACGTACTGTGAAGAGTATGGTATCATGACGTCATAAAACGTTTTTAATGTATTGCAAAAAGAATTTAAAGAAGTAGTCGATGTCAATTGAATTGACTAGACGAATGTTTCAAGTGATATCCAAAATTTTTGGTATTAAGTCTGAGGTGAACATACCCTGAAATGGGGTTATATGATAGGTTGATCACCTACGTATGGAAAGAGATAGTTTATCTTCTTTGTGATTGTAAACTTACCGTGGAAAGAAATGTTTACGGCGAAAGGTTGTTTAACCTAGTAAATAGTTCATGGTCAATTTGACCCCTCAGTAAAAGTATGAAATGTTTTAAATGAAATTTTATATTCCTCGCTATTCTTTCTACTTCATAATTCTTTATAGGTTATGAAGGTTAGTAATGATGGAAAGATAAGAACTTCTTTGAAGAGAAGTTGAGAAGAAGATTAACCTAAAATTTTGAGGATGAAATTTTATGAAGAAGGGGAGAATGTGAGAACCCGGGTAAGGGTTGGGTTTTAAGAAATTCCGAGGACGAAATTTTTATAAGGAGGGAGGAATGTGACAACCCGGAAATTCGGTTTGTCCAGAATTTAAGTTTAAAGAATTAGTTATTAATAAAATAAATTTTTATTAATACTATTATGTGTTATGTGTTTATTAATCGTTCTATAACCTAGGATGATTATAAGTCGGGAGGATTCTGGATACGAGCTAGATTGAACGAGTAAGAATTTTCAAGACGAAAATTAAAGTTTTTCGGGAACAAAATATTTCTGGGGAAAAAGACGAAATAGGCACTATTCATCAGTTTATGCTCGGAGTTTTATTCTGAAATTCCGAGAAGTTAATGATTACGTAAAATGTTGAGACGTGATGAAATATTCAATAATATTTCAGTTATGGCAAAAACAAAGTTTTCGCCTGTGGAAGTAAAACCTAAGGGTTAGGAAAAGTAATTTTCGAGAATTTTAATGAGTACATACAATAACTAGGGTTATTATGCGTGAGAGATACGAGTATAATACTAGTTATTATACAAGTATAGCACGAAGATTAGTACGACGTATAATACGAACATCGTACGAACGATATATGAACAGAATACGAGAATACGAGAATGGAATGTGTAGAATACGACTAGTCTTAATGTACTTTGAGTTCATGGACTTTGTAGAATCCAATTGGACTTGGATTATGTCAAGGCCAATGATTTGTGAAATCAAGCCCAAGATAAGCCCAATAAGAATTAGGGTTACGGCCCAAACCAAGAAAAGAAACCGCGGATCGAACCGATGGGTAAACGGATGGGTAAGAACCATTGAGGCAACCCATGGGCATGTGGGCCGGCCACTTGGCCACCAAGTAAGGGTGGAGGCCAAGTTTACTTGGTGGCTAAGTGTTAGAGGAGGTGGGGGATGATGACCAAATTACCCCTAGCCTTGAAATTCTATAAATAGAAAGCTTATGTTCATTATTGTGGGATTTTGAAAATCCTATAACTTGAGAGAGAGAGAGAGTGTGTGACGAACGAGAATTTTGTAAATTAATTTTAATATTTATTGAATTAAATAAATATTTTCGATGATTTAATTATTAGATTTAATAATTAATTGATGCAATTGTGGTAGATTAATTTAATTATATGCGTTGCAATTATTAAATTAATGTAGAGAAATTTTATTATTCAAGTATGTGATTATGTGAGCTTATTGAATTAAATGAAATATTTAATCAAGCATGATGTTATCTAATTAATGTAATTATTAACTTGAGATTTAATAAATTGTTATTATTTATTAAAGAGAAATTTAATTATGTGACTATGTGCATTATTGAGAAATTATTATATTTAATTTAAAGTAAATTAAATAAAATATTGATTTATTTTATATGGATGTGACATTATTTAAACTATATAATAAAGCTTTATTAAATTAAATGATTTTTAAAACCTATTTTTAGCTAGCCAAACATGGCCTTAGTGGAAGTTACCACCAGTTAACCATGACTGGGTTAACTGGCATTGACGCACGTCAGTTCTCTGTTATTCTTAACAAATACGCTTTCTTTTTCTTTTGTTGTCATTATTGCCTAAGTCTAGAATAGCATATCAGAGAGAAAACTTGAGAGTTCAGAGATTTTGAGAGTTAAGAAGAAATTGGGGAAGGTTTCAACACTACTAATCTACTCTGGGTAATTCTCTCCAACCCAATTTCAAGTTATGTCTTTTTAGTTTTCATAAATTGGCTTTCATATTTTTTGTGAATCTCTGTATTTGGGAGATATGAGATGATAATAATTTTATGTATGGGTTAATATGTATCAAATCGTGTTTAGTTATATATATTGTGTAAACCATGTTGTCAGTGTCATGAAAAAAAAAATATGTCGTATATATGTTTTACATAATAACAAAGTTTGGGTTTGGCCTTAAGGCCTTATACATGAGATTTTAGGTATTGATCATATATTATCCCTAAATTTTACACTTGTAAGTTGTTATGTACATTAACACGAAGAGATTAAGCCTTAAACAAACGGATTCGGTGTTATAACGAATCCGTAGTGTTAAATTATATATTTTATATTCAAAAAACCACCAAGAACATCAAAGTCAGTGAATTCACATGTTTTAATTATGTGATTATGTGTTTTAATTGGTTAAAACTACTCTACAGATGTTGGATAATGATTATATGGAAGTATTAACATGTGGGTACGTTAATTTAGTGAGTTTAGTGATCATAATATGTGTAAATCGCCGAACTCTGTGTTCATCACGATCTGGGAAACAGTTTCTGAGGTCTCGCGCCGCGGCGCCAACTTCAGAACTGAAGTCCCGCGCCGCAGCGCCACCGCGCCGCAGCGCCACCGCGCCGCAGCGCGAAGGTCACGTGTAATAGTGGCGCCGCAGCGCCACTCCCCAGAAAACTCAGAAATGTAATTTTTTAAAAAATGTTTAAGACTATCAACGTGTTAGTGGATTAATGTAATGAACAAGTAAACATGTTATAGATATAATGTGATATTAAAATAGATGTTTAACATGTAAATAACATAATTACATGTGATTTGAATTATTAAATTATATAATTAGTTTGGTAATTCATGAAGTACAAATGATGTGACAAAGTGATAATTTGACTAAGTTTAGTCATTAATTAAAGTAGACAACGAGAATGAGTTTATATTGATTAGTTAATTTGTAATTAACTGGTATTGTGTATATGAATGATATGTAGGATTTAATTCAAAGAACGTGCTTAGTTAAAGTGTAATCTACGCACGAGGCAAGTATCCTATCCCTAACTCCATTCTATTGAGCAAGTTTATTTAAACTTAAACGTTACTTTTATGTTGAGCAAGTTTCCCTAACCCTACTTGTCATTATTGTTCAAGTTTATTATTTACCTTGAATAAATTATCTTTGTTATTATTCAAGTTCAAGCATGATATTAAAGATTAATTATCTTTCCAAAGCTTGATTCAGTTATACAATAATTGTTCTATTGTATACTTCTTGAGATTATTATTCAAATTGAATATCATTGTTGTTGAACCTTATTAGACTAGTGAACCCTTAATGATTCAACTAGTCCATAGTTGATGAACGTTCTAAATTTCAGAACCCTTATTGAATTATCCAAACCAAACTTCCTTTGGTGCGGACTCGAATGTCAAACTGAGATGAACAACCCTGAAAAGGGATTCACTTATGCGTTAGCGTTAAGATATTGTGCACAGTATGGTACTAAGGGCTGATCCCCCTAAGTACGAGAAGAAGGTCCATAGTCTTATGACTGTTAAAGGTTTCAAGTATAATCCTTGATAACCTAGGACATAGTTCAAGGTCTTATGACCCTCAGAATTCTTTTGATTCTTGTTATTCATTCTTGATTCAAAAGTTGAGCTCTTATTCAGACGTCTTTGATTTATTCGCATGTTATTATACTGTTATTTCATTATTATACTTGTGGGTATTTGTGCTCACTCTTGCTTAATAATAACATTGCAGTTAAGAATGAAAGAAGCGATGAACCCTCCACTAGTAAGGGCAAGGGCAAAGTTAGCAAATGATGAAGACCTGTTATTTATTAACTGATGTATTTGTTTAAGACTTGAGTTATGTTGATGTTAAGACTTATTTGTTAGAATTTTGCACAAATGTTTTGAGGTTAGAGTAACCTGGGATTTATTTATGATTCAGTTGATGTAACCCTTAAGGGAAGATATTTTATTATGATTTCTATCTATTGTATAGTTTGATATTATTTATGGGTAGATAGATAGATGATGCTTGTACAGTGAACACCAAATCCCGTGGAATCGAAGTACCCGGATTTGGGGGTGTCACAGAGAGAGAGAGAGCTCGGATGAAGAGGGAGAAGGAAGAGATTGAGCATGAAGGCTCGGATCAAAAGTGATCATGAAATAGAAAAGCTTACAAATTACCGGCTTTGTATAACGGAAGAAGAATAAAGAAAAACGGTAATCCGAACCCTATTCTCTGCTAATATTTTCTTTAAGTTTTTATGTTCAAAAACATAGCTTAACAAGAATAGAGAGAAGATAATGTCAGAAATGATTTCATATGGTTGAAATCATGAGAAAATGAAGAAATAAGAATTAGAAATTTAGTTTATAAATGTCTTAAGGAAGTATTAAATTCGTAAGGATTTTGAGCGATCCAAACGAATATTATGAACGAGTAGATGAATTAAGTAAGGAATGGTGTTCTATAACATCAAATTCCAAGAAAAAGTAGAATCGTAATCCAAAATATCGATTAAAATGAAGAACACGAAGAACTTTGTTGATGGACAAATTTAAAACCATCGTAGGATAATTTTTGTTGATGGACAAGTTTAAAACCATCGTAGGATAATTGTTGTTAATGGACAAGCGTAAAACCATCGCGTAAAAGTTAGTTGCATATTACTTGGTTAGGAACGGAAGAAACGTTCATGAAGAACGGATTAAAACGTAGCTATAACGAAGTTATGGTGAAATTTCGTAAAAGACGAATGAGAATTAGAAAGTTAGTAATGGACCCGAACATGTAGGGTTTCATAAGAAAGTAAGAGAATATAGAAAACATGAGTCGTGGACTCAAGAACGATCGAGTTCCGAGTTCGGATGACCGAATTATGGACAAACGAGCAAAGAACGTTAAAAGCATAAAAATGATCGAATGGTGTATATTAAGCCAATCAATGGCAAGTTAACAGATTCAGAATGAAGTTCTATCTAAGGGGTATTGAAGTACGTAAGATAAGGAAGAGAATGGTTTTGGAACAATCTTGTTCCGAGTTATAACGAAGAAGTTATGAGAACGGGAATCAAGCGTCTCGAATCGGATTTAAAACTTAGAAAAAATTCTAGGGTTTAGGCTTGGCGCCGCAGCGCTGGCTGAGCTTTATGAAGTGGGGCCATAGCGCGAGCTCGGAACCTCAGGTACTGTTAGTTGGCACCGCAACGCGAGTGATAACAAATGGTTCTGCACCGCAGCGCCAGACCAAGGGAAGAGAGAGACGTAGGTTGCGCCGCAGCGTAAGAGAAAGGAAGGGGCACGGCGCCGCAGTGCCGGTGCATGGCAAGGCCCAGGAATGAGATTTTATGTGCTCAATTACTGGGGGGATGTGCAAAAAAGAAATATGAACATATAGTTCATGTAATGTAACACTTAAGCAAGTGAGTTAAACCTTTATTAAAGGTTGAACAAAAAGATTAAAAGAGATTAAAAGATAGAGAATGTAAGCGCTAGACTACGTAACCGATATACGGGGACCGTAGTCGGGATGAACGAATGTGAGGGATTGCTATGATTGTGATTCCTTAGATGTTGGGTGATGAAGGTAATGAATAACATTCCGATGTTATGTCATGGTAAGGAGAGATAAGTGTAAAGCGTTTAGACGCTGTGAATGCAACGTTGTTGCGATGAACGATCGGTCTTAGCATACAATGAATGGTATGGCTTCGATATTAAGAAAGAATAATGAACATGGGTTTCATGGGAGGAATAACGATGAAGCAATTGAAACCTTGAGTAAAGGTTGAATGAGAGATTAAGAGACGAGTAATATGAACGTTGAATACATAAACGATCCTCGTCGAACTAACGTTCTAAGTGTACAATGGTTGTATGGCTTGGACGTTGACGAAGGTAGTAAGTAAGATATGAATTATCGTAAGATAGCCGTAGCGAACGGTAATAAGAGTAATGAAGGTCCGAGTATGGGTCAGAAAGAGAATGTTAAAATGAAGTAAGCATTAAACACTTTAACCAACGTAAGGGTTGAGTGTAAGCGAGTATTAAACGTGCAGAACCTACACCCCGTGTATAGTTTGACCGTAAGATAATGAAGACTAAGATTTAATAGTGAACAGGACGTGGTAAGATAAGAATAAAGGATTGTAAAATGTTTCACGCTATGACCTCATAGTATTGACATGGAATGATCGCTCTAAGTATGCGAAGGACGGTATGACTTAGACGATAAAGAATGAATCCTGAGGTATGGCATTTAGCTGCCAGAAAGCCGTAAGGAATATGAATTTGACTTAAAGAACATTATAGTTTAATGGTTCAGATAAGTTAAGAGAAGTTAGGTTGTAGTATAAGCATAACCTTTGATGGTTGACATATGGGAGCTGGGCTAAACAATTCCTTCAGAGAGCGAATGTAGATATAAAACTGGCAACCGATCTAACTCACTGTGTGGGCAGTGTAGATGAGACGGGAACTTGTTTGTTGGTTGTTTGTGGGAAATCACTCAGAGTGTTATAAGAAGAAGATAAGAATGTAAATCATCCAAGATGATAAATATATGAATAAGACATCTCCGTATGTCATGAAGCCGTAAACTGGTAATGAAAGTTAGTCACGTAAACTTAAATTACAAGAACACGAACCTTAAGAAGTAACGTTAAGTAAACCAATGTGTAAGTCAAGTATATGACTAATTGGAATATGTGCTATTTTCTTATGTGCTACATAGGAATTAGAATGAGCTGTTCAGCGTAAACTATAAGATGTAGCTGTGCGTAAGGCAAGTTTTTCCTAACTTCATTCATATTCTAAATGAATGCTAGTTTCTTAAACTTCTCAGATGTTGAACTTGAGAAGTCCTGTCTATGTGTATATGTGCGATATATGTACAAGGTGGTAGTATGTATGAGGCCTTGTGCCACAATTTGAACACTTCGGTGTTTCTATGATATGAATTTTTCTGTGATTGAGTTGTTCAATACAAGTATGTTCTATTTATACATGAACTGTTATTGTTAAGTCTGTGCTAATGATTCTAGCCAGACAGGATGTGTATGAAAAAGATAGAGAAATGAAATTATTTCAAAGCGAAAGTGACTGATATTTTAAAATGATAGGAATCAAGACTATTCCTATTATTCAAGCTGCTTCATAACCTTTGTTCGGTTATAGAAGTTCTAAAGAAATGTTTTAATTCTGAAGTTGTTTGTTCAACTGTTATGACTTGCTGGGCAATTGAATGCTCACACTTTCTTTAAATGAAAAATATTTTCAGCGTACTATGTTAGAAAGAACTTAAGAATCCCTTAAAAATCAAGTTGAGCGGTATCCAGAAGAAGTACCATTCAGTATGTTAATGTGCATGAAGATCAAGTGAAGATTTGTAATTTAGAAAGATGAATTGAACTATAGAATAGTTTAATGAACGTTTATGTATCCTTGGTGGCGGATGAAAGTCACTTGTGAAAAATGTAAAGAATAATGTAATTATCATTATTTGTAATGAAAGAGGTTTTATGGGTTCCAGAACCTTGGATTTGAGAATGTATGTCATTATATTTTGCTATATAATGATGTGTGTTTGGTAAGAAGCGGAACCGTGACGCACGAAATTCGGATGTGAAAGTAGACCGGATTTTGGGGCGTTACACGAGCGCAAGGCGAAGAGGTTTGAATAGGGATTGAAGCCCTGGTTGTACAGTAGAGTCTCCCTGTTCTAATTGAAAACATTCGCAGCAGTGATGGAGAAGGCAATACACACTGAAGGTGGAGGCGAGGCAGTGACAAAGTTCAATCAGGAAAAGAAAAAGAAGAAGAATGAGGTGGAGGTTAAGAATGGTAGTGGAGGTAGTGGAAATGGTAACAATAATTTGAAGTGGAAATGGAACGGAAATGTGGGTAACCAGCAAAATAAGAAGTTTGAAGCATGTGTTACATGCGACAAGTTTCATTAGGGTGTGTGTTTGATGGGGAAATGAGTACGCTTCAACTGTGGCCATGAGGGTCACATCGCCCCAAATTGCACTCAACCTAAGAAGAACGTTTACTTCACGAGCAGGTCGAAGGATCACTTTGCTTGTGAATGCCCTAAGAAGAAGGCTGGAGAGATAGCAAGAAGCAATAGAGGTAGCAGTGAAGGAACATGGGCCATTGCTGGACCAACAACATCAAACAAACCCACAGCCAGAACCTTCAACATGACTGTGTAAGATGATGTGCAATCAAAAGATGTGGTGTCATGTATTATCCCAATCAATGATATTGATGCTTATGTATTATTCGATTCGGGTGCTACTTGCTCGTTTATATCTGATGAATTTGCTAAGAGGTTAGGATTGCCTAGTGAAGAATTGAATTTTCCTTTAAACATAGAAATTGCGAATAAGGAAGTAATCCCTGTTAGATTCGTATACAAGAACTGTAGGGTGAACATTAAGGGGAATATCATGATGGTAGATTTAATCCCAATTGGACTTGGAGAATTTGATGTTATTTTGGGAATGGATTGGCTGTTCAAATATGGAGCATTAATTGATTTCCAAAAGAAATGTGTAAACCTTATGACTCCGTCAAAGGTAGTTTTCTATGGTAGCAAATCGCCTAGACAAATGAAATGTCTGATGATTATGCAGACCAAGAAGTTGTAGAGTCAAGGCTGTGTGGGTTATTTAGCTTATATAGTCGATACTCAGAAGAAGGGTGTGAAACTGGAAGAGATACCAGTGGTGAGTGAATTTGAGGATGTGTTTCCAGAGGATTTGCCAGGACTTCCGCATGATAGAGAGATTGAGTTCGTGATCGACTTAGCACTAGGAACTGCCCCGATATCGAAGGCCCCGTACAGAATGGCTCCGGTAGAGATGAAGGAACTGATGGTACAACTACAAGAGCTGCTAGGCAAGAAGTACATTCAACCAAGCGTATCACCGTGGAGAGCACCGGTGTTATTCGTGGAGGATGGATCGATGCGTCTTTGCATTGATTATAAGGAGTTAAACAAAGTCACTATTAAGAACAAATACCCGTTGCCAAGAATAGATGACTTGTTTGATCAGTTGAAGGGTGCTAAATACTTCTCGAAAATAGATTTGAGAAGTGGGTATCACCAATTGAAAGTAAGGAAGGAGGATATACCTAGAACACCATTCAGAACTCGGTATGGATATTACAAGTTTCTGGTGATGTCTTTTGGTTTAACCAATGCCCCTGCTGCATTCATGGATTTGATGAGCAGGATGTTTAAACCATTCTTAGACAAGTTCGTAGTGGTATTTATCGACGACATTCTGGTGTATTCCAAAACCCAAGAAGAACACGTGGAACATTTACATTTGATATTGGAGACACTGAGAAAGGAAAAGTTATACGCGAAATTCTCTAAGTGCGAATTTTGGCTCGATCGTGTACAATTTCTGGGTGATGTGATTGACAAAGATGGGATTTCAGTGGATATATCGAAAGTGGAAGCTGTAATCAATTGGGAACAACCAAGGACACCTTCGAAGGTGAGGAGTTTCTTGGGACTGACCGGTTATTATAGACGATTCATTCGAGATTTTTCCAAGATAGCCACTCATTAACAAATTTGATAAGGAAAGCTGTGAAATTTGTTTGGACGAAGAAATGTGAAGAAAGTTTCCAAGATTTGAAGAAGAAGTTAAGTATGGCACCTGTGTTATCATTACCAGATAATACAGGAAACTTTGTGGTGTATAGTGTTGCCTCACATAAAGGGTTGGGTTGTGTTCTTATGCAAAATGACAAAGTTATTGCCTATGCATCAAGACAATTGAAGGATTATGAGAAAGGATATCCGACTCACGATTTAGAATTGGCTTTAGTAGTATTTGCTCTAAAGATATGGAGACACTATCTCTATGGTGAGAAATGTGAAATCTACACAGACCATTAGAGTCTAAAGTATATTTTCACTCAGAAGGACCTGAACATGCGTCAAAGAAGATGGATGGAATTGATAAAAGATTATGATTACGAGATCTTTTATCATCTATGCAAAGCGAATATAGTTGCAGATGCCTTAAGCAGGAAAGGTCAGGAAAAGTTGATGCTGATAACCACTCAGGAGGACCTTATTTCAGCAATGGAAAGGTTAGAGCTGGAAATCAATTTTCCACAAGAATCCAATAAACGACTATTCCAGATAGAAGCTGGTCCAACTTTAGTGGACAAGATGAAGAACGCTCAACTACAAGATGAAGAATGTGAGAAAATAAAAAAGAGAGTGGTTGAGGGTAGTGATGCGAAGTACAAGATCAACACCTAGGGATTACTATGGTTCGAGGGAAGAATATGTGTTCCAGCAGCACCAGAGATTAAAGAAGAAATCTTGACCGAAGCTCATAGTTCAAGATATTCAATTCATCCAGGAAGTACAAAAATGTATCAAGATTTACGCCGACATTTTTGGTGGCCAAATATGAAAAGAGACGTTACAGAATGCGTAGCAAAATGTTTGACATGTCAAAGAGTCAAGGCCGAATATCAAAGACCAAGCGGATTACTTCAACTGTTAGAAATACCGGAATGGAAGTGGGAACACTTCACAATATATTTTGTGGTAGGTCTTCCAACTACTCAGAGAGGATGCGATGCGATTTGGGTGATAGTGGACATACTGACAAAATCAACACACTTTTTGCCAATAAAGATTAGGTTCAGTCTTGATCAGTTGGCAAGGCTGTACGTTAAAGAGATCGTTTCGAGACATGGAGTGCCAGTATCAATTGTGTCAGATAGGGATCCGCGATTCACCTAAAACTTATGGAAGAGACTACAAGAATGTATAGGAACACAGTTGCGAATGAGCACGACTTATCATCCACAAACAAATGGTCAAAGCGAACGAACAATCCAGACTTTGGAAGATATGTTGAGAGCATGCATCATGAATTTCAAAGGAAGTTGGGAAGAACATTTACCCTTGGTGGAATTCTCCTACAACAATAGTTATCACGCGAGCATCGGCATGCCACCTTATAAAGTGTTATACGGCAGAAAGTGCAGAACTCCACTGTTATGGGATGAAGTCGATGGACGCCAGCTATTAGGACCAGAACTGGTACAACAAACTACTGAGGTTGTCAAACTCATCAGGACAAGATTGGTAGCAGCCCAATACAGACATAAAAAGTATGTTGATCAACATAGACAAGATCGTGCATTCGACGTATTCCTAAAACTTTCTCCTTGGAAGCGGAAAATTCATTTCGGTAAGAAGGGAAAGTTAAGCCCGAGGTTTATTGGACCCTTCGAAGTGCTGCAAAGAGTTAAAGAAGTGGCTTACGAGGTAGCTCTACCTCAAGAGCTGGAAAACATTCACAATGTTTTTCACATTTCGGTGTTACGTCCGTATAAACCCGATTATAAGAACGTGATCGAGTACGAACCATTACAGTTTGAGAAAGAATTGTCCTATGAAGAGATTCCTATTCAGATAGTTGATAGGAAAGAACAGGTGCTCAGGAATAAAGTTATACCTTCTGTGAAGGTGATATGGAGGAACCACAATGCTGAAGAGCGTGGGAACTCAAAGATAAAATGATGAAAGAACACCCTGAGTTATTTGTTTAATCTGTGTCTTCGAATCTGGGGACAGAATCTTTGTAAGTAGGGAAGAATGTAATGAATGATTTGTTTGAGTTGTGATTCTGAGGACAAAATCCTTGTAAGGAGGAAATGATGTAACATTCTAGAATTTTAAATTGTAATATTAAATATTTATTGAAATATATAAGTATTTAATGGATATATGTATTATTGAATAAATAATTGTTCAATTTAATTTGATTCGATTTAGTAATTATTTGTTAAGTAAATAATTAAGGAGTTAAAAAAATTAATTATTATGAGATAATATACTAATTTAATTTAATAATTAAGTTAGAGAGTTTATAGTAATTAAATGAATTATTATATTTTAAATTGAAATTGTAATTAAAATGAAGTGTTAGTTGATTGAATAAAGTTATAATTATAAAAAAAATTATAATTATGTGGTATTGATTTATGTGTTAAAGTAATTTAATAAATTAGTATTAGAATTTATTAAATTGATTATTAAAATTTAATTAAATAAAAGTGTGACAAATAATCTTACTATAAAGGAGTTATTAAAATAAATTAAAGGAGTCTAATTGTGTTTTACCAAACAAGGTATAAGGATTAATTGATTTATTGTAATTAGGTTTACCAAACAAGGTGTAAGAGTTAATGGGTTATTTTTAGTTAGCTAGCCAAACAAGCCTTATGGCTTTTGATTTTTAAAACTTAGATAACTGATATCAGTTATATCTATATTTATATTATGTAATTATTATATATTATTACCATACGTTATTTTTTGGTTAATACGTAAGTTAGAATAGAGTTAGGAGAAAGACTCAGAAGAAGAGAAGAAGAGGAAAATTGAGAGAGAATCCTAGAGAGTTTTGTGAGAAGAATTGGAGAAAAGAAGTCTTCTTGATCAAAGGAAGAAAGTTATCATCTTCTAGCATACAAGGTATCATCTAAACCTTTCTTAAAATTCTTTAAAGTTTAGTCGTCTTCTTCTTCCAAAATTCTATGTAAAAGCTTTGTGAAGGATAAATTGTGTGTGGTTTATGGTTTTGTATGATAAATTGTTTGTTAGAAAACTGTTTTTCATAAGTTATATATGTGAATAGTCAATTAATTCATGTATGTTTGTTCTTTGTGAAGAAACCCATATTACAATGAGTTTATATGATTATGTATAAATATGGCTTAGTTTAAAAGTAAAATTAAGGTTTTAGTAGTTGTTTAATTTATAAATTGACTATTGAATTTGAAAAAAAATTGAATAAACATAAACAAAGTATTTTTAATTAATTGTTTTGGGTGAAAAACAAAGTTACAGTGATGAGTTTCACTGAAAATGTCAAAAATGGAGTTTTATTGAAAAAACAGGGAAATTGGGTGTTGTTAATTCGATGTTTATGTTATTATATGAGTAAAAACATGTTAAGAGTCTTTAAATTATATTTATATGAAGTCTCTATATGTATTACATGTTAATTAGGTTGTTAGAAAGTAGCTTGTAAGTCAAATTGGCTTTTATTCATGCTGTTGCCGAGGCTCGTCGCCGAAGTCTGGAGTTCGGCGCCGCAGCGCTGCCCAACAGTGTAAGTTTCACGCCGTAGTGCCAGCGTCACGCCGCAGCGCCAACCGTTGGCCTGTGTCTTGCGCCGCAGTGCCAGCTCAGCGCCGCAGCGCCGGCCCACAGTGTAAACTGTGGCGCCGCAACGTGAGTTAGCAGATTGGTCAGACAGTGTAATTTATTTACACAAAGCCTGAAAAAGTGTTATGTGTTGATAGTAGAACTATTAAGTTATGATTTTAGTATTTCTATACTAAGAATGAACATGTTATTTACGATTAATTAGTAATGACATTTGATTATGTGATTCAAAATCAAAACTTACATGATGAATGTACTTAGTTATATATATTGTTGTAGTGACTACTTATGTCATAAGGACATATATATAGGGTATTGTGATTCAAGTTAATTCAGTATAGCTTATACGCAAGGCAAGTCTTCTAACTCCATACTTCCATAGAGTTAGTTTGTTATGTTTATGCAAGTTTTCTAAATCCATTGTTTCATTGAGCAAGTTATTGTTTCTAATTCAATTACAATTTCTCAAGCTCTTATATCTAATTTGTTCATGATAATGCAAGTTTTCTAAAACTTATTTTGATGTTGAGCAAAATATTCATGTCTTTAACTTGTTAATTAGCATGCAAGTTTATATAATCTGATATATTAATGTTGAATAGCTTTTATTGTTCAAATTGTTATTCGTTATGCATGCTTAATATTCAATTCTAATTAACCTTGGCTTAATATTGTTCTAAGAAAGGTATGTTATAGTTATTCAATATTTATGCTCTTAGATTATTCCTGAAGCATAACTTTTATATACAATGATTAATTCACTTATGATTTATTCCATAGCATAATGTGATTAATCAATCATTACCCTTTTATTCAACTAATCCTTAGTTGATGTTCGTTGAATTCCAAATTACCTTGAAATGTATCCAAACCAAACCTACTTTGGTGCGAACTTATAATCTAAATACTGAGATGAACAACTCTTTTATTAGAGGTTTACGCTTAGCGTTGAAATGGTGGTGCACAATACATTGTACGAATGGCTGATCCCCCTAAGTACGTGGAGTCCTTATAATCTTATAACTATTAAAGTTTAAGTTGAAAGATTACTTATAACTATGGACATGGTTCGTGGTGACCCTTAGTTGTATATTTCAGAATGTTAATAGAACATATTGTTCAGTTCTATTGAGCCTATTAGTTGGAAAATGTTGTAAGATTTTATTCACTGTTGATTCAAGTGAGCTTTGTTTGTTCACTCTTGCTTATATAATTATTACAGCTAAAGAAGAGAAGGTAGATGTACCGAGCACTAGTAAGGGAAAGGGAAAGATGAATAAGTATTGAAGACTTGTAATATGTTGACAGTTATTTATTAGACTTTAATTTGATTGATGTAATGAAGTATTTATTTTATTTTCCGCATTTGAATGATTGTACTTAAAGGTTAGATAACCTGGGAGATTTTATTAACGTAATCCCTTAAGGGAAGGTTTATTATTCAATTTTTATTATAATTGGGTAGTAAGATATGAATGTTTTGATTAAGTGAACACTGAATCTTAAGGTAATGAAGTACCGAAATTTGGGGGTGTCATAGTTTTTATCTCATGAAGTTCAATATGAGCCATTCGATGTAAGATTTTAGAAATGGATTTTGTACCGAGTTCAAAGTCGATACAAATTTCAATATTACGCTCTGGGGGTAGGCCATGAAATTCTTCAGGAAATACGTCAGGAAATTCACTAACAACAGAAATATCATTGAAATCTGACGTATTTTTGTTTACATCAATGAAATAGGCTAAGAAAGCTTGACATCTGTTTTTTAATAAACGAATGACTTTATGGCTTGATATGAAAATATTTGACTTCAGTGGTTTGGTCGCTTGAATTCGCATAACAGGTTGGTTAGGAATATGAAAACTAACAACCTTACGAAAACAATCAATTTTTGCATGATGAGTGGTTAACTAATCAATCCCTAAAATTATATTAAATGGAAGTATTTTCAAAGAAATAAGATTAATAGGTAATGTGATGGTGCCAACTTGAATCAAGCAAGATTTATAAACAGTGGATGTAATGAAGGTTTCTCCTAACGGAGTTTCAACAGATAAGTCAAAGTCTAATTTCTCAGAAGTCAAATTAAAACGTTGAGCACAAGTAGGAGAGATAAAAGAATGGGTAGAACCGGTATCTAATAAGGTATAGACTTCGCAATAATTTATAAGTAACTAACCCTTGATAACTTCGTTCGGGTTCCTCGTATTTTGAGAAGTCACGAAAAACGCTCTTCCTAAAACCACCGACTTTGTTTTGTCCGTATCCGCCTTTAGTGCCACCGTCCCATCTGGACTTGATTTCGCTATAGGACAAAATCGAGCTATGTGGTTGTCTTTTCCACAACTAAAACATGCCTTGGAAGGCCGTGGACAGTTTGGACTTATGTGTCCCTCCTCTCCGCATCTGTAGCATTCTAACTGCCATTCGTTCTCCTCCCTAGAATTTGTTGTTGGTGTTGCTGCCGATGTCTTCTCGTCATCGTTAAATCTTCTCTTCTTGAAATTTCCACTTGAATCATTTCTTCTATTATCTTGGTCATGATTACCACTGAAGTGGTTACCGTTTTTGGCACGATAATTTCCTCCACGATGGTTATCATTGCTCTGATGATTGCTGCCACCGATACGACCCTGGTTTTGGTCCCCCGGTTGAACAGACTCATTATCTCGCTCTAGTAATTGACCCCTGTTCACAACATCTGAATATAAAGAAAATTTATGAGAAATGAGGTATTAACGAATGTCGGGTTTTAAGCCTCTCAGAAACATCCACATCATACGTTCCTCATTCTCTACCAAATGAGGTGCAAACCTGGATAACTCTGCCAACTTAGCCTCATACTGGGACACATTCATGTTGTTCTGTTCCAGTCTAATAAACTCTACCTCCTTCATATGACAAATACTTTCAGGAAAGTACTTGTCATTGAATAGTTTCTGAAACGTTTCCCAAGACATATTTAGTGCGGCTGGCTGGGTACGCTTCACCAATTCCCACCAGTAATCTGCCTCACCACGTAATATAAAGGTGGTGAATGGAACCTTCTGTTCCTCCGTGCATCTCAAGACATCAAATATCTTGGTAATTTGTTTAACCCACGTTTCTGCTTTGATCGGATCAGGCTTTCCCAAAAACTCTGGTGGTCCCAACTCTTTGAACTGCTTGGCTGTGACAAGCCACGCGTTGCTATCATTTCCACCCGTATTTTGTACACGAGTCTCCCTCATCTAATTTTGCATGAACTGCAACAAGCTTCTAAACATCCCATCATTCATCGCTTGATTGGTGGTGTTGTTTACAGGAGGAACACTGTCGTCCTGTTGCACGTTCTCCTGGTTGGTGATTAAAGGTGTCTCCATGGTCTCATTCACTCCATTTTTAACATTTTCAGCTGCCATTCTCAAATACTACAATAAAACAAGGGTTAATTAAAGAAATTAACATGTCAAATATTTTCCCCATATTCCGACCTACCAATTAAACACAAATAAGCTTAGGTAGGATATACTAGCGAAGGATTTACTCGTCTCTCCCCACCTAGTTCTATTCCCCGATCTCCGCCAAAGATCATATCCCTAAGTTTTGATACCAACTGTGACACCCCCAAAATAGGTCCAATCCACCCAACCTATTCTGAGTCACCAAATACATGGTACAGAAAATAACTACAACTTCGTTATTACAATTGTCGTGCAAAATACGACAACACATATACTATGGTTATAAAATACAAATATTGTCTTCTAGACAATATCCACACTCAAATAAGTTCTCATTATAATTATTGATACACTATTTTACAAAATAGTGAGGACTACTAAGACAACTATTTTGAATCATCACTCCACACCCCGACTAGTTCCCTCTATATTCTCGCCTCCTGAGAAGAAAAATGGAATAAAAAGGAAAAGGGTGAGCTTAACTAGCCCAGTAAAGAATATTATGACTAAGATAATATAGAAAAAAATATCGTTAGTCCTCAACAGGGAAAAATCTGATAGAATGCATTAGACAACAAGTTTTAGATCAACAAATGCAGCGAAAAAAATAATTCATTAGAAGAGTTAAGTAGAGAATGAAATCTACTATCATCTATGAATTGAAGTCTATCATCAATATTTTATCCCTGTAACATCAATCAATATACATCTTGAACCAAATATTCATCTTTGCACTACGGGCCAAAGATATTCATTTGTATCACCAGTTGATCATGTTCATCTCAACACCTGTTCATCTTTGCACTACAGGTCAAAGATATTCATCATGTAATCATTCATCTTTGCACTACAGGCCAAAGATATTTAGTTATATCACTATTTAGGACTGAGAATGATGAAAATATTTAAAAAATACAAATTCAGTGAGATAAAAAGATAAAGATTAGGGACTCGTACTTTAGTTTATCCAAGTTCAAAAATAATCCATAATAATCAATTGTGGAGCAGAAATCAAAAATGAAGATCAAAACATAGATCCAATCAAAGATAAGAACCATAATAGACAATCTTCGACACAGAAAAAAAAATTAATTTTTCTGTGAATAGTATCGTATTCGTAAATAGTGTCGTATACGTGAATAGTACAGTATACGTGAATAGTAATTTCGACACTAAAAGGTAGAAATTTCATAAGAAAAATATCATATTTCATGAATAGTACTCGTGAATAGTAATTCATGAATAGTAACTCGTGAATAATAACTCATGAATAGTAATCCCGACATGAAAAGGTAAAAATTTCATAATAAAATTTATACCAATATTCCGGTATAGTGTTATTGAAAGAAATAATATCATTTACGAAAAATAGCATCATTTACCTCAAAAGAACAGTACTTCTGACTGAAATATCAGATATAAGGCCGAAGAAAACTTGCACCATATAGCAATACTCAAATTATCAAAATACTCACAAAAATACGCTCGATAATATAGAGAGAGAAAACTTCATATTCTAGTGTGATTTTAAATTCTAACCTAAGCACCCTATTTATAGGAAAATACTTAGAACACCAAAGTAAAAAATTTAATAAAATATTATTATTATTATTTAAATTTCCTATGCACACCTTACAATCTGAATTCAGCATTTACCACATGCAAGTGGGGCCCACCAAAATGAAAAATATGTTTTAAATATTTTTTGTAACAAAATCGATTCAGACCCAATATTCCGGAACTTCAATAATTCATAATAAATATCCTTTTTATCAGAAAAATTCATATCATATATCCTTTCCATAGAAAATTTAATTCTCTACAACTTTGTAGAAGAAAGTTTTCTAAATTCCAAACGAAAAATGACCAAAATCCACATACGGACGATTTTACAGGCTATAATCAAATTTCAGTCAAAAATGGGATCCACCAACATGTTTAACATGTTTTTAGCATTTATTGTAACAAAAATATTATTCCTCCTCATTTATTCATATATCACACGATCATTGTAAAAATATCAACATTATTATGTTAATATATTATTGCATTATACATTTATAATGTAATATAATAATATATTTGAATGAATTATTTTATCAAAAAAGTTAAAATATTAATTTTCAACAATTGTCACTTTTCTAAAAATTCTTCCACATAAAATAAATATTTTTCTTATCGTATAAATCAATAATTAATTATTCACAAATAATATTACAGAATCACAATAATGACAATCAGATCGTTCCCAGGAAAGATGGGTCTTTCTAATAAGGATTTCTCTTTACTGGCGTGCACTTAGGTGACCAAACATCTCCTTAGACAAAACTTCCTTAGACATTGCCAATAATACTATCTAATAATATTATTCAAATAATATAAATTATTGATCTTATAATGGAAAATACTGTGAAATGATAATTATTGAATCGACAATATAAAATATCAACGCACCAACTATTGAATCAATAAAATAAAATATTGAACAGTAATTACTGTAGCAATTATTAAGTAGTGTCTTCTTACGTAAGAATCAATAATTGGTGTAATACCGTGTGCTACCGTACAGCACCGCGTATTATTGTATTTTAACCATCGGGTATTCCAACAGTGTTAACGGTAACAACTACACCGTTATTTATAAAACTCATACTTGTCGTTTTCTTCATCCAATCGCTTTCCGTTATGGGGTCCACAAATGGTTGCACCATTGTACGAATATTCCACGACAGCAAGAATATTCCACGACCAAACAAATATTCCTCGACGACAATAAATATTTTAAAATCACTTGGTTATTTCAAATATTTACGCATTTTACTCATAACTAACCACATTAATCAATTCAACCCTTTACTATTTTAAAATAATAAATAGAGGATTTAAATCTTTATTTATTAAAAATTGGAGTTATAATAACCAAGAATTTCTGTGATACATTGTAAATAAATATATTAAATAATCTGTAATAGATTGTGAATGATTAAGTGATTATGTGGATAATATGATATAATATTAAAGAAAGTCTTACCAATAAGTTATATAAGTTAGTGAACTAACCTAAGTATTTTAATAATCTAGAAAATAAATTTAAGGTGTTAAACCCTAATTAAATACTCAATAAACTTGAATAAGACAAGTCTAACTGGCTTACGTAAGTTAATTTACATTATTGATTGATGTGAATGTGTAAATATAAATAATAATGAGTAATAGTTCATGTGATAATAGGGTTAATATTAGTAAGGATGTCATGTAATTTAAACAAGCCCAAGAATTTATTTAAGCATTGGACTTGTAGATTAGATGATTGTTAAGCTAGCCAAATATTAAATTTAATGGGCAAGTATGCTAGTACCACAATTATTTAATTGTGGAGGCCCAAGTTCATTAGAATTAGTAAGTCAAACTAGTTAATTTCTAGCCCAAAAGAATTAAAGGTTTGGCCCAATCCTAGCCCAATTAAAGTGGGGCATTATGGTCATCTAATTTAGCATATGTTGTAATTAAAAATAATGTAAAGATGAGGATTTAAGGGGGGGGGGGGGTGGGATCCGGCCATGTATTGGAAAAAAAGGGACATGTGACTTATGTCTTCTTTTTCTTCAATTGGTCACCAACTACTTTAGGTGTCACTCCATGACTTAGCCACCCTATTTAACAAAGATTGAAAGTTATATGGAGAGAGAAGGGAAGAGATATGATAGTCAATAATGTGTAGATATACTAATATATCTATAGATTTTTTTCCAAACACTTAACCCATATTCTCTTTCATCTCATTACTAGTTAACCAAGCAAAAAGCAAAAAGCAAAAACATAAGAGAAAAAGAGGGAGAGAGTTCGGTGGGAGCAAGAGGAAGAAGGAGGAGGAAGAGTTCCACTCTTGATGCACCCTAAGCTCATCCTATACTTTGGAAGGGAAAGAGAAGGTGTGCCCAAAAATCAAAGTGAAAACTAATCCAACTTAATTTTTTTGTATTTTGTTTGATTTTGGAGATCTAAAGTTTATAATCTAGATGTCTAAAACCCTCTATCTACTTGTTTTATATGGTTTCATGTATGGATCTAACATATTTGAGTGTTAAAAAATAAATCAAAAGGATAGAAAAGAAACTAGTTTTTGTTTTGTTAGAAAACTCTACTTTTTTCACTTCCTTTGATCGACTACCGTTTTTGATCTACACCTTCTTTTTGTGATCCGTCAAAGATGGGTGCTAGATATGTATGTTTACTACTAAACCCAAGTTGTAGAATTCAAAAATGTTTAATACACAAGTGGTAGCAACTGTTTTAGCAAAAACAGTTTGGTCTTTTAAAAAAAAATAAACTATTTTTGGACAGTCAATGCAAGGGGTATTTTCGTCATATTTATGGCATTTAAAAATTCTAAAAAAATTTGGGAGAGTAATATGATGGGTTATCTTTCAAAACCAAGTGGAATCACCTAAAAAGGAGTTGCAAATTTCCGTACGGACTGATTTTAGCAAAGTAGGTAAAAGCTAAAAATTCCAAAAAGGAGTCTGCCCAAAATTTTGAAAGGGTAGTTTCGGCCACTTAAATTATGGAATAAATTCCGGCCTTTTGGGACATGAACATATATGACATAAAGTAGCTCCTGTCCAAAAATGACATCATTCCGACTTAAAATGACCAAGTTATGACCATTTCAATATTTAGGTTTTTCGGACGAAAATCGCTATAATCGGAGTTCTATAACTCCGATGGCCACGAAATTTAAACTGGAGGGTCACGTTAACATGTATGAGATTATGCCAAGAGATGGAAATTTCTGGAGTTGAGCATGATGGGGCTAATTTCTTAAGCCACGCACTAAAAATAATTTTTTAAAAATAGTAAAAGAAATTGAAAAATTACGGAAAAATACTTTTTATGTATAAAATACATGTATATAACTATGGCCAAAGGATAGAAAAACAATAAGTTGATTTGGTATTTTTGTAAAGGAGATATGGAATCCAGCTTGCTGGATTGGAAAAAATGTTGAATCCAGTTTGCTGGATTGAAAGATTTGGAATCCAGGCTTGCTGGATTGCAGGATTTGGAATCCAGACTTGCTGGATTAGAAGTCTGTTGAATCCAGTTTGCTGGATTAGCCAATCTAGGTGGCTGGATTGCATGCTTGAATAATCTAGGCTATGATGTTAGTATTCAGCTTACTAGATTATAAGGAAGAGCTAATAAAAGGAAAAGATTAAGTGTTAAATCATAAGGAATATGATAAAGTAAATAATATATTATCAAAAAATGATAATAATAAAAATGTTTTCAGGTAATTGATTATATGGATAAGTAAATTGCTGATAGAGTAATTGTATTCTGATATAAAGTATGATATGCTGATTATAAGATCAATCTTAACAATGATAGGTCTTTACAATAAAGAGATTAAATTAAATTGTGTAGCAGTAGATCGCAGTCAAGGCAAGTTCTCTAACTCAAACTTGAGTTATTCTTTTCAAAGCATGTTAGTGAATAATTATTGTTTATTATTCACATCCATATTGATTATTGATGATCGCACTTAGTGCAATTAAATTCATGTTCTATTATTATTGAAATGTGAATTAGTTAAAGTTCTTTTATTCATGAACTGTTTAAGATATGGATCTATGCTCATTGTATCGGCTAGATCAAGTATGTTTAAATTTGTTTAATCAAATATGTTGTTAAAAGTTGTTCTTCAACAATTGATTTGGTAAGGACTCAAGACTGAGAAAAAGAACAATTTGATTAAAGCGTTATTGAAAAACAATTATTGCTCGTACATTAAGTGTTTATGCATAATACACCGGGTATGAAAGGTTGATCCCCTTGATTACCAAAACTTATTAAAAGGACCAGTTTAAATATTGACAACCTTAGCATATGTTCATGGTCATTATGACCACTCAGTATCTGTTATTCAATTGTTTGAATATTCAGTTATCAAGACTTATCATGTTCTTTCACAATTAATTTCTATTGTTGAACATTGAACGATAAATTTCTTGCTAATCATGATATATCTTCTTTGTACTTAAACTTGCTAAGCAAATTAGTTGCTTACCCTTGCTATATCATGACATTTATTTTAGCTAAGCCAGAGAGTTCAAGTAAGAAGGACAAGAACAAGGGAAAGGTCCAAGGATAGTTATTATAAATGTTTAAGTATCATAAAATACTATGTTTGATGTTTATGTAAATCTTTTGTGTTACTTTATGTAACTTAAGTAAGGTATGTTTATGTTAAGGTAATAGACCTTGGGATATTGTATAAGACTTTATTATAATGAACAACGTATGTTTACTATTCCGCAATAGTATATAGAATGCTTATATTGATGATGGATAGTGAGCACCAAGCCCGGGGTTGAGAACTCGGATTTGGGGGCGTCACAGATTGGTATCAAAGCCGTAGGTTATAAACTTTAGGATGCGAAACCTAGGTTATAACCTTAGAAGAAAACTCTTATAGAGTATGTTAGGAGATGAATGAAGGAAATTCATCGAGTTTTGGTTGTACATAATAAAATATTGTTTTATTTTATTAATGAATATATTTTATTGTGATACTGATGTTGTGTTTGTTTGGTTATAGGATGCCTGAGGAAGGACAAGGTAGCCATACAGTCGAGCAAGAGCCGTTAGATCCGATAGAGGATCATGCTATTAGTGACGAGCATGACGAGGATGTGATCGAGGTTTTGTTTGAAAATAACATGGCGCTGGAGAATAGAGTGATAGAGTTAGAGCAGGAGAATGCCACTCATCAGTTTACTGAAACCCAAAACAAGGAACTGGCATATCAAGCTCAGAACAAGCTTGCTGAGATGAAGATACAGTTGCAGGAGCAGACGACCTTGGCTACTTATATGGTTGCCAAAAATGCTGAGCTGAGAGAGATATTAGAACAAGAGCAGAATAAGTTTGCGATATTGACTATTGAGCATCAGGCGTTACACTTGAGGTTTGACTTAGAGATCACTGACAGGATCCGAGTTGAGGATGCTTGGGTACGAGCAGCGAGAAGAGTGGATCAGTTAGAGGTTAAGGCAGAGGCTGGACGGGTTAGGATGGAGTCCTTGGGACGGGCTTTAGATGCAGCATATACTGGTCCCCAAGTAGGAGTGAGGAGATCCTTTGAGATAGGCGAGTCGAGTTGATCTGTTAGACGTCGACTTATGGATGGACTCTTTCCACCAGAGCAGGAGCATTCAGGCGCACCCTCTCCAGACGCGCAGTGATAGTTTAATAGCTTTCTATTGTTTATAGATGCAGTAGTACCCCTTTTGATTATTAGGGTTGTATGTTTGATGTAAACCTCAGTAGGTGTGAGGTAGTATGTAAATATAATGTATCCCCATCTTATGTGAATAGGGGAGTATGTCTTTTGGTAGATCCCATCTTTTGATGTTTAAAAATGGGATAGTTAACGTTTATAAAAATATGCCAAGTATGTAAATGTATGACGCTAAAATTTGGTATATGAATATAAATGTATTATTATAATTACATGTTGGATCAAATAGAAAAGTATTAAGAATTCAAATGAGAAGTTGTCTGTTTGAAAAATCAGTAAATCAAATATGTTAATTCAGCAAGTTGAATGTGTTATTCAACAAGCTGGATAGGTTGATTCAGCAACCTGAATGTGTTATTCAGTAAGCTGGATATGTTAATTCAGCAAGCTGAATGTGTAATTTAGTAAACTGAATATGTGAATTTAGTAAGACGAATACGTTAATTCAGCAAGCTGAATTAGTCAATTCAGCAGGTTAAATTCGTTAATACAATATTATGATGATATGATTGTTAGAGTTTAAATTACATGTTAAATTTTAAACACTTAGAACATATATTATATAATTAAACTCGATGTAATAAATTAAGGTTTTGTTTAATTAGATAATGCCGCCAAGACGTCAAAATCGTAACTAGAGGGAGGAATGTTCTGTGAACAATGAAAGGAATCAAGATGACCCAATGCAGAACTTCGTTGATATGATAGCTCAAGCTATGCGAACTCGTACACCTGCAGCAAGGGGGCAAGCGAATAATAGATTGGCAAATTTTAAAGATTTTAAAGCTATAGGACCACCTGAATTCAGCGGAACTACGGACCCTTTAGCGGCTCAAACATGGGTGAAAGAGATGGAAAAGGCCTTTATCATTATTAGGGTAGCCGAAGAGCAAAAGACGGCTTTCGCTACCTACTTGATGAAAGGAGAGGCTAACTATTGGTGGGAGACGAACCAAGCTAGAGCCGGAACAGAGGTAGTGACATGGACCAGGTTTAAGGAGTTATTCTTAGAAAGTTATTTCTCGGAGGCCATGCAAGCCAGAATAGAAGTGCAGTTTCTTGAATTAAATCAAGAAAACATGTCAGTTGCCGAATATGCAGCAAAATTTAATGAGCTAGCCAGATTCGTACCTCATCAGGTGGATACAGAACTACGAAAGGCACGTAGGTTTGAAAATGGGCTGAAGCCGTGGATTCACAGCAAGGTTACAGTGTTGAAAATTGCTACATTCTCAACACTATTAGAAAAAGCCATCATTGCAGAAGGTAGTAGTGAAGCAGTTTCTAGATTCAACCGAGAGAAGAATAAGAAGAAGATTAAAGGTGGTCATCACGGTGCGAGTAGTGGTGGCAGTAATAACAAGAAACGTAAGTGGAACAACAGTGGCAATGAATCAGGAACGCAACAAAGGAATACTCAGTAGAAGAAGGCAGCGTGTTCGAAGTGTGGAAAGAATCACTCTGGA
Organism: Panax notoginseng; assembly: GCA_016801055.1. NCBI lineage: Eukaryota > Viridiplantae > Streptophyta > Magnoliopsida > Apiales > Araliaceae > Panax > Panax notoginseng. Next base: position 58,894,805 of record CM029015.1, read on the forward strand.
GAGTGTATGAAAGGGAAAAACGTCTGTTATAATTGTGGCCAAGAAGGACATATTTCACCAAATTGTCCTAAGCCGAAGAAAGGTGGTTGTTTTTCTTGTGGAGGAACGGGGCACCGATTCAAGGATTATCCATTGAAGAAGAATACAGATGGAGGAAGTGGAAACAAGAGCAGTTCAACAAAGTTAACTATTGGAGGGCCAACGCGGCAGAGCAAGCCGACAGCCCGAACGTTCAACATGACTGTGCAAGACGCAGTTGCATCAAAGGAGGTGGTGTTAGGTATTATTCCGATCAATAATATAAATGCCTACGTATTATTTGATTCGGGAGCTACCTGTTCATTTGTGTCTGATGAGTTTGTAAGAAGATTAAACTTACCATTTGAAAAGTTAAAGAACCCAATGAATATAGAAGTTGCAAACGAAGAAGTGACTCCTGTAGAGTTTATCCATAACAATTGTGGTGTGGATATAAGGGGACATAAGTTAAGCGTGAATTTAATTCCGAAACGCTTAGGAGAATTTGATGTTATCTTAGGGATGGATTGGTTGTTTAACCATGAGGTAGTTATAGATTGCTAGAAAAAGAGCATACGGCTTAAGACACGAGATAAGTCTAAGGTTGTATTTTATGGTAGCAAGTCGCCAAGGCAAACAAGTTGTCTGACGATAATGCAGGCCCGGAGAATGTTACGAAAAGGCTGTGAAGGTTATTTGGCTCATGTAGTGGATACACGGGTTGTGAATTCAGACATGGGGCAGATACCTATAGTTAATGAGTTTGGGGATGTCTTTCCAGAAGAACTTCCGGGAATTCCTCCAGAAAGAGAAATAGAGTTTGTGATTGATTTAGTATCGGGGACAGCGCTAAAATCGAAAGGGCCGTATCGAATGGCTCCGGTAGAAATGAAAGAGTTGATGATCCAGCTACAAGAATTGTTAGATAAGAAGTACATCCAACCTAGTGTATCTCCGTGGGGAGCACCGGTGTTGTTTGTAAAGAAGAAGGATGGTTCGATGAGGTTGTGTATGGATTATAGAGAATTGAATAAGGTGACAATCAAGAACAAATATCCGTTACCAAGAATAGACGATCTGTTTGATCAACTTAAGGGAGCGAGATGTTTTTCGAAGATTGACCTGAGAACTGGTTATCATCAGTTGAAAGTGAGAACAGAAGATGTACCGAATACAGCATTTAGAACTCGTTACGGCCATTATGAGTTCTTAGTGATGTCGTTTGGACTGACGAATGCGCCAGCAGCTTTTATGGACTTGATGAATAGAATATTTAAACCGTATTTGGATAAATTTGTAGTTGTGTTCATTGATGACATTTTGGTGTATTCGAAGACTAAAGAGGAGCATGTCGAACATTTATGAATTGTATCGGAAACCTTAAGGAAGGAGAAGTTATATGCTAAATTTTCAAAGTGTGAGTTCTGGTTGAAGAGAGTTTAATTTTTGGGGCATGTCATCGATAACGAGGGAATTTCTGTTGATCCAGCGAAAGTAGAAGCGGTGAAAAATTGGGGACAACCGAAGACATCGACGGAGATCAGAAGTTTCTTGGGATTGGCAGGATATTACCGAAGGTTTATTCAGGATTTCTCGAAGATAGCGACACCATTAACTAATCTGACGAGGAAGACTGTTAAGTATGTGTGGACAGAGAAGTGTGAACAGAGTTTTCAAGAATTGAAGAAAAGATTAAGTGAAGCACCTGTGTTATCTTTACCAGATAGTACAGGGGGTTTTACAGTGTATAGTGATGTGTCACACAAGGGACTAGGTTGCGTATTAATGCAGAATGGTAAAGTCATTGCGTACGCGTCACGACAGTTAAAAGACTATGAGAAGGGATACCCTACCCATGACCTTGAGTTAGCTGCGGTAGTATTTGCCCTTAAGATTTGGAGACATTATCTCTACGGACAAAAGTGTGAGATATACACAGATCACAAGAGTCTAAAGTACATCATTACACAAAAGGAGTTTAACATGAGGAAGAGGAGATGGTTAAAATTAATCAAGGACTATGATTGTGATATTCTATATCATCCGGGCAAGGCTAATGTAGTGGCAGATGCTTTAAGTAGGAAGAGCCAAGAAAAATTATTTATATTAACAGAACAAGAATAATTAGTAAGAGAAATGGAGAAAATGGAGTTGGAGGTGAAAAATTCGAAGGATTCAGATAAGGTAATAGAAATGGAAGCAAGTCCGACTTTATTAGACAAGGTGAAAGAATCACAAGGGAATGATGATGAATGTGGTAACATAAAGAAGCGGTTGGTCGAAGGCGAAGAGTTGAAGTATAAGATCGATGGCATTGGATTGCTGAGATTTGAAGGAAGAATTTGGGTGCCTGCAGTACCAGAGTTACGAGAAGAGATTCTTCAAGAAGCACACAATACGAGATACTCAATACACCCAGGAAGCACGAAGATGTATCAAAACTTGCGTCAACATTATTGGTGGCCAAACATGAAGAGAGAGGTTGCTGAATGCGTAAGCCGATGTTTAACTTGTCAAAGAGTCAAGGCAGAGCATCAACGACCAAGTGGACTATTACAGCCGTTGGAAATTCTGGAATGGAAATGGGAGCACGTCACGATGGATTTTGTGGTAGGACTTCCAGCAACACAGAAGGGTTACGATGCTATATGGGTAATTATCGACCGTCTTACAAAGTCAGCACACTTTTTGTCGATCAAGATTAGGTATAATTTGGATCAGCTAGCAAAATTGTATATCAAGGAAATTATTTCGAGACATGGAGTGCCAGTATCAATCGTGTCTGATAGAGATCCGCGCTTCACGTCAAACTTTTGGAGGAGTCTTTAAGAAAGAATGGGGACACAATTAAGGTTGAGTATTGCGTATCATCCACAGACTGATGGGCAAAGCGAGAGAACGATTCAAACATTAGAAGACATGCTTAGAGCCTGTGTGCTGGATTTCAAGGGAAGTTGGGAGGATCATCTTCCATTGGTGGAGTTTGCGTATAACAATAGTTATCATGCAAGCATTGGTATGCCACCGTATGAAGCCCTGTATGGGAGAAAGTGCAGAATGCCCTTATGTTGGGACGAGGTAGGTGAAAGAAGATTGTTGGGGCCAGAATTGGTTCAGTAGTCTGTGGAGGTCATTAAAGTGATAAGAGCTCGATTGGTAGCAGCTCAGGATCGATAAAAGAAGTACGCAGATATTCATCGCAAGAAAAGAGATTTTGAAGTGGGAAGCTACGTATTTCTGAAGGTATCTCCTTGGAAGAGGAAGATACGATTTGGGAAGAAAGGTAAACTGAGTCCAAGGTTTATTGGACCGTTCAAAATACTAAAGAAGATAGGGGAAGTAGCGTATGTGTGACGCCCCCAAAATTAGGTATACATCGCCCATCTTGGGTCGTCAGATACATGGTACAGAATACAAATACAACTTACTAATACAACTGTCGTGTACAATACGACAAAATATAACTGTGAGTTTGAATACAATTATTGTCTACTACAGACTATACAAACTCAAAAGGAGTCCTCATTACAATTATTGTCATACTATTTAATAGAATAGTGAGGACTACTAATACTATCATCTGGTCCATCACTCCGCTCCCCGACTCGTCCCACCTATATTCTCATTTCCTAAAGAGAACAGTGAAAGAAAGGGTGAGCTCCACTAAGATAATGCAGAATAAATTATCATTAGCCTTCAACAGTGTTAAACTGATAAAATATAACGAACATTAAGTTTAACTGCAGCGGAACAAGCAATCCATTAAAAGAGTCAAAGTAGAGAATAAAATCTACTATCTTATATGATTTAAAAGGTTTTTCAACACTATTATCGCTGGAACTCAGCTTAATAAAATAATCCACATCATCGAATCACCCCTGCACCACGGCCAAGGATATTCATGTATTCATTAATGGTCATGATCATGCCAACAACTGTCCATCAATGCACTACGGGCCAATGAGGACTTTTACCACATCATTTGTAACATTACGATCATGATTACACCGAATAATCCTTGGTTATAATCATACCAAGTCCATCTATGCATTACATGCCATAGATGATTTTCAACATTTTATAAACATGAGGATGATGACAATGATATAAGAATTCAATAAAACAATTTCAAGAATTAATTTATCCAAGAATTAACAACGTTCAAATTGTCAACGTGATACTGCTTTGTGGAGTAAAATTCAAAAATGCTTAGAAGAATATTTTCATGAAAAGATACTGGATGAACCGAAATTATCAAGGATATTCCACTAATTTCATGGAGTATAGAAGTTAAAACTTAACCAACTGAGTATAATAAAGAATAGAATAACAAAAGAAATCACCCGGCATGCGATAGACCGCACAAACAGATTATTCTAACAGAATAATAAATAATGGAACCAGGTCCGACGTAAATGCACAGATAGGATATTCCGACAGAATAATAAATAATGGAACCAGGTCCGGCGTAAACGCATAGACAGGATATTATGACAGAATAATAAATAATGAAACCAGGTCCGGCGTAAACGTAAAGACAGGATATTCCGATAGAATAATAAATAATGGAACCAAGTCCGGTGTAAAATACACAGACAGGATGTTCCAACAGAATAATAATAAAAATGGAACTAGGTCCGGTGTCAAATACACAGACAGGATGTTCCAACAGAATAACAGAAGAATGTCACCAAGTATAGGGTAAACCGCGTATACAGGTTATTCCAACAGAATAATAAGAAATGGAATAACAACAGTTCTCTTCATGAATAAGAAAGAATAACACCCCTTACCGTTTTAAAGAAAAACTGAAATAAGGAAGTAGTTAAGTAGCAGAATACTTTTCTTCTCTCTCTCTATAGTTTCTCTCTATAGTTTCTCTCTCTAGAGTTCAGTGAATTCGTCAGAAATAATGAAGGAATGAGCTGCTATTTATAGAAAAATGGAATGCATAGTAACTAATCCATGAATGATCCAGATTGATTACTTTAATCTGACGGTCCATATTTAAAGAAAAATATTTTAAATAAAATATAATATATTCTATTTATAGAATAACTTTAATAAAGTATTCTGTTTTATATAAAAAGATGTTTCTGTTTTATTACGTTAATAATACGAATAAAACAAAACTTTATTATCGCTAAATAATTCATATTATTAACTGACAATAATTGAATCAAACTGAGTGACTTCTCACATAAGCATTAATAATCAATACCGTGTGCTACTATGCAACCACACGTATTACTGTACTTTTACTACCGAGTAATTCAACAGTATCAATGGTAAAACTTCCGTCATTATTTTTAATAAAATATTTTTGTCGTTTTCTCAATCCGACAATAATTCCGTTGTGGGGTCCACCAATGATTGTGTCGTTGTACGAATATTCTCTGTTAAAACGAATATTCTCCAACCAATCGAATATTATATAACAACTTGCGTACTTTGCAAAATTTATAAATATTACCCACAACTATAACATTATATCAAATTAACTTCATAATATTCAAAAATGATATTTATAGAAAATTCATCTTTATTTATAAAAGTTGGGGTCTTACAACCTCCCCTTCTTATGAAATTTCGCCCTCAAAATTAGGGTACGTACCTGGTATGTCGAAGAGGTAAGGATGCCTTGATTTCATTTCAGATTCTAACTCCCAAGTCATTTCCTCAACATCGTGATTTCTCCACAAAACTTTGACTTGAGGTATAACCTTGAAGCGTAGAATATGTTCCTTCTTATCCAAGATTTTAACAGGAACTTCTTCATACGTCAAATCCTCCGCTATTTCGTCCGGTTCTAACTAAATAATGTGGTTCGGATCTTCAACATATTTATGTAACATGGATATGTGAAAAACGTTATGAACACGAAACATACTCGGCGGTAAAACGAGTCTATAAGCCACAGTTCCTACTCGATCGAGGATTAAAAATGGACCGATGAATTGAGGATTGAGCTTTCCTCTCTTTCCAAATCTCGTAACTCCTTTCTATGGAGCAACACGTAAGAACACATGATCTCCTATATCAAATTTCACATCCTTTCGATGAATATCAGCATAACTCTTTTGTCGATCTTGTGAGGTTTTTATATGTTGTCGGATCGTTTGAATCTTTTCTGTAGTCATACGTCAACTCCGGTCCCAACAACGTTGCTTCACCCGCCTCATCCCAGCATACTGGAGAACGACATTTTCTTCCGTACAATGCTTCGAATGGAGCCATGCCAATACTTGCTTGATAACTGTTATTGTAGGAAAACTATACCAATGGTAAGAACTTGTCCCAACTTCCCTTGAAGTCAAGGACACAAAGTCGTAATAAATCTTGTAGAGTTTGAATAGTCCTCTCTGATTGTCCGTCCGTCTGAGGATGATATGCCGAACTATATCGTAAATCCGTGCCCATAGCTTTTTGTAAACTAACCCAAAATCATGAAGTGAATCTTGGGTCTCGATCAGAAACTATGGATACTGGAATACCATGCAGTCTTACAAACTCGTTTATGTACATACGAGCAAGACGTTCAAGTGTATAAGTTTCTCGTATCGATAAGAAATGAGTAGACTTGGTCAATCTATCAACAATGACCCAAATCGCATCTATACCTTGAGAAACCTTGGGAAGACCGGTAACGAAATCCATGGTAATGTGCTCCCACTTCCATTCTGGAATTTCAAGTGGTTGCAATGGACCTTTTAGTACTTGATGCTCCGCTTTGACTCGTTGACAAGTTTGACACCTTGAGATAAACAGCGCTATCTCTCTCTTCATATTGCTCCACTAAAATGTATGACGAAGATCATGATACATTTTGGTACTTCCAGGATGGATTGCAAACGGTGTATTGTGCGCCTCCATCATGAATTCATACTTTAAATCAGGGTTGTTAGGAACACAAAGTCTGGAGTTGACTCGAAGTATTCCTTCCTCATCGATTCTTGCTTCCGGCATAGCACCTTCTTGCACTTTCTTCCTCATATGCATTAGCTCCAGGTCTGTAGCTTGAGCAGCTTTAACTTTATCGATTAAAGTCGGTTCTACTCATATATTCGTCATCATCACATGGGTCCCTAGAGTTTTTAACTCTATCTCTATCCTTTGCAAGTCACACAAAATGGGCCTTTGTGTTGACAGTATCGCACTTGTACTTGCATATGATCTTCTACTCAATGCGTCAGCTACCACGTTCGCTTTTTCAGGATGGTATTGGATGGTATGATCATAATCTTTCAACAGTTCCAGCCAACGTCGTTGTCGCATATTGAGTTCCTTTTGAGTGAAAAAATATTTAAGGCTTTTATGATCCGTAAAGATCTCCACCTTCTCCCCATACAAGTAATGCCTCCAAATTTTAAGTGCAAAGAAAACAACTGCCAACTCTAGATCATGAGTAGGATAATTCCTCTCATATTCCTTGAGTTGTCTTGATGCATAGGCTATGACTTTTCCATGTTGCATGAGAATGCATCCCAACCCTTTGCTCGAAGCATCACTGTAGATGACAAATCCCTCCGAGCCAGATGGTATTGTTAGAACAGGTGCTGAAATGAGTCTCATCTTGAGTTCTTGAAAACTCTTCTCACATTCTTTGCTCCAACCGAACTTTGTATCTTTTCGAGTCATCTAAGTTAATGGAGTAGCGATTCGAGAAAATCCTTCCACGAATCTCCGATAATAACCAGCTAAACCAAGAAAGCTACATACTTTGGTCACTGATTTAGGTTGATCCCAGCTTTGAATAGCTTCAATCTTTACTGGGTCAACCGATATTCCACGACTTGATACTACGTGACCAAGGAATGCTACCTCCTCCAGCCAGAACTCACATTTCTTCAACTTGGCATAAAGCTGGTATTCACGAAGCTTTTGGAGTACCAGCCTCAACTGTTGCTCATGATCTTCACGGCTTTTGGAATAAATAAGGATGTCATCAATAATGACGACCACAAAGTGATCCAAATATTCCTTGAATACCCAGTTCATCATATCCATGAAGGCAACAGGAGCATTAGTCAATCCAAAGGACATGACTAAGAATTCATAATGCCCGTACCGAGTTCTGAAAGCCGTCTTTGGAATATCCTCAGTTCTAACCTTCAGCTGATGATATCCAGAACGAAGATCGATCTTTGAAAAGAATTGTGCTCCTTGCAACTGGTCAAACAGGTCATCAATACGTGGCAATGGGTACCAATTTTTTATGGTGACATGATTCAACTCCCGATAATCAATTCAAAGTCGCATACTTCCATCTTTCTTCTTCACGAATAGCACAGGAGCACCCCAAGGAGAAGTACTAGGAAGAATAAAACCAATGTCTAATAATTCCTGCAGTTGGATCTTTAACTCCTGAAGTTCAATAGGAGCCATTCGATATGGGGCTTTGAAAATGGGTTTTGTACCGGGTTCAAGGTCGATACAAAATTTAATTTCACGCTCTGGGGTAGGCCAGGAAGTTCTTCAGGGAATACGTCAGGGAATTTATTAACAATAGAAATATCATTCAAAACTGACGTATTTTTGTTTAGATCCGTGACATGAGCTAAGAAAGCTTGACATCTATTTTTCAATAAACGTATAGCTTTATGGCTTGAGATGACAGCGATTGATTTTAATAGTTTGGTTACTTGAATTCGCATAATAGGTCGATTAGGAATATGAAAGCTAACAACCTTATGAAAATAATCAATTTTTGCATGATGAGTAGTTAACCAATCAATCCCTAGAATCACGTCAAATGCAAGTATTTTTAATGAAATAAGATCGACAGGTAATGTGTGGGTACCAACTTGAACAAAACAAGACTTATAAACCGTGGATGTAATGAAAGTTTCTCCCAATGGAGTTTCAACAGATAAGTCAAAGTCTAATTTCTCCGGAGTCAAATTTAATCGATGAGCGCAAGTAGGAGAAATAAAAGAATGGGTAGAACCGGTATCAAATAAAGTATAGACTTCGTTAGAATTTATGATAAGCTTACCCGCGATAACCTCATTCGGGCTCCTTACTTTCTGGGAGGTCACAACAAACGCTCTCCCTTGCACTACCGGTTTTGAATTTTCTAGGACGGCCTTTGGTGTCTCCATCTTGGCTGAACTTGTTTTTGGTAAACGACAAAATCAAGCTAAATGACCTTCTCTTCCACAATTATAACATGCTTTAGACGGTATCGCGCAGTTTGGACTGATGTGCCCTTCCCCTCCGCATTTGAAACATATGATAGGTGGTCGTTCTCCTTCCTTAACAACGGGTGCTGGTGCTGACATCTTTCCATCATTGTTGAATCTCCTCTTCTTGAAATGACCATTTTTATTATTTTGGCCCTGATTACCACCGAAGTGGTTACCATTTCTGGCATGTTGATTCCCTCCACGCTTGTTGTCACCGCTTCGATGACTGCTCTCACTGGTATTATTATTTTGTTGACTGCTCTCTTTTGGTTGCGTTGATTCGTTATCGCGCTCCACTAACTGAGCCCTATTCACAACATCTGAATACAAACATAGTTTATGAGAAATAAGATGTTGACGTATCTCAGGTTTCAAACCTCGCAAAAATATTCGCGTCATTCGCTCTTCATTATCCACTAAGTGGGACGCAAACCGGGACAACTCAGCAAATTTAGCCTCATACTGTGACACGGTCATATTATTCTGCTCCAATTTGATGAACTCCACCTCCTTCGTGTGACGAACACTTTTGGGAAAGTATTTATCATTGAACAGCTCTTGGGACTTCTCCCAAGATATCTTCAGTGCGGCAGGTTGAGTACACTTAATCGATTCCCACCAGTAATTTGCCTCTCCTTGTAACATAAAGGTGGCAAAGGGAACTTTTTGCTCCTCGGAGCATCCCAAGACATCAAATATCTTGAGGATCTGCTTTATCCATATTTCTGCTATAAGTGCTTTTGGCTCTCCCTTAAAATCCGGTGGTCCCAGCTCCTTGAACTGTTTAGCGGTGACCGTCCGAGAGTTTTCAGTGTTTCCACCTATATTTTGAGCAGGAGCCGCTCTCGCCTGCTGTTGCATGAACTGCTTAAAGTTTCTGAACATTCTATCATTCATCATCTGGTCAGTGTTATTGTTTGCATGAGGATTGTCACCTTCCTGATGCACATTATCCTGATTATTGATATGTGGTGAATCAACAGTCGCCTGTGCTCCATTGCTATTCTCAACATTCTCAGATGCTATTTTCAGATACTGCCACAAAACAAAAGTTAATTAATATGTCATATATTATCCTTATATTCTGACCGACCAATTAAATACCATGCAAATAAACTTAGGTAGGTCATACTAGCGAAGGAATTCCTCGTCTCTCCCCTCCTAGTTCTATTCTCACATCTTAGCCAGGGATCATATCCCTAAGCTCTGATACCAACTGTGACGCCCCCAAAATTAGGTATACATCACCCATCTTGGGTCGTCAGATACATGGTACAGAATACAAATATAACTTACTAATACAATTGTCGTGTACAATACGACAAAACATAACTGTGAGTTTGAATACAATTATTGTCTACTAGAGACTATACAAACTCAAAAGGAGTCCTCATTACAATTATTGTCACACTATTTAATAGAATAGTGAGGACTACTAGTACTATCATCTGGTCGATCACTCCGTTCCCCGACTCGTCCCAGCTATATTCTCATTTCCTGAAGAGAACAGTGAAAGAAAGGGTGAGCTCAACTAGCCTAGTAAGAAATATTATGACTAAGATAATGTAGAATAAATTATCATTAGCCTTCAACAGTGTTAAACTGATAAAATATAAAGAAAATCAAGTTTAACTGCAGCGGAACAAGCAATCCATTAAAAGAGTGAAGTAGAGAATAAAATCTACTATCTTCTATGATTTAAAATGTTTTTCAACAATGTTATCACTGGGACTCAGTTTAATAAAATAATCCACATCATCGAATCACCCCTGCACCACGGCCAAGGATATTCGTGTATTCATTAATGGTCATAATCATGCCAACAACTGTCCATCAATGCACTACGGGCCAATGAGGACTTTTACCACATCATTTGTAACATTACGGTCATGACTACACCAAATAATCCCTGGTTATAATCATACCAAGTCCATCTATGCATTACATGTCATAGATGACTTTCAACAATTTATAAACAAGAGGATGATGACAATGATATAAGAATTCAATAAAACAAGTTCAAGAATTAAGGACATTCCATTAATTTCATGGAGTATAGAAGTTAAAACTTAACCAACTGAGTATAATAAAGAATAGAATAACAAAAGAAATCACCCGGTATGCGATAGACCGCACAGACAGGTTATTCCAACAGAATAATAAATAATGGAACCAGGTCCGACGTAAACGCGCAGACAAGATATTCCGACAGAATAATAAATAATGGAACTAGGTCCGGTGTAAACGCACAGAAAGGATATTCCAACAGAATAATAAATAATGGAACAAGGTTCGGCGTAAAGGCACAGACAGGATATTCCGACAGAATAATAAATAATGGAACCAGGTCCGGTGTAAAACACACAGACATGATGTTCCAACAGAATAATAATAAAAACGGAACCAGGTCCGGTGTAAAACACACAGACAGGATGTTCCAACAAAATAACAGAAGAATATCACCAAGTATAGGGTAGACCGCGTATACAGGTTATTCCAACAGAATAATAAGAAATGGAATAACAACAGTTCTCTTCATGAATAAGAAAGAATAACACCCCTTACCGTTTTAAAGAAGAATTGAAATAAGAAAGTAGTTAAGTAGCAGAATACTTTTCTTCTCTCTCTCTATAGTTTCTCTCTCTAGAGTTCAGTGAATTCGTCAGAAATAATGAAGGAACGAGTTGCTATTTATAGAAAAATAGAATGCATAGTAACTAATCCATGAACGGTCCAGATTGATTACTTTAATATGACGGTCCATATTTAAAGAAAAATCTTTTAAATAAAATATAATATATTCTATTTATAGAATAACTTTAATAAAATATTCTGTTTTATATAAAAAGATGTTTCTATTTTATTACGTTAATAATACGAATAAAACAAAACTTCATTATCGCTAAATAATTCATATTATTAACTGACAATAATTGAATCAAACTGAGTGACTTCTCACATAAGCATTAATAATTAATACCGTGTGCTACTATGCAACCACGCGTATTACTGTACTGTTACTACCGAGTAGTTCAACAGTGTCAATGGTAAAACTTCCGCCGTTATTTTTAATAAAATATTTTTGTCATTTTCTCAATCCGACAATAATTCCGTTGTGGGGTCCAAGAATATTTACTGTTAAAACGAATATTCCCCGACCAATCGAATATTATATAACAACTTGCGTACTTTGCAAAATTTATAAATATTACCCACAACTATAACATTATATCAAATTAACTTCATAATATTCAAAAATAATATTTATAAAAAATTCATCTTTATTTATAAAAGTTGGGGTCTTACAGTATGAGGTAGCTCTACCTCCTGAACTTGAACATATTCACAATGTGTTTCATGTGTCAGTGTTGCATTCGTACAAGCCGAATTATGAGTATGTGATATCATATGTGCCGATTCAAGTCGAGAAAGACTTATTGTACGAGGAGGTTCCTATAGAAATTTTGGATAGGGAAGAGCAGAAATTGAGAAATAAGGTTATAAATTTTGTCAAGGTGTTGTGGAGAAACCACAATGCTGAAGAAGCTACGTGGGAGCTTGAAGAAAAGATGAGGGAGAATTATCCGAATCTTTTTGAGTAACCTTAATGAAATTTCGGGGACTGAATTCTTATAAGGAGGGGAGAATGTAATAACCAAGAATTTTTGTGATACATTGTAAATAAATATATTAAATAATATTTAATAGATTGTGAATGATTAAGTGATTATGTGGATAATATGATATAATATTAAAGAAAATCTCACCAATAAGTTATATAAGTTAGTAAACTAACCTAAGTATTTTAATAATCTAGAAAATAGATTTAAGGTGTTAAACCCTAATTAAATACTCAATAAACTTGAATAAGACAAGTCTAATTGGGTTATGCAAGTTAATCCACATTATTGATTGATGTGAATGTGTAAATATAAATAATAATGAGAAATAGTTCATGTGATAATAGGGTTAATATTACTAAGGATGTCATGTAATTTAAACAAGCCCAAGAATTTATTTAAGCATTGGACTTGTAGATTAGATGATTGTTAAGCTAGCCAAATATTAAATTTAATGGGCAAGTATGCTAGTACAACAATTATTTAATTGTGGAGGCCCAAGTTCATTAGAATTAGTAAGCCAAACTAGTTAATTTCTAGCCCAAAAGAATTAAAGGTTTGGCCCAATCCTAGCGCAATTAAAGTGGGGCATTATGGTCATCGAATTTAGCATATGTTGTAATTAAAAATAATGTAAAGATGAGGATTTAAGGGGGGTGGGATCCGGCCATGTATTGGAAAAAAAAGGGACATGTGACTTATGTCTTCTTTTTCTTCAATTGGTCACCAACTACCTTAGGTGTCACTCCATGACTTAGCCACCCTATTTAGCAAAGATTGGAAGTTATATGGAGAGAGAAGGGAAGAGATATGATAGTCAATAATGTGTAGATATACTAATATATCTATAGATTTTTTTCCAAACACTTAACCCATATTCTCTTTCATCTCATTACTAGTTAACCAAGCAAAAAGTAAAAAGCAAAAACATAAGAGAAAAAGAGGGAGAGAGTTTGGTGGGAGCAAGAGGAAGAAGGAGGAGGAAGAGTTCCACTCCTGATGCACCCTAAGTTCGTCCTATACTTTGGAAGGGAAAGAAGGTGTGCCCAAAAATCAAGGTGAAAACTAATCTAACTTATTTTTTTTTGTATTTTGTTTGATTTTGGAGATCTAAAGTTTATGATCTAGAGGTCTAAAACCCTCTATCTACTTGTTTTATATGATTTCATGTATGGATCTAACATATTTGAGTGTTATAAAGTAAATCAAAAGGATAGAAAAGAAACTAGTTTTGTTTTGTTAGAAAACTCTAGTTTTTTCACTTCCTTTGATCGACTACCGTTTTTGATCTACACCTTCTTTTTGTGATCCGTCAAAGCGGGGTGCTAGATATGTAAGTTAACTACTAAACCCAAGTGATAGCATTCAAAAATGTTGAATACACAAGTGGTAGCAACTGTTTTAGCAAAAATAGTTTGGTCTTTTAAAAAGAAAAATAAACTATTTTAGGATAGTCAATGCAAGGGGTATTTTTGTCATTTTTCTGGCATTTAAAAATTTTGTAAAAATTTAGGAGAGTAATATGATGAGTTATCTTTCAAACCCAAGTGGAATCACCTAAAAAGGAGTTGTAAATTTCCGTATGGACTGATTTTAGCAAAGTAGGTAAAAGCTAAAAATCCCAAAAAGGAGTCTGCCCAAAATTTTGAAAGGGCAGTTTCGGCTACTTAAATTATGGAATAAATTCCAGCCTTTTGGGACATAAAAATATATGACATAAAGTAGCTCCTGTCCAAAAATGAGCTCATTCCGACTTAAAATGACCAAGTTATGACCATTTCAATATTTAGGTTTTTCAGACGAAAATCGCTATAACCGGAGTTCTATAACTCCGATGGCCACGAAATTAAAACTGGAGGGTCACATTAATATGTATGAGATTATGCCAGGAGATGGGAATTTCTGGAGTTGAGCATGATGGGGTTAATTTCTTAAGCCACGCACTAAAAATGATTTTTTAAAAATAGTAAAAGAAATTGAAAAATTACGGAAAAATACTTTTTATGTATAAAATACATGTATATAAGTATGGCCAAAGGATAGAAAATTAATAAGTTGATTTGGTATTTTTGTAAAGGAGATATGGAATCCAGCTTGCTGGATTGGAAAAAATGTTGAATCCAGTTTGCTAGATTGAAAGATTTAGAATCCAGGCTTGCTGGATTGTAGGATTTGGAATCCAAACTTGCTGGATTAGAAGTTTGTTGAATCCAGTTTGCTGGATTAGCCATTCTAGGTGGCTGGATTGCATGCTTGAATAATTTAGGCTATGATGTTAGTATTCAGCTTACTAGATTATAAGGAAGAGTAAATAAAAGGAAAAGATTAAGTGTTAAATCATAAGGAATATGATAAAGTAAATAATATATTATCAAAGAATGATAATAATAAAAATGTTTTCAGGTAATTGATTATGTGGATAAGTAAATTGCTGATAGAGTAATTGTATTCTGATATAAACTATGATATGCTGATTGTAAGATCAATCTTAACAATGATAGGTATTTACAATAAAGAGATTAAATTAAATTGTGTAGCAGTAGATCGCAGTCAAGGCAAGTTTTCTAACTCAAACTTGAGTTATTCTTTTCAAAGCATGTTAGTGAATAATTATTGTTTATTATGCACATCCATATTGATTATTGATGCTCGCACTTAGTGCAATTAAATTCATGTTCTATTATTATTGAACTGTGAATTTGTTAAAGTTCTTTTATTCATGAACTGTTTAAGATATGGATCTATGCTCATTGTATTAGCTAGATCAAGTATGTTTAAATTTGTTTAATCAAATATGTTGTTAAAAGTTGTTCTTCACCAATTGATTTGGTAAGGACTCAAGACTGAGAAAAAGAACAATTTGATTAAAGCATTATTGAAAAACAATTATTGCTCGTTTATTAAGTGTTTATGCATAATACAACGGGTATGAAAGGCTGATCTCCTTGATTACCAAAACTTATTAAAAGGTTCAGTTAAAATACTGACAACCTTAGCATATGTTCATGGTCATTATGACCACTCAGTATCTGTTATTCAATTGTTCGAATATTCAGTTATCAAGACTTAATTCATGTTCTTTCACAATTAATTTCTATTGTTGAACATTGAACGATAAATTTCTTACTAATCATGATATATCTTCTTTGTACTTAAACTTGCTAAGCAAATTAGTTACTTACCCTTTCTATATCATGACATTTATTTTAGCTAAGCCAGAGAGTTCAAGTAAGAAGGACAAGGGCAAGGGAAAGGTCCAAGAATAATTATTATAAATGTTTAAGTATCATGAAATACTATGTTTGATGTTTATGTAAATCTTTTGTGTTACTTTATGTAACTTAAGTAAGGTATGTTTATGTTAAGGTAATAGACCTTGGGATATTGTATAAGACTTTATTATAATGAATAACGTATGTTTATTATTCCGCAATAGTATATAGAATGCTTATGTTGATGATGGATAGTGAGCACCAAGCCCGGGGTTGAGAACTCGGATTTGGGGGCGTCACAAGGGTCTTACACATGCTATTTCCCAAGCCGATACAAGTAAGGGGAAAAGAAGTCCTAGTTCCAGATCCAAAAGTGGAAGAAGAGGAACAGAGACGTAAACAGGACATCGCCCAGATGATGTCAAACATACACATCATTGTCCATGATGAACATACAAATAGATACACCCCAGACGATGATTGCCCAGGCGTAATGGTCATCATTCAGGAGAAGGAGGACTATGACAACCCCTCCATCATTGTAGTCTATCAGGACTTCACCCTTGACAACTGGAGTAGCACTCCTTTCATTGGTCGACAAGGATAAAACGGACAGAAACTCCTTCTGCCCTGTAGATAATAATAACTGCTTACTTTTTTATACAATATTAGTAGTTGTTTTGTCAATACATGCTAACACTTTGTATGATTGAACAGTTTCATATATTAAGTGAAAGCATATTTTGTTTTAGGACTCTGAATTTAGATGTGCCTATACTTGTTGATAAGGTGCCTTTTCTCCACATGGATTGTAACTTTGATGAAAAGTTGGACTCTGACTTGATAGAAATACAGGAGGACATTGAGATACCTCAGGAGATCA
Organism: Panax notoginseng; assembly: GCA_016801055.1. Lineage (NCBI taxonomy): Eukaryota > Viridiplantae > Streptophyta > Magnoliopsida > Apiales > Araliaceae > Panax > Panax notoginseng. Next base: position 58,911,723 of record CM029015.1, read on the forward strand.
AAAGAATGGATCAAAGATAAACCTAATGCATAAAGAGATAAAGATCTATGTAGATGACATCATTGTCAAGTCCTGCAGGGATGAAGACAACCTAGACCATCTCAAAAAGCTCTTCAACAGGTTGCATAAGTACAACTTGAAGTTGAATCCAGCTAAGTGCGCCTTTGACATTAAATCAGGCAAGTTGCTAGGATTCCTAGTCAGCTACAAGGTGATTGAGCTGGATCCCACCAAAATCCAGGCCATCACAAAAATTCCCATTCCTCAGACAAAGAAGGAGATACGAGGATTTTTGGGAAGAATCCATTAAAGGTCAAGGAATTGTGGATTAACTGGCCACCGTACCTTCAGGGGATTTCAAACCCTTGGAAACATACTTCCCCGATGAAGGGGTTATGGCAATTCAGTAACACCATCAGTACGATGCACACCAAACATGGAAGATATATTTTGATGGAGCTGTGAATATGGAAGGTTCTGGGGCAGGAGTAGTTCTAGTATCCGTTACGAGGGAGCAGCATCTCGTCGCCGTCAAATTGCAGTTTGCCAACACCAACAATACAGTTGAGTATGAAGGATGTATCATGGGGCTAAAACTTGCCTAATCAATGGGTATCAGATGGTTAACTGTCTTTGGAGATTTCGAGTTAGTAATCAGACAAACCATATGAATCTATCACACCAAAGGTCTACGCTTGTTGCCTTACCATCGGCAGGTTCTACAGATGGCTTCGGAGTTTACAGAAATATCCTTCCTCCACGTTTCTCGAAATAGGAATGATTTTGCGGATGCGCTAGCAACCTTGGCCTCCTTGATCAACATACATGACAAGGAAGACATGCCAACCCTCACATTTGCCCAACAAAAGGCTCCAGCCTATGGGAATTACATTGGAGAAGTATCGGATGAGCTACCTCCCATCCAACACCCTTAGTATCAGCATATCAAGGAGTACTTACAAGATGGATCTACACCCGCTGAGGCGAGCCCGACTGAAAGAAGTCGGATCCATCGACTGGGTATAAAATTCTACCTGAGTAGAGATGCACTCTATAAAAGAGATACAGGATTAGGTCTCCTTAGATGTCTGGACAAGGACCATGCTCAGAGGCTTATCGATGAGATCCATGGTGGAGTATATGGCCCACACATGAATGGCCCCCTATTTGTTATGAAAATCCTCAGAACAGGGCATTACTGGCTCTCTCTCAAGGCTGACTGTGAGGATCACGCCAAGAGATGTTATCAGTGCCAGATTCATGGGAATGCTATCAACGCCCCTCCGAGGGAGCTCCACAAAATGAGTTCACCTTGGCCCTTCTCAATGTGGGGAATGGAAGTGATAGGGCATCGGTTTATCTTCACCATGATCGACTACTTCACCAAGTGGGTGGAAGCAGCTTCCCTCCCCAGGGTTACCAAAGAAGTCATCATTGATTTCATCAGAAACAATGTCATTTGTTGATATGGACAACTAGAGGTAATTGTATTAGACAATGCTAAGAACCTCAACAACAGAATGATGGAGGAGTTGTGCAGTAAATTCCACATCAAACATCTCAACTCCGTCATTTACCGTCCAAAGATGAATTGTGCTGTTAAAGCGGCTAACAAAAATATCAAGAAGATCATGCAAAAGATGTCTGCCAACCACAAAGGATGGCCTGACTTGTTGCCTCTGACTCTGTTAGCCTACAGAACATCAATGCGCACTTCCACTGGGGCAACCCCATACGCATTAACCTATGGGATAGAAGCAGTGCTCCCCATAGAAGTGGAAATGGAATCCCTCAGAGTGTTGATAGGCGCTCAACTGGATGAAGACCAATGGGTACAATATAGGTATCACCAATTGTCTCTAATAGACGAAAGGTGAGCCACTGCTATCTTCCACGGTCAGTTATATCAACAAAGGATCACCATGTCCTACAACAGAAAAGTCTGGCTACGGCAGTTTAAATAACACGACTTGGTTTTGAAGAAGATCATTGACAACCAAGATCAATCTAAGGAAAAATTCACCCCGAACTGGGAAGGCTCATTTATTATCAAGGAGGTATCGACAGGAGGTGCTCTCAGATTACAGAAAATGGAAGGCGATGATTTTCCACAGCTTATCAACTCGGACACCGTGAAACGGTACTATGTCTGAGGTTACCATCAAACAAACATCCTGGTTTTGGGATTAAACCTTTCACACCTATATTTTTACCCCACTAGGGATAAGACTTTTCACACCAGTAATTTATGTTGTACATGGGATTAAACTTTCTCACCCGCAATTTGTCCTGAACTTGGGATCAAACTTTTCATTGGCCGCCAACCGTCCTGAACATGGGGCGAACTATGCCAACCTGATCTCTTTGATACACGGGAGTACGTAGGCAGCCATATTTTATACGGTCCGGTCTCAATAAAACAAAAAATAATAAAAACATTTCTACACCCTTCTCAAAAAATAAAAAACAACAAAAATATCTCTACACCTCTTTTGTCACATACAGCGTTGAACCTCTTACACCAGGTTCGAACTACGCAGACCTGATCTCCTCTTCAACAGGTGTACGTAGGCAACCATTCATCGTTCGGTCTAACCCCCTACCAAAATACAAACACTTGTCAACGGTACTAGGATCATCCTTCAATCCATCACTGTGATACCCCCAAATCCGGGTACTTCATTCCCACAGGATTTAGAGTTTACTATATAAAAACATTTATGTCTAACTACCCAATCATAATAAAATTTAATAATAAACCTTCCCATTAAAGGATTACATTAATAAAATCTCCCAGCTTATCTAACCTTTAAATACAAACATTCATATGCAGAAAATTAAATAACTTCATTACAATAATTTAAAATAAAGTCTGACAATAAAGTGTCAGCATGATTAAAAGTATTCAATACTTGTTCATCTTTCCTTTCCCTTTACCAGTGCTAGGTACATCGACCTTCTCAACTTTAGCTGTAATATTTATATAAGCAAGAGTGAGCAAACAATACCCACTTGAAATGATAATGAGTAAAACTTTACAACATCTGCCAATTAATAGGCTCAATAGAACTGAATAATATGTTCTATCAATGATAATCAAAATCATGAAATATATATAACTGAGGGTCTTAAGACCACGAACTATGTCCATAGTTATAAGTAATCTTTTAACTTAAACTTTAACAGTCTTAAGACTATAGGGACTCCTCGTACTTAGGGGGATCAGCACTTCATACAATGTATTGTGCACAAATATTTCAACGCTATGCGTAAATTATCCCCTAATAATAGGGTTGTTCACCTTAGTATTTAGAATACAAGTCCGCCCCAAAGTAAGTTTGATTTGGATACGTTTCAAGGTAATTTTGAATTCAACGAACATCAACTAAGGATTAGTTGAATAAAAAGGTAATCACATTATGCTATGGAATAAATTATAAGTGAATCAACATTGTATGCTAAGGTCATGCTTTAGGAATAATCTAAGAGCATAAGCATTGAATAACATAACATACCTTGCTTGAACAATATTAAGCTAAAGTTATTTAGAACTGAGTCATGAGCATGAATAACAAAGAGTAAATTGAACGATAAAATTTGTTCAACATTGGTATATCAGAATGTAGAAATTTGCATGCTAAATAACAAGTTAAAGATTAGAGAAACTTGCTTAACGAAAGAAAACTTGCTCAACGAAAGTTTATAGTTAGAAACTTGCATAATCGTAAAAAAACTAGAGACAAGAAACTTGCATAATTGTAATTGAGATAGGGTAAGGAACTTGCCTTGCGTGTAGGCTAAACCATAATAGTTTGATTCACAATATCCTAATCACATATCATTAGAATACAATTAGTCACTACAGATACTCTGTATATATAAATAAGTACCTATTTCATGTATGGCTTGATTTTTAATCACATAATCAAGTCACACCAATAATAATAAAACTCGTTAAGTGTTTAATTATATACTCATTCATTAGCACAAGATTATATTTTTAACAGTTATAGTATTGCTTTATATCAACAACTACAGACTTTGTGCAAAACAAAAGTCATTTCTGGACATTTTGTTAACCGGCGTTGCGGCGCGGTGCCTAAGCCAGGCAGTGGCGTTGTGGCGCGACATTGGCGTTGTGGCGTCGACTTTGGTGCTATGGCGTGAACTTCGGGGCGACAACTGTGACGCCCCCAAAATTAGGTATACATCACCCATCTTGGGGTCGTCAGATACATGGTACAAAATATAAATACAACTTACTAATACAACTGTCGTGTACAATACGACAAAACATAACTGTGAGTTTAAATATAATTATTGTCTACTAGAGACTATACAAACTCTGTGACGCCCCCAAATTCAGGTACTTGAAACTCGAACTTAGTGCTTCACGATACCATTTCTATGAGTGGAATAATACTAATAATAATAATAATAATAATAACAATAATATAGATTATCAATTTTAATTTACATATTATCAGAGTTTTCAATCCCAAGTACAAAACCTTCAAACATTCGTTTCATTACATGATAATTAATATATATCATCATTATCCTAATAAAGTCTAGTTATTACAAAAGATAGCCTTATCATTCATTCACCGACCTTCCTTTTCCCTTTGTTCTTAGAAGAGCCTCCACGTTGTTCACCTTTAGCTGAAAACATTTAAATTTAAGCAAGGATGAGCATTTGAGTGCCCAGCAAGTAATAGCAACAAAAACAGTTAGCTGAATAAATTAAATATTTTCTTTGAATGATACTTCTACAACGAATCAACAGTTGTGAAGTAAACTGAACCGATAATAAACAACATATCATTTTGATTTCAAAATTTTGAAACTACGTACTGACTATAAATGAGGATCAGTTGACAAACTATGAACATTATTTTCTATTTTCGAAAAGGTTAAACAGAACTTCATCTGTAAACCGTCATTACTTACAGGCACGAGGGGTGATCAGCCCGTTATGCCCTGTATTGATCAATACTACATTAAAGGACGATATTTTCATCCAGCATTCCCGCCTTAGGCGCATAAAAGTTTCCCATATTTGGGATGTTCATACCCGTCTTGAATCCAAACCAAAATAATTTAGTTGGATAAAGTTTTATCTTGTTCAACAACAACTTTAAATATATGTCTAGCTGGATCAAATAGCTTAGACGACTTTTAATTCAACTTATACATACTGAATACCGAGAAGTATGTATAAACATGTGATAAAATATAATGATTATCCAAGTTGGTACACTTTTATAACCATGTTTTAGAAATTAACGATCAGAATATATAATTTGATCAATAATAACATAATAAAGGAACTTGTACAACAATTATAGTTTAATAACTTACTTATACAGAATCATTGCATAAGTATATACAAAGGTTGAAATATTTGAATAATTGAAATGAACAATTCAGATATTATCTTACGCATGTCCGTTGCATAAAGTAAATGCAAAGAGTTAGATACTTGCCTTGTCTGCTGCTTACACAACTTAGATTTATCTTTTTTATCAAGCCCTATCATTAAATAGATCATTTGTCTGATTAGAATAACATATCATATCATATAATACTGCTTATTGCAGTCAGCACATTCCCTAATCACATTGGCACATAGGTTTAACAACCATTGAATCACAAATAATCACTTATCTAATCACATTATCTAAGTCCAGATCAATTTCTGAAACATGTCGGTGTACCGACAACTTTATCGGGTAATTATCGAGTCTAAGACTCTGTACTGTAACTTAATATCAGTCATATTATTTTTAAATGACTTAATATAATTTTAAAATATTTATCATGAATTTTCAAACATCAAAATCATTTTTAAATGATTTAAATACTAATCAATTTTATTATCATTAATATTTAATTAATATTAAACTATTAATGAAATCATTTCCAAAATATTAAAGTTATTTATAATAACTCAAAATATTTTTAAAGTATTAATATTACCCTTAAATGATTTTTAAAATATTTAAAATCATTTCTAAATAATTACGATTAATATTAAGGTATTAATGTTCTATTTATCAAAATATTAAAAGTCATTATTGATAATTTAAAATATTTTTAATTCATTTATATCCTTTTAAATGATTTTTAAATTAATAAAACCATTTTTAAACTATTTATTCAATATAATTATTAAATAAATTTAATATCATAAATAATAACTTAATAATCATTAATATTAAATTATTAATAAAATTATTCTTTAAATATTAAAAGTTATATTTTATAACTTAAAATATTTTTAAACACTTTATTTTCATTTAAAATGATTTTTATAATATTAAAATTATTTTTAAACTAATTTATTTAATATAATTAGTAAATAACTTTAATATCATTAATAATAATTAATTAATAAAATTTACCTTTAAATATTAAAAGTTATATTTTATAACTTAAAATATTTTTAGACTATTTATTTTCATTTAAAATGATTTTTCTAATATAAAAATCATTTTTAAACTAATTTATTTAATATAATTATGAAATAAATCTAATATCATTAATATTAAAATATTAATATTTTTTATGACAAAATATCAAAAGTTATATTTTATAACTTAAAATATTTTTATAACCTTTATATAATTTTTGTATGCTTTATAAATCATTAATTCTATTTTTCATAATTTATTTAACGCATTTATTAAATAACTTAATTACCATTAATATTAATTAATTAATAAAATTTCATCACAAAATATTAAAAGTTATCAAAAATAACTTAAATTATTTTCTTATACCATAATATAATTTAAAATGATTTTTCATGTATTAAAATCATTTTTAAATAATTTATTTAATATTATAATTAAATAAATTAAATACTTTTAATATTCTAAAAATATTAAATATTTATGAAATATATTTAAAATAATTAAAAACTAATTTTCGAATTTTAAAATAATTTTTAATAATTTATTTTGTATTTTTCGTAATTAAAAACTAATTAATACTAATTATTTAATAAAAATATAAGTTTTATAAATTAACCGTCGCTAAAGACCACCTATAGCGACAGAACCGTCGCTATTGGTGTTTTTCATGCTCTTGGCCAAACCTAGAAACTCATAGGCAGTCACCGAGTAAGCACGTTTGACCTCCAATAATTCAGTGTGTAGTGTGATTCTGGACCAACTAAGCATTAGAGCGTGTAGTACTAGTGTAACACTTCAGGCTACAACAACAATCATGACCATACTACATAAACCGAACGAGATCTGGCCTTCCTAAAACCTTGTCAGAGCTGTTCTTCATTTCTGGGTTTTCCAGAAATGAAGAACAGTTCATACTGCCTTCTTTCGATCTTTATAACTTGCAACACATGAACTGGTTTCGTGATCTTAGGCTTTCAGGTTGTAGACGACATAACAAACTATAGAACCATTACCAAATTTCACCATAACAGTAATAAAATAAGCAGATCTTGATCGGTCAAACCTTGTCAGAAGTCACGCTCGTGAGTTTTCTGGGTTACCTAGAAAACGCAAGTCGTGAACATTCTGTTTGGTTTGACCATCCAGAAAATCTAATCTGTTTGACATATAATGTGACGCCCCCAGAATAGGTATACAACACCCATTCTGAGTCGCCAAATACATGGTACAGAAAGCAAACTACAACTTCAATAATACAATTGTCGTGCAAAATACGACAACACATACTGTGAGTTTAAATACAAATATTGTCTTCTAGACAATATCCACACTCAAATAAATCCTCATTACAATTATTCAAACACTATTTTACAGAAATAGTGAGGACTGCTAATACATCTTTCTAGAACCATTACTCCATACCCCGACTAGATCCTGCTATGTTCTCACCTCCTGAGAAGAAAAATGGAACAAAAAGGAAAAGGGTGAGCTCAACTAGCCCAGTAAAGAATATTATGACTAAGATAATATACAACAAATTATCGTTAGTCTTCAACAGGGAAAAATCTGATAAAATATAATCGACAACAAGTTTTAGATCAACAACTGCAGCGGAAACAGCAAACCATTAGAAGAGTCAAGTAGAGAAAGAATTCTACTATCTTCTAAGATTTAAAAGTCCATCATCAACATTTTATCCCTGTAACATCAATTAATAATCATCTTTAACCAAATATTCATCTTTGCACTACAGGCCAAAGATATTCATTTGTATCATCAGTCGGTCATGTTCATCTCAACACCTGTTCATCTTTGCACTACAGGTCAAAGATATTCATCAAGTAATTATACATCTTTGCACTACAGGCCAAAGATATTCAGTAATATCATCATTTAGGACTGAGGATGATGAAAAATATCTTAAAGAGAACGAATCCAATGAGACAGAAGGACAAATAGTAGGGATTCGTATAACAGTTTATCCAAGATCAATAATACTTCATAATAATCAATTGTGAAGCAGAATTCAAAAATAAAGATCAAAACATGGATACAATCAAAGATAGTAACCATAATAGACATCTTGGACAAAAAGGGAAAATTTTATTTTTTGGTGAATAGTCCCGTATTCGTGATTAGTGCCGTATACGTGAATAGTGCCGTATACGTGAATAGTAACCCCCGACACAAAAAGTTCCAAATTTGATAAAAACTCATATCAATATTTCAGCATAATGATATTGAAGAAAATAATATCATTAAGAAGAAAATAATATCCCTTACCTCAAAATATCAGTACTTCTGGTCGGAATACCGGTATAAGGCTGAAAGAAACTTGCTCTGATGAATAGAAACTCTCAAAGTATCTAAATACTCACAAAATACACTCAATAATCTAGAGAGAGAAAGAGAGAAAACTTGTTTCTGGTGTGATTTTCAATTCTAACTTAGCCCTCTATTTATAGGAAAATTTTGGTAGGTTTGACCTGCAACCTGATGGCTTTACCTGCTACTATTCCCACCTACCACATTTGAAATATAATTCAGCACATTTCTTCACCAACCACAAGTGGGGCCCACCAATTCTAGAATTTTCCACCAAAATGATAAACTCTGAAAATTCAACAATTTCTGAACCAGTCATCTTGTAAAATTCGTAATAAATCATACGTTCATTTTTAACGGTTCAAAATTTGTGGACATATACTCAACTTATATATGTATAACATATCCAAAAATTACCACGATCCAACGGTCGGATTAAAAATTATAACCCCCGCAAACTATCTCAAAAACCCTGATTTTTAATACCTCCATTCCGACAAAAATACTGACAAAAACCTCAACATTAACTCCTTCATTTTTAACCACAAAAATATATCCCTCATTTATATCCACATAAAATAAATATTTCCTTATCATATGAATCAATAATTAATTATTCACAAATAATATTACAGAATCACATTTATGACAACCAGGCCGTTCCCAGAAAAGAGGGGGCTTTCCAATAAGGATTTCTCCTTACTGGCGCGCAATTAGATGACCAAACCTCTCCTTAGACAGAACTTTCTAGACATTGCCAATAATGTTATCTAATAATATTATTCAAATAATATGAATTATTGATCTGATAATGAAAAATACTGTGCAGCAACAATTATTGAAACAACAATAATATAAAATATCAATGCAACAATTATTGAATCAATAAAATAAAATATTGAACAATAACTACTATAACAATTATTGAGTAGTGCCTTCTTACGTAAGAATCAATAATTGGTGCAATACCGTGTGCTACTGTATTTTAATCACCGGGTATTCCAATAGTATTAACGGTAACAACTACGCCGTTATTTATAAACAACTTATACTTGTCGTTTTCTTCATCCAATCGCTTTCGTTATGGGGCCCACACAAGGCTGCGTCGTCGTACAAATATTCCCCGACAGCAAGAATATTCCACGACCAACCGAATATTCACCGACCAAAAATAAATATTTTATAACCACTTGCTTATTTTGCAAAATTTGCACATTTCACCCATAACCAAAGTATTATATCAAATTAACCCCTTATTATTCAGAATAATATTTAGAGAAAATTTGATTTTATTCATTAATAAGTTGGGGTCTTACAACCTCCCCTCCTTATGAAATTTCGTCCTCGAAATTGACGTACGTACCTGATGTTTCAAAAAGGTGAGGATACCTCGCTTTCATTTCTGATTCCAACTCCCAGGTCATTTCTTCAATAGCATGGTTTCTCCACAAAACCTTAACTTGTGGTATAACCTTCGTGCGTAGGACATGCTCTTTCCTATCCAAGATCTTAACAGGTACCTCCTCGTACGTTAAATCTTCAGCTATCTCGTCTGGTTCTAACTCAATAATGTGGTTCGGGTCTTTAACATATTTACGAAGCATAGATATGTGAAAAACATTATGAACACGAGACATGCTTGGAGGTAATGCGAGTCTATATGCCACATTTCCTATTCGCTCAAGAATCTCAAATGGACCAACAAATCTTGGATTGAGCTTTCCTCTCTTCCCAAATCTTGTAACTCCCTTCCATGGTGCAACACGTAACAATACATGATCCCAATATTAAATTCCACGTCCTTCCGATGAAGATCCGCATAACTCTTTTGTCGATCCTGTGCCGTTTGTATACGTTGTCGAATCGTTTGGATCTTCTCTGTAGTAATGCGTACCAATTCTGGTCCCAACAATGTTGCTTCACCCACCTCGTCCCAGCATACTGGAGAACGACATTTTCTTCCATACAACGCCTCAAATGGAGCCATACCTATGCTCGCCTGATAACTGTTGTTGTAGGAGAATTCCACCAATGGTAGGTACTTATCCCAACTCCCTTTGAGATCTAAGACACAAAGTCTTAATAGATCTTCAAGAGTTTGAATAGTCCTCTCTGATTGTCCGTCCGTTTGAGGATGGTATGCCGAACTGAATCGTAAATCCGTGCCCATAGCTTTCTGCAAGCTAACCCAAAATCGTGAAGTGAATCTTGGGTCACGATCCGAAACTATGGATACTGGCATGCCATGCAATCTCACAATCTCGTTCACGTACATACTAGCAAGACGTTCAAGGGAATAAGTCTCACGTATCGGCAAGAAATGAGCGGACTTGGTTAATCTATCAACAATAACCCAAGTCGCATCTATGCCTTGAGAAACCTTGGGAAGACCTGTAACAAAATCCATAGTAATGTGTTCCCACTTCCATTTCGGGATCTCAAGTGGTTGCAATGGACCCTTTGGCACTTGATGCTCCGCCTTTACACGTTGACAAGTTAAACACCTCGAGATAAACTCCGCGATCTCTCTTTTCATATTGCTCCACCAAAATGTATGTCGAAGATCGTGATACATTTTGGTACTCCCAGGATGGATTGCAAACGGTGTGTTGTGTGCCTCCATCATTATTCTATGCTTCAGGTCAAAATCGTTAGGAACACAAAGTCTGGAGTTGACTCGAAGTATTCCTTCTTCATCGATTCTTGCTTCTGGAATAGCACCTTCTTGCACTTTCTTCTTCATACGTATCAGCTCTATATCCGTAGCTTGAGCAGCTTTAACTTTATCGATTAAAGTCGGTTCTACTCGTATATTTGATATCATCATGTGGGTACTTGGAGCCTTCATCTCTATCTCCATCCTTTGCAAGTCATACAAAATGGGCCTTTGTGTTAAAAACATTGCACTCGTACCCGCATATGATCTTCTACTCAATGCGTCAGCTACTACGTTTGCTTTTCCAGGATGGTATTGGATGGTATGATCGTAATCTTTCAACAGCTCAAGCCAACGTCGTTGCCGCATGTTGAGTTCCTTTTGGGTGAAGAAATATTTGAGGCTTTTATGATCTGTATAGATCTCCACTTTCTCCCCATACAGGTAGTGTCTCCAGATCTTCAACGCAAAAACGACTGCTGCCAACTCCAAATCATGAGTAGGATAATTCCTCTCATATTCTTTGAGTTGTCGTGAGGCATAGGCTATGACTTTCCCATGTTGCATGAGAACACATCCTAACCCTTTGCCTGAAGCATCGCTGTAGATAACAAATCCATCCGAACCAGATGGTATTGTCAAAACAGGTGCCGAAATGAGTCTCCTCTTGAGTTCTTGGAAACTCTTCTCGCATTCCTCACTCCATACGAATTTTGTATCTTTCCGAGTCAGCTGAGTTAACGGAGTAGCGATTCGAGAAAATCCTTCCACAAATCTCCGATAATAACCAGCTAAGCCCAGAAAGCTACGTACTTCAGTTACCGACTTCGGTTGCTCCCAACTTTGTATGGCTTCAATCTTCGCCGGGTCGACAGATACTCCATGTTTTGACACCACGTGCCCAAGGAATGCTACTTCCTCAAGCCAGAACTCGCATTTCTTCAGTTTGGCATATAGCTTGTTTTCACGAAGCCTTTGCAGTACCAGCTTCAAATGGCGCTCATGATCTTCACGGCTTTTGGAATAGATGAGGATGTCATCAATAAAGACAACAACGAACTGATCCAAATATTCTTTGAATACACGGTTCATCATATCCATGAAGGCAGCAGGAGCATTAGTCAATCCAAAAGACATTACTAAGAATTCATAATGCCCGTACCGAGTTCTGAAGGCAGTCTTTGGAATATCCTCAGTTTTAATCTTCAGCTGATGATATCCAGAACGAAGATCGATCTTTGAAAAGAATTGTGCTCCTTGCAACTGGTCAAACAGGTCATCAATGCGAGGTAGCGGATACCTATTCTTGATGGTGACATGGTTCAATTCTCGATAGTCAATACAAAGTCGCATACTCCCGTCTTTCTTCTTTACGAATAAAACAGGAGCACCCCAAGGAGACGTACTAGGACGAATAAAACCGATGTCCAACAACTCCTGTAGTTGGACTTTTAACTCCTGAAGTTCAATAGGAGCCATTCGATATGGGGTTTTAGAAATGGGCTTTGTACCGGGTTCAAGGTCAATAAAGAATTCAATTTCTCGTTCCGGGGGTAGACCGGGAAGTTCTTCAGGAAATACATCGGAAAATTCTCTAACAATAGAAATATTATTCAAATCTGACTTGTCTTTGTTCAAATCCATAACATGGGCTAAGAAAGCTTGACATCCGTTTTTCAATAAACGAATAGCTTTGTGGCTTGATATGACAGTGACTGATTTTAGTGGTTTAGTAGTTTGAATTCGTATGACAGGTTGGTTAGGAATATGAAAACTAACAACCTTACGAAAACAATCAATTTTAGCATGATGAGTGGTTAACCAATCAATTCCTAAAATCACATCAAAAGCAAGTATCTTTAAAGAGATAAGATCAACAGGTAATGTGATAGTGCCAACTTGGATCATGCAAGATTTATAAACTGTAGATGTAACGAAGGTTTCACCCAACGAAGTTTCAACAGATAAGTTAAAGTCCAATTTCTCCGGAGTCAAGTTTAAACGTTGAGCACAAGCAGGAGAGATAAAAGAATGGGTAGAACCGGTATCTAGTAGAGTATAAACTTCGTAAGAATTTAAGATTAGCTTACCCGTGATCACCTCGTTCGGGTTTCTCGCGTTTTGGCCAGTAACGACAAACGCCCTTCCAGGAACCGCTGATTTCGACTTATCCGGGATAACTTTTGGAGTCACCATCTCCGCTGAACTTGGTTTTGCTACAGAACACTCTCGAGCTATATGACCTTCCTTTCCACAGTTATAACATACCTTGGATTGTTGTGGGCAGTTTGGGCTGATATGTCCCTCTTTCCCACATTTGTAACATACGACCGGTGGTCGTTCTCCTCCCCTAGAAACAGTTGATGTTTGTGCTGACGTCTTCACGTTATCATTGTTGTACCTTCTCTTCTTGAAATCTCCTCCCGACTCGCTCCTTCTATTATCACGACCACGATTACCACCAGAGTGGTTACCGCTTTTGTCCGAATGTTTTCCTCCCTACTGGTTTTCATTGTTTCGATGACTGCCGCCACCGGTATGACCCTGGTTGTGGTCCCTCGGTTGCACATACTCATTATCTCGCTCTAATAATTGAGCCCTGTTTACAACATTTGAATATAAAGAAAATTTATGAGAGATAAGATATTGCCGAATCTCGGGTTTTAGACCTCTCAGAAACATCCTTGTCATTCGTTCCTCATTTTCGACCAAATGAGGTGCAAACCTGGATAACTCTGCAAACTTCGCCTCGTACTGGGACACCGTCATGTTGTTTTGTTCCAGTCTAATAAACTCAACCTCCTTCATATGACGAATACTTTCAGGAAAGTACTTGTCATTGAACAGTTTTTGAAATGTTTCCCAGGACATGTTGAGTGCGTCAGGCTGGGTACGCTTCACAGACTCCCACCAGTAGTCTGCCTCACCGCGGAACATAAATGTGGCGAATGGAACCTTCTGTTCCTCCGTGCATCCCAAGACATCAAATATCTTGGTAATTTGCTTGACCCACGTTTCCGCCATGATCGGATCCGGCTTTCCCTTAAATTCTGGTGGTCCCAATTCTTTGAACTGCTTAGCTGTGACAAACCGCGCGTTGTTATCATTTCCACCCGTATTCTGCACACGAGTCTCCCTCGTCTGATTTTGCATGAACTGCAAAAAGCTCCTAAACATTCCATCATTCATCGTTTGCTCGGTAACGTTGTTTACAAGAGGAATATTGCCTTCCTGTTGCACGTTCCCCTGGGTAGTGATCAAAGGTGTCTCCACGGTCTGATTTACTCCATTATTAACGTTCTCAGCTGCCATTCTTAAATACTGCCATAAAACAAGGGTTAATAGTCATGTCATATATTATCCCTATACTCTGACCGACCAAATAAACACCAAATAAACTTAGTCAGGTCATACTAGCGAAGGAATTCCCCGTCTCTCCCCTCCTAGTTCTTGTCTCACATCTCAGCCAGGGATCATATCCCTAAGCTCTGATACCAACTGTGACGCCCCCAGAATAGGTATACAACACCCATTCTGAGTCGCCAAATACATGGTACAGAAAGCAAACTACAACTTCAATAATACAATTGTCGTGCAAAATACGACAACACATACTGTGAGTTTAAATACAAATATTGTCTTCTAGACAATATCCACACTCAAATAAATCCTCATTACAATTATTCAAACACTATTTTACAGAAATAGTGAGGACTGCTAATACATCTTTCTAGAACCATTACTCCATACCCCGACTAGATCCTGCTATGTTCTCACCTCCTGAGAAGAAAAATGGAACAAAAAGGAAAAGGGTGAGCTCAACTAGCCCAGTAAAGAATATTATGACTAAGATAATATACAACAAATTATCGTTAGTCTTCAACAGGGAAAAATCTGATAAAATATAATCGACAACAAGTTTTAGATCAACAACTGCAACGGAAACAGCAAACCATTAGAAGAGTCAAGTAGAGAAAGAATTCTACTATCTTCTAAGATTTAAAAGTCCATCATCAACATTTTATCCCTGTAACATCAATTAATAATCATCTTTAACCAAATATTCATCTTTGCACTACAGGCCAAAGATATTCATTTGTATCATCAGTCGGTCATGTTCATCTCAACACCTGTTCATCTTTGCACTACAGGTCAAAGATATTCATCAAGTAATTATACATCTTTGCACTACAGGCCAAAGATATTCAGTAATATCATCATTTAGGACTGAGGATGATGAAAAATATCTTAAAGAGAACGAATCCAATGAGACAGAAGGACAAATAGTAGGGATTCGTATAACAGTTTATCCAAGATCAATAATACTTCATAATAATCAATTGTGAAGCAGAATTCAAAAATAAAGATCAAAACATGGATACAATCAAAGATAGTAACCATAATAGACATCTTGGACAAAAAGGGAAAATTTTATTTTTTGGTGAATAGTGCCGTATTCGTGAATAGTGCCGTATACGTGAATAGTGCCGTATACGTGAATAGTAACCCCCGACACAAAAAGTTCCAAATTTGATAAAAACTCATATCAATATTTCAGCATAATGATATTGAAGAAAATAATATCATTAAGAAGAAAATAATATCTCTTACCTCAAAATATCAGTACTTCTGGTCGGAATACCGGTATAAGGCTGAAAGAAACTTGCTCTGATGAATAGAAACTCTCAAAGTATCTAAATACTCACAAAATACACTCAATAATCTAGAGAGAGAAAGAGAGAAAACTTGTTTCTGGTGTGATTTTCAATTCTAACTTAGCCCTCTATTTATAGGAAAATTTTGGTAGGTTTGACCTGCAACCTGATGGCTTTACCTGCTACTATTCCCACCTACCACATTTGAAATATAATTCAGCACATTTCTTCACCAACCACAAGTGGGGCCCACCAATTCTAGAATTTTCCACCAAAATGATAAACTCCGAAAATTCAACAATTTCTGAACCAGTCATCTTGTAAAATTCGTAATAAATCATACGTTCATTTTTAACGGTTCAAAATTTGTGGACATATACTCAACTTATATATGTATAACATATCCAAAAATTACCACGATCCAACGGTCGGATTAAAAATTATAACCCCCGCAAACTATCTCAAAAACCCTGATTTTTAATACCTCCATTCCGACAAAAATACTGACAAAAACCTCAACATTAACTCCTTCATTTTTAACCACAAAAATATATCCCTCATTTATATCCACATAAAATAAATATTTCCTTATCATATGAATCAATAATTAATTATTCACAAATAATATTACAGAATCACATTTATGACAACCAGGCCGTTCCCAGGAAAGAGGGGGCTTTCCAATAAGGATTTCTCCTTACTGGCGCGCAATTAGATGACCAAACCTCTCCTTAGACAGAACTTTCTAGACATTGCCAATAATGTTATCTAATAATATTATTCAAATAATATGAATTATTGATCTGATAATGAAAAATACTGTGCAGCAACAATTATTGAAACAACAATAATATAAAATATCAATGCAACAATTATTGAATCAATAAAATAAAATATTGAACAATAACTACTATAACAATTATTGAGTAGTGCCTTCTTACGTAAGAATCAATAATTGGTGCAATACCGTGTGCCAAGAATCAATAAGGTGACAATCAAGAACAAATATCCGTTACCAAGAATAGACGATCTGTTTGATCAACTTAAGGGAGCGAGATGTTTTTCGAAGATTGACCTGAGAACTGGTTATCATCAGTTGAAAGTGAGAACAGAAGATGTACCGAATACAGCATTTAGAACTCGTTACGGCCATTATGAGTTCTTAGTGATGTCGTTTGGACTGACGAATGCGCCAGCAGCTTTTATGGACTTGATGAATAGAATATTTAAACCGTATTTGGATAAATTTGTAGTTGTGTTCATTGATGACATTTTGGTGTATTCGAAGACTAAAGAGGAGCATGTCGAACATTTATGAATTGTATCGGAAACCTTAAGGAAAGAGAAGTTATATGCTAAATTTTCAAAGTGTGAGTTCTGGTTGAAGAGAGTTTAATTTTTGGGGCATGTCATCGATAACGAGGGAATTTCTGTTGATCCAGCGAAAGTAGAAGCGGTGAAAAATTGGGGACAACCGAAGACATCGACGGAGATCAGAAGTTTCTTGGGATTGGCAGGATATTACCGAAGGTTTATTCAGGATTTCTCGAAGATAGCGACACCATTAACTAATCTGACGAGGAAGACTGTTAAGTATGTGTGGACAGAGAAGTGTGAACAGAGTTTTCAAGAATTGAAGAAAAGATTAAGTGAAGCACCTGTGTTATCTTTACCAGATAGTACAGGGGGTTTTACAGTGTATAGTGATGTGTCACACAAGGGACTAGGTTGCGTATTAATGCAGAATGGTAAAGTCATTGCGTACGCGTCACGACAGTTAAAAGACTATGAGAAGGGATACCCTACCCATGACCTTGAGTTAGCTGCGGTAGTATTTGCCCTTAAGATTTGGAGACATTATCTCTACGGACAAAAGTGTGAGATATACACAGATCACAAGAGTCTAAAGTACATCATTACACAAAAGGAGTTTAACATGAGGAAGAGGAGATGGTTAAAATTAATCAAGGACTATGATTGTGATATTCTATATCATCCGGGCAAGGCTAATGTAGTGGCAGATGCTTTAAGTAGGAAGAGCCAAGAAAAATTATTTATATTAACAGAACAAGAATAATTAGTAAGAGAAATGGAGAAAATGGAGTTGGAGGTGAAAAATTCGAAGGATTCAGATAAGGTAATAGAAATGGAAGCAAGTCCGACTTTATTAGACAAGGTGAAAGAATCACAAGGGAATGATGATGAATGTGGTAACATAAAGAAGCGGTTGGTCGAAGGCGAAGAGTTGAAGTATAAGATCGACGGCATTGGATTGCTGAGATTTGAAGGAAGAATTTGGGTGCCTGCAGTACCAGAGTTACGAGAAGAGATTCTTCAAGAAGCACACAATACGAGATACTCAATACACCCAGGAAGCACGAAGATGTATCAAAACTTGCGTCAACATTATTGGTGGCCAAACATGAAGAGAGAGGTTGCTGAATGCGTAAGCCGATGTTTAACTTGTCAAAGAGTCAAGGCAGAGCATCAACGACCAAGTGGACTATTACAGCCGTTGGAAATTCTGGAATGGAAATGGGAGCACGTCACGATGGATTTTGTGGTAGGACTTCCAGCAACACAGAAGGGTTACGATGCTATATGGGTAATTATCGACCGTCTTACAAAGTCAGCACACTTTTTGTCGATCAAGATTAGGTATAATTTGGATCAGCTAGCAAAATTGTATATCAAGGAAATTATTTCGAGACATGGAGTGCCAGTATCAATCGTGTCTGATAGAGATCCGCGCTTCACGTCAAACTTTTGGAGGAGTCTTTAAGAAAGAATGGGGACACAATTAAGGTTGAGTATTGCGTATCATCCACAGACTGATGGGCAAAGCGAGAGAACGATTCAAACATTAGAAGACATGCTTAGAGCCTGTGTGCTGGATTTTAAGGGAAGTTGGGAGGATCATCTTCCATTGGTGGAGTTTGCGTATAACAATAGTTATCATGCAAGCATTGGTATGCCACCGTATGAAGCCCTGTATGGGAGAAAGTGCAGAATGCCCTTATGTTGGGACGAGGTAGGTGAAAGAAGATTGTTGGGGCCAGAATTGGTTCAGTAGTCTGTGGAGGTCATTAAAGTGATAAGAGCTCGATTGGTAGCAGCTCAGGATCGATAAAAGAAGTACGCAGATATTCATCGCAAGAAAAGAGATTTTGAAGTGGGAAGCTACGTATTTCTGAAGGTATCTCCTTGGAAGAGGAAGATACGATTTGGGAAGAAAGGTAAACTGAGTCCAAGGTTTATTGGACCGTTCAAAATACTGAAGAAGATAGGGGAAGTAGCGTATGTGTGACGCCCCCAAAATTAGGTATACATCGCCCATCTTGGGTCGTCAGATACATGGTACAGAATACAAATACAACTTACTAATACAACTGTCGTGTACAATACGACAAAATATAACTGTGAGTTTGAATACAATTATTGTCTACTACAGACTATACAAACTCAAAAGGAGTCCTCATTACAATTATTGTCAAACTATTTAATAGAATAGTGAGGACTACTAATACTATCATCTGGTCCATCACTCCGCTCCCCGACTCGTCCCACCTATATTCTCATTTCCTAAAGAGAACAGTGAAAGAAAGGGTGAGCTCAACTAGCCCAGTAAGAAATATTATGACTAAGATAATGCAGAATAAATTATCATTAGCCTTCAACAGTGTTAAACTGATAAAATATAACGAACATTAAGTTTAACTGCAGCGGAACAAGCAATCCATTAAAAGAGTCAAAGTAGAGAATAAAATCTACTATCTTATATGATTTAAAAGGTTTTTCAACACTATTATCGCTGGAACTCAGCTTAATAAAATAATCCACATCATCGAATCACCCCTGCACCACGGCCAAGGATATTCATGTATTCATTAATGGTCATGATCATGCCAACAACTGTCCATCAATGCACTACGGGCCAATGAGGACTTTTACCACATCATTTGTAACATTACGATCATGATTACACCGAATAATCCTTGGTTATAATCATACCAAGTCCATCTATGCATTACATGCCATAGATGATTTTCAACATTTTATAAACATGAGGATGATGACAATGATATAAGAATTCAATAAAACAATTTCAAGAATTAATTTATCCAAGAATTAACAACGTTCAAATTGTCAACGTGATACTGCTTTGTGGAGTAAAATTCAAAAATGCTTAGAAGAATATTTTCATGAAAAGATACTGGATGAACCGAAATTATCAAGGATATTCCACTAATTTCATGGAGTATAGAAGTTAAAACTTAACCAACTGAGTATAATAAAGAATAGAATAACAAAAGAAATCACCCGGCATGCGATAGACCGCACAAACAGATTATTCCAACAGAATAATAAATAATGGAACCAGGTCCGACGTAAATGCACAGATAGGATATTCCGACAGAATAATAAATAATGGAACCAGGTCCGGCGTAAACGCATAGACAGGATATTATGACAGAATAATAAATAATGAAACCAGGTCCGGCGTAAACGTAAAGACAGGATATTCCGATAGAATAATAAATAATGGAACCAAGTCCGGTGTAAAATACACAGACAGGATGTTCCAACAGAATAATAATAAAAATGGAACTAGGTCCGGTGTCAAATACACAGACAGGATGTTCCAACAGAATAACAGAAGAATGTCACCAAGTATAGGGTAAACCGCGTATACAGGTTATTCCAACAGAATAATAAGAAATGGAATAACAACAGTTCTCTTCATGAATAAGAAAGAATAACACCCCTTACCGTTTTAAAGAAAAACTGAAATAAGGAAGTAGTTAAGTAGCAGAATACTTTTCTTCTCTCTCTCTATAGTTTCTCTCTATAGTTTCTCTCTCTAGAGTTCAGTGAATTCGTCAGAAATAATGAAGGAATGAGCTGCTATTTATAGAAAAATGGAATGCATAGTAACTAATCCATGAATGATCCAGATTGATTACTTTAATCTGACGGTCCATATTTAAAGAAAAATATTTTAAATAAAATATAATATATTCTATTTATAGAATAACTTTAATAAAGTATTCTGTTTTATATAAAAAGATGTTTCTGTTTTATTACGTTAATAATACGAATAAAACAAAACTTTATTATCGCTAAATAATTCATATTATTAACTGACAATAATTGAATCAAACTGAGTGACTTCTCACATAAGCATTAATAATCAATACCGTGTGCTACTATGCAACCACACGTATTACTGTACTTTTACTACCGAGTAATTCAACAGTATCAATGGTAAAACTTCCGTCATTATTTTTAATAAAATATTTTTGTCGTTTTCTCAATCCGACAATAATTCCGTTGTGGGGTCCACCAATGATTGTGTCGTTGTACGAATATTCTCTGTTAAAACGAATATTCTCCAACCAATCGAATATTATATAACAACTTGCGTACTTTGCAAAATTTATAAATATTACCCACAACTATAACATTATATCAAATTAACTTCATAATATTCAAAAATGATATTTATAGAAAATTCATCTTTATTTATAAAAGTTGGGGTCTTACAACCTCCCCTTCTTATGAAATTTCGCCCTCAAAATTAGGGTACGTACCTGGTATGTCGAAGAGGTAAGGATGCCTTGATTTCATTTCAGATTCTAACTCCCAAGTCATTTCCTCAACATCGTGATTTCTCCACAAAACTTTGACTTGAGGTATAACCTTGAAGCGTAGAATATGTTCCTTCTTATCCAAGATTTTAACAGGAACTTCTTCATACGTCAAATCCTCCGCTATTTCGTCCGGTTCTAACTAAATAATGTGGTTCGGATCTTCAACATATTTATGTAACATGGATATGTGAAAAACGTTATGAACACGAGACATACTCGGCGGTAAAGCGAGTCTATAAGCCACAGTTCCTACTCGATCGAGGATTAAAAATGGACCGATGAATTGAGGATTGAGCTTTCCTCTCTTTCCAAATCTCGTAACTCCTTTCTATGGAGCAACACGTAAGAACACATGATCTCCTATATCAAATTTCACATCCTTTCGATGAATATCAGCATAACTCTTTTGTCGATCTTGTGAGGTTTTTATACGTTGTCGGATCGTTTGAATCTTTTCTGTAGTCATACGTCAACTCCGGTCCCAACAACGTTGCTTCACCCGCCTCATCCCAGCATACTGGAGAACGACATTTTCTTCCGTACAATGCTTCGAATGGAGCCATGCCAATACTTGCTTGATAACTGTTATTGTAGGAAAACTATACCAATGGTAAGAACTTGTCCCAACTTCCCTTGAAGTCAAGGACACAAAGTCGTAATAAATCTTGTAGAGTTTGAATAGTCCTCTCTGATTGTCCGTCCGTCTGAGGATGATATGCCGAACTATATCGTAAATCCGTGCCCATAGCTTTTTGTAAACTAACCCAAAATCATGAAGTGAATCTTGGGTCTCGATCAGAAACTATGGATACTGGAATACCATGCAGTCTTACAAACTCGTTTATGTACATACGAGCAAGACGTTCAAGTGTATAAGTTTCTCGTATCGATAAGAAATGAGTAGACTTGGTCAATCTATCAACAATGACCCAAATCGCATCTATACCTTGAGAAACCTTGGGAAGACCGGTAACGAAATCCATGGTAATGTGCTCCCACTTCCATTCTGGAATTTCAAGTGGTTGCAATGGACCTTTTAGTACTTGATGCTCCGCTTTGACTCGTTGACAAGTTTGACACCTTGAGATAAACAGCGCTATCTCTCTCTTCATATTGCTCCACTAAAATGTATGACGAAGATCATGATACATTTTGGTACTTCCAGGATGGATTGCAAACGGTGTATTGTGCGCCTCCATCATGATTTCATACTTTAAATCAGGGTTGTTAGGAACACAAAGTCTGGAGTTGACTCGAAGTATTCCTTCCTCATCGATTCTTGCTTCCGGCATAGCACCTTCTTGCACTTTCTTCCTCATATGCATTAGCTCCAGGTCTGTAGCTTGAGCAGCTTTAACTTTATCGATTAAAGTCGGTTCTACTCATATATTCGTCATCATCACATGGGTCCCTAGAGTTTTTAACTCTATCTCTATCCTTTGCAAGTCACACAAAATGGGCCTTTGTGTTGACAGTATCGCACTTGTACTTGCATATGATCTTCTACTCAATGCGTCAGCTACCACGTTCGCTTTTTCAGGATGGTATTGGATGGTATGATCATAATCTTTCAACAGTTCCAGCCAACGTCGTTGTCGCATATTGAGTTCCTTTTGAGTGAAAAAATATTTAAGGCTTTTATGATCCGTAAAGATCTCCACCTTCTCCCCATACAAGTAATGCCTCCAAATTTTAAGTGCAAAGAAAACAACTGCCAACTCTAGATCATGAGTAGGATAATTCCTCTCATATTCCTTGAGTTGTCTTGATGCATAGGCTATGACTTTTCCATGTTGCATGAGAATGCATCCCAACCCTTTGCTCGAAGCATCACTATAGATGACAAATCCCTCCGAGCCAGATGGTATTGTTAGAACAGGTGCTGAAATGAGTCTCATCTTGAGTTCTTGAAAACTCTTCTCACATTCTTTGCTCCAACCGAACTTTGTATCTTTTCGAGTCATCTAAGTTAATGGAGTAGCGATTCGAGAAAATCCTT
Source organism: Panax notoginseng (assembly GCA_016801055.1). NCBI lineage: Eukaryota > Viridiplantae > Streptophyta > Magnoliopsida > Apiales > Araliaceae > Panax > Panax notoginseng. Next base: position 58,935,425 of record CM029015.1, read on the forward strand.
CCACGAATCTCCGATAATAACCAGCTAAACCAAGAAAGCTACATACTTTGGTCACTGATTTAGGTTGATCCCAGCTTTGAATAGCTTCAATCTTTACTGGGTCAACCGATATTCCACGACTTGATACTACGTGACCAAGGAATGCTACCTCCTCCAGCCAGAACTCACATTTCTTCAACTTGGCATAAAGCTGGTATTCACGAAGCTTTTGGAGTACCAGCCTCAACTGTTGCTCATGATCTTCACGGCTTTTGGAATAAATAAGGATGTCATCAATAATGACGACCACAAAGTGATCCAAATATTCCTTGAATACCCAGTTCATCATATCCATGAAGGCAACAGGAGCATTAGTCAATCCAAAGGACATGACTAAGAATTCATAATGCCCGTACCGAGTTCTGAAAGCCGTCTTTGGAATATCCTCAGTTCTAACCTTCAGCTGATGATATCCAGAACGAAGATCGATCTTTGAAAAGAATTGTGCTCCTTGCAACTGGTCAAACAGGTCATCAATACGTGGCAATGGGTACCAATTTTTTATGGTGACATGATTCAACTCCCGATAATCAATTCAAAGTCGCATACTTCCATCTTTCTTCTTCACGAATAGCACAGGAGCACCCCAAGGAGAAGTACTAGGATGAATAAAACCAATGTCTAATAATTCCTGCAGTTGGATCTTTAACTCCTGAAGTTCAATAGGAGCCATTCGATATGGGGCTTTGAAAATGGGTTTTGTACCGGGTTCAAGGTCGATACAAAATTTAATTTCACGCTCTGGGGTAGGCCAGGAAGTTCTTCAGGGAATACGTCAGGGAATTTATTAACAATAGAAATATCATTCAAAACTGACGTATTTTTGTTTAGATCCGTGACATGAGCTAAGAAAGCTTGACATCTATTTTTCAATAAACGTATAGCTTTATGGCTTGAGATGACAGCGATTGATTTTAATAGTTTGGTTACTTGAATTCGCATAATAGGTCGATTAGGAATATGAAAGCTAACAACCTTATGAAAATAATCAATTTTTGCATGATGAGTAGTTAACCAATCAATCCCTAGAATCACGTCAAATGCAAGTATTTTTAATGAAATAAGATCGACAGGTAATGTGTGGGTACCAACTTGAACAAAACAAGACTTATAAACCGTGGATGTAATGAAAGTTTCTCCCAATGGAGTTTCAACAGATAAGTCAAAGTCTAATTTCTCCGGAGTCAAATTTAATCGATGAGCGCAAGTAGGAGAAATAAAAGAATGGGTAGAACCGGTATCAAATAAAGTATAGACTTCGTTAGATTTTATGATAAGCTTACCCGCGATAACCTCATTCGGGCTCCTTACTTTCTGGGAGGTCACAACAAACGCTCTCCCTTGCACTACCGGTTTTGAATTTTCTAGGACGGCCTTTGGTGTCTCCATCTTGGCTGAACTTGTTTTTGGTAAACGACAAAATCGAGCTAAATGACCTTCTCTTCCACAATTATAACATGCTTTAGACGGTATCGCGCAGTTTGGACTGATGTGCCCCTCCCCTCCGCATTTGAAACATATGATAGGTGGTCGTTCTCCTTCCTTAACAACGGGTGCTGGTGCTGACATCTTTCCATCATTGTTGAATCTCCTCTTCTTGAAATGACCATTTTTATTATTTTGGCCCTGATTACCACCGAAGTGGTTACCATTTCTGGCATGTTGATTCCCTCCACGCTTGTTGTCACCGCTTCGATGACTGCTCTCACTGGTATTATTATTTTGTTGACTGCTCTCTTTTGGTTGCGTTGATTCGTTATCGCGCTCCACTAACTGAGCCCTATTCACAACATCTGAATACAAACATAGTTTATGAGAAATAAGATGTTGACGTATCTCAGGTTTCAAACCTCGCAAAAATATTCGCGTCATTCGCTCTTCATTATCCACTAAGTGGGACGCAAACCGGGACAACTCAGCAAATTTAGCCTCATACTGTGACACGGTCATATTATTCTGCTCCAATTTGATGAACTCCACCTCCTTCGTGTGACGAACACTTTTGGGAAAGTATTTATCATTGAACAGCTCTTGGGACTTCTCCCAAGATATCTTCAGTGCGGCAGGTTGAGTACACTTAATCGATTCCCACCAGTAATTTGCCTCTCCTTGTAACATAAAGGTGGCAAAGGGAACTTTTTGCTCCTCGGAGCATCCCAAGACATCAAATATCTTGAGGATCTGCTTTATCCATATTTCTGCTATAAGTGCTTTTGGCTCTCCCTTAAAATCCGGTGGTCCCAGCTCCTTGAACTGTTTAGCGGTGACCGTCCGAGAGTTTTCAGTGTTTCCACCTATATTTTGAGCAGGAGCCGCTCTCGCCTGCTGTTGCATGAACTGCTTAAAGTTTCTGAACATTCTATCATTCATCATCTGGTCAGTGTTATTGTTTGCATGAGGATTGTCACCTTCCTGATGCACATTATCCTGATTATTGATATGTGGTGAATCAACAGTCGCCTGTGCTCCATTGCTATTCTCAACATTCTCAGATGCTATTTTCAGATACTGCCACAAAACAAAAGTTAATTAATATGTCATATATTATCCTTATATTCTGACCGACCAATTAAATACCATGCAAATAAACTTAGGTAGGTCATACTAGCGAAGGAATTCCTCGTCTCTCCCCTCCTAGTTCTATTCTCACATCTTAGCCAGGGATCATATCCCTAAGCTCTGATACCAACTGTGACGCCCCCAAAATTAGGTATACATCACCCATCTTGGGTCGTCAGATACATGGTACAGAATACAAATATAACTTACTAATACAATTGTCGTGTACAATACGACAAAACATAACTGTGAGTTTGAATACAATTATTGTCTACTAGAGACTATACAAACTCAAAAGGAGTCCTCATTACAATTATTGTCACACTATTTAATAGAATAGTGAGGACTACTAGTACTATCATCTGGTCGATCACTCCGTTCCCCGACTCGTCCCAGCTATATTCTCATTTCCTGAAGAGAACAGTGAAAGAAAGGGTGAGCTCAACTAGCCTAGTAAGAAATATTATGACTAAGATAATGTAGAATAAATTATCATTAGCCTTCAACAGTGTTAAACTGATAAAATATAAAGAAAATCAAGTTTAACTGCAGCGGAACAAGCAATCCATTAAAAGAGTGAAGTAGAGAATAAAATCTACTATCTTCTATGATTTAAAAGGTTTTTCAACAATGTTATCACTGGGACTCAGTTTAATAAAATAATCCACATCATCGAATCACCCCTGCACCACGGCCAAGGATATTCGTGTATTCATTAATGGTCATAATCATGCCAACAACTGTCCATCAATGCACTACGGGCCAATGAGGACTTTTACCACATCATTTGTAACATTACGGTCATGACTACACCAAATAATCCCTGGTTATAATCATACCAAGTCCATCTATGCATTACATGTCATAGATGACTTTCAACAATTTATAAACAAGAGGATGATGACAATGATATAAGAATTCAATAAAACAAGTTCAAGAATTAAGGACATTCCATTAATTTCATGGAGTATAGAAGTTAAAACTTAACCAACTGAGTATAATAAAGAATAGAATAACAAAAGAAATCACCCGGTATGCGATAGACCGCACAGACAGGTTATTCCAACAGAATAATAAATAATGGAACCAGGTCCGACGTAAACGCGCAGACAAGATATTCCGACAGAATAATAAATAATGGAACTAGGTCCGGTGTAAACGCACAGAAAGGATATTCCAACAGAATAATAAATAATGGAACAAGGTTCGGCGTAAAGGCACAGACAGGATATTCCGACAGAATAATAAATAATGGAACCAGGTCCGGTGTAAAACACACAGACAGGATGTTCCAACAGAATAATAATAAAAACGGAACCAGGTCCGGTGTAAAACACACAGACAGGATGTTCCAACAAAATAACAGAAGAATATCACCAAGTATAGGGTAGACCGCGTATACAGGTTATTCCAACAGAATAATAAGAAATGGAATAACAACAGTTCTCTTCATGAATAAGAAAGAATAACACCCCTTACCGTTTTAAAGAAGAATTAAAATAAGAAAGTAGTTAAGTAGCAGAATACTTTTCTTCTCTCTCTCTATAGTTTCTCTCTCTAGAGTTCAGTGAATTCGTCAGAAATAATGAAGGAACGAGTTGCTATTTATAGAAAAATAGAATGCATAGTAACTAATCCATGAACGGTCCAGATTGATTACTTTAATCTGACGGTCCATATTTAAAGAAAAATCTTTTAAATAAAATATAATATATTCTATTTATAGAATAACTTTAATAAAATATTCTGTTTTATATAAAAAGATGTTTCTATTTTATTACGTTAATAATACGAATAAAACAAAACTTCATTATCGCTAAATAATTCATATTATTAACTGACAATAATTGAATCAAACTGAGTGACTTCTCACATAAGCATTAATAATTAATACCGTGTGCTACTATGCAACCACGCGTATTACTGTACTGTTACTACCGAGTAGTTCAACAGTATCAATGGTAAAACTTCCGCCGTTATTTTTAATAAAATATTTTTGTCATTTTCTCAATCCGACAATAATTCCGTTGTGGGGTCCAAGAATATTTCCTGTTAAAACGAATATTCCCCGACCAATCGAATATTATATAACAACTTGCGTACTTTGCAAAATTTATAAATATTACCCACAACTATAACATTATATCAAATTAACTCCATAATATTCAAAAATAATATTTATAAAAAATTCATCTTTATTTATAAAAGTTGGGGTCTTACAGTATGAGGTAGCTCTACCTCCTGAACTTGAACATATTCACAATGTGTTTCATGTGTCAGTGTTGCATTCGTACAAGCCGAATTATGAGTATGTGATATCATATGTGCCGATTCAAGTCGAGAAAGACTTATTGTACGAGGAGGTTCCTATAGAAATTTTGGATAGGGAAGAGCAGAAATTGAGAAATAAGGTTATACATTTTGTCAAGGTGTTGTGGAGAAACCACAATGCTGAAGAAGCTACGTGGGAGCTTGAAGAAAAGATGAGGGAGAATTATCCGAATCTTTTTGAGTAACCTTAATGAAATTTCGGGGACTGAATTCTTATAAGGAGGGGAGAATGTAATAACCAAGAATTTTTGTGATACATTGTAAATAAATATATTAAATAATATTTAATAGATTGTGAATGATTAAGTGATTATGTGGATAATATGATATAATATTAAAGAAAATCTCACCAATAAGTTATATAAGTTAGTAAACTAACCTAAGTATTTTAATAATCTAGAAAATAGATTTAAGGTGTTAAACCCTAATTAAATACTCAATAAACTTGAATAAGACAAGTCTAATTGGGTTATGCAAGTTAATCCACATTATTGATTGATGTGAATGTGTAAATATAAATAATAATGAGAAATAGTTCATGTGATAATAGGGTTAATATTACTAAGGATGTCATGTAATTTAAACAAGCCCAAGAATTTATTTAAGCATTGGACTTGTAGATTAGATGATTGTTAAGCTAGCCAAATATTAAATTTAATGGGCAAGTATGCTAGTACAACAATTATTTAATTGTGGAGGCCCAAGTTCATTAGAATTAGTAAGCCAAACTAGTTAATTTCTAGCCCAAAAGAATTAAAGGTTTGGCCCAATCCTAGCGCAATTAAAGTGGGGCATTATGGTCATCGAATTTAGCATATGTTGTAATTAAAAATAATGTAAAGATGAGGATTTAAGGGGGGTGGGATCCGGCCATGTATTGGAAAAAAAAGGGACATGTGACTTATGTCTTCTTTTTCTTCAATTGGTCACCAACTACCTTAGGTGTCACTCCATGACTTAGCCACCCTATTTAGCAAAGATTGGAAGTTATATGGAGAGAGAAGGGAAGAGATATGATAGTCAATAATGTGTAGATATACTAATATATCTATAGATTTTTTTCCAAACACTTAACCCATATTCTCTTTCATCTCATTACTAGTTAACCAAGCAAAAAGTAAAAAGCAAAAACATAAGAGAAAAAGAGGGAGAGAGTTTGGTGGGAGCAAGAGGAAGAAGGAGGAGGAAGAGTTCCACTCCTGATGCACCCTAAGTTCGTCCTATACTTTGGAAGGGAAAGAAGGTGTGCCCAAAAATCAAGGTGAAAACTAATCTAACTTATTTTTTTTTGTATTTTGTTTGATTTTGGAGATCTAAAGTTTATGATCTAGAGGTCTAAAACCCTCTATCTACTTGTTTTATATGATTTCATGTATGGATCTAACATATTTGAGTGTTATAAAGTAAATCAAAAGGATAGAAAAGAAACTAGTTTTGTTTTGTTAGAAAACTCTAGTTTTTTCACTTCCTTTGATCGACTACCGTTTTTGATCTACACCTTTTTTTTGTGATCCGTCAAAGCGGGGTGCTAGATATGTAAGTTAACTACTAAACCCAAGTGATAGCATTCAAAAATGTTGAATACACAAGTGGTAGCAACTGTTTTAGCAAAAATAGTTTGGTCTTTTAAAAAGAAAAATAAACTATTTTAGGATAGTCAATGCAAGGGGTATTTTTGTCATTTTCCTGGCATTTAAAAATTTTGTAAAAATTTAGGAGAGTAATATGATGAGTTATCTTTCAAACCCAAGTGGAATCACCTAAAAAGGAGTTGTAAATTTCCGTATGGACTGATTTTAGCAAAGTAGGTAAAAGCTAAAAATCCCAAAAAGGAGTCTGCCCAAAATTTTGAAAGGGCAGTTTCGGCTACTTAAATTGTGGAATAAATTCCAGCCTTTTGGGACATAAAAATATATGACATAAAGTAGCTCCTGTCCAAAAATGAGCTCATTCCGACTTAAAATGACCAAGTTATGACCATTTCAATATTTAGGTTTTTCAGACAAAAATCGCTATAACCGGAGTTCTATAACTCCGATGGCCACGAAATTAAAACTGGAGGGTCACATTAATATGTATGAGATTATGCCAGGAGATGGGAATTTCTGGAGTTGAGCATGATGGGGTTAATTTCTTAAGCCACGCACTAAAAATGATTTTTTAAAAATAGTAAAAGAAATTGAAAAATTACGGAAAAATACTTTTTATGTATAAAATACATGTATATAAGTATGGCCAAAGGATAGAAAATTAATAAGTTGATTTGGTATTTTTGTAAAGGAGATATGGAATCCAGCTTGCTGGATTGGAAAAAATGTTGAATCCAGTTTGCTAGATTGAAAGATTTAGAATCCAGGCTTGCTGGATTGTAGGATTTGGAATCCAAACTTGCTGGATTAGAAGTTTGTTGAATCCAGTTTGCTGGATTAGCCATTCTAGGTGGCTGGATTGCATGCTTGAATAATTTAGGCTATGATGTTAGTATTCAGCTTACTAGATTATAAGGAAGAGTAAATAAAAGGAAAAGATTAAGTGTTAAATCATAAGGAATATGATAAAGTAAATAATATATTATCAAAGAATGATAATAATAAAAATATTTTCAGGTAATTGATTATGTGGATAAGTAAATTGCTGATAGAGTAATTGTATTCTGATATAAACTATGATATGCTGATTGTAAGATCAATCTTAACAATGATAGGTATTTACAATAAAGAGATTAAATTAAATTGTGTAGCAGTAGATCGCAGTCAAGGCAAGTTTTCTAACTCAAACTTGAGTTATTCTTTTCAAAGCATGTTAGTGAATAATTATTGTTTATTATGCACATCCATATTGATTATTGATGCTCGCACTTAGTGCAATTAAATTCATGTTCTATTATTATTGAACTGTGAATTTGTTAAAGTTCTTTTATTCATGAACTGTTTAAGATATGGATCTATGCTCATTGTATTAGCTAGATCAAGTATGTTTAAATTTGTTTAATCAAATATGTTGTTAAAAGTTGTTCTTCACCAATTGATTTGGTAAGGACTCAAGACTGAGAAAAAGAACAATTTGATTAAAGCATTATTGAAAAACAATTATTGCTCGTTTATTAAGTGTTTATGCATAATACAACGGGTATGAAAGGCTGATCTCCTTGATTACCAAAACTTATTAAAAGGTTCAGTTAAAATACTGACAACCTTAGCATATGTTCATGGTCATTATGACCACTCAGTATCTGTTATTCAATTGTTCGAATATTCAGTTATCAAGACTTAATTCATGTTCTTTCACAATTAATTTCTATTGTTGAACATTGAACGATAAATTTCTTACTAATCATGATATATCTTCTTTGTACTTAAACTTGCTAAGCAAATTAGTTACTTACCCTTTCTATATCATGACATTTACTTTAGCTAAGCCAGAGAGTTCAAGTAAGAAGGACAAGGGCAAGGGAAAGGTCCAAGAATAATTATTATAAATGTTTAAGTATCATGAAATACTATGTTTGATGTTTATGTAAATCTTTTGTGTTACTTTATGTAACTTAAGTAAGGTATGTTTATGTTAAGGTAATAGACCTTGGGATATTGTATAAGACTTTATTATAATGAATAACGTATGTTTATTATTCCGCAATAGTATATAGAATGCTTATGTTGATGATGGATAGTGAGCACCAAGCCCGGGGTTGAGAACTCGGATTTGGGGGCGTCACAAGGGTCTTACACATGCTATTTCCCAAGCCGATACAAGTAAGGGGAAAAGAAGTCCTAGTTCCAGATCCAAAAGTGGAAGAAGAGGAACAGAGACGTAAACAGGACATCGCCCAGATGATGTCAAACATACACATCATTGTCCATGATGAACATACAAATAGATACACCCCAGACGATGATTGCCCAGGCGTAATGGTCATCATTCAGGAGAAGGAGGACTATGACAACCCCTCCATCATTGTAGTCTATCAGGACTTCACCCTTGACAACTGGAGTAGCACTCCTTTCATTGGTCGACAAGGATAAAACGGACAGAAACTCCTTCTGCCCTGTAGATAATAATAACTGCTTACTTTTTTATACAATATTAGTAGTTGTTTTGTCAATACATGCTAACACTTTGTATGATTGAACAGTTTCATATATTAAGTGAAAGCATATTTTGTTTCAGGACTCTGAATTTAGATGTGCCTATACTTGTTGATAAGGTGCCTTTTCTCCACATGGATTGTAACTTTGATGAAAAGTTGGACTCTGACTTGATAGAAATACAGGAGGACATTGAGATACCTCAGGAGATCAAAAGAATGGATCAAAGATAAACCTAATGCATAAAGAGATAAAGATCTATGTAGATGACATCATTGTCAAGTCCTGCAGGGATGAAGACAACCTAGACCATCTCAAAAAGCTCTTCAACAGGTTGCATAAGTACAACTTGAAGTTGAATCCAGCTAAGTGCGCCTTTGACATTAAATCAGGCAAGTTGCTAGGATTCCTAGTCAGCTACAAGGGGATTGAGCTGGATCCCACCAAAATCCAGGCCATCACAAAAATTCCCATTCCTCAGACAAAGAAGGAGATACGAGGATTTTTGGGAAGAATCCATTAAAGGTCAAGGAATTGTGGATTAACTGGCCGCCGTACCTTCAGGGGATTTCAAACCCTTGGAAACATACTTCCCCGATGAAGGGGTTATGGCAATTCAGTAACACCATCAGTACGATGCACACCAAACATGGAAGATATATTTTGATGGAGCTGTGAATATGGAAGGTTCTGGGGCAGGAGTAGTTCTAGTATCCGTTACGAGGGAGCAGCATCTCGTCGCCGTCAAATTGCAGTTTGCCAACACCAACAATACAGTTGAGTATGAAGGATGTATCATGGGGCTAAAACTTGCCTAATCAATGGGTATCAGATGGTTAACTGTCTTTGGAGATTTCGAGTTAGTAATCAGACAAACCATATGAATCTATCACACCAAAGGTCTACGCTTGTTGCCTTACCATCGGCAGGTTCTACAGATGGCTTCGGAGTTTAAAGAAATATCCTTCCTCCACGTTTCTCGAAATAGGAATGATTTTGCGGATGCGCTAGCAACCTTGGCCTCCTTGATCAACATACATGACAAGGAAGACATGCCAACCCTCACATTTGCCCAACAAAAGGCTCCAGCCTATGGGAATTACATTGGAGAAGTATCGGATGAGCTACCTCCCATCCAACACCCTTAGTATCAGCATATCAAGGAGTACTTACAAGATGGATCTACACCCGCTGAGGCGAGCCCGACTGAAAGAAGTCGGATCCATCGACTGGGTATAAAATTCTACCTGAGTAGAGATGCACTCTATAAAAGAGATACAGGATTAGGTCTCCTTAGATGTCTGGACAAGGACCATGCTCAGAGGCTTATCGATGAGATCCATGGTGGAGTATATGGCCCACACATGAATGGCCCCCTATTTGTTATGAAAATCCTCAGAACAGGGCATTACTGGCTCTCTCTCAAGGCTGAATGTGAGGATCACGCCAAGAGATGTTATCAGTGCCAGATTCATGGGAATGCTATCAACGCCCCTCCGAGGGAGCTCCACAAAATGAGTTCACCTTGGCCCTTCTCAATGTGGGGAATGGAAGTGATAGGGCATCGATTTATCTTCACCATGATCGACTACTTCACCAAGTGGGTGGAAGCAGCTTCCCTCCCCAGGGTTACCAAAGAAGTCATCATTGATTTCATCAGAAACAATGTCATTTGTTGATATGGACAACTAGAGGTAATTGTATTAGACAATGCTAAGAACCTCAACAACAGAATGATGGAGGAGTTGTGCAGTAAATTCCACATCAAACATCTCAACTCCGTCATTTACCGTCCAAAGATGAATTGTGCTGTTAAAGCGGCTAACAAAAATATCAAGAAGATCATGCAAAAGATGTCTGCCAACCACAAAGGATGGCCTGACTTGTTGCCTCTGACTCTGTTAGCCTACAGAACATCAATGCGCACTTCCACTGGGGCAACCCCATACGCATTAACCTATGGGATAGAAGCAGTGCTCCCCATAGAAGTGGAAATGGAATCCCTCAGAGTGTTGATAGGCGCTCAACTGGATGAAGACCAATGGGTACAATATAGGTATCACCAATTGTCTCTAATAGACGAAAGGTGAGCCACTGCTATCTTCCACGGTCAGTTATATCAACAAAGGATCACCATGTCCTACAACAGAAAAGTCTGGCTACGGCAGTTTAAATAACACGACTTGGTTTTGAAGAAGATCATTGACAACCAAGATCAATCTAAGGAAAAATTCACCCCGAACTGGGAAGGCTCATTTATTATCAAGGAGGTATCGACAGGAGGTGCTCTCAGATTACAGAAAATGGAAGGCGATGATTTTCCACAGCTTATCAACTCGGACACCGTGAAACGGTACTATGTCTGAGGTTACCATCAAACAAACATCCTGGTTTTGGGATTAAACCTTTCACACCTATATTTTTACCCCACTAGGGATAAGACTTTTCACACCAGTAATTTATGTTGTACATGGGATTAAACTTTCTCACCCGCAATTTGTCCTGAACTTGGGATCAAACTTTTCATTGGCCGCCAACCGTCCTGAACATGGGGCGAACTATGCCAACCTGATCTCTTTGATACACGGGAGTACGTAGGCAGCCATATTTTATACGGTCCGGTCTCAATAAAACAAAAAATAATAAAAACATTTCTACACCCTTCTCAAAAAATAAAAAACAACAAAAATATCTCTACACCTCTTTTGTCACATACAGCGTTGAACCTCTTACACCAGGTTCGAACTACGCAGACCTGATCTCCTCTTCAACAGGTGTACGTAGGCAACCATTCATCGTTCGGTCTAACCCCCTACCAAAATACAAACACTTGTCAACGGTACTAGGATCATCCTTCAATCCATCACTGTGATACCCCCAAATCCGGGTACTTCATTCCCACAGGATTTGGAGTTTACTATATAAAAACATTTATGTCTAACTACCCAATCATAATAAAATTTAATAATAAACCTTCCCATTAAAGGATTACATTAATAAAATCTCCCAGCTTATCTAACCTTTAAATACAAACATTCATATGCAGAAAATTAAATAACTTCATTACAATAATTTAAAATAAAGTCTGACAACAAAGTGTCAGCATGATTAAAAGTATTCAATACTTGTTCATCTTTCCTTTCCCTTTACCAGTGCTAGGTACATCGACCTTCTCAACTTTAGCTGTAATATTTATATAAGCAAGAGTGAGCAAACAATACCCACTTGAAATGATAATGAGTAAAACTTTACAACATCTGCCAATTAATAGGCTCAATAGAACTGAATAATATGTTCTATCAATGATAATCAAAATCATGAAATATATATAACTGAGGGTCTTAAGACCACGAACTATGTCCATAGTTATAAGTAATCTTTTAACTTAAACTTTAACAGTCTTAAGACTATAGGGACTCCTCGTACTTAGGGGGATCAGCACTTCATACAATGTATTGTGCACAAATATTTCAACGCTATGCGTAAATTATCCCCTAATAATAGGGTTGTTCACCTTAGTATTTAGAATACAAGTCCGCCCCAAAGTAAGTTTGATTTGGATACGTTTCAAGGTAATTTTGAATTCAACGAACATCAACTAAGGATTAGTTGAATAAAAAGGTAATCACATTATGCTATGGAATAAATTATAAGTGAATCAACATTGTATGCTAAGGTCATGCTTTAGGAATAATCTAAGAGCATAAGCATTGAATAACATAACATACCTTGCTTGAACAATATTAAGCTAAAGTTATTTAGAACTGAGTCATGAGCATGAATAACAAAGAGTAAATTGAACGATAAAATTTGTTCAACATTGGTATATCAGAATGTAGAAATTTGCATGCTAAATAACAAGTTAAAGATTAGAGAAACTTGCTTAACGAAAGAAAACTTGCTCAACGAAAGTTTATAGTTAGAAACTTGCATAATCGTAAAAAAACTAGAGACAAGAAACTTGCATAATTGTAATTGAGATAGGGTAAGGAACTTGCCTTGCGTGTAGGCTAAACCATAATAGTTTGATTCACAATATCCTAATCACATATCATTAGAATACAATTAGTCACTACAGATACTCTGTATATATAAATAAGTACCTATTTCATGTATGGCTTGATTTTTAATCACATAATCAAGTCACACCAATAATAATAAAACTCGTTAAGTGTTTAATTATATACTCATTCATTAGCACAAGATTATATTTTTAACAGTTATAGTATTGCTTTATATCAACAACTACAGACTTTGTGCAAAACAAAAGTCATTTCTGGACATTTTGTTAACCGGCGTTGCGGCGCGGTGCCTAAGCCAGGCAGTGGCGTTGTGGCGCGACATTGGCGTTGTGGCGTCGACTTTGGTGCTATGGCGTGAACTTCGGGGCGACAACTGTGACGCCCCCAAAATTAGGTATACATCACCCATCTTGGGGTCGTCAGATACATGGTACAAAATATAAATACAACTTACTAATACAACTGTCGTGTACAATACGACAAAACATAACTGTGAGTTTAAATATAATTATTGTCTACTAGAGACTATACAAACTCTGTGACGCCCCCAAATTCAGGTACTTGAAACTCGAACTCAGTGCTTCACGATACCATTTCTATGAGTGGAATAATACTAATAATAATAATAATAATAATAACAATAATATAGATTATCAATTTTAATTTACATATTATCAGAGTTTTCAATCCCAAGTACAAAACCTTCAAACATTCGTTTCATTACATGATAATTAATATATATCATCATTATCCTAATAAAGTCTAGTTATTACAAAAGATAGCCTTATCATTCATTCACCGACCTTCCTTTTCCCTTTGTTCTTAGAAGAGCCTCCACGTTGTTCACCTTTAGCTGAAAACATTTAAATTTAAGCAAGGATGAGCATTTGAGTGCCCAGCAAGTAATAGCAACAAAAACAGTTAGCTGAATAAATTAAATATTTTCTTTGAATGATACTTCTACAACGAATCAACAGTTGTGAAGTAAACTGAACCGACAATAAACAACATATCATTTTGATTTCAAAATTTTGAAACTACGTACTGACTATAAATGAGGATCAGTTGACAAACTATGAACATTATTTTCTATTTTCGAAAAGGTTAAACAGAACTTCATCTGTAAACCGTCATTACTTACAGGCACGAGGGGTGATCAGCCCGTTATGCCCTGTATTAATCAATACTACATTAAAGGACGATATTTTCATCCAGCATTCCCGCCTTAGGCGCATAAAAGTTTCCCATATTTGGGATGTTCATACCCGTCTTGAATCCAAACCAAAATAATTTAGTTGGATAAAGTTTTATCTTGTTCAACAACAACTTTAAATATATGTCTAGCTGGATCAAATAGCTTAGACGACTTTTAATTCAACTTATACATACTGAATACCGAGAAGTATGTATAAACATGTGATAAAATATAATGATTATCCAAGTTGGTACACTTTTATAACCATGTTTTAGAAATTAACGATCAGAATATATAATTTGATCAATAATAACATAATAAAGGAACTTGTACAACAATTATAGTTTAATAACTTACTTATACAGAATCATTGCATAAGTATATACAAAGGTTGAAATATTTGAATAATTGAAATGAACAATTCAGATATTATCTTACGCATGTCCGTTGCATAAAGTAAATGCAAAGAGTTAGATACTTGCCTTGTCTGCTGCTTACACAACTTAGATTTATCTTTTCTATCAAGCCCTATCATTAAATAGATCATTTGTCTGATTAGAATAACATATCATATCATATAATACTGCTTATTGCAGTCAGCACATTCCCTAATCACATTGGCACATAGGTTTAACAACCATTGAATCACAAATAATCACTTATCTAATCACATTATCTAAGTCCAGATCAATTTCTGAAACATGTCGGTGTACCGACAACTTTATCGGGTAATTATCGAGTCTAAGACTCTGTACTGTAACTTAATATCAGTCATATTATTTTTAAATGACTTAATATAATTTTAAAATATTTATCATGAATTTTCAAACATCAAAATCATTTTTAAATGATTTAAATACTAATCAATTTTATTATCATTAATATTTAATTAATATTAAACTATTAATGAAATCATTTCCAAAATATTAAAGTTATTTATAATAACTCAAAATATTTTTAAAGTATTAATATTACCCTTAAATGATTTTTAAAATATTTAAAATCATTTCTAAATAATTACGATTAATATTAAGGTATTAATGTTCTATTTATCAAAATATTAAAAGTCATTATTGATAATTTAAAATATTTTTAATTCATTTATATCCTTTTAAATGATTTTTAAATTAATAAAACCATTTTTAAACTATTTATTCAATATAATTATTAAATAAATTTAATATCATAAATAATAACTTAATAATCATTAATATTAAATTATTAATAAAATTATTCTTTAAATATTAAAAGTTATATTTTATAACTTAAAATATTTTTAAACACTTTATTTTCATTTAAAATAATTTTTATAATATTAAAATTATTTTTAAACTAATTTATTTAATATAATTAGTAAATAACTTTAATATCATTAATAATAATTAATTAATAAAATTTACCTTTAAATATTAAAAGTTATATTTTATAACTTAAAATATTTTTAGACTATTTATTTTCATTTAAAATGATTTTTCTAATATAAAAATCATTTTTAAACTAATTTATTTAATATAATTATGAAATAAATCTAATATCATTAATATTAAAATATTAATATTTTTTATGACAAAATATCAAAAGTTATATTTTATAACTTAAAATATTTTTATAACCTTTATATAATTTTTGTATGCTTTATAAATCATTAATTCTATTTTTCATAATTTATTTAACGCATTTATTAAATAACTTAATTACCATTAATATTAATTAATTAATAAAATTTCATCACAAAATATTAAAAGTTATCAAAAATAACTTAAATTATTTTCTTATACCATAATATAATTTAAAATGATTTTTCATGTATTAAAATCATTTTTAAATAATTTATTTAATATTATAATTAAATAAATTAAATACTTTTAATATTCTAAAAATATTAAATATTTATGAAATATATTTAAAATAATTAAAAACTAATTTTCGAATTTTAAAATAATTTTTAATAATTTATTTTGTATTTTTCGTAATTAAAAACTAATTAATACTAATTATTTAATAAAAATATAAGTTTTATAAATTAACCGTCGCTAAAGACCACCTATAGCGACAGAACCGTCGCTATTGGTGTTTTTCATGCTCTTGGCCAAACCTAGAAACTCATAGGCAGTCACCGAGTAAGCACGTTTGACCTCCAATAATTCAGTGTGTAGTGTGATTCTGGACCAACTAAGCATTAGAGCGTGTAGTACTAGTGTAACACTTCAGGCTACAACAACAATCATGACCATACTACATAAACCGAACGAGATCTGGCCTTCCTAAAACCTTGTCAGAGCTGTTCTTCATTTCTGGGTTTTCCAGAAATGAAGAACAGTTCATACTACCTTCTTTCGATCTTTATAACTTGCAACACATGAACTGGTTTCGTGATCTTAGGCTTTCAGGTTGTAGACGACATAACAAACTATAGAACCATTACCAAATTTCACCATAACAGTAATAAAATAAGCAGATCTTGATCGGTCAAACCTTGTCAGAAGTCACGCTCGTGAGTTTTCTGGGTTACCTAGAAAACGCAAGTCGTGAACATTCTGTTTGGTTTGACCATCCAGAAAATCTAATCTGTTTGACATATAATGTGACGCCCCCAGAATAGGTATACAACACCCATTCTGAGTCGCCAAATACATGGTACAGAAAGCAAACTACAACTTCAATAATACAATTGTCGTGCAAAATACGACAACACATACTGTGAGTTTAAATACAAATATTGTCTTCTAGACAATATCCACACTCAAATAAATCCTCATTACAATTATTCAAACACTATTTTACAGAAATAGTGAGGACTGCTAATACATCTTTCTAGAACCATTACTCCATACCCCGACTAGATCCTGCTATGTTCTCACCTCCTGAGAAGAAAAATGGAACAAAAAGGAAAAGGGTGAGCTCAACTAGCCCAGTAAAGAATATTATGACTAAGATAATATACAACAAATTATCGTTAGTCTTCAACAGGGAAAAATCTGATAAAATATAATCGACAACAAGTTTTAGATCAACAACTGCAGCGGAAACAGCAAACCATTAGAAGAGTCAAGTAGAGAAAGAATTCTACTATCTTCTAAGATTTAAAAGTCCATCATCAACATTTTATCCCTGTAACATCAATTAATAATCATCTTTAACCAAATATTCATCTTTGCACTACAGGCCAAAGATATTCATTTGTATCATCAGTCGGTCATGTTCATCTCAACACCTGTTCATCTTTGCACTACAGGTCAAAGATATTCATCAAGTAATTATACATCTTTGCACTACAGGCCAAAGATATTCAGTAATATCATCATTTAGGACTGAGGATGATGAAAAATATCTTAAAGAGAACGAATCCAATGAGACAGAAGGACAAATAGTAGGGATTCGTATAACAGTTTATCCAAGATCAATAATACTTCATAATAATCAATTGTGAAGCAGAATTCAAAAATAAAGATCAAAACATGGATACAATCAAAGATAGTAACCATAATAGACATCTTGGACAAAAAGGGAAAATTTTATTTTTTGGTGAATAGTGCCGTATTCGTGAATAGTGCCGTATACGTGAATAGTGCCGTATACGTGAATAGTAACCCCCGACACAAAAAGTTCCAAATTTGATAAAAACTCATATCAATATTTCAGCATAATGATATTGAAGAAAATAATATCATTAAGAAGAAAATAATATCCCTTACCTCAAAATATCAGTACTTCTGGTCGGAATACCGGTATAAGGCTGAAAGAAACTTGCTCTGATGAATAGAAACTCTCAAAGTATCTAAATACTCACAAAATACACTCAATAATCTAGAGAGAGAAAGAGAGAAAACTTGTTTCTGGTGTGATTTTCAATTCTAACTTAGCCCTCTATTTATAGGAAAATTTTGGTAGGTTTGACCTGCAACCTGATGGCTTTACCTGCTACTATTCCCACCTACCACATTTGAAATATAATTCAGCACATTTCTTCACCAACCACAAGTGGGGCCCACCAATTCTAGAATTTTCCACCAAAATGATAAACTCCGAAAATTCAACAATTTCTGAACCAGTCATCTTGTAAAATTCGTAATAAATCATACGTTCATTTTTAACGGTTCAAAATTTGTGGACATATACTCAACTTATATATGTATAACATATCCAAAAATTACCACGATCCAACGGTCGGATTAAAAATTATAACCCCCGCAAACTATCTCAAAAACCCTGATTTTTAATACCTCCATTCCGACAAAAATACTGACAAAAACCTCAACATTAACTCCTTCATTTTTAACCACAAAAATATATCCCTCATTTATATCCACATAAAATAAATATTTCCTTATCATATGAATCAATAATTAATTATTCACAAATAATATTACAGAATCACATTTATGACAACCAGGCCGTTCCCAGGAAAGAGGGGGCTTTCCAATAAGGATTTCTCCTTACTGGCGCGCAATTAGATGACCAAACCTCTCCTTAGACAGAACTTTCTAGACATTGCCAATAATGTTATCTAATAATATTATTCAAATAATATGAATTATTGATCTGATAATGAAAAATACTGTGCAGCAACAATTATTGAAACAACAATAATATAAAATATCAATGCAACAATTATTGAATCAATAAAATAAAATATTGAACAATAACTACTATAACAATTATTGAGTAGTGCCTTCTTACGTAAGAATCAATAATTGGTGCAATACCGTGTGCTACTGTATTTTAATCACCGGGTATTCCAATAGTATTAACGGTAACAACTACGCCGTTATTTATAAACAACTTATACTTGTCGTTTTCTTCATCCAATCGCTTTCTGTTATGGGGCCCACACAAGGCTGCGTCGTCGTACGAATATTCCCCGACAGCAAGAATATTCCACGACCAACCGAATATTCACCGACCAAAAATAAATATTTTATAACCACTTGCTTATTTTGCAAAATTTGCACATTTCACCCATAACCAAAGTATTATATCAAATTAACCCCTTATTATTCAGAATAATATTTAGAGAAAATTTGATTTTATTCATTAATAAGTTGGGGTCTTACAACCTCCCCTCCTTATGAAATTTCGTCCTCGAAATTGACGTACGTACCTGATGTTTCAAAAAGGTGAGGATACCTCGCTTTCATTTCTGATTCCAACTCCCAGGTCATTTCTTCAATAGCATGGTTTCTCCACAAAACCTTAACTTGTGGTATAACCTTCGTGCGTAGGACATGCTCTTTCCTATCCAAGATCTTAACAGGTACCTCCTCGTACGTTAAATCTTCAGCTATCGTCTGGTTCTAACTCAATAATGTGGTTCGGGTCTTTAACATATTTACGAAGCATAGATATGTGAAAAACATTATGAACACGAGACATGCTTGGAGGTAATGCGAGTCTATATGCCACATTTCCTATTCGCTCAAGAATCTCAAATGGACCAACAAATCTTGGATTGAGCTTTCCTCTCTTCCCAAATCTTGTAACTCCCTTCCATGGTGCAACACGTAACAATACATGATCCCTAATATTAAATTCCACGTCCTTCCGATGAAGATCCGCATAACTCTTTTGTCGATCCTGTGCCGTTTGTATACGTTGTCGAATCGTTTGGATCTTCTCTGTAGTAATGCGTACCAATTCTGGTCCCAACAATGTTGCTTCACCCACCTCGTCCCAGCATACTGGAGAACGACATTTTCTTCCATACAACGCCTCAAATGGAGCCATACCTATGCTCGCCTGATAACTGTTGTTGTAGGAGAATTCCACCAATGGTAGGTACTTATCCCAACTCCCTTTGAGATCTAAGACACAAAGTCTTAATAGATCTTCAAGAGTTTGAATAGTCCTCTCTGATTGTCCGTCCGTTTGAGGATGGTATGCCGAACTGAATCGTAAATCCGTGCCCATAGCTTTCTGCAAGCTAACCCAAAATCGTGAAGTGAATCTTGGGTCACGATCCGAAACTATGGATACTGGCATGCCATGCAATCTCACAATCTCGTTCACGTACATACTAGCAAGGCGTTCAAGGGAATAAGTCTCACGTATCGGCAAGAAATGAGCGGACTTGGTTAATCTATCAACAATAACCCAAGTCGCATCTATGCCTTGAGAAACCTTGGGAAGACCTGTAACAAAATCCATAGTAATGTGTTCCCACTTCCATTTTGGGATCTCAAGTGGTTGCAATGGACCCTTTGGCACTTGATACTCCGCCTTTACACGTTGACAAGTTAAACACCTCGAGATAAACTCCGCGATCTCTCTTTTCATATTGCTCCACCAAAATGTATGTCGAAGATCGTGATACATTTTGGTACTCCCAGGATGGATTGCAAACGGTGTGTTGTGTGCCTCCATCATTATTCTATGCTTCAGGTCAAAATCGTTAGGAACACAAAGTCTGGAGTTGACTCGAAGTATTCCTTCTTCATCGATTCTTGCTTCTGGAATAGCACCTTCTTGCACTTTCTTCTTCATACGTATCAGCTCTATATCCGTAGCTTGAGCAGCTTTAACTTTATCGATTAAAGTCGGTTCTACTCGTATATTTGATATCATCATGTGGGTACTTGGAGCCTTCATCTCTATCTCCATCCTTTGCAAGTCATACAAAATGGGCCTTTGTGTTAAAAACATTGCACTCGTACCCGCATATGATCTTCTACTCAATGCGTCAGCTACTACGTTTGCTTTTCCAGGATGGTATTGGATGGTATGATCGTAATCTTTCAACAGCTCAAGCCAACGTCGTTGCCGCATGTTGAGTTCCTTTTGGGTGAAGAAATATTTGAGGCTTTTATGATCTGTATAGATCTCCACTTTCTCCCCCATACAGGTAGTGTCTCCAGATCTTCAACGCAAAAACGACTGCTGCCAACTCCAAATCATGAGTAGGATAATTCCTCTCATATTCTTTGAGTTGTCGTGAGGCATAGGCTATGACTTTCCCATGTTGCATGAGAACACATCCTAACCCTTTGCCTGAAGCATCGCTGTAGATAACAAATCCATCCGAACCAGATGGTATTGTCAAAACAGGTGCCGAAATGAGTCTCCTCTTGAGTTCTTGGAAACTCTTCTCGCATTCCTCACTCCATACGAATTTTGTATCTTTCCGAGTCAGCTGAGTTAACAGAGTAGCGATTCCAGAAAATCCTTCCACAAATCTCCGATAATAACCAGCTAAGCCCAGAAAGCTACGTACTTCAGTTACCGACTTCGGTTGCTCCCAACTTTGTATGGCTTCAATCTTCGCCGGGTCGACAGATACTCCATGTTTTGACACCACGTGCCCAAGGAATGCTACTTCCTCAAGCCAGAACTCGCATTTCTTCAGTTTGGCATATAGCTTGTTTTCACGAAGCCTTTGCAGTACCAGCTTCAAATGGCGCTCATGATCTTCACGGCTTTTGGAATAGATGAGGATGTCATCAATAAAGACAACAACGAACTGATCCAAATATTCTTTGAATACACGGTTCATCATATCCATGAAGGCAGCAGGAGCATTAGTCAATCCAAAAGACATTACTAAGAATTCATAATGCCCGTACCGAGTTCTGAAGGCAGTCTTTGGAATATCCTCAGTTTTAATCTTCAGCTGATGATATCCAGAACGAAGATCGATCTTTGAAAAGAATTGTGCTCCTTGCAACTGGTCAAACAGGTCATCAATGCGAGGTAGCGGATACCTATTCTTGATGGTGACATGGTTCAATTCTCGATAGTCAATACAAAGTCGCATACTCCCGTCTCTTCTTTACGAATAAAACAGGAGCACCCCAAGGAGACGTACTAGGACGAATAAAACCGATGTCCAACAACTCCTGTAGTTGGACTTTTAACTCCTGAAGTTCAATAGGAGCCATTCGATATGGGGTTTTAGAAATGGGCTTTGTACCGGGTTCAAGGTCAATAAAGAATTCAATTTCTCGTTCCGGGGGTAGACCGGGAAGTTCTTCAGGAAATACATCGGAAAATTCTCTAACAATAGAAATATTATTCAAATCTGACTTGTCTTTGTTCAAATCCATAACATGGGCTAAGAAAGCTTGACATCCGTTTTTCAATAAACGAATAGCTTTGTGGCTTGATATGACAGTGACTGATTTTAGTGGTTTAGTAGTTTGAATTCGTATGACAGGTTGGTTAGGAATATGAAAACTAACAACCTTACGAAAACAATCAATTTTAGCATGATGAGTGGTTAACCAATCAATTCCTAAAATCACATCAAAAGCAAGTATCTTTAAAGAGATAAGATCAACAGGTAATGTGATAGTGCCAACTTGGATCATGCAAGATTTATAAACTGTAGATGTAACGAAGGTTTCACCCAACGAAGTTTCAACAGATAAGTTAAAGTCCAATTTCTCCGGAGTCAAGTTTAAACGTTGAGCACAAGCAGGAGAGATAAAAGAATGGGTAGAACCGGTATCTAGTAGAGTATAAACTTCGTAAGAATTTAAGATTAGCTTACCCGTGATCACCTCGTTCGGGTTTCTCGCGTTTTGGCCAGTAACGACAAACGCCCTTCCAGGAACCGCTGATTTCGACTTATCCGGGATAACTTTTGGAGTCACCATCTCCGCTGAACTTGGTTTTGCTACAGAACACTCTCGAGCTATATGACCTTCCTTTCCACAGTTATAACATACCTTGGATTGTTGTGGGTAGTTTGGGCTGATATGTCCCTCTTTCCCACATTTGTAACATACGACCGGTGGTCGTTCTCCTCCCCTAGAAACAGTTGATGTTTGTGCTGACGTCTTCACGTTATCATTGTTGTACCTTCTCTTCTTGAAATCTCCTCCCGACTCGCTCCTTCTATTATCACGACCACGATTACCACCAGAGTGGTTACCGCTTTTGTCCGAATGTTTTCCTCCCTACTAGTTTTCATTGTTTCGATGACTGCCGCCACCGGTATGACCCTGGTTGTGGTCCCTCGGTTGCACATACTCATTATCTCGCTCTAATAATTGAGCCCTGTTTACAACATTTGAATATAAAGAAAATTTATGAGAGATAAGATATTGCCGAATCTCGGGTTTTAGACCTCTCAGAAACATCCTTGTCATTCGTTCCTCATTTTCGACCAAATGAGGTGCAAACCTGGATAACTCTGCAAACTTCGCCTCGTACTGGGACACCGTCATGTTGTTTTGTTCCAGTCTAATAAACTCAACCTCCTTCATATGACGAATACTTTCAGGAAAGTACTTGTCATTGAACAGTTTTTGAAATGTTTCCCAGGACATGTTGAGTGCGGCAGGCTGGGTACGCTTCACAGACTCCCACCAGTAGTCTGCCTCACCGCGGAACATAAATGTGGCGAATGGAACCTTCTGTTCCTCCGTGCATCCCAAGACATCAAATATCTTGGTAATTTGCTTGACCCACGTTTCCGCCATGATCGGATCCGGCTTTCCCTTAAATTCTGGTGGTCCCAATTCTTTGAACTGCTTAGCTGTGACAAACCGCGCGTTGTTATCATTTCCACCCGTATTCTGCACACGAGTCTCCCTCGTCTGATTTTGCATGAACTGCAAAAAGCTCCTAAACATTCCATCATTCATCGTTTGCTCGGTAACGTTGTTTACAAGAGGAATATTGCCTTCCTGTTGCACGTTCCCCTGGGTAGTGATCAAAGGTGTCTCCACGGTCTGATTTACTCCATTATTAACGTTCTCAGCTGCCATTCTTAAATACTGCCATAAAACAAGGGTTAATAGTCATGTCATATATTATCCCTATACTCTGACCGACCAAATAAACACCAAATAAACTTAGTCAGGTCATACTAGCGAAGGAATTCCCCGTCTCTCCCCTCCTAGTTCTTGTCTCACATCTCAGCCAGGGATCATATCCCTAAGCTCTGATACCAACTGTGACGCCCCCAGAATAGGTATACAACACCCATTCTGAGTCGCCAAATACATGGTACAGAAAGCAAACTACAACTTCAATAATACAATTGTCGTGCAAAATACGACAACACATACTGTGAGTTTAAATACAAATATTGTCTTCTAGACAATATCCACACTCAAATAAATCCTCATTACAATTATTCAAACACTATTTTACAGAAATAGTGAGGACTGCTAATACATCTTTCTAGAACCATTACTCCATACCCCGACTAGATCCTGCTATGTTCTCACCTCCTGAGAAGAAAAATGGAACAAAAAGGAAAAGGGTGAGCTCAACTAGCCCAGTAAAGAATATTATGACTAAGATAATATACAACAAATTATCGTTAGTCTTCAACAGGGAAAAATCTGATAAAATATAATCGACAACAAGTTTTAGATCAACAACTGCAGCGAAAACAGCAAACCATTAGAAGAGTCAAGTAGAGAAAGAATTCTACTATCTTCTAAGATTTAAAAGTCCATCATCAACATTTTATCCCTGTAACATCAATTAATAATCATCTTTAACCAAATATTCATCTTTGCACTACAGGCCAAAGATATTTATTTGTATCATCAGTCGGTCATGTTCATCTCAACACCTGTTCATCTTTGCACTACAGGTCAAAGATATTCATCAAGTAATTATACATCTTTGCACTACAGGCCAAAGATATTCAGTAATATCATCATTTAGGACTGAGGATGATGAAAAATATCTTAAAGAGAACGAATCCAATGAGACAGAAGGACAAATAGTAGGGATTCGTATAACAGTTTATCCAAGATCAATAATACTTCATAATAATCAATTGTGAAGCAGAATTCAAAAATAAAGATCAAAACATGGATACAATCAAAGATAGTAACCATAATAGACATCTTGGACAAAAAGGGAAAATTTTATTTTTTGGTGAATAGTGTCGTATTCGTGAATAGTGCCGTATACGTGAATAGTGCCGTATACGTGAATAGTAACCCCCGACACAAAAGTTCCAAATTTGATAAAAACTCATATCAATATTTCAGCATAATGATATTGAAGAAAATAATATCATTAAGAAGAAAATAATATCCCTTACCTCAAAATATCAGTACTTCTGGTCGGAATACCGGTATAAGGCTGAAAGAAACTTGCTCTGATGAATAGAAACTCTCAAAGTATCTAAATACTCACAAAATACACTCAATAATCTAGAGAGAGAAAGAGAGAAAACTTGTTTCTGGTGTGATTTTCAATTCTAACTTAGCCCTCTATTTATAGGAAAATTTTGGTAGGTTTGACCTGCAACCTGATGGCTTTACCTGCTACTATTTCCACCTACCACATTTGAAATATAATTCAGCACATTTCTTCACCAACCACAAGTGGGGCCCACCAATTCTAGAATTTTCCACCAAAATGATAAACTCCGAAAATTCAACAATTTCTGAACCAGTCATCTTGTAAAATTCGTAATAAATCATACGTTCATTTTTAACGGTTCAAAATTTGTGGACATATACTCAACTTATATATGTATAACATATCCAAAAATTACCACGATCCAACGGTCGGATTAAAAATTATAACCCCCGCAAACTATCTCAAAAACCCTGATTTTTAATACCTCCATTCCGACAAAAATACTGACAAAAACCTCAACATTAACTCCTTCATTTTTAACCACAAAAATATATCCCTCATTTATATCCACATAAAATAAATATTTCCTTATCATATGAATCAATAATTAATTATTCACAAATAATATTACAGAATCACATTTATGACAACCAGGCCGTTCCTAGGAAAGAGGGGGCTTTCCAATAAGGATTTCTCCTTACTGGCGCGCAATTAGATGACCAAACCTCTCCTTAGACAGAACTTTCTAGACATTGCCAATAATGTTATCTAATAATATTATTCAAATAATATGAATTATTGATCTGATAATGAAAAATACTGTGCAGCAACAATTATTGAAACAACAATAATATAAAATATCAATGCAACAATTATTGAATCAATAAAATAAAATATTGAACAATAACTACTATAACAATTATTGAGTAGTGCCTTCTTACGTAAGAATCAATAATTGGTGCAATACCGTGTGCTACTGTATTTTAATCACCGGGTATTCCAATAGTATTAACGGTAACAACTACGCCGTTATTTATAAACAACTTATACTTGTCGTTTTCTTCATCCAATCGCTTTCCGTTATGGGGCCCACACAAGGCTGCGTCGTTGTACGAATATTCCCCGACAGCAAGAATATTCCACGACCAACCGAATATTCACCGACCAAAAATAAATATTTTATAACCACTTGCTTATTTTGCAAAATTTGCACATTTCACCCATAACCAAAGTATTATATCAAATTAACCCCTTATTATTCAGAATAATATTTAGAGAAACATATGATAAGTGGTCGTTCTCCTTCCTTAACAACGGGTGCTGGTGCTGATGTCTTTTCATCATTGTTGAATCTCCTTTTCTTGAAATGACCATTTTTATTGTTTTGGCCCTGGTTACCACCGAAGTGGTTACCATTTCTGGCCTGTTGATTCCCTCCACACTTGTTTTCACCGCTTCGATGACTGCTCTCACTTGTATTATCATTTTGCCAACTGCTCTCTTTTGGTTGCGTTGACTAGTTATCGCGCTCCACTAACTGAGCCCTATTCACAACATCTGAATACAAACACAATTTATGAGAAATAAGATTTTGACGTATCTCAAGTTTTAAACCTCGTAAAAACATTCGTTTCATTCGCTCTTCATTATCCACCAAGTGGGACGCAAACCGGGATAACTCAGCAAATTTAGCCTCATACTGCGACACGGTCATATTATTCTGCTCTAATTTGATGAACTCCACCTCCTTCATGTGTCGAACACTTTCGGGAAAGTATTTATCATTAAACAGCTCTTGAAACTTCTCCCAAGACATCTTCAGTACGGCAGGTTGAGTACGCTTAATCGATTCCCACCAGTAATCTGCCTCTCCTCGCAACATAAAGGCGGCAAAGGGAACCTTTTGCTCCTCGGAGTATCCCAAGACATCAAATATCTTGCTGATCTGCTTTATCCATGTTTCCGCTATAAGTGGTTTTGGCTCTCCCTTAAACTCCGGTGGTCCCAGCTCCTTGAACTGTTTAGCGGTGACCGTCCGAGAGTTTTCAGTGTTTCCACCTACATTTTGGACAGGAGCCGCTCTCGCCTGCTGTTACATAAACTACATAAAGCTTCTGAACATTCCATCATTCATCATCTGGTCAGTGTTGTTGTTTGCTTGAGGATTGTCACCTTCCTGATGTACATTATCCTGATTATTGATATGTGGTGAATCAACAGTCGCCTGTGCTCCATTGCTATTCTCAACATTTTCAGATGCCATTTTCAAATACTGCCACAAAACAAAAGTTAATTGATATGTCATATATTATCCTTATATTCTGACCGACCAATTAAATACCATGCAAATAAACTTAGGTAGGTCATACTAGCGAAGAAATTCCCCGTCTCTCGCTTCCTAGTTCTACTCTCACATCTTAGTCAGGGATCATATCCCTAAGCTCTGATACCCACTGTGACGCCCACAAAATTAGGTATACATCACCCATCTTGGGTTGTCAGATACATGGTACATAATACAAATACAACTTACTAATACAACTGTCGTGTACAATACGACAAAACATAACTGTGAGTTTGAATACAATTATTGTCTACTAGAGACTATACAAACTCAGAAGGAGTCCTCATTACAATTATTGTCACACTATTTAATAGAATAGTGAGGACTACTAATACTATCATCTGATTCATCACTCCGTTCCCCGACTCGTCCCAGCTATATTCTCATTTCCTGAAAAAAACAGTGAAAGAAAGGGTGAGCTCAACTAGCCCAATAAGAAATATTATGACTAAGATAATACAGAATAAATTATCATTAGCCTTCAACAGTGTTAAACTGATAAAATATAACGAACATCAAGTTTAACTGCAGCGGAACAAGTAATCCATTAAAAGAGTCAAGTAGAGAATAAAATCTACTATCTTCTATGATTTAAAAGGTTTTTTTCAACACTGTTATCGCTGGGACTCAACTTAATAAAATAATCCACATCATCGAATCACGCCTGCACCACGGCCAAGGATATTCGTGTATTCATTAATGGTCATGATCATGCCAACAACTGTCCATCAATGCAGTACGGGCCAATGAGGACTTTTACCACATCATTTGTAACATTACGGTCATGATTATACCGAATAATTCCTGGTCATAATCACACCAAGTCCATCTATGCACTACAGACCACATATGACTTTCAACATTTTATAAACATGAGGATGATGACAATGATATAAGAATTCAATAAAACAAGTTCAAGAATTAATTTATCCAAGAATTAACAACGTCCAAATTGTCAACATGATACTGTTTTGTGGAGTAAAATTCAAGAATACTTAGAAGAATATTTTCATGAAAAGATAATGGATGAACCGCAATTATCGAGGATATTCCACTAATTTCATGGAGTATAGAAGTTAAAACTTAACCAACTGAGTATAATAAAGAATGAAATAACGAAAGAAATCACCCAGCATGCGATAGACCGCACAGACAGGTTATTCCAACAGAATAATAAATAATGGAACCAGGTCCGGCGTAAACGCACAGACATGATATTCCGACAGAATAATAAATAATGGAACTAGGTCCGGCGTAAAAGCACAAACAGGATATTTCGACAGAATAATAAATAATGGAACCAGGTCCGGTGTAAAACACACAGACATGATGTTCCAACAGAATAATAACAAGACGGAACCAGGTCCGGTGTAAAACACACAGACAGGATGTTCCAACAGAATAATAATAAAAATGGAACCAGGTCCGGTGTAAAACACACAGACAGGATGTTCCAACAGAATAACAGAAGAATGTCACCAAGTATAGGGTAGACCGCATATACAGGTTATTCCAACAGAATAATAAGAAATGGAATAACAACAGTTCTCTTCATGAATAAGAAAGAATAACACCCTTTACCGTTTTAAAGAAGAACTGAAATAAGGAAGTAGTTAAGTAGCAGAATACTTTTCTTCTCTCTCTCTATAGTTTCTCTCTCTAGAGTTCAGTGAATTCGTAAGAAATAATGAAGGAATAAGCTGCTATTTATAGAAAAATGGAATGCATAGTAACTAATCCATGAACGGTCCAGATTGATTACTTTAATCTGACGGTCCATATTTAAAGAAAAATCTTTTAAATAAAATATAATATATTCTATTTATAGAATAACTTTAATAAATTATTCTGTTTTATATAAAAAGATGTTTATGTTTTATTACGTTAATAATACGAATAAAACAAAACGTCATTATCGCTAAATAATTCATATTATTAACTGATAATAATTGAATCAAACTGAGTGACTTCTCACATAAGCATAATAATCAATACTGTGTGCTACTATGCAACCACACGTATTACTGTACTTTTACTACCGAGTAGTTCAACAGTATCAATGGTAAAACTTCCGCCGTTATTTTTAATAAAATATTTTTGTTGTTTTCTCAATCCGACAATAATTCTGTTGTGGGATCCACCAATGATTGTGCTGTTGTACGAATATTTCCTATTAAAACGAATATTCCCCGACCAATCGAATATTATATAACAACTTGCGTACTTTGCAAAATTTATAAATATTACCCATAACTATAACATTATATCAAATTAATTCCATAATATTCAAAAATGATATTTATAGAAAATTCATCTTTATTTATAAAAGTTGGGGTCTTACAACAACACTGATTTTGGTGCTAAGGCGCCGAAACTTACAGAACCGAACACGAAGAACAGAATAAAGCTAGATTTTTGACTGTTTAACACTGCTAGCTTCTAAATTAACACGTATAACTTACATAGATTACTCATAAACTTTACTCATCATATATATATACTGATTTCAAAACAACTAAACCACAATTTCAGAAAAATTAATTCCTTAACTGCCATATTTTAAACCAAAACTCTATTTTTGATATTGTTTGACAAAGTGAACACGGTAACCACAATTATCCACCAAATTAATTCATTTGAACTACGTTATCTTTATTTCTTACCCAATTAACATATTCAAGGTTAAATTTCACAATTAACTCACAATCAAATACTAATTTTTTTATAGTCTTGCAAGCCATGTTCATACTTATGTTCATACTTATATTCACTGTAAAAACCATTCCCTTCCTTTAACACGTAATTAGCATACAATCACTTATCTAAACATAAACTCTGGCATTACAATTACTTACAATCGCAATAATTCAGTTTATACAACAATTTAACAGAATTTGGATTCACAGAGACCGAAAATATATGACGTAAACATAATAAGACATATATGTATATATAATATAATATTAAGCTTATGTAACATACCTTCAATTTGCTCAGACAATCCTTGCTAAACACCACAGATAATTGTTTGAAGACTCAGGAACTCTCTCTTAATTCTCTCTCTCAGACTCTCTCATATTCTCTGCCACCCTTTTTTTTGACAACTTCCCTTTTCTTTCTTAGGCTTAAGCCAAATGTTATTTTACGTAAAATAAAACCAAAATCAACGCATCTTTTCCAAACGTTTAAAAATTGACGTTATAATAAATATACTAATAAGTTATCAGTTACCAAATATAACGTACATGTTATAAATATATTTTATTTATTATTTTATTTATTTTATTTATAATATTAATAATTCAAAATTCAAAAATCCAAAATCCAAAAGTCATAAGGCTCATTTTGGCAAAATTCTTTAAAATCAAAGACTTAATATCTTTAAGCCTTGTTTGACAAAACTAAATTAAACTCTTTTAATTTATTTTAATAACACATTTATAGCATAGTTATTTGTCATACTTTTATTACCAAATTAAATTAAAAACCTTATAATAATCCATTTAATCCATATCAACTCTTTAATTTAATTATTAATTTAAATTAGAATATTATCTCATAATAATTAATTTTCTTAACTCATTAATTATTTATTTAACCAATAATTAACCAAAACAAATCAAATCAAACAAATATTTATTCAACAATAAACACATCCGTTAAATATTTATATAATTCAATAAATATTTAACATTACAATTTAAAATTTCGGATTGTTACATCCTTCCCTCTTTACAATGATTCTGTCCCCAGATTCACAATTCAAACAAATCATTCGTCACATTCTTCCCTACTTCCAAAGATTTTGTTCCCAGAATCGAAGATACAGATTAAACAAATAACTCAGGGTAATCTTTCATCATTTTATCTTCGAGTTTCCACGTAGTTTCTTCAACATTGTGGTTCCTCCATATCACCTTCACAGAAGGTATAACTTTATTCCTGAGCACTTGTTCTTTCCTATCTACTATATGAATAGGAACCTCTTCATAGGACAAGTCTTTATCAAACTGCAATGGTTCGTACTCGATCACGTGCTTGTAATCGAGTTTATACGGTCGTAACACTGAAACATGAAAAATATTGTGAGTGTTTTTCAACTCTGGAGATAGGGCTACCTCGTAAGCCACTTCTCCAACTCTTCGCAGCACTTTGAAGGGTCCAATAAACCTCGGGCTTAGCTTTCCTTTTTTACCAAAATGAATTTTTCCTTTCCAAGGAGAAACTTTTAAAAACACGAAATTTCCTACGTCGAATTCATGATCTTGCATGTGTTGATCAGCATACTTCTTTTATCTGTCTTGAGAATCTACCGATCTTGTTATGATGAGTTTAACAACTTTAGCAGTTTGTTGTACCAATTCTGGTCCTAACAGTTAGCGTTCACCGACTTCATCCCAGCACAGTGGAGTTCTGCACTTCCTGCCGTATAATGCTTCGTAAGGCGGCATGCCGATGCTAGCGTGGTAACTGTTGTTGTAGGAAAATTCCACTAATGGTAAATGTTCATCCCAGCTCCCTTTGAAGTCCATGATGCATGCCCTAAGCATATCTTCCAATGTCTGGATTGTTCGTTCGCTTTGGCCAACTGTTTACGGATGGTATGTTGTATTCATTCTCAACTGTGTTCCCAAACATTCTTGTAGTCTTTTCTAGAAGTTGGATGTGAATCGCGGATCTCTATCTGACACAATTGACACTAGCACTCTATGTCTCAAAATAATCTCTTTAACGTATAACTTTGCCAACTGATCAAGATTGAACATAATCTTTATTGGCAAAAAGTGTGTTGATTTTGTCAGTCTGTCCACTATCACCCAAATCGCATCATATCCTTTCTGAGTAGTTGGAAAACCCACCACAAAATCTATTATGATGTGTTCCCATTTTCATTCCGATATTTCCAACGGTTGAAGTAATTTGCTTGGTCTTTGATGCTCGGCCTTGACTCTTTGACATGTCAAACATTTCACGACATATTCTGCGACATCTCTTTTAATGTTTGGCCACCAAAAATGATATCTTAAAT
Organism: Panax notoginseng; assembly: GCA_016801055.1. Lineage (NCBI taxonomy): Eukaryota > Viridiplantae > Streptophyta > Magnoliopsida > Apiales > Araliaceae > Panax > Panax notoginseng. Next base: position 58,968,075 of record CM029015.1, read on the forward strand.
CTTGATACATCTTCGTACTTCCTGGATGAACCGAGTATCTTGAATTATGAGCTTCGATCAAGATTTCTTCTTTAATATATGGTACTGCTGGAACCCAGATTCTTCCGTCGAACCTTAGTAACCCTTCGGTATCGATATTGTATCTCACGTCACTACCCTCGATCACTTTCTCTTTAATTTTCCCACATTCTTCATCTTGTAGTTGAGCATTCTTAACTTTGTCCACCAAAGTTGGACTAGCTTCTATCTGGAATACTCGTTCATCGAATTCTTTTGGAAATTTTATTTCCAACTCTAGCTTGGTCATTGCTGAAATAAGCTCCTCCTGAGTGGTTATCAGCATCAACTTTTCCCGACCTTTCCTGCTCAAAGCATCTACAACCACATTCTCTTTGCCTGGATGATAAAAGATCTCACAATCGTAATATTTTATCAATTCCATCCATCTTTTTTGACACATGTTCAGGTCCTTCTGAGTGAAAATATACTTCAAACTCTTATGGTCTGTGTAGATCTCACATTTCTCTCCATAGAGATAGTGTCTCCATATCTTCAGAGCAAATACTACTGCAGCCAACTCACTACCAGAAAATAGTAAATAGACAACGCGAAAAAAACGTTGTGGTTTCAGTCAGGAAAACGTCGTGGTTAAGGGTGTCATCTATTTGACACCCTTACACAACGTTTTAAAAACGTTGTAGTTAAGCACAATACACAACGTTTTTTAGGAAAAAAACGTTGTAAATTTATTTTTCAAAAATTAACAGATGCTTAAAAACGTTGTAGTAGGTATGATTTCACAACGTTTTTTGAATAAAAACGTTATTGTTTAGTATATCAGACAACATTTTTTAAACGTTGTAGATAAAAAAGAAAAAAGAAAAAAAAAGATGTGGTTCACCTATATTACCAATGCACCTGCAATATGCTAATGCCATAATATATAGCCAAAATGTATCAACCATTCAAAATACATCCTAATAATACAATTCTTTTAAGTTTCAAATTACTACATCCACAAAATATATACCAAAATATCCATATAATCACTCAACCAAATGAGTACTGCCCAAAAAATATAATTCTTGGATACTGACTATACAACCTAGAAATCCTATATACACAGAAAAACAAGTAAATACATGGAGAATCATAAATTCCTGCATTGCAAGTTTGTTGCTCGCATGTGAACCTCCATTGATTACATTAAATGCAGGTACATGCAGCACTAATGTTTTGTTTCCAGCAAGAATTGCAATGTGCTGCATGGTAGAAACAAGATAACAGTAAACATATGGACAAATTTACAGCTTGTAATTTATACATGAAACTGAGAAAGGAAGAGACAATGTAGCAATTCAATACCTTGTAGAGGGGGATTTTGTTGACACTAGATCATGCTTTGCAATGTAGCAATTTATTTTTTTAATAAATAATTCAATTCTTTTAAAGAAAAGAACACTAAGAATACAAGATGAAGCTTCATAAACAGCAATAAAGAAAAGGAAGTGCAAAAATATACCTTGTCAATCAATGTAGGTCCAATAATTGAGTTCACATTCTCCACGGCCTGTATCATTGAAAAACATATGCAGTTCAAATGGCTGCTACCAAGCCATCACATAAAATTACCCCAGAGATATTGGTTGGTGTCATTTGCAATATCCCCAGAGATATTGGTTGGTGTCACATATCCCAACACATTACCCCTAGTACTTTTTCCAACATATCCTCATTGACAATTAAAGGTGAAGTAACCCTGAATTCATTTGATATCTCATGATTGTCACCCATTGGAATTAGCCAATATTGTAAAAGAATAAAGTAAATTAACATTAACAAGGGGAAGAGTCAGCCCTGTATGCCTTTTACAGCTAGTAGTACTAGACATGATCGATGAAAGAAAAACAAAATATGAATCATATCATAGACTTAAGAGAAATATGAGTAAAAAGCAATGCTGACAGACTGCATTTACAGATCACAAATAGGACAGAAGCCTAATGAATCAAGTTAGGATACAATTCTGAGTTCCCTTTCTTGTGCCTGACCTTATCAATTGGGGCACCAAGCAAAGATAAACATTTTAGTTTTCAAACAAAAAAGAAGAAATAAAAATTTGGATTTGAATAGTAAACTTTTGATGCCTTCAGTTGAGGCACCCTTGCATTACTGCTACCACCAGAAAGTTTAAAGAAAATAAAATTCAAAGAAAATAAAGTTGAAGCTAACCAAACTTTACTTCGATAACTTTACTGATTCCCTTCAGTTATAGGCAGGCTTATCCATCTTATATTCATTTGGGATACCACTTCTGAATGTATTACTAACCTTCTCACCCTACAAAACCATCAAAAAGAAAGTAAGCCAAAATAGTTTAATTTGAACCACAATAATTACGTGAAATTATATATTCAGGACTACAATAGAAATATGTTTATGTTATATTCAGGACAATGAATAAGTGCTTCAACCAAAAGAAAAACTCAAAACTTTGTGACAAACCTTCATGTGCAAGTTGCTGCAAGTTTGGCAGCAGAAGGGTCTCTTCATAGAATGACCTTTGATGAACATCGATACACATAGCATCGAATTTTGAAATCAGGTTCTGTAATTGAGTTGTGTTCTTACGAGTGGAGGAAGTGTTCAAAGAGCCAAGTGCGAAGAATAGAAACAGAACGCTCTGGTAATCCTCTCTGGGATCTCCAAGCATTATGTTGGATCACTCCCAACTGTTGTAGAGCTCTCTGTTGCCTGAGCTCATTATCAACATATTTAAGCCTTGAGGCCTCAATTTTCTCTCCTCCAAAACTATCTTCTTCGCCTAAGCTCTTGCTTGCTGCTCGAATTTGTCCCAATATTGCGTCTTTGAGACTCCGAAATTGCTTTGAGATAGTCTGTAGTGCCAGGGCTGTGTATGTTTTTGTAGAGCCAATACCGGCTGCTTGTTCAAACCAAGAAATTACAAACTGCATCTGATTGTGGTACTGTTTGTACCTCTGCTTCACCTTCAAATCACAAATAAACAAATAAACATAAGATTCAATTTGAGCTAATAATTATGTACTTGAAATAGAAAGTCTCATGAACAAAGCACATTTTTTTCTGTTCTTTTTTCCCAGCTGAAATTTCTGTGAAAAGTACAATATTAAACTATATTTTTTTAAGAAAAAGTATACAGAGGATAACATTGAAGTAGTACTTTGAAGTTTGAACCATAGCATAATGAATTGTCATTTCCTGAAGGGTCTATCAGCAATTCAACATCCACATGTTAGTCGACAGGTAAGGCACCCAATTATCAGAACAAGCTAACCGAATGATTTGTACGAATTCAATGAGTTAATGAGAACAAAAAATTGATACGACATACCAAGCCACAATGGAGGATAACACATCAAACGAATAGCAAAAAGAATATCACCAAACAAGATTACCTCCAAAATAGTGTCAGTTCCAAAGTCTCTTTTCCATTGAAGCATGTTAGCCAACATACACTTTGCTTGCTCTATATCAAACTTCCTGGCTTTCAAGAACCTATAAGCAATGTAATTTTTGAGAATGAAGTTTTATACCTGACTAATGCAGCTAATAGACTGACAAGGAATAAAATAGAGGCCACATAGATATTTTATGCAGACATAGTAGCTCCTGCCTGCTCTTGTGCAGTGCTGAAGAGGCGAGAAGTGAAGAATAAACAAACAATTTCTAAAAATCTTACAGAAGATTATCGATTAATTAATGCATACTCGCTAACCCCCTTATACCGGAAAAGCTTTAAGGAGCAGATAGAGAAGTTATAATCAACAAGTATACCCTAAATTTTACACCAAAAGAAAATGACTCGCATATAGCAGCACGTTGTAACTCACATATATATAGCACCACAGTGGCTCACAAAACACCCCATAGAAGGGTGTCCCAAAATTAGTAAATTTAGGGCTTGTTAGAGGGAGTAGAGAAATAGAGGAAATCATAACAACTAAGGGGCAAATAAAATTGAAAACCTAAATAATGAAATTATACCTGCTCAAACAGCCAGTAAAAATGATGCTTCAAGCCGGACGGAGAGATGGAGTGAAATGAAGTCCGATGAACACGAGATGCAGAGTGACTGACAGTCCGAATGCTGAAGATGTTGATCGAGTGACTGAGATGAACCCTCATTATTATCTACGCCTCCCTCGTTATTACCTACGCCTCCCCTTATGAGATCGAGCGACTGAGATGACAGAGACAGATCACCCAGAGCTTTGGCCTTGCCGTCGACCTTGAAATCGGGAAGCGTGATTCGACGGCGGTGAGGGCTTTAAAGGAGGTCGCGGTGTGAAGAGAGAATCGGCAGGCCAGCGGTGAGGGAAGATCTGAGATATTGAATCCCTCTGGTTTTGGCCATTTGAACCCTAGTATTCGTGACTATTTAGGAGTAGAGAAAAAGAGAAGTGTAAGTTGAAATACGAAGAGAGAGCAAGAACTATTTAGGATTTAGGCTCCGTGGTTTTCACATACACAACGTTTTTTAAAAAAACGTTATTTATTTAAAACTAAAAAAATACTTTTTTAAATAGATAACGTTTTTGCATAACAATACACAACGTTTTTAAAAAAAACGTTGTGAAAAAAAATACCACAACGTTTTTATAGAAAACGCTGTGGTTTAAGTGTTGTCTATTAGGTATTTCGTAGTAGTGACTCTAAATTATGAGTCGGATACCCTTTCTCATAGTCCTTCAGTTGCCTTGATGCATATGCAATAACTTTGCCATTTTGCATAAGGACACAGCCTAATCCTTTATGTGAGGTATCACTATACACCACAAAGTTTCCTGTATTATCTGGTAATGACAACACAAGTGCCACACTTAACTTCTTCTTCAAGTCTTGAAAACTTTCTTCATATTTCTCCGACCAAAAATATTTTACAGCTTTCCTTGTCAAATTTGTTAACGGAGTGGCTATCTTGAAAAAATCTTGAATAAATCGTCTATAATAACCAGCCAGTCCCAAGAAACTCCTCACCTCCGAAGGTGTTCTTGGTTATTCCCAATTGATTACGGCTTCAACTTTTGATGGATCCAGTGAGATTTCGTCTTTGTCAATCACATGTCCCAAAAATTGTACACCATCTAGCCAAAATTCACACTTAGAGAATTTTGCGTATAACTTTTCCTTTCTTAGTGTCTCCAACGTCAAATGTAAATGTTCTACGTGTTCTTCTTGAGATTTGGAGTATACCAAGATGTAATCGATAAATACCACCACAAATTTGTCTAAGAATGATTTAAACACCTTGTTCATCAAATCCATGAATGCAGCAGGGGCATTAGTCAAACCAAAAGGCATCACCAGAAACTCGTAATGTCCATGCTGAGTTCTGAATGTCATTTTAGGTACATCCTCCTTCCGTACCTTTAATTGATGATACCCACTCCTCAAATCTATTTTCGAGAAGTATCTAGCACCCTTCAATTGATCAAACAAGTCATCTATTCTTGGCAACGGATATTTATTCGTAATAGTGACTTTGTTTAATTCCCTATAATCAATGCAAAGACGCATTGATCCATCCTTCTTCTTCACGAATAACACCGGTGCTCCCCACGATGACACACTCGGCTGAATGTACTTCTTTTCTAGCAGCTCCTGCAGTTGTATCATCAGTTCCTTCATCTCCACCGTAGCCATCCTATACGGGACCTTCGATATTGGGGTTGTTCCTGGCGCTAAGTTGATCACGAACTCAATCTCTCTGTCAGGCAGAAGTCCTGGAAAATCCTCTAGAAATACATCTACAAATTCCTTCGCCACTGGTATCTCTTCTAGTTTCACCCCCTTCCTCTGAGTATCGACTATGTAAGCTAAATAACCCACACAGCCTTGACTCAACAATTTCTTGACTTGCATAATCGTCAGACATCTCGCATGTCTAGGCGATTTGCTACCATAGAAAACTACCTTTGACGGAGTCATAAGGTTTACACATTTCTTTTGGAAATAAATTATCGCTCCATAATTGAACAACCAATCCATTCCCAAAATAACATCAAACTCTCCAAGTTTTATTGGAATTAAATCTACCATCATGATATTCCCCTTAATATTCACCCTACAATTCGTGTATACGAACCTAATAGGAATTACTTCCTTATTCGCAATTTCTATGTTCAAAGGGAAATTCAATTCTTCACTAGGCAATCCTAACCTCTTAGCAAATTCATCAAATATAAATGAGCAAGTAACACCCAAATCAAATAATACATAAGCATCTATATCATTGACTGGGATAATACCTGACACAACATCCTTTGATTCCATAACATCTTGCACAGTCATGTTGAAGGTTCTGGCTATGAGTTTGTTTGATGTCGTTGGTCCAGCAATGGCCCATGTACCTCCACTGCTACATCCCTTGCTTCCTATTTTCTTCCCAACTTTCTTCTTAGGGCACTCACGAGAAAAATGATCCTTTGATCCGCACGTGAAGCAAACATTCTTCTTGGGTTGACTACAATTCGGGGCGATGTGACCTTCCTGGCCACAGTTAAAGAATACTCGTTTCCCCATTAAGCATATACCCTCGTGAAACTTTCCGCATATAGCACATGCTTCGAACTTCCTATTCTACTGGTTACCCTGCTGACTTCCAGCACCCACATTTTCGCTCCATTTTCTATTCAGATTATTGTTACCATTTCCACTACTACCACTACCATTCTTAACCTCACCTCCATTCTTCTTCTTTCTTTGTTCTTGATTAAACTTCATTATAGCCTCGCCTCTACCTTCAGCGAGAATTGCCTTCTCCATTACTGCTGCAAATGTCTTCAGCTGGAAAAGGGAGACCCTACTGTATAACCAGGGTTTTAGACCCTGCTCAAACCTTCTAGCCTTGTGCTCATCTGTGTTGACATGATATGGCGTAACCCTCACCAACTCATTAAATTTTACGGAATATTCTGATACCGTCATTGTTCCCTGCTTTAATTCTAGAAACTGCACCTCCATCTAATTCTTCGAACTCTCTAGGAAGTAAGACTCGAAGAATATCTCCTTAAACCTATCCCAAGTCATCACCCCTTGTCCTCCTCGAGTTTTATTAGCTTGTCACCAATACCCAGCCTCTACTTTCAACATGAATGTTGTAAAAGCAGTCTTCTGATTCTCACCAACCCTAGCTACCTCGAACACATTCTCCATCTCCATGATCAAGGTCTATGCCTCAACTAGATTTATAGACCCACGGAATTCTGGTGGTCCAACCGCCTTGAAGCCCTTAAACGTCACAATTTAACTCTACGGTTGATTCTGCAGTGCACCCGTCAATAACGTCACTAGTTGCTGAACTGGGTTAGCCTCAGCATTTTCGTTATTAGTAGATCCCTGTCGTGGTTGACGTCTTGGAGGTATTTTCTGTTAAAATATACTCATTAGATTATTACTCAATTCGTTTAAGTATTTTCTACTTAACTTGCACTCCACAAAAGAACTCATCACATAACACATAACACTTTGAATAAAATAAAATAATAACTTTTATTCATTCATAATCTTTTTGAAAACATAAGATCAATAGCATCACTCCTATTTACATTACCTTCCTAAACTACTACAATTTTAGGATAACATCAACATCATATCCCATTGATTACGTATCACTAGGGATTTACATATTATTTAACATTTTATTAATCGCATATCAGGTACATTCCCTACTATGTCCTACTAAGATACTGCGTAGCCTTATAACACTCTTCCTCCATAATTCGGAACATTGTTCTGTGATCTAATATGAACGGCGGTAGTATCTTGAACTGAATCGGATAACCCATAACCCTATCTTGAACTTGATTGATCACGGTGTTGAATACGTTATTCATCTCTTCCATCTTGATCTTCTTTTCATGTGCCTCTCTCTCTGCTTTCCCGGCTCGTTGATAAGCTTCCTTGTACGCGTCTTCGGCTCTTGCCCTCTTAGTAGATTCTTCTTTCAGCTTGTTCTTCAGCTCTGCAATCTCCTCTATCATTTGTTCATTCTCTCCTTCAGTGTGAATCAGCTTCTCTTCGACATTGTTCAGACGTTCCTCTCGATCTAGGATCTCGTCGTCCTTCTATACCATCGAGGTCTGTTGTTCAGCTACTATCTCTTCCAACTCCTCGACGGTATCCTGAAGTTCCACATTGTTGTCGTATACTTCATCGTACATATGAGCAGCGATCGAGTTTAATGGAATCTCTTCCTCCTCTTCCTCGTCATCCTCATTCGACGGTGGCAGCTCAACGGGATCTTCCTCGTCCGTCTCTATCTCATCATCCTCATCAAGTGCACCCGCATGCTCAACCACTGTGACCAACGGAGATGACTCCCGTGGAAGTAGTTGTTCCCAAACCACCTGAATGTCACGAGGCTCCTCCTCTCTACGCATCTGAGGTCCTTCCTCCCTAGCCTGATTGGATTCTCTGACATTAGTCATCCTGACAACAAAATTTTTTAAGTTTTAATTACTAATCATTACTACTCGACACTCACGAGCACATAAGTTGTAACCACATAAGCATATAAGTGTTTTATTACTTCTTCCTTAAATCTCGATAAAAGTTTATCACCACTATCTTTCAAAGGTTACCTCCTAAGGTTCATAACCTAAAGCTTAGATACCAACTTGTGACACCCCCAAATTCGGGTACTTCATTCCCACAGGATTTGGTGTTCACTATATAAAAACATTTATGTTTAATTACCCAATCTTAATAAAATTTAATAATAAAACTTCTCATTAAAGGATTACATTAATAAAATCTCTCAGGTTATCTAACCTTTAAATAAAAACATTCATATGCAGAAAATTAAATAACTTCATTACAATAATTTAAAATAAAGTCTGGCAACAAAGTGTCAGAATGATTACAAGTCTTTAATACTTGTTCATCTTTCCTTTCCCTTTACAGGTGCTAGGTACATCGACCTTCTCAACTTTAGCTGTAATATTTATATAAGAAAGAGTGAGCAAACAATGCCCACTTGAAATGATAATGAATAAATCTTTACAACATCTTCCAATTAATAGGCTCAATAGAACTGAACAATATGTTCTATCAATGATAATCAAAATCATGAAATATATATAAATGAGGGTCATAAAACCACGAACTATGTCCATAGTTATAAGTAATCTTTCAACTTAAACTTTAACAGTCATAAGACTATAGGGACTCCTCGTACTTAGGGAAATCAACCCTTCGTACAATATATTGTGCACAAATATTTCAACGCTATGCGTAAATTATCCCCTAAAAATTGGGTTGTTCATCTCAGTATTTAGGATACAAGTCCGCCCCAAAGTAAGTTTGGTTTGGATATGTTTCAAGGTAATTTAGAATTCAACGAACATCAACTAAAGATTAGTTGAATAAAAAGGTAATCACATTATGATATGGATTAAATCATAAGTGAATCAACATTGTATACTAAGGTCTTCCTTTAGGAATAATCTAAGAGCATAAGCATTGAATAACATAACATACCTTGCTTGAACAATATTAAGCTAAGGTTATTTAGAACTGAGTAATGAGCATGCATTACAAATAGTAAATTGAACGATAAAATTAGTTCAACATTGGTTTATCAGAATGTAGAAATTTGCATGCTATATAACAAGTGAGCAAACAATGCCCACTTGAAATGATAATGAATAAAACTTTACAACATCTGCCAATTAATAGGCTCAATAGAACTGAACAATATATTCTATCAATGATAATCAAAATCATGAAATATATATAACTAAGGGTCATAAGACCACGAACTGTGTCCATAGTTATAAGTAATCTTTCAACTTAAACTTTAACAGTCATAAGACTATATGGACTCCTCGTACTTAGGGGGATCAGCCCTTCGTACAATGTATTGTGCATAAATATTTTAACGCTATACGTAAATTATCCCCTAATAATAGGGTTGTTCATCTCAGTATTTAGGATACAAGTGGTTTGGATATGTTTCACGGAAATTTGGAATTCAACGAACATCAACTAAAGATTAGTTGAATAAAAGGGTAATCACATTATGCTATGGAATAAATCATAAGTGAATCGACACTGTATACTAAGGTCATGCTTTAGGAATAATCTAAGAGCATAAGCATTGAATAACATAACATACCTTGCTTAAATAATATTAAGCTAAGGTTATTTAGAACTGAGTAATGAGCATGCATAACAAATAGTAAATTGAACGATAAAATTTGTTCAACATTGGTATATCAGAATGTAGAAATTTGCAAGCTAAATAACAAGTTAAAGATTAGAGAAACTTTTTTAAGGAAATAAAACTTGCTCAACGAAAGTTTAGAGTTAGAAACTTGCATAATCGTAAACAAACTAGAGACAAGAAACTTGCATAATTGTAATTGAGATAGGGTAAGGAACTTGCCTTGTGTGTAGGCTAATCCGTAATAGTTTGATTCACAATATCCTAATCACATATCATTAGAATAAAATTAGTCACTATAGATACTATGTATATAAATAAGTACCTATTTCATGTATGGCTTGATTTTTAATCACATAATCAAGTTACACAAAAAATAATAAAACTCGTTAAGTATTTAATTATATGCTCATTCATTAGCAAAAAATTATATTTTTAACAGTCGTAGTATTTCATTATACCAACAACTACATACTTTGTGCAAAACAAAGTTCATTTATGGACATTCTGTTAACCGGCGCTGCGGCGCCACAATTTGCACTGTGGGCGGCGCTGCGGCGTGGTGCTGGCGTTGCGACACGATGCCTAAGACAGGCAGTGGCGTTGCGGCCCGACATTGGCGCTGTGGCTCTGACTTTCGCGCTGTGGCGCGAACTTCGGGGCGGCGGCACTGATTTTGGTGCTGAGGTGCCGGAACTTACAGAACCGAACACGAAGAACAGAACAAAGCTAAATTTTTGACTGTTTAACACTGCTAGCATCTAAATTAACAAGTATAACTTACATAGATTACTCATAAACATTACCCATCATATATATATATATATATATATATATATATATATACTGATTTCAAAACAACTAAACCACAATTTCAGAAAATTAATTCCTTAAGTGCCATATTTTAAACAAAAACTCCATTTTTGATATTGTTTGACACAGTGAACACGGTAACCACAATTATCCACCAAATTAATTCATTTGAACTACGTTATCTATATTTCTTACCCAATTAACATATTCAAGGTTAAATTTCACAATTAACTCACAATCAAATACTAAAATTTTTTGATAGTCCTACAAGCCATGTTCATACTTATGTTCATACGTATATTCACTGTAAAAACCATTCCCTTCCTTTAACATGTAATTAACATACAATCACTTATCTAAACATAAACTCTAGCATTAAAATTACTTACAATCGCAATAATTCAGTTTATACAAAAATTCAACAGAATTTGGATTTACAGAGACAGAAAATATATGACGTAAACATAATAAAACATATATGTATATATAATATAATATTAAGCTTATGTAACATACCTTCAATTTGCTCAGACAATCCTTGCTAAACACCACAGATAATTCTTTGAAGACGCATGAACTCTCTCTTGATTCTCTCTCTCAGACTCTCTCAAATTCTATGTAACCCTTTTTTGTTTTTTGACAACTTCCCTTTTCTTTCTTAGGCTTAAGCCAAATTTTATTTTACGTAAAATAAAACCAAAACCAATGCATCTTTTCCAAACGTTTAAAAATCGACGTTATAATAAATATACTAATAAGTTATCAGTTACCAAATATAACGTACAGGTTATAAATATATTTTATTTATTATTTGATTTATATTATTAATAATTCAAAAATCCAAAAGTCAGAAGGCTTAGTTTGGCAAAATTCTTTAAAATCAAAGACTTAATATCTTTAAACCTTGTTTGGCAAAACTAAATTAAACTCCTTTAACTTATTTTAATAACCTATTTATAGCATAGTTATTTGTCACACTTTTATTACCAAATTAAATTAAAAACCTTATAATAATCCATTTAATCCATATCAACTCTCTAATTTAATTATTAATTTAAATTAGAATATTATCTCATAATAATTAATTTTCTTAACTCATTAATTATTTATTTAACCAATAATTAACCAAACTAAATCAAATCAAATCAAACAAATATTTATTCAACAATAAACACATCTATTAAATATTTATATAATTCAATAAATATTTAACATTACAATTTGAAATTTTGGAATGTTACATCATTCCCTACTTATAAGAATTTTGTCCCCAGAATCACAATTCAAACAAATCATTCGTCACAATCACATTTCATCGACTTCAGACCAAACGGATGGAACTACCTGACCTCCCCATGTAAACGGGAGAGTTAGCAACCATCTAAGTTGTGGTTCATTCCTTAAAGAGCAACACCAATCCATAAGAGATGGAACTAACTTGGCTCCTCTTAAATAGGAGTACTGGTGACCATCTGTGGTGCAGTCAACCTTAGAGAGGAAAGCAACACTCCTCTCCACATCTACATACAGAAACTAGTCCCAAGACACCAAAGATGGTAGGGAATACACATAGACCAATGATCCATTCTAACATATCCTGAGATAACTCAATGTCCATCTATCAAGGAGGAATTCAGAATACATAGAGATCACAAGCCCTGAAGAAATAGGAAAATATCAAGCAAGCAATAAGGCATAACTAAAAGAAAAGTGATCAAAAATATATTTCCCTGCTATATGTAATGTTGTTTGATATATACAATATGAATTGTATATGACAAAATGGCTAAGCTAGTCTGTGTAGAAAAATACAAGCCCATCTACAAATTAGTGTATATGCGAGTTATCAAGCCCAACATGGCATCTCTCAGAAGAATGAGGTAACGATGTAGTCTCTTGCGCAAGGGTATCCACACGAGCTAACAGATCTACAACCATCTGCATAGTGGCATTGTGCTCGTTAATATATGCATTCATCTCTGCAATCATGCTAGTAGTAAGGGACCTCACTGTGGTACTATCTCTAACAGCTACATCCCGGGCAGATATTGCGCCATCCTGCTCAACTATTACGGCATCTTTGGCTGATCTGGCCTCATCTCGCTCTTCAATAGCGGCATCTTTATGTGCTAATGCCTCGTCTCTCTCTAATAGAGTGGCATCTCTCCCATCAAGAGCGATCAACATCATGGCTCTAGCCTGATCCCTCTCAAAGGTCATCAGATGAAGACTCTGCTTGAAATATTATGGTGAATAATGGATCACGACAGTGCTAGTACTGGAAGAATCTACAAGAGCTACTGGCAACCCAGTGAATGGCTCCTCCTCGGTGTAGGTATCAATATCCTCTATAGGCTCCCCATCATTAAAATCAATACCCGGTATTATGGATATTACTGCAGCTGATAAAGTCTCTGTCTCCATCCACACAGAAAACTTTGACGAACCACCCGGATGGCTAACAGAAAAATCAGCACTCTCACGCTGATCCCAACAAGCATACACCCGGGATCAGTCCTCTGCTGATAAGTGACGAGAAGCTAAACGCTGACCTAACTCCCCTTAAAAGGATGGAAGTCCTGAAACTAGTCAAATTGTGACATCACAACCAGTGGGTGGTAGGTAGTTATGCCCCACAAACCAACCAGAAGGAGATAATCCATGCTCGGAGCATGAGTAATGAAACTGTAGGGTGAGCTGAGCCCTGAACATGGTAGGATGCTAAACGGATCTCTAATCCCTTCCAAGAATACTGACCAAGACATAGCGTCTGTACACTCCGATGGCTGAAAGGAGTAAGACATAGCTATATCATGGGTAAAGCAGTACCCGTGTCGACAAAAAGTACCAATCGGTCTCAAGTGTGACATAAACTACACGTACAACATGACTGAACTACCTGTAAAGACCCTTGCAGGGTAGGTACTGCAGAAAGTGGCCGACCTCAACGTCTCCGTCACGATCCTCGGGATGATGGTATGACCTTCCCTGAGAGCTCTCACTGCCATGATGACACTTATGTCCATCTCATCCATATACCGTGGCATGTATACATACGCCACTATGCACATCACGAGTACATCCACTCTGGCCAAGTGCCACTGATCCTCTGGTGTGGTAAAATCCCCAGAATGTCGTGCGTAGCTGTCCACTGAGCTAAATCAGTCTATTAAGAAACGCTGGGACAAGACATGGCCGGATGTAATCTCATCCTCTACTACTCTACGTCGTAACCTGGTGAGGGTCATGAACTGCCAGTGCATATCTCTGACATCCATACGAGAGCAAGGACTATCTAAGGGCAAAGCCATCAATTGCTCATACTCCCCTGGGTGGGGCCCATCCCTCTAGCTTGGTCCAGTTCGAGTTACAAAGGAGTTTTCACAAGCTGAAAAGGCCAAATCAGGGATAAAAACGCTACGAGATTGAGCAGAATAGCCTTAAACTCTGGTTTTCCCGGGCCAAACTGTGGCTTTTCATATCATTCATTGGTATTCGCCCAAACACAGGGTACACTATACCGATGATCTCAGCAATTGCAAATCACACTCGGTAATACCTCGCAATGGTCTGATGCCGTCAGTTTGGGGTTGTAACTCCAAATGTGCAGATCCCTGGCGGAGGTGTCACGCATTGTCATCTGTTGATGTACAAATCCCTGGCGGGGGTGTCACGCATTTTCATTTGCCAAAAGTACAAGTCCCCGGCGGGGGTATCACACATTTTCATCCGTTGATGTACATGTCAACAAAGGTCAAGTAACCTTGACTTTATTTTAACCGATAGCAGGTAAACCCATCGAAGCATCGGAAGCCATCTGATGATTTCATCCACTGATGCACATGTCAACAAAGGTCAAGCAGCCTTGGCATTATCCCCCGCAGGGATTTCATCCGTTGATGTACATTTCAATGAGGGTCAGGCAATCCTAACAACACAGACTGTTGGCAGTAACTCCGATAGAGCATCCTCATCAAGGAAGACTGATGATGGAATATGTTATACACATCCTCAACAGACAAAACACATCCCCACAGAGTCTCTTGTACATGAGAGATACATCTTCAATGAAAGTCTGTACCAAGGGTTAAGAGCTTTGGTGATAATCCCAACGTCAACATCCTGGAAGTTCATGGTAGCTGTGGATTATACGTCCAAATAGTTTATCAATGTGTGGTCATGAATCGCCCCGCTCCCGATAGAAGGCAAGGGGAGCCGGCAATCATCCCATCATGTTGGAGAACAATCCAACAAACCACATACATTTGTATCACGTTGTTGTACATTGCATCATGATGATCTTGTTACATTTCAAGTGTCCAGTATTCTTTATCATATCCATGCCATTGCATTACATGAATATGATAAAGAGGGGTATCTGTAGACACTCGAAATTTTTTGCATACCTGTTACTAACATTGCAGGAGGGCAGAATCGTCTTTCAGAGATAACCCTGGAAGACAGCTTAGTTCAAACCTAGAGACAACCCTGGAATATTCAGTATTACCATCTTGGAGATAACCCCGAGACATCTAGCTCAGTCCCAAAAATACCACCGAAAGTTTCAACCTCAACCCCGGAAATAACATCGAGAGTTTCTGCTTCAACCTCGGAGATAACCCCGAGGAATGCAGTTCAAATACCAAAAATCACACCGGAGAAGACCGTGTCATCTCGGAGATAACCCCGACATACTCAGTTTCAGTCCCGAAAATAACACCGGGAAAGATAGTATCTGTAATAACCCAATATTTTCAATATAATTAAATAAGAAATTTTGGATATAAATTTTTTTTTATAAAGGTGGGATTATGTGCAAAGTAAAGTGTATATATATATATATGATAAATAAAAATTATTTATTACCGTTGATCATTAAAGAGTATATTCTTATAATAAATTTTTGTAATAAAAATAGTTATTATTTATTTTCCGGGAATATATAATTTTTTGGATAAGTAATGAATACACTCTTAGTTTTACAATATCACTTTTGTGGACATCAATTCATGTCGTATAAAACGAGGTTAGCGATGAAAATTGGCACTGGCTTAAGCTAATCCAGTCTTGGCACTGTCAGGGCACGGCGCAGCTGCGCCGTCCCAGCAGTACAAACTAGCGTAGCTGCCCCAGTGGACAGTTGCAGAAAATTAATTTTCTTCTTTAGAAATAAAATGAAACATTTTGTTATATGTGTAACATTGGTAAACCATGAAATAAAGTGTGTTACGATTAACGAAGGAAATATTAAGTAACCCATTAATTAATATTAATTAATTGTGGTAGAATATTGATTACTTGGTAATTAATTAATAATAAGTGATTACTATTATTTGAAATATATCTATAAATATAATAAGAATTATTTAGATAATTAATGATTACGGAGATCCATAAATACATTAACCGATGATGGTTAGAGTAATTACTTTTGGTGTTAATTAATCAAGGAACTGAATAATTTATTTAATTAACATAAATAAATAAGTTATTAATATAATAATTTTAGATTATCGATTATGTGCATGTGAGCAATATTATGACTATACTATATAGCATAGTGTGACTTTTATGTGACTATATATTAACTTCTATGAAACTATATTGTATGAAGCAATGTGTTTATGCATATTAAAACTATATAGTATGAATACATCATGAGAGTGTATGTGACAATATGTATGTGGGTATATATTAAAAGAATATACCATAAATATAGTGTAAGCTATTATTTTAATAAAGTATACCGATGTGATAAAATATACATGTACTATATGTTACATTTCCATATTACCTCTACTACCTTGAAATATTAAAGGGTAAAATTCATATGACCACCTCTAGTATCTGACATTTCTCACATAACCACCTGTATTACGTAAACCTACATTTAAACACTCGTGGTTTTGAGTTGAAGTGAAAAATAACTTTCCGTCTAGACGTCCTTAATGAGAATGGATAATGACTTTTTTGCCCCTTGATATATATATTGAAAATGACCTAAAATATGGTCAATTGTGTAGACGGGTCTAGGGCTTGCAATTGAGGCAATTTTCTGGCGATTTCTTCACGAATGCTTCACATCTAAGTGGAAACCAAAGCCTTTTATGGTGTTTGTGGAAGAAATTATATCTGGAAGCTAATATTTTACTGTAGATCGAGGTAAGTATTAACTATTCGATTCGATTTGATATTTACTGCTATCTAAGTGTTATGTATTATGTTGTGTGAGTTTATCTTACTTTTGGTCTGATTTGGGATGGCTTTTCCAGAATAAATATTGTTGTGTTGGGGTCCCTCTGATTTGTGATGTTTTCTGATAGATTTATTTTGTACAATAATATGCCCCC
Source organism: Panax notoginseng (assembly GCA_016801055.1). Lineage (NCBI taxonomy): Eukaryota > Viridiplantae > Streptophyta > Magnoliopsida > Apiales > Araliaceae > Panax > Panax notoginseng. Next base: position 58,985,445 of record CM029015.1, read on the forward strand.
ACTTGTTTGGTCCCCTCTGTGTATATGGATTTGGTGGTGTTCGATGGAATATTTTATGCTTTAGTGGCATGCATGCTAGACTTTGATTTGTTTTTTTTAGTATTGGTGGTCCCCCCTGTCTCCCAAACATGTTTTGTTTCTTATCTAAAATTTTCTCCCTCATATGTTTAATGCAGAATGTCTGTGAGAGTTGTGTTCCATTATGGTGGGACTTTTGTTAAAGAACCAATTATTGATTATGTTGGGGGTAATGTTGAGATTATAGAGAATGTAGAGTTGGATAAGATATTTTTGATGGGGATACATGAGTTCCACTCTTAGTTAAATCCAATCCCACATGTGGACATTTATTATCTTGTACCTGGTTATGAGTTATAGGAGGGTGGGACTTTAATTCTAAGTAATGACACAGATGTATGTGAGATGGTAGACGTACTAGTTAATAATGAGAGTGAAGAGGTAGTTTTATATGCAGAAAAAATGGAGGGTCCAATACAAGTTGTAGGTAAAGGGAATGAATTTGAAAAGGGTAAAAGGGAAGGAATCTGAAAAGGGTAAAGGGAAAGAATCTGAAAAGGGTAAAGGGAAGGAATTTGAAAAGGTAAATAAACATAGAGAACAACCTATGAAAAGAAATGAAAATAGGGATGAAGAGGCAGATCATCCCTCTTGGATGGATGAAGATCTAGAGGGGCCTGGGGATGATGATATATTTAAAGAAGGGAAACAAATAGATTTTTATAACTCCAAAGATGTCTTTGTAGAAGATTGGTGGAGTGATGATGAAGGAGAAGGGAAAGAGGCATTAAGAAAGAAGTCTGTTTTATCTGATGATGAGGACAACTTAGAAGGGGATGGGTCTATGGAATTTAATGAGGACACTGATATGGGTAACATAGAATTTAAGGTTGGAATGGAGTTTACAAATCATGAAATTTTTAGGAATGCTTCGGTTGAGTTTTCTGTAAAAGGGGGGTTTGACATTAAATACATTCAAAATGATAAGAAAAGAATAAATGTCAAATGTAAATCAGAAAATTGTTCTTGGAGGATTCATGCATCAGTTAAACAAGGTGAAGTAACTTTCAAAATAAAATCAATGGGGGGATCACACATGTGCTGGACAAGAGAAAAACCATCTTGTTGACAGTAGGTATTTGGCCAAAAAATACTTGAATGACTTGAGAGATAATCCTAAGTGGGATTTGAAAGCATGGCAAAAGAAGGCACAAAAGGAATGTCATTCCAGTCTTAGTAAATCATCCCTATATAGGGCTAAAAGAAAAGCTTTACATTATATATCTGGTGATGTAGGAGAACAGTACAACAAACTTATGGATTTGAGACAGTTTAAAAACTAAATCCTGAGACAGTTTTCAAATTTTGCAGTCAGTGTGTTGAGGGGCCTGGTTCTCTTCCAGTATTTAAGAGACTGTATATGAGGCTGTCAGCATGTAAACATGCTTTCCTTGTTGGGTGTAGACCAATAATAAGTTTGGATGGATGTTTCCTAAAGGGGATATATGGAGGGCAGATGTTAAGTGCTATAGGAAGAGATGCAAATGATAATATTTTTCCCATTGCCATTGCTATAGTTGAAATAGAATGTAGGGACAGTTGGCAGTGGTTTCTCACAGAACTGTTAGATGACATTGGTGAAAATGAAACAAGAAGATATGTGTTTATTTCTGATAGGCAGAATGGGCTTGTAGAGGTTTTTAATTCAATGTTACCCAATAATGAACATAGATTTTGTTTGAAGCATTTGTACAACAATTTCAAAATCAAGTTTAGGGGGAAGCTGTTGAGGGATATTTTCTGGAATGCAGCTAGTTGTGGTGATATGTATACATTTGAAGCATCTATGAAGGAAATGCACAAAGTTGATCCTGAGGCAGTGAAGTGGTTGATGGCTGTTGGGCCCAAATATTGGGCTAGATCTCATTTTTCGCCCCATTGTAGGTCTGATGTAGTTGTAAACAACTTGAATGAGTCATGGAATAATTATATCATTGAGGCAAGGGATAAAGGGATTATTAACATGCTAGAGTGGATTAGGAAGAAATTAATGGTTAGGTTTCAGATTAAAAAGGAGGGCATAGACAAGTATGGAGGGTCAATTGGGCTAAGAATACAAAAAAATTAGAGATCAATAAGAAACATTCTAGGGGATGCACTGCATTGAAGTCTGGAATTAGGGAGTTTGAGGTTGAAAGTGACGACAGAACTTAGGTTGTCAATTTGAATGAAAAAACTTGCGGGTGCAGAATGTGGCAGCTTAGTGGCATTCCTTGCAAACATGCAGTGACGGCAATTTGGGGTAATAGGGAGCAGCCAGAGGCTTATTTCCATCCTTGCTATAGCAAGGAAGTGTACTTAAGCACCTACAACTTTACCATAAAGCCTGTTCCTAGTCATCATGAATGGGTGCAATCCAAATTTCCAAAGATTCAACCTCCATTGTACCATAAACCCACTGGCAGACCAAGAAAAGTAAGGAAAAAGGCACAAGATGAACCAAAAAACCCTCACTTGGCAAGTAGAAGAGGTGGCACTGTAACATGTGTAAGATGTTTGACACTTGGGCATAACAGCAGGGCTTGTAGGCAGCCATTTCATCCAAACTCCAAACTGAAGGTATGTATTTACATTATATATAGCTGATATAATTATGACTTTTTAATCTGAAGCTAACAGGTTTGTATTTGTAGGGAAAAAGCAGACCAACTGGTGAAACAACAGCTGCAAAGGATTGCCAGTTAAATGTTAGGGCAACATCTTCCCAGGTAACAGTTGAAAATGATGGTCCTAGGTTTAAAATGTAATGTTGAAAAAGCTAACATATTTGTTTGTATCTTTCAGGTAAAAATCAGACCACCAAAGTTGCAAAGTAAGGGGAAGGGTGCTAATCCTGGACCTAATTCTTCAACCTCAGAACAACCCAAATCAAGCACTCAACCTAACCAGTCCACCAAGTGGACTAATCCTGGACCAAGTTTGTCTGCATGTTGGACTGGGGCTACTGATCAACCAAGGTCAAGTTCACAGCCTAATCCTGGACGAAGAATGAAGAGCATACCAAAATTGAAGAAGCTTTTATCAAAGGGCTGCATTGTTAGTTCACCAAAAAAGGCAGGAAGGGGGGGGGGATTAAGGCTCTGATTTTTCCTTGGACTTAGTCTAGACTAATATGTAATTATATTTTGGCACAGTTACATGGATGTTAGTTTTAGTTGCCTTGTTGGTAGTTTTTCGTAAACTTGAATGGGCAGTGTATATTTTTGGCATCAGTGGTCATCTACTTTGGTTATCTGCTTTGGCACCACTAGAGTTAGCTGCTCACAAGGAACATATTTGTGTATTTTTGACAAGTGAATTGATATTTATTGTGATTTCCTTCTACATAACTGCTTGTTCTCGTTAGATTGCTCATCTTTTTTTTGTGCAACATAACTCCAATATAACATGCACAACAATAATACTCCAGCATAACATGAACAACATATTGCAGATTATAACAACAGACCAAAATAAATTCAATTCAACTTTGACAAAAAATTTAACACAACTCCAAGAATAAAAACTTACATTTCATTAAATTTAGAACATTAAATATTCCATTACACTAACATATTTCATTTCATACTACTGAAAAACATTAAAAACTTTAATTACATATTTCATTGCACATTAAAACCCTCACATTACAAACTTTCACTTCATACTACTAAAGAACATCAGAATGAATGACAGGAGAAGAAAAATAACTCCAATTATCATTATTATCTTCACATGGCTATCAACAAGCATCATCCTCATATGTAGATTATTCTTCTCACACAGACACTTGCATATTGTTCCCCTCACCACTGTTGTCCCCATTCCTTCATTGTGTTCATTAGTATCAGTAAGTGTACCACTTGAGTTTGTTGTAGAAGGCAAGCACCATGCCCAAAATTCACATTCATCACATACAAAATATAATTTTCCCTTCGATGGTTTGTTCGAGTCGACAATTCTTACAGAAGCCTTCTTTCCACATTTACATTTCCTAGGTATGTATCGAAGGTCACCATTATTCCATCATACATGATTGCTTGACGAAGACATGCCTCCTACTTCACATAAACATCAACCCAAATCTTGCTAACAAATTACACAACTAAGAAATCTAATGAACACTGTATAACGAGTCATACTCATTAGATTTCGTTCTTCGATATACATACCTGAGTTTTGATTCATACTCATTAGATTTCGTTCTTCGATATACAACTAAGAAATCTAATGAACACTGTATAACACTGTATAACGAGTCATACTCATCTTGCTAACAAATTACACAACTAAGAAATCTTAGAAAGTCGATTTGGGTAAATTCGTTCTTCGATATACTCATTAGATTTCAAAGAAGCTAAACATACATACCTGAGTTTTGAGTAAGATAATTAATAACCTTGATGAAGACACTGATAATCCCTGGGACTGAGACAGAGCTGCTAAGGGACGGGTTAGGGCATAAATAGCCAACAAAATTGGTCTTTAATAACCATGGTTGAAGATGAGGGCATTATCGACTTTTTCCTAGCTCATTTGACCGTTACACACATACCTCACGCTCTTTTGGCGAGTACACTTCACGCACAGTTAGATTAGATGGAAACTTTCTGTTTTTCACTTCAACTTAAAACCACGAGTGTTTAAATGTAGGTTTACGTAATACAGGTGGTTATGTGGGAAATGTCAGATACTAGAGGTGGTCATCTGAATTTTACCCAATATTAAATGTGTAAATCATATTGTAACATTAAGTTATAGTTAATGTATGGTTAGTATAACATAAGAGTAGGAAATTATATAAGTATATGGTCTAATGTTGCAAGAGTGCAGAGTTAAATTGCTTGTCCCAAATTGAGTGTCCGATTTATCTCTCATTTCTCAGTCATGTGAATTTCATAAAGGCTAAGGCCTATAATCTTTTTCTTCTCCCAAGCTTTCTAGCTAATGATCATGGGGGGGGGGAGTGGTGGCTATGATGAAATCTAACAACCAATTACCAAACCCTCCTTACCCTTCATGCAATCCTTTCGTACAAGAGTTTGATTTGGGGGAGAATGTCATTGTTTGAGTATTGAGTTTTCTATAAATAAGAAGTTATCCTTCCATTTTCCAAGTGCTGAGAATTGCCAAGTAAGAGTTAAGAGCATACAAGAAATCTAAGAGCTTAGGAGTTCAGTAAGAGCAAGTGCATTGCATATTACGAAGGTATAATTCCATTCCTTGCCTTCCATTTTCGTTTTTGTTAATAGAGTTCATAAGTGTTGAAATTTCAATTTCTTGAATTCATGGAAATGGATGTTAGTATGGTTGAGTAATGTCCATATATATGTTATATGATCTTGTAAGCATGTTGTAATTGATTTATGAGTGTTTAGGAGTGATCTCGTGAGTAATTTTTGAGGTTGGGCTAGCTTTCTGCCGAAGCAGACTGCTTCTGCTCCTGAACCAGGCACAGCGCAGCTACGCCACATTTGTATTGAGGCGCAGCGCAGCTGCGCCGGTCCCTGTTTTCAGTTGAATGTTCTATTTGTGATTCTGATCAATATGAGCAAGTTATTATGACTCAAACTAGCATGTAAACATGTGTATGATGTATATATGGGTATATTAACTCAATAAGATCATGTTTAGATTAGCTTACATGATTAACGAAGGTGTAGAGTTTAAAATGGATTTAAGACGTTAGAAAGGAACTTGTTATGTCTGTATGCCATGTTACAGACTGACTATGCAAGTATGTTGTTATTATTTAGAAATGCATGTATAACCCGTTAATTTGTGTTTATATGATTCATAGTTCTTTGCTCATGAACACCTTATTTAGGATTTGTATTAAAGAAGTTTTAACTTAGTATAGTGAGCTAACATGCATGACTACTACATACTCTATATTCTGACCTTGTGAGCATGATAACATGATTTGATCTCAAATGATTAGAGCCTTGAAGTTGTCTAGTATATGTTAAATTGCATTGTTCAAGTTTAAAATAGTTTTAAAAACAAACTTGAACATATTTTCTAAATATAGTTGCATCACATGAATGTTTAGATTCTAAAGGATTAAGAGATCATGTTACGTCTATAATATCCCTATACATGACACATATGTATTGAACATGTAGAACCTACTGGTAAGTTTACGAATGAAAATACGAACTTTGAACGAGAATGTTAACATACTACTTTAGAAGTTAAAATCTGACTTTTATGTGCATGTTTGATGGTACTTTTAAACTTGCTAAATGTATCTTATAGGTATACCATACTTGTGTATCATAATTTAAGTAAAGCATGAACAAAGTATATTTTCAACTAAAGTTGTATTAGTTTCACGTATGTGTTAGGAATACTCGCAAGCATGCCTAATATGAGTTTTATAACTACCTTGTATGTTTAGAAGGCAAGCATGTTAAACCATGTGATTTCATGACCTTGAACGACATTAAATTGTTGAAATGTTTAACTTAGAACCATGATATGAAAGAAGAAACCTAGATTAACTTGAGAAGCATGAAAAGACCTTAACATAATAAAATATATTGTGTATGAATGTTGTGTTCAAGCCGGACAGAAACCGCAAGGCAACAGCTAAGTCTTGGCTTGACCAGAGGGCTGCACAGCTGCTGTGACATCCCAAATTTTTAAGAATTAATAAATGAGAATTTAATAAATAAAATTCTTATTTTAAGATGCTTAAGTACATGTATGAGATTAAGTAAATATATATTTTGAATATGTATGTTTATGGATTGTGTGGAGTGTAATGAAATAAACTATATAACCTAATATATTATATATTGGGAATGAAGATTAAATAACCGAAGAGTTATAGCTATTTAAAAAGCATAGTGTTTGATCTATGTGATTTATGTGGCACGTCTGAACATATTAAATTATGTTGAGAAATATATAGAATCAATATGAGAGATAAATGAATAGCAATCTTATGGGATTGTATATATTTGTTGATAAACAAATAATAGAAAGTATTGTAAATTAATCTTTATATATTATGTATGATGATTAATAATAACGAATGAAGTGTAGTAGTATAATAACGTGAGAAATTTATTTTGGTATATCTCGGTTATTATTTATTTTTAACTTAATTAAAGAAAGTTTAATTTAGTTATATAAATAAATAGTTATTTAAATTCCAAATTTAGTGGGATAGAAATCCTAATTAAATATCAGGATAAGATAAATATGTGCGTGAATTATGTTATTTCATTACCCAAAAAGGAATTAATTAAATGAATAATAAGGAATGGAAAAATAACAATAATAATAATAATAATAATATATATATGTATTTCATTTTGCTCTCCATCTCTCACTCTCGGATAAACCGAAGAAAGGAGATAGAGACCGAGAGAGAGCGAGAGAGAGGGAGAGGGAGAGAGAGAGAGGGAAGGCTTGGGCATGGATGGAGGAAGAAGAAAGCATAGGAAGGTAACCATGGAAGAAGTTCCATGGAAGGAAAGAAAGAAAAATGAAGAACAAAGGTATAAAACTCAAACTTTGTCCATTTTTGTTGTATTTTAATTTGGATCTAGTGTTGGGTTGTTGATTATTTGACTTGATAATGAGAAATCTTCATAATATATGATGATTCATGGTTAGATCTAGAGGTTTTATGGGTTATTAAGCTTAGGTTTTAGAAATAATCTCTAAAAAAACTCAAAATCTATCATTTTCCTCTTTGACGCTCAGATCCGTATAGTGGGTATGGTTGAAATTTTTTTATTTTCTTATATGTTGTAATATTATGAGTTAGGAGTTCATAGAACTTGAAATCATCTTATTTGGATGTGTAAAACTCAAAATATGAAAATCGGTAGGAGATTGGGTCTGAAAGTCGCGACTGGGCTGGTGCGGGCGCGCGCGGGCGTGCGCGGGCGCGCGGCGTGGGCACGCGGCGGCTGACTTTGGCTGGGCAACGCGATTTTGACATCCAAAACTAAAACGAGCATAACTTTTACATACGAAGTCCAAATTGAGCAATTCAAGATGTTTTGGAAAGCTTAAAGATAGTACTACAACTTAATTTAATAAAAATTAAAATTTGAGATTTTGGACAAAGGTTAAAATGGGCAGTTTTTGAAATTGTTGCTCAACCGGATGCGAACGAAAGGTGTCGAGCTTGCGTTTTATGAACCTTAAAGCATTCCGAACCTACTAATCACCGTTTTAAGTATTACAAGGTGTGAATCTTGAATTGTGAAGTAAGGATTACCCATTATGGGTCATATTTTTTTTAAAAAAAAAGGTTTAAATACTTAACTACATGTAATTATAACTTGAAGAAGTAAAGCGAAAGCTTGATTAAGGTTTATTTAATTTATTTAGATTAATCTAATGTACATCCAAAATGATGTGGAGACATATGAAAAGGACTTAGCTACATGTTAAGTATTAATAGGAAAGATTAGGAGATGTGGAGTAGAGTTTACATTACAATTACTATGTGTTGTTGTGTGACTAATAGTTGATATGCGTGATTATATAATTGTGTAGGGCACGTGAAGTGCAGATAACTGTAAGCTGTTAATCTATTGTTGGTAAACAACGATCAAGGCAAGTCTTTCGGTTCCTATTTTCTACGTGGACTTGATGAACTGTTTTAAATTGCATGATATGTTATACATGTTGAAATCATCAAATGTTAAAGTCAATATATGACTGCATTGTTTTGGCTAAGTAATGATGATTGAGCAAGGAACTCAATCTTTATATTTACTATGTGAGTTAAAACCATGTATGCCATGTTACTTTAATGAGTTGTATATCGAGCATGTTATTGTGTGCTATGTGATGCATGAAAACTGTTAGACTTTGCTGGGCTGTCGAGCTCACTCTTGTAAATAACCACTTTTGCAGGTACAAACTTTAAGGTAAAGATATGTGCTAAGTGAGTTATAGAGATCTATATTCACGAAGATTACTTATGTTCTATGAGAAATGTATTTCCTATCTTAAATGTAACATGTTGTTGAATTGTAAGTTGAGCTATCCAATGTATATGGATATTTAGTTATGATGTAAGACTTTGTATAGTCAGTTTGTTGTAATGATTCATGGCATTTGATTTGAATCGAAGAGATGTAATGTAAAGGTTACGATTTAGGGCAAGACAGAAGGAGATGTATAAAAATTTTAATTATTCTGCAATTTTAGTGATTTTTAATATCGAATAATGATGTAAAATTAGAGATTTAATGTATGGTTAACGACCGAAGTCGAGAATTAAGTTGTATAAATTTTGGGGTCGTTACAGTTGGTATCAAAGCTGATAGGTTAGAAACCTTAGGCAAGAGTACTTTAGGCTATAACCTTAGAGAAAAGAGGTGAAAATAAGGAACGAATAAGCTCAAATAGAGTTTGAACAATAAGGGATTAAAACTTGCGTGAAATGATTCAAAGAAGAATCTCGCAGAGTTATAAGGAATGTGAATGTGGGGTTACCTAACTCCAGGATGTAAGGTGATAATAAATAGACAAAGTCTATAAAAAAAAGAATGATAAAGAAGTTAAGAATAGAGAGTTATATTTAAGTATGGTGCAATTGTACTCTTTAGTAGTTGATGTATGGTATCTGGGCTAAACGATTCCTTCATAGAGCGGAGGTATATACGAACTAGCAACTCGAAACCTAGTTTGTTGGTTGTTTGTGGGAAACCACTCAGCGTACCATATTGAAACTGTTAGAGACTCGATGTGTACCAAGTGTAGAAAGTGGATACATATGATGAAAGTGTAGAACTTGAATGAAATGTTGAGCAATGTAAATGAAGTTAGAAATTCTTAAAGGAAGAATTGTTATATAAACAAGAAGATTCAAAGAAGAATCTTGAAGAGATATAAAGATAAAAAAAAAGCCAAGATAGCGAATAATGTCGTAAATGATAAAAAAGAGAAAGAAAGAGGATCGTAAAACAAAACGATCACGAGTTAAGAAAAGAATTTTAAGGGAGATGATTATAGAATAAGATCACGGCGTGGTCTGTTTAAGTTATAAAAGAAAGATGGTCTATAATATTTGAATAATTATAGCTTAATGCTATGAAGATGGAGTACTATAAAAAAAATACGAGATAACTCATGAGGAGTTATAGATGATATGATACGAGAAATTCGTATCGAGCAAAGAGCAAGTTATAAGCAAGATAGAGTTAGGTGGGATTTCAATTGAGGACTCATGTGATGGCTGAGTTGTACATACCTTTGTATGGGCGAGGGTTTTGTGCTTGCACTCAGTTTATCACATTGATAATCATTGGAATATTTGTGTCGCGCTATTTGATATATGCCTGTTGAGAAGGTGATTCTTTTCTCATGTGTATAACAGATAGGTAGAGTCTAGTTAGAGAATATTATAAGATTAAGTGCGAGTTCTTAAAACTCATACTTATGGTAGGTTCGTGACTCATAATTATATGGTATATTTTTGAACCCCTCAGCGAATGGACGCCTATGGTCTGACTAGGATAAGTTCTTAAACTCATATGATTGTGGCAAGTTCCTGAACTCATAACGTGTGGTAAGTTTGACGAACTGGGTATAGATAAGTGTAAATGGAGTATTGAGGATGATAGGAATAGATAGACTAATTAATCAATGGATCATTATAGAAAGTGGAGTTGATGGTGGAAGCATAGGTATTCTAAATCTACTAGCTATGCTAGACTTTCGAAATTTATTGACTTCGTGCTAATGTTTACACTTCTATTTTCTTGAAAAATATTGGATCAAATGATGGAACCAATGAGTTTTAACAACAATACTGTTATTCGTATGTCTATGCTAATTGCTTCGGCTAGACAAAAATGATTTGCAATATATCAAAATATATTTTATATCATTAATGCATCATGTAACCTGGTGCAAAGATGATAAAAACGATGGAGTCATCAATAGAGTATTACCTAGTGTTGGATGTGATCTAAGGATCGTCAGCCCACTATGGTATGATGTAGTATGATAAAATCACCAAATGACGGAATCCTCAACGGACTGTAAATACAGTGCGGTATCATTACGTCATAAAAAGATTTTTGAGATTTCTTTGAGATATTAGAATACATATGTATTATTGTATGTATATGTATATTTTGGTTGATGCCCGAATTATTGTAGAGGTCTATGCTATTTGATTCAGCTAGACAAATATTGAAAGATGTTCATAAAATTTAAACGTTCATTGAAAAGTTATGCCAAACCAAATTGTGTTGGTGCGGATTCAGATGTTGAAAAACTGAGATGAACAACCCTAATATTAGGGGTTACGCTTAGTTTATACTTTGCGCTGAAATATTTGTGCACAATACATGTACGAAGGATTGATCCCCCTAAGTACTTTGGAGTCCTTATAGTCTTATGACTGTTAAATTTAAAGTTGAAAGATTACTTATAACTGTGGACATGGTTCGTGGTCATTAGACCCTCAGTTGAATGCTTGCACTCTAAATTCTGAGATGAACAACTCTTTTATCAAAGGTTACGCTTAGTTTATACTTTGCGCTGAAATGTTTGTGCACAATATATTGTACGAAGGGCTTAACACCCTAAGTACGGATGTCCATATAGTCGTATGACTGTTAAAGGTTCAAGTCAAGATATACTTGACAACCTGGGGACGTAGTTCAAGGTCTTGTGACCCTCAGCATGATTTGAAATTTTTTAAATTCTTGAGTTATTCATACTACTTCCTAATTATTGAACAATTGTGAAAGATTCTTGAAATTCTAAAAGGTGAATGTGGTAAGGATGACGTTCCTTTGAAAGAAGTAAGTCGTAGAATGCGACACTGAATGATGAGTATATGGAATAAGTGAGAAAAGAAATTTTGAAATGAGAAGGAGATGAGTTATCAAAGAATAATGTAAATCTCTTAATAGAAAAGTTTAATAATTGAAGAAAGATCTTTGTGGAAAGAGGTGGTTATAAAACCCAATGAATGAATAAAGTATTAACGTAAAATCTATTTTGATAGAATGAATGAATAAATATTAATAAATAAAATTTCGAGGACGAAATTCGTAGAAGAAGAGGTGAATGTAATATCCCGAGTGTTTATGATAACGATCCTTAGAAAAAAAAATAAAAATAAAAATAAAAAATAAAAATGAAAAGTTGTTGAAGAAATGAATGAAGTATATATATATATATATATATATATATATATATATATATATATATATATATATATATATATATGTGTGTGTAAACTTGTTTTGCTAAATTAACATGTTGAAGTTATTCAACGATATTTGTGAAAGAGATTTGTGAAAACTGAGTAAGGGAGGTTTCGTTGATTTCGAGGACGAAATCCTTATAAGGAGGGAAGGATGTGACATCCCAAATTTTTAAGAATTAATAAATGAGAATTTAATAAATAAAATTCTTATTTTAAGATGCTTAAGTACATGTATGAGATTAAGTAAATATATATTTTGAATATGTATGTTTATGAATTGTGTGGAGTGTAATGAAAGAAACTATATAACCTAATATATTATATATTGGGAATGAAGATTAAATAACCGAAGAGTTATAGCTATTTAAAAAGCATAGTGTTTGATCTATGTGATTTATGTGGCACGTCTAAACATATTAAATTATGTTGAGAAATATATAGAATCAATATGAGAGATAAATGAATAGCAATCTTATGGGATTGTATATATTTGTTGATAAACAAATAATAGAAAGTATTGTAAATTAATCTTTATATATTATGTATGAGGATTAATAATAACGAATGAAGTGTAGTAGTATAATAATGTGAGAAATTTATTTTGGTATATCTCGGTTATTATTTATTTTTAACTTAATTAAAGAAAGTTTAATTTAGTTATATAAATAAATAGTTATTTAAATTCCAAATTTACTGGGATAGAAATCCTAATTAAATATTAGGATAAGATAAATATGTGCATGAATTATGTTATTTCATAACCCAAAAAGGATTTAATTAAATGAATAATAAGGAATGGAAAAATAACAATAATAATAATAATATATTTGTATTTCATTTTGCTCTCCATCTCTCACTCTCGGATAAACCGAAGAAAGAAGAGAGAGACGGAGAGAGAGCGAGAGAGAGGGAGAGGGAGAGGGAGAGAGAGAGGGAAGGCTTGGGCATGGATGGAGGAAGAAGAAAGCATAGGAAGGTAACCATGGAAGAAGTTCCATGGAAGGAAAGAAAGAAAAATGAAGAACAAAGGTATAAAACTCAAACTTTGTCCATTTTTGTTGTATTTTAATTTGGATCTAGTGTTGGGTTGTTGATTATTGGACTTGATAATGAGAAATCTTCATAATATATGATGATTCATGGTTAGATCTAGAGGTTTTATGGGTTATTAAGCTTAGGTTTTAGAAATAATCTCTAAAAAAACTCAAAATCTATCATTTTCCTCTTTGATGCTCAGATCCGTATAGTGGGTATGGTTGAAATTTTTTTATTTTCTTATATGTTGTAATATTATGAGTTAGGAGTTCATAGAACTTGAAATCATCTTATTTGGATGTGTAAAACTCAAAATATGAAAATCGGTAGGAGATTGGGTCTGAAAGTCGCGACTGGGCTGGTGCGGGCGCGCGCGGGCGTGCGCGGGCGCGCGGCGTGGGCACGCGGCGGCTGACTTTGGCTGGGCGACGCGATTTTGACATCCAAAACTAAAACGAGCATAACTTTTACATACGAAGTCCAAAATGAGCAATTCAAGATGTTTTGGAAAGCTTAAAGATAGTACTACAACTTAATTTAATAAAAATTAAAATTTGAGATTTTGGACAAAGGTTAAAATGGGCAGTTTTTGAAATTGTTGCTCAACCGGATGCGAACGAAAGGTGTCGAGCTTGCGTTTTTTGAACCTTAAAGCATTCCGAACCTACTAATCACCGTTTTAAGTATTACAAGGTGTGAATCTTGAATTGTGAAGTAAGGATTACCGATTATGGGTCATATTTTTTTTTAAAAAAAGGTTTAAATACTTAACTACATGTAAGTATAACTTGAAGAAGTAAAGCGAAAGCTTGATTAAGGTTTATTTAATTTATTTAGATTAATCTAATGTACATCCAAAATGATGTGGAGACATATGAAAAGGACTTAGCTACATGTTAAGTATTAATAGGAAAGATTAGGAGATGTGGAGTAGAGTTTACATTACAATTACTATGTGTTGTTGTGTGACTAATAGTTGATATGCGTGATTATATAATTGTGTAGGGCACGTGAAGTGCAGATAACTGTAAGTTGTTAATCTATTGTTGATAAACAACGATCAAGGCAAGTCTTTCGGTTCCTATTTTCTACGTGGACTTGATGAACTATTTTAAATTGCATGATATGTTATACATGTTAAAATCATGAAATGTTAAAGTCAATATATGACTGCATTATTTTGGCTAAGTAATGATGATTGAGTAAGGAACTCAATCTTTATATTTGCTATGTGAGTTATAGAGATCTATATTCACGAAGATTATTTATGTTCTATGAGAAATGTATTTCCTATCTTAAATGTAACATGTTGTTGAATTGTAAGTTGAGCTATCCAATGTATATGGATATTTAGTTATGATGTAAGACTTTGTATAGTCAGTTTGTTGTAATGATTCATGGCATTTGATTTGAATCGAAGAGATGTAATGTAAAGGTTACGATTTAGGGCAAGACAGAAGGAGATGTATAAAAATTTTAATTATTCCGCAATTTTAGTGATTTTTAATATCGAATAATGATGTAAAATTAGAGATTTAATGTATGGTTAACGACCGAAGTCGAGAATTAAGTTGTATAAATTTTGGGGTCGTTACAGCTGCGCCGGCCCTAGGCCTAGCCATGGCGCAGCTGCGCCAGTCTGGGATCTGAGATAGTGAAATCTAATTTTTGACAGTTAACTTGTAGGATGTCTTTACTGCTAGAAATGGTTTAAAATCTAATAATGTATGTGTATATGTGAGGACTAAGTAATAAGATAGTGTTCTCTTAGATAATGAAAGCTCATGGGTGAAAATACATTAAACTTGAGCATTCTTAATTTGCTTATGAAATAACTAGATAATTGATTTCGTGATAAACCTGTGAGCTGGTTTTGAACCATATGTGCATATTTTAATCATGTCAAACTTGATTAACGAATGTTTTAGCTAATGAGCATCTTATACTTGTAATATGTTATAAATAGGATTCAAAAGTGTTGATTTAATTACGTGGATAAACTACGCTTAAGGCAAGTATCTTAAACCCTTGGATTACTTTATTCGACGCATATCGTAAGCAAGTTCCCTAAACATACTCCAATTATTATTAAGCAAGTTCCTTGAACTCTACTTTTAATAAGCAAGTATCCTACATTTGCATTTTCTTTATGCAATGGACATAAGTAAGAAAGTTTTATAATTATATTATTATTGTACCAGATTATTAACCCTATTGTTATATATGATCATTGATTATTAACATAGTATTATATTGTAATTCAGATATATATATTCTGTTTGTTAATTTCTAAATATGATTATTCAAGTGTCCCCACTTGGATAATCATTATATTTAATCACATGTTGATATATATATATATATATATATATATATATATATACCTATTGATTACCAGTATGTATACATTAAGTAAAAGTCGTCTAAGCTATTTGATCAGCTAGACACAATTTTAGAAATATCGTTGAATATGATAAAACCTTTTTGTATCCAATCAAATTATTTTAGTTCGGATTCCCGACTAAGTATGAACAACCCGAACATGGAAAAACTTTTGTGCGTCTGAGGCGGATATAATGAACGAGAATATAGTTCTGGTATGTAGTATTGATCAATACAGGGCATAACGGGTTGATCAGCCCCGTGCCCGAAAGTTATGACGGTTTGTGGATGAAGTTCTGCTAAACCTATTCAAAAATTAAAAACAATGTTCATAGTATGTCACCTTAACCCTATTTATAGTCAGTGCGTAGTCACAAAAATTTGATAGAGAGTTGTTATGTTACTATTATCGGTTCAGATTATTTCACATCTATTGATTCGTTGTAGAAGGGTAGTACAAAGAAAATATTTAATCCTTTCAGCTAATATTTATAATTATTGTTACTTGCTGGGCACTCAAATGCTCATCCTTTCTTAATTTAAATGTTTTGATCAGTTAAGTATGATCAACCAGAGGGCTCTGTCAGGAACAAAGGGAAGGGAAAGTTGTCAGAATAAGATTGTCTTATCATATGTAATAGCTAGACTTAAATAAGATGATAATATTTAGTAAGTATCATGTAATGAATGTTTTAAGGTCGCGTACCTGGGAATAGACTCTGATGCATATGTAAATTAAATTTGGTATCTATATTATTGTTATTATTATTAGTATTATTCTGCTCGTAGAAATGGTATCGTGAAGCACTGAGTTCGGGTTTCAAGTACCTAAATTTGGGGGCGTCACAGGTTGGTATCAGAGCTTTAAGGTTAAAAACCGTAGGTGGGATAGACCTTAGGCTAAAACCTTAGGGCAGAGGGAAACATTGAAAACACAAATAACTCATATAGAGTTTAAAAGGAGATGGATTGAATAAATTCATCGTCAAACCAAATAAAAGATAACTTATATAAAATTATTAATTGTTGTGTGTATCTATTATATACTAATCTAGATAATTTTGTGTAGATGTCAAGAGGAAAAGGATTAGGATACCCTCATATCGTAAAGAAAGAGTTAATCTCCATAACCAAGCCAATGTCAAAGCCAATAGCTGAAATAGAGGCTCACGTTGAAGATAACCTTGATGAGGTGATCATTTTGGAAAATATAGTACCGGACCCAGAAATGGTGGAACTAACAGATAGTGATTTGAACACCAAAGTGCAGAATCTGTGGAATAAGGTTTCTTCTCTGGAAAAGTTGAGGGAAATAGAAAAGCTACTAAATAGCCAATTACGAAAAGCATTAATCGAAACGATGGAAGAATAAGATAAGTTTAAGATCCAAATTGATCAGATGGGAGCCAAAAGCAACATATCGTGTGCAGCTCCGAGCAAGAAGGGGAAAAGAAAGATAGAAGACCTCGACGTAGGAAAACCCGATAAGAAGAAAGGGAAAAAGATATGTTACATTTGCGGACATGAGGGACATATCTCTCATCATTGTCCCGACTTTAAGCTAGGTGCATGTTTTATTTGTGGGATGAAAGGTCATCGAGCGAAAGGTTGTCCAGGATCAGGAAAAGGCATAGTGAATAAGTAGCATAAGTACTATTTAGATATGTGTGTTCTATGATAAGTATGTGTGTATAATAGTATATTTCCAATTTTTATACAAGATGTAGTAGCGATTCCCGACTTTTGTGGTCACAAAGGGATATCGAATGTTTAAAGTAGTATGTGCTATGTTATGTACTATGAAATAGTTGAATGAATATGAAGTTTTGTTTGGTTAATGAAACAAGTTTAAAATATTTAACTTATACGATAAGGTTTAGAATGTAAGTTAATAAATTATAGATTTTGTTTTATTTAACCAGAAAATGCGGCCAAGACGTCAAACTCAAAACCAAAGTGCAGACGAGTCTGTCAACAATGCTGGAGGACAACAACTAGACCTGATGCAAAATTTTGCGAACATGGTAGCTCAGGCCATACAGATTGGAATGTCGGTCACGGGGAATATACCAGACAATTGATTTGCGAGCTTAAAAGATTTTAAGGCTGTAGGACCGCCAAAATTTAGAGGTACCACTGACCCGATAGAAGCCCAAACTTGGGTTAAGGAAATAGAAAAAGCGTTCGTAGTCATTAGGGTAGCTGAGGGGCAAAATACAGCTTTTGCCACCTATATGATGAAAGGAGAGGCGAATTTCTGGTGGGAGGCAAATCAAGCTAGGGCAGGAGAATGAGTAATAGCATGGACTAGGTTTAAGACGCTATTCTTAGAGAACTATTTCTCGTCTAGTGTGCAGGCTAGGATGGAAGTGAGATTTTTGGAATTGAAGCAGGAGAACTTGACAGTTGCGGAATATGTCGCAAAGTTCAATGAATTAGCTAGGTTTTCTCTGCATCAAGTTGATACGGGGGCAAGAAAGACAAGGATGTTTGAGCTGGGCTTAAAATCCTGGCTCTATAATAAGGTGACGGTATTGCAAATAAATACTTTTACAACACTTTTGGAGAAGGCTATCATAGCCGAGGAGGGAAGTGAGGCCATGAGCCTCTACAATAAGGAGAAAAAGAGCAAGGGTAAGGTTGAGGGAGCTGGGAAGGTAGAAGCAGGTAGTGGTAGTGGGAACGAAAAAAGAAAGTGAACAATTTTGGAAATGTCCAAGTCAAATAGGAAGGTGTGAGGAAACAGGCTGTTCAGTGTAAGAATTGTGGGAAGAATCATTCAGCAGAGTGTCTTAGTGGTAAGTTCGTGTGCTATAAGTGTGGGCAGGAGGAACATATCTCTCCTAACTGCCCCAATCCTAGGATGAGCGGTGGGTGTTTTCTGTGTGGATCAACAGATCATAAAGTAAAGGACTGTCCGAAAAGGAGAATGGATGTAGGAAGCGTGAATACGGGGAAAGGTAGCGGAACACTGGTGATAACGGGACCAACTTCAACAAAATCAACCGCAAGAGTCTTCAATATGACCGTTCAGGATACTGTAGCAGCCGGGGATGGAACTCTAGGTATTTTTCGAATCAATTTTATTTTCTTTTATATGATTTTCGTATATATATAAATATATATATATATAGTAAATTATTTTATAAAGAAATTTTGAAGGAGAAATTTGAGTTCTGTTAGAGATCAAATTTCCGTATGATCAGATAGACAAGCTTTATGTTAAATAGTTAAAGATCAGTCTGATCGAATCTGATCAGGATCTACTCGAAGTTATTGTGTATGCTTCTTGCCCTAGTGTTTATAAGTTTTTAAGCGGTGATTCCGGGGACGGAATCCTTATAAGGGAGTGTGGATGTAATAACCCAATATTTTCAATATAATTAAATAAGAAATTTTTGATATAAGTTTTTTTTATAAAGGTGGGAATGTGCAAAGTAAAGTGTATGTATATATGTGATAAATAAAAATTATATATTACCATTGATCATTAAAGAGTATATTCTTATAATAAATTTTTGTAATAAAAGCAGTTGTTATTTATTTTCTGGGAATATATGATTTTTAGGATAAGTAATGAATACACTCTTAGTTTTACAATATCACTTTAGTGGACATCAATTCATGTCGTATAAAACGAGGTTAGCGATAAAAATTGGCACTGGCTTAAGCTAAACCAGTCTTGGCACTGTCAGGGCACGGCGCAGTTGCGTCGTCCCAGCAGTACAAACTGGCGCAGCTGCGTCAGTGGACAGTTGGAGAAAATTAATTTTCTTCTTTAGAAATAAAATGGAACATTTTGTTATATGTGTAACATTGGTAAACCGTGAAATAAAGTGTGTTACGATTGACAAAGGAAATATTAAGTAACCCATTAATTAATTGTGGTAGAATATTGATTACTTGGTAATTAATTAATAATAAGTGATTGCTATTATTTGAAATATATCTATAAATATAATAAGAATTATTTAGATAATTAATTATTATGGAGATCCATAAATACATTAACCGATGATGGTTAGAGTAATTACTTTTGGTGTTATTTAATCAATGAACTGAATAATTTATTTAATTAACATAAATAAATAAGTTATTAATATAATAATGTTAGATTATCGGTTATGTGCATGTGAGCAATATTATGACTATACTATATAGCATAGTGTGACTTTTATGTGACTATATATTAAGTTCTATGAAACTATATTGTATGAAGCAGTGTGTTTATGTATATTAAAACTATATGGTATGAATAGATCATGAGGGTGTATGTGACAATATGTATGTGGGTATATATTAAAATAATATACCATAAATATAGTGTAATCTATTATTTTAATAAAGCATACCAGTGTGATAAAATATACATGTACTATATGTTACATTTCCATATTACCTCTACTACCTTGAAATATTAAATGTGTAAATCATATTGTAACATTAAGTTATAGCTAATGTATGGTTAGTATAACATAAGAGTAGGAAATTGTATAAGTATATGGTCTAATGTTGCAAGAGTGCAGAGTTAAATTGCTTGTCCCAAATTGGGTGTCCCATTTATCTCTCATTTCTCAGTCACATGGATTTCATAAAGGCTAAGGCCTATAATCTTTTTCTTCTCCCAAGCTTTCTAGCTAATGATCATGGGGGGAGTGGTGGCTATGATGAAATCTAACAACCACTTACCAACCCCTCCTTACCCTTCATGCAATCCTTTCATCCAAGAGTTTGATTTGGGGGAGAATGTCATTGTCTGAGTATTGAGTTTTCTATAAATAAGAAGCTATCCTTCCATTTTCCAAGTGCTGAGAATTGCCAAGTAAGAGTTAAGAGCATACAAGAAATCTAAGAGCTTAGGAGTTCAGTTAGAGCAAGTGCATTGCATATTACGAAGGTATAATTCCATTCCTTGCCTTCCATTTTCGTTTTTGTTAATAGAGTTCATAAGTGTTAAAATTTCAATTTCTTGAATTCATGGAAATGGATGTTAGTATGGTTGAGTAATGTCCATATAGATGCTATATATAACGCCCGAGAAAAATCAAATTTTTAGGAGAATTAAAATTTTATTTAATTATGAGGATTAAATGAATTTAATTGATTATTTAAGGGAGTAAGCTATTTGAAGGTCATTCTATGACCTAGACATATCGGAATGTCGTAGTATTTTGGCTACGTTATAGAATTAGAGTGTTTGAATTTTCAATACGAAAATAAAAGCTTTTCGAGAATATTTTTGAAAAACACTATTCACACATTTCTGCTCGGGAATTATTTTTGAACTTCTGAGAAATACGTTATGATAGAATATCGAGGTGAGATAGAATATCCAATAATATTTCAGTTATGGCAAACGCAGTTTTTCGCCTATGGACTTAAAACCTAACGATTAGGGAAAATAAATTTAGAGAAAGAATTTAAATGTGTATAATGAATTAAATCAATGATTGTATGATACATAAGTATTGTATGATGTAATGCATACGAGTATTATACGAGATATTATACGAGCAACTATGAATGATGGAATGTCGTATATTAAATAAGTATACGAGTTAGAATATGAGATTAATACTTAAAATATACGTTATAAGGCTTTAAGCCATATGTAATGAATTGGTTGAATTGTGTAGGAAATTAAAATGTCCAATTGGGATAACAATTGAGATTAATACCCTATATTATACATAATACTTAATAGCGCGCAAAGGTCGAATATACGACCAATAAAATATTCCCTTTATATAAAAGGTTGTTCTTCTCAGTCTCAGAATCAAGATTTGATTTTACAACGAAATACTGTGATTTTAATTTCTATTTACTTCCCGATCTAGCCAAAATAATTGGCATCGATCTGTCAATAACAATTAAATTCTCTTCTCGAACCTATCAAGTTCTAACAAATGTTCTTCTAACCAAAATAATTGACTAAGACACTTCTCAACATAATTCGACAATAAACAGGAATTATCTGTTCTGTCAATAATAGCTTCTACTGATATGAATATCCAACAACAGTTATTCTACGAATGTATATTTTTCGAATCAGTAATTCAATTTGAATTATTATCAAACATGCACTAACTGCGAATAATCAACAATAAATCCCTAGACATGGTATAATTAGCAATAATTAACCATTATAATAATTGAATGAATATAACTCAAGGTTGAGTTAGGAAACTTGCCTTCTCCACTGATTACAACTACACAAAATACTTATCTGCGTTCGTAAGACCTATAACCAATAATATCAGTCTCACAATTAGCACAATAATTTATAACACATAATACTGTAATTCACAGTCAATCTTCTCCTAGACACATTACCACATAGCCACATCAGTGTTTATAGCCTATATAAACACTTAACAAGTCTAACTATTTCGGTCTGGTTGGACTTCGGTCCATTCTCGGTGTTCTGGTCACCCTATCCGACAATTAACACATTGATTGTCAATTAAACTTGGTCTCTAAGCTTCAATATTATTTTAGATAAGTTAAATATCATTTATAATATTTTTCATCAGCTTTTAATAATTTACAAATAATTATTATAATTTATAATAATATTTCAACCACTTAAATCATTTTTAAATGATTTAATTATCAAATAATCTTATCATCATTAATATTTAATAATATAAAAATATTAATAACCTACTTGTTAAAATATTAAAGTTATTATTAATAACTTAAGATATTTTTAAATCATCAATATTCTACTTAAATGATTTTTAAAATAATTAAAATTATATTTAACTCATCACCATTAATATTTAAATATTAATGAAATTATTATCAAAATATTAAAAGTCATTAATTATAAATTAAAATATTTTTAAAATATTTTTCTAATTTTTAAATCAATAAAACTATTTTTAATTCATTTATTTAATATAATAATTAAATAAATCTAATATCATTAATATTAATTTATTAATGAAAATTCTCTAAAAATATTAAAAGTTACATTTTATAACTCAAAATATTTTTAAATACATTATCCTTATTTAAAATGATTTTTCATAATATTAAATTATTTTTCTCTAATTTATATAATACACTAATTAAATAAATTAAATACCTTTAATATTTAAATAATTATAGATATTAAAGAAAAATATTTTAATTGGTCAAAAATTATTTTTCATAATTTAAAATAATTTTTAAAACCATTTTTAATAATTTTTACAATTTATTTCTATTTTTAAGTAATTTTCAGAAAATCAGAAAATAAATATTAATAAAACCGTCGCTAAAGACCTTTAGCGACACTTGTTTGTTGCCTTTGGTGTTCTTGGCTCAAGAACACTAACAAAGTCAGTGTTCAAGGTGCATGGTTTGACCAGCCTTAATTTTCTGTTATAATTGTTTCTGGGCCATCTAAGACTTAGGTGTGGTAGTAAACACATAATACTACATTTATTAATCACCAACTTGGTTATACGACATCGCAACAAGGAGATCAAAGCCTCCAAATTTGCTGTCAGACGGTTTTTGGGTTTTCTAGAAACCCAGGCAGTTCGAGGGTCCCATTTCGAGCTCAATTATCTAAGTGTTCTGTTCATTATTTAGGTGATCTCATGGTCCAAATCTATACTCCTTGCATCAAGGAATAACACTACAACAACAGATCAAATAAACAACAACAACATCCCAAGTTAAATCACGGTCAAAGGCTGTCAGAAATCTCATGCAAACCTTTTCTGAAAATTCCAAAATTTCACAATCATGGCCGAATGACCTACTTTGACCAACTGTTACCTTTGCTCTGTTGATATCCTACACGATATAAGGCCACCAATACAAAGTACACATAACCAGCTACAAATATGACACAACAACATTATCATAACAATTAAACACTGACAGATCTGCGCTTCACAAAAGCTTGTCAGACTCGGATTTAGCCTTTCTGGGTTGCCCAGATTTGGCCCGGTCATGCCCGGTCAACGGGTTTTGACCGTTAATAACTTCTAATCCAGACATCAACTGACTGTGATACTACTTTCAGATTAAAGACAACATAACAAGCTATCAATAACAACTCTAAAACAATAAATATCATAAACGAGCAAGGATCTGTGGCCACTGACATTTCTTGTCAGACCACTAAGAATACTCAAGAGCAGATTTTGAAAAACCATGGTTTTTACCCACTTTGATGCTATGGATCCGTGATGGATCATCATAGATCAACCAAAAACATCATATAACACTAGATTAAACACTTTAAACAAAAATTTATCTTAGCCACTTGGATCAAAAAATCAATTTAGGTTTATACCTTCTAGCTTCAAATTCTTGATCTTGCTCTCCTTAACTGATCTTAATGATCTAAGGGATGTTCTAGGGACTGATATACTTGTGATTTTCGGATGTCTTGGTGGGAGAGAGAGTAGGTGAGAGCTTGAGAGCAAAATGGCTAAATTATTTGATTTTCTCTCTCTCCAATCTATATATATTATTTAGATTCATGCATGATCTGTTCTTACTGTCAATTGGAGGTTAAATTGGCTAATATTTTAATGTCACAAAGTCAAAGTAGTGGTTTACCAACTAAAGCTCTTGGAAAATTTACAAGTTAACTTATAAAAATATACAAAAGGGCATTTTGGTCATTCTCCATATATTTTTAATGGCATACTAGACAATTGCACAAACCCTTAGGGTTTAACCCTAAGGTTCTAACCCTTAGGTTTTAAATCACTAACTTTTAAGGATTTTCTAAATTAAGGTTTTAATTTAAAAAAAATAAAAAATTTGAAACTAAAATTAGGGTTTCCTAATTAAATTAGGTTTTCTTAATCATATTAGCGTTTAATAAACACATTATGCTCGCCAATTACAATTAGGGTTTTTATCTGTACATTTGGTTTTCTAAATCTGAGATTAGGGTTTCTAATCCCTTATTTGGGTTTATTAATTACAAACCTTATCTAATCAATTATTGATCAACATTCCTATACAGTACAAACACGTATACATCAATACAATTATTTTAATTGCATTTTCTATCGAATCCCTTTTCCAGAAATTAGGGTTAGGATTTCTAAAGCTCTTAAGCACAACTCTACTCTAATTTCTCAGTCAATACACAAATTGACTAACTCTCGAGACTCGTATCACTAATACACAGTACATTATTAACAGTCAAAGTCAATATTAAATAAAAAAAATATTCGCAAAATTTTGATTATTCGAAATTCCGGGTTATCACATTCACCCCTCCTTAAAAGGATTTCGTCCTCGGAATCACCGCTTTCTTATTCTCTACAATCTTTTAAAGTTGTATCATCAATTCATTTTTATCAACACAATATTAATTTGTGTCTCTATTCTAACCTGTGACTTGAATCTTTAAAAGAAAACAATTCACAACGATATTTAACTAGAATTACTCACGTAATTAAATTTTAAACGAAATTGTTACCTGCTACCACATCCTGGGCAGCCACCGTATCCTACGCCGTCATATTGAATGAACGGACCGTTGGTCTTCCTGGCTGTGCAGGTCCTCGAATTGCCAAGGTTCCACCACCGGGTCCCTTGTTGACACTTTCCTTTTCCGCATTTCTCTTTGGACAGTTTCGTACCATATGATCAGTCGATCCGCATGCAAAACAGCCTTGAATTTTCTTCGAATTGGGGCAATTGGGCGACATGTGTCCTTCTTTCCCACAGTTATAACAGACTCCCTTCTTCTTCAGACAAACTCGTGCATGGTTCTTCTTACAAGTTGCACATGGCTCCCTCCATTGCTTGTTTCCTTCTATCTAGCTACCCGATTGGGTATTCTCACTCCACTTTCTCTTATTCGGATTACTACTGTCGACGTCGGGATTTTTTGATGTCCCTTTTTTTTACTTGTTCTTTGGTGTTCTCATTTAAGGTGTGATTTGTTTGGAAAAACAAGTTAAAAAGGTCTGACATGTATAATGTCGACGATTGGACTGTAAGAGTCGTCAGTTGGCTTTTTAACTGGTTGTACCAACACAACCGAGAAAAGGTTTACACATTGACCCAGTGATGTGACACTGCTTAACGGGTCGGTGAAACCGAGATTCAATTAGGGTCCGGGCACTTGGTTATGCGGGGGGAAGGTGTTAGGCACCCCCCGACATCCGTCTTACCATGGTGACCGCCTCTTTTCAAGAAACTATTATCTGAATGTCTGTGTGTGTGTGTGTGTGTGGGTCAATGTGCTGTTATTTGGAAATGGTACGAGGCCTCGTTCGCACCTATATACACAGGGTTTGAATTTATGTAAAAATTCAGTTTTAAGCAAGATATGGCAGTGATGTTTTATAAAAAAGGTTTTTCAAATCCTGATGCTCAATCGTAATTGAGGCATTTTACACTCCCATTTTATTCTGTATTCGGCTTGGTTGATTTTATTTGACAGATGCGAAGCATCCATACGAAAATAATGTACAAAATAATGCCGACTTCCTCATGGGTATGAAAACCATTTGAGGAAATTCAGACAATGCAGAATAATTTACAAGCTGCTTATAACTGAAAATGTCCATCACGGGAACCGAATCTAGATCTAACGGGATGAATCTGTGATCACATGATTCCTAGGCTCACATGATATCGCAATTTATATGAAAGCAGTAATCAGGTATATATATATATATATATATATATATATATATATATATATATATATATATATATATATATATATATATAAACCGTAAATATATATATATATATATATATATACAGACATGATCACCAACCACGAAGAACCTCCATGGGGGATCAGAAATGTAAATAAAGCTGTAAAAGCTATCAACCGCCACGGAGGAAACTCCAGGCGGAACAAAAACGTAGATAAGCAGTAAATACGGTCAACCGCCATGAAGAAAACTCCAGGCGGGATGAAACATAAAGAAAGCTGTACAAACGATCAACCACCAAGGAGGAAACTCCAGGTGGGACGAATATATATATATATATATATATATATATATATATATATATATATATATATATATATATATATATATATATATATAAGCGATAAATGCACCAGATGTAAAATCCAGGCTCATCGAACATAGTTCGACCACAGTTCATATATATAAGTATATATATATAGGAAAGCGAGTAAACGCATCGGATATAAAATCCAGGCTCACCGAACGGAGTTCGATAGCAGTTCATATATATATATATATATATATATATATATAAAAGCGAGTAAACGCACCGGATATAAAATCCAGGCTCACCGAACAGAGTTCGATAGCAGTTCATATACATAAGTATATATATATATATATGAAAGCAAGTAAACGCACCAAACCGAAGTTTAGGCTCATCGAACAAAGTTTGACACACAATTAATATATATATATATATATATATATATATATATATATATATATATATATATATATATATGAACCGTGTGTCGAACTTTGTTCAATGAACTTTGTCCAGACTGAAGTCTAGGCTCATTGAACAAAGTTCGACACACAGTTCATATATATATATATATATACAGACTGGAATGAAACCACAGACCGAAGTCCAGGCAAAAGCAAGCAACACGACTCTCAACGTGTAGAAGGATGTGTGTAAAGATGAAGAGAAAGACTCTAAAGTGTGTGAGAAGGCTTACAGCTGACTGCTAAAAAAGACGTCTATATCTTTAAAGTGGGTAAACAATGGCTTTTGTAGGTACAAAAGAGGCTATATATGAGCTCACATGTGTTTAAAAGTGGGCAAATATACTATATGGGCGAGTGTGTATCGAGTTCTACAGGGTTTTACCGTCTTTTTTCTCTTGCAAAATGGCCACCCCAAGCCCTCTATTTATAGAGGTTGGAGCCGCAGATGTACCTGTTGCTGGGCCGCAGGTGTACCAGAGGCTGCCCGGGGTGCCCCGGGCAGTGTGGGTCCCGCCGTGTCGAAGTACGTACGCACTGTTCGCTCGGTCGCTCATAACTTTCAATCCGTGAGTCCGATGGAAACGTGCCATATCATTCCAGAAAGCTCTTTCTGAGAGCTATACAATGACATATGATTTGACCTTTTTGATTCTAGGAAGATGGGTCCATGACCGAAATGGCATTCCCGGACGTTTGTCAGGCAATCCATTGAGCCATTTTGCGTAGTTTGCGCTCGAAAGTTAAGATATCGCTCTTGTGGGACTTCCTTTGAAGTAATTTGAGTTGAGATGAGTTGATTTGATGTGAGTTGAAGTTGAGTTGGCAAAATAACCATTTTGCCCCTCCCGGGGTTATCTCCTATTTTTACGCAGTTGTAGCAGTATTTTCTCAGGGTTATCTCTGAGGTTGGCTTGCTGTTGACTTTAACTATCCTCAGGGTCATCTCTGAGGTTGGCTTGTCCTATTTCCATGGTTGGGACTGAGACTAGATACCTCGGGGTCATCTCCGAGATTAATCGGTCTTCTCCAGTGTGTGGTCCGGTATTGTATCTGCAGGCCTCGGGGTTATCTCCGAGGTTGGATTTGGTTACTCCCAGATTACGATTCAGGGTTTGATGATGAACTTTTGGTATTATTCGATATGGATTTGGATTATCTTTCAGGGTTCCCTCTTAAAAGACGAATCTGTCCTCCTGTAATGTTAGTAACCGTAGAAGAAAATTTTGAGTGTCTACAGATGCCCCTCTTTATCATGTTCAAGCAATGCAATGGAATGGACCTGATAAAGATTAGTAGACACTTGAAACAAGATAAGGTATTTTTAATGATGCAAATCGCAATGTAGTGAATGTTTATGATGAATATGAAAATGTTTTCGCAAATCGCAGTTCGTAAATCGCATATTACATTTCGCACATCGCACATCGCTTTTCGCATTTGGCCAAATCGCACATCGCAATTCGCATGTCGCATCGCATATCGCATATTGCATATCGTAAATCGCAAATCTCATATCGCATATCGCAAAATCGCAAAATTGCAAATCGCAAATCGCAATGTAATGAATGTTATGATGAATGTTAAAATGTATTCGCTAATCGCTTTACCTTTATCGATCATCGCTGATGCATATGCTGGTGTTAACTCCAATGGTTTGGCATTTAATCGCTAATGCTTGTTTGATGAAGATAAGTGGAGATGTTTTCCACATCTCTGATGGGGATGACGTTCTGAAAATCACCAGACCCTCCCAATGTATTCGCTGGTAGTTGCAACGGTGCCTATCTTGCTAATCGCCAAACTTTTTCGGTTCCCACTCGAATGGTGGTATATGAGGCTTTTATCGATGAACTGTCTTGATGTTGTTCTGGATGCCAATGGTTTAGAATACCAGATCTTCTGATACCTTCGCTGAAGTAATATTCCACAGATTACTTCATTAGATTTCGCCTGATGTTACGCTCACCCTTTTTGGGGTGATTGGAATTTCCTTTCGCTGTTGGGGGCAGGTGCCCCATTTTCTTGAGCGTTTGATTCGCAACCCGGCTGAACTGATGACTTGAATGCTGCTAAAATCTATGGAAGGTGCATCTCGCTATTTCACCATCTAGATTGGAACTTCGGTGTAGAGGCCTCAACTGATGAGGACTTAACGCATGTTGATGGTGTAGATTTCATTCGCTAGGCATTTCGTCGTTGACCTTCTTTCTTAATAATGATCCCCTTCTTTTAATGAGAGGCTTTATCTCGCCCTAAACTTCTTCCATTCCTTGGAATCGCAAAATGCCACAGTCCTTCTGCATGTTGTTACCAGGGATTCATACGAGAAACTCTCTTTGTTGACCAAGTCGCGATTGAATAATATTTGAATCGTCATTGAGATGATGATGAACCATGATGATGGCGCTGACTGGTGCATTTTCCACTTTAGGATGGTTGATAAATGCCCTAGTGTTGAGTTGTCGCTACTTCCGAGATTGCCCCCAATCTTGTCGTTAGGGATCCAATATCCGGTTGTCGCCAATTTTGAAATTGCCCCAGCCTTGCTTGTTGTATGGGGTAGTTACTTTGACAGATGGGCTGATAAGATGTCGAGATCGCGAGAAGCTTTTACCTCTGTACCATATGGTGAACAGGTAGAGAATGTGGGCTTTAATGTTGATAGCTCTTTATGGTAGAGATGTCGCTCTAGTTGAGAGAGATGATGCTCTAACTCATAGGGATACCGCTGTTGTTGAGCAGGATGAGGCCAGATCATCCATAGATGTAGTGATTGTTGAGTGGGATAGAGCTATATCTGCCCAAAATATCGCATGTAGTTGGCGATGAATTTGTTGGCTCGTGTAGAGACCCTTTGGCAGGAGATTACATCGTTACCTCCTTCTTATGAGAGGGAGTCCATATTTAACTTGATAGCCCGCACATACACTGATTGTAGATGGGCTTGTATTTTCCTGCACAGACTAGCTTAGCCATTTTGTCATGTACAGTACACATTGTATATATCAAACAGCATTATATATGGCAGGGAAATATATGTTGATTCACTTCCCTTTTAGTTGTGCCTTGCTACTTGCTTGATATTCGCTTGTTTCTCCAGGACTTTGTGATCTGGATGTATTCTGAACTCCTCCTTGATGGATAGACAGTGAGATGTCTCAGGATTTTCAGAATAGATCGTCGATCTATGTGTATTCCCTACCATCTTCGGTGTCTTGGGACTTGTTTCTGTATGTGTTTATGGATAGGAGTATGTTTATTTTTGTTTTTTTGTGGTGAGACCAGACCATATAACATGGTTGCCTACGTACTCCCGTGTATTGGGGAGATCAGGTCGACGTAGCTCACCCCTATATAGGGCAGATTGCAGGTGAAAAGTTTAATCCCATGGATAGGATAAACCGCAGGTGTGAAAAGTCTTATCCCTGATGGGATAACCGAAGTTGAGAAAGGGTTCGAAACCAAATTGAGGAACGGATAGAGTAATCTGAAAACCAGGCTGCTGGTTAGAAAGTGTTTGTCCCTGATGGGGCAAATGGGTGTGAAAAAGGGTTGTATGTAGTGAAGGGTTAAATAACCGGAATGACTGATGATCTGATGATCCAAAACCAAAATGTTCGCTTGATGGTAACCTCAGACATAGTACCGTTTCATGGTGTCTGAATTGATGAGCTGCGAAAATTCATCGCCGTCTATTTCATGTAATCTAAAAGTGCCTCCTGTCAATGCCTCCTTGACAATAAACGGGTCTTCCCTGTTCAGGGAGAATTTTCCTTTAGACTGAGCTTAGTTGTCAACGATTTTTTTCAAAACCAAGTCGTGTTGTTTGAACTGTCGTAGTCGGACTTTTCTGTTGTAGAAACTTCTTTACAAGTAGAGGGTCGCTCATATGTGGGCCACATACTTTCCCATGGATTTCATCCATAGCCTCTGAGCTTGGTCCTCGTCCAAACATCTGAGGATACCTTGTATTGCATCTCCTTTGTAGAGTGCATGTTCGCTTAGGTAGAATTTTATAGCAAGTTGATGGATATGCCTTTTCTCAGTCGGGCTCGCCTCAGCGGGTGTAGATCCATCTCGTAAGTACTTCTTGATGTGTTGATACCAAGGGTGCTGGATGGGAGGTAACTCATCCGATACTTCTTCAACATAGTTCCCATAGGCTGGTGCCTTGTGCAGGGCAATTGTGACGCTTGGCAAGTGTTCCTTGTCAGCTATGTGGATCAAGGAGGCCAAAGTTGCTAATGCGTCTGCAAAATCATTCCTATTACGAGGAATGTGCAGAAAGAAGATTTCTTCAAACTCTGAAGCCATCTGTAGAACTTGCCGATGGTAAGGCAGCAACTGTAGAACCTGTTGAAGAGCTTTTTCTTTTTCTTTTTTCTTTTATTTTTTTTCTTTTTTTTTATTTTTTTTATGCATTAGATCGTGGAAAAGAGTCCTATGGCTCACTGATAGGTAGCTTCGGCATTGATGAGGCCGAATGACAATCGTCTGTAGCAAAAGATTCCCCAAGGCATGATGAAGTTTTCTCACGATCATCTTCAGCAACCATGATTTAATGGTTCCCCGCGAAGCAATCAGCAAAGGAGTACATGTCGTATTGAGATGTATTGTCAATGAGTATGTGGATGAATGGCACGGGAATCTTTCTTTGAGACAAACTTTGTTCAGATCACTGTAATCCACGCAAAATCGCACATCTCCTCCGGGTTTCGGCACTGGGACTATGTTGGATACCCATTCAAGGTATGTTGACACCATGATGATGCTGGCTTGAAATTGTTTCACAATTTCTTCTTTAACTTTTAACTCCACTCAGGTTTTAATCGCCTGAGCTTCTGCCTAACTGGCTTAAATCCCCCTTTGATGGGAAAGCGATGAATGACAATGTCCGTGGATAAACCGACCATGTCTTCGTAAGACCATGCAAACACATCCTGGAATAGGGTCATATAGTAACCATGTCATTCCTTTGGTTCAGAGTGAGGTCCGTACCAATCTGGATTTGTTTGGGGTTTTCTAAGGTTCCGTGGTTTAAAAGGGGTGGTTTGATCAAGATTTCGCTTGGGTTTGTCTTCGACCCATTCTTTGATCTTTTGAGGTATCTCATAGTCCTCTTGTATTTCCATCAAGTCTGAGTCCAACTTTACATCAAAGTTACAGTCCTTGTGGAGAAAAGGCACCTCATCAGCAAGCACAGGCGCATCCAAGTTCAGAGTCCTGAAACAAAATATGCTTTCACTTAATATATGACACTGTTCAGTCACACAAAGTGTTAGCATATAATGACAAAAGTAATTGCTAATACTACAGAAAACATAAGCAGTTATTGCTATCTACAAGGCAGAGAGAGTTTCTTCCCTTTTACCCTCGTCGGCAAATGCAAGGAGTGGTGCTCCAATTATCGAGGGCAAAGTCTTGGTGGACTACAGTGATTGAGGGGCTATCATCAACCTCCTTCTCCCGAATGGTGACCATTACGTCTGGGCAATCATCGTTTGGGGTGTATCTATTTGAGAAGTGTTTATTTAGGTTTTTATTTGGTTTGACCGCACCATTGATGGCTGCCTACGTACTCCTATTGAAGAGGAGATCAGGTCTTTCGTAGTTCAGGCATTGGTTTGAAAAGGTTCAAAAGGGTAAGTGGTGAGAAGAGTGTAAAGATGTTTTTTGTTTTGTTTATTTATTTACATGCATGGAAATAAAAGGCATACTATGAAGAAAGTGATACCGTTCCAACATTTTCTAGAACTCACAACTTTATCCCTGGATCTATATCTTCTTAGCTAGTTGAGACCTGATAGTCCAGTTGTCAGTGGTTATGTTGCCTTCAGGGCTCGTGATAGAGGTTACCCCTTGATTTTGAATGTCTTTGCTTGTGGCCATAACTTGATCGCTTCCTGATTCAGTACACTCCTCAGGGACGCTTGAAATGGACGCATCGCAAAAAGGGATGAACTCTGGATTCTTTAATGGGTTGGATTCCCCGACAATCTCACCACCTTTTTCTTCATCTATTCCTTCGCCTTCTTCATGGGTTTCAAAGGATTCAACCATGAAATCTCCCTCGAACTGTTGTTGCATTTCCTGCAAAGAACTTTCCTTTTTGGCTTTTCCTTTCTTGGAAAGGATTAGTATTTCCTCCGCATCATCCAAGGTGATAAAATTAGGAACGTGGTTGATATCTTGGAACCATAGAACATTTGATGTTGGCGGGGGAATCTCCTTTGGGGATGCCTTTGTCTCTTCTGCCATTTCTTGCATTAGGATCAGTCCACTTTGTATGCTGGCAGAATTGTCGCTCATAGCCTTCACCTCATTTGAACTGCCTGTCTCGAATGGACATCTTAAGCTTTTTATTTCCTTTTCGCCTTTTTTTGTCATTGGAAATTCTACACCCATCTCTCCATTTTCAATGAGATCCTGGATTTTATGTCGCAAAGACCAACATTCTTCAGTCGTATGTCCAAGTGAGATAGAATGGTAGAGACATATCTTGGTGGAGTCATAACTCTTTATCTTGGGCTTTATAGGAGGCAGCAACTCAGTAATCCTTCCTTCGCTTATCAGAAAGTGTAGCATTTCTTCATTGGATTTGCTCAGAGGGGTGAATTTTCGGACTCTTTTCGAGGTTATTTGATCTTTCATCTTTGAGAATTCGCATTCCCTCGATCGATTCTTCTGCTGGCGAGATCTTCTAGCAATTTTATCATCCCCATTTTCTTGTATTTTTAGCCTGCTTTGATCTTCTTCATTTAGCTGGCTCATCGTGGAGTCCTTTTTCTCTTGGCTTTCTGATAGTTGAGTGAAAAATTGTTTTGTTTCCTGATTTTGGTGCACTATCAGCCTAGCCAGCAGGTTTACTTGATTCTGGATCGCATCCAATTTTTGCATTACTAGCATACCCTCCTCCGAGTTTTCCCACTCTAGGAATTTGGTATGTGCCTTTGGGGGTATTCCTCCATCCTTCGTATGTACTTACGAATTGGATACATTTCAGCGCTTCCTGACCCGATCATGTTTATTTCTTTCGTATCATGTCGCAATGGAAGGTTGGTGTTGACATTTTGTTGGTCAGGTTGTTCGACCACAATATTGCCACTTTCGATCAGATTTTGAATCTTATGTTTTAAGGACCAACAATCATGTGTATCGTGTCCTGGAGACCCTGAGTGGTAAGCACATCTCTGGCTTGGATTGTATCTTTTGCTCCCTGGTTCCAGAGGTGGGGCTAATTCGATAATTTTCTTGTGATCCATTAATATCGACAATACATGTTCAAGGGAATCGCCCAGTGGAGTGAATACCCGATTTTCTGTTCTTTCAAATTTTCTTTTCCTGTCTGGGCATTGGTTGAATGTAGCCTGTTGTTGAGACGACAGATTGTCTTGTATTTTCTAAATGGGGGGACTGTATGTTGGTCTCCTAGCTTGCCCCTGTACAACAAGGGATACATCTTTAATGCCTTTATGGGTACATTCTTGGGTTCGCTTGCATATTTGCCAGTCTGTATATGCTTGGCGACTGCTTCCAAGGCAGTGAAGTCTTTAATCTTGCCTGCCTTCAGGCCCATCTCAACCATTTTGTCGTGTGTGATCATTTCTAAGAATGGCTTTCCTATGCCTGCTAGGATCCTCTCGTAGTACGGAGCCTCTTGGATGTCAATAAACGTCATTACCATCTCAGTTTCTGTCATTGATGGAATGACTTGCGCTGCTACATGTCTCCACCTTTGGGCATATTCTCGAAAAGATTCAGTACTTTGGTTTTTCACTTTAGTCACTTGATATCGATCCGGTGCCATTTGTGACTGAAAACTGTACTGATTTAGAAAGGCGTGGGCCAATTCTTCTCAATTCTGTATTATGGCATTGTCAAGTCGGGCATACCAGGCTTTAGCCTCTCTAGTGAGACTCTTTTGAAAAAGTTGCATTCTGAGGCTTTCATCTTCAGCATAAGACCCCAGTTCGCCAACGTACACTTTGAGGTGCGTATAGGGATCGCCTGCCCCATTGTACTTTTCAAACTCTGGGACTTTGAATTTGGTAGGGTATCGAGCCCCTGGGAATATGCAGAGATCTGAATAGGTGACACTCCCATAATTTCCAGTCCCTTTGATTGACCAGATGGTCTCTTCCATTTGGAGGACTTTCTTTTTGATGTCACCAGTGTCTGGGTCTCCAGTAGGATGGGAAGCATCATGAGTTTTGTTGGTCATATCCAACTGCAATTCAGGTATGGTAATGACCGGATTCCCTCCTTGTATGGAGGATTCAGCATGTACGGGTATCTTGGGACCCTGATTAGACTGGAGTAATTCTTTGAGTAGAACAGCCAAATCTGCAATTTGTTTGCTTAATCCGTCAAATTCCTTACGAGAAACTGGATTAAGTTCAGTCTGGTCGGATGACGACATGATTGACTGTAGGCCTGTATCCTTTTTGGATTTTGAACGGGTAGTAGGTCCGATTGATTCCCTGCGAAAGACTTGCATAGTTTAGACTTTAGGAAATGTGAATCATAACATGCTATGTGATGTGTTTATTTTAGGAATTTTATCCTGCAGAACGGATGTCAGCTGTTTGTAGCATGTTAAAATATGTATGTATACACATTTCTTCATATTTCTCATTACATGGAGATATATATGGAAGGAAATTACAAGTAATTGTGTTTACAAGTAGTTTAAAATGAGAGAGCATGAAGAGACTTTCCTCCGTTTTGGGTTTATCAGAGACTGACCTATCTTAGGCTACTCTCGCGGATTTTTGGCATGAAGGTTCCCAAATCATCGCAATCTACTCGACGGGAAGTTAATTCGGTCTTTCAACTGGAGCGAATTTGGGTGGTGCCTTTCCTGAGCCTCGGAGAATCAAGCTTCTCACGAGTTCAGTAATCAAACACAGACGGGATAGCCTCCTGGTGGAGGGACCACACAACATACATCGCGTCTCACCGTATGAAAATGATGACATGTGCGAAGCACTAATATCATAAGCAGATTATAGTGCGAGGCACTAACATCACAAGCAGTTTATAGTGCGAGGCACTAACATCACACGCAGTGTATAGTGCGAGGCACCGAGTAAGGAAATGCATTCGTGCACATTCATACAATGTAAATGCAACATCCACACACAAGCAGATAACAATTTTGAAAAGATTGTAATAGCGGCTTAAGTCCTCTTACTAGAGTCCCCAGCAGAGTCATCACCTGTCGACGTCGGGATTTTTTGATGTCCATTTCCGTTACTTGTTCTTTGGTGTTCTCATTTAAGGTGAGATTTGTTTGAAAGAACAAGTGAAAAAGGTCTGACATGTATAATGTCGACGATTGGACTGTAAGAGTCGCCAGTTGGTTTTTTAACTGGTTGTACCAACACAACCGAGAAAAGGTTTGCACATTGACCCAGTGATGTGACACTGCTTAACGGGTCGGTGAAACCGAGATTCAATTAGGGTCCGGGGACTTGGTTATGCAGGGGGAAGGTGTTAGGCACCCCCCGACATCCGTGTTACCACGGTGACCGACTCTTTTCAAGAAACTATTATCTGAATGTGTGTGCGTGTGGGTTAATGTGCTGTTATTTGGAAATGGTATGAGGCCTCGTTAGCACCTATATACACAGGGTTTGAATTTATGTAAAAATTCAGTTTTAAGCAAGATATGGCAGTGATGTTTTATAAAAGAGATTTTTCAAACCCTGATGCTCAATAGTAATTGAGGCCTTTTACACTCCCATTTTATTTCGTATTCGGCTTGGTTGATTTTATTTGACAGATGCGAAGCATCCATACGAAAATAATGTACAAAATAATGCCGATTTCCTCATGGGTATGGAAACCATCTGAGGAAATTCAGACAACGCAAAATAATTTACAAGCTGCTTACAGCTGAAAATGTCCATCACGGGAACCGAATCTAGATCCAATGGGATGAATCTGTGATCACATGATTCCTAGGCTCACATGATACCGCATTTTATATGAAAAGCAGTAAGCAGGTATATATATATATATATATATATATATATATATATATATATATATATATATATAAGCCGTAAATATATATATACAGACATGATCACCAACCACGAAGAACCTCCATGGGGGATCAGAAATGTAAATAAAGTTGTAAAAGCTATCAACCGCCACGAAGGAAACTCCAGGCGGGACGAAAACGTAGATAAGCAGTAAATACGGTCAACCGCCACGAAGGAAACTCTAGGCGGGACGAAACGTAAAGAAAGCTGTACAAACGATCAACCACCACGGAGGAAACTCCAGGTGGGACGAAATATATATATACATATATATATATAAGCGATAAACGCACCAGATTTAAAATCCAGGCTCATCGAACATAGTTCGACCACAGTTCATATATATAAGTATATATATATAGGAAAGCGAGTAAACGCACCGGATATAAAATCCAGGCTCACCGAACAGAGTTCGATAGCAGTTCATATATATAAGTGTGTATATATATATATATAAAAGCGAGTAAACGCACCGGATATAAAATTCAGGCTCATCGAACAGAGTTCGATAGCAGTTCATATATATAAGTATATATATATATATAGGAAAGCAAGTAAGCGCACCAAACCGAAGTTTATGCTCATCAAACAAAGTTCGACACACAATTAATATATATATATATATATATATATATATATATATATATATATATATATATACAGACTGGAATGAAACCACGGACCGAAGTCCGGGCAAAAGCAAGCAACACGACTCTCAACGTGTAGAAGGATGTGTGCAAAGATGAAGAGCAAAACTCTAAAGTGTGTGAGAAGGCTTACAGCTGACCGCTAAAGAAGACTTCTATATCTTTAAAGTGGGTAAACACTGGCTTTTGTAGGTACAAAAGAGGCTATATATGAGCTCACATGTGTTTAAAAGTGGGCAAATACACTGTATGGGCGAGTGTGGAGCGAGTTCTGCAGGGTTTCCCCGTCTTTTTTCTCTTGTAAAATGGCCACCCCAAGCCCTCTATTTATAGAAGTTGGAGCCGCAGGTG
Organism: Panax notoginseng; assembly: GCA_016801055.1. Taxonomy (NCBI): domain Eukaryota; kingdom Viridiplantae; phylum Streptophyta; class Magnoliopsida; order Apiales; family Araliaceae; genus Panax; species Panax notoginseng. The sequence continues at coordinate 59,023,576 of CM029015.1, forward strand.
TACCTGCTGCTGGGCCGCAGGTGTACCAGAGGCTGCCCGGGGTGCCCCGGGCAATGTGGGTCCCGCCGTGTCGAAGTACGTACGCGTTGTTCGGTCGGTCGCTCATAACTTTCAATCCGGGAGTCCGATGGAAGCGTGCCATATCATTTCGAAAAGCTCTTTCCGAGAGCTACACAATGACATATGATTTGACTTTTCTTGATTTCAGGAAGATGGGTCCATGACCGAAATGGCATTACCGGGCGTCCGTCAGGCAATCCGTTGAGCCATTTTGCGTAGTTTGCGCTCGAAAGTTAAGATATCGCTCTTGTGGGACTTCCTTTGAAGTAATTTGAGTTGAGATGAGTTGATTTGATGTGAGTTAAAGTTGAGTTGGCAAAATAACCATTTTTCCCCTCCCGGGGTTATCTCCGGTTTTTGCGCAGTTGTAGCAGTATTTTCTCAGGGTTATCTCTGAGGTTGGCTTGCTGTTGACTTTGACTATCCTCAGGGTCATCTCTGAGGTTGGCTTATCCTATTCCCATGGTTGGGACTGAGGCTGGATACCTCGTGGTCATCTCCGAGATTAATCGGTCTTCTCCGGTGTGTGGTCCGGTATTGTATCTGTAGGCCTCGGGGTTATCTCCGAGGTTGGATTTGGTTACTCCCAGATTATGATCCGGGGTTTGATGATGAACTTTTGGTATTATTTGATATGGATTTGGATTGTCTTTCAGGGTTCCCTCTTAAAAGACGAATCTGTCCTCCTGGAATGTTAGTAACAGTAGAAGAAAATTTCGAGTGTCTACAACTACCACCACTGCTTCCACCATCATTAGTCTTCTTCTTCTTATCTTAATGAAATCGAGATGCAGCTTCGCTCCCTCCTTCAGTAATTAACATTTTCTTCATCAAAGCCGCGACAGTATTGATCTGTAATACTGCTACCTTGTTGAATATCCTCGAACTCAGTCCGTTCTCAAATCTTCTCGCTTTTCTCACCTCTGTGTCCACCTGATAAGGTGCAAGTCTAGCCAACTCATTGAATTTGGCAGCGTATTCTGACACCGACATGTTCTCCTACTTCAATTCTAGAAATTTAACTTCCATACTGGATTGCATACTCGACAAAAAGTATTCTCAAAGAATAACTCTTTGAATCTGGTCCAAGTTACCATAGCTGTACCAGCCCTCGCTTGATTAGTATCCCACCAGTAATTGGCTTCTCCCTTCATCAGGTATGTTGCAAAAGCCATCTTCTGCTCTTCTGCCACACACGTAATTATGAATGCTTTCTCCATCTCTTTCACCCAAGTTTGGGCTTCAATCGGATCCGTGGTTCCCTTGAATTCTGGCGATCCTATCGCTTTAAAGTTATTGAAGTTAACCAATCTATCAGCTGGCTGATTTCTCGCTCTTCCTCTTGCTGGAGCCCTAATTTCCATAGCTTCGACTATCATATTTGCAAAATTCTGCATTGGGTCCGCTTGACCTCCTTCGTTATTCACTGACTATTCTTCTTGCTGGTTTCGATTCTGTCGTCTAGGCGGCATGATCTGATTTAAATAAAAATCTTACATTAATTCTCTTGCTCTATACAAATTCTTACCACAATAAGAATTCAATACATAATTCTCATATATAAACGAATATTTATTCAAATAATTCATAGCACATTTAGTACTTAACACATATTACTATCCCTTTTTAAATCATATCAGGATTTAACAACATAACTTTACACAAAAAGTTATAATTCTCTATTCACCATAGTTATTACCAGTTCGTTAAACTTACCACACTTATGAGTTCAGGAACTTGCCACAATTATATGAGTGTATGAACTTTATCCTAGTCAGACCTTTGGCATCCATTCGCTGAGGGGTTCAAAACATTTCATATAATTATGGGTCATTAACTTACCATAAGTATGAGTTTTAAGAACACATAAATTAATCTTAATCTTATATTCATATAGAAAATAAAGATTTCATTCACACAAACATATTTATATTTACATATGTTTAAACATCGTTCTCGATATTACAACACTTAATATCATAAACTTCTACCAAAAGATACAATCACATATATCTAGGTTGTCTGCCGACCACTCTCATCACCAGTCTTCTTCTTGATGGGATACTTGTTAAATATGTGACCCGTTCTACCACATGAGAAATACTTCCTCATATTCGGCTTTAGACAATGTAAGGAAATATGTCCTTCCTGCTCACAGTTGAAGCACACGTTCTTCCACATCATGCATTCTCCCACGTGAGTCTTTCCACACTTACTGCAAGCTTGCCTCTTCTTCGGGTTTGAATTTTTAGAGTTGTTGCTGTCTTTGTGCATCTTTCTCTTATTCTTGTCTTTTTGCTCCTTAATTGTTCCTTCAGATGATCCACCACCTTCAGTATTCATCCTTTCCACCTGCGCCTTGAGCTCGTTCCGTTCTTCAGTCATTCCGCGTAACGCTCACTCTGTTTTCCACAACTCCTCCAAGAGAAACACTTTACTCCGGAGTTCCTATACTTCTACAGATAGCTGATCTTGTTCTCCAACTTTGATCTTATTCTTTAACTCCACCTTAGCTTCTTCAGACTCCGCCTCCTCATCACCACTTAGATACATCTCTGGATATTCATCATGATCACTCTCGAGATTAACCATGGGTTCATCTTCTCCCACCTTCTCAACCGATTCGCTTTGCGCTAGCACCTTAGCTACTGGCATTGGTGCAACAGCCGCTAGCATCTCTGCACTCACTTGATCTTCTCCCGAATTTGGTGTTCACGATCCATAATATAATACCATTTAACTACTCATTTATGTATAAATAGGAATACATAAGTCATTAACATATGTTGTTAATACATAAGTCCCAGGTCTACTAACCTTAACATTACAGAAATACCCCTTAGATATACAAAAAGGGTTTACAATATAACATAATAATAATATTGTTCATCATAACTAATTTATCACTATGCCTTTTCCTTTGTTCTTCTTCGCAGCACCTTCTGCAACTTCGTCCCTAGCTGAAAAGTTTTATTTTGCAAGGGTGAGCAACAAGTTTTCCCCGCAAGTTAAGACATACGATAAAGGTATAGAAATCAATATCAATTCTTCTCATATTCTACGTAACAATAATCCAATAATGAAAGAGTACAACGCTTTCAAGGTTTTCTACGATATTCAAATGAATAATCAAGAATTATTTTTTACGAAGTAGCAAAGTGGAATATTTTCCAGATTTATGCTAAGCGATCCATTGGATCTTGAACTTCTCTTCTCGAGTAACTATCAAAGTTATACTTTGATATACCCAGGTGTATTAGATAACCATAAAGATTAAATCATACCCCTCTGCAAGTATATAAAGTGATTAGCTTCATTATACCCTATATTATGCATAATACTTAAGGTCGAATATACGACCAATAAAATATTTTTTTTATATAAAAGGTTGTTCTTCTCAGTCTCAGAATCAAAATTTGATTTTACAACGAAATATTGTAATTTCAATTTCTATTTACTTCTCGATCTAGCCAATATAATTGGCATCGATCTGTCAATAACAATTAAATTCTCTTCTCAAACCTATCAAGTTCTAACAAATGTTCGTCTAACCAGAATAATTGGCTAAGACACTTCTCAACATAATTCGACAATAAACAGGAATTATCTGTACTGTCAATAATAGCTTCTACGGATATGAATATCCAACAATAGTTATTCTACGAATGTATATTTTCCAAATCAGTAATTCAATTTGAATTATTATCAAACATGCACTAACTGCGAATAATCAATAATAAATTCCTAGACATGGTATAATTAGCAATAATTAACCATTATAATAATTGAATGAATATAACTCAAGGTTGAGTTAGGGAACTTGCCTTTTCCGCTGATTACAACTACACAAAATACTTATCTACGTTCCTAAGACCTATAACCAATAATATCAGTCTCACAATTAGCACAATAATTTATAACACATAATACTGTAATTCACAGGCAATCTTCTCCTAGACACATTACCACATAGCCACATCAGTGTTTATAACCTATATAAACACTTAACAAGTCTAACTATTTCGGTCTGGTTGGACTTCGGTCCATTCTCGGTGTTCTGGTCACCCTATCCGACAATTAACACATTGATTGTCAATTAAACTTGGTCTCTAAGCTTCAATATTATTTTAGATAAGTTAAATATCATTTATAATAATTTTCGAAAGCTTTTAATAATTTATAATAATTATTATAATTTATAATAATTTTTCAAACACTTAAATCATTTTTAAATGATTTAATTATCAAATAATCTTATCATCATTAATATTTAATAATATAAAAATATTAATAACCTACTTGTTAAAATATTAAAGTTATTATTAATAACTTGAAATATTTTTAAATTATCAATATTCTACTTAAATAATTTTTAAAATAATTAAAATCATTTTTAAATTATCACCATTAATATTTAAATATTAATGAAATTATTATAAAAATATTAAAAGTCATTAATTATAACATAAAATATTTTTAAAATATTTTTCTCATTTTTAAATGATTTTTAAATTAATAAAACCATTTTTAATTCATTTATTTAATATAATAATTAAATAAATCTAATATTATTAATATTAATTTATTAGTGAAAATTCTCTAAATATATTAAAAGTTACATTTTATAACTCAAAATATTTTTAAATACATTATTCTTATTTGAAATGATTTTTCATAATATTAAATTATTTTCTTCTAATTTATATAATACACTAATTAAATAAATTAAATACCTTTAATATTTAAATAATTATAAATATTAAAGAAAAATATTTCAATTAGTCAAAAATTATTTTTCATAATTTAAAATAATTTTTAAAACCATTTTTAATAATTTTTACAATTTATTTCAATTTTGAAGTAATTTTCGAAAAATCAGAAAATAAATATTAATAAAATCGTCGCTAAAGACCTTTAGCGACACTTGTCTGTTGCCTTTGGTGTTCTTAGCTCAAGAACACTGACAAAGTCAGTGTTTAAGGTGCATGGTTTGACCGGCCTTAATTTTCTACTATAATTGTTTCTGGGCCATCTAAGACTTAGGTATGGTAGTAAACACGTAATACTACACTTATTAATCGCCAACATGGTTATACGACATCGCAACAAGGAGATCAAAGCCTCCAAATTTGATGTCAGACGGTTTCTGGGTTTTCCAGAAACCTAGGCAATTCGAGGGTCCCATTTCGAGCTCAATTATCTAAATGTTCTGTTCATTATTTAGGTGATCTCATGGTCCAAATCTATACTCCTTGCATCAAGGAATAACACTACAACAACAGATCAAATAAACAACAACAACATCACAAGTTAAATCACGATCAAAGGCTGTCAGAAATCTCATGCAAGCCTTTTATGAAAATTCCAAAAATTCACAATCATGGCCGAATGGCCTACTTTGACCAACTATTACCTTTGCTCTGTTGATATCCTACACGATATAAGGCCACCAATACAAAGTACACATAACCAGCTACAAATATGACACAACAACATTATCATAACACTTAAGCACTGACAGATATGGGCTTCACAAAAGCTTGTTAGACTCGGAATTAGCCTTTCTGGGTTGCCCAGATTTGGCCCGGTTGTGACGACCCCAAAATAGGTCCATTCCACCCAATCCATTCTGAGTCGTCAAATACATGGTACAGAAAACAACTACAACTTTATTACAACAATTGTCGTGCAAAATACAACAACACATATGCTGTGAGTTTGGATACAAATATATACCAAATGTGACTCATGTTCCAACCGTGGACATCACCTCACAATAACACCTTACATAAAGGTATAGTCAAAAACTGTTTTAGAAACTAGAATATTTGGGAAGTGCTCAAGGAAACCTTCGTACATGGGAGGCCATGCTTCTAGGTTATGATAGATATCATATGGCCACAGAATTATCCTTGGTTGACCCAATAGACCCCAAAGAAAAATGAGAAGGTTACTATCATATTCTTCCCAATGGTGAGTCTTCTCTTGACTTATCATTATCTCCACTGTTTCTAATTGAGAATTATACTTCAAACAAACACCAAGATTATATAGGTAGTGCTCGTAGATATACTCAGCAAGTGGATGAGCACAATCCTGTCTTATGATGACACGAGATTGTATGTCGTTAGACATCTTGTATGATAGTGGCAAACCACCCTTCCAACGTTGGGTACACCTTACCCTATTGGATTCACCGAATAAAACTACTAAATGAACTTTTCTATACTGCTTCGGGAGAACATCCACATCTAGAGACCACCGTTCTATTTCCCCGTTACCCTCGCTCGACCCAGCTACACTCTTATTACCTGAAAGGAATTGTGAAGCAAAAGGGTGAGCACAACTAGCTCAGTAAAGAATATCATGACTAAAGATAATTCAATTATCAATAGCCTTCATCAACAATAAATCAGAGATTTAGAACATATGGTAAATGATAAAAATTTTAACCATAGTTGCAGCGGAACGAGCAATCCATTAGAAGAGTCAAATAGACTATAAAGTCTATTATCTTCTCCATGTTAAAAATCCACCAACAATGTTTTATCCATGTAACATCACTCAACAGTTCCTTTCCACAATCATATGAATAACTCATAATCATAATTGTGACTATAAATTTTTCTTCGCACCCAGGACGAAGAATATTTTCATCACCTGTCTTTACCTGAAACATCAAAGATCATGGTTATACCAAATCACAGTTCCTGTTTATAATCATACTAACAAATCCATCTTTGCACTACGGGCCAAAGATATTCATCAACAAACCATCTTTGCACTACGGGCCAAAGATATTCAACAACAGTTCATCTTTGCACTACAAGCCAAAGATATTCATCAACAAGCCATCTTTGCACTACATGCCAAAGATATTCATCAACAATTCATATTTGCACTACAGGCCAAATATATTCATATCTCAAAGAAATATATAATCATTTCAGAATTTATATAAACAATAATTATAACCATGTTGATCAATTCACCTTTGCACTTAAGCTTAAGATATTCAATTATAAATTCAATGGTCAAGATCATACCAGTCACAATTCAACTTTTCACTACAGGCCAAAGAGAACCCTAGTCATGATCATACCAATAATCTACCCATCTTTACACTCCAGTGAAAGAGAATTTCAACATCAGGGTTATAAAAATGTTATATATGATGATAAAAATAATATGATCAACATATAGTTTTAATCTCAAGAGTAATATTCGTAACTCATGAATAGTAAATCGTGAATAGTAACTCATGAATAGTAACCCCGACACAAAAGATAAAAATTCCACAATAAAATCCATTCAACTTATAAGGCATGTTCAGAAACTGATCATATGAAAGACAGTCTTTACTGTAAATGGACCTGACCATCTCGATTTCAGCTTCCCGGGAAAAAGTTTAAGTATGGAATTATACAGCAAAACCCTTTGTCCCGGTTCAAATGTTCTATCCATGATCTTTCGGTCATGCCATTTCTTCACCTTCTCTTTGTACAACTTTGAATTCTCATATGCCTGTAATCTGAATTCATCCAACTCATTGAGTTGGAGTAAGCGGTTCTCCCCTACAGCTTTCAATTCAAAATTTAGCTTCTAAATCGCCCAATATGCCTTATGCTCTAGCTCCATAGGAAGATGACAAGCTTTTCCATACACAAGCTGAAAAGGTGACATGCCCAACGGAGTTTTGTATGCAGTCTTATAGGCCCATACTGCGTCATCCAACTTTAACATCCAATCCTTCCTCGTGGGATTCACAACCTTTTCAAGGATTCTTTTTATTTCTCGATTCAACACTTAAGCTTGGCCATTCGTTTGTGGGTGATAAGCTGTCGTAATGCGATGGTTCACTCCATACTTTGCCAACAAAACTATAAACTGCCTGTTGCAGAAATGACTGCCTTCGTCACTGATGATGGCCCTTGGAGTCCCAAACCTAGTGAAAATACTCCTGTGTAAAAACCTGAGGACTACCTTGGCTTCGTTTGTTGGAAGAGCTTCCACTTCTACCCATTTCGAGACATAATCCACTGCGAGCAAGATGTAGAGGTTTCCGCTGGAAGAAACAAAAGGTCCCATAAAATCAATGTTAGGTTTGTAATATTCATGAAGGCAATCAAATTGCACAAAATAAGCGGAAACGTGGAAAATCAGAGTTTTAAAATTTTATAAACCATATACCCGGATCATCCTTTATGCACAATTATTAATTAAACGAAAATATAAAGAATGAGAATCATACCCTTGAAGATTCGAGCTTCCTCAAGTACAAGTTCACCTCCAAATCCTTTTCGTGTTCAACTTGAATCCACCAGGTTGGGTTCCTTCCTTTGATCAACGTTACCACCCAAGTGTTTGGCCTCTAGAGGTGATCCACCAAGGAAGAAGAAATATTCAAGAAGAAGGATGGTTGGCTAAACCCTAGTTTTCTATCTCTATAGAAAAGAACGTAAACTATTGGAATTGCGTATATCGATATATGATATAAGACTCACCTTATAAAGATATCAGGTAACCCTATTAAAATAAGGTATTATTTATTTAATTAAACTCTTTTAATTAAATGGGCTCCTTAATCTTATTAGGGATAATTAATTAAACTCATTTAACTAATTTTTCCTCCTAATCCTATTAGAAATAAATTAGAATACTTATATTAAATTAATTCCTAAACTCTTTTAGAAATTAAAATAATAATAGTTGTAATAATATTAATAAGACTCCTCTTATTAATTTATATTTAATATTTCTAAAATATTAAATAATAAATATTAAGCTATTTAATTTATTCTATCACCATAGATTAAATTAAATATACTTAATATATTATTACGATTATGCCATTAACTTCTTAAATAATTATTCTTCCTTTTATGGTGTGACCCTTTAGGTTCTCCATATTAAACCAGTTGTGAATAAATCAATTAGAACAATTCTAATCTTATTTAAATAAATAAATAAAACAATTAATTTATTTAAATAAATAATATTTATTCTACAATAGGGATAAGCCTCCCTAGCGATCAACGACTTTCCAGATAATATAGATTTCAATATTAATCATAAAAGAACCTTTGAGTAAATAGTTACCATACAATTCAATCCTTCCACCATACAATGTCCTAATTAAATATAAGACATGAAATTACTGTCAAGTCTTAATTTATTTAATCATATATATTTCGACCCTTAAATGCACAACACCAAATAATGCAAATTAGAAACTCCTTTCTAATTTCATTCTGCCTTGGCCAAGGACTACTGGGTTGTCATTTATCGAATCACATAGGACATTTCTCTTCTTTTACTAGAAGTGGTAGATTCTTTATTGATCATACATTATCTCCATGTAAAATTTATTATACCCAAGCATACCGTTTGATATAACCTAAGGGTCTTAAGGAATAAGTCAAAGTATAACTCATCATACATAAGATACTATAATAATCTCAAGTCCAAGGATCACTTGTACTACTATCACTACAGGAATTCCTATTGACAGGCAAGTAAAACTCCATTAGGTATTCCTTAGCTTGCCACGTTCAGTGAACTTATTCTCTAATAAGCACCTACATACTTGCTTTAGTGTCTACACAAATGATCATGAGATCAATCATCCTCATCCAATTAGCAAGCAACGTATGTACCAATCTATCCAGATTCACTAATCCCCAATTTAGTAATCCAACGATTGGGAACTATTTTAGTTTTAAGCTTTCTAAGAATTTAGATCTCATTAGAATGATCGTCATCATTATTCTAAAAGCATTGCTTAAAACTATAGGTTTATCACATATTATAAAATAGCATCATGTACATAATTCTAAGCATTTAATAAATTAATACTTTTTATTAATAAATGAATAAGATTGTTACAAAGTATATGCTTTATCATCAAATATGATTAGCTTGTGTGCATACTACTTTCAATCAATCCCCCACACATCAAAAAATTCTACTTCGAGAATAGTATTCAACGGCATTTCATTTCTTTTTTAGATGTTTCTCACTCTCTGACATCTATCACACCGCTGGACAAAACTGTAGGCATCCTTGAACATTGTCGGCCAGTAGAATCCTGCTTGTAGCACTCTAGTCGTTGTTCAATCTCTACCATAGTGACCATCATACACCGAAGAATGACAATCTTGTAAAATTCCCTCGGTCTAGCTATACGGGATACACCTTCTAATCATTTGATCAACACATTGTTTAAACAAATAAGGCTCATCCCATATGTACCATTTGACATCATGTAGGAATTTCTTCTTTTGATAACCCACCAAGTCAGAAGGTACCATCTTACTCACCAAATAGTTCGCATAGTCTGCAAACCATGGTACTTCCCCTTTCACCACAAACAACTGCTCATCTGGAAAGGATTCATTGAATAAAACCTTGTCGTTTGCCTCCCTTTTCGGATTCTCAAGTCGAGATAAGTGGTATGCCACTTGGTTTTTAGTGCCCTTTCTGTCCTTGATCTCCAAATCAAATTCATGTAGTAATAGAATCCATCTGATTAACCAGGGCTTTGCATCCTTCTTTGCCACTAAATGTCAAATTGCTGCATGATCCGTATACACTATCACCTTTGTGCCGATCAAATATGCTCAAAATTTATCAAAGGCGTATACCACTGCCAATAACTCCTTCTCTGTGGTGGTGTAGTTCAACTGTGCATCTGTAAGGGTCTTGCTAGCATAATAAATCACATGAAATAACTTCTTTTTCCTCTGCCCCAAAGCAGCCCCTACGGCGTAATCACTGGCATCACACATCAGTTTAAATGGTAAATCCCAATCTGGTGTAGTAATAATTGGTGCTGACGTTAATTTCCCTTTTAGGTGCCCAAATGCCGACACGCAAGAATCATCAAAGTTAAACTGTGCATCCTTCTTCAATAAACTGCATAGTGGTTTCGTTACCTTGGAGAAGTCCTTGATGAATCTGTGGTAGAAACCTGCATGTCCCAGAAAGCTGCGAACACCTTTTACTGAAGTAGGTGGTGGCAATTTCTCAATAGTTTCCAGCTTCGCCCTATCCACCTCGAGTCCCTTCTTCGACACTTTGTGTCCCAGTTTGATTCCTTCTTGTACCATAAAATGGCACTTTCCCGGTTCAGCACTAAATTTGTCTCAACACACCTCTTTAAAACCATCACCAAATTCCCAAGGCATAGATCAAACGAGTCCCCGAAGATTGAGAAGTCATCCATAAACACTTCACATTCTGCTCCACCATATCTGAAAATATAGCCATCATGTATCTCTGAAAGGTGGCTGGAGCATTGCACAACCCGAAGGACATCCATCTGAAAGCGAAAGTGCCATAAGGATATGTGAAGGCTGTCTTTTCATGGTCTTCTGGAGCTATCATAATTTGATTATAGCCCGAATATCCATCTAGAAGGCAATAGTACTCATGACCAGCTACTCTGTCCAACATCTGATCAATGAATAGGAGTGGAAAATGATCTTTTCTTGTAGCTTTATTGAGCCTGCGGTAGTCCATGCAAACTCTCCACCCTGTCATTGTTCGTGTTGGAATCAAATCATTATTCTCATTAGTCACTACGGTCATGCCACCCTTTTTCGGTACACACTGCACTGGGCTAACCCATGAACTGTCTGAGATCGGATAGATTATACCTGCATTCAGCCATTTCAATACCTCTTTCTTAACCACTTCTTTCATTATCAGATTAAGTCTCCTTTGCTGCTCAACCGTCGGCTTACTCCCATCTTCCATCAAGTTCTTATGCATGCAAAACGAAGGGCTGATCCCTTTGATATCTGCTATGGTCCATCCAATAGCTGATTTGAACTCTTGAAGCACTCGTAGCAGTTTTTCTTCTTAAAAAGATGTTAGTGCAGCACAAATAATCACAGGTAGCTTTGAATCTTTATTTAAAAATGCGTACCTGAGATGTTCTGGAAGTATTTTTAATTCAAGTTCTGGAGGTGTCTCAAGAGATGGCTTTAATTTTTTTGAGGATTCTCTAGCTTTTTTCAATGGCTCGACAGGTGTTTGGAATTTTCTGACTTGTGGAGTGGTATTTATATATTGCACAAGTTTGTCAAGCTCCTTGTCCTCCAAATCTGAATTTTCAGCAATTACACCCCTCAATGGTTCATCGTCTACTAGACTCTATACTTCATCATTTACGACATGATCCAGCAAATCAACCAGGAAACATTCCTCTTCATCTGCTGGAAACTTCATGGCTTTTAAGACATTAAAGGTGACCTCTTGATCATGAACACGTATAGTGAGTTCGCCCTTTTGCACATCTATCGAAGTCTTTCATGTGGCTAAGAATGGTCTCCCCAGTATGATTGGTATATTTTTATCTTCCTCGTAGTCCAAAATGATGAAGTCAGCTAGAAAGATGAATTTGTCCACTTTCACTAATACGTCTTCAATAATTCCCCGTGGATATGTGATGGATCTGTAAGCTAACTGCAATGAAATGTTTGTTGGCCTTGGAGCCTGTAATCCCAACTGATTGAACAATGATAAAGGCATCAGATTGATGCTTTCCCCAAGATCACACAAACATTTTTCAAAAGTTATCTTCCCGATTGTGCACGAAATTGTAAAACTGCCCAGATCCTTCAACTTTGGAGGTAACTTCTGCTGAAGCATTGCACTGCACTCCTCTGTTAAGGCTACTGTCTCAAACTCGTCTAATCTCCTTTTCCTTGATAATATACCCTTCATGAACTTTGCATAACTTGGCATTTGTTCCAATGCCTTGGCGAAAGGTATGTCAGCTTTTTAAATACTTCCAAGAATTTGCTAAACTGTTTATCTTCCCTCTGTTTATTCAATCTTTGTGGATACGGTACTTGAGGGTGAATTTTTGGTACTGAATTCATAGGTTTCTCAACTGACCTTGCTTTATCTTTCTCTTCATGCTGAACCTCAGAATTCTCCAGATTTTCTACTTCAGCAGTTAACTGTTCTACCTCCCCCCTGTAAATCAGGCGTGGGCACGCGACTTTCAGTGTCTGTAATATTCTTCCCAGACCTCAATGTGATCGCTTGGCACTGTTCCTTCCCGTCTCTTCGTGGATTTGTCTCTGTATTACTCGGCAATGAACCTTGGGGCCTGTTGTTAAGCATGCTGGCCATTTGCCCCATTTGAGTCTCCAAATTCTTAATAGCCACTGCTTGGCTTTTGATCATAACCTCAGTATTTGCCATATACTTTAACATCATCTCCTCCATTTTTGATTTCTTTTCATGTGGAGGTGCAGCTGGAGTGTGATGTTGTTGTTGTTGAGAAAATTCTGGTGGAAATGGTGGTTTAGGTGTAAACTGTGGCTGAGCTGGCTGTGGCTGAAACTGTTGATTTGTCTTAAACTAATTCTGCTGATTCCCTTGGTTATTTGACCAACTAAAGTTTGGCTGATTTCGGATGTTGGGGTGGTATGTGTTCTGAAACTGTCCTTGATCTTTCCTGTAATTGCTCACATACTGTACTGACTCCGAGCTGATAGCACACTGATCTGTCAAGTGTGACCCCACACAAATCTCGTATACGAAGGCAACTATTTTCACTTTACTCTCGGCTATTGAATCTATTTCTTCGCCATAGCTGCCATCTGTGCCGACAACTGCGTAATAGCATCCACTTCCAACAAACCTGTAACTTTGGGTTGTGGCATCCGAGATATAGGATTTTGAAAATCGTTTGATGCCATTATCTAGATGAGGTTATAGGCTTCCTCATAGCTCTTTGCCCATAATGCTCCTCCTGCAGGTGCATCTACAATCGGTGTAGACTGCCATCCCAATCCATTATAGAATGTGTTGATCACCATCTAATCTGGAATTCCATGGTGCGGACACTTCCTTTGCATCTCTTTGTATCTCTCCCATGCTTCGTATAAGGATTCACCCTGTTGTTGTTCAAACTAAGAGATTGTTGTCCTCATTTTCGCCATCTTAGCCATTGGGAAAAATTTAGCTAAGAACTTTTGTGCTAAGTCCTCCCATGTAGTAATTGATCTTGCTGGCAAAGAATGAAGCCAAGTTCTCGCTTTATCCCTCAATGAGAATGGAAACAGCCTAAGTCGGATAGCATCCTCCGTCACCCCGTTATATCTGAACGTGTCACATATCTGAATAAAGCTCAACAGGTGTTCATTCGGATCATCTGAAGCGGCACCCCCAAACTGTACCGAATTTTGCACCATCTGAATAGTGCCAATTTTTATCTTGAATGTATTAGCTACTATCGCTGGTCTGACTATGCTAGACTGAAGTCCATTAATATTTGGCATGGAATATTCTCTCAGAGCCCTATGCTCCTCTCTTTGCTCTTATCCTTGTCCCTCGGCTGTCATATTAGATGTAGTACTTTCTAACTGAGCTTGCAAATTTCTTCGCACACCTGCCTTCCAACCTCTTCCGTTAATGTTATGCTGCGCTGGTGTTAATTCTGAGTTGGATGATCGCGTGTGCATAAAAATCTACAAGTACCTGAAACCAAAATCAAAACAAAAATAGTAATGAGAAACGATCAGAATTGTCTAAGTCATAAAATATAACTTAAAACTGATGATAATTATTTAAATTAAACGCCTTTCCCCGGCAACGACGCCAAAAACTTGTTGCCTTTTTTTTTAGTTCTAACAAAAGAGCTCTAACTCATGCAAGCATACATGTGTCAACAAGTAATACAGAGTAAGTAAAGTATCGATCCTACAGACAAAGTTGTCTAATTTAAATCACTATGCATCAATTAAATCACTATATTTATATGCTTAAACTAATGACTATATTGGTGAATTACTTTAATTGCAAATAATAACTAAAACAGAAATAATAATGGAATAAACCAAATCTGGAAATAATGGGATCCTAACTTCATTTAATACTTTATCTAATTACCACTATCATGCAAGAAAGGTTCACATATCACAGGAAAGTAGCCAAGAGTACTAATAGCGTCATAACCATTTTTCAATGCACTATGACCTACTTACACAGCATCCACAAGCGATAGACTCCATGTAATCATCAATACAACCAAAATCACTATATGTCTATGTGAAATTGCAATCATACTGAATTTAAGCACAAGCCCTTATTTTAACTCATACGGTAAAACAGTATATGTCTATCTGGTTCACGAAATACACAAGCCATGTAAAACAGCCCCATATACGTATGCTATCATGATTATAATCCATACTCGTATGTTCATTGTTAATTCCATACAAGTACTGAAAACGAATGGTGATCAAGCATTCACACATGCAAAACAACCATGATAGAAATCCCATGTAATATGTAAAACAGTTCAGCATTCAAGCATGCAATTAAACTACATACTAAAATCTGTTAGAATCCCATAATGGAGTTTAGTTCATGACTGAACCAAAAGTCATTCTAGGATCAAAGCTAAACATGGCTAATAAGCAAACAATTGAAAGATGAAGGATAGAAACGATCAAACTTGATTGGTGATTATCATCCACTAGTAACGTTCAAATCCTCATATAAATCCAGCAAAATAATAATAATAATCCACACTGATAGAAAATCCCAAGAAGAAATAGAAAAGATGGAGTTTAGGCTTCGTTCTCCGTTGGAATCTCTCTCAGCGTGTAAACCCTAGTTCCAATATGAAAATACGTCAAAAGTACTCAATGACTCTTTTGACACCAGTCAGAAATCGTTTTTAATTAATTACAACCCATAAAATTAGAAATTAAAATAAACAGCTCAGCAGCATCAGGCATCGCGCGCGGCCGCGCGCCCCTCCTTTGCATTCCTCGCGTGGGCGCGCCACTTGCAGTGTGTTCTACCTGTCCAGCCGGTGGCTCGCGCCGGCGCGCGTCTTCAAGGGTGTTCTGCCGCGCTGCCGCGCGGCTTACAGTATGTACTCTGTTTTGCTGCTTCTGAGTCTGGTTCTGCATTGTTGCTGCTGCTACTAAATTGTTGAGTTGTTAATCCTTGGCATGCTTGGTTTCCTTGCTCCACTAAATCCTCACGCTATGCATCCTATAGCCTCATGCCATTTTCATCACCAAATCATGCCATATCCTGAACTTTCACACCGAAGGAGTTTTAAGTAAATGCAATGAAAAATAACATGAAATGAACTAAAAACACACTAAAATATACTTGAAATGGGCATAGTTCGCGTGAATTAATATCCAATAAGTAGGTGTAAAACCCACTTATCAGTGCGTATTTAACTTGACATCCAAAAATTTTGAGTCTAGCATAGCTAGAAGATTTGGAAAACTTATGTGTCCACTAATGATCAATTGCTTAGCATCTATCTATTCCTATTATCCTCAATACACATAACTATTCCCAGTTCATCAAACCACACTCATGAGTTTGAGAACTTTCCACAAGCATATGAATTTAAGAACTTGTCCTAGTCAGACCTTTGGCGTCTATTCGCTGAGGGGTTCATAAACATTTCATATAATCATGAGTCACGAACGTACCATAAGTATGAATTTTAAGAACTCGTACTTAACCTTAAATTCTCTACCTATAACCTATCTATCTGTTATACACATGAGAAAAGAATCACCTTCTCAACACACATATATCAAATAGCATGACACAAACATTTCAATAATTATCAGTACCAGAAACTAAGTGGTTTTTACACCAAGTATAATTCCCCTCCCATACGAAGAATCATACAACTTAGCTACTGACATGAGTCCTCATTTGAAATCCCCACCTAATCTTAACTCCCTTCTCAATACGAATTTCATTTAATCCGTATTCATAATCCTTTCCTGAATCTGTACTAATTCATAGTACAATTGACACACAGTATTCTTACTGTAAACTTTTCAATCATTAGATTGATTCTTCTCCCTACTATCACCTTATCATATCACGGGGTGATCTCATCGTATATATTACGATTCATTTCTATGTCTTGATCGTTTTGTTTTACGATCTTCTATCACTATACTTTTAGTCTTTTAAATTCTATCTATTTATCTCTACTGTTCACCTTTATTATCAGAGTTAGGGAACTCCGTATCTTTATAATTCGCCGAGATTAGTCTTTGAATCTTACCGACTCATTAACTCTATGTGAGTTAGATCTTATCCTAATCACTGCGGTTATTAGTCTCAGGTATTCCTACCTAAGGTTCATAACCTACAGCTTTGATACCAACTGTGAGAGCCCCAAATTCGGGTCCCGAATCACCGCGGATCTGGTACAATCATTCTACAACTATTGCAGAAGATATAAACATAATTTATTTATACATTACATTTACACACTATTCCATAAGGTCGAGTAACCTTAACTTATACATAATACATAAACTATCTAATATATAATGTTATTATCATACTATACTATTACAATTTAGTTGCACATATTGTCCCAAGTTGAACTTGGCTTTGTCCTTTCCTGTATCCGACACATTCGTCTTAATCTGCAATGTTAATCATGATATAGCAAGGGTGAGCAATAGGTTTGCCCAGCAAGTTTAAGTTCAATAATTTAAGGATATATCATGATGGAAAGAATTGAACAATAAGCTGGCTAAAGTTCTACAATATAGTTGTGAACTAGCATGAACAAATTTTACATAACTTAACGAGCATTGAACATGAACATATATACATCTGGACCGAATGGTAATGAAGGTGATCGGCCTTTCATACCTGATGAATACATGCAGTATGCACAGAATGCGATTTAATAATTCTTAGACATGATAATCAGCAATGATTAACCACAAGTTATATATGAATAAACAACTCAAAGTTGAGTTAAGGAAAACTTGCACAATAAATAAGTATAAGAAACTTGCCTGGACCGTTGATTATCGTTACGCAAATTATCTAGCTTTGTTTGAAAACCTAATATAAATAATATTGATCTACACATTAGAATAATATCATCACAGTATTAAAAATAACCTAAATACATTAACACATAATCCTATTAGTCTATACAGCACATAAAACCTAACCTCAAGTCAAACTTTTATAGTCCGAGTCGAGTTCGGTAAAATTCTGAAATCCCGACAGCTTAGTCGGATAAATATCGAGTTTAAGTTCAATTAAACTCTGTCTAAACACTTAACAATTATCTTAGATAATTATATTATCAGTCAAAATAATTTTCATAAGCTCGTAATAATTTGAATAGTAATCGATCCTGATGGCAAAGAGTGAAGCCAACTTCTAGCCTTGTCCCGTAAAGAGAATGGAAATAGCCTGAGCCTGATTGCATCTTCTATCACCCCGTTGTACCTGAAGGTGTCACATATCTCTATAAAACTCAATAGATGCTCGTTCGGGTCATCTGTAGTAGCACCCCCAAACTGTACCGAATTCTGCACCATTTGAATAATGCCCAACTTTATCTCAAAAGTGTTGGCTGCTATAGCTGGCCTCACAATGCTTGACTGTAACCCATTTATGTTCGGCATTGAATAATCTCTCAAGGCCCTGTGTCCCTCTCTTTGCTCTTCTGCTGCCATACTGGATGATGTATTCTCTAAATCTGCTTGTATTTTTCTACTCGCTTTCGATTTCCAACCTCTACCGTTGATATTATCATGTGCAGGTGTCAACTCGGAATTCGATGATCGCATGCGCATAAAATATAGACAAGTACCTAAAATGCAAACAAAAATAAAAATGGAAATATGATTAAGAATAGAATTGTCTAAGTCACACAAATCTAGCTTTAATTGATGACGATGATATTAAAAATAAACGCCTTTTCTCGACAACGGCGCCAAAAACTTGTTGCCTCCTTTTTAGTTTAACAAAAAGGACTCTAACTCATACAACTATACATGGGTCAAAGAGTAGTATAGAGTAAGAACAGTATCAATCCACGGAGTAAGATGTTAAATCTAAATTATCATGCATCAACTATATCACTATTTTTATATGCTTAAATGATCAACTCACAATTAAATTTAATTCTAAATTAATTCATGAAATAAAAATTATAATTACTAAGGTGATGTAATCAAATTGGAGAAGAATGGGATTCTAATTTCATTTAATGTTTCATCTAAACTGCAACTCTCATGCAATGTTTAAATATTTATCATGGAAAACAAGTCAAGAGCACAATAGTAGACATAACCATTTTTCAATAAACTATGACCGATTTAAATAAAATCCACATTTGATAGAAATCATGTAAGCTTCACTATTACCAAAATCACTATATGTCTATGTGAAATTACAGTAATAATGAATTAAAGTGCAGGCTCTTTTAATGACTACACACGGTGGACCGGTATATGCCTATCCGGGTCACGAATCAAAAAGCTTAAACAAATCAGCCTCATGAACATATGCCATTATGATCTAATCCATACTTCTATTTCATTTTTCAAGTCCATACAACCGCAAAGTGTGAATGGTGATCAAACATTCATTCATTAAGCTCAATCATAATGGGTAATCCAATGATAAATATACAACATTACAATTAGATATACCTATTTAAACTACTCATCAAAATCCATTAGAATCCCATAATGGAGTTTAGTTCATTTCTGAACCTAAAAACATTATGGGATTAAAGCAAACCATTAAAATAGAAATGCAAACAAAAAGTTATGAAGAAAGGAGAGAATCAAATCTGCAATCCTGCTACTAGTTCAGTTCCACGCTTGTCTAATTCACCAACAATCTCCAGAAATGAAAACTAGATTTTATTTAGTAATCTAGATTAAGAGTAGAGCAAAATGTAATAATCAAATGCTCAAAATCCTCACTACAATAGCTAATACTTCAGAACCCTAATGATAATATAAAAATAGATCAAAACTGAACTCAAAACACGTCTCTGGTGCCAACCACATCATTTCTGTTGAGCCAAATGTGCTCCAATTTAAATTACAAAAAGTCAACAGAATTAACTAACGAAGACTCGCGCGGCAGCGTAATATTGTACTGCATTATGAGCGCAGGCGCGCCATGTGGTTATCTGCCGAGTGCCTAGCGCGGGCGAGCTAAGTTCCTTCGTTGATGGAGCGCGATCGCGCTGCTGCCGCACTATATCTTCTGTTGTCTTGTTATTGTTGCTTTTTGTTTGTTGCTTGCTTGCTCTTCATTCCTTCTCTTCTGCACTGCATTCCTCCATTGCTCGAGTTCCTCATCTGCTCATGTTCACCTGGCCATGCTTTTGCTAGCTTCATGCCATCATGCCAATCCATGCTTTTCCATGCCAATTCATTCCTTATGCTGCTAAAAGAGGTTACAACTATATTTACTGCAAAACAAACATAAAATGCAAATAAAACTACTTAGGTTGAGCATAATTCTCATGAGTTAGTACCCAATAAGTAGGTATAAAACCTACTTATCAGCGTCTAATCACTAAATCCACGCGCTGAATCCTGCACAGTAACAGATCACATGCGAAGCTTGAAGACTTGTGCCGCCGGGTGATAGCTCTGGTGTGAGAATGAGTACAGGTCGTTACAAGGTTTAACAATAGAGGCTTTAGTGTTTACCTGCTAATTGAAGACCAAGCCTTGTATTTATAGACATTCCCACTACCTTAGAACCCATCTCTGAGTCGAATTAGGACTCCTAAGTATGGTAGCTACCAATACTTGGGTCCAACATAATCTCCTTAAAAGGTGCAAGCTGGATACGATCCAATCACTTCCTTTGGAGTTACCTTATTCAAATATGGTTAGGACTAGAATAGAATCCTTAACCATGTAAACCCCTTACAACTCCAGACTCTATACATGGGTTATCCCACTGCACAGGCCCAATCCAACCAAACTCCTATACACTGGTCTGGGCTCTGGCCCCAAGCACTCGGATACCCGACCCCGAACTCCATCGATCAGAACAAGACGTCGGCCCTTAGGGCTGAATGTCTGATCCCGAACACCTTCAACATCCTTTATGGCTTCAGCCCAATGGGCCCAATCTCCTCGACCCCAGCCCAGGCCTTTAGCCCATATGAGGGTCGGTAAAATGCTCCCGAACATTACCCCCCAGTCTCTTGTTATAATATATTTATAATTAGAGACTTCAAGAGTCATAATAGGAAATGATGAGTTATCTTGGGAACCCAAATGGTTACTCTTCATTTTTTGAAATGATACACGTTTCCCCAGAGCTGGGCCCACCTACCATAAATGGTCGTCCTTGGGATTCGTACAGCCTCACTATAAAATCCCCAATTCAACCATCACTGTCACTTTTTCCCAGCTTTCTTCATTTCAAATTTCCTTCTTTAAGAGGTTTAAGTGAGGCGATTTCAGGTGAGCACTCGATCTTTCCAAACATCTTCTCAGATTAAAGCTCCTTTTTGTTCGTTTCTGCTTCTAAACTTCACATTCCTACTCCATTCCTCTCAAATGGCAGATTCTACCCCTGAGCAAACTCTCATCGTTGATAACACCGTTATTGCCCCCTCTATTGGTGCCACTGATTTGGTACCAGTCGATTTGTCGACACCGCCGCCCGATATCGTCGCTTCTTCAGTTCTTCCTACTCCAATTAGCATCGAAGCCAAAATCCAAAACGTTTATCACTCCGAAAAAGAGTTTTCACATGTCAATACCAAATCTACCATCACCTCATCCCATCTTTTCGACATCTGAACCGTGTTCAACATTCCCTAAGAGTACAAACTTCGGGTGTCAGAGCTGAACGAAAGGATGTTCTGGCTTCTCGAAGGCGATTGGGTTGCCATTCCTCTCTCTGCCTTGAGGTATGGGGTTCGGTTTTTCCTCCATGAATTCATCTAATCTTTCCTCTATTTCTTTGGAATCGGGTTCGCCCAACTGATGCCGAATTCGTACATCCACCTCGTCAATTTTATCACCTTGTGCCAGGAGGCTGGCATCACTCTTGGACTGGATTTCTTCTTTGTTTTGTTTTCTGTTGGCTGATCAAAGGAACCTAGCCTTTGACAACTGAATCGTGTCTCTGGCCGAGCCACCTTCATGAAGACCCCTTCTAGCAACAAGGGATGGCATCCACAGTGGTTTTTCATGAGAGGGACCGACCTCAAACTTGTTGCGTTTGATAAAGAGTTTGATTTCCATTAGAATTCCTATTTGATGAGTTTGAGATGGAATAGAATTGAAGTGATGGGAGCTAAAGTGAATTAATTTATGCTAAGTGTTGGTTATTGAGGATACACACTTGGAGAGCGATAATTGAAAGCAAGAGCTTCGAGGAACGAAGAAGAGAGGTGATTTCACGAAAATCACAGATTTAAAGGGCGAGAAGGGTGGTGTATTACTATTCTCCTTTAATTTCAACTTGTGTAATCAGGATGATGATTTCTTTTATTTATTCAGTATTTAATTCATTAGTTATGAACTAAATTTTTTACTAGGCTTATAACGGATCTTTGAGTAGAACAATGATTATGTAACTTTGATTTTCAGTTTAATAAGCTATTTCTCAGTTTATCTATATTGATTTATGCTTGAATTTATGAATTGCTTGATCACTAATTTTATGTGGACTTGTATGAACTCGAGAGATGAAATACGAGTCTAGACTTAGTCAATATAGCATGTGTTCTTGAATTATGTGAATGAATGGAATCTTGATGAAAGTTAGGGTAGAGATATGTTTGGCATCGCATGTAATCAGATAAAGAACTTGAACTTAAACCTTCTTTAATTATAATTCACATAGAGATATAGTGAGTTAGTTAATTAAGGTGTTTAACTTATTTTTATCTAAATTGTGGATTTGAGTTAATATGGTGTTAGTGCATCGAGAGGTGGCTAATTCTACTTTTGTGTTCTTGATTAATAAACTGGGATAGTGAATTAAACTGGAATAAAGGTTAATAATCAGAGTGATGCTTAGAGTAAAGTTGTAAGCCTAATTCTCCAATATTTGTTTGAAAATTTAGTTTTTAGGGTTTGTTGATTGTTTGGTAATTTTAATATTTTTAATACTTTCAGTTACAAACTTGAAATTGGTTAGTTTAATAAAATTTGGATTAATAGAAAGCTGGTAATTGTGAGAGTTAATTTCTTGCTAGTCTCTGTGGGAACGATACTTAACTTATCACTTTATTACTTGTTGACCACGTATACTTACGTGCTGTACGTAATGAGATTTTACCCAACAAGTTTTTGGCGCCGTTACCGGGGACATAGTATAGAATTAATATTTTGCGATATCAGTTTAATTAGTCCAGTTTTATAAACATTTTTATTTTTGTTTTGTTCGTCTTATTTCAGGTTTTTGAAGTTGGTTTATGCAAACTCGATCCAAAAATCTAGACTTACTTGCTTTTGAGAACGACATTGAGAGACGCTTTCAAAGGCTAAGTAAGTGGATCAAGGATACAAGGGAAGACTTCTAAAGCTCTGAAAAAGAAGAAGTAATGGCTGCCGAAGACCAGAAAGCGTTGAGGGACTTTGTTACACCCAATGTGACTGAGCTGCAGTCGAGTATCACTAGGCCTGCTATAGCTGCGAACACATTTGAGATTAAACCTGGACTATTCAAATGATCCAAAACTCAGTTCAATTTTGGTGACTTGCAAATGATGATCCGAATGAACATTTGATCAACTTTTTGGAGATATGTAACACTTTCAAATACAATGGGGTGTCGGATGACGCAGTCAGACTTCGCTTGTTCCCATTCACTCTGTGGTACAAGGTGAAGAGTTGGTTACACTCTCTACCATCGGGTTCAATAACTACATGGGATGACCTGGCTCAAAAATTTCTAGTAAAAATTTTTTCGCCAACGTAGACTGCAAAGATGAGAAACGAGATTACTATGTTTGAACAGCAACATGGGGAATCATTGTATGAGGCATAAGAGAGATACAAAGAATTGCTCAGAAAATGCCCACATCACGGATTGCCTAAGTGGTTGCAGATGAACACATTTTACAATGGATTACATGGGAATCTCAGGACCAGTATTGATGCAGCTTCGGGTGGAGCTTTTATGGCAAAGAATTATGAGGAGGCGTATGAATTGATAGAGACAATGGTAGCTATTAATTATCAGTGGCCCACGGCAAGAATGACACAACCTATGGCAGCTGGAGTGTTAGAGGTAGATGGAGTGACGGCAATAGCAGTGCAGATTTTAGTGCTCTCTAAGAAGTTAGATGCTTTGTCAGGGATACAGACACATCAGGTTGCAGTTATTTGTGAATTATGTCCGGGTGAACATCCTATGGATCAATGTGCAATTAACCCAGCGTCAGTGCAATTTGTGGGTAGCTACAACAGAATTCTAGAGAATACGTACCAGAATACATACAATCCGGGGAATAAGAATCATCCTAATTTTTCGTGGAGTAATAATCAGCATCAGTAAGCTCCACGGCCATCTTATCCCCCAGGATTTCAAAATCAACAACAACAACCAACTCAACAACAATAGAGGAAATCATATTTAGAGGTGTTGTTATCAAAGTATATAATAAGCAACGAGGCAGCTATGAAAAACTAAGCAATCGCCATGAAATCGCAAGAAATAGCCATCAAGAATTTAGAAAATCAGATGGGACAGATAGCTTTTGCATTGAATAGCAGGCCTCAAGGAACATTACCATGTGATATAGAGAAAAATCCGAAAGGTAATCACGAGCAATGTCAGGCAATTATGTTGAGAAGTGGAAAACAGCTTGAAGGTCAGAAAATAGAAAATGTGGCTGCAAAAGAAGATGATAAAGAAAGTGAAAATAAAGTGGTTGAGGATAGACAAGGGGAAGAAAAGCAAGTGGAAAAGAGCAACATAGTTAACGAACCTATTGTTTAACCTCCCCCATCTTTTCAATAAAGAGTTCAAAAACATAAATTGGATAAGCAATTCGCTAAATTTTTAGAAGTTTTTAAGAAACTTCAGATTAATATTCCATTCGCTGAAGCCCTTGAGTAGATGCCAAGTTATGCTAAATTCATGAAAGGGATTTTGTCCAGGAAAAAGAAATTGGAAGATTTTGAAATGGTGGCATTAACAGAGGAGTGTAGTGTAGTTTACAGCGAAAGTTGCCACCAAAGTTAAAAGATCCAGGGAGTTTTACTATTCCGTGCACAATTGGGAACATGGCGTTCAACAAGTGTTTATGTGATTTGGGGACAAGTGTGAACCTTATGCCATTATCAGTTTATACAGAATTGGGTTTGCCAGCTCCAAAGCCTATGAACATTTCGTTGTAGTTGGTAGATAGGTCAGTTACGTACCCAAAAGGCATTGTGAAGGATATTTTGGTCAAGGTTGACAAATTTATATTCCCCGCGGACTTCATAATTCTGGATTTTGAAGAAGATAAGAACATCCCAATCATCCGAGGGAGACCGTTCTTGGCTACGGGAAGGATTCTCATCGATGTGCAAAAAGGTGAACTAACTATGAGGGTCCAAGATCAGGAAGTAAAGTTTAATGTTTTCAAAGCCATGAAATTCCCCACAGATGAAGAGGAGTGTTTCAAGATGGATGCCATTAATCAGATAATCAGCGAAGAAGTGGGTAAAAGTTTGGCTAATGATCCATTGGAAACAACATTATTGGGAGATGAAGATTTAGATGATCCGAAATTTGTGGATTACTTGCAAATGCTGGATTCCTTGCCACGAGTTAGCAGATTCAAAGCACCCTTTGAACCATTGCATACGGTGGAAGGAGCCACAACAAGGATGAAACCTTCATTGGAGGAGCCACCTACTCTTGAACTTAAGCCACTCCCTAAACACCTCAGGTATGCATATTTAGGTAATTCTAATTCTTTACCTGTTATTATTTTTGCTACACTTAACGAATTACAGGAAAATAAATTGCTGAGAGTGCTTAGAGAACACAAATCGGCTATAGGATGGACAATTGCAGATATCAAGGGAATCAGCCCATCCTTTTGCATGCACAAAATTCTGATGGAAGAAGATGCAAAGCCGATAATGGAGCAACAGAGATAGCTCAACCCAATCATGAAAGAAGTAGTGAAGAAAGAAATCTTGAAATGGTTGGATGTGGGAATCATCTACCCGATTTCAGACAGTAAGTGGGTTAGTCTGGTTCAATATGTGTCGAAAAAGGGAGGAATGACCGTAGTACAAAATGATGACAATGAGCTAATTCCGACGAGGACAGTGACTGGATGGAGGGTTTGCATGGACTACAGGAAGTTAAATAAGGTGACCCGCAAAGACCACTTTCCTCTGCCTTTTATCGATCAGATGTTGGACAGATTAGCGGGACACGAGTACTATTGCTTATTGGATGAGTATTCGGGATATAATCAGATAGTCATTTCTCCTAAAGATCAAGAGAAGACTACTTTCGCGTGCCCATACGGCACATTCGCATTCAGGAGAATGTCCTTCGGCTTATGTAATGCACCCGCTACCTTCCAACAGTGTATGATGGCCATCTTCTCGGACATGGTGGAGAAAAATATGGAAGTCTTCATGGACGATTTTTCTGTCTATGGGGATGATTTTGATGCTTGTCTAGAGAATTTGGTGATGGTTTTACAGAGATGCACAGAAATAAATTTGGTACTTAACTGGGAAAAGTGTCATTTCATGGTTGAAGAAGGAATATTTTGGGGCACAAGGTCCCGGCTAAAGGATTAGAGGTTGATAAAGCAAAGCTGGAAACGATTAAAAAGCTTCCACCACCAACTTCAGTTAAGGGAATCCACAGTTTTCTGGGACATAACGAGTTCTACAGGAGATTTATAAAAGACTTCTCTAAAATTGCAAAACCATTGTGCAGTCTTTTAGAGAAGGATTCAGTTTTGAAGTTTGATGAGGATTGTAAGTTAGCATTCGAGCTATGGAAGAAGAAATTGACTACAGCTCTAGTCATTATCGCACCGGATTATAATATGTAACAATCCGAAATTTTAAATTGTAATAATAAATATTTATTGAGTTATAAATATTTAATGGATGTGTTTATCGTTGAATAAATATTTGTTTAATTGATTTAATTTTATTTGGTTAATTATTTGTTAAATAAATAATTAATGAGTTAAGGAAATTATTAATATATTGATATTTCAATTTGATGGTTAATTATTCGTACTGAGTTATGTGATTAAATAATTTATTTAATAAATTGTTATTTGAATTAATTAATTAAGTATGAAAACTTAATTAAATATAGTGTGACAAATAACTATATTATAAGGCTAGGAGTATTAAAATAAATTAAAGTAGTTTTACTTGAGTTTACCCAAACAAGGTTTAAAATATTAAGTCTTTAATATTTAAAAGGTTTTGCCAAACAAAGCCTTATGGCTTTTGGATTTCTAATTTTTGAATTTAAATAAAATAAATAAAATAAATTAAAATAATAAATATAATATGTTTATAATATATATATATATATATATATATATATATATATATATATATATATATATATATATATATATGTTTCTTTTAGTAACTGATGTTAGTTATTATGATTATTTGGACCATATCAGTTTTTTAGTTTACGCTTAAGTTAGTCTATATTGGCTATACTGAGTAGAGAGAAGAGAAGAGAGCTTAATAGAGATAATTGAGAAAGGAGCTTGAGAGAATTTGAGAGAGATTGATCTGCAATTAGCAAGGATTTCAAGCTAAGTGAAGGTATTTTATCTAACCTTTGTATTATATATATATATATATATATATATATATATATATATATATATATATATATATATATAGTTGGCAATGGTGATTATACGTGTTTATGATGATTAGAGTTTATGTTTAAACAAGAAATTGCATGATAATTCCGGATAACAGTAGGAAAAATTTTTACAGAGAATATTTTTTGCATATGGCTTTTGAAGGTACCAATTATGATGGTCAATTCGTATGTTAAACTACAAATTGAAGCTAGTTTATGCTAGTTCATTAAGAAACAAAGATAATGTAACTTGAACGAAGCGATTTGGCGTAGAATTGAAATCACGGTGATGAATTTTGTCTAAGGAACTCAAAAATGGTGTTTGTGTATGAAAATATAAAATTTGAGAAATTAAAATAGTTTTAGTTGTTGTTAAATTGTTCTAATTGGTTGAATATGATAACAATCAAGTTTGTGATAGTGTTATATCAATTGTATATGTTGGTTTCACTGTTTTGTGGGTGAAATTCGTGTTAGTTGGCCTAAAAACTGTGTCGAACCACGTTCAGCAAAACTAAAACTGATGCATCGCGCGGGCGCGCTGCAATCCAGTATAAAACTGGTGCGGCCACGCCAGTACCCTGTCACAGACAGTGAAGTCTGCTAATTATATAGACTTTGGACATTCATTGTAACTTAGCTTAATGTTATGTTAATGTGAGAATCATGTAACAACAAGGTTAAACAGAGTCATGTTAGGTGGATTATAAATTCAAAGTTGTAAAAGTGATTAGTAAGTTACGAACGTGTTATGTGTAACTTAGTTTATACAATGAATGTTAAATAAATGTTGTGAACTGCACACTTGTGATTCTGAAATGAATATTATAAGATATGGAATAAGGTTAATATAAAATCAATAATGTTTCATAGCAAGACTTAAGCACTTGAATGAACTTCGAGTATGAAATATAGTGAGATATAAGTTAAAAGTTAACACAATCAAATTGAACATTGTGTATTGATATTAGGAAGAATTATGAGATGTAGAGTAAAGTTTACATTACAACTACTATGCATGGCTATTTGACTAATAGTTGATGTGTATGATTATATAATTGTGTAAGGCACGTGAAGTGCAGATAATTGTAAGCTGTTAAACTATTATTGGTAAACAACGATCAAGGCAAGTCTTTCAGTTCCTATTTACTACGTGAATTTGATGATTAACTATTTTAAGTATTTATTGCAAATAACATGATGTGTTATATTTATGTTAAAAGCATGAAGCGTCAAAGTCAACTTATGACTATGTTGATTTAGTAAAGCATACTGATTAAGTAAGGAACTCAATCTTTATACATGTTATATGAACTGTAGTATGTATGTTATGTTAGTCCAATGTTTATGAAATATATGTTGAGCATGTAATTATGTGCTATGTGATGCATGAAAATTATTAGATTTTGATGGGCTGTCGAGCTCAACCTTGCAAATAACCATTTTTGCAGGTCAAGATTTCGAGGTAAAGTTATGTGTTACCTGAAAGATATGAATCTGATGTGGTACTTAAGGATTTATATACTTTGGTTGTGTTACTATTATTTAAATCATGTTTAAGGTTCCGAATGATGTATTAATGTTGAATTATAATATCGTTTCGCGATGTGAACTTTTGTAGTATTAAAATGATTCTTAAATAGTTATATGTAAAGGTTGAAGGTTTTGGGAACGAGGATAGTTTGTAAGTGAAAATTTTAATTATTCCACAAATTTTTAATGGTTATATTATCATTTAATGATGTAAAATCAGAAGTTAAATGTATTGTTAACGGCCGAAGTCGAGAATTAAATTGTATGAATTTTGGGGTTGTTACAATTTGTATCAAAGCAAAAAGGTTAGAAACCTTAGGTAGGAGTACCGTAGGCTATAACCTTAGAGAAGAGATGTGAAGATAGTGAAAGAATAAGCTCAAATAGATTTTGAACAATAAGAAATAATTTAAGAAATTTATAAAGATGGGATTAAAACATACGTGAAAGGATTCAAAGAAGAATCTCGCAGAGTTATAAGGAGTATGAATGTGGGCTTACCCAACTCCAATAATAAGGATGTAAGGTGATGATAAATAGACAATGTTTATAAAAAGAGAATGGTAAAAAAGTTAAGAATAGAAAGTTATATTTAAGTATGGTACAATTGTACTCTTTAATAGTTGATGTATGGTATCTGGGCTAAGCTATTCCTTCATAGAGCGGAGGTATATACGAACTAGCAACTCGGAACCTAGTTTATTGGTTGTTTATGGGAAACCACTCAGCGTACCATATTGAAACTGTTAGAGACTCGATATGTACCCAGTATAGAAAGTGGTTACGTATGATGAAAATGTGGAACTCGAATGAAATGTTGAGCAATGTAAATGAAGTTAAGAATTCTTAAAGGAAGAATTATTATATAAACAAGAAAATTCAAAGAAGAATCTTGAAGAGACATAAAGATAAGAAATGGGAGTTTCCTAACTCAAATAGCAAAGATAACGAATAATATCGTAAATGATGAAAAAAGAAAGAAAAGGGATCGTAAAACAAAACGATCACGAGTTAAGAAAAGAATCTTAAGGGAGATGATTATAGAATAAGATCACGATGTGATTAGTTTAAGTTATAAAAGAATGATGGTCTGTAATGTTTAAATGATTATAGCTTAATGCTATGAAGATGATGTACTATGAAATAGTACGAGATAACTCGCGAGGAGTTATAGATAATGTGATACGAGGAATTCGTATCGAGCAAAGAGCAAGTTAAGGGTAAGATAAAGTTAGGTGAGATTTCAATTGAGGACCCATGTGATGGCTAAGTTGTACAAATCTTTGTATGGGCGAGGATTTTGTGCTTGCACTCAGTTTATCATATTGATAATCATTGGAATGTTGGTGTCGCGCTATCAATGTATATGTGGTGAAAAGGTGATTCTTTTCTCATGTGTATGTTTGATACTTAGAAACTATTAAGATTAGTCAGATAATATTAGGATTAGGTGCGGTTCTTAAAACTAATGCATATGGTATATTCGTGACTCATAATAATATGGTATGTTTTGAACCCCTCGGCGAATGGATGCCTATGGTCTGACTAGGATAAGTTCTTAAACTCATATTATTGTGGCAAGTTCCTGAATTTCTGATGTGTAGTAAGTTTGATGAACTGGGGTATAATTAAGTGTGAATAGAGTATTGAGGATGATATGAATAGATAGACTGATTAAGCAATGGATCATTATAGAAAGTACAGTTGATAGTGGAGACATAGGTTTTTCCAAATCTTCTAGCTTTGCTAGATTTTCAAAATTTATTGACTTCGTGCCTATGGTTGTACTTGTGATTTTTGAAAAATGTTGGATCACACTAGTGAACCAAAGAATTTTTAAAACAGTGCTATTATTCGCGTATCTATGCTGTTTGTTTCGGCTAGAAAAAAAATATTTTTTTTAAAATTTTCAAAATATATTTTAATTATATATATCAGGTGATATGATAAACGATGGAGTTATCAATGCAATGGAACCTAGTGTTGGATGTGATCATATGATCGTCAGCCCACTATGATGAGATGTAGTATGACAACGTCATAATCATGACGCCATAAAAAAAGATTTTTTTAGGCTTCTTTAAGATGTGAGAATATATATATATATATATATATATATATATATATATATATATATATATGTGTGTGTGTGTGTGTGTGTGTGTGTGTGTGTATGTGTGTGTATATGTATATTTCGATTAATGTTTGAATTATTGTAGAAGTCTATGCTATTTGATTCAGCTAGACGATTATTGAAAGATGTTCATGAAATTCAAGAGTTTCTTGAGAAGTTATGCCAAACCAAATTGTTTTGGTGCGGATTCAGATGTTAAAAAGCTGAGACGAACAACCCTATTATTAGGGGTTACTCTTAGTTTATACTTTGCGTTGAAATGTTTGTGCACAATACATTGTACGAAAGATTGATCCCTCTAAGTACGTGGAGTCCTTATAGTCTTATGACTATTAAAGTTAAAGTTGAAAGATTACTTATAATTGTGGACATGGTTCGTGGTCATTAGATCCTCAGTTGAATGCTTGCACTCTAAATTCTGAGATGAACAACTCTTTTATTAGAGGTTACGCTTAGTTTACACTTTGCGCTGAAATATTTGTGCACAATACATTGTACGAAGGGTTTAACACCCTAAGTACGGAGGTCCATATTGTCTTATGACTGTTAAAGGTTCAAGTCGAGATATACTTGATATCCTGGGGATGTAGTTCAAGGTCTTGTGACCCTTCAGTATGATTGGATAATCTTTTAAATTCCGGAGTTATTCATACTACTTCCCAATTATTGAATAATTGTGGAAGATTCTTGCTATTCTAAAAGGCGAATGTGGTAAGGATGATATTACTTAGAAAGAAGTAAGTCGTAGAATGCGACACTGAATGATAAATATATTGAATAAGTGAGAAAAGAAATTTTTGCAATGAGAAGGAGATGAGTTATCAAAGAATAATGTAAAACTTTTAATAGAAAAGTTTAATAATTGTAGAAAGATCTTTGTGGGAAGAAGTGGTTATAGAACCCAATGAATGAATAAAGTATTAACGTAAAATCTATTTTGATAGATTGAATGACTGAGGATTAATAAATAAAATTTCGAGGACGAAATTCTTAGAAGAAGGGGTTAATGTAATATCTCGAGTGTTGGTGATATCGATCCTTAGAAAAGAAAATTAATGGGTTAAAGAATATATAATACTCAAAATATAATTGAGTTCAAGTGAGAGTTATGAAATAAAATCTAGAATTTGTTGAGGTAATGAATATAATAGGAAATATAAAACCTATATTAAGGTAATGTGTTGAAGATATTCAACGATAATTTTTTTGAAAAGAGAGTTGGTGAAAACTAAGTAAGGTAGGGTTTCAGTGATTCCGATGACGGAATCCTTGTAAGGGGGGAAGGATGTGACGACCCGAATTTTTATAAGTTATTAAAATAGAAATTTAAAAATTAAAATTCTTATTATGAGATGTTTTTAATTTGAGTATGTATATGTATGTGTTATATATTTTGAAATATGTAATTTGGTGTGAAGAGAAATATATATTTATTTATTGGGAAAGTGAGGTTTAATAGTACCTCGAGTTATTTGTTTAATCTGTATTTTCGATTCTGAAGACAAAATCTTTATAAGGAGGAAAGAATGTGACAATCCAAGATTTTAGTAATTGTAATTTAAAATATTTATTAAATGAAATAAATATTTTATTGATGCGGTGATTATTAGTAAATATTTATGACTAGATAATATTATAAATTAAATTAATTTATAATTTAGAGAGTTGTGATTCTGGGGACAGAATCCTTATAAGGAGGGAAGGATGTAACAATCCGAAATTTCAAATTAAAATAATAAATATTTATTGAGTTATAAATATTTAATGGATGTGTTTATCGTTGAATAAATATTTATTTAATTGATTTAATTTTATTTGGTTAATTATTTGTTAAATAAATAATTAAAAAGTTAAGGAAATTATTATTATATTGATATTTCAATTTGATGGTTAATTATCCGTATTGAATTATGTGATTAAATAATTTATTTAATAAATTATTATTTGAATTAATTAATTAAGTATGAAAACTTAATTAAATATAGTGTGACAAATAACTATATTATAAGGAGTATTAAAATAAATTAATGTAGTTTTAATTGTGTTTACCCAAACAAGGTTTAAAATATTAAGTCTTTAATATTTAAAGGGTTTTGCCAAACAAAGCCTTATGGTTTTTAGATTTCTAATTTTTGAATTTAAATAAATTAAATTAAAATAATAAATATAATATATTTATAATATATACGTTTCTTTTAATAACTGATGTTAGTTATTATGATTATTTGGACCATATCAGTTTTTTAGTTTACGCTTAAGTTAGTCTATATTGGCTATACTGAGTAGAGAGAAGAGAAGAGAGCTTGATAGAGAGAATTGAGAAAGGAGCTTGAGAGAATTTGAGAAAGATTGGTCTGCAATTAGCAAGGATTTCAAGCTAAGTGAAAGTATTTTATCTAACCTTTGTATTATATATATATATATATATATATATATATATATATATATATATATATATATATATGAATTTACGGCATAGTTTTGGTTTATGTTCTGTGAAATTAAATTGATGAATTGTGGATATATATATATATATATATATATATATATATATATATATATATATATATATATATATATATATATATATATAGTTGGCAATGGTGATTATACGTGTTTATGATGATTGGAGTTTATGTTTAAACAAGAAATTGCATGCTAATTCCGGATAACAGTAGGAAAATTTTTTACAGAGAATATTTTTTTCATATGGCTTTTGAAGGTACCAATTATGATGGTCAATTCGTATGTTAAACTGCAAATTGAACCTAGTTTATGCTAGTTCATTAAGAAACGAAGATAATGTAACTTGAACAAAATGATTTGGCGTAGAATTGAAATCACAGTGATGAATTTTGTCTAAGGAACTCAAAAATGGTGTTTAAGTATGAAAATATGAAATTTGAGAAATTAAAA
This sequence comes from Panax notoginseng, assembly GCA_016801055.1. NCBI lineage: Eukaryota > Viridiplantae > Streptophyta > Magnoliopsida > Apiales > Araliaceae > Panax > Panax notoginseng. The sequence goes on from CM029015.1 coordinate 59,057,849, forward strand.
TAGTTTTAGTTGTTGTTAAATTGTTCTAACTGGTTGAATATGATAGCAATCATGTTTGTGATAGTGTTATATCAATTGTCGATGTTGGTTTCACTGTTTTGTGGGTGAAATTCGTGTTAGTTGGCCTAAAAACTGTGTCGAACCACGTTCTGCAAAACTGTAACTGATGCATCAAGCGGGCGCGCTGCCTCTTGGCGCGTACGAACTGCCGCGCGGGCGCGCTACAATCCAGTATAAAATTGGCGCGGCCGCGCCAGTACCCTGTCACAGACAATGAAGTCTGCTAATTATGCAGACTTTGGACCTTCATTGTAACTTAGCTTAATGTTATGTTAATGTGAGAATCATGTAACAACAAGGTTAAACAGAGTTATGTTAGGTGGATTGTAAATTCAAAGTTATAAAAAGTGATTAGTAAGTTACGAACGTGTTATGCGTAACTTAGTTTATACAATGAATGTTAAATAAGTGTTGTGAATTGTACATTTGTGATTCTGAAATGAATATGATAAGATATGGAATAGGGTTAATATAAAACCAATAATGATTCATAGCAAGACTTAAGCACTTGAATGAACTTCGAGTATGAAATATAGTGAGATATAAGTTAAAAGTTAACACAATCAAATTGAACATTGTGTATTGATATTAGGAAGAATTATGAAATGTAAAGTAAAGTTTATATTACAACTATTATGCATGGCTATGTGACTAATAGTTGATGTGTATGATTATATAATTATATAAGACACGTGAAGTGCAGATAATTATAAACTGTTAAACTATTATTGGTAAACAACGATCAAGGCAAGTCTTTCAGTTCCTATTTGCTACGTGAATTTGATGATTAACTATTTTAAGTATTTATTGCAAATAACATGATGTGTTATATTTATGTTGAAAGCATGAAACGTCAAAGTCAATTTATGACTACGTTGATTTAGAAAAGCATACAGATTGAGTAAGGAACTCAATCTTTATACTTGTTATATGAACTGTAGTATGTATTTTATGTTAGTCCAATGTTTATGAAATATATGTTGAGCATGTAATTATGTGTTATGTGATGCATGAAAACTGGTAGATTTTGCTGGGCTGTCGAGCTCAACCATGCAAATAACCATTTTTGCAGGTCAAGATTTCGAGGTAAAATTATGTGTTACCTGAAAGATATGAATCCGATGTGGTACTTCAGGATTTATACACTTTGGTTGTGTTACTATTATTTGAACCATGTTTAAGGTTCCGAATGATGTACTAATGTTGAATTGTAATATCGTTTCGCGATGTGAACTTTTGTAGTATTAAAATGATTCTTAAATAGTTATATGTAAAGGTTGAAGTTTTGGGAACGAGGATAGTTTGTAATAGAAAATTTTAATTATTCCGTAAATTTTCAATGGGTGTATTATCATTTAATGATGTAAAATCAGAAGTTAAATGTATTGTTAACGACCGAAGTCGAGAATTAAATTGTATGAATTTTGGGGTTATTACAATTGGTATCAAAGCTGAAAGGTTAGAAACCTTAGGTAGGAGTACCGTAGGCTATAACCTTAGAGAAGAGATGTGAAGATAGTGAAAGAATAAGCTCAAATAGAGTTTGAACAATAAGAAATAATTTAAGAAATTTATAAAGATGGGATTAAAACATGCGTGAAAGGATTCAAAGAAGAATCTCGCAGAATTATAAGGAGTATGAATGTGGGGTTACCCAACTCCAATAATAAGGATGTAAGGTGATGATAAATAGACAATGTCTATAAAAAGAGAATGGTAAAAAAGTTAAGAATAGAAAGTTATATTTAAGTATGGTATAATTGTACTCTTTAATAGTTGATGTATGGTATCTAGGCTAAGCGATTCCTTTATAGAGCGGAGGTATATACGAGCTAGCAACTCAGAACCTAGTTTGTTAGTTGTTTATGGGAAACCACTCAGCGTACCATATTGAAACTATTAGAGACTCGATATGTACTAAGTATAGAAAGTGGTTACGTATGATAAAAATGTGGAACTCGAATGAAATGTTGAGCAATGTAAATGAAGTTAAGAATTCTTAAAGGAAGAATTATTATATAAACAAGAAAATTCAAAGAAGAATCTTGAAGAGACATAAAGATAAGAAATGGGAGTTTCCTAACTCCAATAGCAAAGATAACGAATAATATCGTAAATGATGAAAAAAGAAAGAAAAGGGATCGTAAAACAAAACGATCACGAGTTAAGAAAATAATCTTAAGGGAGATGATTATAGAATAAGATCACGACGTGATTAGATTAAGTTATAAAAGAAAGATGGTCTGTAATGTTTAAATGATTATCGCTTAATGCTATGAAGATGATGTACTATGAAATAGTATGAGATAACTCGCGAGGAGTTATAGATAATGTGATACGAGGAATTTGTATCGAGCAAAGAGCAAGTTAAGGGTAAGATAGGGTTAGGTGGTATTTCAATTGATGACTCATGTGATGGCTGAGTTGTACAAATCTTTGTATGGGCGAGAGTTTTGTGCTTGGACTTAGTTTATCATATTGATAGTCATTGAAATGTTGGTGTCACGATATTAATGTATATGTGGTGAAAAGGTGATTCTTTTCTCATGTGTATGTTTGATAGTTAGAAACTATTAAGATTAGTCAGATAATATTAGGAGTAGGTGCGGTTCTTAAAACTAATGCATATGGTATGTTCGTGACTCATAATAATATGGTATGTTTTGAACCCCTCAGTGAATGGATGCCTATGGTCTGACTAGGATAAGTTCTTAAACTCATATTGTTGTGGCAAGTTCCTGAATTTCTGATGTGTAGTAAGTTTGATGAACTGGGGTATAATTAAGTGTGAATAGAGTATTGAGGATGATATGAATAGATAGACTGATTAAGCAATGGATCATTATAGAAAGTACAGTTGATAGTGGAGACATAGGTTTTTCCAAATCTTCTAGCTTTGCTAGATTTTCAAATTTATTGACTTCATGCCTATGGTTGTACTTGTGATTTTTGAAAAATGTTGGATCACACTAGTGAACCAAAGAATTTTTAAAACAGTGCTATTATTCGCGTATCTATGCTGTTTGTTTCGGCTAGAAAAAAAATATTTTTTTTAAAATTTTCAAAATATATTTTAATTATATATATCAGGTGATATGATAAACGATGGAGTTATCAATGCAATGGAACCTGGTGTTAGATGTGATCATATGATCGTCAGCCCACTATGGTGAGATGTAGTATGACAACGTCATAATCATGACGCCATAAAAAAAGATTTTTTTAGGCTTCTTTAAGATGTGAGAATATATATATATATATATATATATATATATATATATATATATATATATATATATATATGTGTGTGTGTGTGTGTGTGTGTGTGTGTGTATTTCGATTAATGTTTGAATTGTTGTAGAAGTCTATGCTATTTGATTCAGCTAGACGATTATTGAAAGATGTTCATGAAATTCAAGAGTTTCTTGAGAAGTTATGCCAAACCAAATTGTTTTGGTGCGGATTCATATGTTGAAAAGCTGAGATGAACAACCCTATTATTAGGGGTTACGCTTAGTTTATACTTTGCGTTGAAATGTTTGTGCACAATACATTGTACGAAGGATTGATCCCCCTAATTATGTGGAGTCCTTATAGTCTTATGACTGGTAAAGTTAAAGTTGAAAGATTACTTATAACTGTGGATATGGTTCGTGGTCATTAGACCCTCAGTTGAATGCTTGCACTCTAAATTCTGAGATGAACAACTCTTTTATTAGAGGTTACGCTTAGTTTACACTTTGCGCTGAAATATTTGTGCATAATACATTATATGAAGGGATTAACACCCTAAGTACGGAGGTCCATATAGTCTTATGACTGTTAAAGGTTCAAGTCGAGATATACTTGATATCCTGGGGACGTAGTTCAAGGTCTTGTGACCCTTCAGCATGATTGGATAATCTTTTAAATTCCTGAGTTATTCATACTACTTCCCAATTATTGAACAATTGTGGAAGATTCTTGCTATTCTAAAAGGCGAATGTGGTAAGGATGATATTCCTTAGAAAGAAGTAAGTCGTAGAATGTGACACTGAATGATAAATATATTGAATAAGTGAGAAAATAAATTTTTGCAATGAGAAGGAGATGAGTTATCAATGAATAATGTAAAACTTTTAATAGAAAAGTTTAATAATTGTAGAAAAATCTTTGTGGGAAGAAGTGGTTATAGAACCCAATGAATGAATAAAGTATTAACGTAAAATCTATTTTGATAGATTGAATGAATGAGGATTAATAAATAAAATTTCGAGGACGAAATTCTTAGAAGAAGGGGTGAATGTAATATCCTGAGTATTGGTGATATCGATCCATAAAAAAGGAAATTAATGGGTTAAAGAATATATAATACTCAAAATATAATTGAGTTCAAGTGAGAGTTATGAAATAAAACCTAGAATTTGTTGAGGTAATGAATATAATAGGAAATATAAAACCTATATTAAGGTAATGTGTTGAAGATATTTAACGATAATTTTTTTGAAAAGAGAGTTGTTGAAAACTAAGGTAGGGTTTCGGTGATTCCGAGGACGGAATCCTTGTAAGGGGGGAAGGATGTGACAACTCGAATTTTTATAAGTTATTAAAATAGGAATTTAATAATTAAAATTCTTATTATGAGATGTTTTGAATTTGAGTATGTATATGTATGTGTTGTATATTTTGAAATATATAATTTAGTGTGAAGAGAAATATATATATTTATATATTGGGAAAGTGAGGTTTAATAGTACCCCGAGTTATTTTTTTATTCTGTATTTTCGATTCTGGGGACAGAATCTTTGTAAGGAGGGAAGAATGTGACAATCCAAGATTTTAGTAATTATAATTTAAAATATTTATTAAATGAAATAAATATTTTATTGATGCGGTGATTATTAGTAAATATTTATGAATAGATAATATTATAAATTAAATTAATTTATAATTTAGAGAGTTGTGATTTTGGGGACAGAATCCTTGTAAGGAGGGAAGGATATAACAATCCGAAATTTTAAATTGTAATAATAAATATTTATTGAGTTATAAATATTTAATGGATGTGTTTATCGTTGAATAAATATTTATTTAATTGATTTAATTTTATTTGGTTAATTATTTGTTAAATAAATAATTAATGAGTTAAGAAAATTATTATTATATTGATATTTCAATTTGATGGTTAATTATTCGTATTGAGTTATGTGATTAAATAATTTATTTAATAAATTGTTATTTGAATTAATTAATTAAGTATGAAAACTTAATTAAATATAGTGTGACAAATAACTATATTATAAGGAGTATTAAAATATATTAAAGTAGTTTTAATTGAGTTTACCCAAACAAGGTTTAAAATATTACGTCTTTAATATTTAAAGGATTTTGCCAAACAAAACCTTATGGCTTTTGGATTTCTAATTTTTGAATTTAAATAAAATAAATTAAAATAATAAATATAATATATTTATAATATATACGTTTCTTTTAGTAACTGATGTTAGTTATTATGATTATTTGGACCATATCAGTTTTTTAGTTTACGCTTAAGTTAGTCTATATTGGCTTTACTGAGTAGGGAGAAGAGAAGAGAGCTTGATAGAGAGAATTGAGAAAGGAGCTTGAGAGAATTCGAGAGAGATTGGTCTGCAATTAGATTTCAAGCTAAGTGAAGGTATTTTATCTAACCTTTGTATTATATATATATATATATATATATATATATATATATATATATATATATCCACAATTCATCAATTTGATTTCACAAAACATAAACCAAAATATATATATATATATATATATATAGTTGGCAATGGTGATTATACATGTTTATGATGATTAGAGTTTATGTTTAAACAAGAAATTGCGTGCTAATTCCGGATAACAGTAGGAAAAAAATTTACAGAGAATATTTTTTCATATGGCTTATGAAGGTACCAATTATGATGGTCAATTCGTATGTTAAACTGCAAATTGAAGCTAGTTTATGCTAGTTCATTGAGAAACGGAGATAATGTAACTTGAACGAAGTGATTTGGCGTAGAATTGAAATCACTGTGATGAATTTTGTCTAAGGAACTCAAAAATAGTGTTTAAGTATGAAAATATGAAATTTGAGAAATTAAAATAGTTTTAGTTGTTGTTAAATTGTTCTAATTGGTTGAATATGATAGCAATCATGTTTGTGATAGTGTTATATCAATTGTAGATGTTGGTTTCACTATTTTGTGGGTGAAATTCGTGTTAGTTGGCCTAAAAACTGTGTCGAATCACGTTCTTCAAAACTGTAATTGATGCATCGCACGGGCGCGCTGCCTCTTGGCGCGAGCGCACTGCCGCGCGGGCGTGCTACAATCCAGTGTAAAACTGGCGCGGTCGCGCTAGTACCCTGTCACAGACCATGATGTCTACTAATTATGCAGACTTTGGACATTCATTGTTCAATTCCAGATTGCGGTTGTTCCCAGGAAAGCTAAAATCAAGGTGGTCGGGTCCATTTACTATAAAAAAAGGTTTTCTCACATAGCGTCGTTGAACTATACAGTAGAAATCTATTAGAGACGTTCAAGGTGAACGGTCAATTGTTGAAGAATTATTGGGGTGGCGAATCAAATTGGGATGTCATCGCAATTACACATGTCGATGCACCGTGACACAAGAGCCACCGTCGAGCTTACGACATTAAAATTAGCTCTACTTGGGAGGCAACCCAAGCTCTAAACCTTTTCTATTGTAGCTATTAAGTACAATTTAGTTTAAAGTATAGTAGATTTTTCTTTTTCTAAGAATAATGACTCCATAGTGGTATGCTTGCAGGGGATGATGGAAAAATAAAGTCTCCAAGACACTACACAAACAGCGTGGGCCGTGCCATTTAAAGCGTATATCCAACGCGGGGCGCGCTAATTCGCCGAGTACATTCTGATCCTCCAGCGCGGGGCGCGCCACATCAAGCACACAAACGGTGCGCGGCGTGCTACTACACCAGTAGGCACTGATCACCCAGTGCGGGGCACGCCGCCTAAGGTTTACACATGGCGCGGGGCGCGCTACCATACCAGTACACACTACCTCTACAGTGCAGGGCGCGCCATCTCAAGCCTACATACGGCGTGGCCCACGCCGCTCGAAAATGCTAGGCATTAAAGGTGATCTAATTGCATCATACTGGGCAACAATAATCTAATAAATCCTTCTTACACCCAAACTCCCCACTTCTCTTACAACTCAACCACTACCCCATAACTCCTTTAACTTCCACAACTCCCACTACACCACTTCTCCTTCTCCTTCCTAACTTCTTCTCTCATTAAACCCATAAACTATACAACTCCCAACACACGTTGGTTTTCATATCCTATATGAATTCAACTACTGTAAGTAGCCACAGTCCTTCTACATACGAGAAATACACTCCCACATTAAATCTAATTCCTTTTCTTCACAAATTCTTCCAAATTGGGGCATCATTACAAAGGGGGAAACACAAATTATTCTTGAAGGTAAACCCAATTTGTTACTTTCTCGTTCTTCTTCTCCTTTGATTGGTAAAGTTGGTTGCCCAAGGATTGTGTTGGCTTAGTTCATATTTTGGGTTATAAAGAAAATTCAAAGAAGCCAAGTTTGGGGGAAGTAGCATGTACGCCCACCACCTGTTCGACAAAAATCCTGAACCAAAACTTTAGCCTACAATTCACTACAAACACCATGTCTTCACATAAGAGACAATGTCCGTCCACCTCCACTGCTCGGGCTCAGTATGATCACATGAAATTTGTTAGTGAGGGGGCCGAGGCAAGGTTCAAATCATCCATAGACAAGAAGAATTTGGTGCTAGAATGAGGATTGAAGCCGGATGCTAACTTGGACGGTGATATGGCATTGATGATTGTGGAATGTAATTGGTTCCAGTTAGTAGAGTAAGTACTTCCAGTGGTGATCAATATAGTGAAAGAGTTTTATGCCAACGTAATGGAGCATGTCAATCACGTAGTCATGGTTCGGGGTAAACCTATGGCTTTTCATGCCGAGGCAACAACGAGTATTTTAGGTTAGAGACACCAAATATTGAACGATATGAAGATGGTTTCCCCGATCTGGATGAGTTGATTATAAGATTGTGCAAACTGGGAACTCAATGGGTGACTCGAGCCGGAACGGAAGAAAAGATAAGTTTTCCTCACTCCGCACTTAGTCGGTATGGCTAAGCATGGTATGCATTCCTTTGTGCCTGTTTAATGCCCATACGCCACCAAAATGATGTAACTAAGGAAAGGGCACGGCTATTATATAGGATTGTTCACCACCATTTTCGTGTGAATAATTTCATTGTGTTCTACAAAGTGGATGTGGATGGATGTATTTAGGAGTCCATTGATCGGCTGCTACGGGGGGTCTTCTACATGGTTTCCTAATTACTGATTTATGCCAAAAAGTCGGGGTGCAGTGGCATCCTTCTGAACAGATTCAACAACCAATGGCTATAATTGACCATGCTACAATTGAAAAGTACAAGGCATGAGAGGGGGCAAGATCTCATCTAAGAGGAGAAGGTTATATTATGATTCGCAATCCCTCACCCCCAGTTGCAGCTACACCAATAGACGAGCAACAATCTCGCGGTTCAAGGAATCAATTTTTGTGGTTGGCTCAACGTTAAGATTTGATGCATCAGTACAATGCAAATGCTTTCAACACGCTTGCTAATGTGTTTTCTCGTTGCAATCCCAATGCCAATTCGGTGGTCATGCCTGTTCCCCCTATCCTTCCAACATACCATCCTTCGGATGACAACGAGCAGTGACTCGTCTTTCAGGGAAGTCCTCATGTTTTTAATTGTTCTATGTTGTCGTAATGGGGACATTACTTGATTTAAGTTTGGGGGTTATGCTTCTGCTTGTTAAGTTGTGAAGATTTAAAAATCATGTTAGTTAGTTTGTTTAGTTTTTATATTTGTTTGTTTTTCATGTCTTTTAGTTTAATACATTAGTTTATATATATATATATATATATATATATATATATATATATATATATATATATATATATATATATATATAAAATTTGCATGTAGTTTAATTTGCATGAATCTAGTTATTAGATAGTAAAAGTTTATTCTTGGCCAATGATGAGATTGGAATTATGTAGACAATTACAGTGCCGCATATTAGAACTTTGATGTAATTTTTGTTATGAATTGGATCTTTTGCTTGTTTGAAACTGGTATAATAAGGTTAGCACGTTAATAACACTTATGTGGACTGTTTAGTTCAAATTGATACATAAGGAATTTCTAAAGGATATTGCTAGTTTAAAGGAAAGAATGACAAGGATAGGTAGTGAAGACGAAAATTAGGTAAGAACCTAAGATTGTGGGGAAAAGTGGGGTATATAAGCTTCTAAATATTAAAAAATAAAAATAATAATAATGGGAATACTCCTAAGTTGAATAAATTGAGTCTTGTGGTAGGTCGAGAAGAAACGTGAAACGCACTCCCTATAAACACAAGTGTGAGATGGAGCGTAAAACGCACTCACTGCAAAAAAAAAACAAGAGAAAAAAAGAATAAAACGGGAAATAAGAGCAAAAAGCCCCCGTGATCGAAAAAGAAAGCATAAGTACCCCAGTTGGACCCTTGATATTAGTGATTATTTGATTTTAGTTGGATTTCGTCTATTTTTAAAATTTTTGAGTTTACATTGTATGATGCTGTGACGCTCCCAAAATAGGTATACATCACCTATTCTGAGTCACCAAATACATGGTACAGAAATAACTACAACAGCATTACTACAATTGTCATGCAAAATACGACAACACATAAACTGTGAGTTTAAATACAAATATTGTCTTCTAGATAATATCCACACTCAAATAAGTCATCATTACAATTATTAAAACACTATTTTACAAAATAGTGAGGACTGCTAACATAACTGACTGAAAACATCACTCCACACCCCGACTAGTTCCCGCTATATTCTCGCCTCCTGAGAAAAATGAAACAAAAAGGAAAAGGGTGAGCTCAACTAGCACAGTAAAGAATATTATCACTAAGATAATATACAACAAATTATCATTAGTCTTCAACAGGAAAAAATCTGATAGAATATAATAGACAACCAGTTTTAGATCAACAACTGCAGCGGAAACAGCAATCCATTAGAAGAGTCAAGTAGAGAATGAATTCTATTATCTTCTAAGATTTAAAAGTCCATCATCAATATTTTATCCCTGTAACATCAATCAATATAAATCTTGAATAAAATATTCATCTTTACACTACAGGCCAAAGATATTCATTTGTATCACCAGTTGGTCATGTTCATCTCAACACCTGTTCATCTTTACACTACGGACCAAAGATATTCATCAGTTAATCATTCATCTTTGCACTACAGGCCAAAGATATTTAGTAATATCATCATTTAGGACTGAGGATGATGAAAAATATCTTAAAAAAACGAATCAAGTGAGACAAAAGGACAAATATTAGGGATTCGTATTACAGTTTATCCCAACTCAATAATACTCCATAATAACTAATTGTGAAGCAGAATTCAAAAATAAAGATCAAAACATGGATACAATCAAAGATAGTAACCATAATAGACATCTTGGACAAAAAGGAGAAAATTTTATTTTTCGGTGAATAGTGTCGTATTCGTGAATAGTGTCGTATACGTGAATAGTAACTCCGACACAAAAAAGTAGAAATTCCACAATAAAATTCATATCAATATTTCGGCATAATGATATTGAAGAAAATAATATCATTTACGAAGAAAATAACATCTCTTACCTCAAAAGAACAGTACTTTCGGTTGAAATATCAGGTATAAGGCTGAAGGAAACTTGTACTGAATAGTAACTCTCAAAGTATCTAAATACTCACAAAATACGCTCGATAATATAGAGAGAGAGAAAAAAAAACTTGTTTCTGGTGTGATTTTCAATTCTAACTTAAGCACCCTATTTATAGGAAAATGCTTGGAACGCCAAAGCAGACTAAATAATAAAATATTAATATACTAAAACCATTTCAAGCATGCCACATTGAAAAATTATCAGCCCACCTCCTTTGAAAAAATTTTCCAGCACATGTTTTCACAAAAAATAAAAGTGGGTCCCACCCATAATTTTAATAAAAACATTTATTTCCGAAACTTCAATAATTCATAATAAATAGCTCTTTTATCAGAAAAATTCGAATCTCATATCCTTTCCATTGGAAATTTAATTCTCTACAACTTTGTAGAAGAAAGTTTTTTCAAATTTCAATCAAAAAATGTCTGAAATTCACATACGGATAATTTTTAATACCTTCATTCCAACAAAATACTGATAAAACACCTCAACATTAATTCTTTCATTTATATCCACATAAAATAAATATTTTCTTATCATATAAATCAATAATTAATTATTCACAAATAATATTACAGAATCACAATTATGACAACCAGGTCGTTCCCAGAAAGAGGGGGCTTTCTGATAAGGATTCCTCCTTACTGGCGCGCAATTAGGTGACCAAACATCTCCTTAGACAAAACTTCCTTAGACATTGCCAATAATGCTATATAATAATATTATTCAAATAATATGAATTATTGATCTAATAATGAGAAATATAGTGCAGTGATAATTATTGAAACAACAATAATATAAAATATCAATGTAGCAATTATTGAATCAATAAAATAAAATATTAAACAGTAATTAGTGTAACAATTATTGAGTAGTGCCTTCTTACGTAAGGATCAATAATTCAACAATACTGTGCAATACCGTGTGCTATTGTACAACCACGCGTATTACTGCACTTTAACCACGGGGTATTCCAATAGTGTTAACAGTAACAACTACGACGTTATTTATAAAAACCCAAACTTGTCATTTTTTTCATCCGACCGTTTTTCATTATGGGGCGGGCCCACAATTGACTGCGCCATCGTACGAATATTCCCCGACAGCAAGAATATTCCACGACCAAACGAATATTTTATAACCACTTGCTTATTTTGTAAAATTTGCACATTTCACCCATAACCAAAACATTATATCAAATTAACACCTTATTATTCAAAATAATAATTAGATGAAATTTGATTTTATTTATGAATAAGTTGAGATCTTACAGATGCCTTCTAAGAGACTACGTATGTATTAAATTTGCATTCACATCAGTTAGCATGAATGTTGAGCGCACACACATTATACCAGTAATAACGGTTTAAGATTTGAGTATTGATAAGGAATTATTGATTGGTTTTGATGTGAAGTATTGTTGAGTTTGCTTAATTTCTCTAAGGCTGTATGAGTAGCTATATTATGTCTTAATACTGGATTCATAGTTTAGCTTAGTTAGTTGCATTGCATATCATTTTGCTTGAGGACAAGCAATGTTTCAAGTTTGGGGGAATTTGATGAGTAGGTTTTAACCTACGATTTATCTTCATTTAGCTTGTTATATTGTTAGTTTTTGAAATATTTCATGTTGCTTTTGATAGGTTTTTGTTTTTCTTTTAGGATAATAAGTGAGCTCATCAAAATGCGAGCATTGGAAGGAAATTCGAGCACATTTATACACTCTATAGGACCTGCGCGGGGCGCGCCTTGATAATGAGCAGACCGGCGCGGGGAACGTTGTGGCGTGAGCAGTTACTGAACAAACAGCGCGGGCCGTGCTGCTTAGAGTTAAACACGGCGCAGGGGGCGCCGGTACGGGTCAAGAACTGGTTAACTTTTAATTGCTGGAAGCTAAGTGGTGTTGGGAGATGTAACTTCTTTATGTAATATGTTTATATTAGGAGTGTGTCAAGGAGTTTATTTCACGTTAATTGGGACTCTATGTCCACAAACTTGTTGGGTTTTGTTGGGTAAAATCTAATTACGCACAACACGCAAGTATACGTGGTCAACAAGTAATAAAGTGAAAGTCGAGTATCGTTCCCACGAGGAATTGTTTAATAAAAATCACCAACTACTAACCCGTAACCAACTCAATCTTATTTAAACGAATGAATTTCAAATTATATAAATTAAATTATTTAATTACACTAATTCTAATTACCACTAATTAAAAATCAGATTACGAAGATTTAAGATCACAACTTCACTTATTGCTTCATTTAAATTAATACACTTCTCATCAATTATTCTCTATCCTGAATTGTTAATCAAGAACACTAAAGCAGATAAAACCACCTCTCGATGCATAATACCCATACTCACTTAAATCCACAGATGATAAAATTAAGCAAGACACCCTAATTAACTAATCCACTATATCTCTATGTGAATTCCAATTAAAAAGGATTTAAAGCACAAGTTCTCTAAAAGATTACATATGGCGTAAAGGCATATCTCTATCCTAAACACAAATCATGAATTCCATCTATGCAGAAATCACAAACACATGCTATCATGATCAAATCTAAATCTATACTTCATCTCTCGGGTTCATATAGATTATCATGGTAATTGTTGGCCAATCAATTAAACAATTAAGCTTAAACCACAATAGACAATCCTCACAATAGAATATAATAATTGATAAAGAAGCACATCAAAATAAATTACACAATAAGATCCATTGTAATCTCAAACAAAGAATTAGTTCAGTATTATTGAATTAAAACTAAGAATCCACACTTGAATACACATTAAAAGACAAAGATAGAAGAAGATGAGAAGATAGAATCTATTGTCTATAGATTTGATGCTCTCTCCTTGCTCCTATTTTGAATCTTCAATGGTCTCCAAGTTGCTTTAATCTCCAAAAATAATTAGAACTAGGATTTTGGTCCTATTCTACTCTAATCTAATCGAATGGAATCCTCAAAACTAGCCCATATCTTCTCTTTTATGCCTCTCATCATGTATTTATAGTTATAATGGATATCCTAGCAAGTTAGGTAATTAAGAATCCTATTCTAACTCAATTTGGACATCAAATAACCCAAATTAGTTGCCCCCCCCCCCCGCCGATCAGCTCAGCCCAGGCTGTTCCTAGTTCATTTTGGGCACGCCCCGCGCTACAGTCTGGTGGCCCAGCGCGCCCCGCGCTATGTATAGTGCGGTCTGCACTACCCTGTTTCCTGCTGCGACGTCCTTTGGTAAAATAGACATATCTTTGGATCCTCTAGGAGTTACGGGGCTTGTCACCTATCAAATCGAAGATATCGACGAGGTCTACAACTTTCATTCTTTGCAAATTGAGAAATTCTAGTCGAAACAAGATTGGAATCGAGCTTGAAGTAGATGCTGTGTAAATTGCATGCATGAGAACTCTTAGCTTTGATCTTTGTTGATAAAAAGGCCATAACTCTCGCATCCGAGCTCCGATTGGGGTGATTCAAGATGTTCCGAAAAGCTAAGAAGTAGATCTACAATTAAATCCAAGTTCCAAGCCAATAACATGCTTCCAACTTGGTGTTAAAAGTCCTTCAATATTCTCTTCTTGCATTTGCTTGCGTATTTTAGTCCAAAAGATGTTCGAATTACTTTTCCTTGCTTCTTCATGCCAATGTTGTGTCATAGCCTACAAAATAACATAAAATGTATGAAATGAACAAACAATGCATGCAAAGTAACTACAAAACATAGGTTTAAGCAACTAATTCAAGTAATAGATACCGGATAAGTAGGTATAAAACCTACTTATCAAATACCCCCAAACTTAAACAGTTGCTTGTCCTCAAGCAAAAATACAAAACAATATTGCTATGCAATGCAACTAGTCTACATGCCTACGAATCCAGCAGTAATGACAAAAACAAGTCTATTCAACCGGCCTTAGAAAAATCAAGTAAACACGATAATACATCATATCAAAACAAATCATTAACTTCCCAATCAATCATCAAATCTTAGACTGTTATCACTAATATATTGTGTGTGTGCACCGCAACAATGTTAACTGATATAAAATAAAATTTAACACATAACAAGTCTATTCGAAGGCATCATATAGTGTAAACTCAAGAAATCCAACAACAATCTAGATCCAACTAAAATCAAGCAATTACCAATATCGAGGGTCAACATGGGATACTTATGCTTTATTTTTCATCTACGGGGGCTTTTTGCTCTTATTTCTCGTTTTATTCATTTTTTTTCTTTTGGTTTATATACAC
Organism: Panax notoginseng; assembly: GCA_016801055.1. Classification (NCBI taxonomy): domain Eukaryota; kingdom Viridiplantae; phylum Streptophyta; class Magnoliopsida; order Apiales; family Araliaceae; genus Panax; species Panax notoginseng. The sequence continues at coordinate 59,073,032 of CM029015.1, forward strand.
ATAGCTATGCAATGTCTTATTTCATTAGGCTTTTCAATGCTACCTTAACGAGCTTTCGACCAATGACTCCCAGACCTTTAAGACCTTAGGGCGCTAAGTGTAAATACAATTCCCTCAGGCTTACTTATTCAAGTAACAAAGGCCACAAAACTAGACAACCACACCACGGTGTTTATTCATACTTTCTTTTTTTCTATTCTTTTTTTTCTTTTTTTTCCTTTTTTTTAATAGCTTATATGCCCCAAATATTCCCCCAAACTTAGGTTCTTATCTAACTTTAGTCATCACTACTTATTCTTCTCATTCTTTCATTTAAACTAGCATTATCCTTTAGAGTCCCATTATGTATCAATTTAAACTCAATCATTCAACAAGTTATTTTTACTGTGCTATCATTATTATACTAGTTTCAAACAGAAAAAGACTCAATTCATAATAAGAAATCACATCAACGCTCTAATAATCAGTACTATACTTGTCTACCCAATTCCAATCTCATCATTGGCCAAAACAAACTGTAAATATCAAACAGCTGGACTTATGCAAGATGTACTAAATGCTATATAAACATAGTAAACTAACTACTATTTGTTTTATTTTTCAAATTTTTTTTAACAAACTGAATGCAAAGACTAAATGTAACTATATGAACTACACTATAAATAACTAACTATATGCAATACGACATTAAAATGCCCCCCAAACTTAAACTATACATTGTCCTCAATGGCTGAAATAGGAAAAATTAAAAGAGAGGACTTCCCTAAAAATACAGCATGTTCCTCCTTGTCTGCTAAGTCTGAAGAATAGGCCAGACACATTGGAATAAATCGAGAACCACACTTGAGTTGGACTTGACTAACATTGGAAATAAACCACTTTTAACGCCTAGGATTTACGAGCGACGCGGCCCGCGCTTGGTATATACAGGAAATGGCGCACCCCGCGCTAGGAGATCGGTGAATTGTTGGCGTAGTAGCGCGCCCCGCGTTGTGCCTATGTATTTGGTAGCGCGGTCCGCGCTAGGAGTTCAGTAGCATGGTGAAGCATTGGCGCGCCCCGTGCTCATTATACATTGGATATAGCACGCCCCGCGCTATGGGCTCTGCGAATTGGCACAGTTCGCACTGGTATGTCAGTAAGTTCTGGGGTAGTAGCGCGCCCCGCGTTATATCTGTGCTTTGTGTAACGCGGTCCGCGCTAGGGGGGCAGTAGCCTGTAACTCAATTTTTCCTGAGTTATCTGCAACTCTTCCAAAGATGTAGTCAATCTTCTATGAAAAACACATATTTAAACTAGATTATAAACTAAGATTTAAATAATAACTAAAAGAGAAAGAGTTTAGAGCTTGGGTTGCCTCCCAAGTAGCGCTAGTTTTAACGTCGTAAGCCCGACCTTGTTTGGTCAGCACTATCCAATTCCTCTTCGATAATTGAGGAACCCTCCATCCATCGGAAATAATATAGTTTTTGGTAGGTTCCCATTTGTGATGGTCAATGCATCAAAGTCACCTAGCATGCTCTGATTTGGTATGATCTCAATCAAGAACGTCCCACAGCTAGGTGTTTTCTCTATTATGTATGTGATCACTTTGGGGCATGGAAGCTTGTCGCACACAATAGGCTCTTCGTCTATCTTCTCTTTCTCGTCCCACCAAGGATCCAAAATTGTACTCGCTCTTATGTCATCAAGAGCTTCACCGACGACATGACTACCAAGTGGGCATGATTTTAAAAATCTGACTGACTCGTTGATCTTTGGTGGAGACCCATTTAGATCTTCGTCGACCTCTATTTCATTATCCCCAATTGTCTCCACACTTTCGATATCTTGTGGCTCATCCAGTCGCAGATTTGGTTCGGGTTCTCCATCAATTTCGGCATCCATATCATAAAGCCAAGTGTTTGGAGGAAGGTTGCTTATAGATTTGGTCATTTGCTCTATCTGATCCGCAAGATTTTGCATTGACCTCGCTTGATTACTCACCTTCTCCTCATCTGCTATGAACTTGGACAATAATTCCCCCAGCCTTGAATTTTCTGTTTCAATCTCGGAAGTCATGTATTGAGGACCATTGGTTGAGGTAGTGACGAATTGTTCTATCCGATTATTAAAATTTTGGGTTGACAGCTCTTGGCTAATCCTCATCTCCTTTAGGTTTGCTATGCCCTTCAATATTATATCCCTCAGATTTAGCTTTTCTTCTTGTGGCAATGGAGGTGGACATGAAAATTTCGGTGTGTATAATGGATTTAGAGCGTAATATTGGTCATCGTAAATGTAGCTCCCTGAAGAATTCGGGTGATACCCCAATCTTGGTGATAGTTAGGATCAACATAATTGTTGAGGTAATCACCACTATATTGTACCGGTTCAGAACTAACGGTGCATTGATGACGTTGATGGTTGCCAGCACAATAGTCACATGTAACTGCCATCCTTCAACTCCTTTGGTCTACAATAACGTCCAACATCCGCGAAAGTTCTTCAATTTGTGCTGATATTGTGGAAAATGCATTAAGTCCATCAATCTATGTTTCCCTTGGTTGAGTCATGTTTGCCATCTTTCGACTCCGTTGGGCTGCGATAACCTCCAACGTCTTCGAATTTGCCTAAATTTGTATTGACTCTACAGAAAATGTATTAAGTCCATCAATTCCTATTTCTCTTAGTTGAGTCATGTTCGTGTATGGCCATTGATACGCAAAGTCATCCATGGTACCTGAAAAGAGAGAAATATAGGAAGAGAATTAAAAATAAAAATAAAAATGTTTAAATTAAGACTAATTTGATTGAAATTAATATTGGTAAAAAATATTAAACTATTTCCCTGGCAACGGCGCCAAAAACTTGTTGGGTAAAATCTAATTATGCACAACACGTAAGTATACGTGGTCAACAAATAATAAAGTGAAAGTAGAGTATCGTTCCCATGAGGAATTGTTTAATAAAAATCACTAAGTACTAATCCGTAACCAACTCAATCTTATTTAAACGAATGAATTTCAAATTATATAAATTAAATTATTTAATTACACTAATTCTAATTACCACTAATTAAAAATCAGATTACGGAGATTTAAGATCACAACTTCACTTATTACTTCATTTAAATTAATACACTTCTCATCAATTATTCTCTATCCTGAATTGTTAATCAAGAACACTAAAGCAGATAAAACCATCTCTCGATGCATAATATACATACTCACTTAAATCCACAAATGATAAAATTAAGCAAGACACCCTAATTAACTAATTCACTATATCTTTATGTGAATTACAATTAAAAGGATTTAAAGCACAAGTTCTCTATAAGATTACATATGGAGTAAAGGCATATCTCTATCCTAAACACAAATCATGAATTCCATCTATGCAGAAATCACAAACACATGCTATCATGATCAGATCTAAATCTATACTTCATCAAGTTCATATAGATTATCACGGTAATTGTTGGTCAATCAATTACACAATTAAGTGTAAACCACAATAGACAATCCTCACAATATAATATAATAATTGATAAAGAAGCACATCAAAATAAATTACACAATAAGATCCATTGTAATCTCAAACAAAGAATTAGTTCATTATTATTGAATTAAAACTAAGAATTCACACTTGAATGCACATTAAAAGATAAAGATAGAAGAAGATGAGAAGATAGAATCTATTGTTTGTAGATTTGATGCTCTCTCGTTGCTCCTATTTTGAATCTTCTATGGTCTCCAAGTTACTTCAATCTCCAAAACTCATTAGAACTAGGGTTTTGGTCCTATTCTACTCTAATCTAATCTAATGGAATCCTCAAAACTAGCCCATATCTTCTCTTTTATGTCTCTCATCATGTATTTATAGTTCTAATGGATATCCTAGCAAGTTAGGCAACTAAGAATCCTATTCTAACTCAATTTGGACATCAAATAACCCAAATTAGCTGTTCCCCCCCCCCCCCGCCGATCAGCGTGGCCCACGCTATCCCTAGTTCATTTTGGGCGCACCCCGCACTACAGTCTGGTGGCCCAGCGCGCCCCGCGCTATGTATAGCGCGGTCCGCGCTATCCTGTTTCCTGCTGCGACGTCCTTTGGTAAAACAGGCATAACTTTGGATACGCTAGGAGTTACGGGGCCTGCCACCTATCAAATCGAAGATATCGACGAGCTCTACAACTTTCATTCTTTATGAATTGAGAAATTCTGGCCGAAATAAGATCAAAATCGAGCTTGAAGTAGATGATGTGTAAATTGCATGCATGAGAAGTCTTAGCTTTGATCTTTGTTGATAAAAAGGTCATAACTCTCGCATCCGAGCTCCGATTGAGCTGATTCAAGATGTTCTGGAAAGCTAAGAAGTAGATCTACAATAAAATCCAAGTTTCAAGCCAAGAACATGCATCTAACTTGGTGTTAAAAGTCCTTCAATATTCCCTTCTTGCATTTGCTTACGTATTTTAGTCCAAAAGATGCCCGAATTGCTTTTCCTTGCTTCTTCATGCCAATGTCATGTCATAGCCTACAAAATAACATAAAATGTATGAAATGAACACATAATGTATGCAAAGTAACTACAAAATATAGGTTTAAACAACTAATTCAAGTAATAGATACCGGATAAGTAGGTATAAAACCTACTTATCAAATAACCCCAAACTTAAACAGTTGCTTGTCCTCAAGCAAAAACACAAAACAACAATGCTATGCAATGCAACTAATCTACATGCCTATGAATCCAGTAGTAATAATAGAAACAAGTCTATTCAACCGGTCTTAGAAAAATCAAGTAAACATGATAATACATCATATCAAAATAAATCATTAACTTCTCAATCAATCATCAAATCTTAGACTGTTATCACTAATATAGTGCGTGTGTGCTCCACAACAATGTTAACTGATATAAAATCAAATTTAACACATAAGAAGTCTCTTCTAAGGCATCATACAGTGTAAACTCAAGAAATCTAACAACAAGCTAGATCCAACTAAAATCAAATAATTACCGATATCGAGGGTCAGCATGGGATACTTATGCTTTATTTTTCATCTACGGGGGCTTTTTGCTCTTATTTTCCGTTTTATTCATTTTTTTTCTTTTGGTTTATACACACATAGCTATGCAATGTCTTATTCCCTTAGGTTTTTCAATGCTATCTTAACGAGCTTTCGACCAACGACTCCCAGACCATTAAGACCTTAGGGCGCTAGGTGTAAATACAATCCCCTCGGGCTTACTTACTCAAGTAACAAAGGCCACAAAACTAGACAACCACGCCACGGTATTTATTCATACTTTCTTTTTTTCTTTTCTTTTTTTTTCCTTTTTTTTAATAGCTTATATGCCCCAAATATTCCCCCAAACTTAGGTTCTTATCTAACTGTAGTCATCACTACTTATTCTTCTCATTCTTTCATTTAAACTAGCATTATCCTTTAGAGTCTCATTATGTATCAATTTAAACTCAATCATTCAACAAGTTATTTTTACTATGCTATCCTTATTATACCAGTTTCAAACAGAAAAAGACTCAATTCATAACAAGAAATCACATCAATGCTCTAATAATCAGTACTATACTTGTCTACCCAATTCCAATCTCATCATTGGCCAAAACAAACTGTAAATATCAAACAGCTGGACTTATGCAAAATGTACTAAATGCTATATAAACATAGTAAACTAACTACTATTTTTTTTATTTTTCAAATTTTTTTTTAACAAACTGAATGCAAAGACTAAATGTAACTATATGAACTACACTGTAAATAACTAACTATATGCAATACGACACTAAAATGCCCCCCAAACTTAAACTAAACATTATCCTCAATGGCTGAAATAGGAAAAATTAAAAGAGAGGACTTCCCTGAAAGTACAGCATGTTCCTCCTTGTCTGCTAAGTCTGAAGAATAGGCCAGACACATTAGAATAAATCGGGAACCACACTTGAATTGGACTTGACTAACATTGGAAATAAACCACTTTTAACGCCTGGGATTTTCGAGCGACGCAGCCCGCGCTGGGTATATGCAGGAAATGGCGCACCCCGCGCTAGGAGATCGGTGAATTGCTGTCGTAGTAGCGCGCCCCGCGCTGTGCCTATGTATTTGGTAGCGCGGTTCGCGCTAGGAGTTCAGTAGCATAGTAAAGCATTGGTGCGCCCCGCGCTCATTATACATTGGATATAACGCGCCCCGCGCTGTGGGCTTGGCGAATTGGCGCGGTCCACTCTGGCATGTCAGTAAGTTATGGGGTAGTAGCGCGCCTCGCGCTGTATATGTGCTTTGTGTAAAGCGGTCCGCGCTAGGGGGGCAGTAGCATGTGACTCAATTTTTCTTGAGTTATCTGCAACTCTTCCAAAGATGTAGTCAATCTTCTATGAAAAACGCATATTTAAACTAGATTATAAACTAAGATTTAAATAATAACTAAAAGAGAAAGAGTTTAGAGCTTGGGTTGCCTCCCAAGTAGCGCTAGTTTTAACGTCGTAAGCCCGACTTTGTCTGGTCAGCACTATCCAATTCCTCTTCGATAATTGAGGAACCCTCCATCCATCGGAAATAATATAGTTTTTGGTAGGTTCCCATTTGTGATGGCCAATGCATCAAAGTCAGCTAGCATGCTCTGATTTGGTATGATCTTAATCAAGAACGTCCCACAGCTAGGTGTTTTCTCTATTGTGTATGTGATCACTTTGGGGCATGGAAGCTTGTCACACACAATAGGATCTTCGTCTATCTTCTCTTTCTCGTCCCACCAAGGATCCAAAATTGTACTCGCTCTTATGTCATCAAGAGCTTCACCGACTACATGACTACCAAGTGCGCATGATTTTGAAAATCTGACTGACTCGTTGATCTTTGGTGGAGACCCATTTAGATCTTCGTCGACCTCTATTTCATTATCCCCAATTGTCTCCACACTTTCGATATCTTGTGGCTCATCCAGTCGCAGATTTGGTTCGGGTTCTCCATCAATTTCGTCATCCATGTCATAAAGCCAAGTGTTTGGAGGAAGGTTGCTTACAGATTTGGTCATTTGCTCTATCTGATCCGCAAGATTTTGCATTGACCTCGCTTGATTACTCACTTTCTTCTCATCTGCTATGAACTTGGACAATAATTCCCCCAGCCTTGAATTTTCTGTTTCAATCTCGGAAGTCATGTATTGAGGACCATTGGTTGAGGTAGTGACGAATTGTTCCATCCGATTATTAAAATTTTGGGTTGACAGCTCTTGTCTAATCCTCATCTCCTTTAGTTTTGCTATGCCCTTCAATATTATATCCCTCAGATTTGGCTTTTCTTCTTGTGGCAATGGAGGTGGACATGAAAATTTCGGTGTGTATGATGGATTTAGAGCGTAATATTGGTCATCATAAATGTAGCTCCCTAAAGAATTCGGGTGATACCCCCAATCTTGGTGATAGTTAGGATCAACATAGTTGTTGAGGTAATCACCACTATATTGTACCGATTCAGAACTGACGGTGCATTGATGACTTTGATGGTTGCCAGCATAATAGTCAAACTTAACTGCCATCCTTCTACTCCTTTGGGCTTCAATAACGTCCAACATCCGTGAAAGTTCTTCAATCTGTGCTGATATTGTGGAAAATGCATTAAGTCCATCAATCCATGTTTCCCTTGGTTGAGTCATGTTTGCCATCTTTCGACTCCGTTGGGCTGCGATAACCTCCAACGTCTTCGAATTTGCCTCAATTTGTACTGACTCTACAGAAAATGTATTAAGTCCATCAATCCCTGTTCCCCTTGGTTGAGTCATGTTCATGTATAGCCATTGATACGCAAAGTCATCCATGGTACCTGAAAAGAGAAAAATATAGGAAGAGAATTAAAAATAAAAATAAAAATGTTTAAATTAAGACTAATTTGATTGAAATTAATATTGGTAAAAAATATTAAACTATTTCCCTGGCAACGGCGCCAAAAACTTGTTGAGTAAAATCTAATTACGCACAACACGCAAGTATACGTGGTCAACAAGTAATAAAGTGAAAGTAGAGTATCGTTCCCACGAGGAATTGTTTAATAAAAATCACCAAGTACTAACTCGTAACCAACTCAATCTTATTTAAACGAATGAATTTCAAATTATATAAATTAAATTATTTAATTACACTAATTCTAATTACCACTAATTAAAAATCAGATTACAGAGATTTAAGATCACAACTTCACTTATTGCTTCATTTAAATTAATACACTTCTCATCAATTATTCTCTATCTTGAATTGTTAATCAAGAACACCAAAGCAGATAAAACCACCTCTCGATGCATAATACCCATACTCACTTAAATCCACAGATGATAAAATTAAGCAAGACACCTTAATTAACTAATCCACTATATCTCTATGTGAATTACAATTAAAAAGGATTTAAAGCACAAGTTCTCTAAAAGATTACATATGGCGTAAAGGCATATATCTATCCTAAACAAAAATCATGAATTCCATCTATGCAGAAATCACAAACACATGCTATCATGATCAGATCTAAATCTATACTTCATCTCTCGGGTTCATATAGATTATCATGGTAATTGTTGGCCAATCAATTAAACAATTAAGTTTAAACCATAATAGACAATCCTCACAATAGAATATAATAATTGATAAAGAAGCACATCAAACTAAATGACACAATAAGATCCATTGTAATCTCAAACAAAGAATTAGTTCATTATTATTGAATTAAAACTATGAATCCACACTTGAATACACATTAAAAGACAAAGATAGAAGAAGATGAGAAGATAGAATCTATTGTCTGTAGATTTGATGCTCTCTCCTTGCTCCTATTTTGAATCTTCAATGGTCTCCAAGTTGCTTCAATCTCCAAAACTCATTAGAACTAGGATTTTGGTCCTATTCTACTCTAATCTAATCGAATGGAATCCTCAAAACTAGCCCATATCTTCTCTTTTATACCTCTCATCATGTATTTATAGTTATAATGGATATCCTAGCAAGTTAGGCAACTAAGAATCCTATTCTAACTCAATTTGGACATCAAATAACCCAAATTAGTTGTCCCCCCGCCGATCAGCTCACCCCAGGCTGTCCCTAGTTCATTTTGGACGAGCCCCGCGCTACAGTCTGGTGGCCCAGCGTGCCCCGCGCTATGTATAGCGCGGTCCGCACTACCCTGTTTCCTGCTGCGATGTCCTTTGGTAAAACAGACATAACTTTGAATCCGATAGGAGTTACGGGGCTTGTCACCTATCAAATCAAAGATATCGACGAGGTATACAACTTTCATTCTTTGCAAATTGAGAAATTCTAGTCGAAACAAGATCGAAATCGAGCTTGAAGTAGATGCTGTGTAAATTGCAAGCATGAGAACTCTTAGCTTTGATCTTTGTTGATAAAAGGGCCATAACTCTCGCATCCAAGCTCCGATTGGGGTGATTCAAGATGTTCCGAAAGGCTAAGAAGTAGATCTACAATTAAATCTAAGTTCCAATCCAAGAACATGCATCCAACTTGGTGTTAAAAGTCCTTCAATATTCCCTTCTTGCATTTGCTTGCGTATTTTAGTCCAAAAGATGTTCGAATTACTTTTCCTTGGTTCTTCATGCCAATGTTGTGTCATAGCCTACAAAATAACATAAAATGTACGAAATGAACAAATAATGCATGTAAAGTAACTACAACACATAGGTTTAAGCAACTAATTCAAGTAATAGATACCGAATAAGTAGGTATAAAACCTACTTATTAGGTTTGATAAAGAGTTTGATTCCCCTTAGAATTCCTATGTGATGAGTTTGAGATGGAATAGAATTGAAGTTATGAGAGTTGAAGTGAATTAATTTATGCTAAGTGTTGGATATTGAGGATACACACTTAAAGAGCGATAATTGAAAGCAAGAGCTTAGAGGAACGAAGAAGAGAAGTGATTTCACGAAGATCGCATATTTGAAGGGCAAGAAGGGTGGTGTATTAATATTCTCCTTTAATTTCTATTTGTATAATCAGGATGATGATTTCTTTTATTTATTCAGTATTTAATTCATTAGCTATGAACTAAATTCTTTATTAGGCTTATAACGGATCTTTGAGTGGAACAATGATTATGTAACTTTGATTTTCAGTTTAATAAGCTATTTCTCAGTTTATCTATATTGATTTATGCTTGAATTTATGAATTGCTTGATCACCAATTTTATGTGGACTTGTATGAACTCGAGAGATGAAATACAAGTCTAGACTTAGTCAATATAGCATGTGTTCTTTAATTCTATGAATGAATGGAATCTTGATGAATGTTAGAGTAGAGATATGCTTGACATCGCGTGTAATCAGATAAAGAACTTGAACTTAAACATTCTTTAATTGTAATTCATATAGAGATATAGTGAGTTAGTTAATTAAGGTGTTTAACTTATTTCTATCTAAATTGTGGATTTGAGTTAATATGGTGTTAGTGCATCGAGAGGTGGCTAATTCTACTTTTGTGTTCTTGATTAATAAACTGGGATAGTGAATTAAACTGGAATAAATTTAAATAATCAGAGTGAGGCTTATAGTGAAGTTGTAAGCTTAATTCTCCAATATTTGTTTGAAAATTCAGTTTTTAAGGTTTGTTGATTGTTTGGTAATTTTAATATTTTTAATACTTCTAGTTACAAATTTGAAATTGGTTAGTTTAATAAAATTTGGATTAATAGGAAGCTGGTAATTGTGAGAGTTAATTTCTTGCTAGTCTGTGTGGGAACGATACTTAACTTATCACTTTATTACTTGTTGACCACGTATACTTGCGTGCTATGCGTAATTAGATTTTACCCAACAATGAGGCATTCCCGATTGCTGAGCTTTCCACTGGTTCTACATCGGGTCTAGTCATTCCAATCATCTCCCCCACCTGCCCAGTCAGTAAAAATGAGCTGAAGATGGGTCGGGCGGAGAAGATGGCTTTATTGAAGAAGAATAAGAAGAGACCTCCTCCAACCAAGGGTCCTTCCAAGCCATCTTCTGTGGTCAATCCGAAACTGACCCCTCCTCCTCCTGTACCGGTTACAATCCTCTAAGATTCAGAGGATACTGAAGAGGAAGCTCTCATGCCTCGATCCAAAAAGGCGTGTCGAACCAAAGAGCCCAAACTGCCCATCGTGGAAGCCGATCCTCTGCCAATTTCGACACCCACTTCCAAGCTAACCACTGAATTGAGCTCTTCCCCAGGGACACTGAAGACCTTTTGGCCAAGGAGTCCTTCGAATGTCTTCCCCTTTAACCAGCTCGAACACGTCAAACTGTCTGGAGATGACGAGCGGTTCAAGGGCTACTCCTCCGAAGAGTATCTGGTGGCATACATCAAGGCTCAGTTTCAGGTAAACTCGATAAACTGAAACATTTCCTTCACTAACTTCTCGTTCATCATGACTGATGTACTATTGTACTTAACTGCAGGCCAATGCTATCCTCGCTCGAGCCGTTCCGCCTCTGGCCCGTGCCACTAAAAAGGAGGTTCAACTGACGAATGATGTGGCACTTCTCGAAGCTAATGTGCGAGGTCTGAACTCGGATCTGCTGAAAGAGAGGGATCTCCACTCCGAGACCCGCAATAAAGTGACCAAGGCCAAATGTCAGACCGCTGAGCTCAAGGAGAAATATGCCTTTCTGCAGTAGGAGTTCATTGGCCTTGATTATCATGCCAAGAAACTCATCCAAGACAAGGATATCTTGTCAGAAGAAGTAAAGGATCGGGAGAAGGCCATTGATGCTATTACGGAGAAGATTTTTGAGATGCATAGCAGGATGATGCACGTGCTTCAGGAAAATAACACCTTAAAGGAAGAATGCGCCGAAGTCAAGCAGCGTGCCATCGAAGAGTACGAAGAATCTCCTGCCCTTACCAAGAAGATCATGGCTCAATTTGTTGAAGGCTATGAAGCTTATCGGAAGAAGGCTCGAGCTAAGATGGAAGCTGCTAGACTCGATGTCTCTGTCCTTAATTCTTCTGATGAAGAATCTGAAGCTGAAGATGAAGGTCCTAAAGAATTATTTAGGTTTTTTAATTATAATTTTTGTAATCGATTTTCATTTCTTTGTTTGTAACCTTCTCGACCAGTTATGCTTGTGATTTTTATCGATAAGTTATGTTGTTTCTAACTTTCTGATCGGTTTATATCTGAAGCTTGTCTGATCAGAATTGTAAAACTTTTGGATATAAATGAAGTACAAAAAATTTCTCTGTGTAGTGTTTTCGATCAGTTATACTTGTGACTTTTATCGATCAGTTATATTGTTTCCAACTTTCTGATCGGTTTATGCCCGAAGCTTATCTGATCGAATCTATAAAACCTTATGAATATAAATGAAGTACAAAATTTTCCCGAAGAGAAATTCTCATTTATTTCATTGATAAATAGCATAAGTTACATAAGTAAAGGAAAGAATATCATAACTTTTACTGGTAATATTTTCTAAGTCTCCCAGCATGCCATGTATTCTTTACCTCCGATCCATCCATTGCTTGAAGTCGATAGGTCCCAGGTTTCGGCACCTCTACTACTTCATAAGGTCCCTCCCAGTTCAGCATCAACTTGCCCATATTCTGGGGGGTAGATGCTTCTGACTCCCGAAGCACTAGAACTCCAACCTCAAACCTTCTTTGTTTCACCTTCTGGTTATAGTGCCGGGCAGTTCTCTTTTGGTAGATGGCTAACCTTATCAGAGCAGAATCCCGAACTTCCTCCAAAAGATCCAAGTTTAGTCGAAGGCCATCCTCATTGTACAAGTCTTTATACTGACTGACCCGAAGTGTAGGAGACCTGATTTCAATAGGTATGAGTGCATCGGTCCCATAGGCTAATCTGAATGGTGAATCCCCCGTTATCATTCTCGATATAGTTCGGTAGGCCCACAAAACACTGAGTAATTCTTCGGGCCACCGACCCTTCAATTCATCTAACCTCCTCTTGATACCATTAAGTAGGGTTTGATTGGTGACTTTCACTTGACCGTTTGACTGAGGGTGAACAACTAAAGTCTTTATGTGCTGAATCCCCAACTCTTTCAAAAAGGCTTCGAATTTTGCTCCCACGAATTGCCTGCCATTGTCCGAGACCAAGGCCATCGGGATGCCGAATCGATAGACAACCCCTTCTTTAAAAAATTTGAGACATTCCTGCTCGGTGATCTTTTGTAGAGGTTTTGCTTCGACCCATTTGGTTATGTAGTCGATGGCTACGATCACGAAACTTACTTGTCCATTGGCCTTCGGTAGAGGCCCTAAGATGTCGATTCCTCATATAGTGAATGGGATCGGGAATAAGACTGAATACAATTCTTCGGGAGGCTGATGTGGGATGACACTATTCAGCTGACATTTGGGACATTTCTTGACAAATTCTTTGGCATCCTGATAGATGGTCGGCCAATAGTATCCCTGCCTCAGAATCTTGTATGCCAGTGACTTGGCCCCCATGTGATCCCCGTAAATACCTTCGTGCGCTTCCCGAAGTGTGTAATCTACTTCTGATGGTATCAAGCACTTGAGCAGTGGAAAACTAAAGGCCCTTCGGTATAAGTCTCCGTCAATAAGGATGAAGTTTGAGCTCATGTGCTTGATCTTTTTCATATAGATGCGATCCGAAGGTAGGACCCCATCGACTAGGTATGAGATGTATTGGGTGAGCCAGCAGTCCAATCGATCCAAAGCTAGGATATCCGACTTCGGGACGCTGGGGTGGACAAATACTTCTAGATATACCGAATTGTTGAAGGAACTCACTTTGGTTGTTGCCAATCGAGCCAAGGCATCTGCTACTGTGTTGTCTGACCGATCCACTCATTGGCAACTATGTGAAGTGAAGTACGTGAGTTTATCCTTTACCTCGACTAGGTATCTTATCATTCTTGCTCCTCGAGCCTCATATTGCCCAGATATCTGCTTGACGACCAGTTGGGAATCGCTGTAGATGACTAACTTCTGGACCTCCAAGCTCCGAGCCAACCGAAGTCCTGCTAAGATGGCTTCATATTCTACTTCATTGTTTGTGGCTTTGAACTGAAACCGAATAGCTTGCTAGACTTTGAACCCTTCGAGACTTGTTAGTATAACCCATGCTCCGTTGATGTCTGAAGTTGCTGATCCATCCACATAGAGAGTCCATGATGTTTGCACCTGTTGTGTTTCGGTAACCGACCCCACATCTGGTTCCGTGAATGAACATTCTACTATAAAGTCTGCCAGAGCCTGTCTTTTGATTGTCGTTCGGGGAAGGTATTCTAAAGCAAACTATGTCAATTCCATTGCCCATGCAGCAAGCCGACCCGAGACTTCTGGCCTATGCAGTACTTTCTTCAGTGGTTGATCCGTGTATACCACCACCAACCGACCCTGGAAATAATACCGAAGCTTTCTGATCGTAATGATCAAGGCGTAGGCGAATTTTTCCAAGTTCGGGTATCAAGTTTCTGTGTCTCGAAGGACGTGGCTGACATAATATACCAGAAACTGCTTTCCCCCTTTGTCCCGTACTAGAGCCGCCCCCACTGCCATCGAGCTTGCAGCTAAGTATAAATACAAAGGGTCCAAAGGGATCAGCTTCATCAGAAATGGTGCCGAGGATAAATAGTTTTTGATCCCTTGGAACGCATCTTCGCACTCCGAAGTACACTGAAAACTCTTCTCATTTTTAGGCCCCTTCAAGGTATCAAAGAATGGCAAGCATCTCTCTACCGACTTTGACACAAACCTCCAAAGGGCGGCGATCCGACCTGTAAACCTCTGAACATCCTTGTAAGACTTAGGGGATTTCATATCCAAGACCGCCTGAATCTTCTTCGGGTTCGCTTCAATTCTCCTTTTGCTGACCAACTATCCTAGGAACTTTCCAGACCCCAAACCGAAGGTGCACTTGGTCGGGTTCAGACGCAACTTATAACTCCTGATTATTTTGAAACAGCCTTCCAGATCCTCAAGATGGTCATGGAATGACATGTTTTTGACAATCATGTCGTCCACATAGACTTCCATGATTCACCCTAACTGCTTCGTGAACACAAAGTTCATCATTCGCTGATACGTCGCCCCTGCGTTTAACAGCCCGAAGGTCATCTTCCGATACGCATAAATAGCCCGATTCGTAATAAAACTAGTCTTCGGGATATCCTCCTTACTAATCAAAATCTGGTGGTACCCTGAAAAGGCGTCCATGAAACTCAGCATGTCATACCCCGAAGTGGCGTCAATCAACTGGTCTATGTTGGGCAAAGGATAGAAATCTTTCGGGCATGCCTTGTTCAAGTCTGTATAGTCGATGCACAACCTCCACTTCCCGTTCTGTTTTTGAACCAAGACCACATTAGCCAACCATTCGGGGTAGTCAATTTTGAAGATGAATTCTGCCTCCAGGAGTTTGGTGATCTCCTCATCTATGATCCTCTATCTTTCTGGGGTGAACACTCTCCTCTTCTGTATAACCGACTTTCTCTTGGCTTCTACATGTAGCCTATGTATCACTACCGATTCATCCACTCCCCGCATGTCACTGGGTTCCCAAGAGAAGATGTCGGCATAAACCCAAAGTAAGTTTATTAGCCCTACTCGAAGCGGTTCTGTCAACCCAGATCCGATCTTGACTATTTTCTCCACATTCCCTGGGATCAATTCCACATCTTCAATTTCTTTAGCAGGCAGGGCAAGTGGTTATCTGACTCTCAGTGAAGGGCTCTATTTCGATAGCCATTGTATGTTTCTGCTTGCTGACCCCGACCCCTGAAGAAATTAAAGTATTCTGATAACACCTTCAGGCTATATCCAAATTGCCTTTTACCTCCCCGATCCTGTTTGATGTTAGAAACTTGATTTTAAAGTGAGGTATGGATGTGACTGCTTGCAAGGCTGCCAGGGTTGACCTTCCAAAGATTGCATTGTATGCCGAATCCACCTGGACCATAAAAAATTTGACCATGACCTCTACTTGCTGAGGTGTTGTGCCGAACCTGACAGGTAGCTCAATGGTGCCCGACACATGCATCGGATCTCCACTGAAGCCATATAAGGGACCTTCTCCTCCTAAATCCATTTTCTTTCCCTCCAGGTCCATCCTTTGATAGGCGTGAGTGTACAGTATGTAGACCGAGGATCCGTTGTCTATCATCATCCGCTTCATGTCCACGGGCCCGACCTGAGCTGTTATCACCAACGCCCCGTCATACGATTCTATGTGGTCTGTAGGATAGTCTTCATCAGAGAACGAGATAGATGTTCTAGGATAGGCCCGATCCTTTCTTGACGTAGAACCCGTAACCGATAACACTACATCGAGATGCCCACTTCTCTTCTTCCCGGTTACACGCCCTACAGAACCGCCTGAAATCACATCAATCACGCCTCGGGCTGGCTGGTTCTGTTTTGGCTGTGTATCCCGATTCGGTCCTCTGTTTTCTTCCCTTGTCGCCACATCATTATCCCGACCTGCTACATACTGAACTAGATGGTCGTTCTAAACATTCTTTTCTATTAAATCCATCAGGTCGTTGCACATCTCCGTTATATGTTCTGGACTCTGATGGTAATCACAAAACTTGTCCCGACCCCTCTTCCCAGGGTTCATACATTTCTAGCAAGGCTCATAAAATGACTTATTCCTCATCTCCTCTAGTATCTTCGCCCGATCTGTGTTGAGAGGGGTGTACACTTTGCTGACGTTTTTACTTGGAAGGGGGGTCCATTGGTTATTGTTTGAACGCTGATAACTCTGTTTATCCCGATCTTTAGATTTATCGTAATACTGGGAGTGTGGTTTGAAGTTTCCCATAGCCTCTTCTATGGCAATAGACCATTCGGCCAGATGAAAGGCTTCGGTCAAATCTGCAGGAGGGTTGATCACCAGATCCTTCATCAACTTCTTCGACCTTCCTATATCCAAACCGGTCGTAAAAAACCTTAGGGCTTGGGGGGAGTTTAATTCTGCTATCGAACCCACAGCCTCCCGAAATCTCTTAACGTACTGACTGAGGCTTTCATTCGAATGTTATCTCACTTGCATGAGGGAAGCAATGATTTTTCCCCTTCTTCTGGTGCTCCCAAACCGAGCATGAAACTTTTCCCGAAGGTCATTCCATGAATTAATTGATCCCGATGCCAAAGTATCCATCATTCTCTGGCGCTCTTCTTTAAAGTTATCACAAACATTTGACATTTGGCATCATCCGAATGTCCGTAGTACGTCATCAGCCTGTCATATCCATCGAAATGATCATAAAGATCCCCCAGCCCGTCGTATGTCTCCATCGAGGGCATCTTCTTCTTCGGGTCGACTGTGACGTGGTTGATTTTTGGTGAAAAAGGTGACCCTAGGCAGGTTGAGGGTGTTCTCATCCGGTTCTTAGCTGCCAGTAATTTCTCCAACTCTTCGACCCTTTTGGCAAGGGGGTCAGATTCCTCTTTACGAGGGGGTGACCTATGCCTGTCCCTCTCGTATTCAAGAGACCCGACTCTCCTCCTTTGCCCCGATCTGCCCTGATACTCAGATTTTCTATCTACAGACAGACTCCTCCTTCGGCTCCTTCCATCACGAGAGCGGCTCCTGGGTCTGCTCCTTTCCTTTCCAGCCTCTTTGTGATAAGGCGACTAGGATCAGCTCTGATGTCTGCGTCTTTTTGAAGAAGCCTCTTGTTCCCCGGCCATCTTAGCCATCTGCCCTTCGAGCTCTTCCTGCTGAAGGCATAGTGCCGTCATGGCCTCTTTATTTTGCTCCATCTTCTTCTGCAGAATGAATTTGCTCTGATCTCGGCTGCCCTCTACTCGATCTTTACCTCGCCTTTCGTTCACCCGAGACTGGTTTTCGTCGGTATGACTGACGGGGACGGGTGTATGCTGACTGGCAGAAAATAGTTATCGCCGGAGAGATGGGACGGGTTCAGCGTTAACACCCTGAGTCTTAGAACCTAACCTATCTTTCACCGACCCCCTCACCTGGGTAGTCTGGTGAGTTTTCATTTTTTCCTGGTTAGAAGCACTGTTACCTTCATTCTCCATAGCCTCCTACCAAAAAATTACGCAGTGATTGTTAAAGCACTAATGCCCTCCTTCTAGCGTCAATGTTAATGCCAAGTTTCGCCGGCACGTCCAATCACTAAATCCACGCGCTGAATCCTGCACAGTAACAGATCACACGCGAAGCTTGACGGCTTGTGCCGCCGGGTGATAGCTCCGGTATGAGAATGAGTACAGGTCGTTATAAGGTTTAACAATGGAGGCTTTAGTGTTTAGTGCTCAAAGATGTATTACCTGCTAATTAAAAACCAAGCCTTATATTTATAGTCATTCCCACTACCTTAGAACCCATCTCCGAGTCTGATTAGGACTCCTAAGTATGGTAGCTACCAATACTTGGGTACAACACAATCTCCATAAAAGGTGCAAGTTGGATACGATCCAATCACTACCTTTAGAGTTACCTTATTCAAATATGGTTAGGACTAGAATCCTTAACCATGTAAACCCCTTACAACTCCGGACTCTATACATGGGATGTCCCACTGCACAGGCCTAATCCAACCGAACTCCTATACACTGGTCTAGGTTCCGGCCCCAAGGACTCGGATACCCGACCCCGAACTCCATCGATTAGAACAGGACGCCGGCCCTTAGGGCTCGGATGTCCGATCCCGAATACCTTCAACATCCTTCATGGCTTTGGCCTAATGGGCCCAATCTCCTCGACCCCAGCCCAGGCCTTCAGCCCATATGAGGGTCGATAAAACGCTCCCGAATAAAATTATATCAAGGGGATATTATAATTTAATTGTAGATTTCTATCTTGAAAAATACATGTTCCTAATTTCATAACATATGTCACCCAACATATTGAGGTATTAATTGTATTTAAAATCTCACTCTTTAATATATTAAAGTGACATGCATCATAAAATTAAGTTCATTATTCTCTCAGGATTAAGAGTAATTGCACATTAATAGTAATTGAAAAATTATTTATTATAACAGTATTTAACAAATAATTTTTCGTAACGATCTAGTTCTATGTATTTCAAAAATACACCAATACACTAGATTAAAGTTTTCACTTTACATGGCTAAGACAAATCATCCAATCAAGTGTATTACAATCTACTAGAATGGTTTGTCTATTTCCATCTAAGATTGAAAATAATATATTTTTTTAATTATACATAACATATAATTTATGTCTTCTGTATATGACACTCCTTCATATACATAAATTATAAAATGTATAATTATGTACAAAATTTATGACACATTTAATTATGCAAAATTAAATTAAATTTTATTATTAAAATAATAAAATAAATAACAACATTGAGTTTTCCTGGGCTTAAAACCTTACATAATCCGCCCCAGCGCATTTGCAAGGCAAAATAGATCCGCCCCGGCGGATAGGCCTTTGAAGCTCAGGAAAACTCACTCCGCCCTGGTGGACTTAGAAGGCACAGGGAATTCGCCCCGGTGGATTCAGCGGGAAAATTTGGAAATATTGGATTTTTAGAAACAGATTTTGGCAAGACTTGTACATGAAATTGAATTGATATTTCTATTAGACTACGAAGGGTGTATTCAATAATGACTTTTAAATACTTTTTTCAAGTAACAGACTTTTGTAAAGTTTGTGGATTTTAATGACTTTTAAATATTTCTAAAATTACTTTTAAAGACTCCATGAAATAAGTAACAAACTTTTATAGACTTTTTATCAAGACTTTGCTAGACATTTGTATACTTCTAATATAACTTGCAGCTTATATTAATTGTTAAAAAGTTAACAAAGATCTTATATGAAATGATTACGATATTAAATAATATTAAAAAAATTTGACCATGTAACAACCTAATTTGAAATAAAAGGCATTGTTGAAGTTGAATTATTAGATCATACTCAGTCTATTACAAGAAAATGTCATATTTTATAATTTTAATATTTCATACAAAAAGTCATTTTCTACTAACACTAATATAAAATAACAATTTCGATTTTAAAATTGTTCATTGTTGTTTTCCTATCAAGTAATTATTAATAAACTAACAATTTATAATTTTCAACAAATAATAAAATTAACAAATTTATTACTTTTAAAAATAAATATAAAACAAAATACCTCCTTAATATTTACAAATATATTAAATGAGATTTTTTTTATGGGAGAGAAAAAAATATAAAATGATATTAAAATATTTGTTATCTCCATTTATACCATTAGCTCTATTTGAAACCCTTAACGTTACTCCATCTTTTTAACCCCTCCTTTTTTTATCTCTCATCACCTACTATAATAACTCTCTTACTTTTTGGGGTTTTTATTTTGAGTATTGAGGTAGAGAGAGAAAGTGAAACATATATATATATATATATATATATATATATATATATATATATGAGTAATGATCCATAGCATGTATTTGCTATGGATAAAAATGAGCAAATACCATATATATCATCCGTTTGTTAAATTAATGGCTGAGATTTGATTTAGGAAATCGATGTCCGCTAGACTTACTAGCGGACGTAGTTAATGTAATTTTAAGTCGATTTTGCCTCCATCTGCAAATCATAACCAATCAGTTCAACCCCGTTCGCTAGTATGTCTAGCGGACTCATATTCACTAAATCAGGTGGGAAATGGCAATCATATCTGTCCCACCAATAACAAAGGAAGCCATAAATGCTATCCACTACTAAAACAACATCATAGTCTTCCCTAAATAAAATCCCTGCCTAACATTGGTGTCCCGTCCCATACAAGAGATGTTACAGTACAACTGCTTTACAAACCCATAAATGAAATTCTAAAGAACTGAGATCCATCACATAAAACAAGAAACCAACAAAATCAATTATATTTTCACATAAGATATACAACTGACTCTCCACCAGTACCCTCCACTTGATATCTTTTAGTGTAACAAAGTTATGGGAACCATTAGACCAATTCCACCACCCAACTCATATCTTCATCGACAAAAAAGGCACTACTGGTGCTATTCACTTACTTTCCCCAACTACTAAAAAACAAAAAACAAAACGAGGGCAAACACACAAGCATCTATGAGATATTTAGATCAACAACAACAGCATATGAACTTTGGTCTGTACATAACAAAAAAGATTAATCTCCCTAGTCAAACTAAATTAATTCATCATCTTCTTCTTTTAATCCACTTTCTCTAAATTATTAACCTCTCTTTAGGCCTTGAATTTCATTTTCATCATTTAACACTGATCATGTCATCTCGATTGCTGAAGTTTGGCATCACCTGAAACACTGAATGTCTCGATGACAATTGATTTTGATGATCAGATGACAGCGACAGCTTGAGAGATAAAGTTGAATCCTCGATTGTCAATTCTGACTTGAGCTAACTTCTGCTCTTGTTGGTGGTGGATTAGGCATAGGAAAAATCGAAATTGGGCACAAAAGCACCAGGGATGCATTATTCACTTGATCAACATTTCCATAGGTCAAGTTTTCAGATGGATTCTCAATCTGTAGTGGAAATACAACAGAACCAACTGACACAGGGAAAGGCACCGCTGGAAACCCACCAATGTTGGGAATTTTCGGTGATTACGTAACATGCTGGATCAAGTTATCTTGGTGAACAAGTTCTTCTTCCACTGGAATTGCTTACAGTTCATAACATCTTATGTAAGACCCCGAATTTTATGAAATAAAAGTATTCAATTTTTTCTTATAATTACTATTCAGTAAATGGTTAAATTGATAAAAGTTTAAAGCTATGGGTGAAATGTGATTTTTTTTTTAATAAGCAAGTGGTTATAAAATAATCATTGTTGTCTGGGAATATTCGTTTGGTCGTGGAATATTCTTTCTGTCGGGGAATATTCGTACGACGGCGCAGCTATTTGTGGGCCCCATAACGAATAACTGTCGGATGAAGAAAACGACAAATTTGAGTTTTTACAAATAACGACGTAGTTGTTACCGTTAATACTGTTGAAATACCCGGTGGTTAAAATACAGTAATACGCGTTATTGCACAGTAACACACGGTATTGCACAGTATTTTTGAAATTATTGATTCTTACGTAAGAAGGCACTACTCAATAATTATTACAGTAATTACTGTACAATATTTTATTTTATTGATTCAATAATTGCTACGTTGAAATTTTATATTATTGTTGTTCAATAATTGTCACTGCACAATATTTCCCATTATCAGATCAATAATTCATATTATTTGAATAATATTATTAGATAACATTATTGGCAATGTCTAGAAAGTTCTGTCTAAGGAGAGGTTTGGTCACCTAATTGCGCGCCAGTAAGGAAAAATTCTTATTGGAAAGCCCCCTCTTTCCTGGGAACGACCTGGTTGTCATAAATGTGATTCTGTAATATTATCTGTGAATAATTAATTATTGATTCATATGATAAGGAAATATTTATTTTATGTGGATATAAATGAGGGATATATTTTTGTGGTTAAAAAATGAAGGAGTTAATGTTGAGGTGTTTTATCTGTATTTTTGTCGGAACGGAAGTATTGAAAATCAAATTAGGGTTTTTAAGATATTTTGTGAGGGTTATAATTTTTAATCCGACCGTTGGATCGTGGTAATATTTGGATATGTTATAGATATATAAGTTGAGTATATGTCCACAAATTTTGAACCGTTAAAAATGAACGTATGATTTATTATGAATTTTACGAGATGACTGGTTCAGAAATTGTTGAATTTTCGGAGTTTATCATTTTGGTGGAAAATTCTAGAATTGGTGGGCCCCACTTGTGGTTGGTGAAGAAATGTGCTGAATTATATTTCAAATGTGGTGGGTGGGAATAGTAGCAGGTAAAACCATCAGGTTGCAGGTCAAACCTACCAAAAATTTTCTATAAATAGAGGGCTAAGTTAGAATTGAAAATCACACCAGAAACATAAGCTTTCTCTCTTTCTCTCTTTAGATTATTGTGTTTATTTTGTGAGTATTTAGATACTTGGTGAGTTGATATTCATCAGTGCAAGTTTTCTTCAGCGTCATATCCGATATCCAGTCAGAAGTGCTGCTCTTTTGAGGTAAGGGATATTAAGGGATTTTAAGGGTTGTTATGATTTTCAATTTCGTAATTTTTCTGACCTTCAAAAATTTTGGAAAAATTTGAAATGATATTTTAATGAGTTTTCTTGATTGTGTCCAAAAATGGTGATTTTTGGATCTATAGATTGAGAGTTATGAATTTTATGAGAAAAGACTATTTTAAAAAGTAACAGCTTATAATTCCTTGTGGTTAACTCCAAAATTGATGAAATTTTTATTGGGAGTACATGTATATGATAGGAGTATACTCTGTGAATTTCAGAATTTTTAGATAAAAGTACAATTTTTGATAAATGTCTAAATATTCGGCTATTTTGGCCATATGAAAAATAGTAAATGACTTTTAAAAATTCTGAGAAAAATATATGTTCACTATGGGACTATATTATGCTAAATCCCAGAAAAGAAATATTTTTGGAACTGATTTGGTATTTTTCATAAAAATGGTCTAGTTATGAGTAAATGAATTAAATATGTTTTGTGAAGAAAGAAAATTGGAAAATAGGATTTTATGGCTTGAGAATCCTATATGAGGTATATGCAAATTTTTGATGAGGGTTTTGGTTATTGATGATGAAATTGTAAGAGTTGGCATTTTATGATGATTAAATGCATTAATTAGTAAAGTGTAAACAATTAAAATAAATTGTTTATAAATTTAAGTAATGTTATTCTTTCAATATCATTATACCGAAATATTGGTATGAATTTTATTGTAGAATTTCTATCTTTTGTGTCGGGGTTACTATTCATGAGTTACTATTCACGATTTACTATTCATGAGTTACGAATATTACTCTTGAGATTAAAACTATATGTTGATCATATTATTTTTATCATCATATATAACATTTTTATAACCTTGATGTTGAAATTCTCTTTCACTAGAGTGTAAAGATGGGTAGATTATTGGTATGATCATGACTAGGGTTCTCTTTGGCCTGTAGTGCAAAGTTGAATTGTGACTGGTATGATCATGACCATTGAATTTATAATTGAATATCTTAAGCTTAAGTGCAAAGGTGAATTGATCAACATGGTTATAATTATTGTTTATATAAATTCTGAAATGATTATATATTTCTTTGAGATATGAATATATTTGGCCTGTAGTGCAAATATGAATTGTTGATGAATATCTTTGGCATATAGTGGAAAGATGGTCTGTTGATGAATATCTTTGGCCTGTAGTGCAAAGATGAACTGTTGTTGAATATCTTTGGCCGTAGTGCAAAGATGGATTTATTAGTATGATTATGAACAGGAACTGTGATTTGGTATAACCATGATCTTTGATGTTTCAGGTAAAAACAGGTGATGAAAATATTCTTCGTCGTGGGTTCGAAGAAAAATTTAGAATCATAATTATGATTATGAGTTATTTATATGATTGTGGACCAGAACTGTTGATTGATGTTACAGGGATAAAACATTGTTGGTGGATTTTTAACATGGAGAAGATAATAGACTTTATAGTCTATTTGACTCTTTTAATGGATTGCTCGTTCCGCTGCAACTATGGTTGAAATTTTTATCATCTACCATATGTTCTAAATCTCTGATTTATTACTGATGAAAACTATTGATAATTTATTTATCTTTAGTCATGATATTCTTTACTGGGCTAGTTGTGCTCACCCTTTTGTTTCACAATTCCTTTCAGGTAATAAGAGTGTAGCTGGGTCGAGCGGGGGTAACAAGGGAATAGAACGGTGGTCATCATTTAGTAGTTATATTTGGTAAAAAAAAATAGGGTGAGACGAACCCAACGTTGGAAGGGTGTTTCATCACTATCATACAAGATGTCTAATGACATACAACCTCGTGTCATCATAAGACAGGGTTGTGGTCATCCACTTGCTGAGTATATATATGTCAAGAGAAGACTCACCATTGGGAAGAATATGATAGTAATCTTCTCATTTTTCTTTGGGGTCTATTGGGTCAACCAAGAATAATTCTGTGGCCATATGATATCTATCATAACCTAGACGCATGGCCTCCCATGTACGAAGGTTTTCTTGAGCACTTCTCAAAGATTCTAATTTCTAAAATAGTTTTTGACTATACCTTTATGTAAGGTGTCATTGTGAGGTGATGTCCACGGTTGGAACATGAGTCACATTTGGTATATATTTGTATCCAAACTCACAGCATATGTGTTGTTGTATTTTGCACGACAATTGTTGTAATAAAGTTACAGTTGTTTTCTGTACCATGTATTTGGCGACTCAGAATATGTTGAATTGAATGGACCTATTTTGGGGTTGTCACATTTGGTATCAGAGCTTAGGGATATGATCTCTGGCGGAGATCGGGGAATATAATTAGGAGGGGAGAGATGAGTAAATCATTCGCTAGTGTGTCCTACCTAAGCTTATTTGTTGGTCAGTCATAATATCGGGATATTATGTGATATGTTAATTTGTTAAATTAACCCTTATTTTGAAGTTGTATTCTAGAATGATATTTGAAATATAGGAGATGAGCAATGGAGAAATTATGATGACAGGGAAGATGAAATCTGAAATGAAAGGAAGGTATTCTCAATTCTTTGAAATACTAGGTACGTAAATTTCGAGGACGAAATTTCATAAGGAGGGGAGATTGTAAGACCCCGAATTTTATGAAATATAAGTATTCAATTTTTTCTTATAATTACTATTCAGTAAATGGTTAAATTGATAAAAGTTTAAAGCTATGGGTGAAATGTAATTTTTTTTTAATAAGCAAGTGGTTATAAAATAATCATTGTTGTCGGGAAATATTCGTTTGGTCGTGGAATATTCTTTCTGTCGGAGAATATTCGTTTGACGGCGCAGCTATTTGTGGGCCCCATAACGAATAACTGTCGGATGAAGAAAACGACAAATTTGAATTTTTATAAATAACGACGTAGTTGTTACCGTTAATACTGTTGAAATACCCGGTGGTTAAAATACAGTAATACGCGTTATTGCACAGTAGCACACGGTATTGCACAGTATTTTTGAAATTATTGATTCTTACGTAAGAAGGCACTACTCAATAATTATTACAGTAATTACTGTACAATATTTTATTTTATTGATTCAATAATTGCTACGTTGAAATTTTATATTATTGTTGTTCAATAATTGTCACTGCACAATATTTCCCATTATCAGATCAATAATTCATATTATTTGAATAATATTATTAGATAACATTATTGACAATGTCTAGAAAGTTCTGTCTAAGGAGAGGTTTGGTCACCTAATTGCGCGCCAGTAAGGAGAAATTCTTATTGGAAAGCCCCCTCTTTCCTGGGAACGACCTGGTTGTCATAAATGTGATTCTGTAATATTATCTGTGAATAATTAATTATTGATTCATATGATAAGGAAAAATTTATTTTATGTGGATATAAATGAGGGATATATTTTTGTGGTTAAAAAATGAAGGAGTTAATGTTGAGGTGTTTTATCTGTTTTTTTGTCGGAACGGAGGTATTGAAAATCAAATTAGGGCTTTTGAGATATTTTGCGACGGTTATAATTTTTAATTCGGCCGTTGGATCGTGGTAATATTTGGATATGTTATACATATATAAGTTGAGTATATGTCCACAAATTTTGAATCGTTAAAAATGAACGTATGATTTATTATGAATTTTACGAGATGACTGGTTCAGAAATTGTTGAATTTTCGGAGTTTATCATTTTGGTGGAAAATTCTAGAATTGGTGGGCCCCACTTGTGGTTGGTGAAGAAATGTGCTGAATTATATTTCAAATGTGGTGGGTGGGAATAGTAGCAGGTAAAACCATCAGGTTGCAGGTCAAACCTACCAAAAATTTTCTATAAATAGAGGGCTAAGTTAGAATTGAAAATCACACCAGAAACATAAGCTTTCTCTCTTTCTCTCTCTAGATTATTGTGTTTATTTTGTGAGTATTTAGATACTTGGTGAGTTGATATTCATCAGTGCAAGTTTTCTTCAGTGTCATATCCGATATCCAGTCAGAAGTGCTGCTCTTTTGAGGTAAGGGATATTAAGGGATTTTAAGGGTTGTTATGATTTTCAATTTCATAATTTTTCTGACCTTCAAAAATTTTGGAAAAATTTGAAATGATATTTTGATGAGTTTTCTTGATTGTGTCCAAAAATGGTGATTTTTGGATCTATAGATTGAGAGTTATGAATTTTATGAGAAAAGACTATTTTAAAAAGTAACAGCTTATAATTCCTTGTGGTTAACTCCAAAATTGATGAAATTTTTATTGGGAGTACATGTATATGATAGGAGTATACTCTGTGAATTTCAGAATTTTTAGATAAAAGTACAATTTTTGATAAATGTCTAAATATTCGGCTATTTTGACCATATGAAAAATAGTAAATGACTTTTAAAAATTCTGAGAAAAATATATGTTCACTATGGGACTATATTATGCTAAATCTCAGAAAAGAAATATTTTTGGAACTGATTTGGTATTTTTCATAAAAATGGTCTAGTTATGAGTAAATGAATTAAATATGTTTTGTGAAGAAAAAAAATTGGAAAATAGGATTTTATGGCTTGAGAATCCTATATGAGGTATATGCAAATTTTTGATGAGGGTTTTGGTTATTGATGATGAAATTGTAAGAGTTGGCATTTTATGATGATTAAATGCATTAATTAGTAAAGTGTAAACAATTAAAATAAATTGTTTATAAATTTAAGTAATGTTATTCTTTCAATATCATTATACCGAAATATTGGTATGGATTTTATTGTAGAATTTCTATCTTTTGTGTCGGGGTTACTATTCATGAGTTACTATTCACGATTTACTATTCATGAGTTACGAATATTACTCTTGAGATTAAAACTATATGTTGATCATATTATTTTTATCATCATATATAACATTTTTATAACCTTGATGTTGAAATTCTCTTTCACTAGAGTGTAAAGATGGGTAGATTATTGGTATGATCATGACTAGGGTTCTCTTTGGCCTGTAGTGCAAAGTTGAATTGTGACTGTTATGATCATGACCATTGAATTTATAATTGAATATCTTAAGCTTAAGTGCAAAGGTGAATTGATCAACATGGTTATAATTATTGTTTATATAAATTCTGAAATGATTATATATTTCTTTGAGATATGAATATATTTGGCCTGTAGTGCAAATATGAATTGTTGATGAATATCTTTGGCATGTAGTGCAAAGATGGTCTGTTGATGAATATCTTTGGCCTGTAGTGCAAAGATGAACTGTTGTTGAATATCTTTGGCCGTAGTGCAAAGATGGATTTATTAGTATGATTATGAACAGGAACTGTGATTTGGTATAACCATGATCTTTGATGTTTCAGGTAAAGACAGGTGATGAAAATATTCTTCGTCGTGGGTGCGAAGAAAAATTTAGAATCATAATTATGATTATGAGTTATTTATATGATTGTGGACCAGAACTGTTGATTGATGTTACAGGGATAAAATATTGTTGGTGGATTTTTAACATGGAGAAGATAATAGACTTTATAGTCTATTTGACTCTTCTAATGGATTGCTCGTTCCGCTGCAACTATGGTTGAAATTTTTATCATCTACCATATGTTCTAAATCTCTGATTTATTACTGATGAAAACTATTGATAATTTATTTATCTTTAGTCATGATATTCTTTACTGGGCTAGTTGTGCTCACCCTTTTGTTTCACAATTCCTTTCAGGTAATAAGAGTGTAGCTGGGTCGAGCGGGGGTAACAAGGGAATAGAACGATGGTCATCATTTAGTAGTTATATTTGGTGAAAAAAATAGGATGAGACGAACCCAACGTTGGAAGGGTGTTTCGTCACTATCATACAAGATGTCTAATGACATACAACCTCGTGTCATCATAAGACAGGGTTGTGGTCATCCACTTGCTGAGTATATATATGTCAAGAGTAGACTCACCATTGGGAAGAATATGATAGTAATCTTCTCATTTTTTTGGGGGGTCTATTGGGTCAACCAAGAATAATTCTGTGGCCATATGATATCTATCATAACCTAGACGCATGGCCTCCCATGTACGAAGGTTTTCTTGAGCACTTTCCAAAGATTCTAATTTCTAAAACAGTTTTTGACTATACCTTTATGTATGGTGTCATTGTGAGGTGATGTCCACGGTTGGAACATGAGTCACATTTGGTATATATTTGTATCCAAACTCACAGCATATGCGTTGTTGTATTTTGCACGACAATTGTTGTAATAAAGTTACAGTTATTTTCTGTACCATGTATTTGGCGACTCAGAATATGTTGAATTGAATGGACCTATTTTGGGGTTGTCACATTTGGTATCAGAGCTTAGGGATATGATCTCTGGCGGAGATCGGGGAATATAATTAGGAGGGGAGAGATGAGTAAATCATTCGCTAGTGTGTCCTACCTAAGCTTATTTGTTGGTCAGTCATAATATCGGGATATTATGTGATATGTTAATTTGTTAAATTAACCCTTGTTTTGAAGTTGTATTCTAGAATGATATTTGAAATACAGGAGATGAGCAATGGAGAAATTATGATGACAAGGAAGATGGAATCTGAAATGAAAGGAAGGTATTCTCAATTCTTTGAAATACCAGGTACGTAAATTTCGAGGACGAAATTTCATAAGGAGGGGAGATTGTAAGACCCCGAATTTTATGAAATAAAAGTATTCAATTTTTCTTATAATTACTATTCAGTAAATGGTTAAATTGATAAAAGTTTAAAGCTATGGGTGAAATGTGATTTTTTTTTAATAAGCAAGTGGTTATAAAATAATCATTGTTGTCGGGGAATATTCGTTTGATCGTGGAATATTCTTTCTGTCGGGAATATTCGTATGACGGCGCAGCTATTTGTGGGCCCCATAACGAATAACTGTCGGATGAAGAAAACGACAAATTTGAATTTTTATAAATAACGACGTAGTTGTTACTGTTAATACTGTTGAAATACCCGGTGGTTAAAATACAGTAATACGCGTTATTGCACAGTAGCACACGGTATTGCACAGTATTTTTGAAATTATTGATTCTTACGTAAGAAGGCACTACTCAATAATTATTACAGTAATTACTGTTCAATATTTTATTTTATTGATTCAATAATTGCTACGTTGAAATTTTATATTATTGTTGTTCAATAATTGTCACTGCACATATTTCCCATTATCAGATCAATAATTCATATTATTTGAATAATATTATTAGATAACATTATTGGCAATGTCTAGAAAGTTCTGTCTAAGGAGAGGTTTGGTCACCTAATTGCGCGCCAGTAAGGAGAAATTCTTATTGGAAAGCCCCCTCTTTCCTGGGAACGACCTGGTTGTCATAAATGTGATTCTGTAATATTATCTGTGAATAATTAATTATTGATTCATATGATAAGGAAAAATTTATTTTATGTGGATATAAATGAGGGATATATTTTTGTGGTTAAAAAATGAAGGAGTTAATGTTGAGGTGTTTTATCTGTTTTTTTGTCGGAACGGAGGTATTGAAAATCAAATTAGGGCTTTTGAGATATTTTGCGACGGTTATAATTTTTAATCCGGCCGTTGGATCGTGGTAATATTTGGATATGTTATACATATATAAGTTGAGTATATGTCCACAAATTTTGAATCGTTAATAATGAACGTATGATTTATTATGAATTTTACGAGATGACTGGTTCAGAAATTGTTGAATTTTCGGAGTTTATCATTTTGGTGGAAAATTTTAGAATTGGTGGGCCCCACTTGTGGTTGGTGAAGAAATGTGCTGAATTATATTTCAAATGTGGTGGGTGGGAATAGTAGCAGGTAAAACCATCAGGTTGCAGGTCAAACCTACCAAAAATTTTCTATAAATAGAGGGCTAAGTTAGAATTGAAAATCACACCAGAAACATAAGCTTTCTCTCTTTCTCTCTCTAGATTATTGTGTTTATTTTGTGAGTATTTAGATACTTGGTGAGTTGATATTCATCAGTGCAAGTTTTCTTCAGTGTCATATCCGATATCCAGTCAGAAGTGCTGCTCTTTTGAGGTAAGGGATATTAAGGGATTTTAAGGGTTGTTATGATTTTTAATTTCGTAATTTTTCTGACCTTCAAAAATTCTGGAAAAATTTGAAATGATATTTTGATGAGTTTTCTTGATTGTGTCCAAAAATGGTGATTTTTGGATCTATAGATTGAGAGTTATGAATTTTATGAGAAAAGACTATTTTAAAAAGTAATAGCTTATAATTCCTTGTGGTTAACTCCAAAATTGATGAAATTTTTATTGGGAGTACATGTATATGATAGGAGTATACTCTGTGAATTTCAGAATTTTTAGATAAAAGTACAATTTTTGATAAATGTTTAAATATTCGGCTATTTTGGCCATATGAAAAATATAAATGACTTTTAAAAATTCTGAGAAAAATATATGTTCACTATGGGACTATATTATGCTAAATCCCAGAAAAGAAATATTTTTGGAACTGATTTGGTATTTTTCATGAAAATGGTCTAGTTATGAGTAAATGAATTAAATATGTTTTGTGAAGAAAGAAAATTGGAAAATAGGATTTTATGGCTTGAGAATCCTATATGAGGTATATGCAAATTTTTGATGAGGGTTTTGGTTATTGATGATGAAATTGTAAGAGTTGGCATTTTATGATGATTAAATGCATTAATTAGTAAAGTGTAAACAATTAAAATAAATTGTTTATAAATTTAAGTAATGTTATTCTTTCAATATCATTATACCGAAATATTGGTATGGATTTTATTGTAGAATTTCTATCTTTTGTGTCGGGGTTACTATTCATGAGTTACTATTCACGATTTACTATTCATGAGTTACGAATATTACTCTTGAGATTAAAACTATATGTTGATCATATTATTTTTATCATCATATATAACATTTTTATAACCTTGATGTTGAAATTCTCTTTCACTAGAGTGTAAAGATGGGTAGATTATTGGTATGATCATGACTAGGGTTCTCTTTGGCCTGTAGTGCAAAGTTGAATTGTGACTGTTATGATCATGACCATTGAATTTATAATTGAATATCTTAAGCTTAAGTGCAAAGGTGAATTGATCAACATGGTTATAATTATTGTTTATATAAATTCTGAAATGATTATATATTTCTTTGAGATATGAATATATTTGGCCTGTAGTGCAAATATGAATTGTTGATGAATATCTTTGGCATGTAGTGGAAAGATGGTCTGTTGATGAATATCTTTGGCCTGTAGTGCAAAGATGAACTGTTGTTGAATATCTTTGGCCGTAGTGCAAAGATGGATTTATTAGTATGATTATGAACAGGAACTGTGATTTGGTATAACCATGATCTTTGATGTTTCAGGTAAAGACAGGTGATGAAAATATTCTTCGTCGTGGGTGCGAAGAAAAATTTAGAATCATAATTATGATTATGAGTTATTTATATGATTGTGGACCAGAACTGTTGATTGATGTTACAGGGATAAAATATTGTTGGTGGATTTTTAACATGGAGAAGATAATAGACTTTATAGTCTATTTGACTCTTCTAATGGATTGCTCGTTCCGCTGCAACTATGGTTGAAATTTTTATCATCTACCATATGTTCTAAATCTCTGATTTATTACTGATGAAAACTATTGATAATTTATTTATCTTTAGTCATGATATTCTTTACTGGGCTAGTTGTGCTCACCCTTTTGTTTCACAATTCCTTTCAGGTAATAAGAGTGTAGCTGGGTCGAGCGGGGGTAACAAGGGAATAGAACGATGGTCATCATTTAGTAGTTATATTTGGTGAAAAAAATAGGATGAGACGAACCCAACGTTGGAAGGGTGTTTCGTCACTATCATACAAGATGTCTAATGACATACAACCTCGTGTCATCATAAGACAGGGTTGTGGTCATCCACTTGCTGAGTATATATATGTCAAGAGTAGACTCACCATTGGGAAGAATATGATAGTAATCTTCTCATTTTTTTGGGGGGTCTATTGGGTCAACCAAGAATAATTCTGTGGCCATATGATATCTATCATAACCTAGACGCATGGCCTCCCATGTACGAAGGTTTTCTTGAGCACTTTCCAAAGATTCTAATTTCTAAAACAGTTTTTGACTATACCTTTATGTATGGTGTCATTGTGAGGTGATGTCCACGGTTGGAACATGAGTCACATTTGGTATATATTTGTATCCAAACTCACAGCATATGCGTTGTTGTATTTTGCACGACAATTGTTGTAATAAAGTTACAGTTATTTTCTGTACCATGTATTTGGCGACTCAGAATATGTTGAATTGAATGGACCTATTTTGGGGTTGTCACATTTGGTATCAGAGCTTAGGGATATGATCTCTGGCGGAGATCGGGGAATATAATTAGGAGGGGAGAGATGAGTAAATCATTCGCTAGTGTGTCCTACCTAAGCTTATTTGTTGGTCAGTCATAATATCGGGATATTATGTGATATGTTAATTTGTTAAATTAACCCTTGTTTTGAAGTTGTATTCTAGAATGATATTTGAAATACAGGAGATGAGCAATGGAGAAATTATGATGACAAGGAAGATGGAATCTGAAATGAAAGGAAGGTATTCTCAATTCTTTGAAATACCAGGTACGTAAATTTCGAGGACGAAATTTCATAAGGAGGGGAGATTGTAAGACCCCGAATTTTATGAAATAAAAGTATTCAATTTTTTCTTATAATTACTATTCAGTAAATGGTTAAATTGATAAAAGTTTAAAGCTATGGGTGAAATGTGATTTTTTTTTAATAAGCAAGTGGTTATAAAATAATCATTGTTGTCGGGGAATATTCGTTTGATCGTGGAATATTCTTTCTGTCGGGGAATATTCGTATGACGGCGCAGCTATTTGTGGGCCCCATAACGAATAACTGTCGGATGAAGAAAACGACAAATTTGAATTTTTATAAATAACGACGTAGTTGTTACTGTTAATACTGTTGAAATACCCGGTGGTTAAAATACAGTAATACGCGTTATTGCACAGTAGCACACGGTATTGCACAGTATTTTTGAAATTATTGATTCTTACGTAAGAAGGCACTACTCAATAATTATTACAGTAATTACTGTTCAATATTTTATTTTATTGATTCAATAATTGCTACGTTGAAATTTTATATTATTGTTGTTCAATAATTGTCACTGCACAATATTTCCCATTATCAGATCAATAATTCATATTATTTGAATAATATTATTAGATAACATTATTGACAATGTCTAGAAAGTTCTGTCTAAGGAGAGGTTTGGTCACCTAATTGCGCGCCAGTAAGGAGAAATTCTTATTGGAAAGCCCCCTCTTTCCTGGGAACGACCTGGTTGTCATAAATGTGATTCTGTAATATTATCTGTGAATAATTAATTATTGATTCATATGATAAGGAAAAATTTATTTTATGTGGATATAAATGAGGGATATATTTTTGTGGTTAAAAAATGAAGGAGTTAATGTTGAGGTGTTTTATCTGTTTTTTTGTCGGAACGGAGGTATTGAAAATCAAATTAGGGCTTTTGAGATATTTTGCGACGGTTATAATTTTTAATTCGGCCGTTGGATCGTGGTAATATTTGGATATGTTATACATATATAAGTTGAGTATATGTCCACAAATTTTGAATCGTTAAAAATGAACGTATGATTTATTATGAATTTTACGAGATGACTGGTTCAGAAATTGTTGAATTTTCGGAGTTTATCATTTTGGTGGAAAATTCTAGAATTGGTGGGCCCCACTTGTGGTTGGTGAAGAAATGTGCTGAATTATATTTCAAATGTGGTGGGTGGGAATAGTAGCAGGTAAAACCATCAGGTTGCAGGTCAAACCTACCAAAAATTTTCTATAAATAGAGGGCTAAGTTAGAATTGAAAATCACACCAGAAACATAAGCTTTCTCTCTTTCTCTCTCTAGATTATTGTGTTTATTTTGTGAGTATTTAGATACTTGGTGAGTTGATATTCATCAGTGCAAGTTTTCTTCAGTGTCATATCCGATATCCAGTCAGAAGTGCTGCTCTTTTGAGGTAAGGGATATTAAGGGATTTTAAGGGTTGTTATGATTTTCAATTTCATAATTTTTCTGACCTTCAAAAATTTTGGAAAAATTTGAAATGATATTTTGATGAGTTTTCTTGATTGTGTCCAAAAATGGTGATTTTTGGATCTATAGATTGAGAGTTATGAATTTTATGAGAAAAGACTATTTTAAAAAGTAACAGCTTATAATTCCTTGTGGTTAACTCCAAAATTGATGAAATTTTTATTGGGAGTACATGTATATGATAGGAGTATACTCTGTGAATTTCAGAATTTTTAGATAAAAGTACAATTTTTGATAAATGTCTAAATATTCGGCTATTTTGACCATATGAAAAATAGTAAATGACTTTTAAAAATTCTGAGAAAAATATATGTTCACTATGGGACTATATTATGCTAAATCTCAGAAAAGAAATATTTTTGGAACTGATTTGGTATTTTTCATAAAAATGGTCTAGTTATGAGTAAATGAATTAAATATGTTTTGTGAAGAAAAAAATTGGAAAATAGGATTTTATGGCTTGAGAATCCTATATGAGGTATATGCAAATTTTTGATGAGGGTTTTGGTTATTGATGATGAAATTGTAAGAGTTGGCATTTTATGATGATTAAATGCATTAATTAGTAAAGTGTAAACAATTAAAATAAATTGTTTATAAATTTAAGTAATGTTATTCTTTCAATATCATTATACCGAAATATTGGTATGGATTTTATTGTAGAATTTCTATCTTTTGTGTCGGGGTTACTATTCATGAGTTACTATTCACGATTTACTATTCATGAGTTACGAATATTACTCTTGAGATTAAAACTATATGTTGATCATATTATTTTTATCATCATATATAACATTTTTATAACCTTGATGTTGAAATTCTCTTTCACTAGAGTGTAAAGATGGGTAGATTATTGGTATGATCATGACTAGGGTTCTCTTTGGCCTGTAGTGCAAAGTTGAATTGTGACTGTTATGATCATGACCATTGAATTTATAATTGAATATCTTAAGCTTAAGTGCAAAGGTGAATTGATCAACATGGTTATAATTATTGTTTATATAAATTCTGAAATGATTATATATTTCTTTGAGATATGAATATATTTGGCCTGTAGTGCAAATATGAATTGTTGATGAATATCTTTGGCATGTAGTGCAAAGATGGTCTGTTGATGAATATCTTTGGCCTGTAGTGCAAAGATGAACTGTTGTTGAATATCTTTGGCCGTAGTGCAAAGATGGATTTATTAGTATGATTATGAACAGGAACTGTGATTTGGTATAACCATGATCTTTGATGTTTCAGGTAAAGACAGGTGATGAAAATATTCTTCGTCGTGGGTGCGAAGAAAAATTTAGAATCATAATTATGATTATGAGTTATTTATATGATTGTGGACCAGAACTGTTGATTGATGTTACAGGGATAAAATATTGTTGGTGGATTTTTAACATGGAGAAGATAATAGACTTTATAGTCTATTTGACTCTTCTAATGGATTGCTCGTTCCGCTGCAACTATGGTTGAAATTTTTATCATCTACCATATGTTCTAAATCTCTGATTTATTACTGATGAAAACTATTGATAATTTATTTATCTTTAGTCATGATATTCTTTACTGGGCTAGTTGTGCTCACCCTTTTGTTTCACAATTCCTTTCAGGTAATAAGAGTGTAGCTGGGTCGAGCGGGGGTAACAAGGGAATAGAACGATGGTCATCATTTAGTAGTTATATTTGGTGAAAAAAATAGGATGAGACGAACCCAACGTTGGAAGGGTGTTTCGTCACTATCATACAAGATGTCTAATGACATACAACCTCGTGTCATCATAAGACAGGGTTGTGGTCATCCACTTGCTGAGTATATATATGTCAAGAGTAGACTCACCATTGGGAAGAATATGATAGTAATCTTCTCATTTTTTTGGGGGGTCTATTGGGTCAACCAAGAATAATTCTGTGGCCATATGATATCTATCATAACCTAGACGCATGGCCTCCCATGTACGAAGGTTTTCTTGAGCACTTTCCAAAGATTCTAATTTCTAAAACAGTTTTTGACTATACCTTTATGTATGGTGTCATTGTGAGGTGATGTCCACGGTTGGAACATGAGTCACATTTGGTATATATTTGTATCCAAACTCACAGCATATGCGTTGTTGTATTTTGCACGACAATTGTTGTAATAAAGTTACAGTTATTTTCTGTACCATGTATTTGGCGACTCAGAATATGTTGAATTGAATGGACCTATTTTGGGGTTGTCACATTTGGTATCAGAGCTTAGGGATATGATCTCTGGCGGAGATCGGGGAATATAATTAGGAGGGGAGAGATGAGTAAATCATTCGCTAGTGTGTCCTACCTAAGCTTATTTGTTGGTCAGTCATAATATCGGGATATTATGTGATATGTTAATTTGTTAAATTAACCCTTGTTTTGAAGTTGTATTCTAGAATGATATTTGAAATACAGGAGATGAGCAATGGAGAAATTATGATGACAAGGAAGATGGAATCTGAAATGAAAGGAAGGTATTCTCAATTCTTTGAAATACCAGGTACGTAAATTTCGAGGACGAAATTTCATAAGGAGGGGAGATTGTAAGACCCCGAATTTTATGAAATAAAAGTATTCAATTTTTTCTTATAATTACTATTCAGTAAATGGTTAAATTGATAAAAGTTTAAAGCTATGGGTGAAATGTGATTTTTTTTTAATAAGCAAGTGGTTATAAAATAATCATTGTTGTCGGGGAATATTCGTTTGATCGTGGAATATTCTTTCTGTCGGGGAATATTCGTATGACGGCGCAGCTATTTGTGGGCCCCATAACGAATAACTGTCGGATGAAGAAAACGACAAATTTGAATTTTTATAAATAACGACGTAGTTGTTACTGTTAATACTGTTGAAATACCCGGTGGTTAAAATACAGTAATACGCGTTATTGCACAGTAGCACACGGTATTGCACAGTATTTTTGAAATTATTGATTCTTACGTAAGAAGGCACTACTCAATAATTATTACAGTAATTACTGTTCAATATTTTATTTTATTGATTCAATAATTGCTACGTTGAAATTTTATATTATTGTTGTTCAATAATTGTCACTGCACAATATTTCCCATTATCAGATCAATAATTCATATTATTTGAATAATATTATTAGATAACATTATTGGCAATGTCTAGAAAGTTCTGTCTAAGGAGAGGTTTGGTCACCTAATTGCGCGCCAGTAAGGAGAAATTCTTATTGGAAAGCCCCCTCTTTCCTGGGAACGACCTGGTTGTCATAAATGTGATTCTGTAATATTATCTGTGAATAATTAATTATTGATTCATATGATAAGGAAAAATTTATTTTATGTGGATATAAATGAGGGATATATTTTTGTGGTTAAAAAATGAAGGAGTTAATGTTGAGGTGTTTTATCTGTTTTTTTGTCGGAACGGAGGTATTGAAAATCAAATTAGGGCTTTTGAGATATTTTGCGACAGTTATAATTTTTAATCCGGCCGTTGGATCGTGGTAATATTTGGATATGTTATACATATATAAGTTGAGTATATGTCCACAAATTTTGAATCGTTAATAATGAACGTATGATTTATTATGAATTTTACGAGATGACTGGTTCAGAAATTGTTGAATTTTCGGAGTTTATCATTTTGGTGGAAAATTTTAGAATTGGTGGGCCCCACTTGTGGTTGGTGAAGAAATGTGCTG
Organism: Panax notoginseng; assembly: GCA_016801055.1. Taxonomy (NCBI): domain Eukaryota; kingdom Viridiplantae; phylum Streptophyta; class Magnoliopsida; order Apiales; family Araliaceae; genus Panax; species Panax notoginseng. The sequence continues at coordinate 59,111,919 of CM029015.1, forward strand.
AATTATATTTCAAATGTGGTGGGTGGGAATAGTAGCAGGTAAAACCATCAGGTTGCAGGTCAAACCTACCAAAAATTTTCTATAAATAGAGGGCTAAGTTAGAATTGAAAATCACACCAGAAACATAAGCTTTCTCTCTTTCTCTCTCTAGATTATTGTGTTTATTTTGTGAGTATTTAGATACTTGGTGAGTTGATATTCATCAGTGCAAGTTTTCTTCAGTGTCATATCCGATATCCAGTCAGAAGTGCTGCTCTTTTGAGGTAAGGGATATTAAGGGATTTTAAGGGTTGTTATGATTTTTAATTTCGTAATTTTTCTGACCATCAAAAATTCTGGAAAAATATGAAATGATATTTTGATGAGTTTTCTTGATTGTGTCCAAAAATGGTGATTTTTGGATCTATAGATTGAGAGTTATGAATTTTATGAGAAAAGACTATTTTAAAAAGTAATAGCTTATAATTCCTTGTGGTTAACTCCAAAATTGATGAAATTTTTATTGGGAGTACATGTATATGATAGGAGTATACTCTGTGAATTTCAGAATTTTTAGATAAAAGTACAATTTTTGATAAATGTTTAAATATTCGGCTATTTTGGCCATATGAAAAATATAAATGACTTTTAAAAATTCTGAGAAAAATATATGTTCACTATGGGACTATATTATGCTAAATCCCAGAAAAGAAATATTTTTGGAACTGATTTGGTATTTTTCATGAAAATGGTCTAGTTATGAGTAAATGAATTAAATATGTTTTGTGAAGAAAGAAAATTGGAAAATAGGATTTTATGGCTTGAGAATCCTATATGAGGTATATGCAAATTTTTGATGAGGGTTTTGGTTATTGATGATGAAATTGTAAGAGTTGGCATTTTATGATGATTAAATGCATTAATTAGTAAAGTGTAAACAATTAAAATAAATTGTTTATAAATTTAAGTAATGTTATTCTTTCAATATCATTATACCGAAATATTGGTATGGATTTTATTGTAGAATTTCTATCTTTTGTGTCGGGGTTACTATTCATGAGTTACTATTCACGATTTACTATTCATGAGTTACGAATATTACTCTTGAGATTAAAACTATATGTTGATCATATTATTTTTATCATCATATATAACATTTTTATAACCTTGATGTTGAAATTCTCTTTCACTAGAGTGTAAAGATGGGTAGATTATTGGTATGATCATGACTAGGGTTCTCTTTGGCCTGTAGTGCAAAGTTGAATTGTGACTGTTATGATCATGACCATTGAATTTATAATTGAATATCTTAAGCTTAAGTGCAAAGGTGAATTGATCAACATGGTTATAATTATTGTTTATATAAATTCTGAAATGATTATATATTTCTTTGAGATATGAATATATTTGGCCTGTAGTGCAAATATGAATTGTTGATGAATATCTTTGGCATGTAGTGCAAAGATGGTCTGTTGATGAATATCTTTGGCCTGTAGTGCAAAGATGAACTGTTGTTGAATATCTTTGGTCGTAGTGCAAAGATGGATTTATTAGTATGATTATGAACAGGAACTGTGATTTGGTATAACCATGATCTTTGATGTTTAAGGTAAAGACAGGTGATGAAAATATTCTTCGTCGTGGGTGCGAAGAAAAATTTAGAATCATAATTATGATTATGAGTTATTTATATGATTGTGGACCAGAACTGTTGATTGATGTTACAGGGATAAAATATTGTTGGTGGATTTTTAACATGGAGAAGATAATAGACTTTATAGTCTATTTGACTCTTCTAATGGATTGCTCGTTCCGCTGCAACTATGGTTAAAATTTTTATCATCTACCATATGTTCTAAATCTCTGATTTATTACTGATGAAAACTATTGATAATTTATTTATCTTTAGTCATGATATTCTTTACTGGGCTAGTTGTGCTCACCCTTTTGTTTCACAATTCCTTTCAGGTAATAAGAGTGTAGCTGGGTCGAGCGGGGGTAACAATGGAATAGAACGGTGGTCATCATTTAGTAGTTATATTTGGTGAAAAAAATAGGGTGAGACGAACCCAAGTTGGAAGGGTGTTTCGTCACTATCATACAAGATGTCTAATGACATACAACCTCGTGTCATCATAAGACAGGGTTGTGGTCATCCACTTGCTGAGTATATATATGTCAAGAGAAGACTCACCATTAGGAAGAATATGATAGTAATCTTCTCGTTTTTCTTTGGGGTCTATTGGGTCAACCAAGAATAATTCTGTGGCCATATGATATCTATCATAACCTAGACGCATGGCCTCCCATGTACGAAGGTTTTCTTGAGCACTTTCCAAAGATTCTAATTTCTAAAACAGTTTTTGACTATACCTTTATGTAAAGTGTCATTGTGAGGTGATGTCCACGGTTGGAACATGAGTCACATTTGGTATATATTTGTTTCCAAACTCACAGCATATGTGTTGTTATATTTTGCACGACAATTGTTGTAATAAAGTTACAGTTGTTTTCTGTACCATGTATTTGGCGACTCAGAATAGGTTGAATGGAATGGACCTATTTTGGGGTTGTCACATCTTAAAACAGACATCCTCTGTTTTCTAGCTCAAATTGTTTTAATTTTTGCTTGCATGATCACTGCAAGTATTGACTAGTTCTATATCATTACATTTAATGTCATAAAACAAGGTGAAACAAAACAATGATATGAAGACTTATTTATGTAAGTGGCAGGACGCTACATTACAAATTTGTGAGAATAGTTAGCTTTTAAGTAAGAAAGGTATGTTTTCAATGGCCAGTGGAGAATATGGCTCATATGGACTTGGAAAAAGCTTAAAATTAGGAATCTTATATTGAATTACTGAATCAGTGGTAATATCAAAGAGGCTAGAGCGACGGTGGCAGCGACGATTGAGGTTGCTTCGGCGGAGGAAGTATTTCTAAACATGACTAGCAACTTAAGTTGGGGTCCGAGTCTTGACGAAATTCCTGAAAATTCCTCTCCAGTCTCCTTTACCTACTTTCTGCAATCCTATGAGGAATAGCTTGTGTTCTTCCTCCGTCCATGGCACACCTGTTAATGATTCATCTATACAATATTTAAGTTAATCAAACCTCGCTTGCGCTCCCAACTCGCGTTGGACTGGTGGTGAGCGGCGTCGTCGGCAGAAGCATAACCGGTGGCGCCCGCGGATGCCGCGGCGGAGATGTCAGCGTTGTTAGATAAGTCATGAGGTTGTTCATATTGAGACAAATTATTCATACTGACACTCTTCCTCATAGGATCCACCTTGACGCGGACACCAAACAACATTATCTTGCTGGAGATACATCCGCCACCACGGAACGAGAATTGATAGATTAAATGTGCTGTTATATAGAGAAAAAAAGACGTATCAGATCAGATCAGGTGGATTGGAGGGTGCACCATGTGACGCGGTATCAAATTTCTACAACTTCTTGCCAATCTGCATTCATGAGATCGAATTGGGGAATCTTGGGGAATTGCATCAACGTCTTCTCACATCAATTTACCTTACCTTTGCTACTTTTCCCCCAACTGATTTAGTGAATATAAGTCCGCTAGACATACTAGCGGACGGGGTTGAACTGATTGGTAATATTTGGCACATGGGGGTAAAATTGGCTAAAATTACATTAACTACGTCCGCTAGTAAGTCTAGTGGACAACGATTTCCTAAATCAAATCTCAACCATTCATTTAACAAACGGATGGTATAAATGGTATTTGCCCATTTTTGATCCATAGCAAATACATGCTATGGATCATTACCCATATATATATATATATATATATATATATATATATATATATATATATATATATATATATATGGGTAATGATCCATAGCATGTATTTGCTATGTATGAAAAATGGGCAAATAACATCATAACCATACATTACATAAATTAAGGGCTCAGATTTAAAAGGTAAATACGTCATCCGCTAGTTGAACTAGCGGACACATAAAAAAGAATTTTCGAACCAAATTACCCCCAAGTCCCATTAATGCCTTAGATTTCAAATTATGTTTTAGTCCATCCGCTAGTTGAACTAGCTGAACTCGAAAAATGCAAAAACCAAATATTAGATCTGATTTCCCTATATTAAACTAGCGGAAGAAGAACCCAAATATTCTAGACTCTTCGAATATGGGTAAATACTAAATCCGCTAGTTCATACGAACCAGATTGGCTTGATGAAATATAACTTGTTTTTTGTTTCTATTACAGGAAATTTATCCATTGTCATCCTTGTTTTCAAGAAGCTTAAAGTTCCCTGCAAAAAGTGATGATATTTTGAATAAATATAGATATTTCCCTTACCTATCAACTTATAAGCCACCAATGATATCTGATAAAGGATCTCGGAAAGTTTATTTGGAGTTTTCCCTGGGAGGGGGGGTAAGTTTTGGTAGCGTAATATCATGGATTCGGATTTAGTATTTACCCAGATTGGCTTGATATGGGGGCAATTCTGTCAGAAAAGTTTTTTTCCTGTGTCCGCTAGTTCAACTATCGGATAGCGTAATTGTATTTTAAATCTCAACCCTTAATTTATATAATGTACGGTGGAGATGCTATTTGCCTATTTTTTATCCATAGCAAATACATGCTATGGAATATTTCCCTATATATATATAGAGAGAGAGAGAGAGTCCGAATCTTAAGCTCACCCCTTATCCAGCTCACCTCCCTTTAGCGACGGACCTGGCAATGGTTCGGTCATACAACCGTCGTCTATACTTTTAGCGACGCTATTTGTTGTCCGTCGCTAAAAGTATAGACGACGGTTGTATGACCGAACCGTCGCCGGGTCCGTCGCTAAAGGGGGGTGAGCTCGGATGAGTTGAATAAGAGGTGAGCTTAAGATCAGAACCGTGTATATATATATATATATATATATATATATATATATTGTTTTGTTTTCTCTTTTTTGTTTGATCTGCTCTTTCTCCTTTATTCATCTTTTCCCTTTCTCAAATATTTAGAAGTCTTTAGAGATGAGGTCAAATTTTGAATACGAGTATCTCTCCTTCTAAAATCTGTTAAACTCTACCATTTGATAGAAACCTGAAAAATTAATGAATTTTTGAATACCAAAATACTTTTATAGACTTTATAAAAGTCTTAATTCAATATCACTTAACTTTTAAAGACGTTACAAAAATTGTAATTGAATATCAGTAAATTTTTATAAATTCTTTAAATGTCTTAATTGAATACAATCAAATTTTAAAAATGTTTAAAAATCTTAATTGAATATACTCTTGAGATCAAATTGCATCGACCTATTTCCTAACAGTGATGTGGGTTGTGACATGTATATATATTTTTGGTTTTCAAAAAAAAAAAGGAGAATGCAGGAGAATTCTTGAGAATTGAGATTGGGGACGGAATATTTGTACAATCTGTGTTATTTATAGATGGCTATACGCCCATTCACCTCCATCCGTATTTCTTGCCCATTTAAATCCACCACGAGATTTACTGAACTGCCACTCTGCCACCACCACTACAGAAGCTTCAAAGCCGTCTTGTTCAGTACTTCTTCAGCAAGAACATTCATGGATTCCCCTCCTGAAGGTTACAGAAGAAACGTGGGTATTTGCCTCATCAATCCCTCCAACAAGGTGCTTGAGTCTGTCCCCTATTGTTTGTCTCATCTATATATAGTATTTGGGTCATTGGGTGTTTGTCAAAATGTTTAACAATGCCAATTTTGCAGATTTTCTCAGCTTCGAGGCTCGATATACCCGGATCTTGGCAAATGCCTCAGGTAATTTGGACTCCATGCTCAAAATTTATTTGGATTTCAATTTCTTTTTTATTTGTTCAATAACATGTATCCATTTCTTTGAAAAGAGACAATATGGTGTAATAAACTTGATCACTTTGGTACTCTAATTATCCCATTTCATGTGTCATGCTTTCTAAATTGGATGTCACACAATTGTCATATAGAGAAAAATCAATGCACTCTTATTATTGAGGGACTATGTTATCCATCTAAAATTGGAGTAGAAGACATAGACTATGTTTCTGCTCTAGGGGTTTGTCCCTAGAGCTTCCTAGGTACATCTTCTTGTAGTATGTTCATTCTTCATTCCTGTTTTTGTGGACTATACTAAGTTTAATTATCGAAAGAAAAAAAAAAGAAAAAGAGAAAAAGGGGAAAGGAGGTTCATCGATTGCAACATTTCTTTCTAGCAGTCAAACACCCATCATTTAGAAAAACAATATATGTGGAATATCGGGAGAAGGGTAAGTATGCATAATTTGTGAAGATTTTATTTCTCAAACTTGTCCTATTTTCCATGACACATAAGTGACGGGAACAATACCATTTTTATTAGTAAATAGGTGTCATGCTGTGTATTTAATATGATCATGTATTAATGTTTCTACCAACTAGTTAACCTCCCATGCGCGTATCTTAGCCGTCTCTTTGTAGTTATGTCTCTATGTGTTATGTAATATTTCTGTCAAAACACGTTATTCATATAAATGGTGTATAGTACTTTATATAAATTTCCCCCGTTTGCTCTTTAGAAGCTTGGAAATAAGACATTGTCTCTATGCTAAAAAACTTTTGCAGTTTATCACTCCTCTAAGCTCCAGGATTCACATAAAATGGTCAAAAATCAATGCTAACACCTGATTCACTTTGAAATTTTATTGTTAAAAATTGCATCATGTGACTGGGAGTGAATCATGTGTGTTAAAGTTACTGCACAAGAGCCACAAACAAACAAAGACACAACTCTTACAAAAATAGAACAAAAGAGAACTTTACTAGGGCCACCAGTGCATAATTGATCTAAGGTAGAAATTTATGCCTAAATAATACATAAAACAACAAGCTATCACAGAAATCAAGAAAACCCATACATTAAACAACACTCACGACACTTTTAGGGTCTAACAGTAGTTGGGTAGCAATACTTACCATAATCGGGTACACCTTTTGCACCATACACATCGTTGCCAGTCGAATCCCTTGAGAATTGACAATTTGAACTCATTTTCTTTGAATTGCACCCTCAATTGTCTCTCTTGTTTCTTCTAATTTGTCTCTAACATAGTCACAATGTGAGCACTTGTTTGGGAATTAGGGTTTGTTAAGGACATATGTGACTTTACGACTTATAACTTATAACTTAAGGTCTATTACCTCTTTTACCCTTCGATGCGTTTACTTGCACAACTGGTCACATTTGACCTGTTAAAAGTTCAGTTTTGATTTAAAAAGTAAAGGGTGGGGGGTGCAAGGAGACACATTTTAAAGGTTAGGGTGCAGACCACTAAGAGCATGTGAAGTCTGGGGTGCAAAACGTATTTGTATCTTCTTTATCGCATCTTATCTTTCTTTTCGTTATTTCATTCTTTTGTTCTTTCCTTTTGTATTAGACTGTGAATATGCTAATTATTGTACAGTTGGAACGGCTTAATGGCAATGATCTATTTCCAAATAGTTAAAAGTCACATTTATAGTCAAAATTGAATTTGCTAGTGTCAAATGTTCTGATAATCTGATCTTCATAGAACTGTGTATAACATGTCATTGACTTCATTGATAAATTGTGTTATGAGAATGTTATGTCATTTACTATGTTAACTAGGGTGGCATTGATGAAAGTGAAGATGCAAGAGATGCAGCCATCAGGGAATTAAGAGAAGAAACTGGAGTTACTTCGGCAGAAGTTCTTGCCGAGGTTTGTGTTTGCAATTGCATCTCCTTGCGTTATAATTTTTTATCTGATGTGGTAGTCTTCTGTAAAGTTTTAAAATATAATAAGTTCCAAAAAACATGACAGAAGCAAAAAAAATAATTTTTCTATATATTGTTCAATATTAAAAAGAGCTTCAGATGATGTTGGATGGGAATATGGCTTCCTTGTAAATCCTAACAACATGGATCGTTGGAGATGCAAATTGTGTGACAAAGAGAATGGTGGTGGACTTTATAGATTGAAACAACACATAGCAAATATCAAGGGAAATGTGGAATCATGCCCCAGTCAACCAAGGAAGATAAAGAAAAGTGTAAGATGGTACTTGACAAGGCAGCAACTAAAAAGAGAGACAAGATGATAGATGACGTAAATGTTAGAGCGGAAGTGAAAGTGGAGGCAATTCCAGAAGGAAATAAAGACGAAAAAGTTGAAGGTTTAGGGTCAAGGAAGAGGCCCCATTATCTTGGTCGCATGGATAGATAGATATGCAAGGGCCATCAATCTGGATTTGAGTACAAGTACGAAGATGCGACAACAAAACATGAATGATGCACTTTGAAAAGAGAGAACTCATGATGTGAATAGATACTTGGCTCGATGGATGTACGAAGCCGGTATTCCATTTCATGCTATTGGCAATGATAGCTTTAAACGCTTTGTTGAGGCAGTGGGTATATTTGGCCAGGGCTACCAACCCCCAAGCCAATACCAATTAAGGGAGCCATTGTTGAAGGAGGAGGTGGAGAGATCCAAACAATCACTCAAGAAACAAGAAGAAGAGTGGGCTTCAACGGGATGCTCTATCATGATCGATGCTTGGACCGACCGAAAAAGATGAAGTATCATGAATTTATGTGTTAATTGTAGGACTGGGACTTGTTTTCTTTCTTCTAAGTAAGATTCGGAGGTGTCGCACACGGCTGAACATATATTTGGCTATGTTGACAAGTGCATTGATGAAGTTGGGGCGCAAAATGTAATCCAAGTAGTCACGGACAATGCCTCTAATAATATGGCAGCGACGGCATTGTTGAAGGCCAAGAGACCACACATGTTTTGGACCTCATGTGCAACCCACAATAAACCTCATGCTTGAAGGGATTGGAAAGCAACAAAAGTTCAAAAACACTATTGAAAGGGCAAAGTTCACTATATTTATTTATGGTCATCATAGAACATTGGCATTGATGAGAAAACATATAAAAAAGAGACATAGTGAGACCGGGTGTTACTAGATTTGCAACCGTCTTCTTGACAATGCAAAGTATGATGGAGAAGAAACAAGAGTTGAAGATGATGTGTACTACCAATGAATGAGGAGCTCTTCCATGGGTGAAGACCGCAAAGAGGAAAGCCGCATTTGCTACGGTGATGAGTACGGCGTTTTGGAATAGCGTAACTCTTTGCTTGAAAGTGTTTACTCCATTAGTGATGGTTCTTCGTCTTGTTGATGGGGATTGGATGCCCTCAATGGGTTTTGTGTATGGAGAGCTCAAGAAAGCGAAAGAAGAGATCAAAGAGGCATACAAACAAAATGAGGATAACTACCGGCCAATACTACAAATCATTGACACAAAAGGCTTAGGTCGGCTTGATAGTCCATTCCATTTGACGGCTTACTTTTTGAATTCATTTTACCTCTTCAAGGATCCTACCATGAAAGATGATCCAATTATCATGGATGGTGTTTTTACTTGTGTTGAATCTTTCTTCCCCAATAATTTTGGAGTTCAAAATGAGGTCATCAATAAAGAGTTGTTGAAGCACAAGAACAAAGAGGGTGGATTTAGTAGGCCAATACCATTGGCCGCAAAGGGATGTGAGGAGAACAATGACACTTAATGATCTGGTAACTTAGTAATTACTTTTCTAGTTTTCTTAGTTAGCAACTTTGTTTTTTTTCCCCAATCAAGTAACCTATATTTAGTACTAAATTACTCATTGAATTGTGCTTCTTTCATGATTAGTTGGATGATGGTCTAACTATGGCAATCATACACCCAACTTGAAAAAAAGGCCATTAGAATTCTCTCTTTAACTTTGAGTTCATCCGGGTGTGAGAGAAATTGGAGCACTTTTGAGGGAGTAAATACATATTCCCTCTCTTTATTATATGTTGTAATTTTTTAATAAGGGTATTAGAATTATTAACTTGGGAATTTTCTTTAATGTATAGATACATTCTAAACTTGATGCAACAAGGTTGAACAACCTAGTGTATGTCCAATTTAATGCCAAACTTGTCAACAAGAAAAGAAGGGTAAAGGAGAAGGATGTCCTAATTACTAGTGAAGCAACAAATACACAAGGATCGATTGTTGAAGGTGGTGACGATGAAGTTGAGTCGGGTTTGGGACTTACATGGGATATGGTTGGGAAAGCTATGGGAGCGGATGAGGTCCTTCTACCTTGAAGAAGTGGTAGAAATGTGCGAGAACTAGATGAAGATGAGTTTGTGTCGGAAGATGATGACAACGAAGAGGAAGATGAGGATTATGAGTTTGAGTCCGATGGAGAGCAAGTCTTGGAGGGATATGGAGAAGAGGAGGAGTGATTGACTATTGATTTTGTGATACTTAGTTTCATTTGGTTAATTGGTTTTGAACTTGGAGCGTCGAACTATTTGATTTTACTTAGTTTTCATGTTTTTATTTGATGATTTGTGTTACTTATGTTATTCTACTTACTCAAAATTTATGAAGGAGGAAGGAGAATATATATATTTTTTAAAAAAATTGAAAATCCGACTAGCCGATTAATCTCCGACTAATCCCCTAATCGCTAGTCGATAGCCAACCGACCTGGGACCGACTAGCGACTTTTAGAACACTGATAGTCATGACATGGATCACAAATTGATTGAAAGCAAAATTTCAGTAGAAGAAAAAGAGAAAAATAAAACCTATAGTATTGAATGTAATATTGGTTTGGGTTTAAAGTCTACTGATGCACTTTATTAAAAGCAATATATCAGCTAGCTAGCTTCCATTTACTTATCAAAAGTATACATAATAATAAAAATAGATAGTGTAGAATTTCTTTGTTAATGATAAAAATAGTGTAGGGCTTAATATGTCTTTTTTCTTCCCACTCGATCATACATGATTAATAATTTTTTTACCTTTTGTATGTGCAATTATATTTTTTGTGTGTGGACGTGGTTTGAACTACATAGAACTCAAATGTTCCACAAGAGGTTATTCGTTCGAGGCTTGGAGCGACCTATTAGTAGGAAGACTGTGAAACCACCGTCATAGTGTAGACAGGCCTGGTATTATAAGCTAAATACTGATGGGTGTATTAGAGCAATGTCGCCAATATTAGAAAATTCTTTTTCTCTTGCTTATTCTTGACATCCTATAATACTTTGTTTAATTTTTTAGGTAACCTCTTTTGAGGGACATATATCAGGTTGGATATGAACAATTTCTGCTGTTCAGTTGTTAGAAATTTATAATTACAGGAAACCGTTTCAAAGATCAAATTATGTTTTATACATCGTATGACTTTGTAAAACCACTTATTATGCTGATCTCCAGGACATTTGATATTGAAAGAGTCAAAGATATTACTAGAATGGAGTTGCAACTGATATATTCTATAAAAGTCTAACTATAGTTACATTATATCATGATTGGCTGCTAAGATGTAATCATAATCAAGGACTATAATATGAATCATTTGGAACCACAGTCATTTCGTTTTTCTAATTGGTGTTAAACAAAACAAAGTAGAATTCCATATCTCGGTCTATTTTTATATTGCAAAGCATGCATTACTGAACTGGCATTGACCTCATGCAGGTACCATATTGGTTGACATATGATTTCCCTCCGGACGTCAGGGAAAAATTAAAGCACCAATGGGGTTCAGACTGGAAAGGTCAAGCACAGAAATGGTGAGCTTAATTGATTTACTCGTTTATTCTTTACATGCATGTGTTATGACACCGGGATTGAGGGCAGCACTACTGATTTGGTTTAGTAACCCAGACTAAATCAAGAGATTGACTGTAACATCCAGGAAGCTAAGTAATATCTCAAGACATTATACCATGGCCAATGTTCTAGTTGTCACTTAATTTGGTCAAGGTTGTAATGCAGATGATCTCATTTTTGTTTATTGAATTAATTTCCAGAAATTTAGTCACTGACTTCATACATCATTTATTAACTACTCTAATATTGTATTATGTGTTTATACTACAACCATTGCATGTGCGGTGATGTGCCTTGCTGCAAATAAACCGACCTGGCCTGAGCTTAGGCAATTCAGACACCCTTCTCCAGGTTAGAGGTGTGCTTGAGCTTGGTTTGAACGCTGATGAAGTTTATGTCCTTGTTTATCTTGGTTCACAAGTTTTCCGCAGAAGCTTGAGTTCGGTATGGCTCTGGTTGTTTAGCATTCTGGGACTGATATGCCATGGTCTAGGATTGCAGTCATTGAAGAAATTATGTAAAATTCAGAACAAGATCATGAATTAATTAAGGAATGACCAAAGGCGCACATTTTAAATGGAAATTGAACAACTGGAATTTGAGAATGGGATAAACGTATTGGCTGTTGAGAGGTTATTAGATTACGGTGAAAGTTAGATAATATGTAGATGGTGAGTCGGACCATTAGACAAAAGAGTGTTTGTGTTATCATAGGTTAGAGAGATGGAGTAATGATGGAAGAGGTTGGTTAGAGCATTAAAATTAGAGAAGGAAGGGGAAGTAAAGTTTGTCTTTAATGCGAGAGTTTGCTTTGCGTTCCCCAAGATCGATACACCTGAATGAGATGTTGGAGACATCTGTAACTCGAGTTATTGAAGATTAATATTTGGATATTAGGTGAGAACAAGAGGTATGATGGATTGAGATTTCTCTTTCATATTACTTATAGTTTACATCAACTCCTATGCATGTCTACTAAATTTTACATCAATTCCAAGGGTCACACATTATATGCAATAAAACAAAGTACCCTTGTTTAAATCCTGTTATTTAACCAACAAACTTGAACATTAGGCATGAGCTCAGTTTGTTTATAATTTTGATGAGCTTTTAGCCGAGGACCTTGTGTTCTTTAAGAAAGGTCAAGTTCTGAATGTGACATACTCAGCCCTCGAAATCATACTCCCTACGTCGCATTTTTGGTGTCAGAAAGTGTTATTCTCGAGTTGCTTGAGCATTTAGATGCCGAGGTGATTACCATACAGTGACTTATAATCTCCCTGTAACACTGGTTTATCTCTCGACATTTATGCTGTATGTGGAAGCAAATGATGAGATCATGAGGCGCCTTATTATTTTTTTGCATTTATGGATTGTAGAGCTCTATTTTTAATGTGTTGGGGGAGGAGTTGGTGTTTTTCCGTGCGGTCGTTGCTTATTTAGTTTAGAGGCTTTAGAGGGAGAAAAAAGGATGCTACGATGCTATGGAATTGTTGAATCTTTTCTGCTCCTTGGGAAATGTGGAACTAGTGTAATGCACAGATTGTTAAAGATAGTTCTTTATCTTCACTTTTTTTTTGTTTTGCTAATTTGACACACTCACACACCCATCCTTGTCAATGCCAAGGTTCGATCCCACATCCTTTGCTTTGCAAAGGTGTGGTGCTACCATCCGGCCAAAGGTTCGGTGGTCTTTATCTTCACTTTTGTTGCAAGATAAAATTATTTTTCTTGCTTTTCTTTGGGTGATTTTTTATGGGCGCATTTATGGGCATACACTTGGTACACGAAATGATGTAGGTTGGTGTAAGGGTCTTTATCTGCATTTGTTGGGTTTTTCACACACAGCAACCTTTTAATCATACATCCTTGTTTATTTATTATTTTCGTCAAATTCACATATGAAAATATTCAGGTTCCTTCTTAAATTTACCGGAAATGATGATGAAATCAATCTCTTGGGCGATGGAACTGAGAAGCCCGAGTTTGGAGAGTGGGCATGGATATCACCGGAACAAGTAGTTGATCTTGTGGGTTCCATTTTCCCTATAAGTTATCTTGATCTGAATCCAGTAATTTATCCTGTTATTCTAAATTTTTACCTTTTCTCTGCATCTTTTGTGCAGGCAGTGGAGTTCAAGAAGCCAGTTTACAAGGAGGTTTTGACAGTTTTCTCCCCTCATCTTCAGTCAAACTTGTAATTTTGCTTTGTTCTCAGACAAATACATCATTTTCCTCTTCATCAGTCAAACTTATATAGGGGAATGTTTTCTGTACCTTTTATATCGGGAGTTGATATTAAGAGGGCAAAAAAGTATGGGGATAGGGGGATTATTTTGTTTTGGACAAATTGTCTATCATTAAAAGCAGTGTAATTTGACAACTTTGTAACAACCCAGATAAATATTCTTTCTTTTGTAATTTGACACAACTTTGTCTTTTGGGTTTTGGTGATTTGTCATTACAGTAATAGAATTTCTTTTGCCTTTTGCTAAAATAAAGGGTCAAATTTATATAAATATTCTTTCTTCTCACTAGATTTTACACTCATGAATTTGCATTATTCTTGGTCAAACTCAAGCCAAGAAGTTTGACTTTCTATGGCTACATCTCCATGTCTGAATTAACTCGGTTATTTAGCAGAAAGGACTCAGGTCACCCGTGTGATCCATTCATAAACAACTCCAAAACAGGGCTGAGGTAGTGCCGTAGTGAGGTGGAAACTCCTGTTGCCACATCTTGAGTTGAAGAAACTTGAACTTCGACCAACAAATTCTCATGTAAACTAAATTCAAGTTTCGACCAACAAATTCAAATGTGTGTATAAATCATGTTGCCTTGAGTTTTCGCTTTAACTAAAGGACATTACTTGCCCAAGATTTTGACAGAGGTAAGTTGAACGAGATTATATATAACTAAATATATAAAGCTGGATTTCCAATAACACAGGCACCAACATGGGGTTCTTGAACCGATGAAAACCTCGTTTCAAGACGAAAAAGTTTACTAAATACAGAAAATCAAGAGTAAATAACAAAATGATTTTAACTGGAGAAAAAACATGACTACGAGAGGCTTAATTACAAAATTTTGACATAATTTGACTCAGCTGCTCTCTATTGAAGACTAACAATATATTAACCTAACAATCCTCGATGATGAGATGATGAAAGTAAACATATATGTTTAACTTGATGGGAGCACTTTAGCTGAATTGATCATAGTGATCGAAAAATTACATAATGATGATCATACGGATAGGAACTGAAAATAAACAGACTTTGGGTATGAAAACTATAATAAGAGCGTTTTTGTGTGAGAGGGGTCCTCAAATGAACCAAACCTCTTCTATTTGTAATTGGTTTTTGCTTCATCCGCCTCTGTCTATCCACTTCGCTGACACTGGATATCCTTCGAACTTCTACTACTTACAACTGCAAATGACCATAGTTGTCAAATCCTGAACCATTTTTGTAATGAAAATTCCCGTTAAGAAAGATAAATATACTCCGTGAATAATTCTATGTGAACTAGCTGTGAAAATTATGGACATGAGAAAATAGTACGGGCTCCTAATATTTAAATTAGTGACTGAGGTTTTTGAGCTGGACCCATGTACTATTTTTTTTATTTGTGCACAACTATTAGTGCACACTTTATAATGGGCAAAACTAGTGATGCACAACAGGCCGGCCTAGCCTGGTCCGGCCTAAGCCTACCAAGCCTAAGTCGTTGACCAGGCCAGATCAGACCTTGACTTTTTGACTGCAAGCCGGGCCAGACCAGGTTTAAAACAAAAATATGCGACCTGTAGGCCGAGCCAGGCCCAAGAGTTTTTTACTTTAAAATTTTAAACTCACTTCTGCTCTGTTTATTAAACTAAGGCGGGACAAAAAAACTTTTACTAGACTATGTGGGACTATGCAAGGCTTATGCAAACCTCCATTAATTAAAGAACAAAAGAGAAACTTTTTTTTTAATAGATTATGTGGGACTTTGACATGCTTAGCCAAAACCCAACACAAGCTCAAGTGCATTGTACTTGATAACTTTGGTCTTGACCTCTCCTCTATTTATAGAAGAAAAGTAGGGACAACAGATGTTAACTAGACTATGTGGGATTTGAAAACAAAAATGCAATTGAACTTGTTCAAGATATCTTTCCTTTTGCTGCATATAGAGTATGCTTGTTGAGCTCCTGGACTAGATTGAGGGCCAAAACCACGATTTTTGTCTATAAAACTATTCCTTAATCCTCATGGAAAGAGTGTAAAAGTTCCCTTTCCTTAATCACCTCGGGCCGTCCTCGGCAGTTGGTACAGAAAAGTATTCATACTTTGTAAGATGAAATAAGCTTTTTAGTCTACATGATGCAATACAAATAGTGATCATTTTCAATCCACTCAAGTTACTAATACTAATTGAGATGGAGAAAGGTCTCTAGAACTAGAATAATTATTTGACCGACCGTGTCTTTTGGAATTATGTCGTCTCCAATCTAGATTAGCCGAAAACATTGTTGTTTCATTCTTTGTACATTATTGATAAATAAATAAAATTAATGATACATTCATTATTCATAAAATTTCCTAATGAGACTTGATTCTATCTACTATGTAAAACTTTCCATGGATTGCCTTGTGGTGAGATTGACAGAGGGTTGGGGCCTCTTTGTATTACTACAAGTTTACTTTATTTTCTGGTAGAAACAAAAAATGAACCTCACCTGTAGTATATCTAAATGCTATAGAAAATATAATATTAAAAAAGGGATCTAAATGACATAACTAATTTGTTTTTCAATCCAGGAATTAGAGACATAATAATAATATTTTATAACCCTTGTCAATGTGGGTGTTGCAATTGGCAGCTGGGCAATATTGGTAGAGCTCACAACTCAACAAATGCACATTGACAGTCTATTATTGGTGGAGGTGGATGTTTGCTGGAGACGGATGAGGGGCGGTGGTGGTGGTAGTTGAGGTGGGCATTGGTAACACTTGGTAAAGAGTCCAATACTTCATGAGATTGATTAAAGAAATGCCCACCCAAGTTGATTTCATTCATTGATTCTGCATTGACAATAGTCAATAGTAGTGGCTCATAGTCTATAATCTCAAAGTCCCACATCGAATTGAATTTGAATTGAACATAAGACTTCGCTCTATAATAGCAATCCTAAAATACAATGTTTATCTTGTAAATGTTAAGTCCCACATTGAAGGGGATGCAAGTATAAGGATGATTTTCTTATAAAAAGACTTGCTAGTATTACAATATTACCCAACTAAAGATTTAGGCTTATTAGCCTTTTAGGTAGATGGCCAGTCCAGGCTACAAACTAGGTCGGACCAGGCCGGACCAGGCTTGAACCAGACCGTAGGCCAGGCCAGGCTAGATTTTTTGGAAGGCCAGGCCGGATACGAGTCATTATTTCGTGGTCTGTTCTTGGTCTAGCAGGCCGGGCTTGACCGGTCCAGGCTTTGACCAGGCCGAGCTTTGACCAGGTCGGGCTCAGGCCGGATCAAGGCCAGGCTCCAGGCCGCAGGCCATTTGTGCACCACTAGGCAAAACTAATGAAATATTCATTGTAGTTGACACGTTTTACTGATTACACTATTAAATTTTTAAATTTTCAAATTATCCCACGAAATTAATAATTATTTTGAAATTGGGTTATTCCGTTTAAAAAAATTAACGGACATTAATTTTTTATCTACAAAACTAATGAATTTTCCACTGTAGTTGACATGTTTTCTTGATTACACCATTGAACTTTTAATTTTTCAAATTATCTCATTAAACTAATTAATATTTTGAAATTGGGTCATTTTGTTATAGACCTCAAAAGTGTGAAATCGTTTCAGTTTTTATCCTACGTGGACGTGAAAAAGAAAAGAAGAAAAAAGAAAATAAACAAATTTGATTTATTGTCTCTTCCTTCCTCTGATCTCTCTCTTCTCCCCCTTCTTCCAAATCAAATAGATCTGCGTATTTTCTCTATCTAAAATCTATGAAAATTCCTAGATCTGAATACCCAAAACATTGAATTGAGTTTCAAAGTTCAGCATTAGATATATAAATGGAGTTTGAATCCCCAACAACAACATATGAAGTACATGGTATTGCAGTAGATTTCTTCCCGCTCACCTCTGACTATCAACATCCTTATGTCTCCGAACTCCTTTCATTCACTCTCGATCGCCTCCACAAAGTCCACTTTTTCCCTAATCTCTCTATATATCTACGTGTGTGTGTGTGTGTGTGTATATATATATATATATATATATATATATATATATATATATATATATATATATATATACACACACACACACACACACACACACATGTGGTATTAATATTTGGTTGAATTGATTTTATTAGGATTGCATTTATGATTTGATAGGAGCCTGAGTTTTTATGGATGGATGTAGAGATAATTCAGAGGCAGATGCAAAATGTTGTTATTGCCAATTACCGTGTTTTCATTTCTACTGTTAATGCATTATTTTTATTCGCGAGGAAGTTTTTTCTATTGATAAACATATGAGATTAGAGTACCCAAAATATTTTGATTTTTTTGCTTTCACTTTCAAGATTTTACTTATTTTTTTCCACATAAGTAATATTTTTTATTTTTGAATTTCTTTTATAGAGCCACATAGATAAAAATTAATGTCTGCTTCATTTTTTTTAACAGAATGACCTAATTTCAAAATATTAATTAGTTTAATAGGGTAATTTGAAAAATTAAAAGTTTAATGGTGTAATCAGTAAAACTTGCCAATTATAGTGGGTAATTCATTAGTTTTGTCGATAAAAAATTAACGTCCGTTTTTTTTAACGGACTGACCCAATTTCAAAATAATAATTAGTTTAACGGGGTAATTTGAAAAATTAAAAGTTCACTGGTGTAATCAGTAAAACCTGCCAACTACAGTGACTATTTCATTAATTTTACTGTTTGTATGATAACACTCTATCTCCCTTATCTGAAAACCTACTTGAATGGATCTGAAATTGCTTTGACAAACTCTACTGCAATTTCTTCTGGTGGTTAAATTAAAATCTATAAAGTTGCCGCAAACTTGAAAAAATTCACTGTGAAAAACAGATCATACTTTGAATGTTGCCCAACCTCGGAACTGCTTTTGCCAATTGTTGGCAAATCACTCAACTTGTGCAAGCCATATCGCTGCTGTTGGAAAACCACTCAACTCCAACACACTTGCACAATCCAATTGCTCATGATCCATGTTGGGATGTAATTATTTGGGTTTGGCCAAGGTGTAGCCCTACTTATTTAATGGACCGAATTTGGTGTTGGCTTATATACGTTTATTTGGACAGCTTGCTCAAATAGTGGGAGAGTCCTTATTAAAGTAAGATTGTGTTTCCTTATTTGGTGGGATAAGGAGATCTAACTTGAGAATGAAGCGATCAGTCATTAATTGCAGTTATAAGGTGATTCTAAAAAGGACTCTTACTCCTAGTTGGATTCGGGAGGACATGACTTCTATAAATACAACAACTGTGACGCCCCCAAATTTGGACCGCCACTTGGTCACTCAAATTCGGTTCATCACGTGCTCATGGTAATATAATAATAACTAAAATTACACATTCACAGCGGAAGATCTGATCTAGAATAATATACAATGATTTATTATAATTATTCTCCCAAGTCTCGTAACCTACAGTACTTAATAGATTACAAAATAATATCGACTAAAAACTTATTACATAATCCTACTTAAGCTTAAACATAGTTTGAAGACAATCTTAATACAACATAACACTTTTAAACGTAAAGGAACAAGCTAGTCGGTAGCCTTACCCTTGCCTTTGTCTTTCCTAGAGACACTTCCCTGTTCTGCTTTAACTGAAAGGTTTTAAATAAGCAAGAATGAGCACAAATTGCCCAGCAAGTAATATAAAACAAGGGTAAAGAGTTTTATAACACGGGTTTGAAATATCGAAGTATCATCTCTAAGATAGTTCAGGGTTTCAGAATAATATCATGAATAATGAATATCAATAATTCTTGAATCAAATCCTTGGAATATGAAATGATAATTCAATATAGATCAACAAATATATATGAATTCAAAGGCTATCAACGTATCCAACTGGATAAATAATTTATACTGAGCAGTCATTAAGGACTATTAAACATCTACTAGAATTACAAATATTAAACTGATAACCCAAAAGAATTTAAGTACGATACATGATCAATCTACAATACTCTATGTTATGCATAACACCACAGTAATACTCACGCGTGTGTTGGGGCTTCTAACAATATACACTCCCCTTACCATAAAGGTTGTTCAACTCAGTTTTTAAGATTTTCGCACCAGTCAATTGGTTTGGACAGTTTTATAAACATGCACATAGTCTAGCGTAATCAAATGGCATAAACACTTTCACAATATTCAAGAACAATACCAAGTTCCACATGAATAATAGTTTTCACAAGAGTTTAAACATACGAGCTCAATTGAATGAGTAAGTAAGATAACTTGCATTCAAAGAGATAAGGTTTAGATACTTGTTTACGATCTTCGTCGAATAAAGTAATGCAAGGGTTTAGGATACTTGTCTTAAGCGTAGTTTATCCACATTAAGAAATCAACACTTTCGAATCCTATTTAAAGTGTATTATAAGTATAGGATGCCCATTATCTAACACATTTGTTACTTAAGCTTGATATGATTCAAGTATACAAATATGGTACAAAATCAGTTTATAGGTTTATCACGAAATCAAGTACCTAGTTACTTCATAAGCAAATTTAAAATGCTCAAAGATTAAGGCCTTTTTATCCATGGACTTTCATTATATAAGGCAAACACTATCTTAGTACTTAATCATCACATATATACACGTATTAGTAGGGTGTAAACCATTCCTAGCAATGAGTGTGGTTTCTGTCTGGTCATGAACACCACATTCACATTAACATGTGAAAGGTCCTATTGTGTCTCTCAAGTCAATCTAGGTCCCCTCTTTCATAAAATGATTCTAAGTTGAACATTTCAATAAGTTAAGGCCATTTAAGGTCATAAAACCACAAAGTCTAACATGTTTACTTTTTAAACATATAAGGTAGTCATATAACTCATATTAGGCATGCTTATGAGTATTCATATTGTATACATGTAACTTATTTTAGTCATTACTTTGCAAACATGCTTTAAATTAGTCTTAACTTGATTTCACAACTCCTAACGTAGTAGGCATAAATGTAACAATTCAGAATTTTAAATTGTAATTCCAAATATTTATTGAATTATATAAATATTTAATTGGTGCGTTTATTACTGAATAAATATTTGTTTAATTTGATTTGATTATTTATTTGTTAAATAAATAATTTATGAGTTAAAGAAAATTAATGATTATGAGATAATATTCTAATTTAATTTAATAATTAAATTAGAGAGTTGATAAAGATTAAATGGATTATTATAATATTTTTATTTAATTTGATAATAAAAGTGTGACAATGAACTATGCTATAAGTGAGTTATTAAAATAAATTAAAGTAGTTTAAATGGATTTACCCAAACAAGACTTAAAGATAATAAGTCTTTATTTTTAAAAGTGTTTTTGCCAAACGAAGCCTTATGACTTTTGAATTTTGAATTTGAATTATAATATAAATAAAAGAAATCAAAATAATAAATAAAATATATTTTATAACTGATATACGTTTAAGTTTTGTAACTGATAAATTAAGTATGCATAGTATTATGGCTATCAGTTTATATTTTACGCATAAGTGTTAGTTGGTCTAAACCTAAGAAGAAAAGAGAATAGAGAATACAGAGAAAAGAAAATAGAGAGAGTTTGCAGATGGAATTGATAGGATTTAAGAGAAAAGTCCTGTGATTCCAAAACAAATTCTGTGTTTTAGCAAGGATTGTTCAAGCAAGAGAATGTATAACTTCCAAAACCTTAAATTTCGTATGTGAAAGTTGCGTATTTTGAACTTTGTATTCTCTATAAATTCAAATGTGATGAATTGTTGTTATATAAAGTGTTAATTGTGTTTGTGTGTAGTTGTGATGTTATAACTAGCATCTAGATAAGTATTTAGTGTACCAATTACGTTCAAAAAGAAAGAAAATAGTTTTACAGTGAACGTGTATATATATAGCTTGTGAAAGTACCAAATTTAGTAGTTAATTTGTAAATAAATAGATAAATTGAGCCTTGAATGGATTAATTCAGTGAGTAACGAAGAGAACGTAGTTTGAATAAGTTAATTTGGTGTACAATGGTGATCACAATGTTAATTTTGTAAAGGATGTCAAAAAAATGGAGTTTTGTATAAAATATGGAATTGAAAGATTTTAAATATGATGTTTATGTTATTTATGTGGGTAAAAACATGCTAGAGACCTTAAGTTATGTTTATATGAAATCTATGTAAGTTATACGGGTTAAATTGGTTGCTAGTTGGTCAAATTTGGCTTTCCTATGCTCGCGTTGCCTGAAACTGGGCCTCGACGCCGTAGCGCCGCCTCTCGCGCCGTAGTGCCTATCACAAGCCTGTGCCTCGCGCCGCAGCACCAGCACCGCGCCGCAGCGCCGTACCTGGTGTAAACTGGGGCGTCGCAGCGCCGGTTAGCAGTGTGGCCAAGAAGTTTGTTTTATTATACAAAAATCTGTAATTATTGATAAGATGCAATGTTAGGACTGTTAAAAGGTGATTTTTATATTATGGTGTTATATGACCAATAGTAAGAATATTATTAACAATTAATGATTTAGGTTATTACATTAATAGTATAACTTGACTATATGATTAAAAACCAAGCCATACATGAAGTAGATACTTAATTGTATACGGATTATATGTAGTAACTAATTATGTCATGATGACATGTGTATAGGATATTGTGAATCTAGTTATTACGGTTTAGCTTACACGCAAGGCAGGTTTCTTAACTCTAATTTTATATTGTGCAAGTTTTCTTTACCCTACCTTGTTTACTATTGAGCAAGTTATTCCTAACCCTATTTATTCAATTTAAATATATTCGTGCAAAGCTATTTAACCTAACTCTTACTTTGAGAAGGTTTCCTACTTTAACTTGTTTCTTAACATGCAAGCTTCTAAATTCTGATACCCTTATGTTGAACAAGTTTTATCGTTCAAATTGCTATTTATTATACAAGCTCAATACTCAATTTTAAACAAAATTCTAACCTTAGCTTAATATTGTTCAAGCAAGGTATGTTATGTTATTCAAAGCTTATGCTTTTAGTTCATTTCTAAAGCATGACCTCAATATACAATGTTGATTCATTTATTAATTATTCCATAGCATATTGTTATTACATTTTTTTATTCAAATAATCCTTAGTTTATGTTCGTTAAACTCTAAATTACCTTGAAACTTATCCAAACCAAACTTACTTTGGTGCGGACTTGTATTCTAAATACTGAGATGAACAACCCTGCTACAGGGGATAATTTACGCATAGCGTTTAGATATTTGTGCACAATACATTTTACGAAGGACTGATCCCCCTAAGTACGAGAAGTTACTACGGTCTTATGACTGTTTAGGTTTAAGTTGAAAGAATACTTATAACTTTGGACATAGTACGTGGTCTTATGACCCTCAGATATATATTTCAAATTCTGTTCTTGATTATCATTGATAGAGAATATTATTCAGTTCTATTGAGCCTATTCATTTGGCAGTTGTTATGTTATATTATTCATTGTCACTTTAAGTGAGCATTTGTTTGCTCACTCTTGCTTATATAAATATTACAACTAAAGTTGACAAGGTCGATGAACCTACCACCAGTAAAGGGAAAGGAAAGATGAACAAGTATTGAAGACTTGTAAACCTGTTGACTTTTATATTGTCAGACTTTATTTTAAATATTGTGATGTAGTTATTTAATTTTCTGCACTTGATATTTGTATTTAAAGGTTAGATGGCCTGGGAGATTTTTATTGAACTTATTGATGTAATCATTTAATGGGAAGGTTTATTGTTAAATTTTATTATATTTGGGTTGTTAGAAATGAATGGTTTTATCAAGTGAACACCAAATTTTGTGGGAATGAAGTACCCGAATTTGGGGGTGTCACAAGTTGGTATCAAAGCTTTAGGTTATGAACCTTAGGAATGGGAAAAGCCTTAGGGAGTAACCTTTGAAAAGATAGCGGTGATAACTCTTATCGAGTTTTAAGGAAGAAGTAATAAAACACTTATGTGCTTATGTGATTTCAACCTATGTGCTCGTGAGTGTCGAGTAGTAATGATTAGTAATTAAAATTTATAATTTTGTTGTCAGGATAGCTAATGTAGGAGAATTCAGCCAGGCTAGGGAGGAAGGACCCCAGATGCCTATAGAGGAGGTGCCTCGTGACATTCAGGTGGTTTGGGAGCAACTACTGCCACGGGAGTCATCTCCGTTGGTTACAATGGTTGAGCAGGAGGGTTTACCTGATGAGGATGATGAGGTAGAGACGGATGAAGAGGACCCCGTTGAGCTACCACAGTCGGATGGGGATGAGGATGACGAGGAAGAAGAGTTTCCACCAAACTCGATTTCAGCCCGTATGTACGAAGAAGTATACGACCGCAATGTAGAATTTCAGGATAAAGTCGAGGAATTGGAAGAGATAGTAGCTGAACAGCAGACGTCGATGGCATAGCAGGACGACAAGATTCAAGACCTAGATGGACGTCTAAGTAATGTTGAATGGAAGCTGATTCACACTGAAGGAGAGAACGAGCAAATGACAGAGGAGATCGCGGAGTTGAAGAACAAATTAAAAGAAGAATCTGGCAAAAGAGCAAGAGTTGAAGACGAGTTTGAGAAAGCTTCTCAACGTGCAGGTGTAGTAGAGGGGGAAGCACAAGCAAAGAAGATCAAGATGGAGGAGATGAATAACATATTCAACACCGTGATTAATCGAGCTCAAGATCGAGTTATGTATTATCTGATTCAGTTCGAGACACTATCGCCGTACATGTTAGATCGTAGAACAATGTTCTGTATTATGAAAGAAGAGCATCGTAAGGATACACAACATCTTAGTAGGACATTGTAGGGAATGTACCTGATATGCGATTAATAATATGATAAATAAGATGTAAATCCCAAGTGTTATGTAACCAATGGGATATGATGATGATGATGTTATCCTAAAACTTTAGTAGTTTAGGAAAGTAATGTAAATAGCAGTGATGCTATTGTTCATATGCTTTATAAAAGATGATAAGTGAATAAAATGTTAATTTTATTCAAGATGTTATGTGTTGTGTGATGATCTTTTATGATGTGCGAGTTAAGTAGAAAATACTTAAAAGAAATTGAGTAATAATCTAATAAGTGTATTTTAATCAGAAAATGCCTCCAAGAAGATGACAACCATGACAACAAACCCCTGAGGGATCTACCAATAATAACCACACTGAAGCTAACCCAGTTCAGCAGTTGGTAAAACTTCTGACCTGCAAAATCAACCGTAGAATCAAGCTGTAACTTTTAAGGATTTCAAGGCGGTTGGACTACCAGAATTCCGTGGAACCATGAATCCGGTTGACGCACAGACCTGGATCATGGAAATAGAGAAGGTATTTGATGTTGCTAGGGTCGGTGAGAACCAGAAGACTACTTTTGTAACATTCATGTTGAAAGCAGAGGCCAGTTATTGGTGGTAAGCCAATAGAACTAAAGGAGGTCAGGGAGTGATGACTTGGGAAAGGTTCAAGGAAATATTCTTCGAGACATATTTCCCAGAGAGTTCAAAGAATCAGATGGAAGTGCAATTTTTAGAGCTAAAGCAGGGCACAATGACAGTGTCGGAATATGCAGCAAGGTTCAATGAGTTAGCGTGGTTTGCGCCATATCAAGTGAACACGGATGAGCGCAAGGCGAGGAGGTTTGAACAGGGACCGAAGCCCTAGTTGTATAGTAGAGTCTCCCTATTCTAGTTGAAGATGTTTATAGCAGTGCTTGAGAAGGAAATTCTCGCTGAGGGTGGAGGCGAGGCTGTGACAAAGTACAATCAAGAACAAAGAAAGAAGAAGAATGAGGGTGAAGGTAAGAATGGTGGTAGTAGTGGTGGAAATGGTAGTAATAACTTGAAGAGGAAGTGGAATGCGAGTGTTGGTGCTGGAAGCCAACAAGATAGCCAGCAGAAAAAGAAATTTGAAGCATGTGCTAAATGCGAAAAGAATCACACTGGCATGTGCTTAAGGGGTAAGCGAGTATGCTTCAACTGTGGCCAAGAGGGTCATATTGCCCCAAATTGCCATCAACCAAAGAAGAATGTTTGTTAC
This sequence comes from Panax notoginseng, assembly GCA_016801055.1. NCBI lineage: Eukaryota > Viridiplantae > Streptophyta > Magnoliopsida > Apiales > Araliaceae > Panax > Panax notoginseng. The sequence goes on from CM029015.1 coordinate 59,137,927, forward strand.
ATATGCGGGTCAAAGGATCATTTTGCTTGCGAGTGTCCTAAGAAGAAAGCTAGAGAGACAACGGGAAGCAAGGGAGGTAGCAGTGGAGGTACATTGACCATTGTCGGACCAACATCATCAAACAGACCCACAGCCGGAACCTTCAACATGACTGTACATGATGCTGTACAATCAAAAGATGTTGTGTCAGGTATTATCCCAATCAATGATATAGATGCTTATGTATTATTTGATTCGGGTGCTACTTGTTCGTTTATATCTGATGAATTTGCTAAGAAGTTAGGATTGCCTAGCGAAGAATTAAATTTTCCTTTAAACATAGAAATTGTGAATAGGGAGGTGATTCCTGTTAGGTTCATATACAAAAATTGTAGGGTAAATATTAAGGGGAATGTCATGATAGTATATTTAATTCCAATTAAACTTGGAGAGTTTGATGTTATATTGGGAATGGATTGGCTATTCAATCATGGAGCGATAATTGATTGCCAAAAAAAATGTGTAAACCTTATGACTCCGTCAAAGGTAGTTTTCTATGGTAGCAAATTGCCTAGACAAGCGAGATGTATGACGATTATGCAGGCCAAGAAGTTGTTGAGTCAAGATTGTGTAGGATATTTAGCTTACATAGTCGATACTCAAAGGAAGGGGGTGAAACTGGAAGAGATACCATTGGTTAGGGAATTTATAGATGTGTTTCCAGAGGATTTGCCAGGATTTTTGCCTGATCGAGAGATCGAGTTCGTTATCAATTTGGCGCCAGGAACTGCTTCGATATTGAAGGCCTCGTACAGAATGGCTCCAGTAGAGATGAAGGAACTGATGGTACAATTACAAGAGCTGTTAGACAAAAATACATTTAGTTGAGTGTGTCACCGTGGGGAGCACTGGTGTTATTCCTGAAGAAGAAAGATGGGTCAATGCATCTTTGCATTGATTATAGGGAATTAAACAAATTCAGTATTAAGAATAAATATCCGTTGCCAAGAATAGATGATTTTCTTGACTAATTGAAGGGTGCTAGATACTTCTCAAAAATAGATTTGAGAAGTGGGTATCATCAATTAAAGGTAAGGAAGGAGGATGTACCTAAAATAGCATTCAGAACTCGATATGGACATTACGAGTTTCTGGTGATGTCTTTTGGTTTGACCAACGCCCCTGCTGCATTCATGGATTTGATGAACAGGGTGTTTAAACCATTTTTAGATAAGTTTATGGTAGTATTCATCGATGATATTCTGGTGTACTCCAAATCTCAAGAAGAACACATGAAACATTTACGTTTGATGTTGGAGACGCTAAGAAAGGAAAAGTTGTACGTGAAATTCTCTAAGTGTGAATTTTGGCTAGAACGTGTACAATTTCTTGGACATGTGATTGACAAAGACGGGATTTCAGTGGATCCATCAGAAGTTGAAGCCGTAATCAATTGGGAACAACCAAGGACACCATCGAAGGTGAGGAGTTTCTTGGGATTGGCCGACTATTATAGATGGTTTATTCAGGATTTTTCCAAGATTGCCACTCCATTAACAAATTTGACAAGGAAAGCTGTAAAATTTGTTTGGACGGAGAAGTGTGAAGAAAGTTTTTAAGACTTGAAAAAGAAGTTAAGTGTGGCACATGTGTTGTCATTACTGGATAATACAGGAAACTTTGTGGTGTATAGTGATGCATCATATAAAGGATTAGGGTTTGTCCTTATACAGAACGACAAAGTCATTGTGTATGCATCAAGGCAACTGAAGAAGTATGAGAAAGGATACCCGACTCATGATTTAGAGTTGGCTGCGGTAGTATTTGCTCTGAAAATATGGAGACACTATCTCTATGGAGAGAAATATGAGATATATACAGACCATAAGGGTCTGAAGTATATTTTCACCCAAAAGGACCTGAACATGCGTCAAAGGAGATGGATGGAATTGATAAAAGATTATGATTGTGAGATTTTTTATCATCCGGGCAAGGCAAATGTGGTTATAGATGCTTTGAGCAGGAAAGGTCGGGAAAAGTTGATGCTGATAACCACCCAAGAGGAGCTTATATTAGCAATGACAAAGCAAGAGTTTGAAATAAAATTTCCAAAAGAATCCGATGAACGACTATTCCAGATTGAAGCTAGTCCAACTTTGGTGGACAAGGTAAAGAGTGCTCAACTACAAGATGAAGAATATAGAAAAATCAAAGAGAAAGTGGTTGAGGGTAGTGAAGTGAAATACAACACTGATACTGAAGGACTACTAAGATTCGATGGAAGAATTTGGGTTCCAGCAGTACCAAATATTAAAGACAAAATCTTGACCGAAGCTCATAACTCAAGATACTCAATTCATCCGGAAAGTACAAAGATGTATCAAGATTTACGGCGATATTTTTGGTGGCCAAACATGAAAAGAGATGTTTTAGAATGTGTCACAAAATGCTTGACATGTCAAAGAGTTAAGGCCGAGCATCAAAGACCAAGCGGATTACTTTAACCATTGGAAATACCAAAATAGAAGTGGGAACATATCATAATGGATTTTGTGGTAGGTCTTCCAACTACTCAGCGAGGATACGATACGATTTGGGTGATAATGGATAGACTGACAAAATCAGCACACTTTTTGCCAATAAAGATAAGATTTAATCTTGATCAGTTGGCAAAGTTGTACGTTAAAGAGATCATTTCGAGACATGGAGTTCCAGTGTCAATTGTGTCAGATAGAGATGCACGATTCACGTCAAACTTCTGGAAGAGACTATAAGAATGCATGGGAACACAACTAAGAATGAGTACGGCGTACCATCCGCAAATAGATGGCCAAAGCGAACGAACAATCCAGACGTTGGAAGATATGCTTAGGGCATGTATCATGGGTTTCAAAGGGATCTGGGATGAACATTTACCATTGGCAGAATTCGCCTACAACAACAGTTACCATGCAAGCATCAGCATGCTGCCTTACAAAGCATTGTACGACAGAAAGTGCAGAACTCCACTGTGCTGGGATGAAGTCGACGAACATCAACTATTAGGACCAGAACTGGGACAGTAAACTGCTAAGGTTGTCAAACTCATTAGGACAAGATTGGTAGCTGCTCAAGACAGATAGAAGAATTATGCTGATCAACATAGATAAGATCGTGAATTCGACGTAGAAAATTACGTGTTCTTAAAAGTTTCTCCTTGGAAGGGGAAAATTAATTTTGGTAAAAAAGGAAAGCTAAGCCCGAGGTTTATTGGACCATTCGAGGTGCTGCGAAGAGTATGAGAGGTGGCTTATGAGGTAGCTCTACCTCCAGAGTTAGAACACGTTCACAATATTTTTCATATTTTGGTGTTACGACTGTATAAACCCAATTACAAGCATGTGATCGAGTATGAAACATTACAGTTCGATAAGGACTTGTCTTATTAGGAAGTTCCTATCCAGATAGTTGACAGGAAAGAACAAGTGCTCAGGAGTAAAGTAATACCTTCCGTGAAGGTGATATGGAGGAACCACAATGCTGAAGAAGCTACGTGGGAACTCGAAGATAAAATGATGAAAGATTATCCTGAATTATTTGTTTAATCTGTGTCTTCGATTCTGGGGACAGAATCCTTATAAGAAGGGAAGAATGTGACAAATGTTGAATAAATTATTTGAGTAGTGATTCTGGGGACAGAATCCTTGTAAGGAGGGAAGGATGTAACAATCCATAATTTTAAATTATAATTCTAAATATTTATTGAATTATATAAATATTTAATAGGTGCGTTTATTGTTGAATAAATATTTGTTTATTTTGATTTGATTTGATTATTTATTTGTTAAATAAATAATTTATGAGTTAAGAAAATTAATGATTATGAGATAATATTCTAATTTAATTTAATAATTAAATTAGAGAGTTGATCATAGGGATTAAATGGATTATTATAATATTTTTATTTAATTTGGTAATAAAAGTGTGACAATAAACTATGCTATAAGTAAGTTATTAAAATAAATTAAAGTAGTTTAAATGGATTTACCCAAACAAGACTTAAAGATAATAAGTCTTTATTTTTAAAAGTATTTTTGCCAAACGAAACCTTATGGCTTTTGAATTTGAATTATAATATAAATAAAAGAAATTAAAATAATAAATAAAATATATTTTATAACTGATATACGTTTAAGTTTTATAACTGATAAATTAAGTATGCGTAGTATTATGGCTATCAATTTATATTTTACGCATAAGTGTTAGTTAGCCTAAACCTAAGAAGAAAAGAGAAGAGAGAATACAGAGAAAAGAAAATAGAGAGTTTGTAGAGGGAATAGATATGATTTGAGAGAAAAGTCCTGTGATTCCAAAACAAATTCTGTGTTTTAGCAAGGATTGTTCAAGCATGAGAAGGTATAACTTCCAAAACCTTAAATTTCGTATGTGAAAGTTACGTATTTTGAACTTTGTATTCTCTGTAAATTCAAATTTGATGAATTGTTGTTATATAAAGTGTTAATTGTGTTTGTGTGTAGTTGTGATGTTATAACTAGCATCTAGATAAGTATTTAGTGTACCAATTAAGTTCAAAAAGAAAGAAAATAGTTTTACAATGAACGTGTGTATATATGGCTTGTGAAAGTACCAAATTTGATAGTTAATTTGTAAACTAATAGATAAATTGAGCCTTGAATGTATTAATCCAATAAGTAACAAAGAGAACGTAGTTTGAATAAGTTAATTTGGTATACAATGGTGATCACAGTGTTAATTTTGTTAAGGATGTTAAAAAAATGGAGTTTTGTATATAACATGGAATTGAAAGGTTTTAAATATGATGTTTATGTTATTTATGTGGGTAAAACATGCAAAAGACCTTAAGTTATGTTTATGTGAAATCTATGTAAGTTATACAGGTTAAATTGGTTGCTAGTAGATCAAATTTGGCTTTGCCTATGCTCGCGTTGCCTGAAACTGAGCTTCGGCGCTGTAGCGCCGCCTGTTGTGCCGCAGCGCCAAGTCTCGCGCCGCAACCCCTATCACAAGCCTGTGCCTCGCGCCGCAGCACCAGCACCGCGCCGCAGTGCCGTACCCGGTGTAAACTGGGGCGTCGCAATGCCGGTTAGCAGTGTGGCCAAGAAGTTTGTTTTATTATACAAAAATCTGTAATTATTGATAAGATGCAATGTTAGGACTGTTAAAAGGTGATTTTTATATTATGGTGTTATATGACCCAGAGTAAGAATATTATTAACAATTAATGAGTTAGGTTATTACATTAATAGTATAACTTGACTATATGATTAAAAACCAAGCCATACATAAAGTAGATACTTAATTGTATACGGAGTATATGTAGTAACTAATTATGTAATGATGACATGTGTATAGGATATTATGAATCGAGTTATTACGGCTTAGCTTACACGCAATGCAAGTTTCTTAACTCTAATTTTATATTGTGCAAGTTTTCTTTACCCTACCTTGTTTACTATTGAGCAAGTTATTCTTAACCCTATTTATACAATTTAAATATATTCGTGCAAAGCTATTTAACCTAACTCTTACTTTGAGAAGGTTTCCTACTTTAACTTGTTTCTTAACATGCAAGCTTCTAAATTCTGATACCCTTATGTTGAACAAGTTTTATCGTTCAAATTGCTATTTATTATGCATGCTCAATACTCAATTTTAAACAAAATTCTAACCTTAGCTTAATATTGTTCAAGCAAGGTATGTTATGTTATTCAAAGCTTATGCTTTTAGTTCATTTCTAAAACATGACCTTAATATACAATGTTGATTCATTTATGACTTATTCCATAGCATATTGTTATTACATTTTTTTATTCAACTAATCCTTAGTTTATGTTCGTTAAACTCTAAATTACCTTGAAACTTATCCAAACCAAACTTACTTTGGTGTGGACTTGTATTCTAAATACTGAGATGAACAACCCTGTTACAAGGGATAATTTACGCATAACGTTTAGATATTTGTGCACAATACATTGTACGAAGGGCTGATCCCCCTAAGTACGAGAAGTTCCTACGATCTTATGACTGTTTAGGTTTAAGTTGAAAGAATACTTATAACTTTGGACATAGTTCGTGGTCTTATGACCCTCAGATATATATTTTTAATTCTTTTCCTGATTATCATTGATAGAGAATATTATTCAGTTCTATTGAGCCTATTCATTTGGCAGTTGTTATGTTATATTATTCATTGTCACTTCAAGTGAGCATTTGTTTGCTCACTCTTGCTTATATAAATATTACAGCTAAAGTTGACAAGGTCAATGAACCTACCACCAGTAAAGGGAAAGGAAAGATGAACAAGTATTGAAGACTTGTAAACCTGTTGACTTTTATATTGTCAGACTTTATTTTAAATATTATGATGTAGTTATTTAATTTTTCGTACTTGATATTTGTATTTAAAGGTTAGATGACCTTGGAGATTTTTATTGAACTTATTGATGTATTCCTTTAATGGGAAGGTTTATTGTTAAATTTTATTATATTTGGGTAGTTAGAAATGAATATTTTTATCAATTGAACACCAAATCTTGTGAGAATGAAGTACTCGAATTTGGGGGTGTCACAATATATGTATGATACATTAGCAAGTCTAAAAGTATCATCAAACATGTTCATAAATGTCAGATTCTAACTCTCAAAGTAGCATGTTAACATTCATGTTCAAAGTTTGTATTTTCATTAGTAAAGCTTACTAATAAGTCCAACATGTTCATGCTTCCTTACGCATCATATAAACACAAGTTAACAGTTTATTCATGTATTTCTAAATCATACCAACATGCTTGCAAAGTCAGTATGACATACATACATATCAAGTTCATTTCTAAAGTTCTAAATTCATCTTAAACTATACGCTTTCGTTAATCATGTATGCTAATCTAGTAAAACATGCTCACATTAGGTTAACATACTTATATATACACATTACAAATTCTTGCATGCTGGTTTAAGCCATAGTAATTGACTAACTCTTAGCAGATTTAAACAGGAGGCAAAAACTGAACACAGAGGCCGGGGTAGCTGCGCTGCGCCCTAGAGTTATACCAGCGCAGCTGCGCTACGTCTGGTTCAAGCCCAGAAAAGCCTGCGTTGGCAGGATTTCAGTCCAACCACAGAAATCATTCACGAATTCGATTCCAAATAGTCATATATCAGTTTAAACATACTTATATGGTTACATAACAACTACGTAAACATTACCCAATCCCTATTATCATCTAACTCCACATAATTAAGAAATTGATAATTCAAGAATGGAATTTTTTTGACAGAAACTGAAAATGAAGAATAAGAAGAAATTTTATACCTTTGTAATTAGCTTGCTAATTCTCACTTCCACTACTGATGTGTATATAATTACTTACTTTATCCATGTTTTCAATTTCACACTTAAGCAATTCTCAGCAAATGAAAAATGGATAAGAGGAGTCTATATTTGTATAAAAATGATTACACAGACATTGCAATTTCCCACTAAATCAAACCCATGGATTGAAGGATTGCATGAAGGTTATTAAAGAGTTGTTAGAAGGTAGTTGATTTACACTATTATGCCCACTCCCTTGTTCATCATTGTTGCTAGCTTGAGCTTGGGAGAAGAAAAGGAAAATAGGCCTTAGCCTTTTGTCATACACGTGAAGAGAGAAATGGGTCTTCAAATTTGGGACAAATCAAATAACTCAGCATTCTTGCAATACTTAGGTTGTACACTTATAAACAATCCCTACTCTTATGTTATATTTTATATACATATCATCCATACATGGGTTATATCTTAATGTCACAATATAATTTACATAATTAATATCTAAAGGTAGTAGATGTGATATGGTAATGTAACATACATATAATCCATGTACATTTTATCACACCGGTGAAATCTTCTCAGATATTATTCAATTAAATCCTATCAGTCAACCCTTGTCTACAATATATTCATGATATATTATTTTAATGTATACCCACATACATATTGTCACATACACATTTCATGATGTATGTATAACATATAGTTCCAATATGTTCAATCACATTGCTTCATACAATATAGTTTAATAAATCTTAATATATGGTTGCTATATATAGTATAGTCACATAAGTGTCGCACTACACTATATAATATAGTTGTATTCCATATATTTTATATATTTAATTATTGCACACTTGCACAAAACAATCAATATAATCTTATTATATTAATAACTTACTTATTTGTTTTATGCCAAATAGATAATTTATTCATCTTACTGATTAATTAACAATAATATTAATTAATTAATTCCTCATCGATTAATGTAATTATTAATCTCTATAATAATTAATTTAAATTAATTGTTCACTTAATAATTCCTTCGTCAATTAATATCAACATAATGTACTTTTATCCTATGGTTTATTAATGTCACACATATAACAAAAGTGTTCCATTTTATTTCCATAATAGAAAACTAATTATTTCAAACTGATCACTGGCGCAGCTGCGCCAGTTTGTACTGCTAGGAGGGCGCAACTGTGCCAGACCCTGACAGTGCCAAACTGGTTTAGCTTCAAGCCAGTTCTAACTTCTATAGCCATACTAGTTTTACATGACATGAATTAACGTCCACATGAGTGATATTGCTTGTGAGGATCTGAAATTTTTCGAATAATTTTTTTTTATTATTTAATATTGATATTGATTACCAATATTGTGCTAAGTATCTGATATACAAGTTTAGAGAAGTGGTCAATTTCTGTATTGACCAAGAAATATGAGTAGAGTTGTGCTTAGCAGAGAATAGAAACCCTAACCCTAGATACTGATAGGGATTCGATAGAAAATACAGTTATAATAAATGTAACTGTGAGTATGTGTTTGTACGATATAGAATTAATGATCGATAATTGATCAAATAGGGTATAAACTTAGTAAATCCTAATAAGGGATTAGAAACCCTAATCGAATGTCGAGAAACCCTAACTTTCAATTTTGGAACCCTAAAACCTGATAAACAAACCTTAACCCTAATTAGGGGTATCAAGAAGAAGTTGTGATATTGAATATTATAATAGATATGTGGATGTAAGATTAAGTATAAAAGTTATCAGGGAAATCAAGTGAGGAATAGAAAACCCTAATTGGTAAATCCTAATTTTAGTTTCGGGAATTCGAAACCCTAATCTAGAATTTGTAAACCCTAATTCGGGAGCTTAAAAGCTAAGTATAAAGACTTAAGTGTTAAATGTTATGGGATATATATGAAATGTCTAAATTGCCCTTCAAATTATAGGGGAAATTACCAAATTGCCCTTAGTGAGTGCGAAATGACCAAAATACCCTTTTACTTAAAACTTAAGTAAAAGATTTTCCAAATCTTGGTGACTAATCAATTTGTGTTTATCCCATGTGTCTAATATCTTCATGATCAGATTTTTATGCCACCTTGCAAGATTTGTATACATTGAATCAAAACTTAAAAGAATTAAAGTAAGAAAAATAAGTTACTTTACTTAGCAAACCAACCAAGACCTTCTCTCTCTTCAATTTCGAAAATGTAGAGTGAGAGTGAGTGGAAAGTTAAACCATGAACATCACAAAGCTTGCCAAGATCAAACATCAAGATCAGAAATCAAAGATCAAACTTCAAAAAGGTATAAAACCTTAAACTTGTAAATCTTTGTGATTTAATGTTAATGTTATGTTTAGATGTTTAGAGTTGTGTCCAAAGATGTTACATAGTGATCTAAGATATTACATCAAGGATCTATAGCATCCAGATGCTAGAAAATAGAGTTTTTAGTAACTGACCAAGAACCCTAAAATGTGGCCTGACAACCATACGACAGAGCCCATAGATCCTTACCTGTTAGTTATTTGCTGTGTTTAATGATATAGAGTTGTTCTTTGTCATGAGGAGAGTAGACTAGAAGTAGAATTAAGTCCATACCATGTCTAGATCTACAGATATAAGTGGTCAAACATGGTTGACCAACCATGAAAAACTGTTTCTGGGTAGCCCATAAATTTTCCAGAAGTCTGACAACGTTTTTGCAGGGCTCTGATCTTGCTAAGTTTAAGTAGTTAAGTCATGTTGTTGCTTTGATGTTGTAGTCTGGCATATGGACTACACATCCATGTCTTTAGATCACCCAGATCCAAAACAGAATCAAAGATATGAGTGGTCAAACTAGGGTTGACCAACTGTCTGGGAAGAATTCTGGAAAATCCAGAATTCGTGCAGAACAGGTTTTTGACATGGTTTGACCATGCTAGATCTTGTTCATGTAATGTTGTTAGGATGACCTGATGTGTTATATATGTTCCTTGACATGTATACTACAAGTATGAACCTTTAGATCACACTGAGAAAGCCTGAAAAGCAAATATTCGAAGGCTTAAAGTAGGTACCTGAGACTGTTCTTCATTTCTGGAAAACCCAGAAATTGAAGAACAATTTCTGACAAGTTTTGTAAGCCATGAATCTCATTGTTGTGATATAGAATGGCCATGGAAGTTGTTTAAGGTTGTAGTATTACATAAATACTACATGATTAACACTTTAGATAGCCTAGAAAACACTAAGATCATAGATCAGATGCTGGTCAAACTAGGCCCCTGCAAACTAAGTTTGAAGATTCTGGGTTTATGAAGAACACCTATAGCGACAGTTTTGTCGCTATAGGCACCTTTAGTGACACTTTAATTACAAAATTAATTATTTTATTAAATAATTAAAGAAAAATAGTTTTTAATTATTAAAAATTTATAATAAATTTCTAAAAATTATTTTAAAGCCTAAAAATGGGTTTTTTTTTAATAATTTTGAATATATTTCATTAATAATTAATATTTTTGGAATATTTTTGGTATTTAATTTATTTAATTATTATATTAAATAAATTACTTAAAAATGATTTTAATACTTGAAAAATCATTTGAAATTATATTATGATATAAGAAAATATTTTAAGTTATTTTTAATGACTTTTAATATTTTGTGATTAAATTTATTAATAAATTATTATTAATGATAATGGATTTATTTAAGAAATATATTAAATAAATTGTAGAAAATTAGTTTTAATGATTTAAAAATCATATAAAAATGATTTAAAAGTTAAAAAAATATTTCAAGTTATAAAATATAACTTTTGATATTTTGTCATGAAATACATTAATATTTATTATTAATGGCAATTAATTGATAATGGATTTAAATGTTTAAAAATCATTTAAATATGATTTTAAGGTATTAAAAATACTTTGAGATATTATAATATTATAACATGGATTTCATTAATATTTGATAGTAATTAAATATTAATGGTAAATGACTTATGTGGTAATTAAATCATATAAATAGGGTATTAATGATTGAAAAATCATAATAAATGGTAATAATTATCTAAAAATTATTATAAGTTTTGGAAAAATATTTTGACTTAATAATAAATTATCTATGATAATTTTGAACCAGTTTAAGCAGAATCATACGGTTGATAGGCTCGATAATTATCCGATTAGACAATAGGACTGTTAAAATAGTACCGAATTCAACTCAGACCGTAATAGTTTGACTTGAGGTTAAGTCTTATGTGTCTTATAGACCGATAGAGTTATGTGGTAATGTGTCTAGGTTATTTCATAACTGTATTTAATAGTATTAGGTCTTCAGGTGAAGTTAAATAGAATGTGTAGCAGTAGTCAACGATACATGCAAGTTTTTCTGCACTTTGTGCAATTCTCATATCTCAAATGTCAACTTCATTTAAATTACTTTATTAAATGAAAATTTAATATTTATCAGTTATGATTAGGTGATACATAGTGTTTATGAATTCTGTTATTCAAAGGTTATGATTTATTGTTCAAACATAACCAGGTCATATGAGCTATGGTTGTGGAAAAATGTTTTTGATTTGATATGAAAGCATAGTTTGCGAGAAACCAATTTTGTTTGGTAACAATGTATAAAAGCATAGTTTGTGAAAAACCATTTTTGTTTTGTACCGATATATATACTAACACTATTAGAACCGGTAGTAAGGGATTGTCAGTGGGCAATTATGGTTGGCCTTAGAAGTAATAAGATGTCTCCGACATTTATAGCAATGATCAGATATTATTTAGATGATGATATGCATACTCCTAGTTTTGTTTTGTTGAGCGGATCAACCCAGATTTCTAAGTTTACAGAATTGACAAAATTTCGAAATGGGCAGGGTTTGGCTGACAAACCTTAGTATATATATGTGGCCACAACTCTGAACCTTATGTTCATTCAATCCAGATTTTGTGTGTGTGGAAAAACTCTGAACTTTATATTTATTTAGTCCAAATTTGGTATATGTATAACTTCGTTTATTGTTCAAAACTTGCTGAGCTTTCTGTAGCTCATCCCTACAAATATTTTTTTCATTTGCAGATAGAAAGATTATATTTCACCAGTTTTGGTATTGTAGATAAAAAGGCTTAAGACATGGATATTTGTTGAGAACTATAATGTAATAGTAACGACCTTTTGAATCAATGTAACAGTATATTATTTGTTTAGTTTATTATTAGTTGAAGTATTTAGTTGTTATTCTAATGGAATTAGAAAAGAGTACAGTATCTATATGAACTATATATATGAATGATAGTGTTAACAGACATTGGGCTTCTCTGATGCACTGAGGTAGCGCTTCACTCAGTTCCAAGAACCCTAGCATTAATACTATCGAGGTCAGATAGATAAGAATTATAGGTATGGAAGAAATATCTATGAGATACTAAACCTACACATTCAAGTGAGGGTACTCAGTTACAATAATTGTTCTGACGAGAACTACTATTTATTATGAGTACTGTGAATCTTGGATTTGTAGGAGTTATTATCTTATAGAATATTTATGTGAGCACCAAATTGGCTACAGTAGATGTAGAGAATTTGGGGGCGTCACAATTTGGTATCAAAGTAGTAGGTTATAGAGCTAGGGTAGGAATACCTTAGGATATGACCTGAGAGATTGTAGTGAAGGTAATAAGGAGATAAACTTAGAGATAGGGAATGAGTTAGATACTCATTGCATGTAAATATTTCAAAGATGTTAGGAATGTCTTGAATAGACAAAGAGAAGTTATAAGGATGAAGTGATTATAAATGTTTTTTTAAACATACGAAGACAATTAAGGTTATAAGAAAGGAGATAGTGATGGATCTAGGAAGTGGCCTGGAAGGGTGATATTAGAAGATGAATATGGTAAGAAGTTTAGAATTTATAGACTTAGTATCAGAGAGAGAGTAGTAATAAAGAGATAAACTAAAGATAAGTTTGAAGGAGATGAATTAAGGAAATTCATCAGCCGAAGTTGGAGGAATAGATTGTTTATATAAGTTAACGATATTGAATTGATATTTTGGGTAAGTGAAGGAGTTAACTGTATTTATATTGTCGACGTCGGGATTTTTTAATTGTCCCTTTCCGTTACTTGTTCTTTGGTGTTCTCATTTTAGGTGAGATTTGTTTGAAAAAATAAGTGAAAAAGGTCCGACATGTATAATGTCGACGATGGACTGTTAAGAGTCGCTAGTTAGTTTTTTAAATGGTTGTACCAACACAACCGAGAAAAGGTTTGCATATTGACCCAGTGATGTGACACTGCTAAACGGGTCGGTGAAATTGAGATTCAATAGGGTCTGGGGACTTGGTTATGCAGAGGGAAGGTGTTAGGCACCCCCCGACATCCGTGTTACCACGGTGACCGCCTTTTTTCAAGAAACTGTTATCTGAATTTGTGTGTGTGTGGGTCAATGTGCTGTTATTTGGAAGTAGTGCGAGGCCTCGTTCGCAGCTATATACACAGGGTTTGAATTTTATGTAAAAATTTAATTTTAAGCAAGATATGGCAGTGATGTTTTATAAAAGAGGTTTTTCAAACCCTGATGCTCAATAGTAATTGAGACCTTTTACACTCCCATTTTATTTCGTATTCGGCTTGATTGATTTTATTTGACAGATGCGAGGCATCCGTACGAAAATAATGTACAAAAAGGTGCTGAATTCCTCGTGGGTATGTAAACCATCTGAGGAAATTTAGACACCGCATAATAATTTACAAGCTGCTTATAGTTGAAAATATCCATCACGGGAACCGAATCTAGATCCAATGGGATGAACCTGTGATCACATGATTCCTAGGCGCACAGAATACTGCAATTTATATGAAAGCAGTAAGCAGGTATATATATAAAAGTTGTATATATATATATATATATATATATACACACACACACACACACACAGACATGATCACCAACCATGACGTACCTCCATGGGGGATCAAAAATGTAAATAAAGCTGTAAAAGCTATCAACCGCTACGGAGAAAACTCTAGGCGGGACGAAATGTACAGAAAGCTGTAAAAACGGTCAACCACCACGAAGTAAACTCCAGGTGGGACAAAATATAAATATATATATATATATATATAAAAGCATGTAAACGCACCGGATATAAAATCCAGGCTTATTGGACAAAGTCCAACAACAGTTAATATATATAAGTATATATATATATATATATATATATATATATATATATATATATATATATATATTAAAGCAGTAAACGCACCGGATGTGAAATTCAGGCTCACCGAACAAAGTTCGATAGCATTTCATATATATAATTATATATATAAGAAAGCCATTAAACGCACCAGACATAAGTCTAGGTTCATCGAACAGAGTTCGACACGCAGTTCATATATATAAATGTATATATATACAAAAGCAATTAAACGCTCCAGACCGAAGCTTAGGCTCAATCGAGGCATAACTCGATAATGTTAGTCTATATATATATATATATATATATATATATATATATATATATATATATATATATATATATGTATATACAAACTAAAAATAAACCACGGACCGAAGTTCGGGCAAAATGTGTAACACGACTCTTAACGTGTAGAAGGGTGTGTGCAAAGATGAAGAGAAAAATTTTAAAGTATAAAAGAAGGTTTACAGTGGGCTGCCAAAGAAGACTTCAATATCTTTAAAGTGGATAAACACTGGCTTTTGTAGGTACAAAATAAGCTGTATGTGAGCTCACAAGTGTTTAAAATGAGAAAGCACTTAGTTTGGGGTGAGTACAGAACAAATTGGACAGGGCTTCCTCGCCATTTTCTCTTACAAAATGGCCACCCCAAGCCCTCTATTTATAGAGGGTGGAGTCGCAGGTGTACCAGAGGCAACCCGGGTGGGCCCAAGTTTTTTGGCTCGGGTCATCTCGAAGTACGTGCACTCAGGCACTGTAATGTCCACTCGAACTTTCAGAAGTGCAATCTGGGCATCCGTTTGAGGTATACAGGACCTATTTCGGACTGCCATTGTTGAGAGTTATACGATGGCATGGGATTAGAGTTTGTGCGAAGTCATTGAAGATGGGACGGTGCCCTCCGGCCTTTAAGCTTCAACTTTCATCCGTTACCCCGCACAATAGTCACTCGGGATTGATTAGTCTTGTGGGACATTGTTGCGTAGATATGTTGAGGTGACATGGCGTGACATCGTGTTGGTCAGATGACGATGTTGCCCCTCACCGGTGGTATCGTCGGATTGGACTGATAAAGTAGACGTTGCTCAGCTTCACTGAGATTGGACTACTGCAATTTGTTGAAGGTCCTCAATGTCATCCTTGAGGTGTGCTTGTCTTCCCGATATTATCACCGGGCTGGTACAGTGGATCTCATTGTGAGAGCTGAGATTAAAGCTGGTCGCACTTGTAACAAGCATTTCTGGGGTTATTGCCGAAATTGCTTTCCTTGGGGTTATCACCAAGGTTAGTGGCTATTCCCATGGTTGGGACTGAGACTGGATACCTCGGGGTTATCTTCGAGATTAGTCAGTCTTCTCCGGTGTGTGTTTCGATATTGTATCTGCATGCCTCAGGGTTATTTTCGAGATTATTACTCCCAGATTGCGATCCGGGGTTGATGTTGAACTTTCGGTAGTATCCAGCATGGATATGGATCGTCTTTCAGGGTTCCCTCTTAAAAGACGAATCTGATCTCCTTCAATGTTAGTGACAGGTGTACAGAAAATTTTGAGTGTCTACAGATGCCCTTCTTTATCATACTCATGCATGGCGATACATGAGTAGGATAAAGAATCCTAGAGACTTGAAATGCAACAAGATAAACATGATACTATGGATAGCAACATGATGCAAATGTATGATGCATGTGTACGGGGTTGTAGCCCAACACGCTGGGGATGATTTTTGGCTCCCTGTTACTTCAATTGGGGGTTGGCAACGATGACCAGATTTGATGTGTAATCCGAATCTGTTAGGGCGTTGATGTTGGAGATATCACCAACTTCCTGGATAATGACTTGATCCTGTAGATATACCTCTTATGTATAAGAGATCTCTAGGGATAAAGATTGATCTATTTGAGGATGTGTATAACATATTACATCATCTATCCTCTTTGATGACATTGACCTCTCCTGGTTAGTATTGCCAGAATATGCTAAGTTTCTGTTGGGTTTACTGCCAACAACAAATGCTGTCAGGGATGTCTGACCTTCGTTGATGTGTACTTCACCGACATGTGAATCAACGGCTAAAAAATCCTGTAGGATATACTGTCAAGGCTGCTTGACCTTCGTTGACATATGAATCAACGAAACATTGCGTTGTGACCCCCGCCGGGGATCTAAGCGATCGGGTGTGAAAACCTCGAATAGCTTCAGAGCTCTGATAGGTTTAAATCGCTATCGACTGTAATAATGTCAAGGCTACTTAACCTTCCTTGATTTGTGTGTGAATGGATGAGCATGCGTTGTAATCCCCGCCGGGGATCTCACGTTGTAACCCCCGTCGGGGATTGCTTGTGTGAAAAGATTGGGGTGATAACCTTACGCTGACGGCATTGGACCTCTGTACGATATTTCTAAATATGGTATGCAAAGACTTGAATCATCGGTATAGTAAACCCTGTGTTCAGGAGAATACCAATGGATGTAAAGAAAGCCATAGTTGGATCCAGAAAAACCAAGGTTTCAGGCTATTCTACTCAATCGCGTAGCGTTTTTATCCCTGGTTTGGCCTTTTCAGCTTGTAAGAACTCCTTTGCAACTCGAATTGGACCGAGCCGGAGGGGTGGGACTCGGATGGGAGTGCCGTAGGTGCACCTACTACAGCCGCAGATGGGCCTGCGGCCAACCGTGGATGATATATTCCAGCAGGTTGGTCTCACAAGTCACTTTCAACTTGTCGCGCGAAGGAAAATACGTGAACCTCTTTCAGATCTGCTGAGTTTAGGCTACTTTCTGCAAATTTTGTCATCGTACGAGTGTTCTGCACTATCCTGGTAATGTATGCCTGTATTTTCTCTCATTTCTGTCTGTTGAATTTTGAGTTATCGCATGAAATGCATCTAAACACATAGTAGTGATTATGTATGCACAAATGACTAGATAAAAAATATTCAACATAGTAAATGTTAGTATTAAACCATGCTGAACATAATGATGTGAAAAAATTTAACTTTTGAGACAGTCAAATTGGCACCTTTTCTACTTTTTTTTGTCCTATTTGAGGTCCAATGAGCATAAGGTAGCAAGGCAAAGTACTCTTATTATTGAAGTTGGCCTGATGCATGATGATTTTAATTTTTAATGCATATATTATGTATATGACTTTGGGGCAGGTGTGCTATTGAATGGCCACCTAGACATGCCTGCATGCATGTGGATAGTCCTATTTTCAAAGAGGACTATGGCAAAATTTTTCCAAATGTAGGCATTGGGTAGTCATGTATTTTAACTCTACTACATATGTTAAAGTAAATGCATGCATGCATATAGTCATAAAATGCATTCTAGAAAGCTCCAGGTAAGGAAATACCACACCCTTTCTGAGGTGATTTGGAGACTTGTTGTCCAGATACTATGGATCTGGATCAGCTGAGCAGTTCCTATAAGACCACTTCTGGTATACGGCGGAGGGCTTCTGAAGTACCTTGTCCCCGTTCTGTCAGACAGCCTCGTCGGTTGGTGGAGGCCGTGATACGTCCTGTCCAGGTAGATGTTCCAGACGTTGAGGACGAGAAGGCGGATATTCTGATAGAGGATCCCGCTCCTGCTGCACATGTCCCTCGCAGGGAGCTTCCAAGAATTCAGGTGGTAAACCCAGAGTTGCTGGGTGATTTGGGCAGACATCCATCGATGTATTTGCATGCTAACGAGGTATGGCGTTAGACTTTGATCTTCCTTCTTTCCTATTGATGAGGATTATAGGGTTTTGATGTTGATCTGCATTTCATACAGGTTCCTGATTTTACATAGCCTTAAGGGAACTGGTTCAACATTCACTCCATGTATCAGGCGCTTTATCCTGACTATAGAGCGGTAGTGCATGAGTGGGGATTTGGGGCATTTTTCTCCATCCTTCCCCGTCGTTGTCCCTGGGGTTACCTCAGGGCATTGTCTGAGCAATGGTTTCATCAGATTCAGCCACTCCATCTGCTAGATTGCGAGGTGATAATGATGCCTATGGATTGACGATTTATCACAGGTATGGAGTTTGGAGGGGAGCCAGTGCCTTGCATGGTAAATATTACCCCTACTGCCGTTAGATCCTTATTAGGAGTTCCGGCGGTGGCGCTTAAATGCAGGACTGTCCGTTCAGGTCCTTTAAGTATAGATGCTATGAGCGGGCTATTGAGTGAGCCTATGCCTGATGATGTCAGAATCAGGGATCGCGTTCTGCGGCGATTGTTCCTGATGATCATTAGAGGCTTCTTTATAGCAGATAACTCTTCCACGGTATATTTTGCTTTGATCAGCGCTACACGTGATGTGGACCGTATTGGAGAGTATGATTGGGGCTCCTACACCTTTGCCTATTTCCTCTGGGGCATGCGTATGCGCTCACAGGGTTTGACCGAGGCTTAGCAAGGATTTTACTCATTTCTACTGGTGAGTATTTCTCTTGTCATTTACCATATATAGGTTAAGAGTATTAACTGATAGCAGATGTTTGCCTTTGTGTTGGCAATTTTGGGCCTATGAGAGGCTTCCATGCTTGCATCCCGTGAGTGTGTTAGGTTTATACACCTATCCTCGAGGACGACGATGGCATCATTCGATTCTGCTAGAGGTCCCTGTAGCTGAGGGATTCACTCATTACCGTATGCAGCTGGAGTTGCTGACGGCCGATACCATCACATGGCTTCACTATTTTGGGGACCACCTGACCGTGGGTTTTGAGGATGGATACCCGACTGGAGTCGAGTATGTGATTTTCTCTAGGAGAGTTCCTCTCTTCACAGATGGAGGCTGGGAGCTCTATTTAGGAGAGCGTGTTATTAGGAGCACCACAGGGGAGATTCGTATACCGATCTTGCCTCCTGCCAGGCGTTATTGGCCTGTATTGCAGTCACCCGCCATTGATATCCCATTGTTGGGGGTTGACGATTTTGCATTGTCAGAGGGTCCATGTACTCAGGAGACATTCCATCGGTGGTGGTCCCCTCGCACTATTGGAGCTCAGTCCCGCGCCACACAATTTATGGGGGATATGGTTCCAGGATCCTTGATGATGACGGATTGGATAGCTTGTGTCTGAGATCTGACTCATATGACCCAGATTGATAGTTTGACCCGGCAGTTGGACCAGGCACATATATTTATCCGGCATTTGGGTAGAGATCCGGCAGAGGCGGCTTCATTTGATCCATCCAGCTCAGGCGCTGGCCCCTCAGGTGACCCATTCGGTTTTACCGGCACATATCTTCCTCTATATAGGCCTAACATCCCTGTTGATAGAGATCTAGTGACTCAGGAGGAGTTACATCAGGTGGACAGGATTGATGATGTGTACATCCACACCATTGTCTTCTCCTGATGTATATTCTCGTTATATCTTTTGATAGGTCTCTGTTAGATATTGGGTGGCTGTGCCCCATTCTCGCTATATCTTTTGATAGGTCTTTGTTAGATATTGGGTGGCTGTGCCCCATTTCCCTATATTTGTAGCTGTACAGAGATGATGTATTAGATGATGATATACTTAGGAATGTATGCACTATTTTTTCATTCCCTATATCATATTGCCATCTATTATTTGTTATGTATGTATCATGTTATGCATATGTATGTATGTTCAGAGATATTCGGCATTGACTCCTGGATGGTCTTATGACACAGTCCGCATAGATGTCTTCTTCGACAGTTAGCCGCATAGATCATACCCCACCGTTAGTGGTGGCATCGGGTATGAGATCGTGGTATGATTGCATGTCACCACCAGACAGGGTGACTGTAGATCATTTATTGCAGTATACCATGACCTTTTTGACTTTTCAGGTTCCCGCAGGATTTGTGGACGGGATGATAGAACATTGGCTACCGGATAGGTAGCTATTTCGATTCAGCACCCACGAGTTGACTCTTACTCTGGAAGAGTATGCACGTTTGACGATGCTGCCTTTAGACAGACCTTGCGTGCATCTGGATTTAGGAGACATGAGCAGACGATTCATGACTCTCACATGATTGAGGTGCAGAGTGGTACAGGATGAGTTGACATCTGGCCACGTGATATCCCAGCATTTTCTATACGACAGATTTGGCTCGGAGGATAGCTATTCATGACATTTCGGGGATTTCACCACACCGGAGGCTCGTTGGCGCTTGGCCAGAGTTGACGTACTGATGCTATGTGTATTGTCATATGTGTATATGCCGCGGTATATGGATGAGATAGATATAGGCATTATCATGGCCGTGAGAGCTCTCAGGGAGGGTCATACCATTGTACCTATGATTGTAGCATAGACCCTGCGGTCGGCATCATATTGTTGCACGTATCCTATAGGAGTGTTCACATGTAGCTCAATCATGCTATATGTGTGGTTCATGTCACACTTGAGATCGATTGGCACTTTTAAACGGCATGGGTACTGCTTCACCCATGATGTAGCTATGTCATACTCTTTTCAGCCATTAGAGTGTATAGATGCTCTGTCCTAGTCCACATTCTTGGCAGATATCAGAGATCCATTCAGCATATTGTTGTGTTCGGGGCTTAGCTCACCATACAGCTTCATTACTCATGCTCCGGGCCTGGACTATCACCCTGGCTGGTTTGAGGGGAGTGACCACTTATCACCCATTGGCTGTGATGTCGCAGTTCGACCAGTTCTAGGATTTTCATCCTTTTGAGGGGGTGACAGGTTAGCATTCAGCTTCTCGGTACCTCTCAGCAGAGGACCGATCTCGGGTATACACCTACTGGGATCGGCGTGAGATAGCGACTTTTTCTGTCAGTCATCCTGGTTATTCCGTAGAGTATTCCGCGTGGATGGAGACAAAGATTTTATCGGCTGCAACAATATTTGCAGTACCGGAGAGTGAGTTAGATGATGTAGAGCCCATGGAGGACATTGATACCTACATCGAGGAGGAGCCTACTGTTGGGTTGCCAGCATTTCTTCCGAATTGTCCTATTACCAGTACTGTTGTGATTCAACACTCGGCACAATACTTAGAGTAGAGTCTTCATCTGATGACCTTTGAGAGAGATCAGATTCGATCTATGATGTTGACTGCTCTTGATGGGAGGGAGGCTGCTCTATTGGAGAGAGACGAGGCCTTGGCTCGTAGAGATGCCGTCGTTGTTGAGCGGGATGAGGCTATATCAGCCAGAGATGCAGTGATAGTTGAGCGGGATATCGCCATATCTGCCCGGGATGTAGCCGTCACAGATAGTACTACAGTGATGTCCCTTACCACTGGCATGATAGCAGAGATGAGCTCATATATTTATGATCATATGGTCACCATGCAGATGGCTACATATCTGTTAGGTCGTATGGATATTCTCATACAGGAGACCACAGCTTTACCTCCATCTTCTGAGAGGGACGCCATGTTGGGCTTGTTAGCTCGCATATACCCTGACTTGTAGGTGATCTTGTATTTTCCTGCATAGACTAGCTTAACCATTTTTTCATGTACAGTTTACATTGTGTATATCAAACAACATTATATATATGACAGGGAAATATATTTTTGAGCACTTCCCTTTTAGATATGCCTTGCTGCTTGCTTGATATTTTGCCTGCTGCTTCAGGGCTTGTGATCGTGATGTATTTCGAATTCCTTCTCGGTGGATGGACATTGAGTTGTCTCTAGATAGTTTAGAATGGATCATCGATCTGTATGTATCCCTACCATCTCTTGGTGTCTTGGGACTGGTTTCTGTATGGAAATAAAGAGAGGAGTGTGACTTTCCTCTCTGAGATTGACCGCACCACAGATGGTCTCCAGCACTTCTATTCAGGAGAAGCCTAGTTAATCCCATTTCTTATGGATTTGTGTTGCTATTCGAGGTACAACCGTCGCTTAGATGGTCGTCGAATCTCCTATTTAGGAGGAGTTCAGGTAATTCCATCCCTTTGGTCTGAAGCCGAATGAAACGTAGTGGATTGAAGGATGATCCCAGTACCAACTGACAAGGGTTTGCGTTTTGGTAGGGGGTGAGACCGAACCATGAATGGCTGCCTACGTACTCCTATTGAAGAGGAGATCAGGTCTGCGTAGTTCGAACCTGGTGTAAGAGGTTCAACGCTGTATGTGGCAGGAATAGTATAGGAATGTTTTTGTTGTTTTTATTTTATTGCGACCGGGCCATATGAAATGGTTGCCTACGTACTCCTATTGAAGAGGAGTTCAGGTCGACGTAGTTCTCCCTTCAGGAAGAGATGAAAAGCGTAATCCCATGTGCAGGTCAGAGTGCGGGGAGGAGAAAGTTTAATCCTAGGTTGAGGATAAACTGCAGGTGAAAAGTTTGATCCCATGTATGGGTAACCAAACTGTGTACGCAAGAGGTTCAATCCACGGTGGGATGACCTAAGTTGTAGTAACGCAAAGGAGAAAGTCAGGCTGCTGGCTTGAAAGGTATGTTTCCCTGAGGGGCAAAGTGTAGAAAAGTTGTTTGTGGTAAAGGTTTAAAGAACCATAATGACTGGTGACCTGATGGTCTACCACCAGGATGCTTGTGAATTTCTTCATACATAGTACCGTTTTACGGCGTCTGAGTTGATGAGTTGTGGAAATTCATCGCCGTCCATTTCTTGCAATCTAAGAGCGCCTCCTGTCAATACTTCCTTGACAATAAACGGGCCTTCCTAGTTAGGAGCGAATTTTCCCTTGGGCTGATCTTGGTTGTCCAGGATTTTCTTCAAAACCAAGTCATGTTGTCTGAATTGCCGTAGCCGGACTTTTTTGTTGTAGGATCAGGCGATCCTTTGATGATATAACTGACCATGGAAGATAGCTGCGATTTGCGTTTCATCTATTAGAGACAGTTGGTGATACCTATCTTGTACCCATTGGTCTTCATCCAACTGAGCGTCTATCAATACTCTGAGGGATTCCATCTCAACTTCTATGGGGATCACTGCTTCCATCCCATAGGTCAATCCGTAGGGGGTTGCCCCAGTGGAAGTGCGCATTGAGGTTCTGTAGGCTAACAAAGTCAGAGGCAATAGGTCAGGCCAATTTTTGTGATTGGCGGACATCTTTTGCATAATCTTCATGATGTTCTTGTTAGCCGCTTCAACAACACCATTCATCTTCAGACGATAGATGACTGAGTTGAGATGTTTGATGTGGAATTTACTGCATAATTCCTCCATCATTTTGTTGTTGAGGTTCTTGGCATTATCGGACACAATCACCTCTGGTTGTCCATATCGACAAATGACATTGTTTATGATGAAAACAATGATGACTTCTTTAGTAACCCTGGGGAAGGAGGCTGCTTCTACCCACTTGGTGAAATAGTCGATCATGGTGAAGATAAATCGATGACCATTACTGACTTTACGCTCAATGGGCCCAATAACGTTCATTCCCCACATTGAGAAGGGCCAAGGTGAACTCATATTGTGAAGTTCCTGTGGAAGGGCGTGTATAGCATTCCCATGAATCTGGCACTTATAGCATCTTCTGACTTGGTCATTGCAATCAGCTTTGAGAGATAGCCAATAATGTCCCGTCCTGAGGACTTTCTTGACAAGGAGGGGGCCACTCATGTGGGGGCCACAGACTCCGCCATGGATTTCATCCATAAGCCTTTGGGCTTGATCTTTGTCTAAACATCTGAGGAGACCCAATCCCGCATCTCTTTTGTAGAGCGCATCTCCACTCAAGTAGAATTTCATAGCAAATCGATGGATCCACCTTTTCTCAGTCGGGCTCGCCTCAGTGGGTGTAGATCCATCTCGCAGATATTCCTTGATATGCTGATACCAAGGATGTTGGATGGGAGGTAGCTCATCCGATACTTCTCCAACGTAATTCCCTTAGGCTGGGGCCTTGTGCAGGGAAATTGTGACGCTTGGCAAGTATCCATTGTCTGATATGCGAATCAAGGAGGCCAAAGTTGCTAACGTGTCCGCGAAATCATTCCTATTACGAGGAATGTGTAGAAAAGATATTTCTTCGAACCCCAAAGCCATCTTTAAAACCTGCCGATGGTAAGGCAGCAAATGTAGTTCCTTGGTTTGATAGATTCCGGTGGATTGTCTGATTACCAACTCCGAATCTCCAAGGACAGTTAACCACCTGATGCCCATTGAATGGGCAAGTTTTAGCCCCATAAGACAGCCTTCATACTCAGCCGTATTGTTGGTGCTAACAAACTGTAATTTGACGGCGACGGGATACTGCTCCCCCGTATCAGATACTAGAACTGCTCCAGCTCCAGAACCTTCCATATTGACAGCTCTATCGAAATACATCTTCCACATTTGGCATGTATCGTACTGATGGTGTTGTTGAATTGTCATTACTCCTTCATCAGGGAAGTATATCTCCAAGGGTTTAAAATCCCCTGATGGTGCGGCGGCCAGTTGATCCGCAATTCCTTGACCTTTGATGGACTTTGGAGTCACATATACGATATCAAATTGTTGTAGGATCAACTGCCATCTGGACAGTCGACAATTTAGTATGGGTTTATTTAATACGTACTTGAGAGGATCCACGCGGGATATGAGATGGGTTGTGTGACCATGGAGGTAATGTTGTAACCTTATGGCAGCCCATGTTAAAGCACAACACGTCTTTTCGATCAGAGTGTACTTGTGTTCACTGCTGCTGAATCTTTTGCTGAGGTAATAGATAGCTCGTTCTAGGCCTCTATCGTCCTTCTGTCCTAGCAGGCAGCCCATGGCATTGTCACTTACGGACAGATACATAAATATGGGAACATCATCCCTGGGTGGTACCAAGATGGGAGCTTTAATTAGCTGTTTCTTGATTATAAGGAAGGCAGTCTGGCACTCCTCATTCCATTTCATGGAGGAGTTCTTCCTTAATAGCTTGAAGATTGGCTCACAGGTTGCTGTGAGTTGAGAAATAAATCTGCTAATGAAGTTGATTCTTCCCAAAAATCCCCGTATTTCCTTTTCTGTTTGAGGAATGGGCATTTCAGTGATGGCTTGGATTTTGGCAGGATCCAGCTCTATCCCTTTGTGGCTAACTAGAAATCCTAGCAACTTGCCTGATTTAACGCCAAAGGCGCACTTAGCCTGATTTAACTTCAAGTTGTACTTACGCAACCTGTTGAACAATTTCCTGAGATGGTCTATATGGTCATCCTCCTTCCGGGATTTGACAATAATGTCATCCACGTAGATCTCGATCTCTTTATGCATTAAGTCGTGGAAAAGAGCCATCATAGCTCGTTGATAGGTAGCTCCAGCATTGATACGGCAGAATGACAATAGTCTATAGCAAAAAGTTCCCCAAGGAGTGATGAAAGAAATTTTTTCACGATCTTCCTCGGCAACCATGATCTGATGATACCCCGCAAAGCAATCGGCAAAGGAGTACATGTCATATTACGCAGTATTGTCAATGAGAATGTGGATAAATGGCACGGGAAAGCTATCTTTTAAGCAAGCTTTGTTCAAGTCCCGGTAGTCCACGCAAACTCGCACCTTTCCTCCAGGTTTAGGTACGGGCACGATGTTGGATATCCACTCAGAATATGTAGACACCATTATGATGCCAGCTTGAAATTGTTTCACAATTTCTTCTTTCACCTTTAAACTCCATTCAGGTTTCAATCGCCGGAGCTTTTGCTTGACTGGTTTGAATCCCTCTTTGATGGGAATGCGATGAAGGACAATGTCAGTGGACAAACCCACCATATCTTTATGAGACCATGCAAACACATCCTGGAACTAGGTTAGTAGCATAAACATGTCATTCTGTTGGTTTGGGGTAAGGTCTGAACCAATCTGGATTAACTTAGAGTTTTCTAAGGTTCCGAGATTGAAAGGAGTGGTTTGATCAAGGTTGGGTTTGGGTTTGTCTTTGACCTATTCTTGAATTTTTGGAGGCACCTCAATGTCATCCGGTATATCCACCAAGGCTGAATTCATCTCTACATCAAAGGTACAATCCTTGTGGAGAAGAGGCACCGTATCAGCAAGTACATGCACATCTAAATTCAGAGTCCTGAAACAAAATATGCTTTCACTTAGTATATTTGAAATGTGTTGATCATACACAGTGTTAGCATATACTGGCAAAATAAATCGCTAATACTGTACAGAAAAGTAAGCAGTTATTATATCTACAGGGCAGAAAGAGTTTTTGCCCGCTTTACCCTTGACGACCAATGCAAGGAATGCTGTTCCAATTGGCAAGAGCAAATTCCGGGTGAATCGCAGTGATAAAGGGATTATCATCATTTTCCTTGTCCCGAATGATAGCCATTATGTCTGGGCAATCATCGTCTGGGGTGTATCTGTTGGTATGCTCATCATGAACGATGATGCGTATGCCGGACATCATCCTGATGACGTCTTGCTTGATTCTTCGTTCCTCTTCCTCCACTGCGGGATCTGGAACAAAGATTTCTTTCTCCTTCACCAGTACCGGCTTGGGAAATAACATCGCCACTATATTGGCTGGCACCTTTACGGGAGGTTGTGCGGACTCGGAGCTTAAAGGCGAAGCTAAACGCTGCATGGTCGAAGCTGAAGGAATCTGCTGATGCTTATGAGGATTCCTGTGACTAGAGCTGGCAGAATAGCCTAGTCCAGCTGTCCCAATTTGCTTGGTTAAGCGAATAGGGTACTTGACACCCTGGCAATCTTTACCCAACCCTTGTCCCGGTTTATGACCTAACGACATCATTTCTTGCGTGGCCGACATTACCTCGGCAGAAATCTGGGGTTCAGGCAGTGGCGTTCCAATAGCATGGTATTGGGTATTGCTTATTTTCAAAGCATGAAAACTAATTGGCTCAACATCCTTATTGGCGTTGATGAGCGGCATGTCCCCATGCTGAGGAATCTCCGGTTCAGCGTTGACTATGACCAGGCTATTTTTGATGATGTATTTCAATTGTTGGTGAAGAGTGGGGGGGACTGCCCCTGCCATGTGAATCCATGGTCGTCCCAAGAGCAGGTTATATCCCAAATCTATTTTGAGCACATGGAAGGATACGCAGAATGTATGAGGACCAATCTCAATTGGCAGCTCAACTACTCCGACCGAGTTACGGCGGGCTCCATCAAAAGCTTTGATGATGGTATGACTACTCTGAATTCGATTGGGATTGATATTCATCTTCACCAAGGTAGCATATGGGTAGATATTCAGAGAGGAACCTCCATCTATTAAAATGTCAGCCACCATATATCCGGAGGACAAGACCGCAATGTGCAACGGTTTACAATGACTGGTCCCTTCGGGCGGTATGTCATCATCAGTGAAGGATATCACATTGTTGTTGAAAATGTTATCAACCAGATGTTAAAACTTTTCCGTAACAACTGATGTCGGTAGATAGGCTTCTTCTAAAACCTTTAACAAGACCTTTCGGTGATTCTCGGAGGTCAATACCTAGTCCAAGATTGATATCTATTGTGGAGCTTCTTTCAAGCTTAAAACCACCTTAACTTCATTATGACCCATAGTGCGGAGGAAATTTTCAATCTTCTCAATGGGTACTTTCCCCTTAGACTTGATGACATGCTTTATTACCCGTTGGGGAAGATACAGTGGATTCTCCTTCGACACTGCAGCAGTTGTATGCGAGGTGGATCCTTCACTTTCTCCATAATTCCACGGAACTGTGCACAAGCTAACAATAGGATATTGTGCTCTACACGGCAAGTTGATTGGCTCGGGAGCGGCCACTTTCAAAGGATTGTTGATTCCCTTGAGTTGAATTACTGGCATGACAAGTGATTTGTTAACCCCATCATTTTCAGTGGATATGAATGCTACTATACTCTTCCACTTAGTAGGACACGAATCTTCACTTACCCGTAATATAGTGTCGTTATCTTCCAGACGCAGTACGCCACTGTCGATTAAATTTTGAATAAGGTGGCGGAGTGCCCAGCATTCTTTTGTGTTGTGACCGCGAGATTGAGAATGATATTGACATACTCCCTCAGAGTTGTATCATCCTGAACGGGGGTTGATTAGAGGTAGAAGGGAACTAATCCTTCCTTCATTGATTAACATATGAAGGATTTCCTCAATAGGTTGGCCCAAATATGTGAATTCCCTTTTGTTGGCAAAATCCCGACGGGCCTTAGCATTCGCTCTCTTCGTCACTTTATCTTCCAGCATTTCATTTTCTGAAAGTGAAGAGGGAATATTCATGACAATAGGTAGGAGACTGGCATGCTCCTGGCTGATTAGCTGATGAGTCACTTGATGCTGATAAGTCACCAGTTCCGCCAATTGCTCAATTTGTTTATAGAGAGCTTTCATCTTTCGTTCCATTTTGAACTGGAACTTGGCATAATCCCATCCGTCATCACCGTCTTTGGGGGTCTAGGAGGATTCACAGCTGAAATTGGAACTCTTTCCACTGCTCCAATTGATCATATTGACCTCTTCTTCTTTGTGTTGAGGAAGAGGGTTGTCATGAACGTGAGGCTGATCGGGTTTGGTGACCACGATTTCACCGTTGTCTATCAGGTCTTGGATTTTTTGTTTTAAGGCCCAACAATCCTGAGTATCATGTCCAGTTGCCCCGGCATGATAAGAACATTTCCAAGCAGCATTAAAACCCCGTCCATTAGGGCTGGCTGGTGGAAGAAGATGCGTAACTTTCTTCTGTGTTATTAGAAGATTGAGAATATTCTCGAGGGTGTCCCCTAAGGGTGTGAATACTCGAGGTCATTTGACTTCTCCACCTTTTGGTACTGGAGGGTTTGAAGACTATGCTTGAAAGGGAGTGTAATTTCTCCTCTGGATAGGCATGTTTTAACTGCCTTTTTGACCCTGTAGTATCAGGGAAACATCCTCTTCTTTCTTTTTATGGACCCTCCGGGGGTTGTTCCCATAATTTCCAAATTGGATGTGATCAGCAACAGCTTTGAGTGTAGGTAGGTCTTGAATCTTTCTGGATTTCAATCCCATTTCAGCCATCTCCCCATGTTTGACCATTTCAGAAAATGGCTTGCCGATGCCGGCTAAAACTCTTTCATAGAAAGATGCTTCTTATATGTCTATGAAAGTCATGACCATCTCTGATTCTGTCATGGAAGGACTAACTTGGGCAGCCAGGCGTCTCCACCTCTGAGAATACTCTCTGAAAGACTCATTAGACTGTTTCTTGATCTTGGTAATTTGATACCGATCAGGAGCCATTTGAGATTGAAAGTTGTATTGGGTGA
The DNA here is from genome assembly GCA_016801055.1 of Panax notoginseng. Lineage (NCBI taxonomy): Eukaryota > Viridiplantae > Streptophyta > Magnoliopsida > Apiales > Araliaceae > Panax > Panax notoginseng. The sequence goes on from CM029015.1 coordinate 59,167,640, forward strand.
GGAAAGCGTGTGCTAGCTCTTCCCAACTATGGATCTTTGAATTATCTAATCTTGTGTACCACGAACGGGCTTCTTCAGTTAGACTTTTTTGGAACAGTTGCATTCTGAGTTTTTCATCCTCTGCATAAGATCCCAGTTCTCCAATAAACACCTTTAGATGTGTGTAAGGATCTCCTAACCCGTCATATTTTTCAAAGTCAGGAGTCTTAAACTTTTCTGGATAATGAATACCAGGGAAAATACACAAATCAGCATATGAAACGCTCCCATGTGTTCCAATTCCTTTGATAGTGCGAAGAGTCTCTTCCATTTGGAGGACTTTCTTTTTGATGTCACCAGTGTCTGGGTCTCCAGTGGGATGGGCAGCATCATGAGTTTTATTGGTCGGATCCAACTGCAGTTCAGGTATTGTAACGACCTGGGTTCCTCCTTGTGTGGAGGGTTCAACATGTACGGGTATTTTCTGACCCTGTGTAGACTGGTGTAATTCTTTTAGTAGAACAGCCAAATCTGTATTCTATTTGCTTAATCTGTCGAATTCTTTACGAGAAACTGGATTAAGTTCAGTCTGGTCGGATGACGACATGATTGACTGTAGGCCTGTTGCCTTTTTGGACTTTGAACGGGTGGTAGGTCCGATTGATTCCCTGCAAAAGACTTGCATAGTTTAGTCTTTAGGGTGTATAATAACATGCTATGCGATGTGTCCAGTTTAAGAATTTTATCCTGCAAAACGGATGTCAGCTGTTTATAGCATGTATGTGTACACATTTCTTCATATTTCTCATTACATGGAGATAGATATGGAAGATAATTACAAGTAATTGTACTTTACAAGTAATTTAAAATGAGAGCATGAAGAGACTTTCCTCCGTTTTAGGTTTATCAGAGGCTGACCTATCTTAGGTTACTCTCGCGGCTTTTTGGCATGAAGGTTCCCAAATCATCGCAATCTACTTGACGGGAAGTTAATCCGGTCTTTCAACTGGAGCGAATTTTGGTGGTGCCTTTCCTGAGCCTCGGAGAATTAGTCTTCTCACTAGTCCAGTAATCAAGCACCGACGGGATAGCCTCCTGGTGGAGGGACCACACAACATACATTCACATACATCGCGTCTCACCGTATGACATGATGACATGTGCAAAGCACTAATATCACAAGCAGTTTATAGTGCGAAGCACTAATATCGCAGGCAGTTTATAGTGCGAAGCACTAAGTAAGGAAATGCATTCGTACACATTCATCATAAAATGTAAATGCAACAACCACACACAAGCAGATAACAATTTTGAAAAAATTATAATAGCGGCTTAAGTCCTCTTACTGGAGTCCCCAGCAGAGTCGCCACCTGTCGACGTCGGGATTTTTTAATTGTCCCTTTCCGTTACTTATTCTTTGGTGTTCTCATTTTAGGTGAGATTTGTTTGAAAAAACAAGTAAAAAAGGTCCGACATGTATAATGTCGACGATGGACTGTTAAGAGTCACCAGTTGATTTTTTAAATGGTTGTACCAACGCAACCGAGAAAAGGTTTGCACATTGATCCAGTGATGTGACACTGCTAAACGGGTCGGTGAAATCGAGATTCATTAGGGTCTGGGGACTTGGTTATGCGGAGGCAAGGTGTTAGGCACCCCCCGACATCCATGTTACCATAGTGACCGCCTTTTTTCAAGAAACTGTTATTTGAATGTGTGTGTGTATGGGTCAATGTGCTGTTATTTGGAAGTAGTGCGAGGCCTCATTCGCACCTATATACACAAGATTTGAATTTTATGTAAAAATTTAATTTTAAGCAAGTTATGGCAGTTATGTTTTATAAAAGAGGTTTTTCAAACCCTGATGCTCAATAGTAATTGAGACCTTTTACACTCCAATTTTATTCCGTATTCGGCTGGATTGATTTTATTTGACAGATGCGAGGCATCCGTATGAAAATAATGTACAAAAAGGTGCTGAATTCCTCTTGGGTATGTAAGCCATCTGAGGAAATTCAGACACCACATAATAATTTACAAGCTGCTCATAGTTGAAAATGTCCATCACGGGAACCGAATCTAGATCCAATGGGATTAAAATTTGATCACATGATTCCTAGGCGCACAGAATACTGCAATTTATATGAAAGCAGTAAGCAGGTATATATATAAAAGCTGTAAATATATATATACAGACATGATCACCAACCACGAAGTACCTCCATGGGGGATCAGAAATGCAAATAAAGCTGTAAAAGCTATCAACCGCCACGGAGGAAACTCCAAGCGGAACGAAATGTATAAAAAGCTGTAAAAACGGTCAACCACCACGAAGTAAACTCCAGGTAGGACGAAATGTAAATATATATATATATATATATATATATATATATATATATATATACTTATATATATTAACTGTTGTATTAACTGTTGTTGGACTTTGTCCGATGAGCCTGGATTTTATATCCGGTGCGTTTACATGCTTATATATATATATATATATATATATATATATATATATATATATATATTAAAGCAGTAAACGCACCGGATGTGAAATCCAGGCTCACGGAACAAAGTTCGATAGCAGTTCATATATATAATTATATATATAAGAAAGCCATTAAACGCACCAGACATAAGTCTAGGCTCATCGAACAGAGTTCGACACGCAGTTCATATATATAAATGTATATATATACAAAAGTAATTAAACGCTCCAGACCGAAGTCTAGGCTCAATCGAGGCATAACTCGATAATGTTAGTCCATATATATAAATATATATATATATATATATATATATATATATATATGTATATACAAACTCAAAATAAACCACAGACCGAAGTTCGGGCAAAATGTGCAACACGACTCTCAACGTGTAGAAGGGTGTGTTCAAAGATGAAGAGAAAAACTTTAAAGTGTGAAAGAAGGCTTACAGTGGGTTGCCAAAGAAGACTTCAATATCTTTAAAGTGGGTAAACACGGGCTTTTGTAGGTACAAAATAAGCTATATGTGAGCTCACAAGTGTTTAAAATGAGAAAACACTCAGTCTGGGGTGAGTACAGAGCAAATTGGGCATGGCTTTCTCGCCGTTTTCTCTTACAAAATGGCCACCCCAAGCCCTCTATTTATAGAGGGTGGAGCCACAGGTGTACCAGAGGCAACCCGGGTGGGGCCGGGTTTTTTGGCTCGGGTCGTCTCGAAGTACGTGCACTCAGGCACTGTAATGTCCACTCGAACTTTTAGAATTGCAATTTGGGCATCCGTTTGAGGTATACAGGACCTATTTCGGACCGCCGTTGTCGAGATTTGTACGATGGCGTGGGATTAGAGTTTGTGCGAAGTCATTGAAGATGGGACGGTGCCCTCCGGTCTTCAAGCTTCAACTTTCATCCGTTACCCCACACAATAGTCACTCGGGATTGATTAGTCTTGTGGGACATTGTTGTGTAGATATGTTGAGGCGACGTGGCGTGACATCGTGTTGGTCAGATGACGATGTTTCCCCTCACCAGTGTTATCGCCGGATTGGGCTGATAAAGCAGACGTTGCTCAGCTTTGCTGAGATTGGACTGTTGCAATTTGTTGAAGGTCCTCATTGTCATCCTTGAGGTGTGTCTGTCTTCCTGATGTTATCGCCGGGCTGGTACAATGGATCTCATTGTGAGAGTCGAGATTGAAGCTGGTCGCACTTGTAACAAGCATTTCCGGGGTTATTGCCGAAATTGCATTCCTTGGGGTCATCACCAAGGTTAGTGGCTATTCCCATGGTTGGGACTGAGACTGGATACCTCGGGGTTATCTCCGAGATTAATCGGTCTTCTACGATGTGTGTTCTGGTATTGTATCTGCATGCCTCGGGGTTATTTTCGAGATTATTACTCCCAGATTACGATCCGGGGTTGATGTTGAACTTCCGGTAGTATCCGGCATGGATATGTATCGTCTTTCAGGGTTCCCTCTTAAAAGACGAATCTGATTTCCTGCAATGTTAGTGACAGGTGTACAGAAAATTTCGAGTGTCTGCACATATACTGAGAGAAAAGCTGATTGTTATACTTGAGATAGTACTTAAACCATAATAGGTCATAGTAATGGGGAATGATTTGAAGGATATGATAGAAGAAGTATCAACGAAAGTAGTTTACAACTAAATAGTTGAAGTTACGAAAGGCAAATCTATATTGGATTTAGAGAGTGCTCATGAAGAGTACCGAAGTTAGAGTTAAGGGATATTGAAGTTTCTATAAGACTCGTATAGAGTTAGAAGGAGTGACAACCGAAGAACAAGTAAAAGAAGTTGGAGTAACATTAAGAAGAGAAGAAATTGTATAAATTTTAAGTAGACATTGGGGAAATTATGGATATCTGCAAGAGGGCTGATTGATAAATTCAAAGTTAATTAAGAGAAAAGGAAACGAAGAGCATAAGAGGTTAAGGAAAATATATGGCAGTGGAGGAACAGTAGTTGTGAGAGTATGGTGTTCCTAGTGCAGAAAGTCGTTTGGGGAAAACTGATAGTAGTAGAGGAGCAGTAGTTTGTAATAATATAATGTTCCTAATATAGGAATTATTGGGGGGAGAACTAGTAAAAATATATAAATTTTTTAGTCGGTCAATTATTTTCTTGGAGTATATATAGAATATATATATATATATATATATATATATATATATATATATATATATAATTGAATATATACACCTTGTTTGCCAAATTAATTGTTTATTATGCTTATATTTAATTAATTGCTATTTATAGACAAATGGCATCACAAGGGAAATCATCAGCAGAGATTGACAGAAACCAGTTAGAGACGAACCCAACCCAACAGTTTGTAAATGTGTCACTAGACGCTTCACGATGGAGGTCAGGGAATCCACCAGAAGTTAAACTTAATACTTTAAGGATTACCTTGGACTTTAAATTAGCAGGACCATCAGAATTGAAGGGGACTGAGGAATCAGGAAATGAAATATTAAGACAATGTCAAACTAAGGGAGATCGTAAAAGGAAGAGGGATGTAAATTCTTCAAATCACTCTTGGAAAAAGGGACATAGTATCACCAGTCAAAGAAATGAAGGTTGTCGTATTTGTAAGAAGAAGCACAGAAGGATAGGTATGTTTCGAGGGACTCAATGTTTTACTTGTGGAAACATTGGTCATTTTTCACATAGTTGCCCATAGTAGAAGTATAATAGGAATAATAAGAGGTGTTTCAATTGCGGGATGGAGGGACACATTGCTAAATTTTGTCCAAAACCCAGAAATTTTAATCTTAAAGGGAACCAAAGCCTCAAATCCAAACCAACAGGTGAAGGGAGCGGAACTGTCTAAGATGAAAATTAAATTTTGAGATATTTGTAATAGTAAGAATGTTAGGATAATATTTTGAAAAGTATATGGGAATACATATATATGTACGGTAGAAATTACAATTTTTGTATAAGTTTGGTAGAGATAATAGAATTCATCCTTTGGCTTATGATTAAGGGATATGTACATTATATAGTAATAGTAGCAATATAAATTAAAAGTTAAGCTGTAAAACTTGTTGATATATAATAAATATATTCTAAATCGGGAAAGATGATGTTGGTGATCGTAGTTTTCTAGTCGAGAAGAAATTTATGAAGGATGAAAAGTTAACTAGGAAAGGAGGTGAAAATGATTAAGGTTACCTTATATCCAAAGAAGAAGATTAGTTGTGGGTTCGATGATCGTGGTTGAAGTAATTAGTTGATTAAATGACAATAAGAAGTAAAGAAATTTAGAGATAAATTTAAAAAAAAAGAAAGAAGAAGAAGAAGAAGAAATGATTTACAGATATCATTATTACTAGTCATTCAAGCGGAGAAATGAATTAGCCATATATGGAGATAAGTTTAATGAAGGGGTATAATTGATTACCATAAGTATAGATAATTGTTGGCTTGAGATATATGAAGGAGGAAACATTTAACAATGATATTAAAAGTTAAATGGAACAACGAGGTACTAATAAAAGATTTTAATAAATTTAAGATTGAGATAAGAGTCTCAGCTAATTCTATCCAAAAGCGGTAGTTGTAGGAAAGGGACACAAGAAGGATGATAAATTTTGAATAAGATAATAGATAGAGATGGGATGCTAATGTATAAAGACAGAATTTGAAAACAAATTAATAAAAGAGAAAGCTAAATTTTTTGTAAGGACGTAGAGTTATTCGGTTCCAAATCGATAGGAACCATTGTGAAATTTTGTAGTTGAATCATGGAGGTTACAGATGATAAAATACTATGGTTAAAATATCAATGGTAAAAAAAGATATAAGACAATAAGTCAAAGAGTGCTACAGTCAAAGAGGGATGAAATTAGAATTAATGCTGAAGGAGAAATTAGAGTTCAAGGAAATTAAGATAAGGATAAATAGTTATTGAGTTTTAACTTGACACATAGTCGGGATAAACGATAAATAAGGACATCGAGAAATAAATGTTCTAGGTGTTATAATTTTTGAATAAAGAATGGATCAAGATTCGTAATATAGAATCTTATAAGGAGGGGAGAATATATTAATTCAAAATTTTTAAAATATTAATTTTGTGTTAAATGTGTGGATATGGAGCTATGTTTTCTAAAGAATTATGGGCCAAGATAAGTTAAATAAAACTTAGGCGGAGCCCATGAATTGTTCCTAAAAGGAATTAATGGTGGAATAAAGGTCTAAGAATAGACATAAAAGTAAGTATACAGTGATGATGATTACGTGGACGGAATCCTTATAAGGAGGGGATAATGTGAGGATCCAAAATTTTTTGAATAATTTTTTTTTTAATTTAATATTGATATTGATTACCAATATTATGCTAAGTATCTGTGATACAAGTTTAGAGAAGTGGTCTGTATGGACTAAGAAATATGAGTAGAGTTGTGTTTAGCAGAGAATAGGGATTTGATAGAAAATACAGTTATAATAAATGTAACTGTGAGTATGTGTTTGTACGATATAGAATTAATGATCAATAATTGATCAAATAGGGTATAAACTTAGTAAATCCTAATAAGGGATTAGAAACCCTAATTGAATGTCGAGAAACCCTAACTTTCAATTTTAGAACCCTAAAACCTGATAAACAAACCCTAACCCTAATTAGGGGTATCAAGAAGAAGTTGTGATATTGAATATTACAATAGATATGTGGATGTAAGATTAAGTATAAAAGTTATCAGGGAAATCAAGTGAGGAATGGAAAACCCTAATTGGTAAATCCTAATTTTAGTTTCGGGAATTCGAAACCCTAATCCAGAATTTGTAAACCCTAATTCGGGAGCTTAAAAGCTAAGTATAAAGACTTAAGTGTTAAATGTTATGGGATATATATGCAATGTTTAAATTGCCCTTCAAATTATAAGGGAAATTACCAAATTGCCCTTAGTGAGTGCGAAATGACCAAAATACCCTTTTACTTAAAACTTAAGTAAAAGATTTTCCAAATCTTGGTGACTAATCAATTTGTGTTTATCCCACGTGTCTAATATCTTCAAGATCAGATTTTTATGCCACCTTGCAAGATTTGTATACATTGAATCAAAACTTAAAAGAATTAAAGTAAGAAAAATAAGTTACTTTACTTAGCAAACCAACCAAGACCTTCTCTCTCTTCAATTTCGAAAATGTAGAGTGGGAGTGAGTGGAAAGTTAAACCATGAACATCACATAGCTTGCCAAGATCAAACATCAAGATCAGAAATCAAAGATCAAACTTCAAAAAGGTATAAAACCTTAAACTTGTAAATCTTTGTGATTTAATGTTAATGTTATGTTTAGATGTTTAGAGTTATGTCTAAAGATGTTATATAGTGATCTAAGATATTACATCAAGGATCTATAACATCCAGATGCCAGAAAATAGAGTTTTTAGTAACTGACCAAGAATCCTAAAATGTGGCCTGACAGCCATATGACAGATCCCATAGATCCTTACCTGTTAGTTATTTGCTGTGTTTAATGATATAGAGTTGTTCTTTGTCATGAGGAGAGTAGACTGGAAGTAGAATCAAGTCCATACCATGTCTAGATCTGCAGATATAAGTGGTCAAACATGGTTGACCAACCATGAAAAATTGTTTTTGGGTAACCCAGAAAGTTTCCAGAAGTCTGACAACGTTTTTCCAGGGCTCTGATCTTGCTGAGTTTAAGTAGTTAAGTCATTTTGTTGCTTTGATGTTGTAGTCTGGCATATGTACTACACATCCATGCCTTTAGATCACCTAGATCCAAAACAAAATCAAAGATATAAGTGGTCAAACTAGGGTTGACCAACTGTCTGGGAAGAATTCTGGAAAATCCAGAATTCGTGAAGAACATGTTTCTGACATGGTTTGACCATGCTAGATCTTGTTCATGTAATGTTGTTAGGATGACCTGATGTGTTATATATGTTCCTTGACATGTATACTACAAGTATGAACCTTTAGATCACACTGAGAAAGCTTGGAAAGCAAATATTCGAAGGCTTAAAGTAGGTACCTGAGACTGCTCTTCATTTCTGGAAAACCCAGAAATTGAAGAACAGTTTCTGACAAGTTTCGTAAGCCATGAATCTCATTGTTGTAATATAGAATGGCCATGGAAGTTGTTTAAGGTTGTAGTATTACATAAATACTACATGATTAACACTTTAGATAGCCTAGAAAACACTAAGATCATAGATCAAATGCTGGTCAAACTAGGCCCCTGCAAACTGAGTTTGAAGATTCTGGGTTAATGAAGAACACCTATAGCGACAGTTTTGTCGCTATAGGCACCTTTAGTGACACTTTAATTACAAAATTAATTATTTTATTAAATAATTAGAGAAAAATAGTTTTTAATTATTAAAAATTCATAATAAATTTTTAAAAATTATTTTAAAGCCTAAAAATGGGTTTTTAATAATTTTGAATATATTTCATTAATAATTAATATTTTTGGAATATTAATGGTATTTAATTTATTTAATTATTATATTAAATAAACTACATAAAAATGATTTTAATACTTGAATAATCATTTGAAAATATATTATGATATAAGAAAATATTTTAAGTTATTTTTAATGACTTTTAATATTTTGTGATTAAATTTATTAATAAATTAATATTAATAATAATGGATTTATTTAAGAAATATATTAAATAGATTGTAGAAAATTAGTTTTAATGATTTAAAAATCATATAAAAATGATTTAAAAGTTAAAAAAATATTTTAAGTTGTAAAATATAACTTCTGATATTTTGTAATGAAATACATTAATATTTAATATTAATGAAAATTAATTGATAATGGATTTAAATGTTTAAAAATTATTTAAATATAATTTTAAGGTATTAAAAATACTTTGAGATATTATAATATTATAACATGGATTTCATTAATATTTGACAGTAATTAAATATTAATGGTAAAGGAATTATGTGGTAATTAAATCATATAAATATGGTATTAATGATTGAAAAATCATAATAAATGGTAATAATTATTTGAAAATTATTATGAGCTATGAAAAAATATTTTGACTTAATAATAAATTATCTATGATAATTGTGAACCAGTTTAAGCAGAATCATACGGTTGATAGGCTCGATAATTATTCGATTAGATAATAGGGCTGTCAAAATAGTACCGAACTCAACTCAGACCGTAATAGTTTGACTTGAGGTTAGGTCTTATGTGTCTTATAGACCGATAGAGTTATGTTGTAATGTGTCTAGGCTATTTCATAACTGTATTTAATAGTATTAGACTGTGATGATATTATTCTAATTTGGAGATCAATATTTTAATAGTAGGTTTCAGGTGAAGTTAAATAGACTGTGTAGTAGTAGTCAACGATACATGCAAGTTTTTCTGCACTTTGTGCAATTCTCATATCTAAAATGCCAACTTCATTTAAATTACTTTATTAAATAAAAATTTATTATTTATCAGTTATGATTAGGTGATACATAGTGTTTATGAATTTTGTTATTCAAAGGTTATGATTTATTGTTCAAACATAACCAAGTCATATGAGCTATGGTTGTGGAGAAATGTTTTTGATTTGATATCAAAGCATAGTTTGTGAGGAACCAATTTTGTTTGGTACCAATGTATAAAAGCATAGTTTTTGAAAAACCATTTTTGTTTGATACCGATATATATACTAACACTATTAGAACCGACAGTTAGGGACTGTCGGTGGGTAATTATGGTTTTCCTTGGCAGTAATAAGCTATCTCTGACATTTATAGCAATGATCAGATATTGTTTAGAGGATGATATGCATACTCCTAGTCCATTAAGAAACGAAGAAAACGTAGTTTGAATGAAGTCATTTGGACAAAAATTGTGATCACAGTGATGATTTTTGTGAAGAATATCAAAAATTGAGATTTTTGTATGAAAACATGAAATTCAAGGAATTAAATTAGTTAAAAGTGTTGTTTAATTGTTCTAAGTTGATGAATATGTGATAAAACATGTTTGTGTTAGTTCTGTACCAATTACATATGTTAAATTTACTGTTTTGTGGGTGAAATTCTTGTTAGTTGGGCTAAAAACGGAACACTGTTACGTTACGTAGAGTTTTGGTCTGTGCACCAGCGCAGCTACGCTAGTGTCAAGGCCAGAAACGGCATAGCTACGCCAGCGCAGCTGCGCCGATCCTAGGCTTGTGTATGGTGCAGCTTCGCCATACCTTGATCTGAGACAGTGGAGTCTGCTGCTGCTGTAGACTTTGAACACCATTATATCTTAGTCTAGTGATGTGTTAATGTTTCAAACATGTAGAGAAGAGGTTAAAACAGAATCGTGTCATGTGATTAGTAATTCTAAAGTTATATGAAATTAGTAAGCTATGAAAATGACATGTTGTGAGTTATTGAACACGTGAATTTGTAAGTACGTGTTTAAATCAAATACTGAAATTTCTGAAGTGTAGGTGGAGTGAATGGAAACTTGTACTAAAGTAACAAGTTTAACTATGAGTGAGTTTTAATTTGGTAGTGGATGTTAGTATATCTAATATATACTGTGATTATAATACTATGTGTAGGTGAACGTGAGTTATAAATTTATAGCTTACGGACGAGGCAAGTTTCTAAACCTTACCTCTTTACTTTGTGCAAGTGTCTTACTTTAAACTTTGATTAAGCAAATTCTTGTATTCTTAATCTTTATTCGAGCAAGCTCTAATTCTAACGTTATCCAAGTAAGACCCCAACTTTTATAAATAAAGATGAATTTGTTTTTATAAATATCATTTTTGAATATTATGGATTAAATTTGATATAATGTTATAGTTGTAGGTAATATTTATAAATTTTGCAAAGTACGCAAGTTGTTATATAATATTCGATCAGTCGGAGAATATTCATTCTAACAGAGAATATTCGTACGACGACACAATCATTGGTGGACCCCACAATAGAATTATTGTCGAATTGAGAAAATGACAAAAATATTTTATTAAAAATAACGACGGAAGTTTTACCATTAATACTGTTGAACTACTCAGTAGTAAAAGTACAGTAATACGCGTGGTTGCATAGTAGCACACGGTATTGATTATTGATGCTTATGGGAGAAGTTACTCAGTTTTGCTTATTTTATAGACCCCCATTTACCTATTTTTCAAAATAATTGATAAAAATTATTTAAAGGTGGGGCCCACATGTGAGGCCCATATGTGTTGAAAAACTGATTTTAGAAATAGGGGTAGGAGGGAGTTACGTATAGGGGATGAAGTTAATATATATACGTATATGATGTGTGTATATATATAATGTGTGTGTGAATGGAAAATGGTAGAAAAATGATTATATGAAAGTGATGGGTGTAAGATGTGTGTGTGTGTGTGTTATAGTGAAAGGTGTGAGGTGTGTGTGTGTGTGTGATAGTGAAAGTTATTTTGGGGGTGGGGGGTGGGGGATTGATGTTGGTTATGGGGGGATAAAAAATCAAGTGGTATGTATATAATATTGTTTTATATAAATTTGAAAGCATGTGTTTATATATATATATATATGTGTATATATATATATATATATATATATATATATATATATATATATTTTAAATTGTTAGTTGATTGAAAAATAATTCTGCAAAATAATTTCATTCATGAACAGTGCACTTCCATTCTCCTATAAATAGAAGCTCATTCCTTCATTATTTCTTACGAATTCACTGAAACTCTAGAGAGAGAAATTATAGAGAAACTATAGAAAAGTATTCTGTTATTCAATTATTTATTATTCTGTTGGAATAACTTGTATATGCGGGCTACCCTATACTTGGTGCAAATTTTCTATTATTCTATTCATTATTATTCTGTTGGAATATCCTGTCTGTGCATTTTACACCGGACCTGATTCTGTCTTTATTATTCTGTTGGAATATCCTGTCTGTGTGTTTTACGCCAGACCTGATTCCGTCCTTATTATTCTGTTGGAACATCCTGTCTGTGCGTTACGCATGACTTGGTTCTGTTATTTATTATTATGTTGGAACATCCTGTCTGTGCGTTTACGCATGACCTGGTTCCGTTATTTATTATTCTGTTGGAACATCCTGTCTGTGCATTTACGCATGACCTGGTTTCGTTATTTATTATTCTGTTGGAATATCCTGTCTGTGCATTTACGCATGACCTGGTTCTCTTATTTATTATTCTGTTGGAATAACCCGTCCGTGCGGTCTATCGCATGCCTGGTGAATTCTTTTATTATTCCATTCTTTATTATACTCAGTTGGTTAAAGTTTTGACTTCTATACTCCATGAAATTAGTGGAATATTATTGATATCTGTGCTTCATCCAGTATCTTTTCATGAAAATATTCTTCAGAGCATTCTTGAATTTTACTCCACAAAGCAGTATCATGTTGACAATTTGGACGTTATTAGTTCCTGGATAAATTAATTATTGAACTTGTTTTATTAAATTCTTATATCATTGTCATCATCCTCGTGTTTATATTTTGTTGAAAGTCATCTGTGGCCTGTAGTGCATAGATGGACTTGGTACGATTATGACCAGGGATTATTCGGTGTAATCATGACCGTAATGTTACAAATGATGTGGTAAAAGTCCTCATTGGCCCGTAGTGCATTGATGGACAGTTGTTGTCATGATCATAACCATTGATGAATACACGAATATCCTTGGCCCGTAGTGCATGGATTATTTGTGGTTGTGATACTAATGAATATCCTTGGCCGTAGTGCAGGGATGACGTAGATTATTTATTAAGCTGAGTCCCAGCGATAAAAGTGATGAAAATCCTATTAAATCATAAAAGATAGTAGATTTTATTCTCTACTTGACTCTTTTAATGGATTGCTTATTCCACTGCAGTTAAACTTGATGTGTGTTATATTCTATCAGTTTAACACTGTTGAAGGCTAATGATAATTTATTCTGCATTATCTTAGTCATAATATTTCTTGCTGGGCTAGTTGAGCTCACCCTTTCTTTCATTGTTCTCTTCAGGAAATGAGAACGTTACCGGGACTAGTCGGGGAACGGAGTGACGGTCCAGATGATAGTATTAGTAGTCCTCACTATTCTGTTAAATAGTGTGACAATAAATGTAATGAGGACTTATTCTGAGAGTGGATATTGTCTAGAAGACAGTATTTGTATTAAAACTCATAGCTCTCTTGTTATATATTAAAGATTGTATTTGTATTCTGTACCATGTATTTGGCGACTCAAAATAGGTGATGCATACCTATTTTGGGGGCGTCACAGTTGGTATCAAAGCTTAGGGATATGATCCCTGGCTAAGATGTGAGACTAGAACTAGGAGGGGATAGATGGAGAATTCCTTTGCTAGTATGACCTACCTAAGTTTATTTGTTATTTAATTGGCTGGTCAGAGTATATTGATAATATGTGACATGTAAATTAACCATTGTTTTGTGACAGTATTTGAAAATGGCAGCTGAAAATGTCAACAATGGAGTGAATGAGACCGTGGAGACACCTCTAATCACCAACCAGGATAATATAATTTCAGGCGAAGAAGAAATTAGAGATATCTACGTGGTAAGTGAAGACCTAATAGTTACACCCGAGCTAGTTGCAGAGGTAGCAACTGAGAGTGAGGAAGAAGAGGAACCTGAGGAGAATTGGTTAGAAGAAGTTTATGATCAAAACTTAGAATTACAAAAGCGTGTTCATGAGTTAGAAGAGCAGGCTGAAGAACGGCAAGCGGTCATGGAATAAAGGGATGCAATAATTCAAAATTGTGTTACCTGATATGTGATGCTCGAACAAAATCACGCTTTGGCAGAGTGTAAGATATTAAGGTTGGAATATGAGAATTCAAATATCAAGGATCAGCTGAAAGAAGAAACAACTGAACAAGTGAGAATGAAGGATGCGTGGGTAAAAGCCGCACGACATGTTGATATTGTAGAAAGAGACGTCCGATCCAAAAAGGCTAAAATAGATGATATACATTTCTCTTTTTGGATAGCAATTGGAAGAACCCAACATCGAGTTTTGAGTTACCCTGTACAGAGTGGTCAATCTCAATTCGATATGGATCAAAGATTGATGATTCAGATCATGAATCAGGAGTACGATGAAGCAGTTGAGGGTGGAATATGTCCTATAGAAAAGTTAATTCTAACGGTAGTGATGACACCAAATACTGTCCCAGATGAGTCAAAGCCGGGTAGTTCAAGGGAGAGCGGTTTTCATAACTTCCCAACAAGTGAGGAACCCAAATGAAGTTATCGCGGGTAAGCTAATCATAAACCCTTGTGAAGTTTGTACCTTATTTGATACCGGTTCCACCCACTCTTGTATTTTACCTAGTTGTGTTCAACGTTTAAACTTGACTCTTAAGAAATTAGACTATGACTTATCTGTTGAAACCCTGTTAGGAGGAACCTTCGTACCTTCACTATTTATAAATCTTGTTTGATTCAAATCGATACTTTCACGTTACCTGTCGATCTTATCTCTTTAAAAATACTTGACTTTGATGTGATTTTAAGAATCGATTGGTTAACTACTCATCATATTTTTTGTAAGGTTGTTAGCTTTCATACTCCTAACCAACCTGTTTTGCGAATTCAAAGTAACCAAACCACTAAAGTCAAGCATTGTCATATCAAGCCATAAGTAAAGAGCCTCGATCCTTTCATTGTTGACTTCCTTGTGTGGAATGCACCGAAGCCAGACTTTTCGTAAGAGACGTTGTGAATGACGATGGCAAGTTGATAGGTGTCAATGTGACGTGTTATCCAAGTCTTGGATAAGAGTCACAGTTTTGAATGATATTTCTATCGTTAATAAATTTCTTGATGTATTCCTGAAAACTTCCTAGCCTACCCCTAGAGCGTGAAATTGAATTTTGTATTGACCCTAGTACAAAACCCATTTCTAAACCCTCAAATATTTCTTTACTTAAAACGAACGTATCATGCGCCAAAGACGTTAGCTCGAGCTATTAAAGATTACTATCATACCATGTAATATCATTGTGGAAAAGCGAACGTGGTAGCTGACGTGTTGAGTAGAAGATCGTATGCATTTACAAGTGCGAATATACGAACCCACGTGATGATAACGAATATACGAGTAGAATCGACTTTAATCGATAAAGTTAAAGCCGCTCAAGCTACATACTCAGAGCAGATGAATGAAGAAGGTTCAAGAGGGCGTTATTCTAGAAGCAAGAATCGATGATGAAGGAATACTTCGAGTCAACTCCAGACTTTATGTTCCTAATGATCCTGAGTTAAAGTATAAAATTATGATGGAGGCGCACAACACACCGTTTGTAATCCATCTTGGGAGTACCAAAATGTATCATGATCTTGGACATACATTTTAGTGGGGAAATATGAAGAGAGAGATAGCGCTGTTTATCTCAAGGTGTCTAGCGTGTCAACGAGTCAAGGCAGAGCATCAAGTACCAAAAGGTCCATTGCAACCACTTAAAATTCCAGAATGGAAGTGGGAGCATATTACCATGGATTTCGTTACTGGTCTTCCCAAGGTTTCTCAAGGTATGGATGCAATTTGGGTCATTGTTGATAGATTGACCAAGTCTGCTCACTTTTTACCTATACGAGAAACTTATACACTTGAATGTCTTGCTCGTATGTACATAAACGAGGTTGTAAGATTGTATGGTATGCCAGTATCCATAGTTTCGGATCGAGACCCAAGATTCACTTCACGATTTTAGGTTAGTTTACCAAAAAGATATGGGCACGAATTTACGATTTAGTTCGGCATATCATCCTCAGACGAACGGACAATCAGAGAGGACTATTCAAACTCTTGAAGATTTATTAAGACTCTGTGTCCTTGACTTCAAGGGAAGTTGGGACAAGTTCTTACCATTAGTAGAGTTTTCCTACAACAACAGCTATCAACCAAGTATTGGAATGGCTCCATTCGAAGCGTTATATGGAAGAAAGTGTCGTTCTCCAGTATGCTGGGATGAGGTGGGTGAAGCAACGTTGTTGGGATCGGAGTTGGTACGTATGACTATGGAAAAGATTTAAACGATCTGGTAACGTATAAAAACCTCACAAGATCGACAAAAGAGTTATGTTGATCTTCATCGAAAGGATGTGGATTTCGATATTGGAGATCATGTGTTCTTACGTGTTGCTCCATGGAAAGGAGTTACAAGATTTGGAAAGAGAGGAAAGCTCAATCCTTGATTCATTGGCCCATTTTTAATCCTCGATCGAGTAGGAACTGTGGCCTATAGACTCGCTTTACCGCCAAGTATATCTCGTGTTCATAACATTTTTTCACATATCCATGTTACGTAAATATGTGAAAGACCCGAACCACATTATTGAGTTAGAACCGGAGCGGAAGATTTGACGTATGAAGAGGTTCCTGTTCAAATCTTCGATAAGAAGGAACATATTCTACGCTCCAAGGTTATACCTCAAGTTAAAGTTTTGTGGACAAACCACGATGTTGAGAAAATGACCTAGGAGTTAGAATCTAAAATGAAATCAAGGTATCCTTACCTCTTCGACATACCAGGTACGTACCATAATTTTGAGGGCGAAATTTCATAAGAAGGGGAGGTTGTAAGACCCCAACTTTTATAAATAAAGATGATTTTTTTTATAAATATCATTTTTGAATATTATGGAGTAAATTTGATATAATGTTATAGTTGTGGGTAATATTTATAAATTTTGCAAAGTACGCAAGTTGTTATATAATATTCGATTGGTTGGGGAATATTCATTTTAATAGGGAATATTCAAACGACGACACAATCATTGGTGGACCCCACAACAGAATTATTGTCGGATTGAGAAAACGACAAAAATATTTTATTAAAAATAACGGTGAAAGTTTTACTGTTAATACTGTTGAACTACTCGGTGGTAAAAATATAGTAATACGCGTGATTGCATAGTAGCACACGGTATTGATTATTGATGCTTATGTGAGAAGTTACTCAATTTTGCTTATTTTATAGACCCCCATTTACTTATTTTTCAAAATAATCGGTAGAAATTATTTAAAGGTGGGGCCCACATGTGTGGCCCATATGTGTTGAAAAACTGATTTTAGAAATAGAGGTGGGAGGGAGTTACGTATAGGGGATGAAGTTAATATATATATATGTATATGATTTGTGTATATATATAATGTGTGTGTGAGTGGAAAATGGTGGAAAAGTGATTATATGAAAGTGATGGGTGTAAGATGTGTGTGTGTATGATAGTGAAAGGTGTGAGGTGTGTGTGTGTGTGTGTGTGTGATAGTGAAATGTGTAAGAGTGTAGTGAAAGTGATTTTGGGGGGGGGGTGGGGGATTGATGTTGGTTATGGGGGGATAAAAAATCAAGTGGTATGTATATAATATTATTTTATATAAATTTGAAAGCATGTGTTTATATATATATATATATATATATATATATATATTATATTTTAAATTGTTAGTTGATTGACAAATAATTCTGTAAAATAATTTCGTTCATGAACAGTGCACTTCCATTCTCCTATAAATAGAAGCTCATTCCTACATTATTTCTTACGAATTCAGTGAAACTCTAGAGAGAGAAATTATAGAGAAACTATAAAAAAGTATTCTGCTACTTCCCAACTCTTATATCCAGTTTCTTGTACGGTAAGGGTATTATTTCATTTATATTCATGAAGAGAACTTTTGTTATTCCATTATTTATTATTCTGTTGGAATAACCTATATACGCGGGCTACTCTATACTTGGTGAAATTCTTCTGTTATTCCATTCGTTATTATTCTGTTGGAATATCCTGTCTGTTCGTTTTACGCCGGACCTGATTCCGTCTTTAATATTCTGTTGGAATATCCTGTCTGTGCGTTTTTCGCCGGAGCTGATTTCGTCTTTATTATTCTGTTGGAACATCCTGTCTGTGCGTTACGCATGACCTGGTTCTATTATTTATTATTCTGTTGGAACATCCTGTGTGTGCGTTTACGCATGACCTAGTTTCGTTATATATTATTTTGTTGGAATATCCTGTCTGTGCGTTTACGCATGACCTGGTTCTATTATTTATTATTACGTTGGAATAACCTGTCTGTGTGGTCTATCGCATGCCTGGTGATTTCTTTTGTTATTCCATTCTTTATTATACTCAGTTGGTTAAAGTTTTGACTTCTATACTCCATGAAATTAGTGGAATATTCTTGATATCTGCACTTCATCCACTATCTTTTCATAAAAATATTCTTCTGAGTATTCTTGAATTTTACTCCACAAAGCAGTATCATGTTGACAATTTGGACGTTATTGGTTCCTGGATAAATTAATTCTTGAACTTGTTTTATTAAATTCTTATATCATTGTCATCATCCTCATGTTTATATTTTGTTGAAAGTCATCTGTGGCCTGTAGTGCATAGATGGACTTGGTATGATTATGACCAGGGATTATTCGGTGTAATCATGACCGTAATGTTACAAATGATGTGGTAAAAGTCCTCATTGGCCCGTAGTGCATTGATGGACAGTTGTTGGCATGATCATGACCATTGATGAATACACGAATATCCTTGGCCTGTAGTGCATGGATTATTTGTGGTTGTGATACTAATGAATATCCTTGGCCGTAGTGCAGGGATGACATGGATTATTTATTAAGCTTAGTCCCAACGATAAAAGTGATGAAAAACCTTTTAAATCATAAAAGATAATAGATTTTATTCTCTATTTGACTCTTTTAGTGGATTGTTTATTCCGCTGCAGTTAAACTTGATATGTGTTATATTGTATCAGTTTAACACTGTTGAAGGCTAATGATAATTTATTCTGCATTATCTTAGTCATAATATTTCTTACTGGGCTAGTTGAGCTCACCCTTTCTTTCATTGTTCTCTTTAGGAAATGGGAACGTAGCGGGGACTAGTCGGGGAATGGAGTGACGGACCAGATGATAGTATTAGTAGTCCTCACTATTCTGTTAAATAGTGTGACAATAAATGTAATGAGGACTTATTTTGAGAGTGGATATTGTTTAGAAGACAGTATTTGTATTAAAACTCATAGCTCTCTTGTTATATATTAAAGATTGTATTTGTATTCTGTACCATGTATTTGGCGACTCAGAATAGGTGATGCATACCTATTTTGGGGGTGTCACAATCTAAGCAGGTTTTGACTTCTAATCATTTTTGAGTTGTTATAACTTGTTTATAGGGGATGCGCGATGCGTTTAGATGTTTGTGCACAATATATGGTACGAAGGGCTGATCCCCCTAAGTACGTGAAGTCCCTATAGTATAACTGTTTAGGTTAAAGTTGAAAGACTACTTGTAACCGTGGACATAGTTCATGGTCTTACGACCCCCAGATATATTTCATAATTTGATTTTAGTTTTTGGTTATCATTGATAGATTACTATTCAGTTTTGATGAGCCTATTCATTGGCAGTTATTATTCTATTGTTGATTCATCGCTATACCTAGTGAGCATTTGTTTTGCTCACTCTTGTATATATATACACTCATTGCAGCCAAAGTTGAGAAGGTCGATGAACCTGCGACTAGCAAAGGAAAGGGAAAAATGTGCAAGTGATGAAGACTTGTAATTTCATTTATTGTCATGATGTTAGACTTTTTATTTAATGATGTGATGTAATTATTTTATTTCTGCACTTGATTGATGTTTAAGGTTAGACAACCTGGGAAGACTTTTTGATTAATGATGTAACCTTTTTTAAAGGGAGGATTTATGATTTAATTTTATTATATTTGGGTAGTTAGATATGAATGAATAGAAAGTGAAAACCAAATCTTATGGGAATGAAGTATCCAGATTTGGGGGTGTCACAAGTTGGTATCAAAGCTTTAGGTTATGAACCTTAGGTGGAGAAAATCCTTAGAAAGTAACCTTTGAAAAGATAGTGGTGATAAACTCTTATCGAGTTTTAAGAAAGAAGTAAAACACTTATGTGCTTATGTGATTACAACTTATGTGCTCGTGAGTGTCGAGTAGTAACGAGTAATAATTGAAGCTTAAAATTTTGTTGTCAAGATGGCTAATGTAGGAGAATGCAGTCAGGCTAGAGAGGAACGATCCCAGATGCCTAGAGAGGAAGAGCCTCAAGATATTCAG
The DNA here is from genome assembly GCA_016801055.1 of Panax notoginseng. Classification (NCBI taxonomy): domain Eukaryota; kingdom Viridiplantae; phylum Streptophyta; class Magnoliopsida; order Apiales; family Araliaceae; genus Panax; species Panax notoginseng. The sequence goes on from CM029015.1 coordinate 59,188,240, forward strand.
GTGGTTTAGGAACAACTACTGCCACGGGAAACATCTCCGTTGGTCACAATAGTTGAGCAGAAGGGTTTACCTGATGAGGATGATGAGATAGAGACAGACGAGGAAGACCCCGTTGAGCTACCACAGTCGAATGAGGATGAGGAGGACGAGGAGGAAGAAATTCCACTAAACTCGATCGATGCCCGTATGTACGACGAAGTATACGACCGCAATGTGGAACTTCAGGATACCGTCGAGGAGTTGGAAGAGATAGTAGCTGAACAGCAGATCGCAATGGCGCAGAAGGACAATGAGATCCAGGATTGAGATGAACGTCTGGATAATGTCAAAAGGAAGCTGATCCACACCGAAAAAGAGAATGAACAAATGACAGAGAAGATTGTAGAGCTAAAGAACAAGTTGAAAAAAGAATCTACGAAGAGGGCAGGAGCCAAAGACGCATATGAGGAAGCTTTTCAACGAGCCAGGGTAGCAGAGAGAGAGGTGCAAGTAAAGAAGATCAAGATGGAAGAGATGAATAGTTTTTTCAACACTGCGATCAATCAAGCTCAAGATCGGGTCATGTGTTATCCTATTTAGTTTGAGACGCTGCCATCGTACATGTTGGATCACCGAACAATGTTTCGTATTATGGAAGAGGAGCATCGTAAGGCTATGAAATATTTTAGTAGGTCGTCATAAATGTAATTACTATGTGATTAATGAGTAGATTAGATGTAAATCCTGAGTATTATATGACCAATGGGATATGATAATGATAAAGTTATCCTAAAACTTTTGTAGTTCAGGAAAGTGATGCAGAAAGCAAGAATGCTATCATTATTATGTTTTTAAAAGATGATGAATAAATAAAAGTTACTATTTATTCAAGATATTGTGTGCTATGTAGTAATTTTTGTGATGTGCAAGTTGAATATATAATACTTAAAGGATTAAATAGAATCTAATGAGTATATTTTAACAGAAAATGCCTCCAAGATGTCAACCACGACAGGGATCTACCAATAATAACAATGTTGAGGCTAATCCAGTTCAGCAATTAGTGACGTTACTGACAGGTGCATTACAGAATCAATCGTAGAATCAAGCTACAACATTTAAGAACTTCAAGGCAGTTGGGCCACCAGAATTTCGTGGGTCCATGAATCCGGTTGAGGCACAGACCTGGATCATGGAGATAGAGAAAGTTTTTGATGTTGCTAGAGTAGGGGATAATTAGAAGACTGCTTTTATAACATTTATGTTGAAAGTAGAGGCTAGTTATTGGTGGCAAGCCAATAAAACTCGAGGAGGTCAATGGGTAATGATTTGGGATAGATTTAAGGAGATATTCTTCGAGACTTATTTCCCAGAGAGTTCGAAGAATCAAATGGAGGTGCAGTTTTTAGAACTAAAATATGGATCAATGTCGGTGTCGGAGTATGCCACGAAATTCAACGAGTTAGCGAGGTTTGTGCCATATCGAGTCAACACGGATGATCGTAAGGCTAGGAAGTTTGAGCAGGGACTAAAACCCTAGTTGTACAGCAGGGTCTCCATGTTTTAGCTGAAGACATTTACAACAGTCTTGGAGAAGGCAATTCTTGTTGAGGGTGAAGGCGAGGCTGTAACAAAGTACAACCAAGAGCAGAGAAAGATGAAGAATGAGGACGAAGTTAAGAATGGTAGTAGTAGTGATGGAAATGGTAATAATAACTTGAAGAGGAAGTGGAATGCAAATGTGGGAGCCAGAAATCAGTAAGGTAACCGGCAAAAGAAGAAGATTGACACATGTGCTACATGTGGGAGGTTTTACACGGGTATGTGCTTAAGGGGGAAGCGTGTGTGCTTTAACTGTGGCCAGGAGGGTCACGTTGCCCCAAACTGCAATCAACCCAAGAAGAATGCTTGCTACACCTTCGGGTCGAAGGATCATTTTGCTCGCGAATGCCCTAAGAAGAAATCTGGTGAGACAACGGGAAGCAAGGGAATTGGCGGTGGAGGTACACTGACTATTGCGGGACCAACGTCATCAAATAAGCCCACATCTAGAACCTTCAATATGACGGTGCAGGATGCGGTGCAATTAAAAGATGTCGTATCAGGTATTATCCCAATCAATGATATAAATGCATATGTATTATTCGATTCGGGTGCTACTTGCTCGTTTATATCTGATGAATTCGCTAAGAGATTAGAGTTACCTAGTGAAGAGTTAAATTTCCCTTTACAAATAGAAATTGCGAATAGGGAGGTAATTCCTGTTAGGCTTGTATACAAGAAATATAGGGTGAATATTAAGGGGAATGTTATGACAGTAGATTTAATCCCGATAAAACTCAGAGAGTTCGATGTTATTTTGAGAATGGATTGGCTATTCAATTATAGAGCGATAATTAACTGCAAAAAGAAATGTGTAAACCTTATGACTTCATCAAAGATAGTTTTCTATGGTAGTAAATCGCCTAGACAAGAGAGATGTCTGACGGTTATGCAGGCCAAGAAGTTGTTGAGTCAGGGATGTGTAGGGTACCTAGCTTACATAGTCGATACTCAAAAGAAGAAGGGTGTGAAACTGGAGGAGATACCAGTGGTTAGGGATTTTGTAGATGTGTTTTCGGAAGATTTGCCTGGACTTCCGTCTGATAGAGAGATTGAGTTCGTGATCGACTTAGCGCCAAGAACTGCTCTAATATCGAAGGCCCTATACAGAATGGCTCCGGTAGAGATGAAAGAACTGATGGTACAACTGCAAGAACTGTTAGATAAGAAGTATATTCAACCGAGTGTATAACCGTGGGGAGCGCCGATATTATTTGTAAAGAAGAAGGATGGGTGAATGCATCTTTGCATTGATTATAGAGAATTAAGAAAAGTCACTATTAAAAACAAGTATCCGTTGCCAAGAATAGATGACTTATTTGATCAATTGAAGGGTGCTAGATACATCTCGAAGATAGATGTAACGCCCCCAAATCCGGGTATCTTCCAACCCGACAGATGGTGCTATATTGTACAACATTTATACATTCATCCAATTGAATAGTTTCAAAGAACGAATATAACTTCTATATATTAAAGTAATACTTACAATTTCCCAGGTTTTATACCCATTACAAAGGTTCTTTGTCATAATATCAGTTACATTACAACAATAAACCTATACTATTACAAGCCAGCTTAACAATCTGCCTTAGCTTTTCCTTTATCCCTTTTTGATCCTTCGGGACATTCAGTCTTAGCTGCATTCATATGGTTCAAGCAAGAGTGAGCATGGCTAGCTCAACAAGTATCACAATTCAATAACAACATGCTTGACACATACGAATCGTATATCTTCAATAACTGAACAATAGTTATGAAGTACTATTGATAATTCAAAGTAGCACTTCATTTTTTCTTTCAAAATGTTTTACAATAACAACAATATCTAGTAAAACATTTACTCCGGTCAAAGACCTCGAGTATTCATTCTTTATTGAAAAGGACAACCCGAAACGAGTTCCGTAAGCCCGATATTACTTACGAGCACTTCTAGGTGATCAGCCTATTGTACTTTATATTGATCAACACTACATCCATTAAACGTATGTACGTTTAATCATTTGGCAACCTCACGTGCCTGTCGTTTTACTGACAAAACATTTGTTTAACATTTCAGTCTTCTTTTTGAAAACCATATCAAGTAGTTGACAAAAAAAATAGCAACATTTGATAATGCAAGAGTAGATTATCAAGTCTAGCCAAAGGGGATTGGCTTTAACCTCAACATACTTCAATTCATGCGAAAGAATACATGAATCTTAAACTTGTTTAGATTGAACTGATACAAGAGTTAGAATACTTGCCTTTAGCGTCTGCTACGATAAATTATCTTTATGTTCAAGTCGTTCAAGTCTCTACAATACATGATCACATAATAACTTTACATTAGGTCACATATAATCAAATATGTATATGACTATATCATACTCTTCATTTCAATCTAATCGTGTATTAGATTCAGTTACTATTCATTCTGGTTTAACATTACCAATTGCATTTATCCTTGACTAGGCTCTCTCAACCTTTACATTACATTCCTTAAGGTTTAACAAAGTTTAACAATGTTACATTATCGACCTTAAGTTATGTTTAATTTCCATCAATTTAGGTTTTCTTTTCTTTGTACATAGAAACCTTTCTTTCTATCTGTGTTCTGAGACTGGCGCTGCGGCGCCGGTCTTATACTTACATCTCGTGCTGCGGCGCGAGCCTTATCCTAGCATGTCCCGGACTTGGCGCTGGGGCGCGAGTCCTTACGTAATGGGCCGCGCTGCAGCGCCACTCTCCAGAGGTTTTTCGTACTGTACATGGCACTGGGGCGCGAGTCTTTTGCTTTGGGTTGGCGCCGCGGCGCCAACTCTGTGCACCAGATAAAAAATTTTAGTTTTAAAATTTTGTGAACTTCCCGGACGCATAACTTCTTCGTTATAAGTCTGAATTGGCTCGTTCAAAAGCCTACGGTTCACAAATTTCGTAATCTATATGATCATCCAAGAATTTTATCTATTTAACTTCGTTTGCTAAAAATTCACCTATTGGTTCATTTTTTAACAAAACGATAAACGCTCGTGAACGTTCAACGCTCGTTTCTTCATTCTAAGTCGGAATCCGGTCATTTTCGAGTTTGCAACTCTTAATTGCTAAATATGACTTAACTCCATTGTAAAATAATGATTCCGTGATTAAACGCAAAATTTGACTTCCATTCCGAGAATTTTACGAATTCGACGATTGTCGTCCAATCGTGTAATTTCTGGCAAATCTTCATTCTTATGATTTGTTCAACATTACAAATGAACTTCATTCATCATATGAACATCTCAACATACATAATACAACAACTTATTTTCATTGTTGGACTTTGACTCCTCATGAGCTTATAACTTATCAAATTATAAACTACCAACGATTTGATTATTCATGACTTATGACAGTTAGAGTTTCTTAATCATCACACTTTACATGTGCTTCACATATAACTTTACTTAGGTATACATGATACATATGATCATATAAATTCTTTTACCTTTATATCAATTCTCTTAATAAACTCCTTATAAGTTCATATTATCTTCACATAAGTTTATAACTTATGTTAGCTTAAATGACTTATTACCAACTTATGTGGCTCAAGTCCATGACTTACATAATCTTCTTGCTTCTTATCATTCATGTTTCTTAATTCAACTTTTCTTATTACCCTATCATGGTAGAGATAGAAGATAATTGAGAAGAAGTCTTACTCTTTGTTGTCTTGGTAAGTAGCTTGCTTATTCTTCTTGGCTTATGGAAATGACTTATTGCTAGCTTAATCTCTCTAACACTTAAGCACTTTGGATTATTTGAACAACCAACAAATGGCTTGGAAGTCTTCTCTATTTATAGATTTTGCAAAGCTAGGGTAGTTTGGTCTTTAGAACATCCCACCTCCTTAAGCCACCTCCTTACTATTCATTACTTGCTAACCACTCTCTTATCCTTTGCTTGGTCATTACTCATTTAACTTGGTAATTAATTCAAAGTCTTGATCACCACTTATCTTGGCCATTACTTTACTTGGTCATTACTTTAACTTGACCAACACCATACTTGGTTATCACATTCAACCATAATAATATGGTTTGCCTCATGGGTCAACCAATCCATGGATTCTAATTTGGGCTTGGATTAATTAAATCCTTGGGTTTAGTATTAACAAACCACTAGTTGATTCCTTAATTAATAATTGGGCCTCTCCCTTTAATTCCATTGGACTTATATTAATTCCCAACAATCTTTCCAAGTCCATTAACATTTCATAATACATATAATTTATGTATTATTTTCGTATTCTAATTCATATAGAATTTATATACGATATTTCATCCTTCATACAAACTCGTATAATACTTCATATTATACTCATTTCCATTTCTTTGTACAATACATAAGTATCATATTATTATTACATATTCATTACTATTTCGCCTTCCTTAACGTTTATAAATTAAGTCCACAGGCGAAATATCATTTTTTCCATAACTAGATTTTTATTACATAATCCATCTCACCTTATTATTCCATCATTACGTATTTCTCGGAAATCCAAAATTATACCCCGAGCCAATACCGATGAATAGTGTTTGTCGAAAAATTTCTCGGAAAACTTTTATTTTCGTCTTAGAAATTCAAACACTTTAATTCGTCCACGTAGCTCAAATACTACGACATTCTAACATCAATAGGTTATACAAAGACAACCATCTTGATAACACATAGAATAGGATTTTATTATTATTTAAATTAATAAAATCATTTTACAATAAGATCCGAATTTCTCAGTCGTTACATTCTTCCCCCCTTATAAAGATTCTGTCCTCAGAGTCTCGTCTTACTTTAATCAAATAGATGAGGAAAATTTTTCTTCATCTTTTCTTCTAGTTCCCACGTTGCTTCTTCAGCATCGTGATTCCTCCATAATAACTTCACTGATGGTATTATCTTGTTCCTCAGAACTTGTTCCTTTCTATCAATGATTTGCATCGGCAACTCCTCATACGTTAAGTCCTTCTCGATATGAATTGGCTCATACTCGATTACATGCTTATAGTCCAGCTTATATGGACGTAATACATATACGTGAAACACGTTATGTATTCGTTCTAGGTCTGGAGGTAATGCTATCATATAAGCTACCTCTCCCACCCGTTTTAACACTTTAAAAGGTCCTATAAACCTTGAACTTAACTTTCCTTTCTTTCCAAAATGTATCTTTCCTTTCCAGGGAGATACTTTTAGAAACACATACGAACCCACTTCAAACTCTCGACTTAGTCTATGTGAGTCCGCATACTTTTTCTGTCTGTCCTGAGCTGTGACGAGACGCATCCGAATTAACTTTATCACCTCCGCTGTTTGCTACACCAATTCTGGTCCTAGCATACGACGTTCTCCCACCTCATCCCAACACAAAGGTGTTCTGCATTTTCTTCCATATAGAGCTTCATAAGGCGGCATACCTATGCTTGCATGATAACTATTGTTATACGCAAACTCTACTAGTGGTAGGTGATCATCCCAACTACTCTTGAAATCCATGACGCAAGACCTCAACATGTCTTCTAACGTCTGAATTGTTCTCTCTCTCTGCCCATCAGTCTGAGGATGATAATCTGTGCTTAACTTCAGCTGTGTTCCCAACTGCTATTGCAAACTCCTCCAAAAGTTCGATGTGAATCGTGGATCACGATCTGACACAATCGATACCGGTACTCCATGTCTGGAAATGATTTCCTTAACATAAAGTTTAGCTAATTGGTCCAAGTTATACTTGACCCTAATTGGCAAAAAGTGAGCCGACTTCGTCAACCGGTCCACTATTACCCAAATCGCATCATATCTTTTATTAGTTGTCGGAAGTCCCACCACGAAATCCATCGTAATATGCTCCCACTTCCATTCTGGAATCTCTAATGACTGTATTAAGCCACTGGGTCGTTGATGTTCGACCTTAACTTTTTGACAAGTCAAGCACCTACTCACATACTCTGCTATTTCTCTCTTCATGTTCGGCCACCAAAAACTCTGTCGAAGGTCTTGATACATCTTAGTGCTACCAGGATGTATCGAGTACCTCGAATTATGAGCTTCTTGTAACACTTGCTCCTTTAATTCCGTCTCATTCGGAACCCAAATTCTTCCCTCAAATCTTAATAATTCTTCATTATCAAGACTATACTTAGCATCTTCCTTCTCGGATAACCGCTTCTTCATTTGATTACAATCGTCTGTCGTGAGTTGTACTTCCTTGACTCTTTCTACGATGGTAGACTGCATCTCCGTCGCAAACAGTCTCTGCTCCGCCTCAATTGGCAACTTTACCTCTAATTCCATCCTAGCCATCTCTATTATTAACTCATTTTGAGTTGTTAACATAGAAAACTTTTCCCGACCCTTCCTACTTAAGGCGTCAGCAACTATATTGGCCTTTCCAGGGTGATACAAGATTTCACAATCATAATTCTTTATCAACTCTAACCATCTTCTTTGTCTCATATTTAAATCCTTCTGAGTGAAGATATACTTTAGACTTTTATGGTCCGTATATATCTCACATTTTCCCCATAAAGATAATGTCTCCATATCTTTAGGGCAAACACTACTGCAGCTAGTTCCAGATCATGAGTAGGATAAACTTTCTCATAATCCTTCAACTGTCGTGATGCATACGCAATGACTTTGCCATGCTGCATAAGCACACAACCAAGTCCTCTATGCGAAGCATCACTGTACACTACAAAATTTCCTGTGTCATCTGGCAAGGACAAAACAGGCGCTTCACTTAATCTTTTCTTCAGTTCTTGAAAACTGTCTTCGCATTTATCCGTCCACACGTATTTCACCGTCTTCCTTGTCAAATTAGTCAACGGGGTAGCTATCTTTGAAAAATCTTGGATAAATCTTCGATAGTACCCTGCTAACCCTAGGAAACTCCGCACCTCAGTCGGTGTTTTCGGCTGTTCGCAATTCATCACTGCTTCCACCTTCGCTGGATCTACTGAAATCCCCTCTTGATCAATGATATGACCTAAAAACTGCACCTTTTCCAGCCAAAATTCACATTTGGTGAACTTCGCATATAGCTTCTCCTTCCTTAGTGTTTCTAATACTAATCTTAAGTGTTCAACATGATCTTTTGGCGTCTTAGAATAGACTAGAATATCATCGATAAGCACAGCAACGAACTTGTCCAAATATGGTTTGAACACTCTGTTCATCATATCCATAAATGCAGCTGGTGCATTCGTCAACCCAAATGACATCACCAAAAACTCGTAATGACCATAACGAGTCCTAAATGCCGTCTTTGGTACATCTTCCTTCTTAACTTTCAACTGATGATACCCCGTCAACAAATCTATTTTAGAAAAATACTTTGCCCCTTTTAATTGATCAAAGAGATCATCGATCCTGGGCAATGGGTATTTATTCTTTATCGTTAACTTGTTCAACTCCCGATAGTCGATACAAAGCCTTAACGATCCGTCTTTCTTCTTGACAAACAACACTGGTGCCCCCCACGGAGAAACACTTGGTTGAATGTACTTTCTGCCCAATAGTTCCTGTAGCTGAACCATAAGTTCTTTCATTTCCATAGGCGCCATACGATACGGTGCCCTTGAGACTGGTGCCGCTCCTGGCACAACGTCTATCACAAATTTGATCTCCCTATCCGGCGGTAACCCCGGTAACTCACTTGGAAATACATCCATGAACTCATTTACTATAGGTATTTGTTCCATGGTTGTTCCCACTCTTTGGGTATCCACAACATGGAAAAGGTAACCCACACAACCTTTCCTTAATAATTTTCTAGTTTGTGTCATCGTAAGGCAACACGGACGTCCCGACAACTTACTACCGTAAAATACTATAGGGGGTTGTTTCAACGACTTGATTCTCACACATTTCTTTTGGCAATCTATAATTGCTCCATGATTAATTAACCAATCCATTCCGAGAATTACGTCGAATTCTCCTAACTTTATCGGTATTAAATCTACCGATAACTTACAACCCCGTACTTTTACCGACAAAATATTTGTTTAACATTTCAGTCTTCTTTTTGAAAACCATATCAAGTAGTTGACAAAAAAATAGCAACATTTGATAATGCAAAAGTAGATTGATAAGTCTAGCCAAAGGGGATTGGCTTTAACCTCAACATACTTCAATTCATGCGAAAGAATACATGAATCTTAAACTTGTTCAGATTGAACTGATACAAGAGTTAGAATACTTGCCTTTAGCGTCTGCTACGATAAATTATCTTTATGTTCAAGTCGTTCAAGTCTCTACAATACATGATCACATAATAACTTTACATTAAGTCACATATAATCAAATATGTATATGACTATATCATACTCTTCATTTCAATCTAATCGTGTATTAGATTCAGTTACTATTCATTCCGGTTTAACATTACCAATTGCATTTATCCTTGACTAGGCTCTCTCAACCTTTACATTACATTCCTTAAGGTTTAACAAAGTTTAACAATGTTACATTATCGACCTTAAGTAGCTCGCGCCGCAGAGCGAGAGGAAAGGAAGGGCACGGCGTTGCAGCGCCAGTGCTTAGCAATGCCCAGAAATGAGATTTTTAGTTCTCAATTTCTCGGGGGATGTGCATGAAATAAGTATGAACATATAGTTCACATAATGTAACACTTAATCAAGTGTCTTAAACTTAATCAAGTGTCTTAAACCTTTAATAAAGGTTGAACAAAAAGATTAAATGATAGAGAATGTAAGCAATAGATTACGTAACCGATATCCGGGGACCGTAATCGTAATGAACGAACGTGAGGGATTGCTATTATTGTGATTCCTTAGACGTTGAGTGATGAAGGTAATGAATAACATTCCGATGTTATGGCATGGCATTGTAAGATGAACGTAAAGCGTATAGACGCTGTGAACGCAACGTTGTTGCGAAGAACGATCGGTCTTAGCATACAACGAACAGTATGGCTTTGACATTAAGAAAGAATAATGAACATGGGGTTCATGGGTTGGATAACAATTGAAAGCGATTAAAACCTTGAGTAAAGGTTGAATGAGAGATTAAGAGAGGAGCAACGTGAACGTTGAATACGTAAATGATCCTTGTGAATTGTATTCGCGTTGGATGAACGTTCTAAGTATACCATAGTTGTAGGACTTAGACGTTGATGAAAGTAGTAAGTAAGATACGAATGGTATCAAGAGAGCCGTAACGAACGGTAATAAGATTACTGAAAGCCGAATATAAGTCGGATGAGAATGATAGAATGAAAAGTAAGCGCTGAACACTTTAACCAGCGTAAGGGTTGAGTGTAAGCGAATGTTAAACGGGCAGAACCTACTCTCCGTGTATGGTTTAACCGTAATGTAATGAAGACTAAGTTTAGCCGTGAACGGTGATGAAATTAAGTTAAAGATAATAACGTGTAACGTTAAGAAGCCGAGTTAATAAGTATAACTTGGACAACGTTCCGAGTTGAAGGAACCGGACGTTGTAAGGTATGAATAAGTTCCTATAAAATGTTTTAACGCTATGACCTCGTAGTATTGACATTGAATGATCGTTCCGAGTATACAAATGACTGTATGACTTAGACGATAAAGAATGAATCCTGAGGTATGGCATTTAGTTGCCAAAAAGCCGTAAGGAATATGAATTTAACTTAACGAACATTATAGTTTAATAGTTCGGATAAGTTAGATGAATTTAAGTTGTAGTACAATCGTAACCTTTGATGGTTGTCATGGAGTACTAGCAAAGACACGATGTGTGATGAGTCCAAGGAGAGTTATAAGAAAAAGATAAGAATGTAAATCATCAAAGATGATTAATATATGAATAAAACATCTCAGTATGTCATAAAGCCATATTCTGGTAATGAAAGTTAGTCGCGTAAGCTTAAATTACATGAACGCGAACCTTAAGAAGTAAAGTTAAGTAAACCAATTCGTAAGTCAAGTATATGACTAATTGGTGTACGTGTTATTTTCTTATGTGCTACATAGGAATGGGAATGAGCAGTTCAGCGTAAGCTGTAGCTGTGCGTAAGGCAAGTTTCCTAACTTCATTCATATTTTAAGTGAATGCTAGTTTCTTAAACTTCTCAGATGTTGAACTTGAGAAGTTCTGTCTATGTGTGAATGTGGATATTTGTACAAGGTGGTAGAATGTATGAGGCCTTGTGCCACAATGTGAGCACTTCGATGTTTCTATGAAATGAACTGTTTTGTGATTAAACTGTTCAATTCAAGTATGCTCAGTTTATTCATGAACCGTTATTGTTAAGTCTGTGCTGATGATTCTAGCCAGACAGAATGTGTATGAAAAAGGTAGAAGAATGAAAGTATTTCAAAGTGAAAGTGCGTATGATTTTAAGATGATAGGAATCGAGACTATTCCTATTATTCAAGCTGCTTCATAACCTTTGTTCGGTTATTGAAGTTCGAAAGAAATGTTGAATTCTGAACTTGTTTGTTCAAACTGTTATGACTTGCTGGGCAATTGAATGCTCACACTTGCTTTAAATGAAAAACATTTTCAGCGAACGATGTTAGAAAGAACTTAAGGGTCCCGTAAAGACCAAGTTAAGCGGTATCCAGACCAAGTGCCATTCAGTATGTGAATGTGTGTGAAGATCAAGTGAAGACTTGTAATGTAGAAAGCTATGAATTAAACTATAGACTAGTTTAATGAACTGCATGTATCCTTGGTGGCGGATAAAAGTCACTCTTGTAAGATGAAAGGAATAATGTAATTATCATTATTTGTAATGAGAAAGGTTATAAGGTTTTGAGAACCTGAGAATTGAGAATGTATGTTGTTATATTTCAATATATAATGATGTATGATGGGTAAGAAGTATGATAGTGACGCACGGAGTCCGGGTCTGAAGGTAGACCGGATTTCGGGACGTTACTGGTTGGTATCAGAGATGATAGGTTATAAATCTTAGGTAAGAGTACCTATGACTATAATCGTAAAGAGAATGATAAGAAGATCACCACGTGATCATAGTAAATCGTAGTAACAGATGAGCTGTTAAACGATGAATGATTTATAGCTAATGCTATGAATGAATGGTACTACGAATTAGTACGGGAAGAAGAACTCAGATTGAGTTGTAAAGGATAGTATACGAATTAAAGAAAATTCGTATTAAGTAAAGAAAAGGTAGAAGTTATAAAATTTCAATTGAGGACTCATGTGATGGCTGAGTTGTATGAACCTTTGTTATGGTCAAAGGTTTATGCTTTAGTGTACCAACTGCTCAGTTTATTACAGTGATAATAATTGGAATTGGTCGCCCTATTAAGATGTATATGACGAGAAGGTGAATCTTTTCTCATGTATATACTTGATAGGTAGAGAACGATAAGGTAGGTACGAGTTCTTAAACTCATACTTATGGTAAATTCGTGACTCGTAATAATATGGTATGTGTTTGAATGTTTCAGCGAATGGACGCCTAAGGTCTGTCTGGATGTTCTTGAACTCATATTATTGTGGAAGGTTCCTGAACTCATAATGTGTGGTAAGTTGATGGACTGTACTATGGTATAGAGATGTTTAAACTGAAAATGAAGTATTTTCAGTAGACTTAGCATTCAAGGTGCTAGAGAAGATTAAGTATTGTCGCTGTAAGACAATGAATGAAGATGGAGAATAAGATATTCTAAATCCTCTAGCTATGCTAGATTTCAAAATTTCTTGAAATCGTGCTAATGTGCGCGTTTTGGAAAATGAAAGAATTAGTTCGACTTTTGGAACCAATGGATTTTAAAAGAACTATTCTTGGTATGTCTATGCCAATTGCTTGGGCTAGACAGAAATTGATTTGAAATATCAAAATGAATTTTATATCATCCGTGCATTTGATGCAACGATGGTAAAAGGATGGAGTTGCTAATGCAATTAAACTTGGTGGGATGTGATCTTAGGATCAACAAACTGATACGGTATGATGTATAATGACGAAGTCATAAACTGACGAAGTCCTCAACGTACTGTGAAGAGTACGGTATCATGACGTCATGAAACGTTTTGATGTATTGTGAAAAGAATTTAAAGAAATAGTCGATTTCAAGCGAGTTGACTAGACGAATGTTTCAAGTTGATGTCCAATTTATTGGTATGGTCTAAGCTACTTGATTTGGCTAAAATGAATGGTATGTCATGATTAAAAGAAAATCGAGCTTTCTTTGAAGAGTTATGCCAAACCAAATTGTTTTGGTGCGGAATCTAATGATTTAGTCTGAGGAGAACATGGAAGAGGTAGTTTACCTTCTTTGTGATTGTAAACTTACCGTGGAAAGAAAGGTTTACGGCGAAAGGCTGTTCAACCTACTAAAGAGTTCATGGTCAATTTGACCCCTCAGCAAAAGAATGAAATGTTTTAAAGGAATCCTTATATTCCTAGTTATCCCTTTCGCTTCATGATTCTTGATACGTTATGAAGGGTTGGGAATGTAAGAAAGATAAGAACTTCTTTGAAGAGAAGTTGAGAAGAAGGGTAAGCTAAAATTTCGAGGACGAAATTCTGTGAAGAAGGAGAGAATGTGAGGACCCGGGTAAGGGTTTGGTTTTAAGAAATTTCGAGGACGGAATTTTTATAAGGAGGGAAGAATGTGACAACCCGAAAATTCGGTTTGTCCAGAATTTAAGTTTAAAGAATTAGTTATTAATAAAATAAATTTTTATTAATACTATTCTGTGCTAAGTGTTTATTAATCGTTCTATAACCAAGAATGATTATAAGTCAGGAGGATTCTGGCTACGAGCTAGATTGAACGAGTAAGAATTTTCAAGACGAAAATGAAATTTTTCTGGGAATAAAATATTTTTCGGGGAAAAAGACGAAATAGGCACTATTCATCAGTTTCTGCTCGGAAATTTATTTTGAAATTCCGAGAAGTTATAGATTACGTTTAATTCTGAGACGTGATAGAATATTCAATAATATTTTAGTTATGGCAAAAACGAAGTTTTCGCCTGCGGACGTAAAACCAAAGGGTTAGGGAAAGTGAGTTCCGAGAATTTTATGATCACGTATAATGATTAGGGTTATTATGCGTAAGAAATACGAGTATGATACAAGTTATTATACGAGTATAGTATGAAGAATAGTACGACGTATAATACGAATATCGTACGAATGATATACGAAGAGATTACGAGAATACGAGAATGGAATGTGTAGAATCCAATTAGTCTTAATGGACTTTGAGTTCATGGACTTTGTAGAATCTAATTGGACTTGGATTATGTCAAGCCCAATGATTTGTGAAATCAAGCCCAAGTTAAGCCCAATAAGAATTAGGGTTAAGGCCCAAACCAAGAAAAGAAACCGCGGATCTAACCGATGGGTAAATGGATGGGTAAAAACCATTGGGACAACCCATGGGATGACCCATGGGCATGTGGGCCGGCCACTTGGCCACCAAGTAAGGGTGGTGGCCAAGTAAACTTGGTGGTTAAGTTGTTGAGGAGGTGGGAATAGTAAGGAGGTTAGGGGGGAAATGACTATTTTGCCCTTGCTTTGGTTTTCTATAAATAGAAAGCTTAACTTTCATTTTCTAGGATTTTGAAAATCCTAGAACTTGAGAGAGAGAGAGAGAGAGAGAGAGAGCTCGGTTGAGAGAGGAGAAGGAAGAGAATGAGCATGAATGCTCGGATCAAAAGTGATCGAGAAATAGAAAAGCTCACAAATCGTCGGCTTTGTCTAACGGAAGAAGATTAAAGAAGAACGGTAATCCGAACCCTAGTTCTTCTATTTTTCTTTAAGTTTTTATGTTTAAAAACATAACTTAATGAGAATAAAGAGTAAAAGATATTGAGAAAGATTTCATATGGTTGAAATCGTAAGAAAATGAAGAAATAAGAATTAGAAATTTTTTTTATAAATTTCTTAAGTATAAGATTCGTGAGGATTTTGAGCGATCCGAATGAATTTTATGAATGAGTAGGTCAAATAAGTAAGGAATGGTGCTCTATAACATCAAATTCCAAGAAAAAGAAGAATCGTAATCCAAAATATCGATTAAAATGAAGAACGAACGAAGAACACGCGAAGAACACGAAGAACGTTGTTGATGGACAAATTTAAAACCATCGTAGTGTAATTATTGTTGATGGACAAGTTTAAAACCATTGCGTATAAGTTAGATGCTTATTGCTTGGTTAAGAATGTTAGAAACGTTCATGAATAACGGATTAAAACGGAGCTATAACGAAGTTATGGCAAAATTTTGTAACAGACGAACGAGAATTATAAAGTTAGTAAATGAACCCGAAGGTGTAGGGTTTCATAAGAATGTAAGAGAATGTATAAAACGTGAGTCATAGACTCAAGAACGAATGAATTCCGAGTTCGGATGACCGAATTACGGACGAACGAACGAAGAACGTTAAAAGCGTTAAATGAACGAAGAGTGAAGATTAAGCCAATTGAATGGCATATTAACGGATTCAGAATGAAGTTCTATCTGAGGCATATTGAAGTACGTTAGATAAGGAAGAAAATGGCTTTGGAACGACCTTGTTCCGAGTTATAATGAAGAAGTTATGAGATTTTGAAATCTGCGTCTCAAACTTGATGAAAGACTTAGAAAAATTTTCTAAGGTTTTGTCTCGGCGCCGCAGCGCCGGATAGGCTTCGAGAAGTGGCGCCGTAGCGTGAGCTCGGCCATAAACTTCTGGAGAGTGGCGCCATAGCACGAGTGATAACAAAGGATTTGGCGCCGCAGCGCCAGGCCGGAAAGAGAAGAGAGAGAAGTAGCTCGCGCCGCAGCGCGAGAGGAAAGGAAGGGCACGGCGTTGCAGCGCCAGTGCTTAGCAATGCCCAGAAATGAGATTTTTAGTTCTCAATTTCTCGGGGGATGTGCATGAAATAAGTATGAACATATAGTTCACATAATGTAACACTTAATCAAGTGTCTTAAACTTAATCAAGTGTCTTAAACCTTTAATAAAGGTTGAACAAAAAGATTAAATGATAGAGAATGTAAGCAATAGATTACGTAACCGATATCCGGGGACCGTAATCGTAATGAACGAACGTGAGGGATTGCTATGATTGTGATTCCTTAGACGTTGAGTGATGAAGGTAATGAATAACATTCCGATGTTATGGCATGGCATTGTAAGATGAACGTAAAGCGTATAGACGCTGTGAACGCAACGTTGTTGCGAAGAACGATCGGTCTTAGCATACAACGAACAGTATGGCTTTGACATTAAGAAAGAATAATGAACATGGGGTTCATGGGTTGGATAACAATTGAAAACGATTAAAACCTTGAGTAAAGGTTGAATGAGAGATTAAGAGAGGAGCAACGTGAACGTTGAATACGTAAATGATCCTTGTGAATTGTATTCGCGTTGGATGAACGTTCTAAGTATACCATAGTTGTAGGACTTAGACGTTGATGAAAGTAGTAAGTAAGATACGAATGGTATCAAGAGAGCCGTAACGAACGGTAATAAGATTACTGAAAGCCGAATATAAGTCGGATGAGAATGATAGAATGAAAAGTAAGCGCTGAACACTTTAACCAGCGTAAGGGTTGAGTGTAAGCGAATGTTAAACGGGCAGAACCTACTCTCCGTGTATGGTTTAACCGTAATGTAATGAAGACTAAGTTTAGCCGTGAACGGTGATGAAATTAAGTTAAAGATAATAACGTGTAACGTTAAGAAGCCGAGTTAATAAGTATAACTTGGACAACGTTCCGAGTTGAAGGAACCGGACGTTGTAAGGTATGAATAAGTTCCTATAAAATGTTTTAACGCTATGACCTCGTAGTATTGACATTGAATGATCGTTCCGAGTATACAAATGACTGTATGACTTAGACGATAAAGAATGAATCCTGAGGTATGGCATTTAGTTGCCAAAAAGCCGTAAGGAATATGAATTTAACTTAACGAACATTATAGTTTAATAGTTCGGATAAGTTAGATGAATTTAAGTTGTAGTACAATCGTAACCTTTGATGGTTGTTGTAAGACCCCGAATTTTATGAAATAAAAGTATTCAATTTTTCTATTCAGTAAATGGTTAAATTGATAAAATTTTAAAGTTATGGGTGAAATATGAATATTTTTTCAAAATAAGCAAGTGGTTATAAAATAATCATTGTTGTCGGGGAATATTCGTTTGGTCGTGGAATATTCTTTCTGTCGGAGAATATTCGTACGACGGCGCAGCTATTTGTGGGCCCCATAACGAATAATTGTCGGGTGAAGGAAAACGACAAATTTGAGTTTTTACAAATAACGGCGTAGTTGTTACCGTTAACACTGTTGAAATACCCGGTGGTTAAAATACAGTAATACGCGTTATTGCACAGTAGCACACGGTATTGCATAGTATTTTTGAAATTATTGATTCTTACGTAAGAAGGCACTACTCAATAATTGTTACAGTAATTACTGTTCAATATTTTATTTTATTGATTCAATAATTGTTGCGTTGATATTTTATATTATTGTTGTTTCAATAATTGTTGCTGCACAGTATTTTCCTTTATCAGATCAATAATTCATATTATTTGAATAATATTATTAGATAACATTATTGTCAATGTCTAGAAAGTTCTGTCTAAGGAGAGGTTTGGTCATCTAATTGCGCGCCAGTAAGGAGAAATTCTTATTGGAAAGCCCCCTCTTTCCTGGGAACGGCCTGGTTGTCATAAATGTGATTCTGTAATATTATTTGTGAATAATTAATTATTGATTTATATGATAAGAAAATATTTATTTTATGTGGATATAAATGAGGGATATATTTTTGTGGTTAAAAATGAAGGAGTTAATGTTGAGGTTTTTATCAGTATTTTTGTCGGAATGGAGGTATTAAAAATCAGGGTTTTTGAGATATTTTACGGGGGTTATAATTTTTAATCCGACCGTTGGATCGTGGTAATTTTTGGATATGTTATACATATATAAGTTGAGTATATGTCCACAAAGTTTGAACCGTTAAAAATGAACGTATGATTTGTTATGAATTTTACGAGATGACTGGTTCAGAAATTGTTGAATTTTCGGAGTTTATCATTTTGGTGGAAAATTCTAGAATTGGTGGGCCCCACTTGTGGTTGGTGAAGAAATGTGCTGAATTATATTTCAAATGTGGTGGGTGGGAATAGTAGCAGGTAAAGCCATCAGGTTGCAGGTCAAATCTACCAAAATTTTCCTATAAATAGAGGGCTAAGTTAGAATTGAAAATCACACCAGAAACATAAGCTTTCTCTCTTTCTCTCTCTATATTATGAAGCATATTTTGTGAGTTTTTAGATACTTGGTGAGTTGCTATTCATCAGTGCAAGTTTCCTTCAGCCTTATACTGATCAGAAGTACTGCTCTTTTGAGGTAAGGGATAGTAAAGGATAGTAAGGGATTTTAAGGGTTGTTATGTTTTTCAGTTTCGTAATTTTTCTGAACTTCAAAAATTCTGGAAAAATTTGAAATGATATTTTGATGAGTTTTATTGATTGTGTCCAAAAATGGTGATTTTTGGATGTATAGATTGAGAGTTATGAATTTTATGAGAAAAGACTATTTTAAAAGTAACCGCTTATAATTTCTTGTGGTTAACTCCAAAATTGATGAAATTTTTATTGGGAGTACATGTATATGATAGAAGTATACTCTGTAAATTTCAGAATTTTTAGATAAAAGTATAATTTTTGATAAATGTCTAAATATTCGGCTATTTTGGCCATATGAAAAATAGTAAATGACTTTTAAAAATTCTGAGAAAAATATATGTTCACTATGGGACTATATTATGCTAAATTCCAGAAAAGAAATATTTTTGGAACGGATTTGGTATTTTTCATGAAAATAGTCTAGTTATGAGAAAATGAATTAAATATGTTATGTGAAGTAAGAAAATTGGAAAATAGGATTTTATGGCTTGAGAATCCTATATGAGGTATATGCAGATTTTTGATGAGGGTTTTGGTTATTGATGATGAAATTGTAAGAGTTGGCATTTTATGATGATTAAATGCATTAATTAGTAAAGTGTAAACAATTAAAATAAATTGTTTATAAATTTAAGTAATGTTATTCTTTCAATATCGTTATACCAAAATATTGGTATGAATTTTATTGTAGAATTACTATCTTTTGTGTCGGGGTTACTATTCATGAGTTACGAATATTACTCTTGAGATTAAAACTATATGTTGATCATATTATTTTTATCATCATATATAACATTTTTATAACCCTGATGTTGAAATTCTCTTTCACTGGAGTGTAAAGATGGGTAGATTATTGGTATGATCATGACTAGGGTTCTCTTTGGCCTGTAGTGCAAAGTTGAATTGTGACTGGTATGATCATGGCCATTGAATTTATAATTGAATATCTTAAGCTTAAGTGCAAAGGTGAATTGGTCAACATGGTTATAATTATTGTTTATATAAATTCTGAAGTGATTATATATTTCTTTGAGATATGAATATATTTGGCCTGTAGTGCAAATATGAATTGTTGATGAATATCTTTGGCATGTAGTGCAAAGATGGCCTGTTGATGAATATCTTTGGCCTGTAGTGCAAAGATGGACTGTTGTTGAATATCTTTGGCCCGTAGTGCAAAGATGGTTTGTTGATGAATATCTTTGGCCTGTAGTGCAAAGATGAACTGTTGTTGAATATCTTTGGCCCGTAGTGCAAAGATGGTTTGTTGATGAATATCTTTGGCCCGTAGTGCAAAGATGGATTTGTTAGTATGATTATAAACAGGAACTGTGATTTGGTATAACCATGATATTTGATGTTTCAGGTAAAGACAGGTGATGAAAATATTCTTCGTCCTGGGTGCGAAGAAAAATTTATAGTCACAATTATGATTATGAGTTATTCATATGATTGTGGAAAGGAACTGTTGAGTGATGTTACATGGATAAAACATTGTTGGTGGATTTTTAACATGGAGAAGATAATAGACTTTATAGTCTATTTGACTCTTCTAATGGATTGCATGTTCCGCTGCAACTATGGTTGAAATTTTTATCATTTACCATATGTTCTAAATCTCTGATTTATTGTTGATGAAGGCTATTGATAATTGAATTATCTTTAGTCATGATATTCTTTACTGAGCTAGTTGTGCTCACCCTTTTGCTTCACAATTCCTTTCAGGTAATAAGAGTGTAGCTGGGTCGAGCGGGGGTAACAAGGGAATAGAACGGTGGTCATCATTTAGTAGTTATATTTGGTGAAGAAAATAGGGTGAGACGAACCCAACGTTGGAAGGGTGTTTTGTCACTATCATACAAGATGTCTAATGACATACAACCTTGTGTCATTATAAGACAGGGTTGTGCTCATCCACTTGCTGAGTATATCTATGGGCACTACCTATATAATCTTGGTGTTTGTTTGAAGTATAATTCTCAATTAGAGACAGTGGAGATAATGATAAGTCAAGAGAAGACTCACCATTGGGAAGAATATGATAGTAATCTTCTCATTTTTCTTTGGGGTCTATTGGGTCAACCAAGGATAATTCTGTGGCCATATGATATCTATCATAACCTAGACGCGTGGCCTCCCACGTACGAAGGTTTCCTTGAGCACTTCCCAAAGATTCTAATTTCTAAAACAGTTTTTGACTATACCTTTATGTAAGGTGTTATTGTGAGGTGATGTCCACGGTTGGAACATGAGTCACATTTGGTATATATTTGTATCCAAACTCACAGCATATGTGTTGTTGTATTTTGCACGACAATTGTTGTAATAAAGTTGTAGTTGTTTTCTGTACCATGTATTTGACGACTCAGAATGGGTTGGGTGGAATGGACCTATTTTGGGGTTGTCACAGGTGGTATCAGAGCTTAGGGATATGATCTTTGGCGGAGATCGGGGAATATAACTAGGAGGGGAGAGATGAGTAAATCCTTCGCTAGTGTGTCCTACCTAAGCTTATTTGTTGGTCAGTCATAATATCGAGATATTATGTGATATGTTAATTTGTTAAATTAACCCTTGTTTTGAAGCTGTATTCTAGAAAGATATCTGAAATACAGGAGATGAGCAATGGAGAAATCATGATGATAAGGAAGATGGAATCTGAAATGAAAGCAAGGTATTCTCAACTCTTTGAAATACCAGGTACGTAAATTTCGGGGACGAAATTTCATAAGGAGGGGAGATTGTAAGACCCCGAATTTTATGAAATAAAAGTATTCAATTTTTCTATTCAGTAAATGGTTAAATTGATAAAATTTTAAAGTTATGGGTGAAATATGAATTTTTTTTCAAAATAAGCAAGTGGTTATAAAATAATCATTGTTGTCGGGGAATATTCGTTTGGTCGTGGAATATTCTTTCTGTCGGAGAATATTCGTACGACGGCGCAGCTATTTGTGGGCCCCATAACGAATAACTGTCGGGTGAAGGAAAACGACAAATTTGAGTTTTTACAAATAACGGCGTAGTTGTTACCGTTAACACTGTTGAAATACCCGGTGGTTAAAATACAGTAATACGCGTTATTGCACAGTAGCACACGGTATTGCATAGTATTTTTGAAATTATTGATTCTTACGTAAGAAGGCACTACTCAATAATTGTTACAGTAATTACTGTTCAATATTTTATTTTATTGATTCAATAATTGTTGCGTTGATATTTTATATTATTGTTGTTTCAATAATTGTTGCTGCACAGTATTTTCCTTTATCAGATCAATAATTCATATTATTTGAATAATATTATTAGATAACATTATTGTCAATGTCTAGAAAGTTCTGTCTAAGGAGAGGTTTGGTCATCTAATTGCGCGCCAGTAAGGAGAAATTCTTATTGGAAAGCCCCCTCTTTCCTGGGAACGGCCTGGTTGTCATAAATGTGATTCTGTAATATTATTTGTGAATAATTAATTATTGATTTATATGATAAGAAAATATTTATTTTATGTGGATATAAATGAGGGATATATTTTTGTGGTTAAAAATGAAGGAGTTAATGTTGAGGTTTTTATCAGTATTTTTGTCGGAATGGAGGTATTAAAAATCAGGGTTTTTGAGATATTTTACGGGGGTTATAATTTTTAATCCGACCGTTGGATCGTGGTAATTTTTGGATATGTTATACATATATAAGTTGAGTATATGTCCACAAAGTTTGAACCGTTAAAAATGAACGTATGATTTGTTATGAATTTTACGAGATGACTGGTTCAGAAATTGTTGAATTTTCGGAGTTTATCATTTTGGTGGAAAATTCTAGAATTGGTGGGCCCCACTTGTGGTTGGTGAAGAAATGTGCTGAATTATATTTCAAATGTGGTGGGTGGGAATAGTAGCAGGTAAAGCCATCAGGTTGCAGGTCAAATCTACCAAAATTTTCCTATAAATAGAGGGCTAAGTTAGAATTGAAAATCACACCAGAAACATAAGCTTTCTCTCTTTCTCTCTCTATATTATGAAGCATATTTTGTGAGTTTTTAGATACTTGGTGAGTTGCTATTCATCAGTGCAAGTTTCCTTCAGCCTTATACCGATCAGAAGTACTGCTCTTTTGAGGTAAGGGATAGTAAAGGATAGTAAGGGATTTTAAGGGTTGTTATGTTTTTCAGTTTCGTAATTTTTCTGAACTTCAAAAATTCTGGAAAAATTTGAAATGATATTTTGATGAGTTTTATTGATTGTGTCCAAAAATGGTGATTTTTGGATGTATAGATTGAGAGTTATGA
The DNA here is from genome assembly GCA_016801055.1 of Panax notoginseng. Taxonomy (NCBI): domain Eukaryota; kingdom Viridiplantae; phylum Streptophyta; class Magnoliopsida; order Apiales; family Araliaceae; genus Panax; species Panax notoginseng. The sequence goes on from CM029015.1 coordinate 59,211,526, forward strand.
ATTTTATGAGAAAAGACTATTTTAAAAGTAACTGCTTATAATTTCTTGTGGTTAACTCCAAAATTGATGAAATTTTTATTGGGAGTACATGTATATGATAGAAGTATACTCTGTAAATTTCAGAATTTTTAGATAAAAGTATAATTTTTGATAAATGTCTAAATATTCGGCTATTTTGGCCATATGAAAAATAGTAAATGACTTTTAAAAATTCTGAGAAAAATATATGTTCACTATGGGACTATATTATGCTAAATTCCAGAAAAGAAATATTTTTGGAACGGATTTGGTATTTTTCATGAAAATAGTCTAGTTATGAGAAAATGAATTAAATATGTTATGTGAAGTAAGAAAATTGGAAAATAGGATTTTATGGCTTGAGAATCCTATATGAGGTATATGCAGATTTTTGATGAGGGTTTTGGTTATTGATGATGAAATTGTAAGAGTTGGCATTTTATGATGATTAAATGCATTAATTAGTAAAGTGTAAACAATTAAAATAAATTGTTTATAAATTTAAGTAATGTTATTCTTTCAATATCGTTATACCAAAATATTGGTATGAATTTTATTGTAGAATTACTATCTTTTGTGTCGGGGTTACTATTCATGAGTTACGAATATTACTCTTGAGATTAAAACTATATGTTGATCATATTATTTTTATCATCATATATAACATTTTTATAACCCTGATGTTGAAATTCTCTTTCACTGGAGTGTAAAGATGGGTAGATTATTGGTATGATCATGACTAGGGTTCTCTTTGGCCTGTAGTGCAAAGTTGAATTGTGACTGGTATGATCATGGCCATTGAATTTATAATTGAATATCTTAAGCTTAAGTGCAAAGGTGAATTGGTCAACATGGTTATAATTATTGTTTATATAAATTCTGAAGTGATTATATATTTCTTTGAGATATGAATATATTTGGCCTGTAGTGCAAATATGAATTGTTGATGAATATCTTTGGCATGTAGTGCAAAGATGGCCTGTTGATGAATATCTTTGGCCTGTAGTGCAAAGATGGACTGTTGTTGAATATCTTTGGCCCGTAGTGCAAAGATGGTTTGTTGATGAATATCTTTGGCCTGTAGTGCAAAGATGAACTGTTGTTGAATATCTTTGGCCCGTAGTGCAAAGATGGTTTGTTGATGAATATCTTTGGCCCGTAGTGCAAAGATGGATTTGTTAGTATGATTATAAACAGGAACTGTGATTTGGTATAACCATGATATTTGATGTTTCAGGTAAAGACAGGTGATGAAAATATTCTTCGTCATGGGTGCGAAGAAAAATTTATAGTCACAATTATGATTATGAGTTATTCATATGATTGTGGAAAGGAACTGTTGAGTGATGTTACATGGATAAAACATTGTTGGTGGATTTTTAACATGGAGAAGATAATAGACTTTATAGTCTATTTGACTCTTCTAATGGATTGCATGTTCCGCTGCAACTATGGTTGAAATTTTTATCATTTACCATATGTTCTAAATCTCTGATTTATTGTTGATGAAGGCTATTGATAATTGAATTATCTTTAGTCATGATATTCTTTACTGAGCTAGTTGTGCTCACCCTTTTGCTTCACAATTCCTTTCAGGTAATAAGAGTGTAGCTGGGTCGAGCGGGGGTAACAAGGGAATAGAACGGTGGTCATCATTTAGTAGTTATATTTGGTGAAGAAAATAGGGTGAGACGAACCCAACGTTGGAAGGGTGTTTTGTCACTATCATACAAGATGTCTAATGACATACAACCTTGTGTCATTATAAGACAGGGTTGTGCTCATCCACTTGCTGAGTATATCTATGGGCACTACCTATATAATCTTGGTGTTTGTTTGAAGTATAATTCTCAATTAGAGACAGTGGAGATAATGATAAGTCAAGAGAAGACTCACCATTGGGAAGAATATGATAGTAATCTTCTCGTTTTTCTTTGGGGTCTATTGGGTCAACCAAGGATAATTCTGTGGCCATATGATATCTATCATAACCTAGACGCGTGGCCTCCCATGTACGAAGGTTTCCTTGAGCACTTCCCAAAGATTCTAATTTCTAAAACAGTTTTTGACTATACCTTTATGTAAGGTGTTATTGTGAGGTGATGTCCACGGTTGGAACATGAGTCACATTTGGTATATATTTGTATCCAAACTCACAGCATATGTGTTGTTGTATTTTGCACGACAATTGTTGTAATAAAGTTGTAGTTGTTTTCTGTACCATGTATTTGACGACTCAGAATGGGTTGGGTGGAATGGACCTATTTTGGGGTTGTCACAGGTGGTATCAGAGCTTAGGGATATGATCTTTGGCGGAGATCGGGGAATATAACTAGGAGGGGAGAGATGAGTAAATCCTTCGCTAGTGTGTCCTACCTAAGCTTATTTGTTGGTCAGTCATAATATCGAGATATTATGTGATATGTTAATTTGTTAAATTAACCCTTGTTTTGAAGCTGTATTCTAGAAAGATATCTGAAATACAGGAGATGAGCAATGGAGAAATCATGATGATAAGGAAGATGGAATCTGAAATGAAAGCAAGGTATTCTCAACTCTTTGAAATACCAGGTACGTAAATTTCGGGGACGAAATTTCATAAGGAGGGGAGATTGTAAGACCCCGAATTTTATGAAATAAAAGTATTCAATTTTTCTATTCAGTAAATGGTTAAATTGATAAAATTTTAAAGTTATGGGTGAAATATGAATTTTTTTTCAAAATAAGCAAGTGGTTATAAAATAATCATTGTTGTCGGGGAATATTCGTTTGGTCGTGGAATATTCTTTCTGTCGGAGAATATTCGTACGACGGCGCAGCTATTTGTGGGCCCCATAACGAATAACTGTCGGGTGAAGGAAAACGACAAATTTGAGTTTTTACAAATAACGGCGTAGTTGTTACCGTTAACACTGTTGAAATACCCGGTGGTTAAAATACAGTAATACGCGTTATTGCACAGTAGCACACGGTATTGCATAGTATTTTTGAAATTATTGATTCTTACGTAAGAAGGCACTACTCAATAATTGTTACAGTAATTACTGTTCAATATTTTATTTTATTGATTCAATAATTGTTGCGTTGATATTTTATATTATTGTTGTTTCAATAATTGTTGCTGCACAGTATTTTCCTTTATCAGATCAATAATTCATATTATTTGAATAATATTATTAGATAACATTATTGTCAATGTCTAGAAAGTTCTGTCTAAGGAGAGGTTTGGTCATCTAATTGCGCGCCAGTAAGGAGAAATTCTTATTGGAAAGCCCCCTCTTTCCTGGGAACGGCCTGGTTGTCATAAATGTGATTCTGTAATATTATTTGTGAATAATTAATTATTGATTTATATGATAAGAAAATATTTATTTTATGTGGATATAAATGAGGGATATATTTTTGTGGTTAAAAATGAAGGAGTTAATGTTGAGGTTTTTATCAGTATTTTTGTCGGAATGGAGGTATTAAAAATCAGGGTTTTTGAGATATTTTACGGGGGTTATAATTTTTAATCCGACCGTTGGATCGTGGTAATTTTTGGATATGTTATACATATATAAGTTGAGTATATGTCCACAAAGTTTGAACCGTTAAAAATGAACGTATGATTTGTTATGAATTTTACGAGATGACTGGTTCAGAAATTGTTGAATTTTCGGAGTTTATCATTTTGGTGGAAAATTCTAGAATTGGTGGGCCCCACTTGTGGTTGGTGAAGAAATGTGCTGAATTATATTTCAAATGTGGTGGGTGGGAATAGTAGCAGGTAAAGCCATCAGGTTGCAGGTCAAATCTACCAAAATTTTCCTATAAATAGAGGGCTAAGTTAGAATTGAAAATCACACCAGAAACATAAGCTTTCTCTCTTTCTCTCTCTATATTATGAAGCATATTTTGTGAGTTTTTAGATACTTGGTGAGTTGCTATTCATCAGTGCAAGTTTCCTTCAGCCTTATACTGATCAGAAGTACTGCTCTTTTGAGGTAAGGGATAGTAAAGGATAGTAAGGGATTTTAAGGGTTGTTATGTTTTTCAGTTTCGTAATTTTTCTGAACTTCAAAAATTCTGGAAAAATTTGAAATGATATTTTGATGAGTTTTATTGATTGTGTCCAAAAATGGTGATTTTTGGATGTATAGATTGAGAGTTATGAATTTTATGAGAAAAGACTATTTTAAAAGTAACCGCTTATAATTTCTTGTGGTTAACTCCAAAATTGATGAAATTTTTATTGGGAGTACATGTATATGATAGAAGTATACTCTGTAAATTTCAGAATTTTTAGATAAAAGTATAATTTTTGATAAATGTCTAAATATTCGGCTATTTTGGCCATATGAAAAATAGTAAATGACTTTTAAAAATTCTGAGAAAAATATATGTTCACTATGGGACTATATTATGCTAAATTCCAGAAAAGAAATATTTTTGGAACGGATTTGGTATTTTTCATGAAAATAGTCTAGTTATGAGAAAATGAATTAAATATGTTATGTGAAGTAAGAAAATTGGAAAATAGGATTTTATGGCTTGAGAATCCTATATGAGGTATATGCAGATTTTTGATGAGGGTTTTGGTTATTGATGATGAAATTGTAAGAGTTGGCATTTTATGATGATTAAATGCATTAATTAGTAAAGTGTAAACAATTAAAATAAATTGTTTATAAATTTAAGTAATGTTATTCTTTCAATATCGTTATACCAAAATATTGGTATGAATTTTATTGTAGAATTACTATCTTTTGTGTCGGGGTTACTATTCATGAGTTACGAATATTACTCTTGAGATTAAAACTATATGTTGATCATATTATTTTTATCATCATATATAACATTTTTATAACCCTGATGTTGAAATTCTCTTTCACTGGAGTGTAAAGATGGGTAGATTATTGGTATGATCATGACTAGGGTTCTCTTTGGCCTGTAGTGCAAAGTTGAATTGTGACTGGTATGATCATGGCCATTGAATTTATAATTGAATATCTTAAGCTTAAGTGCAAAGGTGAATTGGTCAACATGGTTATAATTATTGTTTATATAAATTCTGAAGTGATTATATATTTCTTTGAGATATGAATATATTTGGCCTGTAGTGCAAATATGAATTGTTGATGAATATCTTTGGCATGTAGTGCAAAGATGGCCTGTTGATGAATATCTTTGGCCTGTAGTGCAAAGATGGACTGTTGTTGAATATCTTTGGCCCGTAGTGCAAAGATGGTTTGTTGATGAATATCTTTGGCCTGTAGTGCAAAGATGAACTGTTGTTGAATATCTTTGGCCCGTAGTGCAAAGATGGTTTGTTGATGAATATCTTTGGCCCGTAGTGCAAAGATGGATTTGTTAGTATGATTATAAACAGGAACTGTGATTTGGTATAACCATGATATTTGATGTTTCAGGTAAAGACAGGTGATGAAAATATTCTTCGTCTTGGGTGCGAAGAAAAATTTATAATCACAATTATGATTATGAGTTATTCATATGATTGTGGAAAGGAACTGTTGAGTGATGTTACATGGATAAAACATTGTTGGTGGATTTTTAACATGGAGAAGATAATAGACTTTATAGTCTATTTGACTCTTCTAATGGATTGCATGTTCCGCTGCAACTATGGTTGAAATTTTTATCATTTACCATATGTTCTAAATCTCTGATTTATTGTTGATGAAGGCTATTGATAATTGAATTATCTTTAGTCATGATATTCTTTACTGAGCTAGTTGTGCTCACCCTTTTGCTTCACAATTCCTTTCAGGTAATAAGAGTGTAGCTGGGTCGAGCGGGGGTAACAAGGGAATAGAACGGTGGTCATCATTTAGTAGTTATATTTGGTGAAGAAAATAGGGTGAGACGAACCCAACGTTGGAAGGGTGTTTTGTCACTATCATACAAGATGTCTAATGACATACAACCTTGTGTCATTATAAGACAGGGTTGTGCTCATCCACTTGCTGAGTATATCTATGGGCACTACCTATATAATCTTGGTGTTTGTTTGAAGTATAATTCTCAATTAGAGACAGTGGAGATAATGATAAGTCAAGAGAAGACTCACCATTGGGAAGAATATGATAGTAATCTTCTCGTTTTTCTTTGGGGTCTATTGGGTCAACCAAGGATAATTCTGTGGCCATATGATATCTATCATAACCTAGACGCGTGGCCTCCCACGTACGAAGGTTTCCTTGAGCACTTCCCAAAGATTCTAATTTCTAAAACAGTTTTTGACTATACCTTTATGTAAGGTGTTATTGTGAGGTGATGTCCACGGTTGGAACATGAGTCACATTTGGTATATATTTGTATCCAAACTCACAGCATATGTGTTGTTGTATTTTGCACGACAATTGTTGTAATAAAGTTGTAGTTGTTTTCTGTACCATGTATTTGACGACTCAGAATGGGTTGGGTGGAATGGACCTATTTTGGGGTTGTCACAGTTGTCATGGAGTACTAGCAAAGACACGATGTGTGATGAGTCCAAGGAGAGTTATAAGAAAAAGATAAGAATGTAAATCATCAAAGATGATTAATATATGAATAAAACATCTCAGTATGTCATAAAGCCATATTCTGGTAATGAAAGTTAGTCGCGTAAGCTTAAATTACATGAACGCGAACCTTAAGAAGTAAAGTTAAGTAAACCAATTCGTAAGTCAAGTATATGACTAATTGGTGTACGTGTTATTTTCTTATGTGCTACATAGGAATGGGAATGAGCAGTTCAGCGTAAGCTGTAGCTGTGCGTAAGGCAAGTTTCCTAACTTCATTCATATTTTAAATGAATGCTAGTTTCTTAAACTTCTCAGATGTTGAACTTGAGAAGTTCTGTCTATGTGTGAATGTGGATATTTGTACAAGGTGGTAGAATGTATGAGGCCTTGTGCCACAATGTGAGCACTTCAGTGTTTCTATGAAATGAACTGTTTTGTGATCAAAATGTTCAATTCAAGTATGCTCGATTTATTCATGAACCGTTATTGTTAAGTCTGTGCTGATGATTCTAGCCAGACAGAATGTGTATGAAAAAGGTAGAAGAATGAAAGTATTTCAAAGTGAAAGTGCGTATGGTTTTAAGATGATAGGAATGGAGACTATTCCTATTATTCAAGCTGCTTCATAACCTTTGTTCGGTTATTGAAGTTCGAAAGAAATGTTGAATTCTGAACTTGTTTGTTCAAACTGTTATGACTTGTTGGGAAATTGAATGCTCACACTTGTTTTAAATGAAAAATATTTTTAGCGAACGATGTTAGAAAGAACTTAAGGGTCCCGTAAAGATCAAGCTAAGCGGTATCCAGACCAAGTGCCATTCAGTATGTGAATGTGTGTGAAGATCAAGTGAAGACTTGTAATGTAGAAGGCTGTGAATTAAACTATAGACTAGTTTAATGAACTGTATGTATCCTTGGTGGCGGATAAAAGTCACTCTTGTAAGATGAAAGGAATAATGTAATTATCATTATTTGTAATGAAAAAGGTTATAAGGTTTCGAGAACTTGGGAATTGAGAATGTATGTTGTTATATTTCAATATATAATGATGTATGATGGGTAAGAAGTATGACAGTGACGCACGGAGTCCGGGTCTGAAGGTAGACCGGATTTCGGGACGTTACACTTAGCATAAATTAATTCACTTTAGCTCTAACACCACCAATTCTAATCCATCTTCAACTCATCACATAGGAATTTTAATGGAAATCAAACTTTTAATCAAACCCAACAAGTCTTTAGTCATAGAATCCCAACTACATGAAATAACCTCCTTGTCAACTCCTACTATAGACATATTACATAAATAAATTATATCTCCCATCACAACTTAAGTTCCAGCAATTAAAAATAACTTGGCGCCTGATCCGTCCGACCAGCGTTCCCCGCGCAGGGTTTTGCCTTAGGACAGCGCGGTCCGTGCCGTGTAACCAGTAACTTCTTACGCTACAGTGCGCCCCGCGCCGGTCCTGTAGAATGTGTAGCTTTGCTTGATCTTTCTTCCAATGCTAGTATTTTGATGTGCTCACTTAATATACTGCAACAAGAACAAAAACCCATCAAAAGCAACATGAAATAATAAAAAAACTAACAATATAACAAGATAAATAAAGATAAATTGTAGGTTAAAAACCTACTCATCAAATTCCCCTAAACTTGAAACATTGCTTGTCCTCAAGCAAAACGATATACAATGCAACTAACTAAGCTAAACTATGAATCTAGTATTAAGACAGAATATCGTTACTCATATAGCCTCAGAGAAGTTAAGCAAACTCAACAATACTTCATATCAAAACTAATCAATTATTCCTTATCAATCCTCAAATCTTAAACCGTTATTACTGGTATAGTGTGTGTGTGCTCAACATTCATGCTAACTGATGTGAATGCAAATTTAATACATAAGTAGTCTCTTAGAAGGCGTCATATAGTGTAAACTCAAAATTTTCAAAAACAGACGAAATCCAACTAAAATCAAACAATCACCAATATCAAGGGTCCAACTGGGTACTTATGCTTTCTTTTTCAATCATGGGGACTTTTTGCTCTTATTTCCCAATTTATTCTTCATTTTTTTGGTTTATATACACATAGCTATGTAATGTCTTATTACCTTAGGCTTTTCAATGCTACCTTAACGAGCTTTCGACCAACGACTCCCAGACCATTAAGACATTAGGGCGCTAGGTGTAAAGATAATCTCCTCGGGCTTACTTCCTCAACTAATAAAGGCCACAAAACTAGACAAGCACACCACAGTGTTTATTCATACTTTTTTTATATAGCTTATATACCCTAAATATTCCCAAACTTAGGTTCTTGCCTAATTTTCGTCTTCACTGCCTATCCTTGTCATTCTTTCCTTTAAAATATCATTATCCTTTAGAAATTCCTTATGTATCAATTTGAACTAATCAGTCCACATAAGTGCAATTAACGTGCTAACCTTATTATACCAGTTTCAAACAAGTAAAAGATCCAATTTATAACAAAAATTACATCAAAGTTCTAATATTCGGCAATGTAATTGTCTACATAATTTCAATCTCATCATTGGCTAAGAATCAACTTTTACTATCTAATAACTGAATTCATGCAAATTGAACTACATGAAAAATTTTATATATATATATATATATATATATATATATATATATATAAACTAATGTATTAAACTAAAAGACATGAAAAACAAACAAATATAAAAACTAAACAAACTAACTAACATGATTTTTAAATCTTCACAACTTAACAGGCAGAAACATAACCCCCCACCCCCCAAACTTCAATCAAGTAATGTCCCCATTACGACAACATAGAGTAATTAAAAACATGAGGACTTCCCTGAAAGACGAGTCATTGCTCGTCGTCATCCGACGGAGGGTATGCTGGAAGGATAGGGGGAACATGCATGACCACCGGATTGGCATTGGAATTGCAACAAGAAAACGCATCAGCAATCGTGTTGAAAGCATTTGCATTGTACTGATGCATCAAATCTCGACGTTGAGCCAACCACAAAAATTGATTCCTTGAATCGCGAGATTGTTGCTCGTCCATTAGTGCAGCTGCAACTAGGGGTGAGGGTTGGCAAATTATAATATAACTTTCTCCTCTTGGATGAGATCTTGCCCCCTCCCACGCCTTGTACTTTTCAATTGTAGCATGGTTAATTATGGCCATTGGTTGTTGAATCTATTCATAAGGATACCACTGCACCCCGGCTTTACGGCACAAATCAGTAATGAGGAATCCATGTAGAAGACCCCCCATAGTACTTCCCCGTAGCAACCGATCAATGGACTCCTGAATACAATCACCCACATCCACATTGTAGAACACAATGAAGTTATTCACACGGTAATGGTGGTGAACAATCCCATCCAATAGCCATGTCCTTTCCTTAGTTACATCATTTTGGTGGCGTGTTGGCATTAAACGGGCACAAAGGAATGCATACCATGCTTTGCCATACCGACTTAGTGCAGAGTGAGAAAAACTTATCTTTTCATCCATTCTGGCTTGAGTCACCCATTGAGTTCCCGGTTTGCACAATCTTATAATTAACTCATCCAGATCGGGCAAACCATCTTCATATCGTTCAGTATTTGGTGTCTCCAACCAAAAATACTCGTTGATGGCATCGGCATGAAAAGCCACAGGTTTACCCCTAACCATGACTACGTGATTGACATGCTTCATTACGTTGGCATATGTGAAGACCCCAAACTCAGGTACTTGAAACCCGAACTCGGTTCATCACGATACCATTTCTATGAGCGGAATAATACTAATAATAATAACAATAATATAAATATCAAACTTAACTTAAATTTATCAGAGTCTAATCCCAAGTACGTAACCTTTAAACATTCATTACAAACCATGATAGATAATATATATCATACTTGTCTTAATAGTATTAAACTATTACATAAGATAACGTTCATTCATTTATTCAGCGACCTTTTCCCTTTCCCTTGTTCTTAGCAGAGCTCTCTGATCGTTCACACTTAGCTGAAAATATTTAAATTAAGCAAGGATGAGCATTTGAGTGCCCAGCAAGTAATATCAATTATATATATATAATCTGAAAGAATTTAAATGTTTTCTTTGTACTATTCTTCTACAACAAGTCAATAGTTGTGAAGTATTCTAAACCGATAATAATAACATAACAACTCTCTTTCAAAATTTTAAAACTACATAATGACTATAACTGGGGTTATGGTGACATGCCATGAACATTGTTTTTATTTTCGAAAAGGTTAAACAGAAATTCATCTATAAACTGACATAACTTACGGGCGTTAGGTTGTACTTCCCATGGGCCCTGTATTGATCAATACTACATTACAAGAATAATAGGATCGTTCACTCTGTTCCACCTTGGGTGCATAGACAGTTTTCCCGTGTAGGGATGTTCATACTTGTCTGGGTTCTAAATCAAAGGTTTTATCTTGTTCAACAATAATCTATAATTCAACATATATGTATACGGGTAATTGATAAAGGTATATCAACATGTGATGAAATACAATGATTATCCAAGTGGGGACACTTGTTTAACCATTTCTAGAAATTAACGAACAAAATATATATATCTGAGTAATTAAAAACATGAGGACTTCCCTGAAAGACGAGTCATTGCTCGTCGTCATCCGACGGAGGGTATGCTGGAAGGATAGGGGGAACATGCATGACCACCGGAATGGCATTGGGATTGCAACAAGAAAATGCATCAGCAAGCGTGTTGAAAGCATTTGCATTGTACTGATGCATCAAATCTTGACGTTGAGCCAACCACAAAAATTGATTCCTTGAATCGCGAGATTGTTGCTCGTCCATTAGTGCAGCTGCAACTAGGGGTGAGGGTTGGCAAATCATAATATAACTTTCTCCTCTTGGATGAGATCTTGCCCCCTCCCATGCCTTGTACTTTTCAATTGTAGCATGGTCAATTATAGCCATTGGTTGTTGAATCTATTCATAAGGATACCACTGCACCCCGGCTTTGCGGCACAAATCAGTAATGAGGAATCCATGTAGAAGACCCCCCATAGTACTTCCCCGTAGAAACCGATCAATGGACTCCTGATTACAATCACCCACATCCACATTGTAGAACATAATGGAGTTATTCACACGGTAATGGCGGTGAACAATCCCATCCAATAGCCATGTCCTTTCCTTAGTTACATCATTTTGGAGGCGTGTTGGCATTAAACGGGCACAAAGGAATGCATACCATGCTTTGCCATACCGACTTAGTGCAGAGTGAGGAAAACTTATCTTTTCATCCATTCTGGCTTTAGTCACCCATTGAGTTCCCGATTTGCACAATCTTATAATCAACTCATCCAGATCGGGCAAACCATCTTTATATCGTTCAGTATTTGGTGTCTCCAACCAAAAATACTCGTTGATGGCATCGGCATGAAAAGCCACAGGTTTACCCCTAACCATGACTACGTGATTGACATGCTTCATTGCGTTGGCATATGTGAAGACCCCAAACTCAGGTACTTGAAACCCGAACACGTTTCATCACGATACCATTTCTATGAGCAGAATAATACTAATAATAATAGCAATAATATAAATATCAAACTTAACTTACATTTATCAGAGTCTAATCTCAAGTACGTAACCTTTAAACATTCATTACAAACCATGATCGATAATATATATCATACTTGTCTTAATAGTATCAAACTATTACATAAGATAACGTTCATTCATTCTTTCAGCGACCTTTTCCCTTTCCCTTGTTCTTAACAGAGCTCTCTGATCGTTCACACTTAGCTGAAAACATTTAAATTAAGCAGGGATGAGCATTTGAGTGCCCAGCAAGTAATAACAATTATATATATATATATATATATATATATATATATAATCTGAAAGAATTTAAATGTTTTCTTTGTACTATTCTTCTACAACAAGTCAATAGTTGTGAAGTATTCTGAACCGATAATAATAACATAACAACTCTCTTTCAAATTTTTGAAACTACATAATGACTATAACTGGGGTTATGGTGACATGCCATGAACATTATTTTTATTTTCGAAAAGGTTAAACAGAAATTCATCTGTAAACTGACATAACTTACGGGCGTTAGGTTGTACTTCCCATGGGCCCTGTATTGATCAATACTACATTACAAGAACGATAGGATCGTTCACTCTGTTCCACCTTGGGTGCATAAATAGTTTTCCCGTGTAGGGATGTTCATACTTGTCTAGGTTCTAAATCAAAGGTTTTATCTTGTTCAACAATAATCTATAATTCAACATATATGTATGCGGGTAATTGATAAAGGTATATCAACATGTGATGAAATACAATGATTATCCAAGTGGGGACACTTGTTTAACCATTTCTAGAAATTAGCGAACAAAATATATATATCTGAATTATCATATACTAACATGTTGATAATCAATGAGCTTATATAATATAAGGTTCATAATCTGTCCAGTAATAATATAATTTAGAAACATTCTTACTCATGTCCATTGCATAAAGAAAATGAAAAGGTAAGATACTTGCCTGAAGCGCTGCTTACAGTTTGTAATTTGGATTTATCGCTTATCTCACAACCTATCATTAATAAGATCGTTCGTTTGATTAGAATAACATACTATAACACATAACACTGCTTATTGCATTCAGCACATACCCTAATCACATTGGCACATATGTTTAATAACCTTTGAATCACAAATAACCACATATCCCAATAAATTATCTAAGTTCAGATCAATTTTTGAAACATATCGGTGTACCGACAGCTTTATCGGGTAATTACCGAGTCTAAGACTCTGTCCTGTAACTCAATATCCGTACGTATCAGTCATATTATTTTTTAATGATTTATAATAATCTTTAAACATTTTTTATAATTTATCATGAATTTTTAGACCTCGAAATCATTATTAAATGATTTAAATATTACACAATTCTATTATCATTAATATTTAATTAATATTAAACTATTAATGAAACCATTGCCAAAATGTTAAAGTTATTTATAATAACTTAAAATACTTTTAAAGTATTAATATTACACTTAAATAATTTTTAAAAGAATTAAAATCATTTTTAAATAATTATCATTAATATTAAAGTATTAATGTATTATTTATCAAAATATTAAAAGTCATTAATTATAACTTGAAATATTTTATAATTCATTTATATCATTTTTAAATAATTTTTAAATAAATAAAACTATTTTAAAACTATTTATTTAATATAATTATTAAATAAATCTAATATTATCTAATATTAAATTAATATCATTTATTAATGAAATTATCCTTTAAATATTAAAAGTTATATTTTATAACTTAAAATATCTTTAAACACTTTATTTTTATTTTAAATGATTTTTATAATATTAAAATCATCTTTAAACTAATTTATTTAATATAATTATTAAATAACTTTAATATCATTAATAATAATTAATTAATGAAATTTAACTTTAAATATTGAAAGTTATATTTTATAACTTAAAATAATTTTAAACTATTTATTTTCATTTAAAATGATTTTTAAAATCATTTTTAAACTAATTTATTTAATATAAGTATTAAATAGATTTAATATCATTTAATATTAAAATATTAATATTTTTCATGACAAAATATCAAAAGTCATTTTTTACAACTTAAATAACCTTTAAATCATTTTTCTATAATTTTTATATCACTAATGCTATTTTCCATAATTTATTTAATACATTTATTAAATAACTTAATTACCATTAATATTAATTAGTTAATGAAATTTCATCACAAAATATTGAAAGTTATCAAAATAACTTAAATTATTTTCTTATACCATAATATAATTTTAAATGATTTTTCATGTATTAAAATCATTTGTAAATAATTTATTTAATATTATAATTAAATAAATTAAGTACTTTTAATATTCCAAAAATATTAAATATTTATGAAATATATTTAAAATAATTAAAAACTAATTTTCGGATTTTAAAATAATTTTTAAGAATTTATTTAGTATTTTTCATAATTAAAAACTATTTATTACTAATTATTTAATAAAAATAATTATTTTATAAATTAATTGTCGCTAAAGACCGCCTATAGCGACAGAACTGTCGCTGTAGGTGTTCTTCGCGTTCTTGGCCAAACCCAGAAAACTCATGTCAGAAAACGAGGGGGTGAGTTTGACCAATCTCACAGATCAGATCGATGCGTTTCTGGGAAAAGAAATGGCTAGATCTTGTAGACATAGTGTAATACTACAAGCTCCAACAAATAACACGATCAAACAACATAAAACAAAAGCAATTTAAGCCTTCAAAAAATCATGTCAGAGCTGTTCTTCATTTCTGGGTTTTCCAGAAATGAAGAACAGTTCCAGCAGGCTACTTTGGATCTCTCTAACATGCAATCCTTGTAACGTTTTGGTGTTCTGATGGTTTCAGTTCATAGATAACATGCAAGACAACATATCTAATACATAAACTTGATCTAACAACATCAAAATAGCTAGATCCATGCCGGTCAAAGTGATGTCAGAAATCACGCTCTTGAGTTTTCTGGGTTACCCAGAAAACTCAATACGTGAACATCTTTCCAACTTTGACCAGCCACTGAGTGCACCAAGTTTGATGTTTAGGTAATATAAAGGCATGAGATTGTATATCCTAGTACCCACTACAACATAGATTCAACAAAAATAACAAATTAACAATACACTCACAGATCTAGACGCTTAAAACTCTTGTCAGGCCCTTTCTGGGCAAATTTGGGCTACCCAAAAAAGTCCGGTCAATGCCGGTCAACGGTCTTTGACCATTAATAACAGGAAATCTGTGCACCTCATGACCCTAGATCCAGTTCCAGACCAAAGAACTATCAACAGACTACATATCTAAAACATATAACAACCAAAAACATAAACCGATAAAGATCTACAACCTCTGACATTCATTGTCAGAGCACAAAATAATTTTTTTCCAGAATTTTAAAAACACTAGATCCGAGCTTATAGATGTTATTGATCCAACATCTATCAACCCAGATCACTTAATAACAATATAAACAACATATTCTAACACAAAAACAGAACTTTTAACACATCATCAAATGTCAGATTTCGAATTAGAGTTTTATACCTTTATAAGAATTTTTTTTTGATTCTAGCTTCTGATTTTGATGTGGTTGTTCGTGGGGCTTAGTTAGTGACTGATAGATGAAGGAAATTTTCGGATGTTTGAGCTTGAGAGAGAATGTTTGAGTGTTGGGCAAAAATTTAGTGAACAAATAATTTTCTTTCTCTTCCAATCTATTTATACAAGTCTTGATGCATGTATTGGCTGCTGAAAAAGGCTAATGGCTGTCAATTATAATCACATGGGGTTGTTGGGTTTGGTCACCAACTTCCCCTAATTGTCAAAACCTATACTAGCTTTAATTATACAAGAGGGGCAAAAAGGTCATTTGGCTTGTAAAATTAAGGACAATCTTGTAATCCTTGCAAATCCTTAGGGTTTAAGGTTAGGGTTAGGGTTTGGACCATTTTAGGGTTAAAAATGATTTTTAGAATTTGCAATTTAGGGTTTATAAAAAAATAAAATAATAAATTTTAGTTTCTAAAATACAAAATTAAGGTTTCTTAATTAATTAGGTTTCCTAATCACATAGACTTGATAATTAGATTTATGTTTTAATAATTATCATTAAATTTACTAATCTAGCAATTAGCGCAAATAATTAGCAATTAGCGTTACCCATAGAACAAATTGAGTTACTAATTATAAATTAGGGTTTTAATTATAAAATTAAGATTTTCTAATTACATAGACTTGATAATTAGGTTTATATTTTACTAATTATCATTAAGTGTGCCAAAATAACAATTAGGGTTTCATCTTATCAAATTAGAGTTTTAATTTACAATTAATATCTCCTATAATTAGGGTTTTCCTAATAGCATCCATTATTAATAATATACATTATACACCACATAACATAGTTTCTTAATAGATTTTAAAGTCTCATATGACTTCGAAATTAGTGTTTGTCAGTAAAAATTAGGGTTTTATCATAATACCCCATAATTGACCAATCATTATCAGTGTACAAATATACAATACATAATTATAGCACTGAAAAATCAAAATTTAATATTATTATTCTTATCCATTGATATAAATCCAAAATTAGGGTTTAGATTCCATATCTGATTTATTCTTCATATATAACATTATTAATTAAGTTAAAATAATTAACTTAATTAATCTTGCATAAATTCATATAATAAAATAAATAATTATTATAATAATTCTAAAAATCATTTCATATATTATTTAAATAATATATAATTATATTTTCCTGGAAAATAATTAATAAAAATATTTCTACTATAAAATTAATTATTATAAGAATATACTTTATAATAATCAATAATTGTAAAATAAAATAAAATTATTTGCAAACATTTATGTAATAAATATATTTTTATTTATTACATAATTACATAAACACATTATCTTGTACAAATCCTCATCCTTGAAAAAAAAAAATTATACGCAAAATTTATGATTTAATTTTTACAGAAAATATCGGGTTGTTACATTCACCCTCCCTTATAAAGATTTCGTCCTCGGAATCACTGTTTAAAAAACCTATAGCTACACGGTTACATAGTATACACAATCTTTGTAAGTAGATCTTGATCATCGTTTGATCAAACTGATCTTTAACTACACACATAAAGCTTATCTTTATGATTAAACGAAAATTTGATTTCTAAAAGAACTCAAATTTCTCCCTCAAAATTTCTTTATAAACTAATTTACTATATATAAAAAAATAATATATAAAAATAAAATTGGTTTGAGTAATACCCGGAGTTGCATCCCTAGCTGCCACGATATCTTGAACGGTCATGTTGAAGACGTTTGCGGTTGATTTCGTTGGTTTGATTGTTGATGTTGGTCCCGTTGTCACCAATATCCTGCTGCCTTTTTCTGTATTCGCATTCCTTGCCTTCTTTCTCCTTCCTGAACAGTCTTTCACCTTATACTCCATTGATCAACACTTAAATCACACATAATTTCCTTTTATCTCATTTACTTTTATCGTATAGATGACAAAACTATCTTTTGTCCCATCATTATCTTAGCTATCACAAACGTTACTACAGGTCAGTTGATCCTTCGAATCCTGGCAGTACGATGGCCATGAAGTCTTTGACGTTCGTCGATCGATTATCTGGCTGATCTTCCGGCAACTGGTATTCCGTTCTGCATAGCTTGATCGTCCATATTCGCAAAATTCTGTATCGGGTCTGGTTGTCTTCCAGCTTTGTTGACAGGTTATTCTGTTCGTGTATTTCATTTTCGTCTCCTTGACAGCATTATCACTATTTATTCTTTATTATAAGCCTTATCGTATACGTATAATTATATAACACAAAACTTTCTATTCCAATAATCATGTACTCAAAATATTAGATTTTGAAATTTTGGTTTTCTGCATTAACTAGTACTCAGATAAATATCTACTATCTTTATACCAACTTATTTCATTAATCCATTATAGATTCATACTCATATCACTTGACATACCATAGCACATATTGCTTTAATCATACGCTATCCCTTTTGTGACTTCAAAAGTCGGGAATCGCTGACACAACTTATATAAAATTTAAAAAATATTACCTTATACAAACATACACATCATATACACTACATAACATAGAATCATACATATTCAAGAAATACTAGTACTACTTATTTCTTACGCATTCACTAATGATCAGTTGCTTAGTATTCTATATAGTCCCATCATCCTCAATAATCCATTCACACCTAACTACAACTAGTCCGTCCAACTTACCATACATTATGAGTTTAAGAACTCACCACAAACATATGAGTTTAAGAACTCGACATTGACCACATATTCTTTAACTATACTTTACCTATCAGTCATACTATCGTTTCAGGGTCCGATACTATACTTTCCAAAATAACCACCTCATTGAGGTAGCTTTCGATGTGAGCCTCTATTTCAGCTATTGACTTTGATATTGGCTCGGGGTACGGGTTTGACTTCTTCTTTACGATTTGAGGGTATCCTAATCCTTTTCTAACTGACATGTACACCACTAAGTTATCCTGAATACCAACTAATATATACACACAACAAATAATAGTTTTATACAAATTATATTTTATTTTGTTTGACAATGAATTTAGTCAATTCATCTCCTCTTTAAACTATATATGAGTTAATTGTATTTTCAATGTTTCCCTCTGTTCTAAGGTTATAGCCTAAGGTCTAACCCACCTAAGATTTCCAACCCTAAGCTCCGATACCAACTTGTGAAGACCCCAAACTCAGGTACTTGAAATCCGAACTCGGTTCATCACGATACCATTTCTATGAGCGGAATAATACTAATAATAATAACAATAATATAAATATCAAACTTAACTTACATTTATCAGAGTCTAATCCCAAGTACATAACCTTTAAATATTCATTACAAACCATGATAGATAATATATATCATACTTGTCTTAATAGTATTAAACTATTACATAAGATAACGTTCATTCATTCATTCAGCGACCTTTTCCCTTTCCCTTGTTCTTAGCAGAGCTCTCTGATCGTTCACACTTAGCTGAAAACATTTAAATTAAGCAAGGATGAGCATTTGAGTGCCCAGCAAGTAATAACAACTATATATATATAATCTGAAAAGAATTTAAATGTTTTCTTTGTACTATTCTTCTACAACAAGTCAATAGTTGTGAAGTATTCTGAACCGATAATAATAACATAACAACTCTCTTTCAAATTTTTGAAACTACATAATGACTATAACTGGGGTTATGGTGACATGCCATGAACATTGTTTTCATTTTCGAAAAGGTTAAATAGAAATTCATCTGTAAACCGACATAACTTACGGGCGTTAGGTTGTACTTCCCATGGGCCCTGTATTGATCAATACTACATTACAAGAACGATAGGATCGTTCACTCTGTTCCACCTTGGGTGCATAAACAGTTTTCCCGTGTAGGGATGTTCATACTTGTCTGGGTTCTAAATCAAAGGTTTTATCTTGTTCAATAATAATCTATAATTCAACATATATGTATACAGGTAATTGACAAAGGTATATCAACATGTGATGAAATACAATGATTATCCAAGTGGGGACACTTGTTTAACCATTTCTAGAAATTAACGAACATAATATATATATATATATATATATATATATATATATATATATATATATATATATATATATATATATATATATCTGAATTATCATATACTAACATGTTGATAATCAATGAGCTTATATAATATAAGGTTCATAATCTGTCCAGTAATAATATAATTTAGAAACATTCTTACTCATGTCCATTGCATAAAGAAAATGCAAAGGTAAGATACTTGCCTGAAGCGCTGCTTACAGTTTGTAATTTAGATTTATCGCTTATCTCACAACTTATCATTAATATGATTGTTCGTTCGATTAGAATAACATACTATAACACATAACACTGCTTATTGCATTTAGCACATACCCTAATCACATTGGCACACATGTTTAATAACCATTGAATCACAAATAACCACATATCTCAATAAATTATCTAAGTTCAGATCAATTTCTGAAACATGTCGGTGTACCGACAGCTTTATCGGGTAATTATCGAGTCTAAGACTCTGTCCTGTAACTCAATATCCGTACGTATCAGTCATATTATTTTTAAATGACTTATAATAATTTTTAAACATTTATTATAATTTATCATGAATTTTCAAACCTCGGAATCATTATTAAATGATTTAAATATTACACAATTCTATTATTATTAATATTTAATTAGTATTAAACTATTAATGAAACCATTGCCAAAATGTTAAAGTTATTTATAATAACTTAAAATACTTTTAAAGTATTAATATTACATTTAAATGATTTTTAAAAGAATTAAAATCATTTTTAAATAATTATCATTAATATTAAAGTATTAATGTATTATTTATCGAAATATTAAAAGTCATTAATTATAACTTGAAATATTTTTTAATTCATTTATATCATTTTAAATGATTTTTAAATAAATAAAACTATTTATTTAATATAATTATTAAATAAATCTAATATCATCTAATATTAAATTAATATCATTTATTAATGAAATTATCCTTTAAATATTAAAAGTTATATTTTATAACTTAAAATATCTTTAAACACTTTATTTTCATTTTAAATGATTTTTATAATATTAAAATCATCTTTAAACTAATTTATTTAATATAATTATTAAATAACTTTAATATCATTAATAATAATTAATTAATGAAATTTAACTTCAAATATTGAAAGTTAAATTTTATAACTTAAAATATTTTTAAATTATTTATTTTCATTTAAAATGATTTTTAAAATCATTTTTAAACTAATTTATTTAATATAAGTATTAAATAGATTTAATATAATTTAATATTAAAATATTAATATTTTTCATGACAAAATATCAAAAGTCATTTTTTACAACTTAAATAACCTTTAAATCATTTTTCTATAATTTTTATATCACTAATGCTATTTTCCATAATTTATTTAATACATTTATTAAATAACTTAATTGCCATTAATATTAATTAGTTAATGAAATTTCATCACAAAATATTGAAAGTTATCAAAAATAACTTAAATTATTTTCTTATACCATAATATAATTTTAAATGATTTGTCATGTATTAAAATCATTTGTAAATAATTTATTTAATATTATAATTAAATAAATTAAATACTTTTAATATTCCAAAAATATTAAATATTTATGAAATATATTTCAAATAATTAAAAACTAATTTTCGGATTTTAAAATAATTTTTAAGAATTTATTTAGTATTTTTCATAATTAAAAACTATTTATTACTAATTATTTAATAAAAATAATTATTTTATAAATTAATTATCGCTAAAGACCACCTATAGCGACAGAACTGTCGCTGTAGGTGTTCTTTGCATTCTTGGCCAAACCCAGAAAACTCATGTCAGAAAACGAGGGGGTGAGTTTGACCAATCTCACAGATCAGATCGATGCGTTTCTGGGAAAGGAAATGGCTAGATCTTGTAGACATAGTGTAATACTACAAGCTCCAGCAAATAACACGATCAAACAACATAAAACAACAGCAATTTAAGCCTTCAAAAAATCATGTCAGAGCTGTTCTTCATTTCTGGGTTTTCCAGAAATGAAGAACAGTTCCAGCAGGCTACTTTGGATCTCTCTAACATGCAATCCTTGTAACGTTTTGGTGTTCTGATAGTTTTAGTTCGTAGATAACATGCAAGACAACATATCTAATACATAAACTTGATCTAACAACATCAAAATAGCTAGATCCATGCCGGTCAAAGTGATGTCAGAAATCACGCTCTTGAGTTTTCTGGGTTACCCAGAAAACTCAATACGTGAACATCTTTCCAACTTTGACCAGCCACTGAGTGCACCAAGTTTGATGTTTAGGTAATATAAAGGCATGAGATTGTATATCCTAGTACCCACTACAACATAGATTCAACAAAAACAACAAATTAACAATACACTCACAGATCTAGACGCTTAAAACTCTTGTCAGGCCCTTTTTGGGCAAATTTGGGCTACCCAAAAAAGTTCGGTCAATGCCGGTCAACGGTCTTTGACCATTAATAACAGGAAATCTGTGCACCTCATGACCCTAGATCCAGTTCCAGACCAAAGAACTATCAACAGACTACATATCTAAAACATATAACAACCAAAAACATAAACCGATAAAGATCTACAACCTCTGACATTCATTGTCAGAGCACAAAATAATTTTTTTCCAGAATTTTAAAAACACTAGATCCGAGCTTATAGATGTTATTGATCCAACATCTATCAACCCAGATCACTTAATAACACTATAAACAACATATTCTAACACAAAAACAGAACTTTTAACACATCATCAAATGTCAGATTTCGAATTAGAGTTTTATACCTTTCTAAGAATTTTTTTTTGATTCTAGCTTCTGATTTTGATGTGGTTGTTCGTGGGGCTTAGTTAGTGACTGATAGATGAAGGAAATTTTCGGATGTTTGAGCTTAAGAGAGAATGTTTGAGTGTTGGGCAAAAATTTAGTGAACAAATAATTTTCTTTCTCTTCCAATCTATTTATACAAGTCTTGACGCATGTATTGGCTGCTGAAAAAGGCTAATGGCTGTCAATTATAATCGCATGGGGTTGTTGGGTTTGGTCACCAACTTCCCCTAATTGTCAAAACCTATACTAGCTTTAAAAATACAAGAGGGGCAAAAAGGTCAGTTGGCTTGTAAAATTAAGGGCAATCTTGTAATCCTTGCAAATCCTTAGGGTTTAGGGTTAGGGTTTAGGGTTTGGACCATTTTAGGGTTAAAAATGATTTCTAGAATTTGCAATTTAGGGTTTATAAAAAAATAAAATAATAAATTTTAGTTTCTAAAATACAAAATTAAGGTTTCTTAATTAATTAGGTTTCCTAATCACATAGACTTGATAATTAGATTTATGTTTTAATAATTATCATTAAACTTACTAATCTAGCAATTAGCGCAAATAATTAGCAATTAGCGTTACCCATAGAACAAATTGAGTTACTAATTATAAATTAGGGTTTTAATTATAAAATTAAGATTTTCTAATTACACAGACTTGATAATTAGGTTTATATTTTACTAATTAACATTAAGCGTGCCAAAATAACAATTAGGGTTTCATCTTAGCAAATTAGAGTTTTAATTTACAATTAATATCTCCTATAATTAGGGTTTTCCTAATAGCATCCATTATTAATAATACACATCATACACCACATAACATAGTTTCTTAACAGATTTTAAAGTCTCATATGACTTCGAAATTAGTGTTTGTCAGTAAAAATTAGGGTTTTATCATAATACCCCATAATTGACCAATCATTATTAGTGTACAAATATACAGTACATAATTATAGCACTGAAAAATCAAAATATAATATTATTATATTATTATTATTATCCATTGATAAAAATCCAAAATTAGGGTTTGGATTGCATAGCTGATTTATTCTTCATATATAACATTATTAATTAAGTTAAAATAATTAACTTAATTAATCTTGCATAAATTCATATAATAAAATAAATAATTATTATAATAATTCTAAAAATCATTTCATATATTATTTAAATAATATATAATTATATTTTCCTGGAAAATAATTAATAAAAATATTTCTACTATAAAATTAATTATTATAAGAATATACTTTATAATAATCAATAATTGTAAAATAAAATAAAATTATTTGCAAACATTTATGTAATAAATATATTTTTATTTATTACATAATTACATAAACACATTATCTTGTACAAATCCTCATCCTTGAAAAAAAAAAAATTATACGCAAAATTTATGATTTAATTTTTACAGAAAATATCGGGTTGTTACATTCACCCTCCCTTATAAAGATTTCGTCCTCGGAATCACTGTTTAAAAAATCTATAGCTACATGGTTACATAGTATACACAATCTTTGCAAGTAGATCTTGATCATCGTTTGATCGAACAGATATTTAACTACACACATAAAGCTTATCTTTATGATTAAACGAAAATTTGATTTCTAAAAGAACTCAAATTTCTCCCTCAAAATTTCTTTATAAACTAATTTACTATATATAAGAAAATAATATATAAAAATAAAAATGGTTTGAGTAATACCTGGAGTTGCATCCCTAGCTGCCACTATATCTTGAACGGTCATGTTGAAGACGCTTGCGGTTGATTTCGTTGGTTTGATTGTGGATGTTGGTCCCGTTGTCGCCAATGTCCTGTTGCCTTTTTCTGTATTCGCATTCCTTGCCTTCTTTCTCCTTCCTGAACAGTCTTTCACCTTATACTCCATTGATCCACACTTAAATCACACATAATTTCCTTTTATCTCATTTACTTTTATCGTATAGATGACAAAACTATCTTTTGTCCCATCATTATCTTAGCTATCACAAACGTTACTACAGGTCAGTTGATCCTTCGAATCCTGGCAGTACGATGGCCATGAAGTCTTTGACGTTCGTCGATCGATTATCTGGCTGATCTTCCGGCAACTGGTATTCCGTTCTGCATAGCTTGATCGTCCATATTCGCAAAATTCTGTATCGGGTCTGGTTGTCTTCCAGCTTTGTTGACAGGTTATTCTGTTCGTGTATTTCATTTTCGTCTCCTTGACAGCATTATCACTATTTATTCTTTATTATAAGCCTTATCGTATACGTATAATCATATAACACAAAACTTTCTATTCCAATAATCATGTACTCAAAATATTAGATTTTGAAATTTTGGTTTTCTGCATTAACTAGTACTCAGATAAATATCTACTATCTTTATACCAACTTATTTCATTAATCCATTATAGATTCATACTCATATCACTTGACATACCATAGCACATATTGCTTTAATCATACGCTATCCCTTTTGTGACTTCAAAAGTCGGGAATCGCTGACACAACTTATATAAAATTTAAAAAATATTACCTTATACAAATATACACATCATATACACTACATAACATAGAATCATACATATTCAAGAAATAGTTGTACTACTTATTTCTTACGCATTCACTAATAATCAGTTGCTTAGTATTCTATATAGTCCCATCATCCTCAATAATCCATTCACACCTAACTACAACTAGTCCGTCCAACTTATCATACATTATGAGTTTAAGAACTCACCACAAACATATGAGTTTAAGAACTCGACATTGACCACATATTCTTTAACTATACTTTACCTATCTGTCATACTATCGTTTCAGGGTCCGATACTATACTTTCCAAAATAACCACCTCATTGAGGTAGCTTTCGATGTGAGCCTCTATTTCAGCTATTGACTTTGATATTGGCTCGGGGTACGGGTTTGACTTCTTCTTTACGATTTGAGGGTATCCTAATCCTTTTCTAACTGACATGTACACTACTAAGTTATCCTGATTACCAACTAATATATACACACAACAAATAATAGTTTTATACAAATTATATTTTATTTTGTTTTACAATGAATTTATTCAATTCATCTCCTTTTTAAACTATATATGAGTTAATTGTATTTTCAATGTTTCCCTCTGTTCTAAGGTTATAGCCTAAGGTCTAACCCACCTAAGGTTTCCAACCCTAAGCTCCTATAACAACTTGTGAAGACCCCAAACTCAGGTACTTGAAACCCGAACTCGGTTCATCACGATACCATTTCTATGAGCGGAATAATACTAATAATAATAACAATAATATAAATATCAAACTTAACTTACATTTATCAGAGTCTAATCCCAAGTACATAACCTTTAAACATTCATTACAAACCATGATAGATAATATATATCATACTTGTCTTAATAGTATTAAACTATTACATAAGATAACGTTCATTCATTCATTCAGCTACCTTTTCCCTTTCCCTTGTTCTTAGCAGAGCTCTCTGATTGTTCACACTTAGCTGAAAACATTTAAATTAAGCAAGGATGAGCATTTGAGTGCCCAACAAGTAATATTAACTATATATATATATATATATATATATATATATATATATATAATCTGAAAGAATTTAAATATTTTCTTTGTACTATTCTTCTACAATAAGTCAATAGTTGTGAAGTATTCTGAACCGATAATAATAACATAACAACTCTCTTTCAAATTTTTGAAACTGCATAATGACTATAACTGGGGTTATGGTGACATGCCATGAACATTGTTTTCATTTTCGAAAAGGTTAAACAAAAATTCATCTGTAAACCGACATAACTTACGGGCGTTAGGTTGTACTTCCCATGGGCCCTGTATTGATCAATACTACATTACAAGAACGATAGGATCGTTCACTCTGTTCCACCTTGGGTGCATAAACAGTTTTCCCGTGTAGGGATGTTCATACTTGTCTGGGTTCTAAATCAAAGGTTTTATCTTGTTCAACAATAATCTATAATTCAACATATATGTATTCAGGTAATTGACAAAGGTATATCAACATGTAATGAAATACAATGATTATCCAAGTGGGGATACTTGTTTAACCATTTCTAGAAATTTAACATAATATATATATATATATATATATATATATATATATATATATATATATATATATATATATATATATATATATCTGAATTATCATATAGTAACATGTTGATAATCAATGAGCTTATATAATATAAGGTTCATAATCTGTCCAGTAATAATATAATTTAGAAATATTCTTACTCATGTCCATTGCATAAAGAAAATACAAAGGTAAGATACTTGCCTGAAGCGCTGCTTACAGTTTGTAATTTAGATTTATCGCTTATCTCACGACCTATCATTAATATGATCGTTCGTTCGATTAGAATAACATACTATAACACATAACACTGCTTATTGTATTTAGCACATACCCTAATCACATTGGCGCACATGTTTAATAACCATTAAATCCCAAATAACCACATATCTCAATAAATTATCTAAGTTCAGATCAATTTCTGAAACATGTCGGTGTACCGACAGCTTTATCGGGTAATTATCGAGTCTAAGACTCTGTCCTGTAACTCAATATCCGTACGTATCAGTCATATTATTTTTAAATGACTTATAATAATTTTTAAACATTTATTATAATTTATCATGAATTTTCAAACCTCAGAATCATTATTAAATGATTTAAATATTACACAATTCTATTATCATTAATATTTAATTAGTATTAAACTATTAATGAAACCATTGCCAAAATGTTAAAGTTATTTATAATAACTTAAAATACTTTTAAAGTATTAATATTACATTTAAATGATTTTTAAAAGAATTAAAATTATTTTTAAATAATTATTATTAATATTAAAGTATTAATGTATTATTTATCGAAATATTAAAAGTCATTAATTATAACTTGAAATATTTTTTAATTCATTTATATCATTTTAAATGATTTTTAAATAAATAAAACTATTTTAAAACTATTTATTTAATATAATTGTTAAATAAATCTAATATCATCTAATATTAAATTAATATCATTTATTAATGAAATTATCCTTTAAATATTAAAAGTTATATTTTATAACTTAAAATATCTTTAAACACTTTATTTTTATTTTAAATAATTTTTATAATATTAAAATCATCTTTAAACTAATTTATTTAATATAATTATTAAATAACTTTAATATCATTAATAATAATTAATTAATAAAATTTAACTTTAAATATTGAAAGTTATATTTTATAACTTAAAATATTTTTAAATTATTTATTTTCATTTAAAATGATTTTTAAAATTATTTTTAAACTAATTTATTTAATATAAGTATTAAATAGATTTAATATCATTTAATATTAAAATATTAATATTTTTCATGACAAAATATCAAAAGTCATTTTTTACAACTTAAATAACCTTTAAATCATTTTTCTATAATTTTTATATCACTAATGCTATTTTCCATAATTTATTTAATACATTTATTAAATAACTTAATTACCATTAATATTAATTAGTTAATGAAATTTCATCACAAAATATTGAAAGTTATCAAAAATAACTTAAATTATTTTCTTATACCATAATATAATTTTAAATGATTTTTCATGTATTAAAATCATCTGTAAATAATTTATTTAATATGATAATTAAATAAATTAAATACTTTTAATATTTCAAAAATATTAAATATTTATGAAATATATTTAAAATAATTAAAAACTAATTTTCGGATTTTAAAATAATTTTTAAGAATTTATTTAGTATTTTTCATAATTAAAAACTATTTATTACTAATTATTTAATAAAAATAATTATTTTATAAATTAATTGTCGCTAAAGACCACCTATAGCGACAGAACTGTCGCTGTAGGTGTTCTTTGCGTTCTTGGCCAAACCCAGAAAACTCATGTCAGAAAACGAGGGGGTGAGTTTGACCAATCTCACAGATCAGATCGATGCGTTTCTGGGAAAGGAAATGGCTAGATCTTGTAGACATAGTGTAATACTACAAGCTCCAGCAAATAACACGATCAAACAACATAAAACAACATCAATTTAAGCCTTCAAAAAATCATGTCAGAGCTGTTCTTCATTTCTGGGTTTTCCAAAAATGAAGAACAGTTCCAGCAGGCTACTTTGGATCTCTCACATGCAATCCTTGTAACGTTTTGGTGTTCTGATAGTTTTAGTTCGTAGATAACATGCAAGACAACATATCTAATACATAAACTTGATCTAACAACATCAAAATAGCTAGATCCATACCGGTCAAAGTGATGTTAGAAATCACGCTCTTGAGTTTTCTGGGTTACCCAGAAAACTCAATACGTGAACATCTTTCCAACTTTGACCAGCCACTGAGTGCACCAAGTTCGATGTTTAGGTAATATAAAGGCATGAGATTGTATATCCTAGTACCCACTACAACATAGATTCAACAAAAACAACAAATTAACAATACACTCACAGATCTAGACGCTTAAAACTCTTGTCAGGCCCTTTCTGGGCAAATTTGGGCTACCCAAAAAAGTCCGGTCAATGCCGGTCAACGGTCTTTGAAAATTAATAACAGGAAATCTGTGCACCTCATGACCCTAGATCCAGTTCCAGACCAAAGAACTATCAACAGACTACATATCTAAAACATATAACAACCAAAAACATAAACCGATAAAGATCTACAACCTCTGACATTCATTGTCAGAGCACAAAATAATTTTTTCCAGAATTTTAAAAACACTAGATCCGAGCTTATAGATGTTATTGATCCAACATCTATCAACCCAGATCACTTAATAACACTATAAACAACATATTCTAACACAAAAACAGAACTTTTAACACATCATCAAATGTCAGATTTCGAATTAGAGTTTTATACCTTTCTAAGAATTTTTTTTTGATTCTAGCTTCTGATTTTGATGTGGTTGTTCGTGGGGCTTAGTTAGTGACTGATAGATGAAGGAAATTTTCAGATGTTTGAGCTTGAGAGAGAATGTTTGAGTGTTGGGCAAAAATTTAGTGAACAAATAATTTTCTTTCTCTTCCAATCTATTTATACAAGTCTTGACGCATGTATTGGCTGCTGAAAAAGGCTAATGGTTGTCAATTATAATCGCATGGGGTTGTTGGGTTTGGTCACCAACTTCCCCTAATTGTCAAAACCTATACTAGTTTTAAAAATACAAGAGGGGCAAAAAGGTCAGTTGGCTTGTAAAATTAAGGGCAATCTTGTAATCCTTGCAAATCCTTAGGGTTTAGGGTTAGGGTTTAGGGTTTGGACCATTTTAGGGTTAAAAATGATTTCTAGAATTTGCAATTTAGGGTTTATAAAAAAATAAAATAATAAATTTTAGTTTCTAAAATACAAAATTAAGGTTTCTTAATTAATTAGGTTTCCTAATCACATAGACTTGATAATTAGATTTATGTTTTAATAATTATCATTAAACTTACTAATCTAGCAATTAGCGCAAATAATTAGCAATTAGCGTTACCCATAAAACAAATTGAGTTACTAATTATAAATTAGGGTTTTAATTATAAAATTAAGATTTTCTAATTACACAGACTTGATAATTAGGTTTATATTTTACTAATTAATATTAAGCGTGCCAAAATAACAATTAGGGTTTCATCTTAGCAAATTAGAGTTTTAATTTACAATTAATATCTCCTATAATTAGGGTTTTCCTAATAGCATCCATTATTAATAATACACATCATACACCACATAACATAGTTTCTTAACAGATTTTAAAGTCTCATATGACTTCGAAATTAGTGTTTGTCAGTAAAAATTAGGGTTTTTTCATAATACCCCATAATTGACCAATCATTATCAGTGTACAAATATACAGTACATAATTATAGCACTGAAAAATCAAAATATAATATTATTATATTATTATTCTTATCCATTGATAAAAATCCAAAATTAGGGTTTGGATTCCATAGCTGATTTATTCTTCATATATAACATTATTAATTAAGTTAAAATAATTAACTTAATTAATCTTGCATAAATTCATATAATAAAATAAATAATTATTATAATAATTCTAAAAATCATTTCATATATTATTTAAATAATATATAATTATATTTTCATGGAAAATAATTAATAAAAGCATTTCTACTATAAAATTAATTATTATAAGAATATACTTTATAATAATCAATAATTCTAAAATAAAATAAAATTATTTGCAAACATTTATGTAATAAATATATTTTTATTTATTACATAGTTACATAAACACATTATCTTGTACAAATCCTCATCCTTGAAATAAAAAAAAAATTTATACGCAAAATTTATGATTTAATTTTTACAGAAAATATCGGGTTGTTATAGCATAAAACTCTTTCACTATATTGATCACCGCTAGAAGTGGTTGCTCTACTAACTGGAACCAATTACGTTCCACAATCATCAATGCCATATCACTGTCCAAGTTAGCATCCGGCTTCAATCCTCGTTCTAGCACCAAATTCTTCTTGTCTATGGATGATTTGGACCTTGCCTTGGCCCCCTCACTAACAAATTTCGTGTGATCATACTGAGCCCGAGAAGTGGAGGTGGATGGACGTTGCCTGTTATGTGAAGACATGGTGGTTGTGGTGAATTGTAGGCTAAAGTTTTGGTTCAAGATTTTTGTCAAACAGGTGGTGGGTGTACAGGCTACTTTCGCTAAACTTGACTTCTAAGAGCTATTACTCTAACCAAAGTATGAAATAAGGCAACACAATCCTTGGGCAACCAATTCCCAAGGTTTTCCAACCAATTTTACCAATCAAAAAAGAAAAAGTACGAGAAATTAACAATTTTGGTTTACCTTAAAAAATGATTTGTGTTTCCCCCTTTGTAATGATGCCCCAATTTGTAAGAATTTGTGCAGCACTGGACTTAAACTTAGTGTGGGATTGTATTACTTGTATGCGGAAGGATTGTGGCTACTTGCATTAGTTGAATTCATATAGGGGATGAAAACCAACGTGTGTTGGGAGTTATAGAGTTTATGGGATTAATGAGAGAAGAAGTTGGGAAGGAGAAGGAGAAGTGGTGTGTAGGAGTTGTGGAAGTTATAGGAGTTATGGGGTAGTGGGAGAGTTTGAGTTGTAAGAGAAGTGGAAAGTTTGAATGTAAGAAGGAGTTATTAGGTGGTTATGGCCGAGTATGATGCGTTAGGATCACATTTAGTGCTTGGAGTTTCCGAGCGGCGCTGCCCGCGCAGTGTATAGGCCTGAGATGGCATGCCCCACACTGTAAGGTCAGTAAGTACTGATGAGGTAGCGCGCCCTGCGCCGGGTTTACACCTCTTGTAGCGTGCCCCGCGCTAGGGTGTCAGTGTGTTTGATGGCACATGGCGCCCCCCGCGCCGTGTTACTATGTACTGTAGCGCGCCCCGCGCTGGCTGATCAGGAAGTCATCAGCAAATTGGTGCGCCCCACGCCATGCGTATGCTTTAGGTGGCGCGCCCCGCGCTATGTATGCAGTGACTTGGTGACTCTCTTTTTCCTTCATTTCCTACAAGCATACCACTATGGAGTCATTATTCTTTAAAAAAGAAAAATCTACTATACTTTAAACTAAATTGTACTTAATAACTACAATAGAAAAGGTTTAGAGCTTGGGTTGCCTCCCAAGTAGCGCCAGTTTTAACGTCGTAAGCCCGACGATGCCTCTTGTGTCACGGTGCATCGACAAGTGTAATTGCGATGACATCCCAATTTGATTCGCCACCCCAATAATGCTTCAACCATTGACCGTTCACCTTGAACGTCTCCAATGGATTTCTACTATATAGTTCAACAGCGCAATGTGAGAAAACCTTTTTTTATAGTAAATGGACCCGACCACCTTGATTTTAGCTTTCCTGGGAACAACCGTAATCTGGAGTTGAATAATAGTACTGATTGCCTCGGTTTGAATGTTCTCTACATGATTTTCTGGTCGTACCATTTCTTGACTTTTTCTTTGTACAACTTTGAATTCTCATAGGCTTGTAGTCTGAATTCGTCGAGTTCGTTTAATTAAAGTAGCCTCTTTTCACCTGCTACTGCTTGATCGAAATTGAGCTTCTGAATTGCCCAATATGCTTTATGCTTTAACTCCACCGGTAAGTGACATGCTTTCCCGTAAACCAACTGATATGGCAACATCCAAATTGGCATCTTGTAAGTTATCCTGTAAGCCCATAATGCGTCGTCCAATTTGAGAGACCAGTCCTTTCTGCTCGGGTTTACGACCTTCTCTAATATTTTCTTCACCTCCCTGTTGGAAACTTCAGCTTGCCCACTTGTTTGGGGATGATATGCCGTAGCAACCTTATGATTGACCCCATATTTTGCCATGAGGGCTGTAAAGGATCTGTTACATAAATGACTACCTTCATCACTTATAATAGTTCGTGGTGTGCCAATTCTTGTAAAAATATTCTTGTGTAAGAATTTGAGAACCACCTTGGCATCATTTGTGGGTAGTGCTACGACTTCTGCCCATTTCGACACATAATCAACCGTGAGCAAGATGTAATGATTATTGAATGATGAAGGAAATGGCCCCATAAAATCTATGCCCCATACATCAAAAAGTTCAACTTCTAATATAGTTTGTAGTGGCATCTCATTCCTTTTCGATATGTTACCCACCCTTTGACATCTATCACAGCTTTTTACGAACTGGTGGGCATCCTAAAATATTGTATGCCAATAAAACCCTGCTTGAATAACTTTCGCTATTGTTCTCTTACTTCCATAATGTCCCCCATATACAGACGAATGACATTCGTGTAATATGTTCTTCACCTCACTGTAGGGCACACACCTTCTAATCATCTTGTCGGCGCACTGTTTAAATAGGTATGGCTCATCCCACATGTACTACTTGACGTCATGTAGGAATTTTTTTTTCTGCTGTCGTGTAAGATCAGGGGGAAGGATGTTGCTCACTAGATAGTTAGCAAAATCCGCGTACCACAGAAATTCTACATTGACTCCAAACAGCTGCTCATCCGAAAATGATTCATTGATTACACATCTGTCCTCTTCATCTTTACCCGAATTTTCCAGCCTCGATAAATGATCTGCAACTTGATTCTCTGTCCCTTTTCTATCTTTTATTTCCAAATCAAATTCTTGTAGGAGAAGTATCCACCTGATAAGTCGTGGCTTAGCATCTTTCTTTGAAATTAAGTACTGAATGGCCGAGTGATCTGTATAAACTACTACCTTTGTCCCGATCAATATGCCCGAAATTTATTGAATGCATATACTACTGTAAGTAATTCCTTTTCCGTAGTTATGCAATTCATTTGGGTCTCCGTAAGTGTCTTAGCTGCATAGTATATGGCATGGAATACCTTCTCTCGGCGTTGACCCAAAACAGCCCCAACCGCATAGTCGCTTGCATCACACATTAACTCGAAAGGCATATTCTAATCTGGTGACGATGACTAGAGCTGTAGTTAATTTCTTCTTCAATAGCTCAAATGCCAACTTATAATCATCATCAAACTTAAAAATTGAATCCTTCTCTAAAAGACTGCACAATGGTTTTGTAATTTCAGAGAAGTCTTTTATAAATCTCCTATAGAACCCAACATATCCAGAAAGCTGCGGATTCCCTTAACTAAAGTTGGTGGTGGAAGCTATTCAATCATTTCCAGCTTTGCTTTATCAACCTCTAATCCTTTAGCCGAGACTTTGTGCCCCAAAATTATTCCTTCTTCAACCATAAAATGGCACTTTTCCCAGTTAAGTACCAAATTTATTTCTGTGCATCTCTGTAAAACCATCACCAAATTCTCTAGACAAGCATCAAAATCATCCCCATAGATAGAAAAGTCATCCATGAAGACTTCCATATTTTTCTCCACCATGTCCGAGAAGATGGCCATCATACACCGTTGGAAGGTAGCAGGTGCATTACACAAGCCGAAGGACATTCTCCTGAATGCGAATGTGACGTATGGGCACGTGAAAGTAGTCTTTTCTTGATCTTCAGGCGCAATGACTACCTGATTATATCCCGAATACCCATCCAATAAGCAGTAGTACTCGTGTCCCGCTAATCTGTCCAACATCTGATCGATAAAAGGCAGAGGAAAGTGGTCTTTGCGGGTCACCTTATTCAACTTCCTGTAGTCCATACAAAACTTCCATCCAGTCACTGTCCTCGTTGCAATTAGTTCATTGTCATCATTTTGTACTACGATCATTCCTCCCTTTTCTGACACATATTGAACCGGACTGACCCACTTACTGTCTGAAATCGGGTAGATGATTCCCGCATCCAACCATTTCAGGATTTCATTCTTCACTACTTCTTTCATGATTGGGTTGAGCCGTCTCTGTTGCTCCACTGTTAACTTTACATCTTCTTCCATCAAAATTTTGTGCATGCAAAAGGATGTGCTAATTCCTTTGATATCTACAATTGTCCATCCTATAGTCGATTTGTGTTCTCTAAGCACTCTCAGCAACTTATTTTCCTGCAATTCGTTAAGCGCAACAGAAATAATAACAGGTAAAGAATTAGAATTACCTAAATATGCATACCTGAGGTGTTTAGGGAGTGGCTTAAGTTCAAGAGTTGGTAGCTCCTCCAATGAAGGTTTCATCCTTGTTGTGGCTCTTTCCTCCGTGTGCAATGGTTCAAAGGGTGCTTTGAATATGCTAACTCATGGTAAGGAATCCAACATTTGCAAGTAATCTGTTACGCCCCCAAAATTTGGTATACATCATCCATCTTGGGTCGTCAGATACGTAGTACAGAATACAAATATAACTTACTAATACAAATGTCGTGTACAATACGACAAAACATAAACTATGAGTTTGAATACAAATATTGTCCTCTAGAGAGTATTCATACTCAAAAGGAGTCCTCATTACATTTATTAACACACTTTTACATAGAATAGTGAGGACTACTAACTAATACTATTATTCGAACCATCATTCTGTTCCCCGACTTGCTCCAGCTACGTTCTCATTTCCTGAAGAGAACAGTGAAAGAAAGGGTGAGCTCAACTAGCCCAGTAAGAAATATTATGACTAAGATAATGCAGAATAAATTATCATTAGCCTTCAACAATGTTAAACTGATAAAATATAATAGACATCAAGTTTAACTGTAGCGGAACAAGCAATCCATTAAAAGAGTCAAGTAGAAAATAAACTCTACTATCTTTTATGAATTAAAAGGTTTTTCAACATTGTTATCGCTGGGACTCAGCTTAATAAAATAATCCACATCATCGAATCACCCCTGCACTACGGCCAAGGATATTCATGTATTTATTAATGGTCATGATCATGCCAACAACTGTCCATCAATGCACTACGGGCCAATGAGGACTTTTATCACATCATTTATAACATTACGGTCATGATTATACCGAATAATCCCTGGTCATAATCATACCAAGTCCATCTATGCACTACAGGCCACATATGACTTTCAACATTTTATAAACACGAGGATGATAACAATGATATAAGAATTCAATAAAACAAGTTCAAGAATTAATTTATCCAAGAATTAACAATGTCCAAATTGTCAACATGATACTGCTTTGTGGAGTAAAATTCAAGAATGCTTAGAAGAATATTTTCATGAAAAGATACTGGATGAACCGCAATTGTCAAGGATATTCCACTAATTTCATGAAGTATAGAAGTTAAAACTTAACCAACTGAGTATAATAAAGAATGGAATAACAAAAGAAATCACCCGACATGCGATAGACCGCACAGACAGGTTATTTCAATAGAATAATAAATAATGGAACCAGGTTCGGCGAAAAACGCACAGATAGGATATTCCAACAGAATAATAATAAAGACGGAACCAGGTCCGGTGTAAAACACACAGACAGGATGTTCCAACAGAATAATAATAAAGACAGAACCAGGTCTGGTGTAAACACACAGACCGGATATTCCAACAGAATAATAATAAAGACGGAACCAGGTCTGGTGTAAACTCATAGATATGATGTTCCAACAGAATAATAGAAGAATGTCACCAAGTATAGGGTATACCGCGTATATAGGTTATTCTAACATAATAATAAGGAATGGAATAACAACAGTTCTCTTCATGAATAAGAAAGATTAACACCCCTTACCGTTTTAAAGAAGAACTGAAATAAGAGTAGAGAAGGAGCAGAATACTTTTCTATAGCTTCTCTATAATTTCTCTCTCTAGAGTTTCAGTGAATTCGTAAGAAATTATGAAGGAATGAACTTCTACTTATAGGAGAATGGAAAGACACTGTGTAAGGATTTATCATGGACGCAATAATTCACGGGCATCAAACTAAACCTTTGGTTGATTCATTAGACGTCTACTTTTCAAATACTAGCACAATTTAGTCAAACAAAACAAAAATTATAATATATATATATATATATATATATATATATATATATATATATATATATATATAACACATGCTTCTTTGAAAAAAACCTCCCACCCGTAGAAAAATTTCCAAGATTCCCCCCCACCCATTTTCTTTCTTCCAATGTGGGTCCCACGTGTCTCCCTCCCCCCAATATCTCTTAATCACAAGTGGTCCCATTATAAATATACTGAATAACTTTCTACCGATTATTTTGAAAAATGGGTAAATAGGGGTCCATAAAATAATCAAAATTTACAACAATTACTATAGCAATAATTGAACAAAACTGAGTGACTTCTCACGTAAGCATCAATAATCAATACCGTGTGCTACTGTGCAACTATGCGTATTACTGTACTTTTAACACCGGGTGTTTCAACAGTTAACGGTAAAGTTTTCGCCGTTATTTTCATAAAGTATTTTTGTCGTTTTCTCAATCCGACAATAATTTTGTTGTGGGGTCCACCAATGATTGTGCCGTTGTACGAATATTCCCTGTTAAAACGAATATTCTCTGACCAATCAAATATTATATAACAACTTGCGTACTTTGCAAAATTTATAAATATTACCCACAACTATAACATTATATCAAATTAACTCCATAATATTAAAAAATGATATTTATAGAAAATTCATCTTTATTTATAAAAGTTGGGGTCTTACAACCTCCACTTCTTATGAAATTTTGCCCTCGAAATTAGGGTACGTACCTGGTATGTCGAAGAGGTAAGGATACCTTGATTTCATTTCAGATTCTAACTCCCAAGTCATTTCCTCAACATCGTGGTTTCTCCACAAAACTTTGACTTGACGTATAACCTTGGAGCGTAGAATATGTTCCTTCTTATCTAAGATTTGAACAGGAACTTCTTCATACGTCAAATCTTCTGCTATTTCGTTCGGTTCTAACTCAATAATGTGGTTCGGGTCTTCCACATATTTACATAATATGGATATGTGAAAAACGTTATGAACACGAGACATACTTGGCGGTAAAGCGAGTCTATAAGCCACAGTTCCTACTCGATCGAGGATTAAAAATAGACCGATGAATCGAGGATTGAGCTTTCCTCTCTTTCTAAATCTCATAACTCCTTTCCATGGAGCAACATGTAAGAACACATGATCTCCTATATCAAATTCCACGTCCTTTCGATGAAGATCAGCATAACTCTTTTGTCGATCTTGTGAGGTTTTTATACGTTATCGGATCGTTTGAATCTTTTCTGTAGATATACGTACCAACTCCGGTCCCAACAACGTTGCTTCACCCACCTCATCCCAGCATACTAGAGAACAACATTTTCTTCCATACAATGCTTCGAATGGAGCCATGCCAATACTTGCTTGATAACTGTTGTTGTAGGAAAACTCCACCAATGGTAAGAACTTGTCCCAACTTCCCTTAAAGTCAAGGACACAGAGTCTTAATAAATCTTCTAGATTTTGAATAGTCCTCTCTAATTGTCCGTCCGTCTGAGGATGATATGCCGAACTATATCGTAAATCCGTGCTCATAGCTTTTTGTAAACTAACCCAAAATCGTGAAGTGAATCTTGGGTCTCGATCAGAAACTATGGATACTGGTATACCATGCAGTCTTATAATCTCGTTTATGTACATATGAGCAAGACGTTCAAGTGTATAAGTTTCTCGTATCGGTAAGAAATGAGCAGACTTGGTCAATCTATCAATAATGACCCAAATCGCATCAATACCTTGAGAAACCCTAGAAAGACCGGTAACGAAATCTATGGTAATGTGCTCCCACTTCCATTCTAGAATTTCAAGTAGTTGCAATGGACCTTTTGGTACTTGATGCTCCGCTTTGACTCGTTGACAAGTTAGATACCTTGAGATAAACAGCGCTATCTCTCTCTTCATATTCCTCCACCAAAATGTATGACGAAGATCATGATACATTTTGGTACTTCCAGGATGGATTGCAAACGGTGTGTTGTGCGCCTCCATCATGATTTCATACTTTAAATCAGGGTTGTTAGGAACACAAAGTCTGGAGTTGACTCGAAGTATTCCTTCTTCATCAATTCTTGCTTCCGGCATAGCACCTTCTTGCACTTTCTTCCTCATACGCATCAGCTCCAGGTCTATAGCTTGAGCAGCTTTAACTTTATCGATTAAAGTTGGTTCTACTCGTATATTTGCCATCATCACATGGGTCCCTAGAGTCTTTAACTCCATCTTCATCCTTTGCAAGTCACACAAAATGGGCCTTTGTGTTGACAATATCGCACTCGTACTTGCATATGATCTTCTACTCAATGCGTCAGCTACCACGTTCGCTTTTCCAGGGTGGTATTGAATGGTATGATCATAATCTTTCAACTGTTCAAGCCAACGTCGTTGTCGCATGTTGAGTTCCTTTTGAGTGAAGAAATATTTGAGGCTTTTATGATCTGTAAAGATCTCCACCTTCTCCCCACACAAGTAATGCCTCCAAATTTTAAGTGCAAAGACAATAGCTGCCAACTCTAGATCATGAGTAGGATAATTCCTCTCATATTCCTTGAGTTGTCTTGATGCATAGGCTATGAC
Source organism: Panax notoginseng (assembly GCA_016801055.1). Lineage (NCBI taxonomy): Eukaryota > Viridiplantae > Streptophyta > Magnoliopsida > Apiales > Araliaceae > Panax > Panax notoginseng. The sequence continues at coordinate 59,251,150 of CM029015.1, forward strand.
TTTTCCATGTTACATGAGAACGCATCCCAACCCTTTGCTCGAAGCATCACTGTAGATGACAAATCCCTTTGAGCCAGATGGTATTATTAGAACAGGTGCTAAAATGAGTCTCCTCTTGAGTTCTTGAAAACTCTTCTCACATTATTAGCTCCAACTGAATTTTGTATCTTTCCGAGTCAGCTGAGTTAATGGAGTAGCAATTCGAGAAAATTCTTCCACGAATCTCCGATAATAACCAGCTAAACCAAGAAAGCTACATACTTCGGTCACTGATTTAGGTTTCTCCCAGCTTTGAATAACTTCAATCTTTGCCGGGTCAACCGATATTCCACGACTTGATACTACGTGCCCAAGGAATGCTACCTCCTCCAGCCAGAAATCGCATTTCTTCAACTTGGCGTAAAGCTTGTATTCACGAAGCTTTTGGAGTACCAGCCTCAAGTGTTGCTCATGATCTTCACGACTTTTGGAATAAATAAGGATGTCATCAATAAAGACGACCACAAAGTGATCCAAATATTCCTTGAATACCTGGTTCATCATATCTATGAAGGCAGCAGGAGCATTAGTCAATCCAAAGGACATGACTAGGAATTCATAATGCCCGTACTGAGTTCTGAAAGCCGTCTTTGGAATATCCTCAGTTGTAACCTTCAGCTGATGATATCCAGAACGAAGATCGATCTTTGAAAAGAATTGTGCTCCTTGCAACTGGTCAAACAGGTCATCAATACATGGCAATGGGTACCTATTTTTGATGGTGACATGATTCAACTCCCGATAATCAATACAAAGTCGCATACTTCCATCTTTCTTCTTCACGAATAGAACAGGAGCACCCCAAGGAGAAGTACTAGGACGAATAAAGCCAATGTCTAACAATTCCTGCAGTTGGATCTTTAACTCCTGAAGTTCAATATGAGCCATTCGATATGGGGTTTTGGAAATGGGTTTTGTACCGGGTTCAAGGTCGATACAAAATTTAATTTCACGCTTTGGGGGTAGGCCAGGAAGTTCTTTAGGGAATACATCAGGGAATTTATTAACAATAGAAATATCATTCAAAACTGACGTATTTTTGTTTAGATCTGTGACATGAGCTAAGAAAGCTTGACATCTGTTTTTCAATAAACGAATAGCTTTATGGCTTGAGATGACAGCGATTGATTTTAATGGTTTGGTTGCTTGAATTCGCATAATAGGTCGATTAGGAATATGAAAGCTAACAACCTTACGAAAACAATCAATTTTTGTATGATGAGTAGTTAACCAATCAATCCCTAGAATCACGTCAAATGTAAGTATTTTTAATGAAATCAGATCGACAAGTAATGTGTGGGTACCAACTTGAACCAAACAAGACTTATAAACCGTGGATGTAATGAAGATTTCTTCCAATGGAGTTTCAACAGATAAGTCAAAGTCTAATTTCTCCGGAGTCAAATTTAATCGATGAGCGCAAGTAGGAGAAATAAAAGAATGGGTAGAACCGGTATCAAATAAAGTATAAACTTCGTTAGAGTTTATGATAAGCTTACCCGTGATGACCTCATTCGGGTTCCTTGCTTTCTGCGAGGTCACAACAAACGCTCTCCCTTGCACCGGTTTTGACTTTTCTGGGATGGCCTTTTGTCTCTCCATCCTGGCTGAACTTGTTTTTGGTAAACGACAAAATCGAGCTAAATGACCTTCTCTTCCACAATTATAACATGCTTTAGATGGCATCACGCAGTTTGGACTGATGTGCCCCTCCCCTCCGCATTTGAAACATATGATTGGTGGTCGTTCTCCTTCCTTAACAATGGATGCTGGTGCTGACGTCTTTCCATCATTGTTGAATCTCCTCTTCTTGAAATGACCATTCTTATTATTTTGGCCCTGATTACCACCGAAGTGGTTACCATTTTTGGCCTGTTGATTCCCTCCACGCTTGTTGTCACCGCTTCGATGACTGCTCTCACTGGTATTATCATTTTGTCGACTGCTCTCTTTTGGTTTCGTTGACTCGTTATCGCGCTCCACTAACTGAGCCCTATTCACAACATCTGAATACAAACACAGTTTATGAGAAATAAGATGTTGACGTATCTCAGGTTTCAAACCTCGCAAAATCATTCGCGTCATTCGCTCTTCATTATCCACCAAGTGGGACACAAACCGGGATAACTCAGCAAATTTAGCCTCATACTGCGACACGGTCATATTATTCTGCTCTAATTTGATGAACTCCACCTCCTTCATGTGACGAACACTTCCAGAAAAGTATTTGTCATTGAACAGCTCTTGGAACTTCTCCCAAGACATCTTCAGTGCGGCAGGTTGAGTACGCTTAATCGATTCCCACCAGTAATCTGCCTCTCCTCACAACATAAAGGCGGCAAAGGGAACCTTTTGCTCTTCGGAGCATCCCAAGACATCAAATATCTTGGTAATATGCTTTATCCATGTTTCTGCTATAAGTGGTTTTGGCTCTCCCTTAAACTCCGGTGGTCCCAGCTCCTTGAACTGTTTAGCGGTGACCGTCCGAGAGTTTTCAGTGTTTCCACCTACATTTTGGACAGGAGCTGCTCTCGCCTGCTGTTGCATGAACTGCATAAAGCTTCTAAACATTCCATCATTCATCATCTGGTCAGTGTTGTTGTTTGCATGAGGATTGTCACCTTCCTGATGCACATTATCCTGATTATTGATATGTGGTGAATCAACAGTCGCCTATGTTCCATTGCTATTCTCAACATTCTCAGATGCCATTTTCAGATACTGCCACAAAACAAAAGTTAATTGATATGCCATATATTATCCTTATATTCTGACCGACCAATTAAATACCATGCAAATAAACTTAGGTAGGTCATACTAGCGAAGGAATTCCCCGTCTCTCCCCTCCTAGTTCTATTCTCACATCTTAGCCAGGGATCATATCCCTAAGATCTGATACCAACTGTTACGCCCCCAAAATTTGGTATACATCACCCATCTTGGGTCGTCAGATACATAGTACAGAATACAAATACAACTTACTAATACAACTGTCGTGTACAATACGACAAAACATAAACTGTGAGTTTGAATACAAATATTATCTTCTAGAGAGTATTCATACTAAAAAGGAATCCTCATTACATTTATTAACACACTATTACATAGAATAGTGAGGACTACTAACTAATACTATCATTCGGACCATCATTCCGTTCCCCGACTTGCCCCAGCTACGTTCTCATTTCCTGAAGAGAACAGTGAAAGAAAGGGTGAGCTCAACTAGCCCAGTAAGAAATATTATGACTAAGATAATGCAGAATAAATTATCATTAGCCTTCAACAATGTTAAACTGATAAAATATAATAGACATCAAGTTTAACTGCAGCGGAACAAGTAATCCATTAAAAGAGTCAAATAGAAAATAAACTCTACTATCTTTTATGAATTAAAAAGTTTTTCAACACTGTTATCGCTGGGACTCAGCTTAATAAAATAATCCACATCATCGAATCACCCCTGCACTACGGCCAAGGATATTCATGTATTCATTAATGGTCATGATCATGCCAACAACTGTCCATCAATGCACTACGGGCCAATGAGACTTTTACCACATCATTTGTAATATTACGGTCATGATTATACCGAATAATCCCTGGTCATAATCATACCAAGTCCATCTATGCACTACAGGCCACATATGACTTTTAACATTTTATAAACATGAGGATGATGACAATGATATAAGAATTCAATAAAACAAGTTCAAGAATTAATTTATCCAAGAATTAACAACGTCCAAATTATCAACATGATACTGCTTTGTGGAGTAAAATTCAAGAATGCTTAGAAGAATATTTTCATGAAAAGATACTGGATGAACCGTAATTATCAAGGATATTCCACTAATTTCATGAAGTATAGAAGTTAAAACTTAACCAACTGAGTATAATAAAGAATGGAATAACAAAAGAAATCACCCGACGTGCGATAGACCGCAGAGACAGATTATTCTAACAGAATAATAAATAATGGAGCCATGTCCGGCGTAAAACGTACAGACAGGATATTCCAACAGAATAATAATAAAGACGGAACCAGGTCCGGTGTAAAACACACAGACAGGATGTTCCAACAGAATAATAATAAAGACGGAACCAGGTCTGGTGTAAACACACAGACATGATATTCCAACAGAATAATAATAAAGACGGAACCAGGTCTGGTGTAAACACACAGACAGGATGTTCCAATAGAATAATAAAAGAATGTCACCAAGTATAGGGTAGAACGCGTATACAGGTTATTCTAACATAATAATAAGAAATAGAATAACAACAGTTCTCTTCATGAATAAGAAAGAATAACACCCCTTACCGTTTTAAAGAAGAACTGTACTAAGAGTAGAGAAGGAGCAGAATACTTTTCTATAGCTTCTCTATAATTTCTCTCTCTAGAGTTTCAGTGAATTCATAAAAAATTATGAAGGAATGAACTTCTATTTATAGGAGAATGGAAAGACACTGTGTAAGGATTTATCACGGATGCAATAATTCACGGGCATCAAACTAAACCTTTGGTTGATTCATCGGACGTCTACTTTTCAAATACTAGCAAAATTTAGTCAAACAAAACAAAAATTATAATATATATATATATATATATATATATATATATATATACACACACACATGCTTCTTTGAAGAAAACCTCCCACCCGTAGAAAAATTTCCAAGATTCCCCCCCCATTTTCGTTCTTCCAATGTGGGTCCCACGTGTCTCCCTCCCCCCAACATCTCTTAATCACAAGTGGTCCCATTATAAATATACTGAATAACTTTCTACCGATTATTTTGAAAAATGGGTAAATAGGGGTCCATAAAATAAGCAAAATTTACAACAATTACTATAGCAATAATTGAACAAAACTGAGTGACTTCTCACGTAAGCATCAATAATCAATACCGTGTGCTACTGTGCAACTACGCGTATTACTGTACTTTTAACACTGGGTGTTTCAACAGTTAACAGTAAAGCTTTCGCCGTTATTTTCATAAAGTATTTTTGTCGTTTTCTCAATCCGACAATAATTCCGTTGTGGGGTCCACCAATGATTGTTCCGTTGTACCAATATTCCCTGTTAAAACGAATATTCCCCGACCAATCGAATATTATATAACAACTTGCGTACTTTGCAAAATTTATAAATATTAGCCACAACTATAACATTATATCAAATTAACTCCATAATATTCAAAAATGATATTTATAGAAAATTCATCTTTATTTATAAAAGTTGGGGTCTTACATAATCCACAAATTTCGGATCATCTAAATCTTCATCTGCCAATAATGTTGTTTCTAATAGATCATTAGCCAAACTTTTAACCATTTCTTCGCTAATTATCTGATTAATGGCATCCATCCTAAAACACTCCTTTTCATCTGTGGGGAATTTTATGGCTGTGAAAACATTGAACTTTACTTCCTGATCTTGGACCCTTATAGTTAGTTCACCTTTTTGCACATCGATGAGAGTCCTTCCCGTAGCCAAGAACGGTCTCCCTAGGATGATTGAGATGTTCTTATCTTCCTCAAAATCCAGAATTATGAAGTCCGCCGGGAATATAAATTTGTCAACCTTGACCAAAATATCCTCCAAAATGCCTCTTTGGTACGTAACTGACCTATCTGCCAACTGCAACGAAATGTTCGTAGGCTTCGGAGCTGGCAAACCCAATTCTGTATAAATTGATAATGGTATAAGGTTCACACTTGCCCCAAATCACATAAACACTTGTTGAACGCCATGTTCCCAATTGTGCACAGAATAGTAAAACTCCCCGGATCTTTCAACTTTGGTGGTAACTTTCGCTGCAAAACTGTACCACACTCCTCGATTAATGCCACCGTTTCAAAATCTTCCAATTTCTTTTTATTAGACAAAATTCCTTTCATAAATTTAACATAACTTGGTTTCTGCTCAAGGGCTTCATCGAACGGTATATTAATCTGAAGTTTCTTAAAAACTTCTAAAAATTTAGCGAATTGCTTATCCAATTTCTATTTTTGAACTCTTTGTTGAAAAAGTGGGGGAGGATAAATATCCGGTTCATTAACTATCTTGCTCTTTTTCACTTGCTTTTCTTCCCCTTGTCTGTCCTCAACCACTTTATTTTCACTTTCTTTATCATTTTCTTTTGCAGCCAAATTTTCTGTTTTCTGACCCTCAAGCTATTTTCCACTTCTCAACATAATTGCCTGACATTGCTCGTAATTACCTTTCGGATTTTTTTCTGTATCACTTGGTAATGTTCCTTGAGGCAGCCATGTAAACCTAATTCTCTAATATTTGTTTGAAAATTCAGATTTTAGGGTTTGTTGATTGTTTGGTAATTTTGATATTTTTATTACTTTTAGTTACAAACTTGAAATTGGTTAGTTTAATAAAATTTGGATTAATAGAAAATTGGTAATTGTGAGAGTTAATTTCTTGATAGTCTCTGTGGGAACGATACTTAACTTATCACTTTATTACTTGTTGACCACGTATACTTGCGTGTTGTGCGTAATTAGATTTTACCCAACAAGTTTTTGGCGCTGTTGCCTCATTGCTTGATATATACTTTGATAACAACTCCTCTAAATCTGATTTCCTCTCTTGATGTTGAGCTCGTTGTTGTTGTTGATTCTGAAATCCCGGGGGATAAGATGGTCGTGGAGTTTGCTGATGCTGATTATTGCTCCACGAAAAATTAAGATGATTCCTATTCCCCGGATTGTATGTATTCTGGTACGTATTTTGTGGAATTCTATTGTAGCTACCCATAAATTGCACTGATGTTGGGTTGATTGCATATTAATTTGTAGGATGTTCACCCGCGCATAATTCATAAATAACTGCAACCTGCTGTGTCTGTACCCCTGACAAAGCATCGAACTTTTTAGATAGCGCTAAAATCTGCGCTGCTATTGCCGTCACTCCATCTACCTCTAACACTCCAACTGTCTTAGGTTTTGTCATTCTTGCCGTGGGCCGCTGGTAATTGTTAGCTGCCATTGTCTCTATCAATTCATACGTCTCCTCATAATTCTTTTCCATAAAAGCTCCACCCGAAGCTACATCAATACTGGTCCTGAGATTCCCATGTAATCCATTATAAAATGTGTTCATCTGCAACTACTTAGGCAATCCGTGATGTGGGCATTTTCTGAGCAACTCTTTGTATATCTCCCATGCCTCGTACAATGATTCTCCATGTTGCTATTCAAACATAGTAATCTCGTTTCTCATCTTTGCAGTCTTTGCTGGCGGGAAAAATTTAGCTAGGAACTTTTGAGCCAGGTCATCCCAAGTAGTTATTGAACCCGATGGTAGAGAGTGTAACCAACTCTTCGCCTTATCCAGCAGAGTGAATGGGAACAAGCGAAGTCTGACTGCGTCATCCGACACCCCATTGTATTTGAAAGTGTCGCATATCTCCAAAAAGCTGATCAAATGTTCATTTGGATCATCATTTGCAAGTCCCCCAAACTGAACTGAGTTTTGGATTATCTTAATAGTCCCATGTTTAATCTCAAATGTGTTCGCAGCTATAGCAGGCCTGATGTTTCTCGAATGCAGCTCAGTCACTTTGGGTGTAGCAAAGTCCCTCAACGCTTTCTGGTCTTTGGCAGCCATTGCTTCTTCTTTTTCAGAGCTTTGGAAGTCTTCCCTTTTCTCCTTGATCCACTTACTTAGCCTTTGGAAGCGTCTCTCAATGTCGTTCTGGAAAGGAAGCACGTCTGGATTTTTGGATCAAGTTTACATAAACCAACATCAAAAACCTGAAATAAGACGAACAAAATAAAAATAAAAATGTTTAAGTAAAACTGAACTAATTAAACTGATATCGTAAAATATTAAAATCTATACTAATTATCCACGACAACGGTGCCAAAAACTTGTTGGGTAAAATCTAATTACGCACAACACGCAAGTATACGTGGTCAACAAGTAATAAAGTGATAAGTTAAGTATCGTTCCCACAGAGACTATCAAGAAATTAACTCTCACAATTACCAATTTTCTATTAATCCAAATTTTATTAAACCAACCAATTTCAAGTTTGTAACTAAAAGTTTTAAAAATATTAAAATTACACAATCAACAAACCCTAAAAACTAAATTTTTAAACAAATATTGGAGAATTAGGCTTACAACTTCACTCTAAGCATCACTCTGATTATTACACCTAATTCCAGTTTAATTCACTATCCCAGTTTATTAATTAAGAACACGAAAGTAGAACTAGCCACCTCTCGATGCACTAACACCGTATTAACTTAAATCCATAATTTAGATAGAATTAAGTTAAACACCTTAATCAACTAACTTACTATATCTCTATGTGAATTACAATTAAAGAAGGTTTAAGTTCAAGTTCTTTATCTGATTACATGCAATGTCAAGCATATCTCTTCCCTAACATTCATCAAGATTCCATTCATTCACAGAATTCAAGAACATATGCTAAATTGACTAAGTCTAGACTCATATTTCATCTCTCGAGTTCGTACAAGTCCACATAAAATTGGTGATCAAGAAATTCATAAATTCAAGCATAAATCAATATAGATAAACTGAGAAATAGCTTATTAAACTGAAAATCAAAGTTACATAATCATTGTTCCACTCAAAGATCCGTTATAAGCCTAATAAAAAATTTAGTTCATAACTAATGAATTAAATACTGAATAAATAAAAGAAATCATCATCCTGATTACACAAATTAAAATTAAAGGAGAATAGTAATACACCACCCTTCTCGCCCTTCAAATCTGCAATCTTCGTGAAATCACTTCTCTTCTTTGTTCCTCCAAGCTCTTGCTTTTAATTATCGCTCTCTAAGTGTGTATTTTTCATATCCAACACTTAGCATAAATTAATTCACTTCAGCTCCAGCACCACCAATTCTAATCCATCTCCAACTCATCACATAGGAATTCTAATGGAAATCAAACTCCTAATCAAACCCAACAAGTCTTTAGTCATAGAATCCTAACTATATGAAATAACCTCCTGTCAACTCCTACTATAGACATATTACATAAAGAAATTTTATCTCCCATCACAACTCAAATTCCAGTAATTAAAAATAACTTAGCACCTGATCCGTCCGACTGGCGCGCCCCGCCCCGCGCCGGGTTTTGCCTTAGGACAACGCAGTCCGCGCTGTGTAACCAGTAACTTCTTACACTCCAGCGCCCACCGCATCGCTTTGCTCTTCATCATGGTGCGCCCCGTGCAGGTCCTGCAGAATGTGTAGCTTTAATTGATCTTTCTTCCAATGCTGGCATTTTGATGTGCTTCCTTAATATCCTACAACAAGAAAAAAAACCCATCAAAAGCAACATGAAATAATCAAAAACCTAACGATATAACAAGCTAAATAATGATAAATCGTAGGTTAAAAACCTACTCATCAATTTTTATAGCAAAAAATCCAACAATCTCCCACTGGCTATTAAATCCTATTTGGCATGTATTTAATATCAATCACATCACAATGAGATTCAAAAACCTTAGCAGGTAATGTTTTTGTGAATGGATCTGCTAGATTTTCAACTGCTTGAATCTCGCATACTTTCAGATCTCCTTTGTTCACATTCTCTCGAATGATATGGTACTTGCACTCAATGTGCTTCGATTTCTTATGGACTCTTGGATCTTTTGATTGTGTTACTGCCCCAATATTATCACAATATATAACCATGGGACTTGTAGCTGACGATACTACTCCAAGTTTATTAAAAACTTTCGAAACCAAATAGCTTCCTTGGAAGACTCTGAAGATGCAACATACTCTGCTTCCATAGTGGAATCAATAATACAACCTTGCTTAACATTCCTCCAATTAATAGCTCCACCACCTAAAGTGAACACATTCCCAGAAGTTGACTTTCTAATATCTTTATCACCCATAAAGTCTGAATCAGAATATCTAACAAGAACTAGATTATCACTATGATAGACAAACATATAATCTCTCGTTCTCCGAAGATATTTAAGTATATGTTTAACTGTTGACCAGTGCTCAGGTCTTGGATTAGACTGATATCTGCTAACCATTCCTACTGCATAACAGATGCCTGGTCTAGTTCACAACATAACATACATTAAGCTTCCTACAGCTGATGCATAAGGAACAACTTTCATGCGCTCTTTCTCAGATTTTGTCGTAGGACAATGAATTGAAGAAAGAGGAAATCCATGTCTAAAAGGAAGTAGTCTCTTTTTGGAATCCTGCATAATATACTTAACCAAAATTTTATCTATATATGCAACTTGAGAAAGGCACAACACTTTGGATAACCTAGATCCCAAGAATGTATTTAGCTTCTCCCAAATCTATGTCAAAATGATTAGATAACCAAACTTTAACCTGAGATAACATTCCTATGTCATTTCCAATCAATAGGATGTCATCTACATATAAAACCAAGAATACCACTAACTTACCTTCACTTCTTTTATAAGCACATGGCTTTTTAATATTTTTTCCAAATCCAAGTGATTGGATTACTTTATCAAATCTGACATTCCATGATCCTGATGTTTGTTTTAGCCTATAAATAGATTTATGTATCTTACAAACCATTCCTTCTTGGGCTTCAGCCATGAAACCATCTGGTTGAGACATAAATATCTTCCTCAAAATAGCCATTCAGAAAAGCTTTCTTGATATCCATTTGTCATATCTCGTAGTCAAGATGTGCAGCAATAGATAAGAGAATTCTGATTGATTTAAGCGTTGCCACTAACGAAAAGGTATCCTTGAAGTCAATGCCTTCCTTTTGATTATATCATTTCGCAACAAGTCTAGCTTTATAGATTTGAACCTTTCCATCCACCCCTCTCTTTTTCTTGTAGATCCACTTGCACCCAATAGGTTTTACCCTATAAGGCGCATTTACAAGCTCCCAGACTTTATTGGAATACATGGACTCCATTTCTTGTTTCATTACTTCTTGCCATAGGTTAACATGTCTATCAGCAAGTGTAAGGACCAAGAAATTTTTATGATTATATGTATATATATATATATATATATATATATATATATATATATATATATATATATATATATATATATATTTACGATTTTTTTTTACTTAGAGCATATGAGTGAATAAGTATTATGTGATATTAATTAAGCAAGTTAGTCAATTTATTTATTTTAAGTTGACTAAGAAATGTAAATAAAGCAAAGATGAATAACTAATTAAATTGATTGAAGAAAAGTAAGTCAAACTTATGTATAAATTAACATAGCTTGAATGATAAATAAAAAAATTTATAATCTTTAAGTGATTAATTAGTATAACTAATATAAAGTGGATAAATATGTATAATAATTCATCAAGCCAATTAGGGCTAATTGAATTAATGAATTAGTGGAACAAAAAAGAAAGTCAAAAAATATGTATATTAAATTATTTATTAGTGTATTGAACACTTTGTGACTTACATTGAATGGATATGTGGAAAAATGAATATAATAATTATTTATCAATGATTATAAATATTTTATGACTTATGTGGGATATGTATGAGACTATATATATATATATATATATATATATATATATATATATATATATATATATATATATATATATATATATTATGAAGTGAATTAAAAAGAAAGCCTATAACCTAATATTATATATTAGGAATGTGAATTAAATAACCTAAGCGTTATAATTATTGAAAAAAATACTAGTATTTAATTCAGGTACTAGTAAATTAATCCTAAGAGATTTATTTTATATATCTCAACTAATTAATTATTTTAACCTAATTAAAGAAAACCTAATTAGGTTATATAATTAAATTTATGTAAGTAATTATTTAAATTCTAAAATGAGTGGAATAGAAACCCTATTTAAATAATTAGGGCAAGATAAAATTAGTATGTTGGACCATGCCAATTTACATGACCCAAGCAATTAAATTGGAAAGCCCAAATGAATTATTGGATGGCCCAAGTTTTGGCCCAATTTATATGGACATTTTAGGTGATTAATTACCTAAATAAAGCAATAAAAATTAAATCAAAAATGGGTAATTTGGGGGGGGGGGTGTACCCGACTAGATAAGGGAGGAAAAGAGAATGTGTTAATTCATTTTTTTCCTCCAAAGTTGGTCACCAACTCTTACCAACTCCAAGCCATGTGTCTCCATATTACTTAGCTATATTATTTTGCCAATAATGCAAGCAATGAGGGGAAAGAAGATTAGAGATATTGGGAGATAATATATACATATAAGAGTTGTATGTATATACTTTTACTAAGAATATATAGTCTCCATCACATTTACAAACAAGCTTCCTTTTCATTTCTCCTAAAAAGCTAAGAACAAAAGAAAGCAAAAATAGAAAGAGATTTAGAGAGAGAGAAAGAGGGTTCAGGTATTGAAGACGGAAGGGAGGAGTTTTATTTTTCTCATGCCACCCAAGTTCATCCAATATTTTGGAATGACAAGAAGATTTGCTCAAAGATCTGGGTATAAAACCCTAACCCTAAGCTTTGTTTAATTTCTTTTGGTTTTGATGAAATGGAGAGTTATGATTTTGAACATTAAAACACTAGATCTACTAGTTAGATGGTGTTTTATGTATATATCTAACCATTTTGGGTGTTAAAAATTTTGATCAAAGAAAAAAAATAAAACTAGTTTTCTAAGGGCTAGAAAACCGTAATTCTCTTCTACTTTGAAAGGCTATCATTTAAAATCTGCACATCCTTTTTGTGATCCGTCAAAGAGGAGTGCTAGATATGTGAGTTAACTTTTAAACTCAAGTGGTACCACTAAAAAATGTTAATTTTACAAGCCGTGACAACTGCTTTGGTGAAAACAGTCCAGCTAAAACAAAATGGGAAAAATAAATTATCCAGGTCAGTTTGGTCCAAGGGCAGTTTGGTCCATTTTTCTTGCTCTAAAAATTCTGATATTTTGTGGGATGTTAGTAAGATGAGTTAACAAAGTTAACTCCAAAGATGGTGATTTTTGGATGTCTAGAACTCAAGTTATGATATTTACAAGAAAAGACTATTTTATAAGTGTAAGAGAATAACTCTTTGTGTGTAACTCCAAAAATTGTAAAATGTTTACTGGAGGTTGATGATCATAACATGAGCTCACCCTGAAAATTTCGTAATTTTTGGATATCAAAATAGTTTATGAAAAATTTTGCAAGATCTGACTGTTTTGGACAATTTAAAATTAGTAAACGAAATAAAAAAAATTCTAGAAAAATATTTGTTCATGCGAATACCATATACTCATATCTCCCAGAAAAGAAAATTTTTCAAAGTTGTTTTGGTATTTTTCATGTAATTGTTCAAGATATGAATAAATGGATAAAATAGGTTATGTGATATTAAAAATGGTGAAAATGTAATTTTTTTGGCTTAAAGACCCTAAATATGATGAATTCAGATTTTCGAGGGTACCTGGGTCATTTTTGATAAAATGTTATATTTATGGTATTTTAGATTTGTTAAATAAATGAAATATAAATGAATGAACAATTAAATTAAATTATTTATGAGTTTAATAAATGATTAAAATATTATTAAATGATTAATAATATTAGATAAAATATTGTTAATATAATTAATAATATTGGATTAAAATATTATTAAATGGTTAATAATATTAACATCTTTAACAAAATAATATACATATAAGTGTTGGGCTCCTTATGGGCATGAAAGCCATCGAAGGATGTCCAAACACCACATATATGATTTACAAGCTAACTATATAACTGAAAAAGGTCCATCATGGGAACCAGATCAAGATCCGTCAGTTGGATCTTAGATCCCGTAACTCCTAAGCTCACATAATATCATATGAATAGCATGCATAACGAGGATACTGAAATGAAACAAATATTTAATCTAAACGACGCAAAGCAAAGGATTCATCAGTTAAATCCTTTCCTGCGCGTAGCCAAGATTCCCGTTCCCTATAGATATAGATCTAGGGTCATGTGGTTGCTTAATATTTACACAAAACTAGAAAAAAATTAAATTTAAATAAATCTTAGTCATTCTAGCTCAACGGTTCCATTTTTATAACTTTTGAACCGGTTAAAAGTTAGATATGGCTAGATTTAGATAAATCTAGTCCACATATTTAAATATTATAGATTTACATTGAATGAACAGTTAAAACTGATATTTAATTACAGTTCTATTTTTGTAACTTTTGAACTGGTTAAAAGTTAGATATGGCTAGATTTAGATAGATCTAGTCCACAAATTTAAATATTATGGATTTACATTGAATGAACTGTTAAAACTGATATTTAAACACAATAAACAGTTTATATATATATATATATATATATATATATATATATATATATATATATATATATATATATATATATATATTCAACAGTCATGCCTGGATTCTAAATTTGTGGTTTTTTATATTAAAGCAAGAGAAAGCTTCAAATCTGAAAAAATCTTACAGTATGCTGCAAACAAGGCTACAGACTACTTTTGGAGCTTGAAAACTCAATTTTCACCGGTTAAAATTTGATATGTCGTAGTATATATGTACATAAGTGTTTAGAAAAAAGAATATTGAAGTTTGTAACACTATCAAAGGGGTTAAGAGCTGAAATAGACATAGTTTTCTCTCTTTTTCTCCTTTTTTTAATTGTTGATGGGGGAAGGGGCTATTTATAGACCAAAGTAGCCGCGGGTCTACCTGCGGCTGCCCTGGTGGGCCTGGGCCCCGTGGGTCCCATTGCCTTGAAGTACATGCACTCGAGCCAACGCGCAGTCTGTTCGAACTTTCATAACTTTCAATTTGGGAATCCAATGGAGGCGTGCTATACCTTTTCAGAAAGTCCTTGACGAGAGCTACACAATAACATAGGATTTGGCATTTTCTGAATTTGGGAAGAGATGGGTCCATGACCAGATCTTCAAGTCATCATAGTCCATCCGTTGAGGTGTCTTGTGCTATTTTCACTCGGGATTGATGTTATGGTTCTGTATGACTTCTTTTGTAATGATTTGGGCTGAATTGATGTTGAGTTGATAAAATTACTATTTTGCCCCTCCCAAGTTGGTTCCGGGCTTGATGTAGTTGCAGCCGTTGTTTCTCAAGGTTGTCTCTGAGATTGGACTGCTGTTGACTTTTGACAGTCCTTAGGGTTATTTCTGAGGTTGGTTTGATCTCCCAGAGTTATCTCTGGGTATTGGCTTGATCTCCCGGGGTTGTCGCCAAGGTTGGACTTGATCTCCTGGGATTATCTCTGGGGTTAGATTTGATCTCCCGGGGTTGTCTCTGGGGTTTGATTTGATCTCCTGTGGTTGTCTTTGGGGTTTGAATTGATCTCACAGGGTTGGACTTGATCTCACGGGTTTGTCTCTGGGGTTTGAATTAATCTCTCGGGGTTGTCTCTGGGGTTTTATTTGATCTCCCGGGGTTATATCTAGGGTTTGAATTGATCTCCTGGGGTTGTCTCCGGGGTTGGACTTGATCTCCCGAGGTTATCTTCAGGGATTAAATTGATCTCCCGGGGTTATCTCCGGAAGACAAAAGACAATTCTAACCTCCTGCATGCTTAGTAACAGGAACACAAAATTTTGAGTGTCTACAATAGTCTTGGTTATCCATGATCAATAATGGTGTGTCGAATTATTAAAAATTCCCACAGACATTCTTTAAAGAACCAAAAGATTCTTTTACTTATTGATTATCCATGCAGTGCATGCTCTTATGGTAAATTAATTACCAAACCATCACATTTAAATATTTTTTTTGATGTCCATCTTTCCTAGAAAGAATTCAGGGTGATATATGTTGACCAATACACTCACCTTGTGGTCCATTCATGTATTTTATGATTTTACTTGATCAATCAACCAGATGGTTACATGTATGCATACTTTCTACTATAAATATTGCATTTCCTAGGCTTCTTGCTCAAATAATTAGGTTGAGAACACAATTTCTTGATTATCCAATTAGGAAAATTTGTTTAGATAATGTTGGTAAATTCACATCTCAAACTTTTGATGAATATTGCATGTTAATTGGAATTGATGTTAAACATCCTGTTGCACATACACATACTCAAAATGGTTTAAATAAATCACTTATCAAGAGACTTCAAATTATTGTTCAACCTTTTCTTATAAAATTAAAATTACTAGTTTTTTCTTGGGGTCATACTATTTTACATGTTGCATCATTAGTGCGCATTAGGCCAACTGCTTATCATAAATTGTAACTTGTACTTGGCCAACAACCAAATATCTTTCACTTGCGAACATTTGGTTGTATTGTTTATGTACCTATTGCACCCCCACATCACACTAAGATGAGCCCTCAACGTAGACTTGGAATTTATACACGTTTTGATTACCTGTCTATCATTAGATATCTTGAAACTCTAACAAGTGATGTTTTTAAGGCACTATTAGGATTTTCATTTTAATGAAATAATTTTCCCACCATTAGGAGGAGAAAAGTCGTTGCCTCAAGCACGACATGAGATTACTTGGAATGTTTTGACGTTATCTCATCTTGATCATCGTACAAATCAATATAAATTGGAAGTTCAAAGGATTATTCAGTTGCAATAAATTGCAAATCAATTATCGAATGTATTCACCGACAATAAGAAAATACTTAAATCGCACATTTAAGCTGATAATACTCCAACACAGATTGAAGTCCCTATAGGATAATCAGTTAATACAACAACAAATAAATCAAAGACACACCTGAAGCATGGAAGACCTATCAGTGTTAAAGAGAAAATTCTCCGAAAGAGAAAAGTACAAGAAAAATAAGTTGCAGCCTATAAAGAGGCTATACTCAGGAAACAAGCCACATAAATAATTGATCTATCCAAAACTTATGACCAAAAATCTTCTGAAAATAAATCTCTTGAAGCGTTATCCCTCGAAGAGGATCATGTACCTGAAAATAATGAGATGTCGGTACATTATGTACATACTGGAGAAATATGGGATAAAAATAAAATTGTTGTCGACAACATATTTTCATATAAAGTTACTCTTGATATTACCAGAAGTAATGAAAATGAATATGAACCACAAACTGTGATAACCCAAATTTTTGGAAATTATTAAAATAAGAATTTAGCAAAGAAAATTTTTATTAGATGATATATTGTGTGATATTGTATCGCATAAATGAATACGTGTTATGCAATATGTGATTTTGTACATAATATATATATATATATATATATATATATATATATATATATATATATATATAAGTAAATTGTAGGAGCAATTTATTAATGGAAATGAGAGGGGTAAGATTAAAATAAATTATAATATTAAATTATTTTAATGTGGTAAATTAGTGGCATTAAATATACTTAATGTCTAACCACCATTTTATTGAAAAAATCATATATTACATTATTGACTATAATGTATGCATGTTGTTAATGTAATGAATATATTATTCTATTTATTACAGTTAAATTGTTAAAAATAATTTATAGAAGGGAAAATAAAATAATTAGTTTAAGTGTACAAAAATTATTGTATACTTTAAATAAAGGATATTAATATAAATTCTAGCATTGAATTATTTTAATAAAGAGATAATATTATTTTAATGATAATGTCTTATTCACTGAATAAATTTCCACTTATATGGAAAATATGAAATGCATATATTTTTGCTCATATGATGTGAATGAATATTATATTTGTATTTAATAAGAATTATGAGTAATACATATGGTAGCGATTTAAAATTTCGTAGATATTAAAATAAAGATTTAATAAATAGTTTTTATTATAATATTACATTATATGTATGGCTTCGTATGATGAAATATGTGTGTTTACATGATATGGTAACGATATTAAGTTATATTTACTTTATGTAAATAAACGGATATAAATAATTTACAATGTGAGAGAATAAATTTATTATTTATTTTCTATATGTGATGAGAGTACATGTGCCTTACATGGTATATTTGCAAGGTAATGAATAAAAATATTATATATATATATATATATATATATATATATATATATATATATATATATATATATATATTATTAATCGAGGAAATAAAATTGTTGAGAACAATCAACGTAATGAATCAAAGGAGGTGGTTTAAATATATAATATTTATATATATTCTACCCAAGAGCATTAGAATAAATTCTTATGTGAATTATTTAATAAAGGAAGGACATTATATCAATGAATTTATATCAATGAGGCAAGGATATTATATTTATTATAATATCTTAAGTAGGTTAATAATGGTATTTGCATGGAAAATTATGTGTTGCATATTTATTTTTGTATTTATAAAATAGATATGTAGATAAGATATGTTATGTTTTATTTTGGGAATATACATTTATATATCAAAGATGAGTTATATATATAATATGATTCCTAATGGGTAAAATATTTTAATGTGGATGAATTAGTAACTTGAGAGTTTAAAATCTAGTTACTAATTATTGGATAATTTATTTACTCAATAAAGGGATTAAAAGCATAATTGGGTAACTTAATTAATTAAGCAAATGTGTTAATTTCTTAATTATCCAAGTTACTATTCCAATCTTAGTTTCCAAGCCTACTAATCTCTTACTTTGCCGTGAGAGAAGGAGAAGGGAGAATAGTATAGGCTGCTCAAAAATGTTCTTGGGCTCCAAGTTGGGAAGATTTCTTACTAAATTGGAAAAGTTTTCTCCTTTCTTCTTCCTATTATTGTTGAACACTCCCCCTCTCTTATTGCTTGGAATTTTAAAATTTTCCAAATATGAAGAAGGGATAAACCGTGGGTTCATAGAGCCATAGACAAATTAGGTTCAGGCCTTAAGACAATTTGAAGCTTGCAAAGCCTTTGTACATAGAAAAGATATAACATAAGATATAATATTACTTTCAATTTTGAGTTCTAAAGAAAGTTCATGTATTTATATATTTCTAAGCTAGACTTTAAATTTTGAAAGTTTAGTGGTTATAATGGAAATTTAAATGAAGTTTCCTTTTAATGAATCAAGTTGTGGTCCATGTATATATAATATGTCATTAGAGTTGATATTGAATCAAAAGATCAAAATTTGAGTTTTGTTAGCAAGCTTCTAGTGTATTAAGTTATTTTTAGCTAGGAATTGTGTATGGATTAATGAAGTGATGAATTTAGAGACTCGATGGTTAGGTTTGGTTGTGCAGGGTTATAAGGGAAAGAATTATGGAATAACCGCTAATAAATTGCTAAGAAATCAAGCCGAATGAAAAATGCACGCGTAATGTTCGTTAAATGTCTTTAAAGAATAAACACGGATAAAAACCTAGAATTATAAGAAGACAAGACTCTAGAACAGTCTTAATATGTTAAATAAAACTTATTTGGGAAAAGAGTTGAGTTAAAATGAGTCAGAGCGAGTTTTGAATGTCAAAACAAAAAGTCAACAATTAGTGTGACCACTGACCTTAAGGTCAATTTCGGGTCTGGTTAGATGATCCAAAAAATTCTGGGATTCTAGGGTATTATAGTACACTGAATAAAGATTTCATAGACTCTGGAACAGACTAATTCCAACTTTAGAGCAAGGAGTTATGACATTTCAAAATAAGAGCATCGAATCTGTCCAAAATCTAGAAATCAAATTCATATCAGTCCCTTGCACGATTTTTTTGGTATTATATGTTAAGAATTTGTAAATGCTCAAATAATAGAAGTTGTAGCCCCAGAATTTAGGTTCGCGTGGGCCCAAGAATCGCTTAAAAATGTTTTGAAACGAATTAGTTATAACTAGTTTAGTGAGAGAGGGTAAAGTTGGAAAAAGTTGAAAAACTATTATGAACGACCACTTTTGGTGAACTGTTTGGGCTGCCTAACGAACCCGAAATGTGAGTTTAATATTTTTCAAAAATAATCTTATATGTTACGAAAAACATACTGAAATTTGGGAATTTTTCGATAAGTGAGCGAAGCATGGGAAATCGTAAAGTGGATTATGCATTGAAAAACACTATCCTGAGCCTAGTAGGGAGTAACGCGGCTACGCCACTCCTAAGCATAAATGCAGCGCGGCCACGCCGTGTTGCAGAGCCTTCAAGATAGGTTTGATGTGATATGAACTTTGGGGCATGAAATTAAGGGCTTCAAAAGTTTGAGTACATGATATACAAGGTGTCTAAGCTATTTAAGTATAAAATGTTTTTATAACGAAACGAAAAGCATGAAACTGTTAAAAATTATAATGGTCCTAAAAGTAATGAAATGAAAGTTTTTGGGATTCGAAACAAAAAATTTGAGCGAAAAATTTCTTAACGGTGTATATATATTTAATATATACACAAAGCGAGAATGTGAATTATTCGCGAGATAAAATGCGAAGCTAAGTTATTAATAAAGTAAAGCATTCACATAAGTGGCGATAACATGGTTTAACACATGAACTATCAAAAAGGCATGAAAATTACAAAAGTTGAAGAAATGTTGAGATAAGCTATGTTTACGCTATAAAAGCTATTTATAAACCATATGGTTCAAAGTTTACAAATAGAGGCAAGAAATATTTCTATAAATGGATATAAATAGTTTTTGTTTTGAAATGTAAAATATTTATATACTAAAGCCACGAGAGAACCTTTTTGGGCATAAAAGGGTTATAATGAACAAAAGTTTCTAAGGAAACATGAAATAGTTTAAGACAAGAACAAAGGATTGTAGTTAATGTAAATAAAATTAGTTTACATTGAGTATGTGAATTTAGTATGCGAAACTAATATGTGCATGTATGTATCCTCAACTTGTGTGGATCATCACAAAGTAGATAAGTTATAAACATTAAATAGCAACCAATACAAATTTTTTAGTTCTATTATGTTTGTGAGTTAAATGTTGATTATGTGTTGAATTACATATCATGCTCTATGAATTGATAAAGTCAAAATATGACTAAGATAATTGAGTTATGGAGCTCAATTTCTATATGTGATATGTGATAGCATATATTGTATGAGAATGTGAGATGTACAAGGCATGTATATATGTATTGCATGAAATTATATTGCATAAATGTTATGCCTAGTAGAAGAATTATGTTGCATGTGGTGAATATAGAGTTGTGTACTATGTGAAACATGAGTTGGTATTATAGCTATGAGTTATAAACATTAGGTAAGCGTACCCTAGGCTATAACTGTAAACAAGATAGATGAAAAGGAAAAAGATGCTAAGCCTAAACTCAAATGAGGTTTAAATGATCTTAAAATGAATTTAGAAATTTATAAAGAATGGGTTAAGATAATATGCAAAGATTCAAAGAAGAATATTAAAAGGCAAGAAGTAGAGCATAAGGGGACACTTGATTCAAATAATCATAAAACAATATAATTGGAAACAAGATAAGAAGATCGTAAAAATGAAATGATCATAGAATGAGAAATAATCATAATATAACACAATTATAAGATAAGATCACGACGTGATCTGATCAAGTCAAAGAAGGGCAGATAATCAATCGAATGATTGAAAATTTATAGCAGAATGACTACATGGAAATGGTATTATGAGATAGTACAAAGAAAACTTAGAAAGAGTTATAGATGATGAAATACAAATTAAATAAAATTTCTAATGTGGAAAGAGCAAGATAAGATTTGATTGGATTGGGTAGAATTTCAATTGAGGACTCATGTGATAGCTAAGTTGTACAAACTTTTTTATGGGTAGGAGGTTTGTGCTTGGTTTAATGATCACTTAGTTTATTATATTGATAATCGTTGAAATGTTGGTGTCACGTTATCAGTATACGTGTGGTGAGAAGGCGATTCTGTTCTTATATGTATATTTGATAATTAGAGAATATAAGATTAGGTGCGAGTTCTTAAAAATTATTCTTATTGTAAGTTTGTAACTCATAATCATGTGGTATGTTTTTGAACCGCTAAGCTTATAGATAGTCCCTCATTGGTTCTTGGATTATGTATTGCTAGAACATGTTCTTAAACTCATATTTTTATGACAAGTTCCTAAACACATAATGTGTGGTTAGTTTGATGAACTGTACTAAAGTATAGGAATATTGTAGATTTAGCACTGATTAGTTTTAGTATATTAAGTATTAATAATAGGATTGTATGATGAAACTATAAGGGAAAGTTGAAGATGATGAAGGGAGAAATGGATATTCTCAAATCTTCTAGCTATGCTAGCTTTCGAAGTTTATTGAAATCGTGCTGGTAGTTGCATTGTTATGCTTTTGAAAATATATTGGGTCAAATCATTGAACCAATAAGTTTTAAAAAAGTTTGGTTATTTCTTATGTCTATGCTAACTGTTTCGGCTAGACAAAGTTGAAAATATCAAAATGTATTTTTATAGTCATCACTACATCATTAATATGATGTAGCTATGACAAATGATGGAGTCATCAATGCAACTAACCTAGTGTTGTATGTGATCTAAGGATCGTCAACCCATTATGGTATGACATAGTATGATAAAATTATAAAATGATAGCATCCTCAATGTACTATTAAATCAGTGTGGCAATATGCGTCATAAAATGATTTTCAATATTTTATTAATTAAAGAGGTGTCAATGTCATTTGAATCAGATAGACACAAATTAAAATATTTCATTGCTTATGATTAAGCGGTTGAACTGTCTAACTAGATTGATTAGGTATGGACTCCAGACTGGGTATGAACATCTCTAAATTAGGAAAAGATGTTTTATGTGCTAAAGGCAGATGTTGAACGCAAATGTTGTTCCTAGATAATAGTGTTGATCAACACAGAACATCCTTGAATTAGGAAATTCTATTTGAGCGAAATAGCGACAAAGACATCATGGGTCAACACAAGGCATGAACAGGCTAATCATTTACATGCCCATAAGATATGTTGGTTTACAGAAGAATTTCTGTTAAAACCTTTTTAGAAACAAAGTTTATGGTCTTTATGACCTTATCATGATACATAAAACTTTTTCTAAGTGATTTTTTTTAAATTCTTAAATTATTCTTATCTCTTCATAATTATTAAACAATTGTGGAGGATTTCTAATCTGGAAGTTGGGTGTAGATAGGATGATGTTCATCAGAAAGAAGTGGGTCATACTGTTAGATTTGTGTATAGCGCGATCATGTAATCGTATTACATAAAAGGTGTTGAAGCGCGATAAAATAGAATTTAATTTTCTTCATACAAACAATCACCATGATCATACTTTGTGTATAATTATCAATCAATAGAAAGGAGAAGGAGATCAGATTCATACCCTTGTAGAAACTAGCTTCCTCAGGTACGAGTTCACCTTCAATTCCTTTTCACGTTCAACTTGAATTCACTGGGTTTGATTCCTTCCTTTGATCAACATTAGCCACCAAAGTGTTTGGCTTTTAGAGGTGATCCACCAAGGAAGAACAAGTATTCAATAAGATGAGTGTTTGATAAAATCCTAATTCTATTTCTATAGAATAATGTGTACTCTCCCAACTCTTGGAATTATCAACAACCCTAAATCAAAATAAAACTCCTTTTATTTATAGATGTGGCCAACCATCCTAAACAATTTAAGAACAAGGTTTTATTTTAATTAATTAAACTCCTTTAAATAATTTGGCTTCCTAATCCCATTAAAAATAATTAATTAAAGTTTTTTAATTAATTAGCCTCCTAATCTTATTAGGAATATATGAGAGTACCTTTTATTAATAAATTTCCAAACTCTTTTAGGAATTAAAAAATAATAATAATAGTAATAACAATAATAATAAGACCCTTCTTGTTAATTTATATATAATATTTCCAAAATATTAAATAATAAATATTAAGATATTTAATTTATTTTATCACCATAGATTAAATTAAATACTCTTAACTTATTATTAGGATTATGTCATTTGCTTCTTAAATAAATACTTTTCATTTTATGGTGTGACCCTTTAGGTTCTCCATATTAAACTGTTTGTAAATAAATCAATTAGAGTAATTCTAATCTTATTTAAATAAATACATTAACTATTTAATTCATTTAAATAAATAATATTTATTCTACAATAAGGATAAGCCTGCTTAGTGATCAATGACTTTTCAGATAATATAGATTTTAACATTAATCATAAAAGAACATTTGAGTAAATAGTTACAGTACAATTCAATCATTCCACCATACAATATCCCTATTATATATAAGACATGAAATTACTGTCAAGTCTTATTTTATTTAATTATATGTATTTCGATTCTTAAATGAACAACTCCAAATAATGTAAATTAGAAACTTTTTTATAATTTCATTATGCCTTGGGCAATGACTGCTATGTTATCATCTATCGAATCACATAGGACATTCTGTTCTTTTACTAGAAGCGGTAGATTCTTTGTTGATCATTTATTATCTCCATATATAACTTATTACACCCAAGCATACACTTTGATATACCCTATGGGTCTTAATGGATATGTTAAAATATAACTCATCATATACGAGATATTATGATGATCTCAAGTCTAAGATTACTTGTACTACTATCATTATAGGAATTCTTATTGAAAACAAGTAAAACTCCATTAGGTATTCCTTAGCGAGCCATGTTCAGTGAATTTATTCTCCAATAAGCACCTACATACTTGCTTTAGTGTCTCCACATAAATGATTATGAGATCAATCATCCTCATCCAATGAGCAAGTAACGTATGTACTGTTGGGTAAAATCTAGTTACGCACAACACACAAGTATACGTGGTCAACAAGTAATAAAGTATAAGTAGAGTATCGTTCCCACGAGGAATTGTTTAATAAAAATCACCAAGTACTAACTCGTAACCAACTCAATATTATTTAAACGAATGAATTTCAAATTATATAATTAAACTACTATTAAATTCCACTAGTTAAATTAAGATTACAGATATTTAAAATCACAACTTCACTTATTGCTTCATTTAAGTTAACACATTTTTCATCAATTATTCTCTATCCTGAATTGTTAATCAAGAACACTAAAGCAGATAAAGCCACCTCTCGATGCATAATACCCATACTCACTTAAATCCACAGATGATAGAATTAAGCAAGACACCCTAATTAACTAATCCACTATATCTCTATGTGAATTATAATTAAAAATGATTTAAAGCACAAGTTCTCTATAAGATTACGTATGACGTAAAGGCATATCTCTATCCTAAACACGAATCATGAATTTAATCTATGCAGAAATCACAAACACATGCTATCATGATCAAATCTAAATCTATACTCCTCTTTCGATTTCATATAGATTATCGCGGTAATTGATGGCTAATCAATTAAACAATTAAGTCTAAATCACAATAAACAATCCTCACAATAGAACATAATAATTGATAGCGAAGCATATTAAAATAACCTACACAATAAGATCCATTGTAATCTCAAACAATGAATTAGTTCGTTGAATTAAAACTAAGAATCCACACTTGAATACACATTAAAAGACAAAAATAAGAGTAGAGTAAAGAATAAATATGTTGCCAGAAAATCTCCATCTTTCTCAAGCTCTTGCTCTTGATCTTCAATGGTCTCCAAGTTGTTTCAATCTCCAAAACTAATAAGAACTAGGGTTTTGATCCCAATCTACTCTAATCTAATCTAATTGGAATTCCTCTCCCTCTCTCTAATCCTAGTGATTCTCCTCCTTTTATATGCCTCTTTATATGTCTTTAAGTCCTCTTGGAAGTCCTTGAATCAATTGGCTCGAACCAATCCTTCTTGGACTCAAATTCTGCCAATAACTACTTTTTCTATGCGTACCCCAGCCCCGACGGGATTTTTTGCACTGATAGGCCCGCCCCAGCTGGCATACCTATTGTTTTTCAGCTTGTACCTCCGCCCCGGCGGGCATCCTTTTTCTGCTGCAGTGTCCTCTGGTAAAACGGCCATAACTTTTGATCTGGGAAGAGTTACGAGGCCTGCCACCTATCAAATTAAAGATCTCGACGAGCTCTACAACTTTCATTCTTTGAAAATTGAGAAATAACGGACGGATGAAGGTCAAAATTGGGTTGGAAGTGACTTTTATTCAAATGGCCACCCAAAACAGTGAAGTTCAACGTCCGTTGGTACAAAGGTCATAACTCTGGCATTCGAACTCCGATTGGATTGATTCGAGATGTTCCAGGAAGCTAAGAAGAATCTCTACAATATAATCCAAGTTCCAAGCCAAGAACATGAAAGACCAAACGATGTCCGAATTACTTTTCTTTGCGATTTCGTACCAATTCTTTGGGATTTCATACTAATAGTCGGTCACACAACTCCCAAGCATATAATCTACAAAATGAACACAAAATGCATGAAAAGTAACTAAAAAACACCAGTACAAAGTACTAAATAGACAACACTTAAACCACAACATTTTTTATAAAAACGTTGTGGTATTTTTTTCACAACGTTTAAAAAAAAAACGTTGTAGATATATATGCAAAAACGTTATGTATTTAAAAGGGTATTTTTTTTATTTTAACTAGATAACATTTTTTAAAAAAACGTTGTCTATCAAAAAAAAATACGGAGCTCTAACTGAACACTTAAAATTACACAAAAACTTGAAATAATTTTATAACACTACTCTATCAGTATATTTTCTCCCATTTTGCCCTAGCCCGCTCCCAGTCTCTGAGAGGCCAGATCTGAAATCTCAATTCCAAACACTTTTCTTTGTTTCTCTCCCGCGGTTTATAGATGGTATTGGAGTCGAATCTGGTGCCGTCGGCTTCCACGATCGAGTCGAAGGTGTTTTATTTGAGGATGAAGGGGGATATTGTAGCGACGGAAAAAAGTGGGGGTTTAGAGATTGAGGATGGTGTGTTCAGCTCGAATTTTAGCTGTTCTGTATCCTATAACGCCATTAATTTCCTATAATCCGTGGTTCTCGAGCTCTAGATTTCATAGAGGAAAGCTCAAATCTATCCTAAAATGGCGATCGATGGCATCGGAACCTGAATCTTCTTCATTTTCTCCTCCAGTTGATTCTGATGCAGCTGATAAAAATTCTATTGGGTAAAATAGTCTCTACCTAGAACTATTTTTCAGTAATTTCCTTTCTTTTCTCGATTTCCCTGCACTTTGGTTCAATTAAATGGTTTCTATTACCAATTATTGTTTGTGCATTTAAAATATATACATGTTTTGAATTTTTTTAATAATTGGATGATTTAGTAAGTATTTTACCACATTGATATAAATGTTAGAGAAGTGTAATGGAGGGCAGAATTTAAACATACACACACACACACATACACACACACACAAAGTAATTTTTTTTGTTCTAGTGCTCCTTTTTTTTGTATTGCTTGGATTTCTCGTTTTTGAGTACAGTCATCCAAAAATTACTCAGTTGTTGGTGCTATGCTTGAATTCATTTTTGTTCTGGTTTTTGTGTACTGTATCGGAGCAAACCCCTTTTGGCTTTGGACTGGGAGATTCGCTATTGTATTGGTCTTGGTATTGCTCAAGGCCTATCCTACTTTTATGGTGATTGTGTGCCACAAATCATTCATAGAGATATTAAATCCAATAACATTTTATTTCATTCCGATGAAGTTTAAATTTTGAAACAAATTATTCCCATTTGTTGTCTTGTATCTTTACAAATTCAGAGAATGGATACTCAGTTCAGTTGACAGAGAAATGTGATGAATATAGCTATGGAGTTACTGTTATGGAGCTTTTGTGCAGAAAATTGCCTATAGACCCTAGCTTTGAAGAAGGGCTACTAGATATTGCCTTCTGGATGAAGAAAATTTTGACAGAAATGGATGATTGCTTTTGTAGCCTTGATGAAGAAATAAGTTTTTGGGATACAAAAGAACAATGGAAGGCAATGAAACTGGTGGACTTGGGTCTTCTATGCACTGAAATGGTGGCACATGCAAGGCCTTCTATGAGAGATGTAGTAGGAACTCTTGTCAAGCTAAATCGTAAAAGTCACAGTGCTATAACTTCTAGGGAAGATTAAGCTTCTAACTTCAATACCATATGTCATTGTGCAATAAACCGGGCTGCTAGAAAGTGTTAGATTCATGAATTCGGACAAGGTATTTTGGGCATGGAGACTAAGAAAATTTTCAGGATTCGAAAGGCAAGTGCATTATGCAACTTAAAAAAAAATTCCATAGCCCAAGGAATCTTTAGACTAGGCAGTATAATGTTAATAAAGAGCTAAACTTCAAGAATTTACAGTAGAACAAGTATTCCACATAAAGAATACTCAGTAAATGAATGTACTCTGTTGTTGAATGTACTCAAAAATGAATGTACTCAGTTGAGTAATTTTTTTGTTGAGTAATTTAAACACATAGAGTAAATGTCTTTCTTTTTTTTCCATAGGCTTGAATCTTGTTAGTTGAAATCTAGCAGTATTATATTTGTACAATGCAGACGGGGTTCAGGTTTGGGACAACAACATACATGTGCTTCATGTTTTCACCACAATGCCGATGGGGATCGTGTTGGGAATGCTTGTGTTCTCGGTGACTTGTTACGATGACTATTGCCGTAATGCATTGATTCTTGAAGGTTTGTTAGGCTCTTTATCTTCGGGTATACTTATCTACATGGCTCTTGTGGATCTCATAGCTCTACATGGTTTTCTAGACTGTTTCACTAATCTTTTGTATATATGTATAAAAGATTAACTTGAAAACAAAAGAAATTAAGCACTCGCTAAAAAATGCCTTCTGTTTGTAATTCATATAGTTGTACGATATTATTTTAAGAACAGTTTCCAATAATTGGAGCTTCAATTGAACTCCTATTAGGCTTCCTTTATTTTTCTTTGTTCTTTCCATTTCTAAATGAAGGGGAAGTAAGAAAAAGTGAGCATTGGTATATTAAGCATATGGTTGTCTCTATGATGTTTATACAGCATTTGAAGCTTGGTATGACCAAGTTTATCATTTAGCCTTAGCATGTTATTCATGAATTTGTTGGAAATTGTTGAATTTAATCCTCTTTACTTCTCCTTAGGTATGGGCTTCAGGTTTCTCCGCTGCTTTTTTGAAAAAGCAAAGTGTTGCAACAAAAGGACACATGATAACAAATGAACGAGGTCTTAAAGTATCAGGTGGAATCAAAGGTTTTGTGGAAGCTAAACCAGTATTTACTGAAGCAGCTTTGCATATAGAAGTCCATCTCACTTCTATGATTTGCCTGTTGACGGAACCAATATGAAAAAATCACCATTCATGCAAGGAAATGGACAATTATCTTGGAAATATAGTGCTCAGTTTCAGGTATCAGGTATTCTCTAATGCTCGTTCAATTGCATCACGTAATTTAGTTCTTGGCAATAGTCTCAGTGTCTTTGAGATTGCAGACATAATTCGCACTGCTGATGACATTGCCGAAGGAGCAGGGGAAATGGTGGCTTTAGCAACCTTGATGTATGCACCTATACCAATTCAAGATTGCCTAAGCAGTGGAAGTGTAAAGAGGCACTCTAGCTCCTCAACACAGTGCACATTGGAAAACCTTAGACCAGCTCTCCAGCGCTTCCCTATGCTGTGACGGACGCTTGTAGCAGCATGCTTTGGACATGATCTAACTTGCAATTTTTTGAGCCCTAAAGCAAAAGGTGTGGTTTTACCATCTGCTTTTCTTTCTCTACCTCTTTGGTCATGCCTGAGATATATTTAAAGTAAGTTTCTAGCTTAATTTTTTTCTGGTGTCTGACCACTATTCCAATATACAATGTTTGTGCAGGTTAATTTTGGCAATGGTTGCGTCATGTTTTCCCGACGTGTCTCCATTGTCCTGCCTAATAGTTTGGCTTGAAATAACCGCAACAAGGTTAATACTTCTCTAGATAAAACGTGTCATCTTTTATATCTTTTATGAAAAATCCTATAAATAAATATAGAAATTTCAAGCCTTTCAATTGGAGTTGTTTTATTTTTAGTTCCATTACAGTGTCCACTTCTGTATTTCACATCACTTGTATTTTCATAGTGGGGTTGTATGTAATCTGCAGTTCTCTTTTAAGGGAGACTTTATCCATAAAGGTCAATGACATTGCTTCCCAGATTGCAAATAATGTTGGAGCAACTGTAAAGGTCACTAATTCCATGCTAATAGCTGGTGGAGCACTTGCATATCATTATAATCGTAGAAATCTGAAACGTAGACACCTAATGGAGGCCACATCAGTGAATCCCCTAACGTCTGTGTTTTTTGATGTGTCTACTAGTACTAGAAGTGAAAATTTGTTTGCTACTCATGGAATTATTGCTGAAGATGATAGGAAAAACCAAGCTGGTGATCTTTTTAAACTCTCGAGTGAAACTGGTGAAGCTCATGTATCATTATCACAAATGGTCTTCTCTCTCTTGCCGGTACCAATTTATGTTGGTACCAATTTCCATGGCCTTCTCTCTCTTGCTGTTACCAATTTTTGCCATTACCAATCTCCATAGCCTTCTCTCTCTTATCGATACCAATTTCTGTCTCTATATCTATATATATGTGTGTATTTGTGTTTGTTCTGGTACTCTATCTAGGGTTTGAAATTGTGCTATTTGCTTGAACGTGGTTTAATGGACTGTAGTTAGCCTTTAAAATTAATTTTAGAATTTTAAATTTTAATCTTGATTTTTTAGATTCGGCTGTTATGGTTGACAGAATTTGAAAGTCAGTGATAGATATATAACTTATTCATATATGTACACATTTCTAAAATTTGTGTGTGTTTATTATGTTCTGCTATCTGAGGCTGAGGATTTAACTGCTCTTGTATCTAACAATGTGGGTTTATTATGTTACTTCTGCAGTGTTTACAAGTTCTCATTTGGTGATGCAGTGGCCCTATTGAATTCAAAAAGTGGTAATACTTTTATTCTCTATTTTACTTATCTGTGAGTTATACTCTTTGTATCTGAACATTGAACATTTAAAAATCATTGGTGCGTGCATGACTATCTTATGTTTTCTATTATTGAGTTCTATTTGAGATACATGTTTGAGCTGATATGCGACTTCTGCTGTTATTGATAGCCTGATGGTTTTTCCCTATTTATTCTTTGACAATCGTTGTCAAGATGGTAAGTAACTTCTTTTTGTTTTTTTTCAACTTTCTGTGCATTTTCCTTGTTGCTTATTTTTTTTTGGGTTGGTTGAACAAATATATTGTTCTAATGGCAATGTACCTGGTACCATACAGGTGAAGTTCACAGCTGACGAGCTCCGAAGGATCATGGACTATAAACAAAACATCCGTAATATGTCTGTTATTGCCCATGTTGACCATGGTATGGAAGCAACTAGCATAGTACCAGCAATCAACCTATACAATTTCCCCTGCTAAATCTAGACAATCACTTTATATCCATCCCTTGAAAACTAGATTACTTTGTAGAGACTTCTTTACTTTTAAATACTAGTTCCACAAGATGTTTCTGATGCACATACCTTCATGTTTTCTCATACATAATCCACGTTGTAGTCCCTGCAAAATATTGTGACACGTTAAAAACCATGAGTAGTTTTATATGCACAAACTATACACACACATGGGGTTAGTGTGTGTACAACTTTTTGTGCACATAGAATCTTTTATGATTGATAGCTGACTAGTGATGACTATTTTGTGATAACCAGTTGCCTAATACTTGATCTTTGTTATTTTTATAAAGATGAGATGAAATTTGACCAGCTTATTCCTAACCATAATATCCTCTCTTTTTTTATCAGGTTCATGCAGGGCTGAATCGGCATAATGGAAAACGTGCTGAACAAGTTGTAACTGATGAAAAAAAGAGGATTAAACAACTGCAGAATTATCAAAGGAAAAATAATGTCTTCCAGCCGATAGTGGGATGAAGTGCCAAATAGAGATAAGCTCAAAGATTAGCAAACGAAGCAGATTAACTCGTAAATAGCCTAGGAGGAAAAAGATTTACAGAAAACCCTCCAGAATCATTATCAAGTCTAAGCAGCTGGTGCAATAAAGTAGCTAACCAATTACAGATCACATTTGTTTGTTGTTTTCAAGGGATGCGCATGAAGGTATGTGCATAAAAGATTGCATTATTTTGCATGAAGGTATGTTTTCAAGAATTACAGAAAATATGAAGGTATGTGCATCAGAAACATCTTGTGGTACTAGTATTTAAAAGTAAAGAAGCCTCTACAAAGTAATCTAGTTTTCAAGGGATGGATATAAAGTGATTGTCTAGACTTAGCAGGGGAAATTACCCCAGGTACCTCTGCTATCTGTTTTCGCTGCCATATGGACCACCAACCTTACGCAAAGTTCTCTTTTTTAAGGGTTAAATCAAAGTTTCTGAAGTGGGTTTATGCAAAGTTTGTTTTTGACCTAAACCTTTGTTTGATTAATTTGAATTATATCTATGTGGAACTTCATTTGTATATGGGTTGTCTTGTAATCATCTATAGTTTTGTTTCTTGTGACAGGCCAATGAATAAAACTGCAGGGATGCACTCCAAGGATGATGATCTTGATTTGGCTGAGTTTTCACAGTATGTTGATTATACCCTAGTTAGGCACATCAAAGAGTAGATTTTACTTTAATTAGGCAGTCTAACTGATAAAATACAATGTAATATTTTGTGAATGTAGTAATGTGAAACTGTAAACGAATGGTATTTATTGGGATATATTTTGAATGGTTGATACATTTTGGCTTTAAATTTAATTGAGAATTTAGACCTTTTAGCTATATATCATGGCATTAGCATATTGCAGGTGCATTTGTAATATAGGTGAATCACAACATTTTTTTTCTTTTTTTTAATCTACAACATTTTAAAAACGTTGTGGAATCATACCTTCTACAACGTTTTTATCCAAAAAACGTTGTGGAATCATACCTTCTACAACGTTTTTATCCATCTGCTAATTTTTGGAAAACAAATCTACAACGTTTTTTTCCTAAAAAATGTTGTGTATTGTGCTTAATTACAACGTTTTAAAAATGTTGTGCAAGGGTGTCAAATAGACAACACCCTTAACCACGACGTTTTTCTGACTGAAACCACAACATTTTTTCTGCGTTATCTATTTGCTGTTTTGTAGTAGTGAAACATGAGTTTAAGCAACTAATTCAAGTAACAGATATCGGATAAGTAGGTATAAAACCTACTTATCAAATACCCTCAAACTTAAACCTTTACTTGTCCTCAAGCAAAAACACAAAAGAACTAATAATAAACAAACTAACTCAACTACATGAATGCAAATACATGATCTACTTCCTAATATACCTACGAATGCAGTAATAAATCAGTATGATATATAACAACAGGCCTCAAAGATATCAATGATACTCAAACAAAATATCCAATCAAGTCAAAGTCCATAACTCTAACCAGTTAGTCGATCCAAACCTGTCATCACCCATGTTGTGCATGTGTGCTTGTTAACCATTCTAACCAACCACAGTTCAAGATAATCACATAACAAACTTCTTAGAAGGAAAATTTCAGTTCTAATTTAATTACTTTTGTGAACATGACAACTCCGGTTAAAACTAAGCAATTACCAAGTCTAAGGGTAAATACATTATTTATTTCTACTTTTATTCAATCACGAGGGCATTTTTGCTCTTTCTTGTGTATTATTCATTTTTTTTCTCATGGCTGTGCAATGTCTTATTCCCTTAGGCTTTTCAATGCTACCTTAACGAGCTTTCAACCAACGACTCCCAAGCCATTAAGACCTTAGGGCGCTAGGTGTAAAGACAATTCCCTCGGGCTTACTTACTCAAGTAACAAAGGCCATAAAACTAGACAAGTATGCCACAGTGTTTATTCATTTTTTTCTTTTTCTGGATTTTCTATTTTTTTTTCTTTTCATCATTTTTTTCTTTTTTTTTTCATTTTGTATATATATACCCCATAGATTCCCCCAAACTCAAGCTTTTACTTCATTCTCAACCATTACTACCAGTTCACTAATTTTCTTAAATTTTAACCAAGATTTTCCCTCAGAAACAAAATTATAAAACCCTTGAACCAAGTATATTAAAATAGTTAAACTTTAAGTGCTAACCGGTTACATAAGTTTCAGACATGCTAAGATTTTCTTCATGTTTTAAAATTAGAACTCATCATCAATTATCAACAATGTTCAAGTTAACAAACAAAACCAATCTTATAATAGGCCGAGCTAAATTCAAACCAATCCATTACCTAGATTTATGCAAACATTCTATATGCAAACACTCAATACAAAAGAAAATATTTTTTTTCTTTTTTTTACTAAAACATGCCTACAATATGCAAAAATAAACATACTAACCAATGCAATGTATGTGAACTAAATCATTATGTAATACAATATGATCCACCCCAAAACTCAAAGTGAACAATGTCCTCATTGTTTAAATAAAAAGAATTGAAGAGTTAAGGACTTCCCTGATTTGTTAAGCTTGTGGTGGTGGTGGTTGTGGAACAAAGATTGAAAACTCCTCCACATCGTGATCTAAA
Source organism: Panax notoginseng (assembly GCA_016801055.1). Lineage (NCBI taxonomy): Eukaryota > Viridiplantae > Streptophyta > Magnoliopsida > Apiales > Araliaceae > Panax > Panax notoginseng. The sequence goes on from CM029015.1 coordinate 59,285,675, forward strand.
TGAGGATACTATGGCATGGGCGTAGGTTGGTGGCTTCCATATCCATAATCTTTTGCGTATTTATTGAGCCACCAATACCTGCAATGAAGAGAGACAACATGGATTAGAATAGCACTTTGGATTTAGAAGAGAACTTAATAAGCAAATTAATTCCTATATACTAACTAAACTAGTAAAGTATATAAATATAAAATTTTTTGGGCTGCCTCCCAGTTAGCGCTTGAATTACAGTCTTTCAGCCTGACTTTGTCTGGTTAACGCTATCCAATTCCTCTTCGATAAATGAGGAACCCTCCATCCATAAAAAATAATGTAACTTTTGGTAGGTTCCCATTTGTGATGGCTATCGAATTAAGTCACCTAGTATGCTTTGTTTAACTAAGTGCCTAATTGAGAATGTTGAATAACTAGGTGCTTTTCCGTCCGTTGAGCCTATAATTCGATTGGGGCTTTGAGGCTTGACAAGCACAACGAGCTCTTCTTCTATCTTCTCCTCCTCATCCCACCACGGCTTTACATTTGTACTAGCTCTCATGCCATAAAGAGCCTTGCCGACGACATGACTACCAAGTGGGCATGGTTTTGCAAATCTAACTGGACCATTGATCTTTGGCGGAGAAGGAACTTGGGGCACTAATAACATCGGCTCATCCTCGTTGGTACTCATAGTTAGTTCTTCATCGACCTTATTTTCATTATCCCCATTTGTCTCCTCTTTTTCAACATCTCGTGTCTCATCTAGTTGTAGATTTGGCTTGAGCACTTCATCAATTTCGGAATCTTCGTCATAACACCAATTGTTTTGAGGACAATTGTTCAAGGCTTTGAGCATTGGATCCATCTAGTTCTGTAGATTTTGAATTGCTATCTCTTGATTAATCATCCTCTACTCATTTGATGGTACGAACTTGGACAACAATTCCTCCAACCTTGAATTATCTGTCTCAGATTTAGAATCCATGTATTGAGGACCATGGGTTGAAGTGGTGATGAGTTGTTCTATCTGTTGCTGAAAATTGTGGCTCTATATTTCTTGACTCATCATCCTCTCCTCTTGGTTTGCTATGATCTTTGACATGAATTCTTTCAACTTTGACTTTTCTTCTTGTGGAAATGGATGTGGATATGAGAATTTAAGTGTGTATGTTGGATTTGGGGCATAGTATTGGTCTTCATAAGTATAGCTCCATGACGAATCCGAGTGATACCCCTAAGCTTGATGATAATTAGCATATGCATACAGGTTGAGGTATTCACCACCATGTTGTCCCGACTCAAAACTGACGGTGCATTGATGACTCAGATGATTACCAACACAATATTTACAAACTAGCACTTTCCTCCGAATATGTTGGGCTGCAACAACATCCAATGCTGATAATGCAAAAAATGCATTAAGTCCATCAATTACCGTGTCCCTTGGTGGAGTCATATTTGTATATGACCATTGATAATTGCATCCAGCCATGGTACCTGAACGGGAGAAAAATAGAAAGATAATAAAATAATTTTTTTTAAAAATTAAGACTAATTTGATTAAAGCTAATATTGACAAAAAAATATATTAAACTAATTCCCCGGCAACGGCACCAAAAACTTGTTGGGTAAAATCTAGTTACGCACAACACGTTAGTATACGTGGTCAATAAGTAATAAAGTGTAAGTAGAGTATCGTTCCTATGAGGAATTATTTAATAAAAATCACCAAGTACTAACTCGTAACCAACTCAATCTTATTTAAACGAATGAATTTCAAATTATATAATTAAACTACTATTAAATTCCACTAGTTAAATTAAGATTACGGAGATTTAAAATCACAACTTCACTTATTGCTTCATTTAAGTTAACACACTTCTCATCAATTATTCTCTATCCTGAATTGTTAATCAAGAACACTAAAGTAGATAAAACCACCTCTCGATGCATAATACCCATACTCACTTAAATCCACCGATGATAGAATTAAGCAAGACACCCTAATTAACTAATCCACTATATCTCTATATGAATTATAATTAAAAAGGATTTAAAGCACAAGTTCTCTATAAGATTACATATGGCGTAAATGCATATCTCTATCCTAAACACGAATCATGGATTCCATCTATGCAGAAATCACAAACACATGCTATCATGATCAAATCTAAATATATACTCCTCTTTCGATTTCATATAGATTATCGCGGTAATTGATGGCCAATCAATTAAACAATTAAGTCTAAATCATAATAAACAATCCTCACAATAGAACATAATAATTGATAGTGAAGCATATTAAAATAAACTACACAATAAGATCCATTGTAATCTCAAACAAAGAATTACTTCATTGAATTAAAACTAAGAATCCACACTTGAATACACATTAAAAGAAAAAAATAAGAGTAGAGTAAAGAATAAATCTGTTGTCAGCAAATCTCCATCTTCCTCAAGCTCTTGCTCTTGATCTTCAATGGTCTCCAAGTTGTTTCAATCTCCAAAACTAATAAGAACTAGGGTTTTGATCCCAATCTACTCTAATCTAATCTAATTGGAATTCCTCTCCCTCTCTCTAATCCTAGTGATTCTCCTCCTTTTATATGCCTCTTTATATGTCTTTAAGTCCTCTTGAAAGTCCTTGAATCAATTGGCTCGAACCAATCCTTCTTGGACTCAAATTCTGCCAATAACTACTTTTTCTGCGCGTACCCCCGCCTCGGCGGGCTTTTTTGCATTGATAGGCCCGCCCCGAGTGGCATACCTGCTATTTTTTAGCTTGTACCCTTGACCCGACGGGGGGTTTTGTATGCAAAATGCCAGCCCCGACAGGCATACTTTTTCTACTGCAGTGTCCTCTGGTAAAACGACCATAACTTTTGATCCGGGAAGCGTTACGAGGCCTGCCACCTATAAAATTGAATATCTCGACAAGCTTTACAACTTTCATTCTTTGAGTATTGAGAAATAGCGGACGGATGAAGGTCGAAATTGGATTGGAAGTGACTACTATGTAAATGGCCACCCAAAACAGTGATGTTCAATGCCTGTTGGTAAAAATGTCATGACTCTTGCATTCGAACTCCGATTAGAATGATTCAAGATGTTCGGGAAAGCTAAGAGGAAGCTCTATAATATAATCCAAGTTCAAAGCCAAGAACATGAAATAAACATGAAAGCCCAAACGAAGTTCGGATTGCTTTTATTTATGATTTCATACCAATTCTTTGCGATTTTATACCAATAGTTACTCACACAGCTCCCAGACATATAATCTACAAAATGAACACAAAATGCATGAAAAGTAACTAAGAAACATGAGTTTAAGCAACTAATTCAAGTAACAGATACCGGATAAGTACGTATAAAACCTACTTATCGTATACCAATATATCCGTATTTACTAATCCCCTTTTTAGTAATCCAATGATTGGGAACTATTTTAGTTTTAAGCTATCTAAGAATTTAGATCTCATTAACATGATCATCATCATGATTCTAAAAGCATTGCTTAAAACTATGGGTTTATCACATATTAATAAAAACAATATTATGTAAATAAATAATTGCCTATAAATAATTTTTTTATTAATAAATAAATAAGATTGTTACAAAGTATATGTTTTATCATCAAACATGATTGGTTTGTATGCATACTTTCACATAAAATACATCATAGCGAATCCTTAAAAAGAAAATGGTATCTTGAAGACCTATATTAATGAGTCGTTTAGATGAAATTTGAAGAGGAAAGAATTTTCAAAGGAAATTAAGAAGTTACATAATGGGTGATACTCGTATTATAACCAAGGTTAATAAAGGTTACGAAATGAAACCCATAAAACTTTAATCAGAAAAGAAATGATATAGGTTATGCAAAAACCTAAGAAAATGGTACGTTGAAATGATTCAACGATATGGTTACGAGAGAAGAATGGATCTAAACTGAGTAAGAATGATTTGGTATTGTGATTCGGGAATGGAATCCTTATAAGAGGGGGGATGGGGAATGTGATAATCCAAATTTTTGGGAATGATTAAAATAAGAATTTAACAAAGAAAATTCTTATTAGATGATATGTTGTGTGATATTTTATTGCATAAATGAATACGTGCTATGCAATATGTGATTTTGTGCACAATAAATATATTATTATGATATATTTATTATATGTAAGAAAATTTTATGATCAATTTATTAAAGGAAATGAGAGGGGTAAAATTAAAATAAATTATAATATTAAATTATTTTAATGTGGTAAATTTGTAGCATTAAATATACTTAATGTCTAACCACCATTTTATTGAGAAAATCATATATTACATTATTGAGTGTAATGTATGCATGTTTTTAATGTAGTAAATATATTATTATATTTATTACATCTAATTCAAAAATTTATAGAAGGGAAAAGAAAATAATTAGTTTAAGTATACAAAAATTATTGTATATTTTAAATAAAAAAATATTAAAATAAATTCTAGCATTTAATTATTTTAATAAAGAGAGAATATTATTTAATGATAATATCTTAGTCACTGAATAAATTTTCACTTATATGGAATATATGAAATGCATATATTTTTGCTTATATGATATAAATGAATATTATATTTGTGTTCAATAAGTATTATGGGTAATACATATGGTGGCGATTTGAAATTTCGTAGATATTAAAATAAAGATTTAATAAATAATTTTTATTATAATATTACATATTATATGTATGACTTCGTATGATGTAATATGTGTATTGACGTGATATGGTAAATATATTAAGTTATATTTACTATATGTAAATAAATGGATATAAACAATTTATAATGTGAGAGAATAAATTTATCATTTATTTTCTATATGTGATGAGAGTACATGTGATTTACATGGAATATTTGCAAGGTACACTACAAGAAAAAGCCTTAATTTTGACGGAATATTCCCTCGGAAATAAGACCATTCTGTCGGACATAGCTTATTTCTGATGGACAATTCTGTCGAAAGTTCGGTCGTATATAAACACATCAGAGATAAGTTCCGTCGCAAATTTCGTCAAAATTCTCTAATATCCGACTGAATTATCGCCGACAAAATTCTGTCGAGTCTAAGTTAATTTCGACAGAATAACTTCGTCGAGTATAAGAGCTATTTATTTCTGACAGAAACTTCCCTCAGAAAGAACTTATCTACGATGGAAAATTAAATTAAATGAAACAATATTAAAAATCAAGTTCGACGAAAAATTCCTTCAGAAATAAGATATTTTCGACGAAAAAATAAATTTAGAAAATAATTTTTGAATTTGTCTGGACATTAAATCTAACAAAAAATTCGTCGGAAAGACCTTATTCCGTCGAAATTAATTTTTTTTAATAAATATTTTAAAATTTCAATTTTCAAGTATTTATGTACCTGTAACCTGTTTTATCTCAATACAGACAAACAATAATATATTTCACATTCAAATATTCATCATAGCACTAAAAACTTGTATCAGTACATTAATAACAACATAATCTACTAACTTATCATCATCAATATCACTAAGCTAACAATTATAAATATAAGCTAATGTTCTATCATCACATCAACAACAACGTAATCTACTAACTAATCATCATCAACATCACTAAGCTAATAATTACAAATATAAGCTAATGTTCTATTATCATATGATCAACAACAACGTAATCTACTAACTGATTATCATCAACATCATTAAGCTAACAATTACAAATATAAGTTAATGTTCCATAAATGATAAACAATATGATTTACAAAACTTATACAGACGCAACTAGACTACAATATGTACAAATGTTCTACAATTTAATGAATAACATGAATGCTAATGAACTATAAACTAGTAAAAGTATTATCATCGGGCGAAGGTGGACAACTCTGCTCTTGTGTATGAAAATTAGTGTCGCCCGCCATCGCCAGTCCGCTCACCATCGCCACCCTGTTGATAGAATTATAAATAAAAATCATTAGTCCGTATATATGTGAGAATTAACAAGATAGCATTAATTGAAAATAACATAAACATTCAGAATACCTGAGTAGGCGATGGCTGACGAAAAGCCTCCTCTAGGAGGGTAATCACCATCTGGAGCATCTTATAGCTGAACTCGTCGAATTGCACATGCAGTAATTCAGTACTTTCTACGGAGGCCCCTGTTATAATCTCCCGAGTAAGCTGGTGAAGACGAGAACCGCTAGGCAACTACTGACGACGAAAGATCGGATTGGTATGGAACCTATCTGATACGGCCGCTATCAGCCTCTTAAATAACTCGTCATCCAAGCCAGCGCGTGTATGAGATGTTCCGACTTGTGCTCTTGGACGCTGGCTAGAGCCTACACAAATATATTGTTCCATTACTAATAATGATTTGTATAATGTGATAAATTATGATAATTTTGTGAAACATAAAAAATATTATTACCTCCAAGTAGTGTATATACGGGTATCCTAGGCAGACCCAACACTCAATACCTGTCAGTACTGCTAGTAGGGGGATCCGTAGACGGGACCCATAGTCTCAACTTCTCATCCCAAGATAATACAATATCGGGAAGGGGGTGGTGGAATCTAATGACTCAAAACCCCTCCTAATAGCTTTCAACTTGTCTATATGCTAGTCCCGAAGCTTCTAAAATCGGTCCTTTAATTTATTTTGTATACGTGAGTTAATTATATCATTTTATTAACGATTGAATATTAATAAAAGAGAAATAGTAAGATAAGTTTTACCCGTATAGCTAATGCTTCCTGAGTCAAAGCACACTTGTCTTTAGGCGTGTGGGCTTTATCCCAAAACTCTAACATGGTCGGATCTCAGCCCAAGGTCCTCCCCAAGGCTTAATAAAGACATTTATAAAACCGGTATTAAGTATTTATGTGAGAACTTGATAACTAAACAACTAAATATATCACACTTATCGTCTTCGCCTCCTCGAACGATTGCTAACCAGTGGTGTGTACTATACAGAACTGGCCACGATTCTTCTTTGTCTGCTCAGACTTCATCTTGAAGTCATCAGGATCCTAGTGCGCACATATAGCCTACCAGACTATATCAAAGACTGTGCGGGCCTGGTGATCTCTGATGGTGGTTCCAGGGTGGTCCTCAACTGCCCAGATTGCCCTGATCTGTCGCATCTCATACAGACAGCAGGAGTAATTCTTAGCGACATGTGCAATAATCACATCATCGCTAGCTGTCTGAGAGATACTCAGGTCATATCTATAATAAATCTATAAAAAAAGTTTAAAAGTTAAGAATAATTAATTTCGTCAAACTTAACAACTATGTACTAATATAATACGATTAACTTACGTGAAAATCCTGCAAGACAGTCAGCATAAAGGTGGCATCGTACCGCGCGTACTGGCTATAGCGCATGCACCCAATCTTGAGGTGCGTCAAACAGATAGCGTGTAAGGTGTGCTTAGCTACTGGGTCTAGTATACTACAGTAAAAATATAACAATATGTGTTACGTTAATTGTGTTTTGTAATAAATGACATAAATATTAAATTGTTATTGCAATAATGGATTAACACTTACTGTCCAGAATCAACATCCACCGGTACTGTAAGTGGAGCTGTCGGACAACCAAAGATACTGAGGTTAGTCCCTTTGTGTCGTCGACAAGGTGCATATGTAATAATTAAAAAAACTAAGTCAATAAACATAAACTAATGTAGCTTGAGATATATTTAAATCCCAGTTCAGACAATTTACTAGCTTCAGAAGACGAGCCTCTGTCATGGCTAGTGTCTCTCAATCGGGATCGCCCACCACCACGGTGACCTCCACCGCTATGTCTAGCCATGAATATGCTATTGCAATAACCAAATTAGTAGATTATGAATATGTATATATTAATATTATGGTATTTACTAATATGAAATCATTTTAGATTACGTACGTCATCATTCTCGGATTCGGAATCTTCCTCATCCTCAGTTTTGAGATCAGTTTCGTCATCGTTATCATCCTCAACGACTATATAATCATTCACGACGATGTTTTTCTCGACATCCTCGTCGTCAGGGATGTCAATGGCATCAGTTGTCATCACATCTTCAGCATTTAACACTACTTGCCGGGATTGCTAACATCTTCTTGCAACGCCTCATCCATCCCAAACATATTATCAACATCAAATGCACGCGTTTTAGTTTTGACTACTGTATACCAAGGCCTTCGACTATTTACAACATTAGGAGCGTAATACAATTGATAGGTCTCTAAATATTTAAGTTTATTTTGATGATAACAATACTTAAGTAATATGATTTTTCTTATATGGGTAGAATCCTCTCCATAGGTTTTTATTCAAATTTTTTTAATATCCTATTTTATTTTTGACCAAAAATATTTTTCATCCTAAAAATTGAATTTATTTTTGTTAACCTTGACAATTTAAATATCAAGTGTCAGTAAATTCAAATAGTAACATTTTCTAAGGCAAGGAGATTCCTATTTAATTTTGAAAAGAAAAATTATATATATATATATATATATATATATATATATATATATATATATATATATATATGCATGTGTATGAATGTTATGTGTGTGCCATGTGTAAAGGAAAAGAAAAAGGTTTTACCTTATGCTGGCAACATGATTTTCAAATTTGTAATGTGCTGGCTTGCATATATCATAAGTTTTGAAATTTAAACTTAAACTGAAACAAAGCTTCCTATTTAAATCAAAATCATGTGATGCATTGAATTCATCCGAACCTTTGAAATTTGTCAAACAAATCCGAGCCATTAAAATTCAAAATAAATTTTGAAATTACATGTTTACAGTTGGCTCAAAATTCTCCAATAAATAGAAAGCTTTTCACTTCATTTTTCTTTACCAATTCACAAAGAAAAGCTCTATCTCCTTGCCTATATAAATTCTCTTTGAAAAGGCTTTCTCTCTATTTTCTACTCATAGTTCTAATCTTTTGAAGAAGATAACAATTGGTTAAATATTTGAGATAAGTTATTGAATTACTTTATTTATTTTATCTCATAAACTGTTATAGATATATAAGTATAAATTGTTATACACATTTATATATATCTATATTTTATCTATTCTTATCAATTAATATATCAGTTTAGATACCGATATTTGGAGATATTTTTTTATAAGAAATATTATCTGAACGGTGTTTGAAGTTCAAAGTGATCCTTTATTGATATAATTTATTTATGTAAATATCATAAAATAGATCAGTTTTAGATACCGATATTTGAAAATATTCTTTAACACGAATATTATTCGAACGATGTTTGAAGTTCTAAGTGACCTGTTGAAAATATTTATATAAATATCAGATTGTGAAAGCAAATTTGGTCAGTACTCAGATACCGATATTTGGAGATATTTCTTTGCAAGAAATATTGTCTGAACGGTCTTTGAAATCCTAAGTGGCTAAATTTTCACAACATAGATCAAATATAATATAATATTTATACTTGAGTGAAACAGATTTATTTGTTATATCAAGTATTGTTTGAATTGATTAAAATATTATATTCGAAAATTGTCATCACAAGTATTTTGCACAAAACATTATCTATTTCTAAAATACTTGTTATATTTTATATAAGTTATTTAAACTTATATATTTGTGCTCAAAGTTTGATCTGTTTATTATAGAAACACATTCTTTATTTATACAAAGAAAAAGATCTTTTCTAAAACTGTTTAACATAGAAACACACTCTAAATTTATAAAGAAAAGTAAGATCTTTACAAATCCGAATCAAACATTTTATCTGCTTACTCAGAAGCATCTTTTGATAAATAAACTTGAACTCTTATTTGCTTAATTAAGAAGCACAAAATATAAAAGTAAGTTGAACTTTTATATATGTACTAAATTGTATCTGCTTATTTAAGAAGCATATTTCTCTCAAATCATTTGTAAAAGGAAAAGGGTAGAGTCAGTTTATTTTATGTATATGTGAGAAAGACAAGAAATTCTTTGACCAAGACAAGAGTCTTAGAGAGGTCAGCTGGGAGTTGGGTCTCTAGTGTACTTGTGAGGTGAGAAAAATTCTGTTGTTTCAAGACTAAATTTTAGAATAAAATTGAACTCAAAAGGAAAAGTACAACTAAGCTTGAGGAATGAGCTGGGAGCTTGCTATCCAAGATAAGTTAGTTTTGGTTAAGTTGTAAGTTAATCTTTAAAACTTTGTAAAGGTTTCTCTACATATTCAAGGAGCTTTTTATTACTGGGAGTAATAGGATCTCAAGTCCTGGAGAGGAGCTTGAGGCTGGACGTAGCAACATACCCTATCTGTATGTTGGGAACCAGATAAATATTTGTGCATTGTGTGATTGAATTTTTTTTACTAACCATCCTATTAATTTCTGACATTACAAATTAATTTACAAAAAATTCAAAAAAGCCAAGGATAATTTTTTTAAACAGTAATAATTTATTCAACCCCCTTCTAAATTATTATTGGACTTTCAATTCGTATGAAAATAGTGCTCTTTAACTTGTTTGTTAAGTGAATACATGCATATCTAAGAGTAGATCCATCTATGGCCTACAATGCTACTAGTTGCGGCGAAGGATTGTCAATGTCTAGACCTCCACTATTTGATGGCACTAACTTTGTCGCCTAGAAAAATAGGTTCAAAATCTATGCCAAGTCACAAGGAATCAAAATCTGGCTGGCAATAGAACGAGGTATAAAAATTCCTACAAAAATTGAAGGTGAAAAGCTCATTAAGAAAGATGCTAATGATTTCACCATCGAAGATGAAGAAATCATGAACATAGCAGCCAGAGCCAAACAAGTGTTGACCAACGCTCTCTTAGAAAAAGAGTACAAAAGAGGTAGTAATTGCAAGAATGCTAAAGAAATCTGGGAAAAATTGATTATGACCTATGAAGGAACCAATCACATCAAAGAAACCAGAAAAGATGTTCTAATCCAAGAGTATAAAAGCTTCAAGTTGGAAGAAGGTGAAAAAATCATTGATATGGAAACATGTTTTTCCAAAATCATTAATGAGCTAGAACAACTAGGAAAAGCTTACACAACCAATGAGAAAAACAGAAGAATTCTTAAAGCCCTTCCATCTGTACGGAAAATGAAGGTTACAACTATTAAGGAAATGCAAGATCTAGCTGCATATCCTCTTGATAGCCTTATTGAAAATCTTCGTGCCCACGAAGTAGACATGTTAGTCGAAAAAGTAGGATCGGATATAGATCTCAAAAAGAAAGGAATCGCTTTCAAAGCTCTACTTATAGATCAAGAAAGTGATGATGAGAAGTTAAAAATGAAGAACTCCTAAGTTTAGATAATAACGAAGTTGCTCTATTATCAAGATAACTAAGGAGAGTAATCCAAAGTAAAGCCAGAAGATATGGCAAAGGCTTTATGAAGACAAACAACAACTTCAAAAACTTTAAAAACAAGCAAACCTTCAAGCCTTCAAGCACCAGGAGGAAATTTCAAAGATAACAACAACACCTTCAGAAATACCAACTCAAATGAAAACTCAAATACATGCTTTGAATGCAACCAACCATGACATTTCAAGAAGGACTGTCCAAACTAGTCAACAACAAAGTCTTAGTAGCTGAGGAAGGCTGGGATCTAAGTGATGAAGAAGCAGCCACAGAACAAACCGAGGAAATCACAAATCTATGTTTAATGGCAGAAAATGATTCATCACAAAATTATAAGGTAAATTCAGAACATCAATTATCTAGTACTTCATTTGTCACATATAATTTAGAAAATATAAGTGAAGAACATCGTGAATTACAAGAAGCATATAATTATTTATATGAGGATAATGAAATTATTAAAGAAGACTTTATTAAACTAAAAATTTCATTAGAAAAATTAATCAAAACTAATAGAAACCTTGAATTAGAAAACTCAAATTTAATTACGATTAATAAAACCTTAAAAGAAGAAAATGAGAAACTAGAGAATGATTCTTTAGAAAATCTTAAAATTAAAGAAGAATTAGAAAAATTTAGAAAATTAAACGAAGATCTTGAAATAGAAAATTGTACACTCATTATTTCTATTAAAAATCTTGAAGTTGAAAATTCAACAATCACTGTTCTTATTGAACATTTTCAAACAGCAAATCAAGAATTAAGTGAAGAAATCAAAACACTCAAGGATGAGAATTTATCTCTAAAAATAGAATTAGAAAAACAAAGTAAAGAACCCTCTTTATTAGATCAAATTAAAATGTTGACAATAGAAGGTGATGATTTGAACTCAATAGTAGTTAAATTCATAAAAGGAAAAGAAAACCTGGATGTCATGCTTAATCAACAAAGATGTGTTTTTAATAAAGAAGGATTATGATATATTAGAGAATTTAGTAAAACAAAAAAAAAGTATTCTATCATGTTAAAAGCAAAGAAAAAGATGGTCATACATGCGGCAACGACATTGGCTCGAGCTGTTGAAAGATTATGATCATACCATTCAATACCATCTTGGAAAAGAGAACGTGGTAGTTGACGTGTTGAGTAGAAGATCATATGTGGGTATGAGTGCGATATTGTCAACGCAAAGGCCCATTTTGTATGACTTAAAAAGGATGGAGATAGAACTAAAGACTCCAGGGACTCACGTGATGATGTTAAATATACGAGTAGAACTGACTTTAATCGATAAAGTTAAAGCTGCTCAAGCTACAGACCTGGAGTTGATGCGTACGAGGAAGAAAGTACAAGAAGGTGATATTCCAGAAGCAAGAATCGATGAAGAAGGAATACTTCGAGTCAACTCTAGACTTTGTATTCCTAACGACTCTGATTTGAAGTATAAAATCATGATGGAGGCACACAGCACACCGTTTGCAATCCATCTTGGGAGTACCAAAATGTATCGTGATCTTCGATAAACATTTTGGTGGAGCAATATGACAAGAGAGATAACAGAGTTTATCTCAAGGTGTATAACTTGTTAACGTGTCAAGGCGGAGCATCAAGTGCCAAAAGGTCCATTGCAACCACTTAAAATTCTAGAATGGAAGTGGGAGCACATTACCATGGATTTCGTTATTGGTCTTCCCAAGGTTTCTCAAGGCATAAATGCAATTTGGGTCATTGTTGATAGATTAACCAAGTCTGCTCATTTCTTACCTATACGAGAAACTTATTCACTTGAACGTCTTACTCGTATATACATAAATGAGATTGTAAGACTGCATGGTATGCCAGTAACTATAGTTTCTGATTGAGACCCAAGATTCACTTCATGATTTTGGGTTAGTTTGCAAAAAGCTATGAGCACGGATTTACGATTCAGTTCGGCATATCATCCTCACACGGACGAGCAGTCGAAGAGGACTATTCAAACTCTTGAAGATCTATTAAGACTCTGCGTTCTAGACTTCAAAGGAAGTTGGGAGAAGTTCTTGCCATTAGTAGAATTCTCCTACAACAACAGTTATCAAGCAAGCATAGGCATGGCTCCATTCGAGGCGTTGTATGGACGCAAGTGTCGTACTCCAGTATGTTGGGACGAGGTGGGTGAAGCAACATTTTTGGGACCAAAATTTGTACTCATGACTACGAAAAAGATTTAAATGATCCGACAACGTAAAAAAACCTCACAAGATCGACAAAAGAGTTATGCTGATCTTCATCGAAGGGACGTGGAATTCAATGTTGGAGATCATGTATTGTTACGTGTTGCTCTATGGAAGGAAGTTATGAGATTTGGAAAGAGCGGAAAACTCAATCCTCGATTCATTGGCTCATTTAAAATCCTCGATCGAGTAGGAACTGTGGCCTATAGACTCGCCTTACCGCCAAGTATGACTCGTGTTCATAATATTTTTCACATATCTATGTTACGTAAATATGTGGAAGACTCGAATCACATTATTAAATTAGAACTAGGTGAGATAGCGGAAGATTTAACGTATGAAGAGGTACCTGTTAAAATCTTGGATAAGAAGGAATATATTCTACGTTCCAAGGTTATACCTCAAGTCAAAGTTTTGTGGAGAAACCACGATGTTGAGGAAATGACTTTGGAGTTAGAATCTGAAATAAAATCAAGGTATCCTCACCTCTTCGACATACCAGGTACATACACCAATTTTGAGGATGATATTTCATAAGAAGGAAAGGTTGTAAGACTCCAACTTTTATGAATAAAGATTTAATTTTCTCCAAATATTATTTTTGAATAATAAGGTGTGGATTTGATATAATATTATAGTTGTGGGTAATATTTATAAATTTTGCAAAGTAAGCAAGTTGTCGTAAAATATTCATTTGGTCGGGGAATATTCATTTTATCAGAGAATATTCATACGACAACACAATCATTGGTGGACCCCATAACAGAATTACTGTCGGAGTTAGAAAATGGCAAAAGGTTTATCGTTAACCGTTGAAATATCCGGTGATAAAAGTACAGTAATACGCGTGGTTGCACAGTAGCACACAATATTATACAGTATCTTTGATTATTAATGCTTATGTGAGAAGTCACTCAGTTTTATTCAATTATTGCCACAGTAATTGCTTCATAGTATCTCACATTATTGATTCAATTATTGTCACAATATTATCTGCACAATATTTTATATTATTAAACCAATAATTAAGACGATAAAGTTATTCATAATATTATTTATATTATTGACAATATCTAGAAAGTTCTATCGAGGAAAGGGGTTTGGTCACCTAATTGCACCCTAATAGGGAGAAATCCTTATCAGAAAGTCCTCTCTTTCCTGGGAATGATCTGATTGTTAATATTGTGAGTTATAATATTAATGATGAATAAATGTTATTAAAAATATGTTTAGTGAAGCCAAGTGAATTGAGATAAATAGAGGTATTTTTTATGAAGTATTTTTTGTAAATTTTGTGACGCCCCGAAATCAGAGTACTTTCAACCCACAGATATGGCGCTACACGGTACTCATAACTATACATTCATTCCATCGAAACAACATCAAAATGATTATATTTATTACATTCTTATTACAATAGTAATGAATCCTTTCCCAGGTTCTTTAACCAAATACATTCTTCATTTATCATTGTATAATTCATACAAAAATACTAGTCTATTACAGTATAAACTACTTATCCTTCTTAGCTTTACCTTTATCTTTAATAGAACCCTCGGTTCGCTCGGCCTTAGCTTCAATCATATAATTCAAGCATGAAGTGAGCATAACTAGCTCAGCAAGTCTAGCAATATATAATACAAGTACCACGTCGAGAATTATATGATTATTCTTCATTAACTGAACAAATAGCTATGAA
Organism: Panax notoginseng; assembly: GCA_016801055.1. Lineage (NCBI taxonomy): Eukaryota > Viridiplantae > Streptophyta > Magnoliopsida > Apiales > Araliaceae > Panax > Panax notoginseng. The sequence continues at coordinate 59,300,955 of CM029015.1, forward strand.
GTACTATGAAACATTTAATAGCACTTTTCATTCTCATAAAACCATTCCAAAGTACATAGAGTAACTTAGGAATTCTGAGTAGGTCAAAAGACCATGAACACTCTCTTTTGATTTTTGTTCATGAAAAAGGACAACCTGACACTAAGTCCGTAAGTTCGATATATCTTATGAGCACTTCCAGGTGATCAGCTGTATGACCCCGAATTTTATGAAATGAAAGTATTCAATTTTCTTATAATTGTTATTCTATTTAGTAAATGGCTAAATTGATAAAAGGTTAAAGTTAAGGGTGATATGTGAAAATTTTACAAAGTAAGCAAATTGATATAAAATATTCGTTGTGTCGGGGAATATTTGTTTGGTCGGAGAATATTTTTTTTGTCGAAAAATATTCGTACGACGACACCATCATTAGTGGACCCCATAACAGAATAACTGTCAGAGTTAGAAAATGACAAAAATAACTTTTTATAAAAATAACGGCAAAAGTTTTACCGTTAACTGTTGAAATACCCGGTGATAAAAGTACAATAATACGTGTGGTTGCATAATAGCACACGGTATTATACAATATCTTTGATTATTGATGCTTACATGAGAAGTCACTCTGTTTTACTTAATTATTGCCCCAATAATTGTTGCATAGTACCTCATATTATTGATTCAATTATTGTCACAGTATCATCTGCATAATATTTTATATTATTAAGTCAATAATTGGGACAACACATTTATTCATATTATTATTTGCATTATTGACAATGTCTAGAAAGCTGTGTCGAGGAAAGGGGTTAGGTCAACTAATTGCGCGCCAATAAGGAAAAATTCTTATCGGAAAGCCCCCTCTTTACTGGGAATGATCTGGTTGTCAATATTGTAAGTTATAATATTAATGATGAATAATTGTTAATGAATTAAAAATGTGTTTATTAAAGATAAATGATTTGTGGTAAATATTTATTCAATTTTTGATATAAATATAGAGATTTGTTATGAGGCGTTTGTTGTAAGTTTGACTTATTATTCCGTGGAAAGATTTACTAATTTTATGGACCGTCAGTGATGGTTTTAATAGTAAATCAATCTGGATCGTCGGTGGTGATTTTAATAGTAAATCAATCTGGACTGTCGATGGTGGTTTTCATATTAAATCAATCTGGACCGTCGGTTGTGGTTTTAATAGTAAATCAAGATAGGCCGTCTATTGTGGTTTTAATAGTAAATCAATATGGGCCGTCCGTTTTAATAGTAAATCAATTTGGACCGTCCGTGAATTAGTTACTATTTAGTCCATTCTCCTATAAATAGAAACTTAATTCTCATTTCCTTCTCTCCAATTAACTAAGACTCACAAGAGAAACTATAGAGAGAGAAACTATAGAGAGCAAGAAGAATAGTATTCTACTACTTCACTATTGCAGTATCCAGTCTTCTACTAAGGTAAGGGGTATTATTTCTTTTCATATTCTTCAATCTAAACTTACTATGGTAAGTATTGCTTCTATAATTCCTGAAATTAGTAGAATATCCTTGAGTTTTGCGTCTCATCTAGTATCGTTTCATCGAAATATTGGTATGAACTTTCTTATTAAAATATTTTTAATCGGGATACTATTCACGGGTTACTATTCACTTGAGTATTATTCACTCGGGGATTTGAGGTACTTTGCATTATGGGGTACTATTCATTAGGTACTATTCATTCAGGTACTATTCACGTGTTACTATTCACTCGAGTACTATTCACTCGGGGATTCAGGATACTTTGCATGATGGGGTACTATTCATTCGGGTACTATTCACGGGGTACTATTCACGACAAAAGTGATTTTTTTTTCTGTCCAAATTATTTTTGATACATGAATTTTATTCTTGAATTTTACTCCACAAATCAGTTATCATGTTGACAATTTGGACATCCTTGAACTCTGGATAATTTAAATTATAAATCATTAAAATTTATCCTTAATCTCATTTAATTAAATTCTTATATCATTGTCATCATCCTCATGCTTATATTGTGATGAAAGTCATCTTTGGCCCGTAGTGCATAGATGTACTGTTAATTGGTATGATTATGACCAAGAAAGTTTGTATCGGAATAATTATGACCTAAAATGTTACAAATAATGTGATAAAAGTCCTCAATGACCCGTAGTGCATTAATGGACAGTTATTGGCATGATCATGACCACTGGTGATACTAATGAATATATTTGGCCTGTAGTGCATGGATAATTCGTGGATGTGATAATAATAAATATCCTTGGCCCGTAGTGCATGGATAATTCATGGATATGATACTAACGAATATCCTTGGCCTGTAGTGCATGGATAATTCGATGATGTGGATTATTTATTGAGCTTTGTTACAGTGATAAAATATTGATGATGAACTTTTAAATCATAGAAGATAGTATATATTATGCTCTACTTGACTCTTCTAATGGATTGCTTGTTCCGCTGCAATTAGACTTGTTGTCTATTATATTCTATCAGTTTTACACTGTTGAAGGCTAATGATAATTTATTTTGCATTATCATAGTCATAATATTCTTTACTGGGCTAGTTGAGCTTACCCTTTACTTTCATTGTTCTCTTTAGGAAATGAGAATATAGCTGGGACTAGTCGGGGAACGGAGTGATGGTCCGAGATGGTGGCTATAGTAGTCCTCACTATTTTATAAAATAGTGTGATAATAAATGTAATGAGGACTCCATTTGAGTTTGGATATTGTCTACGAGACAATATTCGTGTTAAAACTTTCAGCTACGTTCTGTCTCATTGTATAAATGAAGTTTGTATTTTAATTTTATACCATGTATTTGGCGACTCATAATGGGTTGTGTATACCTATTTTGGGGGTGTCACAGTTGGTATCAAAGCTTAGGGATATGATCCCTGGCTGTGATTTGAGACTAGAACTAGGAGCGGGGAGACGAGTAAATCCTTCGCTAGTATGACCTACCTAAGCTTATTTTTTATTTAATTGGTTGATCAGTATATTGGGTTAATATGTGGCATGTCAATTAACCCTTGTTTTGTGGCAGTGTTTAAAAATGGCATCTAAAAATGTTGAGATAAGCAATGAAGCACATGAGACCGTTGAGTCACCGACGATCAATAGCCAGGATAATATGCATCAGGTAGGCAATAAGCCTCGTGTAAATAACAACACCAACCAAATGATGAACGATGGGATGTTCAGAGGCTTTCTGCAATTCATGCAACATCAGGCGAGAGAGACTCCCGTGCAAAATGCAGGTGAAAACACTGAAAACTCACGGTTGGTCACCGCTAAGCAATTCAAGGAGCTGGGACCATCGGAGTTTTTGGAAAAGCCAGAGCCACTTAAGTGTGACGCCCTCAAAATAGGTATACATCACCCATTCTGAGTCGCCAATTACATGGTACAAAACTCAAATACAAACTTAATTTATACAACTGTTAAGTGTCGAGCAGAATACCACAAAACATAATCTGTGAGTTTTAATACAAATATTGTTTCCTAGACAATATCCAAACTCAAATTCAATCCTCATTATAATTATTATCACACTATTTTATAGAATAGTGAGGACTATTAAAACAACCATCTCAGACCGTCACTCCATTCCCCGACTAATCTCAGCTATATTCTCATTTCCTGAAGAGAGTAGTGAAAGAAAAGGGTGATCTCAACTAGCCCAGTAAGAAATATTATGACTAAGATAATGCAGAATAAATTATCGTTAGCCTTCAACAGTATAACAACTGATAGAATACAATAGACAACAAGTTTTAGATCAACAACTGCAGCAGAACAAGCCATCTATTAGAAGAGTCAAGCAGAGCATGATATCTACTATCCTCTATGATTTAAAAGTTTATCATTAATTTTATCGCTGAGACTCAATTTAATAAATAATCCACATCACTGAATTATCCATGCACTACGGGCCAAAGATATTCATTAGTATCACAACCACGAATTATCCATGCACAACGGGCCAAGGATATTCGTGTTTTCACCAATGGTCATGATCATACCGAATAATTCCTGGTCATACTCATACCAACAACTGTCCATCAATGCACTACGGGCCAATGAGGACTTTTACCACATCATTTGTAACATTACAGGTCATGATTATACCGAATGATCCCTGGTCATAATCATATCAATCAACAGTCCATCTATGCACTACGGGCCAAAGATGACTTTCATCACAATATAAGTATGAGGATGATGACAATGATATAAGAATTCAATTAAGTGAGAGCAAGGATACATTTTAAAGATTTATAATTTAATTAATCCAGAATTAAATAATATCTAAATTGTCAAAATGATACTGCTTTGTGGAGTAAAATTCAAGAATAATATTGTATCGAAAATGATTTGGACAGAAAAGAAATCAATTTTTGTCATGAATAGTGCCCCGGGTGAATAGTACAAGAGTGAATAGTACTTCGGGAATAGTACTTTATGAATAGTACCACATGAATAGTACTTCATGAATAGTACCTCATGAATAGTACTTCATGAATAATACTCGTGAATAGTACTTGATGAGTAGGTTTTTAACCTACGATTTATCTTCATTTAGCTTGTTATATTGTTAGTTTTTGAAATATTTCATTTTGCTTTTAATGGGTTTTTGTTTTTGTTTTAGGATAATGAGTGAGCTCATCAAAATGCGAGCATTGGAAGGAAATTCGAGCACATTTATACATTCTATAGGACCGACGCGGGGCGCGCCTTGATGATGAGCAGTTATTGAATAAATGGCGTGGGCCATGTTGTCTTAGAGTTAAACCTGGCGTGGGGCGCGCTGGTACGGGTCAGGAGCTGGTTGACTTTTAATTGCTGGAAGCTAAGTGGTGTTGGGAGATATAACTTCTTTATGTAATATGCTTATATTAGGAGTGTGTCAAGGAGTTTATTTAATGTTAATTGGGACTCTATGTCCACAAACTTGTTGGGTTTGATAAAGAGTTTGTGTAACATTCCATATTTTTTTAAATGTAACTTATAAATATTTATTGGTTTATATAAATATTTATTGGATATGTTATTGTTGAATAAATAATTGTTCAATTTGAGTGGTGTGGTTTATTTAATTATTTGTTGAATAAATAATTAAATATTATATATTAAATATTTATTGGCAATATTAAATATTTATTGAATTATATGGCAATTTGAGTTGATGTGATTTAATTAATTATTTGTTGAGTAAATAATTAAGGAGCTAAATAAATTAATTATTATGAGATTTTATAATAATGGAGTTTAATTTAATAAGCTAGAGAGCTTATAATGATTTTAAATAAATAATAATATTTAAATGAGAATTAAATGAAATTATAATTGTAAGAAGAATTATAATTGTTTATGTGTTAAAGTAATTTAATAGATTAACGTTTAATTGATTTATTAATTTAATAAAGGTGTGACTAATAACCTTGCTATATAGGAGTTACCAAAATAAATTAAAAGAGTTTAATGTGGTTTTACCAAACATGTCTTATGGCATAATAACTCTTTATCTAATTGAGTTTTACCAAACAAGGCATAAAGATTAATGAGTTATTTTATTTAGACTAACCAAACAAGCCTTATGGCTTTTGATTTTCAAAACCTTTAACTGATGTCAGTTATATATCTTATATTTATAATATACAATTATTATAATTATAATTATATACGTTATATTTTTTAGTACGTATGTTAGAGAGAGAAAAGAGTTCAGAAGAAGGAAAATAGAGAAGAAGAAGAACACAGAGAAAGGTTTGAGAGGATTTTGAGAGAATTGAGAGTTGTTTTTCAGGTTTTGGAGAAAAGGCTTGATAATCAAAGAGTAGAGTATCATCTTCTTCATAATCCAAGGTAGGCCATCTTTTCTTTTGTAAGCTCTAAAAGTTTTCTTCTCCTAAAAAGTTCTCTGTGATTTTTATAAAGTGATGTTATGTTATAGTTTAGCATGATTATTGATTATATGGTTGTTCTATGAACCTATATATGATTATAGAGAAATTAGTTCATGCATATATGTGTTTTGTGGAAGAAAATATATTACAGAGTGTTCATATGACAATATGTATGAATATGACTATTTTAAAATAGAAATTAAGGTTTTAATTGTTGTTAAATGGATAAATTGATTGTTAGAATTGATAGAGTATGTAAAAACATAATTATGATACTTTGGAATTTCTGTTTTGGTTGAATAACAAAATCACAGTGTTGATTTTTATGAAAAATATCAAAAATGGAGTTTTGGGTTTTAAAATATGTTATTCTAGTATTTAATTTTCTAAAATTATGGTTTAAGTTGTGTTAATTTAGTATTTGTATGCTCGGTGAAGTTTATGTGTAATTTGCATTAGTTATTCATGTCAATTAGTGTTGGAATTGAAGTTATAGACATAAAATTTAGTTGTTCGTGGTTGGTTTCTGTGAGTTTCGGCGCCCCAGCGTCAAAATTCACGCCCCAGCGCCAATTTTCGCGCCCTGGCGCCAATTTTCGCGCCCTGGCGCCAATTTTCGCGCCCCAGCGCCAAAATGGGTCGTAGCTCGCGCCCCAGCGCTGATGCTCGCGCCCCAGGGCCGGTGCTCGCGCCCCAGAGCCGATGCTCGCGCCCCAGCGCCACTGTTCCGCGCCCCGGCGTCGGAAAAGTGGCCTAGTTGGGCAGTTTTGACCTCCTGTAGTAAAATGGCCATAAAGTTTTCATACAAACTCCGATTTAGGTAATTCAAGATGATTCGGAAAGAGGACGAGTAGACCTACAACTTTCATTCTTTAAGTATTTTAATTTGAGGTCTGTAACAGTAGTCAAAATGGTCATCTTTACGACTGTTGTGTATTTGGAGCCAATCGGAGGGCGTCGGGATGCACGAATGCAAGTGCAACCCTTTGGGTATTAGTATAACTTAATGATAACATGTTGGACATGTATTAGGATGTTGTATTAAGTTGTTAATGTACACGTGGTGCAATGACATGATCATTTAAGTAGTTGTAATAAAGCTAAAAAGTAATGTTCATGAAAGATGTGATGTTGTTTAAACTTAAACTTAGTTAGTAGCTATACTAAGAGTAATAAAGGAACTCATAAAGGTAATGTTAGTGTAACTAATGTGTATTGTCATTGCATATGGTATGTGTAGGACTTGGGGTGAACGGGAATAGTAATTGTTTAACCTACACGCGAGGCAAGTTCCCTAACCTTTTCTACTTTATTATTCAGCAAGGTTACTTTTCACTGTTATGTTATACTTATGCAAGTTCTTTAACTCCAAACTTCATTGTGCAAGTTTGAATTCGTTAAACACATTATCGCTTTAATTCCATTTCAATTGTACAAATTGCTAACTTTACACTTTCGTAGAGTTAGATTGTTTAATTGTTGATTAAGCTCGTATATATATTGGTTTTTGAGGATGCATGTTATGATTATTCCATGATTATGCTATTAAATTATTCCTAAAGCATGATGTTAGTTTATAAATATCAATTCAACTATGATTATTCCATAGTATACAGTTATGTTGTTTGTAATCAACTAACCCTTAGTTGATTACCGTTGAACTCTAAATTACCCCGTGAAGTATCCAAACCGAACTCACTTTGGTACGGACTTGTATTCTAAATACTGAGAAGAACAACTCTTTTATAAGAGGTTACGCTTAGCGTTGAAATGATTGTGCACAATACATTGTACGAAGGGTTGATCCCCCTAAGTACGTGGAGTCCCTATAGTCTTATGACTGTTAAAGTTTAAGTTGAAAAATTAATTATAACTGTGGACATGATTCGTGGTCATTAGACCCTCAGTAATTGATTAAAGTTTTTTAAAAAATGTAATAGAATTTATTGTTCAGTTCTATTAAATCTAATGTTGATACATGATGTAAAGTTAACTGATTTACTTATTGTTATTTCAAGTGGGCCTTGTTTGCTCACTCTTGCCTGTAAAATTTCTTACAGCTAAGGTTGAAACTGGTGATGTACCTAGCACCAGTAAAGGGAAAGGAAAGATGAAACAATGCTGAAGACCTGTAATAGATTGAACAGTTTATTTTTAGACTTTGTTTAAAGATTGTAAAGAAGTTTGTATTAATTTAATTTCTGTATGAATGAATGTTTGTAAAGGTAAGATAACCTGGGAGATTTTTATTTAAGTTTAATCATGTATGGGCAGGTTTTATTTATTCAATTTTATCAATTGGGTAGTTAGTAATGAATGTTTTGATTACGTGAACACCAAATCTTGAGGAAATGAAGTACCAGGATTTGGGGGTGTCACAGGTTGGTATCAAAGCTTTAGGTTATGAACCTTAGGTGGGGGAAAAAGCCTTAGGAAGTAACATTTGAAAAGATAGTGAAGATAACTCTTATCGAGTTTCAAGGAAGAAGTAATAAAACACTTATGTGCTTATGTGTTTATAACTTATGTGCTCGCGAGTGTCGAGTAGAATGATTAATAACTAAAACTTTAAAATTTTGTTGTCAGGATGACTAATGTCGGAGAATCTAGTCAGACTAGGGAGGAGGGACCTCAAATACCTATAGAGGAGGAGCCTCGCGACATTCAGATAGTTTGGGAACAACTACTGCCACGGGAGTCAGCCCCGTTGGTCACAGTGGTTGAAGATGAGGATGATGATGTGGAGACGAATGAGGAGGATCCCGTGGAGTTACCACAGGAGGATGAGGATGACGAGGATGAGGAGGAAAGGATTCCGCTTAACTCGATTACTGGACATGTATACGATGAGGTGCATGACCGTAACGTGGAACTTCAGGATATAGTTGAGGAGTTACAGGAGATAGTAGCTGAACAACAGACTACAATTACACAAAAAGACGGCGAGATCCAGGATCGTGATGAACGACTGACAAACGCCGAGGAGAAGCTGATGCAGACTAAAGGAGAAAAGGAACAACTGATCGAGACGGTCGTGGAACTGAAGAAAAAGCTGAATGAAGAAGCTACCAAGAGGGCGAGAGCTGAAGACGCATACGAGGAAGCTTATCAACGAACTGGAAGAGCAGTAAGGGACGCACAAGCAAAGAGGATGAAGATGGAAGAGATGGATAAAGTATTCAACACCGTGATCAATCGAGCTCAGGATCGGGTCATGGGTTATCCAATTCAGTTCGAGACTCTGCCATCATACGTGTTAGATCGCCGAACCATGTTCCGTGTTATGGAAGAAGAGCGTCAAAAGGCGACTGATTATCTTAATAGATCATCGTAGGAAATTTGTCTGTTTTGCAAATAATAAGTGTTAAATAATGTGTAAATCCCTAGTGTTAAGTAACCATGGGATATGAGAATGATGATGTTGTCCTGAAACTTTTGTAGTTCAGGAAAGTAATGTAGATAGCAGAGATGCTATTGTGTTATGTTTTCAAAAGTTATGAATAAATAAAAGTTATTATTTTATTCAAAGTGTTATGTGCTATGTGATTATTTCTTTGTTGAGGCAAATTAATTAGAAATACGTAAAGAAGTTGAGTAATGGTCTAATAGATGTTTTCTTTAACAGAAAATGCCTCCCAGACGTCAACCAACACGACAGAGAACCACCGAAGAAGCTAACGACAATGTTGATGCGAATCCCGTTCAACAACTAGTGGCACTATTGACAGGAGCGTTGCAGAATCAACCTCAAAACCAAGGCATAACGTTTAAGGAGTTTAAGGCGGTCGGACCACCTGAATTTCGTGGGTCAATGAATCCGGTCGAGGTACAAACCTGGATTATGGAAATAGAGAAGGTGTTCGATGTCGCTAGGGTAGGGGATGAGCAGAAGACTGCTTTCGCAACTTTCATGTTGAAAGCAGAAGCTAGTTATTGGTGGCAAGCTAATAAAACTCGGGAAGGGCCAGGAGTGATGACTTGGGATAGGTTCAAGGAACTGTTCTTCGAGACCTATTTCCCAGAAAGTTCAAAGAGTCAGCTGGAAGTACAGTTTCTGGAGCTGAAGCAAGGGACGATGACGGTATCCGAGTATGCAGCAAAATTCAACGAGTTGGCGAGGTTTGCGCCATATCAGGTTAGCACAAACGAACGCAAAGCGAAGAGGTTTGAACAGGGATTGAAGCCCTGGCTGTACAGTAGGGTTTCCCTGTTCCAGTTGAAGACGTTTGCAGCAGTAATGGAGAAAGCAATACTCGCTGAAGGTGGAGGAGAGGCGGTGACCAAATTCAACCAGGAACAAAAGAAGAAGAAGAATGAGAATGAAATGAAGAATGGAGGTGGCAGCAGTGGAAATAACAACAACAACAGCAACAACAGCTTGAAGAGAAAGTGGAATGGGAACATGGGTGCTGGAAACCATCAGGGTAACCAGCAAAACAAAAAGTTTGAAGCATGTGCGACATGCGGGAAATTTCACAAGGGTGCGTGCTTGATGGGGAAACGAGTTTGCTACAATTGTGGCCAGGAGGGTCACATCGCCCCAAATTGCAGTCAACCGAAGAAGAAGGTGTGCTTCACGTGCGGATCCAAGGATCATTTTGCTCGTGAATGCCCTAAGAAGAAGGAGGGAGGAACAACCAGAAGCAATGGAGGTAACAATGGAAGTACATGGGCCATTACAGGACCTGCAGCATCAAACAAACCCACAGCCAGAACCTTCAACATGACTGTGCAAGATGCTGTGCAATCAAAAGATGTGGTGTCAGGTATTATCCCAATCAATGATATTAATGCATATGTATTATTTGATTCGGGTGCTACTTGCTCGTTTATATCTGATGAATTTGCCAAGAGGTTAGAATTGCCTAGAGAAGAATTGAATTTTTCTTTGAACATAGAAATTGTGAATAAGGAAGTAATCCCTGTTAGATTTGTATACAAGAACTGTAGGGTGAACATTGAGGAGAATATCTTGTTGGTAGATTTGATTCCGATTAGACTCGGGGAATTTGATGTAATTTTGGGAATGGATTTGTTGTTCAATTATGGAGCAGTAATTGACTGCCAAAAGAAGTGTGTAAACCTTATGACTCCGTCAAAGGTAGTATTTTATGGTAGCAAGTCGCCAAGACAAATGAAATGTCTGACGACTATACAGGCCAAGAAGTTGTTGAGTCAAGGTTGTGTGGGCTATTTAGCTTACATAGTCGATACTCAGAAGAAAGGTGTGAAATTAGAAGAAATACCGGTAGTGAGAGAATTCGAAGACGTGTTTCCAGAGAATTTGCCAGGACTTCCGCCTGACCGAGAAATTGAGTTCGTAATCGATTTAGTGCCGGGAACAACACCTATATCGAAGGCCCCGTACAGAATGGCTCCGGTAGAAATGAAGGAACTCATGGTGCAACTGCAAGAACTACTGGACAAGAAGTATATTCAACCAAGCGTGTCACCGTGGGGAGCGCCGGTATTATTTGTGAAGAAGAAGGACGGATCAATGCGTCTTTGCATTGATTATAGGGAGTTAAACAAGGTCACTATTAAAAACAAATACCCGTTGCCAAGAATAGATGACTTGTTTGACCAGTTGAAGGGTGCTAAATACTTTTCGAAAATTGATTTGAGAAGTGGGTATCACCAGTTGAAAGTGAGGAAGGAGGATATACCACGAACGGCATTCAGAACTCGGTATGGACATTACGAGTATCTGGTGATGTCTTTTGGTTTAACAAATGCCCCTGCCGCGTTCATGGATTTGATGAACAGGGTCTTTATACCATTTTTAGACAAGTTCGTAGTGGTGTTTATCGACGACATTCTGGTGTATTCCAAAACTCAAGAAGAACACGTGGAACATTTACGTCTGACATTGGAGACACTAAGAAAGGAAAAGTTGTACGCGAAGTTCTCTAAATGCGAATTTTGGCTCGATCGTGTACAATTTTTGGGTCATGTTATTGACAAGGAAGGGATTTCAGTAGATCCATCGAAAGTGGAAGCTGTAATCAATTGGGAACAACCAAGAACACCTTCGGAGGTGAGGAGTTTCTTGGGGCTAGCCGGTTATTATAGAAGATTTATACAAGATTTTTCTAAGATAGCCACCCCGTTAACAAATTTGACACGAAAAGCTGTCAAATTCGTGTGGACGGAGAAATGTGAAGAGAGCTTCCAAGATTTGAAGAAGAAGCTAAGTATGGCACCTGTGTTAACCCTGCCAGATAATACAGGAAATTTTATGGTGTATAGTGATGCCTCACACAAAGGATTGGGTTGTGTTCTTATGCAGAACGACAAAGTTATTGCCTATGCATCAAGACAACTGAAGGATTACGAGAAAGGTTACCCGACTCATGATTTAGAATTGGCTGCAGTGGTATTTGCTCTCAAGATATGGAGACATTATCTGTATGGAGAGAAATGTGAGATCTACACAGACCACAAAAGTCTGAAGTATATTTTCAATCAGAAGGACCTGAACATGCGTCAGAGGAGATGGATGGAATTGATAAAGGATTATGATTGTGAGATCTTTTATCATCCGGGCAAAGCGAATGTGGTTGCAGATGCTTTAAGCAGGAAAGGTCGGGAAAAATTAATGCTGATAACAACTCAGGAGGAGCTCATTTCAGCAATGACAAAACTGGAGTTGGAGATCAAATTTCCAAAGGAATCTGACGAACAATTATTTCAGATAGAAGCTGGTCCAACTTTAATGGACAAAGTGAAGAGTGCCCAAATACAAGACGAAGAGTGTGCGAAAATCAAAGAGAATTTGATTGAAGGAGGTGATGTGAAATACAAGATCGACACCGAAGGGTTACTACGGTTTGAGGGAAGGATCTGGGTTCCAGCAGCACCAGAACTGAAAGAAGAAATTTTGATCGAAGCTCATAGCTCAAAATATTCAATTCATCCAGGGAGCACGAAAATGTATCAAGATTTGCGCCCACATTTTTGGTGGCCGAATATGAAAAGGGATGTCGCAGAATGCGTGGCTAAATGTTTGACATGTCAAAGAGTAAAAGCCGAACATCAAAGACCCAGCGGATTACTTCAACCGTTGGAAATACCGGAATGGAAGTGGGAACATATCACGATGGATTTTGTGGTGGGTCTTCCAACTACTCAGAAAGGATACGATGCAATTTGGGTAATAGTAGACAGACTGACAAAATCTGCACACTTTTTGCCAATAAAGATTAGATTCAATCTTGATCAGCTGGCAAAACTATATATTAAAGAGATCGTTGCAAGACATGGAGTTCCAGTGTCAATTGTGTCAGACAGAGATCCGAGGTTCACATCAAACTTCTGGAAGAGACTACAAGAATGTATGGGAACACAGTTACGAATGAGTACGGCATATCATCCGCAAACAGATGGCCAAAGCGAACGAACGATCCAGACATTAGAAGATATGTTGAGAGCATGCGTCATGGATTTCAAAGGAAGCTGGGAAGAGCAATTACCGTTGGTGGAATTTGCCTACAATAATAGTTATCACGCAAGTATCGGCATGCCGCCTTACGAAGCGTTATACGGCAGAAAGTGCAGAACTCCACTGTACTGGGATGAAGTTGGTGAACGTCAACTGTGAGGACCAGAATTGGTGCAACAAACTGCTGAGGTTATCAAACTCATCAGGATAAGATTGGTAGCAGCTCAAGACCGACAGAAGAAGTATGCTGATCAACACAGGCAAGATCGTGCATTTGACGTAGGAAGCTATATATTCCTAAAAGTTTCTCCTTGGAAGGGGAAAATTCATTTCGGTAAAAAGGGAAAGCTAAGCCCGAGGTTTATTGGACCCTTTGAAGTGCTGCGAAGAGTGGGAGAAGTGGCTTACGAGGTAGCTCTACCTTCATATTTCGGTGTTACGACCATATAAACCCGATTACAAGCACGTAATCGAGTACGAACCGTTGCAGTTCGAGAAAGATTTGTCTTATGAAGAGATTCCTATCCAGATAGTCGACAGGAAAGAACAAGTGCTCAGGAATAAAGTGACACCTTCTGTGAAGGTGATTTGGAGGAACCACAACGCTGAAGAAGCAACGTGGGAACTCGAAGAGGAAATGTTGAAAGAATACCCTGAGTTATTTGTTTAATCTGTGTCTACGATTCTGAGGACAGAATCTTTGTAAGTAGGGAAGAATGTAGCGAATGTGTTGTTGGAGTTGTGATTCTGAGGACAGAATCCTTTTAAGAGGGGAATGATGTAACATTCCATATTTTTTTAAATGTAACTTATAAATATTTATTGGTTTATATAAATATTTATTGGATATGTTATTGCTGAATAAATAATTGTTCAATTTGAGTGGTGTGGTTTATTTAATTATTTGTTGAATAAATAATTAAATATTATATATTAAATATTTATTGGCAATATTAAATATTTATTGAATTATATGGCAATTTGAGTTGATGTGATTTAATTAATTATTTGTTGAGTAAATAATTAAGGAGCTAAATAAATTAATTATTATGAGATTTTATAATAATGGAGTTTAATTTAATAAGCTAGAGAGCTTATAATGATTTTAAATAAATAATAATATTTAAATGAGAAATTGTAGTTTGAAATGTTAGTTGATTAAATGAAATTATAATTGTAAGAAGAATTATAATTATTTATGTGTTAAAGTAATTTAATAGATTAACGTTTAATTGATTTATTAATTTAATAAAGGTGTGACTAATAACCTTGCTATATAGGAGTTACCAAAATAAATTAAAAGAGTTTAATGTGGTTTTACCAAACATGTCTTATGGCATAATAACTCTTTATCTAATTGAGTTTTACCAAACAAGGCATAAATATTAATGAGTTATTTTATTTAGACTAACCAAACAAGCCTTACGACTTTTGATTTTCAAAACCTTTAACTGATGTCAGTTATATATCTTATATTTATAATATACAATTATTATAATTATAATTATATACGTTATATTTTTTAGTACGTATGTTAGAGAGAGAAAAGAGTTCAGAAGAAGGAAAATAGAGAAGAAGAAGAACACAGAGAAAGGTTTGAGAGAATTTTGAGAGAATTGAGAGTTGTTTTTCAGGTTTTGGAGAAAAGGCTTGATAATCAAAGAGTAGAGTATCATCTTCTTCATAATCCAAGGTAGGCCATCTTTTCTTTTGTAAGCTCTAAAAGTTTTCTTCTCCTAAAAAGTTCTCTGTGATTTTTATAAAGTGATGTTATGTTATAGTTTGGCATGATTATTGATTATATGGTTGTTCTATGAACCTATATATGATTATAGAGAAATTAGTTCATGCATATATGTGTTTTGTGGAAGAAAATATATTACAGAGTGTTCATATGACAATATGTATGAATATGGCTATTTTAAAATAGAAATTAAGGTTTTAATTGTTGTTAAATGGATAAATTGATTGTTAAAATTGATAGAGTATGTAAAAACATAATTATGATACTTTGGAATTTCTGTTTTGGTTGAATAACAAAATCACAGTGTTGATTTTTATGAAAAATATCAAAAATGGAGTTTTGGGTTTTAAAATATGTTATTCTAGTATTTAATTTTCTAAAATTATGGTTTAAGTTGTGTTAATTTAGTATTTGTATGCTCGGTGAAGTTTATGTGTAATTTGCATTAGTTATTCGTGTCAATTAGTGTTGGAATTGAAGTTATAGACATAAAATTTAGTTGTTCGTGGTTGGTTTCTGTGAGTTTCGGCGCCCCAGCGTCAAAATTCACGCCCCAGTGCCAATTTTCGCGCCCTGGCGCCAATTTTCGCGCCCTGGCGCCAATTGAGATCGTTGCAAGACATGGAGTTCCAGTGTCAATTGTGTCAGACAGAGATCCGAGGTTCACATCAAACTTCTGGAAGAGACTACAAGAATGTATGGGAACACAGTTGCGAATGAGTACGGCATATCATCCGCAAACAGATGGCCAAAGCGAACGAACGATCCAGACATTAGAAGATATGTTGAGAGCATGCGTCATGGATTTCAAAGGAAGCTGGGAAGAGCAATTACCGTTGGTGGAATTTGCCTACAATAATAGTTATCACGCAAGTATCGGCATGCCGCCTTACGAAGCGTTATACGGCAGAAAGTGCAGAACTCCACTGTACTGGGATGAAGTTGGTGAACGTCAACTGTGAGGACCAGAATTGGTGCAACAAACTGCTGAGGTTATCAAACTCATCAGGATAAGATTGGTAGCAGCTCAAGACCGACAGAAGAAGTATGCTGATCAACACAGGCAAGATCGTGCATTTGACGTAGGAAGCTATATATTCCTAAAAGTTTCTCCTTGGAAGGGGAAAATTCATTTCGGTAAAAAGGGAAAGCTAAGCCCGAGGTTTATTGGACCCTTTGAAGTGCTGCGAAGAGTGGGAGAAGTGGCTTACGAGGTAGCTCTACCTTCATATTTCGGTGTTACGACCATATAAACCCGATTACAAGCACGTAATCGAGTACGAACCGTTGCAGTTCGAGAAAGATTTGTCTTATGAAGAGATTCCTATCCAGATAGTCGACAGGAAAGAACAAGTGCTCAGGAATAAAGTGACACCTTCTGTGAAGGTGATTTGGAGGAACCACAACGCTGAAGAAGCAACGTGGGAACTCGAAGAGGAAATGTTGAAAGAATACCCTGAGTTATTTGTTTAATCTGTGTCTACGATTCTGAGGACAGAATCTTTGTAAGTAGGGAAGAATGTAGCGAATGTGTTGTTGGAGTTGTAATTCTGAGGACAGAATCCTTTTAAGAGGGGAATGATGTAACATTCCATATTTTTTTAAATGTAACTTATAAATATTTATTGGTTTATATAAATATTTATTGGATATGTTATTGCTGAATAAATAATTGTTCAATTTGAGTGGTGTGGTTTATTTAATTATTTGTTGAATAAATAATTAAATATTATATATTAAATATTTATTGGCAATATTAAATATTTATTGAATTATATGGCAATTTGAGTTGATGTGATTTAATTAATTATTTGTTGAGTAAATAATTAAGGAGCTAAATAAATTAATTATTATGAGATTTTATAATAATGGAGTTTAATTTAATAAGCTAGAGAGCTTATAATGATTTTAAATAAATAATAATATTTAAATGAGAAATTGTAGTTTGAAATGTTAGTTGATTAAATGAAATTATAATTGTAAGAAGAATTATAATTGTTTATGTGTTAAAGTAATTTAATAGATTAACGTTTAATTGATTTATTAATTTAATAAAGGTGTGACTAATAACCTTGCTATATAGGAGTTACCAAAATAAATTAAAAGAGTTTAATGTGGTTTTACCAAACATGTCTTATGGCATAATAACTCTTTATCTAATTGAGTTTTACCAAACAAGGCATAAAGATTAATGAGTTATTTTATTTAGACTAACCAAACAAGCCTTACGACTTTTGATTTTCAAAACCTTTAACTGATGTCAGTTATATATCTTATATTTATAATATACAATTATTATAATTATAATTATATACATTATATTTTTTAGTACGTATGTTAGAGAGAGAAAAGAGTTCAGAAGAAGGAAAATAGAGAAGAAGAAGAACACAGAGAAAGGTTTGAGAGGATTTTAAGAGAATTGAGAGTTGTTTTTCAGGTTTTGGAGAAAAGGCTTGATAATCAAAGAGTAGAGTATCATCTTCTTCATAATCCAAGGTAGGCCATCTTTTCTTTTGTAAGCTCTAAAAGTTTTCTTCTCCTAAAAAGTTCTCTGTGATTTTTATAAAGTGATGTTATGTTATAGTTTGGCATGATTATTGATTATATGGTTGTTCTATGAACCTATATATGATTATAGAGAAATTAGTTCATGCATATATGTGTTTTGTGGAAGAAAATATATTACAGAGTGTTCATATGACAATATGTATGAATATGGCTATTTTAAAATAGAAATTAAGGTTTTAATTGTTGTTAAATGGATAAATTGATTGTTAAAATTGATAGAGTATGTAAAAACATAATTATGATACTTTGGAATTTCTGTTTTGGTTGAATAACAAAATCACAGTGTTGATTTTTATGAAAAATATCAAAAATGGAGTTTTGGGTTTTAAAATATGTTATTCTAGTATTTAATTTTCTAAAATTATGGTTTAAGTTGTGTTAATTTAGTATTTGTATGCTCGGTGAAGTTTATGTGTAATTTGCATTAGTTATTCGTGTCAATTAGTGTTGGAATTGAAGTTATAGACATAAAATTTAGTTGTTCGTGGTTGGTTTCTGTGAGTTTCGGCGCCCCAGCGTCAAAATTCACGCCCCAGTGCCAATTTTCGCGCCCTGGCGCCAATTTTCGCGCCCCAGCGCCAAAATGGGCCGTAGCTCGCACCCCAGCGCTGATGCTCGCTCCCTAGGGCCAGTGCTCGCGCCCCAGCGCTGATGCTCGCGCCCCAGCGCCACTGTTCCGCGCCCCGGCGCCGGAAAAGTGGCCTAGTTGGGCAGTTTTGACCTCCTGTAGTAAAATGGCCATAAAGTTTTCCTACGAACTCCGATTTAGGTAATTCAAGATGATTCGGAAAGAGGACGCGTAGACCTACAACTTTCATTCTTTAAGTATTTTAATTTGAGGTCTGTAACAGTAGTCAAAATGGTCATCTTTACGACTGTTGTGTATTTGGAGCCAATCGGAGGGCGTCGGGATGCACGAATGCAAGTGCAACCCTTTGGGTATTAGTATAACTTAATGATAATATGTTGGACATGTATTAGGATGTTTTATTAAGTTGTTAATGTACACGTGGTGCAATGACATGATCATTTAAGTAGTTGTAATAAAGCTAAAAAGTAATGTTCATGAAAGATGTGATGTTGTTTAAACTTAAACTTAGTTAGTTGCTATACTAAGAGTAATAAAGGAACTCATAAAGGTAATGTTAGTGTAACTAATGTGTATTGTCAATGCATATGGTATGTGTAGGACTTGGGGTGAACGGGAATAGTAATTGTTTAACCTACACGCGAGGCAAGTTTCCTAACCTTTTCTACTTTATTATTCAGCAAGGTTACTTTTCACTGTTATGTTATACTTATGCAAGTTCTTTAACTCCAAACTTCATTGTGCAAGTTTGAATTCGTTAAACACATTATCGCTTTAATTCCATTTTAATTGTACAAATTGCTAACTTTACACTTTCGTAGAGTTAGATTGTTTAATTGTTGATTAAGCTCGTATATATATTGGTTTTTGAGGATGCATGTTATGATTATTCCATGATTATGCTATTAAATTATTCCTAAAGCATGATGTTAGTTTATAAATATCAATTCAACTATGATTATTCCATAGTATATAGTTATGTTGTTTGTAATCAACTAACCCTTAGTTGATTACCGTTGAACTCTAAATTACCCCGTGAAGTATCCAAACCAAACTCACTTTGGTACGGACTTGTATTCTAAATACTGAGAAGAACAACTCTTTTATAAGAGGTTACGCTTAGCGTTGAAATGATTGTGCACAATACATTGTATGAAGGGTTGATCCCCATAAGTACGTGGAGTCCCTATAGTCTTATGACTGTTAAAGTTTAAGTTGAAAAATTAATTATAACTGTGGACATGATTCGTGGTCATTAGACCCTCAGTAATTGATTAAAGTTTTTAAAAAAAAGTAATAGAATTTATTGTTCAGTTCTATTAAATCTAATGTTGATACATGATGTAAAGTTAACTGATTTACTTATTGTTATTTCAAGTGGGCCTTGTTTGCTCACTCTTGCCTGTAAAATTTCTTACAGCTAAGGTTGAAACTGGTGATGTACCTAGCACCAGTAAAGGGAAAGGAAAGATGAAACAATGCTGAAGACCTGTAATAGATTGAACAGTTTATTTTTAGACTTTGTTTAAAGATTGTAAAGAAGTTTGTATTAATTTAATTTCCGCATGAATGAATGTTTGTAAAGGTTAGATAACCTGGGAGATTTTTATTTAAGTTTAATCCTGTATGGGCAGGTTTTATTTATTCAATTTTATCAATTGGGTAGTTAGTAATGAATGTTTTGATTACGTGAACACCAAATCTTGAGGAAATGAAGTACCACGATTTGGGGGTGTCACAGTTTGATTTCCATTAGAATTCCTACGTGATGAGTTTGAGATGGAATAAAATTGAAGTGATGGGAGCTGAAGTGAATTAATTTATGCCAAGTGTTGGATATTAAGGATACACACTTGGAGAGCGATAATTGAAAGCAAGAGCTTAGAGGAACGAAGAAGAGAGGTGATTTCACGAAGATCGCAGATTTGAAGGGCGAGAAGGGTGGTGTATTACTATTCTCCTTTAATTTCAATTTGTGTAATCAGGATGATGATTTCTTTTATTTATTCAGTATTTAATTCATTAGTTATGAACTAAATTCTTTATTAGGCTTATAACGGATCTTTGAGTGGAACAATGATTATGTAACTTTGATTTTCAGTTTAATAAGCTATTTCTCAGTTTATCTATATTGATTTATGCTCGAATTTATGAATTGCTTGATCACCAATTTTATGTGGACTTGTATGAACTCGAGAGATGAAATACGAGTCTAGACTTAGTCAATATAGCATGTGATCTTGAATTCTGTGAACGAATGGAATCTTGATGAATGTTAGGGTAGAGATATGCTTGACATCTCATGTAATCAGATAAAAAACTTGAACTTAAACCTTCTTTAATTGTAATTCATATAGAGATATAGTGCGTTAGTTAATTAAGGTGTTTAACTTATTTCTATCTAAATTGTGGATTTGAGTTAATATGGTGTTAGTGCATCGAGAGGTGGTTAATTCTACTTTCGTGTTCTTGATTAATAAATGGAATAATGAATTAAACTGAAATAAAGGTTAATAATCAGAGTGATGCTTAGAGCGAAGTTGTAAGCCTAATTCTCCAATATTTGTTTAAAAATTCAGTTTTTAGGGTTTGTTGATTGTTTGGTAATTTTAATATTTTTAATACTTTTAGTTACAAACTTGAAATTGGTTAGTTTAATAAAATTAGGATTAATAGAAAGCTGGTAATTGTGAGAGTTAATTTCTTGCTAGTCTCTGTGGGAATGATACTTATCACTTTATTACTTGTTGAGCACGTATACTTGCGTGTTGTGCGTAATTAGATTTTACCCAACAAGTGTTTGGCGCCGTTTCCGGGGACATAGTATAGAATTAATATTTTGCGATATCAGTTTAATTAGTCCAGTTTTACTTAAACATTTTTTTTTGTTTTGTTCGTCTTATTTCAGGTTTTTGAAGTTGGTTTATGTAAACTCGATCCAAAAATCCAGACTTGCTTCCTTTTGAGGACGACATTGAGAGACGCTTTCAAAGGCTAAGTAAGTGGATCAAGGAGACAAGGGAAGACTTCGAAAGCTCTGAAAAAGAAGAAGCAATGGTTGCCGAAGACCAGAAAGCATTGAGGGACTTTGCTACACCCAAGGTGACTGAGCTGCAGTCGAGTATCACCAGGCCTGCTATAGCTTCGAACACATTTGTGATTAAACCTGGGACTATTCATATGATCCAAAACTCGGTTCAGTTTGGGGGGACTTGCAAATGATGATCCGAATGAACATTTGATCAGCTTTTTGGAGATATGAGACACTTTCAAATACAATGGGGTGTCGGATGACGTAGTCAGACTTCGCTTGTTCCCATTCACTCAGCGCGACAAGGTGAAGAGTTGGTTACACTTTCTACCATCGGGTTCAATAACTACATGGGATGACCTGGCTCAAAAATTTCTAGCAAAATGTTTTCTGCCAGCGAAGACTGGAAGGATGAGAAACGAGATTACTATGTTTGAACAACAACATGGGGAATCATTGTACGAGGCATGAGAGAGATGCAAAGAGTTGCTCAGAAAATGCCCACATCATGGATTGCCTAAGTGGTTGCAGATGAACACATTTTACAATGGATTACATGGGAATCTCAGGAATAGTATTGATGCAGCTTCGGGTGGAGCTTTTATGGCAAAGAATTATGAGGAGGCGTATGAATTAATAGAGACAATGGAAGCTAACAATTATCAGTGGCCCACGGCAAGAATGACATAACCTACGATAGCTGGAGTGTTAGAGGTAGATGGAGTGACGACAATAGCAACGCAGATTTCAGCGTTCTCTAAGAAGTTAGATGCTTTGTCAGGGGTACAGACACAGCAGGTTGCAATTATTTGTGAATTATGCGCAGGTGAACATTCTAAGGATCAATGTGCAATCAACTCAGCGTCAATGAAATTTGTGGGTAGCTACAATAGAATTCCATAGAATACGTACCAGAATACATACAATCCGGGGAATAGGAATCATCCTAATTTTTCGTGGAGTAATAATCAGCATCAGCAAGCTCCACGACCAACTTATCCCCTAGGATTTCAGAATCAACAACAACAACTAGCTCAACATCAAGAGAGGAAATCAGATTTAGAGGAGTTGTTATCAAAGTATATAACAAGCAACGAGGCATCCATGAAAAACCAAGCAATCGCCATGAAATCGTAAGAAATAGCCATCAAGAATTTAGAAAATCAGATGGGACATATAGCTTTTGCATTGAATAACAGGCCTCAAGGAACATTACCAAGTGATACAGAGGAAAATCCAAAAGGTAATCATGAGCAATGTCCGGCAATTATGTTGAGTAGTGGAAAACAGCTTGACGGTCAGAAAATAGAAAATGTGGCTGCAAAAGAAGATGATAAAGAAAGTGAAAATAAAGTGGTTGAGGACAGACAAGGGGAAGAAAAGCAAGTGGAAAAGAGCAAGACAGTTAACGAACTAGTTGTTTATCCTTCCCTACCTTTTCAGTAAAGAGTTCAAAAATAGAAATTAGATAAACAATTCACTAAATTTTTAGATGTTTTTAAGAAACATCAGATTAATATTTCATTCGCTAAAGCCCTTGAGCAGATGCCAAGTTATGCTAAATTCATGAAAGGAATTTTGTTTAGGAAAAAGAAATTGGAAGATTTTGAAACGGTGGCATTAACCGAGGAGTGTAGTGCAGTTTTACAGCGAAAGTTGTCACTAAAGTTGAAAGATCTGGGGAGTTTTACTATTCCGTACACAATTGGGAACATGATGTTCAACAAGTGTTTATGTTATTTGGGGGCAAGTGTGAACCTTATGCCATTATCAGTTTATATAGAATTGGGTTTGCCAGCTCCAAAGCCTACGAACATTTCGTTGTAGTTGGCAGATAGGTCAGTTACCTACCCAAGAGGCATTGTGGAGGATATTTTGGTCAAGGTTGACAAATTTATATTCCCCGCGGACTTCATAATTCTGGATTTTGAGGATGATAAGAACATCCCAATCATCCTAGGGAGACCATTCTTGGCTACGGGAAGGACTCTCATCGATGTGCAAAAAGGTGAACTAACTATGAGGGTCCAAGATCAGGAAGTAAAGTTCAATGTTTTCAAAGCCATGAAATTCCCCACAGATGAAGAGGAGTGTTTCAGGATGGATGCCATTGATCAGATAATCAGCGAAGAAATGGGTAAAAGTTTGGTTAATGATCCATTAGAAATAACATTATAGGGAAATGAAGATTTAGATGATTTGGAATTTGTGAATTACTTGCAAATTCTAGATTCCTTACCACGAGTTAGCAGATTCAAAGAACCCTTTGAACCATTGCACATGGAGGAAAGTGCCCCAACAAGGATGAAACCTTCATTGGAGGAGCCACCTACTCTTGAATTTAAGCCACTCCCTAAACACCTTAGGTATGCGTATTTAGGCAATTCAAATTTTTTACCTGTTATTATTTCTGCTGCACTTAACGAATTACAGGAAAATAAGTTGCTGAGAGTGCTTAGAGGACACAAATCGGCTATAGGAAGAACAATTACAGATATCAAGGGAATCAGCCCATCCTTTTGCATGTACAAAATTCTGATGGAAGAAGATGCAAAGCCGACAGTGGAGCAACAGAGATGGCTCAACCCAATCATGAAAGAAGTAGTGAAGAAAGAAATCTTGAAATAGTTGGATGCAGAAATCATCTACCTGATTTCAGATAGTAAGTGGGTCAATCCGGTTGAATGTGTGCCGAAAAAGGGAGGAATGACTGTAGTACAAAATGATGACAATGAGCTAATTTCGATAAGGATAGTAACTGGATGGAGGGTTTGCATGGACTACATGAAGTTGAATAAGGCAACCCGTAAAGACCACTTTTCTCTACCTTTGATTGATCAGATGTTGGACATATTAGCAGGACATGAGTACTACTGCTTGTTGGATAGGTATTCGGGATATAATCAGATAGTCATTGCTCCTGAAGATCAAGAGAAGACTATTTTCACGTGTCCATACGGCACATTCGCATTAAGGAGAATGTCCTTCGGCTTGTGTAATGCACCCGCTACCTTCCAACGGTGTATGATGGCCATCTTCTCGGACATGGTGGAGAAAAATGTGGAAGTCTTCATGGACGACTTTTCTGTCTATGGGGATGATTTTGATTCTTGTCTAGAGAATTTGGTGATGGTTTTACAGAGATGCACAAAAACAAATTTGGTACTTGACTGGGAAAAGTGTCATTTCATGATTGAAGAAGGAATAATTTTGGGGTACAAGGTCTCGGATAAAGGATTAGAGGTTGATAAAGCAAAGCTGGAAACGATTGAAAAGCTTCCACCACCAACTTTAGTTAAGGAAATTCGCAGTTTTGTAGGACATGTCGGGTTCTACAGGAGATTTATAAAAGACTTCTCTTAAATTGCAAAACCATTATGCAGTCTTTTAGAGAAGGATTCAGTTTTTAAGTTTGATGAGGATTGTAAGTTGGCATTCGAGCTATTAAAGAAGAAATTGACTACAGCTCCAGTCATCATTGCACCGAATTGAAATATGCCTTACGAGTTAATGTGTGATGGAAGCGACTATGCGGTTGGGGCTGTCTTGGGTCAACGCCGAGAGAAGGTATTCCATGCCATATACTATGCAAGTAAGACACTTACGGAGACCCAAATGAATTACACAACTATGGAAAAGGAATTACTTGCAGTAGTAAATGCATTCGATAAATTTTGGGCATATTTGATCGGGACAAAGGTTGTAGTTTATACAGATCACTCGGCCATTCGGTACTTAATTTTGAAGAAAGATGCTAAGCCACGAATTATTAGGTGGATTCTCCTTCTACATGAATTTGATTTGGAAATAAAAGATCGAAAAGGGACGGAGAATCAAGTTGCAGATCACTTATCGAGGCTGGAGAATTCGGGTAAAAATGTAGAGGACAAGTGTGTAATCAATGAATCATTTCCAGATGAGCAGCTGTTTGGAGTCAATGCAGAATTTTCGTGGTATGCGGATTTCGCTAACTATCTAGTAAGCAACATCCTTCCCCCTGATCTGGCACGACAACATAAAAAGAAATTCCTACATGATGTCAAGTTGTACATGTGGGATGAGCCATACATATTTAAACAGTGTGCCGACAAGATGATTAGACGGTGTGTGCCCTATAGTGAGGTGAAGAACATATTGCACGAATGTCATTCGTCTGCATATGGGGGACATTATGGAAGTGAGAGAACAGCAACAAAAGTTCTTCAAGCAGGGTTCTATTGGCCTACATTATTTAAGAACGCCCACCAGTTTGTTAAAAGCTGTGATAGATGTCAAAGGGTGGGTAATATATCAAAAAAGAATGAGATGCCACTACAAACTATCTTAGAAGTTAAACTTTTTGATGTATGGGGCATAGATTTTATGGGGCCATTTCCTTCATCGTTCAATAATCAGTACATCTTGCTCGCGATTGATTATGTGTCGAAATGGATTGAAGCCGTAGCACTACCCACAAATGATGCCAAGGTGGTTCTCAAATTCTTACACAAGAATATTTTTACAAGATTTGGCACGCCACGAGCGATTATAAGTGATGAGGGCAGTTATTTCTGTAACAGATCCTTTACAGCCCTCATGGAAAAATATGGGGTCAATCATAAGGTTGCTACGGCATATCATCCCCAAACAAGTGGGCAAGCTGAAGTTTCCAACAGGGAGGTGAAGAAAATATTAGAGAAGGTCGTAAACCCGAACAGAAAGAACTGATCTCTCAAATTGGACGACGCATTATTGGCTTACAGGACAACTTACAAGACGCCAATTGGGATGTCACTATATCAGTTGGTGAAAAGAGGCTACTTCAATTAAACGAACTCGATGAATTCAGACTACAAGCCTATGAGAATTCAAAGTTGTACAAAGAAAAAGTCAAGAAATGGCACGACCAGAAAATCATGCAGAGAACGTTCGAACCGGGGCAATTCAGTACTATTGTTTAACTCCAGATTGTGGTTGTTCCCAGGAAAGCTAAAATCAAGGTGGTCGAGTCCATTTACTATAAAAAAAGGTTTTCTCACATGGCGCCGTTGAACTATACAGTAGAAATCCATTAGAGACGTTCAAGGTGAACGGTCAATGGTTGAAGCATTATTGGGGTGGTGAATCAAATTGGGATGTCATCGCAATTACACTTGCCGATGCACCGTGACACAAGAGGAACCGTCGGGCTTACGGCGTTAAAACTAGCGCTACTTGGGAGGCAATCCAAGCTCTAATTTTTTTCTATTTTATTATTTACATACATTTTTTAGCTTATAATATAGCTTAGATAATTCTTTTTCTTAGAATAGTGACTTCATGTTGATATGTTTGTAGGGAATGATGGAAAAATAAAGTCTCCAAGACACTGCGGGCGGCGCCATTTAAAGTGTATATCCAGCGCGGGGGGCACTAATTCGTCGAGAACATTCTGATCCTACAGCGTGGGGCGTGCCACATCAAGCACACAAACTGCGCGGGGTGCGCTATTACACCAGTAGGCACTGATCACCCAACGCGGGGCGCGCCACCGAAGGCATACACATGGCGCGGGGTGCGCTACCATACCAGTACACAATGCCTCTACAGCGCGGGGCGCGCCATTTCAGGCCTACACACGGCGCGGGCCGCGCCGCTCGGAAACGCCTGGCATTAAAGGTGATCTAATTGCATCATACTCGGCAACAACAATCTAATAAATCCTTTTTAGATTCAAACTCTCCACTTCTCGTACAACTCAAACTCTCCCACTACATCCCATAACTCCTATAACTTCCACAACTCGTACACACCACTTCTCCTTCTCCTTCCCAACTTCTTCTCTCATTAAACCCATAAACTCTACAACTCCCAACACACGTTGGTTTTCATATCCTATATGAATTCAACTATTTCAAGTAGCCACAATCCTTCTACATACAAGCAATACACTCCCACACTAAATCTAATTCCTTTTCTTCACAAATTCTTCCAAATTGGGGCATCATTACAAAGGTGGAAACACAAATTATTCTTGAAGGTAAACCCAATTTGTTACTTTCTCGTTCTTCTTCTCTTTTGATTAGTAAAATTGGTTACCCAAGGATTGTGTTGGCTTAGTTCATATTTTGGGTTATAAAGAAAATTCAAAGAAGCCAAGTTTGGGGGAAGTAGCCTGTACGCCCACCACCTGTTCGACAAAAATCTTGAACCAAAACTTTAGCCTACAATTCACCACAAACACCATGTCTTAATATAAGAGACAACGTCCGTCCACCTCCACTGCTCGGTCTCAGTATGATCACACAAAATTTGTTAGTGAGGGGGCCGAGGCAAGGTTCAAATCATCAATAGACAAGAAGAATTTGGTGCTAGAACGAGGATTGAAGCCAGATGCTAACTTGGACGGTGATATGGTATTGATGATTGTGGAACGTAATTGGTTCCAGTTAGTAGAGCAACCACTTCCAGCGGTGATCAATATAGTGAAAGAGTTTTATGCCAACGCAATGGAGCATGTCAATCACGTAGTCATGAATCAAGGTAAACTTATGGCGTTTCATGTCGATGCAATCAACGAGTATTTTGGGTTGGAGACACCAAATACTGAACGATATAAAGATGGTTTGCCCGATCTGGATGAGTTGATTATAAGATTGTGCAAACCGGGAACTCAATGGGTGACTCGAGCCAGAACGGATGAAAAGATAAGTTTTCCTCACTCCGCACTAAGTCGGTATGGCAAAGCATGGTATGCATTCCTTTGTGCCCGTTTAATGCCCACACGTCACCAAAATTATGTAACTAAGGAAAGGGCATGACTATTATGTAATAACCCGATATTTTCTATATAAATAAATAAGAAATTTTGTATATAATTTTATTTTATTTTAAAGGTGGGAATATATATATATATATATATATATATATATATATATATATATATATATATATATATATATTGTGAGAGCCCCAAATCCAGGTCCCGAATCACCACGGATCTGGTACAATCAATCTATAATTATTTGCAGAAGATATAAACATAAATTGTTTATACAATACACTTTACACACTGTTCCCCAAAATCGAGTAAGCTTAACTTATACACAATTCATAAACTATCTAACACCTAACATTATTATCAAACTATACTATTACAAACTAGCTGCACATTTTATCCCAAGCAGAACTTAGCATTATCCTTTTTCCTATATCCGAACGCATTCGCCTTATCTGCAATGTTTATCATGATATAGCAAGGGTGAGCATGAAAGTTACCCAGCAAGTTTAAATACAATTTAAGAATATATCATGATTGAAAGAGTCTGAATAATAGGCTGACTATAATTCATCAATATAATTGAGAACTAGCATGAACAAACTTTTGACTGAACAAGTATAGAACATGAACAAATATATTTGGACCAACTAGTAATGAAGGTGATCAGCCTTTCATACCTGACTTATACATACAATATATATAGAGTACAATTCCACATGACAATCACCAGTGATTAACCATAAGCATATCTGAATAAAACACCTCTTAGTAGAGTTAAGTAAAACTTGTCTGAACCGTTGATTACCGCTATGCAATTTAATAAGCTTTGTCTGAAGACCTATTATTAATAATATGTATTTTTAAGTTAGAATAATATCATCACAATATTAAAAAAATAACCTAAACACGTAACACATAACCCTATCAGTCTATACCACACATAACACCTAGTCTCAAGTCAAACTATTACAGTCTAAGTTGAGTTCGGTACAATTCTAACATCCCGACGGTCTAGTCGAACGTTTCTCGAGTCTAAGTTTAATTAAATTATGCCTGAACACTTAACAATTATTTTAAATAATTTATTATTAGTTATATATATATATATATATATATATATATATATATATATATATATATATATATTTATAGATTTGTAATAATTTTCAGATAACAACTACCTTTAATTCACTTAATATTATTAATCTTGATATTATTTAATTCACCTCTTAGTATTATTAGTTCACTAATAATACTTTTATTTGCTTACCAATCTTAATAATATTTCAATAACTTACTAATATTATTAATCCTCTTAATAATATTTTAATCATCCAATAATACTTAATTTAATATTATTAATCTTTTAATAATATTTTAATCTAAGATTAATAATTTAATTTAATATTATTAATCATTTAATAATACTTTAATCATTTATTAATGCTTAAATCAAATACTATTAATCATTTAATAATATTTTAATGAAAATGATTTACTAATTTTAAAATGCCCAAAATACTCGGATCTTACTTCATTTTTCATAAATCGAGTTTTACTCAGAAAATTCTAAAATTATCAGGGTATACTCTCATAACATATATAAACCTACTGTAAAAAGTTCAGAATTTTCCAGTGTATGCATAGTGAGAAATTCGAGTGTTAATATTTAGGAGTCCTTTACAGAAATAGCCATTACGCACAACCTATAAATCGAAACGCGTCCGTTCTTTTTCCTACACGTAGATAACTTCTTAAGGTACCTATATGATTTTTTCCAGATTTTTAAAAGACTTCCAACTGACCGAAACGGCCTCAAGAAAAAGGGGAATAGTAGCTATTTTAGGGTTTCAAAGCCTAAATATACTATGTGGACTATTTTGGGAAAAACAGTCCCCATGACTTCAATACTTGCTAGATTTGTGTTCTACCACTTGGGTTTACTAGATAACTCATGTATCTAGCACCCCCCTTCTACGGATCACAAATCCAAGTTGTAAAACTTGAGTTATACAAGATTTAGTGGAAGAAAAACAAGGGTTTCACCCCTTGGAGAACATATGCTCATTTTCTTGCTCTAAACCTTTGATCTAACACTCAAGATACTTAGTTCCATACATGATGATATGTAAAACTAGGGTGTCTTGAGTATTAGTTCATAACCCCAACAAAACTCAAGCTATAATACAAAGTAGAAGAAGAAGATGAAGATTATGTTATACCTTAATTTAGTGGCAACCTTCCTTGATTTACCAAAGTAAGTAATGAACTTAGCATGCATCAAATAAACTAGCACACCTCTCTCACTCTCACAAAAATCGAACTCTCTCTTTCTTTTCTCTCTTGAATGCTACTAACTTGGGAGAAAAAAAATAGAAGAAGAAGAATGAGAGAAA
Organism: Panax notoginseng; assembly: GCA_016801055.1. Classification (NCBI taxonomy): domain Eukaryota; kingdom Viridiplantae; phylum Streptophyta; class Magnoliopsida; order Apiales; family Araliaceae; genus Panax; species Panax notoginseng. The sequence goes on from CM029015.1 coordinate 59,331,378, forward strand.
AATGAATGTCTAGCAAATGAATGAGTGATATAACTATTATCCCTCATATTTTTATTGTCCCATGGATAAAAGACTGCACCTTATCTCTTCAATTAGCCTAATCATGTAATTAAGGATGCTTAATAGATTTGCAACCAATGAGAGATTGACACACAAGTACTTGTGTGTAAGACTTCTACTTATGGACATTGATTAGCATAATTTGTTGCCTTAAAAGGCCTAATGGGGCCAGCTATATAAATGCCCACTAATTCTTTCATTTAGCCTTTATTTTAATGCATAAATTAGATAAATCAAATGTCTAAAATACCTTTAATCAAGTGGGCTAAGTATTGGTTTGCATTTTATTTCTTTTGGGCTTCTCCTTTAACTGTTTTGGGCCATGTAATGAACATAGTCTAACAATTTTAATACATGTTACCCAAATTGTTTATTTAGGGTTTCCATTCCCAATCTTATGAAATTTAATTACTTATACATGTGACTTTAGCTCATAACCTAATTAGGTTTACAAGAAATAGGTTTAAAATTATTAGTCACTTGAAACAACACGATTATCTACTTAAGTTAGTATACATATTAAATACTAACATTTCCTTATTACCATAACCCTTAGGTTATTTAATTGTCTCACCTAATGCATAATTAGGTTATGAAGCTTTTATTTTTTAATGAAATCTATAAATGTATATATCCATAACTATAGTATATATGTTTATTGATCCATGCACCACTTCACATATGTTGTCACATATTAAATCACTGTATAACACAAAGTTTTAAATATCAATAATGTTCATACATATATAGTGACTTAAAATTCACGGTTATTAACCCTTAGGGTTTTCAAAAATAGAAAATTAATATTTCTAAATTGTAATTAGGATTCTCGAATTAAATTAAACTTTCCCATTTATAAATCAATCTTGTTAATTAGGATTATTTTATTCCAATTTAAATTGCTAATTTAGCAATTAAGTCCACAATTTTACATTAGGGTTTCTGACGAAATAATCAGGGTTTAAAAATATGAAATTAGGGTTTGCTAATTAATTAAGTTTTACCCTAATTAATATTATAATTAATATCACTTAAGCATTATAATTATCCTTTAAATTCCCATATTAGGGTTTCCAATTTTTGAATTAGGGTTTCGAATTCCCGAAACTGAAATTAGGGTTTCAGAACCGGTTTTATGGTTTCTTATCAGTCATTATTGTTTTCTAACTGAACGTTGTCGTTCTTAATATATATTTGGGGTTTGACAATGATATAATTTATCTGGTCAACCCTTGACCCTTAACCACATTCTGAACACATACATAACTATATACACAGAACATATTCAAATATACACTTAATCCTGAATAATTCACCTAAATCCTTCACAGAATTTTGAAATCTTCAAAATTCCTTCCCAAAAATATCAAACGCATACACTCATTTTCTGTCTAGGTCTATCATTTGACTTTAAATCCATCATTTAAGATTTTTTTTAAATCTTCTAAATTCTCGGGTTGTCACATTCACCCCTTCTTCTAAGAATTTCGTCCCCGAAATTCACCTTACACCTTACACCAAACAGCTTACACCATTCACACATCATCACATGCTACCCAATACACCACTCACAAGAGTAAAAGTTTTCAAATTGCTGAGGGGTCATATAGACCATGAACACATAGTTTTAACGCTATTCATACCGCAAAACTTTACATTACTTGGTAGGTTTATAATCACAAAGAAGGTAAACTACCGATGCTTGTACTTTAGGTGATTAACCTATCGTATTCCATGTTTGCCATTAAAATTGCTTGTACAATGACCAAAATACCCTTTTTGAATATTTTAGTAAATTAACTTGTAAAAATGGCAAAACCATTAGTTGGTAACCTAAACACTTGACTAATTTGTGGCATTAAAAATCTCAGCCAAACAGCATCCAATTGACAGCTAAAATCAGCCATAGCAACATATCATCATATATATAGATTTGGGAGAGAGAAAGTTACTAAATTTATCTTATTTTTCAACCAAGCTCTCACCTACTCTCTCTCACCAAGGACTTTGAAATTCTTTAGTGAACCAGTCACATAATCAGCCCTAGATCAACCAATAATAGATTAGGAAGATCAAGATTAAGATTTGGACAAGAAAGGTATAAAGCTAATTGTTATTTTTGATCCAAGTTGCTAAGAAAGATTTCGTGTTTATGTGTTTATATAAGTGTTAGAAGATGTTTTTAGTTAATCTATGTTGATCCATGATGGATCCATAGCATCAAATGGCTTTAAAAAGGTGTTTTTCAAAAATTGTTCTTGGGCTTGAAAAGTAGTCCGACAAGAAATGTCAGTGGCCACAGATCTTTGCTCGTTTATTATAATTGTTGTTTTAAAGTTGTTATAGGTAGCCTGGTATGTGGTCTTTATTTTGCAAAAGAAATCAGAGTCATTAGATGTCTGGATTTAAAGTTATAATCGGTTAAACATCGTTGACCGAGCTTGACCGGCTAAAATCTGGGTAACCCAGAAATATCAAAACCAAGTCTGACAAGAAGTTCTAAGGCATAGAACTGTCAGTGTTTAAGTTGTTTATGGATTTTTTTGTATACATGTTGTAGCCTGTAATATGTACTGTAGATCCATGCCTTACGATCTCAAAAATCAATCAACATGTCGATCGTAGAAAGTGGTCAAAGTAAGCCCCTAGCACTGATTTGCATTTCTGGAAATTTCCAGAAACGGGTTTGAGCAAAATTTCTGACAGCATTTGACCGTCTTATAATTTATGATTCTGTTGTTATTGAGCTGATATGTTGTTGTAATGATGTTCCTTGACATAAGGACTATAACTTTAAACATTTAGATCACAAGAAATATGACCAGATCATATATAAAATCAAGCATGAAAGTGACTGGTTGAACAGACTGGGTTTCTGGAAAACCCAGAAACTGTCTGACAATGATTTTGAATGCACAGATCGTCTTGTTAGTTTGTTGTATGACCGAGATGAAGATTTTTTCATATAGTGTTACATAAACACCACATGATCAATACTTAACTTGAACCAGAAACATTTTCTACCGGAAGTTAAAGGCAGTCAAACGTTGGACCTTGAACATGAAGCTGTCAGTGTTCTTGAGTTCAAGAACACCAACAGCGACGCTAAGTGTCGCTATAGGCCATTAGCGACGGTTTAATTAATTTATTTTCTGATATTTCTGGTAATTAATTAAAAATAGAAATTAAATTATAAAAATTATTAAAAATGGTTTTAAAAATTATTTTAAATTATGAAAAATAATTTTTGACTAATTAGAATATTTTTCTTTAATATTTATAATTATTTAAATATTAGAGGTAATTAATTTATTTAATTAGTACATTAAATAAATTAGAGAAAAATAATTTAATATTATGAAAAATCATTTTAAATAAGAATAATGTATTTAAAAATATTTTGAATTATAAAATGTGACTTTTAATATTTTTAGAGAATTTTTGTTAATAAATTAAAATTAATGATATTATATTTAATTAATTAATTAATTAAATAAATAAGATAAAAATGATTTTAATGATATAAAAATCATTTTAAATGAAAATAAAGTGTTAGAAAATATTTTGAATTATAAAATATAATTTTCAATATTTTTGAAGAAATCTCATTAATAAATTATCATTAATAATATTAGATTTATTTAATTATTATATTAAATAAATAAATTAAAAATAATTTTATTTATTCAAAAATCATTTAAAAATGAGAAAAATAATTTAAAAATATTTTAAGTGATAATTAATTACTTTTAATATTTGGATGATAATTTCATTAATATTTAAATATTAATGGTAATGGTTTAAAAATGATTTTAATTACTTTAAAAATTATTTAAGTAGAATATTGATGATTTAAAAATATTTTAAGTTATTAATAATAACTTTAATATTTTGACAAGTATAACATTAATATTTTTATATTATTAAATATTAATGATAATAAGATTATTTGATAATTAAATCATTTAAAAATGATATAAGTGTTTGAAAAATTATTATAAACTATAATAATTATTTATAAATTATTAAAAGCTTCCGAAAAATATTATAAACGATATTTGACTTATCTAAAATAATATTGAAGCTTAGAGACCAAGTTTAATTGACAATCAATGTGTTAATTGTCGGATAAAGTGACCAGAACACCGAGAATAGACTGAAGTCCAACCAGACTGAAATAGTTAGACTGGATAAGTGTTTATATAGGTTATAAACACTGATGTGATTATGTGATAATGTGCCTAGGAGAAGTTTGACCGTAAAACATAGTGTTAAATGTTATAAATGAGTGTGCTAATTGTGAGACCGACATTGTTGGTTATAGGTCTTACGAACGCAGTTAATTATATTGTATAGCAGTAATCAGCGGAGAAGGAAAGTTTCCTAACTCAACCTTGAGTTATATTCATTAAATTATTATAATGGTTAATTATTGCTAATTATATCATGTCCAGGGAATTTATTATTGATTATTCGCAGTTAGTGAATGATTAATAATTCAAATTGAATTACTGATTCGGAGAATATACATTTGTAGAATAAATGTTGTTGGATATTCATATTCGTAGAAGATAGAATTGACAGTATAGATAATTCATGTTTATTGTTAAATTATGTTAAGAAATGTCTTAGCTAATTATTCTGGCTAGACGAACATTTGTTAGAACTCGATAGGTTCGAGAAGAGAATAGAAGAAAATTTAATTATTATTGATAGATCAATGTCAGTTGTATCGGCTAGATCGAAAACTTGATAGGTTTGAGAAGAGAAGAGAAGTGATTAGATATTGAAATATTTGCATTTCGTTTTTAAATCAAAATCTTGATTCTGAGACTGAGAAGAACAACCTTTTATATAAAGGGAACATTTTAGGTCGTATATTCGGCCATTGCGCACTGTTAAGTATTATGCATAATATAGAGTATAATAAAGCTGATCACTTGTTATACTTGCAGAGGGACATGATTTAATCTATATGGTTATCTGATACTCCTGCGTATGTATCAAACTATATCTTTGATAGATACCCGAGAAAGTAGAAGTTCTAGATCCAATGGATCGCTCAGCATAAATCTAGAAAATATTCCACTTTGTTATTGCGTAGAATTGATTCTTGTTTATTCATTTAAATATCGTAGAACTTTGAAAGCGTTGTACTATTTCATTATCAAATTATTGTGTTGCATAGAAAGGGAGAAACCTTGTTATTAAATAACGCATTGTTCATCTATTTCAAAGTTCCTTGAACTTTGGTGTCATTCTATCAAAATAGATAGTCTATTATTCTGATACTTATACATTCATTGTATATCTTAACCTGCGGGACAAATTTGTTGCTCACCCTTGCTAAATAAAACTTTTTAGCCAGGGACGAAGTGGTAGGAGGTGCCGTGAAGAACAAAGGAAAAGACATAATGATTAATTAGTTATGAATAACATTATTATTATGTTGTATTTGTGAACCCTTTTTGTATATCTAAGGTGTAAGACCCCAACTTTTATAAATACAGATGAATTTTCTATAATTATCATTTTTGAATATTGTGGAGTTAATTTAATATAATGTTATAGTTATGGGTAATATTTATAAATTTTGCAAAGTACGCAAGTTGTTATATAATATTCGATTGGTCGGGAAATATTCGTTTTAACAGGAAATATTCGTACAACGGCACAATCATTGGTGGACCCCACAACGGAATTATTGTCGGATTGAGAAAACGACAAAAATATTTTATTAAAAATAACGGCGAAAGTTTTACCATTGATACTGTTGAACTACTCGGTAGTAAAAGTACAGTAATACGTGTGGTTGTATAGTAGAACACGGTATTGATTATTATTGTTTATGTGAGAAGTACCTCAGTTTGATTCAATTATTGTCAATTAATAATATGAATTATTTAGCGATAATGAAGTTTTGTTTTATTTGTATTATTAACGTAATAAAATAGAAACATATTTTTATATAAAACAGAATACTTTATTAACGTTATTCTATAAATAGAATATATTATATTTTATTTAAAAGATTTTTTTTTAATTATGGACCGTCAGATTAAAGTAAATCAATTTGGACCGTTCATGGTTTAGTTACTATGCAGTCCATTCTTCTATAAATAGCAGCTCATTCCTTCATTATTTCTTACGAATTCACTGAACTCTAGAGAGAGAAACTATAGAGAGAGAGAAGAAAAATATTATGCTACTTAACTATTTTCTTATTTCAGTTCTTCTTTAAAACGGTAAGGGGTGTTATTCTTTCTTATTCATGAAGATAACTTTTGTTATTCCATTTCTTATTATTCTGTTGGAATAACCTGTATACGCGGTCTACCCTATACTTGGTGACATTCTTCTATTATTCTATTGGAACATCCTGTCTGTGTGTTTTACACCGGACCTGGTTCCGTCTTGTTATTATTCTGTTGGAACATCCTGTCTGTGTATTTTACACCGGACCTGGTTCTATTATTTATTATTCTGTCAGAATATCATGTCTGTGCGTTTACACCGGACCTGGTTCCATTATTTATTATTATGTCGGAATATCATGTCTGTGCGTTTACACCGGACCTGGTTCTATTATTTATTATTCTATTAGAATAACCTATCTGTGCGGTCTATCGCATGCTGAGTGATTTCTTTTGTTATTCCATTCTTTATTATACTCACTTGGTTAAGTTTTAACTTCTATACTCCATGAAATTAGTGGAATATCCTTGATAATTGTGTTTCATCCAGTATCTTTTCATGAAAATATTATTCTAAGCATTCTTGAATTTTACTCCACAAAGTAGTATCATGTTGACAATTTGGACGTTGTTAATTCTTGGATAAATTAATTCTTGAACTTGTTTTATTGAATTCGTATATCATTGTCATCATCCTCATGTTTATAAAATGTTGAAAGTCATCTGTGGCCTGTAGTGCATAGATGGACTTGGTATGATTATGACCAGAGATTATTCAGTATAATCATGACCATAATGTTACAAATGATGTGGTAAAAGTTATCATTGGCCCGTAGTGCATTGATAGACAGTTGTTGGCATGATCATGACCATTAATGAGTACACAAATATTCTTGGCCCGTAGTGCATGGATAATTGTGGTCGTAATACTAAAGAATATCCTTGGCCATAGTGCAGGGGTGATTCGATGATGTGGATTATTTTATTAAGCTAAGTCTCAGCGATAACAGTGTTGAAAAACCTTTTAAATCATAGAAGATAGTAGATTTTATTCTCTACTTGACTCTTTTAATGGATTGCTTGTTCCGCTGCAGTTAAACTTGATGTTCATTATATTTTATCAGTTTAACACTTTGAAGGCTAATGATAATTTATTCTGCATTATCTTAGTCAAAATATTTCTTACTGGGCTAGTTGAGCTCACCCTTTCTTTCACTGTTCTCTTCAGGAAATGAGAATATAGCTGGGACGAGTCGGGGAACGGAGTAATGGACTAAATGATAGTATTAGTAGTCCTCACTATTCTGTTAAATAGTGCGACAATAATTGTAATGAGGACTCCTTTTGAGTTTGTATAGTCTCTAGTAGACGATAATTGTATTCAAACTCATAGTTATGTTTTGTCGTATTGTACACGACAGTTGTATTAGTAAGTTGTATTTGTATTCTGTATCATGTATCTGACGATCCAAGATGGGTGATGTATACCTAATTTTGGGGGCGTCACAGTTGGTATCAGAGCTTAGGGATATGATCCCTGGCTAAGATGTGAGAATAGAACTAGGAGGGGAGAGACGGGGAATTCCTTCGCTAGTATGACCTACCTAAGTTTATTTGCATGGTATTTAATTGGTCAGTCAGAATATAAGGATAATATATGACATATCAATTAACTTTTGTTTTCTGGCAGTATCTGAAAATGGCATCCGGGAATGTTGAGAATAGCAATAGAGCACAGGCGACTGTTGATTCACCACATATCAATAATCGGGATAATGTGCATCAGGAAGGCGACAATCCTTATGTAAACAACAATACTGACCAAATGATGAATGATGGAATGTTCAGAAGCTTTATGCAGTTCATGCAAAACCAGGCGAAAGCGGCTCCTGTTCAAAATGTAGGTGGAAACACTGAAAATTCTTGGACGGTCACCGCTAAACAGTTCAAGGAGCGGGGACCACCAGAGTTTAAGGGAGAGCCAAAAGCACTTATAGCGGAAACATGGATAAAGCATATCACCAAGATATTTGATGTCTTGGGATGCTCCGAGGAGCAAAAGGTTCCCTTTGCCGCCTTTATGTGGCGAGGAGAGGCGGATTATTGGTGGAAATTGATTAAACTTACTCAACCTGCCGCACTGAAGATGTCTTGGGAGAAGTTCTAAGAGCTGTTCAATGACAAATAATTTCCCGAAAGTGTTCGACACATGAAGGAGGTGGATTTCATCAAATTGGAGCAGAATAATATGACCGTGTCGCAGTATGAGGCTAAATTTGCTGAATTATCCCGGTTTGTGTCCCACTTGGTGGATAATGAAGAGCGAATGACGCGAATGTTTTTGCGAGGTTTGAAACCTGAGATACGTCAACATCTTATTTCTCATAAACTGTGTTTGTATACAGATGTTGTGAATAGGGCTCAGTTAGTGGAGCGCGATAACGAGTTAACGCAACCAAAAGAGAGCAGTCGGCAAAATGATAATACCAGTGAGAGCTGTCATCGAAGCGGTGACAACAAGCGTGGAGGGAATCAACAGGCCAGAAATGGTAACCACTTCGGTGGTAATCAGGGCCAAAACAATAAGAATGGTCATTTCAAGAAGAGGAGATTCAACAATGATGGAAAGACGTCAGCACCAGTTGTTAAGGAAGGAGAACGACCACCTATCATATGTTTCAAATGTGGAGGGGAAGGGCACATCAGTCCAAACTACGTGATGCCATCTAAAGCATGTTATAATTATGGAAGAGAAGGTCATTTTGCTCGATTTTGTCGTTTACCAAAAATAAGTTCAGCCAGGATGGAGACACCAAAGGCCGTCCCAGAAAAGTCAAAACCGGTAGTGCAAGGGAGAGCGTTTGTTGTGACCTCCCAGAAAGCAAAGAACCCGAATGAGGTCATCACGGGTAAGCTTATCATAAACTCTAATGAAGTCTATACTTTTTCTGATACTGGTTCTACCCATTCTTTTATTTCTCCTACTTGCACTCATCGATTAAATTTGACTCCGGAGAAATTAGACTTTGACTTATCTGTTGAAAATCTATTGGGAGAAACTTTCATTACATCTACGGTTTATAAGTCTTGTTTGGTTCAAGTTGGTACCCACACATTACCTATCGATCTTATTTCATTAAAAATACTTGCATTTGACGTGATTCTAGGGATTAATTGGTTAACTACTCATCATGCAAAAATTGATTGTTTTCGTAAGGTTGTTAGCTTTCATATTCCTAATCGACCAATTATGTGAATTCAAGCAACCAAACCATTAAAATCAATCGCTGTCATCTCAAACCATAAAGCTATTCGTTTATTGAAAAACGGATGTCAAGCTTTCTTAGGTCATGCCACGGATCTAAACAAAAATACGTCAGTTTTGAATGATATTTCTATTGTTAATAAATTTCCTGACGTATTCCCTGAAGAACTTCCTGGCCTACCCCCAGAGCGTGAAATTGAATTTTGTATCGACCTTGAACCCGATACAAAACCCATTTCCAAAGCCCCATATCGAATGGCTTCTATTGAACTTCAGGAGTTAAAGATCCAACAGCAGGAATTGTTAGACATTGGTTTTATTCATCCTAGTACTTCTCCTTGGGGTGCTCCTGTTCTATTCGTGAAGAAGAAAGATGGAAGTATGCGACTTTGTATTGATTATCGGGAGTTAAATCATGTCACCATCAAAAACAGGTACCCATTGCCACGTTTTGATGACCTGTTTGACCAGTTGCAAGGAGAAAAATTCTTTTCAAAGATCGATCTTCGTTCTGGATATCATCAGCTGAAGGTTAGAACTGAGGATATTCTAAAGACGGCTTTCAGAACTCGGTACGGGCAATATGAATTCCTAGTCATGTCCTTTGGATCGTCTTTATTGGTGACATCCTTATTTATTCCAAAAGCCGTGAAGATCATGAGCAACACTTGAGGCTGGTACTCCAAAAGCTTCGTGAATACAAGCTTTATGCCAAGTTGAAGAAATGCGAGTTCTGGCTGGAGGAGGTAGCATTCCTTGGGCACTTAGTATCAAGTCGTGGAATATCTGTTGACCCGGCAAAGATTGAAGCTATTCAAAGCGGGGAGGAACCTAAATCAGTGATCGAAGTACGTAGCTTTCTTGGTTTAGGTGGTTATTATCAGAGATTCGTGGAAGGATTTTCTCGAATCGCTACTCCATTAACTCAGCTGACTCAGAAAGATACAAATTTTGGTTGGAGCGAAGAATGTGAGAAGAGTTTTCAAGAACTCAAGAGGAGACTCATTTCAGCACATGTTCTAACAATACCATCTGGCTCGGAGGGATTTGTCATCTACAGTGATACTTCGAGCAAAGGATTGTGATGCGTTCTCATGCAACATAGAAAAGTCATAGCCTATGCATCAAGACAACTCAAGGAATACGATAGGAATTATCCTACTCGTGATCTAGAGTTGGCAGCTGTTGTCTTTGCACTTAAAATTTGGAGCCATTACTTGTATGGGGAGAAGGTGGAGATCTTTACGGATCATAAAAGCCTCAAATATTTCTTCACTCAAAAGGAACTCAACATGCGACAACGACGTTGGCTTGAACTGTTGAAAGATTATGATCATACCATTCAATACCATCCTGGAAAAGCGAACGTGGTAGCTGACGCATTGAGTAGAAGATCATATGCAAGTACGAGTGAGATATTGTCAACACAAAGGCCCATTTTATGTGACTTGCAAAGGATGGAGATAGAGTTAAAGACTCTAAGGACCCATGTGATGATGGCGAATATACGAGTAGAACCAACTTTAATCGATAAAGTTAAAGCTGCTCAAGCTACAGACCTGGAGCTGATGCGTATGAGGAAGAAAGTGCAAGAAGGTGCTATGCCGGAAGCAAGAATCGATGAAGAAGGAATACTTCGAGTCAACTCCAGACTTTGTGTTCCTAACAACCATGATTTAAAGTATGAAATCATGATGGAGGCGCACAACACACCGTTTGCAATCCATCCTGGAAGTACCAAAATGTATCATGATCTTCGTCATATATTTTGGTGGAGCAATATGAAGAGAGAGATAGCGCTGTTTATCTCGAGGTGTCTAACTTATCAACGAGTCAAAGCAGAGCATCTGTGACGCCCCCAAAATCGGGTCCATTCCTCACCCATCTTGGGTCGTCAGATACATGGTACAAAATACAAATACAAACTTAATTATACAAATGTCGTGTAACATACGACAATACATAAACTGAGAGTTCTAATAGGAATATTGTCATCTAGACAATATCTATACTCAAGGAGTCTTCATTACATTTATTGTCACACTATTTAACAGAATGGTGAGGACTACTAATGCTATCTTCTGGACCATCACTCCTTTCCCTGACTCGTCCCAGCTATATTCTCATTTCCTGAAGAGAATATTGAAAGAAAGGGTGAGCTCAACTAGCCCAGTAAGAAATATTATGAATAGGATAATGAAGAATAAATTATCAATAGTCTTCAACAATGTTAAACTGATAAAATACAATAGACATCAAGTTTAACTGCAGCGGAATAAGCAATCCATTAGAAGAGTCAAGTAGAGAATAAAACTTACTATCTTCTATGATTTAAAAATGTTTTCATCAACTTTTATCACTGAGACTTAGCTTAATAAATAAACCACATTTTCTAATCATCCTTGTATTACGGGCCAAGGATATTCATTAAATCATTAATGATCATGACTATACCGAAAAATTCCTGGTCATAATCATACCAAAAATTGTATATCAATGCATTACAAGCCACTGAGGACTTTTAACACACCACTTATAACATCACAGTTCATGATTATACCGAATGATCCCTGGTCATAATCATACTAAGTCCATCTATGTACGTAAGCCAAAGATGACTTTTAACATAAAATAAACATGAGGATGATGACAATGTTATAGGAATTCAATTAAATAAGTTCAAGAATTAGTTTATCCAGGAACTAATAATATCCAAACTGTCAACATGATACTTCTTTGTAAAGTAACAGTCAAGAATGCTCAGAAGAATATTTTCATGAAAAGATACTAGATGAAGCGCAAATATCAAGGATATTCCACTAATTTCATGGAGTATAAAAATCAAAACTTTAACCAAATGAGTATAATAAAGAATATATGAAACTGCAAATGAATTTTCACCAGCCATGCGGTAATCCATGTATACAGATCATTTCCACAATTTAATAAGGAATGAATATAAAGGATCATTCACCATGCATGTGGTAATCCACATAGACAGGTTATTCCAACAGAATAATAAAGAATGGAATAACAGAAGGATTCACCATGCATGCGATAGAGACCGCACAGACATGTTATTCCCAACAGAATAATAAATGCGGAATAATAAATATGGAACCAGGTCAGGTGAAATTCACACCGACAGGATATTCCGACATAATAATAAATGCGGAATAATAAATGATGGAACCAGGTCAGGTGAAATTCACACCGACAGGATATTCCGACAGAATCGTAAAGAACGGAATAATAAAAGAATTTCACCAAGTATGCGGTACTTCGCATAAACAGGTTATTCCAACATAATAATAAAAATGGAATAACAGAAGAAGATCACCAAGTATTGGGTAAACCGCATATACAGGTCATTCCACCAAGTATAGGGTAAACCACGTATACAGGTTATTCCAACAGAATAATAAAGAATGGAATAACATAAGTTCTCTTCATGAATAAGAAAGAATAACACCTCTTACCGTTTTAAAGAAGAACTGAAATAAAGAAGTAGTTAAGTGGCAGAATACTCTTCTTCTTTCTCTCTATAGTTTCTCTCTCTAGAGTTCAGTGAATTCGTAAGAAAATAATGAAGGAATGAGCCTCTATTTATAGAAAAATGGAATGCATAGTAACTAATCCATGAACGGTCCAGATTGATTTACTTTAATCTGACGGTCCATATTTAAAGAAAAATCTTTTAAATAAAATATAATATATTCTATTTATAGAATAACTTTAATAAAGTATTCTATTTTATATAAAAAGATGTTTCTGTTTTATTACGTTAATAATACGAATAAAACAAAACTTCATTATCGCTAAATAATTCATATTATTAATTGACAATAATTGAATCAAACTGAGTGACTTCTCACATAAGTATCAATACCGTGTGCTACTATGCAACCACACGTATTACTGTACTTTTACTACCGAGTAGTTCAATAGTATCAACGGTAAAACTTCCGCCGTTATTTTTAATAATATATTTTTGTCGTTTTCTCAATCCGACAATAATTCCGTTGTGGGGTCCACCAATGATTGTACCGTCATACGAATATTCCCCGTGAATAGTAACTCGTGAATAGTACTCCAATACAATAAGTGTCCCAAATACTCGAGTGAACAATACTAGAGTGAATAGTAATTTTGGTGAATAGTAACCTGTGAATAGTAACTCGTGAATAGTGACCAGGTATTTTATGACAACTTGTTTACTTTAAAAAAATTCACATATCACCCTTAACTTTAACCTTTTATCAATTTAACCATTTACCAAAATAGAAAAATTGAATACTTTTATTTCATAAAATTCGGGGTCTCACAATCTCCCCTCCTTATGAAATTTCGCCCTCGAAATTAACGTACGTACCTGATATTCGAAGAGATGAGAATACCTTGCTTTCTTTTTAGATTGTACCTTTCCGGATAATTCCGCTCTATCATGATTTTTCCATTTCTCATCTCCTGTATTTCGAATATCATTCTAGAATATACCTTCAAAATAAAGGTTAATCGACATACCACAATTTATCCACTTATTAAGTAAATAATTTCAGCTTAGATAAGTCACACCCTAGCGAAGTATATTACTCGTCTTCTAGACTAATATCTCCGTCAGTGATCATATCCCTGTAACATCAATCAACAATTTATGTCCACAATCATATGAATAACTTATAATCATAATTGTGATTCTGAATTCCTTTTCGCACCCAGGAAGAAGAAAATTTACATCACCTATCTTCACCTGAAACATCAAAAATCATGGTTATACCAAATCACAATTCCTGCTCATAATCATACTAATAAATTCATCTTTGCACTACGGCTAAAGATTTACAACTGTATAACCAATAGTCAACAGTTAATCTTCATACTACAGGCCAAGGATATACAACTGTAAAATCAATAATGCTGAGACTCAGCTTAATAGTATCACGACCACGAATTATCCATGCACTACGTGCCAAAGATAATCGTGTTTTCAATTACGGTCATGATTATACCGAACAATCCCTGGTCATAATCATACCAAGTCCATCTATGCACGTAAGCCACAGATGACTTTTACCACATCTATGAATTAATATTTCATTGCTGAGACTCAGCTCAATAATTAAGCCACATCATCGAATCATCCCTGCACTACAGGCCAATGATATTCTTTAGTATCACGACCACGAATTATCCATGCACTACGTGCCAAAGATAATCGTGTTTTCAATTACGGTAATGATTATACCGAACAATCCCTGGTTATAATCATACCAAGTCCATCTATGAACGTAAGCCACAGATGACTTTCAACATAAACATGAGGATATGGTATTGACGTATATAGGGTTTCAAACCTCTTAGAGACATTCGCGTCATTCGCTCCTCATTATCGACCAAATTGGATGCAAACCGGGATAACTCTGCAAACTTAGCCTCGTATTGCGATATGGTCATATTATTTTGCTCCAATGCTTATCTCAACATTGTTAGATGCCATTTTCAAACACTGCCACCAAACAAGGGCTAATTAACATATCACATATTATCCCTATACTCTGACCGACCAATTAAATACCAAATAAACTTAGGTAGTTCATACTAGCGAACGAATTTCCCGTCTCTCCCCTCCTAGTTCTTATCTCACATCTCAGCCAGGGATCATATCCGTAAGCTCTGATACCAACTGTGACGCCCCCAAAATCGGGTCCATTCCTCACCCATCTTGGGTCGTCAGATACATGGTACAAAATACAAATACAAACTTAATTATACAAATGTCGTGTAACATACGACAATACATAAACTGAGAGTTCTAATAGGAATATTGTCATCTAGACAATATCCATACTCAAGGAGTCTTCATTACATTTATTGTCACACTATTTAACAGAATGGTGAGGACTACTAATGCTATCTTCTGGACCATCACTCCTTTCCCTGACTCGTCCCAGCTATATTCTCATTTCCTGAAGAGAATATTGAAAGAAAGGGTGAGCTCAACTAGCCCAGTAAGAAATATTATGACTAGGATAATGAAGAATAAATTATCAATAGTCTTCAACAATGTTAAACTGATAAAATACAATAGACATCAAGTTTAACTGCAGCGGAATAAGCAATCCATTAGAAGAGTCAAGTAGAGAATAAAACTTACTATCTTCTATGATTTAAAAATGTTTTCATCAACTTTTATCACTGAGACTTAGCTTAATAAATAAACCACATTTTCTAATCATCCTTGTATTACGGGCCAAGGATATTCATTAAATCATCAATGATCATGACTATACCGAAAAATTCCTGGTCTTAATCATACCAAAAATTGTATATCAATGCATTACAAGCCACTGAGGACTTTTAACACACCACTTATAACATCACAGTTCATGATTATACCGAATGATCCCTGGTCATAATCATACTAAGTCCATCTATGTACGTAAGCCAAAGATGACTTTTAACATAAAATAAACATGAGGATGATGACAATGTTATAGGAATTCAATTAAACAAGTTCAAGAATTAGTTTATCCAGGAACTAATAATATCCAAACTGTCAACATGATACTTCTTTGTAAAGTAACAGTCAAGAATGCTCAGAAGAATATTTTCATGAAAAGATACTAGATGAAGCGCAAATATCAAGGATATTCCACTAATTTCATGGAGTATAAAAATCAAAACTTTAACCAAATGAGTATAATAAAGAATATATGAAACTGCAAATGAATTTTCACCAGCCATGCGGTAATCCATGTATACAGATCATTTCCACAATTTAATAAGGAATGAATATAAAGGATCATTCACCATGCATGTGGCAATCCACATAGACAGGTTATTCCAACAGAATAATAAAGAATGGAATAACAGAAGGATTCACCATGCATGCGATAGAGACCGCACAGACAGGTTATTCCCAACAGAATAATAAATGCAGAATAATAAATATGGAACCAGGTCAGGTGAAATTCACACCGACAGGATATTCCGACATAATAATAAATGCGGAATAATAAATGATGGAACCAGGTCAGGTGAAATTCACACCGACAGGATATTCCGACAGAATCGTAAAGAACGGAATAATAAAAGAATTTCACCAAGTATGCGGTACTTCGCATAAACAGGTTATTCCAACATAATAATAAAAATGGAATAACAGAAGAAGATCACCAAGTATTGGGTAAACCGCATATACAGGTCATTCCACCAAGTATAGGGTAAACCACGTACATAGGTTATTCCAACAGAATAATAAAGAATGGAATAACATAAGTTCTCTTCATGAATAAGAAAGAATAACACCTTTTACCGTTTTAAAGAAGAACTGAAATAAAGAAGTAGTTAAGTGGCAGAATACTCTTCTTCTTTCTCTCTATAGTTTCTCTCTCTAGAGTTCAGTGAATTCGTAAGAAAATAATGAAGGAATGAGCCTCTATTTATAGAAAAATGGAATGCATAGTAACTAATCCATGAACGGTCCAGATTGATTTACTTTAATCTGACGGTCCATATTTAAAGAAAAATCTTTTAAATAAAATATAATATATTCTATTTATATAATAACTTTAATAAAGTATTCTATTTTATATAAAAAGATGTTTCTGTTTTATTACGTTAATAATACGAATAAAACAAAACTTCATTATCGCTAAATAATTCATATTATTAATTGACAATAATTGAATCAAACTGAGTGACTTCTCACATAAGCATCAATACCGTGTGCTACTATGCAACCACACGTATTACTGTACTTTTACTACCGAGTAGCTCAATAGTATCAACGGTAAAACTTCCGCCGTTATTTTTAATAATATATTTTTGTCGTTTTCTCAATCCGACAATAATTCCGTTGTGGGGTCCACCAATGATTGTACCGTCGTACGAATATTCTCCGTGAATAGTAACTCGTGAATAGTACTCCAATACAATAAGTGTCCCAAATACTCGAGTGAACAATACTAGAGTGAATAGTAATTTTGGTGAATAGTAACCTGTGAATAGTAACTCGTGAATAGTGACCAGGTATTTTATGACAACTTGTTTACTTTAAAAAAATTCACATATCACCCTTAACTTTAACCTTTTATCAATTTAACCATTTACCAAAATAGAAAAATTGAATACTTTTATTTCATAAAATTCGGGGTCTCACAATCTCCCCTCCTTATGAAATTTCGCCCTCGAAATTAACGTACGTACCTGATATTCGAAGAGATGAGAATACCTTGCTTTCTTTTTAGATTGTACCTTTCCGGATAATTTCGCTCTATCATGATTTTTCCATTTCTCATCTCCTGTATTTCGAATATCATTCTAGACAATAATTATATTCAAACTCACAGTTATGTTTTGTCGTATTGTACACGACAGTTGTATTAGTAAGTTGTATTTGTATTCTGTACCATGTATCCGACGACCCAACATGGGTAATGTATACCTAATTTCTGGGCCGTCACATAAGGGGTATGTTTGTAATGTTAAGGTTAGCGGACCTGGGACTAATGTATTAACAATCTCTGTTAATGACGTAGGTAATACTATTTCTATATGAATGGGTAGTTAGATATTATTATATTGTGGATCATGAACACCAAACTCGGGGGTCAGGTAACCCGGATTTGGGGGCGTCATAGGTTGGTATCAAAGCTGTAGTGATCAAGGTGTCACAAGTTGGTAGAAGAGTTGTAGGTTATAAACCTTAAGTGCGGTGGGGGAAAACCCTAGGATTATAACCATACACGAGATAGAAAAAACTCATTTAGAGTTCTAAGTGAGGGATTGCCGAAGTGCATTAATAGTGAGATAAGTGGACACATAGTGTGATAATTTTGTACTGGTGAATTACTAATCAAGTTGTTTAAACTGATTGTAGGATGTTTGGAGAAGGTGAAAAGAGTGCGGAGATGCTAGCGGTTGTTGCACCAATGCCAGAAGCCGAGGTGCCAGCGCAAAGCGAATCAGTTGAGAAGGTGGGAGAAGATGAACCCATGGTCAATCTGGGGAGCGATCATGACGATTATCCTGTGATGTATCTGAGTGGAGATGAGGAGGCAGATTCTGAGCCAGCTAATGTAGAGTTAAAGAATAAGACTAAAGTTGAAGACCAAGATCAACTAGCTATAGAAGTTCAAGAACTCCAGAGAAAAGTATTTCTCTTGGAGGAGTTGTGGAAGACGGAGCGAGCGTTACGCGAAATGACTAAAGAACGGAATGAGCTGAAGGCGCAGGTGGACAGAATGAAGGCTGAAGGTGGTGGATCGTCTGAAGGGACAATCAAGCAACAGAAAGACAAGAAAAAGAAAAAGAGGGACATCGACAATCCTAATTCTGAAAAGTGAAGCCCGAAGAAGAAGCAAGTCTGCAGCAAGTGTGGAAAGACTCACGTGGGAGAATGCATGATGTGGAAGAATGTGTGCTTCAATTTCAAGCATGAAGGACATATTTTCCTACATTGTCCTAAGCCGAATATGAGAAAGTGTTTTTCATGTGGGAGGCCGTGTCACGGATACAACAAGTGTCCCAGCAAGAAGAAGACTAGTGAATGGAGTGGACGGTAGATAGCTTAAAGTTTAAGCGATAATATCTTTTGATAGAGTGTGATATTAACGGATGTAATATCAAGAACGATGTGTGCACATATGTAAATATATATGTTTGTATGACTGAAATCTTTATTTTCTATATGAATATAAGATTAAGATTAATTTTTGAGTTCTTAAAACTCATACTTATGGTAAGTTCATGACTCACAATTATATGAAATGTTTTGAACCGCTCAGCGAATGGACGCCAAAGGTCTGACTAGGATAAGGTCATACACTCATATAATTGTGATAAGTTCCTGAACCCTTAGGTGTGGTAAGTTTGATGAATGGGGAATAGTTATGTGTGAATGGAGAATTACGACTTTTGTTTAAAGTTGTGCTGTAAATCCTGATATTATTTAAAAAGGGATAGTGCTATGTGTTAAGTACTAAATGTATTGTGTGTTATTTGAATAAATATACGATTATATGAGATTTTTTTTAAAATTCTTATTGTGTTATTAATAAGAATCTGTGTAGAGAAGGAGAATTAATGTAAGATTTTTATCAGATAATGCCGCCATGGAAGGGAGGTCTAAAGAGAAATATGGAAGAACAATTTGTGAATCTGAAGCAGGAAAATATGACGGTGATAGAATAGTTTGTCAAGTTCAACGAGTTAGCAAAATTTACTCCACATCGAGTGGACACTGAGGAGCTTAAAGCATGATGTTTTAGGAATGGACTGAAATCGTTGGTACTCGAGAAGCTGGATGTGCTGCAAATTAGTTCATTTTCAACGTTATTAGAAAAAGCCATTATCGCTGAAGGAGAAATTGAAGCTGTATTGAAGAATAGTCAAGAACAAAGAAAGGAGGCAGAAGGAAATAATATGATAGGTGGTAGTGGAGGTTGTAATCTTAATAAACGTAAGAGGGATGGTGATATTAATTCAGAAAATAATCCAGTAGAGATTAGGAAGAAAGGCGCGCCGTGTGTAGTTTGCAGGAAGCATCATCAAGGAATTTGTTTGAAGAAAAATGGAGTCTGTTACAACTGTGGTCAAGAGGGACACATGTCACCCCAGTGTCCCATTCCAAAGAAGACACGAGGTTGTTTTGCGTGTGGATCGACCGATCATCTGGTCCGAAATTGTCCGAAGAGAAGTGTAGAGAGGAGAAGTGCCAACAAGGGACCCGGTAGCGGAACCTTTGCGATTGGAGGACCTGCACAGCCAAGAAGACCAACAACATTCACTTTTAGCATGACCGTTCCAAATGTAGCAGCTGCCCATGAAGAGGCGACAGGTAACGAGTTCGGTTAGAAATTAAATTAAGCGAGAAATACGAGTTAGATATTATTGTGATTTGTTTTCTTTTATATGATCCATGTCACAGGTTAGAATTTGAGACACAAATTAATATTGTGTTGTTAAGAATGAATTGATGATACAACTTTAAAAGATTGTAGAGAATAAGAAAGCGGTGATTCTGAGGACGAAATCCTTTTAAGGAGGGGTGAATGTGATAACCTGAGATTTCGAATAATTAAAATTTTTCGAATAATTTTTTTTATTAATATTAATATTAATATTAATTATTAATATTGTGTTGTGTAACTATGATACGAGTTGGGAGAATTAGTCAATCTGTGTATTGACTGAGAAAATAGAGTAGAGTTCTGCTTAACAGCTTTAGAAACTCTAACCCTAATTTCTGGTTAGGGATTTGATAGAAAATGCAATTAAAAGAATTATATTGATATGCATGTGTTTGTACTGTATATAAATTTTGATCAATAATAGATGGGATAAGGTTTAAAATTAGTAAACCTAATAAGAGATTAGAAACCCTAATCTCAGGATTAGAAACTTTAACACACAGTTAGAAACCCTAATCGTATGTCGAGAAATCCTAATTTCATATTCGGGATTCCTAAACCCTAAATTAGGAAACCCTAATCCTAAGTAGTAAGCTTAATGTGTTTAGTAAATGTTAATATAATTAAAAAACCCTAATTATACTTCGGAAATATTAATTTCTATTTAAAACCATAATTACATTTTAGAAATATTAATTTTTCTATTTTAAAACCCTAATTAGAAAAAAATTCTAGAAATTAAGGGTGTAAAACCTAAAGGTTTGAACCTTAGGATTAAACCCTAAGGGTTTGGTAAATTCCATGTTCGCCATTAAAATTGCTTGTACAATGACCAAAATACCCTTTTTACATATTTTAGTAGTTAACTTGTAAAAATGGCAAAACCTTTAGTTGCTAACCTAAACACTTGACAACTAACATCAGCCATAGCAACATTTCATCATATATATAGATTTGGGAGAGAGAAAGTTACTACATTTATCTTATTTTTCAACCAAGCTCTCACCTACTCTCTCTCTCACCAAGGCCTTCGAAATTCTTTAGTGAATCAGTCACATAATCAGCCCTAGATCAACCAATAACAGATTAGAAAGATCAAGATCAAGATTTGGACAAGAAAGGTATAAAGCTAATTTTTATTTTTGATCCAAGTTGCTAATAAAGATTTCGTGTTTATGTGTTTATATAAGTGTTAGAAGATGTTTTTAGTTGATCTATGTTGATCCATGATGGATCCATAGCATCAAATGGCTTTGAAAAGGTGTTTTTCAAAAATTGTTCTTGAGCTTGAAAAGTGGTCTGATAAGAAATGTCAGTGGCCACAGATCTTTGCTCATTTATGATAATTGTTGTTTTAAATGTGTTATAGGTAGCCTGGTATGTGGTCTTTATTCTGCAAAAGAAATCAGAGTCATTAGATGTCTGGATTTAAAGTTATAATCGGTCAAACATCGTTGACCGAGCTTGACTGGCTAAAATCTGGGTAACCCAGAAATATAAAAACCGAGTCTGACATGAAGTTCTAAGGCATAGATCTGTCAGTGTTTAAGTTGTTTGTGGATTTTTTTTGTATACATGTTGTAGCCTGTAATATGTACTGTAGATCCATGCCTTACGATCTCAAAAATCAATCAACATGTCGATCGTAGAAAGTGGTCAAAGTAAGCCCCTAGCACTGATTTGCATTTCTGGAAATTTCCAAAAACGGTTTGAGCAAAATTTCTGACAGCATTTGACCGTCTTATAATTTATGATTCTGTTGTTATTGAGCTGATCTGTTGTTGTAATGATGTTCCTTGACATAAAGACTATAACTTTAAACATTTAGATCACATGAAATATGACCAAATCATATATAAAATCAGGCATGAAAGTGACTGGTTAAACAGACTAGGTTTCTGGAAAACCCAGAAACCGTCTGACAATGATTTTGAATGCACATATCGTCTTGTTAGTTTGTTGTATGACCGAGATGAAGATTGTTTCATGTAGTGTTACATAAACACTACATGATCAATACTTAACCTGAACCAGAAACATTTACTATTGGAAGATAAAGGCAGTCAAACATTAGACCTTGAACATGAAGCTGTCAGTGTTCTTGAGCTGAAGAACACCAACAGCGACGCTAAGTGTCGCTATAGGCCATTAGCGACGGTTTAATTAATTTATTTTCAGATTTTTTTGGTAATTAATTAAAAATAGAAATTAAATTATAAAAATTATTAAAAATGGTTTTAAAAATTATTTTAAATTATGTAAAATAATTTTTGACTAATTAGAATATTTTTCTTTAATATTTATAATTATTTAAATATTAGAGGTATTTAATTTATTTAATTAGTACATTAAATAAATTAGAGAAAAATTATTTAATATTATGAGAAATTATTTTAAATAAGAATAATGTATTTAAAAATATTTTGAGTTATAAAATGTGACTTTTAATATTTTTAGAGAATTTTCATTAATAAATTAATATTAACGATATTAGATTTATTGAATTAATAAATTAAATAAATAAGATAAAAATGATTTTAATGATTTAAAAATCATTTTAAATTAAAATAAAGTGTTAGAAAATATTTTAAATTATAAAATATAATTTTCAATATTTTTAGAGAAATCTCATTAATAAAATAATATTAATGATATTAGATTTATTAAATTATTATATTAAATAAATAAATTAAAAATGATTTTATTGATTAAAAAATTATTTAAAAATGAGAAAAATGATTTAAAAATATTTTAAGTGATAATTAATTACTTTTAATATTTGGATGATAATTTCATTAATATTTAAATATTAATGGTAACGGTTTAAAAATGATTTTAATTACTTTAAAAATCATTTAAGTAGAATATTGATGATTTAAAAATATTTTAAGTTATTAATAATAACTTTAATATTTTGGCAAGTGTAACACTAATATTTTTATATTATTAAATATTAATGATAATAAGATTATTTGATAATTAAATCATTTAAAAATGATTTAAGTGTTTGAAAAATTATTATAAATTATAATATTTGTTTTTAAATTATTAAAAGCTTCCAAAAAATATTATAAATAATATTTGACTTATCTAAAATAATATTGAAGCTTAGAGACCAAGTTTAATTGACAATCAATGTGTTAATTGTCGGATAAAGTGACCAGAACACCGAGAATAGACTGAAGTCCAACTAGACCGAAATAGTTAGACTGGATAAGTGTTTATATAGGTTATAAACACTGATGTGATTATGTTATAATGTGCCTAGGAGAAGTTTGACTGTAGAATACATTGTTACGTGTTATAAATGAGTGTGCTAATTGTGAGACCGACATTGTTGACTATAGATCTTACGAACGCAGTTAATTATATTGTGTAGCAGTAATCAGCGGAGAAGGCAAGTTTCATAACTCAACCTTGAGTTATATTCATTAAATTATTATAATGGTTAATTATTGCTACTTATACCATGTCCAGGAAATTTATTGTTGATTATTCGCAGTTAGTGCATGATTAATAATTCAAATTGAATTACTGATTCGGAGAATATACATTTGTAGAATAACTGTTGTTGGATATTAATATTCGTATAAGATAGAATTGACAGTACAGATAATTCCTGTTTATTGTTAAATTATGTTGAGAAATGTCTTAGCTAATTATTCTGGCTAGACGAACATTTGTTAGAACTCGATAGGTTCGAGAAGAGAAGAGAAGAGAATTAAATTATTATTGATAGATCAATGCCAGTTGTATCGGCTAGATCGAAAACTTGATATGTTCGAGAAGAGAAGAGAAGTGATTAGATATTGAAATCTTTGCATTTCGTTTTTAAATCAAAATCTTGATTCTGAGACTGAGAAGAACAACCTTTTATATAAAAAGAACATTTTAGGTCGTATATTCGGCCATTGCGTACTGTTAAGTATTATGCATAATATAGGGTATAATAAAGCTGATCACTTGTTATACTTGCAGAGGGGTATGATTTAATCTTTATGGTTATCTGATACTCCTGCGTATGTATCAAAGTAAATCTTTGATAGATACTCGAGAAAGTAGAAGTTCTAGATCCAATGGATCGCTCAGCATAAATCTGGAAAATATTCCACTTTGTTATTGCGTAGAATTGATTCTTGTTTATTCATTTAAATATCGTAGAACTTTGAAAGCGTTGTACTCTTTCATTATCAAATTATTGTGTTACATAGAAAGGGAGAAGCCTTGTTATTGATTAACGCATTATTCAGCTAATTCAAAGTTCCCCGAACTTTGGTGTCATTCTATCAAAATAGATAGCCTATTATTTCGATACGTATACATTCATTATAAATCTTAACCTGCGGGACAAATTTGTTGCTCACCCTTGCTAAATAAAACTTTTCAGCTAGGGACGAAGTGGCAAGAGGTGCTGTGAAGAACAAAGGCAAAGACATAGTGATTAATTAGTTATGAATAACATTATTATTATGTTGTATTTGTGAACCCTTTTTGTATATCTAAGGGGTATGTTTGTAATATTAAGGTTAGCGGACTTGGGACTAATGTATTAACAATCTCTGTTAATGACTTATGTAATACTATTTCTATATGAATGGGTAGTTAGATATTATTATATTGTGGATCGTGAACACCAAACTCGGGGGTCAGGTAACCCAGATTTGGGAGCGTCACAGGTTGGTATCAAAGCTATAGTGACGAAGGTGTCACAAGTTAGTAGAAGAGCTGTAGGTTATAAACCTTAAGTGGGGTGGGTAAAAACCCTAGGATTATAACCAAACACGAGATAGAGAAAACTCATTTAGAGTTCTAAGTGAGGGATTGTCAAAGTGCATTAATAGTGAGATAAGTGGACACATAGTGTGAGAATTTTGTACTGGTGAAGTACTAATCAAGTTGTTTAAACTGATTGTAGGATGTTTGGAGAAGGTGAAAAGAGTGCAGAGATGCTAGCGACTGTTGCACCAATTCCAGAAGCCGAGGTGCCAGCGCAAAGCGAATCAGTTGAGAAGGTGGGAGAAGATGAACCAATGGTCAATCTGGGGAGCGATCATGACGATTATCCTGAGATGTATCTGAGTGGAGATGAGGAGATAGAGTCTGAGCCAGCTAAGGTAGAGTTAAAGAATAAGACTAAAGTTGAAGAACAAGATCAACTAGCTGTAGAAGTTCAAGAACTCCAGAGAAAAGTATTTCCCTTGGAGGAGTTATGGAAGACGGAGGGAGCGTTACGCGAAATGACTAAAGAACGGAATGAGCTGAAGGCGCATGTGGACAGAGTGAAGGATGAAGGTGGTGGATCGTCTGAAGGGACAATCAAGCAACAGAAAGACAAGAAAAAGAGAAAGAGGGACAGCGACAACCCTAATTCTGAAAAGTCAAGCCTGAAGAAAAAATAAGTCTGCAGCAAGTGTGGAAAGACTCACGTGGGAGAATGCATGATGTGGAAGAATGTGTGCTTCAATTTCAAGCATGAAGGACATATTTTCCTACATTGTCCTAAGCCGAATATGAGAAAGTGTTTTTCATGTGGGAGGCCGGGTCACGGATACAACAAGTGTCCCATCAAGAAGAAGACTGGTGAATGGAGTGGACAGTAGATAGCTTAAAGTTTAAGTGATAATATCTTTTGATAGAGTGTGATATTAAGGATGTAATATCAAGAACGATGTATGCACATATGTAAATATATATGTTTGTATGAGTGAAATCTTTATTTTCTATATGAATATAAGATTAAGATTAATTTTTGAGTTCTTAAAACTCATACTTATGGTAAGTTTATGACTCATAATTATATGAAATGTTTTGAACCCCTCAGCGAATGGATGCCAAAGGTCTGACTAGGATAAGATCATACACTCATATAATTGTGGCAAGTTCCTGAACCCCTAGGTGTGGTAAGTTTGATGAACGGGGAATAGTTATGTGTGAATGGAGAATTACGACTTTTGTTTAAAGTTGTGTTGTAAATCCTGATATTATTTTAAGAGGGATAGTGTTATGTGTTAAGTATTAAATGTATTGTGTGCTATTTGAATAAATATGCGATTATATGAGAATTTTTTTTAAATTCATATTGTGTTATTAATAAGAATCTGTGTAGAGAAGGAGAATTAATGTAAGATTTTTATCAGATAATGCCGCCAAGGAAGGGAGGTCTAAAGAGAAATTTGGAAGAACAATTTGTGAATCTGAAGCAGGAAAATATGACGGTGACATAATATTTTGTCAAGTTAACGAGTTAGTAAAATTTGCTCCACATCGAGTGGACACTGAGGAGCTTAAAGCACGATGTTTTAGGAACGGATTGAAATTGTTGGTACTCGAGAAGCTGGATGTGCTGCAAATTAGTTCATTTTTAACGTTATTAGAAAAAGCCATTATCGCTGAAGGAGAAATTGAAGCTGTATTGAAGAATAGTCAAGAACAAAGAAAGGAGGCTGAAGGAAATAATATGATTGGTGGTAGTGGAGGTTATAATCTTAATAAAGGTAAGAGGGGTGGTGATATTAATTCAGAAAATAATCCAGTAGAGATCAGGAAGAAAGGCGCGCCGTGTGTAGTTTGCAGGAAGCATCATCAAGGAGTTTGTTTGAAGAAAAAAGGAGTTTGTTACAACTGTGGTCAAGAGGGACACATGTCTCCCCAGTGTCCCATTCCAAAGAAGACACGAGGTTGTTTTGCGTGTGGATCGACTGATCATTTGGTTCGGAATTGTCCGAAGAGAAGTGTAGAGAGAAGTGTCAACAAGGGACCCGGTAGCGGAACCTTTGCGATTCGAGGACCTGCACAGCCAAGAAGACTAACAACATTCACTTTTAGCATTCACTTTTAACAACATTCACATTTTTATAATTAAAATAAAATAAAAAAAATATTTAAATTAAGACCAATTTGATTGAAATTAATGTTGTAAAAAATTTATTAAGCTAATTCCCCGGCAACGGCGCCAAAAACTTGTTGCCTCTTTTTTAGTTCTGATAAAAGAGCTCTAACTCATGCAAGCATACATGTGTCAACAAGTAATAAAGAGTAAGTAAAGTATCATTCCCACGGAGAATTAACTAATAAAGTTCACCAAGCACTAACCCATAACCATTTCAGTCTTATTTAAACGAATGATATTATATTTTATATTCAAACTATTAAATTAAATAAGCCTAACTATTCCTAGAGTGAGACTAGATAATGAAGACCTGAGATCATAATTTCATTTATTGACTCATTCAAATATACACATTTCATGTTAAGCTAAATTAATTATACCAGATTGTTAGTCGAGAACACGAAAGTGAAATATAGCCATCTCTCGATGTACCATACTCATATCACATATAATCCATAATTGATAGAATACACAAGAACACCCACATTACCTAAACCACTATATGTCTATGTGATTTACAAATAAATAGGGTTTAAGCCCAAGTTCTTAATTAACTACGATTGGTGCTTCGGTATATGTCTATCCTAAGCACAAATTATACATTCCATCACAATGTAGAACATACAATCACAATCTAATAAGATCAGATCTAAACCCATGCGTCTTATCTCGAGTCCATATGGGTTATCACAGTAATTGATGGCCAATCAACTAAGCAAATAGAATGAATCTAATTAGACAATCCCATAGCAATTAATATGGCTAACAATGCAATATATCAGAAATAACTAATCCATAGAATCCATTGTAATCTCAGAATAGAAGTTAAATCATAATTGATTCAATTCTACCATCCACATATTGAATAAACATCATAAGATACAAGTAGGAATCAAAGAGAGAGTAAGAATAAAGAATGGTAGTGCAAATCTGTTCTCTTGCTCCAAGGTTGAATCTCCAATGCTTTCCAATCGCTTTAAGTCTTCAATCTAATCCACTCGAGAAATCACTACTTTAATATACTCTAATCTACTTATTCAAAGTTAAAGAAAGAAAACAACAGTAGCTTGATCTCCCAAGGGATGGAATGTTTTTTTACATACTGAAAATACGTCTAATATATAAAACCTAATTCCACTCCCCTCTCAGTTACGCAAATTAAAATAAAGTCAGAAGCTTCAGTCAATGTTGCGCGCGGCCGTGCGCTTCCCCTTTGTATTCCTCGTGCGGGCGCACAACTTGTAGTGTGTAATGTTATCCAGCCGGGTGCTCGCGTGGGCGCGCATCCCCAAGCTTATCCTGCCGCGCGGCCGCGCGACTTCTGCAACTTTGAGTTCTGGTTCTACTACTGCAACTGATCTGCTCTGCTGCTCCTTCCTTTATCCATCCACGCTTAGTCTTCTGCTCAACTTGATCCTCATGCCACCCATATCCCAGCTTGTGCCTCGCTTCATGCGTCCATTCGCCTCGTGCCTTCTAATTACACCAAATTAGGTCGTTTCCTACACTTTTTCACCAAAAGGAGTTTTAAGTATATGCAATGCAAAATAACATGAAATGCAACTAAAAATACACTAAAATGTACTCGAGATGGGAATAGTTCGTGTGAATTGGTATTTAATAAGTAGGTATAAAACCCAATCATCAACAACACGCAAGTATACGTGGTCAACAAATAATAAAGTGTATGTAGAGTATCATTTCCGCGAAAAATTATTTAATAAAAATCATCAAGTACTAACCCGTAACCAACTCAATCTTATTTAAATGAACGAATTTCAAATTATATAATTAAACTAATATTAAATTCCACTAGTTAAATTAAGATTATGGAGATTTAAAATTACAACTTCACTTATTGCTTCATTTAAGTTAATGTAACGCCCCGAAATCCGATCTATCTTCACACTCGGATTCCGTACGTCACGAGTACATCATTCATCCAACATATATCATTATATATTGAAATATAACAACATACATTCTCAATTCCCAAGTTCTCGAAATCTTATAACCTTTCTCATTACAAATAATGATAATTACATTATTCCTTTCATCTTACAAGAGTGACTTTTATCCGCCACCAAGGATACATACAGTTCATTAAACTAGTCTATAGCTTAATCCATCTTTCTACATTACAAGCCTTCACTTGATCTTCACACACATTCACATACTGAATGGCACTTTGTCTGGATACCGCTTAGCTTGATCTTTACGGGATCCTTAAGTTCTTTCTAACATCGTTCGCTGAAAATGTTTTTCATTTAAAGCAAGTGTGAGCATTCAATTGCCCAGCAAGTCATTACAGTTTGAACAAACAAGTTCAGAATTCAAACATTTCTTTAGAACTTCAATAACCGAACAAAAGTTATGAAACAGCTTAAATAATAGGAATAATCTCGATTCCTATCATCATAAAACCATACTCACTTTTACTTTGAAATACTTTCATTCTTCTACCTTTTTCATACACATTCCGTCTGGCTAGAATCATTTGCAAAGACTTAACAATAACGGTTCATGAATAAACCGAGCATACTTATATTGAACAGTTTGATCATAAAATAGTTCAGCTCATAGAAACACCGAAGTGCTCACATTGTGGCTCAAGGCCTCATACATACTACCACCTTGTACAAATATCGCACATTCGCACATTGACAGAACTTCTCAAGTTCAACATCTGAGAAGTTTTAGAAACTAGCATTCATTTAAAATATGAATGAAGTTAGGAAACTTGCCTTACGCACAGCTACAGCTTACGCTGAACTGCTCATTCCCATTCCTATGTAGCACATAAGAAAATAACACGTACACCAATTAGTCATATACTTGACTAACGAATTGGTTTACTTAACTTTACTTCTTAAGGTTCGCGTTCTTGTAATTTATGCTTACGCGACTAACTTTCATTACCAGATTACTACTTTATGACATACTGAGATGTCTTATTCATACATTTTTCATCTTTGATGATTTACATTCTTATCTTCTTCTTATAACTCTCCTAGGTCTCAGCACACATCGTGTCTTTGATAGTAGTCCATATGACAACCATCAAAGGTTATAATTGTACCACAACCTATTTATCTTAACTTATCCAAACTATTAAACTATAATGTTCGTTCAGTCAAATTCATATTCCTTACGGCTTTCTGGCAACTAAATGCCATACCTCAGGATTCATTCTTTATCGTCTAAGTCATACAGTAATTTATATACTCAGAGCGATCATTCAACGTCAATACTATAAGGTCATAGCATTAAACATTTTACAATCCCTTATTCTTATCTTACCACGTCCGGTTCACTCGACTCGGAACATTATCCAAGTTAAAACTACTAACTCGACTTCTTAACGTTATACGTTATTATCTTCCATTCATTTTCTTCACCGTTCACGGCTAAATCTTAGTCTCCATTACCTTACGGTCAAACCATACACAGGGTGTAGGTTCTGCCCGTTTAACACTCACTTACACTCAACCCTTACGCTGGTTAAAGTGTTCAGCGCTTACTTTTCATTCTATCATTCTCATCCGACTTATATTCGGCTTTTAGTAAACTTATTATCGTTTGTTATGGCTCTTTTGATACCATTCGTATCTTACTTACTACCTTCATCAACGTCTATGTCATACAACTAGGGTATACTTAGAACGTTCGTCCAACGCGAATACAATTCACAAGGATCATCTACGTATTTAACGTTCACGTTGCTCGTCTCTTAATCTCTCATTCAACCTTTATTCAAGGTTTTAATCGCTTTCAATCGTTATCCAACCCATGAACCCCATGTTCATTATTCTTTCTTAATGTCAAAGCCATACTGTTCGTTGTATGCTAAGACCGATCGTTCTTCGCAACAACGTTGCGTTCACAGCGTCTATACGCTTTACATTCATCTTACAATGTCATGCCATAACATCGGAATGTTATTCATTACCTTCATCACTCAACGTCTAAGAAATCACAATCATAGCAATCCCTCATGTTCGTTCATTACGACTACGGTCCCCGAATATCGGTTCCGTAACCCGCGTTTGCATTCTTTATCTTTTAATCTCGTTTAGTCTTTTCGTTCAACCTTTATTAAAGGTTTAAGACACTTACTCAAGTGTTACATTACGTGAACTATATGTTCATACTTCTTTCTTGCACATCCCCCGAGAAATTGAGCAGTTAAAATCTCATTTCTGGGTATTGCCCTGCACTGGCGCTGCGGCGCCGTGCCCTTCCTTTCCTCTCGCGCTGCGGCGCGAGCTACTTCTCTCTCTTCTCTTCCCGGCCTAGCGCTGCGGCGCCAAGTCCTTTGATATCTCTCGCGCTGCGACGCAACTCTCCATAAGGTTTGGTCGATCTCACGCTGGGGCGTCGGCCTCTAAGGCACGACTCGCGCTGCGGCGCCGAGTACGAAACCTAGAAAAAATTTTCTAAGTCTTTTACAAGCTTGAGACGCCGATTTCGAAATCTCATAACTTCTTCGTTATAACTCGGAACAAGGTCGTTCCAAAGCCATTTTCTTCCTTATCTTACGTACTTCAATTACCAACAGATAGAAATTCGTTCTGAATCCGTTAACATGCCATTCAATTGGCTTAATCTTCACTCTTTGTTCATTTTAACGTTTTTAACGTTCTTCGTTAGTTTGTCCGTAATTCGGTCATCCGGACTCGGAATTCGTTCGTTCTTG
This sequence comes from Panax notoginseng, assembly GCA_016801055.1. NCBI lineage: Eukaryota > Viridiplantae > Streptophyta > Magnoliopsida > Apiales > Araliaceae > Panax > Panax notoginseng. The sequence continues at coordinate 59,363,395 of CM029015.1, forward strand.
AGTCCACGACTCACGTTTTATATGTTCTCTTACATTCTTATGAAACCCTACACGTTCGGGTTCATTTACTAACTTTCAAATTTTTGTTCTCTCTTTTACGAAATTTTCGCCATAACTTCGTTATAGCTCCGTTTTAATCCGTTCTTCATGAACGTTTCTAACGTTCCTAACCAAGCAATAAGCATCTAACTTATACGCGATGGTTTTAAACTTGTCCATCAACAACAATTACACTACGATGGTTTTAAATTTGTCCATCAACAACATTCTTCGTGTTCTTCGTTTATTCTTCATTTTAATCGATATTTTGGATTACGATTCTACTTTTTCTTGGAATTTGATGTTATAGAACATCATTCCTTACTTATTTGACCTACTCATTCATAATATTCGTTCGAATCACTCAAAATCCTCATGAATCTTATACTTCCTTAAGAAATTTATAAAATAAATTTCTAATTCTTATTTCTTCATTTTCTTACGATTTCAACCATATGAAATCTTTCTCAATATCTTTTACTCCTTATTCTCATTAAGTTATGTTTTTAAACATAAAAACTTAAAGAAAATAAATAGAAGAACTAGGGTTCGGATTACCGTTCTCTTTAATCCTCTTTCGTTAGACAAAGCCGACGATTTGCGAGCTTTTCTATTTCTCGATCACTTTTGATCCGAGCATTCATGCTCATGCTCTTCCAACCGAGCTCTTCTCTCTCTCAAGTTCTAGGATTTTCAAAATCCTAGAAAATGAAAGTTAAGCTTTCTATTTATAGAAAACCAAAGTAAGGGTAAAATAGTCATTTCGCCCCCCACCTCCTTACTATTCACACCTCCTTAACAACTTAGCCACCAAGTTAACTTGGCCACCACCCTTACTTGGTGGCCAAGTGGCCGCCCCTCTTGCTCCATGGGTCACCCCATGCGTTGCCCCATTGGTTTTACCCACCCGTTTACCCATCGGTTCGATCCGCGGTTTCTTTTCTTGGTTTGGGCATTAACCCTAATTCTTATTGGGCCTAACTTGGGCTTGATTTCATAAATCATTGGGCTTGACATAATCCAAGTCCAATTGGATTCTACAAAGTCCATGAACTCAAAGTCCATTAAGACTAATCGTATTCTACGATCGTACTCTACACATTCCTTTCTCGTATTCTCTTCGTATATCATTCGTACGATATTCGTATTATACGTCGTACTACTCTTCATACTATACTCGTATAATAACTCGTATTATACTCGTATTTCTTACGCATAATAACCCTAATCATTATACGCATTCATAAAATTCTCGGAACTCACTTTTCTAAACCCTTAGGTTTTGAGTCCGTAGGCGAAAACTTCGTTTTTACCATAACTGAAATATTATTGAATATTCCATCACGTCTCGGAATTAAACGTAATCTATAACTTCTCGAAATTTCAAAATAAACCTCCGAGCAGAAACTGATGAATAGTGCATATTTCGTCTTTTTTCCCGAAAAATTTTGTTCCCGGAAAAATTTTATTTTCGTCTTGAAAATTCTTACTCGTTCAATCTAGCTCGTAGCCAGAATCCTCCCGATTAATAATCATTCTAGGTTATAGAACGATTAATAAATGCTTAGCACAGAATAGTATTAATAAAAATTTATTTTATTAATAACTAATTCTTTAAACTTAAATTCTAGATAATCCAAAATTCCAGGTTGTTACAGTTAACACACTTCTCATCAATTATTCTCTATCCTGAATTGTTAATCACGAACACTAAAGCAGATAAAACCACCTCTCGATGCATAATACACATACTCACTTAAATCCACAGATGATAGAATTAAGCAAGACACCCTAATTAACTAATCCACTATATCTCTATGTGAATTACAATTAAAAAGGATTTCATCTATGCAGAAATCACAAACACATGCTATCATGATCAGATCTAAACCTATACTTCATCTCTTGAGTTCGTATAGATTATCACGGTAATTGATGGCCAGTCAATTAAACAATTAAGTCCAAATCACAATAGACAATTCTCACATTAGAACATAATAATTGATAGCGAAGCATATTAAAATAAACTACACAATAAGATCCATTGTAATCTCAAACAAAGAATTAGTTCATTGAATTAAAACTAAGAATCAACACTTGAATATACATTAAAAGACAAAATCAGAGTTGAGTAAAGAATAAATCTGTTGTCAGCAAATCTCCATCTCCCTCAAGCTCCTGCTCTTGATTTTTAATGGTCTCCAAGTTGCTTCAATCTCCAACTCTAATAAGAACTAGGGTTTTGATCCTAATCTACTCTAATCTAATCTAATGGAATCCTCCAAAACTAGCCTCCCAATCCAAGTTAAAATCAAGTATTTATAGTTCTAATGGACACCCTAGCAAGTTAGGCAACTAAGAATCCTATTCTAGCTTAAATTGGACAACATAACACCCAATTTAACACTCCCCCCGCCGACTGGCGCGCCCAGCACTGCTCCTAGGCCAATTTGGGCATGCCCCGCACTACTGTAGTAGATATTTTGCTGGCCCAATGCGTCCCGCGCCGTTCGTTGTTCATTTATGGCGCGCCCCGCGCTGCTTTGTTTTCTACTGCAACGTCCTTTGGTAAAACAAGCATTACTTTTGATCCGGTAGGAGTTATGGGGCCTGCCACCTATCAAATCGAAGATATCGACGAGATCTACAACTTTCATTCTTTGATAGTTGACAGATTCTGGCCGGATCAAGATCGAAATCAGGCTTGAAGTAGATGATATGTAAATTACAAGCAGGACAACTTTGAGCTTTGATCTTTGTTGATAAAAAGGCCATAACTCTCGCATCCGAGCTCCGATTGGGATGATTCAAGATGTTACATAAATCTAAGAAGTAGATCTACCATAAAATCCAACCTACAAGCCAAGAACATGCATCCAACTTGGTGTTAAAAGCCCTAAAATCTTCCCTTCTTGCATTTACTTGCATATTTTAGTCCAAAAGATGTTTGAATTGCTTTTTCTTGCTTCCACATGCCAATGTTGTGCCATAGCCTACAAAATAACATAACATGTATGAAATGCACAGACAATGCATGAAAAATAACTACGAAACATAGGTTTAAACAACTAATTCAAGTAATAGGTACCGGATAAGTAGGTATAAAACCTACTTATCAAATACCCCCAAACTTAAACAGTTGCTTGTCCTCAAGCAAAAACACAAAATAACAATGCTATGCAATGCAAGTAATCTACATGCCTACGAATCTAGCAGTAATGATAGAAACAAGTCTATTGAACCGGCCTTAGAGAATTCAAGTAAACATGATAATACATCATATCAAAACAAATTATTAACTTCCCAATCAATCATCAAATCTTAGATTGTTATCACTAATATAGTGCTTGTGTGCTCCACAACAATGTTAACTTATATAAAATCAAATTTAACACATAATAAGTCTCTTTGAAGGCATCATACAATGTAACTCAAGAAATCTAAAAATAAGCTAGATCCAACTAAAATTAAATAATTACCAATATCGAGGATCAACATGGGATACTTATGCCTCATTTTTCATCTATGGGGTTTTTTGCTTTTATTTCCCATTTTATTCATTTTTTTCTTTTGGTTTATATACATATAGCTATGCAATGTCTTATTCCCTTAGGCTTTTCAATGCTACCTTAACGAGGTTTTGACCAACGACTCCCAGACTATTAAGACCTTAGGGCGCTAGGTGTAAAGACAATACCCTCGGGCTTACTTACTCAAGTAATAAAGGTCACAAAACTAGGCAAGCACGCCATGGTGTTTATTCAAACTTTCTTTTTTTTATAGCTTATATACCCCAAATATTCCCCCAAACTTAGGTTCTTGTCTAACTTTAGTCATCACTACTTATTCTTATCATTCTTTCATTTAAACTAACATTATCCTTTAAAGTCCCATTATGTATCAATTTAAACTCAATCAATCAACAAGTTATTTTTACTGTGTTATCCTTATTATACCAGTTTTAAACAGAAAAAGACTCAATTCATAACAAGAAATCACATCAAAGCTCTAATAGTCAGTACTATAATTGTCTACCTAATTCTAATCTCATCATTGACCAAATTAAACTGTAAATATCAAACAACTGGACTCATGCAAGATGTACTAAATGCTATATAAACAAAGTAAACTAACTACTAATTTTTCAATTTTTTTTATTTCAAGAAACTGAATGCAAAAACTAAATGTAGCTATATGAACTACAATGTAAATAACTAACTATATGTAATACAATACTAAAATGCCCCCAAACTTAAACTAGACATTGTACTCAATGGCTGAAATAGAAAAAAGTAAAGAAGAGGACTTCCCTAAAAATATAGCAATCCTCCTCCTTGTCCGCTAAGTTTGGAGAATAGGTTAGGCACATTAGAATGAATCGGGCACCACACTTGAATTGGATTTGACTAACCTGTGAACACAATAGAAACAAGTTTATTAAATCCTAATAAATGCAAATTTATTAACTACTAAAAGTAAAAATTAAAATTTAAACTTGGGTTGCCTCCCAATAAGCGCTTGTTTTAGAGTCGTTCAGCCTGACTTTGTCTGGTCAATGCTATCTAATTCATCTACGAAAGTTGAGGAATTCTCCATCCATTAGGAGCATTATAGTATCCGGGAGGTTCCCCAAAGTGATAGGTCTGAAAACAACCCCACTCAGCTTGCTTTGATTTGGTATGATCTCAATCAAGAACGTCCCAAATCTAGGTGTTTTCTCTATTGTGTATGTGATCACTTTATGGCATGAAAGTTTGTCACACACAATGGACTCTTCGTCTATCTTCTCTTTCTCGTCCCACCATGGATTCAAAATTGTACTCGCTCTTATATCATCAAGAGCTTCGTCGACGACATGACTACCACGTAGGCATGATTTTGCAAATCTAACAGACTCTTTGATCTTTGGTGGAGACCCATTTAGATCTTCGTCGACCTCTATTTCATTATCCCCAATTGTTTCCACACTTTCGATGTGACGCCCCCAAATTCAGGTACTTGAAACCCGAACTCAGTGCTTCACGATACCATTTCTATGAGCGGAATAATACTAATAATAATAACAATAATATAGATTATCAAATTTAATTTACATATTATCAGAGTTTTCAATCCCAAGTACGAAACCTTCAAACATTCGTTTCATTACATGATAATTAATATATATCATCATTACCATAATAAAGTCTAGTTATTAAAAAAGATAGACTTATCATTCATTCAACGACCTTCCATTTCCCTTTGTTCTTAGAAGAGCCTCCAGGTTGTTCACCTTTAGCTGAAAACATTTAAATTTAAGCAAGGATGAGCATTTGAGTGCCCAGTAAGTAATAGCAACAATAACAGTTAGCTGAATGAATTAAATATTTTCTTTGAACGATACTTCTACAACGAATCAACAGTTGTGAAGTAAACTGAACCGACAATAAACAACATATCATTTCGATTTCAAATTTTTGAAACTACGTACTGACTATAAATGAGGATCATTTGACAAACTATGAACATTATTTTCTATTTTCGAAAAGGTTAAACAGAACTTCATCTGTAAACTGTCATTACTTACGGGCACGGGGGGTGATCAGCCCGTTATGCCCTGTATTGATCAATACTACATTAAAGGACGATATTTTCGTCCAGCATTCCCGCCTTAGGCGCATAAAAGTTTTCCATATTTGGGATGTTCATACCCGTCTTGAATCCAAACCAAAACAATTTAGTTGGATAAAGTTTTATCTTGTTCAACAACAACTTTAAATATATATCTAACTGGATCAAATAGCTTAGACGACTTTTAATTCAACTTATACATACTGAACACCGAGAAGTATGTATCAACATATGATAAAATATAATGATTATCTAAGTGGGTACACTTGTATAACCATGTTTTAGAAATTAACGATCAGAATATATAATTTGATCAATAATAACAGAATAAAGGAACTTGTACAACAATTATAGTTTAATAACTTACTTATACATAATCATTGCATAAGTATATATAAAGGTTGAAATATTTGAACAATTGAAATGAACAATTCAGATATTATCTTACGCATGTTCGTTGCATAAAGTAAATGCAAAGAGCTAGATACTTGCCTTGTCTGCTGCTTACACAACTTAGATTTATCTTTTCTATCAAACCCTATCATTAAATAGATCATTTTTCTGATTAGAATAACATATCATATCATATAATACTACTTATTGCGGTCAGCACATTCCCTAATCACATTGGCACATAGGTTTAATAACCATTGAATCACAAATAATCACTTATCTAATCACATTATCTAAGTCCAGATCAATTTCTGAAACATGTCGGTGTACCGATAATTTTATCGGGTAATTATCGAGTCTAAGACTCTGTACTATAACTTAATATCAATCATATTATTTTTAAATGTCTTAATATAATTTTAAATATTTATCATGAATTTTCAAACATCAAAATCATTTTTAAATGATTTAAATACTAATCAATTTTGTTATCATTAATATTTAATTAATATTAAACTATTAATGAAATCATTTCCAAAATATTAAAGTTATTTATAATAACTCAAAATATTTTTAAAGTATTAATATTACCCTTAAATGATTTTTAAAACATTTAAAATCATTTCTAAATAATTATCATTAATATTAAGGTATTAATGTTCTATTTATCAAAATATTAAAAGTCATTATTCATAACTTAAAATATTTTTAATTCATTTATATCCTTTTAAATGATTTTTAAATTAATAAAACCATTTTTAAACTATTTATTTAATATAATTATTAAATAAATTTAATATCATTAATAATAACTTAATAATCATTAATATTAAATTATTAATGAAATTATTCTTTAAATATTAGAAGTTATGTTTTATAACTTAAAATATTTTTAAACACTTTATTTTCATTTAAAATGATTTTTATAATATTAAAATCATTTTTAAACTAATTTATTAAATATAATTAGTAAATAACTTTAATATCATTAATAATAATTAATTATTAAAATTTACCTTTAAATATTAAAAGTTATATTTTATAACTTAAAATATTTTTAAACTATTTATTTTCCTTTAAAATGATTTTTCTAATATAAAAATCATTTTTAAACTAATTTATTTAATATAATTATTAAATAAATCTAATGCCATTAATATTAAAATATTAATATTTTTCATGACAAAATATCAAAAGTTATATTTTATAACTTAAAATATTTTTATAACCTTTATATATTTTTTGTATGATTTATAAATCATTAATTCTATTTTTTATAATTTATTTAACGCATTTATTAAATAACTTAATTACCATTAATATTAATTAATTAATGAAATTTCATCACAAAATATTAAAAGTTATCAAAAATAACTTAAATTATTTCCTTATACCATAATATAATTTAAAATGATTTTTCATGTATTAAAATTATTTTTAAATAATTTATTTAGTATTATAATTAAATAAATTAAATACTTTTAATATTCCAAAAATATTAAATATTTATGAAATATATTTAAAATAATTAAAAACTAATTTTTCAGATTTTAAAATAATTTTTAATAATTTATTTTGTATTTTTCGTAATTAAAAACTAATTAATACTAATTATTTAATAAAAATATAATTTTTATAAATTAACCATCGCTAAAGACCACCTATAGCGACAGAACCGTCGCTATAGGTGTTCTTCATGCTCTTGGCCAAACCCAAAAACTCATAGGCAGTCACCGAGTAAGCACGTTTGACCTCCAATAATTCAGTGTGTAGTGTGATTCTGGACCAACTAAGCATTAGAGCGTGTAGTACTAGTGTAACACTTCAGGTTACAACAACAATCATGACCATACTACATAAACCGAACGAGATCTGGCCTTCCTAAAACCTTGTTAGAGCTGCTCTTCATTTCTGGGTTTTCCAGAAATGAAGAACAGTTCATACTGCCTTCTTTCGATCTTTATAACTTGCAACACATGAACTGGTTTCGTGATCTTAGGCTTTCAGGTTGTAGACGACATAACAAACTATAGAACCATTACCAAATTTCACCATAACAGTAATAAAATAAGCAGATCTTGATCGGTCAAACCTTATCAGAAGTCACGCTCGTGAGTTTTCTGGATTACCCAGAAAACGCAAGTCGTGAACATTCTGTTTGGTTTGACCATCCAGAAAATCTAATCTGTTTGACATATAAGCTATATAAACACTGTAATATATAGTAAAGATACTATACTATAAAATGAATACAGAAACAAACATAAATCATCAACAACATGCAAGATCAGTCATAACTGTCAAAGCCTCCTGGGCACGATATGGGTTTTCCAGAAATTAAAAGTCATGCTTGGTCAACTATGTTTGACCAGTCATAACTTTTAATCTGAACATGCTATAGGTTTGATTCGAGTTCCAGAGAAAAGAACTCATAACATACTTCATGATCAAACACTTAAACAACATGAACAGTAAACAGGTAGAGATCTAAGGCGACTAACATTTGATGTCAGAATATAAAACAAACTTTTTCCAGATTTTTGAAATCTTCAAATCCAAGCCTCTAGATATTATGGATCTAACATCTAGCAACCCAGATCACTTAATAACACTATATACAACATATATTAACACTCAAACATAAATTTTAACAGAGGATCAAAGTCCGAAATTTTGATTAGGGTTTATACCTTTAAGCTTTAATTTCTGGAATTTGGTCTTCTGATTTGTTTATGGTGAACGTGGGGCTGTGTTTTGAGACTATAAAACTTACAAATTTCGTGGGTCTTTGTGAGAGGAAGTCTTGGTTAGGTGTTTGTGCAAAATGGCTAACAATTGATCTTTTTCTCTCTTTTGATCTATTTATAGAAGGGTTAGATGCATTGTAGCTGAGATAGGTAACTTGTTGCTGTGATTAAAGAGCACATGGGGTGGTTGGTTTGGTGACCAACTCCACCTGTTGTCAAAACCTACATGCTAGCTTCTTTAATGCACAAAAATAAATAAAATCAAATAAAAAAATTAAATAAATTTTAGTTTCTAAAATTTTGAAATTAGGATTTTCTAATTGTGATTAATCTTCTAATTACTTTATACAGTAACATTAGGGTGAAAATATAATAATTATAATTAACCTTGCTAAAATAGCAATTAGGGTTTAAAAATTAGTAATTAGTTTATATAATTTCTAATTAAGGTTACTAATCTTAGAAATTAAGGTTTCTAGAAATTAATATCTCTAAATGTTTATTAGGGTTAACCTAATTAGTCATGAAATCACATAACACGGTTATATAATAAACTTGAACTCATAATTGAGTTTCAAACTAGTGTTTCCCACAGTAAAACTAGGGTTTTCAAATACTGCACCACCATTGATCAATCATTACCCGCTCACATACATACCGTACATATTTATAGCACTGAAAAATCAAAATATAAATAATATTATATTATTATTCTTATACCTTGACAATAATCCAAAATTAGGGTTTGGAATTCATATCAGATTTATTCTTCATATTTAACCTTAATAATTAAGGTAAAATAATTCACTTAATAACTTGTACTAAAATTCATATAATAAAATAATTATTATATTTATTCTAAAAATCACTCCATATATTATTTAAATAATATATGATCATATTTTCATGGAAAATAGTTAATAAAGCATTTCTACTATAAATTAATTATTATAGGAATATACTTTATAAAAATCAATAATTCTAAAATAAAATTATTTGTAAATATTTATGTAATAAATATATTTTTATTTACCACATAAATACACATACACGTTATCTTGTACAAATCATCATCCTTAAATAAATAAATAATAAAAAAAAATTTATACGCAAAATTTCTTATTTATTTATGTAGAAAATATCGGGTTGTTACATTCACCCTCCCTTATAAAGGTTCCGTCCCCGGTATCACCGTTTTAAAACTTATACATACACGGCACATAGCATACATAATCATTACAAGTAGATCTCGATCAACTTTGATCGAACTGATCTTTAACTATTCACATAAAGCTTGTCTTTCTGATTAAACGGAAAAATGGGTTCTAAAAGAACTCAAATTCCTCCTCAAATTTTCTTTATAAAATAATTTACTATATATCGGAAAATTAAGCATAATAAAATAAAAGTTATACGAATAATTACCTGGAGTTCTATTGCCAGCTGCCGCCGTATCCTGGACTGTCATGTTGAAGACCCTTGTAGTAGATTTTGTTGGCTTGCTAGATGATGTTGGTCCTGTGATTGCCAAAGTTCCGCCGCTTTTCCCGATGTTCCCGCTTTCTGCCTCCGTCCTCCTTTTCGGGCAGTCATTCACCTTATGCTCCTTTGATCCGCACAAAAAACACCCATTAATAGTTCTAGGATTGGGGCAGTTGGGAGAGATATGACCCTCCTGCCCACGCTTAAAACATACAAATTTACCTTTCAGGCATTCCCTCAAATGGTTTTTGCCACAGTTCCCACATTGTACTAGCGGCTTCTTCTTTGTACCCTCCTGCTTCACCTGTATACCCCCAAAGTTGTTTCCCTTCCTCTTTTCACTCCTATTTCCACTGTTTGATTCCACCTTCTCAGATCCCTTAACCTGATCCTTATTCCTTATTTCTTTGTTGTATAGGCTCATGGCCTCACTCCCCTCCTCAGAAATAATATCTTTCTTCATGAGTGCTGCAAATGTAGGGATTTGCAACACTGCCACCTTGTTGTAGAGCCAGGGTTTTAAACCCAGCTTAAACCTTCGTGCTTTTCTAGCCTCCGTATCAACTTGATGTGGAGCAAACCTAGCCAACTCATTAAACTTAGCGGCGTATTCGGACACCGTCATATTTTTCTGTTTTAATTCAAGAAATTTTACTTCCATCCTAGCCTGCATACTAGATGAAAAATAGTTTTCAAAAAATAAAGTTTTGAATCTTTCCCAAGCAACTACACCTACACCTGCTCCAGCCCTCGCCTGATTCGCTTCCCACCAAAAATTTTCCTCGCCCTTCATCATGTAGGTGGCAAAAGCGGTCTTTTTCCCCTCAGCTACCATAGCTAATACAAACGCCTTTTCAATTTCTTTAACCCAAGTTTGGGCTTCTACAGGGTCAGTTGTACCTTTAAATTTCGGTGGTCCAACAGCTTTAAAATCTTTAAAGTTTACCAAGCGATTGTCCTGCTGGTTCCCTGCGGCTGGCATTCCTTGTTGCATGGCCTGAGCTACCATGTTTGCGAATTGCTGCATTGGATCTGGTTGTGGTTGTCCCTCGACGTTGTTGACAGATTCTTCTGCCCTTTGGTTTCTAGTTTGACATCTTGGCGGCATTATCTAATTAAATAAAATCATAAATTTAACTTACATTCTAAACCTTATCATATAAGTTTAATACTTTAAACTTGTTTCATCACTCAAACATAAATTCATTTTCATTAAGTCGTAGTAATTTACATAACATAGCACATACTGCTATCCCTTTGTGACTACAAAAGTCTGGATTTACAAACTTGATCATTACAAAAGTTGAGAACATAACCTTACACAGACATACTAAGCACATATTACATTAAACACACCTACACAACAGAACCTATACTGCCTATTTATTACACCTTTTCCTTGGACAAATTTTCGCCTGATGACTTTCTATTCCACAATTAAAACAGACACATTGTGTTGGATTGGGACAATGAGGAGAGAAATATCCCTTCTGTCCGCAATTGTAGCAAACGTATTCCCCTTTTCTGCATACACCTTCATGTTTCTTATCACAATTTGCACACCTTTCTATTCGATTAATTTTTCCTTCGTTGTTATCAGGATTTCTTATATCACGGTCTTTCATCTTTCTTTTCCCCTTCTTGCTCGGAGCTGCGCATGCTTTGTTGCTTTTAGTTCCAATTTGGTCGATTTAGATTTTAAGCTTATCTTGTTCTTCCGTTGTTTCTATTAATGCTTTCCGCAGTTGGCTATTAAGCAGCTTTTCTATTTCCCACAACTGTTTCAAAGAGGAAACCTGGTCCCGCAGATTCTGCACTTCGATTGATGCTTGATCAGCTCCAACTTCAGTGTCTGAATCACTATCGGTTAGTTCTACTATTTCCGGATCTGGTACGATATTTTCCACAATAACCACCTCATCGAGGTTACTTTCACTCTGAGCCTCTATTTCAGCTATTGGTTTTGATATTGGCTCCTTCTTTACGATTCGAGGGTATCCTAATCCTTTTTCACCTGACAACTACACACATAAATTATCCTGATTAGCATATAGTATATACACACAACAAATAAGAGTTTTATATAAGTTATCTTTTATTTTGTTTGACGATGAATTTAGTCAATTCATCTCTTTTTAAACTCTATATGAGTTATTTATATTTTCAACGTTTCCCTCTGTTCTAAGGTTATAGCCTAAGGTCTAACCCACCTAAGGTTTCTAACCCTATAGCTCTGCTACCATGATGTGACGCCCCCAAATTCAGGTACTTGAAACCCAAACTCAGTGCTTCACGATACCATTTCTATGAGCAGAATAATACTAATAATAATAACAATAATATAGATTATCAAATTTAATTTACATATTATCAGAGTTTTCAATCCCAAGTAAGAAACCTTCAAACATTCGTTTCATTACATGATAATTAATATATATCATCATTACCATAATAAAGTCTAGTTATTACAAAAGATAGACTTATCATTCATTCAACGACCTTCCATTTCCCTTTGTTCTTAGAAGAGCCTCCAGGTTGTTCACCTTTAGCTGAAAACATTTAAATTTAAGCAAGGATGAGCATTTGAGTGCCCAGCAAGTAATAGCAACAATAACAGTTAGCTGAATGAATTAAATATTTTCTTTGAACGATACTTCTACAACGAATCAACAGTTCTGAAGTAAACTAAACCGACAATAAACAACATATCATTTCGATTTCAAATTTTTGAAACTACGTACTGACTATAAATGAGGATCAGTTGACAAACTGTGAACATTATTTTCTATTTTCGAAAAGGTTAAACAGAACTTCATCTGTAAACTGTCATTACTTACGGGCACGGGGGGTGATCAGCCCGTTATGCCCTGTATTGATCAATACTACATTAAAGGACGATATTTTCGTCCAGCATTCCCGCCTTATGCCCATAAAAGTTTCCCATATTTGGGATGTTCATACCCGTCTTGAATCCAAACCAAAACAATTTAGTTGGATAAAGTTTTATCTTGTTCAACAACAACTTTAAATATATATCTAACTGGATCAAATAGCTTAGACGACTTTTAATTCAACTTATACATACTGAACACCGAGAAGTATGTATCAACATGTGATAAAATATAATGATTATCCAAGTGGGTACACTTGTATAACCATGTTTTAGAAATTAACGATCAGAATATATAATTTGATCAATAATAATAGAATAAAGGAACTTGTACAACAATTATAGTTTAATAACTTAATTATACAGAATAATTGCATAAGTATATATAAAGGTTGAAATATTTGAACAATTGAAATGAACAATTCAGATATTATCTTACGCATGTCCGTTGCATAAAGTAAATACAAATAGCTAGATACTTGCCTTGTCTGCTGCTTACACAACTTAGATTTATCTTTTCTATCAAACCCTATCATTAAATAGATCATTTGTCTGATTAGAATAACATATTATATCATATAATACTGCTTATTGTAGTCAGCACATTCCCTAATCACATTGGCACATAGGTTTAACAACCATTGAATCACAAATAATCACTTATCTAATCACATTATCTAAGTCCAGATCAATTTTTGAAACATGTCGATGTACCGACAATTTTATCGGGTAATTATCGAGTCTAAGACTCTGTACTATAACTTAATATCAGTCGTATTATTTTTAAATGCCTTAATATAATTTTAAATATTTATCATGAATTTTCAAACATCAAAATCATTTTTAAATGATTTAAATACTAATCAATTTTATTATCATTAATATTTAATTAATATTAAACTATTAATGAAATCATTTCTAAAATATTAAAGTTATTTATAATAACTCAAAATATTTTTAAAGTATTAATATTACCCTTAAATGATTTTTAAAACATTTAAAATCATTTCTAAATAATTACCATTAATATTAAGGTATTATTGTTCTATTTATCAAAATATTAAAAGTCATTATTCATAACTTAAAATATTTTTAATTCATTTATATCCTTTTAAATTATTTTTAAATTAATAAAACCATTTTTAAACTATTTATTTAATATAATTATTAAATAAATTTAATATCATTAATAATAACTTAATAATCATTAATATTAAATTATTAATGATATTATTCTTTAAATATTAAAAGTTATGTTTTATAACTTAAAATATTTTTAAACACTTTATTTTCATTTAAAATAATTTTTATAATATTAAAATCATTTTTAAACTAATTTATTTAATATAATTAGTAAATAACTTTAATATCATTAATAATAATTAATTAATAAAATTTACCTTTAAATATTAAAAGTTATATTTTATAACTTAAAATATTTTTAAACTATTTATTTTCATTTAAAATGATTTTTCTAATATAAAAATCATTTTTAAGCTAATTTATTTAATATAATTATTAAATAAATCTAATATCATTAATATTAAAATATTAATATTTTTATGACAAAATATTAAAAGTTATATTTTATAGCTTAAAATATTTTTATAACATTTATTTAATTTTTGTATGATTTATAAATCATTAATTCTATTTTTCATAATTTATTTAACGCATTTATGAAATAACTTAATTACCATTAATATTAATTAATTAATGAAATTTCATCACAAAATATTAAAAGTAATCAAAAATAACTTAAATTATTTCCTTATACCATAATATAATTTAAAATGATTTTTCATGTATTAAAATTATTTTTAAATAATTTATTTAATATTATAATTAAATAAATTAAATACTTTTAATATTCCAAAAATATTAAATATTTATGAAATATATTTAAAATAATTAAAAACTAATTTTTGGATTTTAAAATAATTTTTAATAATTTATTTTGTATTTTTCGTAATTAAAAACTAATTATTTAATAAAAATATAATTTTTATAAATTAACCGTCGCTATAAGTGTTCTTCATGCTCTTGGCCAAACCCAGAAACTCATAGGCAGTCACCGACTTAGCACGTTTGACCTCCAATAATTCAGTGTGTAGTGTGATTCTGGACCAACTAAGCATTAGAGCGTGTAGTACTAGTGTAACACTTCAGGCTACAATAACAATAATGACCATACTACATAAACCAAACGAGATCTGGCCTTCCTAAAACCTAGTTAGAGCTGTTCTTCATTTCTGGGTTTTCAAGAAATGAAGAATAGTTAATACCGCATTCTTTCGATCTTTATAAGTTGCAACACATGAACTGGTTTCGTGATCTTAGGCTTTCAGGTTGTAGACGACATAACAAACTATAGAACCATTACCAAATTTCACCATAACAGTAATAAAATAAGCAGATCTTGATCTGTCAAACCTTGTCAGAAGTCACGCTCGTGAGTTTTCTGTATTACCCAGAAAACGCAAGTCGTGAACATTCTGTTTGGTTTGACCATCCAGAAAATCTAATCTATTTGACATATAAGCTATATAAACTCTGTAATATATAGTAAAGATACTATACTATAAAATGAATACAGAAACAAACATAAATCATCAACAACATGCAAGATCAGTGCCCTTAAACCTCCTGTCAGAGCCTCCTAGGCACAAACTGGGTTTTCTAGAAATTAAAAGTCATGCTCGGTCAACTATGTTTGACCAGCCATAACTTTTAATCTGAACATGCTATATGTTTGATTCGAGTTCCAGAGAAAAGAACTCATAACATACTTCATGATCAAACACTTAAACAACATGAACAGTAAACAGGTAGAGATCTAAGGCGACTAACATTTGATGTCAGAATACAAAACAAACTTTTTCTAGATTTTTGAAATCTTCAAATCCAAGCCTCTAGATGTTATGGATCTAACATCTAGCAACCCAGATCACTTAATAACACTATATACAACATATATTAACACTCAAACATAACTTTTAACAGAGGATCAAAGTCCGAAATTTTGATTAGGGTTTATACCTTTAAGCTTTGATTTCTAGAATTTGGGCTTCTGATTTGTTTATGGTGAACGTGGGGCTGTGTTTTGAGACTATAAAACTTACAAATTCCGTGGGTCTTTGTGAGAGGAAGTCTTGGTTAAGTGTTTGTGCAAAATGGCTAACAATTGATCTTTTTCTCTCTTTTGATCTATTTATAGAAGGGTTAGATGCATTGTAGCTGAGATAGGTGACTTGTTGCTGTGATTAAAGAGCACATGAGGTGGTTGGTTTGGTGAACAACTCCACCTATTGTCAAAACCTACATGCTAGCTTCTTTAATGCACAAAAATAAATAAAATCAAATAAAAAAAAGTAAATAAATTTTAGTTTTTAAAATTTTGAAATTAGAATTTTCTAATTGTGATTAATCTTCTAATTACTTTATACAGTAACATTAGGGTGAAAATATAATAATTATAATTAACCTTGCTAAAATAGCAATTAGGGTTTAAAAATTAGTAAATAGTTTATATAATTTCTAATTAGGGTTACTAATCTTAGAAATTAAGGTTTCTAGAAATTAATATCTCTAAATGTTAATTAGAGTTAACCTAATTAATCATGAAATCACATAACACAGTTATATAATAAACTTGAACTCATAATTGAGTTTCAAACTAGTGTTTCCCACAATAAAACTAGGTTTTTCAAATACTGAACCACCATTGATCAATCATTACCCGCTCACATACATACAGTACATATCTATAGCACTGAAAAATCAAAATATAAATAATATTATATTATTATTCTTATACCTTGACAATAATCTAAAATTAGGGTTTGGATTTCATATTAGATTTATTCTTTATATTTAACCTTAATAATTAAGGTAAAATAATTCACTTAATAACTTGTACTAAAATTCATATAATAAAATAATTATTATATTTATTCTAAAAATCACTCCATATATTATTTAAATAATATATGATCATATTTTCATGGAAAATAGTTAATAAAGCATTTCTACTATAAATTAATTATTATAGGAATATACTTTATAAAAATTAATAATTCTAAAATAAAATTATTTGTAAATATTTATGTAATAAATATATTTTTATTTACCACATAAATACACATACACATTATCTTATACAAATCCTCATCCTTAAATAAATAAATAAAAAAAAATAATTTATACCCAAAATTTCTTATTTATTTATGTAGAAAATATCGGGTTGTTACATTCGATATATTGTGGCTCATCCAGTCGTAGATTTGGTTCGGGTTCTCCGTCATTTTCGTCATCCATTTTATAAAGCCAAGTGTTTTGAGGAAGGTTGCTTACGGCTTTGGTCATTTGCTCTATCGGATCCGCAAGATTTTGAATTGACCTCGCTTGATTACTATTCTTCTCCTCATTTGCTATAAACTCGAACAATAATTCCCCCAGCCTTGAATTTTCTGTTTCAGTCTCGGAAGTCATGTATTGAGGACCAATAGTTAAGGTAGTGACGAGTTGTTCCATCTGATTATTAAAATTTTGGGTTGACAGCTCTTGGCTAATCCTCATCTCCTTTAGGTCTGCTATGCCCTTCAATATTACATCCATCGAATTTGGCTTTTCTTCTTGTGACAATGGAGGTGGACATGAAAATTTCGGTGTGTATGATGGATTTGGAGCGTAATATTGGTCATCATAAATGTAGCTCCCTGAAGAATCCAGGTGATACCCCTAATCTTGGTGATAGTTAGGCGCATCATAGTTGTTGAGATAATCACCACTATATGGTACCGGTTCAAAACTGGCGGTGCATTGATGACTTGCATGATTGCCAGCACAATAATCACACGTAAATGCCATCCTTCGTCTCCGTTGGGCTGCGATAACCTCCAACATCTTCGAAAGCTCTTCAATTTGTGCTAATATTATGGAAGATGTATTAAGTCCATCAATCCCTGTTTCCCTTGGTTGAGTCATGTTTGTGTATAACTATTGATACGCAAAGTCATCCATGGTACCTGAGAAAAAAAGTAAAATAGGAAGAGAATTAAATAAATAAAAAATGTTTAAATTAAGACTAATTTGATTGAAATTAATATTGGCAAATAATTATTAAATTAATTCCCCGGCAACGACGCCAAAAACTTGTTAGGTAAAATCTAATTACGCACAACACACAAGTATACACGGTCAACAAATAATAAAGTGTAAGTAGAGTATCGTTCCCATGATGAATTATTTAATAAAAATCACCAAGTACTAACCCATAAGTAACTCAATCTTATTTAAATGAATGAATTTCAAATTATATAATTAAACTACTATTAAATTCCACTAGTTAAATTAAGATTACGAAGATTTAAAATCACAACTTCACTTATTGCTTCATTTAAGTTAATACACTTCTCATCAATTATTCTCTATCCTGAATTGTTAATCACGAACACTAAAGCAGATAAAACCACCTCTTGATGCATAATACCCATACTCACTTAAATCCATAGATGATAGAATTAAGCAAGACACTCTAATTAACTAATCCACTATATCTCTATGTGAATTATAATTAAAAAGGATTTAAAGCACAAGTTCACTATAAGATTACATATGGCGTAAAGACATATCTCTATTCTAAACACAAATCATAAATTTCATCTATACAGAAATCACAAACACATGCTATCATGATCAGATATAAACTTATACTTCATCTCTCGAGTTCATATAGATTATCACGGTAATTGATGGCCAATAAATTAAACAATTAAGTTCAAATCACAATAGACAATTCTCACAATAAAACATAATAATTGATAGGGAATCATATTAAAATAAACTACAAAATAAGATCCATTGTAATCTCAAACAAAGAATTAGTTCATTGAATTAAAACTAAGAATTCACACTTGAATACACATTAAAAGACAAAAATAAGAGTAGAGTAAAGAATAAATCTGCTATCAGCAAATCTCCATCTTTCTCAAGCTCCTTCTCTTGATCTTCAATGGTTTTCAAGTTGCTTCAATCTCCAACTCTAATAAGAACTAGGGTTTTGATCCTAATATACTCTAATCTAATCTAATGGAATCCTCCAAAACTAGCCTCCCAATCCAAGTTAAAATCAAGTATTTATAGTTCTAATGGACGCCCTAGCAAGTTAGGCAACTAAGAATCCTACTCTATATCAAATTGGATAACATAACACCCAATTTAACTCTCCCCCCGCCGACCTGCGAGCCCAGTGCTGCTCCTAGGCCAAGTTGGACATGCCCCGCGCTACTATAGCAGAAATTCCGCGCACCGTTCGTAGTTCATTTATGGCCCCATAATTCATAGTGCGGCTTTGTTTTCTACTGCGACGTCCTTTGGTAAAACAAGCATAACCTTTGATCTGCTAGGAATTATGGGGCCTGCCACCTATCAAATTGAAGATATCGACGAGATCTACAACTTTCATTCTTTGAGAATTGATAGATTCTGGCTGGATCAAGATAAAAACAAGGCTTGAAGTAGATGATATGTAAATTGCAAGCAGGACAACTTTGAGCTTTGATCTTTGTTGATAAAAAAGTCATAACTCTCGTATCCGAACTCCGATTGGGATGATTCAAGATGTTCTGGAAAGTTAAGAAGTAGATCTACAATAAAATCCAAGTTCCAAGCCAAGAACATGCATCTAACTTGGTGTTAAAAGCCCTACAATCTTCCCTTCTTATATTTGCTTAAATATTTTAGTCCAAAAGATGTCCGAGTTGCTTTTCCTTGCTTCTTTATGCCAATGTCGTATCATAACCTACAAAATAACATAAAATGTATGAAATGCATGCACACACAATGCATGCAAAGTAACTACGAAACATAGGTTTAAGTAACTAATTCAAGTAATAGATACCAGATAAGTAGGTATAAAACCTACTTATCAAATACCCCTACTTATCAGTAGGACTTTCTTCCTGATATCACCGGTGTTTGGATCTTCTTTGAGATGGGTGTTTTCAGGGGTTTTGTTGGTTTTGTCCAACTCAGATGCAGAAATTTCTTTATCCGGACCCTGGATTCCTCCATGTGCAGAGGATTCTGTATGTATGGGTATTTGTGGACCCTGAGTGGACTTGTGTAGTCAGCTTTGTGATTTGGTTATATAATCCTTCATATTCCTCGCAAGAGATAGGAGTAGGATTAGACTGGCTAGGTGTAGACATGCTTGGTTGTAGGCTTGTTGCCTTTTTGGACTTTGAACGGATAACATGACCAATTGTTTCCTAACAAAAAGACTTATGTAGTTTAGTCTTAGGGAATGTACAAATGTTACATGCTATATAATGCGTGACGCGCCCAAAATAGGTCCACACAACCCATTCTGAGTCGCCAAATACATGGTACAGAAAACAACTACAACTTCATTATTACAATTGTCGTACAAAATACGACAACACATATGCTGTGAGTTTAAATACAAATATTATCTTCTAGAGAATATCCAAACTCAAATAAGTCCTCATTACAATTATTGTTATACTATTTTACAAAATAGTGAGGACTGCTAAAACAACTGCCTTAAAACATCACTCCGCACCATGACTAGTTCCCGTTGTATTCTCGACTCCTAAGAAGAAAAATGAAACAAAAAGGAAAAGGGTGAGCTCAATTAGCCCAGTAAATAATATTATGACTAAGATAATGTAGAACAAATTATCGTTAGCCTTCAATAGGTCAGATAAAATATAATGGACAACAAGTTTTAGATCAATATTCGCAACGAAAATAACAATTCATTAGAAGAGTCTAGTAGAACATGAAATATACCATCTTCCATGATTTAAAAAGTCCATCATCAAAATTTTATCCCTGTGACATCAATCAATATACATTTTGAATTAAATATTCATCTTTGCATAACGGGCAAAAGATATTCATTTATATCACCAATTGGGCATGTTCATCTCAACGCATGTCCATCTTTGCATTATGGGCCAAACATATTTATCAAGTAATCATTCATCATTGCACTACATACCAAAGATATTCAGTTATACCACCATTTAGGACTGAGGATGATGAAAAATATTTTAAAGAAAATGAATCCAATGAGATAAAATGACAAAATTAGGGATTCGTACTTCAGTTTATCCAAGTTCAAAAATACTCCATAATAATCAATTGTGGAGCAAAATTCAAGAATGAAGATAAAAAAAAGGATATAATTAAAGATAGTAACCATAATAGACAACTTGGACAAAGAAAAGAAAATTTAATTTTTCTGTGAATAGTGCCGTATTCGTGAATAGTATCGTATACGTAAATAGTAACCTCGACACAAAAAGGTAAGAATTTCATAAGAAAAATCATACTTCGTGAATAGTACCGTATTCGTGAATAGTATCGTATACGTTAATAGTAGCCTCGACATAAAAAGGTAAGAATTTCATAATAAAATCCATACTTATATTTCGGTATAGTGATATTGAAAGAAATAACATCATTTATGAAAATAATAACATCTCTTACCTCAAAAGTCAAGTACTTCTGACTGAAATATCAGATATAATACTGAAGAAAACTTGCACTGCTTATTAACTCTCAAAGTATCTAAATACTCACAAAAATACACTCGATATTATAGAGAGAGAAAATTTCTGATTCTGGTGTGATTTTCAATTCTAACCTAAGCACCCTATTTATAGGAAAATACTTAGAATGCCAAAGCTGTTTGACCTGTTATCGGTGGCTTCCACCCTTTGCCATTCACACACACCACCTTTGAAATTCAGCATTTTTTCACAAAAAACAAAAGTGGGGCCCACTCATGTTTTTAATTAAAACATGTATTTCTAAAACTTTAATAATTCATAATGCATATCCCTTTTATCAAAAAAATATGAACCTTATGTCCATTTCATATAAAATTTAATTCTCTACAACTTTGTAGAAGAAAGTTTTTCTAAATTCCAAACAAAAAATGACCGAAATCCATATATGGATAATTTATTATACCTCCATTCCGACAAAATACTGATAAAACTCCTCAGCATTAATTCCTTCAGTTATATCCACAAAAAGTAAATATTTTCTTATCATATAAATCAATAATTAATATCACAAATAATATTATAAAATCACAATAATGACAACCAGGTCGTTCCTTGGAAAGAGGGGGCTTTCCAATAAGGATTTATCCTTACTGGCGTGCAATTAGGTAACCAAACCACTTTTCTAGACAGAACTTTCTTAGACATTGCCAATAATATTGTCTAATAATATTATTTAAATAATATGAATTATTGATCTGATAATAAAAAATATTATGCAGTGACAATGATTGAATTAACAATAATATAAAAATATCAACGTAATAATTATTGAATTAATAAAATAAAATATTGAACAGTAATTACTGTAACAATTATTGAGTAATGACTTCTTACGTAAGAATCAATAATCTAAAAATATTGTGCAATACCGTGTGCTACTGTGCAACCACGCGTATTACTGTTCTTTTTAACCACATGGTATTCCAATAATTTTAACAGTAATAGATGTGTGTAATACGTAAATGATATGAAGTGAAGGTAAAACCTATGTACGTACTATATGGAGTCCAATGTCGATAATCCGAGAGGAATTCATCTGAGTTAACGTATCAATTAAGGTTCAACTACTATTGTACTTAACCAATGGTTGTTGAGGGTTGGTTTAGTGACGTAAGAACGTTAAGAAGCTATAAGGAAGGATAAGTAACTCGAAACGAATATTATTAATGAAATAAATTCAGTTAAATTATAGAAGAGAAAGAAGTTGGTAAAAAATAATGTGATTTGATTGTTTGATAGCTAATTCCAGTGTGCTATGTGAATATATCATGTAGAAACTGTAAAGACCAAGAACTGTTGAATTTTAATTGAAAACGCTTAAAGGCAAGTTTCCTTAACGCTTATCTAACCTTTGTGTTAGCCAAGTTTATATGATTCATGTTATAATATGCATGAATTGTTTTACAAAAGAGTCGATGCCAGTTTTAACTCGGCTAGACCAATCTTAAGAGTTTGATTGATTTGTTTACAAGTCTTTCGATATAGTATTGATAACGTTATCTCATGCCAGTTGTTTGGTACAGATTCAAAGGTAAGCCTGAGTATGAATAAACAAAAGTATTTTACATAGATTATTTGATGGGCACGTGAGGTTGCCAAAACTTAAATGTAGATACATTTAAAGGATGAGTGTTGATCAACATAGAGTACTATAGGCTGATCACCTAGAAGTGCTCGTAAGATATATCGGACTTACGGACATAGTGTCGGGTTGTCCTTTTTCATGAATGAAAATCAAAAGAGAATGTTCATGGTCTTTTGACCTACTCAGAATTCCTAAGTTACTGTATGTACTTTGGAATTGTTTTATGAGAATAAAAAGTGCTTTTAAATGTTTCATAGTACTTTATAGCTATTTGTTCAGTTAATGAAGAATAATCATATAATTCTCGATGTGGGTCTTGTATTATATATTGCTAGACTTGCTGAGCTAGTTATGCTCACTTCTTACTTGAATTATATGATTGTAGCTAAGGCCGAGCGAATCGAGGGTTCTATTAAAGATAAAGGCAAAGCTAAGATGGATAAGTAGTTTATATTGTAATAGATTAGTATTTTTGTATAAATTATACTATGATAAACAAAGAATGTATTTGGTTACAGAACATGGGAAAGGGTTCATTACTATTACAATAAGAATGTAGTAAATACAATCACTTTGATGTTGTTTCGATGGAATGAATGTATAGTTATGAGTACCGCGTAGCACCATATCTGTGGGTTGAAAGTTCCCGGATTTGGGGGTGTCACATTTTGGTATTGTGACGCCCCCAAATCTGTGTAACATCGATTACAGGACTTGGTGCTCACGATACAACATACAACATCATCTATCTAAGTCAACTTTAACAATAATAATAATAATATATTACCCATTACATAAATAGTCGAAATAAAATCCCAAGTCTTTACAACCTTAAAACATACTGGAACTTAGTCTTAGCGTTTATTGCTACATTACACATATGGGGAAATAATTAACTTATTACATAACCATTGGCATCACTTCATCTTGGACTTTCCCTTGTCCTTGCCCGAACCTTCAGCCTTCTCACCCTTAACTGAAAGGTTTAAGCAAGAATGAGCACGAATTGCCCAGCAAGTATATACAAAAATTTGAAAACATACATCAGGAGTGGAAAGCAGTTGAATAGCTAAACCTCAACAGTTGAAATGATTATCAAGTGTTAAATAGGAACATCAAGAATAGAAATTTAAGAATTTTCAATATCATACTAAGGGGTGTAAAATACCCTGAACATATTTTCTTTCATTGAAAATCATCAGACGTTTTAATAATCCAATAGACTGTAAACGGTCTCTGCAAGTACGCCAAGTGATCAGGCTATTGTACCCTACGTTGTGCACAAGTATTAAGTTTTAAGCTGCATAAGAGAAATGGAACTATTTGCCCGACATCTATTTGCCCGTTGATTCGGGTTGTTCATCTTAGTAATCATGTGAGACCGCACCAAAGCAATTTGGATTGGTAAACATTTAATAGCTTCGAAAGATTTGTGTTAAATCACTTTTTTCATCAATAATAACTAGCCGGAAACAAAGGCCATGAACATACTTAGAACAGTTCGATAATGAAATGTAATTTAAACATATGACAATTAAAATAATAACTGAATAATCACCGAGAAGCTTGCAAGATCATTGAAGTTTGTATGACTTT
Organism: Panax notoginseng; assembly: GCA_016801055.1. NCBI lineage: Eukaryota > Viridiplantae > Streptophyta > Magnoliopsida > Apiales > Araliaceae > Panax > Panax notoginseng. Next base: position 59,388,337 of record CM029015.1, read on the forward strand.
TCAACGAAGAAACTTGCACGAATAAATAACTAACACAAGTCCAATACTTACCCTTACTACGATAATATTATTAAGGATGTAATAAATACCCAAAAGAAATTAGGGTTAGGAAACTTGCCTGATAAGCCTGCTACAATTAACGCTAGCAATTAACCTTCACATAACCTAATCACGTGTGTCTCGTTAATCATCATTCATACACAATCTATTTTGAAGTATAAGGGTCTCCAATTGGATATGCTATAAAATCATAAGAGAATATATTTAGAAAATATATGCCACCCATTTTAGACATCATAGGCAGCCCAAAACAGAACTTAAAAATGCCCAAACATAACAGTTTTTAAAAAAAAATTTTCTCAGCTTTACCATATCTCGTTAAAACAGTCATAACTAATTCATTTTAAAATATTTTTGAGCGATTCTTACGCCCACACGAACTAACTTCTGGGGCTACAACTTTCGTTCATGGACCATCTTCAAATTCCAAGCACAAAATTCTAGAAAATCCGTGCAAGAGGACTGCCCCGAATTTGTTGGACAGATTTGACACAACTACTTTGAAAAGTCATAACTCCTTGCTCCGAAGTCGGAATTAGTCCGTTCCGGAGTCTATGGAAAGCTTATTCAGTGTACTATAATAACCCAAAAGCCCACAATTTTTTGGAAACTGTAGCTAGCCCCGAATTTTGTCCTTAGGGTCAGCAGTTCATAGTTTTTTTTTGGTTTCTAACATGTTTATTTCGCGGCCTTATTACTTCTAGGTCGTATACCAAATCAAAACAAATTTCATACTTAGAAAAGCGTGCCGAACAGATTTCATACTTAAAAAAGTGTGCCCGAACAGATTTCATACTTAGAAAAAATTCTGGAAATTCCAGATCTCTGCAGATTTTTGTTGTGAACATGCTTGCTTACGGTTTTCGTATCTAACTCAATATAGCTTCGATCCGAATGAAATTTGGTCTGATTATACTTCATGCTACATACTATTTTACAAAATTACTACATGCACCAAACGGATTACTGAAGACATGATTTCAAGCGACCGAAAATTCTGAAAACTCATGCAAACTAGTTTAACCCAACTTTTGAGAAAATCATGATTTTGATTCTAGCATGCATGAATTTGATTCCTACTATCCAGTCCACATTTACTAACATATATACACATGTTACAACAATCAAACCCTCTAACTTTTCATGTTTTGATCAAATTGGCAACTAAGAGGCATAATATCAAACACTTAGCATGCATGGCACAACTCTTTGGATTTGTAAAGCATACATGGCATGATTTGTCCAGAACTTATGTTCTTATTACACCATAACAATCAGACCACAATTACACAACATCATATACTCCAAAACAAACCATTTAAAAAGGTCTCCTATGCATATTCCCTCATATTTTTGGAAAAACATGGAGAATGGGTTCATAGCTTACCTCTTTGGCGAATTCCTCTTGATTGGAGCTTGATAACCACCCTCCTTGCTTGCAAGATTCTCCAAAATTCGTAGCCCACCTTGAACCACCCTCAAACTCTCAATATTTTCTTCTCTTTTCTCTATTATTGCTCTATTAGTTGTATTTTATCAAAGTAAAGAAATGTTTGAGTTGGGTGTATATGTATATATATTAATAGGGCTGATGTCTCCAGCCTTTTCATCTCTCAAAACATCAGTTACAAGCATATTCATCATTCTTTAATTTAGTTATGGGGTGAGGAGTTAGGAACATGAAAAGGTTTGTTTATTATGTTTGGTTTAATAATGAGTTATCACCTTTCTTCCTCCTTATTGTTATATACGTATATACCCTCCCTCCTTGTCCCATATTATGTGTCACAAGACCCCACCAGCTGCTGTCCAATTAAACAAATGCATTATAATGTTTTTTTAATCATTTAAATACCGATTTTGACCGTTTCACCCTCCGTAGCCAAACGTGTTTGATACTTATATCGATTCCTACTAATGTCGACGTCCCAGACGTCATGGAATTATCCTTTTCGTCAAAAGCATCTTCAAATTCATAGTTGACTTTTTCCTCGAAAAAGTCAACAGGTTGACTTTGACCAAAAAGTCAACCGTGACGCATTTTCGTGGTTACAGTCTATTCTGACTAATTTCGACGTTCCGGACTCAAATTCTCCGTCCGCGTCACTAAATTTCGCTCTGAACTCAAAGTCTTGCTTTAACGTCATCCTACGAAATTAATAACATTAATTCCATTCTTACCCATTTTAAGTAGTTGAATTAAACGGAACCAACCATTCACATATCTTATCACATAACATCTAAGTAAACATAGATATATATAGTAAATAATTATCACATAAGAATTTCACACAAGTTCGTTTATTGAAATTGTTAAATTACATAGAAAATCTCGGTTATTACATTCACCCTCCCTTATAAGGATTCCGTCCCCGGAATCATTACACATCAAACAAAGAGATTAGGGTAATTTTTCATCATTTTCTCCTCGAGTTCCCACGTAGCCTCTTCGGCGTTGTGGTTCCTCCATACTACCTTAACAGAAGGTATTATCTTATTTCTTAAGACTTGTTCTTTTCTATCAATTATTTGCACTGGAACCGCTTCGTAGGTTAAGTCTTTTTCAAATTGAATAGGTTCATACTCTATGACATGCTTGTAATCCCGCTTATAGGGTCGTAGAACTAAAATGTGAAACACGTTGTGTATATGTTCTAGCTCCGGAGGTAAAGCTATTTCATAAGCTACCTCACCGACTCGTCTCAGCACTTCAAAGGGTCCTATGAATCTGGGACTAATTTTTCCCTTCTTCCCAAATCTCATTTTCCCTTTCCAAGGTGACACTTTCAAAAACATATAAGTGCCGACGTCGAAGTCTCGTTGTTGCTGGTGTTGATCAGCATATTTCTTCTGTCGATCCTGAGCCATCACTAGCCTCGCTCGAATAGTTTTGATCACATCCGCAGTCTGCTGTACCAATTCTGGCCCTAGTAGTTGACGTTCTCCTACTTCATCCCAACATAATGGCGTTCTGCATTTCCTTCTATATAAAGCTTAATAAGGTGGCATCCCGATGCTCGCATGGTAGCTGTTGTTGTATGCAAATTCCACCAACGGTAGGTGGTCATCCCAACTCCCTTTGAAATCCATCACAAATGCTCTCAGCATGTCCTCTAACGTTTGAATAGTCCTCTCGCTCTGCCCATCTGTTTGAGGATGATACGCGGTGCTCAACCTCAGTTGTGTTCCCATGCGTTCTTGAAAACTTCTCCAGAAGTTCGCTATGAACCGTAGATCGCGATCTGACACAATTGAAACTGGTACACCGTGCCTGGAAACGATCTCTTTGATATAAAGTTTAGCCAACTGATCCAAGGTATATCTGATCTTGATTGGCAAGAAATGCGCTGACTTGGTCAATTGGTCGATGATCACCCACACTGCATCGTAACCCTTCTACGTAGTTGGAAGTCCTACCACAAAATCCATCGTGATATGCTCCCATTTCCATTCCGGAATCTCTAAAGGTTGAAGTAACCCGCTCGGTTTCTGATGTTTCGCCTTAACTCGCTGGCATGTTAAACACTTGCTGACGCACTCTGCGACTTCTCTTTTCATATTGGGCGACCAATAATGTTGGCGGAGATCCTGATATATCTTTGTGCTTCCCGGGTGGATTGAATAACTTGAACTATGAGGTTCCTGCAAGATTTCTTCCTTTAACTCAGATACCTCTGGCACCCAATTTCTCTCCACAAATTTTAACAGACCATCACCACCCATGCTGAATTTAAGCTCCTCTCCGTCGGAAATTCTTTTCTTCATTTTCTCACATTCTTCATTACCGCCTTGTGCTTCCTTGATCTTGTCCAATAGAGTCAGACGAACCTCCACTGCGAATAATTTCCCATCCGGCTCTCTCGGCCTCTTTATCTCTAGCTCCAAACTGGCCATCTCCTTGATTAACTCCTCCTGAGCTGTTAGCATTGCCAATCTACCATTGCCCTTTCTGCTTAACGCATCCGCTACCACGTTCGCTTTCCCCGGATGATACAAAATATCGCAATCGTAATCCTTTATTAGCTCCAATCATCTTCTCTGCCTCATATTTAACTCCTTTTGCGTGAAAATATACTTCAGACTTTTATGGTCCGTGTATATTCCACACTTCACACCATATAAATAGTGTCTCCAAATCTTGAGGGCAAATACTACCGCTGCCAATTCCAGGTCATGGATAGGATATCCCTTCTCATAATCTTTCAACTGGCGCGATGCGTACGCAATGACTTTACCATGTTGCATAAGCACACAACCAAGCCCCTTGTGTGATGCATCACTGAAAATCACGAAGTCACCTCTATCATCTGGTAACGACAACACTAGTGCCTCACTCAATCTCTTCTTGAGTTCTCGAAAACCCTCTTCACACTTCTCAGTCCAGACAAACTTCACCGACTTCTTCGTTAAATTCGTCAATGTTCCTGCTATCTTCGAAAAATCTTGAATGAACCGTCTGTAGTAGCCCACCAATCCTAAGAAACTTCTTACTTCCGTCGGTGTCCTTGGTTGTTCCCAATTCTGAACCGCTTCCACCTTTATTGGATCCACAGAGATTCCGTCCTTGTCGATTACGTGACCCAGAAGTTAAACTTTTTTTAACCAGAACTCGCACTTCGAAAATTTTGCGTATAATTTATCCCTTCTCAATGCTTCCAATACTAATCTTAAATGTTCAACATGATCCTCCTGAGTCTTGGAAAAGATCAGGATATCATCTATGAACACAACTACAAATTTATCTAAATACTGTTTGAATACCCGATTCATCATGTCCATAAACGCTGCCGGCGCGTTTGTTAACCCGAACGACATTACTAGAAACTCGTAGTGACCGTAACGAGTTCTGAACGCTGTCTTAGGTACATCCTCTTTTCTCACCTTCAACTAGTGATACCCCGTCCTCAAATCGATTTTGAAAAAATATTTCGCTCCCTTCAACTGATCAAACAGGTCATCTATCCTAGGTAACGGGTACTTGTTCTTGATCGTCACCTTGTTCAGTTCTCGATAATCGATGCACAGTCTCATTGACCCGTCCTTCTTTTTCACAAACAACACTGGTGCTCCCCAGGGAGACACACTTGGTTGAATATACTTCCTATCCAATAATTCCTACAACTGTACCATCAGCTCCATTATCTCTGCCGGTGCCATTCTGTACGGGGCTTTCGAAATCGGTGCCGTTCCCGGTACTAAATCTATAACGAATTCGACCTCTCTATCCGGTAGAAGACCTGGCAATTCTTCCGGGAATACATCTGGAAATTCATTCACTACTAGTATTTGTCCCATTTCTAAGCCTACTTTCTGAGTATCAACGATATGGGCCAAATAACCTACACATCCCTTTTTTAGTAACTTCCTCGCTTACATCATCGTCAGACAGCTCGAGTGTCTCGGCGACCTACTCCCACATAACACTACCTTAGACTACTTGGGAGTCTTAAGGTTTATACACTTTTTCTGGCAATCTATCTTCGCTCCATGGTTAAATAACCAATCCATCCCTAGAATTACATCAAATTCTCCTAATTGAATTGGGATTAAGTGCACAGGTAACTTATATCCCCTGATATCTACAAAGCAATTCATATGGACATGGTTAACGGGAATGACTTCCTTATTAGCAACTTCTATGTTCATAGGATAATCTAATTCTTCCTGAGGTAAGTTTAATCGTTGGGAGAATTCATGCGAAATGAAGGAACAAGTAGCACCCGAATCAAATAATATGTAAGCAGATATATCATTGATCGAAATGATACCTGAAACCACGTCCCTGGATGTAACCGCATCCTGAACCGTCATGTTTAAAGTCCTTGCTGTTGGTTGATTCTGAGTTGGTGGTCCACCAATTGTGAGAGTTCCACTGCTTGGTCCCATCCCTCTATTTCCTCCTGCTGAGTTCTTCTTTGGGCAGATCCTCGCCTGATGATCTAATGCTCCACAGTTGAAACATCCATTTCTCTTTGGTGCAGAGCAGTTGGGAGGGATGTGGCCCTCCTACCCGCAATTAAAACAAACATTCTTCCCCTTTAGACATGCCCCCGAGTGATTCCTTCCACACTCCTTGCACGCCTCAGTTCTCTTCTTTGCTTCCCCTGGTTTGTCCCCAGGGTTTCCCGAGTTGACATTATTGTTGTTGTTGTTATTGTTGTTGCTGTTCTACTTCCTCTTATTTACACCGTTGCTGCTGCTGCCTTCTCCACAGTTTTCCTCCTTCAGTCTTCTTCTTTTTCTCCTTGTTGAACTTCATTAGGGCTTCACTTCCCCCCTCAGCGATTATAGCTTTCTCCAGGAGAGTCGCGAAACTGTTCGTCTGCAGCACCGAAAGTCTGCTGTATAGCCATGGTTTGAGGCCTTGCTCAAACCTCCTCGTCTTTCTCTCCTTAGTGTTGACCTGATGAGGTGCGAACCTCACCAGCTCGTTAAACTTTGCAGCGTACTGCGGTACCGTCATATCTTCTTGTTTCAGCTCCAAGAATCGCATCTCCATGCGACTCTGCATACTAACAGGAAAATAGTTCTCGAAAAAGATTTTCTTGAACCCTTCCCAAGGTATCACACCTTCTCCAGCTCGGGTCTGATTTGCCTCCCACCAGTAGTTGGCTTCACCTTTCAGCATATACGTGGCGAAGATAGTTTTCTGGTCGTCTTCTACTCGGGCGATAGCGAACGCCTTTTCGATTTCCTTAACCCAAGTCTGGGCTTCGATGGATTTCGTAGTTCCTTTGAACTCAGGTGGTCCCGCGCTTTTGAAGTCTTTAAAGTGTGCCACTGGGGCCACTGGTGGGTTGTTCACATTCGGGGTTCAATTTTGAAGTGCCCCCACTAACATGTCTACAAACTGCTGCATAGGGTTCGGTGAATCCCCAACATTACCGTCTGACCCATCGGGTGCTTGGCGACGTCTTCCTCTAGCCATCTATCTGTTCAAAATAAACTTAATATTATTATCTCATACTTTACTCTACAGTATATAGAATTCTTAAAAACTGAACCATCACATCACATACTTAAATAAAAATATATTTATTTATAAACATAATACTCAAAGTATTTCATCATTTTATGATATTACGCCATTACATCACATTGCATCAATCACTTGGTAAAACAGAAACCAAGCTTTTTATTACATAGATAAGCATTTTATTTGCTACTAGGAAAAAGTTTATCATAATAACTAAAGACCCCGCCTAATGGCGTCCTCATGCTCCTCATCGGCTATCTCTTTCACCAGCTCTTGGCTTATAACACGGCCAGATTGGCGCTCCTCACGTGGAAAATGACGCACCCTATGATGGAACCTTCCATGTGCCGACTTAAACACGTATTTCATCTTATCTATCTTAACCTTCTTGTCTCTAACTTCTCCCTCCAACTCTCCGGTTAGCTTCTCAGCCCTAACACGGTCTCTTCTCTCATCTCCCCAAAATAAAGTATCCTCAACTTGTCAGTTTGGAGACTCTGAATCCTCGACTCTAACCCATTAATGGTATGCCCCAAGTGGGTCCTAATAGCTTCTTTCTCATCCTCCAGCCTATCCACTTTCTGGTCTGATGCCCGTAGCTTATCAGCCAGGTCTCCGTTCCTAATTATCAGGTGGTGCACCAATGCCTCAAGCAATGCTGCAGCTTGCTGCTCCCCCTGATATAGCTCCTTCAACTCATGGACCTTGTCATCCAACTCCGTAATCCTATCCATCAACTCATCCAATAAAGTATCCTCAGGTGCTTCTTCCGAGTCCTCCTCGGGCTCCTCTTCCTCCTCAGGATACTCCTCTAGGTCTGAGTCAACTGCTGCCTCAGCTATAGGCTCAGGTAAAGCTGTCACCAACTGCTCACTCACAACGTGGATATCTCTAACCTCGTCTTCTCCTGACATCCTTCAAGCAAGACAAAATAACTCGGTTAGTATTTTAAAATAGATGTTTTTGTTTTTAGGGACTATATATATATATATATATATATATATATATATATATATATATATATATATATATATATATATATTTGACACAACCCCTAGAACTCTACATGAGTTCATCTTCTTATTTCCTCCACTAACTTCCCTAAGGTTATAGTCTAATGTTTTCCCACCCAAAGTTTATAGCCTAAAGCTCTGATACTAATCTACGACGCCCCCAAATCCGTGTAACATCGATTACAGGACTTGGTGCTCACGATACAACATACAACATAATCTATCTAAGTCAACTTTAACAATAATAATAATAATATATTACCCATTACATAAATAGTCGAAATAAAATTCCAAGTCTTTACAACCTTAAAACATACTGGAACTTAGTCTTAGCGTTTATCGCTACATTACACATATGCGGAAATAATTAACTTATTGCATAACCATTGGCATCACTTCATTGGACTTTCCCTTGTCCTTGCCCGAACCCTCAGCCTTCTCACCCTTAACTGAAAGGTTTAAGCAAGAATGAGCACGAATTGCCCAACAAGTATATACAGAAATTTGAAAACATATATCAGGAGTGGAAAACAATTGAATAGCTAAACCTTAACAGTTGAAATGATTATCAAGTGTCAAATAGGAACATCAAGAATGAAAATTTAAGAATTTTCAATATCATACTAAGGGGTGTAAAATACCCTGAACATATTTTCTTTCATCAAAAATCATCAGACGGTTTAATAATCCAATAGACTTTAAACGGTCTCTGCAAGTACGCCAGGTGATCAGCCTATTGTACCCTACGTTGTGCACAAGTATTAAGTTTTAAGCTGTATAAGCGAAATGGAACTATTTGCCCGACATCTATTTGCCCGTTGATTCGGGTTGTTCATCTTAGTAATCATGTGAGACCGCACCAAAGAAATTTGGATTGGTAAACATTTAATAGCTTCGAAAGATTTGTGTTAAATCACTTTTTCCATCAATAATAACTAGCCAGAAACAAAGGCTAGGAACATACTTAGAACAGTTCGATAATGAAATGCAATTTAAACATATGGCAGTTAAAATAATAACTGAATAATCACCGATAAGCTTGCAAGATCATTGAAGTTTGTATGACTTTTCAACGAAGAAATTTGCACGAATAAATAACTAACACAAGTCCAATACTTACCCTTACTGCGATAATATTAGTAAGGATTTAATAAATATCCAAAAGAAATTAGGGTTAGGAAACTTGCCTGATAAACCTGCTACAATTAACGATAGCAATTAACCTTCACATAACCTAATCACAAGTGTCTCGTTAATCACCATTCATACACAATCTAGTTTGAAGTATAAGGGTCTCCTATTGGATATGCTATAAACATCATAAGAGAATATATTTAGAAAATATATGCCACCCATTTTAGATATCATAGGCAGCCCAAAACAGATCTTAAAAATGCCAAAACATAACAGTTTTTAAATTTTTTTTCTCAGCTTTACCATATCTTGCTAAAACAGTCATAACTAATGTTTTAAATCATTTTTGAGCGATTCTTGCGCCCACGCGAAGGTAACTTCTGGGGATACAACTTTAATTCATGGACCATCTTCAAATTCCAAGCAAAAAATTCCAGAAAATCCGTGTAAGAGGACTGCCCCGAATTTGTTTGACAGATTTGACACAACTACTTTGAAAAGTCATAACTCCTTGCTCCGAAGTCGGAATTAGTCCGTTCCAGAGTCTATGGAAAGCTTATTCAGTGTACTATAATAACCCAAAAGCCCACCAGTTTTTGGGTACTGTAGCTAGTCCCGAATTTTGTCCTTAGGGTCAGCAGTTCACAATTTTTTTTTCAGTTTCTAACATGTTTATTTCGCGACCTTATTACTTCTAGCTTGTATACCAAATTAGAACAAATTTTATACTTAGAAAAGTGTGCCGAACAGATTTCATACTTAGAAAAGCGTGCCTGAATAGATTTCATACTTAGAAAAAATTCTGGAAATTCCAGATCTCTGCAGATTTTTGTTGTGAACATGATTGCTTACGATTTTTGTATCTAACTCAATATAGCTTCGATCCGAATGAAATTTGGAGTGATTATACTTCATGCTACATACTATTTTACAAAATTACTACATGCACCAAACGGATTACTGAAGACATAATTTCAAGCGACCGAAAATTCTGAAAACTTATGCAAACTAGTTTAACCCAACATTTGAGAAAATCATGATTTCGATTCTAGCATACATGTATTTGATTCCTACTGCCCAGTCCACATTTACTAACATATATACACATGTTACAACAATCAAACCCTCTAACTTTTCATGTTTTGATCAAAGTAGCAACTAAGAGGCATAATATCAAACACTTAACATGCATGGCATAACTCTTTGGATTTTTAAAGCATACATGGCATGATTTGTCCAGAACTTATGTTCTTATTACACCATAACAATCAGACCACAATTACACAACATCACATACTCCAAAACAAACCATTTAAAAAGGTCTCCTATGCATATTCCCTCATATTTTTGGAAGAACATGGAGAATGGGTTCATAGCTTACCTCTTTGGCGAATTCCTCTTGATTGGAGCTTGATAACCACCCTCCTTGCTTGCAAGATTCTCCAGAATTCGTAGCCCACCTTGAACCACCCTCAAACTCTCAATATTTTCTTCTCTTTTCTCTATTATTGCTCTCTTAGTTGTATTTTATCAAAGTAAAGAAATGTTTGAGTTGGGTGTATATGTATATATGTTAATAGGGCTGATGTGTCCAGCCTTTTCATCTCTCAAAACATCAGTTACAAGCATATTCATCATACTTTAATTTAGTTATGGGGTGAGGAGTTAGGAACATGAAAAGGTTTGCTTATTATGTTTGGTTTAATAAGGAGTTATCACCTTTCTTCCTCCTTATTGTTATATACTTATATACTCTCCCTCCTTGTCCCATATTATGTGTCACAAGACTCCACCAGCTACTGTCCAATTAAACAAATGCATTATAATATATTATATTATGTTTGATACTTATATCGATTCCTACTAATGTCGACGTCCCGAACGTCATGAAATTATCCGTTTCGTCAAAAGCATCTTCAAATTCATAGTTGACTTTTTCCCCGAAAAAGTCAACCGGTTCACTTTGACCAAAAAGTCAACCGTGACGCATTTTCGTGGTTACAGTCTATCCTGACTAATTTTGACATTTCGAACTCAAATACGCCGTCCGCGTCACTAAATTTCGCTCTGAACTCAAAGTCTTGTTTTAACGTCATCCTACGAAATTAATAACATTAATTCCATTCTTACCCATTTTAAGTAGTTGAATTAAACGGAACCAACCATTCACACATCTCATCACATAACATCTAAGTAAACATAGATACATGTAGTAAATAATTATCACATAAGAATTTCACATAAGTTCATTTATTGAAATTGTTAAATTACATAGAAAATCTCGATTATTACAGGTATCAAAGCATTAGGTTATAAAATTTAAGGGGAGAAGAACCTTAGGTTAATAACTTCGTTAGTAAAATGAGAAGTTAGAAGCAAATGAACTCTAGTAGAATTAATTTTGTATTGAGGAAACTCAATACCGAAAGATTTAAAAGATGGAAATTAACCTTAAATAAACTAAATGTGATTTTTGCTTATATTATTGTATATTATGTACTAATCAACATGTTATGTGTTATTATAGATGTCCATTGATAGCTTCATGTATAGGGATATACATGTGGTGAGTAAAGAGTCAGTAAACATGATAGAGTCAGTAAACTTGGGATCGGCGTCATATTTCAATACGGTGGTCGATGTGGACGAAGATATGGAGGTAGCATCATTTGATACGGTGGTACTTGCAGTAGATCCAACACATCCAAGGGCAAAGAGGGCATTGTATCTGGTGGTGCTTGATCGAAATATGCAACTGCGCACTGTTGTACAGAATCTGAGGGAGGAGGTTAGTGACATCCATAAAGCCAAGGAGTCTGCAGAAACAGATTTTGAGATAGAGCATGAAGGATAAGGCGATGGATTTTAAGAATGAGGCCGTTGAGCTTCGTAAAGAATTGGGGGAGAGGAACTAGAAGATAGCATAGATGTCTTACATCCATGAGAGTGCTCATGAGGATTTCAAGCTGAAAATTGCTTGTTATTCCATTGAGTCGGGGCAAACTCGTTATACTATTAGTCGGGATATTGTGTCGATTCTCGCAAATCAGAAGAACGAGAATGTTGTTATGTAGTATTAGTAGTAGGTAGAGAAAGTCTAGATCGGTAAATATGTTGTGTAGTGACGTAAAACCCTCTTTTGTATAATTAAAGGTAGTCTTTTTGTAAATCCCATATTTTGTGAAATTCAATCTCGGGATAGAAATGTAATAGCTTTGGCTATGGAATCAATCTGTAAATAGTTCGAATTATGAAGAAGCATATTAATATAATGAGGTTTTTATCAAATGTGCTTTGTTGTGCTATGAGTTTTTATTTGACGAATAATAACTAAGTAAGCAAATAAATAATAATGAAACTTTATTTATTTGATTAGAAAAATGCCGCCAAGAAGAAGACAACGTAATCAAGAAGCTGAATCCCATAATGATAACCAAGGGGGTCAGAACAACCCTTTGCAGGAGTTCATTAATTTATTAACAGTTGCATTTAATCAAACCAAGGTAGAGCACTCGCAGTCCCTAGGGTAGCCAGAACGACTACCTTTAAGAAATTTAAAAGTGTAGGTCCGTCGGAGTTCAAAGGAACTATGGACCCAATTGAGGCCCAGATACGGGTAAGGGTGTAACGCCCCGAAATTCGGTCTATCTTCACACTCGGATTCTGTACGTCACGAGTACATCATTCATCCAACATACATCAATATATACTGAAATATATCAACATACACTCTCAAATCCCAGGTTCTGGAAACCTTATAACCTCTTTCATTACAAACAATGATAATACATTATTCATTTCATCTTACAAGAGTGACTTTTATCCGCCACAAAGGATACATAACAGTTTATTAAGCTAGTCTATAATTCAATTTCATCTTTCTATATTACAAGTCTTCATTTGATCTTCTCGCTTATTCACATTCTGAATGACCCTTCATCTGGATACCGTCAGCTTGATCTTTACGGGGTCTTTAAGTTCTTCTAACATCGTTTGCTGAAAATATTTTTCATTTAAAGCAAGTGTGAGCATTCAATTGCCCATCAAGTCATAACAGTTAAACAAACAACTTCAAGAGTTTAAACATATCTTCAGAACTTCGATAATCGAACAAAGGTTATGAAGCAGCTTGAATAATAGGAATAGTCCCGATTCCTATCATCTTAAAACATCTGTCATTTTCACTTTAAAATACTTTCATTACTATACCTTTTTCATGCACATCCTGTCTGGCTAGAATCATTAGCACAGACTTAATCAATAACGGTGCATATATAAACAGAGCATACTTGTATTGAACAGTCAATCATAGACCAGTTCATATCATAGAAACACCGAAGTGTTCAAATTGTGGAACAAGGCCTCGTACATACTACCACCTTGTACATACATCGCACATATGCACATAGACAAGACTTCTCAAGTTCAACATCTAAGAAGTTTAAGAAACTAGCATTCATTTAGAATATGAATGAAGTTAGGAAACTTGCATTATGCCCAGCTACAGCTTACGTTGAACTGTTCACTCCAATTCTTATATAACACAGAAGGAGAAAACATAAATACCAATTAGTCATATACTTGATTTACGCATTGGTTTAGTTAACTTTACTTCTTAGGGTTCGCATTCTTGCAAATCTCAGTTTACGTGACCTACTTTCTTTACCGATTTACGACTTTCTTGATAATTCATATCTTATTAAATATTAATACTTTCGTTATCCATTACATGAACCCCATGTTCATTACTCGTTCTCAGTGTCGAAGCCATACCGATTATTGTATGCTAAGACCGATCGTTCATCACAACAACATTGCGTTCACAGCGTCTTTACGCTTCACACTTAGCTCTCATTATCATGACATAACATTGAAATGTTATTCATTACCCTCGTCACTCAACGTCTAAGTAATCATAACCATAGCAATCCCTCACGTTCGTTTATCATGACTACGGTCCCCAAATATTGGTTCCGTAACTCGCACTTATAATCGTTCTCTTTTAATCTCATTTAATCTTTTCGTTCAACCTTTACTATAGGTTTAATTCACTAGATTAAGTGTTACATTAGTTGGACATTATGTTCTTTATCTTCCCTTACGTTTCCCCCAAGAGTTGAGTAATTAAAAGCTCTTCTTTGGCTTTTCCTTCACACCGGCGCTGAGGAGCCACTCCCTCCTTTATCTCTCGCGCCGTGGCATGAGACTTCAGTACCCGGTTCCCCGGTCTGGTGCTACAGCGCCACATAACAAAGCATGGCTGGCGCCGCGGCGCCAAGTCCTAATTCTTGAAAATTTCTCTAAGTGTTAAATCCACTTTGAGACGTTTACTTCCCGATCTCATAACTTCTTCGTTATAACTCAGAACGAGGTCGTTCCAAAGCCATTCTCTTCCTTATCTTACGTACTTTAATACCCATCTGACAAAACTTTATTCTAAATCTGTTAACATGCCATTCAATTGGCTTGATCTTCACCCTTCGTTCATTTTTACGCTTTTAGTACTCTTCGTTTGTTCGTCCGTAATTCAGTCATTTGAACTCGGAACTCGTTCGTTCTTGAGTCCAAGACTCACATTTTCTATATTCTCTTACTTTCTTATGAAACCCTACACGTTTGGCTTCATTTACTAACTTTCTAATTCACGTTTTTCTTTTACAAAATTTTGCCATAACTTCATTATAGGTACGTTTTAATCCATTCTTCATGAACGTTTCTACCATTCCTAACCAAGAAATAAGCATCTGACTTACACGCTATGGTTTTAAACTTGTCCATTAACAACAATTATCCTACAATGGTTTTAAATTTGTCCATCAACAACGTTCTTCGTATTCTTCGCGTGTTCTTCATGTTCTTCATTTTAATCGATATTTTGGATTACGATTTCACTTTTTATTGGAATTTGATGTTATAGAACACCATTCCTTACTTATTTCACCTACTTAGTCATATAATCCACTCGGATCGCTCAAAATCCTCATGAATCTTACACTTCCTTAAGAAATTTACATATTAAATTTCTAATTCTTATTTCTTTATTTTCTTATGATTTCAACCATATGAAATCATTACTAACATCTTTTACTCCTTATTCTCATTAAGTTATGTTTTAAACATATTAAACTTAAAGAAAATATTAGAAGAGACTAGGGTTCAGATTACCATTCTTCTTTAATCTTCTCCCGTCGGACAAAGTTTGTACACGGGCGAGCCTTTCCTCCTCCTCCTCCTCCCATCTGACTCTCTCTCTCTCTCTCTCTCTCAAGTGTCTTAGGATTTTCAAAATCCCAAAACAATGAAATGAGCTTCCTATTTATAGAAAACCAAAGTTAGGGGTAGTTCAGTCATTTTTCCCCTTAACCTCCTTACTATTCCCATGCTTAACCACCAAGTTTACTTAGCCACCAACTCTACTTAGCCACCAAGTTTACTTAGCCATTATGTCTTCTTAGCCATTAAGTCTTCTTAACCATTAAGTCTTCTTAACTCTTAAGTTTACTTACTCATTAATTTTACTTAGCCCTTAAGTTTACTTAGCCCCTAAACATAAGCACTTTACTTAATTATTAAGTTTACTTAGCTATTACTTAACTTATCCCTTACTTAGCCTTTAAGACTAAATCGTATTCTACGCATCTCATTCTCGTATTCTCTTCGTATATAGTTCGTACGATATTCTTATTATACGTCGTAATAAACTTCGTACTATATTCGAATAATAACTTGTATTACACTCGTATTCCTTACGCATAATAACCGTAATTATTATACGAAATCATTAAATTCTCGGAACTTACTTTTCCTAACCCTTAGGTTTTAAGTTCGTAGGCGAAAACTTTGTTTTTGCCATAACTGAAATATTATTGAATATTCCATCACGTCTCAAAATTATACGTAATCATTAACTTCTTGAAATTTCAAAATAAATCTCCGAGCAGAAACTGATGAATAGTGCCTATTTTGTCTATTTCCCCGAAAATATTTTTGTTCCCGGAAAATTTTTATTTTCGTTTTGAAAATTCTTATTCGATCAATCTAGCTCGCAGCCATAATACTCCCAACTTATAATCATCCTAGGTTATAGAACGATTAATAAACACATAGCACATAATATTATTAATAAAAATTAGTTTTATTACTAACTAATTCTTTAAACCTAAATTCTGGACAATCCGAATTTTTGGGTCTTCACAAAGGGAAATTGCAAAGGCGTTTGTAATCGCAAACATATGGGAGGCGCAAAAGACTTCTTTTGCGACCTATATGGTGAAAGGAGAAGCCAACTTTAGGTGGAAGGCTCACCAGGGTGGGGCTAGGACAGATGTTGTAACGTGGGAACAGTTCAAGAAGGTTTTCTTCGAGAACTATTTTCCTATAAGCATGCAGGGGAGAATGGAGAGTAAGTTCTTAGAACTTAAGAAAGGGGACATAACGGTTCCCCAATATGCGACCAAGTTCAATGAATTGGCAAGATTTTCCCCACATCAAGTGGACACCGAGGAGAGGAAGGCTCGTAGGTTTGAGCAGGGACAGAAACCTTGGCTCTATAGTAGGATTTTTGTGTTTTAGAGTGCTTCGTATGGAACCATTCTTGAGAAGGCAATTATTGTTGAGGGTGGTACTGAGGCTTTAAGCCAATACCACAAAGAGAGAAAGAATAAGAGCAAATGAGAGGGAGTATCCAAGGCGGAGGGAGCTAGTGGCAGTGGAAGTATGCCTAAGAGGAATAGTTTTAACTCAGGGAAT
This sequence comes from Panax notoginseng, assembly GCA_016801055.1. Taxonomy (NCBI): domain Eukaryota; kingdom Viridiplantae; phylum Streptophyta; class Magnoliopsida; order Apiales; family Araliaceae; genus Panax; species Panax notoginseng. The sequence goes on from CM029015.1 coordinate 59,405,269, forward strand.
ACTAGAGTAAAATAAGGGGATCCTAAGCGTAGGATCGAAGCATGCAAGACATGCGAAAAAGCTCATCTAGGAGTCTGCCTTAAGGGGAAGTCGATTTGTTATAACTATGGTCAAGAGGGTCATATATCACCCAATTGTCCTAACCCTAAGAAGAACCAACGCTGTTTTATTTGTGGTCGATGGACCACATGGCAAGAAATTTCCCAAAGAAGGGGTCGGAGGGTAGCAAGGGTTCTAGAAATGGTAAGTTAGCCATTACTGACCAACACCATCGGGTAGACCCACGACCCATACTTTTAATATTACTGTCCAAGATGCGGTTGCATCAACGGATGTAGTAGCAAGTATTATTCCAGTCAATGAAATAAATGCTTATGTGTTGTTTCATTCGGGTGCCACTTGTTCTTTTATAGCATGTGAATTTGCTAAGCGATTAGGTTCATTCCCGAAAAGATTAGAAATACCATTAAACGTTAAGGTAGCGAACGAAAAGATAATTCCCGTTGAACACATTCATAGAAATTATTGCATAGATATTAGAGGTAATAAATTATCGGTAGATCTTATATCGATAAGTTGAGAGAATTTGATAAAATTCTCGGTATGGATTGGTTGATTAACCATAGAGCTATAATAGATTGTCATAGAAAAAGTGTGAACCTTCAGATTTCTAAGAAACCCAAGGCAGTGTTTTACGGTAGTAAATCACCGGGACGTTCTTGTTGTCTAACAATGATACAAGCTAGGAAGATGTTGAGGAAGGGGTGTATAGGATACATGTGCCAAGTTATGGATACCCAAAGAGTGGAAGCATCATTGGAATAGATACCTATAGTATAAGAATTCGCGGATGTATTTCCAGATGAGTTACTAGGTCTTCCATCGGATAGGGAGGTCAAATTTGTAATTGACGTGTTACCGGATACGGCACCAGTTTCTAGGGCACCATATAGGATGGCGCCGGTAGAGATGAAGGAGTTAATGGTTCAATTACAAGAATTATTAGACAAGAAGTACATTCAACCGAGTGTGTCTCCGTGGGGAGCACCGGTATTGTTTGTAAAGAAGAAGAATGGATTGTTACGACTTTGTATCGACTATCGTGAGTTGAACAAGTTAACGGTTAAGAATAAATACCCATTGCCCAGGATCGATGATCTATTTGATCAGTTGAAAGGGGTAAAGTATTTTTCTAAGATAGATTTGCGTACGGGGTACCATCAGCTAAAAGTAAGGAAGAAGGATGTACCTAAGATGGCATTCAGAACATGTTATGGCCTTTACGAGTTTCTGGTTATATCGTTTGGGTTGACAAATGCGCTAGCCGCATTTATGGATATGATGAACATAGTGTTCAAACAATATTTGGATAAGTTTGTTATAGTGTTCATTGATGATATTATAGTCTATTCAAAGACGCCAGAAGATCACGCTGAACATTTGAAGATAGTGTTGGAAATACTACGGAAGGAGAAGTTGTATGCAAAATTCCCTAAGTGTGAATTTTGGCTTGAAAGAGTGCAGTTTCTAGGACATGTTATTGATAAAAATGGCATTTACGTGGATCCAACAAAGGTGGAAGCAGTTAATAATTGGGAACAACCGAAATGCCAACTGAGGTCTGGAGTTTTCTGAGGTTAGCGGGATACTATCAAAGGTTCATTCAGGACTTTTCTAAAATAGCTACTCCGTTGAAAAATTTGACAAGGAAATCTGTAAAGTATGTGTGGACTGAGAAGTGTGAAAATAGTTTTCAAGAACTAAAAAGAAGGTTAAGTGAGGCACCTTTATTATCTTTACCAGATGATACGGGGAATTTATAGTTTATAGCGATGCTTTACATAGAGGACTGGGTTGCATGCTCATGCAGCATGGCAAGGTCATTGCGTATGCGTCACGCCAGTTAAAAGATTATGAGAAGGTATATCTTACTCATGACCTAGAATTGGCAGCAGTAGTTTTTGCGTTAAAAATATGGAGACATTATCTATACGGGGAGAAGTGTGAGATATACACGGACCATAAAAGTCTGAAATATATCTTCACACAGAAGGATTTGAATATGAGGCAGAGAAAGTGGTTAGAATTGATAAAGTATTACGACTATGATATCTTATATCATCTGGGGAAACCAAACGTAGTGGCTGATGCATTAAGTAGGAAGGGTAGGGAAAAGCTATCAATGTTAACGACTCAGAATGAGTTAATAACGGAGATGGCAAGAATGGAGCTAGAAGTTAAATTACCGAGTGAATCAGTAGAGATGTTACTCACAATAGAGACTCAACTAACGATAGTGGAACGAGTTAAGGGAGTACAACTAAGTAATGAGGAGTGCGAGTGAATGAAGAAGAGAATGGAGGATGATAAGAAGACTAGGTATAACCTTGATAAAGAAGGATTACTTCGTTTTGAAGGAAGAATTTGGGTTTCAGTTAATTCTGAGTTAAAAAGAAGAGATAATGGGAGAGGCCCATAGTTCGAGGTACTCGATACATCCAGGTAGTACTAAGATGTATCAAGACCTTTGACAAAACTTTTGGTGGCCAAATATGAAAAGAGAGATAGCAGAATATGTTAGTAAGTGCTTAACTTGTCAAAAAGTTAAGGTCGAACACCAACGATCAAGTGGATTATTGCGATCACTAGAGATTCCAAAGTAGAAGTAGGAGCATATCACGATGGACTTTGTGGTGGGACTTCCAATGATGAGGAAGGGATACGACGCTATTTGGGTAATAGTAGAATGTTTAACAAAATCGGCTCACTTTTTGCCTATAGGAGTTAGGTATAACCTAGAGCAATTGGCTAAACTGTATGTCAAAAAAATTATTTCAAGACATGGAGTACCTGTTTTGATTGTATCAGATCGTGATCCATGATTCATATCAAATTTCTGAAGGAGTTCGCAATAGCAACTGGGAATGCAGTTGAGGTTGAGTACAGCTTATCATCCTCAGACGGATGGGCAAAGTGAATGGACAATTCAAATGTTAGAAGATATGTTAAGATCTCGCGTTATAGATTTCAAGGGGAGTTAGAACGAACATCTGCCTTTGGTGGAATTCGCTTATAACAATAAATTTCATGCTAGTATAGGCATGCCGCCTTACAAACCGTTACATGGGAGGAAGTGCAAAACTCCACTGTGTTAGGATAAAGTAGGGGAACGTCGAATGTTGGGACCTAAAATGGTACAATAAACGGTAAACATGGTAAAGTTAATGCATACTCGATTGGTAGCGACTCAAGATAGACAAAAGAAGTATGCAGATCCTCACTGTGAAAAGAGGGAGTTTGAGGTCGGTTCGTATGTCTTTCTAAAGGTGTCACCTTGGAAAGGGAAGATACGTTTTGGAAAGAAAGGGAAGTTAAGTCCAAGGTTTAAGTCCTACTTTTGTAAGGTGTTATAGTTGCAAGTACCATTAGCGTCACAAGATGAAGTGTTTTATGTTATATGGATAAGCTTGAAGAACAAGCCAAAACTTATAATGTATAATTGTTTAATTGAACTATAGATTAGTTTAATGAACTGCTATGTATCATTGGTGGCGGATGAAAGTCACTCTTATAAGATCTAAAGAATAATACAATTATCATTATTTGTAATGAACGAGGTTATAAAGTATTAGAACTTGGGATTTGAGAATATATGTTGTTATATTTAACTATATAATGATGTATGTTTGGAAATAAATGAGACCGTGATGTACGGAATTCGGGTGTGAAAATAAACCGAATTTTGTAGCATCACAATTAAGACATAGGAATAAAATTTTCCCAATTGATTTGCAATAATCGCTTTATCTTATTCTCACTTAATTAATCCAATGAGCTGCTAACTAGGATTGCTTATCAATTTAATAACATCTTTCAATGATTAATAAAAAAGACTTATTTCAGTTATTTTGCTACTTTCGAACAAGACAGTTACGCACTAGTTTTAACAGATTCATTAAGCACAACTCCTAACACAGTTACGCATGGAATACAAGTACTTTCGTCTCATACACTGTTATGTTATCCTTAACAGGAATCAACAAATTCATATGTTATTATATTCATATCTAATCTAAGATTTCATATTTCAATTCCATCAAAGATATCAGATTAAGTGCTAGCTGGACAATTAATTGTGACACCCCCAAATCTGGGTTACCTGACCCCCCGAGTTTGGTGTTCACGATCGACAATATAATACTATTTAACTACCCATTCATATATAAATAGGATTACATAAGTCATTAACATATATTGTTAATACATAAGTCCAAGGTCCACTAACCATAACATTACACAAATACCCCTTAGATATACAAAAAGGGTTTACAATACAATACATCATAATAATATTATTCATCATAACTAATTTATAACTATGCATTTTCCCTTGTTCTTCTTCGCAGCACATTCTGCAACTTCATCCCTAGCTGAAATGTTTTATTTATAGCAAGAGTGAGCAACAAGTTTGCCCCGCAAGTTAAGACATATAATAAAGTTATAGAAATCAATATCAATTGTTCTAACATTCTTCGCAACAATAATATGATAATGAAAGGGTACAACGCTTTCAAGGTTTTCTACGATATTCAATGAATAATCAAGAATAAATTCTACGAAATAGCAAAGTGGAATGTTTTTCAGATTTATGCTGAGCGATCACACTAGATCTGGAACTTATTTTTCTCAGGTATCTATCAAAGATTTACTTTGATACATATGCAGGAGTATCAGATAATCATAAAGATTAAATCGCACTCCTCTGCAAGTACTTAGAGCCGGCCAACTTTTTGTACCCTATATTATGCATAATACTTAACAGCGCGCAATGGTCGAATATACGACCCACAATGTTCCCTTTATATAAAAGGTTGTTCTTCTCACTCTCAGAATCAAGATTTTTGATTTAACAACGAAATACTGTGATTTCAAATTCTATCTACTTATTGATCTAGCCAAAATAATTGGCATCGATCTATCAATAACAATTGATTTCTCTTCTCGTATTTATCAAGTTCTAACAATTGTTCGTCTAGTCAGTATAATTAGCTAAGACATTTCTCAATATAATTTGACAATAAACAGGAATTAGCTGTACTGTCAATATTAGTTTCTGGAGATATAAATATCTAACAACAGTAATTCTACGAATATATATTTTCCGAATCAGTAATTCAATTTGAATTTTAATAATGCACTAACTGCGAATAATCAACAATAAATTTCCTGGACATGGTATAATTATCAATAATTAACCATTAAAATAATTGAATGAATATAACTCAAGGTTGAGTTAAGAAACTTGCCTTTCACGTTGATTATAGCTACACAATATAATTAACTGCGTTTGTAAGACCTATAATCAACAATATCGGTCTCACAATTAGCATAATCATTTATAACACATAACACTGTATTCTACAGTCAAACTTCTCTTAGGCACATTACCACATAGCCACATTAGTGTTTATAACCTATATAAACACTTATCCAGTCTAACTATTTCGGTCTGGTTAGATCTCGGTCCATTCTCGATATTTTGGTTACCCTATCCGACAATTAACACATTGATTGTCAATTAAACTTGGTCTCTAAGCTTCAATATTATTTTAGATAAGTCAAATATCGTTTATAATATTTTCCGGAAGCTTTTAATAATTTATAAACAATTATTATAATTTATAATAATTTTTTAAACACTTAAATCGTTTTTAAATGATTTAATTATTAAATAATCTTATTATCATTAATATTTAATAATATAAAAATATTAATGTTATATTTGTCAAAATATTAAAGTTATAGTTAATAACTTAAAATATTTTTAAATCATCAATATTCTACTTAAATGAATTTTAAAGTAATTAAAATCATTTTTAAATCATCACCATTAATATTTAAATATTAATGTGATTATTATCAAAATATTAAAAGTCATTAATTATAACTTAAAACATTTTTCTCACTTTTAAATGATTTTTAAATCAATAAAATCATTTTTAATTCATTTATTTAATATCATAATTAAATAAATCTAATATCATAATTAAATAAATCTAATATCATTTATTAATGAGAATTCTCCAAAAATATTAAAAATTATATTTTATAATTTATAATATTTTCTAACACTTTATTCTTATTTTAAATGATTTTTAAATCATTAAAATTATTTTTATCTTATTTATTTAATTTAGTAATTAAATAAATCTAATATCATTAATATTAAATTATTAATGAAAATTCTCTAAAAATATTAAAAGTCATATTTTATAACTCAAAATATTTTTAAATACATTATTCTTATTTAAAATAATTTTTCATAATATTAAATCATTTTTCTCTAATTTATTTAGTATACTAAGTAAATAAATTAAATACCTTTAATATTTAAATAATTATAAATATTAAAGAAAAATATTCCAATTGGTCAGAAATTATTTTTTATAATTTAAAATAATTTTTAAAATCATTTTTGGCAATTTTTAGAATTTATTTCTATTTTTAAATAATTTCCGGAATATTCAAAAAATAAAATAATTAAAACCGTCGCTGAAGGTCTTTAGCGACAGAAAGCGTCGCTGTTGGTGTTCTTGAACCTCAAGAACACTGATAGCCGGCAGTGTAAGGGGTCAACTTTGACTGGATTTAACTTTCAACCCAATTTGTTTCTGTGCAATCTAAGACTTTGATATTGTAGTATTAAGGTAACACTACAACATCCACCCATTACGATGGTCAAATAACATCACAACAAAGAGATTCAAGTCTCTAAAGTTGCTGCCAGGTGGGTTCTGGGTTTTCCAGAAACCCAGGTTGTTCAACCACCCACTTTCAGGCACGATTAATTCTATGTTCCGGTTATCAAATGGCTCGTTTTTTTGGTCCACACATGTATTACGCATGACAAGGAACACATAGAAATCAATATATCATTTAACCAACAACACAACTGCTAGATTAATCCCGGTCAAACTCTGACAAAAACTGAGTTCATACCGATTCTGGGTTTCTCAGAAACGTAAAATCAGTCCGGGTCATCTAGTTTGACCTCATACCCTGATCAATCTGATGCTTATATAAACTATCTAAAGACATACATGTAAAGTACATATGTCAGTGTACACTTTCGTAAAAAAAACCACCATAAAAAAAATCAAAAATGTCAGATATGAGCCGTTCAAAATGCTGTCAGACACTGATCTTACACTTTCTGGGTTACCCAGAAAGTTCATGGTCATGCCCGGTCAACGGGTTTTGACCATGAATAACTACAAATCTAAGCATGTAATGAATGTGATTTCTTTTGCAGAATAAAGACCACATACCAGGCTACATGTAACAACTTTAAAACAACAAAAACAACAAACGAGAAATAATATGTGGCCCCTGACATTAGCTTGTCAGACCACATTTTCTGTTCTTGGCAGATTTTGAAAAATACTATTTTAAAGTCATTTGATGCTATGGATCCATCATGGATCATCATAGATCAACTAAAAACAACTTCTAACACTGATTTAAACACATAAACACATAATTTTTCTTAGCAACATGGATCAAAAATAAATTTAGGGTTTATACCTTCTTGCTAGATCTTTGATCTTGTCCTTCTAAATCTGATCTAGATGTTTTAAAGGACTATAATGTGACTGAAATACTATGGATTTTCAGAGGTTTGGTGAGAGGAAGAGTTGGTGGTGAGCTAGAAAGAAAAATGAGCCAAATACATTCATTTCTCTCTCTTTAATCTATATATATAATTATATAAGGCTAGATCTGATGTGTTGCTGGCACAAATGTGTGGTTTTGATGAGATTTTTATGTCCCAAAGTCAAGAGAGTTGGTCACCCTCTAAAGTATTGGCAATTTCTACAAGTTAGCTTACTAAATTATCCAAAAAGGGCATTTTAGTCTTTAGCAAATTGAATTTAATGGCAATCTTGATAAATGCACAAACCATTAGGGTTTAGGGTTTGGGTTTGGGTTTAGGGTTTGGACCATTTAGAGTTTAGGGTTTAAGCCCTTTAGATTTGCAATTTAATTTCCAAAATTTTCAAATTTCGGTTTTCAAAATAGAAAATTCAAAATTCAAAATTACAATTAGGATTCGATAATTATAGTAATATTTCCTAATCATAAAATTCAATCTTGCTAATTAGGATTAATATTCCTAATTAAAATTCCTTAATTTAGCAATTAGGGTCAAAATGGTCATTAGGGTTTATAATCCAAGAATTAGGGTTTTAATTAGAAAAATAAATTTTCTAAATTACAAATAGGGTTTGTAAAATAGAAATTAAGATAATTAAAATATAATCAGGGTTTTCAACTGTACAATCGATTTTCTAAATCTGAGATTAGGGTTTCTAATCCCTTATTAAGGTTTATTAATTACAAACCTTATACGATCTATTATTGATCAAAATTCTATTTAGTACAAACACGTACTCATTAATATAATTATTTTAATTATATTTTCTATCGAATCCTTTTCCAGAAATTAGGGTTAGGGTTTCTAAAGTTGTTAAGCACAACTCTACTCTAATTTTATTAGTCAATACACAAATTGACTTTTTCGATACACGTATCACCGATATTTGTCACATAAATGATAATTAATATTAATATTAATTAAAAATAAATTATTCGCAAATTTTTGATTATTCGAAATCTCGGGTTATCACATTAATAGATTAAGCACAAAATAGAATAATCAACACAATAGGATCAATAAGTGAAAATATTATGTAATTGAATTAATGCTTTGTAAAAGGTTTCATTGCACCCCTAATTAGGAAATTAGTTCATCATCATAATATAAACAAGAAGATCAAAATTAAATAGCATCATAAGTACAGATAATGAAGTTAAGAGAAGAAGAAAAACTCTATCGAGGAATCTCCAATCTCCAAGCTTCAATCTCTGCCTCCAATGTTCTCTAATGCAAACTCCAAGTCTCCACAAGATGGCTCTCAATGAATATCAAGTCAAAAGTTTAGAAGAAAAAAAATCAAATCCAATTTATAATCAAGTATTTATAGTCCTAATGGAAACCCTAACAAGTTCGGCAACTAACAATCCTATTCTAGCTCAAATTGGACAACATAACACCCAAATCAGCTTTTTCCCCGTCGTCCGGCGTGCCCAGCGCTGCTCCCAAGAAAATTTGGGTGCACCCCGCGCTACAGTTGCAAAAAATCTGATGGTCTGATGTGACGCCTCCAAAATAGGTATACACAACCCATTCTGAGTCTCCAAATACATGGTACAAAATTTAAATACAAACTTAATTATACAACTGTCATGCAAAATACGACAAAATATAAGCTGATAGTTTTAACAAAAATATTATCTTGTAGATAATATCCAAACTTAAATGGAGTCCTCATTACAATTATTATCACACTATTTTATAAAATAGTGAGGACTACTGCAGCCACCATCTCGAACCGTCACTCCATTCCCTGACTAGTCCCAGCTATGTTCTCATTTCCTGAAGAGAACAATGAAAGCAAAGGGTGAGCTCAACTAGTCCAATAAAGAATATTATGACTAAGATAATGCAGAATAAATTATCGTTAGCCTTCAACAGTGTAAAACTGATAGAATACAATAAACAACAAGTTTAACTGCAGCGGAACAAGCAATCCATTAGAAGAGTCAAGTAGAGCATGATATATACTATCTTCTATGATTTGAAAGTTCATCATCAATATTTTATCGATGTAACACAGCTCAATAAATAATAATCATCATCGAATTATCCATGCACTACAGGCCAAGGATATTCGTTAGTATCACATCCACGAATTATCCATGCACTACGGGCCAAGGATATTCGTATTATCACTGATTGTCATGATCATACCAACAACTGTCCATCATTGCACTACGGGCCAATGAGGACTTTTACCACATCATTTGTAACATTACAAGTCATGATTATACCGATACTTAATTCCTGGTCATAATCATACCAATCAACAGTCCATCTATGCACTACGGGACAAATATGACTTTCATCATAATATAAGCATGAGGATGATGATAATGACATAAGAATTCAATTAAGTAAAAGCAAAGATAAATTTTAAAGATATATAATTCAATTTATCCAGAGTCTAAGAATGTCCAAATTGTCAACATGATAACTACTTTGTGGAGTAAAATTCAAAAATAATATTATATCAAAAATAATCTAGACAGAAAAAAAAATCAATTTTTGTCATGAATAGTACCCCGGGTGAATAATACCCGAGTTAATAGTACCCCGTGAATAGTACTTTGTGAATGGTATCCCGTGAATAGTACTTAATGAGTGGGTTTCATACTTATGAATCGGCTTCTGATTTGGACAAAAACTGTGTTGTTCTTGTCTATTTAAGTTCGTTTTTACTTGTTTTGTGTTTATTTTATGTTTAGGAGCGCAATACGAGGCATGGTGGTAGAATGGCGGCGTTACAGCGAGAAATGGCATGCAAAAGGAGAAATCAAAATTGCGGAGACATACCCCCCACCGGGGCGGGCATATTTACAAAGGAAACCCCCGCCGGGGCAGGGGTACAAGGCCAACTATAGAATCACCCACCGCCGGGGCGGGCATATCCAGTTCAAAAACCCCTGTCGGGGCTAGGGTGTCGGGTAGAAAAAGAAGTTTTATGAATTTGAGTTCAAGAAGGATTGGAAGACGATTATGCCCTCCTGCAAGGTTAGTAACAGGAATGCAAAATTTTGAGTGTCTACAACTATGCAATAAAATATTCTAATAAAATAAAAACTTTAAATAAAATATATTATATTCTATTTTATATAAAAAGTTTTCTATTTTATTACTAATAAAACAAAACTGAGATAACTTTGTCCCGACGATTTTAAAAAATGAGTAAGTAGGGGTCCATGTAATAAGCCAAATTTGTAACGCCTGAGAAAAATCAAATTTTATGTGAATTAAATTTTTATTTGATTATTTGAATTAAATGAATTTAATTGTTTATTTACGTGAGTAAACTGTTTAAAGGTCGTTCTATGACCTATAATGTGCGGATGTGGTTAGGATTCTGGCTATGTACTAGGATTGATTGTTTTGAATTTCCAAGACGAAAATAAAAATTTTCTGAGAAATTTCCGTTAAAACACTATTCATCCGTTTCTGCTCGGGGATTAATTATGAATTCCTGAGAAATGCGTAATGATAGAATTCTAAGATGAGATGGAATATCCAATAATATTTCAGTTATGGCAAACGAAGTTTTCGCCTGTGCTGACTTAAAATCTAAGTGTTAGGAAAAGTAAGTTTCGAGAATTAACTGACTATATATAATAATTGTAGTTATTATACATGAGAAGTACGAGTATGAAACTAGTTATTATATAAGTATAGTATAAAGATCAATACGACATATAATACGGATATCATATGAATTATATACGAAGACAATACTAGAATTATACGAGTAGAATAGGATTAGTTCTTAATGGACTTTAGTAATTGGACCTTGTCAATTCCAATTGGATGAGATTTATGTCAAGCCCAATGTTATATTAAATCAACCCCAAGATAAGCCCGATATGAATTAATTCTAAGCCCAAGCCAAGAAACCAAACAGTGGGTCGAACCGATGGATCACCGGATGGGTAAAACCCATGGGGTAACCCATGTGGGACCCCCAAAGGGGCTTGTGGGACGGCCAACTGGTGACCAAGTAAAGTGGTTTGCTTGGTGGGTAAGAAATGAATAGTAAGGAGGTGGCCCTTATGACCAATTTGCCTTCCATTTGTTTTTCTATAAAAGGAAGCTTATGTTAGTTCATTTGTTGCTTTACCAATATTGAACAATATATTGAGAGAGAGAGAGAGAGAGAGAGTGAAAGAGAAGAGCAATAACAAGTAATCAAAGCAAAATATTCAAGCTTAAGTTAAGAACTCGAAGAACATTAAGGTAACAATACGTAAACTCTAGTCTTAGATTCTTGTCTATTTATTTTTCATAGAGAAGTATGAATTGGTGGAGCATGTCACTTCTGAATAAGGATGGTATTAATAAATTAAAACATTAATAAGCCATTTATAAGTAAGAATCATAAGCGTCTAGGTGAGTTTTAATCAAAGAGAACCATTAAAACGTTTATTTGGTTGTTGATGGACAAATTAAAAACCAACAAGTTTAAGTTATATGCATATTGATTGGTTAGGTTATAGATAACAAATCAATGGATTGGTTCCATTTGGTTTGGTGTAAAAATCTCGAGTAACAAAATTATGGCAAAATTTACGAGATTAGACGATAATCATCGAAATCGTAGAATTCCCGGATTAGTAGTCAAAAGTCGTCATTTAACTCAAAAACCTTAGTTTTTGATGGCGAATCATAGAATAACATGATTAAGAGTCGTGGACTCATGAATGGTCGAATTCTGACATAAAACGAAGAATCGAGTTATGAACGTTCACGAACGTTAAACGAATGCGTAATAGAAAAGTTAAATGGTAAATTCATTGTTAACGGATTTACAAACTGCTTTTGTCTGAATGAAATCGAAGTATATGAGATATGTAAGATAATGGCTTTTGAACGAGCCAAATCCAATTTATAACGATCAAGTTACGAGCCCGAAAAGAATCGAAACAAAAATTTTCAAAGGCTCAGGGTCGGCGCCGCAGCGTCCCCCAAGCCTATGAAACTCGTGCCGCAATGCTGGGATGGGGGATGGGATACTGCTAACTCGCACGCCAGTGCCACTTATAGAAATGAAATTGGCGCCGCAACGCCTGTAAGAGAAAAAGTCTGACTTAGTTGATTATTAACCCAACTGTTTACATGATAACTATGGGGCATGTATATACTTAATATATATGATAAGACCAATCCTAAATAACATATATAGTGATGACTTTAGGAAATTAAAGTTGTTTAAAAGTAATTAAATGAATAACGTAAAATGTGAGAATGTAAATCGTAAATCGTATTCAAGTTTAACGCGCATCCTAATATTATACATGATGTAATAGATGTGCTTAATACGTAAATGATAAGAAGTGAAGGTAAAACCTATGTAAGTACTATATGTAGTTCGATGTCGATAATTCGAGAGGAATTCATCTGAGTTAACGTATCAATTAGGGTTCAACTACTATTGTACTTGACCAATGGTTGTTGAGGGTTGGTTTAGTGATATAAGAACGTTGATAAGCCGTAAGGAATGATAAGTAACTCAAAATGAATATTATTAATGAAATAAATTCAGTTAAGTTATAGAAAAGAAAGTAGTTGGTAAAAAATAATGTGATTAGATTGTTTGGTAGCTAATTCCAATGTGCTATGTGAATATATCATGTAGAAATTGTAAAGACCTAGAACTGTTAAATTTTAATTGAAGACGCTTGAAGGCAAGTTTCCTTAACGCTTGTCTAACCTTCATGTTGCCAAGTTTCTGTGATTCATGTTATAATATGCATGAATTATTTTACGAAAGAGTCGATGCCAGTTTTAACTTGACTAGACCAATCTTAAGAGTTTGATTGATTTGTTTACAAGTCTTTCGATATAGTATTGATAACGCTATCCCATGCCAATTTTTTGGTACGGATTCAAAGGGAATCTTTTGCTCCTCGGAGCATCCCAAGACATCAAATATCTTGGTGATCTGCTTAATCCACGTCTCTACCTTATGTGGCTCTAGCTTTCCCAAAAACTTCTGTGGTCCCAGCTCGTAGAATTACTTAGCGGTGACCAACCATGAGTTGCCAATGTTTCCACTTGCATTTTGCACAGGAGTCTCTCTCGCCTGATGTTTCATGAATTGCATGAAGCCTCTGAACATCCCATCGTTCATCATTTGGCCGGTGTTGTTGTTTACCTGAGGATTATTGCCTACCTGATGCACATTATTCTGGTTAGTCGGTGACTCAACGGTCTCATGTGCTTTATTGCTTATCTTAACATTTTCAGATGTCATTTTCAAACACTGCCACAAAACAAGGGTTAATTGGCATGCCACGTATTATCCCTATGTTCTGACCGACCAATTAAATAACAAATAAGCTTAGGTAGGTCATACTAGAGAAGGATTTACCCGTCTCTCCCCTCCTAGTTCTAGTCTCAAATCTCAGCTAGGGATCATATCCCTAAGCTTTGATACCAACTGTGACGCCCCCAAAATAGGTATACACAACCCATTCTGAGTCGCCAAATCAAAATTTAAATACAAACTTCATTTATACAATGCGATAGAACATACCTGAGAGTTTTAACACGAATATTGTCTCATAAACAATATCCAAACTCAAATGGAGTCCACATTATATTTATTATCACACTATTTTATAAAATAGTGAGGACTACTATAGCCACCATCTAACTGCAGCAGAACAAACAATCCATTAGAAGAGTCAAGTAGAGCATAATATCTACTATCTTCTATGATTTAAAAGTTCATCATTAATATTTTATCGCTGTAACACATCTCAATAAATAATCCACATCATCGAATTATCCATGCACTACGGGTCAAGGATATTCATTAGTATCACATCTATGAATTATCCATGCACTACGGGCCAAGGATATTCATTATTATCACATCGACGAATTATCCACACACTACGGGCCAAGGATATTCGTTAGTGTCACCCGTGGTCATGATCATGCCAACCTACGGGCTAGTGAGGACTTTTACCACATCATTTGTAATATTTCAGGTCATGATTATATCGATAAAAACTTTCATGGTCATAATCATACCAATTAACAGTACATCTATGCACTACGGGCCAAAGATGACTTTCATCATAATATAAGCATGAGGATGATGACAATGATATAAGAATTCAATTAAATAAGATTAAAGATAAATTTTAAAGATTTATAATTCAATTTATCCATAGTTCAAGAATGTCCAAATCGTCAACATGATAACTGCTTTGTGGAGTAAAATTCAAAAATAATATTCACGTATCAAAAATAATTTGGATAAAAAAGAAATAACTTTTGTCGTGAATAGTATCCCGTGAATAGTACCCGAATAAATAGTACCCCATCATGCAAAGTATCCCGAATTCCCGAGTGAATAATACCCGAGTGAATAGTACCTGAATGAATAGTACCCAATGAATAGTACCATGTCATGCAAAGTATCCCGAATCCCCAAGTGAATAATACCCGAGTGAATAGTAACCTGTGAATAGTACCTAGAGTAAAAATATTTTAATAAGAAAGTTCAGGCCAATATTTCAATAAAACGATACTAGATGAGGCGCAAAACTCAAGGATATTCTACTAATTTTAGGAATTATAGAAGCAATACTTGCCATAGTAAGTTTAGATTTAAGAATATGAAAAGAAATAATACCCCTTACCTTAGTAGAAGACTGTATACTGCAATAGTGAAGTAGCATAATACTCTTCTTCTTGCTCTCTATAGTTTCTCTTGTGAGTCTTAGTGAATTGGTGAGAATGAAAGAAGAATTAAGCTTCTATTTACAGGAGAATAGACTAAATAGTAACTAATTCAAGGACGGTCCAGATTCATTTACTATTAAAACGAACGGTCCATATTGATTTTCTATTAAAACCACAACTAATGGCCCATATTGATTTACTATTAAAACCACAACAGACGGTCCAAATTGATTTACTATTAAAACCACCACTGACGGTCCAGATTAATTTACTATTAAAACCACCACCGATGGTCCAGATTGATTTACTATTAAAACCACCACCGACGGTCCATGAAATTTATAAATTTTCCCATGGAATAATAAGTCAAAACTTACAACAAACGCATCATAACAAATCTCTATATTTATATCAAAAATTAAATAAATATTTACGACAAATTATTTATCTTTAATAAACACATTTTTAATTCATTAACAATTATTCATCATTAATATTATGACTCACAATATTGACAACCAGATCATTCCCAGGAAAGAGGGGGCTTTCCGATAAGGATTTTTCCTTATTGGCGCGCAATTAGATGACCTAACCCCTTTCCTCGACAGAACTTTCTAGACATTATCAATAATAAAAATAATAATATGAATAAATGTGTTGTCCCAATTATTGACTTAATAATATAAAATATTGTGCAGATGATACTGTGACAATAATTGAATCAATAATATGAGATACTATGCAGCAATTACTGTGACAATAATTGAGTAAAACTGAGTGACTTCTCACGTAACCATCAATAATCAAAGATACTATACAATACCGTGTGGTACTATACAACTACGCGTATTACTGTACTTTTATCACCGGGTATTTCAACAGTTAACGGTAAATTTTTTGTCGTTATTTTTATAAAAAGTTATTTCTGTCGTTTTCTAACTCCGACAGTTATTCCGTTGTGGCCCACCAATGATGGTGTCGTCGTACGGATATTCCCTGATAAAAAGAATATTCCCCAACTAAACGAATATTCCCCGACACAATTAATATTTTATATCAACTTGCTTACTTTGTAAAATTTTCACATAACACCCTTAACTTTAACCTTGTATTAGTTTAACCATTTACTAAATAGAATAACAATTATAAGAAAATTGAATACTTTTATTTCATAAAATTTGGGGTCTTACAATCTCCCCTCCTTATGAAATTTTGTCCTCGAAATTGATGTACGTACCTAGTATGTCGAAGAGGTGACGATACCTTGATTTCATTTCAGATTCTAACTCCTAGGTCATTTCCTCAATATCATGGTTTCTCCACAAAACTTTGACTTGAGGTATAACCTTTGAGCGTAGAATATGTTCCTTGTTATCTAAGATTTTAATAGGTACCTCTTCATACGTTAGATATTTCGCTATCTCGTCTAGTTCTAATTCAATAATATTGTTTGGGTCTTCCACATATTTACGTAACATAGATATGTGAAAAACGTTATGAACACAAGTCATACTTGGCGGTAAGGCGAGTTTATAGGCCACAGTTCCTACTCAATCGAGGATTTCAAATGGTCCAATGAATCGAGGATTGAGCTTTTCTCTCTTTCCAAATCTCGTAACTCCCTTCCATGGAGCAACACGTAACAATACATGCTCTCCAACATTGAATTTCACGTCCCTTCAATGAAGATCAACATAACTCTTTTGTCGATCTTGTGAGGTTTTTATACGTTGTCAGATCATTTGAATCTTTTCAGTTCTCATGCGTACCAATTTTATTCCCAACAATGTTGCTTCACCCACCTCATCCCAGCATACTGGAGAACAACACTTGCTTCCATACAATGCCTCGAATGGAGCCATGCCAATACTTGCTTGATAACTGTTATTGTAGGAAAATTCCACCAATGGTAAATACTTATCTCAACTTCCTTTGAAGTCTAGAACGCAGAGTCTCAATAGATCTTCAAGAGTTTGAATAGTCCTTTCTAATTGCCCGTCTGTTTGAGGATGATATACAGAACTGAATCGTAAATCAGTGCCCATAGCTTTCTGCAAGCTGACCCAAAATTGTGAAGAGAATCTTGGGTCTCGATCAGAAACTATAGATATTGACATACCATGCAATCTCACAGTCTCATTTATATACATACGAGCAAGACATTCAAGTGAATAAGTTTCTTGTATAAGCAAGAAATGAGCAGAC
This sequence comes from Panax notoginseng, assembly GCA_016801055.1. Taxonomy (NCBI): domain Eukaryota; kingdom Viridiplantae; phylum Streptophyta; class Magnoliopsida; order Apiales; family Araliaceae; genus Panax; species Panax notoginseng. The sequence goes on from CM029015.1 coordinate 59,422,874, forward strand.
TTGGTTAATCTATCAACAATGACCCAAATTGCATTTATATCTTGAGAAATCTTGGGAAGACCAGTAATGAAATCCATGTTGATGTGCTCCCACTTCCACTCTGGAATTTCAAGTGGTTACAATGGACCTTTTGGTACTTGATGCTCTGCCTTGACACGTTGACAAGTTAAATACCTTGATATAAACTCTGTGATCTATCTCTTCATATTGCTCCACTAAAATGTATGTCGAAGATCACAATACATTTTGGTACTTCTAAGATGGATTGAAAACGGTGTGTTGTGTGATTCCATCATGATTTTAAACTTCAAATCAGAGTCATTAGGAACACAAAGTCTGGAGTTAACTTGAAGTATTACTTCTTCGTCGATCCTTGCTTCTGGAATAGCTCCTTCTTGCACTTTCTTCTATATAAGCACCAGCTCCGGGTCTGTAACTTGAGCAGCTTTAACTTTATTGATTAAAGTCGGTTCTACTCGTATACTTAACATCGTCATGTGGGTACTTAGAGTCTTTAACTCTATCTCCATCCTTTGTAAGTCATACAAAATAGGCTTTATGTTGATAATATCTCACTCATACCCGCATATGATCTTCTACTCAATGCGTCAGCTACCATGTTCGCTTTTCCAAGATGGTATTGAATGGTATGGTCGTAATCTTTCAACAGCTCAAACCAACGTCGTATGTTAAGTTCCTTTTGGGTGAAGAAATATTTGAGGCTTTTATGATCCGTATAGATCTCTACTTTCTCCTTATACAGGTAATGTCTCCAGATCTTTAGCGCAAAAACGATTGCTGCCAACTCTAAATCATGAGTAATATAATTCCTCTCATATTCCTTGAGTTATCACGAGGCATAGGCTATGACTTTCCTATGTTGCATGAGAACACATCCTAACCCTCTACCTGAAGCATCGCTATAGATGACAAATCCCTCTGAACTAGATGGTATTGTTAGAACAGGTGCTGAAATGAGTCTCTTCTTGAGTTCTTGAAAACTCTTCTCACATTCCTCGCTCTAACCGAATTTTGTATCTTTTCGAGTCATCTGAGTTAATGGAGTAGCGGTTCGAGAAAAACCTTTCCACGAATCTACGATAATAACCAGCTAAGCTTAGAAAGCTACGTACTTCGGTTACTGACTTAGGTTGCTCTCAGCTTTGTATTGCTTTAATCTTCGTTGGGTCAACAGATATTCCATGATTTGATATCACGTGCCCAAGGAATGCTACTTCCTCAAGCCAGAACTTGTATTTCTTCAACTTGGTGTGTAGCTTGTTTTCACGAAGCTTTTAGAGTATCAGCCTCAAGTGTTGCTCATGATCTTCACGGCTTTTGGAGTGAGGATTTCATCAATAAAGACAACCACAAAATGATCCAAATATTCCTTGAATACTCCGTTCATCATATCCATGAAGGTAGCAGGAGCATTAGTCAATCCAAAAGATATGACTAGGAATTCGTAATGCCCGTACCGAGTTCTAAAAGCAATCTTTGGAATGTTATCAGTTTTAATCTTTAACTGATGATATCCAGAAAGAAGATCGATCTTTGAAAAGAATTTAGCTCCTTGTAACTGGTCAAACATGTCATCAATACAAGGCAACGGGTACCTATTTTTTACGGTGACATGATTCAACTCCCGATAATCAATACAAAGTCGCATACTGCCATCTTTCTTCTTTACGAATAGAATAAGAGCACCCCAAGAAGACCTACTAGGACGAATGAAACCGATATCTAATAATTCTTACAATTAGATTTTTAACTCCTGAAGTTCAATAGGGAGCCATTCGATATGGGGCTCTGGGTACAAAATTCGATATCACTCTCTGGGGGTAGGCCAGGAAGTTCTTCAAGGAATACGTCAGGAAATTTATTAACAATAAAAATATCATTCAAATCTGACGTATTTTTATTTAAATATGTGACATGGGCTAAGAAAGCTTAACATCCGTTTTTCAATAAACAAATGACATTATGGCTTTATATGACAGTGATTGACTTTTGTGGTTTGGTTGCTTGAATTTGCATAATAGGTTGGTTAGGAATATGAAAGCTAACAACCTTACGAAAATAATCAATTTTAGCATGATAAGTAGTTAACCAATCAATCCCTAAAATCACATCAAATGCAAGTATTTTCAAAGAGATAAGATCGATAGGTAATGTGAGGGTGCTGATTTGAATCAAACAAAACTTATAAGTAGTGGATGTAATGGAGGTTTCTCCCAACGAAGTTTCAACAGATAAGCCAAAGTCTAATTTCTCCGGAGTTAAATTTAAACGTTGAGCGCAAGTAGGAGAAATAAAAGAATGGGTAGAACCGGTATCAAATAAGGTATAGACTTTGCAAGAGTTTATGATTAGCTTACCCGTAATAACCTCGTTCGGGTTCCTCACTTTTAGGGAGGTCACGACAAATGCTCTCCCTTGAACTATTAGCTTTGACTTGTCTAGGACAACCTTTGGTGTCTCCATCCCAGCTGGACTTGACTTCACTACAAGACCAAATTGGGCTAGGTGACCTTCTCTTCTGTAATTGTAACATGCTTTGGGTTGCTGCGTACATTTTGGACTGATGTGTCCCTCTTGTCTGCATTTGTAGCATACGACTGGTGGTCGTTCTCCTTCCTTGAAAACGGGTGCTGGTTCTGTTGTCTTTCCGTCATTATTGAACTTACTCTTCTTGAAATTTCCACTTCTATTATCTTGGCCATGATTACCACCGAAGCGGTTACCATTTCTGGCATGTTGATTTCCTCCACGTTTGTTGTCACTTCTTCGATGACTGCTACCACTAGTATTATCATTTTGTCGGCTGCTATCTCTTGGTTGGGTTAACTCATTATCGCACTCCAATAACTAAGCCCTATTCACAACATCTGAATACAAGCAATGTTTATGAGAAATGAGGTATTGACATATTTTGGGTTTTAAATCTCGCATAAACATTTGTGTCATACGCTTCTCATTATCTACCAAATGGGATGCAAACAGGAACAACCCGGCAAACTTAGCATCGTATTGCGACACGGTCATATTATTTCGCTCCAGCTTGATGAATTCTACTTCCTTCATGTGACGAATACTTTCAGGAAAGTACTTGTCGTTGAACAATTCTTAGAACTTCTCCCAAGACATATTCAGTGCGGCAGGCTGAGTACGTTTTACAGATTCCCACCAATAATCTGCCTCTCCTCGCAACATGAAGGTGTCAAAGGGAACTTTTTACTCCTCGGAGCATCCCAAGACATCAAATATCTTGGTGATCTGCTTAATCCACGTCTCTGCCTTAATGTAAGACCCCGAATTTTATGAAATAAAAGTATTCAATTTTCTTATAATTAATATTTTATTTAGTAAATGGTTAAATTGATAAAGGGTTAAAAGTTAAGGGTGATATGTGAAAATTTTTCAAAGTAAGCAAGTTATCATAAAATATTCGTTTGGTTGGGGAATATTTTTTTTGTCGGGGAATATCTGTACGACGACACAATCGTCGGTGGACTCCACAACAGAAGTATTGCCGGAGTTAGAAAACGACAGAAATATCTTTTTATAAAATTAACGGCGAAAGTTTTACCGTTAACTGTTGGAATATCCAGTGATAAAAGTACAGTAATACGCGTTGTGACTCCCCCAAAATAGGTATACATCACCCATTCTGAGTCGCCAAATACATGGTACAGAATACAAACTTAAATATACAACATGAGCTGTGAGTTTTAATACAAATATTATCTTCTAGACAATATTCAAACTCAAAATAAGCCTTTATTACAATTATTATCACACTATTTCACATAATAGTAAGGACTACTAATGCAACCATCTGGACCGTCAATCCATTCCCCGACTAGTCCCAACTATATTCTCATTTCCTGAAGAGAATAGTGAAAGAAAGTGTGAGCTTAACTAGCCCAGTAAGAAATATTATGACTAAGATAATATACAACAAATTATCATTAGTCTTCAAGAGGGAAAAATCTGATAGAATATAATAGACAACAAGTTTTAGATCAACAACTGCAGCGGAAACAACAATCCATTAGAAGAGTCAAGTAGAGAATGAATTCTACTATCTTGTAAGATTTAAAAGTCCACCATCAATATTTTATCCCTGTAACAACAATCAATATACATCTTGAATCAAATGTTCATCTTGGCACTATAGGCCAAAGATAATCGTGTTTTCAACAACGGTCATGATCATGTTATAAAACAATTCATCTTTGCACCCTTGGCCGAAGAGAATCCATGGCCATAATCATACTAAAAACTGTCCATCAATGAACTATCGATGTCAGGATTTTTAATTGTCCCTTTCTGTTACTTGTTCTTTGGTGTTCTCATTTTAGGTGAGACTTGTTTGAAAAAACAAGTGAAAAAGGTCTGACATGTATAATGTCGACGATTGGACTATAAGAGTCGCCAATTAATTTTTTAAATGGTTGTACCGACACAACCGAGAAAAGGTTTGCACATTGACCCAGTGATGTGACACTGCAAAACGGGTCGGTGAAACTGAGATTCATTAGGGTCCCGGGACTTGGTTATGCGGAGGGGAGGTGTTAGGCACCCCCCCGACATCCGTGTTACCACGGTGACCGCCTCTTTTCAAGAAACTGTTATCTGAATGTGTGTGCGTGTTGGTCAATGTGCTATTATTTAGAAGTAGTGCGAGGCCTCGTTCGCACCTATATACTCATGGTTTGAATTTTATGTAAAAATTTAATTTTAAGCAAGATATGGCAGTGATGTTTTATAAAAAAGGTTTTTTCAAACCCTGATGCTCAATAGTAATTGAGACCTTTTACACTCCCATTTTATTTCGTATTCGGCAGTATTGATTTTATTTGACTGATGCGAAGCATCCGTACGAAAATATTATACAAAAAGGTGCTGAATTCCTCGTGGGTATGAAAACCATCTGAGGAAATCCAAACATCACAGATATATTTACAAGCTGCTTACAGCTGAAAAAGTCCATCACGGGAACTGAATCTAGATTCAGGGGACTGAATCTGTGATCACATGATTCCTAGGCTCACATGATGCCGCAATTGATATAAACGCAGTAAGCATGTATATATATAAAAGCTGTAAATATATATATACATACATGATCACCAACCACAAAGCACCTCCATAGGGGATCAAAAATATAAATAAAGCTGTAAAAGCTATCAACCGCCACGGAGGAAACTCCAGGCGGGACGAAATGTATATATATATATATATAAGCATATAAACGCACCAAATATAAAATCCAGGCTCATCGGACAAAGTCCAACAACAGTTAATATATATAAGTATATATATATTAAAGCAGTAAACGCACCGGATGTGAAATTCAGGCTCACCGAATAGAGTTCGATAGCAGTTCATATATATAATTATATATATAAGAAAGCCATTAAACGCACCAGACATAAGTCTAGGCTCATCGAACATAGTTCGACACGCAGTTCATATATATATATATATATATATATACACACACAAAAGCAATTAAACGCTCCAGATCGAAGTCTAGGCTCAATCAAGGCATAACTCGATAATGTTAGTCCATATATATAAATATATATATAAATATATATGTATATACAAGCTAAAAATAAACCACGAACCGAAGTCCGGGCAAAAGTGTGCAACACGACTCTCAACGTGTAGAAGGGTATGTGCAAAGATGAAGAGAAAAACTTTAAAGTATGAAAGAAGGCTTACAGTGGACTGCCAAAGAAGACTTCAATATCTTTAAAGTGCGTAAACACTGGCTTTTGTAGGTACAAAAGAGAATATATATATGAGCTCACAGGTGTTTAAAATGAGAAAGCACTCAGTCTGGGGTGAGTATAGAGCAAATTGGGCAGGGCTTCCTCGCCGTTTTCTCTTACAAAATGGCCACCCCAAGCCCTCTATTTATAGAGGGTGGAGCTGCAGGTGTACATGTGGGTGAGCCACAGGTGTACCAAAGGTAACCCGGGTTGGCCCGGGTTTTTCGGCTCGGGTCGTCTCGAAGTACGTGCACTCGGGCACTATAATGTCCACTCGGACTTTCAGAAGTACAATTCGGGCATCCGTTTGAGGTATACAGGACCTATTTCGGACCGCCGTTGTCCAGAGTTGTACGATGGCATGGGATTAGAGTTTGTGCGAAGTCATTGAAGATGGGACGGTGCCCTCCGGTCTTCAAGCTTCAACTTTCATCCGTTACCCCGCACAATGGTCACTCGGGATTGGTTAGTCTTATGGGACACTGTTACGTAGAGACGTTGAGACAACGTGGTGTGGCATCGTGTTGGTCATATGACGATGTTTCCCCTCACCGGTGTTATCGCCAGATTGGGCTGATAAAGCAGACGTTGCTCAGCTTCACTGGGATTGAACTACTACAATTGGTTGAAGGTCCTCATTATCATCTTTGAGGTGTGTCTGTCTTCCCGATGTTATCGCCGAGCTGGTACATTATATCTTGTTGTGAGCGCCGAGATTGAAGCTGGTTACATTTGTAATAAGCATTTACGGGGTTATTACTGAAATTGATTTCCTTGGGGTTATCTCCAAAATTAATCGGTCTTCTCCGATGTGTGTTCCGGTATTGATCTGCATGCCTCGGGTTTATCTCCGAGATTGGAATTGTTACTCCCAGATTGCGATCCGGGGTTGATGTTGAACTTTTGGTAGTATCCGGCATGGACATGGATCGTCTTTCAGGTTTTCCTCTTAAAAGACGAATCTGTTCTCCTGCAATGTTAGTGGCAGGTGTACATAAAATTTCGAGTGTCTACAGAAGCCCCTCTTTATCATACTCATGCATGGCGATGCAAGGGTAGGATAAAGAATCCAGGACACTTGAAACGTAACAAGACGAACATGGTACTATTGATAGCAACATGATACAAATGTATGATGCATATGTACGGGGTTGTAGCCCAACACGCTAGGGATGATTGCTGGCTCCCTGTTGCTTCAACTGGGGGTTGGCAACAATGACCAGATTTGATGTGTACTCCGAATCTGTTAGGATGTTGATGTTGGAGTTATCACCAAAGTCCTGTGTCTTTGATTATGACTTGATCCCGAAGATGTACCTCTTATGTGTGAGAGATTTATGGAGATGAAGCTTGATCTGCTTGGGGATGTGTATAACATATTTCATCATCAATCCTCCTTGATGATAATCTCCTGGTTTGTATCGTCAGGACATGTCACGATAATAACATGCTATGCGATGTGTCCAGTTTAGGAATTTTATCCGGCAAAACGGATGTCAGCTGTTTGTAGCATGTATGCGTACACATTTTTTCATATTTCTAATTACATGGAGATAGATATGGAAGATAATTACAAGTAATTGAAATGAGAGCATGAAGAGACTTTCCTCCGTTTTGGGTTTATCAAAGGCTGACCTATCTTAGGTTACTCTCCCAACTTTTTGGCATGAATATTCCCAAATCATCGCAATCTACTTGACGGGAAGTTAATCCGGTCTTTTAACTAGAGCGAATTTGGGTGGTGCCTTTCCTGAGCCTCGGAGAATTAGTCTTCTCATGAGTCCAGTAATCAAACACCGACGGGATAGCCTCCTAGTGGAGGGACCACACAACATACATTCAAATACATCGAGTCTTATCGTATAAAAATGATGACATGTGTGAAGCACTAATATCACAAGTAGTTTATAGTGCGAAGTACTAATATCATGAGCAGTTTATAGTGCGAAGCACTAAGTAAGGAAATGCATTCGTACACATTCATCATAAAATGTAAATGCAACATCCACACACAAGCAAATAACAATTTTGAAAAAATTATAATAGCGGCTTAAGTCCTCAAGCTTTATCCCCAGCAGAGTCGCCACCTATCGACGTCGGGATTTTTAATTGTCCCTTTCCGTTACTTGTTCTTTGGTGTTCTCATTTTAGGTGAGATTTGTTTGAAAAAACAAGTGAAAAAGGTCCGACATGTATAATGTCGACGATTGGACTATAAGAGTCGTTAGTTGGTTTTTTAAATGGTTGTACCAACACAACCGAGAAAAGGTTTGCACATTGACCCAGTGATGTGACACTGCTAAACGGGTTGGTGAAACCGAGATTCATTAGGGTCCGGGGACTTGGTTATGAGGAGGGAAGGTGTTAGGCACCCCCCGACATCCGTGTTACCACGGTGACCGCCTCTTTTCAAGAAACTTTTATCTGAACGTGTGTGTGTGTGTGGGTCAATGTGCTATTATTTGAAAGTAGTGTGAGGCCTCGTTCGCACCTATATACACATGGTTTGATATTTATGTAAAAATTTAATTTTAAGCAAGATATGACAGTGATGTTTTATAAAAGAGATTTTTCAAACCCTGATGCTCAATAGTAATTGAGACCTTTTACACTCCCATTTTATTCCGTATTCGGCTGGATTGCTTTTATTTGACAGATGCGAAGCATCCGTACGAAAATATTGTACAAAAAGGTGCTGAATTCCTCGTGGGTATGAAAACCATATGAGGAAATCCAAACATCACAGATATATTTACAAGCTGCTTACAGCTGAAAAGGTCCATCACGGGAACCGAATCTAGATTCAGGGGACTGAATCTGTGATCACATGATTTCTAGGCTCACATGATGCCGCAATTGATATAAACGCAGTAAGTAGATATATATATAAAAGCTGTAAATATATATATATATATATATATGTATATATATATATATATATATATTCATACATGATCACCAACCACGAAGCACCTCTATGGGGGATCAGAAATATAAATAAAGCTGTAAAAGCTATCAACCGCCACGGAAGAAACTCCAGGCGGGACGAAATGTAAAATATATATATATATATATATATATATATATAAGCATATAAACACACCGGATATAAAATCTTGGTTCATCGGACAAAGTCCAACAACAGTTAAAATATATAAGTATATATATATTAAAGCAGTAAATGCACCGGATGTGAAATCCAGGCTCACCGAGCAGAGTTCGATAGCAGTTCATATATATAATTATATATATAAGAAAGCCATTAAACGCACCAGACATAAGTCTAGGCTCATCGAATAGAGTTCGACACGCAGTTCATATATATAAATGTATATATATATATATATATATATATATATATATATATATATATATATATATATATATATATATACACAAAAGCAATTAAACGCTCTAGACCGAAGTCTAGGCTCAATCGAGGCATAACTCGATAATGTTAGTCCATATATATAAATATATATATATAAATATATATGTATATACAAACTAAAAATAAAGCACGGACCGAAGTCCGGGCAAAAGTGTGCAACACGACTCTCAACGTGTAGAAGGGTGTGTGCAAAGATGAAGAGAAAAACTTTAAAGTATGAAAGAAGGCTTACAGTGGGCTGCCAAAGAAGACTTCAATATCTTTAAAGTGGGTAAACACTGGCTTTTTTAGGTACAAAAGAGGCTATATATGAACTCACATGTGTTTAAAATGAGAAAGCACTCAGTCTGGGGTGAGTACAGAGCAAATTGGGCAGGGCTTCCTCACCGTATTCACGTACAAAACGGCCACCCCAAGCCCTCTATTTATAGAGGGTGGATCCGTAGGTGTACCTGTGGCTGAGCAGCAGGTGTACCAGAGGCAACTCGGGTTGGCCCGAGTTTTTTGGCTCAGGTCGTCTCGAAGTACGTGAACTCGGGCACTGTAATGTCCACTCGAACTTTTAGAAGTGCAATTTGGGCATCCGTTGGAGGTATACAGGACCTATTTCGGACTGCCGTTGTCGAGAGTTGTACGATGGCATGGGAACAGTGAAAGAAAGGGTGAGCTCAACTAGCCCAGTAAGAAATATTTTGACTAAGATAATATACAACAAATGATTATTAGTCTTCAACATGGAAAAATTTGATAGAATATAATAGACAACAAGTTTTAGATCAACAACTGCAGCGAAAACAACAATCCATTAGAAGAGTCAAGTAGAGAATGAATTCTACTATCTTCTAAGATTTAAAAGTCCATCACCAATATTTTATCCCTGTAACAATAATCAATATACATCTTGAATCAAATATTCATCTTTGCACTACAGGCCAAAGATAATCGTGTTTTCATCAACGGTCATGATCATGTCATAAAACAATTCATCTTTGCACCCTTGGCCGAAGAGAATCCATGGTCATAATCATACCAAAAACTGTCCATCAATGCACTACGGGCCAATGAGGACTTTTACCACATCATTTGTAACATTACGGTTATGATTATACCGAATAATCCCTGGTCATAATCATACCAAGTCCATCTATGCACTACATGCAACAGATGACTTTCAACAGAACATAAACATTAGGATGATGACAATGATATAAGAATTCAATAAAATAAGTTCAAGGATAAATTTTTAAAGGTTTATAACTTAATTTATCCATAATTCAATAACGTTCAAATTTTCAACATGATACTGCTTTGTGGAGTAAAATTCAAGAATATTACTGTATCAAAAATAATTTGGACCAAAAAGTAATCAATTTTTATCATGAATAGTACCCTGGGTGATAAGTAACTGAGTGAATAGTACTTAGTGAATAGTAACTTCGAGAATAGTAACCCCGACAAAAAAAGGTAGAAATTCCATAATAAAACTCATATCAATAATTCGGCATAATGATATTGAAGAAAATAATATCATTTACGAAGAAAATAACATCCCTTACGAATATTAAACGAAAATAATATTCATTACGAATATTAAACGAATATAATATTTCTCGTGAATATTGAACGAAATAAAATTTCTTATGAATATTGAACAGAAATAATATTCATACGAATACGAAAAATAATATCTCTTCAGAATGTGAAATAAATTATACCCCTTACCTCAAAAGAGCAGTACTTCTAACTGGAATATCGGATATAGTGCTGCAAGAACTTGTACTGAATAGCAACTCTCAAAGGATCTAAATACTCACAAAATACGCTCGATAATATATATAGAGATAGAGAGAAAACTTATTTTTGGTGTGATTTTCAATTCTAACTCAGCACCCTATTTATAGAAAAATGTTAGAACGCCGAAGCAGACTTAACCTACTACCTGATGGCTTTACCTGCTACTATTCCGGCCCACCACTTTTGAAATAAAATTTCAGCACATTTCTCACCAACCAAAAGTGGGGCCCACCAATTCTAACAATTTCCAAAATATTTTAAATAATCAGTAACTTCAATAATTCATATAAAATAGCCCTTTTATCAAAAAAATTTGAATCTCATGTGCTTTCCATAGAAAATTTAATTCTCTACAACTTTGCAGCTTTAAGTTTTTCCAAATTCCAAACAAAAAAATCCGAAATTCACATACGGATAATTTTTAACACCTCTATTTCGCCAAAAATACTGATAAAATACCACAACATTAATTCCTTCATTTATAACCACAATAAATATATCCACATAAAATAAATATTTCCTTATCATATAAATTAATAATTAATTATTCACAAATAATATTACAGAATCACAATTATGACAACCAGGTCGTTCCCAGGAAAGAAGGGGCTTTCCGATAAGGATTTTTCCATACTGACGTGCAATTAGATGACCAAACCTCTCCTTAGACAGAACTTTCTAGACATTGTCAATAATGTTATCTAATAATATTATTCAAATAATATGAATTATTGATCTGATAATGAAAAATACTGTGCAATGGCAATTATTGAAACAACAATAATATAAAATATCAACTTAGCAATTATTGAATCAATAAAATAAAATATTGAACAGTAATTATTGTAATAATTATTGAGTAAAACTGAGTGACTTCTCACGTAAGCACCAATAATTGATACAGTGTGCTACTATCAACCACGCGTATTACTGTATTTTTATTACCGGGTAGTTCAACAGTTAACATTAAAACTTCCGCCGCTATTCTCATAAAAAAATATTTCTTCCATTTCTCATTTCAACAATAATTTCATTGTGGGGTCCACAAATAGCTGCTCCATTGTACGAATATTCCCCAACAGCAAGAATATTCAACGACCAAACGAATATTCCTCGACAACAATGAATATTTTATAACCACTTGCTTATTTTGTAAAATTTGCACATTTCCTCCATAACCACAACATTATATCAAATTAACACATTATTATTCAAAATAATAATTAGAGGAAATTTAATTTTATTTATAAAAAAGTTGGGGTCATACACGCGTGGTTACATAGTAGCACATGGTATTGATTATTGATGATTACGTGAGAAGTCACTCAGTTATACTCAATTATTGCTATAGTAATTGATGCATAGTATCTCATATATATTATTGATTTAATTATTGTCACAGTATCATCTGCATAATATTTTATATTATTAAATTAATAATTGAGACAAAAAAGTTATTCATATTATTATTTGCATTATTGACGATGTCTAAAAAGTTCTGTCGAGAAAAAAGGTTTAATCACCTAACTGTGCGCCAATAAGGGGAAATCCTTATCGGAAAGCCCCCTCTTTCCTGGGAATGATCTGGTTGTTAAATATTGTGAGTTATAATATTAATGATAAATAAGTTCGTGTTGATTAAAGATGTTTGTTCATTTAGTTTTTTTTAATTCTTCTGTGACCCAATTACCCTCGGAGGAGGTAATTATGTGATTGGCTGGTTTTGTTATAATTGACCAACCAGGCAATTAATCAGGTAAATGAACAATTAATTGTTATTGGTTCACATGTAAATTACTGTTGGTTCACATGTATGGAACTATTGGTTCACATGCATGTACTATTAGGGGAGGTGGTGCAAGATTTATAATACTTGCGGGACTAAATTAAAATTAGAGGTAAAGATGAAGGTACTATACTGTAATAATTTGAGCCCCTAAATGTGTAATTATCGAAACTATGTTTTCCTATAAATAGAAGCTCATTTCTTCTTTCATTCTCACCAATTCACTAAGACTCACAAGAGTAACTATAGAGAGAGAAACTATAGAGAGGTAGAAGAAGAGTATTCTGCTACATCACTATCCCAGTATCCAGTCTTCTACTAAGGTAAGGGACGTTATTTATTTCTTATTCGTAAGGGATATTATTTTTGTTCAATATTCGTATGAAATAATTTTTTCTTCCATACTTTGTAGTATGTAAGTAATATTATTTCGTTTCGTATCCCTAATTCTACACTCATTTTGTTGAAGTATTGCTTTAATACTCTCTAAAATTAGTAGAATATCCTTGAAATTTATGCTTCATCTAGTATCGTTTCGCACTGATATTTTTCTGAACATTCTTGTTAAATTTTAAGCTTTTCATGCCTGAGTACTATTCACGGGTACTATTCATGAAGTACTATTTACTTCTACTATTCATAAAATACTATTCACGGGGTACTATTCACGAAGTAATATTCACAGGTTACTATTCACAAAGTACTATTTCCAAAGTACTATTCATGAAGTACTATTCATGGGGTACTATTCACTTGAGTACTATTCACCCGGGGTACTATTCATGATAAAAATTGATTTCTTTTCTGTCCAAATCATTTTTGATACAATATTATTCTTAAATTTTACTCCGCAAAGCAGTATCATGTTAACAATTTGGACATTATTGAATTCTATATAAATTAAATTATAAATCTTTAAAATTTATCCTTGCTCTCATTTAATTAAATTATTATATCATTGTCATCATCCTCATGCTTATATTGTTATGAAAATCATCTTTGGCCCGTGGTGCATAGATGGACTGTTGATTGATATGATTATGACCATGGATTATTCGGTATAATCATGACTCGTAATGTTACAAATGATGTGGTAAAAGTCCTCATTGGGCCGTAGTGCATTGATGGACAGTTGTTGGTATGATTATTACCAGGAATTATTCGGCATGATCATGACCATTAGTGAAAATACGAATATTCTTGGCCCGTAGTGCATGAATAATTTGTGGTTGTGATACTAATGAATATCCTTGGCCCGTAGTGCATGGATAATTCAGTGATGTAGATTATTTATTAAGATGAGTCTCAGCGATAAAATTGATGATAAAATTTTAAATCATAGAAGATAATAGATATCATGCTCTACTTGACTCTTCTAATAGATTACTTGTTTCGCTGCAGTTGTTGATATAAAACTTGTTGTCTATTATATTCTATCTATTGTTATACTGTTGAAGGCTAACGATAATTTATTCTGCATTATCTTAGTAATAATATCTCTTACTGGGCTAGTTGAGCTCACCCTTTTCTTTTACTGTTCTCTTCAGAAAATGAGAATATAGCTCAGACTCGTCGGGGAATGGAGTAACTGTCCAAGATGGTTGTTTTAATAGTCCTCACTATTCTGTGAAATAGTTTGGATATTGTCTAGGAGACAATATTTGTATTAAAACTTACAGCTTATGTTTTGTCGTATTCTGCTCGACACTTACAGTTGTATAAATTAAGTTTGTATTTGAGTTTTGTACCATGTATTTGACAACTCAGAATGGGTGATGTATACCTATTTTGGGGGCGTCACAGTTGGTATCAAAACTTTGGGATATGATCCTTGGCTGAGATTTGAGACTAGAACTAGGAGGGGAGAGACGGGTAATTCATTCGCTAGTATGACCTACCTAAGTTTATTTATTATTTAATTGGTCGGTCAGGATATACGGATAATATACGGCATGTCAATTAACCCTTATTTTGGTGACAGTGTTTGAGAATGGCGTCTGAAATTGCTGAGATAAGCAAGGGAGCACATGAGACCGTTGAGTCACCGTCGATCAATAACCAGGATAATGTGCATCAGGAAGGCAATAATCCCTGTGTAAACAACAACACTGACCAAATGACGAACGATGGTACATTTAGGAGTTTTTTTGAATTCATGCAACACCAAACGAGAGAGACTCCTGTTCAAAATGCAGGTGGAAACTCTGACAACTCATGACTGGTCTCTGCTAAGCAGTTCAAGGAGCTGGTATCGCCGGAGTTTTTGGGAAAGCTAGAACCACTTAAGGCGGAGACGTGGATAAAGCAGATCACCAAGATATTTGATGTCTTGGAATGCTCAGAGGAGAAAAAGGTTCCCCTCACCACCTTTATATTGCATGAAGAAGTAGATTACTGGTGGGAATCTATAAAATGTACTCAACCTTCCGTACTAAAGATGTCTTGGGAGAAGTTCCAAGAATTGTTCAACGACAAGTACTTTCCTGAAAGTATTCGTCACATGAAGGAGGTGGAATTCATCAATTTGGAGCAAAACAATATGATTGTATCGCAGTACGAGGCTAAGTTTATGGAGTTATCCCAATTTGCATCCCATTTGGTCGATAATGAGGAGCCAATGATGCGAATATTTCTAAGAGGTTTGAAACCCGAAATACGTCCATATCTCATTTCTCATAAACATTCTTTATATTCAGATATTGTAAATAGGGCTCAGTTATTGGAGCACGATAATGAGTCAGTCCAATGAAAAGGCAACAACCAACAATACGATAATAATCATACTGGTGGCAATGACCATCGGAACAATGATAACCATCGTGGAGGAAATTATAATGCCAAGAATTGTAACCACTTCGATGGTAATCATGGCCAAGATAATAGGAAAGGTGAACTAAGTCGGAACAACTTTAGGAAGAGAACGTTCAATAATGACAGAAAGACAGCAGCACCAGCACCCGTTTCAATGGAAGAAGAATGACCATAGGTCGTATGTTTCAAATACAGACAGGAGGGACACATCCGTCCAAACTGTACGCAGCAACCCAAAGCGTGTTTTAATTGTAGAAGACAAGGTCATTTAACTCTATTTTGTATTGTAGTGAAGTCAAGTCCAATTGGGACGGTGACGCCGAAGGATGTCCAAGACAAGTCAAAGCTGGTAGTTTAAGTGAGAGCTTTTGTCGAGGAACCCGAATGAAGTTATCACGGGTAAGTTAATCATAAACTCTTGCGAAGTCTATACCTTATTCAATACCGGTTCTACCCATTTTTTTATTTCTCCTACTTGCACTAAACGATTAAATTTAACTCCAGAGAAATTAGACTTTGACTTATCTGTTGAAACTCTGTTGGGAGAAACCTTCATTACATCCACTATTTATAAGTCTTGTTTGATTCAAATCGGCAACCGCACGTTACCTATCGATCTTATCTCTTTTAAAATACTTGCATTCGATGTGAATTTAGGAATTAATTGGTTAACTACTCATCATGCTAAAATTGATTATTTTCGTAAGGTTGTTAGCTTTCATATTCCTAACCAAACTATTATGCGAATTCAAGTAACCAAATCACTAAAGTCAATCACTGTCATATTAAGCCATAAAGATATTCGTTTATTAAAAAACTGAGGTTAAGCTTTCTAAGCATATGTCACAGATTTAAACAAAAATACGTCAGATTTGAATGATATTTCTATTGTTACTAAATTTTCTGACGTATTCCCCTAAGAACTTCCTAGCCTAACCAGAGTGTGAAATCAAATTTAATATCGACCTTAAACCCGGTACAAAACCCTCAAATATTTTTTCACCCAGAATGAACGTAACATGCGCCAAAGACGTTGGCTCGAGCTGTTGAAGAGATTATAACCATACCATTCAATACCATCCTACAAAAGCGAACATGGTAGTTGACGCGTTGAGTGGAAGATCATATGCGTTTATGAGTGCGATATTGTTAACACAAAGACCCATTTCGTACGACTTACAAAGGATGGAGATAGAGTTAAACACTCCAAGAACCTGCGTGAAGATAACGAATATACGATAAAATTGACTTTAATCAATAAAGTTATAGCCGTTCAAGCTACAGACTCAGAGCTGATGAATGTGAAGAAGAACGTGCAAAAAGGCATTATTCTAGAGGCAAGAATCGACAAAGAGAGAAAATCTCAATCCTCAATTTTATTAGTCTATTTGAAATCCTCGATCGAGTAGGAACTGTGGCTTATAGACTCGCTTTACCGCAAAGTATGTCGCGTGTTAATAACATTTTTCATGAATCGATGTTACGTAAATATGTGGACGACCCGAATCACATTATTGAATTAGAACAAGATGAGATAGCAGAAGATTTAACGTATGAGGAGATACATGTTAAAATCTTTGATAAGAAGAATCATATTCTACACTCAAATGTTATACCTCAAGAGCTAGAATCTGACGAGGTATCCTCACCTCTTCGACATACCAGGTACGTATGTAAATTTCAAGGGTAATATTTCATAAGGAGGGGAGATTGTAAGACTCCAAATTTTATAAAATAAAAGTATTAAATTTTCTTATAATTAATATTTTAATTAGTAAATGGTTAAATTGATAAAGGGTTAAAGTTAAGGGTGATATGTGAAAATTTTACAAAGTAAGCAAGTTGTCATAAAATATTCGTTTGGTCGGAGAATATTCTTTTTGTCGGGGAATATCCGTACGACGACATAATCATTGGTGGACCCCATAACGGAAGTATTGTCGGAGTTAAAAAACGATAGAAATATCTTTTAATAAAATTAACGGCTAAAGTTTTACTGTTAACTGTTGGAATACCCGGTGAAAAAAGTACAATAATACGCGTGGTTGCATAGTAGCACACAGTATTAATTATTGATGCTTACGTGAGAAGTCACTCAGTTATACTCAATTATTGTTACAGTAATTACTGCATAGTATCTCATATTATTGATTCAATTATTGTCACAGTATCATCTGCATAATATTTTATATTATTAAATTAATATTTAAGACGAAAAAGTTATTCATATTATTATTTGCATTATTGACGATGTCTAGAAAGTTCTGTCGAGAAAAGGGGTTTGGTCACCTAATTGCGTGTCAATAAGGAGAAATCCATATCGAAAAGTCCCCTCTTTCATGGGAATGATCTGGTTGTTAAATATTTTGAGTTATAATATTAATGATGAATAAGTTCGTGTTGATTAAAGATGTTTGTTCATTTAGTTTTCTTTAATTCTTCCGTGACCCAAATACCCTCAAAGGAGGTAATTCTATGATTGCCTGCTTTTGTTATAATTGACCAATCGAGCAATTAATCGGATAAATGAGCAATTAATTATTATTGGTTCACATGTAAATTACTGTTGGTTCACATGTATGGAACTATTGGTTTACATGCATGTACTATTAGGGGAGGTGGTGCAAGATTGATAATACTTGCAGGACTTAATTATAAATAGAGGTAAAGATGAAGGTATTATGTTGTAATAATTCGAGTCCCTAAACGTGCAATTATCAAAACTATATTTTTCTATAAATAGAAGCTCATTTCTTCTTTCATTCTCACCAATTCACTAAGACTCACAAGAGCGTCTATAGAGAGGAAGAATAAGATTATTTTGCTACTTTACTATTCCAGTATTATAATGCCCCCAAATTCAGGTACTTAAAACCCGAACTCGGTGCTTTACGATACCATTTCTATGAGCGGAAATAATACTAATAATAATAACAATAATATAAATACCAAACTTAATTTACATATATCAGAGTCTAATCCCAAGTTCGCAACCTTTACTACATTCATTACAATACATGATAATAATAAATATCATGGTCCTAATAAAGTCATACTATTACATAGAATACCATAACACTTATTCTGTTTGCTTTCCTTTTCCCTTGTTCTTGGTCGAACCTTCTGGTTGTTCACACTTAGCTGAAAATATTTAAATTAAACAGGGATGAGCATTTGAGTGCCCAACAAGTAATAGTAACAATAAATATTAGCTAAAAGGATTATATATTTTTTTTTGAAAAGACACTTCTACAATGAATCAATAGTTTTGAAGTAAGCTGAACCAATAATCAACAACATATTAATTCTATATCAAAATTTTAAAACTACGGACTGACTATACATAAGGATTAGTTGACAGACTATGAACATTGTTTTTAATTTTCGCTAAGGTTTAGCAGAACTTCATCCGCAAACCATCATAACTTACGGGCGCGAGGGTGATCATCCCAATGTGCCCTGTATTGATCAATACTACATGCAAGAATGATATTATCGTTCATTCTATCCGTTTTAGGCGCATAGAAATTTTCCCATATTCGGGATGTTCATACTTAGTCGGGAATCCGAACCAAAGAAATTTGATTGGATACAATAAAGTTTTACCATGTTCAATGATATTTATAAATCTGTGTCTAGCTGGGTCAAATAGCTTAGACGGCTTTGAAGTCAACGTATACATACTAGAATTTAATAAGTATGTATCAACATGTGATTAAATACAATGATTATCCAAGTGAGGACACTTGTATAACCATGTTTAGAAATTAACGAACATAATAAATATCTAAATTATAATATAATACTATGTTAATAAATAATTATCGGATAATTTAAGAACTTGTATGAATACAATATATTGGATATAATATCGATAATAATAGAGTTAATAATCTGGCACAATAATAATATAATTTTGAAACTTTCTTACTCATGTCCATTGCATAAAGGAAATGCAAAGTTAGGATACTTGTCTGGTCTGTTGCTTATAGTTACGCAACTTAATTTTATCTTTTATATCAAGACTTATCATTAATAAGATCATTATATCGATTAATAATACATATCATAACACATAGTACTGCTAATTGCAGTCAGCACATAACCTAATCACATTGTTGCATATGTTTAACAGTCATTGCATCACAAATAAACATGTATATAGTCTAATTATCTAAGTCCGGATCAATTTTTGAAACATGTCGGTGTACCGACGGCTTTATTGGGTAATTATCGAGTCTAAGACTCTATCGTGTAGTTCAATATTCACTTAGATATTTTAAATATCAGTCATATTGTTTTTCATAGCCTTATAATAATTTTTAAATAATTATTATAATTTATCGTGATTTTTCCTAGCTTATTGTAGAGGAATTGGATAGTGGTTCAAGAAAAGAGTCCAGCTAACGGACTATAAACCGAGCGCTAGATGGGAGGCACCCCATCTAATCTTTCTCCCTCCTTGTTTAATTCTTATTTATATTTTCCATATTTAGTAGATGTTAGATAGTGGTAAATTTTAATAATAGTTTTATTATTTCTCCTCTCGGGTTCAATCCAATTGCTATAAGCATTCAGGATCAAACAGAAGTCAACCCAAACTGAAGCTGCCAGAGTACAGGGTCACGCGGCCGCACCCAACTATAAGCCAGACACCACGCGGCCGTGCCATAGCTCAGTCATAGAAAAAAATTGCTAACTTTTTAGAATTTCTAACTCAAGCATTTGGACAGTTAGAAGCCCACACTCAGTTTTCAACTATAAAATATCTCGAACTTAGCCATCGCCTGATATACCACCGGATTCACCACCCGACGACGGTGGTGCAGCTGAGCAGTAGGGGAGTTTTTCAATAACCCTATACCTTCATTCATCGGGACAATGATTATTATAAGTTTTGGGGTATTGGGGTAGTTAGTTATATATTAGTTGCATATAGTTTGTGCATGATTAGTTTAAAATTGGCATGTTTATGTGTTAGTATATGTGCATGTTTAGTTTTTATCATTATTACTTGTGTTAGTATATGTTTCGTTGGATTTTATATGTCGTGCATGTCTCACAAATTCTAGCTTTATGGAAATTTTGTCTAGCCTATAATGAAAGTGAAGTTTGAAGGATTGTGGAGTATTTTGGATAACATAAACCTAGTTATAATGTTTTACACAATGCAATTCAAAATGCTATTTAAATGCTTTCGGTTTGCACGGACGTGTTCACAATCACTTGTAGGTATAAGAATTATGTGTTGCATTGCTCGATAGAAATTATAGTTTTAAAAAGGGAAATATGTGGAAAGTAAACTTAAACTGTTGAAACCATTGATTTTCAAACATTGGGAAAACATGGGCATGCTATGTATAAAAAAATAATAAAAAAAAAATAAAAAAAATCAAATAGTAAATACGTGACTAGTTTTATTTCGGGGCCCTGGTTATTTGAGTAAGTACGCCCGTAGGGGTGTCTTAACACCTAGCGCCTTAAGGTCTCTTATGGTCTGGGAGTCGTTGGTTGAAAGCTCGCTAAGGGGTAACAGTGTAGCCTAATGGAATGAGGCATTGCACAGTCATGAGAAAAAAAAAGGAAAAGAAAAGAAAAATAGCAATAAACAGTTGTGCTTAACTAGATTTTACCCAACACCTACAAATGGAAGAGACCATTCAGTTTATCAAAGGGATTGGAGCACACGGGAGTGTTTCATATTCAGATCTTTGCATTTTCCCTGGGGTCTATTATCCAGAAAAGTTCAAAACTCCCGATTTTGAAAAGTTTGGGAGATCCTTATACACATTTGAAGGTATTCATTGGAGAGCTCGGATCTTATACCGAGGTTGAAAAGCTCAGAATGCATCTATTTCAGAAAAGTCTGACTGGAGAAGCTAGATCATGGTACACCAAATTAGACAACTCCAAGATTTATAGCTGGGAGGAGCTAGCTCATGCTTTCCTTAGTCAGTACAGTTTCCAAACTCAGATGGCTCCTGACCGGTACCAAATTACCAAGGTCAAGAAACAAGCTAATGAGTCTTTTATAGAGTATACCCAAAGATGGAGGCGTCTGGCTGCTCAAGTTATTCCATCTACGACTGAGTCTGAAATGGTGATAACCTTCATAGATATTCAAGAAGGTCCCTTCTATGAGAGAGTTTTAGCTGGCATTGGCAAACCATTCTCCGAAATGATCAAACATGGAGAAATGGCTGAGATGGGATTGAAGTCAGGAAAGATTCAAGTCCATGCCGCTCTAAAAGCTGTAGCTGAGCACATCCAGTCTAGAAGTTATGGAAACAACCCCCGGAGGGTCCATAAGAAGAAAGAAGAGGATGTTTCCTTGATACTACAAGGACTAAAAGGAAGTCAGAACATGCCTATTCAGAGGAGAAATTATCCCTCTTTCCAAGCACAGTCTTTAACCCTCCATTGCCAAAAGGTGGAGAAGTCAGACGCACTCGAGTGTTCACACCCTTAGGGGACTCACTCGAGAACATTCTCAATCTTCTGACAGCTCAGAAGAAAATTACCCATCTTCTTCGACTAGCCAACCCAAGTGGGAAGGGTTTCAATGCTAACAGGAAATGTGCTTATCATGCTGGAGCTCCAGGACATGATACTTAAGATTGTTGGGCCCTAAAGCATCAAATCTAGTAATTAATTGACAATGGTGAGATTATGGTAACCAAACCCGACCAGCCTCACGTTCAAGACAACCATTTTCCTCAACACAAGGAAGAAGAGGTTGACATGATTAACTGGAGCAGTGGACAGAGCTCCAACTATATGGGTGGTTTATCCCAGTTCAGTAAGGATAGTGCTGACAGATGGGATTTTGCATAGTTCCAGTTTATGATGGAACGAAAAATGAAGGC
Source organism: Panax notoginseng (assembly GCA_016801055.1). Taxonomy (NCBI): domain Eukaryota; kingdom Viridiplantae; phylum Streptophyta; class Magnoliopsida; order Apiales; family Araliaceae; genus Panax; species Panax notoginseng. Next base: position 59,445,305 of record CM029015.1, read on the forward strand.
TCTTAGTGAGCAAGTCAACCAATTGGCAGAACTGGTGGTTGACCAACACTAAGTCACATGTCAATTATTCAGCTAAGAGCATGCTAGCCTTTTTCCTCTTATTCCAAGTACTCCACCACGTACTCCAAAAAGTGAAACACTGGAGGATAAAATTGTAAAAAGAGTAAATGCCAAATCCTGTCGGGATTTTGCCAACAAAAGGGAATTCACCTATTTAGACCAACTGATGGAAGAGATATTGCAGATGCTGATTATTAAGGGAAGAATCACAGCTCTGCTATGTCCAATCAGCCTATGCTCAAGACGGTTTGATTTTAATAGAGTATGTTAATACCACTCCCACTCTCGTGGTCACAACACTGAAGAATGCTGGGCACTCCGCCATCTTATTTAGAACCTATTTGACAGCGGTGTCCTACAAATGACAGACAATGACGCTGTATTACTGGAGAGTGGGGACACAATTCCTATAAAAAGGAAGGAAATCGTAGCAGTTATATCCTCTAAGGGGGATTTGGCTACCACTTCACATGAAATTCAACCTATTCAACTTAAAGGTGTTAAAAATTCTTTGAAAGTGATTGTGCCAAAGCCAATCATATTGCCATTCAGGCCACAATATCCTATTGTCGGCCTACAAAAAGTGCCATGGAATTATGGAGAGGCTGAAGGATCCACATCCAATATAAATGTTGTAGTGTTGAAAGAGAATCCACTGTATCTTCCCCAACGGGTGATGAAGCTTACCATCAGGTTAAAGGGGAAAGTTCCCATGGAGAAGATTGAAGAATTCCTCCGTACTATGGGATACAATGAAGACAATGTGGGTTTAAGCTTGAAAGAAGCTCCACAACAAATTTATATACTAGACTTGGTTTTCTACTCAGAGGATCACCGGAAGGTCTTACTAAAAGTCTTAGAAGAAGCTCACTTGCCAAAATCAGTGGATCTTGAACAGTTCCATCATCTGGTTGATCACATCTTCAATAGCAATGTGATATCCTTCACTGATGATAACATACCTCCCGAAGGGATGGGTCATTGCAAACCGTTGCATATAGCGGTTATGTCCTTCGGATATAAGGTGGGAGGAGTTCTAATAGATGGAGGATCATCCTTGAACATCTGCCTTTACGCCACCTTGGAGAAGATAAATATCAATCTCAACAGGATCCGAAGCAGCCATACAATTATCAAAGCTTTTGATGGATCCCGACGAAATGCTGTCAGAAAGATTGAACTACCCATAGAGATTGGTCCACATACATTCTGTGTATCCTTTCATGTACTCAAGATAGATACAAGATACAACTTACTTTTGGGAAGACCGTGAATTCACATGGCTGGAGCCATCCCTTCCACCCTTCATCAGTAGCTCAAATACATCATTAGTAGTAGCTTGGTAACTGTTAATGCTAATACAGAATGTTGGGAACAAGGTGACATACCACTCATCAGTTTTGATATAGAAGTTGAGCCTGTTAGCTTCCAGGTCCTTGAGGTGAGTAACACTCGCTATCAACCCATTGGGGCGCCACCTCTGATACCCAGAGTTTCTGCCGAGGTATTGTCGACAAGTCAACAGATGATTTCTTTTGGCTTTCAATATGGACAAGCATTAAGCGCCCTATTCAAGTTCTTAGTCAAATAGGGATAGCCAGACTAGGCTGTTCTACTGGGTCCAATTACAGGAATCCTCACAAACACAAACAAGTTCTTTCATCTTCTGCCATACAGCGATTGCATACACCTACGGAAGCTGAATCTATACAGACTTCAGTAAAGGTTCCTGCCCGTGTGGTAGCTATGTTGTTTCCTAAGCCGATACCAGTCAAAGGAAAGGAAGTCCTGATTCCCAACCCCGAAGTGGAGGAGAAGGAACGTAGGTGTAAGCAGGACATTGCCAAACACTTATCAAACATACACATCATAGTCCATACGGAGGGTATGAACAAAAACATCCCAGACGATGATTGTCCAGACATCATGGTAATCATTCGGGAGAAGGAGGACGATAACAGCCCCTTCATCACAGCCGTCCACCAGGACTTCACCCTTGGCAATTGGAGCAGCACTCCATGCATTTGTCGACAAGGGTAAAAAGGGAAGAAACTCCCGCTGCCCTGTAGATAGCAATAACTGCTTACTTTTTCTATACAGTAGTAGCAGTTATTTTTGTCATTACAAGCTAACACTTTGTATGATTAAACAGTTTCATATATTAAGTGAAAGTATTTTGTTTCAGGACTCTAAAGTTAGATGTGACTAAACTTGCTGATGAGGTTCCTATTCTCCACAAGGACTATAACTTTGATGTAAAGTTGGACTCAGACTTGATGGAAATACAAGAGGACTATGAGATACCTCAGGAGATCAAAGAATGGGTCGAATGCAAACCCAAGCCAAATCTTGATCAAACCACCTCTTTTAACCTCAGAACCTCAGAAAACCCCAAACAAATCCAGAATGGTATGAACCTCACTCCAAACCAAAGGAATGACATAGTTACTCTATTGACCCAATTCCAGGATGTCTTTGCTGGCTCTCACGAATACATGGTCGGTTTATCCACTGCCATTATCATTCATCGTCTCCCCATTAAAGAGGGATTTAAGCCAGTCAGGTAGAAGCTTAGGCGATTAAAACCTAAGTGGAGTTTAGAAGTTAAAGAAGAAATTGTGAAATAATTTCAAGCCGGCATCATCATGGTGTCAACATACCCTGAGTGGCTATCCAACATAGTCCCCGTGCCTAAACCTGGAGGAAAGGTGCGAGTTTGAGTGGATTATAGGGATTTGAACAAAGCTTGTCTCAAAGATAGCTATCCCGTGCCATTCATCCACATACGCATTGATAATATAGCTCAGTATGACATGTACTCCTTTGCAGGTTGCTTTGCGGGGTACCATCAAATCATGGTTACTGAAGAGGATCGTGAGAAAACTGCATTCATCACTCATTCGGGAAAATTTTGCTATAGACGGTTGTCATTCATCTTCATCAATACCGGAGCTACCTATAAGCGATCCATGATTGCTCTTTTCAACGATCTAATGCACAAAGAGATAGAGATCTATGTGGATGACATCATTGTCAAGTCCCGAAGGGAGGAAGACCACCTAGACCATCTCAAAAAGCTTTTCAACAAGTTGCGTAAGTATAACTTGAAGTTGAATCCAGTCAAGTGCGACTTTGGTGATAAATCAGGCAAGTTGCTAGGATTCCAAGTCAGCCACAAGGGGATTGAGTTGAATCCCACAAAAATCCAGGCCATCACGAAAATTCCCATACCTCAGACAGAGAAAGAAATACAGGGATTTTTGGGAAGAATTAACTTTATCAACCGATTCATCTCTCAACGCACAACAACTTGTGAGCCTATTTTCAAGTTATTAAGGAAGAACTCCTCCATGAAATGGAATGATGAGTGTCAGAAAGCCTTCCTTACAATCAAAGAGCAGGTAGTAAATGCTCCTATTTTGGTACCTCCCAAGGTTGGTGTTCCCTTATTCATGTACCTGTCCGACGTTGGGATTTTTATTTGTCCCTTTCCTGTTCTTGTCTTTTAGTGTTCTCATATTAGGTGAGATTTGTTTGAAAAAACAAGTTGTGAAAAGGTCTGACATGTATATGTCGACGATTGGGACTATAAGAGTTGCCAACTGGTGTTTTTAAATGGTTGCACCAACTCAACTGAGATAAGGTTTACACATTGACCTAGTGATGTGACACTATTTATCTAGTATGTGAAACTGAGATTCGTTAGGATCCGGGAGCTTGATTATATGGAGGGAAGATGTTAGGCACCCCCGACATCCGTTTTACCATGGTGACTGCACTTTTCAAATTAAACAATTATCTGAATATGTGTGTGTGTGTGTGTAGATCAATGTGCAATTATTTAGAAGTAGTGATATGCCTCGTTTGTACCTATATAAAAAGGGTTAAAATTTTGTATAAAAGTTAAGTTTTAACAAGAAATAGCAATGACGTTTCGTAAAAGAGGTTTTTTCAAACCCTTATGCTCAATATTAATTGAGGCCTTTGATACCTCCATTTTATTATATGTTCGGCTTAATTGCTTTTATTTTTGAGATACGAAGCATCTTCGAGAAAAATAAGATAAAAAATAGTGCCGGATTCCTTGTGGGCATGAGAGCCATCTAAGAAAATTCAGACACCGTGAATAATTTACAAGCCATGCACAGCTGAAAATGTCCATCACGGGAACCGACTCAAGATTCAAGAGACTGAATCTGTGATCACATGATTCCTAGGCTCACATGATGTAGCAATTTGTATAAAAGCTATAAATAGTTTTATATATATATATATATATATATATATAAGAAGTAAACTCTGCAGATGTTTGATCACAGGAGATATATATATATAAATAAAAGCAATAAACACTCCGAATATATATATATATATATATATATATATATATATATATATATATATATATATATATATATATATATAAGTATTTAAATATATATATAAAACAATAAAACCACGGACCGACGGCCCGGGCATACACGCACATGCGACTCTCAACGTGAATATTAGTTTGTGCAAGGAGTGGAGAAAAAGCTTTAAGTAAAGTAAGAAGGCTTACAATGGACTTGCAAAGAAGACTTCAATAGCTTTAAATGGATGAACACTCGGTTCTCACCAATAAAAAGTAACCAAATATAAGCTCACAAGTGTTTGAAATGAGAAAATACTCAATTTATAGTGTGTACAAAGCAAATTGGACAGGGCTTTCTTGCCTTTCTCTTCTTCAAAATGGCCACCCCAAGTGTGACGCCCCCAAAATTAGGTATACATCACCCATCTTGGGTCGTCAGATACATAGTACGGAATACAAATACAACTTACTAATACAACTGTCGTGTACAATACGACAAAACATAAACTGTGAGTTTGAATACAAATATTATCTTCTAGAGAGTATTCATACTCAAAAGGAGTCCTCATTACATTTATTAACACATTATTACATAGAATAGTGAGGACTACTAACTAATACTATCATTCGGACCATCACTCCGTTCCCCGACTTGCCCCAGCTACGTTCTCATTTCCTGAAGAGAACAGTGAAAGAAAGGGTGAGCTCCACTAGCCCAGTAAGAAATATTATGACTAAGATAATGCAGAATAAATTATCATTAGCCTTCAACAATGTTAAACTGATAAAATATAATAGACATCAAGTTTAACTGTAGCGGAACAAGCAATCCATTAAAAGAGTCAAGTAGAAAATAAACTCTACTATCTTTTATGATTTAAAAGGTTTTTCAACACTGTGATCACTGCGACTCAGCTTAATAAAATAATCCACATCATGGAATCACCCCTGCACTACGGCCAAGGATATTCGTGTATTCATTAATGGTCATGATCATGCCAACAATTGTCCATCAACGCACTACGGGCAAATGATGACTTTTACCACATCATTTGTAACATTACGGTCATGATTATACCGAATAATCCCTGGTCATAATCATACCAAGTCCATCTATGCATTACAGGCCACAGATGACTTTTAACATTTTATAAACATGAGGATGATGACAATGATATAAGAATTCAATAAAACAAGTTCAAGAATTAATTTATCCAAGAATTAACAACGTCCAAATTGTCAACATGATACTACTTTGTGGAGTAGAATTTAAGAATGCTTAGAAGAATATTTTAATGAAAAGATACTGGATGAACTGCAATTATCAAGGATATTCCACTAATTTCATGGAGTATAGAAGTTAAAACTTAACCAACTGAGTATAGTAAAGAATGAAATAACAAAAGAAATCACCCGGCAGGCGATAGACTGCACAGACAGGTTATTCCAACAGAATAATAAATAATGGAACCAGGTCCGGCGTAAACGCACAGACAGGATATTCCGACATAATAATAAATAATGGAACCAGGACCGGTGTAAAACACACAGACAGGATGTTCCAACAGAATAATAACAAAACGGAACCAGGTCCGGTGTAAAACACACAGACAGGATGTTCTAATAGAATAATAATAAAAATGGAACCAGGTCCGGTGTAAAACACACAGACAGGATGTTCCAACAGAATAATAATAAAAAAGGAACCAGGTCCGGTGTAAAACACACAGACAGGATGTTCAAACAGAATAACAGAAGAATGTCACCAAGTATAGGGTAGACCGCGTATACAGGTTATTCCAACAGAATAATAAATAATGAAATAACAACAGTTCTCTTCATGAATAAGAAAGAATAACACCCCTTACCGTTTTAAAGAAGAGCTGAAATAAGGAAGTAGTTAAGTAGCAGAATACTCTTATTCTCTCTCTTTATAGTTTCTCTCTCTAGAGTTCAGTGAATTCGTAACAAATAATGAAGGAATGAGCTGCTATTTATAGAAAAATAGAATGCATAGTAACTAATCCATGAACGGTCCAGATTGATTACTTTAATCTGACGGTCCATATTTAAAGAAAAATCTTTTAAATAAAATATAATATATTCTACTTATATAATAAATTTAATAAAGTATTCTGTTTTATATAAAAAGATGTTTCTGTTTTATTACAAATAAAACAAAACGTCATTATCGCTAAATAATTCATATTATTAACTGACAATAATTGAATCAAACTGAGTGACTTCTCACATAAGCATTAATAATCAATATCGTGTGCTACTATGCAACCACACGTATTACTGTACTTTTACTATCGATTAGTTCAATAGTATCAATGGTAAAACTTCCGCCGTTATTTTTAATAAAAAAATTTTGTCGTTTTCTCAATCCGACAATAATTCTGTTGTGGGGTCCACCAATGATTGTGCCGTGGTATGAATATTCCCTGTTAAAACGAATATTCCCCGACCAATCGAATATTATATAACAACTTGCGTACTTTGTAAAATTTATAAATATTACCCACAACTATAACATTATATCAATTTAACTCCATAATATTCAAAAATAATATTTATAGAAAATTCATCTTTATTTATTAAAGTTGGGGTCTTACAACCTCCCCTTCTTATGAAATTTCACCCTCGAAATTATGGTACATACCTGGTATGTCGAAGAGGTAAGGATACCTTGATTTCATTTCAGATTCTAACTCCCAAGTCATTTCCTCAACATCGTGGTTTTTCCACAAAACTTTAACTTGAGGTATAACCTTGGAGCGTAGAATATGTTCCTTCTTATCCAAGATTTGAACAGGAACTTTTTCATACGTCAAATCCTCCGCTATTTCATCCGGTTCTAACTCAATAATGTGGTTCGGGTCTTCCACATAATTGCGTAACATGGATATATGAAAAACGTTATGAACACGAGACATACTTGGCGGTAAAGCGAGTCTATAAGCCACAGTTCCTACTCGATCGAGGATTAAAAATGGACTGATGAATCGAGGATTGAGCTTTCCTCTCTTTCCAAATCTCGTAACTCCTTTCCATGGAGGAACACGTAAGAACACATGATCTCCTACATCAAATTCCACGTCCTTTCGATGAAGATCAGCATAACTCTTTTGTCGATCTTGTGAGGTTTTTATACGTTGTTGGATCGTTTGAATCTTTTCTGTAGTCATATGTACCAACTCCGATCCCAACAACATTGCTTCACCCACCTCATCCCAGTATACTGGAGAACGACATTTTCTTCCATACAATGCTTCGAATGTAGCCATGCCAATACTTGCTTGATAACTGTTGTTGTAGGAAAACTTCACCAATGGTAAGAACTTGTCCCAACTTCCCTTGAAGTCAAGGACACAGAGTCTTAATAAATCTTATAGAGTTTGAATAGTCCTCTCTGATTGTCCGTCCGTCTGAGGATGATATGCCGAACTAAATCATAAATTTGTGCCCATAGCTTTTTGTAAACTAACCCAAAATCGTGAAGTGAATCTTGGGTCTCGATCAGAAACTATCGATACTGGCATACCATGCAGTCTTACAATCTCGTTTATGTACATACGAGCAATACGTTTAAGTGTATAAGTTTCTCGTATCGGTAAGAAATGAGCAGACTTGGTCAATCTATCAACAATGACCCAAATCGCATCAATACCTTGAGAAACCCTAGGAAGACCGGTAACGAAATTCATGGTAATGTGCTCCCACTTCCATTTTGGAATTTCAAGTGGTTGCAATGGACCTTTTGGTATTTGATGCTCCGCTTTGACTCGTTGACAAGTTAAACAACTCGAGATAAACATCACTATCTCACTCTTCATATTGCTCCACCAAAATGTATGACGAAGATCATGATACATTTTGGTACTTCCAGGATGGATTGCAAACGGTGTGTTGTGCGCCTCCATCATGATTTCATACTTTAAATCAGGGTTGTTAGGAACATAAAGTCTGGAGTTGACTCGAAGTATTCCTTCTTCATCGATTCTTGCTTCCGGCATAGCACCTTCTTGCACTTTCTTCCTCATACGCATCAGCTCCAGGTCTGTAGCTTGAGCAGCTTTAACTTTATCGATTAAAGTTGGTTCTACTCGTATATTCGTCATCATCACATGGGTCCCTGGAGTCTTTAACTCTATCTTCATCCTTTGCAAGTCACATAAAATGGGCCTTTATGTTGACAATATCGCACTCGTACTTGCATATGATCTTCTACTCAATGCGTCAGCTACCATGTTCGCTTTTTTAGGATGGTATTGAATGGTATGATCATAATCTTTTAATAGTTCAAGCCAACGTCGTTGTCGCATGTTGAGTTTCTTTTGAGTGAAGAAATATTTGAGGCTTTTATGATCCGTAAAGATCTCCACCGTCTCTCCATACAAGTAATGCCTCCAAATTTTAAGTGCGAAGACAACAGCTGCCAACTCTAGATTATGAGTAGGATAATTCCTCTCATATTCCTTGAGTTGTCTTGATGCATAGGCTATGAATTTTCCATGTTGCATGAGAACACATCCCAACCCTTTGCTCGAAGCATCACTGTAGATGACAAATCCCTCCGAGCCAGATGGTATTGTTAGAACAGGTGCTGAAATGAGTCTCCTCTTGAGTTCTTGAAAACTCTTCTCACATTCTTTGCTCCAACCGAACTTTGTATCTTTTCGAGTCATATGAGTTAATGGAGTAGCGATTCGAGAAAATCATTCCACGAATCTCCGATAATAACCAGCTAAACCAAGAAAGCTACGTACTTCGGTCACTGATTTAGGTTGCTCCCAGCTTTGAATAGCTTCAATCTTTGCCGGGTCAGCTGATATTCCACGACTTGATACTACGTGCCCAGGGAATGCTACCTCCTCCAACCAGAACTCGCATTTCTTTAACTTGGTATAAAGCTTGTATTCACAAAGCTTTTGGAGTACCAGCCTCAAGTGTTGCTCATGATCTTCACGGCTTTTGGAATAAATAAGGATGTCATCAATAAAGACGACCACAAAGTGATCCAAATATTCCTTGAATACCTGGTTCATCATATCCATGAAGGCAGCAGGAGCATTAGTCAATCCAAAGGACATGACTAGGAATTCATAATGCCCGTACCGAGTTCTGAAAGCCGTCTTTGGAATATCCTCAGTTCTAACCTTCAGCTGATGATATCCAATACGAAGATCGATCTTTGAAAAGAATTATGCTCCTTGCAACTAGTCAAACAGGTCATCAATACATGGCAATGGGTACCTGTTTTTGATGGTGACATGATTCAACTCCCGATAATCAATACAAAGTCGCATACTTCCATCTTTCTTCTTCACGAATAGCACAGGAGCACCCCAAGGAGAAGTACTAGGACGAATAAAGCCAATATCTAACAATTCCTGCAGTTAGATCTTTAACTCCTGAAGTTCAATAGGAGCCATTCGATATGGGGCTTTGGAAATGGGTTTTGTACCGGGTTCAAGGTCGATACAAAATTCAATTTCACGCTCTGGGGGTAGGCCAGGAAGTTCTTCAGGGAATACGTCATGTAATTTATTAACAATAGAAATATCATTCAAAACTGACATATTTTTGTTTAGATCCGTGACATGAGATAAGAAAGCTTGACATCCGTTTTTAAATAAACGAATAGCTTTATGGCTTGAGATGACAGCGATTGATTTTAATGGTTTGGTTGCTTGAATTCGCATAATAGGTCGATTAGGAATATGAAAGCTATCAACCTTACGAAAATAATCAATTTTTGCATGATGAGTAGTTAACCAATCAATCCCCAGAATCCCGTCAAATGCAAGTATTTTTAATGAAATCAGATCGACAGGTAATGTGTGGGTACCAACTTGAACCAAACAAGACTTATAAACCGTGGATGTAATGAAGGTTTCTCCCAATGGAGTTTCAACAGATAAATCAAAGTCTAATTTCTCCGGAGTCAAATTTAATCGATGAGCGCAAGTAGGAGAAATAAAAGAATGGGTAGAACCGGTATCAAATAACGTATAGACTTCGTTAGAGTTTATGATAAGCTTACCCGTGATGACCTCATTCGTGTTCCTTTCTTTCTGGGAGGTCACAACAAACGCTCTCCCTTGCACAACCGGTTTTGACTTTTCTGGGATGGCCTTCGGTGTCTCCATCTTGGCTGAACTTGTTTTTGGTAAACGACAAAATCGAGCTAAATGACATTCTCTTCCATAATTATAACATGCTTTAGACGGCATTGCGCAGTTTGGACTGATGTGCCCCTCCCCTCCGCATTTGAAACATATGATAGGTGGTCGTTCTCCTTCCTTAACAACGGGTGCTGGTGCTGATGTCTTTCCATTATTGTTGAATCTCCTCTTCTTGAAATGATCATTCTTATTATTTTGGCCCTGATTACCACCGAAGTGGTTACCATTTCTGGCCTGTTGATTCCCTCCACACTTGTTATCACCGCTTCGATGACTGCTCTCACTGGTATTATCATTTTGCCGACTGCTCTCTTTTGGTTGTGTTGACTCATTATCGCGCTCCACTAACTGAGCCCTATTCACAACATCTGAATACAAACACAGTTTATGAGAAATAAGATGTTGACGTATCTCAGGTTTCAAACCTCGCAAAAACATTCGCGTCATTCGCTCTTCATTATCCACCAAGTGGGATGCAAACCGGGACAACTCAGCAAATTTAGCCTCATACTGCGACACGGTCATATTATTATGCTCCAATTTGATGAACTCCACCTCCTTCATGTGACGAACACTTTCGGGAAAGTATTTATCATTGAACAACTCTTGGAACTTCTCCCAAGACATCTTCAGTGCGGCAGGTTGAGTACGCTTAATCGATTCCCACCAGTAATCTGCCTCTCCTCGCAACATAAAGGCGGCAAAGGGAACCTTTTGCTCCTCGGAGCATCCCAAGACATCAAATATCATGGTAATCTGCTTTATCCATGTTTCCGCTTTAAGTGGTTTTGGCTCTCCCTTAAACTCTGGTGGTCCCAGCTCCTTGAACTGTTTAGCAGTGACCGTCCGAGAGTTTTCAGCGTTTCCACCTATATTTTGGACAGGAGCCGCTCTCGCCTGCTGTTGCATGAACTGCATAAAGTTTCTGAACATTCCATCATTCATCATCTGGTCAGTGTTGTTGTTTGCATGAGGATTGTCACCTTCCTGATGCACATTATCCTGATTATTGATATGTGGTGAATCAACAGTCGCTTGTGCTCTATTGCTATTCTCAACATTCTCAGATGCCATTTTTAGATACTGCCACAAAATAAAAGTTAATTGATATGTCATATATTATCCTTATATTATGACCGACCAATTAAATACCATGCAAATAAACATAGGTAGGTCATACTAGCGAAGGAATTCCTCGTCTCTCCCCTCCTAGTTCTATTCTCACATCTTAGCCAGGGATCATATCCCTAAGCTCTGATACCAACTGTGACACCCCCAAAATTAGGTATACATCACCCATCTTGGGTCGTCAGATACATAGTACAGAATACAAATATAACTTACTAATACAACTGTCATGTGCAATACGACAAAACATAAACTGTGAGTTTGAATACAAATATTATCTTCTAGAGAGTATTCATACTCAAAAGGAGTCCTCATTACATTTATTAACACACTATTACATAGAATAGTGAGGACTACTAACTGATACTATCATTCGGACCATCACTCCGTTCCCCGACTTGCCCCAGCTACGTTCTCATTTCCTGAAGAGAACAGTGAAAGAAAGGGTGAGCTCAACTAGCCCAATAAGAAATATTATGACTAAGATAATGCAGAATAAATTATCATTAGCCTTCAACAATGTTAAACTGATAAAATATAATAGACATCAAGTTTAACTGTAGCGGAACAAGCAATCCATTAAAAGAGGCAAGTGGAAAATAAACTCTACTATCTTTTATGATTTAAAAGGTTTTTCAACACTGTGATCGCTAGGACTCAGCTTAATAAAATAATCCACATCATCGAATCATCCCTGCACTACTACCAAGGATATTCGTGTATTCATTAATGGTCATGATCATGCCAACAACTGTCCATCAATGCACTACGGGCCAATGAGGACTTTTACCACATCATTTGTAATATTACGGTCATGATTATACCGAATAATCCCCGGTCATAATCATACCAAGTCCATCTATGCACTACAGGCCACATATGACTTTTAACATTTTATAAACATGAGGATGAAGACAATGATATAAGAATTCAATAAAATAAGTTCAAGAATTAATTTATCCAAGAATTAACAACGTCTAAATTGTCAACATGATACTGCTTTGTGGAGTAAAATTTAAGAATGCTTAGAAGATTATTTTCATGAAAAGATACTGGATGAACCGCAATTATCACTAATTTCATGGAGTATAGAAGTTAAAACTTAACCAACTGAGTATAGTAAAGAATGGAATAACAAAAGAACCCACCCGACATGCGATAAACCGCACAGACAGGTTATTCCAACAGAATAATAAATAATAGAACCAGGTCCGGCGTAAACGCACAGACAGGATATTCCGACATAGTAATAAATAATGAAATCAGGTCCGGTGTAAAACACACAGACAGGATGTTCCAACAGAATAATAACAAGACGGAACCAGGTCCGGTGTAAAACACACAGACAGGATGTTCCAACAGAATAATAATAAAAACAGAACCAGGTCCGGTGTAAAACACACAGACAGGATGTTCCAACAGAATAATAATAAAAACGAAACCAGGTCCAGTGTAAAACACACAGACAAGATGTTCCAACAGAATAACAGAAGAATGTCACCAAGTATAGGGTAGACCGCGTATACAGGTTATTCCAACAGAATAATAAATAATGAAATAACAACAGTTCTCTTCATGAATAAGAAAGAATAACACCCCTTACCGTTTTAAAGAAGAGCTAAAATAAGGAAGTAGTTAAATAGCAGAATACTCTTCTTCTCTCTCTCTGTAGTTTCTCTCTCTAGAGTTCAGTGAATTCATAAGAAATAATGAAGAAATGAGCTGCTATTTATAGAAAAATAGAATGCATAGTAACTAATCCATGAACGGTCCAGATTGATTACTTTAATCTGACGGTTCATATTTAAAGAAAAATCTTTTAAATAAAATATAATATATTCTATTTATAGAATAACTTTAATAAAGTATTATGTTTTATATAAAAAGATGTTTTTGTTTTATTACGAATAAAATAAAACGTCATTATCGCTAAATAATTCATATTATTAACTGACAATAATTGAATCAAACTGAGTGTCTTCTCACATAAGCATTAATAATCAATACTGTGTGCTACTATGCAACCATACGTATTACTGTACTTTTACTACCGAGTAGTTCAACAGAATTAATGGTAAAACTTCTGCCGTTATTTTTAATAAAAAATTCTTGTCGTTTTCTCAATCCGACAATAATTTTGTCGTGGGGTCCACCAATGATTGTGCTGTTGTACGAATATTTCCTGTTAAAACGAATATTCCCCGACCAATCGAATATTATATAACAACTTGCGTACTTTGCAAAATTTATAAATATTACCCACAACTATAACATTATATCAATTTAACTCCATAATATTCAAAAATGATATTTATAGAAAATTCATCTTTATTTATAAAAGTTGGGGTCTTACACCAAGCCCTCTATTTATAGAGGGGGGAGCCACAGGTGTACCTACAGTAACCATAGATGTACCTGTGGCTGCCTGGGGTGCCCTGGGCTCTGCAGTCCATGCCGTCTTGAAATACGTGCACTAGTGCAACGTGTTGTCCTCTCGAACCTTCAAAACTTTAATTCGGGCATCTGATTGAGATGCATAAGACCTTTTATAACATACTATTGTCGAGAGATACACAAGGACATGGGATAAGAGGCTGTGCGAAGTTAAAAAGATGGGTCCATGCCCAAGTCTTCAGGCTTTAAATTCAATCCGGTGTGCTATCTTGTGTATTAGTCACTCGGGATTGAAGCTATAAGCTATGGTTCTTGTAGGACACTTCTGTGTAGCATGTAGGTTAAAATGTTGATGCGACGTGAATGTAGGATTGAGGTGGCAAAATGATGATTTTGCACCTCACCGGGGTTATCTCCGGTTTGGGCTGATTTAGCAGCCATTGCTCAGGGTTATCTCTGAGATTGGGCTGCTACAAGTGTTGAATATCCTCAGGGTTGTCTCTGAGGTGTGACCCGTAGTTTGGTCTGTGAGAACCAGGATTTCCAGCTTTTTCACTCAATCGTGTAGCATCTTTTCTCCTGATTTGACTGTTTTAACTTGTGAGACCTCCTTTGTAACTTGAATTGGACCGAGCTGGAGGGGTGGGACCTAGCTAGGGTAGTCGCAGGTACAGCTGCGGCCAACCGTGGGTGGTTTTAAATGGCATGTTGCTTTCACAAGTAATTTTTGTGTTGTGCCTCACAGGAAATCCGAGAACTCTTCTTCAGATCTGCTGAGTTCAGGCGTCTTTCTGCAAATTCTATCACCGTACAAGTGTTTCACACTATCCTGGTAACGAATTCTTGTCTTCTTTTCCAGTTTTCGTTTGTTGGAAAATGAATTATCATATGAAATTCGTCTAAAGACATAGTAGTGAATATGCATGTCTATATGACTTGATAAAAAATATTCAACATAGTAAATGTTAGTATTAAACTATGTTGAACACAATGATGTGAATAAATTTGACTTTTGAAACAGTCAAATTGGTACCTTCTTTTCTGCTATTTCTTATCCTATTTGAGGACAAATGAGTAAATGTAGTAAAACAAAGTAATCATGGTAATTAGGCTACCCTTATGGATTATGACTTTGACATGTTCATGCATATAGGATGTCTATGACTGTGGGTAGGTGTGCTACTGAATGGCCACCTAGTCATGCCTATGCGCATGTGGATAGTCCTTTTTACAAAGGAGACAATGGCAAAAAATTTCCATGAGCCTAAGCATTAAGTAGACATGCATTTTTAACTCTACTATAGGCGTATGTTAAAGTAATGCATGCATGCATGTAGTTATAAATGCATTTGAAAAGCTCTAGGTTAGAATTTGTCACACCCTTTCTGAGGTAATTTGGAGACTTGTGTCCAGATATTATGGATCCGGATCAGCGGAGTAGTTCTCGTAGGACCACTTCAGGTGTGCAGAGGAGGGCTTCTGAAGTGCCTTGACCCCGTTTAGTCAGACAGCCTCATCGCTTGGTGGACGCGGTGATTCTTTATGTCCGGGTTGATGTACCGGATGTTGAGGATGAGGAGGAAGATCTATTATTTCATCGTGATGGGTATAGGTCATTGCAATTGTTGGTCTTCAACGATGAATTCCTAGTAAGCGCGAGTCATCAGCTCGCGTTGACTACGTCCCTACCCTTTGTACACACTGCCCGTTGCTCCTACCGATTGAATGGTCCGATGAAGTGTTCGGATTGTGGTAACGTGGGCAGTTTGCTGCTCGTGACGTCGAAAGAAGTCCACTGAATCTTATCATTTAGAAGAAGGAGAAGTCGTAACAAGGTTTTCGAAGGTGAACCTGCGGAAGGATCATTGTCGAAACCTGCACAGCAGAACGACCCACGATCAAGTTACAATATTGGGTGAGGGACGAGGGGTGCGCAAGCCCCTAAGTTGTAAACCCATGGTCGGGGACTGCCCTTGGGTGGCCCTCGTCCGAACAACAATCCCTCAGCGCGGAATGCGCCAAGGAAATCAAACTAAACTGCACGCGTCCCCCCGCCTTTTGTGGGCGACAGAAGCATCTTTCTAAAACACAAACGACTCTCGGCAACAGATATCTCGGCTCTCGTATCGATGAAGAACGTAGCAAAATGTGATACTTGGTGTGAATTGCAGAATCCCGTGAACCATCGAGTCTTCGAGCCCAAGTTACGTATGAAGCCATTAGGCCGAGGGCACGTTTTCTTGGGCGTCACGCATCGTGTCGCTCCCTAACCCATCACTCCCTCGCGGGAGTCGATGCTTGAAATAATTTTTTTTAAGTCAAAGTTCTACTTGGGTATTGGATACCAGCTTTGGTTATCATAAATATAGATTTATGAAGGGACCAAGCAGAAGTACAAAGCTAAACAAAGATAAGTAATCCTATATGTGGGAAATGAAGTAAAGGTTGCAACATTAGCCATAGAAACTTATAGTTTAGCAATGCCTACAGGCAAATCGATTAAGTCAATAAGTTGTTATTGTATTCCAGTTCTCGTTAGAAACATTATTTCAATTTTGTTGTTGGACAATAAAATATTTAGTATTATATTTAAGAACAATTTTTGTTCTATTTATAATAATAATAATAATGTTTTTATAGAATTGGAATATTACCTAATGGATTTTGTGTACTTGACTTACATAAACAATTATTTTGCAAATTAGATAAACTAGTATAAGAAAAGGAGATGATCATTCAAACAGTTGAATGTTTGTATTTGATAAAATACAAGTCTGAATCATTTGAAAGGTTCAAAGAATTCAGAAGTGAAACAAATTGGCAAATTATTAAGATTCTTTGATTACATCGAGGAAGGAATATTTGTGCAATAAGTTTTTAGATCATCTCAAATAGTTTTCTCATAATGGACTCCTTCTGATACACAATAATTTAATGGTGTATCTAAAAGGAAAAATCGTACCTTGTTGGACATGGTGCGGTCCATAATGATTTTACCGACATTCCAGTATCCTTTTGGGGTCATGCCCTAGAAATGGCAGCATATCTACGAGAAGGTAAACTCCAAATCCGGCCCCAAGACTCTATAAGAGTTATGCACAGGGAGGATTCCTAATCTTAAGTATGTTAAGATAAGGGGTTGTCCAACTTATGTGAAAAAGGTTTCAAAGGATAAGCTTGGGATAAGATTTGACAAGTACAGATTTGTGGGACATCCTAAAGTAAGTTTAGGATATATGTTCTATAATCCTACTTAGCATAAGGTGCTTGTTGCGAAACACGCTGCCTTATAAGATAAATGTGTTTATCATTGAAAGGGCTAGTGAGAGGAGAATAGAATCTTAAAGAGTTCAAGAACCACAAAGAACTATAAATTAAATAAGAGGAACCTATAGATAGACCTATTATACCACAACCGAATCGTAAATCTAGAATAGTACCGAAGATACCTGGGAGGTATGGATTCATCATGAATGATGATGATGAGGTACACATCATAAAGATGATGATCCAGTTACATACGATAAGGTAAGAGTTGTAGAAACTTAGAGAAATGGATTGAAGCAAGCTTCTCAGAAATGGAACATTCATTTTGATGAGACAATCAAATGAGTTTAATTTTATCAAAAATAAGAATGAACCTAGTGTGTACAAAAGGGTCAGTGGGAGCGCTGTGACATTCCTAATATTATATGTTGATATATTATGGATAAAGAATGACATACTAATGCTACAATCAGTAAAGATAAAGTTGTCTAAATATTTTTTCATGAATGATTTGGGAAGAGTATCATAATTGGGGATAAAAATCTATATAGATAGATTTAAAAGGATGCTCGGCTTAACCCAAGGAACGTATATTTATTTGATGCTAAAGTTGTTTAGCATGGCAACTCCAAGAGATGTCTCATGTTGATGAGCCCTGGACTGTATCTCTCTTAATAGTCCCCAAAGACTCCTAAAAGAGAGATCGCATGAGATACAATCATGTATACAATGAAATATACGAGACCTGATGTTGATCAGTCATATTCTGGAGAAGTTCACTGTGAGTTAGTGAAAAATATTCTAGAGGGCTTAACAGACACAAGTTTTTCAAACAGACCAATACGATAGAAAATTCACTTTAAGGTAAAGGGTTACCTTGAACGATGGTGCAATGAATTAGAAAGATTTCAAACAGCAAAGAGTTGTTGGTTTTAATGATAAAGACAAAGTATATAGCTATAAATGAAGCTGCAAGTTGATTGTTTGGACGATAAGTTCATTACAGAACTAGGAATAGTTCCTCAGTCTCATCTTAGATCTAAACATGTGTTGTGTCACTTTTATTTGATTATAGGAATCATTGAAAGAAGCGAAATCACTATAGAGATAGTGGACTCTCAAGAACAACATTATATATCCATTAACTATAGCTTATCTAACAACAGGATAATCGTCGCTTAGAGAAGAAGGGTATGAGATACTATGGCGATTGACTTTAGTGCAAGTGGGAGATTGAAAGGAGTATGCACACAATCCAATCATGTTTGATGATAAAACATATACTTTATAACAATCTTGTTCTTTTATTAATAAAAAGTATTAATTTATTAAAGGCTTTTAATTATCTACATGATGCTATTTTATAATATGTGATAAACCCATAGTTTTAAACAATGCTTTTAGAATAATGATGATGATCATTCTAATGATATCTAAATTCTTAGAAAGCTTAAAACTAAATAGTTCCCAATCGTTGGATTACTAAATTGGGAATTAGTGAATCCGGATAGATTGGTACATACGTTGCTTGCTCATCGGATAAGGATGATTGATCTCATGTTCATTTGTACGGAGACACTAAAACAAGTATGTAGGTGCTTATTAGGGAATAAGTTCACTGAACGTGGCTTGCTAAGGAATATCTAATGGAGTTTTACTTGTCTGTCAATAGGAATTCCTGTAGTGGTAGTAGTACAACTGATCTTTTGACTTGAGATCATTATAGTATCTTGTGTATGATGAGTTATACTTTGACTTATTCCTTAAGACCCTAGGGTATATCAAAGGGTATGCTTTGGTATAATAAGTCGTACATAGAGATAATGTATGATCAATAAAGAATCTACCGCTTCTATTAAAAGAAGAGAAATGTTCTATGTGATTCGATAAATGACAATCCAGTAGCCCTTGGCTAAGGCAGAATGAAATTAGAAAGGAGTTTCTAATTTGCATTATTTGGAGTTGTGCATTTAGGAGTCGAAATACATATAACTAAATATAATAAGACTTGACAGTAATTCCGTGTCTTATATTTAATTGAGAAATTTCATGGTGGAAGGATTGAATTGTACAGTAACTATTTACTCAAAGGTTCTTTTATGGTTAATGTTGAAATCTATATTATCTGGAAAGTCGTTAATCGCTAGGGAGACTTATCCCTATTGTAGAATAAATATTATTTATTTAAATAAATTAATAGTTTTAATTATTTATTTAAATAAGATTAGAATTGTTCTAATTGATTTATTCACAGCCGGTTTAATATGGAGAACCTAAAAGGTCACACCACAAAAGGAAGAATAATTATTTAAGAAGCAAATGGCATAATCGTAATAATAAGTTAAGTATATTTAATTTAGTCTATGGTGATTGAATAAATTAAATAGCTTAATATTTATTATTTAATATTTTAGAAATATTAAATATAAATTAATAAGAGGAGTCTTATTATTATTACTATTATTATTATTTAATTCCTAAAGGAGTGTGGGAATTAATTAATAAAAGTACTCTCATATATCCTAATAAGATTAGGAGGCTGATTAATTAAAAAAGTTTAATTAATTATTCCTAATAAGATTGTTAGCCTAATTAATTAAAGTAGTTTAATTAATTAAAATAAAACTCAATTCCTTAATTGTTAAGGAGAGTTGTGCACATCTATAAATAAGAGGAGTCTTATTATGGGTGAGAGTGATTGATGTAGACACTCGAAATTTTTTGTACACCTGTCACTAGCATTGTAAGAGGACATATTCGTCTTTTAAGAAAGAACCCTGAAAGACAATCCATATCCGTACCAGATACTACCGGAAGTTCAGCATCAACCCCAGATCACAATCTGGGAGTAACAATTCCAATCTCGGAGATAACCCCGAGGCATGCAGATCAATACCGGCACACACACCGGAGAAGACCGATTAATCTCGGAGATAACCCCGAGGTATCCAGTCTAAGTCCCAACCATGGGAATAGACACCAACCTTGGTGATAACCCCAAAGAATGCAATTTCGGCAATAACCCCGGAAATGCTTGTTACAAATGCAACCAACTTTAATCTCGGCGCTCACAACGAGATACACTGTACCAGCCCTGTGATAACATCGGGAAGACAGACACACCTCAAGGATGTAAATGAGCCCAATCCGGCGATAACACTGGTGAGGGGAAACATCGTCATCTGACCAACACGATGCCACACCACGTCGTCTCAACATCTCTACACAACAGTATCCCACAAGACTAACCAATCCCGAGTGACTATTGTGCGGGGTAATGGATGAAAGTTGAAGCTTGAAGACCGGAGGGCACTGTCCCATCTTAAAAGACATCGCACAAACTCTAATCCCATGCCATCGTACAACTCTCGACAACGGCGGTTCAAAATAGGTCCTGTATACCTCAAACGGATGCCCAGATTGCACTTCTGAAAGTCCGAGTGGACATTACAGTGCCTGAGTGCACGTACTTCGAGACGACCCGACCCGAAAAACCCGGGTCAACCCGAGTTACCTCTGGTCTACCTGCGGCCACCTGCGGCTCGACCCTCTATAAATAGAGGGCTTGGGGTGGCCATTTTGTAAGAGAAAACGGCGAGGAAGCCCTGCCCAATTTGCTCTGTACTCACCCCAAACTGAGTGCTTTCTCATTTTAAACACTTGTGAGCTCACATATAGCTTATTTTTTACCTACAAAAGCCAGTGTTTACCCACTTTAAAGATATTGAAGTCTTCTTTGGCAGCCCACTGTAAGCCATCTTTCACATTTTAAAGTTTTTCTCTTCATCTTTGCACACACCTTTCTACATGTTGAGAGTCGTGTTGCACACTTTTGCCCGGACTTCGGTCCGTGGTTTATTTTTAGTTTGTATATATATATATATTTATATATATATATATATAAATATATTTATATATATGGACTAACATTATCGAGTTATGCCTCGATTGAGCCTAGACTTCGGTCTGGAGCGTTTAATTGCTTTTGTATATATATATATATATATACACACACATTTAGCCCCACCTGGAGTTTACTTCGTGGGGATTGACCGTTTTTACAACTTTATGTACATTTCGTCCCGCCTGGAGTTTTCTCCGTGGCGGTTGATAGCTTTTAAAACTTTATTTACGATTCTGATCCCCCATGGATGTGCTTCGTGGTTGGCGATCATGTATATATATATATATATATATATATATATATATATATATATATATATATATATATATATATATATAGCTTTTATATATATATACATGCTTACTGTGTTTATATCAATTGCGGCATCATGTGAGCCTAGGAATCATGTGATCACAGATTTAGTCCCCTGAATCTAGATTCGGTTCCCGTGATGGACCTTTTCAACTGTAAGTAGCTTGTAAATATAGCTGTGATGTTTGAATTTCCTCAGATGGTTTTCATACCCACGTGGAATTCAGCACCTTTTTGTACATTATTTTTGTACGGATGCTTCGCATCTGTCAAATAAAATCAATCCAGCCAAATACGGAATAAAATGGGAGTGTAAAAGGTCTCAATTACTATTGAGCATCAGGGTTTGAAAAGCCTCTTTTATAAAACATCACTGCCATATCTTGCTTAAAATTGAATTTTTACATAAAATTTAAACCCTGTGTATATAGGTGCGAACGAGGCCTCGCACTACTTCCAAATAACAGCACATTGACCCACACACACACACATTCAGATAACGGTTTCTTGAAAAGAGGCGGTCACCGTGATAACACAGATGTCGGGGGGTGCCTAACACCTTCCTTCCGCTTATCCAAGTCCCCGGACCCTAATGAATCTCGATTTCACCGACCCGTTTAGCAGTGTCACATCACTGGGTCAATGTGCAAACCTTTTCTCGGTTGTGTTGGTACAACCTTTTAAAAAACCAACTGCCGACTCTTAACAGTCCATCGTCGACATAATACATGTCGGACCTTTTTCACTTATTTTTTCAAACAAATCTCACCTAAAATGAGAACACAAAAGAACAAGTAACGGAAAGGGACAATTAAAAGTCCCGACGTCGACAGGTGGTGACTCTGCTGGGGACTCTAGTAAGAGAACTTAAGCAGCTATTACAATTTTTTTCAAAATTGTTATCTGCTTGTATGTGGATGTTGCATTTATATTTTATGATGAATGTGTACGAATGCATTTCCTTACTTAGTGCTTCGCACTATAAACTGCTTGTGATATTAGTGCTTCGCACATGTCATCATCTTCATACAGTAAGGCGCGATGTATGTGAATGTATGTTGTGTGGTCCCTCCACCAGGAGGCTATCCCGTCGGTGTTTGATTATTGGACTCGTGAGAAGACTAATTCTCCGAGGCTCAGAAAAGGCACCACCCAAATTCGCTTTAGTTGAAAGACCGGATTAATTCCCGTCAAGTAGATTGCGATGATTTGGGAACCTTCATGCCAAAAAGCCGCGAGAGTAACCTAAGATAGGTCAGCCTCTGATA
Source organism: Panax notoginseng (assembly GCA_016801055.1). Classification (NCBI taxonomy): domain Eukaryota; kingdom Viridiplantae; phylum Streptophyta; class Magnoliopsida; order Apiales; family Araliaceae; genus Panax; species Panax notoginseng. The sequence continues at coordinate 59,468,183 of CM029015.1, forward strand.
AACCCAAAACGGAGGAAAGTCTCTTCATGCACTCATTTCAAATTACTTGTAAAGCACAATTACTTGTAATTACCTTCCATATCTATCTCCATGTATTGAGAAATATGAAGAAATGTGTACACAAACATGCTACAAATAGCTGACATCCGTTTTGCAGGATAAAATTCCTAAATTGGACACATTACATAGCATGTTATTATCCACATTCCCTAAAGACTAAACTATGCAAGTCTTTTGCAGGGAATCAATTTGACCTACCACCCGTTCAAAATCTAAAAAGGCAACAGGCCTATAGTCAATCATGTCGTCATCCGACCAGACCAAACTTAATCCAGTTTCTCGCAAAGAATTCGACAGATTAAGCAAACAGATTACAGATTTGACTGTTCTACTAAAAGAATTACACCAGTCTACACAGGGTCAGAAAATACCCGTACATGCTGAATCCTCCACACAAGGAGGAACCCAGGTCATTATAATACCTGAACTGTAGTTGGATCCGACCAATAAAACTCGTGATACTACCCATCCCACTGGAGACCCAGACACTGGTAACATCAAAAAGAAAGTCCTCCAAATGGAAGAGACTCTTCGCACTATCAAAGGAATTGGAACACACGGGAGTGTTTCATATGCTGATTTGTGTATTTTCCCTAGTATTCATTATCCAGAAAAGTTTAAGACTCCTGACTTTGAAAAATATGTCGTGTTAGGAGATCTTTACACACATCTAAAGGTGTTTATTGGAGAACTGGGATCTTATGCAGAGGATGAAAAACTCAGAATGCAACTGTTCCAAAAAAGTCTAACTGGAGAAGCGCGTTCGTGGTACATAAGATTAGACAATTCAAAGATCCATAGTTGGGAAGAGCTATCACACGCTTTCCTAGCCAAATACAACTTTCAATCTCAAATGTCTCCTATTCGGTATCAAATTACCAAGATCAAGAAAAAGTCTAATGAGTCTTTCAGAGAGTATGCTCAGAGGTGGAGACACCTGGCTGCCCAAGTTAGTCCTTCCATGACAGAATCAGAGATAGTCATGACTTTCATAGATATACAAGAAGCACATTTCTATGAAAGAGTTTTAGCCGGCATCGGCAAACCATTTTCTGAAATGGTCAAACATGGGGAGATGGCTGAAATGGGATTGAAATCCAGAAAGATTCAAGACCTAGCTGCATTCAAAGCTGTTGCTGATCACATGCAATCTGGAAATTATGGGAACAACCCCCGGAGGGTCCATAAAAAGAAAGAAGAGGATGTTTCCCTGATACTACAGGGCCAAAAAGGCAGTCAAAACATGCCTATTCAGAGGAGAAATTACACTCCCTTTCAATTACAGTCTTCAAACCCTCCAGTACAAAAAAGTGGAGAAGTCAAACGACCTTGAGTATTCACACCATTGGGGGACACTCTCGAGAACATTTTCAATCTTCTAACAACACAGAAGAAAATCACGCATCTGCTTCCACCAGCCAGCCCTAATGGACGGGGTTTTAATGCTGCTCGAAAATGTGCTTATCATGCCGGGGCACCTGGACATGATACTCAGGATTTTTGGGCCTTGAAACACAAAATCCAAGACCTAATAGACAATGGTGAAATCGTGGTCACTAAACCCGATCAGCCTCACGTTCAAGACAACCCTCTTCCTCAACACAAGGAAGAAGAGGTCAACATGATCAATTGGAGCAGCAAACAGAGTTCCAATTTTAGCTGTGAATCCTCCCAGACCCCCAAAGATGGTGATGACAGATGGGATTATGCCAAGTTCCAATTCACAATGGAACGAAAGATGAAAGCTCTCTGTAAACAAATTGAGCAATTAGCGGAACTGGTGACTTATCAGCATCAAGTGACTCGTCAGCTAATCAGCCAGGAGCATGCAAGTCTCCTATCTATTGTCATGAATATTCCCTCTTCACTTTCAAAAAATGAAATGCTGGAAGACAAAGTGACGAAGAGAGCGAATGCTAAGGCCCGTCGGGATTTTTCCAACAAAAGGGAATTCACATATTTGGGCCAACCTATGGAGGAAATCCCTCACATGTTAATCAATGAAGGAAGGATTAGTTCCCTTCTACCTCCAATCAACCCCCGTTCAGGGTGATACAACTCTGAGGGAGTATGTCAATATCATTCTCAATCTCGCAGTCACAGCACAGAAGAATGCTGGGCACTCCGCCACCTTATTCAAAATTTAATCGACAGTGGCATACTGCGCCTGGCAGATAACGACACTGTGTTACGGGAAAGTGAGGATTCGTGTCCTACTAAGTGGAAGAGTATAGTAGCAGTCATATCCGCTAAAAATGATGGAGTTAACAAATCACTTGTCATGCCAATAATTCAACTTAAGGGAATCAACAATCCTTTGAAAGTGGCCACTCCCGAGCCAATCAACTTGTCGTGCAGAGTACAATATCCTATTGTTAGCTTGCGCACAGTTCTATGGAATTGTGGAGAAGGTGAAGGATCCACCTCGCATACAACTGCTGCAGTGTCGAAGGAGAATCCACTGTATCTTCCCCAACGGGTAATGAAGCATACCATTAAGTCTAAGGGGAAAGTACCTATTGAGAGGATTGAAAATTTCTTCTGCACTATGGGTCATAACGAAGCCAAGGTGGTTTTAAGCTTGAAAGAGGCTCCACAATAGATATCAATCTTGGACTTGGTCCTGACTTCCGAGAATCACCAGAAGGTCTTGTTAAAGGTTTTAGAAGAGCCTATCTACCGACATCAGTTGATACGGAAAAGTTTCAACATCTGGTTGATCACATTTTCAACAACAATGTGTTATCCTTCACTGATGATGACATACCGCACGAAGGGACTGGTCATTACAAACCGTTGCACATTGCGCTCTAGTCCTCCGGATATATGGTGGCTGGAGTTTTAATAGATGGAGGTTCCTCTCTGAATATCTGCCCATACGCTACCTTGGTGAAGATGAATATCAATCCCAATCGAATTTGGAGTAGCCATACTATTATCAAAGCTTTTGATGGAGGCCGTCGTAACTCGGTCGGAGTAGTTGAGCTACTAATTGAGATTGGTCCTCATACATTCTGCGTATCCTTCCATGTGCTCAAGATAGATTCAGGATACAACCTGCTCTTGGGACGACCATGGATTCACATGGCAGGGGCAGTCCCCTCCACTCTTTACCAACAGTTGAAATACATCATCAACAATATCCTGGTCACAGTCAAAGCTGAACCAGAGATTCCTCAGCACGGGGACATGTCACTCATCAATGCCAATAAGGATGTTGAGCCAATTAGTTTTTATGCTTTGGAAATAAGCAATACCCAATACCATACTATTGGAACGCCACTGCCCGAACCCCAGATTTCTGCCGAGGTAATGTCGGCCACTCAAGAAATAATGTCGTTCCGTCATAAACCGGGACAAGGGTTAGGTAAAGATTGCTAGGGTATCAAGTATCCTATTCACTTAACCCAACAAATTGGGACAGCTGGACTAGGCTATTCTGCCAGCTCTAGTCACATGAATCCTCATAAGCATCAGCAGATTCCTTCAGCTTCAACCATGCGGCGTTTAGCTTCGCCTTCAAACTCTGAGTCCTCACAACCTCTCGTAAAGGTGCCAGCCAATATAATGGCGATGTTATTTCCCATGCTGGTACCGATGAAGGAGAAAGAAATCTTTGTTCCAGATCCCGCAGTGGAGGAAGAGGAACGAAGAATCAAGCAAGACGTCATACGGATGTTGTCCGGCATACGCATCATCGTTCATGATGAGCATTCCAATAGATACACCCCAGAACACAACCACCAACAAGGCACTTCTGTAACAAGCTAGAAAGCTTTAAAAGAAAAGAGATGAACTAGATGGTTTTAGTGTTCTTACCTTCTTAGTTCTCCTTCTTCTTCTTGAGCTTGGATTAGCTTTAATCCTTGCTCATTTCCCCCTCCCCCTCTTTGATCCACCCCTTTTCCTCTCTTTTCTCTCTAACTCTTGAGCTCTTTTAAGTTTTCTCCCAACACTTAGAAGATTTTACTAACAAATGAAATGTCTAAGACTTAGTTACTTATATATAAGCTAGTTTCTGTTTCTTAAAAGTTGGTCACCCAACTTAAGTCACACAAGGTCTTCCCCATCATGTTTAAAAACTTACTAATCACCCCTTGAGTTAGCCTAATTAAACCATAATTAAACTAACTCATTGCATTTAATAGCCACTTAATGGCTAACACCACTTAATGGGGAACCAAGCATTCATGACTACTATATTAGGTGTGGTGATTCATGCCTCATGACTCACAAATTGTCCCCCAAACCCACCAAAAAGTTGGCCATTATGGCATATTTTGCCATTCATCATGCCAACTTGCTTGATCAGTAATTGATACATTATTGTAACACCCCCAACTTCGGGTCCATTAACTGACGAGTGGGATTTATACCAGTAAATTGGGCCCCTTAATACTTAAGATGTTGTGTGTTCATCTTTATTTATATTGATTTTATAATATATTATGTTATTTCACGCTAAAGTGCTTCACATATGGTTTATTAGGTTTCTTCATACTGAAAAGAGTAAAAGAGTCATTTTACTATAGCTGGCACTGCAGCGCCAGTTCCTAGCTTAAACCAGGCACTGTAGCGCGTTTCTACAAATTTTAAGTCCTGGCCCAAGCGCTGCAGCGCTCCTATCTCGATACAAATTGGCACTATAGCGCCACTTTATTGACCTAGCACTACAGCGCCTGTCCAAGGCTTAATCTTGGCGCTGTAGCACCACATCCAGTTTTCAGGCAGAAAATAGTTTTAAATGACCTAAGTTTTGGATAATATAAGGAGCCTCCTTCTAAGTTTTAACTTATGATTAAGTAATATATCAGAGAGAGCTTAGAAGAGAACTGGCTTTCAAAGAAAAAAGATTAAGTGCATCCTTCATATTGGATTCTACACCGTGAAGAGAAGAGTTAGAGCTTGAATACTTCTACACATGGGTTTTCTTATTCTAAATCTTTCATTTATTTGTGTAATTTGAGTATGTTAAATACATTAATAATGTTGTTTGGTTCTATAGTTATGAACTAACTCCATTTCTAGGATTTCTATGTAACCTAATGATTAGTGTAATCAGTTTTCTTTCCTATTTATTATAATGAATCATGTTTGAATGGGTTATTGTATTTCATGCTTTATTTATTGATTACTCGACTAAGTAACTGATATGAGTATTAATTGATATTGGAAAAAGGATTTTAATGCTTAACCCTAAATATAATATCACTTGTTATGATCATTCCAAAGGGAATGAGGGCATATTTTTCATAATAGAATAGGAATATGTCTATTTTCTTTGTGTGACCATTGAAAATTAAAGCTTAATGACTCTTAGTATAATTATTTTCACCATAGGAATATTATGATTTATTTAGCTAGGGGATTAGCATTTGACCATCGCAAGAGGCTTATGTGTACACAGTATTCTCGATTGACCATTCTTGTGATTTGTTAGATAATTGGAGAATTTAAAGATTATATGAAGCATTAGGGGAGTTACAATCTTAGATTATTAGATTTGATACAACTCTTGCTCCCTTTTTACTGTTTTAATCATATTACTTTATATACACCATCATTACTTACTTGTTTAGATAAGACTGAATTGATATAATTTTAGTATTTGAATAACTTTAGTACTATTTCTCTATGGGTTCGACACTCAGCTTATTACTGAACTACTTGTTTGACCGCGTATACTTGCGCGTATTTATTTGATCGTTAAATTAGACAACATGTTTTCGGCAACGTTGCCTGAGACTTAGTATTATATGTTTTTCAATATTAATACTAATTCAAAACAATCTTAATTTAAACTATTTTTTTTGTTTAAACTTTCTTCTTAGATGCTCTTGATTGCGTATGCCACCTCTCCGTAATCAGAATTTAATACCTCTTGATCTTGAGGTAGACAGAACTTTTTGAAGACTGAGAACATAAAGTGCTCGGGATATTCCAAATCCAATTATTATGACCGAGCAAATTCAAAAATCTCTACAGGATTATACTATGTCGCGTACCACGGATCTTCAAGCAAGCATACAAAGGCCTGCAATTCAAGCAAATAACTTTGAAATTAAGCTGAGCACAATTCAAATGATCCATAATAATATGCAATTCGTAGGGATGCCGAATGATGATCCTAATGATCATTTGATCAACTTCGTGGAAATCTGTGACACTTTCAAATGTAATGGAGTTTTCGATGATGCTATCAAGCTCAGATTGTTTCCATTCACTCTTCGAGACAAGGCCAAGAGTTGGTTACATTCACTCCTAGCGAGCTCCATAACCACATGGATTGACTTAGCTTGTGTCGAAGTTTTCCCCTCCCGCAAAGACTGTAAAACACATACATGACATCCTATCTTTCATATAAATGGACCCCGAGTCTCTTTATGAATCTTGGGAGCGATATAAGGATTTACTAAGAAAATGCCCACACCACATCCTACCGGATTGGCTACAAGTATCGACATTTTACAACGGGGTATCAGGTGCTACCCGATCTAGTATTAATGTAGCATCTGGGGGAGCATTCATGGTAAAGAATTATAATGAAGCCCATGAGTTATTAGAAACTATGTTCATAAATAATTATCAATGGCGCTCTGATAGGCAGTTACCACGGAAGGTAGCAGGAGTATATGAGGTAGATGTTGTGACATATTTAACTCCACAAGTCACAACTCTAGCTAAGAAAATTGATGCCATAGGAGTGCAAATAGTGCAAAGTATGGCAATAACGTGTGAATTATGTGCTAGGAGCCAGCCGATTGATCAGTGCACCATTGGCACTAAGTCAGTTCAGTATGTCTCCAACTACGGGAGGCAGCAGAACACCAATGTCCCATACACTACCATCCTGGGTTGAACACCAATGAAGCTCAAACCTCTACTCCTAGACTAACATATTCAAATCCTCCTAGATTTCGATCTCAAATTCAACCCCCACAAGGGTCATACCAACCTCCTCCTCATCAAGAAACGAAGCCTATCCTGGAAGATCTCTTATCCAGATATATAGCTCAGAACGAGACTAGAGTTAATAGTCAAGAGGTCTCCATCCGAAATTTAGAGAATCAAGTGGGACAGTTGGCTACTACCCTTAATAACCGTCCCCAAGTTACCTTGCCGAGTGATACTGAGGTGAATCCCAAGAGGGAGGGCAAAGAGAAATGTAAAGCAGTCACTCTCCGGAGCGGCAAGGCATTAAATGAAAATGGAGGAGAAACATCAACATTACAACCAGAAGTTATTATGGAGGAGTGCAGTATTGAGCCCAATAGTGACAAGTATGGTGGAGAAGAGAATCCACAATACCATCTCCTACTGTAATACAACATGTATCATTTCCCCAATGCCTTCAGAAGCAAAAGATGGATAAGCAATTTTCTAAGTTCTTAGAAGTTTTCAAGAAACTTCATATTAATATTTCGTTTGCTAAGGCGTTGGAACAAATGCCCAGTTATATGAAATTTATGAATGACATTTTGTGTAAAAAGAGGAAACTAGGGGACTATGAGACTGTAGCACTGACAGAGGAGTGTAGTGCTATTCTACAGAAAACGCTTCCACCTAAGCTTCAAGACCTAGGGGTTTTACTATTCCATGCACCATCGGGAACCAGTTCATCAGAAAAGCCCTATGTGATTTAGTAGCTAGCATTAAACTAATGTCGTTGTTTATCTACAAGAAATTGGGGTTAAATGAGACCAAGCCTACCAGCGTCACATTGTAGTTAGCCGATAGATCCCTAACTTATCCGAAAGGAATAGTGGAAGACATGCTTGTTAAGGTGGACAAGTTCATCTTCCCCACAGATTTCATTGTTATGGACTTCGAGGAGGACATGGAGGTCCCTATTATTTTGGGCAGACCATTTCTAGCTATAGATAAAACACTTATAGACGTGAAGAAAGGGGAACTCACAATGAGAGTTTAAGACCAGGAGGTAACTTTTAATATCATCAGGTCTATGAAGTTCCCCAGTGCCTATGAGGATTGCTTTCGGGTCGATGTGATTGACAAAGAGGTGGATGAAGTATTCTCTAAAAAATGCATTTTTGATTCGATTGAGGCCACTCTGAATGCTGTTAGTGACGTGGAAGATCCTACTCATCTTGAGTATGTGAAATTGTTAAATGAATACCCACGGTTCACTAACTCAAAGTAATATGTTGAACCCTTGATTAGACCGGAATCTACATCCGAGGAGCAATCATCTGCTTTGGAGTTGAAACCCTTACCAAGCCATCTACGTTATGCTTATCTGGGAGAATCATCAACTTTGCTTATGATTGATTCTGCATTGTTGAGTGAAGTTCAGGAAGGTGAATTATTGCAGGTTTTGAAGAATAATAAAACTAATTTGGGCTGTATAATAGCTGACATTAAAGGAATCAGTCCATCCACCTGCATGCACAAAATCCTCATGGAGGATGATGGAAAGCCTACTACCGAACATCAACGCAGACTGAATCCTATCATGAAAGAGGTAGTGAAAAATGAGATACTCAAGTGGCGTGATGTTGGCATAATTTACTCGTTTTTTGATAGTGCATGGGGTAAGCCCTGTCCAATGTGTCCCGAAAAAAGGGGGCACGTGTGATAACCTGGGATTTCGAATAATCCAAAATTTGCGAATTTTTTTTTATTAATATTAATATTAATTATCATTTATGTGACAAGTATCGGTGATACGTGTTTCGAGAAGGTCAATTTGTGTATTGACTAATAAAAATAGAGTAGAGTTGTGCTTAACGGAGAATAGAACCCCTAACCCTAAGTCTGGATAGGGATTCGATATAAAATATAATTAAAATAATTATATTATTAATTACGTGTTTGTATTGTATAGATTTATTGATAAATGATTGATCGGGTAAGGTTTAATATTCATAAACCCTAAGAAGAGATTAGAAAATCTAATCTCAGGATGAGAAACCCTAATGTACCGTTAGAAAACCTAATCGAAAGCCGGAAAACCCTAATTTCATATTCGGGGATCCTAAACCCTAAATTAGGAAACCCTAATCCTAATTGGGAAGCCTAATGTGTGTATTAAACTTTAATATGATTAGAAAACCCTAATTATATTTTAGTTATTTTAATCTCTATTTTTCATGCCTAATTGTAATTTAGAAAATTTATTTTTCTAATTAAAACCCTAATTCGTGGGTTGTAAACCCTAATGACCAATTACGACCCTAATTGCTTAATTAGCAATTTTAATTAGGAATTATTAATCCTAATTAACAATATTTTAGTATGATTAAGAAATTTTAATATAATTAGAAAATTCTAATTATAATTTAGAAATATTAATTTTCTATTTTGAAAATCGAAATTCGGAAATCTTAGAAATTAAAGTGTAAACCAAAAGGGTTTAAACCCTAAACCCTAAGGGTTCCAAACCTTAAACCCTAATCCAAATCCTAAACCTCAAGGGTTTAGATATTTGACCATATTGTCATTAAAATTATTTTACAAATGTCTAAAATGCCCTTTATGGGATTTTTATTTGGAAACTTGTACAAATGGCCAAAACCTTTAGTTGTTGACCAACTCTCTTGACTTTGTGACTTAAAATCTCAGCAAATCTGATCCAATTGACACCTAGCATGCTTGTATACAATGTATCTAAGTTATATTAAAGAATTAGAGAGAGAAAGTGTAACCATTTTCCTTATTTTCTCTCCAAGCTCTTACCAACTCTCTCTCTCTCCTAAACTAATGAAATTGTTAAGTATTTCAGTTCTAAATACAGTCCCTAAGTCACCTAATAACAGATTTGAGAGCCAAGATCTAAGATTTGTCAAGAAAATGTATAAATCTAATTTAAAATTTTGATCTTTGTTGCTTAGAAAATTTTTTGTGTTTTAGTGTTTAATCTTATGTTATAATATGTTTTTAGTTGTTATATGTTGATCCATGATGGATCCATAGCATCAAAATGGATAAAAACCATATTTTTCAAAATCTGTTCTCGAGTCAAAAAGTCGCCTGACAAGCTAATGTCAGACGTTCTAGATCTTTGTGTGTTTATGATTTTTGATGTTTTATTGTTTGGATCTATAGTTTGGTATGTTGTCTTTCATCTGAAAGTGGTTGTATAGTCATTAGAGGTCTAGATTTCATTTTATTCACGGTCAAAACCCGTTGACCGGGCATGACCAGACTAATTCTAGGTAACCCAGAAAGTATTTTTCAGTCTCTGACAAGATTTTCTAAGACAGATATCTGACAGGTTTTGTGTTTGTTTTTGATATTGTTGTAATACCTGTGTAGCTTGTTGTTTGGACTATAGATCCATGTTTTTAGATCCTTTATATCACAAATAGGATCGAATTAATATGTGGTCAAAGTAGACCACTCGGTCTGTTTTTGACATTTCTGGAAAACCCAGAAAAAGTAAGAACATAATTTCTGACAGTCGTTGACCGACTTATAGATCGCGATTCTGTTGTTTGTAGACTGAGTTGTTGTTATATACTTGTTCCTTGTTATATATACTACGAGACTGAACCAATAGATCACCAAAAGAATGATCAGAACACTAAAATAATCGAGCATGAAATTGGACCCTCGAACTGCCTGGGTTTCTGGAAAACCTAGAAACCGTCTGACAGTAAGTTTGGAGGCTTTGATCTCCTTGTTGCGATGTCATGTGACCATGTTGGTGATTGATAAGTGTAGTATTACGTGTTTACTAAAATACTTAAGTCTTAGATGGCCGAGAAACAATTAGAACAGAAAGTTAAAGCCGGTCAAACATGACCCTTGAACATTGACTTTGTCAGTGTTCTTGAGCCAAGAACACCTAAGGCTACAGACAAGTGTCGCTAAAGGCTTTAGCGACGGTTCCTATTTATTTTATTTTCTGTTTTCCAGAAAATGATTAAAAAATAGAAATAAATTCTAAAAATTACCAAAAAAAGTTTTAAAAATTATTTTAAATTATGAAAAATAATTTTTGACCAATTGGAATATTTTTCTTTAATATTTATAATTATTTAAATATTAAAGGTATTTAATTTATTTACTTAGTGTATTAAATAAATTAGAAGAAAATGAATTAATATTATGGAAAATAATTTTAAATAAGAATTATGTATTTAAAAATATTTTGAGTTATAAAATGTGACTTTTAATATTTTTGGAGAATTTTCATTAATAATTTAATATTAATGATATTAGATTTATTTAATTATTAAATTATATAAATAATATAAAAATGATTTTAATGATTTAAAAATCATTTTAAATAAGAATAAAGTGTTAGAAAATATTTTAAATTATAAAATATAATTTTCAATATTTTTTGGAGAATTCTCATTATTAAATTAATATTAATGATATTAGATTTATTTAATTATGCTATTAAATAAATAAATTAAAAATGATTTTATTGATTTAAAAATTATTTAAAAATGAGAAAAATATTTTAAAAGTATTTTAAGTTATAATTAATGACTTTTAATATTTGGATAATAATTTCATTAATATTTAAATATTAATGGTAATGATTTAAAAATAATTTTAATTATTTTAAAAATCATTTAAGTAGAATATTGATGATTTAAAAATATTTTAAGTTATTAATAATAACTTTAATATTTTGATAAGTCTGCTATTAATATTTTTATATTATTAAATATTAATAATGATAAGATTATTTGATAATTAAATCATTTAGAAATGATTTAAATGTTTGAAAAATTATTATAAATTATAATAATTTTTGTAAATTATTAAAAACTTTCGAGAAATATTATAAATGATATTTGACTTATCTAAAATAATATTGAAGCTTAGAGACCAAGTTTAATTGACAATCAATGTGTTAATTGACGAATAAGGTGACCAGAACACCGATGAGACCAAAGTCCAACCAGACGGAACTAGTTAGAGTTGATAAGTGTTTATATAGGTTATAAACACTAATGTGGCTATGTGGTAATGTGCCTAGGAGAAGTTTGACTGTAGAATACAGTGTTACGTGTTATAAATGATTGTGCTAAATGTGAGACCGATATTATTGGCTATAGGTCTTACGAACGCAGTTAATTATATTGTGTAGCTGTAATCAACGCGGAAGGCAAGTTTCCTAACTCAACCTTGAGTTATATTCATTCAATTATTATGGTTAATTATTGCTAATTATACGATGTCCAGGGAAGTTATTGTTGATTATTCGTAGTTAGTGCATGATTAATAATTCAAATTAAATTACTGATTCGAAAAATATATATTTGTAGAATTTCTGTTGTTGGATATTTATATCTGTAGAAACTAATATTGACAGTACAGATAATTCCTGTTTATTATCAAATTATATTGAGAAATGTCTTAGCTAATTATTCTGGCTAGACGAACATTTGTTAGAACTTGATAAATACGAGAAGAAAAATCAATTGTTATTGATAGATCGATGCCAATTGTTTCGACTAGATCAATAAGTAGATATAATTTGAAATCACAGTATTTCGTTGTTAAATCAAAAATCTTAATTCTGAGACTGAGAATAATAACCTTTTATATAAAGGGAACATTTTGGGTCGTATATTCGACCATTGCGCGCTGTTAAGTATTATGCATCATATAGGGTATAATAAAGCTGATCACTTGTTATACTTACAGAGGGGTATGATTTAATCTTTATGGTTATCTGATACGCCTGAGTATGTATCAAAGTAAATCTTTGATAGATACCCGAGAAAATAAGTTCAAAGATCTGGTGAGATCACTCAGCATAAATCTGAAAAATATTCCACTTTGTTATTGCGTAGAATTGATTCTTGTTTATTCAATAGAATATCGTAGAAACTTGAAAGCGTTGTACTCTTTCATTATTATAATATTGTGTTGCATAGAAAGGGAGAAGCCTTGTTATTGATTAACGCATTGTTTAGCTAATTCAAAGTTCCCCGAACTTTGGTGTCATTCTATCAAAATAGATAGTCTATTATTCTGATACTTATACATTCATTGTAAATCTTAACTTGCGGGGCAAATTTGTTGCTCACCCTTGCTAAATAAAACTTTTCAGCTAGAGAAGAAGTGACAGAAGGTGCTGTGAAGAACAAGGGCGAAGACATAGTGATTAATTAGTTATGAATAACATTATTATTATGTTGTATTTGTGAACCCTTTTTGTATAACTAAAGGGTATGTTTGTAATGTTAAGGTTAGAGAACCTGGGGTAATGTATTAACTATATCAGTTAATGAAGCTTATGTATTCCTATTTATATATGAATGGGTAGTTAAATGGTATTATATTGTGGATCGTGAACACCAAACTCGGGGGTCAGGTAACCCAGATTTGGGGGTGTCACAGCATGACTGTTGTCATTAATGAGAACAACGAGTTGATTCCTATAAGACCAATGACAGAGTGGTGAGTATGTATGGACTACAAAAAACTTAACAAAGCTACTCCAAAGGATCATTTTCCTCTACCTTTCATTGATTAGATGTTAGATAGAGTTGTAGGGAATAAATTCTACTGTCTTTTAGATGGATACTCTGGGTATAACCAGATAGCTATTGCTCCCAAAGATCAGGAGAAAACAACATTCACATGCCCTTATGGAACTTTTTCCTTTCGTCGGATGTCATTCGGGTTGTGTAACGCACCAGCTACATTTTAATGGTGTATGATGTCATAGTATACATAGATCATTCAGTCATCAAGTATCTTATTTCTAAGAAGGATGCTAAACTACGTTTCATTAGATGTGTCCTTCTGCAGAAATTTGACTTAGAGATCCGTGATAAGAAAGGGATTGAGAATCAAGTGGCAAATCATCTCTCGAGGTTGGAGAATACGAATCAAGCTGAAAATATGATTAATGAATTCTTCCCTGACGAGTAACTTCTTACTATTCAGACTAAAATGCCTTGGTATGCTGATTATGCCAATTTTATTGTGAGTGGTGAGTACCCTCCAGACTTAAGCTATCTACAGAAGAGAAAGTTTCAGAAGGAAGTGAAATTTTATGTGTACGATGACCCGTGTTTGTTTAGGCAATGTGCTGATCAGATTATGAGAATGTGTCTCTGACTAAGGAAGAACTAGATAGTGTTCTTCATCATTGCCATTCATCTCAGTATGGGAGTCATTTTGGCGGACAGAGAACGACAACAAAGATGCTACAGTTAGGTTTCGACTGGCCCACTATGTTTAATGATGCTTATAATTTTTTGCTAAAATATGACATATGCCAATGAGTTGGCAATATCTCTTGAAGGCATGAAATTCCCCTCAACAACATTTTGGAAGTCGAACTCTTTGAAGTTTGGGGTATTGACCTCACGGGTCCATTCCCATCATCATTTAGCAATCTGTATATTCTAGTGGCAGTGGATTATGTGTCCAAATGGGTTGAAGCAGTTGCGCTGCCAACTAATGATGCAAAAGTAGTCCTTCGATTCCTATAAAAGAACATTTTCACATGATTTGGGATGCCAAGAGCAATTATTAGTGATGAAGGGTCACATTTCTGTAAAAAATATTTTGCAGCCCTTCTCACTAAATATGGAGTTACTCATAAGACTGCCACGACATACCATCCACATACAAGTGGCCAGGCAGAGGTTTCAAATAGAGAAGTAAAGCGCATCTTGGAAAAGACCGTTAATCCTACCAGAAAGGATTGGTCAACAAGACTGGATGACGCACTATGGGCGTACCGAAAGGCGTACAAAATGCCAATTTGAATGTTGCCATATCGCCTTGTCTATGGAAAGGCTTGCCATTACCAATGGAACTTGAACATAGAGCCTATTGGCCTATCAAACAACTAATTTTTTATTTACATGCTGCCAGTGAGAAGTGGCTCCTTTAGCTAAATGTGATGAATGAGTTTCGACTCTAATCTTACAAAAATGCCAAACTATATAAAGAACAGCTATCTTACCAAAACATGGCATGATAAGAAAATAATCGAGCGAGGATTTCAAGAGGGGGAAAGTTGTGCTTCTTTACAACTCGAGACTGAAGCTCTTCCCCTGGAAACTGAAGTCCAGATGGCAGGGCCCTTCAATATTGCTAAAGTTTATCCGCATGGTGCTATTGAGGTTGAAGACCCACATTTTACCAGAATATTCAAAGTAAATGGACAACGTCTTAAGAATTAATAGGGTAGCGATGCCGATCGTTAAAAGACGTTCATTACCCTTGGGGACCCAGTATGAGCCAGGGAGAAATAGTCAAGCTGATGAAATTAAAACAAGCGCTCGATGGGGAGGCAACCCCATCTCTGTATCATTCTTCTATCCTTTCTGTGACGCCCCCAAAATAGATCCACACAACCCATTCTAAGTTACCAGATATACGGTACAAAATTCAAATACAAACTTCCTTTATACAACTATTAAAATGTAGTGCAAAATACGACAACACATAAGCTGTGAGTTTCAATACAAATAATAGTAATCACACTCCAAATTAATGATACTCTACATAAAGGTATAGTCGATAACTGTTTTAAGAATTAAAATATTTGGAAAATGCTCAAGGAATCCTTAATACATAAGAGGTCATGCATCTAAGTTATAATAGATATCATAGGACTTGAGCATTAACCTTGGTTGAACCAATAGACCCCAAAGAAGAACGAGAAGATTACTATCCTGTTCATTCCAATGGTGTGTATCTTCTTGCCATATAATTACCTCTATTGTCTCAAATCGAGGATTATACTCTAACCATACTCCAATATTATATAGATAATGCTCATAGATATAGTCAGCAAGTGGATGTGCACATACATATCTTATGATAACACGGGTTTGTATGTGGTCAGACATCATGTATGATAGTGGAAACACACCCTTAAAGCTCTTAGTATAATTTTGTCCTCGTCATTCTAATGGGATACATTTTTGACGCTTTCACAATCGAATTTTTCTCACCCTATTATTGTTCGCCAAAATCAATTATTAAATGACGTATAAAATGCAACACACACATTTTAAGTTCTCAATACAGTTATATATTGTCATGCTATTTTATAATGTATTGAGAAATTTCCACAGTCACAGACCATCATTCTATTCCCCTGTTATCCCTGCTTGGCCCAGCTACACCCTTATTACCTGAAAGGAATTGTGAAGCAAAAGGGTGAGCACAAATAGCCCAGTAAAGAATATTATAACTAAGATAATGTAGAACAAATTATCCTTAGTTCTCAACAGGGAAAAATCTGATAGAATACAATAGACAACAAGTTTTAGATCAACAATTGCAGCGGAACTAGCAATCCATTAGAAGAGTCAAGTAGAACATAATGTCTACTATCTCTTCCAAATTAAAAGTCCATCATTAATATTTCATCCCTGTATTACCCATCAACAATTCTTTGTTGTACCCAAGACAAAGAGAACTTTCATCACCTGTCTTCACCTGAACCACCAAAGATTATAGTTAAATTCACAATACATATTTATAATCATGTAAATCAATAGTCCATATTTGCACTACGGGCCAAAGACATACAACTGTAAAACCAATAATCAACAATCCATCTTTGCACCACGGGCCAAAGATGTTCAACTGTAAAACCAATAATCAACTGTCCGTCTTTGCACTACGGGCGAAAGAGGACTTTTACCACATCATTTATCTGTAACATTACAGGTCATGATTATACCAATACACAATTTCAAGTCATAAGCATACCAATCAACAGTCCATCTATGCACTACGGGCCAAAGATGACTTTTACCACATCATTTGTCTGTAATATTACATGTCATGATTATACTAATACACAATTCTTGGTCATAATCATACCAAACAACAGGTCATCTGTGCACTACGGGCCAAAGATGACTTTTACCACATCATTTGTCTGTAATATTACATGTCATGATTATACAAATACACAATTCCTGATCATAATTATACCAATCAACAGCCCATCTATGCACTACGGGCCAAAGACGACTTTTACCACATCATTTGTCTATAATATTAAATGTCATGATTATACCAATACATAATTCTTGGTCATAATCATATCAATCAACAGTTCATATATGCACTACGGGCCAAAGATGACTTTCATCACAATATAAGCATGAGAATGATAACAATGATATAAGGATTCAATCAAGTGAAATCAAAAATAAATATCAGAAATTTATAATTTAATTTATAAAGAATTCAAGAATATCCAAATTGTCAACATAATAACTAAATGTGGAATAAAATTCAATAATGATATTTATGTATCAAAAATAATTTGGACAGAAAAGAAATTACTTTTGTCGTGAATAGTACCCCGTGACTAGTACCCAAATGAATACTACCAAATGAATAGTACCCCGTCGTGTAAAGTACGCTGAATAAATAGTACCCCGAGTGAATAGTGTGACGCCCCGAAATTCAAACCACACTTGTCTCAAATTTAGTTTTCACGTACTAACTCTAATATTAAATTATAATCTCACACAACGGAAAAATAGAATAAATTACATTGTCATAATATAATTATTCACGTCCCAAGGGTTTGTAACTTAATCATCTCTTACAATACCTATAACCTGATTAAGCATAATTTAAATATAACTGAGACATATCACAACTTAAGATATTACATGAATATAATAATCTCCACCAAACATAACTACTCAATAGCCTTGCCCTTATCAATGCCTGAGGTGTCGCTTTGCTCTGCCTTAACTGAAATGTTTTTAGGGAAAGCAAGAATGAGTAACAAATTTGTCCAGCAAGTAATATAGCAATAAGGGTACTCAATGTAGTTTTATATTTCATATGGTACAATAATAAGGATAGTTCAAGATAGCAAGAGGTATCAATGATTATCAACAATAGTCGCTATGGATTGAAAATATCAATAATATTCAATGATTAATCAATTCAAGATTTTCAAAATAATGAATACTGAGCAGTCACTAAGGACTAAGAACTTCTCCTAGAATTCACAGTAATAAACTAATAATTCCATAAAACGAGTACAACAGGTGATCAGCCTAAAATACCCTATGTCAATGCATTACATTTAATCTTTCTCAAGTGTGCACGTCGGTTTCCCAACAGTATATAATTCCCCTGCCAAGAGGGTTGTTCATCTCAGTTATAAGAGTACGCACCAAGTAAATTTGGTGTGGATAGCTTTTGATCAATATCAATAGTATAGCCGAAGCAATGGCTTAGACATTTTTCTTTCACAGTATATATATGAAAAATTATTGTTCGAAATCAAGGTTTGTAAATAATTTTATTTCTAGATTACGAAGTACTAAACTTTCAAAGTTCTACTTGTACGATCAATAATAATACAAGTTCAAGTAATGCTCCAAAAAGAGTAAGGTTCGAGTACTTGTATTCAATATATGAATCAAATAAAATTCGAGAACTTGCACAAATCCAAATTTGTGTAAGTTTAGGAAAATTGCTCGATAAAAGAGAATTTGGATACTTGCCTCACACGTAGTTTACCAAAGTAAAGCTTAACACCCTTCTAAAGAATTATAATATCCTACTCATGTATAATCACATTAGTTATACAAGTTCAACATGTATACCTATTATCTAAAATTGGTTATGATACACAAATGAAATTCATCGAAACTAAACATATATTGCTATTCTTCTCTAGTCGCATAATCTCATACATATATCCTCATATAATATGAAAATTAGTTTCTAATACACTATGTCATCTAAAGAACATAGTTTGAAATCACATTTTGACTTTAAAGTTGTAAACACTAATTCGTTATAGGATCCTTTCAATAACATGCTTATTAACACATGAATACTATATTGAACATGTATTAAAGACTAGGATAACAATATAAGCATGTAGTATTCCCCAAATTAATAACAAAAAACTGATCTCACTGCAGGGTGGCGCGACCGTGCTTGGTTTGTACTAAGGAGTGGCGCGGCCGCACTACTCCTGATGAAAACCAAGACATGGCTGCTCCTGCAATAGGTCAGGGTACACCACCTTGAATATAGATGAATAATCATGCAAAATACATATATTGGTATGGGAATTGCAAAGCTTGATCTTATATCCTATCATTAACATAGGTCATCATCTATTCTCATTCAAGCGAGACTTTAAGTGATCAATTCATAATTTTATTGTGTTTAATCGCTAAACACATGCTACATGGTCCATAGGTCTCTACTATATATGCTTGCATTAGAATAATCATGCATGTCAAGTTGTGGAATTCTACTTCATTCATTTAGACTTGATTTAACCATTCCCAACTACTTTGTAATGCATATGATTACTTAACATGCTTGCAAATCTTGTCTACATGTATGACACACCTAATCATGATGTCAAATGCTAGAATACTCATAATGTTGACAAAACTAGATTTCAAGGTTCCTCGTGAAAATCTCATTTAACCTACCAAGTAAGAAAAGTCACTTCAGTTACTATACATCATGCTCTCACATATACATATTAGAATATATAAGCATGCTCACAAATTCCCATATGGTTTATCAAGTTTGTATTTGAAGCTTAAAGTCTCCATTAGTAATACTTGTTTAAGTATGGAAGTTATGTCCACATATTCTATAGCATACTTTCATAATCACACAATAGATCATATGAGCATGTTTAGAAGTTTAAAACTTAGTATATGCATAGTTCATGTACATATAGCTAGTATAGTCTTTTACTCGCATTTTTCTTTTAAATCATGCTTGAATATACTATACCATCTTCAACAATGTAAATTAACATATTGGTCACATATTAATGCATATCAGAACTTGATACACTCACAACCATGGTTAGAACATGTTTTGCAAAAAGGTTTATCAAAACTAGTTTCCAACTCTTTAAGTTTTCTTTGAATATTCTAACTAAAATAAGCTAAGGTAACTTACTATGTTCACAACAGCATCTAATCACATGATACGGTCATTTACATGCATAAACTAACTATCATAGCATGCTTAGAACAATACAGAACCAACAGATTAGTATCCATGACTGGCAGCTAGCGCGACTGCGCGGTCATGTACTATAGAAGTGGCGCGACCGCGCCACCTCGAGCAGAATAAAAAATAATGGCTCTGCATTTGTAGAGCCTCAATACAATCCATGCTAAATCTGCAACCAGACTAACTACCATGCTTCTAAACATATATACCAACCCATATTACACAGGAATAACAGTTACCAACCCAATTAGCAAGAAATCATGCACCGTTAAGCATTAATCAATATTGAATTAAGAATACAATATCATGTTATACCTTATCTTTGAATTAGACAGAACTTCTTCTCAAAATCAGATTACTCCCTCCCACTCTCTATAGCAACTAAGCAAGTAATTCTCAGCAACATAGAAAATGAAGTAGAGTGCTCAATTTATAGAAAACTTACTAACCAAGCCAAGCCATTGTCCAAGAAATTAAACCAAGAGATGAAAGGATAATTCATTGGGTAATCAAAAGTTGGTGCAATAGTGGCCAACCAACCCCATCACACACTCCCTTCTTCATCATGGCCAGTTATTGGGAAGTTTAAGAGATGAAAGAATAGGTAGCCTTGGGCCAATAGTTCTTCATGCGAGAAAGAAGAGAGTGACTCATAAAATGGGACAATCCTAATCTCATCAATTGATAGCTAACTAATGCCACACACTATATGTTTAATACAC
Source organism: Panax notoginseng (assembly GCA_016801055.1). Taxonomy (NCBI): domain Eukaryota; kingdom Viridiplantae; phylum Streptophyta; class Magnoliopsida; order Apiales; family Araliaceae; genus Panax; species Panax notoginseng. The sequence continues at coordinate 59,488,897 of CM029015.1, forward strand.
ATATATGTATACTTCAGTTTTAAATTCAATTGGGTGCATACATGAGTTTAAATGATATAGCAATATTATGTTTGCAATTTAGGGTATTAAATATAATCCATGTACATTTTGATAATGGTAAATTATGATTTAATTGAGTAGTGACACACCACATTATCATAACCCTTATTATATTATTTGTTCACATAGTCTAAGTTGGTATTCCATAAAAATATATATTAATGCACTATAAACATTACATGGTCACATAGACATCGCTTGTATAACTTACACGTTCTATTAATCTTATTATATAGTTCCCATGTTATATAGTCATATCACAATGTCACACTACACATTCTTTTTAGTGTAGTTACTAAATATTACTACATACCTTGCACACATCAATTAAATGAATAATATAATTCTACTTATGTAACTCGCCTTGCTTATTCGTAATTTTTTATTCACAATAACAATTAATTAATAATATAATATTAATTAATCCTTTACTTCTTAATTAAATTAATTCCTTAAATCTCCATTCTCATGCCACACAAGGCATTTTCACAATTCTCATCACAAATCCCCATTTTTATTAATTGAATTATTCGTTTCACAACACACCAATATTTATTTTCAAATAAATATTCCTTTTTCTCATTAAATCAAAATAATATTTATTCATGAAATTCACGGTTCTTATAAATAGTACCCGAATGAATAGTACCTCATCATGCAAAGTACCCCAAGTGAATAGTACCCAAGTGAATAGTATCCTGAATGAAAATATTGAAATTTAATAAGAAAGTACAAACCAATATTCCAATAAAAAGATACTAGATAAAGCGCAAAACTCAAGGATATTCTATTAATTTCAGGGATTATAGAAGTAATACTTACCATAGTAAGTTTAGATTTAAGAATATGAAAAGAAATAATATACGAAACTACAATAGATTTTCACCCATCATGCGGTAATCCGCGTAGACAGATCTTTTCAAACAAATAAAGAATTAATACGAATGATAATATCCCTTACGATTATGAAAAGTAATATACCTTACAAAAATAACATCCCTTACCTTAGTAGGAGATTGGATACTGCAATAGTGAAGTATTAAAATACTCATTTTTTTTCTCTCTATAATTTTTCTCTCTATAGTTTCTCATGCGAGTCTTAGTGAATTAGTGAGAATAAAAGAAGAAATAAGATTCTACTTATAGGAGAATGAACTAAATAGTAAATAATTCTCGGATTGTCCAGATTGATTTACTATTAAAATGGACGATCCATATTGATTTACAATTAAAATTTCAACCGACGATCCATATTGATTTACTATTAAAATCACAACCTACGGTCCATATTGATTTACTATTAAAACCACAATCGACGGTCCGAAAAATTAGTACATCTACCCATGGAATAATAAGTTAAACTTACAACAAACGCCTCATGACAAACCTCTCTATTTATATCAAAAAGTTGAATAAATATTTACCACAAATCACTTATCTTCAATAAACACATTTTTAATCTTTTAACAATTTTTTATCATTAATATTATAACTCACAATATTGACAACCAGATCATTCGCAGGAAAGAGGAGGCTTTCTGATAAGAATTTCTCCTTACTAGCGCACAATTAAATAACCAAACCCCTTTCCTCGACAGAACTTTCTAGACATTTTCAATAATGCAAATAATAATATGAAAAATTGTGTCATCTCAATTATTGATTTAATAATATAAAATATTGTACGTATGATATTGTGGCAATACTTGAATCAATAATATGAGATACTATGCAGCAACTACTATAGCAATTATTGAATGAAACTGAGTGACTTCTTACTTAAGCATCAATAATTAGAGATACTGTACAATACCGTGTGCTACTATCTAACAACGCGTATTATTATACTTTTATCACTGGATATTTTAACAGTTTAACGGTAAAAATTTTCCCGTTATTTTTATAAAAAGGTTATTTATGTCACTTTCTATATCCGACAGTTATTCTATTGTGGGGTCTACTAATAATTGTGTCGTCGTACGAATATTTTCTGACAAAAAGAATATTCCCCGACTAAATAAATATTTTATGACAACTTACTTACTTTGTAAAATTTTCACATATCACCCTTAACTTTAACCTTTTATCAGTTTAACCATTTACTAAATAGAATAATAATTATAAGAAAATTGAATACTTTCATTTCATAAAATTTAGGGTCTTACACTTTCTCTTTCCGTATGCAAGTCGTAATTTTTCATCAATTATAGTAGTTGGGTATGATTGTAGTATATTTGCATGATAGTAGGGTGGTGGGGTTATAGTAGTATGTTAACTGTAGCATATTGATAGGTTTTGGTATGTATGCATTATGTTTTGGTTGCATTATAGCATTATAATAATATAGTTCGTTTTGGTATAATGTTAGTTTTTGGCCAAATTGATAGGTTTATTATGGTTTTATGCTTGCAAATTTTGGTTTAGTTTTTGTTAATTGCTTAGGTTCGTCTCAATTTTCATTTCTGATATGATTGTGGTTCATAGTGAAGTCTAAGTTCCTAATAAAGCAGGTTTTAGCTGTTAGTTTTCGCTTTAGCTTGATGAATTTTTAGTATATATTTAATGTTTGGAGAAGGTCTTAAATGCTATCAGCTAGCTGATATGTATTGGTTTTGCCTACTAAGTTAACATAAGTAAATTTTTTTGCCTGATGCAAGGAAAGCGCGGCAGCGCCATTGTTTGGCCTTAAGGCAGCGCTGCAACACCTAAGGTAAAAGACAGTTGTCAAAGTAAGTGTTTTAGTGCCTCTAAACTCTTAGAAGCGCTGCAATGCCTGATTTTCCTTAACTCACTCAAAACTATCGCTGCAGCGCCACTATTTGGCCTTTGCCAAACGCTGGAGCGCCCAGTTCAAAATCACATTTTCTTGCCAAGCGTTGCAGCGCCTCATACTGAAGGATTACTGATAAGTAGGTTTTATGCCTACTTATTGATTTCTAACTTATAAGAATTTTACTCAACTTAAGTATTTTTAGTATGTTTTTATTGCTTTTTGTGTTTGTTTTGGAGTTTGTATGGAGGAAACTCCTAAGGCATGGAAATGGCATGGCATGGCATGGTATAATGAGCAATGGCTAGGATGGAGACTTGTAGCTGTATTAAAGCATGTAAAGAGGTCAATTGAAGAAGAAAGAAGTGAAGAAAAGAAGGAGAAGTTAACATTAACAGCAACACCATGAAACAGCAAGACATCAGTAGCAATCTAGCAGAATGCAGCAGACCAGCACCAGCGCAGCTACACCCATCATTAGTTCAGACACGGTACGCCCGTGCCGCAAGCACTCAGACCTTCAACGCACCCACGCCACTTTCAGTGCACCCGCACCAAGCACAGTGCGCCCGCGCCCAACTCAAGCTATACACCCACGCGGTCGTGCCAGTAAGACTCGAATTAAATGCTAACTTTCCATTTTGTAATGCTGGAGCGTGATTTCTATATTAGGGTGTATTTGCTGGTTTGAAATGGCGTATCCTATCTATCATTTTTATATTACTATTTTAGGGTTTTATAGTCTAGGGAGAATCCATAGCTTTTGTTTACTATTTAGCTTCTCTCTCTAGACCTAATAGATTGTGAATATTGGGTTTTATTTTGGTTATAATTTTGGACCTGAACTAGCTTTGAAGCATACTTTGGAGCTTGGTTTAATCAGATTTACTCTCTCATTTCTCCTTAATCTCTTTGCCCTTTTTTTTATTTCCATGCTTGACTTAAATCCTATAATGGTTGTTGATTCAGAAGTGAATTAACCTCCATTATGGGATTCTAATGGAGTTTATTATGTAGTTCAGACTTGTATGTCTATTTGTGATTGTTTGTATGGTTATATTGGATTGCCTAACTTGGTTGTGTTCAAATGTTTAAATGTTTAATCACCATTCACCCTAATAGCTTATATAGAATTGAAAAAGGAAATATAAGTGCAGATTAGACCATGTTAGCATGTGTACATAAGATTTACATATGTTAGGTTTTGTGATTCGTGACTCGGATAGACATATACCGGTTCACCATGTGTAGTTATTGAGAGGGCTTGTGCTTAAATTATTATTGCTTGTAATTAATATAGACATATAGTGGGTTAGGTAATATTGATGCTCATATGAATTCTATCATTTTGTGGATTTTGTGTGATTTGGACATGGTACATCGAAAGATGGCCATGTTTCACTTTCATGTTCTCAACTAGCTGTCCATAGTAATTAATCAAGCATAGCAAGAGGTGTGCAGTCTGGATAAAGCGTTAAATGACATTAGGATCCCTTATCTTTCCACTTTGATTCTCTTAATTCAGTAATTAGTAAATTTGTGTTGATAATTAATCTAGACTTCAATTTACTTATTAATTGATCATTTAAGCAGCCAGAGATAGTGATAAGGTTGTTGCATGCTAGTTTAGAAATATTCACCTTTCTCCGTGGGAACGATACTTTCTTACTCTGTACTACTTGTTGATCGTGTATACTTGCATGAGTTAGAGTCTGTTTTGTTAACCCGAAACAAGCCCAACAAGTTTTTGGCACCGTTGTCGGGGATTACTGGCGCTGTAACACCAGTAGCGAGTTTTTATTGTTTAATTTAGGCTTTCACTCGGTAGTTGCACACAAAACGCACCCTTATTTCGTCCATAGCAGACACGGCTAGAACAATTACCCTTCCCTAAGCCTCAACCAGTTTACTCATTCTAGTACTTAGCCACTTTCAACCTAAATTCAATTGCTCTAATCAAGGATTACTCTCAGAGATTGTTTTTAAGATTAGGGTTCTTCAATTTTAAGGTACTAAGGATTTCTTTTCTTCTAAAAAGAAAGTTGTGCTAAAAATTAAGTTTTGTGCTTTACTATTCTTACGATTTCTTTTGGGCTGCTTTATTATTCTTTATTGGTTAATTTCCATTGAGGGAAATATGGATAGAGGACATACAAGCAGGGGACTTTCTGAGTAGGGATTGGGGCAGCGCACACAAGTTGTTCGTCAAATTGTCAAAGTGAGGTTTTGGGTTGTTTGGGCTCAGTTTGATTTGGAGTTTGTTGGGAATTACTTGACCAATGATTGGGGTTTGCTTTTGCATTGGATTGCCATTGCTATTACATATGCGTTCTTAGATTGGAATATTTTATCCAATTGGTGTGTCCCCATTTTTTCGAGGTTCTTTACCTCAGACTTAGTATAAGATTCCGCACCAAAATAATTTTGGTTCGGGATAAGTTCTCAATATAATACTTGAATTGCATAAACATTTGTCTAGCTGAATCAAATAACTTATACGTATGTCAATAATTCGAACACCAATCAAAATATTTATCTGCCCACTTTAATTGGCATTGACTTTTCTTTAACTGATCCAAAATTCTGAAAATCATTTTATGACGTCATAATACAACACTGTATTTACAGTCCGTTTGAGGATTCCGTCATTTTGTGACTTTGTCATACTACATCATACCATAGTGGGCTGACGATCCTTAGATCACATCCAACACTAGGTAAGACTGCATTGATAACTTCATCGCTTTTCTCATCTCTACACCAGGTTCAATGATGCATTAATGATATATAAAATACATTTTGAAATATTTCAAATCGTTTTTGTCTAGTCAAAATATTTAACTGAGACATATAAATAATAGAACTTTTTAAAACTCATTGGTTCAATAATTTGACCCAATATCTTTCAAAAATGCTTTTATCAGCACGATGTCAATAAATTTTGAAGTCTAGCATAGCTAGAAGATTTGGAATATCTATGTTTCCACCATCAATCTCTTATTTTCTCCAATGTTTCATTGCTTAATAATTCTATCTATTTCTATCATCATAAAAGCTTACTACACTGAAAATCCTTAGATCTCAATACACAACTTTTCTATACATCAATATAGTTCATCAAGCTTACCACATGTTATGAGTTCAGGAACTTACCAAAATAATATGAGTTTTGGAACTTGTCCTAGCAGTATGTAGTCCAAAAATCAATCAAGAATTGTCCATACGCTTAGTAGTTCAAAAATATACCATACGATTATGAGTCACAAACTTACCATAAGCATGAGTTTTAAGAACTCGCACCTAATCTTAATATTCCCTAACTATCAAATATAAATATAAGAAAAGAATCACCTTCTCACCATATGTATATCGATAGCACGACACCAACATTGCAATGATTATCAATGTGATAAACTGATTAATCGTTAAACCAAGCATAAAACCCCTACCCATACAAAGGCTTGTACAACTCAGCTATCACATAGGTCCTTAGTTGAAATCTCACATAATCCTAACTTTCTCTTTTCTCAATACAAATTCGCTTTAATCCGTATCTTTAGTGTCGACGTCGGGATTTCATTTGTCCCTTTTCTGTTCTTGTCTTTTGGTGTCTCATGTAAGGTGAGATTTGTTTGAAAAAATAAGTTGTGAAAAGGTTTAACATTTATATGTCTACGATTTGACTATAAGAGTCACCAGTTAGTTTTTTAAATGGTTGTACCAACATAACCGAGAAAAGGTTTGCTCATTGACCTAGTGATGTGGCACTACTTAATGGGTCTGTGAAACCGAGATTCATTAGGGTCCGGGGACTTGCTTATGCAGAGGGAAGGTGTTAGGCACCCCCAGACATCCGTGTTGCCACGGTGATCGCCACTTTTCAATTAAACTGTTATATAAATGTGTGTGTGTGGGTCAATGTGCAGTTATTCACACCTATATACACAGAGATTGAATTTTGTGTAAAATTCAGTTTTAACAAGATATATCAGTGATATTTTGTAAAAAGAGATTTTTCAAACCCTTGTGTTCAATAGTAATTGAGGCCTTTGATACTTCCATTTTATTAAATGTTCAGCTTGATTGCTTTTATTTTTGAGATGCGAAGCAGCTTCGAGAAAATAATATACATAGCAGTGTCGAATATAAGACCCCAAATTATTAATAAATGAAATTTAATTTTTCTCTATTTATTATTTTGAAATAGTAAGGGTTGAATTGATTAATGAGGTTAGTTATGGCTAAAATGCGTAAATATTTTAAATAAGCAAGTGGTTATAAAATATTCATTGTTCTTGGGGAATATTCATTTGGTCGTGAAATATTCTTCCTGTCGGGGAATATTCGTACGACGGCGCAGTCTTTTGTGGGCCCCATAACGGAAAGCGATTGAATGAAGAAAACGACAAGTATAAGTTGTTTATAAATAACGGCGTAGTTGTTACCGTTAATACTATTGGAATACTCAGTGGTTAAAACACAGTAATACGCGTTGTTGCACAGTAGCACATGGTATTTCACCAATTATTGATTCTTACGTAAGAAGACACTACTCAATAATTGTTACAGTAATTACTGTTCAGTATTTTATTAATTCAATAATTGTTGCGTTGATATTTTATATTACCGTTGTTTCAATAATTGTCACTACACGGTATTTTTCATTATCAAAGCAAAAATTCATATTATCTGAATAATATTATTAGATAACATTATTGGTAATGTCTAAAAAGTTCTGTCTAAGGAGAGGTTTGGTCATCTAATTGCGAGCTAGTAAGGAGAAATCCTTATTATAAAGCCCCCTCTTTCCTAGGAATGGCCTGGTTGTCAGTATTGTGATTCTATAATATTATTTATGAATAATTAATTAATAATTTATATGATGAGGAAAATATTCATTTTATGTGGATATAGATGGAGAAAATTTTTAAAGTGACAATTGTGAAAATCGATATTTTATCTTTTCTGATAAAATAATATTTTATTATATTATTATAATATAATAATGATGATATTTTTACAATGAATGTGGGATATATGAGTATATGAGGACGAAGAGTATTTTTGTTGAAAAAGTTATTTAAAACATGTTAAACATGTCTGTGGGCCCATTTCTTGACTGAAATTTAATTATAGCTTGTAAAATTGCCCGTTTGTGGATTTCGGTCAATTTCTGTTCGAAATTTGGAAAAACTTTCTTCTACAAAGTTGTAGATAATGGAATTTCCTATGGAAAGGACATGAAGTTTGAATTTTGTTTGATAAAAGGGCTATTTATTATGAATTATTAAAGTTCCGAAGTTCCGAAATAATTGATTTTTGGAAGTTTTAAATATTTTATTTATGAAAAACGTTTTTCTTACTTTTTTTTTGAGTGGATGGTTGATGTTTGAATTTAGCTGGTGTGCGTAGGAGATTTTAGAATAAATATAATATTTATTATTTAATTTTCTGATTTGATGTTCTAAGCATTTTTCTATAAATAGGGTGCTTAGGTTAGAATTGAAAATCACACCAGAAACTAAAATTTTCTCTCTCTTTCTCTCTCTCTATTATCGAGCGTATTCTTATGAGTATTTTGATACATTGAGTGTTGCTATACAGTGCGAGTTCCCTTCAACACTATATTCAGTATTCCAGTCAGAAGTACTGTCTTTTCGAGGTAAGGGATGTTATTTTCTTCTTAAATGATATTATTTTCTTCAATATCATTATGCCGAAATATTGGTTTGAACTTTTTATCAAATTTAAAACTTTTTGTGTCGGAGTTACTATTCACGTGTACGTATTATTCACGTATACGGCACTATTCACGAATACGGCACTATTCACAAAAAAATTAAAATTTCATTTTTTTGTCCAAAATATCTATTCTGGATACTAGCTTTGATTGTATCCATATTTTGACCATTCTTGAAATTTACTTCACTATGGTTATTTATGAAGTATTTTTAAACTTGGTCTGTTTAAAGTACGAATTCTTATTATTATCGAGGTTTACACCTCATTTGGTGGAGAATGAGGAACGTATAATACGGATGTTTCTGAGGGGTTTGAAACCCGGCATACGTCAATATCTCATTTCTCATAAATTTCTCTCTATTCAGATGTTGTCAACAGGGCTCAATTATTAGAGCGAGATAACGAGTACGGTCTACCGAGGGACCACAACCAGGATCATACCAGTGACAACAGTCATCAGAACAACGATAACCAACGAACAAAGAAAAATACGGACAAGAGCGGCAACCACTCTGGTGGTAATCCTGTCCATGAGAATAGAAGAACCGAGACGGGAGAAGATTTTAAAAAGAGGAGATTCAACAATGACAATACGAAGACGTCAGCACCAGCAGCAATTGGTTCCATGGGAAGAGAACGACCACCGGTCATATGCTATAAGTGCGGAAAAGAAGGACATATCAGCCCAAACTGCCCACAATAGTTTAAGGTATGTTATAATTGTGGAAAGGAAAGACATATCGCTCGAGATTGCACTGTAGCGAAACCAAGTCCAGCGGGGATGGTGACTCAAAAAGTTGTCCCAAAAAAGTCAAAGTCAGCGGTTCCTGGAAGAGCATTTGTCGTGACTGGTTAACATGCGAGGAACCCAAACGAGGTGATCACGGGAGTTAAAGGTCCAACTACAAGAGTTGTTGGACATCGGTTTCATTCATCCTAGTACATCTCCTTGGGGCGCTCCTATTTTATTTGTAAAGAAGAAAGACGGGAGCATGCAACTTTGTATTGATTACCGGGAATTAAACCATGTCACTATCAAGAATAGGTATCTGCTACCTCGTATTGATGACCTATTTGACCAGTTACAAGGAGCACAATTCTTTTCAAAGATCGACCTTCATTCTGGATATCATCAGCTGAAGGTTAAAACTGAGGATATTCCGAAGACTGCCTTCAGAACTCGGTACGGGCATTATGAATTCCTAGTCATGTCTTTTGGATTGACTAATGCTTCTGCGGTTTTCATGGATATGATGAACCGAGTATTCAAGGATTATTTGGATCAGTTCGTTGTTTTCTTTATTGATGACATCATCATATATTCTAAAAGTCATGAAGATCATGAGCACCATTTGAAGCTGGTACTCCAAAGGCTTCGTGAAAACTCGCTTTATACCAAGTTGAAGAAATACGAGTTATGGCTTGAGGAAGTAGCATTCCTTGGGCACGTGGTATCAAAACATGGAGTATCTGTTGATCCGGCGAAGATTGAAGCAATACAAAGTTGGGAGCAACCGAAATCGGTGACCAAAGTACGTAGCTTTTTGGACTTAGCTGGTTATTATCGGAGATTTGTGGAAGGATTTTCTCGAATCGCTACCCCGTTAACTCAGCTGACTAGGAAAGATATCAAATTCGTATGGAGCGAGAAATGCGAGAAGAGCTTTTAAGAGCTTAAGAGGAGACTCATTTCGGCACCTATTTTGACAATACTATCTGGTTCAGATGGATTTGTTATCCACAACGATGCTTCAGGCAAAGGGTTAGGATGTGTTCTCATGCAACGTGGGAAAGTTATAGCCTATGTCTCGCGACAACTTAAATAATATGAGAGGAATTATCCTACTCATGATCTAGAGTTGGCAGCAGTCATTTTCGCGCTAAAGATCTGAAGGCACTATCTATATGGGGAGAAAGTGGAGATATATTCAAACCATAAAAGCCTCAAATATTTCTTCACTAAAAAAGAACTCAACATGCGGCAACGACGTTGGCTTGAGCTGTTGAAAGATTACGACCACACTATTCAATACCATCCTGGAAAAGCAAACGTGATAGCTGACGCGTTGAGTAGAAGATCATATGCAGGAACGAGTGTGATGATGTCATGTATACGCATAGAACCAACTTTAATCGATAAAGTTAAAGTTGCTCAAGCCACAGACCCATAGCTAATGAATATGAAGAAGGAGGTGCAAGAAGTTGTTATTCCAAAAGTGAGAATCGGCGATGTGAGGAAAGCTCAAACCTTCGATTTATTAGTCCATTTGAAATCCTCGATCGAAGAGGAACTGCGGATTATAGACTCGTTTTACCGCCAAGTATGTCGCGTGTTCATAACGTTTTTCACGTATCAAAATTACGAAATTATGTGGACGACCCGAACCATGTTATTGAGTTAGAACTAGACGAAATAGCCAAAGATTTAACGTACGAGGAGGTACCTGTCAAGATCTTGAATAGGAAGGAGTATGTCCTACGCACGAAGGTCATACCACGAGTTAAAGTTTTGTAGAGAAACCATGCTATTGAGGAAATGACCTGGGAGTTAGAAACGGAAATGAAAGCAAGGTATCCTCATCTTTTCGAAAAACCAGGTACGTATGTCAATTTCGAGGACAAAATTTCATAAGGAGGGGAGTTTGTAAGACCCCAAATTATTAATAAATAAAATTTAATTTTCTCTATTTATTATTTTGAAATAGTAAGGGTTGAATTGATTAATGAGGTTAGTTATGGGTAAAATGCGCAAATATTTTAAATAAGCAAGTGGTTATAAAATATTCATTGCTGTCGGGGAATATTCGTACGACGGCGCAGCCTTGTGTGGGCCCCATAACGGAAAGTGATTGGATGAAGAAAAAGACAAGTATAAGTTGTTTATAAATAACAGCGTAATTATTACCGTTAATACTGTTGGAATACCCGGTGGTTAAAACACAGTAATACGTGTTGTTGCACAGTAGCACACGGTATTGCACCAATTATTGATTATTACGTTAGAAGGCACTACTCAATAATGGGTACAGTAATTACTGTTCAATATTTTATTTTATTGATTCAATAATTGTGCGTTGATATTTTATATTACTGTTGTTTTAATAATTGTTACTACACAATATTTTTCATTATCGGACCAATAATTCATATTATCTGAATAATATTATTCGATAACATTATTGGTAATGTCTAGAAAGTTCTGTCTAAGGAAAGGTTTGGTCATCTAATTGCGCGCCAGTAAGGAGAGATCCTTATTGGAAAGCCCCATTTTTCCTGGAAACTGCCTGGTTGTCAGTATTGTGATTCTGTAATATTAGTTGTGAATAATTAATTATTAATTTATATGATGAAAATATTGATTTTATGCGGATATAGACGGAGAAAATTTTTAATGTGACAATTGTTGAAAATTAATATTTAATATTTTTCTGATAAAAAATTCATTTAAATATATTATTATATTTTTTAATAATATAATAATGGTGATATTTTTATAATAAATGTGGGATATATGAGTATATGAGGTGAAAGAGTATTTTTGTTACAAAAGTTGTTTAAAACATGTTAAACATGTCTGTGGACCCATTTCTTGACTGAAATTTGATTATAGCTTGTAAAATCGTCCGTTTGTGGATTTCGGTCAATTTCTATTTGGAATTTGGGAAAACTTTCTTCTGCAAAGTTGTAGAGAATTGAATTTCCTATAAAAAATCGCGAGATTCGAATTTTCTAATAAAATGACTATTTATTATGAATTATTGAAGTTCCAGAGTTCCGAAATAATTAATTTTTAGAAATTGAATTTTTTTTAAATAACAAAAACGTTTTTTTTCATTATGGTGTGTTCCACATGTGTGTTGAATGGGCTGATTTCAGATTTTCTACGGTTTGCTTGAAAATTTATATAAATATATTATTAATTTATTAAATTTTCTGCTTTAGTGTGCTAAGCATTTTTCTATAAATAGGGTGCTTAGGTTAGAATTGAAAATCACACCAAAAATTAAAGATTTCTCTCTTTATCTCTCGATATTTTGAGCGTATTCTTGTGAGTATTTTAATACTATGAGTGTTGCTATACGGTGCAAGTTCAAGTCATAGCCTATATCTGGTGTTTCAACTAGAAGTACTGTCTTTACTAGGTAAGGGATGTTATTTTATTCGAAAATGATATTATTACTTCAATATCATTATGCCGAAATATTGGTTGAAAATTTTTATCAAATTTAGAACTTTTCATGTCGGGGTTACTATTCATGAGTTACTATTCACGAATTACTATTTATGAGTTATTATTCACGAGTTACTATTTACGAGTACTATTCACGAAGCATGATGATATTTTTTTGTGAAATTTCTATCTTTTAGTATCAGAATCACTATTCACGTATACGACACTATTCACGTATACTGCACTATTCACGAATACGACACTATTCACAGAAAAATTAAAATTTTGTTTTTCGTCCAAAATATTTATTCTGGATACTAGCTTTGATTGTATCCATGTTTTGATCATTCTTGAATTTTACTCCACTATGATTACTTATGAGGTATTTTTGGACATGGAATAGCTGAAATACGAATCCTTAATATTTATTCTTTTGTTTCACTGGATTCGTTTTCTTTAAAATATTTTTCATCATCCTCAGTCCTAAATAATGATATAACTGAATATCTTTGGCCTGTAGTGCAAAGATGAATGATTTCTGATGAATATCTTTGGCCCATAGTGCAAAGATGAGCAGGTGTTTAGATGAACATGACCAACTGATGAATATCTTTGGCCTGTAGTGCAAAGATGAATATTTAATTCCAGATATATATTGATTGATGTTACAGGGATAAAAGATAGATGATGAACTTTTAAATTCATATATAGAAAATAGTAGATTTCATTATCTGCGTAACTCTTCTAATGAATTATTATTTCCGCTGCGAATATTGATTTAAAACTTGTTGTCTATTGTATTCTATTAGATTTTTCCCTGTTGAAGACTAACGATAATTTATTTTATATTATCTTAGTCATAATGTTCTTTGGTGGGCTAGTTAAGCTCACCCTTTTCCTTTTGTTCCATTTTTCTTCTCAGGAGGCGAGAATGTAGCGAGTACTAGTCGGGGTATGGAATGAAGGTTCTAGAAAGTCGTTTTAGTAGTCCTCGCCATTTTTGTAAAATAATGTATCAATAATTGTAATGAGGACTTATTTGAGTGTAGATATTGTCTAGATGACAATATTTGTATTTAAACTCACAGTTTTTATGTTGTATTAATAAAGTTGTAGTTGTTTCTGTACCATGTATTTTGACGACTCAGAATGAGTGTTGTATACCTATTTCGGGAGCGTCACAACATGACTTGGTTTTGAAGAAGATCCTCGACAATCAAGATCAGTCTAAGGGAAAATTCGCTCCTAACTGGGAAGGCCCATTTATTGTCAAGGAGGTATTGACAGGAGGTGCTCTCAGATTGCAGGAAATGGATAGCGATGAATTTCACATCTTATTAACTCGGACAGCGTGAAACGATACTATGTCTGAAGTTGCTATCAAGCAAACATCCTGGTGTTGGATCTTCAGATCACCAGTCATTCTGGTTCTTCAACCCTTTACCACATACAACTCTTTTCCACACATTGCCCCTCAAGTAAACATACTCTTCAAGCCAGCAGCCTAGCTTCACTGCGCTCTTACAACTTTGGTCATCCCACTAGGGATTGAACCTCTCGTGTTTACAGTTTGTTACCCACCAAACATAGGATCAAACTTTTTATACCTGCAGTTTATCCTCAACCTAGGATCAAACTTTTTCTTCCCCGAAGTCTATCCTGTACATGAGATTAAACTTTCTTCCCCACAGTTTGACCTGTACGTGGGATTAACTTTTCTTCCCCACAGTTTACCCTTCACATGGGATCACGCTTTTCAACTCATCCTGAGGGGTGAACTACGTTGACCTGATCTCGTTGATACACGGGAGTACGTAGGTAACCATATTCTATATAGCCCGGTCACAATAAACAAAAAATAACATAAATATTTCTACCCTTTTCTACAAAAACAAAAAACCACAAAAACACTTCTACAACCTTCTTCACCAATAAAACTTCTACACCCATCTGCCTTCCATAATCAACGCTGAACCTCTTACACCAGGTTTGAACTACGCAGACCTGATCTCCTTTTTAACAGGAGTACGTAGGCAGCCATTCATGGTTCGGTCTAACCCCCTACCAAAACATAAATATTTGTTAACGGTATTGGGATCATCCTTCTATCCACTGCATTTCATTGGCTTCAGACCAAAGGGATGGAATTACCTGAACACCTCATAAATAGGAGATTCGACGACCACCTAAGCTGCAGTTGTTCCTTGAAGAGCAACATCAATCCATAAGAGATGGAATTAACTACGCTCCTCCTAAATAGGAGTACTGGCGACCATCTATGGTGCGGTCAATCTCAGAGAGGAAAGCCACACTCCTCTCCACATTCCCATACAAAAACTAGTCCCAAGACACCAAAGATGGTAGAGATACACATAGATCCATGATCTATTCTAAACTATCCAGAGATAACTTAATGTCCATCCAGCAAGGAGGAATTCAGAATACATCAAGAGCACAAGTCCTGGAGAAGCAGGAAAGTATCAAGGAAGTATCAGAGCATATCTAAAAGGGAAGTGATCAAAAATACATTTTCCTGATATATATAATGTTGTTTGATATACACAATGTAAACTGTACGTGACAAAATGGCTAAGCTAGTCTGTGCAAGAAAGTACAAGTCCATCTACAAATAGGTGTATATGCGAGCTAAGAAGCCCAATATGGCATCCCTCTCCGAAGAAGGAGGCAAAGCTGTGGTCTTCTGTACAAAGATATCCACACGACCCAACAGATCTGCAGCCATCTGCATGGTGACCATATTCTCATCGATGTAAGTGCTCATCTCTGTAAGCATGTCAGTGGTAAGGGACCTCACTGTAGTACTATATGTGACGACTACATCTGGGGCAAATATGGCGCTGTCCCGCTCAACTATCACTGCATCTCTGGCTGATCTGGCCTCATCCCGCTCAACAACTGCGGCATCTCTACGAGTTAATGCCTCGTCCCTCTCTAACAAGGCTGCGTCTCTCCCATCAAGAGCTGTTAACATCAGGGATCTAGCCTGATTTCTCTCAAAGGTCATCAGATGAAGACTCCGCTCAAAGTACTGTGTTGATTGCTGAATCACGATAGTGCTAGTACTGGAAGATTCTAATGGGAATACTGGTAACCTAGTAGATGGTTCCTCCTCGGTGTGATAAATAATGTCCTACATGAGCTCTCCACCATCTGAGTCAATACTCGATAATGTGGATACCACCTCAGCTGATAGAGTCTCTGCCTCCATCCATGCTTAATACTCTGCAGAATAACCTGGATAACTAATGGAGAAAGTAGCTATGTCACACTGATCCCAACATGCATACACACGGGATCGGTCCTTTGTCGAAAGATAGCGAGAAGCTAAACGCTGGCCCAGCGCCCCTTCAAAACGATGTAAATCCTGAAACTGGTCAAACTGCGACATCACGGCCAGTGGATGGTAAGTAGTCGTGCCCCTCAAACTAGCCAGAGGGATGTAATCCATGCCCGGAGCATGAGTAATAAATATGTAAAGTGAGCTGAGCCCTGAGCACAACAATATACTAAATGGGTCTACAATATCAGCTAAGAAAGCGGACCAAGACAGAACATCCGTATACTCCGTAGGCTGAAATGAATATGACATGGCTCTATCATGGGTGAAACAATACCCATGCCATCTAAAAGTGCCAGTCGGTCTCAAGTGTGACATAAACCACACGTATAGCATGACCGAACAGCCCGTAAATACTCATGTCGGATAAGTACAGCAGTATGTATCTGACCTCAATGTCTAGGCTATAATCATCGGTATGATGGTACCAACCTCCCTGAGAGCTCTCACCGCCATGATAATTCCTATATCCAACTCATCCATATATCGTGGCATGTAGACATATGACTGTACGTACAATAGCAATACATCAACCTTGGCCAGATGCCAATGATCCTCCGGTGTGGTGAAATCCCTGGAATGTGGTCCATAACTATCCTCAGAGCCAAATCTGTCAAATAGAAAATGCTGGGATATAATGTGGCCAGATGTCAGCTCATCCTGCACCACCCTACGCCTCAATCCAGTGAGGGTCATGAAGCGTCAACTCATGTCCCCCAAAGCCATATGCATGCAAGGTATGTCTACTGGCAACATCGTCAACAGTGCATACTCCTCCAGAGTGGGAGTCAACTCATGGATCCCAAACCAGAAAACCTATCTCTCCGTTATCCAGTGCTCTAACATGCCCTCCACAAATCCTGTGGGAACCTGAAACATCAAAAGGGTCATGGTATGCTGTAATAGCTGGTCTACGGTCACCCTATCTAAGGGTGACATACTATCATACCAATATCCCAGACGGGATGCCACCAATAATGGTGGGGTATGATCTATGCGGCTAACTGTCGAAGAAGACATCTTTGTGGGCCGTATCGTAATACCATCTAGGGGTCAATGCTGAATATCTCTGGACATACATACATATGCATAACATGATACATGCATAATAAATAATAGATGGTAATATGATATAGGGAATGGAAAAACTGTACATACATTCCTAAGTATATCATCATCTAATACATCATCTCTGTACACCTAAAAATATAGGGAAATAGGGCATAGACGCCCTACTACTAATAGAGGCCTATCAAAATATATAACGAAAATGGGGCATAGCCACCCAATAGCTAACAGCGGCCTATCAAAAGAGATAACAAGAATACACATCAGAAGAAGACAATGGTGTTAATATCTACATCATCAATCCTGTCCACCTGTTGTAACTCCTCCTGAGTCACTAGATCTCTATCAATAGGAATGTCAGACCTATACAAAGGAGGATCTGCACCGGTAAAGCCAAATGGGTCATCTGAGGGGCCAGCTCCTGTGCTAGAAGGATCAAACAAATCTGCCTCTGTCGGATCTCTGCCTAAATGCCGGATAAAGAAATGTACCCGTTTCAGTCGCTGGGTTAAGCTGTCAATCTGTGTCACATGAGTTGGATCTCGGACACAGACTAGCCAATCCGTCAACATCACGGATCCTGGAACCATATCCCCCATGAACTGAGTGGCGCGGGTTTGGGCTCCAATAGTAAGAGGGATCCACCAATGCTGGAATGCATCCTGAGTGCAAGGACCCTCTGACAATGCAAAATCGTCAACACCCAACAATGGGATATCAATGACGGGTGACTGTGACACATGCCAATAACGCCTGGCAAGAGGCAAGACCGGTATACGGGTCTCCCCTGTGGTGTTCCTAATAGCACGCTCTCCTAAATAGAGTTCACATCCTCCATCTGTGAAGAGAGGAACCCTACGGGTGGAAATCACGTACTCGACACTAGTTGGGTACCCATCCTCAAATCCAACGGCCAAATGTTCCCCAAAATATGGAATCCATATGATGACATCTGCTATTAACAACTCCAACTGTAGGCGACAATGAGTGAAACCCTCAGCTACAAGGACCTTTGCCAGTATGGAATGATGTCATCGTCGTCCTCGTGGGTAGGTATCCAACCCTAACACACTCACCAGACATAAACATGGAAGCCTCTCATAAGCCCAAAACTACCAACATAAAGGCAAACATCTACTATCAGTTAACACTCTTAACCTCTACATGGTAAATAACAAGAGAAATACTTACCAGCAGAAATGGGTAAAATCCTAACCAAGTCTCGGTCAAGCCCTGCGAGCGCATACACATGCTTCTGAGGAAATAGGCAAAGGTATAGGAACCCCAATCATACTCTCTAATACGGTCCACATGTCAAGTGGCGCTACTCAAAGCGAACGACACCGTAGAAGACTTATCTGCTATGAAGCAATGATCATCAGGAACAATCGTCGAAGAATGCGATCCCTAACTCTGACATCATCTGGTATGGACTCACTCAATAGCCCACTCATAGCATCTACGCTCAAAGGACCTACACGGACAGTCCTGCCCTTGAGCGCCTCCCCCGAAACTTCTAACAAGGATTTAACGGTAGTCGAGGTAATATTCGTCGTGTAAGGCACTAGCGCCCCTCCAAACTCCAAACCTGTGATAAACCGCCAATACATCGGCGTCATCATCACTTCACAGTCCAGTAAATGGAGAGACTGGGTCTAGTGAAACCAGCGCTCAGACAATGCCCTGAGGTAACCCCAGGGACAACGGCGGGGAAGGATGGAAAAGAATGCTCTAAATCCCCAGTCTTGCATAATCGTTCTATAGTCAGGATGAAGCACCTGGTACATGGAGTGAATGTCGAACCAGTTCCCTCGAGGCTGTGTAAAGTCGGGAACCTACAAAATGTAGATCGACATCAGAATCCTTTACCCTCATCAATAGGACAGAAGGAAGATTAAGATCTAGAGTTATACCTCGTTGGCGTGCAAATACATCGAGGGAAGTCTACTTAAATCACCCAGAAACTCTGGGTTTACCACCTGAATACTCGGGATGTCCCTACGGGGAATATGTGCAGCAGGAGCGGGGTCCGCAACCAGAACATCCTCCTCCTCGTCCTCAACGTCTGGTACATCAACCCAGACTAGACGTATCACCGCCTCCACCAGCCGGCGAGGCTGTCTAATGGAACGGGATCGAGGCACTTCAGAAGCCCTCCTCCGTACACTAGAAGTGGTCCTGGGGGAATTACTCAGCTGATCTGGATCCATAATATCTGGACAACAAGTCTCCAAATCACCTAAGAAAGGGTGTGGTATTTTCTAACCTAGAACTTTTCAAAATGCATTTAATGATTATATGCATGCATACATCCTTTTAACATACATCTACAGTAGAGTTAAAAATGAATGACTACTCAATACCTACATTTTGGAAAATTTTTGCCATGGTTTCCTCTATAAATAGGACTGTAACAACCTGATATTTTCTATAAAAATTAAATCATAAATTTTGCGTATAAATTTTTTTTATATTTATTTCAAGGATGAGGATTTGTACAAGATAATGTGTATAAGTAATTATGTAATAAATAAAAATATATTTATTACATAAATGTTTGCAAATAATTTTATTTTAGAATTATTGATTATTATAAAGCATATTCTTATAATAATTAATTTTATAGTAGAAATGTTTTTATTAATTATTTTCCATAAAAATATAATTATTTAAATAATATATGAAATGATTTTTAGAATTATTATAATAATTATTTATTTTATTATATGAATTTATGCAAGATTAATTAAGTTAATTATTTTAACTTAATTAATAATGTTATATATAAAGAATAAATCAGATATGGAATCCAAACCCTAATTTTGGATTTTTATCAATGGATAAGAATAATAATATAATAATATTATATTTTAATTTTTTTTCAGTGATATAATTATGTACTGTATGTTGTGGACTGACAATGGTTGGTCAATTATGGTGTATAAGGTCAAAACCCTAGTATTACTGTTAAACCCTAATTTCGAAGTCATATGAGACTTTAAAATCTATTAAGAAACTATATTATGTGATGTATGATGTGTATTATAAATATTGGATGCTATTAAGAAAACCCTAATTATAGGAGATATTAATTGTAAATTAAAACCCTAATTTTGTAAATTAGAAACCTTAAATCAATAATTAACTTATTGATAAATGAAAACCCTAATTTAAAACTCAGGATGAGTTCGACACTGTTATATAACTGTGTTACATGGTGCATGCATGTTATGTATTATATGACTTTTTGATTAATTAGGTATTCCCTAATTAATATTTAAAAATATTAATTTCTAGAAACCCTAATATTTATTTTATAAATCATAATTTATTTAAATTGTAAACCCTAATTGTTGATTTGGAAAGCTTAATGCTAATTAGTGTATCTTAAACCTAATTAGTAAGGTGTTAATGTAAGACCCCAAATTATTAATAAATGAAATTTAAATTTCCTCTATTTATTATTTTGAAATAATAAGTGTTAAATTGATTAATGAGGTTAGTTATGGGTAAAATGCGCAAATATTTCAAATAAGCAGGTGGTTATAAAATATTCATTGTTGTCGGGGAATATTCGTTTGGTCGTGGAATATTCTTCCTGTCGGGTAATATTCGTACGACGGCGTAGTCTTTTGTGGGCCCCATAACGGAAAGCGATTGGATGAAGAAAACGACAAGTATATGTTGTTTATTAATAACGGCGTAGTTGTTACCGTTAATACTGTTGGAATACCCGGTGGTTAAAACACAGTAATACGCGTTGTTACACAGTAGCACGCTGTGTTACGCCAATTATTGATTCTTACGTAAGAAGGCACTACTCAATAATGGTTACAGTAATTACTGTTCATTATTTTATTTTATTAATTCAATAATTGCTGCGTTGATATTTTATATTACTGTTGTTTCAATAATTGTCACTACACAGTATTTTCCATTATCAGATCAATAATTCATATTATTTGAATAATATTATTAGATAACATTATTGACAATATCTAAAAAGTTCTGTCTAAGGAGAGGTTTGGTCATCTAATTACGCGCCAGTAAGGAGAAATTCTTATTGGAAAGCCCCCTCTTTCCTGGGAACGGCCTGGTTGTCATAAATGTGATTCTGTAATATTATTTGTGAATAATTAATTATTGATTCATATGATAAGGAAATATTTATTTTTGTGGATATAAATGAGGGATATATTTTTGTGGTTAAAAATAAAGGAGTTAATGTTGAGGTTTTTATCAGTATTTTTGTCGGAATGGAGGTATTAAAAATCAGGGTTTTTGAGATATTTTGCGGGGGTTATAATTTTTAATCCGACCGTTGGATCGTGGTAATTTTGGGATATGTTATACATATATAAGTTGAGCATATGTTCTCAAATTTTGAACCGTTAAAAATGAACGTATGATTTATTATGAATTTTACGAGATGACTGGTTCAGAAATTGTTGAATTTTCGGAGTTAATCATTTTGGTAAAAAATTCTAGAATTGGTGGGCCCCACTCTTGGTTGGTGAAGAAATGTGCTGAGATTTTTATTCAAATGTGGTGGGTGGGAATAGTAGTAGGTAAAGCCATCAGGTTGCAGGTTAAGTCTGCTTCGGCGTGCTAACATTTTCCTATAAATAGAGGGCTAAGTTAGAATTGAAAATCACACCATAAACAAGTTTTCTCTCTTTCTCTCTCTGGATTATTGAGTGTATTTTGTGAGTATTTAGATACTTTGAGAGTTTCTATTAATCAGAGCAAGTTTCTTTCAGCCTTATACCGGTATTCCGACCATAAGTACTGTCTTTACGAAGTAAGGGATGTTATTTTATTCGAAAATGATATTATTTCTTCAATATCATTATGCCGAAATATTGGTTGGAAATTTTTATCAAATTTGGAACTTTTCACGTCGGAGTTACTATTCATGAGTTACTATTCATGAGTTACTATTCACGAGTTACTATTCACCGAAAAATAAAATTTTCTTCTTTTCGTCCAAAATATCTATTCTGGGTACTAGCTTTGATTGTATCCATATTTTGATCATTCTTGAATTTTACTTCACTATGAATAATTATAAGGTATTTTTGGACATGGATAAATCGAAATACGAATCCTTAATATTTGTTATTTTGTTTCACTGGATTCGTTTTCTTTAAGATATTTTTCATCATCCTCAGTCCTAAATGATGATATTACTGAATATCTTTGGCCCGTAGTGCAAAGATGAATGATTAACTGATGAATATCTTTGGCCCGTAGTGCAAAGATGAACAGGTGTTGAGATGAACATGACCGACTGGTGATACAAATGAATATCTTTGGCCTGTAGTGCAAAGATGAATATTTGATTAAAGATGGTTATTGATTGTTGTTACAGGGATAAAATATTGATGATGGACTTTTAAATCTTAGAAGATAGTAGAACTCATTCTCTACTTGACTCTTCTAATGGTTTGTTGTTTCCGCTGCAGTTATTGATTTAAAACTTGTTGTCTATTGTATTCTATTAGATTTTTCCCTGTTGAAGACTAACGATAATTTGTTCTGTATTATCTTAGTCATAATGTTCTTTACTGGGCTAGTTGAGCTCACCCTTTTCCTTTTTGTTCCATTTTTCTCAGGAGGCGAGAATGTAGCGAGTACTAGTCGGGGTATGGAATGATGGTTCTAGAAGTTACTTTAGTAGTCCTCACTATTTTTGTGAAATAATGTATCAATAATTGTAATGAGGACTTATTTGAGTGTGGATATTGTCTAAATGACAATATTTGTATTTAAACTCACAGTTCTTGTGTTGTAATAATAAAGATGTAGTTGTTTCTGTACCATGTATTTTGGCGACTCAGAATGAGTGTTGTATACCTACTTTGGGGGCGTCACAGTTGGTATCAGAGCTTAGGGATATGATCTCTGGCGGAGATCAGAGAATAGAACTAGGAGGGGAGAGACGAATAAATCCTTCGCTAGTGTGTCATACCTAAGCTTATTTATTGGTCAGTCATAATATAGGGGTATTATGTGATTTGTTAATTTATTTAATTAACCCTTATTTTATGGCAGTATTTGAGAATGTCGACTGAGAATGTTAACAGTGGAGTAAATGAGACCGTGGAGACACCGGTGCTTACCAACGAGGAGAACGTGCAACAGGCTGGCAATGTTCCTCCTGTGAACAACATCAATGAGCAGATGATGAATGATGGAATCTTTAGAAATTTTTTGCAATTCATGCAAAACCAGACGAGGGAGACTCGTGTTCAAAATACAGGAGGAAATGATAGCAATTCACGATTTGTCACAGCCAAACAGTTCAAAGAATTGGGACCACCAGAATTTAAGGAAAAGCCGGATCCGATCATGGCGGAAACGTGGGTCAAGCAAATTACCAAGATATTCGATGTCTTGGGATGCACGTAGGAACAGAAGGTTCCATTCGCCACCTTTATGTTCCGTGGCAAGGCAGACTATTGGTGGGAGTCTGTGAAGCGTACCCATCCAACCGGACTCAGCATGTCTTGGGAGACATTTCAGAAACTGTTCAATGACAAGTACTTTCCTGAAAGTATTCGTCATATGAAGGAGGTAGAGTTTATTAGACTGGAGCAGAATAACATGACGGTGTCTCAGTACGAGGCGAGGTTTGCAGAGTTATCCAGGTTCGCACCTCATTTGGTGGAGAATGAGGAACGTATGACGAGGATGTTTTTGAGAGGTTTGAAACCCGGCATACGTCAATATCTCATTTCTCATAAATTTTCTCTCTATTCAGATGTTGTCAACAGGGCTCAATTATTAGAGCGAGATAATGAGTACGGTCAACTAAGGGACCACAACCAGGATCATATCGGTGACGGCAGTCATCAGAACAATGATAACCAGCGGAGAAAGAAAAATACAGACAAGAACGGCAACCACTCTGGTGGTAATCGTGGCTATGAAAATAGAAGAAGCGAGTCGGGAGGAGATTTTAAAAAGAGGAGATTCAACAATGACAATACGAAGACGTCAGCACCAGCAGCAACTGGTTCCAAGGGAGGAGAATGACCACCGGTTATATGCTATAAATGCGGAAAAGAAGGACATATCAGCCCAAACTGCCCACAACAGTTTAAGGTATGTTATAATTGTGGAAAAGAAGGACATATCGCTCGAGATTGCACTGTAGCAAAACCAAGTCCAGCGGGGATGGTGACTCAAAAAGCTGTCCCAGAAAAGATAAAGTCAGCGGTTCCTAGAAGAGCGTTTGTTGTGACTGGTCAACATGCGAGGAACCCAAACGAGGTGATCACGGGTAAGCTAATCATAAATTCATGTAAAGTTTATACCTTATTAGATACTGGTTCTACCCATTCTTTTATCTCTCCTGCTTGTGCTCAACGTTTAAACTTGACTCCGGAGAAGTTAGACTTTGATTTATCTGTGGAGACTCCGTTAGGAGAAACTTTCATCACATCCACTGTTTATAAATCTTGTGTGATCCAAGTTGGCACCATCACCTTACCTGTTGACCTTATCTCTTTAAAGATACTTTCTTTTGATGTGATTTTAGGGATTGATTGGTTAACTACTCATCATGCCAAAATTGATTGTTTTCGTAAGGTTGTTAGTTTTCATATTCCTAACCAACCTGTTGTACGAATTCAAATAACTAAGCCATTAAAATCAATCACTGTTATATCAAGCCATAAAGCCATTCGTTTATTAAAAAACGGATGTCAAGCTTTCTTAGCCCATGTTATGGATTTGAATAAAGACACGTCAAATTTGAATAATAATCCTGTTGTTATTGACTTTCCTGACGTATTTCCTGAAGAACTTCCCGGTCTACCCCCGGAGCGAGAAATTGAATTCTTTATTGATCTTGAACCTGGTACAAAGCCCATTTCTAAAACCCCATATCGAATGGCTCCTATTGAACTTCAGGAGTTAAAGGTCCAACTACAAGAGTTGTTGGACATCGGTTTCATTCGTCCTAGTACATCTCCTTGGGGTGCTCCTGTTTTATTTGTAAAGAAGAAAGACGGGAGTATGCGACTTTGTATTGATTACCGGGAATTAAACCATGTCACTATTAAGAATAGGTATCCGCTACCTCGTATTGATGACCTGTTTGACCAGTTACAAGGAGCACAATTCTTTTCAAAGATCGATCTTCATTCTGGATATCATCAGCTGAAGGTTAAAACTGAGAATATTCCAAAGACTGCCTTCAGAACTCGGTACGGGCATTATGAATTCCTAGTCATGTCTTTTGGATTGACTAATGCTCCTGCGGCTTTCATGGATATGATGAACCGAGTATTCAAGGATTATTTGGATCAGTTCGTTGTTGTCTTTATTGATGACATCCTCATATATTCCAAAAGCCGTGAAGATCATGAGCATCATTTGAAGCTGGTACTCCAAAGGCTGCATGAAAATAAGTTATATGCTAAGTTGAAGAAATGCGAGTTCTGGCTTGAGGAAGTAACTTTCCTAGGGCACGTGGTGTCAAAACATGGAGTATCTGTTGACCCGACGAAGATTGAAGCAATACAAAGTTGGGAGCAACTAAAGACGGTGACTGAAGTACGTAGCTTTCTGGGCTTAGTTGGTTATTATCGAAGATTCGTGGAAGGGTTTTCTCGAATCGCTACCCCGTTAACTCAGCTGACTCGAAAAGATATCAAATTCGTATGGAGCGAGGAATGCGAGAAGAGTTTTCAAGAGCTTAAGAGGAGACTCATTTCGGCACCTGTTCTGACAATACCATCTAGTTCGGATGGATTTGTTATCTACAGTGATGCTTCAGGCAAAGGGTTAGGATGTGTTCTCATGCAACATGGGAAAGTCATAGCCTATGCCTCGCGACAACTCAAAGAATATGAGAGGAATTATCCTACTCATGATTTGGAGTTGGCAGCAGTAGTTTTCGCGTTAAAGATCTGGAGACACTACCTGTATGGGGAGAAAGTGGAGATCTATACAGATCATAAAAGCGTCAAATATTTCTTCACCCAAAAGGAACTCAACATGCGGCAGCCACGTTGGCTCGAGCTGTTGAAAGATTACGATCATACCATCCAATATCATCCTAGAAAAGCAAACGTAGTAGCTGACGCATTGAGTAGAAGATCATATGCGGGTACGAATGCAATGTTGTTAACACAAAGGCCCATTTTGTATGACTTGCAAAGGATGGAGATAGAGATGAAGGCTCCAAGTACCCACATGATGATATCAAATATACGAGTAGAACCAACTTTAATCGATAAAGTTAAAGCTGCTCAAGCTACGGACATAGAGCTGATGCATATGAAGAACAAAGTGCAAGAAGGTTCTATTCCAGAACCAAGAATCGATGAAGAAGGAATACTTCGAGTCCACTCCAGACTTTGTGTTCCTAACGATTCTTATTTGAAGTACAAGATCATGATGGAAGCACACAATACACCATTTGCAATCCATCCTGGAAGTACCAAAATGTATCGTGATCTTCGACATACATTTTGGTGTAATAATATGAAGAGAGAGATTGCAAAGTTTATCTCGAGGTGTTTAACTTGTCAACGTGTAAAGGCAGAACATCAAGTGCCAAAGGGTCCATTGCAACCACTTGAGATTCCGAAATAGAAGTGGGAACACATTACCATGGATTTCATTACGGGTCTTCCCACGGTTTCTCAAGGCATAAATGCTATTTGGGTTATTGTTGATAGATTAACCAAGTCTGCTCATTTCTTGCCGATACGGGAGACTTATTCCCTTGAACGTCTTGCTCGTATATACGTAGATGAGATTGTGAGACTGCATGGCATGCCAGTATCCATAGTTTCGGACCGTGACCCAAGATTCACTTCAAGATTTTGGGTTAGCTTGCAAAAAGCTATGGGCACAGATTTACGATTTAGTTCGGCATACCATCCTCAAACGGACGGACAATCAGAGAGGACTATTCAAACTCTTGAAGATCTATTAAGACTTTGTGTCCTAGATTTCAAAGGGAGTTGGGATAAGTACCTACCATTGGTGGAATTCTCTTACAATAACAGTTATCAGGCAAGTATAGGTGTGGCCCCATTTGAAGCATTATATGGACGAAAGTGTCGCTCTCCAGTATGCTGGGACGAGGTGGGTGAAGCAACATTATTGGGACCAGAGTTGGTACACATGACTACAGAGAAGATCCAAACGATTCGACAACGTATACAAACGACACAGGATCGACAAAAGAGTTATGCGGATCTTCATCGAAAGGACGTGGAATTTGACATTGGGGATCATGTATTGTTGCGTGTGGCTCCATGGAAAGGAGTTACAAGATTTGGGAAGAGAGGAAAGCTCAATCCACGATTTATTGGTCCATTTCAGATTCTTGACCGAGTAGGAAATGTGGCCTATAGACTCGCGTTACCTCCAAGTATGTCTCGTGTTCATAATGTTTTTCATATATCTGTGTTACGTAAATATGTGAAAGACCCAGACCACGTTATTGAGTTAGAACCGGACGAGATAGCTAAAGACTTAACGTACGAAGAGGTACCTATCAAGATCTTGGATAGAAAGGAGCATGTCCTACGCACGAAGGTCATACCACAAGTTAAAGTTTTGTGGAGAAACCATGCTATTGAGAAAATGACCTGGGAGTTGGAAACGGAAATGAAAGCGAGGTATCCTCGTCTTTTCGAAACACCAGGTACGTACGTCAATTTTGAGGATGAAATTTCATAAGGAGGGGAGGTTGTAAGACCCCAAATTATTAATAAATGAAATTTAAATTCCCTCTATTTATTATTTTTGAAATAGTAAGTGTTAAATTGATTAATGAGGTTAGTTATGGGTAAAATGCGCAAATATTTCAAATAAGCAGGTGGTTATAAAATATTCATTGTTGTCGGGAAATATTCGGTTGGTCGTGGAATATTCTTCCTATCGGGGAATATTCGTACGACGGCGCAGTCTTTTGTGGGCCCCATAACAGAAAGCGATTGGATGAAGAAAACGACAAGTATATGTTGTTTATTAATAACGGCGTAGTTGTTACCGTTAATACTGTTGGAATACCCGGTGGTTAAAACACAGTAATACGCGTTGTTACACAGTAGCACACTGTATTACACCAATTATTGATTCTTACGTAAGAAGGCACTACTCAATAATGATTACAGTAATTACTGTTCAGTGTTTTATTTTATTGATTCAATAATTGCTGCGTTGATATTTTATATTACTGTTGTTTCAATAATTATCACTACACAGTATTTCCCATTATCAGATCAATAATTCATATTATTTGAATAATATTATTAGATAACATTATTGGCAATATCTAGAAAGTTCTATCTAAGGAGAGGTTTGGTCATCTAATTACGCGCCAGTAAGGAGAAATTCTTATTGGAAAGCCCCCTTTTTCCTGGGAACGGCCTGGTTGTCATAAATGTGATTCTGTAATATTATTTGCGAATAATTAATTATTGATTCATATGATAAGGAAATATTTATTTTTGTGGATATAAATGAGGGATATATTTTTGTGGTTAAAAATAAAGGAGTTAATGTTGAGGTTTTTATCAGTATTTTTGTCGGAATGGAGGTATTAAAAATCAGGGTTTTTGAGATATTTTGCGGGGGTTATAATTTTTAATCCGGCCGTTGGATCGTGGTAATTTTTGGATATGTTATACATATATAAGTTGAGTATATGTCCTCAAATTTTGAACCGTTAAAAATGAACGTATGATTTATTATGAATTTTACGAGATGACTGGTTCAGAAATTATTGAATTTTCGGAGTTAATCATTTTGATAGAAAATTCTAGAATTGGTGGGCCCTACTCTTGGTTGGTGAAGAAATGTGCTGAGATTTTTATTCAAATATGGTGGGTGGGAATAGTAGCAGGTAAAGCCATCAGGTTGCAGGTTAAGTCTGCTTCGGCGTGCTAACATTTTCCTATAAATAGAGGGCTAAGTTAGAATTGAAAATCACACCAGAAACAAGTTTTCTCTCTTTCTCTCTCTGGATTATTGAGTGTATTTTGTGAGTATTTAGATACTTTGAGAGTTTCTATTCATCAGAGCAAGTTTCTTTCAACCTTATACCGGTATTCCGACCATAAGTACTGTCTTTACGAGGTAAGGGATGTTATTTTATTCGAAAATGATATTATTTCTTCAATATCATTATGCCGAAATATTGGTTGGAAATTTTTATCAAATTTAGAACTTTTCACATCGGGGTTACTATTCATGAGTTACTATTCATGAGTTACTATTCACGAGTTACTATTCACCGAAAAATAAAATTTTCTTCTTTTCGTCCAAAATATCTATTCTGGGTACTAGCTTTGATTGTATCCATGTTTTGATCATTCTTGAATTTTACTTCACTATGAATAATTATAAGGTATTTTTGGACATGGATAAATCGAAATACGAATCCTTAATATTTGTTATTTTGTTTCACTGGATTCGTTTTCTTTAAGATATTTTTCATCATCCTCAGTCCTAAATGATGATATTACTGAATATCTTTGGCCCGTAGTGCAAAGATGAATGATTAACTGATGAATATCTTTGGCCCGTAGTGCAAAGATGAACAGGTGTTGAGATGAACATGACCGACTGGTGGTACAAATGAATATCTTTGGCCTGTAGTGCAAAGTTGAATATTTGATTAAAGATGGTTATTGATTGTTGTTACAGGGATAAAATATTGATGATGGACTTTTAAATCTTAGAAGATAGTAGAACTCATTCTCTACTTGACTCTTCTAATGGTTTGCTATTTCCGCTGCAGTTATTGATTTAAAACTTGTTGTCTATTGTATTCTATTAAATTTTTCCCTATTGAAGACTAACGATAATTTGTTCTGTATTATCTTAGTCATAATGTTCTTTACTGGGCTAGTTGAGCTCACCCTTTTCCTTTTTGTTCCATTTTTCTCAGGAGGCGAGAATGTAGCGAGTAATAGTCGGGGTATGGAATGATGGTTCTAGAAGTTACTTTAGTAGTCCTCACTATTTTTGTGAAATAATGTATCAATAATTACAATGAGGACTTATTTGAGTATGGATATTGTCTAAATGACAATATTTGTATTTAAACTCACAGTTCTTGTATTGTAATAATAAAGATGTAGTTATTTCTGTACCATGTATTTTGGTGACTCAGAATGGGTATTGTATACCTATTTTGGGGGCGTCACAGTTAAGTAATTAAAAACCTAATTAATTAAGAAACCTTAATTTTGTATTTTAGAAACTAAAATTTATTATTTTATTTTATTTTTACAAACCCTAAATTAGAAATTCTAGGAAACTATTTTTAAACCTTAAAATGGTCCAAACCCAAACCCAAACCCTAAACCCTAAGGGTTTGCCAAGATTATAATTTTGCCATTTAAATGATTTACCAAATGATAAAAATGCCCCTTTTGTATTATTAAAGCTATATTTGTAGGTTTTGACAATAGGGGAAGTTGGTGACCAAATCCAACAACCCCATGTGCTCTATATTGACAAATCTCAGCAACAAGACACATAACCTCAGCCAATACATGCATCTAAGACATATATTTATAGTCCAAGGGAGAGAAAAGTATGTATTATGGCCCATTTGCTCAAATTATTATCAACCAAGGCTCTCTCTCTCAAAACCCACGAACTTGTATAGTAAAATCAGTCACAAAACAAGCCCCACGATTTCCCTTAACAGATCATGAGGCTAGAATCAAGAATTGAGGCATAAAGGTATAAAATCCTAAGTCAAAATTTTGATCTTGTATGCTATGATAGATTTGTTGTTTTTATGTTTAAACATGTCATATGTTGTGTTAATCCATGATCTGGGTTGGTACATAGGTGATCCATAACATCTAGATACTCGAAATAAGAGTTTTCAAAAATCTGGAAAAAATTATTTTTGTGGTCTGACAATGAATGTCAGACCCTGTAGATCGCAGTCTGTTAAGTGTTTTTGTTGTTTAAAAGTTTTTAGTTGTAGTATGGTATATGCTCTCTCATCTGGTACAAGTATTAAAGTCAGATCATGAACCGATTGGAAGTTATTCACGGTCAAAACCCGTTGACCGGGCATGATCGGCTAAATTCTGGGTAACTGAGAAACTTAATATCCAGCGTCTGACAATATGTTTGCAAGCCTTGATCTGTCAGTCTATTATGTGTTTTGATGTTTTTGTTTTAACCGGTTTATAGTATGCTATGTGTTCTTCAGTTTCATGTTACTATATCACTTTGATAAACAACATACTAACATAAATCAATGGTCAAAGTAGCCTTCTCGAACTGATTTTTAAGTTTCTGGAATTTCCAGAAACGGGAAGAACATTCCTTCTGACAGGCTTTGATCGAATAATAACTTATTAATGTGTTGTTGTTGGACTGGTCTGTTATTGTTTTTATGTTCTATGACATGAGTGCTATCGATTTAAATATTTAGACCACATGAATAATGAATCGAACTGGGTGAGAATCGAGCCACAAAGTAGGCAGTCGAAGCTGTTTGGGTTTCTGGGTAACCCAGAAAGCCCAGAAGCTTCTGACAGCTACTTTGGCGCTTTGAATCTTGCTGATAAGTTATGTTATGAACTAATTTATTGTTGATACTTGCAGTGTTACAGAAACATTACAAGTTCGAAGTTCAAGAAAGCTCAGAAACACTTTGTGCTGGAAATAGCAAGCGGTCAAACTTGACCCTTTGGTCTCTGGCTGTCAGTGTTCTTGAGCCCCAAGAACACCTACAGTGGCAGAAAGCGTCGCTAAAGGCTACAGCGACGGTTTTAATTATTTTTATTTTCTGAAAAATGATTTAAAAAATAGAAAATAAATTATAAAAATTATAAAAATTGTTTTAAATTATGAAAAATAACTTTTAATTATTTGGGACATTTTTCGTTAATATTTATAATTATTTGAATATTAATGATATTTAATTTATTTAATTAGTGTATTAAATAAATTAGAGAAAAATAATTTTAATATTATAAAAATTATTTTAAAGTAATATAAGTTATTTTTGATAACTTTTAATATTTTGTGGTGAATTTCATTAATTAATTAATATTAATGGTAATTAAAGTTATTTATTTAATATATTAAATAAATTATGGAAAATAGAATTAATGATTTAAAATTATAGAAAAATGATTTAAAGGTTATTTAAGTTATAAAACATAACTTTTGATATTTTGTCATGACAAATATTAATATTTTAATATTAATTATATTAGATTTATTTAATAATTATATTAAATAAATTAGTTTAAAAAATAATTTTAATATTAGAAAAATCATTTTAAATGAAAATAAATAGTTTAAAATTATTTTAAGTTATAAAATATAACTTTCAATATTTAAAGTTAAATTTTATTAATTAATTATTATTAATGATATTAAAGTTATTTAATAATTATATTAAATAAATTAGTTTAAAAACAATTTTTATATTATAATAATCATTTTAAAAGAAAATAAAGTGTTTAAAGATATTTTAAGTTGTAAAATATAACTTTCAATATTTAAAGGGTAATTTCATTAATAATTTTATATTAATGATATTAATTTAATATTAGATGATATTGGATTTATTTAATAATTATATTAAATAAATAGTTTAAAAATGGTTTTACTTATTTAAAAATCATTTAAAAAGGAAATAAATGAATTAAAAATATTTTAAGTTATGATTAAGGACTTTTAATATTTTGATAAGTAATACATTAATAATTTAATATTAATGATAATTATTTAAAAACGATTTTAATTCTGTTAAAAATCATTTAAGTGTAAGATTAATACTTTAAAAGTATTTTAAGTTATTATAAATAACTTAAACATTTTGGCAATGGTTTCATTAATAGTTTTATATTAATTAAATATTAATGATAATAGAATTGTGTAATATTTAAATCATTTAATAATGATTCCGAGGTTTGAAAATTCATGATAAATTATAATAAATGTTTAAAAATTATTATAAGTCATTTACAAATAATATGACTGATACTTACAGTTATTGAACTACAGGATAGAGTCTTAGATTCGATAATTACCCGATAAAGTCGTCGGTACACTGACATGTTTCAGAAATTGATCTGGATTTAAATAATTTGATTAGTTATATGTTTATTTGTGATTCAATGGTTGTGGAACATATGTGACAATGTGATTAGGTTATGTGCTGACTGTAATAAGCAGTGCTATGTGTTATAATATGTTATTCTAATCGATCAAATGATCTTATTACTGATAGGTGTTGTATAACGATAGGACTAAGTTGTGTACTGTAAGCAGCAGACCAGGCAAGTATCTTACCTTTGCATTTCATTTATGCAATGGACATGAGTAAGAATTATATTATTATTATGCTATATTATTAACCCTATTGTGATATATTCTATATCCGATCAATGTTTATCAACATGTTAGTATATGGTAATTCAGATATATATTCTGTTCGTTAATTTTTAATCATGGTTATACAAGTGTCCCCACTTGGATAATCATTGTATTTAATCACATGTATATATATATATATATATATATATATATATATATATATATAAGCCGTCTAAGCTATTTGACCCAGCTAGACACAAATTCAGAAATATTGTTGAATAAGTTAAAATCTTTTTGTATCCGATCAAATTGTTTTGGTTCGAATTCCAGACTAAGTATGAACATCCCGATCAAGGGAAACCTTTTATGCGCCCAAGGCGGACAGAGTGAACGATAACATCGTTCTTACAATGTAGTATTGATTAATACAGGGTACATGGGAAGTACAACCTCGTGCCCGTAAGTTATGACGGTTTGCAGATGAAGTTCTGTCTAACCTTATCGAAAATTTAAAATAATGTTCATAGTATGTCGACTACCCTATATATATAGTCAATACGTAGTTTCAAAATTTTGGGATAGAATTGTTATGTTATTATTATCAGTTCAGTATACTTCACAACTATTAACTTGTTGTAGAAGAATAGTACAAAAAAAAAACATTTAAATTCTTTTAAATTATATATATATAATTGCTATTACTTGATGGGCACTCGAATGCTCACCTTTGCTTAAATTCAAATGTTTTCAGCTATGTGTGAACGATCAGAGAGCTCTGCTAAGAACAAGGAAAAAGGAAAGGTTGCTGAATGAATGAATGAACGTTATCTTATGTAATAGTTTAATACTATTAAGACAAGTATGATATATATTATCTATCATGGTTTGTAATGAATGTTTAAAGGTTATGTACTTGGGATTAGACTCTGATAAATGTAAGTTAAGTTTGATATTTATATTATTGTTATTATTAGTAGTATTATTCCGCTCATAAAAATGGTATCGTGATGAACCGAGTTCGGGTTTCAAGTACCTGAGTTTGGGGTCTTTACAAGGACTATCCACATGCACATAGGCATGACTAGGTGGCCATTCAGTAGCACACCTGCCCACAGTCATATACGTACTATTTGCATCAAAAAATCAAAGTCATCAATCCATAAGGGTAGCCTAATTACCAGGATTACTTTGTTTTTTCACATTTGCTCATTTGTCCTCAAATAGGATAAGAAATAGTAGAAAAAAGGTGCCAATTTGACTATTTCAAAAGTCAAATTTTTTCACATCATTATGTTCAGCATGGTTTAATAATAACATTTACTATGTTGAATATTTTTTATCAAGTCATTTGAGCATACATAATTACTACTATGTGCTTTGATGCATTTCATGTGATAAGTCATTTTCAAACGGATAAAAACTTGAAAAAAGTACATGCATACGTTACCAGGACAGCGTAGAACACTTGTACAGTGACAAAATTTGAAGAAAGACATCCGAACTCAGCAGATCTGAAGAAGAGCTCTCAGATTTCATTCGCAGCGCAACTTGAAAATGACTTACGAAAGTAACTTACATGACTTTAATGTCCACGATTGGTCGCAGGTCCATCTACGGCTGTAGCAGGTGTACCTGCGGCACCCCTACATTGGTCCCACCCCTCCGGCTCGGTCCAGTTTGAGTTGCAAAGGAGTTCTCACTAGTTGAAAAGGCCAAATCAGGGATAAAAACGCTACGCGATTAAGTAGAATAGTCTAAAATCCTGGTTTTTCTAGCCCCGACTGTGGCTTTCATATCTTGCATTGGTATTCGCCCAAACACAGGGTATACTATACTGATGGTCCCCATCGCTACAGATCACGTTCGACAATGCCGTATAGAAGTCCAATTCAGTAAATTCAGGGTCATTGCCCTAATCTTTTCAAACAGAGATCCTCGGCGGGGGTTACAATGCAATCTCAAAAAAAGAGATCCCCGACGGGGGTTACATCACAATCTCAAAAAAAAAAGAGATCCCCGACGAGGGTTACAACGTATTTTCTTCTGATACACACATCAGCAAGGATCAAACAGGTCCTTGATGGGGGTTGCAACGAATGTTTTCCATTGATACACATGCCAACGAAGGTCAAGCAACCTTGACGCCAATTTAGCCGTTGGCAACTAAACCCAACGTTGCATCGAAAGCCATTCGATGATTGCATCAGTTGATACACACATCAACAAAGTCCAAGCAGCCTTGGCATTTATCCCCAGCAGGGAGTTCATCCGTTGATATACACGTCAGCAGAGGATCAAATGAATCCCTAGCGGGGTTACAACGCGTGGTCAACCGTTGGTTCACACGTCTACGAAGGTCGGGCAGCCCTGACAACACATACTGTTGGCAGTAAATCTAGCAGAACATTGATATGTCCTGGCGATACAAACCAGGGAGGATCAACATCATCGAGGAGGATCGATGATGGAATATGTTATACACATCCTCAAACAGACGAAGTTCTATCCCCATAGATCTCTTGCACACGAGAGGCACATCTTTGGAGTAAAGTCTGTATTTAGGATTAAGGACTTTGGTGATAGCCCCAAAAGTCAACATCCTGATAGGTTTCGATCACACCTCCAAGCTTGCCATCATTACCATCACCGGTAGAAGCAACAGGGAGCCGACAATCATCCCCAACATATTGGAAAGTAATTCATATGCATCATACACTTGCATCATATTTCTCCATATTGTATCATGTTTATCTTGTTGCATTTCAAGTGTCTAGGATTCTTTATCCAATCCATGCCATTCTATTGCATGAATATGATAAAGAGGGGCATCTGTAGACACTCAAAATTTTTTGCACACCTGTTACTTACATTGCATGAGGGTAGATTCGTCTTTCAGACATAACCCTGAAGATAGCTCAGATCCATTTCAGATACTACCAAAAGCTCAGTCTCAACCCTGGAACACACACCGGGAGTAACAGTTCCAACCTCGGCGATAACCTCAAGGCCTACAGTTCTATTACCAGAAATTCCACCGTAAAAGACCGATTCATC
Source organism: Panax notoginseng (assembly GCA_016801055.1). NCBI lineage: Eukaryota > Viridiplantae > Streptophyta > Magnoliopsida > Apiales > Araliaceae > Panax > Panax notoginseng. The sequence goes on from CM029015.1 coordinate 59,525,449, forward strand.
CCATAGATAACCCCGAGATATTCAGTCTTAGTCCCAACACTGGGAATAGCAGATTCCAACCTTGGAGATAACCCCAAGGAAGGCAGTTGCAGTTCCGGAGATAACCCCAAAAATGATTATTTCAAATGCATGCAATCAGCTTCAACCTTGGCGCTTACACCGAGGCATTCAGTACAAGGACTGGTAATCACACCAGGAAGACAGGCACACCTCAGAGATGACACTAAGGACCTTCCATACTTGCAGCAGTCCAATCTCAGAGATAACCCTGAGCAACGTCTGCTTTATCATCCTAAACCGGAGATAACCCCGGTGAGGGGAAAAGTCGTCATCTTGCCATTTTGACACGACATCACGCCGTCTCAACATTTCATACATACATCTCTACACAACGATGTTCTACAAGAGTCAAGGAAGTTCAATCTCGAGTGACTATTACGTAGGATAACAGATAGAATTTGAAGCTGAAGACCAGAGGGCATCGTCCCATCTTTATGACTTCGTACAACCTCTAATCCCATGTCATTGCCTAACTCTCGATAACGGCGGTCCGAAATAGGTCTTACATGTGACAACCCGAGAATTTAGAAAATTATTTAAATCTTAAATTATTGAATAAAGGTTAAATAATAAACCTAGACAGAAAATAAGTGTATGAATTTGACATTTCTGAAAAGAAATTTTTGGATTTAAAAATCTTTGTGGTGAATTATTCAGGATTAAGTTTATAAGTGTATATGTTCTATGTATATGGTTGTATATGAGTACAGTATGTGGTTAAGAGTCAAGGGTTGACCAGATAACTATATCAGTGTCCAACCCCTAAGTATATATTTAGAACATCAACGTTCAGTTAGAAAACCCTAATGTTTGATAAGAAACCTTAGAAACTGGTTCTGAAAACCCTAATTTTAGTTCCGAAAATTTAAAACCCTAATTCGGATATTAAAATCCTAATTCGAGAATTTAAATGCTATGTATAAGGTTTATGTATTTTAATTACAAACCTGATTAGGGATAACCCTAATGATTAATTATATTTTTAATAATTTTGAAACCTTAATTCTTGGGTTATAAACCCTAATGTATGATCATGAAACCTAATTGCTAAATTAGTAATTTTAATTAGAAAATATTAAATCCTAATTAGCAAACTTGAATAATGATTAGTAAATTTTAATATAATTAGAAAATCCTAATTATAATTTAGAAATATTAATTTTCTATTTTGAAAATCGAAATTTGGAAATCTTAGAAATGAAGTTTTAAAAATTTTAGGGTTAAACCCTAAATCCTAAGGGTTAAACCCGAAACCCTAAGGGTTAGGGAAAATGACAAGAATGCCTTTAAAATTAAATGCGAAATGTCTAAAATACCCTTTTCTTAATGGTTAGGTAAAAGATATGGCAAATCTTGGTGACTCATCTTTTTTGTTATCAGCATGTGCCTTAAATCTTTCCATATCTGATCTTTGGTGCCACCTTGCAACACTACATTCATTGAATCCAAAAATGAAAGATAAAAGTTAAGTAAAATACTTACTTTACTTTTCATTTTGTCCAAGAATTTTCTCTCTCTAGAATTCGAGATTTGAGAGTAAATATGAGTGTTAAGTTAGGGCTAGATCAACCTTTAACTTTCCAATATTAAATCAAAGATCAGAAGTTCAAGAATAAAAGCTTTAAAGGTATAAAAACCCTAAATCTTAAAATTTTATGATATGATGTTAGATGTTGTTAATAATTGGTTAGATATGTGTTATAGGGTGTTAATAAGTGATCTAGGTGGTCGGATCATGGATCCATAACATCTAGATGCACGATTTTGAAGTTTTTAGAAATCTGGAAAAATTGGAAAAAAAAATGGCCTAACAGCTATATGTCAGAGGCCTTTGATCTTTACCTGTTAATGTTTTGATGTGTTTTATGTTTTGAATCTGTTCTATGACATGAGGACTGCGATTTGAAACTGGAAGCAGGGTCGGATCAAGTCTAGATCTTGAGTTATACTCGGTCAAACCTCGTTGACCGATCACGAAAAACGTTTCTGGGTACCCATAATTCCAGACAAGCGTTTGCAAGCCTCTGATATTGCAGTCGTTTGATCTTTTGGTCATGATGTTAGTTTGTTGTTGTAGAGGGGTATATTAACTACACATGTATGCTATTAGATCGCTTAGATCATAAATAGAATGAAATATAATCACGGTCAAAGTAAGTTGACCAAACTGCCTCATGAAGGTTTTCTGGAAAACCCAGATCTTCATTAGCCGAGTTCCTGACAGGTAGTTTGACTGGCCTAAATCTTAGTTTAATGTTGTTGTTAGACTGATCTGAGGATATCAAGTTGTTCACTGACATCTCCACTGCATATTTGAACCTTTATAACATATTAATTAAGACTGTTCATCAAGGATTCAAGGGCTCAAAGGTAGCACCTCGACTGTTCTTCAATTTGTGGAAAACCCAGAAATTGAAGACAGTGTCTGACATGATTTTGTAAGGCCTTTATCTCACAGATATGTTGTTTGTTCCTAAAATTAGTTTGTTCTTGTAGTATTACATCATTACTACAATTATAACACCATTAGCTGACCAGAATATAACAGGAACAGGAATTTATTGTTGGTCAAAGTACCCACCCTGCAGACTGACATGGTGTTCTAGGTAGCTCAAGAACACCTATAGCGACGGTTCTGTCGCTATAGGGCCATTTTTGTAATATTATTTTCTGGAAATTAATTATTTTAATAAATAATTAGAGAAAAATAGTTTTAAATTATTAAAAATACAAAATAAATTCCTAAAAATTATTTTAAAGTCTGAAAATTAGTTTTTAACTATTTTGGGTATATTTCATAAATATTTAATATTTTTGGAATATAAATGGTATTTAATTTATTTAATTATAATATTAAATAAATTATTTGAAAATAATTTTAATAAATAAAAAATCATGAAAAATTATATTACGGTATAAGAAAATATTTTAAGTTATTTTTAATGACTTATAATATTTTCTGAGAAATTTCATTAATTAATCACTATTAATGATAGTTAATTTATTTACTAAATATATTAAATAAATTGTGGAAAAATAGAATTAATGTTTTATAAATCATATTAAAATGATTTAAGTGTTATAAAAATAGTTTAAGTTATAAGATATAACTTTTGATATTTTGTCATGAAAATAATAATATTTTAATATTTATATCAATTATCGGATAATGGATTTAATTGTTTAAAAATCATATAAATATGATTTTAAGGTATTAAAAATACTTTGATATATTATAAATATATTATAATATTATGACAAGAATTTTATTAATATTTGGTATTAAATAAATATTAATGATAAAGGAATTATGTGGTATTTAATTATTATAAATACGAGTTTAATGATTGAAAAATCATAATAAATAGTAATAATTATCTGAAAATTATTACGAGCTTATGAAAAATATTTTGACTGATAATAGATTATCTAAGTTAATTGTTAAGTGTTTAGGAAGAGTTTAATTGAACTTAAACTCGAAATTTTCATCGACTAGCCCGTCAGGATGTTAGAATTATACCGAACTCGACTCATACTGTAATAGTTTGACTTGAGGTTAAGTTTTCTGTGTTTTATAGACTGATAGGATTATGTGATACTGTGTTTAGGTTATTTTAAATATTGTGATGATATTATTCTAATTTGTATATCGATATTATGTATATATTAGGTTCAGACAAAGCTTATTAAATTGTGTTACGGTAATCAACGGTCCAAGCAAGTTTTTCTTAACTCGACCTCGAGTAGTATTATTCAAATATACTTGTGGTTAATCATTCTGATTGCCATGTCTAAGAATTATTAAATCGCACTCTGTGCATACTGCATGTATTCTTCGGGTATGAAAGGCTGATCACCTTCATTACCATTCGGTCTATATATATATATATATATATATATATATATATATATATATATATATATATATATATATATTCAGGTTCAATATTCGTTCAGCTATATAAAATTTGTTCATGCTAGTTCGCAATTATATTGTAGAACTATAGCCAGCTTTTATTTAATTCTTTCTAACATGATATATCTTTAATTTATTGAACTTAAACTTGCTGGGCAAACTTATTGCTCACACTTGCTATATCATGATTTAACATTGCAGATTAAGACGAAAACGTCGGATACAAGAAAGGATAAAGCCAAGTTTAGCTTGGGATTTTATGTGCAGCTTAATTGTAATAGAATAGTTTGTTAATAATGTTATATGTTAGATAGTTTATGAATTGTGTACAAGTTAAGGTTACTCAACCTTGGGGAATAGTGTGTAAAATTTATTGTATAAACAATTTATGTTTATATCTTCTGCAATAGTTATAGAATGATTGTAATAGTGATAGAATGATTGTACCGAATCCGCGATGATTTGGGACCCGGGTTCGGGGCTTTCACATTACATACCTCAGTCGGATGCCCGGATTGCAATTCTAAAAGTTCGAGCAGACATCACATTGCCCACGTGCACGTACTTTGAGACGACAGGACCCGCGAAGCCCGGGGCAGCCCGGGCAGCCTCAGGTACACCTGCGGCCGAGTCGCAGGTCCACCCTCTATAAATACAGGGCTTGGGGTGGCCATTTTGAAAGAGAAAAAGGCGAAAAAGCCCTATCTAATTTGCTCTGTACATACCCTAAACTGAGTGCTTTCTCATTCTAAACACTTGTAAGCTCATATATAGCTACTTTTTACCAGCGGGAGCCGAGTATTCATCCATTTCAAGTTATTAAAGTCTTCTTTGACAGCCCATTGTAAGCCTTCTCACACATTTTCAAGCCTTTCTCTTCATCTTTGCACACACTATTCTTCACATTGAGAGTCGTGTTACGTGTGTATGTCCAGACTTCGGTCCGTGGTTTCATTTCAATTTGTATATATATATATATATATATATATATATATATATATATATATATATATATATATAGACTAACATTATCGAGTTATGTCTCGATTGAGCCTAGACTTATGTCTGGTGCGTTTAATTGCTTTCGTATATATATACTTATATATATGAACGGTGTGTCGAACTCTGTTCGATGAGCCTAGACTTATGTCTGGTGCGTTTAATGGCTTTCGTATATATATATATATATATATATATATATATATATATATTTATATATATATATATATATATATATATATATATATATATATAGGAACTTTGTTCGACGAGCTTAAATTTTACATCCGGTGCGTTTATTGCTTTAATATATATATACTTAAATATATTAACTGTTGTTATACTTTGTCCGATGAGCCTGGATTTTATATCCGGTGCGTTTACCGCTTATATATATATATACACACATTTCGTCCCACCTGGAGTTTACTTCGTGGTGGTTGACCGTTTTAACTGCTTTCTGTGCATTTCGTCCCGCCTAGAGTATCCTCCGTGGCTGTTGATCACTTTATTTACTACTGAATCTTGATTTGGTTCCCGTGATGGATATTTTTCACCTGTAAGTAGCTTGTAAATTTATTTACGGTGTTCGGATTTCCTCCGATGGTTTTCATGCCCATGAGGAGTTCGGCACTACTTTGTGCATTATTTTCTGAAGGATGCTTCGCATCTCAAAAATAAAAGCAATCAAGCTGAACATTTAATAATAAAATAAAAGTGTAAAAGGTCTCAATTACTATTGAGCGTAAGGGTTTGAAAAACCTCTTTTACAAAACATCACTGTTATATCATGTTTAAAACTAAATATTTACATAAAATCAAACCCTGTGTAAATAGGTGCGAACTAGGCCTCGCACTACTTCCAAATAACAGCATATTGACTCACACACACACAGACACACATATTCATATAACAGTTTTTTGAAAAGTGGCGGTCACCGTGGTAACAAGGATGTCGGGGGATGCCTAACACCTTCCCTCCATATAAGCAAGTCCCCGAACCCTAATGAATCTCAGTTTTACAGACCCATTTAGCAGTGTCACATCAATGGGTCAATGTGCAAACCTTTTCTCAGTTGTATTGGTACAACCAGTTAAAAAACTAACTGGCGACTCTTATAGTCCAATCGTCGACATTATACATGTTGGACCTTTTTCACTTGTTTTTTTAAACAAATCTCACCTAACATGAGAACACAAAAGAATAGGTAACGAAAAGGGACAAATAAAAAAATCTCGACGTCGACATAAGGCTAGCCAAACGGAGCCTTATTGGGAGTTGGGTGTAGTTAACCCATGATTGGGTTAACTGACCACAACTGCGTCCGTTCCTTTATTATATACGTACTCTTCCTTCTTTATTTTATAAGTCTGGAACAAAGCAATCATAGAGAAAAAATTGAGAATTTTGAGGGAAATTGAGAGTTAATTGATTTAAGAAGTGTCTAAGAAAGGAGAAAGGATCATTCCTACTAATCTACACTCTACACTTTGGGTAACCTCTTCAACCCAATTTCTATATCGCGTCATTTAATGTTTCATAAAAATGGCTTTAAGGTTTGTTAAAACCTCTGTAATTGAAAAAAGGGTAGTGGTTATATGTTATATATGTGATGAGATGTTATATAACATGTTTTACTGTATATTGTATATTTCCATATCATCAGTTTCATAAAAATTATGTCGTACGTTGTTTCTTCGAAATATAGAGTATGGCCATATGGCCATATGGCCTTACGTACCAATTTTGAGACGTCAATCATATGTCATATCATAAATTTAGACTTGTATGTAATTATATATGTTAGCACGAAGATATCAAACTTCGAATGGGTAGATTTGGCATTCTAACGAACCTGTAGTGTTAATTTCCATGTTTTATAATCAAAACTATCAAGAACAGTAAAATTATATGTTTTGATTCTGTAAATTATGTGTTATAATATGTAAAAATCATGCTAGAAGGGTTGAGTAGTAAGTATATATGTATTATAGTGTTTGGGTATGTCTAATTTTGTGTAAGAATAAATTAATTGGAGGTTTTGGCCATGTTCTGTAATTTTTTGCGAATTGTAGAACTGTTACTAGTTCGCCACGCCGCGGTGCCAATCCCATGCTTTAAGGCCAGCGTCGCAGCGCCAAGGGTCAAGCTGCAGCGCCACCGTGTCACAGCGCCGCGGACAAGCCTATATGTGGCGCCGCAACGCTACTTCGCAGAATGTCCATAAATAAAATTTTTCCATATCATTCAAGTCTAAGAATGTGATAGTAACCTAATCTAATGTACATAAAATTATGTTAGACGTATAATGAGATGTTAAAATAGATTCTTAACATGTCAATAACGCATTTAAGTACGGATTGAATTATTGAACGCATAGTTATCTTATTATTCGTGTAGGATAATATTATGTGACAATAAGTGTGATAATCTGACTAAGTATAGTCATAACCAAAGTTTAGACAAAAGAATGAACTTGTGATGACTAGTTACGTTATAATTGACTAGTATTGTGAATGAAAATGATATGTAGGATTAATTCAAGGAACATGTATAAATAACGTGTAATCTACGCACGAGACAAGTTTTCTAACCCTACTTGATATTGTTATTTCAAGTTATAAACTTACATCGAGCAATTCTCCGTATTAATAATCATGTTCAATTTGTTATACTAAATATTATTGATCTTTTCAAAGTATGATTTTGTTATACAATACTTATTCTATTGTATACCTCCTGAGATTGTTATTCGATTTAAATATCAGTTATTGTTGAATCTTGTTAGTCTAGCGAATTCGTATTGATTCAACTAGTCCATAGTTGATGAACTTTCTAAATTTTAGAACTCGTGTTGAATTTATCCAAACCAAACTTCCTTTGGTGCAGATTCGAATGTCAAACTGAGATGAATAACCCTGTATAGGGGATTACTTATGCTTTAGCGTTAAGATATTGTGCACAGTATGGTACTAAAGGCTGATCCCCCTAAGTACGAGTAGAAGAGTCCATAGTCTTATGACTGTTAAAGGTTTCAAGTATAACCCTTGATAACCTAGGACATAGTTCAAGGTCTTATGACCCTTAGAAATCTTTTGATTCTTGTTATTCATTCTTGATTCAAAAGTTGAGTTTTATTCTAGAAATCTTTGATTCACTCGCATGTTATTATATTGTTATTTCATTATTATACTTATGGGCAATCGTGCTCACTCTTACGTAATAATAACATTGCAGTTAAGAACGAAAGGTCCGACGAACCTTTTACTAGCAAAGGAAAGAGCGAGGTTAATAAGTGATGAAGACTTGTTGTTTTATATAATGATGTATTCCTGTTTTAGACTTATGTTAATGTTGTGTAAGACGATTAATTGTTTATGTTTTCGCAGTTAAGATTTAAGGTTAGTATGACCTGGGATTGATGTATTTATTTCAGATGATGTAACTCCTTAAGGAGAGGATTTATTCTATCTATTTATGTTTTCAGTTATTATGGGTTGATAGATATATGATGTTTGTATAGTGAACACCAAATCATGTGGGAATTGAAGTACCTGGATTTGGGGATGTCACAGGTTGGTATTAAAGCTGTAGGTTATGAACCTTAGGAGGGGGAACAACCTTATGTAGTAGCTTTATAGGAAGAACATAGTGATGGAAAACTCTTATCGAGTTCTAAGAGATGAATTTCTTAATTCATTTAAGATAATAAAATACTTTATATGTTTATGCGTTAAATTATGTGTTCACTAGTACGACTTTGCAACTAAAACTTGAAATTGTGTTGTCAGGATGTCAGATGTTGGAGGAGCTAGTCAAGCTGGGGAGGAGGAACCCCGAGTACCTACGGAGGAGGAACCCCGAGACTTTCATGTTGTCAGGGAGCAGTTGGTATAGAGAGAGCCATCTCCGTTGATCACTGTTGTAGGTCAGAAGAATGAGCCTAAGACTGATCCAGAGGAGGATCCTGAGGAGGAAGAGGAAGAAGAGGAATTCCCACCGAACTCCATCGATGCTGAGATGTATGACGAGTTATATGACCATAATGTAGAGTTATGTGACACTGTCCAGGATCTGACTGAGTGGAAGATTATTCAGCAGATTTCCATCGAGCAGAAGGATAGGGAGGTTGTGACTCTTCACACACGTCTGGGAAAAGTGGAGTGGAATTTGGTTCACGAGAAGGGTCAAACCGAGGAGAAGTCTGAAGAAATAGAAAAGTTAAAGAAGGAACTGAAAGAGAGCTCAGAAAGGCTGACCATAGCAGAGGAGGGCTGGGTAAGAGAATCACGTCGTGTAGATCTTGTAGAAGATGATTGTCGAGCAAAGAAGGCTAAGCTTGGGGAGACGTACTCTACACTACAAAATGCAATGGATGAGGTTCAGGATCGAGTTACGAGATACCCAATCCAGTTTGAAGGACTACCATCGTATATGCTAGATCGTAGGACGATGTCCCACATCATGGAAGAGGAACGTATCAAGGCTATTCAGCACCTTAACAAGCATTGATATGATTTGTTTAATTGTGTGAAAAAACTTATCTGGTATTTAGATGTAAATTTCGATGTGTTTATAAACAAAGGAATATTTTAATGTTTTAAATCATGTAGATTCTTTATCTCGGGATAGTTGATGTAAATAGCAGTGATGATATCGTTTGATGTTAAAACTTTCGATTTGAATAAATATATCAAGTTGTTTGAGATAATGTGTTAAGTGATTATGTTAGATTGTTGAGTTAAGCCTTAACTATTTCGAGAATTTAATAAAGATCTAATAAGCATATATTTTAACAGAAATATGCCGCCGAGAAGAAGACAAAACTGTCAACCGACTCAGGAAGAATCAATGAATAACAACAACAACGCCAATGCTAACCCCGTTCAGTAATTAGTGAACTTACTAGCTGGAGCGATGAATAATCAACCTCAAGCTCCACTGAATACGACATTTAAGGATTTCAAGGCGGTGGGACCAGCAGAGCTTAAAGGCTCCATTAACCCGATAGAAGTTCAGACTTGGGTTATAGAGATGGAGACGATTTTTGATGTCGCTAGAGTCAGAGAGGACCAGAAGACCACTTTCGTAGCATTCATACTGAAATCCAATGCCAGTTATTGGTGGCAAGCAAATAAGGTCCGTGGAGGTTAAGGTGTGATTACCTGGGAGAGGTTCAAGGAGATATTTTTCGAGATGTATTTCCCGACCAGCTCGCAGAACCAAATGGAGGTTCAGTTTCTGGAATTGAAACAGGGGAATATGTCCGTACCAGATTATGCGGCTAGATTCAATGACTTGGTGAGGTTCGCCACATATCAAGTGCACACGGATGAGAGGAAAGCAAGAAGGTTTGAATAAGGACTGAAGTCATGGTTGAATAGTAAAGTGTCGATGTTTCAGTTGAAGACCTTCGCTGGGGTACTAGAGAAAGCCATACTCGCTGAAGGTGGAAGCGATGCGGTAACCAAATATAATCAGGATCGGAAGAAGTAGAAAAATGAGGGTGAAAGAATTAACAAGGCTAGTGGAAGCAACACATGAGGTAGTAATAATTAGAAGAGAAGGTGGTCTAACAACTCATCAACTGGAAATCAACAAGGAGGTCAGAAGAAAATGATCGAAGCATACCCGACCTGCGGGAAAGCTCATTTGGGAGTATGTATAAAAGGTAAACGAGTGTGCTACAATTGTGGTTAGAAAGGCCATATAGCACCTAACTGTCCTAACCCAAATAAGGATGCCTACTTCACTTGTGGCTCAAAGGATCATCTAGCAAGAGACTGTCCTAAGAAGGGATTCGGAGGGGCAGGATCAAGAGGTAATAGGGGAAACCGCGGTGGAAGCACTCTGACTATCACAGGACCAACCGTAACCAACCGACCGACCGCCAGGACGTTCAATATGACAGTGCAGGATGTTGTGCATTGTTGTGATGTGGTGTCAGGTATCATTCCGATCAACAAAGTTAATGATTATGTATTATTTGATTCGGGTGCTGCTTGTTCATTTATATCCGATGACTTTGCTAGGAACTTAGAATTGCCTAAGGATGATTTAGAACACCCCATGAACATAGAGATTGCGAATAGAGAAATAATCCCTGTTAAGTATGTACATAAGAACTGTAGGGTGGATATTAAGGGTAATATCATGAACGTAGATCTTATCTCTATTCGACTTGTAGAATTTGACGTTATTTTGGGTATAGATTAGCTATTCAATTATGGGGCTGTAATTAATTGCCAGAAGAAGCGTATTAACCTTATAACTCCATCAAAGGTTATGTTTTATGGTAGCAAGTCGCCTGAACAAGCGAGTTGTCTAACGATGATGCAGGCCAAGAAGTTGTTAAGACAAAGCTGTGTAGGATATCTTGCTTACATAGTTGATAGTCGTAAAGAGAATCCGAAAGTAGAGGAGATACTAATAGTGAGGGACTTCGCAGACGTATTTTCGGACGATTTGCCAGGACTTCCGCCAGATAGAGAAGTTGAGTTCGTGATCGATTTGGTGCCAGGAACAGCTCCAATATCGAAGGCACCGTACCGAATGGCACCAGTTGAAATGAAAGAATTGATGGTACAACTACAAGAATTACTGGACAAGAAGTACATTCAACCGAGCGTATCGCTGTGGGGAGCGCCGGTGTTGTTTGTGAAGAAAAATAACGGGACGATGCAGCTTTGCATCGACTATAGGGAACTGAATAAGGTCACAATTAAGAATAGATATCCATTACCAAGGATTGATGATTTGTTTGATCAATTGAAGGGAGCGAGATACTTTTCAAAGATAGACTTAAGGAGTGGTTATCATCATCTGAAGGTGAGGCCAGAAGATGTACCGAAGACAGCGTTCAGAACACGATATGGTCACTACAAATTTTTGGTAATATCATTTGGTCTAACAAATGATCCTGCAGCATTCATGGGCTTAATGAATGGATTGTTCAAGCCGTTTTTGGACAAATTTGTAGTAGTATTTATAGATAACATTTTGGTATATTTGAAAACCAAGGAAGAACATGAAGAGCATTTGAAATTAACATTAAAGGAGTTGAGAAGGGAGAAGTTGTATGCCAAGTTTTTGAAATGCGAATTTTGGATCGAACGAGTACAATTTCTTAGGCATGTGATTGATAATGACAGAATTTCGGTGGATCCATCCAAAGTCAGAGCTGTGATAAATTGGGATCAGTCAAAAACACCGTCGAAAGTACGAAGTTTTCTAGGATTGGCAGGATATTACAGAAGATTCATTCAAGATTTTTCTAAAATCGCAACTCCATTAACCAATTTGACTCGAAAAGCTGTGAAATTTGTTTGGACGGAGAAATGTGAGGAAAGCTTTCAGGAACTAAAAATGAGGTTGAGTACAGCACCTGTGTTATCTCTTTCTGATGATACAGGAAATTTTATGGTTTATAGTGATGCATCGCATAAAGGACTTAGTTGTGTGCTTATGCAAAACGGCAGAGTTATTGTGTATGCGTCACAATAATTGAAAGATTATGAGAAGGGGTATCTGACCCACGACTTGGAGTTAGCTACAGTGGTTTTTGCTTTGAAAATCTAGAGGAACTGTCTCTATGGGGAGAAGTGTGAAATATATGCAGACCACAATAGTCTGAAATATATTTTTACATAGAAGGACTTGAATATGAACCAAAGATGGTGGTTGGAGTTAATTAAGGACTATGACTGTGAGATTTTTTACCATTCGGGTAAGGCAACTGTGGTCACCGACGTCTTAAGTAGAAAGGGTTGGGAGAAATTGATGATGTTGACCGCTCAAGAGGAGTTAATTTCAGAAATGGAGAAACTGGAGTTAGAAGTGAAGTATCCTATGGAGATTGACGAGAAGCTGTTCCAGATGCAATCTGCTACAACCCTACTGGATAAAGTTAAGGAGGCTCAACTTGAGGAAGGTGAATGCAAAAAGGTGATAAGGAAGATATCCGAAGGAATCGAACCGAGATTCAAGATGGACAAGGAAGGAATACTGAGATTTGAGAGTAGAATTTGGGTACCGCCAGTACCAGAGATTACGAAAGACATTTTGAGCGAGGCTCATAGTGCATGATATTCGATTCACCCAGGAAGTATCAAGATGTACCAAGATCTTCGACAATATTTTTGGTGGCCAAATTTGAAACGAGACGTTGTAGAGTGTGTTGCCAAGTGTCTGACATGTCAGAAAGTGAAAGTAGAACATCAGAGACTGAGTGGATTGCTACAACCTTTAGAGATTCCAAAATGGAAATGGGAACATATTACGATGGACTTCGTGGTTGGCCTTCCAACAACTCAGAAAGGCTATGACGTAGTATGGGTTATCGTTGACCGACTGATGAAATCCGCACACTTTCTTCCGATAAAAATTAGATTCAACTTAGAATAGTTGGTAAGGTTATATGTTAAAGAAATTATTTCGAGGCACGGAGTTCCGGTGCTAATTATTTCCAATAGGGATCCGCGCTTTACATCGAACTTCTAAAAATGTCTATAGGAATGCATGGGTACGCAGTTACGAATGAGTACGGCATATCACCCTCAGAAAGATGGGCAGAGCAAAAGAACGATTCAGACATTAGAAGATATGTTAAGAGCTTGTATAATGGACTTTAAAGGAAACTGGGATGATCACCTATCGCTCATAGAGTTCGGCTACAACAACAGTTACCACGCTAGTATTGGCATGTCTCCTTATGAAGCGTTATACGGTAGAAAGTGCAGAACTCCTCTATACTGGGATGAATTTGGCGAAAGACAATTACTAGGCCCAAAATTAGTGCAGCAGACAACAGAACTAGTTAAAGTGATCCAAACAATAATGGTAGTAGCTTAAGATAGGCTGAAGAAATACGTCGACCCACACCATAAAAATATAGAATTTAAATCAGGTAATTATGTGTTTTTAAAAGTTTCTCCCTAGAAGGGAAAGATCAGGTTCAGAAAGAAAGGAAAATTAAGCTCAAGATTCATTGGACCCTTTGAGGTACTAAGAAGAATTGGAGAAATTGCGTATGAGGTAGCCTTACCTCTAACACTAGAGAATGTCCACAACGTCTTTCATGTTTCAGTTTTACGACCCTACAAACCTGATTACAAGCACGTGATTGAATATGAACCCCTTCATTTTGAAAAAGACTTATCTTACGAAGAAATTCCTGTTCAGATTGTCGACAGAAAAGAACAAGTTCTCAGAAATAAAGTAATACCTTCTGTTAAGGTAATTTGGAGGAACCACAATACTGTAGAAGCTACGTGGGAACTCGAAGAGCATATGATAAATAATTATCCTCATTTATTTACTTGAATTATGTGTAAGCGATTCTAGGGACAAAATCTTTGTAAGAGGGGAGAATGTAACGGGTCGAATTGATTGAGTCATGATTCCGAGGACAAAATCCTTTTAAGGGGGGGAAAGATGTGATAAACGATATTTTATAATTTAATTTTAATATTTATTGAATTAAATAAATATTTTTCGATGATTTAATTAGTAGATTAAATAATTAATTGATGAAATTGTGGTAGATTAATATAATTATATGTGTTATATTTATTAAATTAATATAGAGAATTTTATTATTCAAAGTATATAATCATGTGGGTTTATTGAATTAAAAGAAATAGTTGATAAGCCTAATATTATTTTATTTAAATTATTAATTAATGAGAAAAGTAATAATTTGACATAATTAATAAATAAGAAAATTAATTATGTGACTATGTGAATTAATGAGAAATTATCATATTATATTTAGTTTAAATTAAATAAGATATTTGATTTATTTTGTAAAGGGGTGTGACACTACTAAACTATAGGATAAAAGATCTATTAAATTAAATGGATTTGATTCTTTTAAGGCTAGCCAAACGGAGCCTTGTTGGGAGTTGGGAGCAGTTAACCCATGATTGGGTTAACTGGCCACAACTGCGTCCGTTCCTTTATTATATACGTACTCTTCCATCTTTATTTTCTAAGTCTGGAACAAAGCAATCACAGAGAAAAATTTGAGAATTTTGAGGGAAATTGAGAGTTGTTTGATTTAAGAAGTGTCTAAGAAAGGAGAAAGGATCATTCCTACTAATCTACACTCTACGCTTTGGGTAACTTCTTCAACCCAATTTCTATATTGCGTCATTTAAAGTTTCATGAAAATGGCTTTAAGTTTTGTTAAAACCTCTGTAATTGAAAAAGGGTAGTGGTTATGTGTTATATATGTGATGAGATGTTATTATAACATGTTTTACTGTATATTGTATATTTCATATCATCAGTTTCATAAAAATTATGTCGTACATTGTTTCTTCAAAATACAGATTATGGCTATATGGCCATATGGCCCTACGTACCAATTTTGATACGTTAATCATATGTCATATTATAAATTTACACTTGTATGTAATTATATATGTTAACACGAAGAGATCAAACTTTGAATGGACAGATTTGGCGTTCTAACGAACCTGTAGTGTTAATTTCTATGTTTTGTATTCAAAACTATCAAGAACATCAAGAATAGTAAAATTATATGTTTTGAATCTGTAAATTATGTGTCATAGAATGTTAAAATCATGCTAGAAGGGTTGAGTAGTAAGTATATGTGTATTACAGTGTTTGGGTATGTCTAATTTCGTGTAAGAATAAATTAATTGGAGGTTTTGGCCATGTTCTGCAATTTTTTGCGAATTGCAGAACTGTTACTGGTTCGCCGCGCCGCGGCGCCAGTCCCATGCCTTAAGGCACATGCCACAGTGCCACCACGCCGCAGTGCCAAGGGTCAAGCCGCAGCGCCACCGCGCCGAGGACAAGCCTAACTGTGGCGCCGCAACGCCACTTTGCAGAATGTCCAGAAATGAAATTTTTGCATATCATTTAAGTCTAAGAATGTGATAGTAACCTAATCTAATGTACATAAAATTATGTTAGACGTATAATGAGATGTTAAAATAGATTCTTAACATGTCAATAACCCATTTAAGTACGGATTGAATTATTGAACGCATAGTTAGCTTATTGTTCGTGTAGGGTAATATTATGTGATAATAAGTGTGATAATCTGACTAAGTATAGTCATAACCAAAGTTTAGACAAAAGAATGAACTTGTAATGACTAGTTACGTTATAATTGACTGGTATTTTGAATGAAAACGATATATAGGATTAATTCAAGGAACGCGTATAATTAACGTGTAATCTACGCATGGGGCAAGTTTTCTAACCCTACTTGATATTGTTATTTCAAGTTATTAATAATCAAGTTTAATTTGTTATACTAAATATTATTGATCTTTTCAAAGTATGATTCTGTTATACAATACTTATTCTATTGTATACCTCTTGAGATTGTTATTCGATTTAAATATCAATTATTGTTGAATCTTGTTAGACTAGCAAATTCGTATTGATTCGACTAGTCCATAGTTGATGAACGTTCTAAATGTCAGAACCCTTGTTGAATTTATCCAAACGAAACTTCCTTTGGTGCAGATTCGAATGTCAAATTGATATGAATAACCCTGTATAGGGGATTACTTATACTTTAGCGTTAAGATATTGTGCACAGTATGGTACTAAGGGCTGATCCCCCTAAGTACGAGTAGAAGAGTCCATAGTTTTATGTCTGTTAAAGGTTTCAAGTATAACCCTTGATAACCTAGGACATAGTTCAAGGTCTTATGACCCTCATAAATCTTTTGATTTTAATTATTCATTCTTGATTCAAAAATTGAGTTTTATTCCAGAAATCTTTGATCCACTCGCATGTTATTATATTGTTATTTCATTATTACACTTGTGGGCAATCATGCTCACTCTTACGTAATAATAACATTGCAGTTAAGAACAAAAGGTCCGACGAACCTTCTACTAGCAAAGGCAAGAGCAAGGTTAACAAGTGATGAAGACTTGTTGTTTTATATGATGATGTATTCCTGTTTTAGACTTATGTTAATGTTGTGTAAGTCAATTAATTGTTTATGTTTCCGCAGTTAAGATTTCAGGTTAGTATGACCTAGGATTGATGTATTTATTTCAGATGATGTAACTCCTTAAGGAGAGGATTTATTTTATCTATTTATGTTTTCAATTATTATGGGTAGATAGATATATGATGTTTGTATAGTGAACACCAAATCATGTGGGAATGGAAGTACCCAGATTTAGGGGTGTCATAGGTTGGTATCAAAGCTGTAGGTTATGAACCTTAGGAGGGGGAACAACCTTAGGTAGTAGCCTTATAGGAATAACATAGTGATGGAAAACTCTTATCGAGTTATAAGTGATTAATTTCTTAATTCATTGAAGATAATAAAAGACTTTATGTATTTATGTGTTAAATTATGTGTTCACAAGTACGACTTAGTAACTAAAACTTGAAACTGTGTTGTAAGGATGTCGGATGTTGGAAGAGCTAGTCGAGCTGGGGAGGAGGAACCCCGAGTACCTACGGAGGGGCATCCCCGAGACATTCATGTCCTCAGGGAGCAGTTGGTACAGAGAGAGCCATCTCTGTTGATCACTGTTGTAGGTCAGGAGCATGAGCCTGAGACTAATCCAGAGGAGGATCTTGAGGAGGTAGAGGAAGAAGAGGAGTTCCCACCGAACTCCATCAATGCTGAGATGTATGACGAGTTATACGACCGTAACATAGAGTTAAGTGACACTATCCAGGATCTGACTGAGCGAACGATTATTCAGCAGATTACCATCTAGCAGAAGGATAGGGAGGTTGTGACTCTTCACACACGTCTGGGAAACGTGGAGTGGTATTTGGTTCACGAGAAGGGTCAAACCGAGGAGAAGTATGAAGAAATAGAAAAGTTTAAGAAGGAACTGAAGCTAACCGTAGCAGAGGAGGGCTGGGTAAGAGAATCACGTCGTACTAATCTTGCAGAAGATGATTGTCGAGCAAAGAAGGTTAAGCTTGGGGAGACGTACTCTACACTACAAAATGCAATGGATGAGGCTCAAGATCGAGTTATGACATACCCAATCCAGTTTGAAGGACTACCATCGTATATGCTAGATTGTAGGACGATGTCCCATATTATGGAAGAGGAACGTATCAAGGCTATTCAGTGCCTTAACAGGCAGTGATAGGATTTGTTTAATTATGTGAAAAACTTATCTGGTATTTAGATGTAAATTCCGATGTGTTTATAAACAAAGGAATATTTTAATGTTTTAAAACCTGTAGATTCTTTATCTCGGGATAGTTGATGTAAATAGCAGTGATGCTATCGTTTGATTTTAAAACTTTCGATTTGAATAAATATATCAAGTTGTTTGAGATAATGAGTTAAGTAATTATGTTAGATTATTGAGTTAAGCCTTAACTATTTCAAGAATTTAATAAAGATCTAATAAGCATATATTTTAACATAAATACGCCGCCGAGAAGAAGACAAAGCCGTCAACCGGCTCAGGAAGAATCAACGAATAACAACAACAACGCCAATGCTAACCCCGTTCAGCAATTGGTGAACTTATTAGCTGGAGCGATGAATAATCAACCTCAAGCTCCACCGAATACGACGTTTAAGGATTTTAAGGCAGTGGGACCGCCAGAGTTTAAATGCCCCATGAACCAGATTGAAGCTCAGACTTGGGTTATGGAGATGGAGAAGGTTTTCGATGTCGCTAGAGTCAGAGAGGACTAGAAGACCGCTTTCGTAACATTCATGCTGAAATCTGAAGCCAGTTATGGGTGGCAAGCAAATAAGGTCCGTGGAGGTGAAGGTGTGATTTCCTGGGAGAGGTTCAAGGAGATATTTTTTGAGATGTATTTCTCGACCAACTCACAGAACTAAATGGAAGTTCAGTTTCTAGAATTAAAACAGGGGAATATGTCCGTTACCAGATTATGCAGCTAGATTCAATGACTTGGCGAGGTTCGCCATATATCAAGTGCACACGGATGAGAGGAAAGCAAAAAGGTTTGAACAAGTACTGAAGCCATGGTTTTATAGTAAAGTGTCGATGTTTCAGTTGAAGATGTTCCCTAGGGTAGTAGAGAAATCCATACTCACTGAAGATGGAAGCGATGTGGTAACCAAATATAATCAGGATCAGAAGAAGAAGAAGAATGAGTGAGAAGGAATTAACAAGGCTAGTGGAAGCAACACATGAGGTAGTAATAATCAGAAGAGAAGGTGGTCTGACAACTCATCAACTGGAAATCAGCAAGGAGGTTAGAAGAAAAGGATCGAAGCATGCCCGACCTGCGGGAAAGCTCATTTGGGAGTATGTGTGAAAGGTAAACGACTGTGCTACAATTGTGGTCAGAAAGGTCACATAGCACCTAACTGTCCTAACCCAAAGAAGGGTGCCTGCTTCACTTGTGGCTCAAAGGATCATCTGGCAAGAGACTGTCCTAAGAAGGGATCCGAAGGGGCATGATCAGGAGGTAATAGGGGAAACAGCGGTGGAAGCAGTCTGACTATCACAGGACCAATCGTAACCAACCGACCGACCGCCAGGACGTTCAACATGATAGTGCAGGATGCTGTACAGCTCGTGATGTGGTGTCAGGTATCATTCCGATCAATAAAGTTAATGCTTATGTATTATTTGATTCGGGTGCTACTTGTTCATTTATATCCGATGACTTTGCTAAGAACTTAGAATTGCCTAAGGATGAGTTAGAACACCCCATGAACGTAGAGATTGCGAATAGAGAAATAATCCCTATTAAGTACGTACATAAGAATTGTAGGGTGGATATTAAGGGTAATATCATGAACGTAGATCTTATCCCTATTCAACTTGGAGAATTTGACATTATTTTGGGTATGTAAATATATATATATATATATATATATATATATATATATATATATATATATATATATAGTAAATGCTCTGGATGTAAAATCCAGGCTCATCGAACAAAGTTCGATAACAGTTTATATATAAGTATATATATATATAAGCAAATAAACGCTCCGGACGT
This sequence comes from Panax notoginseng, assembly GCA_016801055.1. NCBI lineage: Eukaryota > Viridiplantae > Streptophyta > Magnoliopsida > Apiales > Araliaceae > Panax > Panax notoginseng. Next base: position 59,545,390 of record CM029015.1, read on the forward strand.
GAGTCCAGGCTCAATCGAAGCATAACTCGATAATTTTAGTCTATATATATATATATATATATATATATATATATATATATATATATATAAAGGAAAATAAAAACCACAGACCGAAGTCCGAGCATACACACGCAACATGACTCTCAACGTGAAGAAGGGTGTTTGCAAAGATGAAGAAAAAGGCTTTAAAGTGTGTAAGAAGGCATACAGTGGACTACCAAATAAGACTTCAATGACTTTAAATGGATGAACACTCGACTCCCGCCGGTAAAAATATAACAATATATAAGCTCACAAGTGTTTAAAATGAGAAAGCACTCAGTTTATAGTGTTTTCAGAGCAAATTGGGCATGGCTTTCTCGCCTTTTTTCTTACAAATATGGCCACCCCAAGCCCTCTATTAATAGAGGGGGGAGCAGCAGGTGTACCTGTGGCTGCCCAGGGTGCCCTGGGCAATGTGGGTCCCGCTGTCTCAAAGTACGTGCACTCGGACAATGCACTGTTCGCTCGAACCTTCATAACTTTAAATCCGGGAGTCCGATAGAAGTGTGCCATACCATTCCAGAAAGCTCTTTCTGAGAGCTACGCAATGACATATGATTTTCCCTTTTTGATTCTGGGAAGATGGGTCCATGACCAAAATGGCATTTCTGGGTTTCCGTCAAGTAGTCTGTTAAGCCGTTTTGCGTAGTTTGCGCTCGTAAGTTAAGATACAGTTCTTGTGGGACTTCTATTGAAGTAATTTGAGTTAAAATGAGTTAATTTATTTTTAATTGAGTTTGATTTGGCAAAATGACCATTTTTCCCCTGTCGAGGTTGTTTCTGACTTTGTCATAGTTGTAGCGGTCTTTTCCCAGGGTTATCTCTGAGATTGTTATGTTGTTAACTCTGAATATTCTTAGGGTTATCTCTGAGGTTGGCTTGACCTCTCGGGGTTAACTCTGGGCATTAGACTTGATCTCTCGGGGTTATCTTCGGGGTTGGAACTGATTTTCTCAAGGTTATCTCTGGGGTTGGAAACTAATTTCTTGGGGTAATCTCTGGGGTTGGAAACTGGATCTCTCGGAGCTATCTCCGGGTTAGAATTGATGTTGTGGTCCTCCAGAATTATCTCTGGTGTGTGAAAAAGACGCTTTTGTCCTCCTACATAATTAGTAACAGGAAAACAAAATTTCAAGTGTCTATAGATGCCCCTCTTTATCGTGTACATATAATGCAATGGAATGGACATGATAAAGATTACTAGACACTTGAAAATATAACAAGGCATTTCTAATAATGCAAATAGCAATGTAATGCATGTTATGATGAATGTTAAAATATTTTCACAAATCGCAGTTCATAAATCGCACATCGCATTTCGCACTTCGCACTTCGCACTTCGCATTTGGTCAATCGCACTTCGCAACTCGCATATCGCATTTTGCATATCACAAATCGCAATGTAATGAATGCTATGATGAATGTTAAAATGTTTTTTGCAAATCGCTTTACCTTTACCGATCATTACTGATGCCTATGCTAGTGTTGGCTCCAACAGTTGGGCTTTTTATCAGTGTTACCGATGCTTGTTTGATGAAGATAAGTTGAGATGTTTTCTATATCTCTACTGGGGATGACGTTCTGAAATCATCGGACCTTCCCGATTTATACGCTGGTAGTTCGCAACGGTGCCTACTCTACTGATTGCCAAACTATTTTGGTTCCCACTTGAAAGGTGGTATACAAAGCTTTCATCGCTGAACTGGTTTGATGTTGCGCTGAATTGATGCCAATAGTTTAGAATACCAAATCTTTTGATACCTTCGCTGAAGTAATATTCTAAGGTTTGCTTCGCCAGACTCTGCCTGATGTTACGCTTACCCTTTTTGAGGTGATTTAGAGTTTCCTTTTGCTGTTGGGTGCTTGTTTCCCATTTCCTTGAGCGTTTGATTCGTAACCCAGCTGAATTAATGACCTGAATGTTGCTGATATCACTGGAGGGTGCAACTCGTTCTTTCGCTGCCCAGATTTGAACTTCGGTCTAAAGGCCTTGACTTGTAAGGACTGGAAGTCGGTTGACACATTTGATGATGAGGATTTCATTCGCTAAACCTTTCGTTATTGGCCTTCTGCTCTTAAGTTAAGGACTTTTTTGAGAATTTTTCCCTTCTTTTGTAGCGGCAAGCTAAAGTCACCATGTTTTCTTTTAGGAGTTCTCCCCTTTCTTTTGATGAGAGGCTTGAGCTCGCCTTAAGCTCCTTCCATTTCTTAGAATTGGACAATGCCCCAGTCCTTTCGCATGTTGATGTCGAGGGTTCATATAAGAAACTCTCTTTGTCGATGAAGTCTCAAGTGAGTAATATCCAAATCCCTAGTGAGATGATGTGAGGGAAGCTCTGATGATGATGTACCATGTTGATGGTGCTGACTGGCGCATTTTCCTCTTTAGGATGGTTGATAAATGCTCCAGTGTTGAGTTATCGCTGTTTCTGAAATAGCCCCAGTCTTGTTGTACGGGTTCCAATATCTGGTTGTCGTCAATTTTGAAATTGCCCCATCCTTGCTTGTTTTCTTGGATAATTACTCTGACAGATGACCTGATAAGACACCGAGATCGCAAGAGGCTTTTACTTATGTTCTAAATAGTGAACATGTAGTGGATTTGAGCCTTGATGTCCTCAGTCATTGTTCCTGATTTGTTCTCGCAATCGGCATTGATGATTTTCTTCTAATTTGATAAGGCCTTGTGATTAAGGGTGTCGGCCCTTTGATGGTCCTCGTTGTTGGTTGTCTTAATGTATCGCTGTTTCTTTCTTTCTGGGATTTGTGCTAGATTTGATGGAATGACATTGAAGTGTTGTTGGGTCTTCTCAATATGGGTCGCTGACTTAGAGGGTTATTATTGGGCGTAGACTTGGGTTTGATGTTTGGGTTTAGATATTTCTTTTGAGGGTCCGACCGTACCACTGATGGCTGCCTACGTACTCCTGTGTGTGTAGGAGATCAGGTCTACGTAGTTCCTGCTTGATAAGATAAACGATTTGAAAAAGTGTTTGTTTGGGGTTTTTGGGGTTTTGTTTAGTTTGACCGCACCATAAATGGCTGCCTACGTACTCCCATTGAACAGGAGATCAGGTCTGTGTAGTTCGAACCTGGTGTAAGAGATTCAACGCTGTATGTGGAAAAAAGGGTGTAAAGATATTTTTGTTGTTTTTGTTTTTGTAAGGAAAAATGTGTATAAATATTTTTGTTGTTTTTGTTTTATTGCGACCGGACCATATAAAATATGGTTGCATACATACTCCCGTGTATCAAGGAGATCAGGTCGGCGTAGTTTGCCCTGATGAGCTGAAACCTGACTGATTTGATTTTTTTCTTTTTCTTCTTTTTTTTCTTTCTTTTTTCTTTTTTTTTCTTTTTTTTTCTTTTTTCTTTTTTTTTCAATATTTACACGCATGGAAAATAAAAGGCATACTACGAAGAAAGTTATACCGTCCCAACATATTCTGGAACTCGTAACATTATCCCCTGGATCTACTTCTTTTTGGCTAGTTGAGGCCTGATAGTCCAGTTGTCAGTGGTTATGTTGCCTTCAAGGCTCGCGATAGAGGTTACTTCTTGGTTATGAATGTCTTCACTTATAGCCATAACTTGATCGCTTCATGATTCAGTACATTCCTTAAGGACGCTTAAGCTGGACCCCTCGCAAAAAGGGATGAACTTTGGATTCTTTAATGGGTTGGCTTCCCCAACAACCTTACCACCTTTTTCTTCATCTGTTCCTTCGCCTTTTTCCTGGGCTTGAGAGGATTTGACCATGAAATCTCCCTCGAACTGTTGTTGCATTTCTTGCAATGAACTTTCCTTTTTGGCTTTTTCTTCCTCGAAAAGGATTAGTATTTCCACCGCATCATCCAAGGTGAAAAAATCTGGAATGTGGTTGTTATCTTTGGAGCACAGGATGTTTGATGTTGGTGGAGGAATCTCCTTTGGGGATTCTCTTGTCTCCTCTATCATTCCTTACATTGGGATTAGTCCACCTTGTGTTCTGCCAGAATTATCGCTCATATCCTTCACCTCATTTGAACTGCCTGTCTCGAGTTGTCATCTTAAGCTTTTTATTTCTTTTTTGCCTTTTTTGGTCATGGGAAATTCTATCTCCAGCTCTCCATTTTTAATGAAATCCTGGATTTTATGTTGGAAAGACTAGCATTCCTCAGTCGTATGCCCAAGTGAGTTAGAATGGTAGAGACATATCTTGGTGGAATCATAACTCTTCATCTTGGGATTTATAGAAGGAAGCAACTCAGTAATCCTTCATTCGCTTATCAGAAAGTGTAGCATTTCTTCATTGGATTTGTTTAGAGGGGTGAATTTTCGGACTTGTGTGGAGGTTGTATGATCTTTCTTCTTTAAGAATTCGCATTCCCCCGAGCGATTTTTCCGTTGGCGTGATCTTCTAGCAATTTTATCATCCCCCTTTTCTTGGCCTTCTGATAGTTGAGTGAAAAACTGCCTCGTATCCTGATGTTGTCGCACTATCAGCTTAGCTAGTAGATTTACTTGATTCTGGATCGTTTCCAATTTTTACATTACTGTCATACCTTCCTCCGAGTTTTCCCACTTTAGGATATTTGTTTTGTACCTTTGGGGGTATTCCTCTATCCTTCGTATGTACTTACGATTTGGATACATTTCAGCGCTTCCTGACCCAATCATGTTTACTTCCTCCGTAACATGCTGTACCGAAAGGTTGGTGTTGACATTCTGTTGGTCAGGTTGTTGGACCACAATACTGCCACTTTCGATCAAATTTTGAATCTTATGTTTTAAGGACCAACAATCTTGTGTATCATGTCCTGGAGACCCTGAGTGGTAAACACATCTCTGGCTCGAATTGTATCTTTTGCTCCCTGGTTCCAGAGGTGGAGCAAGTTCGGTAATTTTCTTGTGATCTATTAATATCGCCAAGACATTTTCAAGGGAATCGCCTAGTGGAGTGAACACCCGATTTTTCGTTCTTTCAAATTTTATTTTTCTATCCCGGCATTGGTTGAATGCAGCCTGTTGTTGAGATGGCAGATTGTCTTTCTTTTTCTAAATAGGGGGACTGTAGTTTGATCTCCTAGCTTTCCCCTGTACAACAAGGGATACATCTTCATCGCCTTTATCAGGTATCCCCTTGGGATAACTCGCATACTTGCTAGTCTGTATATGTTTGGCGACTGCCTCTAAGGCAGTGAAGTCTTTAATCTTTTCAGCCTTTAGGTCCATCTATGCCATTTCGCCGTGTTAGATCATTTTCGAGAATGGCTTTCCTATGCATGCTAGGATTCTCTCATAGTAAGGTTCCTCTTGAATGTTTATGAAAGTCATCACCATTTTAGTTTTTATCATTAATGGAATGACTTGCGCTGCTAGATGTCTCCACCTTTGGGCATATTCTCGAAAAGACTCAATACTTTGCTTTTTAACTTTAGTCACTTGGTATCGATCCGGTGCCATTTGTGACTGAAAATTGTACTTATTTAGAAAGGCATGGGCCAATTCTTCCCAGTTGTGAATTTTGGCATTGTCAAGTCGGGCATACCATGCTTTAGCCTCTCCAACGAGACTATTTTGAAAAAGTTACATTCTAAGGCTTTCATCTTCAGCATAAGACCCCAGTTCGCCAATGTACACTTTTAGGTGCATACAAGGATCGCCTGCCCATTGTATTTTTCAAACTATGGGATTTTGAATTTGTCAGGATATCGAGCCCCTGAGAACATGCAAAGATCTAAATAGGCGACACTTCCATAGTTTGTAGTCCCTTTGATTGATCGGATGGTTTCCTCCATTTGTTGGACTTTCTTTCTTATATCCCCAGTTTCTCGATCATCCCTGAGTTTTGTGATTTCAGGGGTTTTGTTGGTTCCTTTATTAGAATGAGGTTCAGGTATTTGGGTTTCCATCTTTTTTCCAATACCCTGACTGCCCCCTGGTGTGAATGACTCTGGTTGAGTAGGCATTGTCTGGCCCTGAGTATTTTTACTTTGTTCTTTTAGAAAGATAACCAATTCTGCTATCTGATTCCTTAGTCCTTTAAACTCCTCTTGGGAAACAAGAGTAGGATCAGGTTTGGCACTTGTAGCCATGTCTGGCGGTGGGTTTAGTACATTTTTGGACTTTAAACGGGTAACGGGACCTTTTGCTTACCTATAAAAAGAAGTGGTAGTTAGTCTTAGTGAATGTCGGAATATTACATGCTACTTAATGGGTCCGTTTCGGAGTATTATCCTGCGAAACGGATGTCAGTTGACCAGATAGCATGACAAGTTTTGATATGAAAGGGAATGCATGTACACATATTCCTTTATATTTTCCATTACATTGAGATTGACATGGAAATGGAATTACAAGTAATTAAAATTACAAGTAATTGAAATGGGAAGGTATGAAGAGACTTCCCTCCGTATTTGGTTAATTAGAGGCTGACCTATCTTAGGTTACTCTCGCGGTTTTTTGGTATGAAGGTTCCCAAATCATCGCAATTTACTTGACGGGAAGTTAATCCGGCCTTTCAACTGGAGTGAATTTGGGTGGTGCCTTTCCTGAGCCTCGTTGGAATTCGTCTTCCTACGAGTCTAGTAATTAAACACCGATAGGATAGCCTTCTGATGGAGGAACCACACAACATACATTCACATACAACGTGTCTCACCGTTTATGAAAATGATAACATGTGCGAAGCACTAATATCACAAGCAGATATAGTGCAAAACATTAAGTACAGTAAGTAAACGCATTCGTACACATCCATCAAATGTAAATGCAACATCCATACACAAGCATATAACAGTTTTGAAAAGCTTATAATAGCGGCTTAAGTCTTCTTACTATCGTCCCCAACGAAGTCGCCACCTGTCGACGTTGGGATTTTATTTATCCCTTTTTTGTTCTACTCTTTTGGTGTTCTCATGTTAAGTGAGATTTGTTTGAAAAAATAAGTTGTGAAAAGGTCTGACATTTATATGTCTACTATTTGACTATAAGAGTCGCCAGTTGGTTTTTTAAATGGTTGTACCAACACAACCGAGAAAAGGTTTGCACATTGACCCAGTGATGTGGCATTGCTTAACGGGTCTGTGAAATCGAGATTCATTAGTGTCCGGGGACTTGTTTATGCGGAGGGAAGGTGTTAGGCACCCCCCCCGACATCCGTGTTACCACGGTGACCGCCACTTTTCAATTAAACTGTTATATGAATGTGTGTGTGTGTGTGGGTCAATGTGCAGTTATTTGGAAGCAGTGTTATGCCTCGTTCGCACCTATATACACAGGGTTTGAATTTTGTATAAAATTCAGTTTTAACAAGATATAGCAGTGATGTTTTGTGAAAAGAGATTTTTCAAACCCTTGTGCTCAATAATAATTGAGGCATTTGATACTTCCATTTTATTAAATGTTCGGCTTGATTGCTTTTATTTTTGAGATGTGAAGCATCTTCGAGAAAATAATATACATAGCAGTGTCAAACTCCTTGTGGGCATGAGAGCCATCTAAGGAAATTCGAACACCGTGAATAATTTACAAGCCATGTACAGTTGAAAATGTCCATCACGGGAAACGAATTTAGATTCATTAGACTGAATCTGTGATCACATGATTCCTAGGCTCACATGATATAGCAATTTGTTAGAAAAGCTGTAAGCAGTTATATATATAAAAGCTATATATATATATATATATATATATATATATATATATATATATATATATATACAGACATGATCAACCAGCACGAAGCACCTCCATGGGGGATTGGAAAATATAAATAAAGCTGTAAAAGCGATAAACCACCTCGAAGTACTCCAGGCGGAACAAAAAGTAAAGAAAGCAGTAAAAACGATCAACCGTCACGAAGTAAACTCCAGGTGGGACGAAATGTAAAGAAAATTGTAAAAGGCCACGAAGTAAACTCCAGGCCTGACAGAAATGTGAATATATATATATATATATATATATATATATATATATATATATGTAGGAAAATAAAAAGCACAGACCGAAGTCTGGGCATACACACGCAACATGACTCTCAACGTGAAGAACGGTGTGTGCAAAGATGAAGAGAAATGCTTTAAAGTATGTGAGAAGGCTTACAGTGGACTGCCAAAGAAGACTTCAATGACTTTAAATGGATGAACACTCGACTCCCACCAGTAAAAACATAACAATATATAAGTTCACAAGTATTTAAAATGAGAAAGCAGTCAGTTTATAGTGTGTACATAGCAAATTGGACAGGGCTTCTTCGCCTTTTCTCTTGCAAATATGGACACCCCAAGCCCTCTATTTATAGATGGGGGACCTGCGGCTGCACGGGGTGCCCTGGGCAATATGAGTCCCGCTGTCTCGAAGTACGTGTACTCGAACAACGCGTTGTTCGCTTGAACCTTCATAACTTTCAATTCGGGAGCCCGATAGAAGCGTGCCATACCATTTCGGAAAGCTCTTTTCGAGAGATACGCAATGATATAGGATTTGCCCTTTTTTGATTCTGGAAAGATGGGTCCATGACCAAAATGACATTTCCGGGTTTTCGTCAAGTAGTCCGTTGAGAAATTTTGCGTAGTTTACGCTCGTAAGTTATGATACAATTCTTGTGGGACTTCTATTGAAGTAATTTGTGTTGAAATGAGTTGAATTGATTTGAATTGAGTTTTATTTGGTAAAATGACCATTTTGCCCCTCCTGGGGTTATTTCTGACTTTGTCGCAGTTGTAGCGGTCATTTCCCAGGGTTATCTCTGAGATTGTTATGTTGTTGACTCTGAATGTCCTCAGGGTTATCTCTGAGATTGGCTTGACCTCCTGGGGTTAACTCCGAGCATTAGACTTAATCTCCCTGGGTTATCTCCAGGGTTGGAACTGATTTTCCTGGGGTTATCTTTAGGGTTGGAAACTAATTTCCCGGGGCGATCTCCGGGGTTGGAAATTGGATCTCCCGAGGCTATCTTCGGAATTGGACTTGATGTTGTGGTCCTCCGGGGTTATCTCTAGAGTGTGAAAGAGACGTTTTTGTCCTCGTGCATAGCTAGTAACAGGAAAATTAAATTTCGAGTGTCTACATTTAGCATTTACCACTCTTTTATGAGTTTATATCGTCCAATTTCATAGTACATTCTCTTTATACTGCCAGGCTATATATCATTCCAATCGTTTAACATATCACCTGTTATTCAATCAAATCAATCTGATCACGTCGTGATCTTATTTTGCAACTATTTCTCCTTATCCTTACGATCGTTTTATTCTACGATCTTCTTATTCTTCTCTTTAATCATATTATATTATAATTTTATATACACTTTTCATCTTATAGACATTGTCTATTTATTATCACCTTTCATCTTATTACTGGAGTCAGGTAACTCCTAATTCTAATCTTTTATAACTCTTTTAGATTCTTCTTTGAATCTTATTTGTCTTCTTCTTTACTAAATAATGAATTTCCAAAATTCATCTCTTAGCACTTAAACTCTATTTGAGTTTATTCCTTATCCTTGTCTCTGCGGTTATATCCTAAAGTACTCCTACCTAAAGTTTATAACCTACAGCTTTGATACCAATTGTACAGCCCTCAAATTCGAGTCCCTTTAACCTCAGACTTGGTGCGTCACGATACATCATCTACATACATATTCTATAAACTAATGCGAAATTATAAACATAATTTGTTTATTGCACAATGGTTCTGTAACATTTTCCAATGTCTACAACCTTTATCTTAATACATACATTTAATAATTCATAAGGTTTACATTATCAATTTATGTCAGTTATCATAATAGATAAATGTCCATATAAAAATAATCTCCATCTTTGCCTTTGTCCTTCTTTGAGCATTCGTGTTAAACTGAAATACATTCATGATATAGCAAGGGTGAGCAACTACTTTGCTCAGCAAGTTTAAATACAATAAAGATATATCATGATTGAAAGAAAGAATAAGCTTTCAAGTTTTCAACAATTTAATGATTATGAAAGATCATGAATCAAATTTCAATACATAAAATATGATTGAATTATTAACGCTAAATGGTCAACAATGACCATGAACAAATAATTTGGAAATGAAGGTGATCAGCCTTTTATGCATGATAACATATGCAATGTGCACTAAGTGCGAATCAATGATCATAGATGTGGAATAATTGTCAATAATTAAACCACTAGCATTCTTGAAATTTTTTAACTCGAGTTTGAGTTAGAAAATTTGTCTGTACCGCTAATTACCGCTAAGGAATCTAATTTAATCTCTTATGAAAGACTTATCATTAATAATATCGATCTTCCAATTAGCATAATACACTTTATATCACAATACTATTACTCGAATAATAAATTAGCTAGTATTTAGCCACATAATCAAACATTGAATAATTCTTTAACTCATTAGTAATATTATTATCCCTTAATAATATTATTATCACTTAACCATTATCTTAAACTCTTGCCTAATATTATTAATCCTTTAATAATATTTTAATCACTTAATAATATTTAATCACTTCTTAACAATATTAATCATTTAATAGAATATTAATCATTCACAAATATTATTAATTATTTAATAATATTTTAATAATTTACCAATATTATTAACCCTTTAATAATAAAAAAATCAAACACTAATACTATTAATCCATAACTAATATTATTAATCATTTAATAATATTTTAATCCTGATCTAATATTATTCACCATTTAATAATATTTCAATTATTATCTAATATTATTAATTATTTAATAATATTTCAATCATTATCTAATATTATTAATCATTTGATAATAATTTAATTACTATCAATAATATTCAAATCACTTCTTAATATAAATAATAAATGCCTCATACATTTTAAGATGTAAATATTTTACATCTTGAAGTTTAAACCATTTACATTCCATTTCAGAAATATATGTTACCTTTACACGCAAATTCGAAGTTTAAACACCAAATACATAGCTTTTATAGTAAAATTCAATTTAATATATTATTTCTTTAATTTAAATAATTTTTATATCATTTTTTCCGTTCATGAGTCAACAAGGGTTGTTGCCTCATATATACATATTTTATTCTGGTAGCACATTCACTTTATTTTTCGTTTTACGAATATTTGTATTTTCGCTATATATATATATTCTCAGCTCAAAAACCTTATTTCGAACTTCGAAAACCTCAAAATATCCTTTTTATGATTAATATAATTTTTCAAAGGTGTTACGTTCTTTGTTGCACCACAAAATAATTTTATAGGCAATTATAGTTTTTATTTCACTTAAATACGTAATTTACATTTATTACATATATTTATTGCTTTATTTATGCTTGAAAAGAAGTTTCTCAGAGTAATTTATCATTTATAGTCAAATCTCGCCCCGTAGGACTTTATTAGATTTATTAGGACTAATTATTTCGCCGGAACGTCGAACGTCAAAGTCGCTTGACGCACTGACGCTCAGCGTTTGCTCATTTACAAGGTCTAATATGCTCATTTGCTCATTTTTAACTTTCAAACCAAAAGTCCTATAATAGTAAATTTTTGGACGTGTTATAGTTCTTATGTCATAGTATTTTAGAAAAATTTCTAACCGTGAAAAACAATTACGGAAATCAATCAAAATATCGAGCAAAAAGCATGTCAGGCAGCTGCCTAGCAGCGCGGCACCGCACGCCCAACCCAGTTGTGTTGTCGCTGCTCTGTTGCCCGCTTATCGAACTAGCTACTACGCGAATTTCTTACGCGTTGCTCGTTAATTAGATTGATTCCAATTTTGGATATATTTTTCGTATCATATGAGAATATTTTTAAACAATATGAAACCCCCATTTCGGGTTCATTAAGCAATCCAAATAATTCGCCTAAAATGGACGTTCATAACGATTTTAACCTTTTTCCCCAACTTTACTCTCTCTCGCTAAAATAGTCATAACTTTTTTATTTCAAAATATTTTTAGCCGATTCTAGGGCCCACGCGAAACTAACTTCTGGGACTACAACCCTTCCTTACTAAATTTTCCCCAGATTACGAACACATTAGTCCAGAAATTTCATTCAAGTGGATTGCAGCACACTTGTTGGACAGTTTTGACGCTACTACTTTGAAATGTCATAACTCTATAGTTTTTGAGTGATTCTTGAGCCCACACGAAGCTAACTTCGGGGAATACAACTTTTACCTATTAACTTTTTTCCTAATTCCGAACACATCAGTCCATAAATTTCATAGAAGGGGATTGCTCGAGACTGGTCGGACAGTTTCGACTCGAGTACTTTAAAATATCATAACTCCTTGCTCCGAAGTCAGAATTAGTCCATTCCAGATTCTATGAAAAGATTATACAGTTTAATATAACATACCAAAAGCCCAAAAATTTTTGGAACATCTAACTAACCCCGAATTTTCGGTTTATGGTCAGCAGTCTAGTAAATTTCTAAGTTTTAAAAACTGTTTTACTTTTCTTTCTTTGGATCAAATTTTTTCACCTAAAATGATTAGATCCATACAAAATACACTATATAACATGTAGATATGAAGTTTTTAAAGTTCAAAATCAACTTGATAGTTCATCAAAATCAAACAAAATAAAAGGAATAAACTAAATTAGGGTGTTAAACCTTTCTTATTACTCTCGTCCTTTTTCTTCTTCTTTCTCCTTTACCTTAATTAGTCACTGATCTCCTTTTTTTCTAAAAGGGCGGGATGACGCCCCCAAAATAGGTATATATCACACATTCTAAGTCGCCAAATACATGATATAGAAAATAACTATAACTTCATTATTACAATTGTCGCACAAAATACGACAACACATATGCTATGAGTTTGAATACAAATATTGTCTTCTAGATAGTATTCAAACTCAAATAAGTCTTCATTACAATTTTTGATATAATATTTTATAAAATAGTGAGGACTGCTAAAACAACTGCCCTGAAACATAACTCCATACCCCGACTTGTAAGACCCCGAATTTTATGAAATAAAAGTATTCAATTTTTCTATTCAGTAAATGGTTAAATTGATAAAATTTTAAAGTTATGGGTGAAATATGAATTTTTTTTCAAAATAAGCAAGTGGTTATAAAATAATCATTGTTGTCGGGGAATATTCGTTTGGTCGTGGAATATTCTTTCTGTCGGAGAATATTCGTACGACGGCGCAGCTATTTGTGGGCCCCATAACGAATAACTGTCGGGTGAAGGAAAACGACAAATTTGAGTTTTTACAAATAACGGCGTAGTTGTTACCGTTAACACTGTTGAAATACCCGGTGGTTAAAATACAGTAATACGCGTTATTGCACAGTAGCACACGGTATTGCATAGTATTTTTGAAATTATTGATTCTTACGTAAGAAGGCACTACTCAATAATTGTTACAGTAATTACTGTTCAATATTTTATTTTATTGATTCAATAATTGTTGCGTTGATATTTTATATTATTGTTGTTTCAATAATTGTTGCTGCACAGTATTTTCCTTTATCAGATCAATAATTCATATTATTTGAATAATATTATTAGATAACATTATTGTCAATGTCTAGAAAGTTCTGTCTAAGGAGAGGTTTGGTCATCTAATTGCGCGCCAGTAAGGAGAAATTCTTATTGGAAAGCCCCCTCTTTCCTGGGAACGGCCTGGTTGTCATAAATGTGATTCTGTAATATTATTTGTGAATAATTAATTATTGATTTATATGATAAGAAAATATTTATTTTATGTGGATATAAATGAGGGATATATTTTTGTGGTTAAAAATGAAGGAGTTAATGTTGAGGTTTTTATCAGTATTTTTGTCGGAATGGAGGTATTAAAAATCAGGGTTTTTGAGATATTTTACGGGGGTTATAATTTTTAATCCGACCGTTGGATCGTGGTAATTTTTGGATATGTTATACATATATAAGTTGAGTATATGTCCACAAAGTTTGAACCGTTAAAAATGAACGTATGATTTGTTATGAATTTTACGAGATGACTGGTTCAGAAATTGTTGAATTTTCGGAGTTTATCATTTTGGTGGAAAATTCTAGAATTGGTGGGCCCCACTTGTGGTTGGTGAAGAAATGTGCTGAATTATATTTCAAATGTGGTGGGTGGGAATAGTAGCAGGTAAAGCCATCAGGTTGCAGGTCAAATCTACCAAAATTTTCCTATAAATAGAGGGCTAAGTTAGAATTGAAAATCACACCAGAAACATAAGCTTTCTCTCTTTCTCTCTCTATATTATGAAGCATATTTTGTGAGTTTTTAGATACTTGGTGAGTTGCTATTCATCAGTGCAAGTTTCCTTCAGCCTTATACCGATCAGAAGTACTGCTCTTTTGAGGTAAGGGATAGTAAAGGATAGTAAGGGATTTTAAGGGTTGTTATGTTTTTCAGTTTCGTAATTTTTCTGAACCTCAAAAAATTCTGGAAAAATTTGAAATGATATTTTGATGAGTTTTATTGATTGTGTCCAAAAATGGTGATTTTTGGATGTATAGATTGAGAGTTATGAATTTTATGAGAAAAGACTATTTTAAAAGTAACTGCTTATAATTTCTTGTGGTTAACTCCAAAATTGATGAAATTTTTATTGGGAGTACATGTATATGATAGAAGTATACTCTGTAAATTTCAGAATTTTTAGATAAAAGTATAATTTTTGATAAATGTCTAAATATTCGGCTATTTTGGCCATATGAAAAATAGTAAATGACTTTTAAAAATTCTGAGAAAAATATATGTTCACTATGGGACTATATTATGCTAAATTCCAGAAAAGAAATATTTTTGGAACGGATTTGGTATTTTTCATGAAAATAGTCTAGTTATGAGAAAATGAATTAAATATGTTATGTGAAGTAAGAAAATTGGAAAATAGGATTTTATGGCTTGAGAATCCTATATGAGGTATATGCAGATTTTTGATGAGGGTTTTGGTTATTGATGATGAAATTGTAAGAGTTGGCATTTTATGATGATTAAATGCATTAATTAGTAAAGTGTAAACAATTAAAATAAATTGTTTATAAATTTAAGTAATGTTATTCTTTCAATATCGTTATACCAAAATATTGGTATGAATTTTATTGTAGAATTACTATCTTTTGTGTCGGGGTTACTATTCATGAGTTACGAATATTACTCTTGAGATTAAAACTATATGTTGATCATATTATTTTTATCATCATATATAACATTTTTATAACCCTGATGTTGAAATTCTCTTTCACTGGAGTGTAAAGATGGGTAGATTATTGGTATGATCATGACTAGGGTTCTCTTTGGCCTGTAGTGCAAAGTTGAATTGTGACTGGTATGATCATGGCCATTGAATTTATAATTGAATATCTTAAGCTTAAGTGCAAAGGTGAATTGGTCAACATGGTTATAATTATTGTTTATATAAATTCTGAAGTGATTATATATTTCTTTGAGATATGAATATATTTGGCCTGTAGTGCAAATATGAATTGTTGATGAATATCTTTGGCATGTAGTGCAAAGATGGCCTGTTGATGAATATCTTTGGCCTGTAGTGCAAAGATGGACTGTTGTTGAATATCTTTGGCCCGTAGTGCAAAGATGGTTTGTTGATGAATATCTTTGGCCTGTAGTGCAAAGATGAACTGTTGTTGAATATCTTTGGCCCGTAGTGCAAAGATGGTTTGTTGATGAATATCTTTGGCCCGTAGTGCAAAGATGGATTTGTTAGTATGATTATAAACAGGAACTGTGATTTGGTATAACCATGATATTTGATGTTTCAGGTAAAGACAGGTGATGAAAATATTCTTCGTCCTGGGTGCGAAGAAAAATTTATAGTCACAATTATGATTATGAGTTATTCATATGATTGTGGAAAGGAACTGTTGAGTGATGTTACATGGATAAAACATTGTTGGTGGATTTTTAACATGGAGAAGATAATAGACTTTATAGTCTATTTGACTCTTCTAATGGATTGCATGTTCCGCTGCAACTATGGTTGAAATTTTTATCATTTACCATATGTTCTAAATCTCTGATTTATTGTTGATGAAGGCTATTGATAATTGAATTATCTTTAGTCATGATATTCTTTACTGAGCTAGTTGTGCTCACCCTTTTGCTTCACAATTCCTTTCAGGTAATAAGAGTGTAGCTGGGTCGAGCGGGGGTAACAAGGGAATAGAACGGTGGTCATCATTTAGTAGTTATATTTGGTGAAGAAAATAGGGTGAGACGAACCCAACGTTGGAAGGGTGTTTTGTCACTATCATACAAGATGTCTAATGACATACAACCTTGTGTCATTATAAGACAGGGTTGTGCTCATCCACTTGCTGAGTATATCTATGGGCACTACCTATATAATCTTGGTATTTGTTTGAAGTATAATTCTCAATTAGAGACAGTGGAGATAATGATAAGTCAAGAGAAGACTCACCATTGGGAAGAATATGATAGTAATCTTCTCGTTTTTCTTTGGGGTCTATTGGGTCAACCAAGGATAATTCTGTGGCCATATGATATCTATCATAACCTAGACGCGTGGCCTCCCATGTACGAAGGTTTCCTTGAGCACTTCCCAAAGATTCTAATTTCTAAAACAGTTTTTGACTATACCTTTATGTAAGGTGTTATTGTGAGGTGATGTCCACGGTTGGAACATGAGTCACATTTGGTATATATTTGTATCCAAACTCACAGCATATGTGTTGTTGTATTTTGCACGACAATTGTTGTAATAAAGTTGTAGTTGTTTTCTGTACCATGTATTTGACGACTCAGAATGGGTTGGGTGGAATGGACCTATTTTGGGGTTGTCACAGGTGGTATCAGAGCCATAAGTAAAGAGCCCCGAGCCTCTCGCTGGTGACTTCCTGTTGATGGGGGATGCACCGAAGCCAGACTCTCCGTAGGGGACGCCGTTCTGCGGTGGCAAGCTGATAGGTACCATTGTGAGGTGCTGTGGTTGAAGCACCATGAGAGTCACAGGTGGTATCAGAGCTTAGGGATATGATCTTTGGCGGAGATCGGGGAATATAACTAGGAGGGGAGAGATGAGTAAATCCTTCGCTAGTGTGTCCTACCTAAGCTTATTTGTTGGTCAGTCATAATATCGAGATATTATGTGATATGTTAATTTATTAAATTAACCCTTGTTTTGAAGCTGTATTCTAGAAAGATATCTGAAATACAGGAGATGAGCAATGGAGAAATCATGATGATAAGGAAGATGGAATCTGAAATGAAAGCAAGGTATTCTCAACTCTTTGAAATACCAGGTACGTAAATTTCGGGGACGAAATTTCATAAGGAGGGGAGATTGTAAGACCCCGAATTTTATGAAATAAAAGTATTCAATTTTTCTATTCAGTAAATGGTTAAATTGATAAAATTTTAAAGTTATGGGTGAAATATGAATTTTTTTTCAAAATAAGCAAGTGGTTATAAAATAATCATTGTTGTCGGGGAATATTCGTTTGGTCGTGGAATATTCTTTCTGTCGGAGAATATTCGTACGACGGCGCAGCTATTTGTGGGCCCCATAACGAATAACTGTCGGGTGAAGGAAAACGACAAATTTGAGTTTTTACAAATAACGGCGTAGTTGTTACCGTTAACACTGTTGAAATACCCGGTGGTTAAAATACAGTAATACGCGTTATTGCACAGTAGCACACGGTATTGCATAGTATTTTTGAAATTATTGATTCTTACGTAAGAAGGCACTACTCAATAATTGTTACAGTAATTACTGTTCAATATTTTATTTTATTGATTCAATAATTGTTGCGTTGATATTTTATATTATTGTTGTTTCAATAATTGTTGCTGCACAGTATTTTCCTTTATCAGATCAATAATTCATATTATTTGAATAATATTATTAGATAACATTATTGTCAATGTCTAGAAAGTTCTGTCTAAGGAGAGGTTTGGTCATCTAATTGCGCGCCAGTAAGGAGAAATTCTTATTGGAAAGCCCCCTCTTTCCTGGGAACGGCCTGGTTGTCATAAATGTGATTCTGTAATATTATTTGTGAATAATTAATTATTGATTTATATGATAAGAAAATATTTATTTTATGTGGATATAAATGAGGGATATATTTTTGTGGTTAAAAATGAAGGAGTTAATGTTGAGGTTTTTATCAGTATTTTTGTCGGAATGGAGGTATTAAAAATCAGGGTTTTTGAGATATTTTACGGGGGTTATAATTTTTAATCCGACCGTTGGATCGTGGTAATTTTTGGATATGTTATACATATATAAGTTGAGTATATGTCCACAAAGTTTGAACCGTTAAAAATGAACGTATGATTTGTTATGAATTTTACGAGATGACTGGTTCAGAAATTGTTGAATTTTCGGAGTTTATCATTTTGGTGGAAAATTCTAGAATTGGTGGGCCCCACTTGTGGTTGGTGAAGAAATGTGCTGAATTATATTTCAAATGTGGTGGGTGGGAATAGTAGCAGGTAAAGCCATCAGGTTGCAGGTCAAATCTACCAAAATTTTCCTATAAATAGAGGGCTAAGTTAGAATTGAAAATCACACCAGAAACATAAGCTTTCTCTCTTTCTCTCTCTATATTATGAAGCATATTTTGTGAGTTTTTAGATACTTGGTGAGTTGCTATTCATCAGTGCAAGTTTCCTTCAGCCTTATACCGATCAGAAGTACTGCTCTTTTGAGGTAAGGGATAGTAAAGGATAGTAAGGGATTTTAAGGGTTGTTATGTTTTTCAGTTTCGTAATTTTTCTGAACCTCAAAAAATTCTGGAAAAATTTGAAATGATATTTTGATGAGTTTTATTGATTGTGTCCAAAAATGGTGATTTTTGGATGTATAGATTGAGAGTTATGAATTTTATGAGAAAAGACTATTTTAAAAGTAACTGCTTATAATTTCTTGTGGTTAACTCCAAAATTGATGAAATTTTTATTGGGAGTACATGTATATGATAGAAGTATACTCTGTAAATTTCAGAATTTTTAGATAAAAGTATAATTTTTGATAAATGTCTAAATATTCGGCTATTTTGGCCATATGAAAAATAGTAAATGACTTTTAAAAATTCTGAGAAAAATATATGTTCACTATGGGACTATATTATGCTAAATTCCAGAAAAGAAATATTTTTGGAACGGATTTGGTATTTTTCATGAAAATAGTCTAGTTATGAGAAAATGAATTAAATATGTTATGTGAAGTAAGAAAATTGGAAAATAGGATTTTATGGCTTGAGAATCCTATATGAGGTATATGCAGATTTTTGATGAGGGTTTTGGTTATTGATGATGAAATTGTAAGAGTTGGCATTTTATGATGATTAAATGCATTAATTAGTAAAGTGTAAACAATTAAAATAAATTGTTTATAAATTTAAGTAATGTTATTCTTTCAATATCGTTATACCAAAATATTGGTATGAATTTTATTGTAGAATTACTATCTTTTGTGTCGGGGTTACTATTCATGAGTTACGAATATTACTCTTGAGATTAAAACTATATGTTGATCATATTATTTTTATCATCATATATAACATTTTTATAACCCTGATGTTGAAATTCTCTTTCACTGGAGTGTAAAGATGGGTAGATTATTGGTATGATCATGACTAGGGTTCTCTTTGGCCTGTAGTGCAAAGTTGAATTGTGACTGGTATGATCATGGCCATTGAATTTATAATTGAATATCTTAAGCTTAAGTGCAAAGGTGAATTGGTCAACATGGTTATAATTATTGTTTATATAAATTCTGAAGTGATTATATATTTCTTTGAGATATGAATATATTTGGCCTGTAGTGCAAATATGAATTGTTGATGAATATCTTTGGCATGTAGTGCAAAGATGGCCTGTTGATGAATATCTTTGGCCTGTAGTGCAAAGATGGACTGTTGTTGAATATCTTTGGCCCGTAGTGCAAAGATGGTTTGTTGATGAATATCTTTGGCCTGTAGTGCAAAGATGAACTGTTGTTGAATATCTTTGGCCCGTAGTGCAAAGATGGTTTGTTGATGAATATCTTTGGCCCGTAGTGCAAAGATGGATTTGTTAGTATGATTATAAACAGGAACTGTGATTTGGTATAACCATGATATTTGATGTTTCAGGTAAAGACAGGTGATGAAAATATTCTTCGTCCTGGGTGCGAAGAAAAATTTATAGTCACAATTATGATTATGAGTTATTCATATGATTGTGGAAAGGAACTGTTGAGTGATGTTACATGGATAAAACATTGTTGGTGGATTTTTAACATGGAGAAGATAATAGACTTTATAGTCTATTTGACTCTTCTAATGGATTGCATGTTCCGCTGCAACTATGGTTGAAATTTTTATCATTTACCATATGTTCTAAATCTCTGATTTATTGTTGATGAAGGCTATTGATAATTGAATTATCTTTAGTCATGATATTCTTTACTGAGCTAGTTGTGCTCACCCTTTTGCTTCACAATTCCTTTCAGGTAATAAGAGTGTAGCTGGGTCGAGCGGGGGTAACAAGGGAATAGAACGGTGGTCATCATTTAGTAGTTATATTTGGTGAAGAAAATAGGGTGAGACGAACCCAACGTTGGAAGGGTGTTTTGTCACTATCATACAAGATGTCTAATGACATACAACCTTGTGTCATTATAAGACATGGTTGTGCTCATCCACTTGCTGAGTATATCTATGGGCACTACCTATATAATCTTGGTGTTTGTTTGAAGTATAATTCTCAATTAGAGACAGTGGAGATAATGATAAGTCAAGAGAAGACTCACCATTGGGAAGAATATGATAGTAATCTTCTCGTTTTTCTTTGGGGTCTATTGGGTCAACCAAGGATAATTCTGTGGCCATATGATATCTATCATAACCTAGACGCGTGGCCTCCCATGTACGAAGGTTTCCTTGAGCACTTCCCAAAGATTCTAATTTCTAAAACAGTTTTTGACTATACCTTTATGTAAGGTGTTATTGTGAGGTGATGTCCACGGTTGGAACATGAGTCACATTTGGTATATATTTGTATCCAAACTCACAGCATATGTGTTGTTGTATTTTGCACGACAATTGTTGTAATAAAGTTGTAGTTGTTTTCTGTACCATGTATTTGACGATTCAGAATGGGTTGGGTGGAATGGACCTATTTTGGGGTTGTCACACGACTAGTTTCCGCTATATTCTCGCCTCCTAAGAAGAAAAATGGAATAAAAAGGAAAAGTGTGAGCTCAACTAGCCCAGTAAAGAATACTATGACTAAGATAATGAACAACAAATTATCGTTAGCCTTCAACAAATCAGATAAAATATAATGGACAAAAAGTTTTAGATTAATATTCGCAGCGAAAATAACAATTCATTAGAAGAGTTAAGTAGAGAATGAAATCTACTATCTTCTATGATTTTAAAAGTCCATAAATATTTGATCCCTGTAACATCAACCAATATACATCTTGAACCAAATATTCATCTTTGCACTACGACCAAAGATATTCATTTGTATCACCAGTTAGTTATGTTCATCTCAACACCTGTCCATCTTTGCACTACGGGCCAAAGATATTCATCAGATAATCATTCATCTTTGCACTTCATGCCAAAGATATTCATCAAGTATCACCATTTAAGACTGAGGATGATGAAAAATATCTTAAAGAAACGAAACTAGTGAGATAAAAGGACAAAAATTAGGGATTCGTATTTTCGTTCATCCAAATTCAAAAATACTCCATAATAATCAATTGTGGAGCAAAATTCAAGAATGAAGATCAAAACATGGGTACAATCAAAGATAGTAATTATAATAGACAACTTGGACAAAGAAGAGAAAATTTTATTTTTATATGAATAGTACCGTATTTGTGAATAGTGTCGTATATGTGAATAGACACGAAAAGGTAGAATTTTCTCAAGAAAAATCATACTTCGTGAATAGTGCCGTATACGTGAATAGTATCGTATACGTGAATAGTAACCTCGACATAAAAAGGTAAAAATTTCATAATAAAATTCATACCAATATTTTGGCGTAATGATATTGAAAGAAAAACATCATCTACGAAGAAAATAACATCCCTTACCTCAAAAAAATAGTATTTCTAGCTGAAATAATGGACATAACGCTGAAGAAAAATTACACTGAATAGCAACTCTCAAAGTATCTAAATACTCACAAAAATACGCTCGATATTATATAGAGAGAAAACTTCTGATTCTGGTGTGATTTTCAAATCTAACTAAGCACCCTATTTATAGGAAAATGCCAGAACGCCAAAGCAAACTAAATTAATAAAATATTAATATATTTTTTCTACGCACACCCCTTGACAAATTCAGCACTCCACTTTTGGAAAAAAAATCTCAGCACATTTTTCTACCAAAAAATAAAAGTGGGTCCCACCTATGTTTTTAATAACGACATTTATTTCTGAAACTTCAATAATTCATAATAAATAGCCCTTTTATCAGAAAAATTCGAATTCTATGTCCATTTCATAGGAAATTTAATTCTCAACAACTTTATAGAAGAAAGTTTTTCCAAATTTCAAACAGAAAATGACCGAAATCTACATACAGATTATTTTTAATACCTCCATTCCGACAAAATACTGATAAAACACCACAACATTAATTCTTTTATTTATATCTGCATAAAAATAAATATTTTCTTATCATATAAATCAATAATTAATTAATCACAAATAATATTACAGAATCACAATACTGACAACCAGGTCGTTTCTAGGAAAGAGGGGGCTTTCCGATAAAGATTTCTCCTTACTGGCGCGTAATTAGGTGACCAAGCCCCTTTCCTAGACAGAACTTCCTTAGACATTACCAACAATGCTATCTAATAATAGTATTCAAATAATGTGAATTATTGATTTGATAATGAAAAATACTATGCAGTGACAATTATTGAAACAACAATAATATAAGATATCAACGTAGCAATTATTGAATCAATAAAATAAAATATTGAACAGTAATTACCGTAACAATTATTGAGTAGTGCCTTCTTACGTAAAAATCAATAATTCAACAATAATGTGCAATACCGTGTACTACTATACGACCACGCGTATTACTGTATTTTAACCACCGGGATTCCAACAGTGTTAACGGTAACAATTACGCCGTTATTTATAAAAGCTCAAACTTGTCATTTTCTTCATCCGACCATTTTTCGTTATGAGGCCCACAATTGGCTGCGCCATCGTATGAATATTCTCCAACAGCAAGAATATTTCACGACCAAACGAACATTCCCCGACAAAAATGAACATTTTATAACCACTTGCTTATTTTGAAAAATTTGCATATTTCACCCATAACCAAAGCATTATATCAAATTAACACCATATTATTCAAAATAATAATTAGACGAAATTTAATTTTACTTATAAAAATTTGGAGTCTTACAACTTCCCCTCCTTATGAAATTTCATCCTCAAAATTGACGTATGTACCTGGTGTTTCAAAAAGGTGAGCGTACCTTGCTTTCATTTTTGATTCCAACTCCCAGGTCATTTCCTCAATAACATGGTTTCTCCACAAGACTTTGACTGTGTGGTATAACCTTTGTGTGTAGGACATGCTCCTTCCTATCTAAGATCTTGACAAGTACCTCCTCGTACGTTAAATCTTCGGTTATCTCGTCTGGTTATAACTCAATAATGTGGTTTGGGTCTTTCACATATTTACGAAGCATAGATATGTGAAAAACATTATGAACACGAGACATGCTTGGAGGTTATGCGAGTCTGTAGGCCACATTTCCTGTTCGGTCAATAATTTCAAATAGACCAACAAATCGTGAATTGACCTTTTCTCTCTTCCCGAATCTTGTAACTCCCTTCCATGGAGCAACATGTAACAATACATGATCCCTAATATTAAATTTCACATCCTTTCGATGAAGATCTACATAACTCATTTGTCGATCCTGTGCCGTTTGTGTTCATTGTCGGATCATTTGGATCTTCTCTGTAGTCATACGTATCAATTTCGATCCCAACAACGTTGCTTCTCCTACCTCATCCCAGCATACTGGAGAGTGACACTTTCATCCATACAACGCTTCTAATGGAGCCATGCCTATACTTGCCTGATAACTATTGTTGTAGGGGAATTCCACCAATGGTAGGTACTTATCCCAACTCCTTTTGAAATCTAGGACACGGAGTCTTAATAGATCTTCAAGAGGTTGAATAGTCCTTTATGATTTCCCGTCCGTTTGAGGATGGTATACCGAACTGAATCTTAAATTCGTGCCCATAGCTTTCTGCAAGTTAACCCAAAATCGTGAAGTGAATCTTGGGTCACGATCCGAAACTATGGATACTGGCATGCCATACAATCTCACAATCTCATTAACGTACATACGAGCAAGAAGTTAAAGGGAATAAGTCTCCCGTGTCATCAAGTAATGAGCAGACTTGCTTAATCTATCAACAATAACTCAAATTGCATTTATGCCTTGAGAAACCTTGGGAAGACCCGTAACGAAATCCATGGTAATGTGTTCCCACTTCTATTTTAGAGTCTCAAGTGCTTACAATGGACCCTTTGGTACTTGATGCTCCGCCTTTACACATTGACAAGTTAAACACCTCGAGATAAACTCTGTGATCTCTCTCTTCATATTACTCAACCAAAATGTATGTCGAAGATCATGATATATTGTGGTACTCCCAAGATGGATTGCAAAAGGTGTGTTGTGTGCCTCCATCATGATTCTATGCTTCAAGTCAGAATCATTAGGAACACAAAGTCTGGAGTTGACTCGAAGTATTCCTTCTTCATCGATTCTTGCTGCTGGAATAACACATTCTTGTACTTGGGTACTTGAAGCTTTTAACTCAATCTTCATCCTTTGCAAGTCATACAAAATGGGCATTTGCATTGACAATATCGCACTCGTACCCACATATGATCTTCTACTCAATTCGTCAACTACCATATTCACTTTTCCAGGATGGTATTGGATGGTATGATTGTAATCTTTCAACAGGTCGAGCCAACGTCATTGCCGCATGTTGAGTTCCTTTTGGGTGAAGAAATATTTGAGGCTTTTATGATCTGTATAGATCTCCACTTTCTCCTCATACAGGTAGTGTCTCCAGATCTTCAACGCGAAAACGATTGCTGCCAACTCTAGATCATAAGTACAATAATTTCTTATATATTCTTTGAGTTATCGCGAGGCATAGGTTATGACTTTCCCATGTTGCATGAGAACAAATCCTATCCCTTTGCCCGAAGCATCGATGTAGATAACAAATCCATCCGTACCAGGTGGTATTGTCAGAATAGGTGCCGAAATGAGTCTCCTCTTGAGCTCTTGAAAACTCTTCTCGCATTCCTCGCTCTATATAAATTTTGTATCTTTCCGAGTCAGCTGAGTTAACGGAGTAGAGATTCGACAAAACCCATCCACGAATCTCCGATAATAACCAGCTAAGCCCAAAAAGTTACGAACTTCAGTCACCGACTTCAATTGCTCCCAACTTTTTATTGCTTCAATCTTCACTGAGTCAATAAATACTCCATGTTTTGACACCACGTGCCCAAGGAATGCTACTTCCTCAAGCCAGAACTCGGATTTCTTCAGCTTGGCATATAGCTTATTTTCATGAAGCCGTTGAAGTACCAGCTTCAAATGGTGCTCATGATCTTCACGACTTTTGGAATAGATGAGGATGCCATCAATAAAGACGACAATGAACTGATCTAAATATTCCTTGAACACACAGTTCATCATATCTATGGAAGCAGTAGGAGCATTAGTCAATCCAAAAGACATGACTAAGAATTCATAATGCTCGTATCGAGTTCTAAAGGCAGTCTTCGGAATATCCTCAATTTTAATCTTCAGCTGATGATATCCAGAATGAAGATCAATTTTTGAAAAGAATTGTTCTCCTTGCAACTGGTCGACCAGGCCATCAATGCGAGGTAGCAGATACCTATTCTTGATGGTGACATGATTCAATTCCTGATAGTCAATACAAAGTCGTATACTCCCGTCTTTATTCTTTACGAATAAAACAGGAGCATCCCAAGGAGATGTACCAGGACGAATGAAATCGATGTCTAACAACTCCTGTAGTTGGACCTTTAACTCCTGAAGTTCAATAGGAGCCATTCGATATGAGGTTTTAGAAATGGGTTTTGTACCAGGTTCAAGGTCAATAAAAAATTCAACCTCACATTCTGGGGGTAGACAGGGAAGTTCTTCAGGAAATACGTCAGGAAATTCATTAACAATAGAAATATTATTCAAATCTGACGTATTTTTGTTCAAGTCCATGACATGGGCTAAGAAAGCTTGACATCTATTTTTTACTAAACGAATGACTTTATGGCTTGATATGACAGTGATTGACTTTACTGGTTTGGTTGCCTGAATTCACATAAAAGGTTGGTTGGGAATATGAAAACTAATAACCTTACGAAAATAATCAATTTTGGCATGATGAATGGTTAACCTGTCAATCCCTAAAATCACATCAAATGCAAGTATGTTCAATAAAATAAGATCGGCAGGTAATGTGATGGTTACAACTTGAATCAAGCAAGATTTATAAATAGTAGATGTAATAAAAGTTTCTCTTAATGGAGTCTCAACAGATAAGTCAAAGTCTAATTTCTCCGGAGTCAAGTTCAAACGGTAAGGACAAACAGATGAAATAAAAGAATGGGTAGAACTAGTATCTAATAAGGTATAAGCTTCGCAAGAGTTTATGATTAGCTTACCCATGATCACCTTGTTCTGGTTCCTCAATTTTTGGAAATTTATAAAAAGCACCCACACTTAAACCATCGATTTTGACTTGTCTAGGATAACCTTTTGTGCCATCATTACCGCTAGAATTGACTTTCGCTATAAGGCATATTCCACCCTCAACTGCTTCGTTGTACTCCTGTTCCATGATCTGAATCATTAATTTTCGATCCATATCGAATTGGGGTTTACCGCAGTGTACAGGGTAATTCAAAACTCAATGTTGAGTTCTCCCAATTGCTGTCCAAAAAGAGAAATACATATCATCTATTTTAGCCTTCTTGGATCAGACTTCTCTTTCCACAATATCAGCACGTCGTGCGACTTTTATCCATGCATCCTTCATTCTCACTCATTCAATTGTTTCTTCTTTTACCTGATCCTTGACATTTGAATTCTCAGATTCCAGCTTTATTATCTTATATTCTGCCAAAGGATATATCTGTTCAAGCATCACATATCGGGTAACACAAACTTGAATTATTGCATCCTTTTGCTTGACGACCGACTGTCGTTCTTCAGTCTGCTCTTCCAACTCATGAATACGATTTTGGAGTTCTTCATTTCGATCATAAAGTTCTCCTAATAAATTCTCCTCAGGTTCCTCTTCTTCTTCACTCTCAGCTACTACCTCTGTGACTAGCTCGGGTGCAACTATTAATTCTTTACTCACCACATGGATATCTATAATTTCTTCTTCGCTTGACATCACATTATCCTGGTTGGTGATTAGAGGTGTCTCAACGGTCTCATTCACTCTATTGTTAACATTTTCAGTTGTCATTCTTAAATACTGTCACAAAACAAGGGTTAATTAAACAAATTAACATGCCATGCGTTATCTCTATATTCTGGCCGACCAATTAAATACCAAATAAGCTTAGGTAGGACACACTAGCGAAGGATTTACTCGTCTCTCCCCTCCTAGTTTTATTCCCTGATCTCCGCTAGAGACCATATCCCTAAGCTCTGATACCAATTGTGACACCCCCAAAATAGGTATACATCACCCATTCTGAGTCGCCAAATACATGGTACAGAAAATAACTATAACTTCATTATTACAATTGTCGCGCAAAATACGACAACACATATGCTATGAGTTTAAAAACAAATATTGTCTTCTAGACAGTATTAACTCTCAATTAAGTCCTCATCACAATTATTAATATACTATTTTACATAATAGCGAGGACTGCTAAAACAACTGCGTTGAAACATCACTCCGCACCCCGACTAGTTCCAGCTATATTCTCGCCTCCTGAGAAGAAAAATGGAACAAAAAGGAAAGGGCGAGCTCAACTAGCCCAGTAAAGAATACTATGACTAAGATAATAAACAACAAATTATCGTTAGCCTTCAACAAATCAGTTAAAATAAAATGGACAACAAGTTTTAGATCAATATTCGCAGCGGAAATAACAACTCATTAGAAGAGTTAAGTAGAGAATGAAATCTACTATCTTCTATGATTTTAAAAGTCCATCATCAATATTTTATCCTTGTAACATCAATCAATATATAACTTGAACTAAATATTCATCTTTGCACTACGACCAAAGATATTCATTTCTATCACTAGTTGGCCATGTCCATCTCAACACATGTCCATCTTTGCACTATGGACCAAAGATATTCATCAGGTAATCATTCATCTTTGCTCTGCAGGCCAAAGATATTCATCGAGTATCAACATTTAAGACTGAGGATGATGAAAAATATCTTAAATAAACGAAACCAGTGAGATAAAAGGACAAAGATTAGGGATTCGTACTTTAGTTCATCCAAGTTCAAAAATACTCCATAATAATCAGTTGTGGAGAAAAATTCAAGAATAAAGATCAAAACATGGATACAATCAACGATAGTAACCATAATAGACAACTTGGATAAAGAAGAGAAGTTTTCATTTTTCTGTGAATAGTGTCGTATACGTGAATAGTGTCGTATATGTGAATAGACATGAAAAGGTAGAATTTCCTCAAGAAAAATCATACTTTGTGAATAGTACCGTATTCGAGAATAGTGTCGTATACGTGAATAGTGTCGTATACATGAATAGTAACCTCGACATTAAAAGGTAAAACTTTTATAATAAAATTCATACCAATATTTCAGCACAATGATATTGAAAGAAAAATATCATTTACGAAGAAAATAGCAACCTTACCTCAAAAGAATAGTACTTCTGACTGAAATATCAGATATAACGCTAAAAAAAAACTTCCACTGAATAGCAACTCTCAAAGTTTCTAAATACTCATAAAAATACGCTCGATATTGTAGAGAGAGGAAACTTCTGATTCTGATGTGATTTTCAATTCTAACTAAGCACCCTATTTATAGAAAAATAATAGAACGCCAAAGCAGACTAAATTATTAAAATATTAATATATTTTTTCTACGCACACCCCTTGACAAATTCAGCACTCCACTTTTGAAAAAAAAATCTAAGCACATTTTTTCACCAAAAAATAAAAATGGGTTCCACCCATATTTTTAATAATAACATTTATTTTAGAAACTTCAATAATTCATAATAAATAGCCTTTTTATCAGAAAAATACGAATTCTATGTCCATTTCATAGAAAATTTAATTCTTCAACTTTATAGAAGAAAGTTTTTCCAAATTCTAAACAGAAAATGACCGAAATCCACATACGGATGATTTTTAATACATCCATTCTAACAAAATACTGATAAAACACCACACCATTAATTCCTTTATTTATATCCACATAAAAATAAATATTTTCTTATCATATAAATCAATAATTAATTATACACAAATAATATTACAGAATCACAATATTGATAACCAAGTTGTTCTCAAGAAAGAGGGGATTTTCCAATAAGGATTTCTCCTTACTGACGCACAATTAGGTGACCAAACCCCTTTCCTAGACAGAACTTCCTTAGACATTGCCAACAATGCTATCTAATAATATTATTCAAATAATATGAATCATTGATCTAATAATTGGAAATATTATGCAGTGACAATTATTGAAACAACAATAATATAAGATATCAACGTAGCAATTATTGAATCAATAAAATAAAATATTGAACAGTAATTATCGTAACAATTATTGAGTAGTGCCTTCTTACGTAAGAATTAATAATACAAAAATAATGTGCAATACCATGTGCTACTGTGCAACCACGCGTATTACTGTATTTTAACCACCGGATATTCCAACAGTGTTAACGGTAAGAATTATGCCGTTATTTATAAAAACTCAAACTTGTCGTTTTCTTTATCTGACCGTTTTCTATTATGGGGCCCACAAATGGTTGTGCCATCGTACGAATATTCCCTGACAGCAAGAATATTCTACGACCAAACGAATATTCCCCGACAGAAATGAATATTTTATAACCACTTGCTTATTTTACAAAATTTTCACATTTCACCCATAACCAAAGCATTATATCAAATTAACACCTTATTATTCAAAATAATAATTAGAGAAAATTCAATTTTATTTATAAAAATTTGGGGTCTTACAACCTCCCCTCCTCATTCAATATCGTCCTCGAAATTGACGTACATACCTAGTGTTTCAAAAAGGTGAGGGTACCTCGCTTTCATTTCTGATTCCAACTCCCGGGTCATTTTCTCAATAACATGGTTCATCCACAAGACTTTGAATTGTGGTATAACCTTTGTGCGTAGGACATGTTCCTACCTATCCAAGATTTTGACAAGTACCTCATCGTACGTTAAATCTTCGGCTATCTCGTCTGGTTATAACTCAATAATGTGGTTTGGGTCTTTCACATATTTACGAAACACAGATATGTGAAAAATATTATGAACACGAGACATGCTTGTAGGTTATGCGAGTCTATAGGCCACATTTCCTATTCGATCAATAATTTCAAATGGACCAACAAATCTTGGATTGACCTTTCCTCTCTTCCCGAATCTTGTAACTCCCTTCTATGGAGCAACATGTAACAATACATGATCCCTAATATTAAATTCCACATCCTTTCGATGAAGATCCACATAACTGATTTGTCGATCCTGTGCCATTTGTATTCACTGTCGGATCATTTGGATATTCTCTGTAGTAATACGTACCAATTTCGGTCCCAACAACGTAGCTTCTCCCACCTCATCCCAGCATACTGGAGAGTGACACTTTCATCCATACAATGCTTCTAATGGAGCCATGCCTATACTTGCTTGATAAATATTGTTGTAGGAGAATTCCACCAATGGTAGGTACTTATCTCACCTCTCTTTGAAATCTAGGACACAGAGTCTTAATAGATCTTCAAGAATTTGAATAGTCCTTTCTGATTGCCCGTTCGTTTGAGGATGATGTGCCAAACTGAATCGTAAATTCGTGCCCATAGCTTTCTGCAAGCTAACCCAAAATGGTGAAGTGAATCTTGGGTCATGATTCAAAACTATGGACACTGGCATGCCATGCAATCTCACAATCTCATTCACGTACATACGAGTAAGACGTTAAATGGAATAAGTCTCCCGTATCGGCAAGTAATGAGAAGACTTGCTTAATCTATCAATAATAACCCAAATTGCATCTATGCCTTGAAAAACCTTGGGAAGACCCGTAACGAAATCCATGGTAATGTGTTCCCACTTCCATTTCGAAATCTCAAGTGGTTACAATGGACCCTTTGGTACTTGATGCTCCGCCTTTACACGTTGACAAGTTAAACACCTCGAGACAAACTCTGTGATCTCTCTCTTCATATTGCTCCACCAAAATATATGTCGAAGATCATGATACATTCTGGCACTCCCAGGATGGATTGCAAAAGGTGTGTTGTGTGCCTCCATCATGATTCTATGCTCCAAGTCAGAATCATTAGGAACACAAAGTCTGGAGTTGACTCAAAGTATTCCATCTTCATCGATTCTTGCTTCTGGAATAACACATTCTTGTACTTTCTTCTTTATATACATTATCTCCAGGTCTGTTGTGTCGCCCCCAGAATAGGTATACAATACCCATTCTGAGTCGCTAAATACATGGTACAAAAAGCAAACTACAACTTCAATAATACATTTGTCGTGCAAAATACGACAACACATACTGTGAGTTTAAATACAAATATTGTCTGCTAGACAATATCCACACTCAAGTAAGTTGTGACACCCCCAAATCCGGATACTTCGATTCCACAGGATTTGGTGTTCACTGTACAAGCATCATCTATCTATCTACCCATAAATAATATCAAACTATACAATAGATAGAAATCATAATAAAATCTCTTCCCTTAAGGGTTACATCAACTAAATCATAAATAAATCTCAGGTTACTCTAACCTTAAAACATCTATGCAGAATTCTAAACAAATAAGTCTTAACATCAACACAAATCAAGTCTTAAACAAATACATCAGTTAATAAATAACAGGTCTTCATCATTTGCTAACTTTGCCCTTGCCCTTACTAGTGGAGGGTTCATCACTTCTTTCGTTCTTAACTGCAATGTTATTATTAAGCAAGAGTGAGCACAAATGCCCACAAGTATAATAATGAGATAACAGTATAATAACGTGCGAATAAATCAAAGACGTCTGAATAAGAGCTCAACTTTTGAATCAAGAATGAATAACAAGAATCAAAAGAATTCTGAGGGTCATAAGACCTTGAACTATGTCCTAGGTTATCAAGGATTATACTTGAAACCTTTAACAGTCATAAGACTATGGACCTTCTTCTCGTACTTAGGGGGATCAGCCCTTAGTACCATACTGTGCACAATATCTTAACGCTAAAGCGTAATTAATCCCCTATACAGGGTTGTTCATCTCAGTTTGACATTCGAGTCCGCACCAAAGGAAGTTTGGTTTGGATAATTTTATCAAGGGTTCTGAAATTTAGAACGCTCATCAACTATGGACTAGTTGAATCAATAGGGTTCACTAGTCTAATAAGGTTCAACAATAATTGATATTCGATTTGAATGATAACCTCAAAAGTATACAATAGGACAATTATTGTATAACTGAATCATGCTTTGGAAAGATAATTAATCTTTAATATCATGCTTGAACTTGAATAATAACAAGGATAATTTATTCAAGGTAAATAATAAACTTGAACAATAATGACAAGTAGGGTTAGGGAAACTTGCTCGACATAAAAGTAACGTTTAAGTTTAAATAATCTTGCTCAATAGAATGGAGTTAGGGATAGGATACTTTCCTCTTGCGTAGATTACACTTTAACTAAGCACGTTCTTTGAATTAAATCCTACATACCATTCATATACACAATACCAGTTAATTATAACTTAACTGTTCATCAAAAACTCATTCTCTTTGTCTACTTTGATTTATTGACTATACTTAATCACTTTATCACATTTACTGCCACATAATACCACTTCATGAATAATAATCTAATTATGTAATCAATAATTTAATCCACATGTAATTATGTTATTTATATGTTATACAACTATTTTATCATCACATTATTCTTCTAACATGTTTACATGTTCATTACAATAATCCACTAACACATTGTTAGACTTAAACATTTTTTTAAAAATACATTTCTAAATTTTCTAGGGAGTGGCGCTGCGGCGCCACTATTGAACTAGGGATTCGCGCTGCGGCACCGTGGCCGGGCCCTTGGCGTTGCGGCGCTGTGGCGCCGTGGCTCGAGTCATGGCGCTACGGTACGGTGGTGCTGCGGTGCGGGAAATGAACTGGTAGCCGACGCTGCGGTGCGGCATACCAGACACAGAAATGGCTGTTCGCGAAAATCGCAGAACATGCCAATTTCTCCCAAATTCTTATTTTCTACTCAAAATTAGACATACCCACAAGTTATAGTTCATGTATATTCATAATACAACATCTATAAAGTGATTTTAACCCATTAAAATATATAATCACATATTTAAATCATAAAAAAATGGATTGTTCTTGATGTTCTTGAGGATTTTGAACAAAAACTTATAATTTAACACTACGGATTCGTTATAACACCGAATCCGTTCGTTTAAGGCTTGATCTCTTCGTATTAACATGCTCAATAATATAAGAGTATAAATTTTAGGGATAATATATAATCAATACATCAATTATCACATATAAGGCCATATGGCCATATCACGTACTCTGTTTATTTTGAAATAACATATGTACGACATGTTTTCACAACACTGATGTTATGGTTTGCAACATATACATAATTACATGATTTGATACAACATAACACACATACAACTCATAATCAATACTCCTAACTCAATTACAGAGGCTAAACCAAAACTTTGAAAGCCATTTTCTTATAAAAACTTAATGACGTAAAAACAGAATTTCAGAAGGAGAAGATTACCCAACGCGTAGTGTGGATTTTAGTAAGAGATGAATTCCTTCTCAATCACTGACTCACAATTCTCCTCAACAATTATCAGATTCTCTCTAACTAGTTTTATCAGACTTAGAAAATGAAAGAAAAACATAAGACGTCGTATTCAAAATAGACCGATGCGCATTATGGTCAGTTACCCATCATGGGTTAACTGGCCATAACTCCTTTTAAAGCCATGTTTGTCTAGTTTGAAAAGTTTTCAAATACTATTTAATTTAATAAAGTTATATCATATAGTTGAATAAATGTCACACTCAATTCAAATATCTTATTTAAATTAATTAAATAGCATATAATAATCTATCATAAATTCACATAATCATAAAATAAATTTTCTCATTAACTAATAATGTCAATTTATTAAATCTCTAATTAATTATTACATTAATTAAAATAACATAGCTTATTAAATATTTCTTTTAATACAATAAGCTCACATAATCACATACTTCGAATAATAAAATTTCTCTACATTAATTTAATGAATGTAACACATAAAATTAAATTAAATTAATCTACCACAATTGCATCAATTAATTATTTAATCCAATAATTAAATCATCGAAAAATATTTATTTAACTCGATAAATATTAAAATTAAATTACAAAATTCTCGTTCGTCACATCTTTCCCCCCTTAAAAGGATTCTGTCCCCAGAATCACGACTCAAAAATTTCGACCCGTTACATTCTCCCCCCTTACAAAGATTCTGTCCCGAGAATCGCTTACAAATAATTAAGTAAATAAATAAGGGTAATTCTTCATCATATTCTCTTCGAGTTCCCACGTAGCTTCTTTAGCGTTGTGGTTCCTCCAAATTACCTTAACAGAAGGTATTACTTTATTTCTCAGAACTTGTTCTTTTCGGTCGACAATTTGGACAGGAATTTCTTCATAAGACAAATCTTTCTCAAAATGCAGGGGTTCGTATTCAATTACATGCTTGTAATCAGCTTTGTAGGGTCATAACACAGAAACATGGAAGACGTTGTGGATATTCTCGAGTGCTGGAGGTAAGGCTACCTCATACGCAACTTCTCTGATTCTTCTCAGAACTTCAAAGGGTCCAATGAATCTTGGGCTCAATTTCCCTTTCTTTCCGAACCTAATCTTTCCCTTCCAGGGAGAGACCTTCAAGAAAACATAACTACCTGGTTCAAACTCGATATTTTCACGATGTGGATCAGCGTATTTCTTCTGTCAATCTTGAGCTGCTACCAGTCGTGCTCGGATCACTTTGACTATTTCTGCCGTTTGCTGTACTAATTCTGGTCCTAACAATTGTCTTTCACCAACTTCATCCCAACTTCAAGCCTATACTAGCGTGGTAACTATTGTTGTAGCCGAACTCTACCAACGGTAGGTGATCATCCCAATTTCCTTTGAAGTCCATTACACAGGCTCGAAACATATCTTCCAGTGTTTGAATCGTTCGTTCGCTCTGTCCGTCTGTTTGAGGGTGGTAAGCTGTACTCATTCGCAGTTGTGTACCCATGCATTCCTGAAGACGTTTCCAGAAATTTGATGTGAAGCGCGGATCCCTATCAGAAACAATAGACACCGGCACTCCGTGCCTCGAAACAATCTCTTTCACATATAATCTTGCCAACTGATCTAAGTTAAATCTGATTTTGATAGGAAGGAAGTGCGCGGATTTTGTCAGTCAGTCAACGATAACCCATACTGCGTCGTAGCCTTTCTGAGTCGTCGGAAGGCCAACCGCGAAGTCCATCGTAATATGTTCCCATTTCCATTTTGGGATCTCCAACGGTTGTAGCAATCCACTCGGTCTTTGATGTTCTACTTTAACTTTCTGACATGTCAGGAATTTGGCAATACATTCTGCAACATCACGTTTCAAATTCGGCCACCAGAAATGTTGTCTAAGACTTTGGTACATTTTTGTACTACCAGGGTGAATCGAATATCTTGAACTATGAGCCTCGCTTAAAATATCTTCCTTAATCTCTTGTACTGGCGGAACCCAAATTCTGCTTTCAAATCTCAATATTCCTTCCTTATCCATCTTAAATCTTGGTTCGGTTCCTTCAGATATCTTCGATGTTACCTTTTTGCATTCATCATCCTGAAGCTGAGCCTCCTTCTCTCTATCTAGTAGAGTTGTACCAGATTGCATCTGAAATAGCTTCTCATCAATCTCCATAGGATACTTCACTTCTAACTCCAGTTTCTCCATATCTGCAATTAGCTCCTGCTGAGCAGTCAACATCATCAATTTCTCACGACCCTTTCTACTTAAGGCATCGGCAACCACATTAGCCTTACCCGGATGGTATAAAATCTCACAGTCATAATCCTTGATTAATTCCAACCATCTTCTTTGACGCATATTCAAATCTTTCTGTGTAAAAATATATTTCAGACTCTTGCGGTCCGTATATATTTCACACTTCTCCCCGTATAGATAGTGCCTCCAAATTTTCAAAGCGAAAACAACTGCAGCTAACTCCAAATCATGGGTTGGGTAACCCTTCTCGTAATCCTTCAACTGCCGTGATGCATACACAATGACTTTGCCGTTTTGCATCAGCACACAGCCAAGTCCTTTATGCGACGCATCGCTAAAAACAACAAAATTTCCTGTATCATCCGGAAGAGATAACACAGGCGCTGTACTCAACCTCTTCTTTAATTCTTGAAAACTCTCCTCACACTTATTCGTCCAAACAAATTTCACAGCTTTTCGAGTTAAATTCGTTAACGGAGTTGCGATCTTAGAAAAATCTTGTATGAATCTTCTATAATATCCTGTTAATCCAAAAAAACTTCTTACTTCTGACGGCGTTCTCGGCTGATCCCATTTAATCACAGCTTCTACTTTGGATGGATCTACCGAAATTCCATCTTTATCGATTACGTGACCAAGAAATTGTACTCTCTCGATCCAGAATTCGCATTTCGAAAATTTAGCATACAACTTCTCCCTTCTCAATACTTCTAACGTTAACCTCAAGTGTTCTTCGTGTTCCTCTTTGGTTTTGGAATATACCAAAATGTCGTCTATAAATACCACCACGAATTTGTCCAAAAACGGCTTGAATACACCATTCATTAGTCCCATAAATGCTGCAGGAGCATTCGTAAGACCAAACGACATTACTAAAAACTCATAATGACCATATCGCGTTCGAAACGCTGTCTTCGGTACATCCTCTGGCCTCACCTTCAGTTCGTGATAACCACTCCTCAAGTCAATCTTGGAAAAGTATTTTGCTCCCTTCAATTGATCAAACAGATCATCGATCCTCGGTAATGGATATTTGTTCTTAATCGTGACCTTATTTAATTCTCTGTAGTCAATGCAGAGCCTCATCGATCCGTCCTTCTTTTTCACGAACAACACCGGCGCTCCCCACGGCGATACGCTCGGTTGAATGTACTTTTTGTCCAACAACTCTTGTAGTTGTACCATTAATTCCTTCATCTCTACTGGCACCATTCGGTATGGTGCCTTCGATATTGGAGCAGTTCCGGGTGCCAAATCAATCACAAAGTCTACTTCTCTATCTGGTGGAAGTCCTGGCAAATCGTCTGGAAATACATCGACGAAGTCCCTCACAATCGGTATCTCCTCTACCTTCGAGTTCTCTTTTCGACTGTCGACTATATAAGCTAAATATCCTACACAACCTTGTCTTAATAACTTCCTGGCCTGCAACATCGTCAGACAACTCGCTTGTCTAGGCGACTTGCTACCATAAAACACGACCTTTGACGGAGTCATAAGGTTAATACGCTTCTTTTGGCAGTCAATTACAGCCCCATAATTGGATAGCCAATCCATACCCAATATAACGTCGAATTCCCCCAATCGAATAGGGATAAGATCTACATTCATGATATTACCCTTAATATCCACCCTACAGTTCTTAAACACGTACTTAACAGGGATTATTTCTCTATTCGCAATTTCTATGTTCATGGGGTAATCCAATTCATCCATAAGCAAATCTAAACTATTAGCAAAGTCTTCGGATATAAAGGAACAAGTAGCACCCGAATCAAACAAAACATAAGCATTAATTTCATTGATCGGAATGATACCTGACACCACCTCACGAGACTGGATTGCATCCTGCACCGTCATATTGAATGTTCTGGCGGTTGGTCGATTTGTTGCAGGTGGTCCGGTGATGGTTAAGGTATTTTCACTGCTATTTCCCCGATTTTCTCCTTGTCCTGATCCTCCCGATCCCTTCTTGGAACAGTCTCTTGCTAAATGATCTTTCGAACCACAGTTGAAACAAGCACCCTTCTTTGGGTTTGGACAATTTGGTGCTATGTGACCTTCCTGACCACAATTGTAGCACACTCTCTTTCCCTTCAAACAAACTCCTAGATGTGCCTTGCCGCAAGTCGGACATGCTTATATCTTTATTTTCTGCCCTCCGTGTTGACTTCCAGCTGTCGAGTTATCCGTCCACTTCCTCTTCTGATTATTATTATTCCCAGTATTACTTCCACCAGTCTTGTTATTACCTTCATTCTCACTCTTTTTCTTTTTCTGTTCTTGGTTGTACTTAGTCACTGCATCACTTCCTCCTTATGTGAGAATGGCCTTTTCCAAAACTCCCGCAAACGTGTTAAGTTGAAACATTGATACCTTGCTGTATACCCAAGGCTTCAGTCCTTGTTCGAATCGTCTGGCTTTCCTCTCGTCAGTGTGTACTTGATATGGGGCAAACCTTGCCAACTCATCGAATTTAGTCGCTTATTCAGGCACGCTCATGTTTCCCTGTTTCAGTTCCAGAAATTGCACCTCCATCTGGTTCTGCGAACTAGCTGGGAAATACATTTCGAAAAACATCTCTTTGAATCTCTCCCACGTAATTACACCTTCACCTCCTCGCATCTTGTTTGCCTGCCACCAGTAGCTAGCCTCCGACTTCAGCATAAATGTCGCAAAAACAGTCTTCTGATCTTCTCGAACCCTAGCAGCGTCGAAAACCTTCTCCATTTCCATCACCCACGTTTGAGCCTCGATCGGGTTTCTGGAACCTTTGAACTCTGGCGGTCCCACCGCCTTAAAATCTTTAAACGTTGTGCTAGGTGGAGCTTGCGGTTGGTTATTCATGACTCCAGTTAGTAAATTAACTAGTTGTTGAACTGGATTAATGTTGGCATTATTGTTATTATTGGTTGACCCTTCCTGAGCCGGTTGACGTTGTTGTCTTCTCCTTGGCGGCATTTTTCTGTTAAATAAACGTTTATTAGAACTTTATTTATTTCTCTACATAGTTAAGACATTACTCAACAATTTAACATATCACTTAACACATCATCTCAAACAACTTGATATCTTTTCATTCAAATAAAAAGTTTTAACATTAAACTATAGCATACTGCTATTTACATCATCTATCCTGGAATAAAGAATCCACAGGATTTAAAACATTCAAATATTAACATATTTCTTAGTTCATAAACACATCGGAATTTACATAAAACTATATAAGTCTTTCACATAAATAAACAGATTCTATTCCTGTCTTCCAAGGTGCTCAATAGCCTTGCCACGCTCCTCATTCATGATACGAGACATCGTCCTGCGATCCAATATATACGATGGAAGTCCTTCAAACTGGATGGGGTACCTTAACACTCGCTTTTGAACCTCATCCATCGCATGATTAAGTGTGGCGTACGTGTCTTCAAGCTTTGCCTTCTTTGCACGACTATCATTTTCTGCACGATCAGCTCGATGTGATTCGCTTACCCATCCTTCCTCTGCTATTTTCAGTCTTCCGGAGGTTTCCTTCAGTTCCTTCTTCAGCTTCTCTATCTCCTCGGTCTTATCTTCGGTTTGACCCTTCTCATGAACCAGATCCCACTCCACGTTTTCTAAACGTGTATGAAGGGTCACAATCTCTCTATCCTTCTCCTCTAAAGTAGACTGCTGAACAGTCGCTCGCTCAGTAAATTCCTGAATCTCATCTTGTAACTCCACGTTACGATCATATAGTGTGTCATACATCTCAGCATCAACAGTGTACCGTGGTAACTCTTCTTCTTCCTCTTCCTCATCAAACTCCTCCTCAGGATCCTCCTCAGGATCAGTCTCAGGCTCATACTCCTGACCAACAACGGTGATCAATGGAGATGGCTCCCTCTGAATCAACTGCTCCCTGACAACATGAATGTCTCGGGGCTCCTCCTCCGTAGGTACTCGAGGTTCCTCCTCTCCAACTCGACTAGCTCCTCCAACATCCGACATCCTGACAACCAAAATTTTAAGTTTTTAGTTACTAATCCGTGCTAGCGAACACATACATTAACACATAGACACATAATGTATTTTATTATCTTCAATGAATTACCAAAAATTCATTTCTTAAAACTCGATAAGAGTTTTCCTTTACTATCTTCTTTCTATAAGGTTACTACCTAAGGTTGTTCCCCCACCTAAGGTTCATAACCTACAGCTCTAATACCAACCTGTGACACCCCAAAATCCGGGTACTTCGATTCCAGAGGATTTGGTGTTCACTGTACAAGCATCATCTATCTATCTACCCATAAATAATATCAAACTATACAATAGATAGAAATCATAATAAAATCTCTTCCCTTAAGGGTTACATCAACTGAATCATAAATAAATCCCAGGTTACTCTAACCTTAAAACATCTGTGCGGAATTCTAAACAAATAAGTCTTAACATCAACACAACTCAAGTCTTAAACAAATACATCAGTTAATAAATAACATGTCTTCATCATTTGCTAACTTTGCCTTTGCCCTTACTAGTGGAGGGTTCATCACTTCTTTCGTTCTTAACTGCAATGTTATTATTAAGCAAGAGTGAGCACAAATGCCCACAAGTATAATAATGAGATAACAGTATAATAACATGCGAATAAATCAAAGACGTCTGAATAAGAGCCCAACTTTTGAATCAAGAATGAATAACAAGAATCAAAAGAATTCTGAGGGTCATAAGACCGTGAACTATGTCCTAGGTTATCAAGGATTATACTTGAAACCTTTAACAGTCATAAGACTATGGACCTTCTTCTCGTACTTAGGGGGATCAGCCCTTAGTACCATACTGTGCACAATATCTTAACGCTAAAGCGTAATTAATCCCCTATACAGGGTTGTTCATCTCAGTTTGACATTCGAGTCCGCACCAAAGGAAGTTTGGTTTGGATAATTTTATCAAGGGTTCTGAAATTTAGAACGCTCATCAACTATGGACTAGTTGAATCAATAGGGTTCACTAGTCTAATAAGGTTCAACAATAATTGATATTCGATTTGAATGATAACCTCAAAAGTATACAATAGGACAATTATTGTATAACTGAATCATGCTTTGGAAAGATAATTAATCTTTAATATCATGCTTGAACTTGAATAATAACAAGGATAATTTATTCAAGGTAAATAATAAACTTGAACAATAATGACAAGTAGGGTTAGGGAAACTTGCTCGACATAAAAGTAACGTTTAAGTTTAAATAATCTTGCTCAATAGAATGGAGTTAGGGATAGGATACTTTCCTCTTGCGTAGATTACACTTTAACTAAGCACGTTCTTTGAATTAAATCCTACATACCATTCATATACACAATACCAGTTAATTATAACTTAACTGTTCATCAAAAACTCATTCTCTTTGTCTACTTTGATTTATTGACTATACTTAATCACTTTATCACATTTACTGCCACATAATACCACTTCATGAATAATAATCTAATTATGTAATCAATAATTTAATCCACATGTAATTATGTTATTTACATGTTATACAACTATTTTATCATCACATTATTCTTCTAACATGTTTACATGTTCATTACAATAATCCACTAACACATTGTTAGACTTAAACATTTTTTTAAAAATACATTTCTAAATTTTCTGGGGAGTGGCGCTGCGGCGCCACTATTGAACTAGGGATTCGCGCTGCGGCGCCGTGACGCTGTGGCCGGGCCCTTGGCGCTGCGGCGCTGTGGCGCCGTGGCTCGAGTCATGGCGCTACGGCACGGTGGTGCTGCGGCGCGGGAAATGAACTGGTAGCCGACGCTGCGGCGCGGCATACCAGACACAGAAATGGTTGTTCGCGAAAATCGCAGAACATGCCAATTTCTCCCAAATTCTTATTTTCTACTCAAAATTAGACATACCCACAAGTTATAGTTCATGTATATTCATAATACAAAATCTATAAAGTTATTTTAACCCATTAAAACATATAATCACATATTTAAATCATAAAAAATGGATTGTTCTTGATGTTCTTGAGGATTTTGAACAAAAACTTATAATTTAACAATACGGATTCGTTATAACACCGAATC
Source organism: Panax notoginseng (assembly GCA_016801055.1). NCBI lineage: Eukaryota > Viridiplantae > Streptophyta > Magnoliopsida > Apiales > Araliaceae > Panax > Panax notoginseng. The sequence goes on from CM029015.1 coordinate 59,587,891, forward strand.
CGTTCGTTTAAGGCTTGATCTCTTCGTATTAAAATGCTCAATAATATAAGAGTGTAAATTTTAGGGATAATATATAATCAATACATCAATTATCACATATAAAGCCATATGGCCATATCACGTACTCTGTTTATTTTGAAATAACATATGTACGACATGTTTTCACAACACTGATGTTATGGTTTGCAACATATACATAATTACATGATTTGATACAACATAACACACATACAACTCATAATCAATACTCCTAACTCAATTACAGAGGTTAAACCAAAACTTTGAAAGCCATTTTCTTATAAAAACTTAATGACGTAAAAACAGAATTTCAGAAGGAGAAGATTACCCAACGCGTAGTGTGGATTTTAGTAAGAGATGAATTCCTTCTCAATCACTGACTCACAATTCTCCTCAACAATTATCAGATTCTCTCTAACTAGTTATATCAGACTTAGAAAATGAAAGAAAAACATAAGACGCCGTATTCAAAATAGACCGATGCGCATTATGGTCAGTTACCCATCATAGGTTAACTGGCCATAACTCCTTTTAAAGTCATGTTTGTCTAGTTTGAAAAGTTTTCAAATACTATTTAATTTAATAAAGTTATATCATATAGTTGAATAAATGTCACACTCAATTCAAATATCTTATTTAAATTAATTAAATAACATATAATAATCTATCATAAATTCACATAATCATAAAATAAATTTTCTCATTAACTAATAATGTCAATTTATTAAATCTCTAATTAATTATTACATTAATTAAAATAACATAGCTTATTAAATATTTCTTTTAATACAATAAGCTCACATAATCACATACTTCGAATAATAAAATTTCTCTACATTAATTTAATAAATGTAACACATAAAATTAAATTAAATTAATCTACCACAATTGCATCAATTAATTATTTAATCCAATAATTAAATCATCGAAAAATATTTATTTAACTCAATAAATATTAAAATTAAATTACAAAATTCTCGTTCGTCACATCCTCATTACAATTATTCAAACACTATTTTACAGAAATAGTGAGGACTGCTAAAACATCTTTCTAGAACCATCACTCCATACCCCGACTAGATCCTGCTATGTTCTCACCTCCTCAGAAGAAAAATGGAACAAAAAGGAAAATGGTGAGCTCAACTAGCCTAGTAAAGAATATTATGACTAAGATAATATACAACAAATTATCATTAGTATTCAACAGAAAAAAATCTGATAGAATATAATCGACAACAAGTTTTAGATCAATAACTGCAGCGGAAACAGCAAACCATTAGAAGAGTCAAGTAGAGAATGAATTCTACTATCTTCTAAGATTTAAAAGTCCATCATCAATATTTTATCCCTGTAACATCAATTAATAATCATCTTTAACCAAATATTCATCTTTGCACTACAGGCCAAAGATATTCATTTGTATCACTAGTCAATCATGTTCATCTCAATACCTGTTCATCTTTGCACTACAGGCCAAAGATATTCATCAGGTAATCATACATCTTTGCACTACAGGTCAAAGATATTCAGAAATATCATCATTTAGGACTGGGGATGATGAAAAATATCTTAAAGAAAATGAATCCAGTGAGACAGAAGGACAAATAGTAGGGATTCGTATAACAGTTTATCCAAGATCAATAATACTTCATAATAATTAATTGTGAAGCAGAACTCAAAAATAAAGATCAAAACATGGATACAATCAAATATAGTAACCATAATAGACATCTTGGACAAAAAGAGAAAATTTTATTTTTCGGTGAATAGTGCCGGATACGTGAATAGTGTCGTATACGTGAATAGTAACCCCGACACAAAAAGTTCCAAACTTGATAAAAAAAACTCATATCAATATTTCAGCATAATGATATTGAAGAAAATAATATCATTTAAGAAGAAAATAATATCCCTTACCTCAAAATATCAGTACTTCTGGTCGGAATATCGGTATAAGGCTGGAGGAAACTTGCTCTGATGAATAGAAACTCTTAAGGTATCTAAATACTCATAAAATACACTCAATAATCTAGAGAGAGAAAGAGAGAAAACTTGTTTCTGGTGTGATTTTCAATTCTAACTTAGCCCTCTATTTATAGAAAAATGTTAGCACGCCGAAGCAGACTTAACCTGCAACCTGATGGCTTTACTTGCTACTATTCAAGCCTACCACGTTTGAATAAAAATCTCAGCACATTTCTTCACCAACCAAGAATGGAGCCCACCAATTCTAGAATTTTCCACCAATTTGATAAACTCTGAAAATTCAATAATTTCTGAACCAGTCATTTCGTAAAATTCATAATAAATCATACGTTTATTTTTAACGGTTCAAAATTTGTGTACATATACTCAACTTATATATGTATAACATATCCAAAAATTACCACGATCCAATGGTCGGATTAAAAATTATAACCCCCGCAAAATATCTCAAAAACCCTGATTTTTAATACCTCCATTCCGACAAAAATACTAATAAAAATCTCAACATTCACTCCTTCATTTTTAACCATAAAAATATATCTCTTATTTATATCCTCATAAAATAAATATTTCCTTATCATGTGGATCAATAATTAATTATTCATAAATAATATTATAGAATCATATTTATGATAACTAGGCCATTCCCAAGAAAGAGGGGGCTTTCTAATAAGGATTTCTCATTATTGGCGCGCAATTAGGTGACCAAACCTCTCATTAGACAGAACTTTCTAGACATTGCCAATAATGCTATCTAATAATATTATTCAAATAATATGAATTACTGATCTGATAATGGGAAATACTATGCAGTGACAATTATTGAAACAACAATAATATAAAATATCAATGCAGCGATTATGGAATCCATAAAATAAAATATTGAACAGTAACTACTGTAACAATTATTGAGTAGTGCCTTCTTTTGTAAGAATCAATAATTCAAAAATATTGTGCAACTCGTCTGCTATTATGCAACCACGCGTATTACTGTATTTTAACCACCGGGTATTCTAACAGTGTTAACGGTAACAACTACGCCGTTATTTATAAAAACTCAATTTTTGTCGTTATCTTCATCCAATCGTTTTCCGTTATGGGCTCACAAATAGCTGTGTCGTCGTACGAATATTCCCCGACAGAAAGAATATTCCACGACCAAACGAATATTCCCCGACAAAATTAATATTTTATAACCACTTGTTTATTTTGAAAATTTTGCACATTTCACCCATAACCAAAATATTATATCAAATAAACAACTTATTATTCACAATAATAATTAGAGAAAATTTGATTTTATTCATTAATAAGTTGGGGTCTTACAACCTCCCCTCCTTATGAAATTTCGTCCTCGAAATTGACGTACGTACCTGGTGTTTCAAAAAGGTGGGGATACCTCGCTTTCATTTCTGATTCTAACTCCCAGGTCATTTCTTCAATAGCATGGTTTCTCCACAAAACCTTAACTTGTGGTATAACCTTCGTGCGTAAGACATGCTCTTTCCTATCTAAGATCTTAACAGGTACCTCTTCGTACGTTAAATCTTCGGCTATCTCATCTGGTTCTAACTCAATAATGTGGTTTGGGTCTTTAACATATTTACGAAGCATAGATATGTAAAAAACATTATGAACACGAGACATACTTGGAGGTAATGCGAGTCTATAGGCCACATTTCCTATTCGCTCAAGAATCTCAAATGGACCAATAAATCTTGGATTGAGCTTTTCTCTCTTCCCAAATCTTGTAACCCCCTTCCATGGTGCAACACGTAACAATACGTGATCCCCAATATTAAATTCCACGTCCTTCCAATGAAGATTCGCATAACTCTTTTGTCGATCCTGTGCCGTTTGTATACGTTGTCGAATCATTTGGATCTTCTCTGTAGTCATGCGTACCAACTCTGGCCCTAACAATGTTGCTTCACCCACCTCGTCCTAGCATACTGGAGAACGACATTTTCTTCCATACAACGCCTCGAATGGAGCCACACCTATGCTCGCCTGATAACTGTTGTTGTAGGAGAATTCTACCAATGGTAGGTACTTATCCCAACTCCCTTTGAGATTTAGGACACAGAGTCTTAATAGATCTTCAAGAGTTTGAATAGTCCTCTCTGATTGTCCGTCCATTTGAGGATGGTATGCTGAATTGAATCGTAAATCTGTGCCCATAGCTTTCTGCAAGCTAACCCAAAATCGTGAAGTGAATCTTGGGTCACGATCCGAAACTATGGATACTGGCATGCCATGCAATCTCACAATCTCATTCACGTACATACTAGCAAGACGTTCAAGGGAATAAGTCTCACGTATAGGTAAAAAATGAGCAGACTTGGTTAATCTATCAACAATGACCCAAATCGCATCTATGCATAGAGAAACCTTGGGAAGACCCGTAACAAAATCCATAGTAATGTGTTCCCACTTCCATTTCGGAATCTCAAGTGGTTGCAATAGACCATTTGGTACTTGATGCTCCGCTTTTACACGTTGACAAATTAAACACCTCGAGATAAACTCCGCGATCTCTCTTTTCATATTGCTCCACCAAAATGTATGTCGAAGATCGTGAAACATTTTGGTACTCCCAAGATGGATTGCAAACGGTGTGTTGTGTGCCTCCATCATGATTCAATGCTTCAAGTCAAAATCGTTAGGAACACAAAGTCTGGAGTTGACTCGAAATATTCCTTCTTCATCAATTCTTGCTTCTAGATTAGCACCTTCTTGCACTTTTTTCTTCATACGCATCAACTCCATGTCCGTAGCTTGAGCGGTTTTAACTTTATCAATTAAAGTCGATTCTACTCGTATATTTGATATCATCATATGGGTACTTGAAGCCTTCATCTCTATCTCCATCCTTTGCAAATCATACAAAATGGGCCTTTGTGTTAACACCATTGCACTCGTACCTGCGTATGATCTTCTACTCAATGCGTCAGCTACCACGTTCACTTTTCCAGAATGATATTGGATGGTATAATCGTAATCTTTCAACAGCTCAAGCCAATGTCATTGCCGCATGTTGAGTTCCTTTTGGGTGAATAAATATTTGAGGCTTTTATGATCCGTATAGATCTCCACTTTCTCCCCCATACAGGTAGTGTCTCCAAATCTTCAACGCGAAAACGACTGCTGCCAACTCCAAATCATGAGTAGGATAATTCCTCTCATATTCTTTGAGTTGTCGCGAAGCATGGGCTATGACTTTCCCATGTTGCATGAGAACACATCCTAACCCTTTTCCTGAAGCATCGATGTAGATAACAAATCCATCCGAACCAGATGGTATTGTTAGAACAGGTGCCGAAATGAGTCTCCTCTTGAGTTCTTGGAAACTCTTCTCACAATCCTCGCTCCAACCGAATTTTGTATCCTTCCGAGTCAGCTGAGTTAACAGAGTAGCGATTCTAGAAAATCCTTCCACGAATCTCCGGTAATAACCAGCTAAGCCCAGAAAGCTACGTAATTCGGTCACCAACTTCGGTTGCTCCCAACTTTGTATGGCTTCAATCTTCGTCGGGTCGACAGATACTCCATGTTTTGACACCACGTGCCCAAGGAGTGCTACTTCCTCAAGCCAGAACTCGCATTTCTTCAATTTGGCATATAGCTTGTTTTCACGAAGCCTTTGCAGTACCAGCTTCAAATGGCGCTCATGATCTTCACGGCTTTTAGAATAGATGAGAATGTCATCAATAAAGACAACAACGAACTGATCTAAATATTATGTGAATACACGGTTCATCATATCCATGAAGGCAGCAGGAGCATTAGTCAATCCAAAAGACATGACTAAGAATTCATAATGCCCGTACCGAGTTCTGAAGGCAGTCTTTGGAATATCCTTAGTTTTAATCTTCACCTGATGATATCCAGAACGAAGATCGATCTTTGAAAAGAATTGTGTTCCTTGCAATTGGTCAAACAGGTCATAAATGCGAGGTAGTGGATACCTATTCTTGATAGTGACATGATTCAATTCTCGATAGTCGATACAAAGTCGCATACTCCCGTCTTTCTTCTTTACGAATAACACAGGAGCACCCCAAGGAGATGTACTAGGACGAATAAAATCGATGTCCAACAACTCTTGTAGTTAAACCTTTAACTCCTGAAGTTCAATAGGAGTCATTCGATATGGAGTTTTAGAAATGGGCTTTGTACCAGGTTCAAGATCAATAAAGAATTCAACTTCACGTTCTGGGGGTAGACCGGAAAGTTCTTCAGGAAATACATCAGGAAATTCACTAACAAAAGAAATATTATTCAAATCTTATGTGTTTTTGTTCAAGTCCATAACATGGGCTATGAAAGCTTGACATCCGTTCTTCAATAAACGAATGGCTTTATGGCCTGATATGACATGGATTGATTTTAGTGGTTTGGTTGCTTGAACTCGCATAACAGGTTGGTTAAGAATATGAAAACTAACAACTTTACGAAAATAATCAATTTTGGCATAATGAGTAGTTAACCAATCAATTCCTAAAATCACATCAAAAGTAAGTATCTTTAAAGAGATAAGGTCAACAGGTAATGTGATTGTGCCAACTTGGATTAAGCAAGATTTATAAACTGTAGATGTAATGAAAGTTTCTCCTAACGGAGTCTCCACAGATAGCTCAAAGTCTAATTTCTCCAGAGTCAAGTTTAAACGTTGAGCACAAGCAGGAGAGATAAAAGAATGGGTAGAACCGGTATCTAATAAAATATAAACTTCGCAAGAGTTTATGATTAGCTTACCCGTGATCACTTTGTTTGGGTTCCTCGCGTTGTGGGCAGTCACGACAAACGCCCTTCCATGAACCACCGACTTTGACGTGTCCGGAACAGCCTTCGGAGTCACTATCCCCGTTGAACTTGGTTTCGCAACAAGATAATCTTTAGCTATATGACCTTCCTTTCCACAGTTATAACATACCTTGAACTGTTATGGGCAGTTTGGGCTGATGTGTCCCTCCTTCCTGCATTTGTAACAAACGACCGGTGCTTGTTCTCCTCCCCTAAAAGCAGTTAATGTTTGTCCTGACGTCTTCACATTATAATTGTTGTACCTTCTCTTCTTGAAATCTCCTCCCGACTCACTCCTTTTATTATCACGGCCACGATTACCACTAGAGTGGTTATCGCTTTTATCCGAATGTTTTCTTCCCTGCTGATTTTTATTGCTTCGATGACTGCCGCCACCAGTATGACCCTGGTTGTGGTCCCTCGGTTGCACATACTCATTATCTCGCTCTAATAATTGAGCCTTGTTTACAACATCTGAATATAAAGAAAATTTATTAGAGAAAAGATATTGCCGAATCTCGGGTTTTAGACCTCTCAGAAACATCCTTGTCATTCATTCCTCATTTTTGACCAAATGAGGTGCAAACCTGCATAACTCTGCAAACTTCACCTCGTACTGGGACACCGTCATGTTGTTTTGTTTCAGTCTGATAAACTCCACCTCCTTCATATGACGAATACTTTCAGGAAAGTACTTGTCATTGAGCAGTCTCTGAAATGTTTCCCAGAACATGTGGAGTGCGTCAGGCTGGGTACGCTTCACAGACTCCCACCAGTAGTCTGCCTTACCGCGGAACATAAAGGTGGCGAATGGAACCTTCTGTTCCTTCGTGCATCCCAAGACATCGAATATCTTGGTAATTTGCTTAACCCACGTTTCCGCCATGATCGGATCCGACTTTCTCTTAAATTCTGGTGGTTCCAATTCTTTGAACTGCTTGGCTATAACAAACCGCGCGTTGTTATCATTTCCACCCGTATTCTCCACACGAGTCTCCCTCGTCTGATTTTTCATGAACTGCAAAAAGCTCCTAAACATTCCATCATTCATCGTTTGCTCGGTAACGTTTTTTACAGGAGGAATATTGCCTTCCTGTTACACGTTCCCCTGGGTGGGGATCAAAGGTGTTTCCACGGTCTGATTTACTCTATTATTAACGTTCTCAGCTGCCATTCTTAAATACTGCCATAAAAAAAGGGTTAATAGTCATGTCATATATTATCCCTATTCTCTGACCGACCAAATAAATACCAAATAAACTTATTTAGGTCGTACTAGCGAAGGAATTCCCCGTCTCTCCCCTCCTAGTTCTTGTCTCACATCTCAGCCAGGGATCATATCCCTAAGCTCTGATACCAACTGTGACGCCCCCAAAATAAGTATACAACACCCATTCTGAGTCGCCAAATACATGGTACAAAAAGCAAACTACAACTTCAATAATACAATTATCGTGCAAAATACGACAACACATACTGTGAGTTTAAATACAAATATTATCTGCTAGACAATATCCACACTCAAATAAGTCCTCATTACAATTATTCAAACACTATTTTACAGAAATAGTGAGGACTGCTAAAACATCTTTCTAGAACCATCACTCCATATCCCGACTAGATCCTGCTATGTTCTCACCTCCTCAGAAGAAAAATGGAACAAAAAGGAAAATGGTGAGCTCAACTAGCCCAATAAAGAATATTATGACTAAGATAATATACAACAAATTATCATTAGTATTCAACAGGGAAAAATCTGATAGAATATAATCGACAACAAGTTTTAGATCAATAACTGTAGCGGAAATAACAAACCATTAGAAGAGTCAAGTAGATAATGAATTCTACTATCTTCTAAGATTTAAAAGTCCATCATCAATATTTTATCCCTGTAACATCAATTAATAATCATCTTTAACCAAATATTCATCTTTGCACTACAGGCCAAAGATATTCATTTGTATCACCAGTCAATCATGTTCATCTCAACACCTGTTCATCTTTGCACTATAGGCCAAAGATATTCATCAGGTAATCATACATCTTTCCACTACAGGCCAAAGATATTCAGAAATATCATCATTTAGGACTGAGGATGATGAAAAATATCTTTAAAAAAACGAATCCAGTGAGACAGAAGGACAAATAGTAGGGATTCGTATAACAGTTTATCCAAGATCAATAATACTTCATAATAATCAATTGTGAAGCAGAATTCAAAAATAAAGATCAAAACATGGATACAACCAAAGATAGTAACCATAATAGACATCTTGGACAAAAAGGGAAAATTTTATTTTTTGGTGAATAGTGCCGGATACGTGAATAGTAACCCCGACACAAAAAGTTCCAAACTTGATAAAAAAAACTCATATCAATATTTCAGCATAATGATATTGAAGAAAATAAATCATTTAAGAAGAAAATAATATCCCTTACCTCAAAATATCAGTACTTCTGGTCGGAATATCGGTATAAGGCTGAAGAAAACTTGCTCTGATGAATAGAAACTCTCAAGGTATCTAAATACTCATAAAATACACTCAATAATCTAGAGAGAGAAAGATAGAAAACTTGTTTCTGGTGTGATTTTTAATTCTAACTTAGCCCTCTATTTATAGGAAAATGTTAGCACGCCGGAGCAGACTTAACCTGTAACTTGATGGCTTTACCTGCTACTATTCAAGCCTACCACATTTGAATAAAAATATTAGCACATTTCTTCACCAACCAAGAGTGGGGCCCACCAATTCTAGAATATTCTACCAAAATGATAAACTCCGAAAATTCAATAATTTTTGAACCAGTCATCTCGTAAAATTCATAATAAATCATACGTTCATTTTTAACGGTTCAAAATTTGTGTACATATACTCAACTTATATATGTATAACATATCCAAAAATTACCACGATCCAACGGTCGGATTAAAAATTATAACCCCCGCAAAATATCTCAAAAACCCTGATTTTTAATACCTCCATTCCGACAAAAATACTGATAAAAACCTCAACATTAACTCCTTCATTTTTAACCACAAAAATATATCCCTCATTTATATCCTCATAAAATAAATATTTCCTTATCATATGAATCAATAATTAATTGTTCACAAATAATATTACAGAATCACATTTATGACAACCAGGCCGTTCCCAGAAAAGAGGGGGCTTTCCAATAAGGATTTCTCCTTACTGGCGCGCAATTAGGTGACCAAACCTCTCCTTAGGCAGAACTTTCTAGACATTTCCAATAATGCTATCTAAAAATATTATTCAAATAATATGAATTATTGATCTGATAATGGAAAATACTATGCAGTGACAATTATTGAAACAACAATAATATAAAATATTAATGCAGCGATTATGGAATCAATAAAATAAAATATTGAACAATAACTACTGTAACAATTATTGAGTAGTGTCTTCCTTCGTAAGAATCAGTAATTCAAAAATACTGTGCAATTCGTGTGCTACTGTGCAACCACGCGTATTACTGTATTTTAACCACCGGTATTCTAACAATGTTAACGGTAACAACTACGCCGTTATTTATAAAAACTCAATTTTTGTCGTTATCTTCATCCAATCGTTTTCCGTTATGGGCCCACAAATAGTTACGCCGCGGTACGAATATTCCCCGATAAAAAGAATAGTCCACGACCAAACGAATATTCCCCGACAAAATGAATATTTTATAACCACTTGTTTATTTTGCAAAATTTGCACATTTCACCCATAACCAAAATATTATATCAAATTATCACCTTATTATTCACAATAATAATTAGAGAAAATTTGATTTTATTCATTAATAAGTTGGGGTATTACATCTGTGGCTTGTGCAACTTTAACTTTATCAATTAAAGTCGGTTCTACTTCTATATTTGATATCATCACGTGAGTACTTGAAGCTTTTAACTCTATATCCATCCTTTGCAAGTCATACAAAATGGGCCTTTACGTTCACATTATCGCACTCATACCCGCATATGATCTTCTACTCAATGCGTTAGCTACTACATTCTATTTTCCATGATGGTATTAGATGATATGATTGTAATCTTTTAACAGCTCGAGCCAACGTTGTTGCTGCATTTTGAGTTCTTTTTGGGTGAAAAAATATTTAAGGCTTTTTATGATCTTAATAGATCTCCACGTTCTCCCTATACATGTAGTGTCTCCAAATCTTCAACGCGAAAAGGACTACTGCCAACTCCAGATCATGAGTAGGATAATTCCTCTTATATTCTTTTAGTTGTCACGAGACATAGGCTATAACTTTCCCATGTTGTATGAGAATACATCCTAACCCTTTGTCTGAAGCATCGATGTAGATAACAAATCCATCCGAACCAGATGGTATTGTCAGAATAGGTGCCGAAATGAGTCTCCTCTTGAGCTCTTGAAAACTCTTCTCGCATTCCTCGCTCTATACAAATTTTGTATCTTTTCGAGTCAGCTGAGTTAACGGAGTAGCGATTCGAGAAAACCCATCCACGAATCTCTAATAATAACCAGCTAAGCCCAAAAAGTTACGAACTTCGGTCACCGACTTCAGTTGCTCCCAACTTTTTATTGCTTCAATCTTCGCTGAGTCAACAAATACTCCATGTTTTGACACCACGTGCCCAAGGAATGCTACTTCCTCAAGCCAGAACTCGGATTTCTTTAGCTTGGCATATAGCTTATTTTCATGAAGCCGTTGAAGTACCAGCTTCAAATGGTGCTCATGATCTTCACGACTTTTGGAATAGATGAGGATGCCATCAATAAAGACGACAATGAACTGATCCAAATATTCCTTGAACACACGGTTCATCATATCTATGGAAGCAGTAGGAGCATTAGTCAATCCAAAAGACATGACGAAGAATTCATAATGCCCGTATCGAGTTCTAAAGGCAGTCTTCGGAATATCCTCAATTTTAATCTTCAGCTGATGATATCCAGAATGAAGATCAATTTTTGAAAAGAATTGTTCTCCTTGCAACTGGTCGACCAGGTCATCAATGCGAGGTAGCAGATACCTATTCTTGATGGTGACAAGATTCAATTCCTGATAGTCAATACAAAGTCGCATACTCCCGTCTTTCTTCTTAACGAATAAAACAGGAGCACCCCAATGAGATGTACTAGGACGAATGAAACCGATGTCTAACAATTCCTGTAGTTAGACATTTAACTCCTGAAGTTCAATAGGAGTCATTCGATAAGGGGTTTTAGAAATGGGTTTTATACCAGGTTTAAGGTGAATAAAGAGTTCAACTTCACGTTTTAGGGGTAGACCGGGAAGTTTTTCAGAAAATACGTCAGGAAATTCACTAACAACATAAATATTATTCAAATTTGACGTATTTTTGTTCAAGTCCATGACATGGGCTAAGAAAGCTTGACATCTATTTTTCAATAAACGAATGGCTATATGGCTAGATATGACAGTGATTGACTTTAGTGGTTTGGTTGCCTGAATTCGCATAACAGGTTGGTGGGAAATATGAAAACTAACAACCTTGCAAAAATAATCAATTTTTGCATGATGAGTGGTTAACCAGTCAATCCATAAAATCACATCAAATGCGAGTATGTTAAATGAAATAAGATCGGTAAGTAATGTGATGGTTCCAACTTGAATCAAGCAAGATTTATAAACAGTAGATGTAATAAAAGTTTCTCTTAATGGAGTCTCAACAGATAAATCAAAGTCTAATTTCTCCGGAGTCAAGTTCAAACGTTGAGCACAAGTAGATGAAATAAAAGAATGGATAGAACTAGTATCTAATAAGGTATAAGCTTCACAAGAGTTTATGATTAGCTTACCCGTGATCACCTCGTTCTGGTTCCTCACTTTTCGAGAAGTTACAAAAAGCGCTCTCACTTAAACCATCGATTTTGACTTGTTTGGGACAACCTTTGGTGTCATCATTACCGCTAGAATTGACTTTTGCTATAGGTCATATTCCACCCTCAATTGCTTCGTCGTACTCTTGTTCCATGATCTAAATCATTAATCTTCGATCCATATCGAATTGGGGTTGACCGCAATGTACAGGGTAATTCAAAACTCGATGTTGGGTTCTCCCAATTATTGTCCAAAAAGAGAAATACATATCATCTATTTTAGCTTTCTTGGATCAGACTTCTCTTTCCACAATATCAGCACGTCGTGCGACTTTAACCCATGCATCCTTCATTCTCACTCGTACAATTGTTTCTTCTTTTAGCTGATCCTTGACATTTGAATTATCAGATTCCAGCTTTATTATCTTATATTCTGCCAAAGGGTGTTTCTGTTCAAGCATCACATATCGGGTAACACAAGCTTGAATTGTTGCATCCTTTTGTTCGACGACCGCCTATCGTTCTTCAGCCTGCTCTTTTAAGACATGAATACGATTTTGCTATTTTACATTTCGATCATAAAGTTCTCCTAATAAATTCTCCTCAGGTTTCTCTTCTTCTTCACTCTCAGCTGCTACCTCTGCGACTAGCTAGGGTGCAACTATTAGTTCTTCACTCACCACATGGATATCTCTAATTTCTTCTTCGTTTAACATCACATTATCCTATTTAGTGATTAGAGGTGTCTCAACGGTCTCATTCACTTCATTGTTAACATTTTCAGCTGTCATTCTTAAATACTGTTACAAAATAAGGGTTAATTAAACACGTTAACATGCCACATATTATCCCTATATTCTGACCGACCAATTAAATACCAAATAAGCTTAGGTAGGACACACTAGAGAATGATTTACTCGTTTATCCCCTCTTAGTTCTATTCCCCGATCTCCGCTAGAGACCATATGCCTAAGCTCTGATACCAACTGTTACACCCCTAAAATAGGTATACATCACCCATTATGAGTCGCCAAATGTATGATGCATGTGGTTTGTTGGACTATTTTCCAACGGGATGTGATGATTGTTTGCTCCCATGACTCCTAATGGGTATTGGAATTATCACAGATGACTCTGATGAACTGCTTGTATGTGTGCTCCAAAGTTCTAATAAACTTCCAGGATGTTGACGTTGGGGTTATCACTAAAGTCATTAATCTTTAGTACAAACTTTCCACCATAGATGTTCCTCTTGTGTGCAAGAGACTCTAAGGGAATGAGCATTTGTCTGATGCAGATTGTGTATAATAGATTCCATCATTGGTCCTCCCCGATGAGGATAGCCTTCCTTGGTTTGTATCGCCAGGTCCTTTAAGTGATATGTCGGAGTTACTGCTAACAGTCTGCGTTTGTCAAGGTTGCCTGACCCTTGTTGAAATGTGCATCAACGGATACCACCATCGGACCATCTCCGACGCTTCGTTGGGTTTAATTGCCAACGGCTGTATGTCATCAAGGTTGCTTGACTCTTGCAGACGTGTGTATCAACGGCTGATATCATCGAATGGCTTCTGATGCTTCGTTGGATTTACTTGCCAACAACTAAAGTTGTACGAAATCCCCGCTGGGGAGAAGTGTTTTGGAGTTATGACCCTGAACTGACAGCATCAGACCTTTGTGAGGTATTTTTGATCGTAGTCTATAATAATTGTGATCATCGATATAGTGAACCCTGTGTTTGGGCGAATACCAATGAGTGATAAAAAGACCTGTAGTTTGGTCTATGAAAACCAGGATTTCAGGCTTTTTCGCTCAATCGCGTAGCATCTTTTCTCCTGATTTGACTATTTTAACTTGTGAGATGTCCTTTGGAACTCGAATTGGATTGAGCCTGAGGGGTGGGACCCACCTAGGGTAGCTACAGGTACACCTGCGGCCAACCGTGGGTGGTTTTAAATGGCTTGTTGCTTTCACAAGTCATTTTCATACTGCGCCACACAGGAAATCCAAGAGCTCTTCTTCAGATCAACTGAGTTTGGGCGTCTTTTTGCAAATTCTATCACCGTACAAGTGTTTCACACTATCCTGGTAACGTATGCATGTCTTTTTTACAATTTTCGTCCGTTGGAAAAGGAGTTATCATATGAAATGTGTCTAAACACATAGTAGTGAATATGCATGCCTATATGACTTGATAAAAAATATTCAACATAGTAAATGTTAGTATTAAACTATCCTGGACATAATGATGTGGAAAAATTTTCCTTTTGAAGCAATCAAATTGGTGCCTTTTTCTGCTATTTCATATCCTATTTGAGGACAAATGAGCAAATGTAATAAAGCAAAGTAATCCTGGTAATTAATCTATCATCATGGATTATGACTGTGACATGCTTATGGATATTGGATGTTGATGACTGTGGGTACGTGTGCTATTGAATGGCCACCTAGTCATACCTATGTGCATGTGGATAGTCCTTTTTACAAAGGAGACTCTAGCAAAAATTTTCCATGAGCATAAGCATTAGGTAGACAAGCATTTTTAACTCTACTGTAGGTGTATGTTAAAGTAATGCATGCATGCATATAGTCATAAAATGCATTTAAAAAGCTCCAGGTTAGAAATTACCACACCCTTTCTGAGGTGATCACGAGCAATGTCAGACAATTATGTTGATAAGTGGAAAACATCTTGAAGGTCAGAAAATAGAAAATTTGGCTGCAAAAGATGATGATAAAGAAAATGAAAATAAAGTGGTTGAGGAGGGACAAGGGGAAGAAAAGTAAGTGGAAAAGAGCAAGACAGTTAACGAACCGGTTGTGTATCCTCCCCTAGCTTTTCAGCAAAGAGTTCAAAAAAAGAAATTAGATAAGCAATTTACTAAATTTTTAGAAGTTTTTAAGAAACTTCAAATTAATATCCCGTTCGCTGAAGCCCTTGAGCAAATGCCAAGTTATGCTAAATTCATGAAAGGGATTTTATCCAGGAAATAGAAATTCGAAGATTTTGAAATGGTGGTATTAACCGAAGAGTGTAGTGCAGTTTTACAATGAAAGTTGCCACCAAAGTTGAAAGATCCTGGGAGTTTTACCATTCCATGCACGATTGGGAACATGGCGTTTAGCAAGTGTTTATGTGATTTGGGGGCAAGTGTGAACCTTATGTCGTTATCAGTGTATACAGAAATGGGTTTGCCAGCTCCAAAGCCTACGAACATTTCATTGTAGTTGGCAGATAGGTCAGTTACGTACCCAAAAGGCATTGTGGAGGATATTTTGGTCAAGGTTGACAAATTTATATTCCTCACGAACTTCATAATTTTAGATTTTGAGGAAGATAAGAACATCCCAATCATCCTAGGGAGACCGTTCTTGGCTACGGGTAGGACTCTTATCGATGTGCAAAAAGGTGAACTAACTATGAGGGTTTAAGATCAGGAAGTAAAGTTTAATATTTTCAAGGCCATGAAATTCCCCACGGATGAAGAGGAGTGTTTCAAGATGGATGTCATTGATCAAATAATCAGCGAAGAAATGGGTAAAAGTTTGGCTAATAATCCATTGGAAACAACATTATTGGGAGATGAAGATATGATCCGAAATTTGTGGATTACTTGCAAATGCTGGATTCCTTACCACGAGTTAGCAGATTCAAAGTACCCTTTGAACCATTGCACACGGAGGAAAGAGCCACAACAAGGATGAAACCTTCATTGGAGGAGCCACCTACTCTTCAACTTAAGCCACTCCTTAAACTGTGACAACCAAAATTTTTATAAATTATTAAAATAAGAATTTAATAATTAAAACTCTTTTTATGAGATGTTTTGAGTTTGAGTATGTATATATGTATGTGTTGTATATTTTGAAATATGTGATCGGGTGTGAAGAGAAATATATATTCATATATTGGGAAAGTGAGGTTTAATAGTACCCTGAGTTATTTGTTTAATCTGTATTTTCGATTATGGGGACAGAATCCTTGTAAGGAGGGAAGAATGTAACAATCCAGAATTTCAAAGTGTAAATTTAAATATTTATTGAATTATATAAATATTTATTTGAAATGTTTATTGATAAAATTGTTGAATAAATATTTTATTTAAAATAGTGATTGTTAGTAAATATTTATGAATCTAAATTTATTAGATAATAATCTAAATTAAATTAATTTATAGTTTAGAGAGTTGTAATATAACATGAGATGTTACATTGTTGATTAATAATTCAAAGTGGTATATTAAATTATTAAATAAAATTATGATGAAATTATAATTGTGTGATATTTGTAAAGTGGAATATTTAAATATAGTATGTGTAATTAATTTATTTGATTATTATGGGATATGGAAATTTAAATAATAATATGAAGTATAAACTAAAATTATTTGTTAAAATAAAATAAAGGAGTTTAATCTAGTTTTTTTTTTTTGCCAAACAAGGCTTAAATATAGTAATTCTTGGAATTTACAAGGTTTTGCCAAACAAGCCTTAAGGCTTTTGGAATTTCTAAATTTTGAATTTTAAATAAAATAAATAAATTAAATTAAAATAATAAATATAATATAATTATAATTTATACTTTGGTTTTGTAACTGTTAATCTATTAAATTTGGCGTATTAAGGATTAGTAGTTTTAGTTTTTTTTCCATTATAGCTATTAGCTTGTTTTAGTTTTACGCATCCTAGTTGCTGAGAATAGAGAGAAGAACTTGAGAGAGAATTGGAGAGGAGTCTGAGAATTTTCACGTCAATTCCAGTGTGTTTAGCAAGAATTTCTGTTAGGCAACAAAAAGGTATGTTCATAACTGTGATAATGTATATGTATCTGGGTTGGACGGCAAGAATTTTTCCATGTTCTGTAAAAATCAATTGGTGAATTGGGGATATATATACTTGGTAAATTCTGATGATACATGTTTATGATGCTAGAGTTATGTTTAAAACAAGAAATTTGTATGCTAATTTCATTTTGACAGTATATGTATTCTTTATGTGGCTTATGTAAGTACCAATTTTAATGGTCAATTTGTATGTGAACCTGTAAATTGAAGCTTTTATGTGCTAGTTCATTGAGAAACGAAGATAATGTAACTTGAACGAAGCGATTTGGTGAGGAATCGAAATCACAGTGTTGATTTCGTGAAGGATGTCAAGAATGGAGTTTTCATATGAAAATGAGAAATATGAGAAATTAAAATAGTTAAAAGTGTTGTTAAATTGTTCTAATTGGTTGAATATGTTAACAAACATGTTTGTGATAGTTTTATATCAATTATAGATGTTGGTTTCACTGTTTTATGGGTGATATTTGTATTAGTTAGCCTAAAAACGGTGCCGAATCACATTCTGCAAAACTGAGTTATGTGTGTCACGCGGGCGCGCAGCTGCCACGCGGGCGTGTAGCCTCCCAGTACAAAACTCGCACGGCCGCATGAGTGCCCATTTTCAGACACTGAAGTCTGCTAATTCTACAGACTTTGGTCGTTCTTTGTAGCTTAGCTAGAGGTCATGGTAATGTGTCCAACACGTAACAACAAGGCTAATTCAAAGTGGTAAAAATGATTAGTAAATTTCTAACGCGTTATGTGATAACTTAGTGTACACAATGAATGTTAGATAAGTGTTGCGAAGCAAACACTTAGAATTTCTGAAATGTAAATGGTAAAGAAAGACTTGTGCTAAAATAGTAAGTTTAGCTAGAAATGTACATGTTATGGTATGTTATCATATCTAATAGATAATGTGATTCCTAGTGGTTGTCAACAAGTGTCATACATCTAATATGGGGTAATGGAATCTATGACGACTTTAATGAACGTTAAGTGTTGGTTTCGAAAGAAGTTTAAAGAAACACAAAATGAGATTATGTAATGATAAATGTCATATGAAGAGGAGTAAACACCTGAAGATATGTGTTAAGTCTCAAAGAGATTCAAGTTATAAAATATTAAGACTAAGAGTCATTGTGGTTTCGTTATATGTGTAACTAATGCTTGTGATTATGAACCTTTGAACTGTTGTAGGAGGTATGCAAAGCATTTAAGCTGTTTTGGTAATTTATAATCTACGAACCAGGCAAGTCTTTCAGTTCCTATTTGCTACGTGAACTTGCAGATTAATTATTTTAAGTCGTTATTCCAAATATATGTGTTATATTTATGTGAAAGCATGAAACGTCAAAGTCAACTTATGACTACATTAATTGATTAAAGCATACCAATTGAGTAAGGAACTCAATCTTTATATTTGTTATATGAACTGTAGCACGTTTGTTATGATAGTTCAATGTTTAAGAGATATATGTTGAGCATGATATTATATGCTATGTGTTGCATGAAAATTGTTAGATTTTGCTGGGCTGTCGAGCTCAACATTGCAAATAACCATTTTTGCAGGTCAAGATTTCAAGGTAAAGCTATGTGTTACCTGAAAGTTATGAATCCGATGTGATACTTGAAGATTCCTTATGTTTTATGAGAAATGTATTTAATATTTTGAATGTAATATGTTGTTGAATTGGAAGTGGAGCTATTCGGGATATATGGATATCTATTGATGATGTAAGACTTTGTATAGTCATTTTGTTGTAATGATTCATGATAAAAATTTGAATCGAAGAGATATAATGTAAAGGTTAAAAGTTCTGGGAACGAGAACAGTTTGTAAATAGAAAATTTTAATTGTAATAGAACATTTTAATTATTTCGCAAACTTCAATGGTTGTATTATCGTTTAATGATGTAAAATTAGAGGTTGAATGTTTTATTAACGGTCGAGGTCGAGAATTAAATTGTATGAATTTTGGGGTCGTTACAGTTGGTATCAAAGTTGTAGGTTATAAACCTTAGGTAGGAGTACCGTAGGCTATAACCTTAGAGAAGGAAAATGAAGATAATGAAAGAATTAGATCAAATAGAGTTTGAACAATGAGAAGTAATTTAAGGAACGTATAGAGAAGGAGTTAAAACTTGCTTGAGAGGATTCAAAGAAAAATCTCGCATAGTTATATGGAATATGAATGTGGGGTTACCCAACTCCAATAAGAAGGATGTAAGGTTATAATAAATAAACAATGTCTATAAGAAGAGATTGGTAAGGAAGTTAATAATAAAAAGTTATAGTTAAGTATGGTACAGTTGTACTCTTTAGTAGTTGATGTATGGTATCTGGGCTAAACGATTCTTTCATAGAGCAGAGGTATATACGAACTAGCAACTCGGAACCTAGTTTGTTGGTTGTTTGTGGGAAACCTGTGACGCCCCCAAAATTAGGTATACATCACCCATCTTGAGTCGTCAGATACATAGTACAGAATACAAATACAACTTAATAATACAACTGTCGTGTACAATACGACAAAACATAAACTGTGAGTTTGAATACAAATATTATCTTCTAGAGAGTATTCATACTCAAAAGGAGTCCTCATTACATTTATTAACACACCATTACATAGAATAGTGATGACTACTAACTAATACTATCATTCGGACCATCACTCCGTACCCCGACTTGTCCCAGCTACGTTCTCATTTCCTGAAGAGAACAGTGAAAGAAAGGGTGAGCTCAACTAGCCCAGTAAGAAATATTATGACTAAGATAATGCAGAATAAATTATCATTAGCCTTCAACAATGTTAAACTGATAAAATATAATAGACATCAAGTTTAACTGCAGCGGAACAAGCAATCCGTTAAAAGAGTCAAGTAGAAAATAAACTCTACTATCTTTTATGATTTAAAAGGTTTTTCAACACTGCGATCGCTGAGACTCAGCTTAATAAAATAATCCACATCATCGAATCACCCCTGCACTACGGCCAAGGATATTCGTGTATTCATTAATGGTCATGATCATGCCAACAACTGTCCATCAATGCACTACGGCCAATGAGGACTTTTACCACATCATTTGTAACATTACGGTCATGATTATACCGAATAATCCCTGGTCATAATCATACCAAGTCCATCTATGCACTACAGGCCACAGATGACTTTCAACATTTTATAAACATGAGGATGATGACAATGATATAAGAATCCAATAAAACAAGTTCAAGAATTAATTTATCCAGGAATTAACAACGTCCAAATTGTCAACATGATACTGTATTGTGGAGTAAAATTCAAGAATGCTTAGAAGAATATTTTCTTGAAAAGATACTGGATGAAACGCAACTATCAAGGATATTCCACAAATTTCATGGAGTATAGAAGTCAAAAACCAACTGAGTACAATAAAGAATGGAATAACAAAAGAAATCACCATGCATGCGATAGACCGCACAGACAGGTTATTCCAATAGAATAATAAATAATGGAACCAGGTCCGGCGTAAACGCACAGACAGGATATTCCGACAGAATAATAAATAATGGAACCAGGTCCGGTGTAAAACACACAGACAGGATATTCCAACAGAATAATAATAAAACGGAACCAGGTCCGGTGTAAAACACACAGACAGGATGTTCCAACAGAATAATAAACGGAACCAGGTCCGGTGTAAAACACACAGACAGGATGTTCCAACAGAATAATAGAAGAATGTCACCAAGTATAGGGTAGACCGCGTATACTGGTTATTCCAACAGAATAATAACAAATGGAATAACAGAAGTTCTCTTCATGAATATAAAAGAAATAATATTCCCTACCTTAAAAGAACTGGATATTGGAAAAGTTATGTAGCAGAATACTTTTATTCTCTCTCTCTTATTCTCTCTATACTTTCTCTCTCTATAGCTTGAATGAATTCGTGAAAAATAATGAAGCCCTAGGCCTCTATTTATAGAAAAACTGAGGGTGGCTCTTGGTCTTAACGAAGGGTCAAATGACTCTTGGTCTTAACGAAAGGTCAAATGACTCTTGGTAATATTGAAGGGACAACTACTATTGACGAAAGTAATTACTATTGACCAAGGTAAATACTATTGACGAAGGTAATTACTATTGACCAAGGTAAATACTATTGACGAAGGTAATTACTATTGACCAAGGTAAATACTATTGACGAAGGTAATTACTATTGACCAAGGTAAATACTATTGACGACGGTAATTACTATTGACGACGGTAATTACTATTGACGACGGTAATTACTATTGACGAAGAGACTCTTAGATGATGACATATGGCCCCCCATAAAATAACCAAACTTACCACAACGTCTCAATAATATAACATATTATACAGATGATACTATGACAATAATTTAAGAGATATGATGCAGCAATTACTGTAGCAATAATTGAGTATAGCCGAGTGACTTCTCACGTAAGCATCAATAATCAATACCGTGTGCTACTATGCAACCACGCGTATTACTGTACTTTTACTACCGAGTAGTTCAACAGTTTTAACGGTTTTAACGGTAACACCTCAGCTGTTATTTTTATAGAAAGATAATTCTGTCGTTTTCTCAATCCGACAATAATTCCGTTGTGGGGTCCACCAATGATTGTGCCGTCGTACGAATATTCCCCGACAAAAAGAATATTCTCCGACCAAACGAATATTTTATAACAACTTGCTTACTTTGCAAAATTTATAAATATTACCCACAACTATAACATTATATCAAATTAACTCCATAATATTCAAAAATGATATTTATAGAAAATTCATCTTTATTTATAAAAATTGGGGTCTTACAACCTCCCCTTCTTATGAAATTTCGCCCTCGAAATTAGGGTACGTACCTGGTATGTCGAAGAGGTAAGGATACCTTGATTTCATTTCTGATTCTAACTCCCAAGTCATTTCCTCAACATCGTGGTTTCTCCACAAAACTTTGACTTGAGGTATAACCTTGGAGCGTAGAATATGTTCCTTCTTATCCAAGATTTGAACAGGAACTTCTTCATACGTCAAATCCTCCGCTATTTCGTCCGGTTCTAACTCAATAATGTGGTTCGGGTCTTCCACATATTTGCGTAACATGGATATGTGGAAAACGTTATGAACACGAGACATACTTGGCGGTAAAGCGAGTCTATAAGCCACAGTTCCTACTCGATCGAGGATTAAAAATGGACCGATGAATCGAGGATTTAGCTTTCCTCTCTTTCCAAATCTCGTAACTCCTTTCCATGGAGCAACACGTAAGAACACGTGATCTCCTACATCAAATTCCACGTCCTTTCGATGAAGATCAGCATAACTCTTTTGTCGATCTTGTGAGGTTTTTATACGTTGTCGGATCGTTTGAATCTTTTCTGTAGTCATACGTACCAACTCCGGTCCCAACAACGTTGCTTCACCCACCTCATCCCAGCATACTGGAGAACGACATTTTCTTCCATACAATGCTTCGAATGGAGCCATGCCAATACTTGCTTGATAACTGTTGTTGTAGGAAAACTCCACCAATGGTAAGAACTTGTCCCAACTTCCTTTGAAGTCAAAGACACAGAGTCTTAATAGATCTTCAAGAGTTTGAATAGTCCTCTATGATTGTCCGTCCGTCTGAGGATGATATGCTGAACTAAATCGTAACTCCGTGCCCATAGCCTTTTGTAAACCAACCCAAAATCGTGAAGTGAATCTTGGGTCTCGGTCAGAAACTATGGATACTGGCATACCATGCAGTCTTACAATCTCGTTTATGTACATACGAGCAAGACGTTCAAGTGTATAAGTTTCTCGTATCGGTAAGAAATGAGCAGACTTGGTCAATCTATCAACAATGACCCAAATCGCATCAATACCTTGAGAAACCCTAGGAAGACCGGTAACGAAATCCATGGTAATGTGCTCCCACTTCCATTCTGGAATTTCAAGTGGTTGCAATGGACCTTTTGGTACTTGATGCTCCGCTTTGACTCGTTGACAAGTTAGACACCTTGAGATAAACAACGCTATCTCTCTCTTCATATTGCTCCACCAAAATGTATGACGAAGATCATGATACATTTTGGTACTTCCAGGATGGATTGCAAACGGTGTGTTGTGCGCCTCCATCATGATTTCATACTTTAAATCAGGGTTGTTAGGAACACAAAGTCTGGAGTTGACTCGAAGTATTCCTTCTTCATCGATTTTTGAAAAGAATTGTGCTCCTTGCAACTGGTCAAACAGGTCATCAATACGTGGCAATGGGTACCTATTTTTGATGGTGACATGATTCAACTCCCGATAATCAATACAAAGTCGCATACTCCCATCTTTCTTCTTCACGAACAGAACATGAGCACCCCAAGGAGAAGTACTAGGACGAATAAAACCAATGTCTAACAATTCCTGCAGTTGGGTCTTTAACTCCTGAAGTTCAATAGGAGCCATTCGATATGGGGCTTTGGAAATGGGTTTTGTACCGGGTTCAAGGTCGATACAAAATTCAATTTCACGCTCTGGGGGTAGGCCAGGAAGTTCTTCGGGAAATACGTCAGGAAATTTATTAACAACAGAAATATCATTCAAAGCTGACGTATTTTTGTTTAGATCTGTGACATGAGCTAAGAAAGCTTGACATCCGTTTTTCAATAAACGAATAGCTTTATGGCTTGAGATGACAGCGATTGATTTTAATGGTTTGGTTGCTTGAATTCGCATAATAGGTCGATTAGGAATATGAAAGCTAACAACCTTACGAAAACAATCAATTTTTGCATGATGAGTAGTTAACCAATCAATCCCTAGAATCACGTCAAATGCAAGTATTTTTAATGAAATAAGATCGACAGGTAATGTGTGGGTACCAACTTGAACCAAACAAGACTTATAAACCGTGGATGTAATGAAGGTTTCTCCCAATGGAGTTTCAACTGCTAAGTCAAAGTCTAATTTCTCCGGAATCAAATTTAATCGATGAGCGCAAGTAGGAGAAATAAAAGAATGGGTAGAACCGGTATCAAATAAAGTATAGACTTCGTTAGAGTTTATGATAAGCTTACCCGTGATGACCTCATTCGGGTTCCTTGCGTTCTGGGAGGTCACAACAAACGCTCTCCCTTGCACAACCGGTTTTGACTTTTCTGGGACGGCCTTTGGTGCCTCCATCCTAGCTGAATTTGTCTTCGGTAAACGACAAAATCGGGCTAAATGACCTTCTCTTCCACAATTATAACATGCTTTGGACGGCATCGCGCAGTTTGGACTGATGTGCCCCTCCCCTCCGCATTTGAAACATATGATAGGTGGTCGTTCTCCTTCCTTAACGACAGGTGCTGGTGCTGACGTCTTTCCATCATTGTTGAATCTCCTCTTCTTAAAATGTCCATTCTTATTATTTTGGCCCTGATTACCACTGAAGTGGTTACCATTTCTGGCCTGTTGATTCCCTCCACGCTTGTTGTCACCGCTTCGATGACTGCTCTCACTGGTATTATCATTTTGCCGGCTGCTCTCTTTTGGTTGCGTTGTCTCGTTATCGCGCTCCACCAACTGAGCCCTATTTACAACATCTGAATACAAACACAGTTTATGAGAAACAAGATGTTGACGTATCTCCGGCTTCAAACCTCTTAAAAACATCCGCGTCATTCTTTCTTCATTATCCACCAGGTGGGACGCAAACCGGGATAACTCCGCAAATTTTGCCTCGTACTGCGACACGGTCATATTATTCTGCTCCAATTTGATGAACTCCACCTCCTTCATGTGACGAATACTCTCGGGAAAGTATTTGTCGTTAAACAGCTCTTGGAACTTCTCCCAGGACATCTTCAGTGCGGCAGGTTGAGTACGCTTTATCGATTCCCACCAGTAATCTGCCTCTCCTCGCAACATAAAGGCGGCAAAGGGAACCTTTTGCTCCTCGGAGCAACCCAAGACATCAAATATCTTGGTGATCTGCTTTATCCATGTTTCAGCTACAAGTGGTTTGGGTTCTCCCTTAAACTCCGGTGGTCCCAGCTCCTTAAACTGTTTAGCGGTGACCGCCAGAGAGTTTCCAGTATTTCCACCTACGTTGTGGACAGGAGCCGCTTTCACCTGTTGTTGCATGAATTGCATAAAGCCTCTGAACATTTGATCATTCATCATTTGGTAAGTGTTGTTGATTGCATGAGGATTGACACCTTCCTGATGCACATTATCCTGATTATTGATATGTGGTGAATCAACAGTCGTCTGTGCTCCATTGCTATTCTCAACGTTCTCAGATGCCATTTTCAGATACTGCCACAAAATAAAAATTAATTGATATGTCATATATTATCCTTATATTATGACCGACCAATTAAATACCATGCAAATAAACTTAGGTATGTCATACTAGCGAAGGAATTCCCCGTCTCTCCCCTCCTAGTTCTATTCTCACATCTTAGCCAGGGATCATATCCCTAAGCTCTGATACCAACTGTGACGCCCCCAAAATTAGGTATACATCACCCATCTTGAGTCGTCAGATACATAGTACAGAATACAAATACAACTTAATAATACAACTGTCGTGTACAATACGACAAAACATAAACTGTGAGTTTGAATACAAATATTATCTTCTAGAGAGTATTCATACTCAAAAGGAGTCCTCATTACATTTATTAACACACCATTACATAGAATAGTGAGGACTACTAACTAATACTATCATTCGGACCATCACTCCGTACCCCGACTTGTCCCAGCTACGTTCTCATTTCCTGAAGAGAACAGTGAAAGAAAGGGTGAGCTCAACTAGCCCAGTAAGAAATATTATGACTAAGATAATGCAGAATAAATTATCATTAGCCTTCAACAATGTTAAACTGATAAAATATAATAGACATCAAGTTTAACTGCAGCGGAACAAGCAATCCGTTAAAAGAGTCAAGTAGAAAATAAACTCTACTATCTTTTATGATTTAAAAGGTTTTTCAACACTGCGATCGCTGAGACTCAGCTTAATAAAATAATCCACATCATCGAATCACCCCTGCACTACGGCCAAGGATATTCGTGTATTCATTAATGGTCATGATCATGCCAACAACTGTCCATCAATGCACTACGGCCAATGAGGACTTTTACCACATCATTTGTAACATTACGGTCATGATTATACCGAATAATCCCTGGTCATAATCATACCAAGTCCATCTATGCACTACAGGCCACAGATGACTTTCAACATTTTATAAACATGAGGATGATGACAATGATATAAGAATTCAATAAAACAAGTTCAAGAATTAATTTATCCAGGAATTAACAACGTCCAAATTGTCAACATGATACTGTATTGTGGAGTAAAATTCAAGAATGCTTAGAAGAATATTTTCTTGAAAAGATACTGGATGAAACGCAACTATCAAGGATATTCCACAAATTTCATGGAGTATAGAAGTCAAAAACCAACTGAGTACAATAAAGAATGGAATAACAAAAGAAATCACCATGCATGCGATAGACCGCACAGACAGGTTATTCCAATAGAATAATAAATAATGGAACCAGGTCCGGCGTAAACGCACAGACAGGATATTCCGACAGAATAATAAATAATGGAACCAGGTCCGGTGTAAAACACACAGACAGGATATTCCAACAGAATAATAATAAAACGGAACCAGGTCCGGTGTAAAACACACAGACAGGATGTTCCAACAGAATAATAAACGGAACCAGGTCCGATGTAAAACACACAGACAGGATGTTCCAACAGAATAATAGAAGAATGTCACCAAGTATAGGGTAGACCGCGTATACTGGTTATTCCAACAGAATAATAACAAATGGAATAACAGAAGTTCTCTTCATGAATATAAAAGAAATAATATTCCCTACCTTAAAAGAACTGGATATTGGAAAAGTGATGTAGCAGAATACTTTTATTCTCTCTCTCTTATTCTCTCTATACTTTCTCTCTCTATAGCTTGAATGAATTCGTGAAAAATAATGAAGCCCTAGGCCTCTATTTATAGAAAAACTGAGGGTGGCTCTTGGTCTTAACGAAGGGTCAAATGACTCTTGGTCTTAACGAAAGGTCAAATGACTCTTGGTAATATTGAAGGGACAACTACTATTGACGAAAGTAATTACTATTGACCAAGGTAAATACTATTGACGAAGGTAATTACTATTGACCAAGGTAAATACTATTGACGAAGGTAATTACTATTGACCAAGGTAAATACTATTGACGACGGTAATTACTATTGACGACGGTAATTACTATTGACGACGGTAATTACTATTGACGAAGAGACTCTTAGATGATGACATATGGCCCCCCATAAAATAACCAAACTTACCACAACGTCTCAATAATATAACATATTATACAGATGATACTATGACAATAATTTAAGAGATATGATGCAGCAATTACTGTAGCAATAATTGAGTATAGCCGAGTGACTTCTCACGTAAGCATCAATAATCAATACCGTGTGCTACTATGCAACCACGCGTATTACTGTACTTTTACTACCGAGTAGTTCAACAGTTTTAACGGTTTTAACGGTAACACCTCAGCTGTTATTTTTATAGAAAGATAATTCTGTCGTTTTCTCAATCCGACAATAATTCCGTTGTGGGGTCCACCAATGATTGTGCCGTCGTACGAATATTCCCCGACAAAAAGAATATTCTCCGACCAAACGAATATTTTATAACAACTTGCTTACTTTGCAAAATTTATAAATATTACCCACAACTATAACATTATATCAAATTAACTCCATAATATTCAAAAATGATATTTATAGAAAATTCATCTTTATTTATAAAAATTGGGGTCTTACAAAACCACTCAGCGTACCATATTGAAAGTATTAGGGATTCGATGTGTACCAAGTCTAGAAAATGGATACGTATGATGAAACTAAGTATTGAGCAATATAAATAAAGTTGGAAATTCTTAAAGCAGGAATTGTTACATAAACAAGAAGATTCAAAGAATAATCTTGAGAAGATATGTAGATAAGAAATGGGAGTTACCCTAACTTCAATAACCAAGATAACGAATAATGTCGTAAGAAAGAAAGGGGATCGTAAAGCAAAACGATCACGAGTGATTATAGAATAAGATCACGACGTGATCTGTTTAAGTTATAAAAGGAAGATGGTTTGTAATGTTTAAATAATTAAAGCTTAATGCTATGAAGATGGTGTACTATAAAATAGTACGAGATAACTCACGAGGAGTTATAGATGAGGTGATATGAGAAATTCGTATCGAGCAAAGAGCAAGTTAAGGGTAAGATAGAGTTAGGTGGGATTTCAATTGAGGACTCATGTGATGGCTGAGTTGTACAAATCTTTGTATGGGCGAGGGTTTTGTGCTTACGCTCAGTTTATCACATTGATAATCATTGGAATGTTGGTGTCACGCTATCAATGTATATGTGGTGAAAAGGTGATTCTTTTCGCATGTGAATATTTGATAGTTAGAAACTAATAAGATTAGTTAGATATATTATTAGGAATAGGTGTGGTTCTTAAAACTAATGCATATGGTAAGTTCGTGACTCATAATAATATGGTATGTTTTGAACCCCTCAGCGAATGGACGCCTATGGTCTGACTAGGATAAGTTCTTAAACTCATATTATTGTGACAAGTTCCTGGATTTCCAATGTGTAGTAAGTTTGATGAACTGGGGTATAGATAAGTGTGAATCAAGATTTGAGGATTATGGGAATAGGTATTTATATGTATATTTCGATTGATGTTCGAATTGTTGTAGAAGTCTACGTTATTTAATTCAGCTAGACGATTATTGAAAGAAGTTCATGAAATTCAAGCGTTTATTAAAAAATTATGTCAAACCAAATTGTTTTGGTCCGGATTCAGATGTTGAAAAGCTGAGGTGAACAACCCTATAAGGGGACATGTTTTCGGGGATAATGGTTCCGAGCGTAACGCATATAGTCATTACAAAATACTACATTGCGGCCCAACGTAGTGGTACAATAGGCTGGCTACCTAGTGTATGTAAGGAGGGTGTTTTCAGTCTTTGTGATTAATAAACACTCTGGGTTGCAGTGTGAAGGATTGTGTTGAAGCACTAGTAAACCGAGAATAGAATTCACGGTCTTATGACCCCTCAGCATGATTTGGAATCTTTTAAATTATAAAGTTATTCATACTGCTTCCCAATTATTGAACAATTGTGAAAGATTATTGCTATTCT
This sequence comes from Panax notoginseng, assembly GCA_016801055.1. Taxonomy (NCBI): domain Eukaryota; kingdom Viridiplantae; phylum Streptophyta; class Magnoliopsida; order Apiales; family Araliaceae; genus Panax; species Panax notoginseng. The sequence continues at coordinate 59,617,608 of CM029015.1, forward strand.
AAAAGGCGAAATGTGGTAAGGATGATATTCCTTAGAAAGAAGTAAGTCGTAGAATGCGACACTGAATGATGAATATGTTGAATAAGTGAGAAAAGAAATTTTGAAATGAGAAGGAGATGAGTTATCAAAGAATAATGTAAAACTTTTAATAGAAAAGTTTAATAATTATATAAAGATCTTTGTGAGAAGAATTGGTTATAGAAATCAATGAATGAATAAAGTATTAACATAAACTCTATTTTGATAAATGGAATGAACAAATATTAGTAAGTCAAAATTTCGAGGAAGAAATTCTTAGAAGAATGGGTGAATGTAATATCCCGAGTGTTTACGATAACGATCCTTAGAGAAGAAAATGAATGGGTCAAAGAATAGGTAATACTCAAATATAATTGAGTATAAGTAAAGGTTATAAAATAAAACTTATAATAATTTGTTATGAAGAATGGTGGGAGTAGAAAATATAAAACATATATTAGAGTAATGTGTCGAAGTTATTCAACGAATAGATTTGATGAAAACCTTAGTAAGATAGGGTTTCAGTGATTCCGAGGACGAAATTCTTATAAGGTGGGAAGGATGTGACAACCCGAATTTATATAAATTATTAAAATAAGAATTTAATAATTAAAATTCTTATTATGAGATGTTTTGAGTTTGAGTATGTATATATGTATGTGCTGTATATTTTGAAATATGTGATCGGGTGTGAAGAGAAATATATATTCATATATTGGGAAAGTGAGGTTTAATAGTACCCTGAGTTATTTGTTTAATCTGTATTTCCGATTCTGGGGACAGAGTCCTTGTAAGGAGGTAAGAATGTAACAATCCAGAATTTCAAAGTGTAAATTTAAATATTTATTGGATTATATGAATATTTATTTGAAATGTTTATTGATAAAATTGTTGAATAAATATTTTATTTAAAATAGTGATTGTTAGTAAATATTTATGAATCTAAATTTATTAGATAATAATCTAAATTAAATTAATTTATAGTTTAGAGAGTTGTAATATAACATGAGATGTTATATTGTTGATTAATAATTCAAAGTGGTATATTAAATTATTAAATAAAATTATGATAAAATTATAATTGTGTGATATTTGTAAAGTGGAATATTTAAATATAGTATGTGTAATTAATTTATTTGATTATAATGAGATATGGAAATTTAAATAATAATATGAAGTATAAACTAAAATTGTTTGTTAAAATAAAATAAAGGAGTTTAATCTAGTTTTTTTTTTTGCGAAACAAGGCTTAAATATAGTAATTTTTTGAATTTACAAGGTTTTGCCAAACAAGCCTTATGGCTTTTGGAATTTCTAAATTTTGAATTTTAAATAAAATAAACAAATTAAATTAAAATAATAAATATAATATAATTATAATTTATACTTTGGTTTTGTAACTGTTAATCTATTAAATTTGTCGTATTAAGGATTAGCAGTTTTAGTTTTTTTCCATTATAGCTATTAGTTTGTTTTAGTTTTACGCATCCTAGTTGCTGAGAATAGAGAGAAGAACTTGAGAGAGAATTGGAGAGGAGTTTGAGAATTTTCACGTCAATTCCAGTGTGTTTAGCAAGAATTTCTGTTAGGCAACAAAAAGATATGTTCATAACTGTGATAATGTATATGTATCTGGGTTGGACGGCAAGAATTTTTCCATGTTCTGTAAAAATCAATTGGTGAATTGGGGATATATATACTTGGTAAATTCTGATGATACATGTTTATGATGCTAGAGTTATGTTGAAAAAGAGAAATTTGTATGCTAATTTCGTTTTGACAGTATATGTATTCTTCATGTGGCTTATGTAAGTACCAATTTCAATGACCAATTTGTATGTGCTAGTTCATTGAGAAATGAAGATAATGTAACTTGAACGAAGTAATTTGGTGAGGAATCGAAATCACAGTGTTGATTTTCGTGAAGGATGTCAAGAATGGAGTTTTCCTATGAAAATGAGAAATTTGAGAAATTAAAATAGTTAAAAGTGTTGTTAAATTGTTCTAATTGGTTGAATATGTTAACAAACATGTTTGTGATAGTTTTATATCAATTATAGAAGTTGGTTTCACCGTTTTATGGGTGAAATTTGTGTTTGTTGGCCTAAAAACTGTGCCGAAACGCATTTTGCAAAACTAAGTTCTATGTGTCTCGCGGGCGCGCAGTACAAAACTCACACGGCCACGCGAGTGACCATTTTCAGAAACTGAAGTCTGCTAATTCTACAGACTTTGGTCGTTCTTTGTAGCTTAGCTAAAGGTTATGGTAATGTGTCCAACACGTAACAACAAGGCTAAAACAAAGTTGTGTTATAGGGTTAGTGAATTTAAAGTGGTAAAAATGATTAGTAAATTTCGAACGCGTTATGTAATAACTTAGTGTACACAATGAATGTTAGACAAGTGTTGCGAAGTAAACACTTAGAATTTCTTAAATGTAAATGGTAAAGAAAGACTTGTGCTAAAATAGTAAGTTTAGCTAGAAATGTACATGTTATAGTATGTTAGCATATCAAATAGATAATGTGATTCTTAGTGGTTGTCAACAAGTGTAATACATCTAATATGGGGTAATGGAATCTATGACGACTTTAATGAACGTTAAGTGTTGGTTTCGAAAGAAGTTTAAAGAAACACAAAATGAGATTATGTAATGATAAGTGTCATACGAAGAGGAGTAAACACCTGAAGATATGTGTTAAGTCTCAAAGAGATGCAAGTTACAAAAGATGAAGACTAAGAGTCATTGTGGTTTTGTTATATGTGTAACTAATGCTTTTGATTATGAACATTTGAACTGTTGTAGGAGGTACGCAAAGTATTTTAGCTGTTTTTGGTATTTGGTAATCTACGAACCAGGAAAGTCTTTCAGTTCCTATTTGCTACGTGAACTTGATGATTAATTATTTTAAGTCGTTATTGCAAATAACATGAAATGTGTTATATTTATGTGAAAGCATGAAACGTCAAAGTCAACTTATGACTACATTAATTGATTAAAGCATGCCGATTGAGTAAGGAACTCAATCTTTATATTTGTTATATGAACTGTAGCACGTTTGTTATGATAGTTCAATGTTTAAGAGATATATGTTGAGCATGATATTATATGCTACGTGTTGCATAAAAACTGTTAGATTTTGTTGGGCTGTCGAGCTCAACCTTGCAAATAACCATTTTTACAGGTCAAGATTTCAAGGTAAAGCTATGTGTTACCTGAAAGTTATGAATCCGACGTGATACTTGAAGATTCTTTATGTTTTATGAGAAATGTATTTAATATTTTGAATGTAATATGTTGTTGAATTGGAAGTGGAGCTATTCGGTATATATGGATATCTATTGATGATGTAAGACTTTGTATAGTCATTTTGTTGTAATGATTCATGATTAAAATTTGAATCGAAGAGATATAATGTAAAGGTTAAAAGTTCTGGGAACAAGAACAGTTTGTAAATAGAAAATTTTAATTGTAATAGAATATTTTAATTATTTCGCAAACTTCAACGGTTGTATTATCGTTTAATGATGTAAAATTAGAGGTTGAATGTTTTATTAACGGTCGAGGTCGAGAATTAAATTGTATAAATTTTGGGGTCGTTACAGTTGGTATCAAAGTTGTAGGTTATAAACCTTAGGTAGGAGTACCGTAGGCTATAACCTTAGAGAAGGAAAATGAAGATAATGAAAGAATTAGATCAAATAGAGTTTGAACAATAAGAAGTAATTTAAGGAACGTATAGAGAAGGAGTTAAAACTTGCTTGAGAGGATTCAAAGAAAAATCTCGCATAGTTATATGGAATATGAATGTGGGGTTACCCAACTCCAATAAGAAGGATGTAAGGTCATAATAAATAAACAATGTCTATAAGAAGAGATTGGTAAGGAAGTTAATAATAAAAAGTTATAGTTAAGTATGGTACAGTTGTACTCTTTAGTAGTTGATGTATGGTATCTGGGCTAAACGATTCTTTCATAGAGCGGAGGTATATACGAACTAGCAAATCAGAACCTAGTTTGTTGGTTGTTTGTGAAAAACCACTCAGCGTACCATATTGAAACTATTAGGGATTCGATGTGTACCAAGTCTAGAAAATAGATACGTACGATGAAACTAAGTATTGAGCAATATAAATGAAGTTGGAAATTCTTAAAGCAGGAATTGTTATATAAACAAGAAGATTCAAAGAATAATCTTGAGAAGATATGTAGATAAGAAATGGGAGTTACCCTAACTTCAATAACCAAGATAACGAATAATGTCGTAAGAAAGAAAGGGGATCGTAAAGCAAAACGATCACGAGTGATTATAGAATAAGATCACGACGTGATCTGTTTAAGTTATAAAAGGAAGATGGTTTGTAATGTTTAAATAATTAAAGCTTAATGCTATGAAGATGGTGTACTATAAAATAGTACGAGATAACTCACAAGGAGTTATAGATGAGGTGATACGAGAAATTCGTATCGAGCAAAGAGCAAGTTAAGGGTAAGATAGAGTTAGGTGAGATTTCAATTGAGGACTCATGTGATGGCTGAGTTGTACAAATCTTTGTATGGGCGAGGGTTTTGTGCTTGCGCTCAGTTTATCACATTGATAATCATTGGAATGTTGGTGTCACGCTATCAATGTATATGTGGTGAAAAGGTGATTCTTTTCGCATGTGAATATTTGATAGTTAGACACTAATAAGATTAGTTAGATATATTATTAGGAATAGGTGTGGTTCTTAAAACTAATGCATATGGTAAGTTCGTGACTCATAATAATATGGTATGTTTTGAACCCCTCAGCGAATGGACGCCTACGGTCTGACTAGGATAAGTTCTTAAACTCATATTATTGTGACAAGTTCCTGGATTTCCAATGTGTAGTAAGTTTGATGAACTGGGGTATAGATAAGTGTGAATCAAGATTTGAGGATTATGGGAATAGGTATTTATATGTATATTTCGATTGATGTTCGAATTGTTGTAGAAGTCTAAGCTATTTAATTCAGCTAGACGATTATTGAAAGAAGTTCATGAAATTCAAGCGTTTATTAAAAAATTATGCCAAACCAAATTGTTTTGGTCCGGATTCAGATGTTGAAAAGCTGAGGTGAACAACCCTATAAGGGGACATGTTTTCGGGGATAATGGTTCCGAGCGTAACGCATATAGTCGTTACAAAATACTACGTTGCGGCCCAACGTAGTGGTACAATAGGCTGGCTACCTAGTGTATGTAAGGAGGGTGTTTTCAGTCTTTGTGATTAATAAACACTCTGGGTTGCAGTGTGAAGGATTGTGTTGAAGCACTAGTAAACCGAGAATAGAATTCACGGTCTTATGACCCCTCAGCATGATTTGGAATCTTTTAAATTATAGAGTTATTCATACTGCTTCCCAATTATTGAACAATTGTGAAAGATTATTGCTATTCTAAAAGGCGAAATGTGGTAAGGATGATATTCCTTAAAAAGAAGTAAGTCGTAGAATGCGACACTGAATGATGAATATGTTGAATAAGTGAGAAAAGAAATTTTGAAATGAGAAGGAGATGAGTTATCAAAGAATAATGTAAAACTTTTAATAGAAAAGTTTAATAATTATAGAAAGATCTTTGTGAGAAGAATTGGTTATAGAAATCAATGAATGAATAAAGTATTAACATAAACTCTATTTTGATAAATGGAATGGACAAATATTAGTAAGTCAAAATTTCGAGGAAGAAATTCTTAGAAGAATGGGTGAATGTAATATCCCGAGTGTTTACGATAACGATCCTTAGAGAAGGAAATGAATGGGTCAAAGAATAGATAATACTCAAGTATAATTGAGTATAAGTAAAGGTTATAAAATAAAACTTATAATAATTTGTTATGAAGAATGGTGGGAGTAGAAAATATAAAACATATATTAGAGTAATGTGTCGAAGTTATTCAACGAATAGATTTGATGAAAACCTTAGTAAGATAGGATTTCAGTGATTCCGAGGACGAAATTCTTATAAGGTGGGAAGGATGTGACAACCCGAATTTATATAAATTATTAAAATAAGAATTTAATAATTAAAATTCTTATTATGAGATGTTTTGAATTTGAGTATGTATATATGTATGTGCTGTATATTTTGAAATATGTGATCGGGTGTGAAGAGAAATATATATTCATATATTGGGAAAGTGAGATTTAATAGTACCCTGAGTTATTTGTTTAATCTGTATTTCCGATTCTGGGGACAGAGTCCTTGTAAGGAGGTAAGAATGTAACAATCCAGAATTTCAAAGTGTAAATTTAAATATTTATTGGATTATATGAATATTTATTTGAAATGTTTATTGATAAAATTGTTGAATAAATATTGTATTTAAAATAGTGATTGTTAGTAAATATTTATGAATCTAAATTTATTAGATAATAATCTAAATTAAATTAATTTATAGTTTAGAGAGTTGTAATATAACATGAGATGTTATATTGTTGATTAATAATTCAAAGTGGTATATTAAATTATTAAATAAAATTACGATGAAATTATAATTGTGTGATATTTGAATTTTAAATAAAATAAACAAATTAAAATAAAATAATAAATATAATATAATTATAATTTATACTTTGGTTTTGTAACTGTTAATCTATTAAATTTGTCGTATTAAGGATTAGCAGTTTTAGTTTTTTTCCATTATAGCTATTAGTTTGTTTTAGTTTTACGCATCCTAGTTGCTGAGAATAGAGAGAAGAACTTGAGAGAGAATTGGAGAGGAGTTTAAGAATTTTCACATCAATTCCAGTGTGTTTAGCAAGAATTTCTGTTAGGCAACAAAAAGGTATGTTCATAACTGTGATAATGTATATGTATCTGGGTTGGACAGCAAGAATTTTTCCATGTTCTGTAAAAATCAATTGGTGAATTGGGGATATATATACTTGGTAAATTCTGATGATACATGTTTATGATGCTAGAGTTATGTTTAAAACAAGAAATTTGTATGCTAATTTCGTTTTGACAGTATAAAATTTTGACAGTATATGTATTCTTCATGTGGCTTATGTAAGTATCAATTTCAATGACCAATTTGTATGTGCTAGTTCATTGAGAAACGAAGATAATGTAACTTGAACGAAGTGATTTGGTGAGGAATCGAAATCACAGTGTTGATTTTCGTGAAGGATGTCAAGAATGGATTTTTCATATGAAAATGAGAAATTTGAGAAATTAAAATAGTTAAAAGTGTAGTTAAATTGTTCTAATTGGTTGAATATTTTAACAAACATGTTTGTGATAGTTTTATATCAATCATAGATGTTGGTTTCACTGTTTTATGGGTGAAATTCGTGTTTGTTGGCCTAAAAACTATGCCGAAACGCATTTTACAAAACTGAGTTCTATGTGTCGCGCGGGCTCCCAGTACAAAACTCACACGGCCACGCGAGTGACCATTTTCAGAAACTGAAGTCTGCTAATTCTACAGACTTTGGTCGTTCTTTGTAGCTTAGCTAAAGGTTATGGTAATGTGTCCAACACGTAACAACTAGGCTAAAACAAAGTTGTGTTATAGGGTTAGTGAATTTAAAGTTGTAAAAATGATTAGTAAATTTCGAACGCGTTATGTGATAACTTAGTGTACACAATGAATGTTAGACATGTGTTACGAAGTAAACACTTAGAATTTCTTAAATGTAAATGGTAAAGAAAGACTTGTGCTAAAATAGTAAGTTTAGCTAGAAATGTACATGTTATGGTATGTTAGCATATCTAATAGATAATGTGATTCTTAGTGGTTGTCAACAAGTGTAATACATCTAATATGGGGTAATGGAATCTATGACGACTTTAATGAACGTTAAGTGTTGGTTTCGAAAGAAGTTTAAAGAAACACAAAATGAGATTATGTAGTGATAAGTGTCATACGAAGAGGAGTGAACACCTGAAGATATGTGTTAAGTCTCAAAGAGATGCAAGTTACAAAAGATTAAGACTAAGAGTCATTGTGGTTCTGTTATATGTGTAACTAATGCTTTTGATTATGAACATTTGAACTGTTGCAGGAGGTACGCAAAGCATTTCAGCTATTTTTGGTATTTGGTAATCTACGAACCAGAAAAGTCTTTCAGTTCCTATTTGCTACGTGAACTTGATGATTAATTATTTTAAGTCGTTATTGCAAATAACATGAAATGTGTTATATTTATGTGAAAGCATGAAACGTCAAAGTCAACTTATGACTACATTAATTGAGTAAAGTATGCCGATTGAGTAAGGAACTCAATCTTTATATTTGTTATATGAACTGTAGCACGTTTGTTATGATAGTTCAATGTTTAAGAGATATATGTTGAGCATGATATTATATGCTACGTGTTGCATGAAAACTGTTAGATTTTGCTGGGCTGTTGAGCTCAACCTTGCAAATAACCATTTTTGTTGGTCAAGATTTCAAGGTAAAGCTACGTGTTACCTGAAAGTTATGAATCCGACGTGATACTTGAAGATTCCTTATGTTTTATGAGAAATGTATTTAATATTTTGAATATAATATGTTGTTGAATTGGAAGTGGAGCTATTCGGTATATATGGATATCTATTGATGATGTAAGACTTTATATAGTTATTTTGTTGTAATGATTCATGATATAAATTTGAATCGAAGAGATATAATGTAAAGGTTAAAAGTTCTGGGAATGAGACCAGTTTGTAAATAGAAAATTTTAATTGTAATAGAACATTTTAATTATTCTGCAAACTTTAATGGTTGTATTATCATTTAATGATGTAAAATTAGAGGTTGAATGTATTATTAACGACCGAGGTCGAGAATTAAATTGTATGAGTTTTGGGGTCGTTACATAAACACTTTAGGTATGCATATATAGGCAATTCTAATTCGTTACCTGTTATTATTTCTGTTGTATTTAACGAATTGCAGGAAGAAAAGTTGTTGAGAGTGCTTAGAGACCACAAATCGGACATAGGATAGACAATTACAGATATCAAAGGAATCATCCCATCCTTTTGCATGCATAAAATTTTGATGGAAGAAGATGCAAAGCCGACAGTGGAGCAACAGAGACGGCTCAACCCAATCATGAAAGAAGTAATGAAGAAAGAAATCCTAAAATGGTTGGATGAGGGAATTATCTACCCAATTTCAGACAGTAAGTGGGTTAGTCTGGTTCAATGTGTGCCGAAAAAGGGAGGAATAACCGTGGTACAAAATAATGATAATGAGCTAATTCCGACGAGGACAGTGACTGGTTGGAGGGTTTGCATGGATTACAAGAAGTTGAATAAGGCGACCCGCAAGGATCATTTTCCTTTGCCTTTTATTGATGAGATGTTGTATAGATTGGCGAGCCACGAATTTTACTGCTTATTGGATGGGTATTCAGGATACAATCAGATAGTCATTGCTCCTGAAGATCAGGAGAAGACTACTTTCACGTGCCCATATGGCACATTCGCATTCAGGAGAATGTCATTCTGCTTGTGAAATGCACCCGCTACCTTCCAATGGTGTATGATGGTCATCTTCTCGGACATGGTGGAGAAAAATTGTGGAAGTCTTCATGGACGACTTTTCTGTCTATGGGGATAATTTTGATGTTTGTCAAGAGAATTTGGTGATGGTTTTACAGAGATGCACAGAAACAAATTTGGTACTTAACTGGGAAAAGTTCCATTTCATGGTTGAAGAAGGAATAATTTTGGGGCGCAAGGTCTCGGCTAAAGGATTAGAGCTTGATAAAGCAAAGTTGGAAACGATTGAAAAGCTTCCACCACCAACTTCAGTTAAGGGAATACACAGTTTTTTGGGACATGTCAGGTTCTACATGAGATTTATAAAAGACTTCTCTAAAATTGCAAAACCATTGTGTAGTCTTTTAGAGAAGGATTCAGTTTTTAAGTTTGATGAGGATTGTAAATTGGCATTCGAACTATTGAAGAAGAAATTGACTACAACTCCAGTTATCATCGCGCTAGATTGGAATATGCCTTTTGAGTTAATGTATGATGCATGCGACTATGCGGTTGGGGCTGTCTTGGGTCAACGCCGAGAGAAGGTATTCCACGCCATATACTATACAAGAAAGACCCTTACGGAGACCCAAATGAATTACACAACTACATAAAAGGAATTACTTGCAGTAGTATATGCATTCGATAAATTTTGGGCATATTTGGTTAGGACAAATGTAGTAGTTTATACAGATCACTCGGCCATTCGATACTTAATCTCGAAGAAAGATGCCAAGCCACGACTTATCAGGTGGATACTTCTCCTACAAGAATTTGATTTGGAAATAAAAGATCGAAAGGGGACGGAGAATCAAGTTGCAGATCATTTGTCAAGGCTAAAAAATTAGGTTAAAAAGGAAGAGGACAGATGTGTAATTAATGAATCATTTCTGGACGAGCAGCTATTTGGGATCAATATGGAATTTCCATGGTACGCGGATTTCGCTAATTATCTAGTGAGCAACATCCTTCCACCAGATCTTATACGACGGCAGAAAAAGAAATTCCTTCATGACGTCAAGTGGTATATGTAGGATGAGCCATACTTATTCAAACAGTGCGCCGATAAGATGATTAGAAGGTGTGTACCCTACAGCGAAATGAAGAACATATTACACCAATGTCACTCATCTGCATATGGGGGACATTATGGTAGTGAGAGAACAGTGGAAAAAGTGCTTCAAGCCGGGTTCTATTGGCCTATATTATTTAAAGATGTCCACCAATTCATAAAAAGCTGTGATAGATGTGAAAGGGTGGGCAACATATCGAAAAGGAATGAGATGCCACTACATACTATCTTGGAAGTTGAAATTTTTGACATTTGGGGCATTGATTTTATGGGGCCATTCCCTTCCTCATTCATCAATCAGTACATATTACTTGCGGTTGATTATGTATCAAAATGGGTTGAGGCCGTAGCACTACCCACTAACGATGCCAAAGTGGCTCTTAAGTTCTTGAAAAAAAATATTTTTACAAGATTTGGCACGCCTAGAGCTATAATAAGTGATGAAGGAAGTCACTTCTACAACAAATCGTTCACAGCTCCTTTGGCAAAATATGGGGTCAACCATAAGGTAGCTACAACATATCATCCCCAAACAAGTGGGCAAGCTGAGGTTTCGAGCAGGGAGGTAAAGAGAATTTTGGAGAAGACAGTGAATCCGAAGCGAAAAGACTGGTCTCTCAGATTGGATGATGCACTATGGGCCTACAGAACTGCTTACAAGACACCAATTGGGATGTCACTATATCAGTTGCTATACAGGAAAGGTTGTCACCTACCTGTCAGGTTATAACAAAAGGCCTACTGTGTAAGACCCCAAATTATTAATAAATGAAATTTAATTTCCTCTATTTATTATTCTGAAATAGTAAGGGTTGATTTGATTAATGTGGTTAGTTATGGGTAAAATGCGCAAATATTTTAAATAAGCAAGTGGTTATAAAATATTCATTATTGTCGGGAAATATTCGCTTGGTCGTGGAATATTCTTACTGTCGGAGAATATTCGTACGACGGAGCAGCCTTGTGTGGGCCCATAACAGAAAGCGATTGGATGAAGAAAGCGACAAAAATAAGTTGTTTATAAATAACGGCGTAGTTGTTACCGTTAATACTGTTGGAATACCCGGTGGTTAAAACACGGTAATACGCGTAGCACACGGTATTGCACTAATTATTGATTCTTACGTAAGAAGGCACTACTTAATAATGGTTACAGTAATTACTGTTCAATATTTTATTTTATTAATTAAATAATTGTTACGTTGATGTTTTAATAATTGTCACTATACAGTTTTTTCTATTATCGGAACAATAATTCATATTATCTGAATAATATTATTAGATAACATTATTGACAATGTCTACAAAGTTCTGTCTAAGGAGAGGTTTGGTCATCTAATTGCGCGCCAGTAAGGAGAGATCCTTATTGGAAAGCCCCATCTTTCCTAGGAACGGCCTGGTTGCCAGTACTGTGATTCTGTAATATTATTTATGTATAATTAATTATTGATTTATATGATGAGGAAAATATTGATTTTATGTGGATATAGATGGAGAAAATTTTTAATGTGACAATTGTTGAAAATTAATATTTTATCTTTTTCTGATAAAATAATTCATTTAAATATATTATTTTAATAATATATTGATGGTGATATTTTTTACAATGAATGTGAGATATATGAGTATATGAGGAGGAAGAGTATTTTTGTGTCATTAAATGATTAACACATGTTTTGTGTGTTGGTGGACATAATTCTTGACCGAAAATTTATTATTGACTGTAAAATCGCCCGTTTGTGAATTTCGGTCAATTTCTATTTGGAATTTGGAAAACCTTTCTTCTGCAAAGTTGTAGAGAATTGAATTTCCTATAAAAACACGCGAGATTCTAATTTTCTGACAAAAGGACTATTTATTATGAATTATTAAAGTTTTGAAGTTCCGAAATAATTGATTTTTGGGAGTTTTAGTTAATTATTTTGAGAAAAACGTTTTTTGTATTTTTTTGGACATCATAAACATGTGCAAGGTGGCTGATTTCAGATTTTCTAAGGTGGGCTTGAAAATTTATATATATATATATATATATATATATATATATATATATATATATATATATATATATATATATATATATATATTATTATATTAAATTTTCTACTTTGGTGTTCTAAGCATTTTCCTATAAATAGGGTGCTTAGGTTAGAATTGAAAATCACACCAGAAACACAAGTTTCTCTCTATTTCTCTCTCTATATCGAGCGTATTCTTGTGAGTATTTGATACTTTGAGTGTTGCTTTACGGTGCAAGTTTCCTTCAGTACTATATCTAGTATTCCAGTTAGAAGTACCGTCTTTCCGAGGTAAGGGATGTTATTTCTTCTTAAATGATATTATTTTCTTCAATATCATTATGCCGAAGTATTGATCTGAACTTTTTATCAAATTTGGAACTTTTCATGTCAGGGTTACTATTCACGAGTTACTATTCACGAGTTACTATTCACCGAAAAATGAAATTTTCTTCTTTTTGTCCAAAATATCTATTATAGATACTAGCTTTGATTGTATCCATGTTTTGATCATTCTTGAATTTTACTCCACTATGATTATTTATGAGATATTTTTGGACATGGAATAGCTGAAATACGAATCCTTAATATTTATTATTTTGTTTCACTGGATTCGTTTCCTTAAAAATATTTTTCATCATCCTCAGTCTTAAATGATGATATAACTGAATATCTTTGGCATGTAGTACAAAGATGAATGATTTCTGATGAATATCTTTGGCCCGTAGTGCAAAGATGAACAGGTGTTGAGGTGAACATGAACAACTGATGAATATCTTTGGCCTGTAGTGCAAAGATGACTATTTGATTCAAGATATTTATTGATTGATGTTACAGGGATAAAATGTTGATGATGGGCTTTTAAATTTATAGATAATCGTAGATTTCATTCTCTACGTAACTCTTCTATGAATTATTATTTTCCGCTGCGAATATTGAATTAAAACTTGTTGTCTATTGTATTCTATTAAATTTTTCCCTGTTGAAGACTAACGATAATTTGTTGTATATTATCTTAGTCATAATATTATTTACTGGGCTAGTTGAGCTCACCCTTTTCCTTGTTGTTCCATTTTCTTCTCAGGAGGCGAGAATGTAGCAAGTACTAGTCGGGGTATGGAATGAAGGTTCTAGGAAGTTGTTTTAGTAGTCCTCACCATTTTTTTGTAAAATATTGTTCCAATAATTGTAATGAGGACTTATTTGAGTGTGGATATTGTCTAGATGACAATATTTGTATTTACACTCACAGTTTTTATGTTGTATTAATAAAGTTGTAGTTGTTTCTGTACCATATTATTGACAACTCAGAATAGGTGTTGTATACCTGTTTTGGGGGCGTCACAGTTGGTATCAGAGCTTAGGGATATGATCTTTGGCGGAGATCGAGGAATAGAAGTAGGAGGGGAGAGACGAGTAAATCCTTCGCTAGTGTGTCCTACCTAAGCTTATTTGTTGGTCGGTCATAATATAGGGATATTATGTGATTTATTAATTTGTTAAATTAACCCTTGTTTTATGGCAGTATTTGAGAATGTCGACTGAGAATGTTAACAGTGGAGTAAATGAAATCGTGGAGACACCTGTACTCACCAACGAGGAGAACGTGCAACAGGCTGGCAATGTTCCTCCTGTGAACAACACCAATGAGCAGACGATGAACGATGAGATGTTTAGAAGTTTTTTGCGATTCATGCAAAACCAGACGAAGGAGATTCCTGTTCAAAATATAGGAAGAAACAATGGCAACGCACAGCTGGTCACAGCCAAGCAGTTCAAAGAGTTGGGACCACCAGAATTCTGGGGAAAGCCAGATCCGATTAAGGCGGAGACATGGGTCAAGCAAATTACCAAGATATTTGATGTCTGGGGATGCACGGAGGAACAGAAGGTTCCATTCGCCACCTTTATGTTCCGTGGCGAGGCAGACTACTGGTGAGAATCTGTGAAGCGTACCCATCCAGCCGCACTCAGCATGTCTTGGGAGACATTTCAGAAACTATTCAATGACAAGTATTTTCCTGAAAGTATTCGTCATATGAAGGAGGTAGAGTTTATTAGACTGGAGCAGAATAACATGACGGTGTCCCAGTACGAGGCGAAATTTGCAGAGTTGTCCAGGTTTGCACCTCATTTGGTGGAGAATGAGGAACGTATGACACGGATGTTTCTAAGAGGTTTGAAACCCGGCATACGTCAATATCTCATTTCTCATAAATTTTCTCTCTATTCAGATGTTGTCAACAGGGCTCAATTATTAGAGCGAGATAACGAGTACGGTCAACCGAGGGACCACAACCAGGATCATATCGGTGACAACAGTCATCAGAACAGTGATAACTAGCGGAGAAAGAAAAATATAGACAAGAACGGCAACCACTCTGGTGGTAATCGTGGCTATGAAAATAGAAGAAGCGAGTCGGGAGGAGATTTTAAAAAGAGGAGATTCAACAATGACAATACGAAGACGTCAGCACCGGCAGCAACTGGTTCCAAGGGAGGAGAACGACCATCGGTCATATGCTATAAATGTGGAAAAGAGGGACATATCAGCCCAAACTGTCCACAACAGTTCAAGGTATGCTATAATTGTGGAAAGGAAGGACATATCGCTCGAGATTGTACGGTAGCAAAACCAAGTTCAGCGGGGACGGTGACTCAAAAGGCTGTCCCAGAAAAGTCAAAGTCAACGGTTCCTGAAAGAGCGTTTGTCGTGACTGGTCAACATGCGAGGAACCCAAACGAGGTGATCACGGGTAAGCTAATCATAAATTCATGTGAAGTTTATACCTTACTAGATACCGGTGCTACCCATTCATTTATTTCTCCTGCTTGTGCTCAACGTTTAAACTTGACTCCGGAGAAATTAGACTTTGATTTATCTGTGGAGACTCCGTTAGGGGAAACTTTCATCACATCCACTGTTTATAAATCTTGTTTGATCCAAGTTGGCACCATCACCTTACCTGTTGACCTTATCTCTTTAAAGATACTTGCATTTGACGTGATTTTAGGAATTGATTGGTTAACTATTCATCATGCCAAAATTGATTATTTTCGTAAGGTGATTAGTTTTCATATTCCTAATCAATCTGTTGTTCGAATTCAAGCAACAAAGCCATTAAAATTAATCACTGTCATATCAAGTCATAAAGCCATTCGTTTATTGAAAAACAGATGTCAAGCTTTCTTAGCCCATGTTATGGATTTGAATAAAGACACGTCAAATTTGAATAATATTCATGTTGTTAGTAACTTTCCTGAAGAACTTCTCGGTCTACCCCCAGAACGTGAAGTTAAATTCTTTATTGATCTTGAACCTGGTACAAAGCCCATTTCTAAAACCCCATATCGAATGGCTCCTATTGAACTTCAGGAGTTAAAAGTCCAACTACAAGAGTTGTTGGACATTGGTTTCATTCGTCCTAGTACATCTCCTTGGGGTGCTCCTGTTTTATTTGTAAAGAAGAAAGACGGGAGTATGCGACTTTGTATCGATTATCGGGAATTAAACCATGTCACCATCAAGAATAGGTATCCGCTACCTCGTATTGATGACCTGTTTGACCAGTTACAAAGAGCACAATTCTTTTCAAAAATCAATCTTCGTTCTGGATATCATCAGCTGAAGGTTAAAACTGAGGATATTCCGAAGACTGCCTTTAGAACTCGGTACGGGCATTATGAATTCTTAGTCATGTCTTTTGGATTGACTAATGCTCCTGCGGCTTTCATGGATATGATGAACCGAGTATTCAAGGATTATTTAGATCAGTTCGTTGTTGTCTTTATTGATGACATCCTCATATATTCCAAAAACCGTGAAGATCATGAGCACCATTTGAAGCTGGTACTCCAAAGGCTGCGTGAAAACAAGCTATATGCTAAGTTGAAGAAATGCGAGTTCTGGCTTGAGGAAGTAGCATTCCTAGGGCACGTGGTGTCAAAACATGGAGTATCTGTGAACCCGGCGAAGATTGAAGCAATACAAAGCTGGGAGCAACCGAAGACGGTGACCGATGTACATAGCTTTCTGGGCTTAGCTGGTTATTATCGAAGATTTGTAGAAGGGTTTTCTCGAATCGCTACCCCGTTAACTCAGCTGACTCGGAAGGATATCAAATTTGTATGGAGCGAGGAATGCGAGAAGAGTTTCCAAGAGCTTAAGAAGAGACTCATTTCGGCACCTGTTTTAACCATACCATCTGGTTCGGATGGATTTGTTATCTACAGTGATGCTTCAGGCAAAGGGTTAGGATGTGTTCTCATGCAACGTGGGAAAGTCATAGCCTATGCCTCGCGGTAACTTAAAGAATATGAGAGGAATTATCCTACTCATGATCTAGAGTTGGCAGCAGTCGTTTTCGCGCTAAAGATCTGGAGGCACTATCTATATGGGGAGAAGGTGGAGATATATTCAGACCATAAAAGCCTTAAATATTTCTTCACTCAAAAAGAACTCAACATGCGACAACGACGTTGGCTCGAGCTGTTAAAAGATTACGACCACACTATTCAATACCATCCTGAAAAAGCAAACGTGGTAGCTGACGCGTTGAGTAGAAGATCATATGCAGGAACGAGTGTGATGATGTCAAGTATACACGTAGAACCAACTTTAATCGATAAAGTTAAAGTTGCTCAAGCTACAGACCCGGAGCTGATGCGTTTGAAGAAGAAAGTGCAAGAAGGTGCTATTCTAGAAGCAAGAATCGATGAAGAAGGAATACTTCGAGTCCACTCCAGACTTTGTGTTCCTAACGATTCTGATTTGAAGTACAAGATCATGATGGAGGCACACAATACACCATTTGCAATCCATCCTGGAAGTACTTAAATTTATCGTGATCTTCGACATACATTTTGGTGGAACAATATGAAGAGAGAGATTGCAAAGTTTATCTCGAGGTGTTTAACTTGTCAACGTGTAAAAGCGGAGCATCAAGTACCAAAGGGTCCATTGCAACCACTTGAGATTCCGAAATGGAAGTGGAAACACATTACCATGGATTTCGTTACGGGTCTTCCCACGGTTTCTCAAGGCATAAATGTTATTTGGGTTATAGTTGATAGATTAACCAAGTCTGCTCATTTCTTGCCGATACGGGAGACTTATTCCCTTGAACGTCTTGCTAGTATGTACGTGAATGAGATTGTAAGGTTGCATGGCATGCCAGTATCCATAGTTTCGGATCGTGACCCAAGATTCACTTCAAAATTTTGGGTTAGCTTGCAAAAAGCTATGGGCACGGATTTACGGTTCAGTTCGGCATACCATCCTCAAACGGACGGGCAATCAGAGAGGACTATTCAAACTCTTGAAGATCTATTAAGACTTTGTGTCCTAGATTTCAAACGAAGTTGTGATAAGTACCTACCATTGGTGGAATTCTCCTACAACAACAGTTATCAGGCAAGTATAGGTGTGGCTCCCTTTGAAGCATTGTATGGACGAAAGTGTCGCTCTCCAGTATGTTGGGATGAGGTGGGAGAAGCAACGTTGTTGGGACCAGAGTTGGTACGAATGACTACAGAGAAGATCCAAACGATTCGATAACGTATACAAACGGCACAGGATCGTCAAAAGAGTTATGTGGATCTTCATCGAAAGGACGTGGAATTTGACATTGGGGATCATGTATTATTACGTGTAGCTCCATGGAAAGGAGTTACAAGATTTGGGAAGAGAGGAAAGCTCAATCCACGATTTATTGGTCCATTTTAGATTCTTGACCGAGTAGGAAATGTGGCCTATAGACTTGCGTTACCTTCAAGTATGTCTCGTGTTCATAATGTTTTTCATATATCTGTGCTTCGTAAATATGTGAAAGACCCGAACCATGTTATTGAGTTAGAACCGGACGAGATAGCTGAAGACTTAACGTACGAGGAGGTACCTGTCAAGATCATGGATAAGAAGGAGCATGTCATACGCACGAAGGTCATACCACAAGTTAAAGTTTTGTGGAGAAACCATGCTATTGAGGAAATGACCTGGGAGTTGGAAACGGAAATGAAAGCGAGGTATCCTCATCTTTTCGAAACACCAGGTACGTATGTCAATTTCGAGGACGAAATTTCATAAGGAGGGGAGGTTGTAAGACCCCAAATTATTAAAAAATGAAATTTAATTTCCTCTATTTATTATTCTGAAATAGTAAGGGTTGATTTGATTAATGTAGTTAGTTATGGGTAAAATGCGCAAATATTTTAAATAAGCAAGTGGTTATAAAATATTCATTATTATCGGGGAATATTCGCTTGGTCGTGGAATATTCTTACTGTCGGAGAATATTCGTACGACGACGCAGCCTTGTGTGGGCCCAATAACAGAAAGTGATTGGATGAAGAAAGCGACAAAAATAAGTTGTTTATAAATAACGGCGTAGTTGTTACCGTTAATACTGTTGGAATACCCGGTGGTTAAAACACGGTAATACGCGTAGCACACGATATTGCACTAATTATTGATTCTTACGTAAGAAGGCACTACTTAATAATGGTTACAGTAATTACTGTTCAATATTTTATTTTATTGATTAAATAATTGCTACGTTGATGTTTTAATAATTGTCACTACACAGTATTTTCTATTATCGGAACAATAATTCATATTATCTGAATAATATTATTAGATAACATTATTGGTAATGTCTAGAAAGTTCTGTCTAAGGAGAGGTTTGGTCATCTAATTGCGCGCCAGTAAGGAGAGATCCTTATTGGAAACCCCTATTTCCTGGGAACGGCCTGGTTGTCAGTACTGTGATTCTGTAATATTATTTGTGTATAATTAATTATTGATTTATATGATGAGGAAAATATTGATTTTATGTGGATATAGATGGAGAAAATTTTTAATGTGACAATTGTTGAAAATTAATATTTTATCTTTTTCTGATAAAATAATTCATTTAAATATATTATTTTAATAATATATTGATGGTGATATTTTTTACAATGAATGTGGGATATATGAGTATATGAGGAGGAAGAGTATTTTTGTGGCATTAAATGATTAACATATGTTTTGTGTGTTGGTGGACATAATTCTTGACCGAAAATTTATTATTGACTGTAAAATCACCCGTTTGTGAATTTCGGTCAATTTCTGTTTAGAATTTGGAAAAACTTTCTTCTGCAAAGTTGTAGAGAATTGAATTTCCTATAAAAATTTGTGAGATTCGAATTTTCTGACAAAAGGGCTATTTATTATGAATTATTGAAGTTTCGAAGTTCCGAAATAATTGATTTTTGGGAGTTTTAGTTAATTATTTTGAGAAAAACGTTTTTTGTATTTTTTTTGACATCATAAACATGTGCAAGGTGGCTGATTTCAGATTTTCTAAGGTGGGCTTGAAAATTTATATATATATATTATTATTATATTAAATTTTCTGCTTTGGTGTTTTAAGCATTTTTCTATAAATAGGGTGCTTAGGTTAGAATTAAAAATCACACCAGAAACACAAGTTTCTCTCTCTATATCGAGCGTATTCTTGTGAGTATTTGATACTTTGAGTGTTGCTTTACGGTGCAAGTTTCCTTCAGTACTATATCTAGTATTCCAGTCAGAAGTACCGTCTTTCCGAGGTAAGGGATGTTATTTCTTCTTAAATGATATTATTTTCTTCAATATCATTATGCCAAAGTATTGATCTGAATTTTTTATCAAATTTGGAACTTTTCATGTCGGGGTTACTATTCATGAGTTACTATTCACGAGTTACTATTCACGAGTTACTATTCACCGAAAAATGAAATTTTTTTCTTTTTGTCCAAAATATCTACTATGGATACTAGCTTTGATTGTATCCATGTTTTGATCATTCTTGAATTTTACTCCACTATGATTATTTATGAGGTATTTTTGGACATGGAATAGCTGAAATACGAATCCTTAATATTTATTATTTTGTTTCACTGGATTCGTTTCCTTAAAAATATTTTTCATCATCCTCAGTCTTAAATGATGATATAACTGAATATCTTTGGCATGTAGTACAAAGATGAATGATTTCTGATGAATATCTTTGGCCCGTAGTGCAAAGATGAACAGGTGTTGAGGTGAACATGAACAACTGATGAATATCTTTGGCCTGTAGTGCAAAGATGACTATTTGATTCAAGATATTTATTGATTGATGTTACAGGGATAAAATGTTGATGATGGGCTTTTAAATTCATAGATAATCGTAGATTTCATTCTCTACGTAACTCTTCTATGAATTATTATTTTCCGCTGCGAATATTGAATTAAAACTTGTTGTCTATTGTATTCTATTAAATTTTTCCCTGTTGAAGACTAACGATAATTTGTTGTATATTATCTTAGTCATAATATTCTTTACTGGGCTAATTGAGCTCACCATTTTCCTTGTTGTTCCATTTTCTTCTCAGGAGGCGAGAATGTAGCAAGTACTAGTCGGGGTATGGAATGAAGGTTCTAGGAAGTTGTTTTAGTAGTCCTCACCATTTTTTTGTAAAATATTGTTCCAATAATTGTAATGAGGACTTATTTGAGTGTGGATATTGTCTAGATGACAATATTTGTATTTACACTCACAGTTTTTATGTTGTATTAATAAAGTTGTAGTTGTTTCTGTACCATATTATTGACGACTCAGAATAGGTGTTGTATACCTGTTTTGGGTGCGTCACATACTGGGCAATTCAGAAACTCAATTTCGATCAAGCAGCTGCGGGTGAAAAGAGGCTACTTCAGTTAAACGAACTCGATGAATTCCGACTTCAAGCTTACGAGAACTCCAAGTTATACAAAGAAAAGGTAAAGAAATGGCACAACAAGAAAATCATACAGAGAATGTTGGAACCGGGACAATCGATACTTTTGTTCAACTCAAGATTGAGGTTGTTCCCAGGAAAGCTAAAATCGAGGTGATCGGGTCCATTTACCATCAAAAGAGTTTTCTCACATGGCGCCGTTGAACTCTACAGTAGAAACCCATTAGAGACTTTCAAGGTCAATGGTCAACGGTTGAAGCATTATTGCGGTGGCGAGTCCAATTGGGACGTCATCGCAATCACACTTGTCGAAGCGCCATAAACAGGGAGTAGTCGGGCTGAACGACTTAAAATCATGCGCTAATTGGGAGGCAACCCAATCGTATTTTTAGTCTTCGTATTTTTATTCATGTTCGTCAGATTATAGTTTAGATCAATTAGTAATATAGAATAAGTTCATTACATAATTAGTTAAGTTGCATTTCCAAGATAATCTGATCACCATGCTTAAAATTGCTCAATATCTACTCACATCTATGTTTGATGGTATTTCAGGAATCAAATATGATCATGGATTGGAATCGCAGGGAAGAAATAAGCAAAACAAGGCCATTTGCAGAACACATGCCCGTCGGGGCAGGTCCCTGTAAGCCTACCATTCCCGCCGAGGCAGGGGTCTCCAGTCCAAAAAAAGAATGTATGCCCGCTGGGGCGGGCTTATAAGGCATAGTACCTTCCACCGAGGCGGGGGTCCTGAATTTGAACCAGCAATTTTCGGTAGTTACATCATATTTGCCCACTACTACTTAGTTCCCAACAACTGAAACACCACACCAACATCTTCATATACCCATATTTTGGCAAGTTACAATCTACCATCCCACTTCATTAACACACGCACCCACTATTTCAATCCATTACTTCGTACCACAACCTTTCACCATCACACCATCTCTATAAATTCATTCCCTCACAACCCAATTTTACCACATACATTCAACTCAAACTCAGAAAGCTACAAATTAGGTTTTTCTTGGGGGAAGTTATACAGCAATTGAAAGTGAGTTACTTATTTTCCAAATTCTCCACTTTCAATCACTATAGTTGAAGCCAAATCACTAAGTTTGGGGGTCTTACTCATTATACACACCAAGTGTACGATAATTTACTTAAGCAAAGTTTGGGGGAATTCGTTGTTGCAATTCACCAAATTCAAGTTAATGGCATCGAAACTTGCATCAAAACGACAAAGGGGAGAAAGTTCGAGGTCCGTGCAACCAACTCGGACCTTTGAAAGATGCAAATTTGCAAGTGCCACCGCCATAGACCATTATGACAACCTTGTAACAAAAGCACTCACTCTAGAGTGGGGGTTGGCACCGGACCATGTTGACGAAGAAATGATGCAACAAATATATTAAAAAGGTTGGAATAAGTTTATGGAAGAGCCCGAGCCATCAGTTATGAGTGTGGTCAAGGAGTTCTATGCAAACGCTGAGGATAAGGCCCCATTCAACGCATTTGTATCGGGTAGGTTAGTTTCATTTAGTACCGACGCCATCAACACATACCACCAGTTATGAGTTCCTAAACATTTCCAGTACACTCACCTACACGACAATGATCCGAATTACGAGGCCATTTTACAGGAAATGATAAAGCCAGGTACCACATGGATCAAGGGCCGAAAAGGGGGAACTGTCTTCCACAGTAAGAATCTCAGCCGATACGGAAAGATCTGGTACACGTTCGTGTGTGCTAAACTATTTCCATCCACTCACACGTCAGATGTGACCAAGGAAAAGGCTTTACTGTTGTATGTCGTTGTCCAAGATTTCATCATAGATGTGGGGGCTATTGTCAACTTTTTCATCCGAAGATACCTACGGGGACCATTCTCTAGCGGCTTGCCACACCCATCGCTCATTTGTGGGTTGTGTAGACAGGCCAGAGTTCGATGGTTCGATGATGAGACCACCAAAATTCTGCATCAGATGTTAGATTCGAGAATGGTTGCGTAATATGCAGTGTGGCCCGGGGGAGAGTCACATCCTCGAGGAGTTAGTTTTGTATTCCCATCTGCCTCGAAAGATGAGGCTGACGCTGAGGACACCTCAGATGATGACGAGTTTCAGGAGGATGCGACAATGGGAGAGCAAGGAACGGAAGTGACACCACAGCCCGAAGCCATATCTAGTCCTCAGTTTCTAAACCTTCAACGCTAAGTGGATGAGCACAACAAGGAGGAACGCATGGAAATGCGAAGAATTGTAGTGAGGCAGGACCACATGTTCGAAGCCATGAATATGTCCTTCGCTTCATTGAATACGACACTCCAGAGCTTCAATCCCAATGCCCAATTCCCATACCAGCAGCCAGCTCCAATGCCAGGGTTTCCACCTAGTGATTTAGATGAAGAATAACCACCACCACCACCTCCCGCTTAGAAGATTACAGGGAAGTTCTCACACATTCATTGCTTTATCCATACAATGAGGACATTATTGTTTTCAAGTTTAGGAAATGTAGTTTAATTTTTATGTTTGCATGTTTAATGTCATTAGTTAGGTTTGCATATGTTAGTTCATGTTTAGTTTTAGGATTATTAAATATTTGCATTCATTTAGTCATGTAGTTGCATAGTAGATTAGGAGCATAAATAGTTTTTATTTATTTTTCGCACTTATGTTATGTTTACCGTACACATATATCAAAAAAGAAAAAAAGATAAAAGATAAGCATTGTGTTATATTGCATATGTCAAGCAGTTGTTGTAGTTCATTTTATTCGGGCCAATGATGAGATTGGGATTAAGTAGATAAATGTAGTACCCAATATTAGAACTATGATGTAATTTTGAGTTATGAATTGAATCTTTTACATGTTTGACAGTGGAATAAAAAGGTATGCACGTCAATAACACTTATGTGGACTGATTAGTTCAAATTGATACATAAGCATTTTCTAAAGGAATATGCTAGTTTAAATGAAAGAATGACAAGAATAAGTAGTGATGGCTTAAGTTAGACAAGAACTTAAGTTTGGGGGAATATTTGGGGTATATAAGCTATCTAAAAAAAAGTATGAATAAACACTGTGGCGTGCTTGTCTAGTTTTGTGGCCTTTGTTACTTGAGTAAGTCAGCCCGAGGGGATTGTCTTTACACCTAGCGCCCTAAGGTCTTAATGATCTGGGAGTCGCTGGTCGAAAGCTCGTTAAGGTAGCATTGAAAAGCCTAAGGGAATAAGTCATTGCATAGCTATGTGTATATAAAAAATGATGAATGAAATGGGAAATAAGAGCAAAAAGCCCCCGTAGATGAAAAATGAAGCATAAGTATCCTATGTTGACCCTCGATATTGGTAATTGTTTGATTTTAGTTGGATCTAGCTTGTTTTTGGATTTCTTGAGTTTACATTGCATGATGCCTTCTAAGAGATTGGTTATGTATTAAATTTAAATTTGTATCAGTTAGCATGGATGTTGATCACACACACACTATACCAGTGATAACAATTTAAGATTTGAGGATTAATGAGGAATTATCGGAGGAATAATTTTGATTCTATGATACTGTTGGATGCGTAGGCATATAGGTTAGATGCATTACATATCATTGCATTGCATTGCATAGCATGTTAGTTTTGTTTTGTGCTTGAGGATTAGCACGGTTTAAGTTTGGGGGATTTTGATAAGTGGGTTTTATACCTGCAAATCGGTTCCTAATTTAAGCTTAATCGGTGTTAATTTCTTGTTTTTATGTTTGTTTTTACTTGTTTATTGTTATTTTATGTGTAGGTTTGGTGGTGTGACATTTGATCAAAAAGGGTGCAATTGTGGTAATAACCTAGCAAGTGTAAAGCTTAAGATGACCATCTAGCAGATTGCATGCTTGCCGGGGCGAGCGTTTTTAAGCCTTACACCCCTGCCCGGGCGGGGGGTCCAAAACTCAGGAGACAGAATGTATGCCCGCTAGGGCGGGGGTTCGGAGCAGGCAATTGTTTAGTTAGTTTCAAAGACTATAAGTTTTAGTAGTTGGGATGACTTGGGACTTGTATTAGCATAGAATTTCAATCAGATGACGTGTCTAATTATTTTAATGAACATCAAATAACAAGATTGATATTGAGGAGATAATATACAACACAAGGGAAAATAATCGAGCTAGAGGACATATTTTGGAGCAAGCATTGCAGTGAAGCTAATTGAAGGATTTTCATATCAATTACGGATTAAGGCTAAAGTGAAGGGTGTTCTGAATTTATTCTTCATCTCTAGTTTTATTTTTGTAATTGGAAGGATGTTATCTTTGATTAATTCAGTTTTTAATTCCATGATGGTGAACTAAATTACTTTTTAGGCTTATGACGGGTCTTTAAGTGGAACGATGATTATGTAGCTTTGATTTTCAGTTTAATAAGCTATTCCTCGGTTTATCTATATTAGTTTATGCTTGAATTTATGAATTGCCTAATCAATAATTCTTTGTGAACTTGTATGGATTCGAGAGAGGAAGTACGAGTATAGACTTAGTTAATATAGCATGTGTTCTTGAATTTTGTGAATGAAAAAAATCTTGATGAATGTTAGGGTAGAGATATGCTTGACATCGCATATAATCCGATAAAGAACTTGAGCTTAAACCTTATTTAATTTTAATTCACATAGAGATAAAGTGAGTTAGTTGTTTAATGTGTTTAACATGATTCTATCTAATTTTTGGATTTGAGTTAATACGGTATTAGTGGATCGAGAGGTAGCTAGTTCTACTTATGTGTTCTTGATTAATAAACTGGAATAGTGAATTAAACTGGAATAAGGTGTAATAATCAGAGTGATGCTTAGAGGGAAGTCGTAAGCCTAATTCTCCAATATTTGTTTAAAAATTTAGTTTTTAGGGTTTGTTGATTGTTTGGTAATTTTAATATTTTTTTTTACTTTTAGTTACAAACTTGAATTTGGTTAGTTTAATAAAATTAGGACCAATAGAAAATTGGTAAATGTGAGAGTTAATTTCTTGCTAGTCTCTGTGGGAACGATACTCTACTTTCACTTTATTACTTGTTGACCACGTATACTTGCGTGTTGTGCGTAATTAGATTTTACCCAACAATGTTCGCTAGTACTCCTTTGTATGGGAGAGCCAAGTTAGTTCCTTCTCTTATGGATTGGTGTTTCTCTTTGAAGAATCAACCGCAGCTTAGATGGTCGCCGATTCTCCCATTTGTGTGGGGAGGTCAGGTAGTTTCATCCCTTTTGTCTGAAGCCAATGAAGTGTGTGGTGTAGAGACGTATTTTTGTTTTTGTTTTTGTAGTGAGAAGGGTGTAGAAATGTTTTTTGTTATTTTTGTTTTATTGTGACCAGACCATATAAAATGGTTGCCTACGTACTCCCGTGTATTGGGGAGATCAGGTCGGCGTAGTTCGCCCCATGCACAGGGCAGTTTGCAACCAAAAAGTTTAATCTCATGTACAGGATAAACTGAAGGTGTGAAAAGTTTAATCCCTAGTGGGATAAACTGAAGGTGTGAAGGGTTGAATCCTTGGTGGGATAACCTGAAAGTGTGAAAGGTTTTGAAAACCTGCGAGGAGTAAAGGATCTAATGATCCGAAAACCAGGCTGCTGGTTGTAAAATATGATTATCCCTGATGGGGCAAATGGGTGTAAGGAAAGTTGTATGTATTAATGTTTAGAAAACCTGAATTAATTGGGGATCTGATGACCCACAACCAGGATATTTGCTTGATGGTGACTTTAGACATAGTACCGTTTAACGGTGTCCGAGTTAATGAGTCGCGGAAATTCATCGCCATCCATTCCTGTAATCTGAGAGTGCCTCCTATCAATACCTCCTTAACAACAAATGGGCATTCTCAGTTTGGGGTGAATTTTCCTTTGGACTGATCTTAGTTGTCAATGATCTTCTTCAAAACCAAGTCATGTTGTTTAAACTGCCGTAGCCAGAATTTTTTGTTGTAGGATCTAGCGATCCTTTGTTGATATAATTAACTGTGGAAGCTAGCAGCGGTTCGCCTTTTGTCTATTATAGACAATTAGTGATACCTATCTTGTAACCATTGGTCTTCATTCAGCTGAGCGTATATCAACACTCTGAGGGATTCCATTTCCACCTCTATGGGGAGCACTGCTTCCATCCCATAATTTAATGAGTAGGGGGTTGCCCTAGTGGAAGTGCACATTGATGTTCTGTAGGCTAACAGAGTCAGAGGAAATAAGCCAGGCCATTATTTGTGATTGGCAGACATCTTTTTCATGATCTTCTTGATGTTTTTGTTAGTCACTTCAACAACACCATTCATCTTTGGAGGGTAGATGACGGAGTTGAGATGTTTGATGTGGAATTTACTACATAACTCCTCCATCCATCATTTTGTTGTTAAGGTTTTTAGCATTGTCTGATACAATTACCTCTGGTTGTCCATATCAACAAATGACATTATTTCTAATGAAAGCAATGATAACTACTTTTGTAAGCCTGGGGAAGGAGGTTGCTTCTACCCATTTGGTGAAGTAGTTGATCATGGTGAAGATAAACCGATGCCTATTACTGGCTTTGGGCTCGATGGGCCCAATCACGTCCATTCCCCACTTTGAGAAGGGCCAGGGTGAACTCATACTGTGGAGCTCCCTTGGAGGGGCGTGGATAGCATTCCCATGAATTTGGAATTGGTAACATCTCTTGACGTGATCATCACAACCAACTTTGAGAGAGAGCCAGTAATTTCCTGTTCTTAAGATCTTCTTGACAAGTAGGGGGCCGCTCATGCGTGGGTCACATACTCCACCATGGATTTCATCCATGAGCCTCTGAGCTTGGTCCTTGTCTATACATCTGAGGAGACCTAGTCCTGCATCTCTTTTGTAGAGTGCGTCTCCTCTCAGGTAGAACTTCATAGCCATTCGATGAATCCACCTTCTTTTAGTCGGGCTCGTCTCAGCGGGTGTAGATCCATCTTGTAGGTACTCCTTGATATGCTAATACCAATGGTGTTGGATAGGAGGTAGATCATCCGATACTTCTCCAACGTAGTTCCCATAGGTTGGTTCCTTTTGTCGGGTAAATGCGATATTTGGCATGTTTTCCTTATCAAGTATGTTGATCAAAGAGGCCAAGGTTACTAGCGCATCAATAGAATCATTCCTATTCCGAGGAATGTGGAGGAAGGATATTTCTTCAAACTCCGAAGCCATCTGTAGAACCTACCGATGGGAAGGCAGCAAATGTAGCTCTTTAGCGTGATAGATTCCTGTGGTTTGTCTGATTACCATTTTAGAATCCCCAAAGACAGTTAATCATCTGATGCCTATTAATTGAGCAGGTTTTAGCCCCATGATACAACCTTCATACTCATCTGTGTTATTGGTGTTAGCGAACTGTAATTTGACGGCGACGTGATGCTGCTCCCCCGTAACGGATACTAGAACTGCTCCAGCCCTAGAACCTTCCATGTTTACAACTCCATCAAAATACATCTTCCATGATTGGTGTGCATCGCACTAATGGTATTGCTGAACTATCATTACCCCTTCATCGGGGAAGTATGTTTACAAGGGTTTGAAATCCCCTAAAGGTGCGGCGGCCAGCTGATCCGCAATTCCTTGACCTTTGATAGACTTTTGCGTCGCATAGACGATGTCAAATTATTATAAGATCAACTGCCATTTGGACAGTCGACAATTTAACATGGGTTTACTGAACATGTACTTGTGATGATCCACGCAGGATATGAGATGGGTTATGTGACCATAGAGGTAATGTTGTAACCTCATGGAAACCAATGCTAAAGCACAACAAGTTTTCTCAATCAGAGTGTACTTGTGTTCACTGCTACTGAATCTTTTGCTGAGGTAGTAGATAGCTCGCTCTTGGCCTCTATCGTCTTTCTGTCCCAACATGCAGCCCATGGCATTGTCATTAATCGGCAGGTACATAAATATGGGAACATCATCCCTGGGTGATACCAAAATTGGAGCTTTAACTAGTTGCCCTTTGATTATAAGGAAGGCTTTCTGACACTCATCGTTCTATTTCATAGATTAGTTCTTCCTTAACAACTTGAAGATAGGCTCAGAGGTTGCTGTGAGTTAGGAGATCAATCTGCTAATAAAGTTGATTCTTCCCAAAAATCCCCGTATTTCCTTCTCTGTCTGAGGAATGGGCATTTTCGTGATGGCCTAGATTTTGGTGGGATCCAGCTCAATCCCCTTGTGGCTGACTAGGAAACCTAGCAACTTACCTGATTTGACGCCAAAGAGGCATTTGGTTGGATTCAACTTCAAGTTGTACTTACGAACCTGTTGAAGAGCTTTCTAAGATGGTCTAGGTGGTCTTCCTCCCTTTGGGATTTGACAATAATGTCATCTACATAGATCTCTATCTCTTTGTGCATTAAATCGTGGAAAAGAGCCATCATGGCTCGCTGGTACGTAGCTCCGACATTGATGAGGCCGAATGACAACCGTCTGTAGCAAAAGGTTCCCCAAGGAGTGATGAATGCAGTTTTTTCACGATCCTCTTCAACAATCATGATTTGATGGTACCCCGCAAAGCAATCAGCAAAGGAGTACATTTCATATTTAGCTTTATTATCAATAAGTATATGGATAAATGGCATGGGAAAGCTATCTTTAAGACAAGCTTTGTTCAGATCCCTGTAATCCATGCAAACTCGCACCTTCCCTCTCAGTTTAGGCACGGGGACTATGTTGGATAGCCATTCAGGGTATGTTGACACCATGATGATGCCTGCTTGAAATTGTTTCATAATTTCTTCTTTAACTTTTAAACTCTACTCAGATTTTAATCGTCTGAGCTTTTGCCTGACTGGCTTGGATCCCTCTTTGATGGGGAGCCGATGAATAACAATGTCAGTGGACAAACCAACCATGTCTTCATGAGAACATGCAAACACATCCTAGAATTGGGTCAATAGAGTAACCATGTCATTCCTTTGGTTTGGAATGAGGTCCGTACCAATCTAGATTTGTTTGGGGTTTTCTAAGGTTCTGAGATTAAAATAGGAGGTTTGATCAAGGTTTGGCTTGGGTTTGTCTTCAACCCATTCTTTGATCTCCTGAGGTATCTCATAGTCCTCTTGTATTTCCATCAAGTCTGAGTCCAACTTTACATAAAAGTTACAGTCCTTGTGGAGAAAAGTCACCTCATCATCAAGTATAGGCACATCTAACTTAGAGTCCTAAAACAAAATGCTTTCACTTTATATATGAAACTGTTCAATCATAAAAAGTGTTAACATGTAATGACAAAACAACTGTTAATACTGTACAGAAAAAGTAAGCAGTTATTGTTATCTACAGGGCAGAGGGAGTTTCTACCCTTTTTACCCTCATCGGCGAATGCAAGGAGTGCTGCTCCAATTACCAAGGGTAAAGTCCTAGTGGACGACTCTGATGAAGGGCCTATTATCGTCCTCCTTCTCCCGAATGGCGAATAATGACCATGATATATGGACAATCATTATTTGGGGTGACTCTGCTTGTACTGTCCATGTGGACTATCATGCGTATGCTTGATAAGCGCCTTGCAATGTCCTGTTTACGCCTCCGGTCCATTTCCTACGCCTCCGGATCTGGTATCAAGACTTATTTTCCTTTGACCGATATTGGCTTAGGAAATAACATAGTCATCACATATGCAGGAACCTTTACTGAAGTCTGTATAGATTCAACTTCTGTAGGTCATGAAAATCGCCGTATGGCTAAAGATGAAGGAACCTGTTTATGTTTGTGAGGATTCCTGTGAGTAGAGCTAGAAGAATAGCCTAGTCCGACTGTCTTTGTTTGACTTGGAACTTAAATTGGGTGCTTAATACCCTGATGGTCTTTGCCCAACCCTTGTCTAGGTTGATAACCCAAAGAAATCATTTCCTGACTTGCCGACATTACCTCGATAGAAATTTTGGGTATAAGAGGTGGCGCCCCAATAGGGTGGTAGTGAGTGTTTCTCACCTCCAGGGCATGGAAGCTGACAGGATCAACTTCTGAATTGAAACTGATGAGTAGGGTGACACCTTGTTCAGGACATTCTGGCTCAACATTAACAGTGACTAGGCTGTTGTTAATGATGTATTTAAGCTGCTGATGACGAGTAGACGGGACGGCTCCAACCATATGAATCCACGGTCTTCCCAAGAGCAGGTTGTATCCTGTAGCTATTTTGAGCACATGAAAGGATATACATAATGTATGTGGACCAATCTGTACAGGTAGTTCAATCTCTCCAACAGCATTTCGTCGAGATCCATCGAAAGCTTTGATAATTGTATGGCTACTTTGGATCCTGTTGAGATTGATATTTATCTTCTCCAAGGTGGCATAAGGGCAGATATTCAAGGAGAACCCTCCATCTATCAATACTCATGCGACCATGTATCCAAAGGATATAACCGCTATGTACAACGGCTTGCAATGACCCGTCCCTTTGGGAGGTATATCATCATCAGTGAATGATATCACATTGCTGTTAAAAATGTGATCAACCAGGTGATGGAACTTTTCAACATCCACTGATTTTGGCAAATGAGCTTCTTCTGAAACTCTTTGTAAGACCTTCTGATGATCCTCTGAGGAGAATACCAAGTCCAGTATGGAACCTGTTGTGGAGCTTCTTTCAAGCTTAAAACTCCCTTGGCTTCATTATGTCCCATAGTACGGAGGAATTTTTCAATCTTCTCCGTGGGAACTTTCCCCTTTGATTTGATGGCGGGTTTCATCACCTGTTGGGGAAGATACAGTGGATTCTCTTTCGACACTGTAGCAGTTGTGTGGGATGTGGATCCTTCAATCTCTCCATAATTCCATGGAATTTACTGTAGGCTGACAACAGGATATTGTGGTCTGAATGATAAGATGATCGACCCTGGCGCAACCACTTTCAAAGGATTTTCAATACCCTTGAGCTGAACAAGTTGAATTGTATGTGAGGGGGTAGCTGAATCTATCTTAGAAGATATAACTACTATGACTTCCTTCCACTTTGTAGGAAATGTGTCCCCACTCTTTAGTAATACAACGTCATTGTCTGCCATTTGCAGGACACCGCTACCAATTAGATTCTGAATGAGGTGGCGGAGTGCCCATCATTCTTCAGTGCTGTGACCACGAGAATGGGAGTGATATTGGAACACTCCATTGAAATCAAACCACCTTGAACGCTGACTGATTGGAGGTAGCAGAGTTGTGATTCTTATTTCATTGATCAGCAACTGCAATATCTCTTCCATCAGTTGGCCTAAATAGGTAAACACCCTTTTGTTGGCTAAGTTCCGACGAGCTTTGGAATTTGCTCTTTTTGCAATTTTATCCTCCAATGTTTCATTTTCTGGAGTACGCGGTGGAGTGTTGGTAACAAGAGGAAGGAGGCTAGCATGCTCTTGGCTGAATAATTGACATGTAACTTAGTGGTGATGGACCACCAGTTCTGCCAATTGGTTAACTTGCTCGAGCAGAGCCTTCATTTTCCGTTCCATCATAAACTGGAACTGTTCATAATCCGACTTATCAGCACTATCCTTGTTGGTTTGGGAAGATCCGCCAATGGGTTGGGGAGTCTGTCCACTACTCTAATTAATCATGTTAACATCCTCTTCTTTATGTTGAGGAAGAGGGTTGTCTTGCACATAGGGTTGGTCGGGTTTAGTCACCACGATCTCACCATTGTCGATTAAATCCTGGATCGTGTGCTTCAAGGCCCAGCAATCCTGAGTTGTCAGAAGATTGAGAATGTTCTCGAGCGAGTCCTCTAAGGGTGTGAACACTCGAGTACGTCTAACTTCTCCACCTTTTGGCAATGGAGGGTTTGAAGACTGAGCTAGAAAAGGGGAGTAGTTTCTCCTCTAAATAGGCAGGCTTTGATACCTTGATTTCAAAGAGGTTAGGATACCTTGATTTCATTTCAGATTGTAACTCCCATGTCATTTCCTCAACATCGTGGTTTCTCCACAAAACTTTGACTTAAGTATAACCTTGGAGCGTAGAATATGTTCCTTCTTATCCAAGATTGTAACAGGTAATTCTTCATACGTTAAATCTTCCGCAATCTCGTCTGGTTCTAATTCAATAATTTGGTTTGGGTCTTCCACATATTTACGTAACATAGATATGTGAAAAATGTTATGAACATGAGACATACTTGGCGGTAAGGCGAGTCTATAGGCCACAGTTCCTACTCGATCGAGGATTTCAAATGGGCCAATGAATCGAGGATTGAGCTTTCCTCTCCTTCCAAATTTCATAACTCCCTTCCATGGAGCAACACGTAACAACACATGATCTCTAACATTGAATTCCACGTCCCTTCGATGAAGATCATCATAACTCTTTTTGTCGATCTTGTGAGGTTTTTATATGTTGCCGGATCATTTGAATCTTTTCCGTAGTAATGCGTACCAATTCCGGGCCCGACAACGTTGCTTCACCCACCTCGTCCCAGCATACTGGAGAACGACACTTGTGTCTATACAACACCTCTAATGGAGCCATGCCTATACTTGCTTGATAATTGTTGTTGTAGGAGAATTCCACTAATGGCAAGAACTTATCCAAACTTCCTTTGAAGTCTAGGACACAGAGTCTTAATAGATCTTTAAGTGTTTGAATAGTCCTCTCCTACTGCCCGTCCGTCTTAGGATGATATGCAAAACTAAATCGTAAATCTGTGCCCAGAGCTTTCTGCAAATTGACCCAAAATCGTGAAGTGAATCTTGGGTCTCGATCAGAAACTATGGATACTGGAATACCATGCAGTCTTACAATCTCATTTACGTATATACGAGCAAGACGTTAAAGTGAATAAGTTTCTCGTATAGGTAAGAAATGAGCAAACTTGGTTAGTCTATCGACAATGACCCAAATTGCTTCTATGCCTTGAGAAACCTTGCGAAGACCAGTAACAAAATCTATGGTAATGTGCTCCCACTTCAATTCTGGAATTTCAAGTGGTTGCAATGAACCTTTTGGTACTTGATGCTCCGCCTTGATTCGTTGACAAGTTAAACACCTTGAGATAAACTCCGCTATCTCTCTCTTCATATTGCTCTACCAGAATGTATGTCAAAGATCACGATACATTTTAGTACTCCCAGGATGGATTGCAAACGGTGTGCTATGAGTCTCCATCATGATTTTATACTTTAAATTAGAGTCGTTATGAACATAAAGTCTGGAGTTGACTCGAAGTATTACTTCTTCATCGATTCTTGCTTCTGGAATAGCACCTTCTTGTACTTTCTTCCTCATACGCATCATTTCCAGGTCTGTTGTAAGACCCCAACTTATTATAAATAAAATCAAATTTTCTCTAATTATTATTTTGAATAATAGGGTGTTAATTTGATATAATACTTTAGTTATGGGTGAAATGTGCAAATTTTGCAAAATAAGCAAGTGGTTATAAAATATTAATTTTGTCGGGGAATATTCGTTTGGTCGTGGAATATCCTTGCTGTCGAGGAATATTCATACAACGGCGCAGTCATTTTTGGGTCCCATAACGGAAAATGGTCGGATCAAGAAAACGACAAGTTTGAGTTTTTATAAATAACGGCGTAGTAGTTACCGTTAACACTGTTAAAATACCCGGTGGTTAAAATACAGTAATACGCGTGGGTGCACAGTAGCACACGGTATTGCATAGTATTGTTGAATTATTGATCCTTACGTAAGAAGCTCAATAATTGTTACAGTAATTACTGTTTAATATTTTATTTTATTGGTTCAATAATTGTTGTGTTGATATTTTATATTATTGTTGTTTCAATAATTGTCACTGCACAGTATCTCCATTATCAGATCAATAATTCATATTATTTGAATAATATTATTAGATAGCATTATTGACAATGTCTAAGGAAGTTCTATCTAAGGAGAGGTTTGGTTACCTAATTGTGCGCCAGTAAAGAAAAATCCTTATCGGAAAGCCCCCTCTTTCCTGGGAACAACCTGGTTGCCATAATTGTGATTCTGTAATATTATTTGTGAATAATTAATTATTGATTTATATGATAAGGAAATATTTGTTTATAAATGAAGGATTTAATTTTGAGGTTTTATCAGTATTTTGTCGGAATGGAGGTTTTAAAAATCAAAACAGTATTCTTAAAGCTCTATTGCGTGAGTTATAATTTTATTCCGACCGTTGGATCGTTGTGATTTTTGGATATGTTATACATATATAAGTTGAGTATATTTTCACAAATTTCGAACCGTTAAAAATTAACGCATGATTTGTTATGAATTTTAAGAGGTGACTAATTCAGAAATTGTTGAAGTTTCTAAATTTATAATTTTGGTGGAAAATTTTAGAATTGGTGGGTCCGACTTTTGGTTGATGAGAAATGTGAAAATAGTATGCACACAAGCCAATCATGTTTGATGATAAAGCATATACTTTATAACAATCTTATTTATTTATTAATAAAAAGTATTAATTTATTAAAGGCTTTTGATTATCTACATGATGTTGTTTTATAATATGTGATAAACCCATAGTTTTAAGCAGTGCGTTTAGAATAATGATGATGATCATTCTAATGAGATCTAAATTCTTAGAAAGCTTAAAACTCAAATAGTTCCCAATTGTTGGATTACTAAATTGGGAATTAGTGAATCCGGATAGATTGGTACATACGTTGCTTGCTCATTGGATGAGGCTTATTGATCTCATGATCATTTGTGTGGAGACACTTATTAGAAAATAAGTTTACTGAACGTGGCTCGCTAAGGAATACCTAATGGAGTTTTACTTGCCTGTTAATAGGAATTCTTGTAGTGATAGTAGTACAAGTGATCATTGGACTTGAGATCATCATAGTATCTTGTGTATGATAAGTTATATTTTGACTTATTACTTAAGACCCTTAGGGTATATCAAAGGGTATACTTGGGTATAATAAGTCGTACATAGAGATAATGTATGATCAATAAAGAATCTACCGCTTCTAGTAAAAGAAGAGAAATGTCCTATATGATTCGATAAATGACAACAAAGTAGTCTTTGGCCAAGGCAGAATGAAATTAGAAAGGAGTTTCTAATTTGCATTATTTGGAGTTGTGCATTTAAGAGTCGAAATACATATAATTAAATAAAATAAGACTTGACAGTAATTCCATGTCTTATATTTAATTGGGACGTTGTATGGTAGAAGGATTGAATTGTATGGTAACTATTTACTCAAAGGTTCTTTTATGATTAATGTTGAAATCTATATTATCTGGAAAGTCGTTGATCGCTAGGGAGGCTTATCC
This sequence comes from Panax notoginseng, assembly GCA_016801055.1. Classification (NCBI taxonomy): domain Eukaryota; kingdom Viridiplantae; phylum Streptophyta; class Magnoliopsida; order Apiales; family Araliaceae; genus Panax; species Panax notoginseng. The sequence goes on from CM029015.1 coordinate 59,654,246, forward strand.
CTATTGTAGAATAAATATTATTTTTTTAAATAAATTAATAGTTTAATTTATTTATTTAAATAAGATTATAACTGTTGTAATTGATTTATTCACAACCAGTTTAATATGGAGAACCTAAAGGGTCACACCATAAAAGGAAGAATAATTATTTAAGAAGTTAATGGCATAATCGTAATAATAAGTTAAGTATATTTAATTTAATCTATGGTGATATAATAAATTAAATAGCTTAATATTTATTATTTAATATTTTGGAAATATTAAATATAAATTAATAAGAAGAGTCTTATTATTATTATTACTATTATTATTATTTAATTCTCAAAGGAGTTTGAGAATTAATTAATAAAAGTACGCTCATATATCCTAATAAGATTAGGAGGCTAATTAATTAAAAGAGTTTAATTAATTATTCCTAATAAGATTAGGAGCCTAATTAATTAAAAGAGTTTAATTAATTAAAATAAAAACCTAATTCCTTAATTGTAAAGGAGGGTTGCCTACATCTATTAATAATAGGAGTCTTATTATGGGTGAAGGGGGGTTGTTAACTTTTTGACAATATACGTAATTCCAATTGTTGGATAGTACGTTCTTTTTCTATAGAGATAGAAAACTAGGGTTTAGCCAACCACCCTTCTTCTTGAATATTTTTTCTTCCTTGGTAGATCACCTCTAGAGGCCAAACACTTGGGTGGCTAACGTTGATCAAAGGAGGGAACCAAACACAGTGGATTCAAGTTGAATGCGAAAAGGATTTGGAGGTAAACTTGTACCTGAGGAAGCTCGAATCTTCAAGGGTATGATTCTTATTCTTTATTTTTTTCGTTTAATTAATAATTGTGTATAAAGGGTGATCCGGGTATATGGTTTGTAAAATTTTAAAACTCTGATTTTCCACGTTTCCGCTTATTTTTGTAAATTAATTGTGTTCATGAATATTACAAACCTAACAGTGACATCAGAGCCAAACCTTTATGCGAATTATTAATTATTTTAATTTGATATGTATATTGATATGTGTTTAGAACAATTTAATTAGGCATAATTTGTTGTATAAAATTTATTTATTTAAAAAATAAAAAAATAAAAAAAATCGCGAAACATGGTTTTAGAATAAATTGTTTTCATGATTTCGCTGACTTCGGTTTATATATATATTGTGATTCCGCAAGCTAACAGAATATATTATATTATATTATTATTATATTATATTATTATATATATATATATATATATATATATATATATATATATAATATTTTAATTATTTTATAATTAAAATAAAAAGTTTATTTTAATTTTAAATTTGAATTTCATGCTAACTAATTAGAGTTGGAATTGGATTCCATGATAACTAATTAGAGTTTAAATTGGGTTCCATGTTTCCTAAAATAAAGAAGTTTATTTATGAATAGGAAAGAGGATTCCATGTTTCCTTAAATAAAGGAGTTTATTTAGATATGAAATAAAATTTCATATTATTCAAAATAAAAAATTTATTTGTGAATAGGAAAGGGAATTCATATTTTCTTAAATAAAGGAGTTTATTTAGATATGAAATAAGATTTTATATTATTTAAAATACAGGAGTTTATTTGTGAATAGGAAAGAAAATCCGTGTTTCTAAAATAAAAGAGTTTATTTTGACTTGGAATTGGATTCCATAATTAATTAAAATAAAGGAGTTTATTTTGATTAAAGATTTTGATTAAAATAAAATAGTTTATTTTATTCAAAATAAGATAAATTAAAATAAAAGAGGTTTATTTTGATTTAAATTTAGATTAAAATAAAGGAGTTTATTTTGATTCAAAATTAGATTTTATACTAACTAAATTTGCCCATTAAATGATATCAATATATATATTGAATGTTTATTATTTATGAGAAAAATGTTATTTACTGATGCTTATAATGATGTGTATGATAATGAATGGGATTGATGATGGACTATTGACCAATGTGATTGAATTTTATTTTAGTTGGATGCATGAATGTATGAATTCTATTAAATGGGGTCTGCGTACCTTGTCTTCTCTAATTTTTTCTTAATGTAAATTCTATCACCCTCCTATGTACTTTCCCTTGACTGCTGATCAAGGTTTCTATTTATTTTAAATAGTTTTGTAATAGGAATAGTTAGAATTAATTTTAAATAATTGGAGATCAAGGAGTAAGTAGCGCTTGAAGACCCATTTGTAATGGAGTCCGAGATTTAAATGTAAAAGTTATATTTAAATTTAATTCTTGTACCTAGGTTTGACCTTTTGATTCACTTGGTGGCTCTAGTGAACCAAACTAGAATAAAGTCCATAATCAATCTGGGTAGAATATATTATTCTATATGAGCATGCTTATACTATATATATTATATATTATGCAAACATGCTTCGCATGTTAATTAATATGACGCGTATTTTATATATATATATATGTGCATGCGTGCTAAACAAGATGAGACAAATTAATAACAAATCCCTCAATTTTTTTTATTAAGTCCTAAGCGTTCAAAGATATTTGGAATATCGAACGTCGCTTTCTAGCATAATAGAATTAATAGAGTATTAAATATTTAATATGAGTTTGTTGTGTCACCACAAGGCAAGTATTAAGTATTTAAGATGTTAATTTATCACATTTGATGCTTATAAAGAAAATTGAACAATATTATTTTGGCAAAAAGCACTTTTTGGCCACTGTGATTATAGTAATTTAACGAATTAGCCACTGTATTTTTAAAATATTCAATTAGCCCACTGAACTTTTTAAAAATATTCAATAAGCCTATTCCGTCCAATTTCTTGGACGGACGTTAATAAATTGCACACGTGGCATTGAAAAAAAAAACAAAAATTTTTTATTTTCTGATGTGGCAGCATAAAAAAATAAAATAACATCATTGATTATGTGGCATGTACAATACATGTTGACTTTATATTTAATTGTATAAGACCAAATTTTTTTTTGAATTTTTTAGACAAAAAAGAAATAATGCAAATTACAAACATAAATAAATTAATATTTATAAACATAAAGAAATAATGAATTTTCTTTCTTTTTCTTTACCTAAATATTTATAATATTTATTAAAATAATAATAAAAATAATTTTATTCATCTCATTTAACCCTCTTTATCAAAAAATAATAATATGTATGTTTTTTTTTGAAAAATAAAAATAAAAATATTTTTATCTTTTAAAATACTTATAAAATTTTTAAAAATAAAAATATTTTTATGTTTTATTTTCTTTTTTTTGCTTTAACTAAATATTTATAATATGTATAATATTAATAAAAATTAATAGTATAATATTTATAATTAATATGTATGTTTTTTTTTTTGAAAAATAAAAAAAAATATTTTTATCTTTTAAAATACTTATAAAATTTTTAAAAATAAAAATATTTTTATGTTTTATTTTCTTTTTTTTGCTTTACCTAAATATTTATAATATGTATAATATTAATAAAAATTAATAGTATAATATTTATAATTAATATGTATGTTTTTTTTCAAAAATAAAAATAAAAATATTTTTATGTTTTAAAATACTTATAAAATTTTTAAAAATAAAAATATTTTTATGTTTTATTTTCATTTTTTTGCTTTACCTAAATATTTATAATATTTATAAAAATTAATATTATAATATTTATAATTAATATGTACGTTTTATTTTAAAAATTAAAATTAAAATACTTTTATATTTTAAAATACTTATAAAAATTTTAAAAATAAAAATATTTTTATGTTTTATTTTTTTTTCTTTACCTAAATATTTATAATATTTATAATATTAATAAAACTTAATATTATAATATTAATATTATAAATATTTATCTTCGTATTCATCCACAAGACACAGGTTGCTTCATAGGAATCTACAGTCTTTTCCCCCATTTTTTCCGGCCAAAATCAAATATTTTTCCAGCAAAAATCTGCCGTCGATATCTTCGGCGGCGATTCCCTAAATCAACGCCTCCAACAAGATGCGACAGAGCGATCCTAGAATTTGAGAATACAATGATACGAGATCTGCTTGTGTATATATGAATGTGTGTAGAGGAATTTCATGATAGATCTGCCCTGCTAGATCTATTGAATTTCATGTGGCTCTTCACAAGTTGCCCTGCAGCTAGTGCAGACAAGGGAAAGCTCACCAGCAAGGACTGAACCAGCATTTGGCCCTTTTAAATGTGTACGGGTCGGGTTGACCCGACTGAGGAAGAAGATGAGCCACATCAGCATTTACATGTCATTTCTTTTATTTTTATTTTACTTTTAAACTGCCACGTATGATATTTTTTAACGTACGTCTGAAAAATTAGACGGAATGGGTTTATTGAATATTTTTAAAAAGTTCAGTGTGCTAATTGAATATTTTAAAAACACAGTTGCTAATTCGTTAAATCACTATAACCACATGGGTCAAAAAGTGTTTTTTGCCATATTATTTTGTTGTGTCACCACAAGGATAATATTTTTCTTTTTTGAATATATGGAGTTCTAGGTTGGACTTAACTTAAATCATTTTAGTTCGCATGTGCACACACTTGACCATTATGATCTAAGAAGCAAAATACAAGGAGTTGCATAGTTGATGTAATTGACAAGAGTTGTCTACCTATTTATTTATATATAGTTTGTTGTGTCACCACAAGGCTATATACATTTGAAATGTGATCCTTATTCTCACTAGCAAATCTTTAATTAGATTTTGCCGAACTATATAAGTGAGGGTAATATAGTTTGATGAAAATTGTGGGAGATACCAATTTAAAATAAGACCTAATTTATTTTGGTAATTAATAAAAGAATGTATGCTAAAATATTGTTAATTTCAAATTTATTTATAGAATTTTACAATGTCTAAAATTACTATCACTACGTAGCATATTAGATGCTAAATTAATCGAACCGAATTAAACGGATTGGTTAAAAAATTTGAGAATAGTTCTCATGGCTGAAAAGCTATCTGATGTCCTAAATACGCCTATCCCTGCAATGGTTGCCGACAATGCCTCTGAGGAAGAGATTGCTACTTTTAGAAAGTGGTAAGATGATGCACAATTGGCTCAATGCATAATGCTCGCATCCATGAGTAACGAGCTTCAGCGTCAGCATGAAACTATGGATGCTACTACTATATTCCTTCATATCAAGAAGTTGATGGTGACGAAAGTAGGACTGATAGTTATCAGATATCTAAGGAGCTCTTCTGATCTAGAATGATCGATGACACTACAGTACGGATAAAAGTCCTTAACATTATCAATTTGATTGATCAATTAGGACAACAGGTTTTATCATGGATAGAGAGTTGAGCCAAGATTTGATCTTGCACTCACTCCAGGACTCTTTTCACAATTGTTGTGAATTTTTTATATGAACAAGCTAGATATCAGCCTCGCCGATTTGCTTAACATGTTGAAAAATGTTGAGAGTCACTATCCAACAATGAAAGACCAAGTCTTACTGGTAGGAGCCAAAGGATCTTCTGAAAAGAAGAACGATTCAAAGAAGGTAAATAGAAAGACAAAAATAAAGGATAATAAGAACAAAACTGATACGAATAGCAAAGGAGTTTGCTTCCACTGCTGTGACACCCCCAAATCCGGGTACTTCGATTCCACGGAATTTGGTGTTCACTGTACAAGCATCATCTATCTATCTACCCATAAATAATATCAAACTATACAATAGATAGAAATCATAATAAAATCTCTTCCCTTAAGGGTTACATCAACTGAATCATAAATAAATCCCAGGTTACTCTAACCTTAAAACATCTGTGCGGAATTCTAAACTAATAAGTCTTAACATCAACACAACTCAAGTCTTAAACAAATACATCAGTTAATAAATAACAGGTCTTCATCATTTGCTAACTTTGCCCTTGCCCTTACTAGTGGAGGGTTCATCACTTCTTTCGTTCTTAACTGTAATGTTATTATTAAGCAAGAGTGAGCACAAATGCCCACAAGTATAATAATGAAATAACAGTATAATAACATGCGAATAAATCAAAGACGTCTGAATAAGAGCTCAACTTTTGAATCAAGAATGAATAACAAGAATCAAAAGAATTCTGAGGGTCATAAGACCTTGAACTATGTCCTAGGTTAACAAGAAATATACTTGAAACCTTTAACAGTCATAAGACTATGGACCTTCTTCTCGTACTTAGGGGGATCAGCCCTTAGTACCATACTGTGCACAATATCTCAACGCTAAAGCGTAAATAATCCCCTATACAGGGTTGTTCATCTCAGTTTGACATTCGAGTCCGCACCAAAGGAAGTTTGGTTTGGATAAATTCATCAAGGGTTCTGAAATTTAGAACGCTCATCAACTATGGACTAGTTAAATCAATAAGGTTCACTAGTCTAATAAGGTTCAACAATAATTGATATTTAATTAGAATAACAATCTCAAAAGTATACAACAGGACAATTATTGTATAACTGAATCATGCTTTGGAAAGATAATTAATCTTTAATATCATGCTTGAACTTGAATAATAACAAGGATAATTTATTCAAGGTAAATAATAAACTTGAACAATAATGACAAGTAGGGTTAGGGAAACTTGCTCAACATAAAACTAAAGTTTAAGTTTAAATAAACTTGCTCAATAGAATGGAGTTAGAGATAGGATACTTGCCTCGTGCGTAGATTACACTTTAACTAAGCACGTTCTTTGAATTAAATCCTACATACCATTCATATACACAATACCAGTTAATTATAAATTACTAATCAATATAAACTCATTCTCGTTGTCTACTTTAATTATTGACTAAACTTAGTCAAATTATCACGTTGTCACATAATTTATACTTCATAAATTATCAAACTAATTATGTATTTAATAATTCAATTCACATATAATATTTTATTACATGTTAAACAACTATTTTATCATCTCATAATACCTCTAACATGATTACATGTTCATTACATCAATCCACTAACACTTGTTAGACTTTAACATTTTAAAAATACATTTGCGACATTTTCTGGAGAGTGGCGCTGCGACGCCACTAATGTGATAAGGAGTCGTGCTGCGGCACGGTGGCGCTGTGGCCGGGCCCTTGGCGCTGCGACGCTATGGCGCCGTGGCTTGGGTCTTGGCGCTGCGGCGCGGGACTTCAGTTCTGGAGTTGGCGCCGCGGCGCGAGACTCCAGAAACTGATTCTCAGTTCGCGAAGAACACAGAGTTCAGCGAAAACAACACATTTTTAACACTAATTTCACCAAATCACATATACCCACATGTTATAATTCATGTATAATCACTACTTAACATCTATGGAGTGATTTTAACCCATTTAAACACTTAATAACAAATTTAAATCATGTAAATTTGAACTGTTATTAATGTTCTTGAAGTTTTTGAACAAAACACATAATTTAGCCATACGGATTCGTTATAACACCGAATCCGTTCGTTTAAGGCTTGATCTCTTCGTATTAACATGCTCAATAATATAAGGGTGTAAAATTTATAGATAATATATGATCAATACATCAATTATCACGTATAAGGTCATATGGCCAAATCACGTACTCTGTTTTTTTTTGAAAAAAAATTACACAATATATATAATTAAACACGTACTACGTAATTTCCTGAAACTGATACTATGGTTTACACAATATATATAATTAAACACGATTTGATACATATTAAGCCATACATAAAATTATAATCATCTCATATCTCCCAAATACAGAGATTTACAGAAACATATGAAAGCCAGTTTATGAAAACCAAAAGACGTAATTGTAGAAATTGGGTTTGGAGAGAATTACCCAGAGTATAAGATGATCAGATAACCCTTTTTGCAATAACCTGTAATTACACACTCACAAATTCTCTCAAAAATTCTCACCTTCTCTCTGAACTCTCTTTGAAAATAATGCCAGACTTAGGAAATTATGAAGAAGAAGGAGGAAGCGTCGAATAAATAAAACTGACGCGATGTGGTCAGTTGCCCAGTCATGGGTTAACTGCCCATAACCTCTCTTAGTGCCATGTTTGGCTTAGCAAATAAATTCAAAGCTCATTATTTTAATAAACCTTTTATTATATAGTTTAATAAATATCACACTCCTTATAAAATAACTCCAATATTTTATTTAATTTATTATAAATAAAATATAATATTTTCTCATAAATTCATATAGTCACATAATTAATTTTTCTCATTAATAAATAATAACAATTTATTAAATCTCTAATTAATAATTAAATTAATTAAAGTAACATCATGCTTAATTAAATTATTTCATTTAATTCAATAAGCTCACATAATCACATACTTGAATAATAAAATTTTTTTACATTAATTTAATAAATGCAACACATATAACTAGATTAAATCTACCATAATTACATCACTTAATTATTAAATCTAATAATTAAATCATCAAAAATATTTATTTAACTCAATAAATATTAAAATTAATTTATAAAATTCTCGTTCGTCACATCTTTCCCCCCTTAAAAGGATTCTGTCCCCAGAATCACGACTCAATAATTTCGACCCGTTACATTCTCCCCCCTTACAAAGATTCTGTCCCCAGAATCGCATACACATAATTAAGTAAATAAATGAGGGTAATTCTTCATCATATTCTCTTCGAGTTCTCACGTAGCTTCTTCAGCGTTGTGGTTCCTCCAAATTACCTTAACAGAAGATATAACTTTATTTCTCAGAACTTGTTCTTTTCGGTCGACAATTTGGACAGGAATTTCTTCATAAGATAAGTCTTTCTCAAAATGCAGGGGTTCGTATTCAATTACATGCTTGTAATCGGGTTTATAAGGTCGTAACACAGAAACATGGAAGACGTTGTGGATATTCTCGAGTGTTGGAGGTAAGGCTACCTCGTACGCAACTTCTCCAATTCTTCGCAGTACCTCAAAGGGTCCAATAAATCTTGGGCTCAATTTTTCTTTCTTTTCGAACCTGATCTTTCCCTTCCAGGGAGAGACCTTCAAGAAAACATAACTACCTGGTTCAAACTCGATATTTTTACGATGTGGATCAGCGTATTTCTTCTGTCGATCTTGAGCTGCTACCAGTCGTGCTCGAATCACTTTGACTATTTCTGCCGTCTGCTGTACCAATTCTGGCCCTAGCAATTATCTTTCACCAACTTCATCCCAATAAAGCGGAGTTCTGCACTTTCTGCCGTATAACGCTTCGTAAGGCGGCATACCAATACTAGCGTGGTAACTGTTGTTGTAGCCGAACTCTACCAACGGTAGGTGATCATCCCAATTTCCTTTGAAATCCATTACACAGGCTCGTAACATATCTTCCAGTGTTTGAATCGTTCGTTCGCTCTGTCCGTCTGTTTGAGGGTGGTAAGCTGTACTCATTCGCAGTTGTGTACCCATGCATTCCTGAAGACGTTTCCAGAAATTTGATATGAAACGCGAATCCCTATCGGAAACAATAGACACCGGTACTCCGTGCCTCGAAACAATCTCTTTCACATATAATCTTGCCAACTGATCTAAGTTAAATCTGATTTTGATAGGAAGGAAGTGCGCGGATTTTGTCAGTCGGTCAACGATAACCCATACTGCGTCGTAGCCTTTCTGAGTCGTCGGAAGGCCAATCACGAAGTCCATCGTAATATGTTCCCATTTCCATTCTAGGATCTCCAACGGTTGTAGCAATCCACTCGGTCTCTGATGTTCTGCTTTAACTTTCTGACATGTCAGGCATTTGGCAACACATTCTGCAACATCACGCTTCAAATTTGGCCACCAGAAATGTTGTCTAAGATCTTGGTACATCTTGGTACTACCAGGGTGAATCGAATATCGTGAACTATGAGCCTCGCTTAAAATATCCTCCTTAATCTCTTGTACTGGTGGTAACCAAATTCTACTCTCAAATCTCAGTATTCCTTCCTTATCCATCTTAAATCTTGGTTCGGTTCCTTCAGATATCTTCTTTGATACCTTTTTGCATTCATCATCCTGAAGCTGAGCCTCCTTCACTTTATCTAGTAGAGTTGTACCAGATTGCATCTGAAATAGCTTCTCATCAATCTCCATAGGATACTTCACTTCTAACTCCAGTTTCTCCATATCTGCATTTAGCTCCTGTTGAGCAGTCAACATCATCAATTTCTCACGACCCTTTCTACTTAAGGCGTCGGCAACCACATTAGCCTTACCCAGATGGTATAAAATCTCACAGTCATAATCCTTGATTAATTCCAACCATCTTCTTTGACGCATATTCAAATCTTTCTGTGTAAAAATATATTTCAGACTCTTGTGGTCCGTATATATTTCACACTTCTCCCCGTATAGATAGTGCCTCCAAATTTTCAAAGCAAAAACAACTGCAGCTAACTCCAAATCATGGGTTGGGTAACCCTTCTCGTAATCCTTCAACTGCCGTGATGCATACGCAATAACTTTGCCGTTTTGCATCAGCACACAACCAAGTCCTTTATCCGACGCATCGCTAAAAACAACAAAATTTCCTGTATCATCCGGAAGAGATAACACAGGCGCTGTACTCAACCTCTTCTTTAATTCTTGAAAACTCTCCTCACACTTCTCCGTCCAAACAAATTTCACAGCTTTTCGAGTTAAATTCGTTAACGGAGTTGCGATCTTAGAAAAATCTTGTATGAATCTTCTATAATATCCTGCTAATCCAAGAAAACTTCTTACTTCTGATGGCGTTCTCGGCTGATCCCAGTTAATCACAGCTTCTACTTTGGATGGATCTACCGAAATTCCATCTTTATCGATTACGTGACCAAGAAATTGTACTCTCTCGATCCAGAATTCGCATTTCGAAAATTTAGCATATAACTTCTCCCTTCTCAATACTTCCAACGTTAACCTCAAGTGTTCTTCATGTTCCTCTTTGGTTTTGGAATATACCAAAATGTCGTCTATAAATACCACCACGAATTTGTCCAAAAACGGCTTGAATACACCATTCATTAGTCCCATAAATGCTGCAGGAGTATTTGTAAGACCAAACGACATTACTAAAAACTCATAATGACCATATCGCGTTCGGAACACTGTCTTCGGTACATCCTCGGGCCTCACCTTCAGTTGGTGATAACCACTCCTCAAGTCAATCTTGGAAAAGTATTTTGCTCCCTTCAATTGATCAAACAGGTCATCGATCCTCGGTAATGGATATCTGTTCTTAATCGTGACCTTATTTAATTCTCTATAGTCAATGCAGAACCTCATCGATCTGTCCTTCTTTTTCACGAACAACACCGGCGCTCTCCACGGCGAAACACTCGGTTGAATGTACTTTTTGTCCAACAATTCTTGTAGTTGTACTATTAATTCTTTCATTTCTACTGACGCGATTCGGTATGGTGCCTTCGATATTGGAGCAGTTCCGGGCGCTAAATCAATCACAAAGTCTACTTCTCTATCTGGTGGAAGTCCTGGCAAATCGTCTGGAAATACATCGACGAAGTCCCTCACAATCGGTATCTCCTCTACCTTCGGGTTCTCTTTTCGACTGTCGACTATGTAAGCTAAATATCCTACACAGCCTTGTCTTAATAACTTCCTGGCCTGCAACATCGTCAGACAACTCGCTTGTCTAGGCGACTTGCTACCATAAAACACAACCTTTGACGGAGTCATAAGGTTAATACGCTTCTTTTGGCAGTCAATTACAGCCCCATAATTGGATAGCCAATCCATACCCAATATAACGTCGAATTCCCCCAATCGAATAGGGATAAGATCTACGTTCATGATATTACCCTTAATATCCACTCTACAATTCTTAAACACGTACTTAACAGGGATTATTTCTCTATTCACAATTTCTATGTTCATGGGATATTCCAATTCATCCTTAAGCAAATCTAAACTATTAGCAAAGTCATCGGATATAAAGGAACAAGTAGCACCCGAATCAAATAAAACGTAAGCATTAATTTCATTGATCGAAATGATACCTGATACCACATCACGAGACTAGATTGCATCCTGCACCGTCATATTGAAAGTTCTGGCGGTTGGTCGGTTTGTTACAGGTGGTCCTGTGATGGTTAAGGTATTTCTACTGCTATTTCCCCGGTTTCCTCCTTGTCTTGATCCTCCCGATCCCTTCTTGGGACAGTCTCTTGCTAAATGATCTTTCGAACCACAGTTGAAACAAGCACCCTTCTTTGGGTTTGGACAATTTGGTGCTATGTGGCCTTCCTGACCACAATTATAGCACACTCTCTTTCCCTTCAAACAAACTCCTAGATGTGCCTTGCCGCAAGTCGGACATGCTTCTATCTTCTTTTTCTGCCCTCCGTGTTGACTTCCAGCTGTCGAGTTATCCGTCCACTTCCTCTTCTGATTATTATTATTCCCAGTATTACTTCCACCAGTCTTGTTATTACCTTCATTCTCACTCTTTTTCTTTTTCTGTTCTTGGTTGTACTTAGTCACTGCATCACTTCCTCCTTCCGTGAGAATGGCCTTTTCCAAAACTTCCGCAAACGTGTTAAGTTGAAACATTGATACCTTGCTGTATACCCAAGGCTTCAGTCCTTGTTCGAATCGTCTGGCTTTCCTCTCGTCAGTGTGTACTTGATACGGGGCAAACCTTGCCAACTCATCGAATTTAGCCGCTTATTCAGGCACGCTCATGTTTCCCTGTTTCAGTTCCAGAAATTGCACCTCCATCTGGTTCTGCGAACTAGCTGGGAAATACATTTCGAAAAACATCTCTTTGAATCTCTCCCACGTAATTACACCTTCACCAGTAGCTATGTAAGACCCCAACTTTTATAAATAAAGATGAATTTTCTATAAATATCATTTTTGAATATTATGGAGTTAATTTGATATAATGTTATAGTTGTGGGTAATATTTATAAATTTTGCAAAGTAAGCAAGTTGTTATAAAATATTCGTTTGGTCGGAGAATATTCTTTTTGTCGAGGAATATTCGTACGACGGCACAATCATTGGTGGACCCCACAACGAAATTATTGTCGGATTGAGAAAACGACAGAATTATCTTTCTATAAAAATAACAGCCGAGGTGTTACCGTTAAAATCGTTAAAACTGTTGAACTACTTGGTAGTAAAAGTACAGTAATACGCGTGGTTGCATAGTAGCACACGGTATTGATTATTGATGCTTACGTGAGAAGTCACTCAGCTATACTCAATTATTGCTACAGTAATTGCTGCATCATATCTCTTAAATTATTGTCATAGTATCATCTGTATAATATGTTATATTATTGAGACATTGTGGTAAGTTTGGTTATTTTATGGGGGGCCATATGTCATCATCTAAGAGTCTCTTCGTCAATAGTAATTACCGTCGTCAATAGTATTTACCTTGGTCAATAGTAATTACCTTCGTCAATAGTATTTACCTTGGTCAATAGTAATTACTTTCGTCAATAGTAGTTGTCCCTTCAATATTATCAAGAGTCATTTGACCCTTCGTTAAGACCAAGAGTCATTTGACCCTTCGTTAAGACCAAGAGCCACCCTCGGTTTTTCTATAAATAGAGGCCTAGGGCTTTATTATTTTTCACGAATTCATTCAAGCTATAGAGAGAGAAAGTATAGAGAGAATAAGAGAGAGAGAGAGACTAAAAGTATTCTGCTACATCACTTTTCCAATATCCAGTTCTTTTAAGGTAGGGAATATTATTTCTTTTATATTCATGAAGAGAACTTCTGTTATTCCATTTGTTATTATTCTGTTGGAATAACCAGTATACGCGGTCTACCCTATACTTGGTGACATTCTTCTATTATTCTGTTGGAACATCCTGTCTGTGTGTTTTACACCGGACCTGGTTCCGTTTATTATTCTGTTGGAACATCCTGTCTGTGTGTTTTACACCGGACCTGGTTCCGTTTTATTATTATTCTGTTAGAATATCCTGTCTGTGTGTTTTACACCGGACCTGGTTCCATTATTTATTATTCTGTCGGAATATCCTGTCTGTGCGTTTACGCCGGACCTGGTTCCATTATTTATTATTCTGTTGGAATAACCTGTCTGTGCGGTCTATCGCATGCATGGTGATTTCTTTTGTTATTCCATTCTTTATTATACTCAGTTGGTTAAGTTTTGACTTCTATACTCCATGAAATTTGTGGAATATCCTTGATAGTTGTGTTTCATCCAGTATCTTTTCAAGAAAATATTCTTCTAAGCATTCTTGAATTTTACTCCACAATGCAGTATCATGTTGACAATTTGGACGTTGTTAATTCCTGGATAAATTAATTCTTGAACTTGTTTTATTGAATTCTTATATCATTGTCATCATCCTCATGTTTATAAAATGTTGAAAGTCATCTGTGGCATGTAGTGCATAGATGGACTTGGTATGATTATGACCAGGGATTATTCGGTATAATCATGACCGTAATGTTACAAATGATATGGTAAAAGTCCTCATTGGCCCGTAGTGCATTGATGGACAGTTGTTGGCATGATCATGACCATTAATGAATATACGAATATCCTTGGCCGTAGTGCAGGGGTGATTCGATGATGTGGATTATTTTATTAAGCTGAGTCCCAGCGATCACAGTGTTGAAAAACTTTTTAAATCATAAAAGATAGTAGAGTTTATTTTTTACTTGACTCTTTTAATGGATTGCTTGTTCCGCTACAGTTAAACTTGATGTCTATTATATTTTATCAATTTAACATTGTTGAAGGCTAATGATAATTTATTCTGCATTATCTTAGTCACAATATTTCTTACTGGGCTAGTTGAGCTCACCCTTTCTTTCACTGTTCTCTTCAGGAAATGAGAACGTAGCTGGGGCAAGTCGGGGAACGGAGTGATGGTCCGAAGAATAGTATTAGTTAGTAGTCCTCACTATTCTATGTAATGGTGTGTTAATAAATGTAATGAGGACTCCTTTTGAGTATGAATACTCTCTAGAAGATAATATTTGTATTCAAACTCACAGTTTATGTTTTGTCGTATTGTACACGACAGTTGTATTATTAAGTTGTATTTGTATTCTGTACTATGTATCTGACGACTCAAGATGGGTGATGTATACCTAATTTTGGGGGCGTCACAGTTGGTATCAAAGCCTAGGGATATGATCCCTGGCTAAGATTTGAGAATAGAACTAGGAGGGGAGAGACGGGGAATTCCTTCGCTAGTATGACATACCTAAGTTTATTGCATGGTATTTAATTGGTCGGTCATAATATAAGGATAATATATGACATATCAATTAATTTTTATTTTGTGGCAGTATCTGAAAATGGCATCTGAGAACGTTGAGAATAGCAATGGAGCACAGACGACTGTTGATTCACCACATATCAATAATCAGGATAATGTGTATCAGGAAGGTGTCAATCCTCATGCAAACAACAACACTGACCAAATGATGAATGATCAAATGTTCAGAGGCTTTATGCAATTCATGCAACAACAGGTGAAAGCGGCTCCTGTCCACAACGTAGGTGGAAATACTGGAAACTCTCTGGCGGTCACCGCTAAACAGTTTAAGGAGCTGGGACCACCGGAGTTTAAGGGAGAACCCAAACCACTTGTAGCTGAAACATGGATAAAGCAGATCACCAAGATATTTGATGTCTTGGGTTACTCCGAGGAGCAAAAGGTTCCCTTTGCCGCCTTTATGTTGCGAGGAGAGGCAGATTACTGGTGGGAATCGATAAAGCGTACTCAACCTGCCGCACTGAAGATGTCCTGGGAGAAGTTCCAAGAGCTGTTTAACGACAAATACTTTCCCGAGAGTATTCGTCACATGAAGGAGGTGGAGTTCATCAAATTGGAGCAGAATAATATGACCGTGTCGCAGTACGAGGCAAAATTTGCGGAGTTATCCCGGTTTGCGTCCCACCTGGTGGATAATGAAGAAAGAATGACGCGGATGTTTTTAAGAGGTTTGAAGCCGGAGATACGTCAACATCTTGTTTCTCATAAACTGTGTTTGTATTCAGATGTTGTAAATAGGGCTCAGTTGGTGGAGCGCGATAGCGAGACAACGCAACCAAAAGAGAGCAGCCGGCAAAATGATAATACCAGTGAGAGCAGTCATCGAAGCGGTGACAACAAGCGTGGAGGGAATCAACAGGCTAGAAATGGTAACCACTTCGGTGGTAATCAGGGCCAAAACAATAAGAATGGACATTTCAAGAAGAGGAGATTCAACAATGATGGAAAGACGTCAGCACTAGCACCTGTCGTTAAGGAAGGAGAACGACCACCTATCATATGTTTCAAATGCGGAGGGGAGGGGCACATCAGTCCAAACTGCGCGATGCCGTCCAAAGCATGTTATAATTGTGGAAGAGAAGGTCATTTAGCCCGATTTTGTCGTTTACCGAAGACAAATTCAGCTAGGATGGAGGCACCAAAAGCCGTCCCAGAAAAGTCAAAACCGGTTGTGCAAGGGAGAGCGTTTGTTGTGAACTCCCAGAGAGCAAGGAACCCGAATGAGGTCATCACGGGTAAGCTTATTATAAACTCTAAAGAAGTTTATACTTTATTTGATACCGGTTCAACCCATTCTTTTATTTCTCCTACTTGCGCTCATCGATTAAATTTGATTCCGGAGAAATTAGACTTTGACTTATCTGTGGAAACTCCGTTGGGAGAAACCTTCATTACCTCCACTGTTTATAAGTCTTGTTTGGTTCAAGTTGGTACCCACACATTACCTATCGATCTGATTTCATTAAAAATACTTGCATTTGACGTGATTCTAGGGATTGATTGGTTAACTACTCATTATGCAAAAATTGATTATTTTCGTAAGGTTGTTAGTTTTCATATTCCTAATCGACCTATTATGCGAATTCAAGCAACCAAACCATTAAAATCAATCGCTGTCATCTCAAGCCATAAAACTATTCGTTTATTGAAAAACGGATGTCAAGCTTTCTTAGCTCATGTCACAGATCTAAACAAAAATACGTCAGTTTTGAATGATATTTCTATTGTTAATAAATTCCCTGACATATTCCCTGAAGAACTTCTTGGCCTACCCCCAGAGCGTGAAATTGAATTTTGTATCGATCTTGAACCCGGTACAAAACCCATTTCCAAAGCCCCATATCGAATGGCTCCTATTGAACTTCAGGAGTTAAAGATCCAACTGCAGGAATTGTTAGACATTGGCTTTATTCATCCTAGTACTTCTCCTTGGGGAGCTCCTGTTCTATTCGTAAAGAAGAAAGATGGAAGTATGCGACTTTGTATTGATTATCGGGAGTTGAATCATGTCACCATCAAAAACAGGTACCCATTGCCACGTATTGATGACCTGTTTGACCAGTTGCAAGGAGCACAATTCTTTTCAAAGATCGATCTTCGTTCTGGATATCATCAGCTGAAGGTTAGAACTGAGGATATTCCAAAGACGGCTTTTAGAACTCGGTACGGGCATTATGAATTCCTAGTCATGTCCTTTGGATTGACTAATGCTCCTGCTGCCTTCATGGCTATGATGAACCGGGTATTCAAGGAATATTTGGATCACTTTGTGGTCGTCTTTATTGATGACATCCTTATTTATTCCAAAAGCCGTGAAGATCATGAGCAACACTTGAGGCTGGTACTCCAAAAGCTTCGTGAATACAAGCTTTATGCCAAGTTGAAGAAATGCGAGTTCTGGCTGGAGGAGGTAGCATTCATTGGGCACGTAGTATCAAGTCGTGGAATATCGGTTGACCCAGCAAAGATTGAAGCTATTCAAAGATGGGAGCAACCTAAATCAGTAACTGAAGTACGTAGCTTTCTCGGTCTAGCTGGTTATTATCGGAGATTCGTGGAAGGATTTTCTCGAATCGCTACTCCGTTAACTCAGCTGACTCGAAAAGATACAAAGTTCGGTTGGAGCGAAGAATGTGAGCAGAGTTTTCAAGAACTCAAGAGGAGACTCATTTCAGCACCTGTTCTAACAATACCATCTGGCTCGGAGGGATTTGTCATCTACAGTGATGCTTTGAGCAAAGGGTTGGGATGTGTTCTCATGCAACATGGAAAAGTCATAGCCTATGCATCAAGACAACTCAAGGAATATGAGAGGAATTATCCTACTCATGATCTAGAGTTGGCAGCTGTTGTCTTTGCACTTAAAATTTGGAGGCATTACTTGTATGGGGAGAAAGTGGAGATCTTTACGGATCATAAAAGTCTCAAATATTTCTTCACTCAAAAGGAACTCAACATGCGACAACGACGTTGGCTTGAACTGTTGGAAGATTATGATCATACCATTCAATACCATCCTGGAAAAGCGAACGTGGTAGCTGACGCATTGAGTAGAAGATCATATGCGGGTACAAGTGCAATATTGTCAACACAAAGACCCATTTTGTGTGATTTGCAAAGGATGGAGATAGAGTTAAAGACTCCAGGGACCCATGTGATGATGGCGAATATACGAGTAGAACCGACTTTAATCGATAAAGTTAAAGCTGCTCAAGCTACAGACCTGGAGCTGATGCGTATGAGGAAGAAAGTGCAAGAAGGTGTTATGCCGGAAGCAAGAATCGATGAGGAAGGAATACTTCGAGTCAACTCCAGACTTTGTGTTCCTAACAACCCTGATTTAAAGTATGAAATCATGATGGAGGCGCACAACACACCGTTTGCAATCCATCCTGGAAGTACCAAAATGTATCATGATCTTCGTCATACATTTTGGTGGAGCAATATGAAGAGAGAGATAGCGTTGTTTATCTCAAGGTGTCTAACTTGTCAACGAGTCAAAGCGGAGCATCAAGTACCAAAAGGTCCATTGCAACCACTTGAAATTCCAGAATGGAAGTGGGAGCACATTACCATGGATTTCGTTACCGGTCTTCCCAGGGTTTCTCAAGGTATTGATGCGATTTGGGTCATTGTTGATAGATTGACCAAGTCTGCTCATTTCTTACCGATACGAGAAACTTATACACTTGAACGCCTTTCTCGTATGTACATAAACGAGATTGTAAGACTGCATGGTATGCCAGTATCCATAATTTCTGATCGAGACCCAAGATTCACTTCACGATTTTGGGTTAGTTTACAAAAAGCTATGGGCACGGAGTTACGATTTAGTTCAGCATATCATCCTCAGACGGATGGACAATCAGAGAGGACTATTCAAACTCTTGAAGATCTATTAAGACTCTGTATCTTTGACTTCAAGGGAAGTTGGGACAAGTTCTTACCATTGGTGGAGTTTTCCTACAACAACAGTTATCAAGCAAGTATTGGCATGGCTCCATTCGAAGCATTGTATGGAAGAAAATGTCGTTCTCCAGTATGCTGGGATGAGGTGGGCGAAGCAACGTTGTTGGGACCGGAGTTGGTACGTATGACTACAGAAAAGATTCAAACGATCCGACAACGTATAAAAATCTCACAAGATCGACAAAAGAGTTATGCTGATCTTCATCGAAAGGACGTGGAATTTGATGTAGGAGATCATGTGTTCTTACGTGTTGCTCCATGGAAAGGAGTTACGAGATTTGGAAAGAGAGGAAAGCTAAATCCTCGATTCATCGGTCCATTTTTAATCCTCGATCGAGTAGGAACTGTGGCTTATAGACTCGCTTTACCGCCAAGTATGTCTCGTGTTCATAACGTTTTCCACATATCCATGTTACGCAAATATGTGGAAGACCCAAACCACATTATTGAGTTAGAACCAGACGAAATAGCGGAGGATTTGACGTATGAAGAAGTTCCTGTTCAAATCTTGGATAAGAAGGAACATATTCTACGCTCCAAGATTATACCTCAAGTTAAAGTTTTGTGGAGAAACCACGATGTTGAGGAAATGACTTGGGAGTTAGAATCAGAAATGAAATCAAGGTATCCTTACCTCTTCGACATACCAGGTACGTACCCTAATTTCGAGGGCGAAATTTCATAAGAAGGGGAGGTTGTAAGACCCCAACTTTTATAAATAAAGATGAATTTTCTATAAATATCATTTTTGAATATTATGGAGTTAATTTGATATAATGTTATAGTTGTGGGTAATATTTATAAATTTTGCAAAGTAAGCAAGTTGTTATAAAATATTCGTTTGGTCGGAGAATATTCTTTTTGTCGAGGAATATTCGTACGACGGCACAATCATTGGTGGACCCCACAACGGAATTATTGTCGGATTGAGAAAACGACAGAATTATCTTTCTATAAAAATAACAGCCGAGGTGTTACCGTTAAAATCGTTAAAACTGTTGAACTACTTGGTAGTAAAAGTACAGTAATACGCGTGGTTGCATAGTAGCACACGGTATTGATTATTGATGCTTACGTGAGAAGTCACTCAGCTATACTCAATTATTGCTACAGTAATTGCTGCATCATATCTCTTAAATTATTGTCATAGTATCATCTGTATAATATGTTATATTATTGAGACGTTGTGGTAAGTTTGGTTATTTTATGGGGGGCCATATGTCATCATCTAAGAGTCTCTTCGTCAATAGTAATTACCGTCGTCAATAGTATTTACCTTGGTCAATAGTAATTACCTTCGTCAATAGTATTTACCTTGGTCAATAGTAATTACCTTCGTCAATAGTATTTACCTTGGTCAATAGTAATTACTTTCGTCAATAGTAGTTGTCCCTTCAATATTACCAAGAGTCATTTGACCCTTCGTTAAGACCAAGAGTCATTTGACCCTTCGTTAAGACCAAGAGCCACCCTCGATTTTTCTATAAATAGAGGCCTAGGGCTTCATTATTTTTCACGAATTCATTCAAGCTATAGAGAGAGAAAGTATAGAGAGAATAAGAGAGAGAGAGACTAAAAGTATTCTTCTACATCACTTTTCCAATATCCAGTTCTTTTAAGGTAGGGAATATTATTTCTTTTATATTCATGAAGAGAACTTCTGTTATTCCATTTGTTATTATTCTGTTGGAATAACCAGTATACGCGGTCTACCCTATACTTGGTGACATTCTTCTATTATTCTGTTGGAACATCCTGTCTGTGTGTTTTACACCGGACCTGGTTCCGTTTATTATTCTGTTGGAACATCCTGTCTGTGTGTTTTACACCGGACCTGGTTCCGTTTTATTATTATTCTGTTGGAATATCCTATCTGTGTGTTTTACACCGGACCTGGTTCCATTATTTATTATTCTGTCGGAATATCCTGTCTGTGCGTTTACGCCGGACCTGGTTCCATTATTTATTATTCTGTTGGAATAACCTGTCTGTGCGGTCTATCGCATGCATGGTGATTTCTTTTGTTATTCCATTCTTTATTATACTCAGTTGGTTAAGTTTTGACTTCTATACTCCATGAAATTTGTGGAATATCCTTGATAGTTGCGTTTCATCCAGTATCTTTTCAAGAAAATATTCTTCTAAGCATTCTTGAATTTTACTCCACAATGCAGTATCATGTTGACAATTTGGACGTTGTTAATTCCTGGATAAATTAATTCTTGAACTTGTTTTATTGAATTCTTATATCATTGTCATCATCCTCATGTTTATAAAATGTTGAAAGTCATCTGTGGCATGTAGTGCATAGATGGACTTGGTATGATTATGACCAGGGATTATTCGGTATAATCATGACCGTAATGTTACAAATGATGTGGTAAAAGTCCTCATTGGCCCGTAGTGCATTGATGGACAGTTGTTGGCATGATCATGACCATTAATGAATATACGAATATCCTTGGCCGTAGTGCAGGGGTGATTCGATGATGTGGATTATTTTATTAAGCTGAGTCCCAGCGATCACAGTGTTGAAAAACTTTTTAAATCATAAAAGATAGTAGAGTTTATTTTCTACTTGACTCTTTTAATGGATTGCTTGTTCCGCTACAGTTAAACTTGATGTCTATTATATTTTATCAGTTTAACATTGTTGAAGGCTAATGATAATTTATTCTGCATTATCTTAGTCATAATATTTCTTACTGGGCTAGTTGAGCTCACCCTTTCTTTCACTGTTCTCTTCAGGAAATGAGAACGTAGCTGGGGCAAGTCGGGGAACGGAGTGATGGTCCGAAGAATAGTATTAGTTAGTAGTCCTCACTATTCTATGTAATGGTGTGTTAATAAATGTAATGAGGACTCCTTTTGAGTATGAATACTCTCTAGAAGATAATATTTGTATTCAAACTCACAGTTTATGTTTTGTCGTATTGTACACGACAGTTGTATTATTAAGTTGTATTTGTATTCTGTACTATGTATCTGACGACTCAAGATGGGTGATGTATACCTAATTTTGGGGGCGTCACAAGCTAGCCTCCGACTTCAGCATAAATGTTGCAAAAACAGTCTTCTGATCTTCTCGAACCCTAGCAACGTCGAAAACCTTCTCCATTTCCATCACCCACGTTTGAGCCTCGATCGGGTTTCTGGAACCTTTGAACTCTGGCGGTCCCACCGCCTTAAAATCTTTAAACGTTGTGCTAGGTGGAGCTTGAGGTTGGTTATTCATGACTCCAGTTAGTAAATTAACTAGCTGTTGAACTGGATTAACGTTGGCATTATTGTTATTATTGGTTGACCCTTCCTGAGCCGGTTGACGTTGTTGTCTTCTCCTTGGCGGCATTTTTCTGTTAAATAAATGTTTATTAGAACTTTATTTATTTCTCTACATAGTTAAGACATTACTCAACAATTTAACATATCACTTAACACATCATCTCAAACAACTTGATATCTTTTCATTCAAATAAAAAGTTTTAACATTAAACTATAGCATACTGCTATTTACATCATCTATCCTGGAATAAAGAATCCACAGGATTTAAAACATTCAAATATTAACATATTCCTTAGTTCATAAACATATCGAACTTTACATAAAACTATGTAAGTCTTTCACATAAATAAACAGATTCTATTCCTGTCTTCCAAGGTGCTCAATAGCCTTGCCACACTCCTCATTCATGATACGAGACATCGTCCTGCGATCCAATATATACGATTGAAGTCCTTCAAACTGGATGGGGTACCTTAACACTCACTCTTGAACCTCATCCATCGCATGATTAAGTGTGGCGTATGTGTCTTCAATCTTTGCCTTCTTTGCACGACTATCATTTTCTGCACGATCAGCTCGATGTGATTCTCTTACCCATCCTTCCTCTGCTATTTCAGTCTTCCGGAGGTTTCCTTCAGTTCCTTCTTCAGCTTCTCTATCTCCTCGGTCTTATCTTCGATTTGACCCTTCTCATGAACCAGATCCCACTCCACGTTTCCTAAACGTGTATGAAGGGTCACAATCTCTCTATCCTTCTCCTCTAAAGTAGACTGCTGAACAGTCGCTCGCTCAGTCAATTCCTGAATCTCATCTTGTAACTCCACGTTACGATCATATAGTGTGTCATACATCTCAGCATCAACAGTGTACCGTGGTAACTCTTCTTCTTCCTCTTCCTCATCAAACTCCTCCTTAGGATCCTCCTCAGGATCAGTCTCAGGCTCATACTCCTGACCAACAACGGTGATCAATGGAGATGGCTCCCTCTGAATCAACTGCTCCCTGACAACATGAATGTCTCGGGGCTCCTCCTCCGTAGGTACTCGAGGTTCCTCCTCTCCAGCTCGACTAGCTCTTCCAACATCCGACATCCTAACAACCAAAATTTTAAGTTTTAGTTACTAATCCGTGCTAGCGAACACATACATTAACAAATAGACACATAATGTATTTTATTATCTTCAATGAATTACCAAAAATTCATTTCTTAAAACTCGATAAGAGTTTTCCTTTACTATCTTCTTTCTATAAGGTTACTACCTAAGGTTGTTCCCCCACCTAATGTTCATAACCTACAGCTTTGATCGAACCTGTGACACCCCCAAATCCGGGTACTTCGATTTCACGGGATTTGGTGTTCATTGTACAAGCATCATCTATCTATCTACCCATAAATAATATCAAACTATACAATAGATAGAAATCATAATAAAATCTCTTCCCTTAAGGGTTACATCAACTGAATCATAAATAAATCCCAGGTTACTCTAACCTTAAAACATCTGTGCGGAATTCTAAACAAATAAGTCTTAACATCAACACAACTCAAGTCTTAAACAAATACATCAGTTAATAAATAACAGGTCTTCATCATTTGCTAACTTTGCCCTTGCCCTTACTAGTGGAGGGTTCATCACTTCTTTCGTTCTTAACTGCAATGTTATTATTAAGCAAGAGTGAGCACAAATGCCCACAAGTATAATAATGAAATAATAGTATAATAACATGCGAATAAATCAAAGACGTCTGAATAAGAGCTCAACTTTTGAATCAAGAATGAATAACAAGAATCAAAAGAATTCTGAGGGTCATAAGACCTTGAACTATGTCCTAGGTTAACAAGAAATATACTTGAAACCTTTAACAGTCATAAGACTATGGACCTTCTTCTCGTACTTAGGGGGATCAGCCCTTACTACCATACTGTGCACAATATCTTAACGCTAAAGCGTAAATAATCCCCTATACAGGGTTGTTCATCTCAGTTTGACATTCGAGTCCGCACCAAAGGAAGTTTGGTTTGGATAAATTCATCAAGGGTTCTGAAATTTAGAACGCTCATCAACTATGGACTAGTTGAATCAATAAGGTTCACTAGTCTAATAAGGTTCAACAATAATTGATATTTGATTAGAATAACAATCTCAAAAGTATACAATAGGACAATTATTGTATAACTGAATCATGCTTTGGAAAGATAATTAATCTTTAATATCATGCTTGAACTTGAATAATAACAAGGATAATTTATTCAAGGTAAATAATAAACTTGAACAATAATGACAAGTAGGGTTAGGGAAACTTGCTCAACATAAAAGTAACGTTTAAGTTTAAATAAACTTGCTCAATAGAATGGAGTTAGGGATAGGATACTTGCCTCGTGCATAGATTACACTTTAACTAAGCACGTTCTTTGAATTAAATCCTACACACCATTCATATACACAATACCAGTTAATTATAAATTACTAATCAATATAAACTCATTCTCTTTGTCTACTTTAATTATTGACTAAACTTAGTCAAATTATCACGTTGTCACATAATTTATACTTCATGAATTATCAAACTAATTATGTATTTAATAATTCAATTCACATATAATATTTTATTACATGTTAAACAACTATTTTATCATCTCATAATACCTCTAACATGATTACATGTTCATTACATCAATCCACTAACACTTGTTAGACTTTAACATTTTAAAAATACATTTCTGACATTTTCTGGAGAGTGGCGCTGCGGCGCCACTAATGTGCTAAGGAGTCGCGCTGCGGCGCGGTGGCGCGGTGGCCGGGCCCTTGGGGCAGCGACGCTATGGCGCCGTGGCTTGGATCTTGGCACTGCGGCGCAGTGGCGCTACGGCGCGGGACTTCAGTTCTGGAGTTGGCGCCGCGGCGCGAGACTCCAGAAACTGATTCTCAGTTTGCGAAGAACACAGAGTTCAGCGAAAACAACACATTTTTAACACTAATTTCACCAAATCACATATACCCACATGTTATAATTCATGTATAATCACTACTTAACATCTATGGAGTGATTTTAACCCATTTAAACACTTAATAACATATTTAAATCATGTAAATTTGGACTGTTATTGATGTTCTTGAAGTTTTTGAACAAAACACATAATTTAGCCATACGGATTCGTTATAACACCGAATCCGTTCGTTTAAGGCTTGATCTCTTCGTATTAACATGCTCAATAATATAAGGGTGTAAAATTTATGGATAATATATGATCAATACATCAATTATCACGTATAAGGCCATATGGCCATATCACGTACTCTGTTTATTTTGAAAAAAAATTATATACTACGTAATTTCCTGAAACTGATACTATGGTTTACACATTATATATAATTAAACACGATTTGATACATATTAAGCCATACATAAAATTATAATCATCTCATATCTCCCAAATACAGAGATTTACAGAAACATATGAAAGCCAGTTTATGAAAACCAAAAGACGTAATTGTATAAATTGGGTTTGGAGAGAATTACCCAGAGTATAAGATGATCAGATAACCCTTTTTGTAATAACCTGTAATTACACACTCACAAATTCTCTCAAAAATTCTCACATTCTCTCTGAACTCTCTTTGAAAATAATGCCAGACTAAGGAAATTATGAAGAAGAAGGAGGAAGCGTCGAAGAAATAAAACTGACGCGATGTGGTCAGTTGCCCAGTCATGGGTTAACTGCCCATAACCTCTCTTAGTGCCATGTTTGGCTTAGCAAATAAATTCAAAGCTCATTATTTTAATAAACCTTTTATTATATAGTTTAATAAATGTCACACTCCTTATAAAATAACTCCAATATTTAATTTAATTTATTATAAATAAAATATAATATTTTCTCATAAATTCATATAGTCACATAATTAATTTTTCTCATTAATAAATAATAACAATTTATTAAATCTCTAATTAATAATTAAATTAATTAAAGTAACATCATGCTTAATTAAATTATTTCATTTAATTCAATAAGCTCACATAATCACATACTTGAATAATAAAAATTCTCTACATTAATTTAATAAATGCAACACATATAACTAGATTAATCTACCACAATTGCATCACTTAATTATTAAATCTAATAATTAAATCATCGAAAATATTTATTTAACTCAATAAATATTAAAATTAATTTACAAAATTCTCGTTCGTCACAACTGCAATAAGCATGAATACTGGAAAAGAAACTATGAGAAGTATCTTGTAGAGGCTAACCAGAAGAAGCTTAGTGAAGTTTCGGTTACAAATATAGTTTTTGTTCATGATTGAAATAAATTTTTTCTTTAAGTCAAGGTTCTACTTGGGTATTGGATACCGACTTTGGTCATCATAAATATAGATTTATGAAGGGACCAAGCAGAAGTAGAAAGCCAAACAAAGGATAAGTAATCTTATGTCTGGTAAATGAAGCAAAGGTTGCTGCATTAGCCATAGGAACTTATAGTTTAGCAATGCCTATGGGAAAATCTATTAAGTCAATAAGTTGTTATTGTATTTTAGTTCTTGTTAGAAATATTATTTCCATTTTGTTGTTGGACAATGAAATCTTTGGTATTATATTTAAGAATAATTGTTGTTCTATTTATAATAATAATGTTTTGTATAGAACTGTAATATTACTTAATGGATTTTGTATACTTGACTTACATGAAAAATTATTTTATAAATTTAACAAACTAATATAAGAAAAGGAGATGATCATTCAAAGAGTTGAATGTGTGTATTTGTTGAAATACAAATGTGAATTATTTGAAAGGTTCAAAGAATTCAGAAGTGAAACAAATTGGCAAAGTATTAAGATTCTTTGATTAGATCAAGGAGTAAATACGTGTGCAATGAGTTTATAGATCATCTCAAATGGTTTTCTCATAATGGACGCCTCCTGATACGTAATAATTGATTGATGTATCTTAAAGGAAAAATCGTACCTTGTTGGACATGGTGCGGTCCAGAATGATTTTACCGACATTCTAGTATTCCTCTAGGTTCATGTCCTAGAAATGGCTGCATATCTACAA
This sequence comes from Panax notoginseng, assembly GCA_016801055.1. NCBI lineage: Eukaryota > Viridiplantae > Streptophyta > Magnoliopsida > Apiales > Araliaceae > Panax > Panax notoginseng. Next base: position 59,681,824 of record CM029015.1, read on the forward strand.
AAAAGGTAACCTCAAAATCCATCCCCAAGACTCCATAAAAGTTATGGATAAGGAGGATTCCTAATCTTAAGTATATTAAGATGAGGGGTTGTCTAACTTATGTGAAAAGGTTTCAAAGGATAAGTTTGGGATAAAATTTGACAAGTACAGATTTGTGGGACATCCTACAGTAGGTTTAGGGTATATGTTCTATAATCCTATTTAGCAAAAGGAGTTTGTTGTGAAAAATAGGATGCCTTCTAAGATAAAGATATTTATCATTGAAGGGGCTAGTTGGAGGATAATAGATCTTGAAGAGTTCAAGAACTATAAAACACTATAAGTCAAATAAGAGGAACCTGTAGATAGATCTATTGTACCACAACTGAATCGTAAATCTGGAATAGTACCGAAGATACCTAAGAGGTATGGATTCATCATAGATGATGATGATGAGGTACAAATCATAGAAGATGATGATCTAGTTAAATGCTATGAGGTAAGAGTTGTAGACACTTAGAGAAATGGATTGAAGCAAGCTTCTAAAAATGGAACATTCGTTTTGATGAGATAATCAAAAGTGTTTGATTTTATCAAAAATAAGAATGAACCTAGTGTGTACAAAAGGGTCAGTGGGAGCGTCGTGACATTCCTAGTATTATATGTTGATATACTACGGATAAGGAATGACATACCAGTGCTACAATCAGTAAAGATAAAGTTGTCTAAACATTCCTCCATGAATGATTTGGAAGAGTATCTTAATTAGGGGTACAAATCTATATAGATAGATTTAATAGGATGCTCGACTTAACCCAATGAACGTATATTCATTTGATGCTAAAGTCGTTTAGCATGACAAACTCCAAGAGATGTCTCATGTTGATGAGCCCTGGAGTGTATCTCTCTTAATAGTCCCCATAGAGTCATAAAAGAGAGATCGCATGAGTAACTATCATGTATGCAATGAAATGTACGAGACCTGATATTGATCAGTCATATTATGGAGAAGTTCACTACGATTCAGTGAAAAATATCTTAAAGTACTTAACCGACACTAAGGATGTGATCATATTCATGGTGGGTCTAAATTAAAAACTAGAGGGCTTAACAGAGTCAAGTTTTTTTAGATAGACCAAGACGACAGTAAATCCACTTTAAGGTAATGCGTTACCTTGAATGGTGGTGCAGTGAATTTGAAAGGTTCCAAACAGCAAAGAGTTGCTGGTTTAGTGATAAAGACAAAGTATATAGCTATAAATGAAGCTACAAGTTGATTGTTTGAATAAAAGTTTATTACAGAACTAGGAATAGTTCCTACGTCTCATCTTGGATCTAAACATATGTTGTGGCAATTTCATTTGATTATAAGAATCATTGAAAGATGAGAAAATACTTTAGAGATAGTGGACTCTCAAAAATAACATTACATATCCATTGACTAAAGCTTATCCAACAGCAGGATAATCATCACTTAGAGAAGAAGTGTATGAGATACCATGACGATTGGCTTTAGTGCAAGTGGGAGATTGAAAGTAGTATGCACACAAGCCAATCATGTTTGATGATAAAACATATACTTTGTAACAATCTTATTCATTTATTAATAAAAAGTATTAATTTATTAAAGGCTTTTAATTATCTACATGATGCTATTTTATAATATGTGATAAACCCATAGTTTTAAGCAATACTTTTAGAATAATGATGATGATCATTCTAATGAGATCTAAATTCTTAGAAAGCTTAAAACTAAAATAGTTCCCAATCGTTGGATTACTAAATTGGTGTTTAGTGAATCCTGATAGATTGGTACATATGTTACTTGCTCATTGGATGAGGATGATTGATCTCATGATCATTTGTGTGGAGACACTAAAGCAAGTATGTAGGTGCTTATTAGAGAATAAGTTCACTGAACATGGCTCGCTAAGGAATACCTAATGGAGTTTTACTTGTCTGTCAATAGAAATTCGTGTAGTAATAGTAGTACAAGTGATCCTTGGACTTGAGATCATCATAGTATCTTGTGTATGATAAGGTATACTTTGACTTATTCCTTAAGACCCTTAGGGTATATCAAAGGGTTTGCTTGAGTATAATAAGTCATACATGGAGATAATGTATGATCAATAAAGAATCTACTGCTTCTAGTAAAAGAAGAGAAATGTCCTATGTGATTCGATAAATGACAACACAATAGTCCTTGGCCAAGGCAAAATGAAATTAGAAAGGAGTTTCTAATTTGCATTATTTGGAGTTATGCATTTAAGAGTCGAAATACATATAATTAAATAAAATAAGACTTGACAGTAATTCCATGTCTTATATTTAATTGGGACGTTGTATGGTATAAGGATTGAATTGTACGATAACTATTTACTCAAAGGTTCTTTTATAATTAATGTTAAATTTTATATTATCTGGAAAGTCGCTGATCGCTAGGGAGGCTTATCCCAATTGTATAATAAATATCATTTATTTAAATAAATTAATAGTTTAATTTATTTATTTAAATAAGATTATAATTGTTCCAATTGATTTATTCACAACCGGTTTAATATGGAGAACCTAAAGTGTCACACCATAAAAGGAAGAATAATTATTTAAGAAGTTAATAGCATAATCGTAATAATAAGTTAAGTATATTTAATTTAATCTATGGTGATAGAATAAATTAAATAGCTTAATATTTATTATTTAATATTTTGGAAATATTAAATATAAATTAATAAGAGGAGTCTTATTATTATTATTACTATTATTATTATTTAATTCTTAAAGGAGTTTGAGAATTAATTAATAAAAGTACTTTGATATATCCTAATAAGATTAGGAGGCTAATTAATTAAAAGAGTTTAATTAATTATTCCTAATAAGATTAGGAGCCTAATTAATTAAAGGAGTTTAATCAATTAAAATAAAAACATAATTCCTTAATTGTTAAGAAGGGTTGCCTACATCTATTAATAAGAGGAGTCTTATTATGGGTGAAGTGGGGTTGTTGACTTTTTGACAACATACGTGATTCCAATTGTTGGAGAGTACGTTCTTTATTTATAGAGATAGAAAACTAGGGTTTAGCCAACCACCCTTCTTCTTGAATATTTTTTCTTCCTTGGTGGATCACCTCTAGAGGCCAAACACTTGGGTGGCTAAGGTTGATCAAAGGAAGGAACCAAACCCGGTGGATTCAAGTTGAACGCGAAAAAGATTTGGAGGTGAACTTGTACCTGAGAAAGCTCGAATCTTCAAGGGTATGATTCTTATTCTTTATTTTTTCGTTTAATTAATAACTGTGCATAAAGGGTGATCCGGGTATATGATTTATAAAATTTTAAAACTCTGATTTTCCACGTTTTCGCTTATTTTTGCAATTTGATTGCGTTAATAAATATTACAAACCTAACAAAATGTGCTCAAATTTTATTTCAAATGTGTCGGGTGGCAATAATAGCAGGTAAAGCCATTAGATTACAGGTCAGGTCTGCTTCGATGTGCTATCATTTTCATATAAATAGGGTACTGAGTTAGAATTAAAAATCACACAAGAAATGTTATTCATTTCTCTCTTTCTCTCTCTATAATATCGAGCGTATTTTGTGAGTATTTAGATACTTTGAGAGTTGCTATTCAGTACAAGTTTCATTCAGCATCATATCCGACATTTCATTCTGAAGTACTGTTTCTTTGAGGTAAGGAATGTTATTTTTTTCGTAAATGATATTATTTCTTTCAATATAATTATAACGAAATATTGGTCTGAACTTTTTATAAAATTTAAAACTTTTTGTGTCGGAGTTACTATTCACGTATACGGTACTATTCACGAATATGACACTATTCACCGAAAAATAAAAATTTTTCTTCTTTGTCGCAGATGTCTATTATGGTTACTATCTTTGATTGTATCCATGTTTTGATCGTCATTCTTGAATTTTTCTCCATTATGTTTTATTATAGAGTATTTTTAAACTTAAATTATCTAAAATACGAATCTCTAAACTTTGTCCTTTTATCGTACTGGATTTGTTCTCTAAAATGTTTTTTATCATCCTCAGTCCTTAATGGTGATACTTGATGAATATCTTTGGCCTGTAGTGCAAAGATGAATGATTACTTGATGAATATCTTTAGCCCGTAGTACAAAGATGAACAGGTGTTAAGATGAACATGACCAACTGGTGATACAAATGAATATCTTTGGCCCGTAGTGCAAAGATGAATATTTGATTCAAGATGTATATTGATTGATGTTACAGGGTTGAAATATTGATGATGGACTTTTAAATTCATAGATGATAGTAGATTTCATTCTCTACTTAATTCTTCTAATGAATTATTATTTTCGCTGCAGTTGTTGATTTAAAACTTGTTGTCTATTATATTCTATTAGATTTTTTCCCTGTTGAAGACTATTGATAGTTTGTTGTATATTATCTTAGTCATAACATTCTTTACTGGATTAGTTGAGCTCACCTTTTAACTTTTTGTTCCATTTTTCTTCTCAAGAGGTGAGAATATAACAGGAACTAGCCGGCGTATGGAGTGATGGTTCTAGAAAATTGTCTTAGCAGTCCTCACCATTTTTATAAAATAGTGTATCAATAATTGTAATGAGGACTCCTTTTGAGTTTTAATACTGTCTATTAGATAATATTTGTATTTAAACTCACATTTTATGTGTTTTCGTATTTTACACGGCAATTGTAGTAATGAAGTTGTATATGTTTCTATACCATGTATTTGGCGACTCAGAATGGGTGATGTATACCTATTTTGGGGGCGTCACAGTTGGTATCAGAGCTTAGGGATATGGTCTCTGGCGGAGATCGGGGAATAGAACTAGGAAGGGAGAGATGAGTAAATCCTTCGCTAGTGTGTCCTACCTAAGCTTATTTGTTGGCCGGTCATAAAATAGGAATATTATGTGATATGTTAATTTTTTAATTAACCCTTGTTTTATGGCAGTTTTTAAGAATGACAGCTGAGAACGTTAACAATGGAGTGTATGAGACTATGGAACAACCATCAATCACCAACCAAGAGAACGTGCAACAGGAAGGCAATATTCCTCCTGTAAGCAACACTATGGAGCAAACGATGAATGATGGAATGTTTAGGAGCTTTTTGCAGTTCGTGCAAAATCAGACGAGGGAGACTCGTGTACAAAATACGGGTGAAAATGATAGCAACGCGCAGTTTGTCACAGCCAAGCAGTTTAAAGAGTTGGGACCACCAGAATTTTGGGGAAAGCTGGATCCGATTAAGGAGAAAATGTGGGTCAAACAAAATTCCAAGATATTCGATGTCTTGGGATGCACGGAAGAACAGAAGGTTCCATTCGCCACCTTTATGTTCCGTGAAGAGGCAGATTACTGGTGGGAATCTGTGAAGCGTACCCAGCCTGCCGCACTCAATATGTCTTGGGAAACATTTAAAAAACTGTTCAATGACAAGTACTTTCCTGAAAGTATTCGTCATATGAAAGAGGTAGAGTTTATTAGATTGAAACAAAATAACATGACGGTGTCCCAGTACGAGGCGAAGTTCATGGAGTTATCCAGGTTTGCACCTCATTTGGTAAAAAATGAGAAACGTATGACGCGGATGTTTCTGAGAGGTCTAAAACCCAAGATTCGTCAATACCTTATCTCTCATAAATTTTCTCTGTATTCAGATGTTGTCAACATGGCTCAATTATTAGCGCGAGATAATGAGTATATTCAACCGAGGGACCACAACTAGGGTCATACCGATGACAGCAGTCATCGGAGCGATGAGAACCAGTGAGGAGGAAAAAATATAGACAAAAGCGATAACCACTCGGGTGGTAATCGTGGCGGTGATAACAGGAGAGGTGAGTCAAGTGGAAATTTCAAAAAGAGGAGATTCAACAATGATGGGAAGACATCAACAACAACACTAACACCAACAACAAATTCTAGGGGAGGAGAAAAACTACCAGTTAGATGCTATAGATGCGGAGAGGAGGGACATATAAGTCCAAACTTTTCTCAACCTTCTAAGGTATGTTATAATTGTGGAAAGGAAGGTCATATAGCTCAATTTTGTCCTATAGAGAAATCAAGTCCAGCTGGGACGGTTGCACCAAAGGTGGATACGGACAAAACAAAGTTGGCAGTTTCTGGAAGAGCGTTTGTCGTGACTACCCAAAACGCGAGGAACCCGAACGAAGGTATCACGGGTTAGTTAATTATAAATTCTTGTGAAGTTTATACCTTACTAGATACCGGTTCTACCCATTCTTTTATCTCTCCTGCTTGTGCTCAACGTTTAAACTTGACTTCGGAGAAATTTGAATTTGACTTATCTATGGAAACTCCGTTAGGAGAAACTTTTATCACATCCACTGTTTATAAATCTTGTTTGATCCAAGTGGGCACAATCACATTACCTGTTGATCTTATCTCTTTAAAAATACTTGTGTTTGATGTGATTTTAGGGATTGATTGGTTAACTACTCATTATGCCAAAATTGATTATTTTCGTAAGTTTGTTAGTTTTCGTATTCCTAACCAACCTGTTATGCGAATTCAACCAACCAAACCACTGAAGTCAAACACTTTCATATCAAGCCAAAAAGCCATTCGTTTATTGAAAAATGGATGTCAAGCTTTCTTAGCCCATTTCATGGATTTAAACAAAAATACGTTAGATTTGAATAATATTTCTGTTGTTAGTGAATTTCCTGACATATTTCCTGAAGAATTTCCTGGCCTACCCCTAGAGTGTGATATTGAATTTTGTATCGACTTTGAACCCGACACAAAACCCATTTCTAAAATCTCATATCGAATGTCTCCTATTAAACTTCAGGAGTTAAATACCCAACTATATAAGTTGGTACTCGAGCCTCTATCTGGTGACTTCCTTTATGGAATGCACCAAAGCCAGACTCTCCGTAGGGGACACTATATTTGTGTGGTGGTAAAATAATAGGTGCCTTTGTAACGTGTTATCCAAGATTGGGATATGAATCACAATTGAGAGCAACCGAAGTCGGTGACCAAAGTACGTAGCTTTCTAGGCTTAGCTGGTTATTATCATAGATTCATGGAAGAATTTTCTTAAATCGCTACTCCGTTAACTTAACTGACTCAGAAAGATACAAAATTCATATGGAGCGAGGAATGCGAGAAGATTTTCCAATAGCTCAAGAGGCAACTGATTTCGGCACATGTTCTAACCATACCATCCTGGAAAAGCGAACGTGGTAGCTGACGCATTGAGTAGAAGATCGTATGCGAGTACGAGTGCGATATTATCGAACATAAAGACCTATTTTGTACGACTTACAAAGGATGGAGATAGAGTTAAAGGCTTCAAGTACCCACGTGATGATATCAAATATGCGAGTAGAACCGACTTTAATCGATAAAGTTAAAGCTGCTCAAGCTACGGACCTGGAGCTGATGCGTATGAAGAAGAAAGTGCAAGAAGGTGCTATTCCAGAAGCAAGAATCGATGAAGAAGGAATACTTCGAGTCCACTCCAGACTTTGTGTTCCTAACGATTCTAACTTAAAGTATAAAATCAGGATGGAGGCACACAACACACCATTTGCAATCCATCCCGGGAGTACCAAAATGTACCATGATCTTCGGTATACATTTTGGTGGAGCAATATGAAGAGAGAGATCGCGGAGTTTATCTCTAGGTGTTTAACTTGTCAACGAGTAATGGCGGAGCATTAAGTGCCAAAGGGTTCATTACAACCACTTGAGATTTTGAAATGGAAGTGGGAACACATTACCATGGATTTCGTTACGGATCTCCCCAAAGTTTCTCACGACATATATTCGATTTGGGTTATTGTTGATAGATTAACCAAGTTTGCTCATTTCTTGCCTACACATGAGACTTATTCTCTTAAACGTCTTGCTCATATGTATGTAAATGAGATTGTGCGATTGCATGGCATGCCAGTATCCATAGTTTCGGATCGTGACCCAAGATTTAATTCACGATTTTGGGTTAGCTTGTAGAAAGCTATGGGCACGAATTTACGGTTCAGTTCGGCATATCATCCTCAAACGGACGGGCAATCAGAAAGGACTATTCAAACTTTTGAAGACCTATTAAGACTATGTGTCCTAGATTTCAAAGGAAGTTGGGATAAGTACTTGCCACTAGTGGAATTCTCCTACAACAATAGTTATCAGGCAAGTATAGGTGTGGCTCCATTCGAAGCATTATATGGACGAAAGTGTCGCTCTCCAGTATGTTGCGATGAGGTGGGTGAAGCAACATTGTTGGGACCAGAGTTGGTACGTATGACTACGAAAAAGATCCAAACGATTCGATAACATATACAAACGGCACAAGATCGACAAAAGAGTTATGTTGATCTTCATCGAAAGGACGTTGAATTTAATATTGGAGATCATGTACTGTTACGTATTGCTCTATGGAAGGGAGTTACAAGATTTGGGAAGAGAGGAAAGCTCAATCCACGATTTATTGGTCCATTTGAGATTCTTGACCGAATAGGAAATATGACCTATAGACTCGCATTACCTCCAAGCATGTCTCGTGTTCATAATATTTTTCATATATCTATGCTTTGTAAATATGTGAAAGACCCAAACCACATTATTGCATTAGAACCAGATGAGATAGCCAAAGATTTAACGTACGAGGAGGTACCTATCAAGATATTAGATAGAAAAGAGCATGTCCTACGAACAAAGATTATACCACAAGTCAAGGTTTTGTGGAGGAACCATGCTATTGAAGAAATGACCTGGGAGTTGGAATCGAAAATAAAAGTGAGGTACCCACACCTTTTCGAAACACTAGGTACGTACGTTAATTTCGGAGATGAAATTTCATAAGGAGGGGAGGTTGTAAGACCTCAACTTATTATACATAAAATCAAATTTCCTCTAATTATTATTTTGAATAATAGGGTGTTAATTTGATATATTGCTTTGGCTATGGGTGAAATGTGTAAATTTTGCAAAATAAGCAAGTGGTTATAAAATATTCATTTTATCGGGGAATATTCGTTTGGTCGTGGAATATTCTTGCTGTCGTGGAATATTCGTACGACGGCGCAGTCATTTGTGGGCCGCATAATGAAAAATGGTCGGATGAAGAAAACGACAAGTTCGAGTTTTTATAAATAATGGCGTTGTAGTTATTGTTAACACTGTTGGAATACCCGGTGGTTAAAATACATTAATACGCGTGGGTGTACAGTATTACACGGTATTGCATAGTATTGTTAAATTATTGATCCTTACATAAGAAGCTCAATAATTGTTACAATAATTACTTTTCAATATTTTATTTTATTGGTTCAATAATTACTGCGTTGATATTTTATATTATTAGTTTTTTAATAATTGTTACTGCACAGTATCTCCATTATCAGATCAATAATTCATATTATTTGAATAATATTATTAGATAGCATTATTGACAATATCTAATGGAGTTCTGTCTAAGGAGAGGTTTGGTTACCTAATTGCGCGCCAGTAAGGAGAAATCCTTATCGGAAAGCTCCCTCTTTCCTGGGAACGACCTAGTTGCCATAATTGTGATTCTGTAATATTATTTATGAATAATTAATTATTGATTTATATGATAAGAAAATATTTGTTTATAAATGAAGGATTTAATTTTGAGGTTTTATCAGTATTTTGTCGGAATGGAGGTTTTAAAAACCAAAACAGTATTCTTAAAGCTCTATTGCGTGAGTTATAATTTTAATCCGACCGTTGGATCGTTGTGATTTTTGGATATATTATACATATATAAGTTGAGTATATGTTCACAAATTTCAAACCGTTAAAAATTAACGCATGATTTGTTATGAATTTTAAGAGGTGACTGATTCAGAAATTGTTGATGTTTCTAAATTTATCATTTTGGTAGAAAATTCTAGAATTGGTGGGCTCTACTTTTGGTTGGTGAGAAATGTACTCAAATTTTATTTCAAATGTGGTGAGTGGCAATAGTAGCAGGTAAAGCCATCAGGTTACAGGTCAGGTCTACTTCGGCATGCTAGCATTTTCCTATAAATAGGGTGCTGAGTTAGAATTAAAAATTACACCAGAAACATAAGCTTTCTGTCTTTCTCTCTCTATATTATCGAGCGTATTTTGTGAGTATTTAGATACTTTGAGAGTTGATATTCAGTACAAGTTTCATTCAGCATCATATCCGACATTTCATTCCGAAGTACTGTTTCTTTGAGGTAAGGAATGTTATTTTTTTCGTAAATGATATTATTTCTTTCAATATCATTATGCTAAAATATTGGTCTGAACTTTTTATCAAGTTTGGAACTTTTTATGTCGGGGTTACTATTCACGTATACGGCACTATTCACGAATACGATACTATTCACCGAAAAATGAAATTTTATCTTCTTTGTCCCAGATGTCTATTATGGTTACTATCTTTGATTGTATCCATGTTTTGATCGCCATTCTTAAATTTTTCTCCATTATATTTTATTATAGAGTATTTTTAAACTTTAATTATCTAAAGTACGAATCTCTAACTTTGTCCTTTTATCGTACTGGATTTGTTCTCTAAAATATTTTTTATCATCCTCAGTCCTTAATGGTGATACTTGATGAATATCTTTGGCCTGTAGTACAAAGATGAATGATTACCTGATGAATATCTTTGGCCCATAGTGCAAAGATGAACAGGTGTTGAGATGAACATGACTAACTGGTGATACAAATGAATATCTTTGGCCCGTAGTGCAAAGATGAATATTTAATTCAAGATGTATATTGATTGATGTTACATGGATAAAATATTGATGATGGACTTTTAAATTCATAGATGATAGTAGATTTCATTCTCTACTTAATTCTTCTAATGAATTATTATTTTCGCTGCAGTTGTTGATCTAAAACTTGTTGTCTATTATATTCTATCAGATTGTTTCCCTGTTGAAGAGTATTGATAGTTTGTTGTATATTATCTAAGTCATAATATTATTTACTGGATTAGTTGAGCTCACCTTTTTCCTTTTTGTTCCATTTTTCTTCTCAGGAGGTGAGAATATAACAGGAACTAGCCGGGGTATAGAGTGATGGTTTTAGAAAGTTGTTTTAGTAGTCCTCACTATTTTTGTAAAATAGTGTATCAATAATTATAATGAGGACTCTTTTTGAGTTTTAATACTGTCTATTAGATAATATTTTTATTTAAACTCACAGTTTATGTGTTGTCGTATTTTACACGATAGTTGTAGTAATGAAGTTGTATTTTTTTCTGTACCGTGTATTTGGCGACTCAGAATGGGTGATGTATACCCATTTTGGGGGTTTCACATCTGTAGCTTCAGCAGCTTTAACTTTATAAATTAAAGTCGGTTCTACTCGTATATTTGACATCATCGCGTAGGTCCTTGAAATCTTTAACTCTATCTCCATCCTTTGTAAGTCATACCAAATGAGCCTTTGCATTGATAATATCTCACTCGTACTCACATATGATCTTCTACTCAACGCATCAGCTACCACGTTTACTTTTTCAGGATGGTATTGAATGGTATGATCGTAATCTTTCAACAGTTCAAGCCAACGTCGTTGCCGTATATTGAGTTCCTTTTGGGTGAAGAAATATTTGAGGCTTTTATGATCCGTATAGATCTCCACTTTCTCCCCATACAGTTAATGTCTCTAGATCTTAAGTGTAAAAACGACTGTTGCCAACTCTAGATCATGAGTAGGATAATTCCTCTCAAATTCTTTGAGTTGTCGTGAGGTATAGGCTATGACTTTCCCATGCTGCATGAGAACACATCCTAACCCTCTACCTGAAGCATCGTTGTAGATGACAAATCCCTTCGAACCAGATGGTATTATCAAAACAGGTGCTGAAATGAGTCTCCTTTTGAGTTCTTGAAAACTCTTCTCACATTCCTCGCTCCAACCGAATTTTGTATCTTTTCGAGTCAGCTGAGTTAATGGAGTAGAAATTCAAGAAAATCCTTCCACGAATCTCCGATAATAACCAGCTAAGCATAGAAAGCTACGTACTTCGGTCACTGAATTAGGTTGCTTCCAGCTTTGTGTTGCTTCAATCTTTGCTGGGTCAACAGATATTCCGTGATTCGATATCACGTGCCCAAGGAATGCTACTTCCTCAAGCCAGAACTCACATTTCTTCAACTTGGCATACAACTTGTTTTCACAAAGCTTTTGGAGTATCAGCCTCAAGTGTTGCTCATGATCTTCACGGCTTTTGGAGTAAATGAGGATGTCATCAATAAAGATAACTACAAAATGATCCAAATATTCCTTGAATACTTGGTTCATCATATCCATGAAGACAGTATGAGCATTAGTCAATCCAAAAGACATGACTAGGAATTCTTAATGCTCGTATCGAGTTCTGAAAGCAGTCTTTAGAATGTCATCGGTTTTAATCTTTAACTGATGATATCCGGAATGAAGATCGATCTTTGAAAAGAATTTAGCTCCTTGCAACTAGTCAAACATGTCATCAATGCAAGGCAATGGGTACCTATTTTTGACGATGACATGATTCGATATGGGGCTTTGGAAATGGGTTTTGTACCGGGTTCAAGGTCGATACAAAACTCGATTTCACGCTCTGGGGGTAGGCCAGGAAGTTCTTCAGGGAATACGTCAGAAAATTTATTAACAATAGAAATATCATTGAAATCTGATGTATTTTTGTTTAAATCCGTGACATGGGCTAACAAAGCTTGACATCCGTTTTTCAATAAACGAATGACTTTATGACTTGATATGACAGTGATTGACTTTAGTGGTTTGGTTGCTTGAATTCGCATAATAGGTTGGTTAGGAATATGAAAGCTAACAACCTTACAAAAATAATCAATTTTAGCATGATGAGTAGTTAACCAATCAATCCCTAAAATCACATCCAATTCAAGTATTTTTAAAGAGATAAGATCGACAGGTAACATGAGGGTACCGATTTGAATCAAACAAGATTTATAAACAGTGGATGTAATGAAAGTTTCTCCCAACGGAGTTTCAACAGATAAGTCAAAGTCTAATTTCTCCGGAGTTAAATTTAAATGTTGAGCGCAAGTAGGTGAAATAAAAGAATAGTTAGAACCGGTATCAAATAAGGTATAGACTTCACAAGAATTTATGATTAGCTTACCCGTGATAACTTCGTTCAGGTTACTCGTTTCTTGGGAGGTCACAACAAATGCTCTCCTTTGAACTACCGGCTTTGACTTTTTTGGGACGGCCTTGAGTGTCTCCATCCCAGCTAGACCTGACTTCACTACATGACAAAATCAGGCTAGGTGACATTCTCTTCCGTAATTGTAACACGCTTTGGGTTCCTGCATATAGTTTGGACTAATGTGTCCTTCCCCTCCGCATTTGTAGCATACGACCGGTGGTCATTCTCCTTTCTTGAAAACGGATGCTGGTGCTGCTGTCTTTTCATCATTGTTGATATCCTCTTCTTGAAATTTCCACTTCTATTATCTTGGTCAGGATTACTACCGAAGTGGTTATCATTTCTGACATGTTGCTTTCCTCCATGTTTGTTATCACCGCTTCACTGACTGCTACCACTGGTATTATCGTTTTGTCGGCTGCTATCTTTTGGCTGGGCCGAGTCATTATCACTCCAATAATTGAGCCCTATTCACAACATCTGAATACAAGCAAAGTTTGTTAAAAATGAGGTATTGACGTATTTCAGGTTTCAAACTTCACAGAAATATTCGCGTCGTATGCTCATCATTATCTACCAAATGGGATAACTCGGCAAACATAGCCTTGTACTACGATACAGTTATATTGTTTTTCTCCAGCTTGATGAATTATACCTCCTTCATGTGACAAATACTTTCAGGAAAGTACTTATCGTTAAACAATTCTTGGAACTTCTCCCAAGACATCTTCAGTATGGCATGCTGAGTACATTTTATAGATTTCCACCAATGATCTGCCTCTCCTCGCAACATGAAGGTGGCAAAGGGAACCTTTTGCTCCTCGGAACATCCCAAGACATCAAATATCTTGGTGATCTGCTTAATCTATGTCTCTGCCTTAAGTGGTTCTAGCATTCCCAAAAACTCTGGTGGTCCTAGCTCCTTGAATTGCTTAGTGGTGACCATCCGTGAGTTGCTAGTGTTTCCACCTATATACATTTTTAACAGGAGTCTCTCTCGCATGATGTTGCATGAATTGCAGAAAGCTTTTGAATATCTCATCGTTCATCATTTGGTTGATGTTGTTGTTTACATGAGGATTATTACCTTCCTGATGCACATTATCTTTGTTATTGATCGGTGGTGACTCAACGGTCTCATGTGCTCCATTGCTTATCTCAACATTTTTAGATGTCATTTTTAAATAATGTCACAAAACAAGGGTTAATTGACATGCCACATATTATCCCTATATTCTGACCGACCAATTAAATAACAAATAAGCTTAGGTAGGTCATACTAGCGAAGGATTCTCCCCTCCTAGTTCTAGCCTCAAATCTCAGCCAGGGATCATATCCCTAAGCTTTGATACCAACTGTGACGCCCCCAAAATAGGTATACATAACCCATTCTGAGTCGTCAAATACACGGTACAAAATTCAAATACAAACTTAATTTATACAACTGTCGTGCAAAATACGACAAAACATATGCTGAGATTTTTAACACGAATATTGTCTCGTAGACAATATCCAAACTCAAATGGAGTCCTCATTACAATTATTATCACATTATTTTATAAAATAGTGAGGACTACTATAGCAACCATCCTGGACCGTCACTCCATTCCCCGACTAATCCCGGCTATATTTTCATTTCCTGAAGAGAATAATGAAAGAAAAGGACTATCTTAACTAGCCTAGTAAAGAATATTATGACTAAGATAATGCATAATAAATTATCGTTAGCCTTCAACAGTGTAAAACTGTTAGAATATAATAGACAACAAGTTTAACTGCAGCGGAACAAGTAATCCATTAGAAGAGTCAAGTAGAGCATGATATCTACTATCTTCTATGATTTAAAAGTTCATCATCAATATTTTATCGCTGTAACACAACTCAATAAATAATCCACGTCACTAAATTATCCATGCACTAAGGGCCAAGGATATTCATTAGTATCACATCTATGAATTATCCATGCACTACGAGCCAATGATATTTGTTATTATCACAAATGGTTATGATCATGCCAACAACTGTCCATCAATGCACTACGGGCCAATGAGGACTTTTACCACATCATTTGTAACACTACAAGGCATGATTATACCGATACATAATTTATGGTCATAATCATACCAATCAACAGTCCATATATGCACTACGGGCCAAAGATGACTTCATCACAATATAAGCATGAGGATGATGACAATGATATAAGAATTCTGTAGACACTCAAATTTTTCTGCATACATGTTACTAACATTGCAAGAAGGGCAAAATCGTCTTTTAAACATAACCCTGGAAGATAACTTAGTTCAATCCTAGAGATAACCTTGGGATACTCAGTATTACCATCTCAGAGATAACCCCGAGACATCCAGCTCAAATCCGGATACCACCAAAAATTTCAATCTCAACCCCGAAAATAACCCCGGGAGTTTCAGTTTCAACCTCGGAGACAACCCCGAGGACTGCAGTTCAGATACTGGAGATCACACCAGAGAAGACCGTGTCATCTTGGAGATAACCCTGAGATACTCTGTCTCAGTCCCTAAAATAACACCTAGAAAGACAGTGTCAACCTCGGAGATAACCCCGAGGCATGCAGTTGTAGTTCCGGAGATAACCCCGGAAATACTTATTTCAAATCCATGCAAATAGCTTCAGAACACTCAGCAAAAGTCCCGAGGCACTCATTCCATAAGCCGGGAGATAACCCCGGGAAGTCAGGCACACCTCAAAAATAACCCTGAGGATGGTCAACACCTACAGCAATCCAATCTCACCGATAACCCTGAGCAACGACCGCTAACACAGCTCAAATCAGAGATAACCCCGGTGAAGGGCAGGACCGTTATTTTGCTATCCTAATGCCACATCGCGCCATCTCAACAACAAGATACATACATTCTATGCAGCAATGTCCTACAAGAACCAAGGAGTGCCAATCCCGAGTGACTACTGCACAAGACAGCACATCGGATAGAATTTAAAGCTTGAAGACCGAGGGCATGGTCCCATCTTCCTGACTTAGTACAACCTCTAATCCCATGTCATTGTGTAGCTCTCGGCAACAGCATGCCGAAAAAGGTCTTATACACCTTGATTGGATGCCCGGATTGAAGTTCTGAAAGTTTGAGTGGGCATCACGTTGCACACGTGCACGTACTTTGAGATGGCGGGACTCGCGGAACCCGGGGCACCCCAGGCAGCCACAGGTGCATCTGCGGCTGCCGTAGGTACACCTGTGGGTCCCCTATCTATAAACATAGGGCATAGGTCAACCATTTTGCATAGAGAAAAGGTGAGGAAGCCCTGTCCAATTTGCCCTGTAAACACTATAAACTGAGTGCTTTCTCATTTTAAACACTTGTGAGCTTATATAATGCTATTTTTTTTTATCGGTGGGAGCCGAGTGTTCATCCATTTCAAGTTATTGAAGTCTTCTTTGGCAGTTCACTGTAAGCCTTTTTACACACTTTAAAGCCTTTCTCCTTATCTTTGCACACACCGTTCTTCACGTTGAGAGTCGTGTTGCGTGTGTTTGCCCGGACTTCGGTCCGTGATTTTTATTCCTTTTGTATATATTATATATATACTTATATATATATATATATATATATATATATATATATATATATATATGAAAGCAAATAAACGCTCCGGACGTGGGTCCAGGCTCATCAAGCAGAGTTCGACAACAATTCATATATATAAGTATATATATATAAGCAAGTAAACACTCCGGATATAAATCCAGGCTCATCGAACAAAGTTCGACAACAGTTTATATATATATATATATATATATATATATATATATATATATATAGAGTCCGGATCAGGTCCGGACCGGACCAAAATCCGGATTTTTTTTTGTTTTTTTTAAAGCAACTAAAAATAAATAAATAAATAATTATGGAATTGAATTTTTTTTATAATACAGTGTTTTGGGTGTAATTTGGGTACGTATAACAAAACATGGTGGTACAATCTGTGTAGACTGTACCACCATTTTTTGGTATAGGTATCCAAAACACGTCCAAAATATTGTATTATGAAAAAATTTCAGTTCCATAAAATATTAAATTTTTTTTTAGTTGTTTTAAAAAAAAAAGCAAAAAAAAAATGGTCCTGATTTGATCAGGTCCGGACTCCCGGACCTGATCAGTTCTGTATATATATATATATATATATATATATATATATATATATATATATATATATATATATATATATATATATTTATTTACATTTCGTCCCGCCTGGAGTTTACTTCATGGCGGTCGACCGTTTTTACTACTTTATTTACATTTTATCCCGCCTGGAGTTTACTTCACGGCGGTTAATCACTTTTACAGCTTTATTTACATTTCTGATCCCCCATGGAGGTGTTTCGTGGTGGTTGATCCTGTTTCTATATATGTATTTACCGATTTTATATATTTATATTTCTGATCCCCCATGGAGGTGCTTCGTGGTGGTTGATCAAGTATATATATATATATATATATATATATATATATATATATATATATATTTACAACTTTTATGTATATAACTACTTACAGTTTTCATATAAATTGCGGTATCATGTGAGCCTATGAATCATGTGATCACAGATTCAGTCTACTGAATCTAGATTCGGTTCCCGTGAATGGATATTTTCAACTGTAAGCAGCCTATAAATTATTCACGGTGATTGAATTTCCTAAGATGGTTTTCATGCCAATGAGGAATTCGGCGTTGCTTTGTACATTATTTTCTCGAAGATTCTTCGCATCTCAAAAATAAAAGCAATCAAGCCGAACATTTCAATAAAATGGAAGTATCAAAGGCCTCAATTACTATTGAGCAAAAGGGTTTAAAAAACCTGTTTTTACAAAATATCACTAATATATCTTGTTTAAAACTAAATTTTTATATAAATTCAAACCCTTTGTATATAGGTGCAAACGAGGCATAACGCGCGCACACACACACACACTTTCATATAATAGTTTCTTGAAAAGTGGCGGTCACCGTGGTAACACGGATGTTGGGGGGGTGCCTAACACCTTCCCTCCGTATAAGCAAGTCCCCTGACCCTAATGAATCTTGATTTATGTAACAATCCGGAATTTCAAATTGTAATTTTAAATATTTATTAAATTATATAAATATTTATTTGAGGTGTTTGTTGTGGAATAAATATTTTATTATTGTGATTGTTGTTATTAAATATTTATGAATTAATAATATTCTAAATTAAATTAATTTATAATTTAGAGAGTTGTAAGATAACATGAGATGTTATATTATTGTTTTTATTTAATAATTAAAATGGTATGTGAATTTATTAAGTGAAATTATAATGAGACTATAATTTTGGTGATAATTGTGTAAGTGGAAAATTATTTAAAATATAGTATATAAGTAATTAATTTATTTGATTAATGTTGGATATGGAAGTCCAAATAAATAATATGTGATTATAAATTATAAACTAAATTGTTTATTAAAATTAAAGGAGTTTAAATTAGTTTTACCCAAACAAGGCTTAAAATATTAAGTCTTTATTTTAAAGACTTTTTGCCAAACAAAACCTTATGACTTTTGGATTTTTGATTTTTGAATTTTTAAATAATATAAAAATTAAATAAATTAAATAATACATAAAATATAATTATAACTTATACGTTATATTTAGTAACTGATATTATATTAAGTACGACTTATTATGGTTTATCAGTTTTAGAGTACGCATACTATTAATTGGCTTAGCTATTGGTTTTGTTATACGCATTCTAGCAATACAGAGAGTTGTGAGGGAATTTTAGAGAGCTTGAGAAGAGAAAAGTAATTTCAGTGGTTTTAGCAAGGATTACAAAGCAATTTGAAGGTGTTTTTCTCTAACACCTTATATATATATATATATATATATATATATATATATATATATATATATATATATATGTATACATATGAGTTTTACGACATAAACTTTTATGTTTTGTGAATTCTATTTTTCGAATTGTTGCTATACAACTGAGTTATGGTGATTATATGTGGTTGTGATGCTAAAAATAGTGTTTAGACAATGACTATGATAATTACGTTTGAAAAGGAAGAAAAATATTAACAGTAAATAGTTTTACATATGGCTTATTAAAGTACCAAAGTTTGTGGTTAATTTGTATGTTAATCCGTAAATTGAGTTTGATTATGATAGTCCGTGAAGAAACGAATATAACATAGTTTGAATGGAGTTTTGAATGAAAACATGAAATTCAAAGAATTAAATTAGTTGAAGTTGTTGTTTAATTGTGTTAAATGGTTGAATATGTGAGGAAACATGTTTGTGTTAGTTATATACCAATTGTATATGTTAATTTTACTGTTTTATGAGTGAAATTCGTGTTAGTTGGCTTAAGAACTGTGTCGAATCACGTTCTGCAAAACTGAAACTGGTGCATAGCGTGGGCGCGCGGCCTCTTGGCGCGGGGGCATAGTAATCCTAGGCAAAACTGGCGCGGTCGCGCCAGTAGTCTGCCAGACCCAGTGAAGTCTGCTAATTCTGCAGACTTTGAAACTTTAACATAACCTAGTTTAGTGATATGTTAATGTGAGAAACATGTAATGTAAGATTTAAAGTTGAAAGATTACTTGTAACCGTGGACATAGTTCGTGGTCTTATGACCCTGAGATATATTTCGTATTTTTGATTCAAGTTTTTTGGTTATCCTTGATAGAGTACTACTCAGTTTTGATGAGCCTATTTATTGGCAGTTATTATTCCATTGTTGTTCATTGTTATATCTAGCGAGCATTTTTTTTGCTCACTCTTGCATATATATACACTCATTTCAGCTAAAGTTGAGAAGGTCGACAAACCTACAACTAGCAAAGGAAAGGGGAAAATGTACAAGTGATGAAGACTTGTAATTTCATTTATTGTCATGATGATAAACTTTTTAGTTAATGCTGTGATGTAATTATTTTATTTTCGCATTTGATTGATGTTTAAGGTTAGACAACATGGGAAGACTTTTTGATTAATGATGTAACCCTTTAATGGGAGGATTTATGGTTTAAATGTTATCATATTATGGTAGATAGTATAAATGTATGGAAATTGAACACCAAATCTTGTGGGAATGAAGTACTTGGATTTGGGGGTGTCACAGTTTCGCAGACCCGTTAAGCAGTGTCACATCACTAGGTCAATGCGCAAACCTTTTCTCGGTTATGTTGGTACAACCATTTAAAAAACCAACTGGTGACTCTTACAGTCAAATCGTCGACATATAAATGTCGGACCTTTTCACAACTTGTTTTTTCAAACAAATCTCACCTAACATGAGAACACAAAAGAACAAGAACAGAAAAGGGACAGATAAAAATCCCGACGTCAACAGGTGGCGACTCTGCTGGGAACCCCAGTAAGAGGACTTAAGCCACTATTACAAGCTTTTCAAAATTGTTATATGCTTGTGTGTGGATGTTGCATTTACATTTGATGAATATGTACGAATGCATTTACTTACTGTACTAAATGTTTTACACTATATCTGTTTGTGATATTAGTGCTTCGCACATGTCATCATTTTCATAAACGGTGAGACATGTTGTACGTGAATGTATGTTGTGTGGTTCCTTCATCAGGAGGCTATCCTGTCGATGTTTGATTATTGGACTCGTAGGAAGACTAATTCCAACGAGGCTCAGGAAAGGCACCACCCAAATTCGCTCCAGTTGAAAGACCGGATTAACTTCCCGTCAAGTAAATTGCGATGATTTGGGAATCTTCATGCTAAAAAGTCGCAATAGTAGCCTAAGATAGGTCAGCCTCTGATAAACCAAACACGAAGGAAAGTCTCTTCATACTTTCTTATTTCAAAATTACTTGTAAATTCAATTACTTGTAATTTCATTCCATATTGATATCCATGTAATGAGAAATATGAAGAAATATGTGCACATGCATATTTACATACTATCATGTATTATAGACAGCTAACATCCGTTTTGTAGAATAATACTTCCAAAATGGACACGTCATATAGCATGTAAACATTTATACAATCCCTAAAAACTAAACTACGTCAGTTTTTTGTAGGGAAACAATCAGACACATTACCCGTTCAAAGTCCAAAAAGGCCACGAGCATACATCCAATTATGTCTTCATCTGACCAGGCTAATCTTAATCCTGTCACCCGTGAAGAATTCGACGAATTAAGTAAACAAATCACAGATTTGGTTGTTCTGCTTAAAGAACTATACCAGTCTACTCAAGGTACAAAGATACCCATACATACTGAATCCTCAGCACAAGGAGGAACCCAAGGTTCAGATAAAGTCATTCTAGTACCTGAGCTCCAGTTGGATATAACCAACAAAATTCATGATACCACATATCTCAAAAAAGATCTAGACACCGTTGATATAAGAAAAAAGGACCTTCAAATGGAAGAGTCCATCCGTTCTATCAAAGGGATTGGAGCACATGGGAGTGTTTCATATGCTGACCTTTGTATATTCCCTGGTGTGCATTATCCAGAGAAGTTCAAGACTCCTAACTTTGAAAAGTATAAGGGGTCAGGAGATCCTTACACATATTTGAAGATATTCAATGGAGAACTCGGATCTTATGCTGAGGACGAGAAGCTCAAGATGCAGCTCTTCCAGAAGAGTCTAACTGGAGAAGCCCGTTCATGGTATACCAGATTAGATAATTCAAAGATCCGTAGCTGGGAGGAGCTAGCTCATGCCTGCCTCACTCAATACAGCTTCTAGTCTCAAATGGCCCCTGACTGGTACCAAATTACTAAAGTCAGGAAACAAGCCAATGAAACTTTCAGAGAGTATGCTCAAAGGTAGAGACGCCTTGCTGCTCAAGTTGTTCCCTCTATGAATGAGTCAGAAATGGTTATGACCTTCATAGACATACAAGAAGCTCCTTTATATGAGAAGGTTTTAGCTGGCATTGGCAAACCATTCTCTGAAATGATTAAACATGGGGAGATGGCTGATATGGGATTGAAGTCAGGAAAGATTCAAGACCTAGCTGCCCTTAAAGCTGTTGCTGAGCATATCCAGTCTGAAAATTATGGAAACAACCCCCGGAGGAACCATAAAAAGAAAGAGGAGGATGTTTCCTTGACCTTACAAGGTCAGAAGAGCAGTTAGAATATGCCTATCCAGAGGAGAAATTAAACTCCCATTCAAGCACAGTCTTCAAACCATCCAATACCTATGGGTGGAGAAGTTAAACGCCCTCGAGTGTTCACACCTCTAGGGGTCTCACTCGAGAATATCCTCAACCTTCTAACCACTCAGAAGAAAATCACGCATCTTCTTCCACCAGCCAACCCGAATGGGAGGGGTTACAATGCTACTCGGAGGTGTGCTTATCATGTCGGGGCACCAGGACATGATACTCAAGATTGATGGGCCTTGAAACACAAGATCCAAGATTTAATAGACAACGGTGAGATCGTGGTCACCAAACCCGATCAACCCCATGTGCAAGACAACCCTCTTCCTCAACACAAAGAAGAGGAGGTTAATATGATTAATTGGATCATTGGACAGAGTTCCAATTTTAATAGTGGACCTTCCCAAACCAGCAAGGATAGTGCTGATAAGTGGGATTATGCAAAGTTGCAGTTTACAATGGAACGGAAAATGAATGCTCTGCGTGAGCAACTTAACCAATTAACAGAACTGGTGGTTCATCAGCACCAAGTCACACACCAATTATTTAGTCAGAAGCATGCCAGTCTCCTTCCTCTTGTTACCAACACTCCACTACGCGCTCCAGAAAAGGAAACACTGGAGGATAAAATTACAAAAAGAGCAAATGCCAAAGCCCGTCGGTATTTTGGCAACAAAAGGGAATTTACATACCTAGGCCAACCGATGGAAGAAATACTGCAGATGCTGATAAATGAATGAAAAATTACCACTCTGCTACCTCCAATTAGCCCGCGTTCAAGACGATTTGATTTCAATGGGGTGTGTCAATATCACTCCCAATTTGGCGGTCACAGCACCGAAGAATGTTGGGCACTCCGCTACCTTATTCAGAATTTATTATTTAATTTATTTTATTTATGTTATTATAATTCAAAATTTGAAAATCCAAAAGCCATAAGCCTTTGTTTGGCAAAACCCTTTAAAATTAAAGACTTAATATATTTAAGCCTTGTTTGGATTAAATCAAATTAAAACTACTTTAATTATTTTGATAAACAAATAATTTATAATTTATAATCACATATTATTTATTTGGATCTCCATATCCCACATTAATCAATTAAATTAGTTACACACTATATTTTAATTAAATATACCATTTAAACAAATAACGCAAATTTATAATTTCATTATAATTTTATTTAATAATTTAATACATCAATTTAAATTATTAAATTTAACAACAATATAACCTCTCATGTTATATTACAACTTTCTAAATTATAAATTAATTTAATTTAGAATAGTATCTAATAAATTAATTCATAAATATTTACTAATAATAACCACTTCAATAAAATATTTATTTCATTTAATAAATATTTTAAATTATAATTACTAAAATCTTGAATTGTCACAGCTCCTGTTTTGGTACCACCCAAGGATGATGTTCCCCTGTTCATGTACCTGTCCATAAGTGACAATGCCATGGGCTGCATGCTGGGATGGAAAGACGATAGAGGCCAAGAACGAGTTATCTACTTCATCAAAAGATTTAGCAGTAGTGAACACAAGTACACTATGATTGAGAAGACTTATTGTGCTTTAGCATGGACTTCCATGAGGTTACAGCATTACCTCCATGGTCACACAACACATCTAATATCTCGCGTGGATCCTCTCAAGTACGTGTTCAGTAAACTCATGCTAAACTACCGACTGTCCAGATGGCAGTTGATCCTACAACAATATGACATCGTCTACGTGACGCAAAAGTCCATTAAAGGACAAAGAATTGCGGATCAACTGGCTGTCGCACCTTCAGGGGATTTCAAACCCTTGGAAACATACTTACCCGATGAGGGGGTAATGGCAATTCAACAACACCATCAATACGATGCATGCCAAACATGGAAGATGTATTTTGATGGAGCTGTCAATATAGAAGGGTCTGGGGCTGGAGCAGTTCTAGTATCCGTTACGGGGAAGCACCATATCGTCGCTGTCAAATTGCAGTTTGTCAACACTAACAACACAGCTGAGTATGAAGGCTGTATCATGGGGCTAAAACTTGCCCAATCAATGGGTATCAGACGGTTAACTGTCTTTGGAAATTCCAAGTTGGTAATCAGACAAACCACATGAATCTATCACACCAAAGGTCTACACTTACTGCCTTACCATCTGCAGGTTCTACAAATGGCTTCGGAGTTTAAAGAAATATCCTTCCTCCACATTCCTCGAAACAGGAATGATTTTGCGGATGCACTAGCAATCTTGGCCTCCTTAATTAACATGCACGACAAGGAAGACATGCTAACCCTCACAGTTACCCAACAAAAGGCTCCAGCCTATGCGAATTACATTGAGAAGTATCGAATGAGCTACCTCCCGTTAAACACCCTTGGTATCATCATATCAAGGAGTACTTACAAGATGGATCTATACCCGCTGAGGCAAGTCTAACTGAAAGAAGGCGGATTACGTCTCCTCAGATGCACTCTACAAAAGAGATGCATGATTAGGTCTCCTCAGATGTCTGGACAATGACCAAGCTTAGAGGCTCATGGATGAGATCCACGGTGGAGTGTGTGGCCCACACATGAGCGGCCCTCTACTTGTAAAAAAATCCTCAGAATAGGGCATTACTGGCTCTCTCTCAAGGCTGACTGTGAAGATCACGTCAGGAGATGTTATCAGTGCCAGATTCATGGGAATGCTATATACGCCCCTCCGAGGGAGGTCCACAATATGAGTTCGCCTTGGCCCTTCTCAATGTGGGGAATGGACGTGATCGGGCCCATCGAGCCCAAAGCTAGTAATGGGCATCGATTTATTTTCACCATGATCGACTACTTCACCAAATGGGTAGAAGCAGCCTCCTTCCCCAGGGTTACCAAAGAAGTCATCATTGCTTTCATCAGAAACAATGTCATTTGTCGATATGGAGAACCAGAGGTAATTGTGCAGACAATGCTAAGAACCTCAACAACAAAATGATGGAGGAGTTGTGCAGTAAATTCCACATCAAGCATCTCAACTCCGTCATCTACTGTCCAAAGATAAATGGTGTTGTTGAAGCAGCTAACAAAAACATCAAGAAGATCATGTAAAAGATATTTCCCAACCACAAAGGATGGTCTGACTTATTGCCTCTTACTTTGTTAGCCTACAGAACATCAATGCGTACTTCCACTAGGGCAACCCCCTACGCATTAACCTATAGGATGGAAGTTGTGCTCCCCATAGAAGTGAAAATGGAATCCCTCAGAGTGTTGATAGACGCTCAACTAGATGAAGACCAGTGGGTACAAGATAGGTATCACCAATTGTCTCTAATAGACGAAAGGTGTGCCGCTACTATCTTCCACGGTTAGTTATATCAACAAAGGATCGTCAGGTCCTACAATAGAAAAGTCCAGCTACGACAGTTTAAACAACACGACTTGGTTTTGAAGAAGATCATTAACAACCAAGATTAGTCTAAGGGAAAATTCGCCCCTAACTGGGAAGACCCGATTATTGTTAAGGAGGTATTGACATGAGGTGCTCTCAGATTACAAGAAATGGATGGCGATGAGTTTCCACAGCTTATTAACTCGGACACCGTGAAACGGTACTATGTCTGAGGTTACCATCAAGCAAACATCCTAGTTTTGGATAATCAGATCCCCAGTCATTTCTGGTTTTTTTAACCCTTTACTACATATAACTCCTCTTCTGCCCCATCAGGGACCAACACACTTTTCTAACCAGTAGCCTAGTTTTTGGATCGCTAGATCCTTCTCTTCACTTGGTTTTGAACCCTTACTCAACTCCGGTTATCCCACCAGGGATTGAACCTTTCACACCTGTAATTTTACCCCACTAGGGATAAGACTTTTCACACCCGCAGTTTATCTTGTACATAGGATTAATCTTTTTCCCCCGCAGTTTGTCCTGAAGACAGGACTAAACTTTTCATTGGCTGTAAATTGTCCTGAAAACGAGGCGAACTACGCAGACCTAATCTCCTTGATACATGGGAGTACGTAGGCAGCCATATTTTATATGGTCCGGTCGCAATAAAATAAAGATAACAAAAACATTTCTACACCCTTTTCCTTACAAAATCAAAAACCACAAAAATATCTCTACACCCTTTTTGCCACATACAGCGTTGAACCTCTTACATCAGGTTTGAACTATGCAGACCTGATCTCTTCTTCAATAGGAGTACGTAGACGGCTATTCATGGTTCGGTTTAACCCCCTATCAAAATACAAACACTTGTCAGCGGTACTGGGATCAACCTTCAATCTGTCACATTTCATCGGCTTCAGACCAAAGGGATGGAACTACTTGACCTCCCCATGAATAGGAGGATCGACGACCATCAAAGCTGTAGTTATTCCTCAAAGAGAAACACTAATCCATATGAGATGGAACTAACTGGGCTCCTCTTAAATAGGACTACTGGCGACCATCTGTGGTGCGGTCAACCTCAGAGATGAAAGCCACACTCCTCTCCACATATCCATACAGAAACCATTCCCAAGACACCAAAAATGGTAGGGAAAAAATATAGATCAACGGTCCATTTTGAAATATCCTGAGACAACTCAATGTCCATCCATCAAGGAGGAATTCAGAATACATCTAGATCCCAAGCCCTGAAGAAATAGGCAAATATCAAGCAAGCAATAAGGCATAACTAAAAGGAAAGTGATCAAAAAATATATTTCCCTACTGTATATAATGATGTTTGATATATACAATTTGAATTGTACATGATAAAATGGCTAAACTAGTCTGTGCAAGAAAATACAAGCCCATATACAAATCAGTGCATATGTGGGCTATCAAACCCAACATGACATCTCTCTCAGAAGAAGGAGGTGGTGATGTGGTCTCTTGCACAAGGATATCCACGCGAGATAACAGATCTACAGCCATCTGGATGGTGACACGGTGCTCATCAATGTATGTACTCATCTCTGCAATCATGTCAATAGTAAGGGACCTCACTGTGGTACTATCTGTGACGGCAACATCCCGGGCAGATATAGCGCCATTTCCCTCAACTATCACGACATCTCTGGCTGATCTGGCCTCATCCCGCTCAACAACAGTGGCATCTCTATGCGCTAATGCCTCGTCTCTCTCTAATAGAGCGGTATCTTTCCCATCAAGAGCGATCTACATCAAGGCTCTAGCCTGATCTCTCTCAAAGGTCATCAGATGAAGACTCTGCTCAAAGTACTGTGCTGAATGCTAGATCACGACAGTGCTAGTACTTGTGACAACCCGAAAATTTAGAAGTTCTTGAATGATTAAATTAAAGGTTAAAGTTTAAAACCTAGAGTAAAAATAGATGATTTATTTTAAATTTTTAAGAAAAATCTAAGGAAATGGTATATTGAAATAATTCAACGATAAGGTTACGAGAAAGGATAAGATCTAAACCGATTATGAATGATTCGATATTGTGATTCCGGGGACGGAAAAGAATGTGATGACCCAAATTTTGGGTAATATTAAAATATTATTAGATAATATGTTGTATGATATTATATTGCATAAGTGGGTATGAACTATGCAATATGTGATGCTTATACTTAATAAATATATTGGTATTACATATTTATAAATTGTAGAGGCAATTTATTAAAGGAAGAAAAGAATATCATACATTATTAAAATGATATTTCAATATCAAGAATGAAAAGAAAAGCCAGCAGGACTTATTTGAGAAAGATTCTTGGCATAAAGCTATTTATATGTTTAAAGAAATGATTATATTATAATATAATTAAAAATTTTCAATAATGGCAATTATTGCCAAATAAAATCAAAAGTATGTATTATCATGAGTTGTGTAAATTAAATAGAGTTGTCATTTTAATGATATATGTGCAAACTATTGTTGCTAGCCTAAAAGGAAATTAATAGATAAAAATTTATGTGTTTTAAATTTAATAGAAGTCCATAATGAAATATTGGGCCATATTAAATTTTGTTAAGTATGCTTGCAAATGTGTTACATTGCCTTCTAAGATTTTGAACCCATACTTTATTCAAAAGTCCAATATATATAAATTGGGCTAACCCAATTGTAGTATATATATGCTTGCAAGCTTCCTTCATAATTGTTAAAGTTATGGATTTTACTAGTATTAAAATTCTACATGAAGCCCAATTTAAAAAAAAAATCTATACATAACCCATTTTATTGGCCATCCCAGTAGCCACGTTA
Organism: Panax notoginseng; assembly: GCA_016801055.1. Taxonomy (NCBI): domain Eukaryota; kingdom Viridiplantae; phylum Streptophyta; class Magnoliopsida; order Apiales; family Araliaceae; genus Panax; species Panax notoginseng. Next base: position 59,710,384 of record CM029015.1, read on the forward strand.
GCTTAAATGAGCTGATTATTATTAGTGAACAGTTAGAATAGTTGGTTCCAAGAGAGAAATCAGTTAGTTGGTTTGTACTTAGTTAGATGCTAAGTTATAGGAGGCTGTTAGGGGTCAAGTAGCTGCAAGAGGCTAGTATAGGTTGTTGTATAGGGGCCAAGATAAGAAGCTAAATAGGAGCCAAGCGGGATGCATCAATTGAGCAAACTAGGGGCAACTGACTTAAGCTGTCAGTATAATGTGGTAGCAGCTACGTAAAGCATGATGGCTAGCCTCATTTCTTAGCTACATATAGCCATACATTTCACCTTAAGTTCAGTTGCTACACCACCTTATTAAGCAACCAAAGCTTTAGCAGATATAAAGGGAGGGAGAAAAGTGCGTGGCTGGAAGAAAGGAAAGAATAGGAAGCAACCAGCTATACTACTCTAACAGCCATTAAAGGTATACTAATTCAAACCTATCTCAATATTCTTCTATTCAATTGTGATAGTGTTAGTGGACTGTTGATGGTCGAGTAGCTGTTATATGGCTAGTATAGTAAATCATGGACTACAATATCAATTTTTGGAGTTTTGATGACTTAATTGGTTATGATTAGAGCTGTTATGTATTGTTTTATTCTTGTTGTTGTTTAAGTCATAAGGTTGAGATCACTAAGCTAATAATATATGTAGTGTATAAACTGTTAATTTGTCTAGAAGTTAGCTAATTGAGATTCTTTAGTTACATTAGTAGTTGATTATTTATTGGATTCCAGTTAATGGCAAGCCATGAGAATTGATATTGTATAACTAAGTATACAAAGATTATAAGTTAGTAAACTAACTTATATGTCAGTAAGTTCGTGTATGTTTTTTTTATTGTAAATTGTACGCTTGTGGACTGAATTAGAACCATGGAGATTAGCGTGGTTGTGTGGAGTAATAAGGTGGGAAAAAAATTGGGCTAGAACACAAACCAAACTCTATGAAAACTGAATTTTAAAGCAACGCACACTATGTGTTCGCCAAAAGTCCTCTAATGATTGTTTTTTGTTAAAAATAAAGAATTAGGCGAAGCCGAGGCTAAGGCCACATATATATACACTATATGTACATAATTAAAGGGTTTGGGCAACTCAAATTAGAAAGAAAAAACAATTTTGAGACAAAACGAAAAGTCCAAAAGATTATGTGACTGCTAACCCTAAAATATAAATTCGGGGACAGTATATGTATCCAAAAAATTCTGGGCTTTTGGGGTATTATATTACACTGAATAAGCTTTCCATAGACTCTAAAACGAATTAATTCTGACTTCGGAGTAAAGAGTTACGACCATTCAAAGTAGTCACGTCAAAACTGTCCAACCAATTCCTACCAGTCCCCTTTGTACGAAATTATGGAATTCTGTGTTTTGAATTTGGAAATGGTCAAAGAATGAAAGTTGTAGCCCCAGAAGTTAGCTTCACGTGGGCTCAAGAATCGCTCAAAAATGTTTTGAAACGAAAAAGTTATGACTATTTTAGCAAGAGAGGATAAAGTTGGGAAAAAGTTAAAAAATTGTTATGATTGGGCATGTTTAAGTTCTGTTTTGAACTAAAGCTAGAGATCTTACATTTAGATATTTTAAACCTTAAACATATTGTATATAGTATGTTCATGTTATAATAATGCATATACTTGAAGGTTTCGAACTGTTTTGGTGAAATGATGCTAATTCATGCTTATAATGCTTAGATAAATGTTGTTTTGGGTATGGAAAGATTGGACTCAGTTTTCAAACGTGCTAGAGTATGTGCTTATAAGTTTTCATGGTGATTTAAGGTTTATAGGAATGCTTAAAGACCATATGTGTTCTATTGTGGACTGTTGGGGATTTGGTAGCCAAAACTGCACCTATAACGGACTGTTATGGCCAACTTGTGTGACTGGTGTTGTTAGACAGTGAGGAGTACATACATTGCCTATGGATAACATGTAAAAATGGTTCCTTAAGTTAGTTAAGATCTACATGGTGTGTTGTGCAAATTTTTGCTTAAAAATTAATGAAAATAAACTTTATAGAATAATGAACACTAAAATAGTGAACCACCATACCTGGACCCTATACACAAGTTTCAATAGTCATAATAGGACATAAGAAAGCTACACAAACTAAAGGAACCAAGCCTAAGCCATTTTGAGCATGAGACTTGTTAAAAATCACATTTTAAAGCCAAAAATGGACTACTTTGGACAATTCATAGTACCTAACCTAAAAGGACTATTATGAGTAGATACAAAGTTGCTAATACATGCTAGTAATGATTTCCAAACATGGCCATTACTAAAGTTAACAAGAAAACCAATTTAAGCTCTCTTTTCAAGCCTAAAGTGAGCTTTGATAAGTTAAAATGAGTTACATGATTAAATAAAGTGTGGTGATGCTAAAAGTAACCTTAAGTTACTTATATATACATGCCTAGACTATCCTAGTGGCCCGAACTAGAAAAATTTGGAAAAAAATACAAAATCAATTTTGTAAAAAAAGTAAGAAAATTGCTAAGTTTGAGCTCTGTTTTGGAGAGCTTAATGGGCATGAACAAGAAACCTAAACCTTGATTAAAATACCTTGTAGTATGGTCTAGAAGTAGGGCCAATTAGTTAAACTCTTGTCTGAACCAAGAAGTTTAAACAAATCACCAAATTAGCATGGAAAATCACTAAAACTGTAGTTTTGCAAATTTGTCTAAGTATGAAAACTTGAGATTTTTGTATTCTACTTAGAACTCAGTTTGGACACCTTATACAAGTGAGTTAGGGTTATTCTAAGCTATTCCAAGTGTTGGAATGCTAACATATACAAGAACTTGAGAAGTTGGTGAGTAAAAGCTTGAAAAAGCTTGGTTTAGAGGGTCAAAACCTAATCTATTCTTAGAAAACCTAAAGGAATGTTAAAACTAGTTCTAAATAGATATAATTCAAGTGTTGGAATGAGCCAAAGTGACTAGAAGTGAAATTGGCAAGAATTGACCAAAACTAGTAAACTCAAAATGTGAATAATGGCCTAGTTTATACATTACTTTCAAGAAGCATAAGAGGTTTACTTGGGAACCTAAACCAACATAAAAATACTTTGGTATACAGGCTAGAAGTATGTTTAGATTCCTTGTTCAAAAAAGCCTAATACAAAAGTTCCTAAAAAACATCAAAGTGGCCTTGAAATTCATGAAAAATGCAGTCGCCTTCAAGACTGTTGAAAACAGACCATTTAAGGCTTGTTTTTGAATTGCTTATCTTTTTGGTTTCTATTACTTAAACCATGGATAAAATACATTGCTATGAGGTCTAAAAGATTACATAAATGAGAAACCTTTTTTATGCGTAAAAAGGTTAAGCGAACAAAGTTTTCAAAGGAACCTAAGATGGTTTCAGGATGAGAACAAAACATTAGAGTTTAAATAAACTAATAATCATGGATTAAATATATGCATGCATGTTTTGTGACATAGTTGGTTATCTAATGTGTGTATATATGTAAACACAATTGTGCAGGATTTGTGGAGAAAAGCTAAGTTAAATTTTTCGGTAATCTCCAATCAAGGCAAGTTTCTCAATTTATTTATGTGGACTTAAAATTGCTATAGATAACTGTTAACATGATTTATGTTTATAAGTATGTATTACCCATGAACTGCATTATTTTCTTTATGAATGATGAATGTCAAATTATGACTAATTCTTGAATTGAGGCGGGGAACTCAATATATATGTGCAACGAATGATATATACATGACATGTGTAGTATATGCTACGGTACGTATGTTGCTACCAGTCGGACATAAATTTGATAATGCATCTGTAATATGCTTGAACCCCAAGAATATAAATGCATGAACTGAATGTGAACATATGTGCTATATGATGCATGATAAACTATTAGACTTATTGGGTCGTCGTGCTCAATCTTGCTTAATTTACAGGTTAAAGCTATGATGCGATCTTTCGTGATTAGGAGCGCATGAAAAGAAGACTAGTGATTTAGTTGAGATTGTGTTGAATCATTTGATGGTATTTTCATGTGTAAATCACATATGTGTAAATTGTTGAATTATTCGATAGATGAAGATTATTAGTTCTAAAAAGGGGATATGCTTGAAAGAATGAATTGTATATTTATACTCATATCTACTCAGGCTAAATAAATCATATAATATGATTCTAGTTTAAAGAAGAATTGTAAAGGTTGCTATTTAGGGAATGAATGAATAGAAAGAAAGAAAAAAATAATTATTCTGCACTTTTAGCTATTTTAACAATAAATAATGTTTTAAAGCTAGAACAGGATAATATTAACGCACAAGATCGGGAAGGAAAATAGTCCCAATTTTGGGGGTGTTACAGTTGGTAACAAAGTTGTAGGTTATAAACCTTAGGTAGGTGTACCTTAGGCTATAACCGCAAATATGAGGATAAGGAATAAACTCAAATAGAGTTTAATTTGTTAAGAGATTAATTTCGAAAATTCATTATTTAGTAAATAAGATTCAAAGAAGAATTTTGAAAAGTTATAAAGATCCAAAGTTACCTAACTCTGATGTTAAAGACAAAAAGTAATAATGAATAGAGTCTATGAGACTAAAAGTATAAAGGGAAAGGAGATCGTAAAACAAAACGATCATAAGATAGAAGAGAATCGTAATATAACACGATTATAAGATAAGATCACGACGTGATCAGATTGAATAGTAAAAAATCTATGAAATGATTGGAATGATATAGCCTGACGCTATAAAGAGAATGTACTATGAAATGGTACTATGCAAACTCAGAAAAGAGTTGTAGATGATGAGATATAGATTAAATGAAATTCGTATTGAGTAAAGAGAAAGCTAGAATTATGTGAGATTTCAATTGAGAACTCATGTCAGTAGCTAAGTTGTATGATTCTTTGTATGGGCGGGGAATTGTACTTGGTGTAACAACCGCATAGCTTCTGGTAGTGATAATCATTGTAATGTTTGTGTCGCGCTATTTGCTATATACCTGTTAAGAAGGTGATTCTTTTCTCATGTGTATAACGGATAGGTAGAGAATATAAGATTAGGTTAGATGATATTAAGATTAGGTACGGTGCTTAAAACTAATGCATATGGTAAGTTCGTGACTCATAATCATATGGTATGTTTTGAACCCCTCAGCGAATGGACGCCTATGGTCTGACTAGGATAAGTTTCTAAACTCATATGATTATGGCAAGTTCTTGGATTTCCAAAGTGTGGTAAGTTTGATGAACTGGGGTATAACAAACTGTGAATGGAGTATTGAGGATTATAGGAATAGATAGACTTATTAAGCAAAGGATCATTAGAGAAATTAAAGTTGATGGTGGAAGTATAGGTATTCCAAATCTTTTAGCTATGCTAGACTTCAAAATTTTTGACATCAAGCTAAATTCGCACTATGGTGCCTTTAAAAATGAATTTTGTTATCTGTAACATATGGTAAGAAAGGTGTGTATGTGGACTGTGAACCACTAACATCTCGTTATCTGTTACGACATGATAACACTAAAATTGATTTTCAATGGTTTTGAACCATTTAAAGAAGAGTCTATGCTAATTGCTTCGGCTAGACAAAAATAATTTGAAATATATCAAAATTTATTTTATATGTCATCAATGCATCATGGAACCTAGTGTAGAGATAATAAAAATGATGGAGTTATCAATGCAGAATTGCTTAGTGTTGGATGTGATCTAAGGATCGTCAGTCCACTATGGCAAGATGCAGTAAGGCAAAGTCACAATATTACGGAATCCTCAAACGGACTGTAAATACAGTGCGGTATCATGACGTCATAAAATTATTTTCAGAATTTTAACCAGTTAAAGAAAAGTCAATGCCAATTATAGTGGTTAGACAAATGTTTTGATTGGTGTTCGAATTATTGATATGCGTCTAAGCTATTTGATTCAGGTAGACAAATGTTTATGAAAATTCAAGTATTTCTTTGAGAATTTATCCCGAACCAAATTGTTTTGGTATATAATCTTATGCTAAGTCTGAGGTGAACAACCCCGATTGGATATATTAATCCAATCTAGTAGCGTAAATAGTCATTAAACAAAGAATGATACGTTGTGCACGACGTAGGGTACGATAGGCTGATCACCTAACGTACTCGTATCTGTACTAGGCTGATCACCTAGTACAATATGTTTACAGAATTGGTTGAGGTGAATACCGTTAAACCTGAGAGTTCATGGTCTATACGACCCCTCAGCATAATATGAAAAGTTTTTAACTTCCTAAAAATGGTAGAAATGGTTGAATGAGGTGATAGAAGAGAAATCCTCAGAGGAGGAAAATGTAAAGGTTAAATTAAAAACCTATTTTCGGTGAATAGGAGAAGCAAAGATTAGTAGAAAGTAATTTCTAGGACGAAATTCTTAGAAGAATGGCTGAATATGACAACCTGAAAATTTAGAAGATCTTGAATGATTAAATTAAAGGTTAAAGTTTAAAACCTAGAGTGAAAATAAATGATTTATTTTAAATTTTTAAGAAAAATCTAAGGAAATGGTATGTTGAAATAATTCAACGATAAGGTTACGAGAAAGGATAAGATCTAAACCGATTAAGAATGATTCAGTATTGTGATTTCGGGGACGGAAAAGAATGTGATGACCCAAATTTTGGGTAATATTAAAATAAGAATTAAATAAATAAAATTCTTATTATATAATATGTTGTATGATATTATATTGCATAAGTGGGTATGAACTATGCAATATGTGAGTCTTATACTTAATAAATATATTGGTATTACATATTTATAAATTGTAGGGGCAATTTATTAAAAGAAGAGAAGAATATCATACATTATTAAAATGATATTTCAATATTAAGAATGAAATGAAAAGCCAGCATGACTTATTTGAGAAAGATTCTTGGCATAAAGCTATCTATATGTTTAAAGAAATGATTATATTATAATATAATTAAAATCATTCAATAATGGCAATTATTGCCAAATAAAGTCAAAAGTATGTATTATCATGAGTTGTGGAAATTAAATAGAGTTGTCATTTTAATGATATATGTGCAAACTATTGTTGCTAGCCTAAAGAAATTAATAGATAAAAATTCATGTGTTTTAAATTTAATAGAAGTCCATAATGAAATATTGGGCCATATTAAATTTTGCTAAGTATGCTTGCAAATGTGTTACATTGCCTTTTAAGATTTTCGACCCATACTTTATTTAAAAGTCCAATATTTATAAATTGGGCTAACCAAATTGTAGTATATATATATGCTTGCAAGCCTCCTTCGTAATTGTTAGAGTAATGGATTTTACCAGTATTAAAATTCTACATGAAGCCCAATTTAAAAAAATCCATACATAACCCATTTTATTGGCCAGCCAGCAGCCACGTTGGGTTAAATGAGCTGATTATTATTAGTGAATAGTTAGCATAGTTTGTTCCAAGAGAGAAATCAGTTAGTTGGTTTGTACTTAGTTAGAGGCTAAGCTGTAGGAGGTTGTTAGGGGTCAAGTAGCTGCAAGAGGCCAGTATAGGTTGCTGTATAGGGGCCAAGATAAGAAGCTACATAGGAGCCAAGGGGGATGCATCAACTGAGCAAACTAGGGGCAACTGACTTAAGCTGTCAGAATAATGTGGTAGCAGCTATGTAAAGCATGATGGCTAGCCTCATTTCTTAGCTACATATAGCCATACATTTCACCTTAAGCTCAGTTGCTACACCACCTTATTAAGCACCCAAAGCTTTAGCAGATATAGGGAGGGAGAAAAGTGCTCGGCTGGAACAAATGAAAGAATAGGAAGCAACCAGCTATAATACTCCAACAGCCATTAAAGGTATACTAATTCAAACCTATCTCATTCTTCTTATATTCTGTTATGATAGTGTTAGTGGACTATTGATGGTCGAGTAGCTGTTATATGGCTGGTACAGTAAATTATGGACTACTATATCAATTTTGGGAGCTTTGATGACTGAATTGGTTGTGATTAGAGCTATTATGTATTGTTTTATTCTTGTTGTTGTTTAAGTCATAAGGTTGGGATCACTAAGCTAATAATATATGTAGTGTATAAACTGTTAATTTGTCTAGACGTTAGTTAATTGAGATTCTTTGGTTACATTAGTGGTTGATAATATATTGGATTCCAGATAATGGCAAGCCATGAGAATTGATATTGTATAACCGAGTATACAAAGATTACAAGTTAGTAAACTAACTTATATGTTAGTAAGTTCATGTATGTTTTTTTTATTGTAAATTGTATGCTTGTGGACTGAATTAGAGCCATAGAGATTAGCATGGTTGTGTAGAGTAATAAGGTGGGAAAAAAATTGGGCTAGAACACAAACCAAACTCTATGAAAACTGAATTTTAAAGCGACGCACACTATGTGTTCGCTAAAAGTCCTCTAAGGATTGTTTTTGTTAACAATAAAGAATTAGGCGAAGCCAAGGCTAAGGCTACATATATATACACTATATGTACATAATTAAAGGGTTTGGGCAACTCAAATTAGAACGAAAAAACAATTTTTAGAGATAACAAAAAGTCTGAAAGGTTGTGTGACTGCTGACCCTAAAACATAAATTTGGGGATAGTATATGTATCCAGAAAATTCTAGGCTTTTGAGGTATTATATTACACTGAATAAGCTTTCCATAGACTCTGAAACAAACTAATTCCGACTTCGGAGTAAAGAGTTACGACCATTCAAAGTAGTCGCATCAAAACCGTCCAACCAATTCCGATCAGTCCCCTTTGTACGAAATTCTTGAATTCTGTGTTTCGAATTTAGAAATGGTCAAGGAATGAAAGTTGTAGCCCCTGAAGTTATCTTCGTGTGGGCTCAAGAATCGCTCAAAAATGTTTTGAAACGAAAAAGTTATGACTATTTTAGTGAGACAGGATAAAGTTGGGAAAAAGATAAAAAATTATTATGATTGGGCATGTTTAAGTTCTATTTTGAACTAAAGCTAGAGATCTTACATTTAGATATTTTAAACCTTAAACATATGGTATATAGTATGTTCATGTTATAATAATGCATATACTTGAATGTTTGGAACTGTTTTGGTGAAATGATGCTAATTCATTCTTATAATGCTTAGATAAAGGTTGTTTTGGGTATGGAAAGAATGAACTCAGTTTTCAAACGTGCTAGAGTATGTGCTTATGAGTTTTCAGGGTGATTTAAGATTTATAGGAATGCTTTAAAGACCATGTATTCTATTGTGGATTGTTGGGGATTTGGTAGCCAAAATTGTGCCAATAAGGGACTATTATGGCCAACTTGCGTAACTAGTGTTGTTAGACAGTGAGGAGTACATACACTGCCTATAGATAACATGTAAAAATGGTTCTCTAAGTTAGTTAAGATCTACATGGTGTGTTGTGCAAATTCTTACTTAAAAATTATTGAAAATAAGCTTTATAGAACAATGAACACTAAAATAGTGAACCACCATACCCGGACCCCATACACAAGTTTCAATAGTCATAATAGGACATAAGAAAGCTCCACAAACTAGAGGAACCAAGCCTAAGCCATTTTGAGCATGAGACTTGTTAAAAATCACATTTTAAAGCTAAAAATGTACTGTTTTGAACAATTCATAGAACCTGGCCTTAAAGGACTATTATGAGCAGATACAAAGTTTCTCATACATGCTAGTAATGATTCCAAAACATGGCCATTACTAAAGTTAACAAGAAAACCAATTTAAGCCTTCTTTTCAAGCCTAAAGTGAGCTTTGATAAGTCAAAATGAGTTAGATGATTAAATAAAGTGTGGTGATGCTAAAAGTAATCTTAAGTAACTTAAATATACATGCCTAGACTATCCTAGTGGTCAGAACTGGAAAAATTTGGAAAAAAAGTACAAAATCAGTTTTGTAAAAAAAGTAAAAAATGGCAAAGTTTGAGCTCTATTTTGGGGAGCTTAATGGGCATGAACAAGAAACCTAAAACCTTGATTAAAATACCTTGTAGTATGGTCTAGAAGTAGGGCCAATTAGTTAAGCTCTTGTCTTAACCAAGAAGTTTAAACAAATCACCAAACTAGCATGGAAAATCACTAAAACTGTAGTTTTGCAAATTTGTCTAAGTATGAAAACTTGAGATTTTTCTATTCTACTTAGAACTCAATTTGGACACCTTAGACAAGTGAGTTAGGGTTATTCTAGACTATTCCAAGTGTTAGAATGCTAACATATACAAGAACTTGAGAAGTTAGTGCGTAAAAGCTTGAAAAGTTTAGTTTAGAGGGTCAAATCCCAATCTATTCTTAGAAAAGCTAAAGGAATGCTAAAACTAGTTCTAAATAGATATAATTCAAGTGTTGGAATGAACCAAAGTGACTAGAAGTTAAATTGGCAAGAATTGACCAAAACTAGTAAACTCAAAATGTGAATAATGGCCTACTTTAGACATTACTTTCAAGAAGCATAAGAGGCTTACTTGGGAACCTAAACCAACATAAAAATACTTTGGTATATAGGCTAGAAGCATGTTTAGATTCCTTGTCCAAAAGCCTAATACAAAAGTTCCTAAAAAACATCAAAGTGGCCTTGAAATTCATGAAAAATGAAGTTGCCTTCAAGACTGTTGAAAACATACCATTTAAGGCTTGTTTTTGAATTGCTTAATTTTTGGTTTCTATGACTTAAACCATGGATAAAATACATTGCTATGAGGTCTAAAAGATTGCATAAATGAGAAATCTTTTTTATGCGTAAAAAGGTTAAACGAACAAAGTTTTCAAAGGAACCTAAGATGGTTTTAGGATGAGAACAAAATATTAGAGTTTAAATAAACTAATAATCATGGATTAAAAATATGCATGCATGTTTTGTGACATAGTTGGTTATCTAATGTGTGTATATATGTAAACACAGTTGTGTAGGATTTGTTGAGAAAAGCTAAGTTAAATTTTTTGGTAATCTCCAATCAAGGCAAGTTTCTCAATTTATTTATGTGGACTTAAAATTGCTATAGATAATCGTTAACATGATTTATGTTTATAAGTATGTATTACCTATGAACTGCATTATTTGCTTTGTGAATGATGAATGTCAAATTATGACTAATTCCTGAATTGAGGCGGGGAACTCAATATATATGTGCAATGAATGACATGTACAGGACATGTGTAGTATATGTTATGGTACGTATGTTGCTACCAGCAGGACATAAATGTGATAATGCATCAGTAATATGCTTGAAATCCAAGAATATAAATGCATGAACTAAATGTGAACATATGTGATATGTGATGCATGATAAACTGTTAGACTTGTTGGGCCGTCGTGCTCAATCTTGCTTAATTTACAGGTTAAAGCTCTGATGCGATCTATCGTGATTAGGAGCGCATGAAAAGAAGACTAGTGATTTAGTTGAGATTGTGTTGAATCATTTGATGGTGTTTTCATGTGTAAATCTCAGATGTGTAAATTGTTGAATTATTCTATAGATGAAGATTATTTGTTCTAAAAAGGGGATATGCTTGAAAGAATGAATTGTATATTTATACTCAAATCTACTCAGGCTAAATAAATCATATAATATGATTCTAGTATAAAGAAGAAATGTAAAAGTTGAGATTAAGGGAATGAATGAATAGAAAAAAAGGAAAAAAAAAATATTCCGCATTTTTAGCTATTTTAACATTAAATAATATTTTAAAGCTAGAATAGGATAATATTAATGCACAAGATCGGGAAGGAAAATAGTCCCAATTTTGGGGGCGTTACAGTATTGGGAGAATCTAAAAGAGCTGATGGCAACCCAGGGAATGGCTCATCCTCGATAGGAGAATCAATGACCTCCACGGGCTCTCCACCATTTGAATCAATACTCAGCATTGTGGCTACTGCCGCTGCCGATGAAGTCTCTGTCTCCATCCACGCAGAAGACTCTGGAGAACAGCCCGGATGGCTAACAGGAAAAATAGCTATATCACACTAATCCCAAAAAGCATACACTCGGGATCGGTCCTCTGCTGACAAGTGGCGAGAAGCTAAACGCTGACCTAACGCCCCATTAAAAGGATGAAAGTTCTGGAACTGGTCAAACTATGACATCACGGTCAGTGGGTGGTAGGTAGTCATTCCCTTCAAACCAGACAGAGGGAGGTAATCCATGCCAGGAGCGTGAGTAATGAAGCTGTAGGGTGAGCTGAGCCCTGAACACGGTAGGATGCCAAACGGATCTCTGATCCCTGCCAAGAATACCAACCAAGACATAGCGTCTGTACACTCCGATGACTGAAAAGAATAAGACATAGCTATATCATAGGTGAAGCAGTACCCGTGTCGGCGAAAAGTGCCAATCGATCTCAAGTGTTACATAAACCACACGTATAACATGACTAAACTACCTGTAAAGACTCCTATAGGGTAGGTACTGCAAAACGTGGCCGACCTCAACGTTTCCGCTATAATCATCGTAATAATTGTACGACCCTCCCTAAGAGCTCTCACTGCCATGATAACACCGATGTCCATCTCATCCATATACCGTGGCATGTACACATATGCCACTATGCACATCACAAATACATCTACTTTGGCCAAATGCAACTGATCCTCTGGTGTGCTAAAATCCCCAGAATACTGTGTATAGCTATCCGATGAGCCAAACCTATCTATCAGGAAACGCTGGGATAATACATGACCGTATGTGATCTCATCCTCTACTACTCTACGCCGCAACTTAGTGAGGGTCATGAACTACCAGCTCATATCTTCGACATCCATATGAGCGCAAAGTCTGTCTAAGGGCAAAGCCATCAAACGCTCGTACTCCTCCAATGTAGGAGTCAACTCATGGGTAACAAATCAGAAAACCTGTCTCTCCGATATCCAATGCTCCAGCATACCCTCTACAAAGCCTGCGGAAACCTAAAACATCAGGTGGGTCATAGATTGTTGTAATAACTGATCTACGGTCACCCTATCTGGGGGTGACATACTATCATACCAAGATCTCAAACGGGAGGCCACCAATATTAGTGGGGTGTGATCTATCCTGCTGACTGTCGAAGAAGACATCTGTGTAGGCCGTATCATAAGACCATCCAAGGGTCAATGTTGAATATCTCTGGACATACATACAAATGCATAACATGATAGATGTATGACAGATAATAGATGGCAATATATTGTAGGTAATGGAAAATAGTACATACATTCCTAAGTACATCATCATCTAAATACATCATCTTTGTACAGATAAAAATATAGGGAAATGAGGCACAGACGCCCTACTACTAACAGAGGCCTATCAAAAGATATAGCGAGAATGGGGCACAACCACCCAATATCTAATAGAGGCCTATCAAAAAAGATAACGAGAATACACATTAGAAGAAGACAATGGTGTCAATATCTACATCATCAATCCTGTCCACCTGATGTAACTCCTCCTGAGTCACTGGATCTCTATCAATAGGGATGTCAGACCTATACAAGGGAGGATCTGCACCAGCAAAACCATATGGGTCACTTGAGGGGCCAGCGCCTGAGCTGGAAGGATCAAAAGTATTTGCCTCTGAAGGATCTCTACCCAAGTGTCGGATGAAAAAATGTGCCCGGTCTAACTGCTGGGTCAAACGATCAATCTTTGTCACATGAGTCAGATCTCGGACACAGGTCAGCCAATCTATCATCATCACGAATCCGGGAACTATATCCCCCATAAACTGAGTGGCGCGGGTCTGGGCTCCAATGGTACGAGGAGACCACCAGTGATGGAATGAATCCTGAGTATATGAACCCTCTGACAAAGCGTAATCAATGGGATGTCATCAGCGGGTGACTGCGACACAGGCCAATAACGCCTGGCAGGAGGCTAGATCGGTACACGAATCTCTCATGTGGAGCTCCTAATAGCACACTATCCTAAATAGAGCTCCCATCCTTCATTTATGAAGAGAGGAATCCTATGGGTGGAAATCACGTGCTCGACACCAGTCGGGAATCCATCCTTGAATCCAATGGTCAAATGTTCCCCAAAGTAGGGAACCCAAGTGATGACATCAGCTGTCAATAGCTCCAGTTGTAAGCGACAATGGGTGAAAGCCTCTGCTACAGGAACCTCCTATAAAATGGAGTGATGCCATCGCTGTCCTCGTAGATAGGTATATAAACCTAACACGCTCATAGGACGTAAACATGGAAGACTCTCATAGGCCCAAAACTGCCAACACAAAGGCAAAACACCCGATGTCAGTGAATTCTCTCAACCTGTACATGGGAAATCAAAAAAGAAATACTCACCAACAGAAATGGGTAAAATCCTAACCAAGCCTCGGTCAAACCCTGCGAACGTATGCGCATTCGCTTGAGGAAATAGGAAAAGGTGTAGGAACCCCAATCATACTCTTCTATACTGTCCACATCCCGCATGGCACTGATCAAAGTGAATGACACTGTAGAAGAGTTATCTGCTATGAAATAACCCCTGATGATAACCAGGAACAATCGCCGAAGAATGCAATCTATTACTCTCACATCAGCGGCCATGGGCTCACTCAACAGCCCACTCATAGCATCTGCGCTCAAAGCACTCGTACGGACGGTCCTACCCTTGGGCGCCTCAACTGGGACTCCTAACAAGGATCTGACGGCAGTCGGGGTAATATCTGCCATACATGGCACTGACGCCCCGTCGAACTCTATACCGGTGATGAATCACCAATCCATCGGCGTCATCATCACTTCATATTCCAACAAATGGAGAGACTGAGTCTGGTGAAACCAGCGCTCAGACAATGCCCTGAGGTAACCCCAGGGACAATGGCGGGGAAGAATGGAAAAGAACGCCCCAAATCCCTAATCATACATAATCACTCTATAGTCAGGATGCAGAGCCTGGTACATGGAGTGAATGCTAAACAAGTTCCCTCTGGGTTGTGTAAAGCCAGGAACCTGCATCACAAAGTAGATCAACATCAGAATCCTTTAATCCTCATTAATAGGAAAGAAGGAAAATTAAAGTCCAGCTTTGTACCTCATTTGTGTGCAAGTAAACTGAGGGGTGGCGACTTAAATCACCCAGAAGATCTAGGATAGCCACCTGAATGCCTGGGAAATCCCTACGGGGAATATGAGCAGCAGGAGCTGGAGCCGCTACCGGTATATCCTCCTCCTCATCCTCGACGTCCGGCACATCAACTCGGACAGGACGTATCATCGCCTCTGCCAGACGACGAGGCTATCTAACTGAACGGGGTCGAGGCACTTTAGAAGCCCTCCTTCGTACACCAGAAGTGGTCCTGCGAGAACTACTCGGCTGATCCGGATCCATAATATCTGGACAACAAGTATCCAAATCACCTTAGAAAAGGGTGTAGTATTTTCTAACCTAGAGCTTTTCAAAATACATTTAATGACTACATGCATGCATGCATTATTTTAACATACGCTTACAGTAGAGTTAAAAATTCATGACTACACAATGCCTACATTTTGAAATTTTTTTGCCATAGTTTCCTCTATAAAATAGGACTATCCACATGCACATAGGCATGACTAGGTGGCCATTCAGTAGCACACCTTCCCACAATTGTATACATACTATTTGCATTAAAAAGTTAAAGTAATCAATCCATAAGGGTAGCCTATTTACTAGAATTACTTTGCTTTACCACCTTTACTCATTTGTCCTCAAATAGGATAAGAAATAGCAGAAAAAGGTGCCAATTTGACTGTGTCAAAAGTCAAATTTTTTCACATCATTATGTTTAGCATGGTTTAATACTAACATTTACTATGTTGAATATTTTTTATCAAAATATATGAGCATGCATATTCACTACTATGTGTTTAGACGCATTTCATATAAAAAGTCATTTTTCAACCGATAAAAATTGGATAAAAGGACATGCATACGTTACCAGGATAGTGTAGAACACTTGTACAGTGATAGAATTTACCGAAAGACATCCGAACTCAGCAGATCTGAAGAAGAGCTCTAAGATTTCCTTCGCGACGCGACTTAAAAATGACTTATGAAAGCAACCAGCCCATTTATGGACATTCACGGTTAGTCGTAGGTCCACCTACGGCTGCTACAGGTGTACCTGTGACTCCCCTACATGGGTCCCACCCCTCTGGCTCGGTCCAGTTTGAGTTGCAAAGGAGTTCTTACAAGCTAAAAAGGCCAAATCAGGGATAAAAACGCTACGCGATTAAGCAAAATAGCCTAAAATCTTGGTTTTCCTAGGCCCGACTGTGGCTTTCATATCATTCATTGGTATTCACCCAAACACAGGATATACTATATCGATGATCTCAGCAGTTGCAAATCACATTTGGCAAAACCGCACAAAGGTCCAATGTCGTCAGTTTGGGTCACCATTCTCAAAGCACCATCCTCGGCGGGGGTATCACGCATCTGCATCTGTTGATGCACTATCCTCGGCAGGGCCATCACGCATTCTAACACATCCTTGGTGGGGGTATCATGTGTTTACATGTGGCAAAGCACCCATCCCCTGCGGGGGTATCACGCATTTGCATCCGTTGATGTACATGTCAATGAAGGTCAAGCAACCTTGACAACACTTTAGCCGTTGGCAAGTAAATCCAACGAAGCATCAAAAACCATCCGATGATTCCAATCGTTGATGCACACGTCAATGAAGATTAAGCAGCTTCCCCAGCAAGAATATCACGCGGGTTTTTGTCTACTAAAGTGCCCATCCCCGGCAGGGGTATCACACATTTGCATCCGTTGATACACATATCAACGAAGGTCAAGCAACCTTGACATCAGTTCAGTCGTTGGCAAGTAAACCCAATGAAGCATCGGAAGCCATCCAATGATTGCATCAGTTGATACACACATCAACAAAGGTCAAGCAGCCTTGGCATTTATCCCCAGCAGGGGGTTCATCCGTTGATGTACAATTCAGCGAAGGTCAGGCAACCTTGTCAACACAGAATGTTGGTAGTAACTCCAACAGAACATCCTCATCGGGAAGGAATGATGATGGAATATGTTATAAACATCGACAACATGCAAAATGCATCCCCACAGAGTCTCTTATACATAAGAGATACATCAGATCCTGGTAGAAGTTAGAGGGAACCGGCAATCATCCCATCATGTTGGAGAACAATCCAACAAACTACATACATTTGCATCATGATACTGTACATTGCATCATGATTATCTTGTTGCATTTCAAGTGTCTAGTATTCTTTATCCTATCCATGACATTGCATTGCATGAATATGATAAAGAGGGGCATCTGTAGACACTCAAAATTTTTCTGCATACCTGTTACTAACATTACAGGAAGGGCAAAATCGTCATTTAGAGATAACCCTGGAAGACAGCTCAGCTCAATCCCGGAGATAACCCTAGGATTCTCAGTATTACCATCTCAAAGATAACCCTGAGACATCTAGCTCAGATCCAGATACCACCAAAAATTTTAACCTCAACCCCAAAAATAACACCAGGAGTTTCAGTTTCAACCTCAGAGATAACCCTGAGGACTGCAGTTCAGATATCAAAAATCACACCGGAGAAGACCGTGTCATATTGGAGATAACCCCGAGATACTTCTTCTCAGTCCTGGAAACAACACTGGGAAAGACAGCGTCAACCTCGAAGATAACCCCGAGGCATGCAGTTGCAGTTCCGGAGAGAACCCTGGAAATGCTTGTTTCAAATCCATGCAAACAGCTTTAGAACACTCGGCAAAAGCCCTGAGGCACTCATTCCATAAGCCCAGAGATAACCTCGGGAAGTCAAGCACATCTCAAAAATAACCATGAGGATGGTCTACACCTGCAGCAATCCAATCTCAGCGATAACCCTGAGCAACGACCGCCAACACAGCTCAAACTGGAGATAACCTCGATGAAGGGCAAGACCGTTATTTTGCCATCCCAATGCCACATTGCGCCGTCTCAACAACAACGTACATACATTCTACACAGCAATGTCCTATAAGAACCAAGGAGCACCAATCCCGAGTGAAAACTGCATAAGATAGCACATTGGATAGAATTTGAAGCTTGAAGACCGAGGGCATGGTCCCATCTTTCTGACTTCGTACAACCTCTAATCCCATGTCATTGTGTACCTCTCAACAACAGCATGCCAAAAAAGATCTTATACACCTCGATCGGATGCCCGAATTGAAGTTCTGAAAGTTCAAACAAACATCACATTGCACGCATCCACGTACTTCGAGACAGCGGGACCCGCGGAACCCGGGGCAGCCGCAGGTGCGTCTGCGGCTGTTGCAGGTACACTTACGGCTCCCCCCTCTATAAATAGAGGGCTTGGGACAGCCATTTTGCATAGAAAAAAAGGCGAGGAATCCATATCCAATTTGCTCTGTAAACACTATAAATTGAGTGCTTTCTCATTACAAACACTTGTGAGCTTATATATTGCTATTTTTTTTACCAGCGGGAGCCGAGTGTTCATCCATTTCAAGTTATTGAAGTCTTCTTTAGCAGTCCACTGTAAGCCTTCTAACACACTTTAAAGCCTTTTTTCTCATCTTTGCACACACCGTTCTTCACATTGAGAGTCGCGTTGCGCGTATTTGCCCGGACTTCGGTCCATGGCTTTTATTCCTTTTGTATATATTATATATATACTTATATATATATATATATATATATATATATATATATATATATGGACTAACATTATCGAGTTATGCCTCTATTGAGCCTGAACCCACGCCCAGAGCGTTTATTTGCTCTCATATATATATATATATATATATATATATATATATATTAATAAACTGTTGTCGAACTTTATTCGATGAGCCTGGATTTATATTCGGAGCATTTACTTGCTTTTATATATATATATACTTATATATATGAATTATTGTCGAACTCTGTTCGATGAGCCTGGATTTTACATCTGGTGCATTTATTGCTTTTATATATATATATATATATATATATATATATATATATATATATATATATTTATATATATATATATATACATTTCGTCCCGCCTGGAGTTTACTTCCTGGCGTTCGACCGTTTTTACTATTTTATTTACTTTTTGTCCCGTCTGGAGTTTACTTCATGGCAGTTGATCGCTTTTACAACTTTATTTACATTTTAGATCCCCCATGGAGGTGCTTCGTGGTGGTTGATCCTGTTTCTATATATATATATATATATATATATATATATATATATACAAACTTGATCAACCACCACGAAGCACCTCCATGGGGGATCGAAAATGTAAATATATAAAAGTGGTAAATATATATATATATATATATATATATATATATATATATATATATATATTTACAGCTTTTATATATATAACTGCTTACAGTTTTCATATAAATTGTGGCATCACGTGAGCTTAGGAATTATGTGATCACATATTCAGTCTACTGAATCTAGATTCAGTTCCCGTGATGGACATTTTCAGCTGTAAGCAGCCTGTAAATTATTCGGCACTGCTTTGTACATTATTTTCTCGAAGATGCTTCGCATCTCAAAAATAAAAGCAATCAAGCCGAACATTTTAATAAAATGGAAGTATCAAAGGCCTCAATTATTATTGAGCAAAAGGGTTTGAAAAACCTCTTTTTACAAAACATCACTGATATATCTTGTTTAAAACTGAATTTTTATATAAATTCAAACCCTTTGTATATAGGTGCAAACGAGGCATAACACTACTTCCAAATTAATAACAGCACATTGACCCACACACACACATTCATATAACAGTTTCTTGAAAAGTGGCAGTCACCGTGGTAACACGGATGTCGAGGGGTTCCTAACATCTTCCCTCCGCATAAACAAGTCCCCGGACCCTAATGAATCTTAGTTTCGTAGACCCGTTAAGCAGTGTCACATCACTAGGTCAATGTGCAAACCTTTTCTCGGTTGTGTTGGTATAACCATTTAAAAAACTAATTGGCGACTCTTGCAGTCAAATCGTCGACATATAAATGTCGGACCTTTTCACAACTTTTTTTTCAAACAAATCTCACCTAACATAAGAACACAAAAGAACAAGAACAGAAAAGGGACAGATAAAAATCTCGACGTAGACAAATTCAATTAAGTGAAAGCAAGGATAAATTTTAAAGATTTATAATTCAATTTATCTAGAGTTTAAGAATGTCCAAATTGTCAAAATGATAACTGCTTTGTGGAGTAAAATTCAATAATAATATTATATCAAAAATAATTTGGATAGAAAAAAAATTTAATTTTTGTCATGAATAATACCGTGGTGAATAGTACCCGAGTGAATAGTAACTCATGAATAGTACTTCATGAATAGTACCCCGTCATGAAAAGATTAAAATTTAACAAGAATATTCAAAAAAATATTTTCGTGAAAAGATACTCGATGAAGCGCAAATTTCAAAGATATTCTACTAATTTTAAGGAGTATAGAAACGAAATAATATTACTTACATACTACAGAGTATGGAAGAAAATATTATTTTATACTAATATTGAATAAAAATAATATCCATTACCTTATAAAGAGAGTATTTCTGACTGGTATGGCGTGAATATTCTTGAAGAAAACTTGCACTATTTTCTACACTCAAAGCTTTCTTAAACTTTAAAGAAATACACCCAATATTATAGAAGAAGAATTCTCTTATTCTGGTGTGATTTTCATTTCTAAACTAAGCATTCTATTTATAGGAGAATCGCATAGCACTATTTGAATTTAGAAAATCATGGGTGCACAGTAAAGGATTCACGGGCGTTCGGTTAAAACTTTTATTTATTTTTTTTATTATACTATGCAGTACTATGCAATACTATGTAGTACTATGCAAACACTATGCAAACAATAAAATATAATATTATATATATATATATATATGTATATATAATAAAACAAAACTGAGATAACTTTTTACCGACGATTTTGAAAAATAGATAAGTGGGGGTCCTGTAATAAGCCAAATTTACAACAAATACTTCATAGAAAAACCCTCTATTTATCTTAATTCACTTTGCTTCACTAAACACATTTTTAATAATATTTTTTTTATCATTAATATTATAACTCACAATATTAACATCCAGATCATTCCCAAGAAAGGGAGAGATTTCTGATAAGGACTTTTCCTTATTGGCACGCAATTAGGTAACCAAACCCCTTTCCTCGACAGAACTTTCTAAATATTGTCAATAATGTAATATAATATGAATAACTTTGTCGTCTCAATTATTGATTTAATAATATAAAATATTGTGACAATAGTTGAATCAATAATGTGAGATACTATGCAACAATTACTGTGACAATAATTGATTAAAACTGAGTGACTTCTGTTGATTGATTTCGCAATCAATGAATACGTGCAAGTATACACGGTCAACAAGTAATAAAGTGAAAGTAGAGTATCGTTCCCACGAGGAATTATTTAATAAAAATTACCAAATACTAATTCTTAACCAAATCAATTTTATTTAAACAACCAATAATTGTGATTTCTAGACTTAAGAAAACTAAATTAAACAAAACAAAAAGATTATTCTAAAAGAAAGCAAATAAACAACTAAGAATTGATGGAATTCAGATAAATAAGAATTAAAACTCCAATATCCCCAATTATGAATTAGAAATCAATTATTCAACTATCCCTATTATTATATCTACTGAATTGTTAACAAGAATTCTCAAATGCCAAAAGCCCTCTCTCGAGTGATCAATTGCCTTCTATTTAACCCAGATTAATTTTGCTATATCTCTATGCAAAACAATTGAATTAAACTCGTTACAAACCCAATTCCTTTTATGTTACATGCCGCAAATAGATATTCTCATTCTATTCACAAACCTAATTATTCACTATGCAAATAACTAAGTCACATGTCACCAAGCCCAGTTCTAACCCTAGAATTCCTTTCCCAATTCCTTCTAGAGTAACAAGGTAATTATTGATCAGATAATTAATCAATAAGCTCAAAGTAAGATGAACAATTCACTTCAACACAAATAATTAGAATAAATCAAATAACTAATTTATAGCCATAAAAAGTTCAATTGAAATCTTAATAAAAGAGTTAGTTCATAATTAATGAATTAAAACCAAGAATCCATAATTGAATAGACATTAAAAGATAAAAGTATGATAAGAGAAGATAATAGAATCTGTTGTTAGCAAATCTGATGCTCCCCTCTTGCTCTTGCTCTTGATCTTCAATGATCTCTAATTTGCTTCAATCTCCAAAACTAATAAGAACTAGGGTTAATGTCTAATCTAATGGAGTGTTTAATCTACGCTAAGCTATGTAATCTCCCTTTATTTTATGCCTTCCATCAAGTATTTATAGGTTACAAGTCAAATTTTTAGGTTAGGAACAAACCCAATCCAATTTGGAGTCAAAAAAGTGTCAAAATTCGCCCAAAAACGCGTCCAAGCCTTTCCAGTCTCTTCCCCAGCGCCCCAGCGCTGGGCACGGCGCTGGGATTCTGCCCCGTAGCGCCCCGACGCTGGAATTACATAGAGAAATAGCGCCCCGGCGCTAGAAGTTTTTCTAAAATTGTCTGCTCTAACGTCCTTTGGGAAAATGGCCATAACTTCTTCCTCCGAACTCCGATTTTGATGATTCAAGATGTTCCGGAAAGAGGAGAAGTAGATCTACAACTTTCATTCTTTGAGTATTTCGAAATAAGGTCCCGAGAAATACTTAAATTGGCTCTGAAGTGACTGTTGTGTAAATGGCAAGCCGAAAACGCGAATCTAGCCACCCCGAACGTCGATCCACGTAACTTTTGTCCCAAATCCTAAAAAATAATGTAAAACATGCATGAATAGACACAAACACTTAAAACTATTCTAAAAGACTTGAGAATAACAATAAATTAAGCCCGAATGTATCCAATTCATGTGTATAAAACTCACTCATCAAATACCCCCAAACTTAAACATTTGCTTGTCCTCAAGCGAAAACATAAAAGAACTAAAAATAAACAACCGAACTAAACTACATGAATGCATATGCATAATCTACTTTATAATATACCTACGAACACAGTAATAAATCAGTATGATATATAGCAACAGGCCTCAAAGATATCAATGATACTCAAATAATATATCTGATCAAATCAAAGTCTATAACTCTAACCAGTTAGTCAATCCAAACATGTCATCACCCATGTTGTGTGTGTGTGCTTGTTAACCATTCTAACCAACCATAGTTCAAGATAATCACATAACAAACTTCTTAAAAGGAAAATTTTAGTTCCAATTCAATTACTTTTGTGAACGTGACAACTCCGATTAAAACTAAGCAATTACCAAATATAAGGGTAAATACAAGATTTATTTATACTTTTATTCAACCACGAGGGCATTTTTGCTCTTTCTCGTGTTTTTTTCATTTTTTTTTCATGGCTGTGCAATGTCTTATTCCCTTAGGCTTTTCAGTGCTACCTTAACGAGCTTTCGACCAACGACTCCCAAGTCATTAAGGCCTTAGGGCGCTAGGTGTAAAGACAATCCCCTCGGGCTTACTTACTCAAGTAACAAAGGCCACAAAACTAGACAAGCATGACACGGTGTTTATTCTCTTTTTTTTTCTTTTTCTGGATTTTCTATTTTTTTTTCTTTTCATCATTTCTTTTTTTTTCTCTTTTTTTTTCTTTTTGTAATATATATATCCCATAGATTCCCCCAAACTCAAGCTTTTACGTCATTCTAACCTTTACCGTCAGTTCACTAATTTCCTTAAATTTTAACCAAGATTTTCCCTCAGAAACAAATTATGAAACCCTTGAACCAAGTGGATTAAAACAGTTAAACTTTAAGTGCTAACCGGTTACATAAGTTTCAGACAGACTCAGATTGTCATCATGATTAAAATTAGAACTCATCATCAATTATCAACATTGTTCAAGTTAACATGCAAAACCAATCTTATCATAGGCCGAGCTAAGACCACACCAACCGATCACACAGATTCATGCAAAAAATAAAAATAAAAAAAAACAATAAAAAAAAATACAATTAAACTACATGAACACATACTAATGCAACACATATATGAATATGCAAATAACTACCATGTACTATATGCAACCTAAAAAAACACAATGCTAACACACACAAAAATGAACTACTATGCAGATAACTAACTATATGCAATACGACACTAAAATGCCCCCAAACTTAAACTAGACATTGTCCTCAATGACTAAATTAGAAAAAATTAAAGCAGATGACTTCCCTGAAAATATAGCAATCTTCCTCCTTGTCCGCTAAGTTTGGAGAATAGGTTAGGGACATGGAAAAATTGGACACCACACTTGAATTTGACTTGAATAACCTGTAAATCATGATAGAAACACTTTTATTAAATCCTAAATAAATGCAAATTCAAAACTACTAATATAAAACTTAATAAAAACTAAAAATAAAAATTAAACTTGGGTTGCCTCCCAATAAGCGCTTGTTTTATAGTCTCAACCTGACTTCTTCAATTCTCTATCCAATTCCCCTTCGAAAATTGAGGAACCCTCCATCCATCGGAAATAATATAACTTTTGGGAGGTTCCCATTTACGATAGCCATTGTATTAAAGTCACCTAGCATGCTTTGTTTAGATAAGATCACATTAAAGAACGTCCAACATCTAGGTGTTTTTTCCATTGTGTCTGCGAATAGATTTTGGCATTGAGGCTTGTCAGACACAACAATCTCTTCTTCTATCTTCTCCAACTCATTGAACCATGGCTTCGAAGTTGTACTCGCTTTTACGTCACAAGGAGTATTGCCGACGACATGACTACCTAGCGGACATGGTTTTGCAAATCTAACCGGATTCTTGAACTTTGGTGGAGAAGGTACATGGGACACTATCAAAATTGGCTCATCTTCGTTGATACTCAAAGTTAGATATTTGCCGATCTCTTTTTGTTGGTCTCCAAGTCTTTCCTCTCTTTCAATATCTATATCATTTGGCACATCCGATTGCAGATTTGGTTCAGGCTCATCATCAGTCTCGTCATCCATGTCCTAGAGCCAAGTGTATTGAGGACGGTTGTTCAACGCATGTGCTATCTGCCCCAATTGATTTTCTAGATTCTTTAACGATGCCCCTTGGCTTAGCAAATGCAGCTCTATTTGATTAAATCTTTTGTCTTGGTCCTCGTTCCTTTTGTCCAAGGCTTCCTCCTAATTTAAATGTTCTTCCTGCTGTAGTGGAGGTGGACACGAGAAATCCGGTGGGTATGTTGGACTTGGAGCATAAAATTGATCTTGATTGTTACTCCATGAAAAATCCGGGTGATACCCCCAATCCTGATGATAGTTGTTGGGATAGACATAACTGTTGGGGTAATCACCACTATACTGTACCGGCTCGAAACTGATGGCGCATTGATGACTCATATGATTTCTAGCACAATAATCACAAGTAACCGCCACACTTTGACGACGTTGAGCTTTAAAAGCTTCAAGCATCATCGAAAGTGTCTCCATCTGTGCTGACAATGCAGAAAGTTTCTTGAGTCTGTCAATATCCGCTCCCCGTGGTTGAGTCATGTTCGTGTATGACCATTGATACGCAAAGTCATCCATGGTACCTAAAAAGGGAGAAATATAGGAAGAGAATGAGAAATAAAAATAAAAATAAAAATATTTAAATTAAGACTAATTTGATTGAAATTAATAGTGATAAAAAAATATTAAACTAATTCCCCGGCAACGGCGCCAAAAACTTGTTGATTGATTTCGCAATCAATGAATACGTGCAAGTATACACCGTCAACAAGTAATAAAGTAAAAGTAGAGTATCGTTCCCACGAGGAATTATTTAATAAAAATTATCAAATACTAATTCTTAACCAAATCAATTTTATTTAAACAACGAATAATTGTGATTTATAGATTTAAGAAAACTAAATTAAACAAAACAAAAAGATTATTCTAAAAGAAAGCAAATAAACAACTAAGAATTGATGGAATTCAGATAAATAAGAATTAAGACTCCAATATCCCCAATTATGAATTAGAAATCAATTATTCAATTATCCCAAATATTATATCTACTGAATTGTTAACAAGAATTCTCAAATGCCAAAAGCCATCTCTCGAGTGATCAATTGCCTTCTATTTAACCCAGATTAATTTTGCTATATCTCTATGCAAAATAATTGAATTAAACTCGTAACAAACCCAATTCCTTTTATGTTACATGCGGCAAATAGATATTCTCAATCTATTCACAAACCTAATTATTCACTGTGCAAATAACTAAGTCACATGTCACCAAGCCCAGTTCTAACCCTAGAATTCCTTTCCCAATTCCTTCTAGAGTAACAAGGTAATTATTGATCAGATAATTAATCAATAAGCTCAAAGCAAGATGAACAATTCACTTCAACACAAATAATTAGAATAAATCAAATAACTAATTTATAGCCATAAAAAGTTCAATTGAAATCTTAATAAAAGAGTTAGTTCATAATTAATGAATTAAAACCAAGAATCCACAATTGAATAGACATTAAAAGATAAAAGTATGATAAGAGAAGATAATAGAATCTGTTGTTAGCAAATCTGATGCTCCCTTCTTGCTCTTGCTCTTGATCTTCAATGATCTCCAATTTGCTTCAATATCCAAAACTAATAAGAACTAGGGTTAATGTCTAATCTAATGGAGTATTTAATCTATGCTAAGCTATGTAATCTCCCTTTATTTTATGCCTTCCATCAAGTATTTATAGGTTACAAGTCAAATTTTTAGGTTAGGAACAAAACCAATCCAATTTGGAGTCAAAAAGGTGTCAAAATTCGCCCAAAAACGCGTCCAAGCCTTCCCAGTCTCTTCCCCAGTGCCCCAGCGCTGGGCACGGCGCTGGGATTCTGCCCCCTAGTGTCCCGGCGCTAGAATTACATAGAGAAATAGCGCCCCGGCGCTGGAAGTTTTTCTGGAATTTTCTGCTCCAATGTCCTTTGGGAAAATGGCCATAACTTCTTCGTCCAAACTCCGATTTCGATGATTCAAGATGTTCCGGAAAGAAGAGAAGTAGATCTACAACTTTTATTCTTTGAGTATTTCGAAATAAGGTCCCGAGAAATACTCAAATTGTCTCTGAAGTGACTGTTGTGTAAATGGCAAGCCGAAAACGCGAATCTAGCCACCCCGAACGTCGATCCGCGTAACTTTTGTCCCAAATCCTACAAAACAATATAAAACATGCATGAATAGACATAAACACTTAAAAACTATTCTAAAAGACTTGAGAATAACAATAAATTAAGCCCGAATGTATCCAATTCATGTGTATAAAACTCACTCATCAACTTCTCACGTAAGCATCAATAATCAAAGATACTGTTGATGAGTGGGTTTTATACCTATGAATCTGCCTCTAATTCGAGCTTAAACTGTGCTAATTCTGTATATATGTTTGTTTTTACTTGTTTATTGTTGTTTTGTGTTTAGGTGTGGTGGCATAGCATTTAGACTTAAAAGGTGGGTTCGTGGCGAAACTTAGCAAGTAAATGAGCAAAAATTGGATAGCTGCAGAATGAACCCCCGCCGGGGAGGACATTATACATACAAAACCCCCACCGGGGCTGGGTACTTGATCAAGAACAGAAGCACCCCCCGCTAGGGCGGGCACCAAGAGAAGAAAAACTCCCGCCGGGGCGGGGGTACGAGAAAAGTCCAAGACTCCTATTTTAGTTATAATGTTGCAGTAGCGTCAATGAAGGAGGTTGGCGTGGTTTGGAACTGTATTTGGCGTCGAGTTATGGTCAGAATACGTGTCTTATGCAAGAGATAACATGGGGAGATTAAAAAAATAATCAATTAACAATTGGAAGCCCCAATTTTGAGAAATAGCATTGGAGGAATGATTGAAGGTCTTAGTCACGAAAATTGCATATTGAAGCTAAAGAAGTAAGGTGGTTTTGGATTCATTCTATTTCTTTAATTCAATAATTGTAATTGGGATGATGATTACTTTGATGATTTCAGTTTCTATTTTATTAGCGATGAACTAATTTATTTGTTAGGCTTATGACGGATCTTGATGGTTGAACAATGATTAAGTAGCCTTAATTTCAGTTTAATAATCTATCATTCAGTTTATCTATCGTGATTTGTGCTTTAATTTATGAATTGCTTGATTACCAATTCTATGTGGATTTGTATGGACTCGAGAGACGATATATGAATATAAACTTAGTCACTATAGCATATGTTCTTGAATTCTATGTTTGAATGGAATCTTGATGAATGTTAGGGAAGATATATGCTTAGCATTGCATGTAATCCGATAGAGAACTTGAACTTAAACCTTGTTTGATTGTAGTTCACATAGAGATATCGTGAATTAGTTGATTATAGTGTTTGGCTTAATTCTATCTAATTTGTTAATTTAAGTTAATATGGTATTAGTGCATCGAGAGTTGAGTAATTCTACTTAAGTGTTCTTGATTAATAAACTGGGATAGTGAATTGAACTGAAATAGGGTGTAGCAATCAAAGTGAAACTTAAAGTGAAGTTGTAAGCCTAATTCTCCATTATTTGCTTAAAATTTTAGGTTTTTAGTTATGTTGATTGCTTGGTGTTTTCATGTTTTTAGATTTAAATAGTTATAATCGTTGAATTGGATAGTTTAATAAAATTTGGATTAATATAAAGCTGGTAATTGTTAGGATTAATTTCATACTAGTCTATGTGGGAATGATACTCAACTTATCATTATATTACTTGTTGACCACGTACACTTGCGTGTAAGCATAATTAGATTTATACCAACAAGTTATTGACGCCGTTGCCGGGGATTAGTATAGATTTTAATATTTTTCAATATCTGTTTAATTAGTCCACTTTTACTTAAACATTTTTTTTTTGTTTTGTTCTTTCTTGTTTCAGGTTCTTGGAATTAGTTTATGCAAAGACGGTATAAGAAGCCAGACTTGCTTCCATTCGAGGACGATATCAAGAAACGGTTTCAAAGGCTAAGTAAGTGGATTAAAGACACAAGGGAAAACTTTAAGAACTCTGATAAGGAAGAAATAATGGTTGCAGAAGACCAGAAAGCATTGAGGGATTATACCACTCCCAAGGTGATGGAGTTACAGTCAAGTATCACCAGGCCGGCGATTGCTGCAACACTTTTGAGATCAAGCCTGGGACCATACAGGTGGTTTAGAACTTGGTACAGTTTTGGGGATTACCAAACGATGATCCGAATGAACACTTGGTCGGCTTTTTGGAGATATGTGACACCTTCAGATACAATGGGGTGTCAGATGAAGCAGTCAGACTTTGCTTGTTCCCATTCACCTTGCGGGACAAGGCGAAGAGTTGGTTACATTCTCTACTGTTAGGATCGATAACTACTTGGGATGACAGAGTAACAGTGTTGGCGGCACAGATTTTTACCTTATCAAAGAAAATAGATGCTTTGACAAGTGCACAACCACAGCAGGTGGAATATGTTTGTGAGTTATTTAAAGAAGAATATCCAACAGAACAGTGTGCCATCAACCCAGCATCAATTTAATTATGGGCAGCTATAATAGTATTCTGCAAAACATGTATCAAAATGCCTACAACCCGGGGAATAGGAACCATCCCAACTTTTCGTGGAGCAACAATCAAAATTAACAGGCTCCACGACCTTCTTATCCCATGGGGTTCCAAAATCAACATCAACAAGTAGCTTCGCATCAAGAGAAGAAGACAAACTTAGAAGATCTTTTGTTCAAATACATATCGGGAAATGAGGCGGCAATGAAAACACAAGTAGTGTCCATCAAAAATTTAGAAAATCAGATGGGACAGTTGGCCGTAGCATTGAATAATAGGACGTAATGGACTCTACCAAGTGACACAGAAAAGAATCCGAAGGGAAATCATGAACAGTGTTAAGCAATCACTTTGAGGAGTGGAAAGCATCTTGATGGGAAAAATGCAGAAAATTTAATTGAGAAAGATGTCAAAGCGAATGAAGACAAAGTGGTTGCAAAGATACAGGATGAGAAAAAGCAAGGGGATAAGAGCAAGTCAGATGTTAAGCTAATTGTGTATCCTCCACCGTCGTTTCAGCAGAGGGTACAAAAATAGAAATTAGACAAGCAATTCGCCAAATTTTTGGAAGGTTTCAAGAAACTTGAAATAAATATTCCTTTCGTAGACGCCCTTGAGCAGATGCCGAGTTATGCCAAATTCATGAAAGGTATTTTGTCTAGGAAGAAAAAGTTAGAAGATTATGAAACCGTGGCGTTGACGGAGGAATGCAGTGCAGTTTTATAGAGAAAGTTACCTCCAAAGTTGAAGGATCCGGGGAGTTTTACTATACCTTGCACGATTGGTAACATGGCCTTCAAAAAGTGTTTGTGTGACTTGGGGGCAAGTGTAAACCTCGTGCCATTATCCGTTTATACCGAATTGGGTTTACCAGCTCCAAAGCCTACGAACATATCGTTGCAGTTAGCGAATAGATTGGTAACGTATCCAAGAGGAATTGTGGAGGATATTTTCGTTAAGGTGGACAAATTCATATTTCCAGTTGATTTATGAGGACTATAAGAACATCCCAATCATCTTAGGGAGACCATTTTTGGCTACGGGCAGGACTCTCATCGATGTGCAAATAGGTGAATTAACCATGAGGGTTCAAGATCAGGAAGTCACGTTCAATGTGTTCAAAGCCATGAAGTTCCCTACAGATGAAGAGGAGTGTTTCCAGGTGGATGTCATCGACCGGATAGTCAATGATGATATGGTAAAAAGTTTGGTTAGTGATCCATTGGAAACTACACTGCTAGGGGATGAGGATTTGGATGATCTAGAGTTCGTGGATTATTTACACATGTTGAATGCTTTGCCTAGAGTTAGAAGATTCAAAGTTCCATTCGAGCCATTACACAAAGAAGAAAATGTAACAACCCGATATTTTCTATAAAAATTAAATCATAAATTTTGCGTATAAATTTTTTTTATTTCAAGGATGAGGATTTGTACAAGATAATGTGTTTATGTAATTATGTAATAAATAAAAATATATTTATTACATAAATGTTTGCAAATAATTTTATTTTATTTTAGAATTATTGATTATTATAAAGTATATTCTTATAATAATTAATTTTATAGTAGAAATGTTTTTATTAATTATTTTCCATGAAAATATAATTATATATTATTTAAATAATATATGAAATGATTTTTATAATTATTATAATAATTATTTATTTTATTATATGAATTTATACAAGATTAATTAAGTTAATTATTTTAACTTAATTAATAATGTTATGTATGAAGAATAAATCAGATATGGAATCCAAACCCTAAGTTTGGATTTTTATCAATGGATAATAATAATAATATAATAATATTATATTTTGATTTATCAGTGCTATAATTATGTACTGTATATTTTTACACTGATAATGATTGGTCAATTATGGGGTATTATGATAAAACCCTAATTTTTACTGACAAACACTAATTTCGAAGTCATATGAGACTTTAAAATCTGTTAAGAAACTATGTTATGTGGTGTATGATGTGTATTATTAATATTGGATGCTATTAGGAAAACCCTAATTATAGGAGATATTAATTGTAAATTAAAACTCTAATTTGCTAAGATGAAACCCTAATTGTTATTTTGGCACGCTTAATGATAATTAGTAAAATATAAACCTAATTATCAAGTCTATGTAATTAGAAAATCTTAATTTTATAATTAAAACCCTAATTTATAATTAGTAACTCAATTTGTTCTATGGGTAATGCTAATTGCTAATTATTTGCGATAATTGCTAGATTAGTAAGTTTAATGATAATTATTAAAACATAAATCTAATTATCAAGTCTATGTGATTAGGAAACCTAATTAATTAAGAAACCTTAATTTTATATTTTAGAAACTAAAATTTATTATTTTATTTTATAAACCCTGAATTGCAAATTCTAGAAATCATTTTTAACCCTAAAATGGTCCAAACCCTAACCCTAACCCTAAACCCTAAGGGTTTGCAAGGATTACAAGATTATCCTTAATTTTACAAGCCAAATGACCTTTTTGCCCCTCTTGTATTATTAAAGCTAGTATAGATTTTGACAATTAGGGGAAGTTGGTGACCAAACCCAACAACCCCATGTGATTATAATTGACAGCCATTAGCCTTTTTTAAGCAGCCAATCCATGTATCAAGACTTGTATAAATAGATTGGAAGAGAAAGAAAATTATTTGTTCACTAAATTTTTGCCCAACACTCAAACATTCTCTCTCAAGCTCAAACATCCGAAAATTTCCTTCATCTATCAGTCACTAACTAAGCCCCACGAACAACCACATCAAAATCAGAAGCTAGAATAAAAAAAAAATTCTTAGAAAGGTATAAAACTCTAATTCGAAATCTGACATTTGATGACGTGTTAAAAGTTATGCTTTTGTGTTAGAATATGTTGTTTATAGTGTTATTAAGTGATATGGGTTGATAGATGTTGGATCAATAACATCTATAAGCTCAGATCTAGTGTTTTTAAAATTCTGGAAAAAAATTATTTTGTGCTCTGACAATGAATGTCAGAGGCTGTAGATCTTTATCGGTTTATGTTTTTGGTTGTTATATGTTTTAGATATGTAGTCTGTTGATAGTTCTTTGGTCTGGAACTGGATCTAGGTTCATGAGGTGCACAGATTTCCTGTTATTAATGGTCAAAGACCGTTGACCGGCATTGACCGGACTTTTCTGGGTAACCCAGATTTGCCCAGAAAGGGCCTGACAAGAGTTTTAAGCGTCTAGATCTGTGAGTGAATTGTTAATTTGTTGTTTTTGTTGAATCTATGTTGTAGTGGGTACTAGGATATATAATCTCATGCCTTTATATTACCTAAACATCAAACTTGGTGCACTCAGTGGCTGGTCAAAGTTGGACAGATGTTCACGTATTGAGTTTTCTGGGTAACCCAAAAAACTCAAGAGCGTGATTTCTGACATCACTTTGACCGGCATGGAACTAGCTATTTTGATGTTGTTAGATCAAGTTTATGTATTAGATATGTTGTCTTGCATGTTATCTACGAACTGAAACCATCAGAACACCAAAACGTTACAAGGATTGCATGTTAGAGAGATCCAAAGTAGCCTGCTGGAACTGTTCTTCATTTCTGGAAAACCCAGAAATGAAGAACAGCTCTGACATGATTTTTTTGGAGGCTTAAACTGCTTTTGTTTTATGTTGTTTGATCGTGTTATTTGCTGGAGCTTGTAGTATTACACTATGTCTACAAGATCTAGCCATTTCCTTTTCCAGAAACGCATCGATCTAATCTGTGAGATTGGTCAAACTCACCCCCTCGTTTTCTGACATGAGTTTTCTGGGTTTGGCCAAGAACGCGAAGAACACCTACAGCGACGGTTCTGTCGCTATAGGTGGTATTTAGCGACAATTAATTTATAAAATAATTATTTTTATTAAATAATTAGTAATAAATAGTTTTTAATTATGAAAAATACTAAATAAATTCTTAAAAATTATTTTAAATTCCAAAAATTAGTTTTTAATTATTTTAAATATATTTCATAAATATTTAATATTTTTGGAATATTAAAAATATTTAATTTATTTAATTATAATATTAAATAAATTATTTAAAAATAATTTTAATACATAAAAAATCATTTAAAATTATATTATGGTATAAGAAAATAATTTAAGTTATTTATGATAACTTTCAATATTTTGTGATGAAATTTCATTAATTAATTAATATTAATAGTAATTAAGTTATTTAATAAATGTATTAAATAAATTATGGAAAATAGCATTAGTGATATAAAAATTATAGAAAAAATGATTTAAAGGTTATTTAAGTTATGAAAAATGACTTTTGATATTTTGTCATGAAAAATATTAATATTTTAATATTAAATAATATTAAATTTATTTAATACTTATATTAAATAAATTAGTTTAAAAATAATTTTAATATTAGAAAAATCATTTTAAATGAAAATAAATAGTTTAAAAATATTTTAAGATATAAAATATAACTTTCAATATTTAAAGTTAAATTTCATTAATTAATTATTATTAATGATATTAAAGTTATTTAATAATTATATTAAATAAATTAGTTTAAAAATGATTTTAATATTAAGAAAATCATTTTAAATGAAAATAAAGTGTTTAAAGATATTTTAAGTTATAAAATATAACTTTTAATATTTAAAGGATAATTTCATTAATAAATGATATTAATTTAATATTAGATGATATTAGATTTATTTAATAATTATATTAAATAAATAGTTTTAAAATAGTTTTATTTATTTAAAAATCATTTAAAAATGATATAAATGAATATTTCAAGTTATAATTAATGACTTTTAATATTTTGATAAATAATACTTTAATATTAATGATAATTATTTAAAAATGATTTTAATTCTTTTAAAAATCATTTAAGTGTAATATTAATATTTTAAAAGTATTTTAAGTTATTATAAATAACTTTAACATTTTGGCAATGGTTTCATTAATAGTTTAATATTAATTAAATATTAATGATAATAGAATTGTGTAATATTTAAATCATTTAATAATGATTCCGAGGTTTGAAAATTCATGATAAATTATAATAAATGTTTAAAAATTATTATAAGTCATTTAAAAATAATATGACTGATACTTACAAATATTGAACTTTAGGATAGAGTCTTAGACTCGATAATTACCCGATAAAGCTGTCGGTACACCGACATGTTTCAGAAATTGATCTAGACTTAGATAATTTATTGAGTTATGTGGTTATTTGTGATTCAATGGTTATTAAACATATGTTCCAATGTGATTAGGGTATGTGCTGACTGCAATAAGCAGTGTTATGTGTTATAGTATGTTATTCTAATCGAACGAACGATCTTGTTAATGATAGGTCGTGAGATAAGCGATAAATCTAAATTACAAACTGTAAGCAGCGCTTCAGGCAAGTATCTAACCTTTGCATTTTCTTTATGCAATGGACATAAGTAAGAATGTTTCTAAACTATATTATTACTGTACAGATTATTAACTTTATATTATATACGTTCATTTCTTATCAACATGTTAGTATATGGTAATTCAGATATATATATTCTGTTCGTTAATTACTAGAAATGGTTAAACAAGTGTCCCCACTTGGATAATCATTGTATTTCATCACATGTTGATATACCTTTGTCAATTACCCGTATACATATATGTTGAGTTATAGATTATTGTTGAACAAGATAAAACCTTTGATTTAGAACCCAGACAAGTATGAACATCCCTACATGGGAAAACTTTTATGCGCCCAAGGTGGAACAGAGTGAACGATCCTATCGTTCTTGTAATGTAGTATTGATCAATACAGGGCCCATGGAAAGTACAACCTAACGCCCGTAAGTTATGACGATTTACAGATGAATTTCTGTTTAACCTTTTCGAAAATGAAAACAATGTGCATGACATGTCATCATAACCCCAGTTATAGTTAATATATAGTTTCAAAAATTTGAAAGAGAGTTGTTATGTTATTATTATCGGTTCAGAATACTTCATAACTATTGACTTATTGTAGCAGAATAGTACATAGAAAATATTTAAATTCTTTCAGATTATATATATATAATTGTTATTACTTGTTGGGCAACCAAATGCTCATCCTTGCTTAATTTAAATGTTTTCAGCTAAGTGTGAATGATCAGAGAGCTCTGCTAAGAACAAGGGAAAGGGAAAAGGTCGTTGAATGAATGAATGAACGTTATCTTATGTAATAGTTTAATGTTATTAAGATAAGTATGATATATATTATCAATCATGGTTTGTAATGAATGTTTAAAGGTTACGTACTTGGGATTAGACTCTGATAAATATAAGTTAAGTTTGATATTTATATTATTGTTATTATTATTAGTATTATTCCGCTCATAGAAATGGTATCGTGATGAACCGAGTTCGGGTTTCAAGTACCTGAGTTTAGGGTCTTCACAGAAAAAGCCTTAGCTCGGATGAAACCTTCACTCGAGGAGCCACCCACTCTTGAGCTCAAACCACTTCCTAAACACCTCGGGTATGCTTATTTAGGTGATTCAAATACTTTACCTATTATTATTGCATCTACACTTAACAAATTATAGGAAAGTAAATTGCTGAGGATTTTGAGAGGATACAAGTCTGCAATAGGCTGGACCATCGCCGACATAAATGGGATCAGCCCCTCCTTTTGCATGCACAAAATTCTCATGGAAGAGGATGTGAAGCCAACAGTTGAGCAGCAGAGAAGGTTAAATCCAATCATGAATGAAGTGGTAAAGAATGAAATACTAAAATGCTTGGATGCGGGAATTATTTACCCGATTTCAAACAGTGCATGGGTCAATCCAGTACATTGTGTGCCGAAAAAGGGTGGAATAATAGTGGTTAAAAATGAATATAATGAGCTGATTCCGACGAGGACAGTGACCAGATGGAGGGAGTGCATGGACTACAGAAAGCTAAATATGACAACCCAGAAGGATCACTTTGCTCTACCCTTCATTGATCAGATGTTGGACCGATTGGCTAGACATGAATACTATTACCTACTGGATGGATACTAGGGCTACAACCAAATTGTCATAGCTCCCGAGGATCAAGAGAAGACCACCTTTACATGCCAATATGGCACCTTTACATTTAGAAGGATGTGGGTTATGTAATGGACCAGCTACATTCCAAAGATGCATGATGGCTATTTTCTCGAACATGGTGGAGAAAAACGTTGAAGAGATGACTTTTCAGTCTATGGAAACACTTTTGATAAGTGTCTATAGAATTTGGTCATAGTCTTAAAAGCGGTGTGTGGAAACTAATTTGGTACTCAACTGGAAGAAGTGCCACTTTATGGTTGAAGAAGGGATAATTCTGGGGCACAAGTTCTCTGCTAAAGGTTTAGAGGCTGATAGGGCAAAGTTAGACACGATTGAAAATCTTCCACCGCCTAATTCAGTAAAGGGAATCCGCAATTTTCTTGGACACGCCGGGTTCTACAAAAGGTTTATAAAGGATTTCTCTAAGATTACAAAACTCTTGTACAGTTTTTTAGAGAAGGATGCAGTATTCAGATTTGATGAGGAGTGTAAAACAACATTTGAGTAGTTGAAAAAGAAGTTGACCACAACCACAGTGATCATCGCACCGGATTGGACTTTGCCCTTTGAACTAATGTGCGATGCGAGCGACTATGCGGTAGGGGCTGTTTTGGGTCAAGGCCGAGAGAAAATATTCCACGTCATATACTATGCAAGTAAAACTCTTACAGATGCACAATTGAACTACACAACCACATATAATGAGTTACTTGCAGTGGTATATGCCTTTGATAAATTCAGGGCATATTTGATTGGAACAAAGGTAGAGGTTTACACGAATCACTCGGCGATTTGCTATTTGATTTCAAAGAAGGATGCTAAGCCCAGATTAATCAGATGGATCCTTCTCATTCAGGAATTTGATTTAGAAATAAAGGATAAAAAGGGGATAGAAAATCAATTTGCAGATCATCTTTCGAGGCTGGAAAATCCAGATAAAGATGGAGCGAATAAGTGTGTGATCAATAAATCGTTCCTGGATGAACAACTCTTTGAAGTTAATTATGAGTTTCCATGGTATCAGGATTTTGCTAACTATTTGGTGAGCAACATCATTCCCCCTGATCTGACACCACAACAGAAAAAGAAATTCCTACATGACATCAAGTGGTAAATGTGGGATGAGCCATATTTATTCAAACAGTGTGCCGACAAGATGATTCGAAGGTGTGTGCCATACAGTGAAGTGAAGAATACTCTACACGAATGCCATTCATCTGTATATGGGGGACATTATGGTAGTGAGCAACCAGCGTCCAAGGAGCTTCAGTCAGGATTCTATTGGCCTATGGTGTTCAAGGATACCCACAAATTTGTGAAAACTTGCGACATATGCCAAAGGGTGGGAAATATTTCAAAGAGGAATGAAATGCCGCTACACACCATTATGGAAGTGG
Organism: Panax notoginseng; assembly: GCA_016801055.1. NCBI lineage: Eukaryota > Viridiplantae > Streptophyta > Magnoliopsida > Apiales > Araliaceae > Panax > Panax notoginseng. The sequence continues at coordinate 59,748,432 of CM029015.1, forward strand.
AAATTTTTGACGTATGGGGAATAGATTTTATGGGACCGTTTCCTCCATCTTTCGTCAACCTATATATCTTGCTAGCTGTTGATTATGTGTCGAAATAGGTTGAAGCCGTAGCACTCCCCATAAATGATGCTAAGGTGTTTCTCAAGTTCTTACATAAGAATATCTTTTCTAGATTTGGCACGCCAAAAGCAATTATAAGTGATGAGGGTAGTCACTTCTGTAATAGATCATTTACAGCTCTTTTGGCAAAATATGGGGTCAATCATTGGGTGGCTACGGCATATCACCCCCAAACAAGTGGTCAAGCTGAGGTTTTGAACGGAGAGGTGAAGAATATTTTAGAGAAAGCAGTGAATCCAAGCAAAAAAGATTGGTCTCTAAAATTGGATGACGCACTGTGGGCATATAGGACATCATACAAGACACCAATTGGGATGTCTTCTTATCAGTTGGTCTACGGGAAAGCGTGTCACCTCCTAGTGGAATTACAACATAAAGCATATTGGGCCATTCAGAAACTTAATTTTGATCAAGCAGTTGCAGGATAGAAAAGATTGCTCCAACTAAACGAACTCGATGAATTTCGACTGCAAGCATACGAGAACTCAAAGTTGTACAAGGAAAAGGTTAAGAAGTGGCATGTCTAAAAGATCATGCAGAAAAAGTTTGAACCAGGACAATCAGTATTATTGTTCAACTCACGACTGCGGTTGTTCCCAGGAAAGCTTAAATCGAGATGGTCGGGGCCATTCACAATTAAAAGGGTTTTCACACTTTACGCCATTGAATTATATAATAGGATTCCATTGGAGACATTTAAAGTCAATGGTCATCGGTTGAAGCTTTACTGGGTTGGTGACATCGACAATGAAGTCACCGTACTCACACTTGCCGATGCGCCATGAACAGGGAGTAGTCAGGCTTAAAGACTTAAAAATAAGCGCTAATTGGGAGGCAACCCAATTTTACTTTCATTTGCTGTATTTTTATGTATGCTAATTAATTCGTATTTTAGAGTATAAGTTAGTATAGAGTAGGTTTATTTCGATTCATTAGATAGTTCGTTGAATCTTAATTTTTAGTGAATTTGACCTTTAATGTTCAATGTTCATGATGTTATCTTAAACTTATAATTTTATTGTGTTTCAGGCACGTGGAAAGCTCATGGATATGTGTTGGATGCAAAGAATTGGAAAAGATGAACCCATCTACCCCCCCCCCCGGTCGGGGTAGACAATTTAAGAAGGATACCCTCGCCGGGGCGGGGGTCTTGAACCATCTACAGAAGCACCCCCTGCTGGGGCAGACAAATTACAAAGGATACCCCACGCCGTGGTGGGGGTCTTGAATGGAAGTTGAATACCCCCCACTGGGGCGGGCATATGCAATACAAAACCCCCCGTTAGGGCGGGGGTACGGGAGCTCATTCATCTTCTATTCGGCAGTTACAACAGATAAGACCATCTTCTCCACTTCCACTTCCTTGCAACATAACTGATAACCCACGAACTCCTCATACTCTCATCTATCTCCCACAAACTCCCCACTAACCCACTATATTAACTAACTAAATACCTATACTATCTCCTCCCTATAAACTCAAACCTTAACTACACCATATCTCCATCTAAGTTCATACAATTTTAGTCATCACAAAGTGAGGGTTCTTATAGTACAATTTTTGGCAGCAAAAAGACAGGAGAAAATCAATAAATTTGTTAATATACTGTGGGTAAGCGATTATTTCTTATAGTTTCTCATTATATCACCATATTCGAAGTTCTATTACCAATTTTATGAGTATTGTGAGTCGTGTACACCACGTGTTCGATGAATTGTTCAAGTGAAGTTTGGGGGAATTTTGGCTTGAGTTCATCCATTCGATTACCATGGCACCAAAACCAGCATCGAAGAGACAGAGAGGCGATAGCTAAGGCTCTACACCACTGACTCAGGCCTTTGACAACAGAAAGCTCATGAGTGCCACCGCCGTCGATCAATATGACTATCTAGTGACTAAGACACTAACTCTAGAGCGAGGCTTGGCACCTGACAACGTAGATGGCCAAATGAAGAGATAATATATGAAAAAGAATGGAATAGGTTTACTGACGATCCAGAGCCATCGATCGTCAATGTGGTGAAGGAATTTTATGCAAATGCCTCATTCATTGCATTCGTGAATGATAAATAAGTGCCTTTCAGTTCGGAAACTATTAATGAATATTACCACCTAAGAGTTCTTGTGGAATGCCAGTATGCATATTTACATGACCATGATCCCGGCTATGAGGGGATTTTAATTGAAATAACAAAGTCGGGCACTACATGGGTCAAGGGACAAAAAGGGGCACCATTTTCCCCAGCAAGGACCTGAGCCGTTATGGAAAAATATGGTACACACTCTTGTGCGCCAAATTATTCCTGACCACACATACGAGTGAAGTGACAAAGGAGAAGATACTTCTTTTGTATGCAATCATGCAAGACTTTCTCATCGACGTAGGGGCCATCATCAATTTCTCAGTACGAAGATGCCTCCGAGGGCCATTTTCCGGCGGCCTGCCACACCCATCCCTCATATATGGGCTGTGCAGGAAGGCTGGGTTAGGTGGTCTAGCGATGAGAGTACCCAGCAGCTGCTTCAGATTTTGGATTCATGAATAATATCACGTTACACAATGTGGCCCGAGGGGAGTCGCATCCAAGAGGAGTAGGGTTTATATTTCCACCAGCCTCTGAGGAGGAGGCTGATGCTGAGGACACCTCTGACGATAACGAGTTTCAGGTGGACAAGATAACGGGAGAGGAGGAGACTGAGGAGATGCAGCGGACCGAAAGAGATATATTTAGCCCTCAGTTTCAAAACCTCCAGAGACAAGTTGATGGGCACAACAAAGAAGCTAACAGAAAGATGAGGAGACTCGCGGCCAGGCAAGACCATATGTTCGAGGCCATGAACATGTCCTTCGCCTCTTTGAACACGACCATCCAAAGTTTTAATCCAAATGCTCAGTTTCCATACCAGCAGCCTGCATCAATGCCATAATTTTGACCTTCCGATTCAGACAATGATGAGCCACAACCACCACCACCTCAAGCTTAAATGATTACAGGGAAGTCCTCGTACAATTGATGCTTTATTTTTACAATGATGACATTGTAATTATTAAGTTTGGGGGAGTTAGGTTAATTTATAGTTTTTACATGTTTAATTTAGCATGTTAGTTTTGCATAGGTTAGTTTCATGATTAGAGTTAGGTTCATGATATGTTGCATTCATTTAGTATAATTGCATAGTAGTATAGTATTGTAATGTAGTATTGCAAATAGTCTTTATTAGTTTTTAATTTTGTTATGTTTATTCCATATTGTAAAATATATATATATATATATATATATATATATATATATATAAATCACAAAAAAAATTTAGTTAAGTATTGTGTTTATCTTGCGTGAGTCCAGTTGTTAGATAGTACAGCCTATTTTGGCCAATGATGAGACTAACTTCGAGTAGACAAGTATAGTACCGCCTATTAGAACTTTGACGTGATTTTCTGTTATGAATTGGATCTTTTCCTGTTTGAAACTGGTATAATTAGTTTATCACAGTAATAATAACTATGTTAATTGATTTAGTTCAAATTGACATATAAAGGACCTCTAAAGGATAGTGCTAGTTTGAATGAAAGAATGACAAAGGTAGGCAGTGAAGGCGAAAGTTAGGCAAGAACCTAAGATTAGGGGAAAATTTGGGGTATATAAGCTTCATAAAAAAAGAAGAGAATAAACACCGTGACTTGCTTGTCTAGTTTTGTGGCCTTTGTTACTTAAGTAAGTAAGCCCGAGGGGATTGTCTTTACACCTAGCGCCCTAAGGTCTTAATGTTCTCGGAGTCATTGGTCAAAAACTCATTAAGGTAGCATTGAAAAGCCTAAGGGCATAAGACATTGCATATCCATGTGTATATAAAAAAAAGAAGAAGAAAAAATGAATAAAATGGGAAATAAGAGCAAAAAGCCCCCGTAGATGAAAAATAAAGCATAAGTACCTTATTTGGACCCTTGATATTGGTACTTGTTTAATTTTAGTTAGATCTTGACTGTTTTTGAAATACTTGTATTTACACTATATGATGCCTTCAAAGAGACTTGTTATGTATTAAATTTGAAGTTACATCAGTTAGCATGGGTGTTGAGCACACACGCATTATATTAGTTATTACAGTTTAAGATTTGATGATTGATAGGAATTTACTGATTGGTTTTGATATGAAGTATTATCATGTTTACTTGATTTCTCTGAGGCCAATTGAACAGACTTGTTTCTATCACTACTACTGGATTCATAGGCATATAGACTAAGTTGCATTCCATTTCATTGCATTGCATTACATATCATTTTTGTTTTATTTTTTGCTTGAGGACTAGCACGTGTTTAAGTTTGGGGGAGTTTGATGAGTGGGTTTTATACCTACGAATCGGCCTCTAATTCGAGCTTAAACTGTGTTAATTCTGTATATTTATGTTTGTTTTTACTTGTTTATTGTTGTTTTGTGTTTAGGTGTGGTGGCATAGCATATAAACTTAAAAGGTGGGTTCGTGGCGAAACTTAGCAAGTAAATGAGCAAAAATTGGATAGCTACAGAATGGACCCCCACCGGGGAAGATATTATACATACAAAACCCCCGCCACGGCTGGGGTACTTGATTAAGAACAGAAGCACCCCCTGCCGGGGAGGGCACCAAGAGAAGAAAAACCCCCGCCGGGGCGGGGGTACGAGAAAAGTCCAAAACTCCTGTTTCAGTTGTAATGATGCAGTAGCGTGAAGGAAGGAGGTTGGCATGGTTTGGAACTGTATTTGGCATCAAGTTATGGTCAGAATACGTGTCTTATGTTCGAGATAACAAGAGACATCATGGGGAGATTAAAAAAAATTAATTAACAATTGGAAGCCCCAATTTTGAGAAATAGCATTGGAGGAAGGATTGAAGGTCTGAGTCGCAAAAATTGCAGATTGAATCTAAAGAAGTAGGGTGGTTTTGGATTCATTCTATTTCTTTAATTCAATAATTGTAATTGGGATGATGATTACTTTGATGATTTCAGTTTTTCTTTCATTAGTGATTAACTATTTTATTTGTTAGGCTTATGACAGATCTTGATGGTTGAACAATGATTATGTAGCCTTAATTTCAGTTTAATAATCTATCATTCTGTTTATCTATTGTGATTTGTGCTTTAATTAATGAATTGCTTGATCACCAATTCTATGTGGATTTGTATGGACTTGAGAGATGATATATGAATCTAGACTTAGTCACTATAGCATGTGTTCTTGAATTCTATGTTTGAATGGAGTCTTGATGAATGTTAGGGTAGAGATATGCTTAATATCACATGTAATTGGATAGAGAATTTGAACTTAAACCTTGTTTGATTGTAGTTCACATAGAGATATAGTGAATTAGTTGATAATGGTGTTTGGCTTAATTCTATCTAATTTGTGGATTTAAGTTAATATGGTATTAGTGCATCGAGAGATGGCTAGGTCTACATAAGTGTTCTTGATTAATAAACTGGGATAGTGAAATAAACTGAAATAGGGTGTAGTAATCAGAGTGAAACTTAAAGTGAAGTTGTAAGCCTAATTCTCCATTATTTGCTTGAAATTTCAGGTTTTTAGTTGTGTTGATTGCTTGGTATTTTCATGTTTTTAGATTTTAATAGTTATAATCATTGAATTGGATAGTTTAATAAAATTTGGATTAATATAAAGTTGGTAATTGTTAGGATTAATTTCATACTAGTCTCTATGGGAATGATACTCAACTTATCATTATTTTACTTGTTGACCACGTACGTGCGAGCGTAATTAGATTTATACCAACAACTATACAATACCGTGTGCTACTAGAGTTGGACAAATAGGCTATCTGGCCTGGCCCGATCTAGGCCTGCCAGGCTTTGACCGTTGACCAGGCCAGGCCAGGCCAGACTTACCAACTGAAATGGTGATCTAAGTGAGCCTGCAGGTCAGGCCGGTCCAGGCCCAAGCCAAGGCCCAACATCCTTAGTCCACCCTCAGCCTTCAAACGCTACAACTACAACTTTACATTCGGAGAACAAAAATGAAAATACAAATAAGAAAAGGTTGAAAGAAATTTTATATGAAAGCAGCGGAGAATAAGAAGCCTGCATCCAAATCATTTTGGCAGTTCAAGCAAAGCGCTAGTCTAAGTTGTGATAATTAATAGGCGAAGTAAAAGGTTGATTTGATCTTTACAAATTCTTGCGCGAAGCAATTCAATCGGCTCTACTCCAAATTCAAAACTAACCTGCATACCAAAGGTTACTCCAAAGCAGCATTCCCAAAAGTAGTCTACATTTACATGTTCTAATTAGCCTATGTTCTGTCTTTTAGTGGATATGAGTTTGATACTCTATATTTAGATTAGGATTTGATCTGATGGGATTGGGTTGGAGGCAGCCTTTTTAATTCCTAGGGTTGCTAGATTAAATTTGTACAGAAGTTGGGGTTGGGTTGGGTTGATGGATAGCTTATTTTATTTAGGCTGGGCAAGAGGGTGTTAACTTTTTTTTTTGGGTTGGGTTGTACTGAAGTGGGATTTGGCTTGGTGTTGGTTGCTAGTGACTAGGCCTGCAGGCCAGGCCGTTCAAGACCGCAGGCCAGGCCAGGCTCAGGCTTTTTTCCAGACTAGGTCAGGCCAGATCACAAGCTAAAAAATAAGGCCTCTTTCGGGCCTTCAGGCCAGGCTTTTTCAGACCAAACCTAGGCCAGATCAAGGCCAATCCGCAGGCCTCAGGCCTTTTGTGCAACTCTATGTGCTACTATGCAATCACACGTATTACTGTACTTTTATCACCGGGTATTTCAACTGTTAACGGTAAAACTTTTGCTGTTATTTTTATAAAAAGTTATTTCTGTCGTTTTCTAACTCTGACAGTAATTCCGTTGTGGAGTCCACCAATGATTGTGTCATCGTACAAATATTTCCTGATAAAATGAATATTCCCCGACCAATCGAATATTTTATGACAACTTCCTTACTTTGCAAAATTTATAAAAATTACCCACAACTATAACATTATATCAAATTCACACCTTATTATTCAAAAATAATATTTAGATAGAATTAAATCTTTATTCATAAAAGTTGGGGTCTTACAATCCACCCGTTGTTAGCCCCTTTTTTGCTTTAATTTTAATGGCCAAATTTGGGTAATTTAGCTTCTAGATAATCCACGTAAATTGGGCTAAAGGTTGGGCTCTAAAATAATTCATTTGGGCTTTCCAATTTAAAAGTTTGAGCCATGTAAATTAACATGGTTCAACAAATCAATTTTATCTTACCCTAATTGTTTAATTAGGGTTTCTAATCTACTCATTTTGGAATTTAAATATTTATTTACATAGATTTAATCATATAACCCATTTAGGTTTTCTTTTTATTTCACTTTATAATATATATATATATATATATATATATATATATATATATATATATATATATATATATATATATATATATATATATATAATCACATAAATCCTTCACATGAGTCACAAAATATTTACTCCCTTTTTTAAAAATTATTTGGGTCACCTTAATAATTTGTGTCATGCTTACAAGTCTTGTAAAAAATTAAGTATCGAGGCTTGCTTACTATATTCACATGGGTTATCATATTTGCTAATTTGGCATGCCATATTGTTAATTCCTTTTTGGACTTCCTTTAATCCGATTGATGGCTCATATGGCCAATTTAACTTCTAGAAACAAATTATTATCAAAATTAATGACGATTTCTACTAAGACCAATATTTCCAACGCACATAAAATATTATCATCAACAATTTCATCTTTGAATTTTTCAAAGCTTGATTTTTCCCGAAAAAGTCAACTGTTGATTTTTTGACCAAAAAGTCAACCTTGACAAAAATTAATATTTATGTCTATCTTGGCTAATTTCGACGTTCTAGACTCAAATTCGGAAACTATTTGTCAAAATTCTCATCCAAAATCGAGGTTTGATTTTCCACCATAAAAGTCAACCGCTAACTTTAACTAGAAAGTCCATTCCGATACATTTCGAGTTTATAGACTTCTCTTACTAGATTCATCGCTCCAGACTCAAGGGAAAAGTCCGCTCATCAAAAGTCTACTCCAAACTCAACTATAAGTTTTAATTCCAATTCATGCGTTATATTCAAATATTACTCCCTTCGTTAGTTTAAACTACTTAATTAGCTTAAACCGAAGATTTTTTTTACATCTCATCACTAAATATAAAATAAATATACAACACCTATGTCAATTATTCCTTACATAATCACATGAATATATATAACTCATATACATTTATATCTTCAAACATGACACATCTCATCATAAGAATTTTATTCTTATTTTAATAATCTTTAAAAATTTGGGTTATCACATTCACCAATTCCTCTAAGAATTTTGTCATCGAAATTATAGCCTACTAATCTCTGCTCCATTTATTCACCAAAAATAGGTTTTCAACTTAACCTTTTGAATTTCCTCCTCTGAGGATTCCTCTTCTATGATCTCATTCTATAATGACTACTCAGCAGGAGTTTACATCTTCTAAACATTTAAAAGTTTTCATAATTATTTAATAACTATGAAGGAGTATAAATAATGTAAAAAGTTTTATTCAAGAAAAAATTTCATATCTGTTTAATGGGCCATAAAAACCATGAACTTTGAGGTTTAAAGGTATTTCTAACTGCTACCTCTTTCAATTATGAAGGAAAGGTACTCTACCTTTGAAACATTTTCTACTGGGTAAGACTATATTGATAACTTCATCGCTTTTATCATCTTTGCACCAAGTTCAATGATTCATTAATGATATATAAAATATATTTTGATATATTTCAAATCATTTTTGTGTAGCTGAAACAATTAGCTTAGACATATAAATAATAGAACTTTTTTAAAACTCATTGGTTTAGTAATCTGACCCAATATCTTTCAAAAATGCATTTATCAGCACGATGTCAATAAATTTCGAAGTCTAGCATTACTAGAAGATTTGGAATATCTATGTTTTCACCATCAATCTCCGATTTTCTCCAATGCTTCATTGTTTAATAATTCTATCTATTTCAATCATCCTTAAAGCTTACTACATTAAATATCCTTAGATCTTAATACAAAACTTTTCTATACACCAATATAGTTCATTAAAGTTACCACACGTTGTGAGTTCAGGAACTTGCCACAGTAATATGAGTTTAGGAACATGTCCTAGCAATATGTAGTCCAAAAATCAATTAGGATCTGGTCATACGCTTAGGGATTCAAAAACATACCATATAATTATTAGTCACAAACTTACCATAAGCATGAGTTTTAAGAACTCACACCTAATCTTAATATTCTTTAACTATCAAATATAAATATAAGAAAAGAATCACATTCTCATCATATGTATATCGATAGCGCGACACCAACATTTTAAGGATTATCAATGTGAATAACTGAGTAGTCGTTATACCAAGCACAAAACCCCTTCCCATACAAAGGCTTGTACAACTCAGCTATCACATAGGTCCTCAGTTGAAATCCCACATAATCCCAACTTTCTCTTTTCTCAATACGAATTCTCTTTAATCCGTATCTTTAGCATTTACCACTCTTTCATGAGTTTACATCGTACAATTTTATAGTACGTTCTCTTTATACTGCCAGGTTATATATCATTCCAATCGTGTAACATATCACCTGTTATTCAATCAAATCAATCTGATCACATCGTGATCTTATTTTGTAACTATTTCTCCTTATCCTTACGGTCGTTTTATTCTACGATCTTCTTATTCTTCTCTTTAATCTTATTATATTATGATTTTATTGACACTTTTCATCTTATAGACATAATCTATTTATTATCACTTTTCATCTTATTAGTGGAGGCAGATAACTCCTAATTCTCATCTTTTATAACTATTTCAGATTATTCTTTGAATCTTATTTGTCTTCTTCTTTACTAAATAATGAATTTCAAAAATTCATCTCTTAGCACTTAAACTCTATTTGAGTTTATTCCTTATCCTCATCTCTACAGTTATAGCCTAAGGTACTCATACCTAAGGTTTATAACCAACATCTTTGATACCAACTGTAGAGCCCCCAAATCCGAGTCCCTTTAACGTCGGACCTGATGCATCATGATATATCATCCTCATGCATATTCAATAAACTAATGCGGAATTATAAACATAATTTGTTTATTACACAATGGTTCTATAGCATTTCCCAAAGTCTACAACCTTTATCTTAATACATACCTTTAATAATTCACAAGGTTTACATCATCAATTTATGTCTGTTATAGATAAATTTCCACGTAAAAATAATCTCCATCTTTGCCTTTGCCTTTGCCTTTGTCCTTCTTTGAGCATTCGAGTTAAAATAAAATATATTCATGATATAGCACGGGTGAGCAACTACTTTGCTCTACAAGTTTAAATATAATAAAGGTATATCATGATTGAAAGAAAGAATAAGCTTTCAAGCTTTCAACAATATAATGATTGTGAAAGAGCATGAATCAAATTTCAATACGTGAATGATTGAATTAATAACGCTGAGTGATCAACAATGACCATGATCAAATACTTTGGTAATGAAGGTAATCAGCCTTTTATACCTGGTAAACATATGTAATGTGCACTAAGTGTGAATCAATAATCATAGATGTGGAATAATTGTCAATAATTAAACCACTAGCATTCTTGAAATATATTAACTCGAGTTTGAGTTAGAAAACTTGCATGTACCACTAATTATCGCTAAGCAATCTAATTTAATTTCTTATGAAAGACATATCCTTAATAAGATCGATCTTCCAATTAGCATAATACACTTTATATCACAATACTATTACTCGAATAATAAATTAGCTAATATTTAGCTACATAATCAAACATTGAATAATTCTTTAACTCATTAGTAATATTATTATCCCTCACTAATAATACTATCACTTAACCATTATCTTAAACTCTTGTCTAATATTATTAATTCTTTAGTAATATTTAATCACTTCTTAACATTATTACTCATTTAATAGAATATTAATCATTTACTAATATTATTAATTATTTAATAATATTTAATTATTTACCAATATTATTAATCCTTTAATAATATTCGAATCAAACACTAATATTATTAATCCTTTAACAATATTTTAATCCATAACTAATATTATTAATTATTTAATAATATTTTAATCCTTATCTAATATTATTAACCATTTAATAATAGTTTAATTATTATCTATTATTATTAATCATTTAATAATATTTTAATCATTATCTAATATTATTAATCATTTAATAATATTTTAAACATTATTAATAATATTCAAATCACTTCTTAATATAAATAATATAGGTCTCGTACATTTTAAGATGTAAATATTTTACATCGTTAAGCTTAAACCATTTATATTCCATTTCAGAAATATCTTTTACATTTACTCGCAAATTCGGGGTTTAAACAGCTAATACATAGTTTTTTTGTAAAATTCAATTTACTATATTATTTATTTAATTTAAATAATTTTTATATCATTTTTTTCGTTCATGAGTCAACACGGACCGTTGCCTCATATATACATATTTTATTCTGCTAGCAAATTCACTTTATTTTTTGTTTTACGAATATTCGTATTTTTGCTATATATATATATATATATATATATATATATATATATATATATATATATATATATATCGCTACAAAATTTTCAGCTCAAAAACTCCATTTTAAACTCCGAAAACCTCAAAATATCATTTTTATGATTAATATAATTTTTCAAAGGTTTTACGTTCTTCGTTGCGCCATAAATAATTTTATAGGCAATTATAGTTTTTATTTCACTTAAATATGTAATTTATATTTATTACATATTTTATTGCTTTATTTATGCCTGAAAGAAAGTTTCTTGTCGTAAAATATCATTTATAGTCAAATCTTGCCCAACAGGACTTTATTAGATTTATTAGGACTTATTATTTCGCCGGAACGCAATTCGAAACATCGAACGTCAAAGTCGCTCGACGCGCCAATGCTCGGCGTTCGCTCATTTACAAGTTATAACATGCTCCTTTACTCATTTTTAACTTTCAAACCATAAGTCCTATAACAGTAAATTTTTGGACTTGTTATAGATCTTATGTCATATTATTTTAGAAAAATTTCTAACTGCGAAAACCAATTACGGAAATCAATCAAAACATCGAGCAAAAAACATGTCAGGCAGCTACCCAGCAGCGCGGCGTCACACGCCCAGCGCGCGCTGCTTCCCAATTTTGTTGTTGCTGCTTTGTTGCCCGCTTATCGAACTAGCTACTTTGCGAATTTCTTACGTGTTGCTCGTTAATCTGATTGGTTCCAATTTAGGATATCTTTTTCGTATCATATGAGACTGTTTTTAAAAAATATGAAACCCCCATTTCGGGTTCATTAAGCAGTCCAACTAATTCGCCAAAAATGGACGTTCATAACGATTTTAACCTTTTTCCCTAACTTTACGTTCTCTCGCTAAAACAGTCATAACTTTTTCATTTCAAAACATTTTTAGATGATTCTAGATCCCACGCGAAGCTAACTTCCGGGACTACAACTCTTCCCTTTTCCCTAGATTCTAAACACATTAGTTCAGAAATTTCGTTCAAGTGGGTTGCACCACACTTGTTGGACAGTTTTAACGCTACTACTTTGAAATGTCATAACGCTCTCGTTTCAAAACATTTTTGAGTGATTCTTAAGCCCACGCGAAGCTAACTTCAGGGACTATAACTTTTTCATACTAACTTTTTTCTAAATTCTGAACACATCAGTCCAGCAATTTCGTAGAAGGGGATTGCTTGCGGCTGGTTGGACGGTTTCAACGCGACTACTTTAAAATATCATAACTCCTTGCTCCGAAGTTGGAATTAGTCTGTTCCAGAGTCTATGAAAAACTTATTCAGTTTACTATAACATACCAAAAGCCCATAATTTTCTGGAACATCTAATTAACCCCAGATTTTCCTTTTATGGTCAGCAGTCGACTAATTTTTCTAAGTTTTAAAAACTATTTAACTTTTCTTTCTTTGGATCAAACTTTTATCACCTAAAATGGCTAGATACATAAAAAATACACTATATAACATGTAGATCTAAAGTTTTTAAAATTCAAAATCATAACTTGACAGTTCATCAAAATCAAACACAATAAAAGGAATAAACTAAATTAAGGTGTTATACCTTTCTTATTGCTCTCTTCCTTTTTCTTCTTCTTCTCTCTCCTTTGCCTTATTTAGTGGCTGATCTCTTTCTTTTTATTTCTAAGTGGCCAAATGTGTGAGAGAAAAATGAGAGAGAATGTTTTCTTTCCTAACTCTCAGCTTCTCTTTCTAATCTTGCATATCTATCAATATCTTAGCAAATCTCATATTTTTCAAAGGCTAGATTTTTAGGGTGTTGACTCACCTTTGAAATAAAATAACCCACATGCCAAATTCTTCATTGTATACCCGGTGCATCCCCCCCTTTTTAGCCCCCTTTTTGCTTTAATTTTAATGGCCAAATTTGGGTAATTTAGCTTCTAGATAATCCATGTAAATTAGGCCAAAGGTTGGGCTCTTAATAATTCATTTGGGCTTTCCAATTTAATAGTTTGGGCCATGTAAATTAACATGGTCCAATAAATCAATTTTATATTACCCTAATTGCTTAATTAGGGTTTCTAATCCATTCATTTTTGAATTTAAATAATTATTTATATAAATTTAATCATATAACCCAATTAGGTTTTCTTTTTATTTCTCTTTATATAATAAATATATATACATATTTTCCATATATATATATATATATATATATATATATATATATATATATATATATATATATATATTTAACCACATATATCCTTCACATGAGTCACAAAATATTTACTCCTTTTTTTAAAAAAAATTTGGGTCACCTTAGTAATTTGTGTCATGCTTACAAGTCTTGTAAATAATTAAGTATCGAGGCTTACTTACTATATTCATATGGGTTGGCATATTTGCTAATTTGGCTTGCCATATTCTTAATTCCTTTTTGGACTTCTTTTAATCCAATTGATGACTCATTTGACCAATTTAACTTTTAGAAATCAATTATTATCAAAATTAATGTTGATTTTTAGTAAGACCAATATTTCCAACGCACATGAAAATATTATCATCAACAATTTCATCTTTGAATTTTTTGAAGTTTGACTTTTTCCCAAAAAAGTCAACTATTTATGTTTATCCTAGCTAATTTCGATGTTCCGGAATCAAATCCGCAATCTATTCGTCGAAATTCTCATCCAAACTCAAGGTTTGACTTTCCACCATAAAAGTCAACTACTAACTTTAACTAGAAAGTCCATTCCGAAACATTTTGTGTTTATAGACTTGTCTTACTAGAGTCATCGCTCTAGACTCAAAGGAAAAGTCCGCTCATCAAAATTCTACTCCAAACTCAACTGTGAGTTTTAATTCCAATTCATGCGTTTTATTCAAATATTACTCCCTTTGTTAGTTTTAACTACTTAATTAGATTAAACTGAAGATTTTTTTTTACATCTCATCACTAAATATATAATAAATATACAACACCTATATCAATTATTCCTTACATAATCACATGAATATATATAACTCATATACATTTATATCTTCAAACCCGACACGTCTCATAATAAGAATTTTATTCTTATCTTTAAAAATTCGGGTTATCATAAATATATTAAAACAAGAAATGGAAGCAGATCTGAAGTGATCTTACAGCCTTACACGAGATTGGCTATCGATGGATTTAAGTGCTTTTAAACTTGATTTCCACTGGTTAAAACTTGATTTGTTATAGTATATATGTATATGAAGGTTTAAAAGTGAGATTTACAGAGTTTAGAAGCAAGATATGAGCTGTTTTACACTACAGGGTTCAAATTTCTCTCTTATGGGCCCTTCTCTCTCTCTCTCCAAATTTTATTTATTAGCTGATGGGAGAATGATATATATAGGCCTGGGCTTCTGTAGGTAGACCCGCGGCTTCGGTATATAGACCTGCGCAAGGGCCCAGTGGGTCCCGCAGCCTCAAAGTGTATGCACCTCGATCACTGTGCAGTCTACTAAAACGTCCGTAACTTGTAATCTAAGAATCCTATGGAGATGTGTCATACCATTCCGGAAAGCTCTTTCGGAGAGATACAAAATGACATAGGACTTAATCTTTTTCAAATATAAGAAGATTTGTCAATGACCACATTGACATATTCGTAGGTAATCCGTTGAGTTATTTTGCATAGTTTGCGCTCGAAAGTGTTGCAATGGGTCTTTGTGACCTATCTGCAACTGTACTGTGGTTGTTGACGTTGTTTTGTCAAAATGACCTTTTTTCGCTCCCGGGATTGTCTCGAAGGTTGATAGGGCTTTGGTTGTCTCTCGGGGTTATCTTTGGAGTTTGATTACAGCTAATTTTGTTATTTCTCGAGGTTTCCCTGAGGTTGATTAGCTATCCCCCGAGGCTTTTTATGGGGTTTGATTTGATATAGTATCTCTGGGTTGTCCCTAGAATGAATGTGTGAACCTCCGGGGTTGTCTCCAGAGTGGGAAAAGACATTTTTACCCTTCTTAAATGAGTTAGTAACAGGAAAACAAAATTTTATGTGTCTATAGATGCCCCTCTTTATCATATTTATACAGTGTAATGGAATGAACAAGATAAAGATTACTAGACACTTGAAACCTAATAATACGTAATGATACAATACAAATGAAATAATATGATGCAATGCAAATGCAATGATGTGATGCCTACGTTTGGGGCTGTCTCCAACGGTTGAGTTTCCATCAATTTATTTGATTCCAACAGTTTTGATTTTTATCGGTGTTGCGGATGTTTATTTGATTGAGACATTTTCTACATCTGTGTTAGGGATGATGTTCTGAAATCAACAGACCTTCCTGATGTTTACACTGATAGTTTACAATGGTGCCTACCCTGCAGGTAGTTTACAACGATGCCTACCATTTTTGTAGTGGACAACGGTGCCTACCCTACTGGTAGTTGACAATGTTTACATCATCGAACTGACTCGATGCCAACTCGAATGGTGGTTTAAAAAGTTCACCTTATTGGGTTGATGCTGATGCCTGCTCGAACGATAGTTTTCAAGGTTTTATCATCGGGTTGACGCCGATGCCTACTCAAATGGTAGTTTTCAACGTTTTATTATAACACCCCGAAATTCTATTTATCTTTACATCCCGATTACGTACGTCACGAGTACATCTCATTCCAAATATATATCATTATATCATTAAGTATAACGATATATCTCTTCAAATCGTATGTTCTATTACCTTAAAACCTCGTTCATTACAAATAATGATAATTATATTATTCTTTACATCTTACAAGAGTGACTTTTATCCACCACAAAAGATACATAAAAGTACACTAAACTAATCTATAGTTTAATTAAACTATTATACATTACAAGTCTTTGCTTGATCTTCATGCTCATTCATATAATGAATGACACTTCGTCTGGATACCAGTCAGGTTGATCTTTACGAGATCCTTAAGTTCTGTAACGCCTCGAAATCCCGTCTATTTTCACATCCAGCTTCCGTACGTCACAATTATATTTCATACCAAAAATACATTATTAAACCATTAAGAATAACGACATGTTACTTCAGATCCCAGGTTCTACCACCTTAAAATCTCGTTCATTACAAATAATGATAATTATATTATTCTTTACATCTTATAAGAGTGACTTTCATCTACCACAAAAGATAAATAACAGTTCATTAAACTAATCTATAGTTTAATTAAACTATTCTACAATATAAGCCTTGGCTTGATCTTCACACTCATTCATATACTAAATGGAACTTCATCGGGATACCGATCAACTTGATCTTTACGGGATCCTTAAATTCGTTCTAACATCGTTCGTTGAAAATATTTTTATTTAAAGCAAGTATGAGCATTCAATTGCTCAGCAAATAATAGCAGTTGAAGAATAACAACTCAAGAATAACATATTCTTTTAAAATCTTCTATAACCGAACAATGGTTAAGAAGCATATCGAATAATAGGAATAAATCTGATTCCTATCATTTTAAAAGATTAGTCACATTCACTTTGAAATACTTTCATTCTTCTACCTTTTTCATACACATTTTTGTCTTACTAGAATCATCAGCACAGACTTAACAATAACGGTTCATGAATAAACAAAACTTTATTCACGTTGAACAGTTCAATCACATAACAATTCATTTCACAGAAATACCGAAGTATTAAAATTATGGCACAAGGCTTCATACATACTAACACCTTCTACAAATATCACACATTTGTGCCTAGGTATAACTTCTCAAGTTCAATATATGAGAAAGTTTAAGAAACTAACATTCTTATTAAAAATGAATGAAGTTAGGAAACTTGCCTTAAGCACAGCTACATCTTATAGTTTACGCTGAACTGTTTACTGCAATCCCTGTATATCATATAAGAAAATATCACATACCAATTAGTCATATACTTGACTTACGCATTGGTTTAAACTTAAATTTAGTTCTTATGGCTCACATTCTTGTACTATAAGTTTATGCGACCAACTCTACTTTTATTACTTCGATATTATGGCATACGGAGATTGCATAAACCTTAAAATCATCTTTTACGATAGATTTACATTCTCATCTTCTTCTTATAACATTTATAGGACTTAACTTCGCCTATACATCTACATATGTGAAAAGAATCATCTTTTCATAATACATATTCATAACTCTATACTTAGCACACATCGAGTCTCTAACAGTGTTCCATACAGTACGCTGAGTGGTTTCTCATAAACAACCAACAAATTAGTTTCCCGTCTCATCTACAATGTCTTCCGCAGCGAGTTAGATGGGTTGCTAGTTTGTATTAACCTTTGCTCTCTAAATAAATTATTTAGCCCATATACTATACATCAACCATTTAAGACTACAATTGTATTACAACTTAAACTTAGCTTAACCGAACCATTAAAAATATAATGTTCATTAAGTTAATTTCCCATTCCTTATGACTTTCTGGTAACTAAATGTCATACCTTAGGATTTATTCTATATCGTCTGTGTCATACTGTCTTTAGCATGCTAAGAGGGATCATTCAATGTTAATAACTTGCATTCATAGCGGTTACACATTTTACGTTACCTTATCTTCATATCTTATAACGTTCGGTCCATTTGACACATAACGTTATTCAGTTATTACCGCTAACTCAACTTATTCAACGTTAACGTTATTCATTAATCTTCATTCTCTTACGTTCAAACCATACACGGTGTGTAGGTTATGCCCGTTTAATATTCACGTACACTCAAGACCCTCACGTCGGTTTAAGTGTTTAACGCTTACGTTTCATTCTAACATTTTTTATCCGACTCACACTCGGACTTTCATTAATCTTATTACCGTTTGTTATGGCTTTCTTGATAATTTCATATCTTAATTACTACTTTCGTCAATGTCTAAGTCATATAACCTATGTTTGCTTAGAACATTCACCCGACGCGAATATGATTCACGAGGATTGTTTACGTATTTTGTGTTCACATTGTTCATCTTTAATATTTCATTAAACCTTTACTTAAGGTTTTAATCACTCTCCTTGGTGATCCATTACATGAACATCACGTTCATCGTTCTCTAATGATGTCTAAGACATACTGTTCATTGTATGCTAAGACCAATAGTTCATTGTAATTACGTTGCGTTTACAGCGTTTATACGCTTTACACTTAATTCTTATTACGCCATTATAACATCAAAATGTTATAAGTCGACCTCTTCACTCAACGTCCAAGGAATTATAATTATAGAAATCCCACACGTTCGTTTTAACGCCAATATGGTCCCCTCATACTAGTTACGTACTTTGCATTCATCGTTTTATAACCTTTATTCGACATTTAATCGTCAAACTCAAGGTTTTATTCATCATTGTAGATATTTCTTTTCATGAACATTACATTCATACTTTCCTCTTAATTACCATCCAAAAAGTTGGACAATAAAAATCTCCAGTCAGAGAAAATTCTCTTAAGGGCGCTGCGGCGCCACTCTCTGCACAAAACCCGGAGCTGCGGCACGGGTTGGCAGTACTTGGCTCCCAAGGCTGGAGTTGCGGCGCCTCATCCCCTTTGCTGGGCGGTGCTGCGACGCCTCCTTTAAAACTCAAAAAATATTCTAAGTCTTTGAACATATTTGAGACGCATATTTAGAAATCTCATAACTTCGTCATTCTAACTCGAACCGAGGTCGTTCAAAAGCCATTTTATTCATTATCTTACGTACTTCAAATTCCCTAGTTAAAATTTTATTTTGAATCCGTTAACATGTCATTCTATTGGCTTAAATTTCGTAGTTTGTTAATATTGCGTTATTAACGTTCTTCGTTCGTTCGTCCGTAATTCGACCATTCGAACTCAGAATTCATTCGTTCTTGTAACGGACGAATTAATTGCATTGTGATTCTGGGGACAGAATCCTTGTAAAGAGGGAAGGATGTAACGATCAAGAATTTTTATATGTAATTTAAAATATTTATTGAATTAAATAAATATTTAAATTGATGTGCTTATTGGTTAAATAAATATTTAATTGATTAATTTATTTGTTAATTAAATATTTAATTTATGAATTGTTGTGGACTAACTTAATTAAGTGTAATATATTAATTAAGTTGATGTTTGATAATTTTGTGGGTTGAAGTTTTAATTTAATAAGTTAATTAAATTAAATGAGTTGTTAACTAATTATTATACTATATAATGGTAACATTCTAATTTAATTTAATAATTAAATTAGAGAAAGTTAGTAATGATTAAAAGAATTGTTGAATAATTATGTTCTAATTTAATTTAATAATTGAATTAGAGATTTAATGATTTGTTAAGTAAAGTTATAATTTTAAATGATTAATTAAAATATTAGAATTTAATTAATTATAGTGTGACAATTGAACCATATTATATAAGTAATATAAAAATAAATTAAAAAAAAGGGTTTAAAGGTGTTTTGCCAAACAAAGCCTAATGGCTTTTGAATTTTAAAATTGATGGAATTGATTTTCTGATTATGTAACTGATAAAACATAAGTACACTTTATGTATTTTATCATGTTTTATATTACTACGTACTATATCATATATTAGTTAGTGTAGAGAGAATTGAGAGACAATGTTGAGAATCAAAGAAGGAGAAGAAGAAGGGAATCATCTTGTTAATTATCTATTCAAAGAATCAAAGAGGTAATAATCTATTCTACAAACTCTAGTATATGTGTTCTTGGAGTTTTCTTTTGAAACATAGATTTTATGGGGTGATTTGATAAAAATAGATGTTATATATATGTTGGTAGATGATTATAATCTGTATATGTTGTCTAGAAATGATTTTCAAAAATTAAAATCCATGGAAGTATGTTTAGGATGAAGAACTTGGTTATGTGATAATATATATATTTTAGCTTACTTTGAGACTAGAATTAGTGGTTGAATCGTGTGTTAATCTGTTTATTGGCAATGGTTTGTGTTGATATATTCAAAAATGAATATGATGCAAGTTGAATGAATCAATTTGGTTAAGAAACGAATTTATAGTGATCGAATTAGCTAAACATGTTAAAACATAAAAAATTAGTATAAACATGAGTTTTGGGTCAAGATTTGGGCTAGTTAATGTTTCTGTAAATTGTTAATTCTTTGGTATGTTGTATTTATATGAATTACGAATCCATAGAATCAAAAACGGACTAATTTGGATGTGTATAGCTTGAGTTATGAAGATTGGAAAGAGGAAAAAGGGTCAAAAATAGCAAGAACAGTAAATTGCTATTTCTGGTTCTGCTAATAGACGCAGCTGCACTGTGCCCTAAGTTTATTGGGGCACAACTTCTCTCTTGGACGCAGTTGCGCTCATGGAGTGTCAGGTGTGACTGCGCTTATTTGGGCACAGCTGCGCTTATTTGGGACATCCCTCTTTTTTCTGTTTTAGAGTCTTTGTTTCCATCTTTAGTTCAACAATGTAATAAAACTCAATTTTTGTGTGAACCATGTGAATTGGGAAAACACAAACGTTCTGTTTATTCTGCTATTAACAGTAGACATTCAGAATCTTTTGTTGTTATATATTCTGATGTGTGGGGGCCCTCTCGAGTTGTTTCCCGTTCTGGTCATAGATGGTTTGTTAGCTTTATTGATTATCATTCTCTTGTAACTTGGATTTATCTTCTTCGTTCCAAAAATGAGATGTTTGATTGTTTCTACGAATTTCATAAAATGATTCAAACCCAATTTGAACCTAAAGTAAAGATTCTCCATAATGATAATTGTCGTGAATATAGTAATAATACTACTTTTGCATCTTATCTCTCTCAACATAGCATTATTCTTCAAACCTCTTGTGTCAAAACTCCAGAACAAAATGACGTGGTGTGGCGGAAAGAAAGAATCGCCACTTATAAGAGGTAGCCTGCACCCTTATGTTCACTATGAACACCCCTAAATTTCTATGGGGCGATGCTTTTTTGACTGCTGTTTTTTTGATAAATACACTTCCTTCTAGAATTCTTGGGAACAAAAGTCCAATATCTTTGCTTTAACACACAACCAGTCCTTCTCCTTCGCCTTGAGTCTTTGGTTATGTGTGCTATGTTCATGATAAATCTCTCACTCGGGAAAAATTAGATCCCAAGTCTCTTCGGTGTGTTTTCATTGGTTACTCTCCCACCCAAAAAGGGTATAAATGTTATCATCCTCCATCACACAAAGTATTCGTCACTCGGGATGTAACCTTTTGGGAATTGAAACCTTTTTATTCTTCTTCACCTTCTCCTCAGGGGGAGGATTTCATTGATTAGGAGAAGCTTCCTCCTGAGGCTGGCATCACAAGTTCTATTCTACCCTCTTTTCCTATTCCATCTTCCCTTGTTCCTATTGATGTTCCTGATAGTTTTACACAAGGGGAGTTACAAAATGAACCTGAGTTGAGAACCTATGTTCGAAGAGGAAAGCATAAGGTCACCATTTCGGTACCACTACTCTAACCCTACTCAGAACCTAGTACTGATAATGCTAATGGTGATAATCATAATCCTACTTGTTCATCTGATGATACTGATATTCCTATTACTCTTAGAAAAGGGGTTAGAGCTTGTACTCAACATCCGATTTCTAATTTCGTAGCCTATGATAAATTATCTGCATCCTATCTCTCTTTTGTTTCTTCCTTATCTTCAATATCTGTACCTCAGGGATGGAAAGAAGCAATGAGTGATGAGAATCAGAAATAGGCTATGATAGAGGAGATGAATGTCCTAAAAAAGAATGATACATGGGAACCAATCTCACTTCCTTATGGAAATAAACTAATTGGTTGCAAATTGGTATATATAGTTAAACAAAAGCTAAATGGGATAGTTGAGCAATTCAAGGTCATATTAGTTGCAAAAGGGTGCACTCAAACTCACGAGATTGATTACCAAGAGACATTTGCTCCTGTGGCAAAGATGAACTCTGTTCGTACCATAATCTCATGTGCAGCAAACTTCGGCTGGGATATTCAACAGTTGGATGCTAAAAATGTATTCCTTCACGGTGACTAAGAGGAGAAAGTATATATGGAAATACCCTTTGGTTTTACTTCATCTACCACCAAGGGTAAGGTTTGTAAACTGCAAAAGTGTGACACTCCCAAATCTGGGTACTTCATTCCCACAGGATTTGGTGCTCACTTTCTAAAATATTTACATCTAACTACCCATAAGCAAGGATAAAGGCATAACTTAGATAAATATCTTCCCCATTAAAGGGTTACATCAACTTAAAACATTCCCAGGTAACCTAACCTTTAATTATTACATAAGTATGTGGAATACATCACATAATAACATAAGTCTTATGACATAATCTAAGTTAAGTAAATTCAAATAACTCTTCATCACTTGGACATCGTGCCCTTTCCTTTTCTAGAAGACGACTCGTCAAATTTCTCAACTTTAGCTGCAATGTTAAATGTAAGAGTGAGCAAACAATTGTTCACTGATATAAAGAGTGATAATAGCAGTAATATAAGAGTAAGCAATGAATACTGATTAAATAAGAACTTGTTCTTCGAGACAAAACTAGTAAACAAGTTTGAGGTTTATATCTGAGGTCCTGAGGTTATTAAGTATTTCTACTTCAACCTTTAATAGTCATTAGACTATACAGACTTTAACTTTCGTACTTAGGGGGGTCAGCCCTTCGTACCATGTATTGTGCACAAACATCTAAACGCTAACGCGTACAAAGTCCCCTATACTAGGGTTGTTCATCTCAGTTTAACTTTAGAATTTTCACACCAAAGAAAGTGTAGTTTGGAACTAACTTATCAGTGGTTCTAGAATTTTAGAACACTATTCAATTACAGATTTGTCCAATCAATAAGTGCTTGCTTGCTATTCGAAGGTTCAACACAATAATATAGAACTGAACAATGATACTTTAGTCAAAGATCGAATAATGACAATATACAATTAAATAGACATGGTATATATGCAAAGTGTTACATCCAAAAGAGTTAGGAAATCTCATTTGGAACAATGAAGTTAAACAATATATGCTTTGAATAACAAGAACACGAGTTAGGATTGTGAAACTCGTTCAATGTAAAGATATAAAATACAAGAGCTTGTATCATCATAAACAAGATGGAATCAATAAGCTTGCTCAACTTTAATATAAGAATTAGGAACTTACATATTGATATTAGAAAACTTGCTTGACAATTAAAGGTAAACATAGTTATGAAACTTTCATTCATTATAAGGAGAATGAAGTTAGGGAAACTTGCCTCGTGTGTAAGCTACACAATTACTACAAACGTTCGCCAAATACCCTACATATACCATTAGAATCACAATACCAATTAGTTATGTTAACATTAACTTCATGGGTTCACTTCTCATTTTAGTCATGTCTATAGTCTCTAACTTAAGATCTGATTATGTACCATAAATCTACACTCCTAATTATATAATAGTACCCAACATGGTGATTGCATATCAACACAAATTCTCATGACATCACGTTACAAACTTTCACAACTTAGTAGTTCATAATCTTTAGTTTCATCATTGTGATTACTATATGTTATTACATCTTGTATAGCATATATTAGGCCCTTTTACAATCACTAAAATATGTTAAGTTTGTGACGCCCCCAAAATTAGGTATACATCACCCATCTTGGGTCGTCATATACATTGTACAGAATATAAATACAGCTTACTAATACAACTGTCGTGTACAATACGACAAAACATAAACTGTGAGTTTGAATACAAATATTATCTTCTAGAGAGTATTCATACTCAAAAGGAGTTCTCATTACATTTATTAACACACTATTACATAGAATAGTAAGGACTACTAACTAATACTATCATTCGGACCATCACTCCGTTCCCCGACTTGCCCCAGCTACGTTCTCATTTCCTGAAGAGAACAGTGAAAGAAAGGGTGAGCTCAACTAGCCCAGTAAGAAATATTATGACTAAGATAATGTAGAATAAATTATAATTAGCCTTCAACAATGCTAAACTGATAAAATATAATAGACATCAAGTTTAACTGTAGCGGAACAAGCAATCCATTAAAAGAGTCAAGTAGAAAATAAACTCTACTATCTTTTATGATTTAAAAGGTTTTTCAACACTGTGATCGCTGGGACTCAGCTTAATAAAATAATCCACATCATCGAATCACCCCTGCACTACGGCCAAGGATATTTTTGTATTCATTAATGGTCATGATCATGCCAACAACTGTCCATCAACGCACTACGGGCCAATGAGGACTTTTACCACATCATTTGTAACATTACGGTCATGATTATACCGAATAATTCCTGGTCATAATCATACCAAGTCCATCTATGCACTACAGGCCACAGATGACTTTTAACATTTTATAAGCATGAGGATGATGACAATGATATAAGAATTCAATAAAATAAGTTCAAGAATTAATTTATCCAAGAATTAACAACGTCCAAATTGCCAACATGATACTGCTTTGTGGAGTAAAATTTAAGAATTCTTAGAAGAATATTTTCATGAAAAGATACTGGATGAACCGCAATTATCAAGGATATTCCACTAATTTAATGGAGTATAGAAGTTAAAACTTAACCAACTGAGTATAGTAAAGAATGGAATAACAAAAAAAATCACCCGGCATGCGATAGATCGCACAGACAGGTTATTCCAACAGAATAATAAATAATGGAACCAGGTCCGGCGTAAACGCACAGACAGGATATTTCGACAGAATCATAAATAATGGAACCAGGTCCGGTGTAAAACACACAGACAGGATGTTCCAACAGAATAATAACAAGACGGAACTAGGTCCGGTGTAAAACACACAGACATGATGTTCCAACAAAATAATAATAAAAACGGAACCAGGTCCGGTGTAAAACACACAGACAGGATGTTCCAACAGAATAACAGAAGAATGTCACCAAGTATAGGGTAGACCGCGTATACTGGTTATTCCAACAGAATAATAAATAATGAAATAACAACAGTTCTCTTAATGAATAATAAAGAATAACACCCCTTACCATTTTAAAGAAGAGCTGAAATAAGAAAGTAGTTAAGTAGCAGAATACTCTTATTTTCTCTCTCTCTCTCTCTCTATAGTTTCTCTCTATAGTTTCTCTCTCTAGAGATCAGTAAATTCGTAAGAAATAATGAAGGAATGAGCTGCTATTTATAGAAAAATATAATGCATAGTAACTAATCCATGAACGGTCCAGATTGATTACTTTAATCTGACGGTCCATATTTAAAGAAAAAACTTTTAAATAAAATATAATATATTCTATTTATAGAATAACTTTAATAAAGTATTCTATTTTATATAAAAAGATGTTTCTGTTTTATTACGTTAATAATACGAATAAAACAAAACGTCATTATCGCTAAATAATTCATATTATTAACTGACAATAATTGAATCAAACTGAGTGACTTCTCACATAAGCATTAATAATCAATACTGTGTGCTACTATGCAACTACACGTATTACTGTACTTTTACTACCGAGTAATTCAACAGTATCAATGGTAAAGCTTTCGCCGTTATTTTTAATAAAATATTTTTGTCGTTTTCTCAATCTGACAATAATTCTGTTGTGGGGTCCACCAATGATTGTGTCGTTGTACGAATATTCCCTGTTAAAACGAATATTCCCCGACTAATCGAATATTATATAACAACTTGCGTACTTTGCAAAATTTATAAATATTACCCACAACTATAACATTATATCAAATTAACTCCATAATATTCAAAAATGATATTTATAGAAAATTCATCATTATTTATAAAAGTTGGGGTCTTACAACCTCCCCTTCTTATGAAATTTTGCCCTCGAAATTAGGGTACGTACCTGGTATGTCGAAGAGGTAAGGATACCTTAATTTCATTTCAGATTCTAACTCCCAACTCATTTCCTCAACATCGTGGTTTCTCCACAAAACTTTGACTTGAGGTATAACCTTGGAGGGTAGAATATGTTCCTTTTTATCCAAGATTTGAACAGGAACTTCTTTATACGTCAAATCCTCCGCTATTTCGTCTGGTTCTAACTCAATAATGTGGTTCGGGTCTTCCACATATTTGCGTAATATGGATATGTAAAAAACGTTATGAACACGAGACATACTTGGAGGTAAAGCGAGTCTATAAGCCACAGTTCCTACTCGATCGAGGAATAAAAATAGACCGATGAATCGAGAATTGAGCTTTCCTCTCTTTCCAAATCTCGTAACTCCTTTCCATGGAGCAACACGTAAGAACACATGATCTCCTACATCAAATTCCACGTCCTTTCGATGAAGATCAGCATAACTCTTTTGTCGATCTTGTGAGGTTTTTATACGTTGTCGGATCGTTTGAATCTTTTCTGTAGTCATACGTACCAACTCTGGTCCCAACAACGTTGCTTCACCCACCTCATCCCAGCATACTAAAGAATGACATTTTCTTCCATACAATGCTTCGAATGGAGCCATGCCAATACTTGCTTGATAACTGTTGTTGTAGAAAAACTCCACCAATGGTAAGAACTTATCCCAACTTCCCTTGAAGTCAAGGACACTGAGTCTTAATAAATCTTCTAGAGTTTGAATAGTCCTCTCTGATTGTCCGTCCGTCTGGGGATGATATGCCGAACTAAATCGTAAATTCGTGCCCATAGCTTTTTGCAAACTAACCCAAAATCGTGAAGTGAATCTTTTGTCTCGATCAGAAACTATGGATACTGGCATACCATGCAGTCTTACAATCTCGTTTATGTACATACGAGCAAGACGTTTAAGTGTATAAGTTTTTCGTATCGGTAAGAAATGAGCAGACTTGGTCAATCTATCAACAATGACCCAAATCGCATCAATACCTTGAGAAACCCTAGGAAGACCGGTAACGAAATCCATGGTAATGTGCTCCCACTTCTATTTTGGAATTTCAAGTGGTTGCAATGGACCTTTTGGTACTTGATGCTCCGCTTTGACTCGTTGACAAGTTAAACACCTCGAGATAAACAGCGCTATCTCTCTCTTCATATTGCTCCACCAAAATGTATGACGAAGATCATGATACATTTTGGTACTTCCAGGATGGATTGCAAATGGTGTGTTGTGTGCCTCCATCATGATTTCATACTTTAACTCAGGGTTGTTAGGAACACAAAGTCTGGAGTTGACTCGAAGTATTCCTTCTTCATCGATTCTTGCTTCCGGCATAGCACCTTCTTGCACTTTCTTCGTCATACACATCAGCTCCAGGTCTGTAGCTTGAGCAGCTTTAACTTTATCGATTAAAGTTGGTTCTACTCGTATATTCGTCATCATCACATGGGTCCCTGGAGTCTTTAACTCTATCTTCATCCTTTGTAAGTCACACAAAATGGGCCTTTGTGTTGACAATATCGCACTCGTACTTGCATATGATCTTCTACTCAATGCGTCAGCTACCACGTTCGTTTTTCCAGGATAGTATTGAATGGTATGATCATAGTCTATTAACAGTTCAAGCCAACGTCATTGTCGCATGTTGAGTTCCTTTTGAGTGAAGAAATATTTGAGACTTTTATGATCCGTAAAGATCTCCACCTTCTCCCCATACAAGTAATGCCTCCAAATTTTAAGTACAAAGATAACAGCTGCCAACTCTAGATCATGAGTAGGATAATTCCTCTCATATTCCTTGAGTTATCTTGATGCATAGGCTATGACTTTTCCATGTTGCATGAGAACGCATCCCAACCCTTTGCTCGAAGCATCACTGTAGATGACAAATCCCTCTGAGCCAGATGGTATTGTTAGAACAGGTGTTGAAATGAGTCTCCTCTTGAGTTCTTGAAAACTCTTCTCACATTCTTTGCTCCAACCGAACTTTGTATCTTTTCGAGTCAGCTGAGTTAATGGAGTAGCGATTCGAGAAAATCCTTCCATGAATCTCCGATAATAACCAGCTAAACCAAGAAAGCTACGTACTTCGGTCACTGATTTAGGTTGCTCCCAGCTTTGAATAGCTTCAATCTTTGTCGGGTCAACCGATATTCCACGACTTGATACTACGTGCCCAAAGAATGCTACCTCCTCCAACCAGAACTCGCATTTCTTCAACTTGGCATAAAGCTTGTATTCACGAAGCTTTTAGAGTACCAGCCTCAAGTGTTGCTCATGATCTTCACGACTTTTGGAATAAATAAGGATGTCATCAATAAAGACGACCACAAAGTGATCTAAATATTCCTTGAATACCCGGTTCATCATATCCATGAAGGCAGCAGGAGCATTAGTCAATCCAAAGGAAATGACTAGGAATTCATAATGCCCGTATCGAGTTCTGAAAGCCGTCTTTGGAATATCCTCAGTTCTAACCTTCAGCTGATGATATCCAGAACGAAGATTGATCTTTGAAAAGAATTGTGCTCCTTGCAACTGGTCAAATAGGTCATCAATACGTGGTAATGGGTACCTGTTTTTGATGGTGACATGATTCAACTCCCGATAATCAATACAAAGTCGCATACTTCCATCTTTCTTCTTCACGAATAACATAGGAGCACCCCAAGGAGAAGTACTAGGACGAATAAAGCCAATGTCTAACAATTCCTGTAGTTGGATCTTTAACTCCTAAAGTTCAATAGGAGCCATTCGATATGGGGCTTTAGAAATGGGTTTTGTACCGGGTTCAAGGTCGATACAAAATTCAATTTCACGCTTTGGGGGTAGGCCAGGAAGTTCTTCAGGGAATACGTCATGGAATTTATTAACAATAGAAATATCATTCAAAACTGACATATTTTTGTTTAGATCCGTGACATGAGCTAAGAAAGCTTGACATCTATTTTTCAATAAACGAATAGCTTTATGGCTTGAGATGACAGCGATTGATTTTAATGGTTTGGTTGCTTGAATTCGCATAATAGGTCGATTAGGAATATGAAAGCTAACAACCTTACGAAAATAATTAATTTTTGCATGATGAGTAGTTAACCAATCAATCCCTAGAATCAAGTCAAATGCAAGTATTTTTAATGAAATCAGATCGACAGGTAATGTGTGGGTACCAACTTGAACCAAACAAGACTTATAAACCGTGGATGTAATGAAGGTTTCTCCCAATGGAGTTTCAACAGATAAATCAAAGTCTAATTTCTCCGGAGTCAAATTTAATCGATGAGCGCAAGTAGGAGAAATAAAAGAATGGGTAGAACCGGTATCAAATAAAGTATAGACTTCGTTAGAATTTATGATAAGCTTATCCGTGATGACCTCATTCGGGTTCCTTGCTTTTTGGGAGGTCACAACAAACGCTCTCCCTTGCACTACCGGTTTTAACTTTTCTAGGACGGCCTTTGGTGTCTCCATCTTGGCTGAACTTATTTTTGGTAAACGACAAAATCGAGCTAAATGACCTTCTCTTCCACAATTATAACATGCTTTAGACGGCATCGCACAGTTTGGACTGATGTGCCCCTCCCCTCCGCATTTGAAACATATGATAGGTGGTCGTTCTCCTTCATTTACAACGGGTGCTGGTGCTGACGTCTTTCTATCATTGTTGAATCTCCTCTTCTTGAAATGACCATTCTTATTATTTTGGCCCTGATTACCACCGAAGTGGTTACCATTTCTGGCCTGTTGATTCCCTCCACGCTTGTTGTCACCGCTTCGATGACTGCTTTCACTGGTATTATCATTTTGCTGACTGCTCTCTTTTGGTTGCGTTGACTCGTTATCGCGCTCCACTAACTGAGCCCTATTCACAACATCTGAATACAAACATAGTTTATGAGAAATAAGATGTTGACGTATCTCAGGTTTCAAACCTCGCAAAAAAATTCGCGTCATTCGCTCTTCATTATCCACCAAGTGGGACGCAAACCGGGATAACTCAGCAAATTTAGCCTCATACTACGACACGGTCATATTATTCTGTTCTAATTTGATGAACTCCACCTCATTCATGTGACGAACACTTTCGGGAAAGTATTTGTCATTGAACAGCTCTTGGAACTTCTCCCAAGACATCTTCAGTGCGGCAGGTTGAGTACGCTTAATCTATTCCCACCAATAATCTGCCTCTCCTCGCAACATAAAGGCGGCAAAGGGAACCTTTTGCTCCTCGGAGCATCCCAAGACATCAAATATCTTGGTAATCTGCTTTATCCATGTTTCCGCTATAAGTGGTTTTGGCTCTCCCTTAAACTCTGGTGGTCTCAGCTCCTTGAACTGTTTAGCGGTGACCGTCCGAGAGTTTTCAGTGTTTCCACCTATATTTTAGACAGCAGCCGCTCTTGCCTGCTGTTGCATGAACTGCATAAAGTTTCTGAACATTCCATCATTCATCATCTGGTCAGTGTTGTTGTTTGCATGAGGATTGTCACCTTCTTGATGCACATTATCCTGATTATTGATATGTGGTGAATCAACAGTCGCCTGTGCTCCATTACTATTCTCAACATTCTCAGATGCCATTTTTAGATACTGCCACAAAATAAAAGTTAATTGATATGTCATATATTATCCTTATATTATGACCGACCAATTAAATACCATGCAAATAAACTTAGGTAGGTCATACTAGCGAAGGAATTCCCTGTCTTTCCCCTCTTAGTTCTATTCTCACATCTTAGCCAGGGATCATATCCCTAAGCTCTGATACCAACTGTGACGCCCCCAAAATTAGGTATACATCACCCATCTTGGGTCGTCAGATACATAGTACAGAATATAAATACAACTTACTAATACAACTGTCGTGTACAATACGACAAAACATAAACTGTGAGTTTGAATACAAATATTATCTTCTAGAGAGTATTCATACTCAAAAGGAGTCCTTATTACATTTATTAACACACTATTACATAGAATAGTGAGGACTACTAACTAATACTATCATTCGGATCATCACTTCGTTCTCCGACTTGCCCCAGCTACGTTCTCATTTCCTTAAGAGAACAGTGAAAGAAAGGGTGAGCTCAACTAGCTCACTAAGAAATATTATGACTAAGATAATGCAGAATAAATTATCATTAGCCTTCAACAATGTTAAACTGATAAAATATAATAGACATCAAGTTTAACTGTAGCGGAACAAGCAATCCATTAAAAGAGTCAAGTAGAAAATAAACTCTACTATCTTTTATGATTTAAAAGGTTTTTCAACACTGTGATCGATGGGACTCAGCTTAATAAAATAATCCATATCATCGAATCACCCCTGCACTACGGCCAAGGATATTCGTGTATTCATTAATGGTCATGATCATGCCAACAACTGTCCATCAACGCATTACGGGTCAATGAGGACTTTTACCACATCATTTGTAACATTACGGTCATGATTATACCAAATAATCCCTGGTTATAATCATACCAAGTCCATCTATGCACTACAGGCCACAGATGACTTTTAACATTTTATAAACATGAGGATGATGATAATGATATAAGAATTCAATAAAACAAGTTCAAGAATTAATTTATCCAAGAATTAACAACGTCCAAATTGTCAACATGATACTGCTTTGTGGAGTAAAATTTAAGAATGCTTAGAAGAATATTTTCATGAAAAGATACTGGATGAACCGCAATTATCAAGGATATTCCACTAATTTCATGGAGTATAGAAGTTAAAACTTAACCAACTGAGTATAGTAAACAATGGAATAACAAAAAAAATCACCCGGCATGCGATAGACCGCACAGACAGGTTATTCCAACAGAATAATAAATAATGGAACCAGGTCCGGCATAAACGCACAGACAGGATATTCCGACAGAATAATAAATAATGGAACTAGGTCCGGTGTAAAACACACAGACAGGATGTTCCAACAGAATAATAACAAGACGGAACCAGGTCCGGTGTAAAACACACAGACATGATGTTTCAACAGAATAATAATAAAAACGGAACCAGGTCCGGTGTAAAACACACAGACAGGATGTTCTAACAGAATAACAGAAGAATGTCACCAAGTATAGGGTAGACCGCATATACTAGTTATTCCAACAGAATAATAAATAATGAAATAACAACAATTCTCTTCACGAATAAGAAAGAATAACACCCCTTACCGTTTTAAAGAAGAGCTAAAATAAGAAAGTAGTTAAGTAGCAGAATACTCTTCTTCTCTATCTCTATAGTTTCTCTCTATAGTTTCTCTCTCTAGAGTTCAGTGAATTCGTAAGAAATAATGAAGGAATGAGCTGCTATTTATAGAAAAATAGAATGCATAGTAACTAATCAATGAACGGTCCAGATTGATTACTTTAATCTGACGGTCCATATTTAAAGAAAAATCTTTTAAATAAAATATAATATATTCTATTTATAGAATAACTTTAATAAAGTATTCTGTTTTATATAAAAAGATGTTTCTGTTTTATTACATTAATAATACGAATAAAACAAAACGTCATTATCGCTAAATAATTCATATTATTAGCTGACAATAATTGAATCAAACTGAGTGACTTCTCACATAAGCATTAATAATCAATACCGTGTGCTACTATGCAACCACACGTATTACTGTACTTTTACTACCGAGTAGTTCAACAGTATCAATGGTAAAACTTCCGCCGTTATTTTTAATAAAATATTTTTGTCGTTTTTTCAATCCGACAATAATTCCGTTGTGGGGTCTACCAATGATTGTGCCGTTGTACGAATATTCCCTGTTAAAACGAATATTCCCCGACCAATCGAATATTATATAACAACTTGCGTACTTTGCAAAATTTATAAATATTACCCACAACTATAACATTATATCAAATTAACTCCATAATATTCAAAAATGATATTTATAGAAAATTCATCTTTATTTATAAAAGTTGGGGTCTTACAAAGTTAACATTCTCCAAGTTTTGATGTTAACAGTTCTTCACTGGGTCTGACTGACCACTGGCGCGGCCGCGCCATGGTTACCTTTGAATCCGGCGAGCGCTTAGCACTAGAATCAGTTTTGCAGAGCACAAATTCAGACTCTGTTCTAGGCCAACAATTCCAATTTCACGGTAACATGAACAAACCCACACACTACAACTTAACTAAAGCCTTATAGCATATACAATCAAGCATTCTAACACCTAAAACAACTTACATAACCAAATTGAAAGCATTAAAATCATGTTTTTGCCAATTTCTTCATATTTCAATACTTCTAGCAAATTCAATAGCCGAATCCTTGTTTCTTAACCCAATTACACCATTCCAACTATGTTGTTTTTGTTTCTTGATATACTAACACAATCTATAATCAATTTACAGATTCTACAAGGATTAAACATGAACTTTTGGACTCAATTAAGCCATTTTGTACACATAAAACATTGTTAACTCACAATTCCTTCTTTAAACCTTTTTTCCATGAATTTGATTACTAGCATAATATTATAGATGACAACTAACAGGTTAAACACATACATATAATCAACATCTTTAACAACGATTCAACAAAATCCCAATTTTAGAGAATAGAAATTACAAAACTACAAGTTAGAATTAGGGGTATATTATACCTTAAATCCTTGTTTTATATTAGCAAAGTCGATAGCAATCCTTTCCAAAACTCCTCTTCTCCAACTCTTTATTCTCTGTAATTCACCCTAGCTCTTCATCTCGAGCCTCTGTTATAAGTTTTTAGGAAAATATGCAATATAACCCAACTGAGCGCTTAATAAATTGATAAATGTGGTTATCAGTTTTATTAAGCTAAGACTCTTTGGTTGTTACATTAACCAAAAGCCACAAGGCTTTGTTTGGCTACACACTAAAATCGTCCCCTTTTAATTTATTTTGATAACCTTTATATTATATAGTTCCATGTGTCACACTTTTAATTTAATAAATTTCCATTTGTCACACACTTATTTAATTAATTTTAATAACTTACAATTACTGTGATAACCCGAGAATTTATACGATTTATAAATTTTAATTGATTAATTAAAGGTTGAATAATAAGATCTAGACTGGAAATAAGGTATGGATTTAAAAAAAATTGTGTGAAAGACTTATATGGCTTTGTGTATTGTTATATGTGAGTAATTGCATATGAATAATATGTGTTTGTTTTTATTTGTTTATTATAAAACAAATAAGAGAAGCTAAGGTAACCAAATTATAAATTAGGAATAAAAAGTTGAATAACTTAAGGGTATTAGTATATAAAATATATACTAATTTTAAGAGATTTATTTTATACATCTCGGTTAATTAATTTTATAACCTAATTATAGCAAGTCTAATTGGGTTAAGAAAATAAGTGTATGTAAGTAAGGAATTAAGTTATAATTAAGGAAATAAAAACTCTAATTAAATAATTAGGGAATGAGAATATTAAAAGTATTGGACCTAATCTATTTTCATGGCCCAAGAAATTAATTTAGAAGCCCAAATGAATTAAAAGAATAGGAGTCCAAATTTAGAGCCCAATGGGAGAAGGGCATTTTAGACATTTGATATACTAAGTGGAGCATTAAAAGAAAGCAAGTCTTGGAAGATAAAAGGGCCACATGACCGGATTAGTGTAGGAAGAAAAGGAGAGGAAATGGTGGTTACACATCATCACTTTATAAACCACACATGTGGCAAAAGATTTTTCCAATTTAGGCTAGGTGTCAAATTCTTTTTGAAGCCACTCATGTTAGCTAACATGTGGATGGTAAAGAGGCCAAATGGCCGGTGGTGGTGGAAGGGGAAACAAGATGAGTGGGGAGAGGTATTAGATATACTTTATGTATATTTAATAACATCAAACAAAAAATCTATTTTTCTTTCTTTCTTTTCTCTCGTCTATTCTCCTTTCATGACATAAGCTAACATAAGAACTAGCTAGAGAGAGGATAGGGACGGCTGGAGTAGGGAGCAAGGGGAAGAGACTTTGATTTTCTTTCTGCTCAAAATCATCTCCTACTTTGGAAGAATAAGGAAGGGTAGCCACAAATTAAAGGTATAAACCCTTTTTGTTTATGTAATTTTTAATTATTATAAATCAAACCTTGAATCTATATTTCTAAACTCAAAAACTATGAATATGCGTGTTTATAAGTGTTTTATGTTTAGATATACTCATATTGGGTGTTGTTTTAGTTGGAAATCAAAAGTAAAGAAAAGTGATTTTCTAGTTTATAAACCATAAATTTTTATGTACTTTGGATCTCCACCGTTTTTAATCTACACCTTTTTTTTTTGATCTGTCAAAGAGAGGTGCTAGATATGAAAGTTAACTACTTAACCCAAGGGGTAGCACTCAAAAATGTTGAGTACAGAAGTCATAGTGACTATTTTAACAAAAATAGTTTTGTATTTTTAAGGAGAAAATAGACTGTTTTTGGACAGTCAAGAATAGGGGTCATTTCATCATTTTTTGGACATTAAAAAAATTCTAAAAATTTGAAAGGATAATATGATAAGTTTTCTAACATCTCCAAGTGGAATCACTGAAAAAGGAGTTGTGGATTTCAGTACGGAATATTTTTAACAAAGCATGAAAAATTGCAAAATGGCCATTTAGCTACTATCCAAATATTTAAAAGGGCATTTAGCTACTGACTTTTGGGACATGAAAATATATGGAATAAAGTACCTCCTATCCAAAAATGAGCTCATTCCGACTTAAAATGACCAAGTTATGACCATTTCAATTTTTGTGATTTTCTGATGAAAATGGCTATAAATGGAGTTCTATAACTCCGATGGCCACGAAATTTAAACTAGAGGCTCGCGTTAACACGTATAAGATTGTGTCAAAAGATGGGAATTTCTAGAGTTAAGCACAAGGTAGCTAATTTCTTAAGGAATTAACTAAAAATAATTTTTGAAAAATACTAAAGGAAGTTGGAAAATTATGGAAAAATACTTTTTGTGTATGAAATATATGTATATATGTTTGGACAAAGGATAGAAAAATAATAAGTTGATTTGATATTTTCGTAAAAAGGATATTGAATCCAGCTTGCTGGATTGGAAAGCAATTTATTGAATTGAAAATATTTTGAATCCAGCTTGCTGGATTACAATCTAGTTGCTGAATTTGGAATCTAGTTTACTGGATTATAGTTTGGTTTACTAGATTGCCCATCTAGGTTACTGAATTTGGAATCCAGTCTGTTGGATTGGCGATTTGGTTGCTAGATTTAGAATCCAGGTTACTGGATTAGTATTTAACTTATTAGAGTTTAAAGAAGAATTTATAATATATAAGATTAGAGTGTTAAATCATAATGTATATGATATAGTGATTAAAGAATTATCAAAGGATGATAATAATACTAATGTTGTAAGGTGTTATCTAATATTTAATTATGTGATTAAGTGTTAGATAATTGATTGATAAAGTAGTTATATTCTGATACAAAGTATGATATGCTGATTGAAAGACCAATCTTATTAATGATAGGTCTTACAAAAAAAAGATAACTTAAATTGCATAGCAGTAGTCAACGAATCAGACAAGTTTCTTTAACTCAACCTTGAGTTATATACTTTCAATTATTATGGTGGTTATTTATTTTTGATTAGACCACGTCTGAGAATTTATTGTTGATTATTCCCAGTTAGTGCATGCTTATTATTTTAAATTGAATTAGTGATTCTGAGAATGTATTTGGTGTAAGACCCCAACTTATTAATGAATAAAATCAAATTTTCTTTAAATATTATTGTGAATAATAAGGGGTTAATTTGATATAATACTTTGGTTATGGGTGAAATGTGCAAATTTTGCAAAATAAGCAAGTGGTTATAAAATATTCATTTTGTCGGAGAATATTCGTTTAGTCGTGGAATATTCTTGCTGTCGGGGAATATTCGTACGACGGCGCAGCCTTGTGTGGGCCCCATAACGGAAAGCGATTGGATGAAGAAAACGACAAGTATAAGTTGTTTATAAATAATGGCGTAGTTGTTACCGTTAATACTGTTGGAATACCCGGTGGTTAAAATACAGTAGCACACGGTATTGCACCAATTATTGATTCTTACGTAAGAAGGCACTACTCAATAATTGTTACAGTAGTTATTGTTCAATATTTTATTTTATTGATTCAATAATTGTTGTGTTGATATTTTATATTATTGTTGTTTCAATAATTATTGCTGCACAGTATTTTCCATTATCAGATCAATAATTCATATTATTTGAATAATATTATTAGATAACATTATTGGCAATGTCTAAAAAGTTCTGTCTAAGGAGAGGTTTGGTCATCTAATTGCGCGCCAGTAAGGAGAAATCCTTATTGGAAAGCCCCATCTTTCCTGGGAACGGCCTGGTTGTCATAAATGTGATTCTGTAATATTATTTGTGAATAATTAATTATTGATTCCAATGATAAGAAAATATTTATTTTATGTGGATATAAATGAGGGATATATTTTTATGGTTAAAAATGAAGGAGTTAATGTTGAGGTTTTTATCCGTATTTTTGTCGGAATAGAGGTATTAAAAATCAAGGTTTTTGAGATATTTTGCGGGGGTTATAATTTTTAATCCGACCGTTGGATCGTGGTAATTTTTGGATATCTTATACATATATAAGTTGAGTATATGCCCACAAATTTTGAACCGTTAAAAATGAACGTATGATTTATTATGAATTTTACAAGATGACTGGTTCAGAAATTGTTGAATTTTCGGAGTTTATTATTTTGATGAAAAATTCTAGTATTGGTGGGCCCCACTTGTGGTTGGTGAAGAAATGTGCTGAATTATATTTCAAATGTGGTGGGTGGGAATAGTAGCAGGTAAAGCCATCAGGTTGCAGGTCAAACCTACTAAAATTTTTCTATAAATAGAGGGCTAAGTTAGAATTGAAAATCACACCAGAAACAAGTTTTCTCTCTTTCTCTCTCTAGATTATTGAGTGTATTTTGTGAGTATTTAGATACTTTGAGAGTTTTTATTCATCAGAGCAAGTTTCTTTCAGCCTTATACCGGTATTCCGACCAGAAGTACTGATATCTTGAGGTAAGGGATATTATTTTCTTCTTAAATGATATTATTTTCTTCAATATCATTATGCTGAAATATCAACATGAGTTTTTATCAAATTTGGAACTTTTTGTGTCGGGGTTACTATTCACGTATACGTTACTATTCACGTATACGGTACTATTCACGAATACGGCACTATTCACCGAAAAATAAAATTTTCTCTTTTTGTCCAAGATGTCTATTATGGTTACTATCTTTGATTGTATCCATGTTTTGATCTTTATTTTTGAATTCTGCTTCACAATTGATTATTATGAAGTATTATTGATCTTGGATAAACTGTTATACGAATCCCTACTATTTGTCCTTCTGTCTCATTGGATTCGTTTTCTTTAAGATATTTTTTATCATCCTCAGTCCTAAATGATGATATTACTGAATATCTTTGGCCTGTAGTGCAAAGATGTATGATTACTTGATGAATATCTTTGGCCTGTAGTGCAAAGATGAACAGGTGTTGAGATGAACAGGTGTTGGGATGAACATGACCGACTGGTGATACAAATGAATATCTTTGGCCTTTAGTGCAAAGATGAATATTTGGTTAAAGATGATTATTAATCGATGTTACAGGGATAAAATATTGATGATGGACTTTTAAATATTAGAAGATAGTAGAATTCTTTCTCTACTTGACTCTTCTAATGGTTTGTTGTTTTCGCTGCAGTTGTTGATCTAAAACTTGTTGTCGATTATATTCTATCAGATTTTTCCCTGTTGAAGACTAACGATAATTTGTTATATATTATCTTAGTCATAATATTCTTTACTGGGCTAGTTGAGCTCACCCTTTTCTTTTTTGTTCCATTTTTCTTCTCAGGAGGTGAGAACATAGCAGGATCTAGTCGGGGTATGGAGTGATGGTTCTAGAAAGATGTTTTAGCAGCCCTCACTATTTCTGTAAAATAGTGTTTGAATAATTGTAATGAGGATTTATTTGAGTGTGGATATTGTCTAGAAGACAATATTTGTATTTAAACTCACAGTATGTGTTGTCGTATTTTGCACGACAATTGTATTATTGAAGTTGTAGTTTGCTTTTTGTACCTTGTATTTGGCGACTCAGAATAGGTTGGATGGAATGGACCTATTTTGGGGGCGTCACATTTAGAGAATAACTATTATTGGATATTCACATCCATAGAAGCTATTATTGATTGCAAATAATATAGTAAAATTCTGTTTATTGTTAAATCGTGTTGAAAAATGTCTGAGCTAATTGTTATGGCTAGATGAACATTTGTTAGAACTTGAAAGGTTCGAGAAGAGAAGAGAAGAGAATTCAATTATTATTAATAGATCGATGCCAATTGTTTCGGCTAGATCGAAAAAGAAAACTTGATAAGTTTGAGAAGAGAAGTGATTAGATATTGAAATCATTGTATTTCGTTGTTAAATCAAATTCTGATTCAAAGACTGAGAAGAACAACCTTTTATATAAAGGGAACATTTTGGTCGTACATTCGGCCTTTGCGTGCGTTTGAATATTATGCATAATATAGGGTATACTAAAGCTGATCACTTTATATACTTGCAGAGGGGTATGATTTAGTCTTTATGGTTATCTGATACACCTGGGTATATCAAAGTCAAATCTTTGATAGTTACTCGAGAAGAGAAGTTCTAGATCCTTTGTGATCACACAGCATAAACTCTGGAAAATATTTCCATCTTGTTATTTGGGTATATCAGAGTAAATCTTTGATAGTTACTCGAGAAGAGAATTTCAGGATCTTATAAGATCATTCAGCATAAACTCTGGAGAGTATTTCTAAATTGTTATTCAATAGAATATCGTAGAAACTTTGAAAGCATTGTATCCTTTCATTAATGAGCTGCTTAGGATGCGAGAAGATTGGTTAGAGATGAATAAATTGTTCAGCTATTTCAAAGTTCCCCGAACTCTGGTGTCATTCTATCAAAATAGATAGTCTGTTGTTCTGATTCTTATACATTCATTGTATATCTTAACTTACGGGGCAAATTTGTTGCTCACCCTTGCTAAATAAAATATTCTAGCTCGAGACGAAATGGTTGGAGGTACTATGAAGAACAAAGGCAAAGGTGTTATGCTGTAATAGCTATGGTTAACATTATTATTATGTTGTATTTGTAAACCCTTTTTGTATATTTAAAGGGTATGTTTGTAATATAAAGGTTAGATAACCTTGGACGAATGTATTAACTATATCAATTAATGTGGTGTAAATTTCTATTCATATTTAAATGGGTATCTAGATGTTATTATATTGTGGATAGTGAGAACCAAACTCGGGGGGTCAGGTAACCCAGATTTGGGGCCGTCACAAGGTGGTATCAAAGCTGTAGGTTACAAACCTTAAGTGGGGTGGGGAAACCCTAGGATTATAACCATAAACGAGATATAGAAAACTCATTTAGAGTACTAAGTGAGGGATGGATAAAGTGTATCAATAGTGAGATATGTGGACACATAGTGTGAGAAATTCGTACTAGTAAAGTACTAATCAAGTTGTTTAACTGACTGTAAGATGTCAGGAGAAGATAAAATGAGTACAGAGATGCTAGCGGCTGTTGCACCAGTGCCAGTAGCCGAGGTGCCAGTGCAAAGTGAATCAGTTGAAGAAGTGGGAAAAGATGAACCCATGGTGAATCTGGGGAGTGATCATGATGATTATCCCGAGATGTATTCGAGTGGAGATGAGGAGGCAAAGTCCGAGGAAGTTAAGGTGGAGAAAGAGAATAACACTAAAGTTGGAGAACAAGATCAAGTATCTACAGAAGTTCAAGAACTCCGGAGTAAAGTATTTCTCTTGGAGGAGTTGTGGAAGACAGAGCGAGCAATACGCGAGATGACCGAAGAACGAACCGATTTGAAGGCACAGGTGGAAAGGATGAAGACTGAAGGTGGTGGATCGTCTGAAGGAACCGTTAAGAAGCAGAAGGGAAAGAATAAGAGAAAGAGGGACAACGACAATGATAATTCTGAAAATTCAAACCCGAAAAAGAAGCAAGTCTGTGGCAAGCGTGAAAAGACTCACTTGGGAGAGTGCATGATGTGGAAGAACGTGTGCTTCAATTGTAAGCAGGAATGACATATTTCCCTACATTGTCCTAAGCTGAATATGAGAAAGTGTTTTTCATGTGGGAGAACGGGTCACGGGTTTAACAAGTGTCCCGGTAAGAAGAAGACTGGTGTAAGACCCCAACTTTTATAAATAAAGATGAATTTTCTATAAATATCATTTTTGAATATTATTGAGTGAAATTGATATAATATTACAGTTATGGGTAATATTTATAAATTTTGCCAAGTACGCAAGTTGCTATATAATATTCTATTGGTCGGGGAATATTCGTTTTAACAGGAAATATTCATACGATGACACAATTATTGGTGAGCCCCACAACAGAATTACTGTCGTATTGAGAAAACGACAAAAATACTTTATGAAAATAACGGCAGAAGTTTTACCATTAATATTGTTGAACTACTCGATAGTAAAAGTATAGTAATACGCATGATTGCATAGTAGCACACGGTATCAATTATTGATGTTTACGTGATAAGTCACTCAGTTTTATTTTATTGGTATTATTAATGTAATAAAACAGAAAAGTTTTTTATATAAAACATAATACTTTTATAAAGTTATTCGTTTTATTAGGCTAATAGTAAAATCTTTTGATATAAAACAGAATACTTTTATAAAGTTATCTATTTTATTAGACAATAATTAGAATATATTATATTTTATTATGTATAGTGTTTGCATAGTACCTGCATAGTGGTTGCATAGTAAATTCTTTTATAAAGTTATTCGTTTTTTATTTAAAAGATTTTGCTTTAAATATGGACCGTCAGATTAAAGTAAATTAATCTAGACCGTTCATAAGTTAGTTACTATGCAGTTCATTTTTCTATAAATAGAAGCTCATTCCTTCATTATTTTTTTACGAATTCACTAAAACTATAGAGAGAAAGAAGAAAAGTATTCTACTACTTCACTACTCTGATATCAAGTTTCTTTTACGGTAAGGAATATTATTTGTTGTACTCGTAAAGGGTATTCTTTCTTTCTTATTCATGAAGAGAACTTCTGTTATTCCATTCTTTATTATTCTATTGGGATAACCTGTATACGCGGGCTACCCTATACTTGGTGAAATTCTTCTGTTATTCCTTTTTTTATTATTCTGTTGGAATATCATGTCTGTGCGTTTTACGCCAGACCTGGTTCCATTATTTATTATTCTGTCGGAATATCCTGTCTGTGCGTTTATGTCGGACCTGGTTCCATTATTTATTATTCTGTCGGAATATCCTGTCGGT
This sequence comes from Panax notoginseng, assembly GCA_016801055.1. Lineage (NCBI taxonomy): Eukaryota > Viridiplantae > Streptophyta > Magnoliopsida > Apiales > Araliaceae > Panax > Panax notoginseng. The sequence goes on from CM029015.1 coordinate 59,791,480, forward strand.
GCGTTTACGCATGACCTGGTTCCATTATTTATTTTTCTGTTGGAATAACCTGTCTGTGCGGTCTACCGCATGCATGGTGATTTCTTTTCTTATTCCATTCTTTATTATATTCAGTTGGTTAAAGTTTTGACTTTTATACTCCATAAAATTAGTGGAATATCCTTGATATTTGCGCTTCATCCAGTATCTTTTCATGAAAATATTCTTCTGAGCGTTCTTGAATTTTACTCCACAAAGCAGTATCATGTTGACAATTTGGACGTTATTGGTTCCTGGATAAATTAATTTTTGAACTTATTTTATTGAATTCTTATATCATTGTCATCATCCTCATGTTTATATTCTGTTAAAAGTCATCTGTGGCATATAGTGCATAGATGGACTTGGTATGATTATGACCAGAGATTATTCGGTATAATCATGACCGTAATGTTACAAATGATGTGATAAAAGTTCTCATTGGCCCATAGTGCATTGATGGACAGTGGTTGGTATGATCATGACCATTAATGAATACACAAATATTCTTGGCCTGTAGTGCATGGATAATTGTGGTCGTGATACTAAAGAATATCCTTGGCCGTAGTGCAGGGATGATGTGAATTATTTATTAAGCTGAGTCCAGCGATAAAAGTCATGAAAAACCTTTTAAATCATAGAAGATAGTAGATTTTATTCTCTACTTGACTCTTATAATGGGTTGCTTGTTCCGCTGCAGTTAAACTTGATGTTTTTTATATTTTATCAGTTTAACACTATTGAAAGCTAATGATAATTTATTCTGCATTATCTTAGGCATAATATTTCTTACTGGGCTAGTTGAGCTCACCCTTTTGTTTTCATTGTTCTCTTTAGGAAATGAGAACGTAGCGGGGACTAGTCGGGGAACGGAGTGACGGTTCAGATGATAGCAGTAGTAGTCCTCATTATTCTATGAAATAGTGTGAGAATAAATGTATTGAGGACTTATTTTGAGTTTGAATCCTGTTTAGAAGAAAGTGTTGTATTCAAACTCACAGCTTATGTTTTGTCGTATTTTACACGACAGTTGTATAATTAAGTTGTATTTGAATTTTGTACCATATTTTTGGCGACTCAGAATAGGTGATGTATACCTATTTTGGGGGCGTCACAGTTGGTATCAGAGCTTGGGGATATGATCCCTGGCTAAGATGTGAGAATAGAACTAGGAGGGGAGAGACGGGGAATTCCTTCGCCAGTATGACCTACCTAAGTTTATTTGGTATTTAATTGGTCGGTCAGAGTATAGAGATAATATGTGATATGTTATTTAACCCTTGTTTTGTGACAGTATTTGAAAATGACATCCGAGAATGTTGAGAATAGCAATGGAGCACAGGCGACCGTTGATTCACCACATATCAATAATCAGGATAATGTGCATCAGGAAGGTTATAATCGTCATACAAACAACAACACTGACCAAATGATGAATGATAGAATGTTCAGAGGCTTTATGCAATTCATGCAACAGCAGGCGAGAGCGGCTCCTGTCCAAAAAATAGGTGGAAACATTGAAAACTCTCGGACGGTCACCGCTAAACAGTTCAAGGAGCTGGGACCACCGGAGTTTATTTGAGAACCAAAACCACTTACGGCAGAAACGTGGATAAAGCAGATCACCAAGATATTTGATGTCTTGGGATGCGTCGAGGAGCAAAAGGTTCCCTTTTCCACCTTTATGTTGTGAGGAGAAGCAGATTACTAGTGGGAATCGATAAAGCGTACTCAACCTGCCGCACTGAAGATGTCTTGGGAGAAGTTCCAGGAACTATTCAATGACAAGTACTTTCCCGAAAGTATTCGTCACATGAAGGAGGTAGAATTCATCAAGATGGAGCAGAATAATATGACCGTGTCGCAGTACGAAGCTAAGTTTGCTGAGTTGTCCCGATTTGCGTCCCACTTGGTGGATAATGAAGAGAGAATGACGCGGATGTTTCTAAGAGGTTTAAAGTCGGAGATACGTTAACATCTTATTTCTCATAAACTATGTTTGTATTCAGATGTTGTAAATAGGGCTCAGTTAGTGGAGCGCGATAACGAGTCAACGCAACGAAAAGAGAGCAACCGACAAAATAATAATACTAGTGAAAGTAGTCATCGAAGCGATGACAACAAGCGTGGAGGGAATCAGCAGGCCAAAAATGGTAACCACTTCGGTGGTAATCATGGCCAAAACAATAAGAATAGACATTTTATGAAGAAGAGATTCAACAATGATGAAAAGACGTCAGCACCAGCACCCGTGGTTAAGGAAGGAGAATGACCACCTATCATATGCTTCAAATGCGGAGGGGAAGGACACATCAGTCCAAACTGCGCGATGCCGTCCAAAGCATGTCATAATTGTGGAAGAGAAGGTCACCTAGCCCGATTTTGTCGTTCACCGAAGACAAGTTCAGCTAGGGTGGAGGCACCAAAGGACGTCCCAGAAAAGTCAAAACCGGTAGTGCAAGGGAGAGAGTTTGTTGTGACCTCCCAGAAAGAAAGGAACCCGAACGAGGTCATCACGGGTAAGCTTATCATAAACTCTAGCGAAGTATATTGTAACGCCCCGAAATCCGGTCTACCTTCAGACCCAGACTCCGTGCGTCACAGTCTCACTTCTTACCAATCATACATCATTATATACTGAAATATAACAACATACATTCTCAATTCCCAGGTTCTCGAAACCTTATAACCTTTCTCATTAAAAATAATGATAATTACATTATTCCTTTCATCTTACAAGAGTGACTTTTATCCGCCACCAAGGATACATACAGTTCATTAAACTAGTCTATAGTTTAAATCATCTTTCTACATTACAAGGCTTCACTTGATCTTCACACACATTCACATGCTTAATGGCACTTGGTCTAGATACCGCTTAGCTTTATCTTTACGGGATCCTTAAGTTCTTTCTAACATCGTTCGATGAAAATATTTTTCATTTAAAGCAAGTGTGAGCATTTAATTGCCAAGCAAGTCATCATAGTTTGAACAAACCAGTTCAGAATTCAAACATTTCTTTAGAACTTCAATAACTGAACAAAGGTTATGAAGCAGCTTGTATAATAGGAATAATCTCGATTCCTATCATCTTAAAACCATACTCACTTTCACTTGGAAATACTTTCATTTTTCTACCTTTTTCATACACATTCTGTCTGGCTAGAATCATCAGCACAGACTTAACAATAACGGTTCATGAATAAACCGAGCATACTTGTATTGAACAGTTTGATCACAAAACAGTTCATTTCATAGAAACACCGAAGTGCTCACATTGTGGCACAAGGCCTCATACATTCTACCACCTTGTACAAATATCGCACATTCGCACATAGACAGAACTTCTAAAGTTCAACATCTGAGAAGTTTAAGAAACTAGCATTCATTTAAAATATGAATGAAGTTAGGAAACTTGCCTTACGCACAGCTACAGCTTACGCTGAACTGCTCATTCCCATTCCTATGTAGCACATAAGAAAATAACACGTTCACCAATTAGTCATATACTTGACTTATGCAATGGTTTACTTAACTTTACTTCTTAAGGTTCGCGTTCTTGTAATTTAAGCTTACGCGACTAACTTTCTATACCAATTTACGGTTTCATGACATACTGAGATGTCGTACTAAAAACGTTCATCATCTTTGATGATTTACATTCTTATCTTCTTCTTATGCTTCTCATAGGACTCAGTACACATCGTGTCTTTGCTAGTAGTCCATATGACAACCATCAAAGGTTACGATTGTACCACAACTTAAATTTATCTAACTTATCCGAACTATTAAACTATAATGTTCGTTAAGTCAAATTCATATTTCTTACGACTTTCTGGCAACTACATGCCATACCTCATGAATCATTCTTTATCGTCTAAGTCATACAGTCTTTTGTACAATCGGAACGATCATTCAATGTCAATACTATGAGGTCATAGCGTTAACCATTTCATATGAATTTATTCATATCTTCAAACGTCCAGTTCCTTCCACTCAGAACGTTTATCCAAGTTATACTTATTAACTCGGCTTCTTAACGTTATACGTTATTATCTTCAACTTAATTTCTTCACCGTTCACGGCTAAACTTAGTCTTCATTACATTATGTTTAAACCATACACGGAGTGTAGGTTCTGCCTATTTAACACACTCTTACACTCAACCCTTACGCTGGTTAAAGTGTTCAGTGCTTACTTTTTATTCTATCATTCTCATCCGACTTATATTCGGCTTTCAGTAATCTTATTACCGTTCGTTACGGCTCTCTTGATAGCATTCGTATCTTATTTACTACCTTCATCAACGTCTATGTCATACAACCAGGGTATATTTAGAACGTTCGTCAAACGCGAATACGATTTACGAAGATCGTTTATGCATTCAATCACGTTGCTCGTCTCTTAATCTCTCATTCAACCTTTACTCAGGGTTTTTAATCACTTTTGATCGTTATCCATCCCATGAACCCCATGTTCATTATTCTTTCTTAATGTTTAAGCCATACCATTCGTTGTATGCTAAGACCGATCGTTCTTCGCAGCAACGTTGCGTTCACAGCGTCTATACGCTATACGTTCATCTTACAATGCCATGCCATAACATCGGAATGTTATTCATTACCTTCATCACTCAACATCTAAGGAATCACAATCATAGCAATCCTTCACGTTCGTTCATTACGACTACGGTCCCCAGATATCGGTTACGTAATCTATTGCTTACATTCTCTATCTTTTAATCTCTTTTAATCTTTTCGTTCAACCTTTATTAAAGGTTTAAGACACTTGATTAAGTGTTACATTAGTTGAATATTATGTTCTTTATCTTTCCTTACATTTCCCCTAAGAGCTGAGCAGTTAAAAGCCCTTCTCTGGCTTTTTCCCTTCACTGGCGCCGCGGTGCCAGTCCCTTCCTTTCCTCTCGCGCTGCGGCGCGAGCTACTTCTCTCTCTTCTCTTTCCGACCTGGCACTGCGGCGCCAAGTCCTTCTTTTCCTCTCGCGCTGTGATGCCACTCTCCAAAAGTTCATGGCCGAGCTCGCGCTGCGGCGCCACCTCTCCAGGCATGACTCACGCTGCGGCGCCGAGCATGAAACCTAGAAAATTTTTTCTAAGTCTTTTACAAGCTTGAGACGTCGATTTCGAAATCACATAACTTCTTCGTTATAACTCTGAACGAGGTCGTTCCAAAGCTATTTTCTTCCTTATCTTACGTACTTCGATTACAATCAGATAGAAATTTTTTCTGAATCCGTTAACATGCCATTCAATTAGCTTAATCTTCACTCTTCGTTCATTTTAACGTTTTTAACGTTCTTCGTTCGTTCGTCCGTAATTCGGTCATCCGAACTCGGAATTTGTTCGTTCTTGAGTCCACAACTCACATTTTATACATTCTCTTACATTCTTATGAAACCCTACATATTCGGGTTCATTTACTAACTTTTTAATTCTCGTTCGTCTTTTACGAAATTTCGTCATAACTTCGTTATAGTTCCGTTTTAGTCCGTTCTTCATGAACGTTTCTACCGTTCCTAACCAAGCAATAAGCAACTAACTTATACGCGATGGTTTTAAACTTGTCCATCAACAACAATTATACTACGATGATTTTAAATTTGTCCATCAACAACGTTCTTCGTGTTCTTCGCGTGTTCTTCGCGTTCTTCGTTTTAATCGATATTTTGGATTACGATTCTACTTTTTCTTGGAATTTGATGTTATAGAACACCATTCCTTACTTATTTGACCTACTCATTCATAAAATTCATTCGGATCGCTCAAAATCCTCACGAATCTTATACTTCCTTAAGAAATTTATAAAATAAATTTCTAATTCTTATTTCTTCATTTTCTTACGATTTCAACCATATGAAATCTTTCTCAATATCTTTTACTCCTTATTCTCATTAAGTTATGTTTTTAAACATAAAAACTTAAAGAAAATAAATAGAAGAACTAGGGTTCGAATTACCGTTCTTCTTTAATCCTCTTCCGTTAGACAAAGCCGACGATTTGCGAGGTTTTCTATTTCTCGATCACTTTTAATCCGAACATTCATGCTCATTCTCTTCCTCTTCCTCTTCCAACCGAGCTCTCTCTCTCTCTCTCTCAAGTGTAGGATTTTTAAAATCCCATTCAAATGAGATTAAGCTTCCTATTTATAGATTTTCAAGGCTTAGGGCAATTTAGTCATTTCGCCCCCCACCTCCTTACTATTCACACCTCCTCCAACACTTAGTCACCAAGTTAACTTAGCCACCAAGTTAACTTAGCCACCACCCTTACTTGGTGGCCAAGTGGCCGCCCCTCTTGCTCCATGGGTCACCCCATGGGTTGCCCCATTGGTTATTACCCATTCGTTTACCCACCGGTTCGATCCGCGGTTTCTTTTCTTGGTTTGGGCCTTAACCCTAATTCTTATTGGGCCTAACTTGGGCTTAACTTCACAAATCATTGGGCTTGACATAATCCAAGTCCAATTGGATTCTACAAAGTCCATGAACACAAAGTCCATTTAGACTAAACGTATTCTACGCATTCTATTCTCGTATTCTCTTATTCTCTTCGTATATCATTCGTACGATATTCGTATTATACGTCGTACTAATCTTCGTACTATACTCGTATAATAACTAGTATTATACTCGTATCTCTCACGCATAATAACCCTAGTTATTATACGTACTCATTAAAATTCTGGGAAATTACTTTCCCTAACCCTTAGGTTTTACGTCCGCCGGTGAAAACTTCATTTTTTCCATAACTGAAATATTATTGAATATTCCATCACGTCTCAGAATTAAACGTAATCTATAACTTCACGGAATTTCAAAATAAATCTCCGAGCAGAAACTGATGAATAGTGCCTATTTCGTCTTTTTTCTCGAAAATATTTTGTTCCCGGAAAAATTTCATTTTCGTCTTGAAAATTCTTACTCGTTCAATCTAGCACGTAGCCAGAATCCTCCCAATTAATAATCATTTTAGGTTATAGAACGATTAATAAACACTTAGCACAGAATAGTATTAATAAAAATTTATTTTATTAATAACTAATTCTTTATACCTAAATTCTGGATAATCCAAAATTCCAGGTTGTTACATTCTTCCCTCCTTATAAAAATTCCGTCCTCGGAATTTCTTAAAACCAACCTTTACTCGGGTTCTCACATTCTCCCCTTCTTCACAGAATTTCGTCCTCGAAATTTTAGCTTACCCTTCTTCTCAACTTCTCTTCAAAGAAGTTCTTATCTTTCTTACATTCCCAACCCTTCATAACGTATCAAGAATCATGAAGCGAAAGGGATAACTAGGAATATAAGGATTCCTTTAAAACATTTCATTCTTTTGCTGAGGGGTCAAATTGACCATGAACTCTTACTAGGTTAAACAGCCTTTCGCCGTAAACCTTTCTTTCCACGGTAAGTTTACAATCACAAAGAAGGTAAACTACCTCTTCCATGTTCTCCTCAGACTAAATCATTAGATTCCGCACCAACACAATTTGGTTTGGCACAAGTTCTAAAGAAAACTCGATTTTCTTTTAATCATGACATACCATTCGTCTTAGCCAAATCAAATAGCCTCGACCATAGCAATAAGTTGGATATCAACTTGAAACATTCGTCTAGTCAACTCGCTTGACATCGATAACTTCTTTAAATTCTTTTTGCAATACATTAAAACGTTTTATGACGTCATGATACCGTACTCTTCACAGTACGTTGAGGACTTCGTCAGTTTATGACTTCGTCATTATACATCTTACCATAGTGGTTTGCTGATCCTCAGATCACATCCCACCAGGTTTAATTGCATTAACAACTCCATCCTTTTACCATCGTTGCATCAAATGCACGGATGATATAAAATTCATTTTGATATTTCAAATGAATTTCTGTCTAGCCGAAGCAATTGGCATAGACATACCAAGAATAGTTCTTTTAAAATCCATTAGTTCCAAAAGTCGAACCAATTCTTTCATTTTCCAAAACGCGCACATTAGTACGATTTCAAGAAATTTCGAAATCTATCATAGCTAGAGGATTTGGAATATCTTATTCTCCATCTTCATTCATTGTCTTACTGCGACAATACTTAATCTTCTCTAGCACCTTCAATGCTAAGTCTACTGAAAATACTTACTTTCAGTCTAAACATCTCTATACCATAGTACAGTCCATCAACTTACCACACATTATGAGTTCAGGAACTTTTCACAATAATATGAGTTTAAGAACATCCAGACAGACCTTAGGCGTCCATTCGCTGAAACATTCAAAAACATACCATATTATTATGAGTCACGAACTTACCATAGGTATGAGTTTAAGAACTCGCACCTACCTTAACCTTTTCTACCTATCAAGTATATACATGAGAAAAGATTCACCTTCTCGTCATATACATCTTAATAGCGCGACCAATTCCAATGATTATCATTGTAATAAACTGAGCAGTTGGTATACCAAAGCATAAACCTCTACCCATAACAAAGGTTCATACAACTCAGCCATCACATGAGTCCTCAATTGAAATTTTACAACTTCTACCTTTTCTTTACTTAATACGAATTTTCTTTAATTCATATATTATCCTTTACAACTCAATCTGAGTTCTTCTTCCCGTACTAATTCGTAGTACCATTCATTCATAGCATTAGCTATAAATCATTCATCGTTTAACATCTCATCTGTTACTACGATTTACTATGATCACGTGGTGATTTTCTTATCCTTCTCTTTACGATTATAGTCTTAGGTACTCTTACCTAAGATTTATAACCTATCAGCTCTGATACCAACCTGTAACGCCCCGAAATCCGGTCTACCTTCAGACCCGGACTCCGTGCGTCACGGTCTCACTCTTACCAATCATACATCATTATATACTGAAATATAACAACATACATTCTCAATTCCTAGGTTCTCGAAACCTTATAACCTTTCTCATTATAAATAATGATAATTACATTATTCCTTTCATCTTACAAGAGTGACTTTTATCTGCCACCAAGGATACATACAGTTCATTAAACTAGTCTATAGTTTAATTCATCTTTCAACATTACAAGGCTTCACTTGATCTTCACACACATTCACATACTGAATGGCACTTGGTCTAGATATCGCTTAGCTTGATCTTTACGGGATCCTTAAGTTCTTTCTAACATTGTTCGCTGAAAATGTTTTTCATTTAAAGCAAGTGTGAGCATTCAATTGCCCAGCAAGTCATCACAGTTTGAACAAACAAGTTCAGAATTCAAACATTTCTTCAGAACTTCAATAACCAAACAAAGGTTATGAAGCAGCTTGTATAATAGGAATAATCTCGATTCCTATCATCTTAAAACCATACTCACTTTCACTTTGAAATACTTTCATTCTTCTACCTTTTTCATACACATTCTGTCTTGCTAGAATCATCAGCACAGACTTAACAATAACGGTTCATGAATAAACCGAGCATACTTGTATTGAACAGTTTGATCACAAAACAATTCATTTCATAGAAACAACGAAGTGCTCATATTGTGGCACAAGGCCTCATACATTCTACCACCTTGTTCAAATATCGCACATTCGCACATAGACAGAAATTCTCAAGTTCAACATCTGAGAAGTTTAAGAAACTAGCATTCATTTAAAATATGAATGAAGTTAGGAAACTTGCCTTATGCACAGCTACAGCTTACGCTGAACTGCTCATTCCCATTCCTATGTAGCACATAAGAAAATAACACGTTCACCAATTAGTCATATACTTGACTTATGCATTGGTTTACTTAACTTTACTTCTTAAGGTTCGCGTTCTTGTAATTTAAGCTTACGCGACTAACTTTCATTACCGATTTACGGTTCCATGACATACTGAGATGTCGTACTCAAAACGTTCATCATCTTTGATGATTTACATTCTTATCTTCTTCTTATGCTTCTCTTAGGACTCAGTACACATTGTGTCTTTGCTAGTAGTCCATATGACCACCATCAAAGGTTACGATTGTACCACAACTTAAATTCATCTAACTTATCCGAACTATTAAACTATAATGTTCGTTAAGTCAAATTCATATTTCTTACGGCTTTCTGGAAACTACATGTCATACCTCATGATTCATTCTTTATCGTCTAAGTCATACAGTCTTTTGTACACTCGGAATGATCATTCAATGTCAATACTATGAGGTCATAGCATTAACCATTTCATATACATATCTTCAAACATCCAGTTCCTTCCACTCAGAATGTTTATCCAAGTTATACTTATTAACTCGGCTTCTTAACGTTATACGTTACTATCTTCAACTTAATTTCTTCACCGTTCACGGCTAAACTTAGTCTTCATTACATTACGTTTAAACCATACACGGAGTGTAGGTTTTGCCTGTTTAACACTCGCTTACACTCAACCCTTACGCTGGTTAAAGTGTTCAGCGCTTACTTTTCATTCTATCATTCTCATCCGACTTATATTCGGCTTTCAGTAATTTTATTACTGTTCGTTACGGCTCTCTTGATACCATTCGTATCTTACTTACTACCTTCATCAACGTCTATGTCATACAATCAGGGTATATTTAGAACATTCGTCAAATGCAAATACGATTTACGAAGATCGTTTACGCATTCAATCACGTTGCTCGTCTCTTAATCTCTCATTCAACCTTTACTGAGGGTTTTTAATCGCTTTTGATCGTTATCCATCCCATGAACCCCATGTTCATTATTCTTTCTTAATGTCTAAGTCATACCATTCGTTGTATGCTAAGACCGATCATTCTTCGCAACAACGTTGCGTTCACAGCGTCTATACGCTTTACGTTCATCTTACAATGCCATGTCATAACATCGGAATGTTATTCATTACCTTCATCACTCAACGTTTAAGGAATCACAATCATAGCAATCCCTCACGTTCGTTTATTACGACTAGGGTCCCTGGATATCGGTTACGTAATCTATTGCTTACATTCTCTATCTTTTAATCTCTTTTAATCTTTTCGTTCAACCTTTATTAAAGGTTTAAGACACTTGATTAAGTGTTATATTAGTTGAACATTATGTTCTTTATCTTTCCTTACATTTCCCCCAAGAGCTGAGCAGTTAAAAGCCCTTCTCTGGCTTTTTCCCTTCACTGGCGCCGCGGCGCCAGTCCCTTCCTTTCCTCTCGCGCTGCGATGCGAGCTACTTCTCTCTCTTCTCTTTCCGGCCTGGCGTTGCGGTGCCAAGTCCTTCTTTTCCTCTCTTGCTGCGGCGCCACTCTCCAGAAGTTTATGGCCAAGCTCGCGCTGCGGCGCCACCTCTCCAGGCATGACTCGCGCTGCGGCGCCGAGCATGAAACCTAGAAAAATTTTTCTATGTCTTTTACAAGCTTGAGACGTCGATTTTGAAATCTCATAACTTCTTCGATATAACTCTGAACGAGATCATTCTAAAGCCATTTTCTTCCTTATCTTACGTACTTCGATTATAATCAGACATAAATTCGTTCTGAATTCGTTAACATGCCATTCAATTGGCTTAATCTTCACTCTTCGTTCATTTTAACGTTTTTAACGTTCTTCGTTCGTTCGTCCGTAATTCGGTCATCCGAACTCAGAATTTGTTCATTCTTGAATCCATGACTCACATTTTATACGTTCTCTTACATTATTATGAAATCCTACACATTCGGGTTCATTTACTAACTTTCTAATTCTCGTTCGTCTTTTACGAAATTTCGCCATAACTTCGTTATAGCTCCGTTTTAGTCCGTTCTTCATGAACGTTTCTACCGTTCCTAACCAACCAATAAGCAACTAACTTTTACGCGATAGTTTTAAACTTGTCCATCAACAACAATTACACTATGATGGTTTTAAATTTGTCCATCAACAACGTTCTTCGTGTTCTTCGCGTGTTCTTCGCGTTCTTCGTTTTAATCGATATTTTGGATTACGATTCTACTTTTTCTTGGAATTTGATGTTATAGAACACCATTCCTTACTTATTTGACCTACTCATTCATAAAATTCATTCGGATCGCTCAAAATCCTCACGAATCTTATACTTCCTTAAGAAATTTATAAAATAAATTTTTAATTCTTATTTCTTCATTTTCTTACGATTTCAACCATATGAAATCTTTCTCAATATCTTTTACTCCTTATTCTCATTAAGTTATGTTTTTAAACATAAAAACTTAAAGAAAATAAATAGAAGAACTAGGGTTCGGATTACCGTTCTTCTTTAATCCTCTTCCATTAGACAAAGCCGACGATTTGCGAGCTTTTCTATTTCTCGATCACTTTTGATCCGAGAATTCATGCTCATTCTCTTCCTCTTCCTCTTCCAACTGAGCTCTCTCTCTCTCTCTCTCTCTCAAGTGTAGGATTTTCAAAATCTCATTCAAATGAGATTAAGCTTCCTATTTATAGATTTTCAAGGCTTAGGGCAATTTAGTCATTTCGCCCCCCACCTCCTTACTATTCACACCTCCTCCAACACTTAGCCACCAAGTTAACTTAGCCACCACCCTTACTTGGTGGCCAAGTGGCCGCCCCTCTTGCTCCATGGGTCACCCCATGGGTTGCCCCATTGGTTATTACCCATCCGTTTACCCACCGGTTCGATCCGCGGTTTCTTTTCTTGGTTTGGGCCTTAACCCTAATTCTTATTGGGCCTAACTTGGGCTTAACTTCACAAATCATTGGGCTTGACATAATCCAAGTCCAATTGGATTCTACAAAGTCCATGAACACAAAGTCCATTAAGACTAAACGTATTCTACGCATTCCATTCTCGTATTCTTGTATTCTCTTATTCTCTTCGTATATCATTCGTACGATATTCGTATTGTACGTCGTACTAATCTTCGTACTATACTTGTATAATAACTAGTATTATACTCGTATCTCTCATGCATAATAACCCTAGTTATTTTACGTACTCATTAAAATTCTCGGAAATTACTTTCCCTAACCCTTAGGTTTTACGTCCGCCGGTGAAAACTTCATTTTTGCCATAACTGAAATATTATTGAATATTCCATCACGTCTCAGAATTAAACGTAATCTATAACTTCTCGGAATTTCAAAATAAATCTCCGAGCAGAAACTGATGAATAGTGCTTATTTCGTCTTTTTCCCCAAAAAATATTTTGTTCCCGAAAAAATTCCATTTTCGTCTTGAAAATTCTTACTCGTTCAATCTAGCTCGTAGCCAGAATCCTCCCGATTAATAATCATTCTAGGTTATAGAACGATTAATAAACACTTAGCACAGAATAGTATTAATAAAAATTCATTTTATTAATAACTAATTCTTTAAACCTAAATTCTGGATAATCCAAAATTCCAGGTTGTTACATCTATACCTTATTTGATACCGGCTCTATCCATTCTTTTATTTCTCCTATTTGCGCTCAACGATTAAATTTGACTCCGGAGAAATTAGACTTTAACTTATCTGTGGAAACTCTGTTGGGAGAAACCTTCATTACATCTACTGTTTATAAGTCTTGTCTGGTTTAAATTGGTACCCTCACATTACCTGTCGATCTTATTTTATTGAAAATACTTGCATTTGATGTAATTCTAGGGATTGATTGGTTAACTACTCATCATGCAAAAATTGATTATTTTCGTAAGGTTGTTAGCTTTCATATTCCTAATCAACCTATTTTACGAATTCAAACAACCAAACCATTAAAATTAATCACTGTCATCTCAAGCCGTAAAGCTATTCGTTTATTGAAAAATGGATGTCAAGCTTTCTTAGCTCATGTCACGGATCTAAATAAAAATACTTCAGTTTTGAATGATATTTCTATTGTTAATGAATTTCCTAACATATTCCCTGAGGAACTTCCTTGCCTGCCCCCAGAGCGTGAAATTAAATTTTGTATCGACCTTGAACCCAGTACAAAACCCATTTCCAAAGCCCCAAATCGAATGGCTCCTATTGAACTTCAGGAGTTAAAGACCCAACTGTAGGAATTGTTAGACATTGGCTTTATTCGTCCTAGTACTTCTCCTTGGGGTGCTCCTGTTCTATTCGTAAAGAAGAAAGATGGGAGTATGCGACTTTGTATTGATTATCGGGAGTTGAATCATGTCACCATCAAAAATAGGTACCCATTGCCACGTATTGATGACCTGTTTGACTAGTTGCAAGGAGCACAATTCTTTTCAAAAATTGATCTTCGTTCTGGATATCATCAGCTGAAGGTTAGAACTGAGGATATTCCAAAGACTGCCTTCAGAACTCGGTACGGGCATTATGAATTCTTAGTCATGTCTTTTTGATTGACTAATGCTCCTACTGCCTTCATGGATATGATGAACCGAGTATTCAAGGAATATTTGGATCACTTTGTGGTCGTCTTTATTGATGACATCCTTATTTATTCCAAAAGCCGTGAAGATCATGAGCAACACTTGAGGCTGACACTCCAAAAACTTCGTGAATACAAGCTTTATGCCAAGTTGAAGAAATGCGAGTTCTGGCTTGAGGAAGTAGCATTCCTTGGGCACATAGTATCAAGTCATGGAATATCTGTTGACCCGACAAAGATTGAAGCAATTCAAAGCTGGGAGCAACCTAAATCAGTGACCGAAGTACGTAGCTTTCTCGGTTTAGCTGGTTATTATCGAAGATTCGTGGAAGGATTTTCTCGAATCGCTACTCCATTAACTCAACTGACTCGAAAAAATACAAAGTTCGGTTGGAGCGAAGAATGTGAGAAGAGTTTTCAAGAACTCAAGAGGAGACTCATTTCAGCACCTGTTCTGACAATACCATCTGACTCGGAGGGATTTGTCATCTATAGTGATGCTTCGGGCAAAGGGTTGAGATGTGTTCTCATGCAACATGAGAAATTCATAGCCTATGCCTCAAGACAACTCAAAGAATATGAGAGAAATTATCCTACTCATGATCTAGAGTTGGCAGCTGTTGTCTTTGCACTTAAAATTTGGAGGCATTACTTGTATGGGGAGAAAGTGGAGATCTTTACGGATCATAAAAGCCTCAAATATTTCTTCACTCAAAAGGAACTCAGCGTGCGACAACGACGCTGGCTGGAACTGTTGAAAGATTATGATCATACCATCCAATACCATCCTGGAAAAGCGAACGTGGTAGCTGATGCATTGAGTAGAAGATCATATGCAAGTACGAGTGTGATATTGTCAACGCAAAGGCGCATTTTGTGTGACTTGCAAGGGATGGAGATAGAGTTAAAGACTCCAGGGACCCATGTGATGATGGCGAATATACGAGTAGAACCGACTTTAATTGATAAAGTTAAAGCTGTTCAAGCTACAGACCTGGAGCTGATGCGTATGAGGAAAAAATTGCAAGAAGGTGCTATGCCGGAAGCAAGAATAGATGAAGAAGGAATACTTCGAGTCAACTCCAGACTTTGTGTTCCTAACGACCTTGATTTAAAGTATAAAATAATGATGGAGGCGCAAAACACACCGTTTGCAATCCATCCTGACAATACTAAAATGTATCGTGATCTTCGTCATACATTTTGGTGGAGCAATATGAAGAAAGAGATAGCGCTGTTTATCTCAAGGTGTCTAACTTGTCAACGAGTCAAAGCGGAGCATCAAGTACCAAAAGGTCCATTACAACCACTTGAAATTCCAGAATAGAAGTGGGAGCACATTACCATGGATTTCGTTACGGGTCTTCCCACGGTTTCTCAAGGCATTGATGTAATTTGGGTCATTGTTGATAGATTGACCAAGTCTGCTCATTTCTTACCAATATGAGAAACTTATACACTTGAACGTCTTGCTCGTATGTACATAAACGAGATTATAAGACTACATGGTATGCCAGTATCCATAGTTTCTGATCGAGACAAAAGATTCACTTCACGATTTTGGGTTAGTTTGCAAAAAGCTATGGGTACGAATTTACGATTTAGTTCGGCATATCATCCCCAGACGGACGGACAATCAGAGAGGACTATTCAAACTCTTGAAGATTTATTAAGACTCTGTGTCCTTGACTTCTAGGGAAGTTGGGATAAGTTCTTATCATTGGTGGAGTTTTCCTACAACAACAGTTATCAAGCAAGTATTGGCATGGCTCCATTCGAGGCGTTGTATGGAAGAAAGTGTCATTCTCTAGTGTGATGGGATGAGGTGGGTGAAGCAACGTTGTTGGGACTGGAGTTGGTACGTATGACTACGGAAAAGATTCAAACGATCCGGCAATGTATAAAAACCTCACAAGATCGACAAAAGAGTTATGCTGATCTTTATCGAAAAGACGTGGAATTTAATATAGGAGATCATGTGTTGTTACGAGTTGCTCCGTGGAAAGGAGTTACGAGATTTAGAAAGAGAGAAAAGCTCAATCCTCGATTCATTGGCCCATTTTTAATCCCCAATCGAGTAGGAACTGTGGCCTATAGACTCGCTTTACCTCTAAGTATGTCTCGTGTTCATAATATTTTTCACATATCCATGTTACGTAAATCTGTGAAAGACCCGAACCACATTATTGAGTTAGAACCGGACAAAATAGCAGAAGATTTAACGTATGAAGAGGTTCATATTCAAATCTTGGATAAGAAGGAACATATTCTACGCTCCAAGGTTATACCTCAAGTCAAAGTTTTGTGGAGAAACCGCGATGTTGAGAAAATGACCTTGGAGTTAGAATCTGAAATGAAGTCAAGGTATCCTTATCTCTTCGATATACCAGGTACGTACCCTAATTTCGAGGGTGAAATTTCATAAGAAGGGGAGGTTGTAAGACCCCAACTTTTATAATTAAAGATGAATATTCTATAAATATCATTTTTGAATATTATGGAGTGAAATTGATATAATATTATAGTTGTGGGTAATATTTATAAATTTTGCAAAGTACGCAAGTTGCTATATAATATTCGATTGGTCGAGGAATATTCGTTTTAACAGGGAATATTCGTACGACGACACAATCATTGGTGGACCCCACAACAGAATTATTATCCGATTGAGAAAACGACAAAAATACTTTATGAAAATAACGATAAAAGTTTTACCATTAATACTGTTGAACTACTCGGTAGTAAAAGTACAGTAATACGCATGGTTGCATAGTAACACACGGTATCGAGTATTGATGCTTACGTGATAAGTCACTCAGTTTTGTTTTATTAGTATTATTAATGTAATAAAACAGAAAAGCTTTTTATATAAAACAGAATACTTTTATAAAGTTATTCATTTTATTAGGCTAATAGTAAAATCTTTTTATATAAAACAGAATACTTTTATAAAGTTATCTGTTTTATTAGACAATAATTAGAATATATTATATTTTATTATGCATAGTGTTTGCATATTGCCTGCATAGTGTTTGCATAGTAAAATTTTTTATAAAGTTATTCGTTTTTTATTTAAAAGATTTTGCTTTAAATTTGGACCGTCAGATTAAAGTAAATCAATCTAGACCGTTCATGAGTTAGTTACTATGCAGTCCATTTTTCTATAAATAGAAGCTCATTCCTTCATTATTTTCTTACGAATTCACAGAAACTATAGAGAGAAAGAAGAAAAGTATTCTGCTACTTCACTACTCCGATATCAAGTTTCTTTTATGGTAAAAGATATTATTTGTTGTACTCGTAAAGGGTATTCTTTCTTTCTTATTCATGAAGAGAACTTCTGTTATTCCATTCTTTATTATTCTATTGGAATAACCTGTATACGCGGGCTACCCTATACTTGGTGAAATTTTTTTGTTATTCCTTTCTTTATTATTCTGTTGGAATATCATGTCTGTGCGTTTTACGCCGGACCTGGTTCCATTATTTATTATTCTGTCGGAATATCCTGTCTGTGTATTTTACGCCGGACCTGGTTCCATTATTTATTATTCTGTCGAAATATCATGTCCGTGCGTTTATGCCGGACCTGGTTCCATTATTTATTATTCTGTCAGAATATCCTGTCGGTGCGTTTACGCATGACCTAGTTCTATTATTTATTTTTCTATTGGAATTACATGTCTGTGCGATCTACCGCATGCATGGTGATTTCTTTTGTTATTTCATTCTTTATTATATTCAGTTGGTTAAAGTTTTGACTTTTATACTCCATGAAATTAGTGGAATATCCTTGATATTTACACTTCATCTAGTATCTTTTCATAGAAATATTCTTCTGAGCGTTCTTGAATTTTACTCCACAAAACAGTATCATGTTGACAATTTGGACATTATTGGTTCCTGGATAAATTAATTCTTGAACTTGTTTTATTGAATTCTTATATCATTGTCAGCATCCTCATGTTTATATTCTGTTAAAAGTCATCTGTGGCATATAGTGCATAGATGGACTTGGTATGATTATGACCAGAGATTATTCGGTATAATCATGACCGTAATGTTACAAATGATGTGATAAAAGTCCTCATTGGCCCGTAGTGCATTGATGGACAGTGGTTGGCATGATCATGACCATTAATGAATACACAAATATTCTTGGCCTGTAGTGCATGGATAATTGTGGTCGTGATACTAAAGAATATCCTTGGCCGTAGTGCAGGGATGATGTGAATTATTTATGAAGCTGAGTCCCAGTGATAAAAGGCATGAAAAACCTTTTAAATCATAGAAGATAGTAGATTTTATTCTCTACTTGACTCTTCTAATGGGTTGCTTGTTCCGCTGCAGTTAAACTTGATGTTTGTTATATTTTATCAGTTTAACATTATTGAAGGCTAATGATAATTTATTCTGCATTATCTTAGTCATAATATTTCTTACTGGGCTAGTTGAGCTCACCCTTTTGTTTTTATTATTCTCTTCAGGAAATGAGAACGTAGAGGGGACTAGTCGGAGAACGGAGTGACGGTTCAGATGATAACATTAGTAGTCCTCACTATTCTATGAAATAGTGTGAGAATAAATGTATTGAGGACTTATTTTGAGTTTGAATCTTGTTTAGAAGAAAGTGTTGTATTTAAACTCACAACTTATGTTTTGTCGTATTTTACATGACAGTTGTATAATTAAGTTGTATTTGAATTTTGTACCATATTTTTGGCGGCTCAGAATAGGTGATGTATACCTATTTTGGGGGCGTCACAACTGGTGAAGGGAGTGGAAGGTAGACAGCTTAAGTATAAGCAATAGTACCTTTTGGTAATATAGTGTGAGATATTAAAGATTGTAATATCGAGAATGATGTGTAAACATATGTAAATATATATATATACATGTGTGTGTGTGTGTGTGTGTGTGTTTGTATGAATCTTTATTTTCTATATGAACATAAGATTAAGATTAATTTGTGTGTTCTTAAAACTCATACTTATGGTAAGTTCATGACTCATAATTATATGAAATATTTCTAAGCCCCTCAGCGAGTGGACGCCAATGGTCAGACTAGGATAAGTTCATATACTCATATAATTGTGGCAAGTTTCTGAATTCATAAGTGTGGTAAGTTTGACGAATTGAGAATAGCTATGTGTGAATAGAGAAGTATAACTTTTTGTGTAAAGTTGGAGAATTATAACTTTTTTGTGTAAAGTTGTGTTGTTAATCCTAATATTATTAAAAAGGGATAGTTGTATATGTTGAGTACTAAATGACCTATGTTCTATTTAAATAAATATGAAATTATATGAGAACTTTGTGTTAAATTCTTATTGTGTGATTAATAAGAATTTGTATTGAGAAAGAGAATTAATGTAAGATTTTTATTTAAATCAGATAATGCCGCCTAGACAACAGAATCGAAATCAAAGAGAAGAGCAGTCAATGAATAATGAAGGAGGTCAAGTGGACCCGATGCAAAACTTTGCGAATATGATAGCCCAAGCAATGAGAAATAGAGCTCCAGCAGCAGGAACTAGAGAACAGCCAGCCAATAGATTGGCAAATTTCAAAGACTTTAAATTGGTAGGACCGCTAGAATTCAAGGGGACTACGGATCCAATTGAAGCCCAAACTTGGGTGAAAGAAATGGAGAAGGCATTCATTATTGTCAGGGTAGCGGAAGAGCAAAAGACAGCTTTTGCAACATATTTGATGAAGGAAGAAACCAATTACTGGTGGGAAACCAATGAGGCGAGAGCTGGTACAGCTGTGGTGACTTGGACTAGATTTAAGGAGTTGTTCTTGGAGAACTATTTTTCACTGAGTATGCAAGCTCGGATGGAAGTCAAATGTTTTGAACTGAAGTAGGAAAATATGTCGGTGTCTGAATATGCTGCTAAATTCAATGAATTAGCGAGATTTACACCTCATGAGGTGGATACGGAGCTACAGAAAGCGAGAAGATTTGAGAATGGTTTGAAGCCAAATATATTCAACAAATTAGATGTGTTACAGATTAATACGTTTGCGGCTTTGTTGGAATAAGCGATAATTGCTGATGGGGGAAGCAAAGCTGCATCTCGTTATAATCAAGAGAAGAAGAAGAAGAAGACAAATGATGGAGGTATTAGTGGTGGAAGTAATCTGAATAAGAGAAAATGGAGTGAGAATGCCCAGACAGGTAATAAGTCAGAGGAGAAGAGAAAAGGAGGTGAGCCATGTGCGAGTTGTGGGAAGAATTATTCAGGAATTTGTCTGAAGAAGAAGAGAGTCTGTTATAACTGTGGTCAAGAGGGACACATGTCGCCCAATTGCCCCAGTCCGCAGAAGATACAAGGCTGTTATGCCTGTGGATCAACTGATCATCTGGTTCGGAACTGTCCGAAGAGAAATGTGGAGAAGGAAAGTGTCAACAATGGACCCGGTAGCGGAATGTGACGCCCCCAAACTTAGGTATACATCACCCATCTTGGGTCGCCAGATACATGGTACAGAATACAAATACAAACTAATTATTCAACAATCGTGTAAAATACGACAAAACATATGATGTGAGTTTTAATACAAATATTGTCATCTAGACAATATCCACACTCAATGGAGTACTCATTACATTTATTATTACACTATTTCACAAAATAGTGAGGACTACTAATGCACCATCTAGGACCATCACTCTGTTCCTCGACTAGCCCCAGCTACGTTCTCATTTCCTGAAGAGAACAATGAAATAAAGGGTGAGCTCAACTAGCCCAGTAAGAAATATTATGATTAAGATAATGCAGAATAAATTATCATTAGCCTTCAACAGTGTTAAACTAATACAATATAACACACATCAAGTTTAACTGCAGCGGAATAAGCAATCCATTAAAAGAGTCAAGTAGAGAATAAAATCTACTATCTTTTATGATTTAAAAGGTTTTTCATCACTTTTATCGCTGGGACTCAGCTTAATAAATAATCAACAACATCCCTGCACTACGGCCAAGGATATTCATTAGTATCACAATCACAAATAATCCATGCACTACGGGCCAAGGATATTCGTGTATTCATCAATGGTCATGAGCATGCCAACAACTGTCCATCAATGCACTACGGGCCAATGAGGACTTTTACCACATCATTCGTAACATTACGGTCATGATTACACCGAATAATCCCTAGTCATAATCATACCAAGTCCATCTATGCACTACAGGCCACAGATGACTTTCAACATAATATAACATGAGGATGATGACAATGATATAAGAATTCAATAAAACAAGTTCAAGAATTAATTTATCCAGGAACTAATAACGTCCAAATTGTCAACATGATACTTCTTTGTAGAGTAAAATTCAAGAATGCTCATAAGAATATTTCCATGAAAAGATACTGGATGAAGTGCAAATATCAAGGATATTCCACTAATTTCATGGAGTATAGAAGTCAAAACTTTAACCAGCTGAGTATAATAAAGAATGGAATAACAAAAGAAATCACCATGCATGCGGTACTTCGCATAGACAGGTTATTCCAACAGAATAATAATAACGGAACTAGGTCAGGCGAAATTCGCACCGACAGGATGTTTCAACAGAATAATAAAGGAATAACAACAAAAATCACCATGCATGCGGTACTTCGCATAGATAGGTTATTCCAACAGAATACTAAATAACGGAACCAGGTCAGGCGTAATGTGCACCGACAGGATGTTCCAACAGAATAATAAAGACGAAACCAGGTCCGGCGTAAAACGCACAGACAGGATATTCTAATAGAATAATAAAGAATGGAATAACAGAAGAATTTCACCAAGTATAGGGCAGCCCTCGTATACAGGTTATTCCAACGGAATAATAAAGAATGGAATAACAGAAGAATTTCACCAAGTATAGGGTAGCCCGCGTATACAGGTTATTCCAATAGAATAATAAAGAATGGAATAATAGAAGAATTTCACCAAGTATAGGGTAGCCCGCTTATACAGGTTATTCCAACAGAATAATAAAGAATGAAATAACAGAAGTTCTCTTCATGAATACAAAAAAAATAATACCCCTTACCGTAAAAGAAACATGATATCGGAGTAGTGAAGTAGCAGAATACTTTTCTTCTCTCTCTCTCTCTAATTTCTCTATCTAAAGTTTCAGTGAATTCGTAAAAAATAATGAAGGAATGAGCTTCTATTTATAGGAGAATGGACTGAATAGTAACTAATTCATGAACGGTCGAGATTGATTTACTTTAATCTGACGGTCCATATTTAAAGCAAAATCTTTTAAATAAAATATAATATATTCTATTTATAATCTAATAAAACGAATAACTTTATAAAAGATTTTACTATGCAAATACTATGCAGACACTATATAAACACTATGCATAATAAAATATAATATATTCTAATTATTGTCTAATAAAATAGATAACTTTATAAAAGTATTCTATTTTATATAAAAAGATTTTACTATTAGCCTAATAAAACGAAAAACTTTACAAAAGTATTCTGTTTTATATAAAAAAAATTTGTTTTATTACATAAATAATACCAATAAAATAAAACTGAGTGACTTATCACATAAGCATCAATAATTAATACCGTGTGCTACTGTGCAACTACGCGTATTACTGTATTTTTAACACCGGGTGTTTTAACAGTTAATGGTAAAACTTTCGTCGTTATTTTCATAAAGTATTTTTGTCATTTTCTCAATCCGATAATAATTCCGTTATGGGGTCCACCAATGATGGTGCCATCGTATGGATATTCCCCAACAAAAAAAAATATTTTCCGACCAATCGAATATTATATAACCACTTACTTACTTTGCAAAATTTGTAAATATTACCCACAACTATAACATTACATCAAATCAACATCATAATAAAAAAAATTATTTCGAGAAAATGAAATCTTTATTCATAAAATCTGGGGTCTCACAATCTCCCCTCCTTATGAAATTTTGCCCTCGAAATTTACGTACGTACCTGGTATGCCGAACAGGTGGGGATACCTTGACTTCACTTCAAATTCTAACTCTTGAGGTATAACCTTTGAGCGTCGAATATGATCCTTCTTATCTAAGATGTTAACATGTATCTTTTCATACGTTAAATCTTCTGCAATCTCGTCTAGTTTTAATTCAATAATGTGGTTCAGGTCGTTCACACATTTACGTAACATCGATACGTGAAAAACGTTATGAACACGCGACATACTTGGCGGTAAAACGAGTATATAGGCCACAGTTCCTACTCGATCAAGAATTTCAAATGGGCCAATTAAATCGAGGGTTGAGATTTCCTCTCTTCATCGATTCTTGCTTCTAGAATAACGTCCTCTTAAACTTTCTTCTTCACATTCATCAGCTCTGAGTATGTAGCTTAAGCGTCTTTAACTTTATCAATTAAAGTCGATTCTACTCGAATATTCGTTATCTTCACGTGGGTTCGTATATTCGCACTGGTAACTGCATACGATCTTCTACTCAACGCGTCAGCTACCACGTTCGTACTTCCACGATGATATTGAATGGTATGATCGTAATCTTTAACAGCTCGAGCCAACGTCTTTGGCGCATGTTACGTTCGTTTTAAGTAAAGAAATATTTGAGGGTTTAAAAAATGGGTTTTGTACTGAGGTCAATAAAAAATTCGATTTTACGCTCTAGGGTAGGCCAAGAAGTCTTCAAGAATACGTCAGGAAATTTATTAACAATAGAAATATCATTCAAAACTGTGACTCTCATCCAAGACTCGGATAACACGTCACATTGATACGTATCAACTTGCCATCGTCATTCACAACGTCTCCTACGGAAAGTCTGGCTTCGGTGCATCCCACACAAGGAAATCAACAACGAAAGAATCGGGGCTCTTTACTTATGGCTTGATATGACAATAATTGACTTTAGTGGTTTGGTTACTTTGAATTCGCATAACAGGTTGGTTAGGAGTATGAAAGCTAACAACCTTACGAAAAGCATGATGAGTAGTTAACCAATAGTTTTCAAAAATCACATTAAAGGCAAGTATTTTCAAAGAGATAAGATCGACAGGTAACGTGAAAGTGTTGATTTGAACAAGATTTATAAATAGTAGAGGTAACGAAGGTTTCTACTAACGAAGTTTTAACCAATAAGTCAAAGTCTAACTTCTCCGGAGTTAAATTTAAACGTTGAGCGCAAGCAAAAGAGATAAAAGAATAGGTAGAACCGGTATCGAATAAGGCATAGACTTCGCAAAAATTTATAATTAACTAACCCGTGATAACTTCGTTCGATTCCTCGTCACGAAAAATGCTCTCCCTTAAACTACCGAATTTGACTAGTTCGGGATAGTCTTTGGTGTCGTCATTATCACTGGAATTGACTTTTTCTATAGGGCATATCCCACCCTCAACTGCTTCGTCGTACACCTTCTCCATGATCTGAATCATTAGCCTTCGATCCATATCGAATTGGGGTTGACCGCAATGTATAGGGTAATTTAAAACTCGATATTGGGTTCTCCCAATTGCTATCAAAAAAGAGAAATACATATCATCTATTATAGCTTTCTTGGATCGGACTTCTCTTTCCACAATATCAACGCGTCGTGTGGCTTTTACCCATGTATCTTTCATTCTCACTCGTTCAGTTGTTTCTTCTTTCAGCTGCTCCTTGACATTTGAATTCTCAGATTCCAGCTTTAATATCGTATACTCTGCCAAAGAGCGCTCCTGTTCAGCTATCGCACATCGGGTAATACAATTTTGAATTTTTACATTCCTTTGCTCCACGACCGCCTTCCGTTCTTCAGCCTGCTCTTCTAACTCATGAATACGATTTTGCAATTCTACATTTTGATCAATAAGTTCTTCTAATAAATCCTCCTCAGGTTCCTCTTCTTCCTCACTCTCAATTGCTACCTTTGCGACTAGCTTGAGTGCAACTTTTAATTCCTCAATCACCACATGAATATCTCTAATCACATTATCTTGGATGGAGATTAGAGGTGTCTCCACGGTCTCATGTGCTCCATTGCTATTCTCAATATTCTCGGATGTCATTTTCAAATACTGCCACAAAACAAGGGTTAATTAACATATCACATATTATCCATATACTCTGACCGACCAATTAAATACCAAATAAACTTAGGTAGGTCATACTAGCGAAGGAATTACCCGTCTCTCCCCTCCTAGTTCTATTCTCACATCCTAGCAAAGGATCATATCCCTAAACTTTGATACCAACTGTGACGCCCCCAAAATTAGGTATACATCACCCATCTTGGGTCGCCAGATACACGGTACAGAAAATAAATGCAAACTAATTATACAACAATCGTGTACAATACGACAAAACATATGATGTGAGTTTTAATACAAATATTGTCATCTAGACAATATCCACACTAAATGGAGTACTCATTACATTTATGCTACGTTTGGATCGATGGAATAGGAGGGAGAATGAAATGAATCATTCGATTGGAATGATAAAAATGTTGTTTGGTTTGTTTATTTCAACGGAATAATGTATTCCTAGTGGAATATGTGTTAACTTAAAATTATAATTTTTATTCTTGGAAGGGGGGTCAGGATTAACTTATTCCATCTACTATTTTTAAGTAATTGACAATTATGCCCCTTAAAAGAAATACTTATTTTTATTAAAAAAGAAATACTTATCTTTATTAAAAGAAATACCCCCTTCCCCTTACCCACCTACCCCCACCCCCACTCCCTACCAACCTACCCCCACCCAGCCACCCCACCCACCCCAACCCCCCACCCCCTTACCTACCTACTCCCACCCCTATCAACCTACCCCACCACTACCCCACCTATCCCACCCCCACCCCACTCACCCCACCCACCCCACCCACCCTACCTACCCCACCCTACCCTCATCTCTACCCCCACCCACCCCATCCTACCCCTACCCACCCTACCCTCACCCACCCTACCTACCCTACCCCTACCCATCCCTACCCACCCCCTACCAACCTACCCCCACCCAACCCCCCCCCCACCCCACCCATCCCACCCATCCCACTACCCACCTACCCCCACTTCACCCACCCCACCCACCCTACCCTACCCACCCACGCCACCCTATTATAAAAAAATCTAGAGAAATATGTGTTAAATTTTTAATATAAAATGAATTTAAGTTAAATTTGAACATTTTGGGGTATTTAGGTCACTTTCTAATTATTTATTTCATTCTTAGATGTATTCCTAACATCAACCAAATATGTACATGGAATATCAAAAAATTATTCCATTCCCTTCCTTATTCCATTCACTCAACTATTCCATTCCCTACTCTATTCTATTCCTTCAATCCAAACGCAGCATAATATTATTACACTATTTCACAAAATAGTGAGGACTACTAACACACCATCTAGGACCATCACTTTATTCCTCGACTAGCCCCAGCTACGTTCTCATTTCCTGAAGAGAACAATGAAAGAAAGGGTGAGCTCAACTAGCCTAGTAAGAAATATTATGACTAAGATAATGCAGAATAAATTATAATTAGCCTTCAACAGTGTTAAACTAATACAATATAACACACATCAAGTTTAACTGTAGCGGAATAAGCAATCCATTAAAGGAGTCGAGTAGCGAATAAAATCTACTATCTTGTATGATTTAAAAGGTTTTTCATCACTTTTATCACTGGGACTCAGCTTAATAAATAATCAACATCATCCCTGCACTACGACCAAGGATATTCATTAGTATCACAACCATAAATAATCTATACACTATGGGCCAAGGATATTCGTGTATTCATCAATGGTCATGATCATGCCAACAACTGTCCATCAATGCACTACAGGCCAATGAGGACTTTTACCACATCATTCGTAACATTACGGTCATGATTACACCGAATAATCCCTGGTCATAATCATACCAAGTCCATCTATGCACTATAGGCCACAGATGAATTTCAACATAATATAACATGAGGATGATGACAATGATATAAGAATTCAATAAAACAAGTTTAAGAATTAATTTATCCAGGAACTAATAACGTCCAAATTGTCAACATGATACTTCTTTGTAGAGTAAAATTTAAGAATGCTCAGAAGAATATTTCCATGAAAAGATACTAGATTAAGCGCAAATATCAAGGATATTCCACTAATTTCATGGAGTATAGAAGTTGTAGACACTCAAAATTTTTTGTACTACTGACACTAACATTGCAAGAAGGCAGATTCTTCTTTTAAGAGAGAACCCTGAAAGACAATCCACAAACATACCGGATACTACCGGAGGTTCAGCATCAACCCCAGATCGCAATCTGGGAGTAATCGTTCCAATCTTGGAGAACCCCGAGGCATGCAGATCAATACCGGAACACACACCGGAGAAGACCGATTAATGTCAGAGATAGCCCCGAGGTATCCGGTCTCAGCCCTAAAAATAGGAATAGCCTCCAACCTTGGTGATAGCCCCAAGGAATGCAGTTTCGGCATTAACCTGGAAATGCTTGTTACAAGTGCAACCAGCTTCAATCTCGGTGCTCACAACGAGATACACTGTATCAGCCTGGCGATGACATCAGGAAGACAGACACACCTCAAAGATGATAATGAGGACTTTCAACCAATTGCAGCAGTCCAATCCCAGCGAAGCTGAGCAACGTCTGCTTTATCGACCCAACCCGGCAATAACACCGGTAAGGGGCAACATTGTCATCTGACCAACACGATGCCACGCCAAGTCGTCTCAACACATCTACGCAACAACGGCCCACAAGGCTAACCAATCCCGAGTTGCTATTGTGTGGGGTAACGGATGAAAGTTGAAGCTTGAAGACAGGAGGGCACCGTCCCATCTTCAAAGACTTCGTACAAACTCTAATCCCATGCCA
Source organism: Panax notoginseng (assembly GCA_016801055.1). Lineage (NCBI taxonomy): Eukaryota > Viridiplantae > Streptophyta > Magnoliopsida > Apiales > Araliaceae > Panax > Panax notoginseng. The sequence continues at coordinate 59,819,696 of CM029015.1, forward strand.
TCGTACAAACTCTCGACAATGGCGGTCCGAAATAGGTCATGTATACCTCAAACGGATGCCCGAATTACACTTTAGAAAAATTGAGTGGACATTACAGTGTCCGCGTACACGTACTTCGAGACGACCCAACCCGACCAAATCGGGCCGATCCGACCCGCCTCTGGCACACCTGCGGCTGAATCGCAGGTACACCTGCGGCACCTTTTGCCTATAAATAAGAGGCTTGGGGTGCTGATTTTTAAGAGAAAAAAGACGGGGAAACCCTGTAGAATTCGCTCTACACTTGCCATACAGTGTATTTTCCCACTTTAAACACATGTGAGCTCATATACAGCCCTCTTTTGTACCTACATAAGTCTGTGTTTACTCACTCTAAAGATATAGAAGTCTTCTTTGGCAGCCCACTGTAAGCCTTCTCACACACTTTAGAGTCTTTCTCTTCATTTTTGCACACACCCTTCTACATATTGAGAGTCGTGTTGCTTGCTTTTTCCCGAACTTCGGTCCGTGGTTTCATTTCAGTCTATATATATATATCTTATATATATATTTACATATGTATTGACTAACATTACTGAGTTATGCCTCGGTTGAGCCTAGACTTCAGTCTGGAGCGTTTTTTACTTTTCTATATATATATATATATATATATATATATATATATATATATATATATATATATATATGAACTGTGTATCGAACTTTGTTCGATTGAGCCTAAACTTCGGTTTGGTGCGTTTATTGCTTTAATATATATATACTTATATATATTAACTGTGTGTCAGACTTTGTTCGATGAGCCTAAATTTTGGTTTAGTGCGTTTAATTGTTTTCTTATATATATATATATATATATATATATATATATATATATATATATATATATATATATATATATATATATATATACTTATATATAAACTGTGGTCGAACTCCGTTCGATGAGCCCGGATTTTACATCCGGTGCGTTTACTCACTTTTATATATATATACTTATATATATGAATTGTTATCGAACTCTGTTCGGTGATCCTGGATTTTATATCCGGTGCATTTACATGCTTTTACATATATATATATATATATATATATATATATATATATATATATATTTACATTTCGTTCCACCTGGAAATTACTTCGTGGTGGTTAACCGTTTTTACAGCTTTCTGTACATTTCGTTCCGCCTGGAGTTTCCTCCGTGGCGGTTGATAGCCTTTAACAGCTTTATTTATATTTATGGTCCCCCATGGAGCTACTTCGTGGTTGGTGATCATGTTTGTATATATATATTTATGGCTTTTATATATATACCTGCTTACTGCTTTTATACAAATCGCGGTATCATGTGAGCCTAGGAATCATGTGATCACAGATTCATCCCATTGGATCTAGATTCGGTTCCCATGATGGACATTTTCAGCTGTAAGAAGCTTGTAAATTATTCTGCGGTGTCTGAATTTCCTCAGATGGTTTCCATACCCATGAGGAAGTCGGCATTATTTTGTAAATTATTTTCGTACGGATGCTTCGCATTTGTCAAATAAAATCAACCAAGCCGCGCATTTAATAAAATGGGAGTGCAAAAGGCCTCAATTACTATTGAGCATCAGGGTTTGAAAAAACCTCTTTTATAAAACATCATTGCCATATCTTGCTAAAATTGAATTTTTACATAAATTCAAACCATGCGTATATAGGTGTGAACGAGGCCTCGTACCACTTTCAATTAACAACACATTGACTCTCACACACACACACACATTCAGATAATAGTTTCTTGAAAAGAGGCGGTCACCGTGGTAACACGGATGTCGGGGGTGCCTAACACCTTCCCCCCGTATGACCAAGTCCCCGGACCCTAAATGAATCTCGGTTTTACCGACCCGTATAGCAGTGTCACATCACTGGGTCAATGTGCAAACATTTTCTCGGCTGTGTTGGTACAACCATTTAAAAAACCAACTGGCGACTCTTAACAGTCCATCGTCGACATTATACATGTCGGACCTTTTTCACTTATTTTTCAAACAAATCTCACCTAAAATGAGAACACCAAAGAACAAGTAACGGAAAGGGACATCTAAAAATCCCGACGTCAACAGGTGGCGACTCTGCTGGGGACTCCAGTAAGAGGACTTAAGCCGCTATTTCAATCTTTTCAAAATTGCTATCTGCTTGTGTGTGGATGTTGCATTTACATTGGATGAATGTGTACGAATGCTTGTCTTGTTTATTTAGTGCCTCGCACTATAAACTGCTTGTGATGTTAGTGCCTCGCACTATAAACTGCCTGTGATGTTAGTGCCTCACACTATAAACTGCTCATGATATTAGTGCTTCGCACATGTCATCATTTCATACGGTGAGGCGCGATGTATGTGAATGTATGTTGTGTGGTCCCTCCACCAGGAGGCTATCCCGTCGGTGTTTGATTACTGGACTCGTGAGAAGCCTGATTCTCCGAAGCTCAGGAAAGGCACCACCCAAATTCGCTCTAGTTGAAAGACCGGATTAACTTCCCGTCGAGTAGATTGCGATGATTTGGGAACCTTCATGCCAAAAAGCCGCGAGAGTAACCTAAGATAGGTCAGCCTCTGATAAATCCAAAACGGAGGAAAGTCTCATCATGCTCTCATTTTAAATTACACAATTTCATGACATATCTATCTCCATGTAATGAGAAATATGAAGGAATGTGTACACATATACATACATGCTATAAACAGCTGACATCCATTTTTGCAGGATAAAATTCCTAAAATGGACTCATCACATTGCATATTAATATTCACCTTCCCTAAGGACTAAACTATGCAAGTCTTTCGCAGGGAGTCAGTCGGGCCTACTACCCGTTCAAAGTCCAAAAAGGCAACAGGCCTACAGTCAATTATGTCGTCATCCGACCAGACTGAACTTAATCCAGTTTCTCACAAAGAATTCGACGGGATAAGAAAACAAATTGTAGATTTGGCTGTTCTACTCAAAGAATTACACCAGTCTACACAGGGTCAGAAAATACACGTACATGCTGAATCCTCCACACAAGGAGGAGCCCAGGTCGTTACCATACCTGAGCTGCAGTTGGATCAGACCAACAAAACTCATGATGCTGCCCATCCCACTGGAGATCCAAACACTGGTGACATCAAAAAGAAAGTCCTCCAAATGGAAGAGACCCTTAATACTATCAAAGGAATTGGAGCACACGGGAGTGTTTCATATGCTGATTTATGTATTTTTCCTGGTGTTCATTATCTAGAAAAGTTTAAAACTCCTGACTTTGAAAAATATGACGGGTTAGGAGATCCTTATACACACTTAAAGGTATTTATTGGAGAACTGGGATCTTATGCAGAGGATGAAAAGCTCATAATGCAATTATTCCAAAAGAGTCTAACTGGAGAAGCCCGTTCATGGTACACAAGATTAGACAACTCCAAAATCCACAGCTGGGAAGAGCTAGCACATGCCTTCCTCACTCAATACAGCTTTCAGTCTCAAATGGCTCCTGATCGGTACCAAATTACCAAGATCAAAAAACAGTCTAACGAGTCTTTCAGAGAGTATGCCTAGAGGTGGAGACGCCTGGCTGCCCAAGTGAATCCTTCCATGACCGAATCAGAAATGGTCATGACGTTCATAGACATACAAGAAGCTCCCTTCTATGAGAGAGTTTTAGCCGGCATCGATAAACCATTTTCTGAAATGGTCAAACATGGGGAGATGGCTGAGATAGGATTGAAATCCGAAAAGATTCAAGACCTAGCTGCACTCAAAGCTGTTGCTGATCACATCCAGTCTAGAAATTATGGGAACAACCCGAGGAGGGTCCATAAAAAGAAAGAGGAAGATGTTTCCCTAATACTACAGGGTCAAAAAGACAGTCAAAATATGCCTGTTCAGAGGAGAAATTATACTCCCTTTCCAGCACAGTCTGTAAACCCTCCAATACCAAAAGGTGGAGAAGCCAAACGCCCTTGAGTGTTCACACCCTTAGGGGATACCCTCGAGAATATCCTTAATCTTCTGACAACACAAAAGAAGATTACACATCTACTTCCACCAGCCAACCCAAATGGAAGGGGTTTTAATGTTGCTCGAAAATATGCTTATCATGCCGAGGCACCTGGACATGATACTCAGGATTGTTAGGCCTCGAAACACAAGATCAAAGACCTGATAGACAACGGTGAGATCGTGGTCACTAAACCAGATCAACCTAATGTTCAAGACAACCCTCTTCCTCAACACAAAGAAGAAGAGGTCAACATGATTAATTGGAGCAGTGGACAGAGTCCAACTTCAGCTGTGATTCTTCCCAAACCATCAAAGACGATGATAACAGATGGGATTATGCCAAGTTCCAGTTCACAATGGAACGAAAAATGAAAGCTCTCTGCAAACAAATTGAGCAATTGGCGAAACTGGTGACTTATCAGCATCAATTGACTCGTCGGCTAATCAGCCAGGAGCATGCCAGTCTCCTGCCCTTTGTCATGAATATTCCCTCTTCACTTTCAGAAAATGAAATGCTGGAAGACAAAGTGACGAAGAGAGCAAATGCCAAGGCCCGTCGGGATTTCGCCAATAAAAGGAAATTCACCTATTTGGGTCAACCTATGGAGGAGATACTTCACATGTTAATCAATGAAGGAAGAATCAGTTCCCTTCTACCTCCAATCAATCCCCGTTCGGGACGGTACAATTCTGAGGGAGTATGTCAATATCATTTCCAATCTCGTGGTCACAGCACAGAAGAATGTTGGGCACTCCGCCACCTTATTCAGAACCTAATCGACAGTGGCGTACTGCACCTGGCAGATGACGACATTGTGCTATGCGCAAGTGAGAATGCAGGTCCCACTAAATGGAAGAGTGTGGTAGCCGTCATATCTACTGAAGCTGATCAATCACTTGTCATGCCAATAATTCAACTCAAAGGAAGCAACAATCCTTTGAAAGTGGCCGCTCCCGAGCCAATCAACTTGTCGTGCAGAGCAAAATATCCTATTGTTAGCTTGCATAAAGTTCCGTGGAATTATGGAGAAGGTGAAGGATCCACCTCACATACCATTGCTGCAGTGTCGAAAGAAAATCCACTGCACCTTCCCCAACGGGTGATGAAATATGCCGTCAAATCAAAGGGGAAAAATACCCACGGAGAAGATTGAAAAATTCCTCCGCACTATGGGTCATAATGAAGCTACGGTGGTTGTAAGCTTGAAATAAGCTCCACAACAGATATCAATTTTGGACTTGGTCCTCACTTTTGAGAATCACCGAAAGATCTTGTTAAAGGTTTTAGAAGAAGCCTATCTCCCGGCATCCGTGGATGAGGAAAAATTTTAACATCTGGTTGATCACATTTTTAACGACAATGTGATATCCTTCACTGATGATGACATTCCGCCTGAAGGGACCGGTCATTGCAAACCGTTGCACATCGCAGTCTTGTCCTCCGGATATATGGTGGCTGAAGTCCTGATAGATGGAGGCTCATCCCTAAATATCTGCCCATATGCTACCTTGGTGAAGATGAATATCAATCCTAATCGAATCCGGAGTAGCCATACTATCATCAAAGCTTTTGATGGAGCCCGCCGAAATTCGGTTGGAGTAATTGAGCTGCCAATTGAGATTGGTCCTCATACATTCTGCGTATCTTTCCATGTGCTCAAGATAGAGTCGGGATACAACCTGCTCTTAGGACGACCATGGATCCACATGGCTGGGGCAGTCCCCTCCACCCTTCATCAACAATTAAAATACATTATCAACAATAGCCTGGTCACGGTCAACGCTGAACCAGAGTGTCCTCAATACGGGGATTTACCGGTCATCAATGCTAATGCGGACGTTGAACCAGTCAGTTTTCATGCTTTGGAAATAAGAAATACCCAATACCATGCTATTGGATCACCACTGCTCGAACCCCAGATTTCTGCCGAAGTGATGTCAGCCACTCAAGAAATGATGTCGTTGGGTCATAAACCAGGACAAGGGTTGGGTAAAGATTGTCAGGGTATCAAGTACCCTATTCGCTTAACTAAGCACACTGGAACAGCTAGACTAGGCTATTCGGCCAACTCTAGTCACAGGAACCCTCATAAACATCCACAGGTTCCTTCAGCTTCAACTATGTGGCGTTTATCTTCGCCTTCAAGTGCTGAGTCAGCACAACCTCCTGTAAAGGTGCCAGCCAATGTCATGGCTATGTTATTTCCTAAGACGAAACCGGTGGAGAAAAAGAAAATCGTTATTCCAGATCCCGCAATCGAAGAAGAGGAGCGGAGAATCAAGGAGAACATTGCCCGAATAATGTCGGGCATGCGTATCATCGTCCATGATGAACATACCAACCGATACACCCCAGACGATGATTGCCCAGACATAATGGCCATCATTCGGGACAGGGAGGATGATGACAGTCCCTCCATCACTGCGGTTCACCCGAACTTTGCTCTTGCCAATTGGAACAGCATTCCATGCATTGGTCGTCAAGGGTAAAGCGGGCAGAAGTTCTTTCTGCCCTGTAGATATAATAACTGCTTACTTTTCTGTACAGTATTAACAGTTTATTTTGCCAGTGTGACGCCCCCAAAATTAGGTATACATCACCCATCTTGGGTCGTCAAATACATAGTACAGAATACAAATACAACTGATTAATACATCTGTCGTGTACAATACGATAAAACATAAACTGTGAGTTTGAATACAAATATTATCTTCTAGAGAGTATTCATACTCAAAATGAGTCCTCATTACATTTATTAACACACCATTACATAGAATAGTGAGGACTACTAACTAATACTATCATTCGGACCATCACTCCGTACCCCGACTTGTCCCAGCTACATTCTCATTTCCTGAAGAGAACAGTGAAAGAAAGGGTGAGCTCAACTAGCCCAGTAAAAAATATTATGACTAAGATAATGCAGAATAAATTATCGTTAGCCTTCAACAATGTTAAACTGATAAAATATAATAGACATCAAGTTTAACTGTAGCGGAACAAGCAATCCATTAAAAGAGTCAAGTAGAAAATAAACTCTACTATCTTTTATGATTTAAAAGATTTTCCAACACTGTGATCGCTGAGACTCAGCTTAATAAAATAATCCACATCATCGAATCACCCCTGCACTACGGCCAAGGATATTCGTATATTCATTAATGGTCATGATCATGCCAACAACTGTCCATCAATGCACTACGGGCCAATGAGGACTTTTACCACATCATTTGTAACATTACGGTCATGATTATACCGAATAATCCCTGGTCATAATCATACCAAGTCCATCTATGCACTACATGCCACAGATGACTTTCAACATTTTATAAAACATGAGGATGATGACAATGATATAAGAATTCAATAAAACAAGTTCAAGAATTAATTTATCCAGGAATTAACAACATCCAAATTGTCAACATGATACTGCATTGTGGAGTAAAATTCAAGAACGCTTAGAAGAATATTTTCTTGAAAAGATACTGGATGAAACGCAACTATCAAGGATATTCCACAAATTTCATGGAGTATAGAAGTCAAAACTTAACCAACTGAGTACAATAAAGAATGGAATAACAAAAGAAATCACCATGCATGCGATAGACCGCACAGACAGGTTATTCCAATAGAATAATAAATAATGGAACCAGGTCCGGCGTAAACGCACAGACAGGATATTCCGACAGAATAATAAATAATGGAACCAGGTTCGGTGTAAAACACACAGACAGGATATTCCAACAGAATAATAATAAAACGGAACCAGGTCCGGTGTAAAACACACAGACAGGATGTTCCAACAGAATAATAAACGGAACCAGGTCCGGTGTAAAACACACAGACAGGATGTTCCAACAGAATAATAGAAGAATGTCACCAAGTATAGGGTAGACCGCGTATACTGGTTATTCCAACAGAATAATAACAAATGGAATAACAGAAGTTCTCTTCATGAATATAAAAGAAATAATATTCCCTACCTTAAAAGAACTGGATATTGGAAAAGTGATGTAGCAGAATACTTTTATTCTCTCTCTCTTATTCTCTCTATACTTTCTCTCTCTATAGCTTGAATGAATTCGTGAAAAATAATGAAGCCCTAGGCCTCTATTTATAGAAAAACTGAGGGTGGCTCTTGGTCTTAACGAAGGGTCAAATGACTCTTGGTCTTAACGAAGGGTCAAATGACTCTTGGTAATATTGAAGGGACAACTACTATTGACGAAAGTAATTACTATTGACCAAGGTAAATACTATTGACGAAGGTAATTACTATTGACCAAGGTAAATACTATTGACGAAGAGACTCTTAGATGATGACATATGGCCCCCCATAAAATAACCAAACTTACCACAACGTCTCAATTATTGATTTAATAATATAACATATTATACAGATGATACTATGACAATAATTTAAGAGATATGATGCAGCAATTACTGTAGCAATAATTGAGTATAGCTGAGTGACTTCTCACGTAAGCATCAATAATCAATACCGTGTGCTACTATGCAACCACGCGTATTACTGTACTTTTACTACCGAGTAGTTCAACAGTTTTAACGGTTTTAACGGTAACACCTCAGCCGTTATTTTTATAGAAAGATAATTCTGTCGTTTTCTCAATCCGACAATAATTCCGTTGTGGGGTCCACCAATGATTGTGCCGTCGTACGAATATTCCCCGACAAAAAGAATATTCTCCGACCAAACGAATATTTTATAACAACTTGCTTACTTTGCAAAATTTATAAATATTACCCACAACTATAACATTATATCAAATTAACTCCATAATATTCAAAAATGATATTTATAGAAAATTCATCTTTATTTATAAAAATTGGGGTCTTACAGCCAGTATATGCTAACACTGAGTATGATCAAACGCGTTTCATATATACTAAGTGAAAGTATATTTTGTTTTAGGACTCTGAATTTAGATGTGCATGTACTTGCTAATACGATGCCTCTCCTACACAAGGATTGTACCTTTGATGTAGAGATGAATTCAGCCTTGATGGATACACAAGATGACATTGAGGTGCCTCCAGAAATTCAAGAATGGGTCAAAGATACACCTAAACCCAACCTTGATCAAACCACTTCTTTCAATCTTGGAACCTTAGAAAGCCCTAAGTTAACCTAGATTGGTTCAGACCTTACCCCAAACCAACGGAATGACATGGTTACACTATTAACCCAATTCTAGGATGTATTTGCATGGTCTCATGAAGACATGGTGGGTTTGTCCACTGACATTGTCCTTCATCGCCTTCCCATTAAAGAGGGATTTAAGCCAGTCAAATAGAAACTCAGGCGATTGAAACCTGAGTGGAGTTTAAAGGTGAAAGAGGAAATTGTGAAACAATTTCAAGCTGGCATCATCATGGTGTCTACATATCCGGAGTGGATATCCAACATTGAGCCCGTTCCTAAACCTGGAGGGAAGGTGCGAGTTTGCGTGGATTACCGGGACTTGAACAAGGCTTGCTTAAAAGACAGCTTTCCCGTGCCATTTATCCACATTCTTATTGACAATATTGCGCAATACAACATGTACTCCTTTGCTGATTGTTTTGCGGGGTATCATCAAATCATGGTTGTCGAGGAAGATCATGAGAAGACTGCCTTCATCACTCTTTGGGGAACTTTTTGTTATAGACGGTTGTCATTCGGCCTCATCAATGCCGGAGCTACCTATCAATGAGCTATGATGGCTCTTTTCCACGACTTAATGCATAAAGAGATTGAGATCTACGTGGATGACATCATTGTCAAGTCCCGGAAGGAGGATCACCATATAGACCATCTCAGAAAGCTATTCAACAGGTTGTGTAAGTATAACTTGAAGTTGAATCCAGCCAAATGCGCCTTTGGCGTTAAATCAGGCAATTTGCTAGGATTCCTAGTCAGCCACAAAGGGATTGAGCTGGATCCTGCCAAAATCTAAGCCATCACGGAAATGCCCATTCCTCGGACAGAAAAGGAAATCCGGGAATTTTTGGGAAGAATCAACTTCATTAGCAGGTTCATCTCCCAACTCACAACAACCTGTGAACCAATCTTCAAACTATTAAGGAAGAACTCCTCCATGAAATGGAATGATGAGTGTCAGAATGCCTTCCTTACAATCAAGAAATAGCTAGTCAAAGCTCCTGTGTTGGTACCACCCAGGGATGATGTTCCCCTGTTTATGTACCTATCCGTAAGTGACAATGCTATGGGTTGCATGCTAGGGCAGAAGGACGACAGAGGCCAAGAACGAGCTATCTATTACCTCAGTAAAAGGTTCAGTAGTAGTGAACACAAGTATACTCTGATCGAAAAGACGTGTTGTGCTTTAGCATGGGCTTCCATGAGGTTACAGCATTACCTCCATGGTCACACAACCCATCTTATATCCCGCGTGGATCCTCTCAAGTACGTGTTCAACAAACCCATGTTAAATTGTCGGCTGTCCAAATGGCAGTTGATCCTACAACAATTTGACATCGTATATGTGACTCAAAAGTCCATCAAAGGTCAAGGAATCGCGGATCAACTGGCCGTCGCACCTTCAGGGGATTTCAAACCCTTAGAAACATATTTCCCTGATGAAGGAGTAATGACAGTACAGCAACACCATCAGTACGATACGCGCCAACCATGGAAGATGTATTTTGATGGAGCTGTTAATATGGAAGGTTCTGGAGCTGGAGAAGTTCTAGTATCTGATACGGGGGAGCAGTATCACGTCGCCGTCAAATTACAGTTTGACAGCACCAATAATACAGCTAAGTATGAAGGCTGTCTCATGGGGCCAAAACTTGCCCGTTCAATGGGCATCAGATGGTTAACTGTCCTTGGAGATTCAGAGTTGGTAATCAGACAATCCACCGAAATCTATCAAACCAAGGAACTACATTTGCTGCCTTACCATCGGCAGGTTTTAAAGATGGCTTTGGAGTTCGAAGAAATCTCCTTTCTACATGTTCCTCGTAATAGGAATGACTTTGCGGATGCATTAGCAACTTTGGCCTCCTTGATTCATATATCAGATAAGGAGCAATTGCCAAGCGTCACAATTTCCCTGAACAAGGCCCCAGCCTACGAGAATTATGTTGGAGAAGTATCGGATGAGCTACCTCCCATCCCACATCCTTGGTATCAGCATATTAAGGAATATCTGCGAGATGAATCTACACCCGTTGAGGCGAGCCCGACCGAGAAAAGGCGGATCCATCGACTTGCAATGAAATTCTACCTGAGTGGAGATACGCTCTATAAAAGAGATGCAGGATTAGGCCTCCTCCGGTGTTTAGACAAAGATCAAGCCCAAAGGCTCATGGATGAAATCCATGGCGGAGTCTGTGGCCCACACATGAGTGGACCCCTCCTTGTCAAGAAAATCCTCAGAACGGGACATTATTGGCTATCTCTCAAAGCTGATTGACATGACCACGTCAAAAGATGATATCAGTGCCAGATTCATGGGAATGCTATACACGCCCCTCCACGGGAACTCCACAATATGAGTTCACCTTGGCCCTTCTCAATGTGGGGAATGGACGTTATCGGGCCCATTGAACCTAAAGCCAGTAATGGACATCGGTTTATATTCACCATGATCGACTACTTCACCAAGTGGGTAGAGGCAGCCTCCTTCTCCAGGGTCACTAAAGTAGTCATCATTGTTTTCATCAGAAACAATGTTGTTTGTCGATATGGACAACTAGAGGTGAGTGTATCAGACAATGCCAGGAACCTCAACAACCAAATGATGAAGGAATTATGCAGTAAATTCCACATCAAACATCTCAACTCAGTCATCTATCGTCCAAAGATGAACGGTGCTATTGAGGCGGCTAACAAAAACATCAAGAAGATTATGCAAAAGATGCCCGCCAACCACAAAGACTGGCCTGATGTATTGCCTCTGACTCTGTTAGCCTACAGAACATCCATGCGTACTTCAACTAGGGCAACCCCCTACGCATTAACCTATGGGATGGAAGCAGTGCTCCCCATAGAAGTTGAGATGGAATCTCTCAGAGTGTTGATAGACGCTCAGCTGGACGAAGATCAATGGGTACAAGATAGGTATCACCAATTGTCTCTAATAGACGAAAGGCAAACCGCGACTATCTTCCATGGTCAGTTATATCAGCAAAGGATCGCCCGATCCTACAACAAAAAAGTCCGGCTACGGCAATTTAAACAATATGACTTGGTTTTGAAGAAAATCCTGGACAACCAAGATCAATCTAAGGGAAAATTTGCTCCTAACTGGGAAGGCCCGTTTATTGTCAAAGAAGTATTGACGGGAGGCGCTCTCAGATTGCAAGAAATGGACGGTGATGAATTTCCACAAATCATCAACTCAGACGCCGTGAAACGGTACTATGTCTGAAGTAACTCACAAACACCCTGGTGTTAAACCATCAGATCACCAGTCATTCTGGTTTTTAACCCTTTACCACATACAACTTTTCTACACTTTGCCCCTCAGGGAAACATACTTTTCAAGCCAGCAGCCTGGCTTTCCTTTGCTCATACAACTTAGGTTATCCCACCATGGATCGAACCTCTTACGTTTACAGTTTGGCTACCCATACCTGGGATCAAACTTTTCCTCTGCAGTTTATCCTCAACTTAGGATTAAACTTTCTCATCCCCGCACTCTGACCTGCACATGGGATTACGCTTTCTCTTCTCGCCCTGAGGGGCGAACTACGTCGACCTGATCTCCTCTTCAATAGGAGTACGTAGGCAACCATTTCATATGGCCCGGTCGCAATAAAACAAAAACAACAAAAACATTTCTACCCTCCTCTCCTCACAAAAAACAACAAAAATATTCCTACACCATTTCTGCCACATACAGCGTTGAACCTCTTACACCAGGTTCAAACTACGCAGACTTGATCTCCTCTTCAATAGGAGTACGTAGGCAGCCATTCATGGTACGGTCTCACCCCCTACCAAAACACAAACCCTTGTCAGTTGGTACTGGGATCAAACATCAATCCACTACGTTTCATTCGGCTTTAGACCAAAGGGATGGAATTACCCAACCTCTCCTCCCAAATAGGAGATTCGGTGACCATCTAAGCTGCGGTCATACCTTGAAGAGTAACGCCAATCCATAAAAGATAGAATTAACTAGGCTTCTCCTATATAGAAGTATTGGCGACCATCTGTGGTGCGGTCAATCTCAGAGAGGAAAGCCACACTCCTCTCCACATTTCCATACAGAAACCAGTCCCAAGACACCAAAAGATGTTAGGGATACACAGATCGATGATCCATTTTGAACTATCCAGAGACAACTCAATGTCCATCCAACCAGGAGGAATTCAGAATACATCAAGATCACAAGCCCTGAAGCAGCAGGCAAAATATCAAACAAATAGCAAGGTGTATCTAAAAGGGAAGTGATCCAAAAATATATTTCCCTGTCATATATAATGTTATTTGATATACATGATGTAAACTGTACATGACAAAATGGCTAAGCTAGTCTGTGTAGGTAAGTACAAGCTAATCTATGAGTCAGGATACACGCAAGCTAGCAAGCCCAACATAGCATCCCTCTCAGAAGAAGGAGGTAAAGCTGTGGTCTCCTGTATGAGAGTATCCACACGAACCGATAGATCAGAAGCCGTCTGCATGATGACCATATGCTCATCAATATATGCACTCATCTCTGCGATTATGTCAGTGGTAAGGGACCTCGTTGCAGTACTGTCTGTGACGGCTACATCCCGGGCAGATATGGCACTATCCCGCTCAACTATCACTGCATCTCTAGCTAATCTGGCCTCATCCCACTCAACAATAGCGGTATCCCTACGAGCTAAGGCCTCATCTCTCTCCAACAGAGCGGCCTCCCTCACAACCAGAGTAGTCGACTTCATAGATCGAACCTGATCTCTCTCAAAGGTCATTAGCTAAAGACTCTGCTCTAAGTACTGTGCTGAGTGCTGAATCGCAACAGTGCTGGTACTAGGAGAATCCAGAAGAAATGTTGGCAACCCAGCAGCGGGCTCCTCCTCGAAGTGGGTATCAATGTCCTCCACGGGCTCCACACCCTCTGCGTTACTATTCGGTACTACAGATACTGCTGCAGCCGATAAAACCTCAGTCTCCATCCAGGCGGAATACTCTGTGGAATAACCTGGACTGCTCACTGAAAAAGTAGATACCTCACGATGGTCCCAACAAGCGTATACACGAGATCGGTCCTCGGCTGAGAGGTATCGGGCAGCTGAACGCTGACCTGTCGGCCCTATGAAAGGATGAAAATCCTGAAACTGGTCGAACTGCGACATCACGGCCAATGGGTGATAAGTATTCACACCCCTCAAGCCAGCCAGAGGGAGGAAATTCATGCCTGGAGCATGAGTAATAAAGCTGTATGGTGAGCTAAGCCCCGAGCACATCAATATGCTAAATGGGTCTCTGATATCTGCCAAAAATGCGAACCAGGACTGAGCATCTATACACTCCGATGGCTGAAAGGAGTATGACATGGACACATCGTGGGTAAACCAATATCCATGTCATCTAAGGGTACCAATCGGTCTCAAGTGTGACATGAACCACACATACAGAAGGACTGAGCTCCCAGTAAACACTCCTGATGGATAAGTACTGCAATAGGATGCTGACCGCAGAGTCTTTGCCAAGATCATAGGCAAAATGGTATGACCCTCCCTGAGAGCTCTCACGACCATGATAACGCCTATATCTATCTCATCCATGTACCGCGGCATGTACACATATGATAGTACACATAACATTAGTACGTCAACTCTAGCTAGACGCCAATGATCCTCCGGTGCGGTAAAATCCCCGGAATGTTGTGAGTAACTGTCCTCTGAGCCAAATCTATCGTACAGAAAATGCTGAAAGATTTCATGGCCAGATGTCAGCTCATCCTGCACTACTCTGTGCCTCAATCCTGTGAGAGTCATGAATCGTCTACTCATGTCTCCCAGAGCCATATGCACGCAAGGTTTGTCCAAGGGCAGCATCGTTAAACGTGCATACTCCTCTAGAGTAGGAGTCAACTCATGGGTGCCAAAGCAGAATACCTTCCTGTCAGGTCACCAATGCTCTAACATCCCATCTACAAATCCCGCAGGAACCTGAAATGCCAAAAGAGTCATGGTATGCTGCAGTAATATATCTACGGTCACCCTGTCTGGTGGTGACATACTATCATACCATGATCGCATACCTGATGCCACCACTGACGGTGTGGTATGATCTATACGGCTAACTGTCGAAGAAGACATCTGTGAGGGCCGTGTCATAAGACCATCCAGGGGTCAATGCCGAATATCTCTGGACATACATACATATGCATAACATGATACATGCATAACAGATAATGGATGACAATATGATATAGGGAATGGAAAAGACTGTGCATACATTCTTAAGTATATCATCATCTAATACATCAGCTCTGTACAGCTACAAATACAGGGAAATAGGGCACAAACGCCCTACTACTAACAGAGGCCTATCAAAAGATATAGCGAGAATGGGGAACAGCCACCCAATATCTAACAGAGGCCTATCAAAAGATATAACGAGAATACATCAGAAGAAGACAATGGTGTCGATATCCACATCATCAATCTTGTCCACCTGATGTAACTCCTCCTGAGTCACTGGATCTCTATCAACAGGGATGTCAGGCCTATAAAGAGGAGGATCTGCACCGGCAAAACCAAATGGGTTGTCCGAGGGGCCAGCGCCTGAGCTGGAAGGAACAAATGACTCCGCCTCTGCTGGATCTCTGCCCAAGTGCTGAATAAATATATGTGCCTGGTCCAACTGACGGGTCAAGCTATCAATCTGGGTCACATGAGTCGGATCTCAGACACAAGCTATCCAATCCATCATCATCAAGGATCCAGGAACCATGTCCCCCATAAACTGTGTGGCGCGAGACTGGGCTCCAATAGTACGAGGAAGCCACCAACGTCGGAATGTCTCCTGAGTACATGGACCCTCTGATAATGCAAATTCGTCAACACCCAACAACGGGATATCAATGACGGGTGACTGCGATATAGGCCAGTGACGCCTGACAGGAGGTAAGATCGGTATACGAATCTCCCCTGCGGTGCTCCTGATAGCATTCTCTCCTAGATAGAGCTCCCAACCGCCATCTGTAAAGAGTGGAACTCTCCTGGTAGAAATCAAATACTCGACCCCAGTTGAGTATCCATCCTCAAAACCCACTGTCAAGTGTTCCCATAATAGGGAAGTCAGGTGATGGTGTCGGCCGTCAGTAACTCCAGCTGCATGCGGCAATGAGTGAATCCCTCCGCTACAGGGACCTCGGGCAGAATCGAATGATGCCATCTTCGTCCTCGTGGACAGGTATCTAAACCTAACACACTCATGGGACGCAAACAGGGAAGCCTCTCATAGGCCCAAAACTGCCAACACAATGGCAAGACATCTGCTATCAGTAAACACTCTTAACCTATAAATGGGAAAAGACAAGAGAAATACTCACCAGTAGAAACGGGTAAAATCCTAGCCAAGCCTCGGTCAAACCCTGTAAGCGCATACGCAAGCCCCGAAGGAAATAGACAAAGGTATAGGAGCCCCAATCGTACTCTCCAATACGGTCCACATCACGCGTAGCGCTGACCAAAGCAAAAGATACCGTGGAAGAGTTATCTACTATGAAGCAGCCTCGAATGATAATCAGGAACGATCGTCGCAAAACATGATCCCTGATCTTGACATCATCAGGCATGGGCTCACTCAATAGCCCGCTCACAACATCCATGCTCAAAGGACCTGAACGGACGGTCCTGCCTTTGAGCGCCGCCTCCGAAACTCCTAACAAGGACCTGACGGCAGTAGGGGTAATATTCGCCATGCAAGGCACTGGCTGTGACGCCCCCAAAATAGGTATACAACACCCATTCTGAGTCGCCAAAATACATGGTACAGAAACAACTACATCTTTATTATTACAACACAAGAACTGTGAGTTTAAATACAAATATTGTCATTTAGACAATATCCACACTCAAATAAGTCCTCATTACAATTATTGATACATTATTTCATAAAAATAGTGAGGACTACTAAAGTAACTTCTAGAACCATCATTCCATACCCCGACTAGTACTCGCTACATTCTCGCCTCCTGAGAAAAATGGAACAAAAAGGAAAAGGGTGAACTCAACTAGCCCAGTAAAGAACATTATGACTAAGATAATACAGAACAAATTATCGTTAGTCTTCAACAGGGAAAAATCTAATAAAATACAATAGACAACAAGTTTTAAATCAATAACTGCAGCGGAAACAGCAAACTATTAGAAGAGTCAAGTAGAGAATGAGTTCTACTATCTTCTAAGATTTAAAATTTCATCATCAATATTTTATCCCTGTAACAACAATCAATAACCATCTTTAATCAAATATTCATCTTTGCACTACAGGCCAAAGATATTTATTTGTATCACCAGTCGGTCATGTTCATCTCAACACCTGTTCATCTTTGCACTACGAGCCAAAGATATTCATCAGTTAATCATTCATCTTTGCACTACGGGCCAAAGATATTCAGTAATATCATCATTTAGGACTGAGGATGATGAAAAATATCTTAAAGAAAACGAATCCAGTGAAACAAAATAACAAATATTAAGGATTCGTATTTCGATTTATCCATGTCCAAAAACACCTTATAATTATTCATAGTGAAGTAAAATTCAAGAATGATCAAAACATGGATACAATCAAAGGTAGTACCCAGAATAGATATTTTGGACGAAAAGAAGAAAATTTTATTTTTCGGTGAATAGTAACTCGTGAATAGTAACTCATGAATAGTAACTCATGAATAGTAACCCCGACGTGAAAAGTTCCAAATTTGATAAAAATTTCCAACCAATATTTCGGCATAATGATATTGAAGAAATAATATTATTTTCGAATAAAATAACATCACTTATCTCGTAAAGACAGTACTTATGGTCGGAATACCGGTATAAGGCTGAAAGAAACTTGCTCTGATGAATAGAAACTCTCAAAGTATCTAAATACTCACAAAATACACTCAATAATCTAGAGAGAGAAAGAGAGAAAACTTGTTTCTGGTGTGATTTTCAATTCTAACTTAGCCATCTATTTATAGGAAAATATTAGCACGCCGAAGCAGACTTAACCTGCAACCTGATGGCTTTACCTGCTACTATTCCCACCCACCACATTTGAATAAAAATCTCAGCACATTTCTTCACCAACCAAGAGTGGGGCCCACCAATTCTAGAATTTTCTACCAAAATGATTAACTCCGAAAATTCAATAATTTCTGAACCAGTCATCTCGTAAAATTCATAATAAATCATACGTTCATTTTTAACGGTTCAAAATTTGAGGACATATACTCAACTTATATATGTATAACATATCCAAAAATTATCACGATCTAACGGTCGGATTAAAAATTATAACCCCCGCAAAATATCTCAAAACCCTGATTTTTAATATCTCCATTCCGACAAAAATACTGATAAAAACCTCAACATTAACTCCTTTATTTTTAACCACAAAAATATATCCCTCATTTATATCCACAAAAATAAATATTTCCTTATCATATGAATCAATAATTAATTATTCACAAATAATATTACAGAATCACATTTATGACAACTAGGCCGTTCCCAGGAAAGAGGGGGCTTTCCAATAAGAATTTCTCCTTACTGGCGCGTAATTAGATAACCAAACCTCTCCTTAGACAGAACTTTCTAGACATTGCCAATAATGTTATCTAATAATATTATTCAAATAATATGAATTATTGATCTGATAATGAGAAATACTGTGTAGTGACAATTATTGAAACAATAGTAATATAAAATATCAACACAGTAATTATTGAATCAATAAAATAAAATACTGAACAGTAATTACTGTAACCATCATTGAGTAGTGTTTTCTTACGTAAGAATCAATAATTGGTGTAATACAGTGTGCTACTGTGTAACAACACGTATTACTGTATTTTAACCACCGGGTATTCCAATAGTATTAACGGTAACAACTACGCCGTTATTAATAAACAACATATACTTGTCGTTTTCTTCATCCAATCGCTTTCCGTTATGGGGCCCACAAAAAACTGCGCCGTCGTACGAATATTCCCCGACAGGAAGAATATTCCACGACCAAACGAATATTCCCCGACAACAATGAATATTTTATAACCACCTGCTTATGTGAAATATTTGCGCATTTTATCCATAACTAACCTCATTAATCAATTTAACACTTACTATTTCAAAATAATAAATAGAGGGAATTTAAATTTCATTTATTAATAATTTAGGGTCTTACAACCTCCCCTCCTTATGAAATTTCGTCCTCAAAATTGACGTACGTACCTGGTGTTTCGAAAAGATGAGGATACCTCGCTTTCATTTCCGTTTCCAACTCCCAGGTCATTTCCTCAATAGCATGGTTTCTCCACAAAACTTTAACTTGTGGTATGACCTTCGTGCGTAGGACATGCTCCTTTCTATCCAAGATCTTGATAGGTACCTCTTCGTACGTTAAGTCTTCAGATATCTCGTCCGGTTCTAACTCAATAACGTGGTCTGGGTCTTTCACATATTTACGTAACACAGATATATGAAAAACATTATGAACACGAGACATACTTGGAGGTAACGCGAGTCTATAGGCCACATTTTCTACTCGGTCAAGAATCTGAAATGGACCAATAAATCGTGGATTGAGCTTTCCTCTCTTCCCAAATCTTGTAACTCCTTTCCATGGAGCCACACGCAATAATACATGATCCCCAATGTCAAATTCCACGTCCTTTCGATGAAGATCCGCATAACTCTTTTGTCGATCCTGTGCCGTTTGTATACGTTGTCGAATCGTTTGGATCTTCTCTGTAGTCATGCGTACCAACTCTGGTCCCAACAATGTTGCTTCACCCACCTCGTCCCAGCATACTGGAGAGCGACACTTTCGTCCATATAATGCTTCAAATGGGGCCACACCTATACTTGCCTGATAACTGTTATTGTAAGAGAATTCCACCAATGGTAGGTACTTATCCCAACTCCCTTTGAAATCTAGGACACAAAGTCTTAATAGATCTTCAAGAGTTTGAATAGTCCTCTCTGATTGTCCGTCCGTTTGAGGATGGTATGCCGAACTAAATCATAAATCTGTGCCCATAGCTTTTTGCAAGCTAACCCAAAATCTTGAAGTGAATCTTGGGTTACGGTCCGAAACTATGGATACTGGCATGCCATGCAGTCTCACAATCTCATCTACGTATATACGAGCAAGACGTTCAAGGGAATAAGTCTTCCGTATCGGCAAGAAATGAGCAGACTTGGTTAATCTATCAACAATAACCCAAATAGCATTTATGCCTTGAGAAACCGTGGAAAGACCCGTAACGAAATCCATGGTAATGTGTTTCCACTTCCATTTCAGAATCTCAAGTGGTTGCAATGGACCCTTTGGCACTTGATGTTCCGCCTTTACACGTTGACAAGTTAAACACCTCGAGATAAACTTTGCAATCTCTCTCTTCATATTATTCCACCAAAATGTATGTCGAAGATCACGATACATTTTGGTACTTCCAGGATGGATTGCAAATGGTGTATTATGTGCTTCCATCATGATCTTGTGCTTCAAATCAGAATCGTTAGGAACACAAAGTCTGGAGTGGACTCGAAATATTCCTTCTTCATCGATTCTTGCTTCTGGAATAGAACCTTCTTGCACTTTCTTCTTCATATGCATCAGCTCTATGTCCGTAGCTTGAGCAGCTTTAACTTTATCGATTAAAATTAGTTCTACTCGTATATTTGATATCATCATGTGGGTACTTGGAGCCTTCATCTCTATCTCCATCCTTTGCAAGTCATACAAAATGGGCCTTTGTGTTAATAACATTGCACTCGTACCCGCATATGATCTTCTACTCAATGCGTCAGCTACTACGTTTGCTTTTTCAGGATGATATTGGATGGTATGATCGTAATCTTTCAACAGCTCGAGCCAACGTCGCTGCCGCATGTTGAGTTCCTTTTGGGTGAAGAAATATTTGAGGCTTTTATGATCTGTATAGATCTCCACTTTCTCCCCATACAGGTAGTGTCTCCAGATCTTTAACGCGAAAACTACTGCTGCCAACTCCAAATCATGAGTAGGATAATTCCTCTCATATTCTTTGAGTTGTCGCGAGGCATAGGCTATGACTTTCCCATGTTGCATGAGAACACATCCTAACCCTTTGCCTGAAGCATCACTGTAGATAACAAATCCATCCGAACCAGATGGTATTGTCAGAACAGGTGCCGAAATGAGTCTCCTCTTAAGCTCTTGAAAACTCTTCTCGCATTCCTCGCTCCATACGAATTTGATATCTTTCCGAGTCAGCTGAGTTAACGGGGTAGCGATTCGAGAAAACCCTTCCACGAATCTCTGATAATAACCAGCTAAGCCCAGAAAGCTACGTACTTCGGTCACCATCTTTGGTTGCTCTCAACTTTGTATTGCTTCAATCTTCGCCGGGTCAATAGATACTCCATGTTTTGACACCACGTGTCCTAGGAAAGCTACTTCCTCAAGCCAGAACTCGCATTTCTTCAACTTAGCATATAACTTGTTTTCACGCAGCCTTTAGAGTACCAGCTTCAAATGATGCTCATGATCTTCACGGTTTTTGGAATATACGAGGATGTCATCAATAAAGACAACAACGAACTGATCCAAATAATCCTTGAATACTCAGTTCATCATATCCATGAAAGCCGCAGGAGCATTAGTCAATCCAAAAGACATGACTAGGAATTCATAATGCCCGTACCGAGTTCTGAAGGCAGTCTTTAGAATATCCTCAGTTTTAACCTTCAGCTGATGATATCCAGAACGAAGATCGATCTTTGAAAAGAATTGTTCTCCTTGTAACTGGTCAAATAGGTCATCAATACGAGGTAGCGGATACCTATTCTTAATAGTGACATGGTTTAATTCCCGGTAATCAATACAAAGTCGCATACTCCCGTCTTTCTTCTTTACAAATAAAACAGGAGCACCCCAAGGAGATGTACTAGGACGAATGAAACCGATGTCCAACAACTCTTGTAGTTGGACCTTTAACTCCTGAAGTTCAATAGGAGCCATTCGATATGGGGTTTTAGAAATGGGCTTTGTACCAGGTTCAAGATCAATAAAGAATTTAATTTCTCGTTCCAGGGGTAGACCGAGAAGTTCTTCAGGAAATACGTCAGGAAAGTCAATAACAACAGGAATATTATTCAAATTTGACGTGTCTTTATTCAAATCCATAACATGGGCTAAGAAAGCTTGACATCCGTTTTTTAATAAACGAATGGTTTTATGGCTTGATATAACAGTGATTGATTTTAATGGCTTAGTTGTTTGAATTCGTACAACAGGTTGGTTAGGAATATGAAAACTAACAACCTTACGAAAATAATCAATTTTGACATGATGAGTAGTTAACCAATCAATCCCTAAAATCACATCAAAAGCAAGTATCTTTAAAGAGATAAGGTCAACAGGTAAGGTGATGGTGCCAACTTGGATCACACAAGATTTATAAACAGTGGATGTGATGAAAGTTTCTCCTAACGGAGTCTCCACAGATAAATCAAAGTCTAACTTCTCCGGAGTCAAGTTTAAACGTTGAGCACAAGCAGGAGAGATAAAAGAATGGGTAGAACCGGTATCTAATAAGGTATAAACTTCGCATGAATTTATGATTAGCTTACCCGTGATCACCTCGTTTGGGTTCCTCGCATGTTGACCAGTCACGACAAACGCTCTTCCAGGAACCGTTGACTTTATCTTTTCTGGGACAGCTTTTTGAGTCACCATCCCCGCTGGACTTGGTTTTGCTACAGTGCAATCTCGAGCGATATGTCCTTCCTTTCCACAATAATAACATACCTTAAACTGTTGTGGGCAGTTTGGGCTGATATGTCCTTCTTTTCCGCACTTATAGCATATAACCGGTGGTCGTTCTCCTCCCTTGGAACCAGTTGCTGCTGGTGCTGACGTCTTCGTATTGTCATTGTTGAATCTCCTCTTTTTAAAATCTCCTCCCGACTCGCTTCTTCTATTTTCATAGCCACGATTACCACCAGAGTGGTTACCGTTCTTGTCTGTATTTTTCTTTCTCCGCTGGTTATCATTGTTCTGATGACTGTTGTCACCGATATGATCCTGGTTGTGGTCCCTCAGTTGACCGTACTCATTATCTCGCTCTAATAATTGAGTCCTGTTGACAACATCTGAATAGAGAGAAAATTTATGAGAAATGAGATATTGACGTATGTCGGGTTTCAAACCTCTCAAAAACATCCTCGTCATACGTTCCTCATTCTCCATCAAATGAGGTGCAAACCTGGACAACTCTACAAACCTCGCCTCGTACTGAGACACCGTCATGTTATTCTGCTCCAGTCTAATAAACTCTACCTCCTTCATATGACGAATACTTTCAGGAAAGTACTTGTCATTGAACAGTTTCTGAAATATCTCCCAAGACATGCTGAGTGCGGTTGGATGGGTACGCTTCACAGACTCCCACCAGTAGTCTGCCTCGCCACGGAACATAAAGGTGGCGAATGGAACCTTCTGTTCCTCCGTGCATCCCAAGACATCGAATATCTTGGTAATTTGCTTGACCCACGTTTCCGCCATGATCGGATCCGGCTTTCCCTTAAATTCTGGTGGTCCTAATTCTTTGAACTGTTTAGCTGTGACAAACCGTGAATTGCTATCATTTCCTCCTGTATTTTGAACACGAGTCTCCCTCGTCTGGTTTTGCATGAATTGCAAAAAACTTCTAAACATTCCATCATTCATCATCTGCTCATTAATGTTGTTCACAGGAGGAACATTGCCAGCCTGTTGCACGTTCTCCTCGTTGGTAAGCACCGGTGTCTCCACGGTCTCATTTACTCCACTATTAACATTCTCAGTCGACATTCTCAAATACTGCCATAAAACAAGGGTTAATTAAATAAATTAACAAATCACATAATACCCCTATATTATGACTGACCAATAAATAAGCTTAGGTAGGACACACTAGCGAAGAATTTATTCGTCTCTCCCCTCCTAGTTCTATTCTTCGATCTCCACCAGAGATCATATCCCTAAGCTCTGATACCAACTGTGACGCCCCCAAAATAGGTATACAACACCCATTCTGAGTTGCCAAAATACATGGTACAGAAACAACTACATCTTTATTATTACAACACAAGAACTATGAGTTTAAATACAAATATTGTCATTTAGACAATATCCACACTCAAATAAGTCCTCATTACAATTATTGATACATTATTTCACAAAAATAGTGAGGACTACTAAAGTAACTTCTAGAACCATCATTCCATACCCCGACTAGTACTCGCTACATTCTCGCCTCCTGAGAAAAATGGAACAAAAAGGAAAAGGGTGAGCTCAACTAGCCCAGTAAAGAACATTATGACTAAGATAATACAGAACAAATTATCGTTAGTCTTCAACAGGGAAAAATCTAATAGAATACAATAGACAACAAGTTTTAAATCAATAACTGCAGCGGAAACAGCAAACTATTAGAAGAGTCAAGTAGAGAATGAGTTCTACTATCTTCTAAGATTTAAAATTTCATTATCAATATTTTATCCCTGTAACAACAATCAATAACCATCTTTAATCAAATATTCATCTTTGCACTACAGGCCAAAGATATTTATTTGTATCACCAGTCGGTCATGTTCATCTCAACACCTGTTCATCTTTGCACTACGGGCCAAAGATATTCATCAGTTAATCATTCATCTTTGCACTACGGGCCAAAGATATTCAGTAATATCATCATTTAGGACTGAGGATGATGAAAAATATCTTAAAGAAAATGAATCCAGTGAAATAAAATAACAAATATTAAGGATTCGTATTTCGATTTATCCATGTCCAAAAACACCTTATAATTATTCATAGTGAAGTAAAATTCAAGAATGATCAAAACATGGATACAATCAAAGGTAGTACCCAGAATAGATATTTTGGATGAAAAGAAGAATATTTTATTTTTCGGTGAATAGTAACTCGTGAATAGTAACTCGTGAATAGTAACTCATGAATAGTAACCCCGACGTGAAAAGTTCCAAATTTGATAAAAATTTCCAACCAATATTTCGGCATAATGATATTGAAGAAATAATATTATTTTCGAATAAAATAACATCACTTATCTCGTAAAGACAGTACTTATGGTCGGAATACCGGTATAAGGCTGAAAGAAACTTGCTCTGATGAATAGAAACTCTCAAAGTATCTAAATACTCACAAAATACACTCAATAATCTAGAGAGAGAGAAAGAGAGAAAATTTGTTTCTGGTGTGATTTTCAATTCTAACTTAGCCCTCTATTTATAGGAAAATGTTAGCACGCCGAAGCAGACTTAACCTGCAACCTGATGGCTTTACCTGCTACTATTCCCACCCACCACATTTGAATAAAAATCTCAGCACATTTCTTCACCAACCAAGAGTGGGGCCCACCAATTCTAGAATTTTCAACCAAAATGATTAACTCTGAAAATTCAATAATTTCTGAACCAGCCATCTCGTAAAATTCATAATAAATCATACGTTTATTTTTAACGGTTCAAAATTTGAGGACATATACTCAACTTATATATGTATAACATATCCAAAAATTACCACGATCCAACGATCGGATTAAAAATTATAACCCCCGCAAAATATCTCAAAAACCCTGATTTTTAATACCTCCATCCCGACAAAAATACTGATAAAAACCTCAACATTAACTCCTTTATTTTTAACCACAAAAATATATCCCTCATTTATATCCACAAAAATAAATATTTTCTTATCATATGAATCAATAATTAATTATTTATAAATAATATTACAGAATCACATTTATGACAATCAGGCCGTTCCCAAGAAAGAGGGGGCTTTCCAATAAGAATTTCTCCTTACTGGCGCGCAATTAGATGACCAAACCTCTCCTTAGACAGAACTTTCTAGACATTGTCAATAATGTTATCTAATAATATTATTCAAATAATATGAATTATTGATCTGATAATGGGAAATACTGTGTAGTAACAATTATTGAAACAACAGTAATATAAAATATCAACGCAGCAATCATTGAATCAATAAAATAAAATACTGAACAGTAATTACTGTAACCATTATTGAGTAGTGCCTTCTTACGTAAGAATCAATAATTGGTGTAATACAGTGTGCTACTGTGTAACAACGCGTATTATTGTGTTTTAACCACCGGGTATTCCAACAGTATTAACGGTAACAACTACGCCGTTATTAATAAACAACATATACTTGTCATTTTCTTCATCCAATCGCTTTCCGTTATGGGGCCCACAAAAGACTGCGCCGTCGTACGAATATTCCCCGACAGGAAGAATATTCCACGACCAAACGAATATTCTCCGACAACAATGAATATTTTATAACCACCTGCTTATTTGAAATATTTGCGCATTTTACCCATAACTAACCTCATTAATCAATTTAACACTTACTATTTCAAAATAATAAATAGAGGGAATTTAAATTTCATTTATTAATAATTTGGGGTCTTACACTGGCTCCCCTCCAAACTCCACGCCGGTGGTAAATTGCCAATCCATCAGCGTCATCATCACCTCGCAATCCAGCAGGTGGAGTGACTGAGTCTGGTGAAACCACCGCTCAGACAATGTCCTGAGGTAACCCTAGGGACAACTGTGACGCCCCCAAATCCGGGTACTTGAAACCCGAACTCGGTGCTTCACGATACCATTTCTATGAGCGAAATAATACTAATAATAATAACAATAATATAAAGATCAACTTAATTTATATATCATCAGAGTCTAATCTCAAGTACGTAACCTTTAAACATTCATTACAACCCATGATAGATAATATATATCATAATTGTCTTAATATCATCAAACTATTACATAACATAGTAATTCGTTCATTCAGCAACCTTCCCTTTTCCTTTGTTCTTAGCAGAGCTCTCTGGTCGTTCGCACTTAACTGAAAATATTTAAATTTAAGCAAGGATGAGCATTTGAGTGCCCAAAAAGTAATAGCAATTATATATATATAAGCTGAAAGGATTTAAATATTTTCTTTGTACTATTCTTCTACAACCAGTCAATAGTTGTGAAGTATTTTGAACCGATAATAATAACATAACAACTCTCTTTCAAATTTTTGAAACTACATAATGACTATAACTAGGGTTATGGTGACATGCCATGAACATTATTTTTATTTTCGAAAAGGTTAAACAGAAATTTATTTGTAAACCGACATAACTTACGAGCACGGGGGGTGATCAGCCCATTATGCCCTGCATTGATCAATACTACATTACAAGAACGATAGGATCGTTCACTCTGTTCCACCTTGGGTGCATAAAACGTTTTCCCGTGTAGGGATGTTCATACTTGTCTGGGTTCCAAATCAAAGGTTTTATCTTGTTTCAATAATAATCTATAATTCAACATATATATATATATATATATATATATATATATATATATACACGGGTAATTGACAAAGGTATATCAACATGTGATGAAATACAATGATTATCCAAGTAGGGACACTTGTTTAACCATTTCTAGAAATTAACGAACAGAATATATATATATATATATATATATATATATATATATATATATATATATATATATATATATATATATTATCATGTACTAACATGTTGATAATCAATGAGCTTATATAATATTAGGTTCATAATCTGTACAGTAATAATATAGTTTAGAAACATTCTTACTCATGTCCATTGCATAAAGAAAATGCAAAGGTTAGATACTTGCCTGAAGCGCTGCTTACAGTTTAATTTAGATTTATCGCTTATCTCACGACCTATCATTAATCAGATCATTCGTTCTATTAGAACAACATACTATATAACACATAACACTGCTTATTGCAGTCAGCACATACCCTAATCACATTGGCACAAAGATGTAACAACCATTGAATCATAAATAATCACTTATCTAATCACAATATCTAAGTCCAGATCAATTTCTGAAACATGTCGGTGTACCGACAACTTTATCGGGTAATTATCGAGTCTAAGACTCTATTTTGTAACTTAATATTAGTCATATTATTTTTAAATGACTTAATATAATTTTAAAACATTTATTATAATTTATCACGAAATTTCAAACATCGGAATCACATTAAAATGATTTAAATACTAATCAATTCTATTATCATTAATATCTAATTAATATTAAACTATTAATGAAATCATTTTTAAAATATTAAAGTTATTTATAATAACTCAAAATATTTTTAAAGTATTAATATTACCCTTAAATGATATTTAAAACATTTAAAATCATTTCTAAATAATTACCATTAATATTAAGGTATTAATGTTCTATTTATCAAAATATTAAAATTCATTATTCAAACTTAAAATATTTTTAATTCTTTTATATCCTTTTAAATGATTAATAAAACTATTTTTAAACTATTTATTTAATATAATTATTAAATAAATTTACTATTTTTAATAATAAGTTAATAATCATTAATATTAATTTATTAATGAAATTATCCTTTAAATATTAAAAGTTATATTTTATAACTTAAAATATTTTTAAACATTTTATTTTCATTTAAAATGATTTTTATAATAATAAAATCATTTTTGATTTATTTATTTAATTCATTTAGTAAATAAATTAATTACCATTAATTTTTAAATATTAATAAAATTTATCACAAAATATTAAAAGTCATTAAAAATAACTTAAAATATTTTCTTATATCATAATATAATTTTTAATGATTTTTCCAAAATTAAAATTATTTTTAAATAATTTATTTAATATTTGAGTTAAATAAATTAAATACTTTTAATATTTCAAAAATATTAAATATTTATGAAATATATTTAAAATAATTAAAAACTAATTTTTAGAATTTAAAAATAATTTTTAATAATTTATTTTGTATTTTTAATAATTTCAAACTAATTTTTCTATTTTTTATTAATTTTCGGAAAAAATAAATAATATTTGTCGCAAAAAAACACCTATTGCGACAGAACCGTCGCTATAGGTGTTCTTGGTGTTCTTCAAGCAAAACCCAGAAATCAAGTCAGAGACCAGGTTGGTATGTTTGACCACAAATCTTTCATCACACAATGTGTTTCTGGACTAACTAAGCCTTAGAGCGTGTAGTACTAGTGTAACACTTCAGGTTACAACAACAATCATGACCAAAACACCTATAACCAAGGAGATCTGAGCCTCCAAAAGTGTTGTCAGAGGATGTTCTTCATTTCTGGGTTACCTAGAAATGAAGAACAGTTCGACTGTTAACTTTTGGGTTCCCATAACTTCTGATTCAGGTATTGCTTTTGCGATCTAAAAGTTCCAGGTTGTAGCTAGCATGTAGGACAACATTTCTATTACAACACATAAACAAAACAACAATATAATACCAAGATCTTGTCTGGTCAAACGTTGTCAGAAATCACGCTCATGGACTTTCTGGGTTACCCAGAAAGTTCATCCGTGGACTTTCTGCCTAGTTTGACCATCCTCTAAATCTCACACGTTTGTGATAAAAGCTATCTAAGAGTATTAACATGTAGTATAACTACCATACTATAACTTTAATGCAACAAAAGAACCAAAACATACACATAGTGACAGTTCAAGGCGGTCAAAGATGTTGTCAGGCTGGTTCTGGGCTGTTTTTGGGTTACCCAGAAACGTCTGGTCATGGCCGATCAACCACGTTTGACCTTGAATATCTTGCTACCTAGACCAGATCTAAGTCTGATTTCAAGTTCAGATCAAAGAGCACATGTCAGACTACAACTACAAAGTTTCAAAATACAAAACACATTAAAAATCATAGAGATATAAGGTCTGACATTCGTTGTCAGACCACCAAGAACAAATTTTCCAGATTTTTAAAAAACACAAATCCGAGCTTCTAAATGTTATGGATCCAATATTTAGCAGCCCATATCGTCAAAATTGACTACAACCAACATATTTTAACAATAAAAACTAACATCTAACACAGAATCGATGGACAGAAATTATGCTAGGGTTTTATACCTTTCTTTGAAAAATTTCTGATTTTGTGTTGCAGCTCTGTTTATGGTGAACGTGGGGCTTTGATTTATGACTGATATACTTGTATATTTTGGAGGTTAGAGAGAGAGAGAGCTTAGTTTGAGTGTTGTGAAAAATGTAAGTAACAAATGTTATTTCTCTCTCTTCCAATCTATATATAGACCAACAAGGTGCATGAATGGCTAATGTAGGTGACTTGTTGCTGTGATTTTAAGCATGTGGGGTTGGTATGAGTTGGTTAACAACTCAACCTATTGTCAAAACCTACAAGATAGCCAAAATAATGCATTTAGGGGTATAATGGTCATTTGGTTTGGATTTTTAAGGGCAAAATGGAACTTGGCAAACTCTTAGGGTTTGACCCTTAGGGTTTAGTATAAAATAATAATAGGATTTCCAATTAAAGTTTACACAAAAATAAATAAAATTAAATAAAAATTAAATAAATTTTAGTTTTCTAAAATTTTGAAATTAAGATTTTCTAATTGTGATTAATCTTATAATTACTTTATACAGTAACATTAGGGTTTAGATCATATAATTATCATTAACATTGCTAAAATAGCAATTAGGGTTTAGGGTTTTAATAATTAAGGTTTTCAAAATATAATTAGGGTTTTATAAATATCAAAATAGGGTTTCTAGAAATTTATATTTTCATTTGTCAATTAGAGTTTACCTAATTAATCACAACATCATATAATACACATATAAAACAGTCTTGCACTCTAATTTGAATCTCAAAATAGGGTTTAACATTATTACTAGGGTTTTAAAATTAAACACCATAATTGACCTACCATTATCAATACGGAAATACAGTACATATTCATAGCACTGAAAAATCAAAATATAATTAATATTATATTATTATTCTCATATCTTAACAATAATCTAAAATTAGGGTTTGGATTCCATATCTGATTTATTCTTCATATTTAACCTTAATAATTAAGGTAAAATAATTCACTTAATAACTTATACTAAAATTCATATAATAAAATAATTATTATAATTATTCTAAAAATCACTCCATATATTATTTAAATAATATATGATTATATTTTTTTATGAAAAATAGTTAATAAAAATATTTCTACTATAAATTAATTATTATAAGAATATACTTTATAATAATCAATAATTCTAAAATAAAATCATTTGTAAACATTTATGTAATAAATATATTTTTATTTACCACATAAATACACATACACATTATCTTGTACAAATCCTCATCCTTAAAATAATAAATAAATAAATAAAATTTATACGCAAAATTTCTTATTTATTTATATAGAAAATATCGGGTTGTTACAACAACGACGGGGAAGGATGGAGAAGAATGCCCCAAATCCCCACTCGTGCACTATTGCTCTATAATCAGGATGAAGCGCCTAGTACACGGAGTGGATGCTAAACCAGTTCCCTCGAGGCTGTGTAAAACCTGAAACCTGCATGAAATACAAATCTACGTCAGAACCCTTTAATCTTCATCAATAGGAAAGAAGGAAAAGCAAAATCTAACGTCATACCTCGTTAGCATGTAAGTACATCGATGGATGTCTGCCCAAATCACCCAGCAACTCTGGGTTCGCCACCTGAATGCTCGAAAGCTCCCTACGAGGGACAGGTGCAGCAGGAGCGGGATCCTCTTTCGAAATATCTGCCTCCTCGTCCTCAATGTCTGGAACACCTACCTGGACAGGACGTATCACGGCCTCCACCAACCGTCGAGGCTGTCTGACAGAACGGAGACGAGGCACTTCAGAAGCCCTCCGCCGTACGCCAGAAGCGGTCCTATAGGAACTGTTCGGCTGATCCGGATCCATAATATCAGGACAACAAGTCTCCAAATCACCTCAGAAAGGGTGTGGTATTTCCTTACCTGGAGCTTTCTCTAATGCATTTATGATTATATGCATGCATGCATTTACTTTAACAAGCAATAGAGTTAAAATGCATGACTACCCAATGCCTACCTTTTGAAAGAGTTTGCCATAGTCCCCTTTGAAAATAGGACTATCCACATGCACTCAGGCATGTTTAGGTGGCCATTCAGTAGCACACCTGCCCCAAAGTCATATACACAATATATGCATTAAAAATCAAAAGCATCATGCATAAGGCCAACCTCAATGCTAGGAATACTTTGCCTTTCTACCTTTTGCTCATTGGACCTCAAATAGGACAAAAAATAGCAGAAAAATGTGCCAATTTGACTGTCTAAAAAGTCAAAAAATTTCACATCATTATGTTCAGTATGGTTTAATACTAACATTTACTATGTTGAATATTTTTTATCAAGTCATTTGTGCATACATAACCACTACTATGTGTTTAGATGCATTTCGTGCGATAACTCACAATCTAACGGACAGAAACTAGAGACAATACAGGCATACGTTACCAGGATAGTGTGGAACACTTGCACGGTGACAGAATTTGCAGAAAGCAGCCCGAACTCAGCAGATCTAAAGATGGCTCGCGGTTTTATCTAAGCAAAACAAGTTGAAAGTGACTTGTGAATGCTGCTGGCTGATGGATATATGATCCACGCCTGGCCGCAGGCCTATCTACGGCTGCAGCAGGTACACCTGCAGCACCCCCATGTGGGTCCCATCCCTCCGGCTCGGTCCAGTTCGGGTTGCAAAGGAGGTCTTACGAATTAAAAAGGTCAAATCGAGAATAAAAACGCCACGCAATTGAGCAAAATTGCATACAATCCTGGTCTTCTCTGATGAGACTTTGAATCGGTACATCATGCATTGGTATTCGCCCACACACAGGGTACACTATACCAGTGATCTCAAATGATCTCAGTCAAGCTCGGCAATACCGTACGCAGGTCCAATGCCGCTTTCTCAGGATCATCGTCCTTGTCAACCTATATCCCCGACGGCGGTTACAACGTGAGTCCCCGACGGGGGTTACAACGTGAGTCCCCGACGGGGGTTACAACGTAGATCCCCGGCGGGGGTTACAACGCGTGTTCAACCTTTGACACACAAATCAATGAAGGTCAAGCAGCCGTGACATTATCTCAGGCGATGGCAAGTAAACCCATCAGAGCATACATAATTGTTCGATCAATGCATACGTCCCTAGTAGATCTCCCGAGGGGTTTGCAACATGAATTCACGGCAGGGGATTACCACGTACATTCAAGCCGTTGACACACACATCAACGAAGGTTAAGCAGCTAAGCAGCCTTGACATCATTCCAGCCGATAGAGGGTTAAACATATCAGAGCTCTGAAGCCATTCGGGGTTCTTACCACCCGATTACCCATATCCCCCGGCGGGGGGGTCACAACGCAATGTTCCATTGATCTACACGACAGCGGAAGTCAAGCAACCTTGACAGTATATCCCAAAGGATTTTTCAGCCGTTGATTCACATATCGGTGAAATACACGTCAACGAAGGTCAGGCATCCCTGACAGCATTTGTTGTTGGCAGTAACTCGAACAGAACCCTGATATATCCTGACGATACAAACCAGGAGATTGTCATCACGGAGGATGGATGATGGAATATGTCATACACATCCTCAAACAGATCAAGCTTTATCCCCACAGATCTCTTACACATAAGAGGTACCACTGTAGGATCCAGTCCTTATCCAGGAATTTGATGATAACTCCAACATCAACATCCTGACAGACTCAGATTATACATCAAATCTGGTCATCATTGCCAATCCCCGGTTGAAGCAACAGGGAGCCAGCAATTATCCTCAGCGTGTTGGGCTACAACCCCGTACACATGCATCATACATCTACATCATGTTGCTATCCATAGTACCATGTTTGTCTTATTACGTTTCAAGTGTCTAGGATTCGTTATCCTACCCATGCATCGTCATGCATGAGTATGATAAAGAGGGGCATCTGTAGACACTCGAAATTTTCTGTACTACTGACACTAACATTGCAGGAAGGTAGATTCATCTTTTAAGAGAGAACCCTGAAAGACAATCCACAAACATACCGGATACTACCGGAGGTTCAGCATCAACCTCAGATCGCAATCTGGGAGTAATCGTTCCAATCTTGGAGAACCCCGAGGCATGCAGATCAATACCGGAACACACACCGGAGAAGACCGATTAATCTCGGAGATAACCCCGAGGTATCCAGTCTCAGCCCTAAACGTGGGAATAGCCTCCAACCTTGGTGATAGCCCCAAGGAATGCAATTTTGGCATTAACCCCAGAAATGCTTGTTACAAGTGCAACCAGCTTCAATCTCGGCGCTCACAACGAGATACACTGTATCAGCCCGGCGATGACATCGGGAAGACAGACACACCTCAAAGATGACAATGAGGACTTTCAACCAATTACAGCAGTCCAATCCCAGCGAAACTGAGCAACATCTGCTTTATCGACCCAACCCGACAATAACACCGGTAAGGGGCAACATCATCATCTAACCAACACGATGCCATGCCAAGTTGTCTCAACACATCTACCCAACAACGGCCCACAAGGCTAACCGATCCCGAGTTGCTATTGTGTGGGGTAACGGATGAAAGTTGAAGCTTGAAGACCGGAGGGCATCGTCCCATCTTCATAGACTTCGTACAAACTCTAATCCCATGCCATCGTACAAACTCTCGACAACGGCGGTCCGAAATAGGTCATGTATACCTCAAACGGATGCCCGAATTGCACTTCAGAAAAATTGAGTGGACATTACAGTGTCCGCGTACACGTACTTCGAGACGACCCGACCCGACCAAATCGGGCCGATCCGACCCGCCTCTGGTACACCTGCGGCTGAACCGCAGGTACACCTGCGGCACCTTTTGCCTATAAATAAGAGGCTTGGGGTGCTGATTTTTAAGAGAAAAAAGACGGGGAAACCCTGCAGAATTCGCTCTACACTTGCCATATAGTGTATTTTCCCACTTTAAACACCTGTGAGCTCATATACAGCCCTCTTTTGTACCTACACAAGTCTGTGTTTACTCACTCTAAAGATATAGAAGTCTTCTTTGGCAGCCCACTGTAAGCCTTCTCACATACTTTAGAGTCTTTCTCTTCATTTTTGCACACACCCTTCTACACGTTGAGAGTCGTGTTGCTTGCTTTTGCCCGGACTTCAGTCCGTGGTTTCATTTCAGTCTATATATATATATATATATATATATATATATATATATATTGACTAACATTACCGAGTTATGCCTCGGTTGAGCCTAGACTTCGGTCTGGAGCGTTTATTTGCTTTTCTATATATATATATATATATATATATATATATATATATATATATATATGAACTGTGTATCAGACTTTGTTCGATTGAGCCTAAACTTCGGTTTGGTGCGTTTATTGCTTTAATATATATATACTTATATATATTAACTGTGTGTCGGACTTTGTTCGATGAGCCTAAACTTCGGTTTGGTACATTTAATTGCTTTCTTATATATATATACTTATATATAAACTGTGGTCGAACTCCGTTCGATGAGCCCGAATTTTACATCTGATGCGTTTACTCGCTTTATATATATATATATATATATATATATATATATATATATATATATATATATTTATATTTCGTCCCACCTGGAGTTTACTTCGTGGTGGTTGACCATTTTTACAGCTTTCTGTATATTTCGTTCCGCCTGGAGTTTCCTCCGTAGCGGTTGATAGCCTTTAACAGCTTTATTTATATTTCTGGTCCCCCATGGAGCTACTTCGTGGTTGGTGATCATGTCTGTATAAATATATTTACGGTTTTTATATATATATCTGCTTACTGCTTTCATACAAATTGCGGTATCATGTGAGCCTAGGAATCATGTGATCACAGATTCATCCCATTGGATCTAGATTCGGTTCCCGTGATGGACATTTTCAGCTGTAAGAAGCTTGTAAATTATTTTGCGGTGTCTGAATTTTCTCAGATGGTTTTCATACCCACGAGGAAGTCGGCATTATTTTGTAAATTATTTTCGTACGGATGCTTCGCATCTGTCAAATAAAATCAACCAAGCCGCGCATTTAATAAAATGGGAGTGCAAAAGGACTCAATTACTATTGAGCATCAGGGTTTGAAAAAACCTCTTTTATAAAACATCATTGCCATATCTTGCTAAAATTGAATTTTTACATAAATCAAACCCTTCGTATATAGGTGCGAACGAGGTCTCGTACCACTTTTAAATAACAGCACATTGACTCACACACACACACACACACACATTCAGATAATAGTTTCTTGAAAAGAGGCGGTCACCGTGGTAACACGGATGTCAGGGGGTGCCTAACACCTTCCCCCCGCATAACCAAGTCCCCAGACCCTAAATGAATCTCGGTTTCACCGACCCGTATAGCAGTGTCACATCACTAGGTCAATGTACAAATATTTACTCGGTTGTGTTGGTACAACCATTTAAAAAACTAACTGGCGACTCTTAACAGTCCATCGTCGACATTATACATGTCGGACCTTTTTCACTTGTTTTTTCAAACAAATCTCACGTAAAATGAGAACACCAAAGAACAAGTAACAGAAAGGGACATCTAAAAATCCCGACATCGACAGAAGTCAAAACTTTAACCAACTAAGTATAATAAAGAATGGAATAACAAAAGAAATCACCATGCATGCGGTACTTCGTATAGACAGGTTATTCCTACAGAATAATAATAACGGAACCAGGTCAGGCGAAATTCGCACCGACAGGATGTTCTAACAGAATAATAAAGAAAAGAATAATAACAGAAATCACCATGCATGCGGTACTTCACATAGACAGGTTATTCCAACAGAATACTAAATAACGGAACCAGGTCAGGCGTAATACGCAGCGACAGGATGTTCCAACAAAATAATAAAGACGAAACCAGGTCCGGCGTAAAACGCACAGACAGGATATTCCAACAGAATAATAAATAATTGAATAACAGAAGAATTTCACCAAGTATAGGGTAGCCCGCGTATACAGGTTATTCCAATAGAATAATAAAGAATGGAATAACAGAAGTTCTCTTCATGAATACAAATGAAATAATACCCCTTACCGTAAAAGAAACTTGATATCGGAGTAGTGAAGTAGCAGAATATATTTTTTCTCTCTCTAATTTCTCTCTCTAGAGTTTCAGTGAATTCGTAAGAAGTAATGAAGGAATGAGCTTCTATTTATAAGAGAATGGACTGAATAGTAACTAATTCATGAACGGTCGAGATTGATTTACTTTAATCTGACGGTCCATATTTAAAGCAAAATCTTTTAAATAAAATATAATATATTCTATTTATAATCTAATAAAACGAATAACTTTATAAAAGATTTTACTATGCAAACACTATGCAGACATTATGCAAATACTATGCATAATAAAATATAATATATTATAATTATTGTCTAATAAAATAGATAACTTTATAAAAGTATTCTGTTTTATATAAAAAGATTTTACTATTAGCCTAATAAAACGAATAACTTTATAAAAGTATTCTGTTTATATAAAAAGCTTTTCTGTTTTATTACATAAATAATACCAATAAAATAAAACTGAGTGACTTATCACATAAGCATCAATAATCAATACCGTGTGCTACTGTACAATTACGCGTATTACTGTACTTTTAACACTGGATGTTTCAACAGTTAACGGTAAAACTTCCGCCGTTATTTTCATAAAGTATTTTTGTCGTTTTCTCAATCCGACAATAATTTCGTTGTGGGGTTCACCAATGATGGTGCCGTCGTACGGATATTCTCCGACAAAAAGAATATTCCCCGACCAATCGAATATTATATAATCACTTGCTTACTTTGCAAAATTTATAAATATTACCCACAACTATAACATTACATCAAATCAACATCATAATAAAAAAAATATTTCGAGAAAATTAAATCTTTATTCATAAAATCTGGAGTCTCACACGGAACCTTGGCAATTCGAGGACCTACACAGTCAGGAAGACCAACGGCCCGTAGATTCAACATGACGATGCAAGATGCAATGGTGGCCCAGGAGGTGGTGACATGTAACGATTTCGTTGAGAAATTAAATTACGCGAGTAATATTGGATAGATAATGTTGTGAATAGTTTCTTTTATAGATCCAAATCACAGGTTAGAATATCAGACACAAAATAATATTGTGTTGATATAAGTGAATTGATGATACAACTTTAAAAGATTGTAGAGAATAAGAAAGCGGTGATTCCGAGAACGGAACCCTTATAAGAAGGGGAGAATGTGATAACCCAAGAATTTATACGATTTATAAAATCCAAATTGATTAATAAAAAGTTGAATTATCACTACTACAAAACAGTAAATAGACAACACGAAAAAAACGTTGTGGTTTCAGTCCAAAAACGTCGTGGTTAAGGGTGTTGTCTATTTGACACCCTTACACAACGTTTTTAAAATGTTATAGTTAAGCACAATACACAAATTTTTTAGGAAAAAAAAATTGTAAATTTATTTTTCAAAAATTAGCAGATGCTTAAAAACGTTGTAGAAGGTATAATTCCACAACGTTTTTTGGATAAAAACGTTGTTTAGTATATCAGACAACGTTTAGACACATTTACACAACGTTTTAAAAATGTTGTAGATTAAAAAAAAGAAAAAAAAAATTATGGTTCACCTATATTACCAATGCACCTGCAATAAGCTAATGTCATGATATATAGCTAAAATTACAAAGAATATTAATACCATACAAAACGTTTCCATCCCAATAATTCTTTGTAATGCCAATTACAAAGAATATTAATACCATACAATACGTTTACATCACAATAATGCCAAACTATCCATACATCTCATATTCACTTTTGAGATAAACAATAGTAATCCTGTTAATTTATAGCTGAAAAGCGGGGAAATATAATTGAACTTTGTCAACAAAAAAGGAAGCATTACAGTTTCATGCCCTAAGAGTCCACACACCTTTAGAGAGATATTATCAATTGAGGTATCTTGTTCTGACGTTGGGAATGAAAACTCCACACTAGCAAACCCATTGGAAGAAGTGATCCCCTCAGCATACAGAATAGTGTCAGAATTCCACGTATCTACACAATCATATATAAATTACTAATGTCAAGATATACGTGATGAACATAAAATCTGATATTACTTGCAAGGGATTATAATTCAAAAGCTAATCTACACAAGACGCAGTAAAATGTATGCTTCTAGTTTACAGAAAAGGGACACATTTTATGCCCAAAGCATCAAAGGATTTACGCAAAAAAAACATGCTACAGTGAGATATCAAAGAGCTAGAGCAGTTACAGGAACATAAAAAAGGAGGATTGAGGTACATACAAATTGTTTTCCAATCCAATTTGGCCATCAGGCTTTGGAAAACAAAAAAGAGGATTGAGGTACATATTTGGAGGGAGGGGAAGGTAGAAGCTACAGGAACATAAAAGTATGGCTAATGCTTACGTCCAATTATTCTAATATCTCCATCTGTTGGCTGTATGGCTAAGCAAAATCCAATAAGTCCCTGCACCACAAAGGGCACCATATCTAGATGTTATGAACATATCTAAATGTTCTGTTTGCAGCTAAAAATGAAAATTGTTCATAAAACTATTTAAAATATACATGAGATCCTTTTTAAAACCCAAAAAATTATTTTCACATTTTCTGTTCATCATAAAGGATCAAGGATAAAACTTAAGAGGAATGATAAACAAAAAGACCCATCCCGTGTGTCGGTGTGTGTTTCATAGGATGAGCAGAAAAGAAAACATTTTAGCAGACACAGTGATGCACAACAGATAAATTCCCTAATAATCATGATTACTGAGAAAAATTCAATTTGCCTTGTTAACTATTAACTCCAATATTATTATAATTCTAATATTTTTTTTAAATATTAGAACTTATCGTTGTCAAGCTATAGTAAATTCAAATTAAATTTCACACTTGATTCTTAATTTAAAGATTGATTAAGCTTCATAGTTCTTTCAGCATAAAGATTCTATTTTTACAAATGGAGAAGATGAAAGTGAAAATAGTCTATTTTAACTAACGGAGAATATACTTTTATTACATGCAAAGCAATCCCCAGAGACCCATTACAATTAAAAGTGAAAAACTAATGAAGTTTTAAATATACATAAACATCAGGTCTATTGGTTTTTAAACTATTTCCTAATTTTACA
This sequence comes from Panax notoginseng, assembly GCA_016801055.1. Lineage (NCBI taxonomy): Eukaryota > Viridiplantae > Streptophyta > Magnoliopsida > Apiales > Araliaceae > Panax > Panax notoginseng. Next base: position 59,860,106 of record CM029015.1, read on the forward strand.
GGTTGAATTATAAGTATTTCTTGAAAAATTGGCAGCAAAATCCATATGGCACAAGTCTGACTAAATAGAAAGTATGAAAAGAGAACCGTTCCAACAACAATGGATAAGATCTAAGTATTAAAATACCAACCTGACTGTCATTGATCTTAAAAATGGGATTACTAACCACAAAGCTTTTGTTCAATGCAAACTTAAGTCTCACAGACGGAACCTTCAATAACTCAAGAGAACTGTTTAAAACTGATCTCTCTAAGTCAGCAACTGAACAAAGAATATCTACTATCCAGAAAAAGAAAAAAAAATATTTTCATCTCGTAGAGATACCTGGACATGTAGTAATACTGCCAAGGATATCCTTCAAAGCTAGTTTTAGAAGCATTCACTCTTCGATCAAACTACAACAAAAAAAGAATATATTAGAAGAGATGCAAGCATATTCACATTACAAAGTCCAGTGGCAGAAGAGTGCACTGAGTACCTCCTTGGCAACTCTTTCATAGACATCATTAAGAAGATATGTAAACGATGTACCACTATCAACCAACGCTTTGAAGCTTGTTTGCTCAAGACAAGAACTCGAAATGCAACATGCCTCCACTCCAGTAATATAGGTTATACTGTTTGATGAGCAAGTCAAAGCAGGAGGAAATCATAAAAAATCAAATTTAAAAAATTGCAAGATATAACAAGCCTCCATTAAAAGTTGACATCTACAGCTCTACTAAATGAAGAAGGTTGGGAAAGATTTTTAAAAGTACACAGATGGTTCATACAATGTTCCATCTAAGGGCAGAAATGGAGTAGTTTGCTGGGTAGAAATTCCTTGGTCACCAAAGTATATCCTCCCTGAATCATCCTCATCAAAACATAAAGAGAACAAATTCCGAACTACTCCTGCTTTTGCAAGAACATTGGGAACTGAAATTTCTCCAAGTCCCAAGCCCATAAGTTCATCAGGAGCTATTCCATTCAAGTAATCACCGGTTTGCTTCTTACCACATCTGGATTTCAAAACAGCTACAATCAAGTCCCAATATGTCCAAATATCATTGACAATTGATCTTAGAGCAGGCGAATTACAGATATATAATTAGAAATAGTAGGTCAACAGAACCCCCACCCTATAATGACTGGAGTACGTATGTAGCTGTTAGATGCATCAGCTTTACGTGATACGAGATGTAGTATGTCTTCAACCAGCAACCCAGAACTTGATACATTTTCTGAATGGTAGTTAACGGAGTATGGGCATGGTTCCTTAGGATTTTTGCAATTTGAACCCAGTTCACATAACTAATGACTACAAGATAGTTGCTTGCTGGTGCTTGAGCCAGATGGAATGTACTCATTTAGATCCTTATCCTGCATAACAGATGCCCCAAATACCAAGGAGCACTTGCGAATCAATCACTAGAAATAAGTGCTAAAACGGTTACCGAATCTAGCATAACAAAGAGTTCAGAGGAGAACATAACAAAGTTTGGATGTCCTTCACAGTGGATTCCTGCCAACTACAAATTTCAAAAGAGTGGTCAAGCTTTTCTATACACAATTAAAAACCTATATGTAAAATAATAAATAAGCAAACAAAACAACAACAAAAATACAGTCATGTTCAAAACACGAACCTGTATCATCCAGAGCTCCCGTTATAAACTCAATAACCAGAACATGAAGCCTCAAAAGAAGTGGAGTCGGGTGCCTGATTCCAGCTACCTTTAGCCTGCAATCAATCACAGCAACAACAGAAATAAAATCATATTACCTCCCAAAAAAAATTGCATTACATTATTTAACTATTCCTTTAAAGAATTAATAAGAACTCCACTAGCTCCAAGACATTATTATTTGCTCAAAGTTTTAAACTACTCTTGACACCTTTTTTAGTATTAGATAACTTCGACGTACACGGTGAGATGATAAACACTGTGAACGCTTGTTCTTTGCTTACTCCCTGCGCTTGGCGTTGTGAAATTTCCACTGCTAAACGATGCAATAGATCTCTCTCCCTCAGGCAGAAGATATCCATCTGGGAAAGACAAGTTCTGAGCATTATATAAATGTTGCAACATGACAGCTTGTTTAATATAGGAAAACAGCTACAGCTCTATTACCTAGAACTGAATGCTCTTTAGGGTAGAACTTGTGAGCTGAGTTGGGATAACATGACAAGAGTTGTTCATGTGCTCTAATCTTAACCCTTTAAATGGTCTATTTTTCTTCTTGGCTGCCACAAATTCCGAGAGAAGTGCTTTGCTGACCTGAGTTCATATACCAAATTAATTAATGTTTCTGGATACAAATCTTAAGAAGATGAAATAGAGTATAATGATGGTTTAATCTAATTACTGTTGATGCTAATTAAATCAATCTACTCAATTTTTTTATTTATTTTTTTCATCACAATACCTGCTGCATAAGAACATTGTTGTCCCCCTCGAAAGTGGACTGCACATCGAACTCACTTTTCAAATGACCAACACGATTCTCGGTCTTTAAACCATGTCCCCCAATGGCTTCACGACATTCCTGGTTCATAAATTAGTAAAATATCAGTGAAGAGGCTTCGGCATGAACATGACCTAAGTTGCAAAAATTACAAAAAATTATCAAGGAGTGGGTGTGTACTAGCTGACGATTTCAGCCGACTGAGCCGGGGGAGAAGCTCCAAATCTCAAGGGAACCGTCTTCTCGAGCGACAGCGACTTGAGAGTCGTCGGTGCTGGTGGCTAAGGCTACAACCGGAGACGGCTTCTATTCAACAGAGCTGCTGCGAACGCCATAATAGACGCGCTCTGGATCCCGATTCACCGGCGGCGGTTGAACTGGATCCCGATTCTCCAGATGCAGAAGTTTTACTCCATCGCCGATGTGTCGATGGAGCTTAGAGCGGTGGCGGCGAAGAAATTGAAACAGATCGGGGGAAAATTAGGGGAAAAGTAAGGAGGGAATGAAATTAAAGTATAGGAAACGTTTTAAGCTCTGTATTTTCAAATCCACATTTTTTTAAAGCTCTGTGTTTTGTCTGATTGACAACGTTTTTAAATAAAAACGTTATCAAGTTAAAATTAAAAAAAATATCATTTTAAATAGATAACGTTTTTGCATATATATTTATAACATTTTTTTAAAAATATTGTGAAAAAAAATACTACAACGTTTTTATAAAAAACGTTGTTTAAGCGTTGTTTATTTAGTAATTTGTAGTAGTGAATAAAACCTAGATTGGAAATAAGGTATGGATTTAAAAAAAAATGTGTGAAAGACTTATATGGCTTTGTGTATTGTTATATGTGAGTAATTGCATATGAATAATATGTGTTTGTTTTTATTTGTTTATTATAAAACAAATAAGAGAAGCTAAGGTAACCTAATTATAAATTAGGAATGAAAAGTTGAATAACTTAAGGGTTATGATATGGGGAATATTAGTATATAAAATATATACTAATTTTAAGACATTTATTTTATACATCTCGGTTAATTAATTTTATAACCTAATTATAGCAAGTCTAATTGGGTTAAAAAAATAAGTGTATGTAAGTAAAGAATTAAGTTATAATTAAGGAAATAAAAACCCTAATTAAATAGTTAGGAAATGAGAATATTAAAAGTATTAGACCTAATCTATTTTCATGGCCCAAGAAATTAATTTAGAAGCCCAAATGAATTAAAAGAATAAGAGCCCAAATTTGGAGCCAAATGGGAGAAGGGCATTTTAAACATTTGATATACTAAGTGGAGCATTAAAAGAAAGCAAGTCTTGGAAGATAAAAGGGCTACATGGCCGGATTAGTGTAGTAAGAAAAGGAGAGAAAATGGTGGTTACACATCATCACTTTATAAACCATACATGTGGCAAAAGATTTTTCCAATTTAGGCTAGGTGTCAAATTCTTTTTGATGCCACTCATGTTAGCTAACATGTGGATGATAAAGAGGCCAAATGGTCGTTGGTGGTGGAAGGGGAAACAAGATGAGTGGGGAGAGGTATTAGATATACTTTATGTATATTTAAGAACATCAAACAAAAAAACTATTTTTCTTTCTTTCTTCTCTCCCATCTATTCTCCTTTCATGACATAAGCTAACATAAGAACTAGCTAGAGAGAGGAGAGGGACGGCTGGAGTAGGGAGCAAGGGGAAGAGACTTTGATTTTCTTTCTTCTCAAAATCATCTCCTACTTTGGAAGAATAAGGAAGGGTAGCCACAAATTAAAGGTATAAACTCATTTTCTTTATGTAATTTTTAATTATTGTAAATCAAACCTTGAATCTATGTTTCTAAACTCAAAAACTATGAATATGCATGTTTATGAGTGTTTCATGTTTAGATATACCCATATTGGGTGTTGTTTTAGTTGGAAATCAAAAGTAAAAAAAAAAGTGATTTTCTAGTTTATAAACCATAAAATTTTTATGTACTTTGGATTTTCACCGTTTTTTATCTACACTTTTTTTTATCTGTCAAAGAGAGGTGCTAGATATGTAATTTAAATACTTAACCCAAGTGGTAGCACTTAAAAATGTTTAGTACGTAAGTCGTAGTGACTGTTTTAGGAAAAACAGTTTTGTGTTTTTAAGGAGAAAACAGACTATTTTTGAACAGTAAAGAATAGGGATAATTTTGTTATTTTTTGGACATTCAAAAAATTCTAAAAAAATTTGGGAGGATAAAATGATAAGTTTTCTAATATGTCCAAGTGGAATCACTGAAAAAGGAGTTGTAAAAGCACGAAAAACTGCAAAATGGTTATTTAGCTACTGTTCAAATATTTAAAAGGGCATTTTTGGCCACTTAATTTGTGAGAAAAATTCCGGACTTTTGGGACATAAAAATATATGATATAAAGTACCTCCTGTCCAAAAATGAGTTCATTCTGACTTAAAATGACCAAGTTATGACCATTTCAATTTTTGTAATTTTTCGACGAAAATGGCTATAACCGGAGTTCTATAACTCCGATGGCCACGAAATTTAAACTGGAGGCTCACGTTAACACGTATAAGATTGTGTCAAAAGATGAGAATTTCTGGAGTTAAGCACGAGATAGCTAATTTCTTAAAGAATTAACTAAAAATAATTTTTGAAAAATACTAAAGGAAGTTGAAAAATTATGGAAAAATATTTTTTGTGTATGAAATATATGTATATATATATTTAGACAAAGGATAGAAAAATAATAAGTTGATTTTGTATTTTCGTAAAAAGGATATTGAATCCAGCTTGCTAAATTGGAAAACAGTTTACTGAATTGAAAATATGTTGAATCCAGCTTGCTGGATTTGGAATCCATGTAAAACCCCGAATTTTATGAAATAAAAGTATTCAATTTTTCTTATAATTACTATTCAGTAAATGGTTAAATTGATAAAAGTTTAAAGTTATGAGTGAAATATGATTTTTTTTTTCAAAATAAGCAAGTGGTTATAAAATAATCATTGTTGTCGGGGAATATTCGTTTGGTCGTGGAATATTCTTTCTGTCGGGGAATATTCGTACGACGGCGCAGCCATTTGTGGGCCCCATAACAGAATAACTGTCGGGTGAAGAAAACGACAAATTTGAGTTTTTACAAATAACGGCGTAGTTGTTACCGTTAACACTATTGGAATACCCGGTGGTTAAAATACAGTAATACGCGTTATTGCACAGTAGCACACGGTATTGCACAGTATTTTTTTGAAATTATTGATTCTTACGTAAGAAGGCACTACTCAATAATTGTTATAGTAATTTCTGTTCAATATTTTATTTTATTGAATCAATAATTGCTACGTTAGTATTTTATATTATTGTTGTTTCAATAATTGTTGCTGCACAGTATTTTCTATTATCAGATCAATAATTCATATTATTTGAATAATATTATTAAATAGCATTATTGACAATGTCTAGAAAGTTTTGTCTAAGGAGAGGTTTGGTCATTTAATTGCGCGCCAGTAAGGAGAAATTCTTATTGGAAAGCCCCCTCTTTCCTGGGAACGGCCTGATTGTCATAAATGTGATTCTGTAATATTATTTGTGAATAATTAATTATTGATTCATATGATAAGGAAATATTTATTTTATGTGGATATAAATGAGGGATATATTTTTGTGGTTAAAAATGAAGGAGTTAATGTTGAGGTGTTTTATCTGTATTTTTGTCGGAACGGAGGTATTAAAAATCAAATTAGGGTTTTTGAGATATTTTGTGAGTGTTATAATTTTTAATCCGACCGTTGGATCGTGGTAATATTTGGATATGTTATACATATTTAAGTTGAGTATATGTCCACAAATTTTGAACCGTTAAAAATGAACATATAATTTGTTATGAATTTTACGAGATGACTGGTTCAGAAATTATTGAATTTTCGGAGTTAATCATTTTGGTAGAAAATTCTAGAATTGGTGGGCCCCACTCTTGGTTGGTGAAGAAATGTGCTGAATTATATTTCAAATATGATGGGTGGGAATAGTAGCAGGTAAAGCCATCAGGTTGCAGGTCAAACCTACCAAAATTTTTCTATAAATAGAGGGCTAAGTTAGAATTGAAAATCACACCAGAAACATAAGCTTTCTCTCTTTCTCTCTCTATATTATGAAGCATATTTTGTGAGTTTTTAGATACTTGGTGAGTTACTATTCATCAGTGTAAGTTTCCTTCAGCATCATATCCGATATCCAGTCAGAAGTACTGCTCTTTTGAGGTAAGAGATATTAAGGGATTTTAAGGGTTGTTATGATTTTCAGTTTCGTAATTTTTCTGATCTTCAAAAATTCTGGAAAAATTTAAAATGATATTTTGATGAGTTTTCTTGATTGTGTCCAAAAATGGTGATTTTTGGATGTATAGATCGAGAGTTATGAATTTTATGAGAAAAGACTATTTTAAAAGTAACATCTTATAATTCCTTGTGGTTAACTCCAAAATTGATGAAATTTTTATTGGGAGTACATGTATATGATAGAAGTATACTCTGTAAATTTCAGAATTTTTAGACAAAGGTACAATTTTTGATAAATGTCTAAATATTCGGCTATTTTGGCCATATGAAAAATAGTAAATGACTTTTAAAAATTCTGAGAAAAATATATGTTCACTATGGGACTATATTATGCTAAATCCCAGAAAAGAAATATTTTTGGAACTGATTTGGTATTTTTCATGAAAATGGTCTAGTTATGAGTAAATGAATTAAATATGTTTTGTGAAGAAAGAAAATTGGAAAATATGATTTTATGGCTTGAGAATCCTATATGAGGTATATGCAGATTTTTGATGAGGGTTTTGGTTATTGATGATGAAATTGTAAGAATTGACATTTTATGATGATTAAATGCATTAATTAGTAAAGTGTAAACAATTAAAATAAATTGTTTATAAATTTAAGTAATGTTATCCTTTCAATATCATTATACCAAAATATTGGTATAGATTTTATTGTAGAATTTCTATCTTTTGTGTCGGGGTTACTATTCATGAGTTACTATTCACGATTTACTATTCATGAGTTACGAATATTACTCTTGAGATTAAAACTATATGTTGATCATATTATTTTTATCATCATATACAACATTTTTATAACCCTGATGTTGAAATTCTCTTTCACTTGAGTGTAAAGATGGGTAGATTATTGGTATGATCATGACTAGGGTTCTCTTTGGCCTGTAGTGAAAAGTTGAATTGTGACTGGTATGATCATGACCATTGAATTTATAATTGAATATCTTAACCTTAAGTGCAAAGGTGAATTGATCAACATGGTTATAATTATTGTTTATATAAATTCTGAAATGATTATATATTTCTTTGAGATATGAATATATTTGGCCTGTAGTGCAAATATGAACTGTTGAGGAATATCTTTGGCCTGTAGTGCAAAGATAAACTGTTGTTGAATATCTTTGGCCTGTAGTGCAAAGATGAACTGTTGTTGAATATCTTTGGCTGTAGTGCAAAGATGGATTTATTGTATGATTATGAACAGGAACTGTGATTTGGTATAACCATGATCTTTGATGTTTCAGGTAAAGACAGGTGATGAAAATATTCTTCGTTCTGGGTGCGAAGAAAAATTTAGAATCACAATTATGATTATGAGTTATTCATATGATTGTGGACCAGAATTGTTGATTGATGTTACATGGATAAAACATTGTTGGTGGATTTTTAACATGGAGAAGATAATAGACTTTATAGTCTATTTGACTCTTCTAATGGATTGCTCGTTCCGCTGCAACTATGGTTGAAATTTTTATCATTTACCATATATTCTAAATCTCTGATTTATTGTTGATGAAGTCTATTGATAATTGAATTATCTTTAGTCGTGATATTCTTTACTGAGCTAGTTGTGCTCACCCTTTTGCTTCACAATTCCTTTCAGGTAATAAGAGTGTAGCTGGGTCGAGCGGGGGTAACAAGGGAATAGAACGGTGGTCATCATTTAGTAGTTATATTTGGTGAAGAAAATAGGGTGAGGTGAACCCAACGTTGGAAGGGTGTTTTGTCACTATCATACAAGATGTCTAATGACATACAATCTCGTGTCTTCATAGGACAGGGTTGTGCTCATCCACTTGCTGAGTATATCTATGGGCACTACCTATATAATCTTGGTGTTTGTTTGAAGTATAATTTTCAATTAGAGACAGTGGAGATAATGATAAGTCAAGAGAAGACTCACCATTGGGAAGAATATGATAGTAATCTTCTCGTTTTTCTTTGGGGTCTATTGGGTCAACCAAGGATAATTCTGTGGCCATATGATATCTATCATAACCTAGATGCGTGGTCTCCCATGTACGAAGGTTTCCTTGAGCACTTCCCAAAGATTCTAATTTCTAAAACAGTTTTTGACTATACCTTTATGTAAGGTGTTATTGTGAGGTGATGTCCACGGTTGAAACATGAGTCACATTTGGTATATATTTGTATCCAAACTCATAGCATATGTGTTGTTGTATTTTGCACGATAATTGTTGTAATAAAGTTGTAGTTGTTTTCTGTACCATGTATTTGACGACTCAGAATGGGTTGGGTGGAATGGACCTATTTTGGGGTTGTCACAGGTGGTATCAGAGCTTAGGGATATGATCTCTGGCGGAGATCGGGGAATAAAACTAGGAGGGGAGAGATAAGTAAATCCTTCGCTAGTATGTCCTACCTAAGCTTATTTGTTGGTCAGTCATAATATCAGAATATTATGTGATATGTTAATTTGTTCAATTAACCTTTGTTTTGAAGCTGTATTCTAGAATGATATCTGAAATACAGGAGATGAGCAATGGAGAAATCATGAGGACAGGGAAGATAAAATCTGAAATGAAAGTAAGGTATTCTCAACTCTTCGAAATACCAGGTACGTAAATTTCGGGGACGAAATTTCATAAGGAGGGGAGATTGTAAGACCCCGAATTTTATGAAATAAAAGTATTCAATTTTTCTTATAATTACTATTCAGTAAATGGTTAAATTGATAAAAGTTTAAAGTTATGAGTGAAATATGATTTTTTTTTTCAAAATAAGCAAGTGGTTATAAAATAATCATTGTTGTCTGGGAATATTCGTTTGGTCGTGGAATATTCTTTCTGTCGGGGAATATTCGTACGACGGCGCAACCATTTGTGGGCCCCATAATAGAATAACTGTCGGGTGAAGAAAACGATAAATTTGAGTTTTTACAAATAACGGCGTAGTTGTTACCGTTAACACTATTGGAATACCCGGTGGTTAAAATACAGTAATACGCGTTATTGCACAGTAGCACACGGTATTGCACAGTATTTTTTTGAAATTATTGATTCTTACGTAAGAAGGCACTACTCAATAATTGTTATAGTAATTTCTGTTCAATATTTTATTTTATTGAATCAATAATTGCTACGTTAGTATTTTATATTATTGTTGTTTCAATAATTGTTGCTGCACAGTATTTTCTATTATCAGATCAATAATTCATATTATTTGAATAATATTATTAAATAGCATTATTGACAATGTCTAGAAAGTTTTGTCTAAGGAGAGGTTTGGTCATTTAATTGCGCGCCAGTAAGGAGAAATTCTTATTGGAAAGCCCCCTCTTTCCTGGGAACGGCCTGATTGTCATAAATGTGATTCTGTAATATTATTTGTGAATAATTAATTATTGATTCATATGATAAGGAAATATTTATTTTATGTGGATATAAATGAGGGATATATTTTTGTGGTTAAAAATGAAGGAGTTAATGTTGAGGTGTTTTATCTGTATTTTTGTCGGAACGGAGGTATTAAAAATTAAATTAGGGTTTTTGAGATATTTTGTGAGTGTTATAATTTTTAATCCGACCGTTGGATCGTGGTAATATTTGGATATGTTATACATATTTAAGTTGAGTATATGTCCACAAATTTTGAACCGTTAAAAATGAACGTATAATTTGTTATGAATTTTACGAGATGACTGGTTCAGAAATTATTGAATTTTCGGAGTTAATCATTTTGGTGGAAAATTCTAGAATTGGTGGGCCCCACTCTTGGTTGGTGAAGAAATGCGCTGAATTATATTTCAAATATGGTGGGTGGGAATAGTAGCAGGTAAAGCCATCAGGTTGCAGGTCAAACCTACCAAAATTTTCCTATAAATAGAGGGCTAAGTTAGAATTGAAAATCACACCAGAAACATAAGCTTTCTCTCTTTCTCTCTCTATATTATGAAGCATATTTTGTGAGTTTTTAGATAGTTGGTGAGTTGCTATTCATCAGTGCAAGTTTTCTTCAGCATCATATCCGATATCCAGTCAGAAGTACTGCTCTTTTGAGGTAAGGGATATTAAGGGATTTTAAGGGTTGTTATGATTTTCAGTTTCGTAATTTTTCTGATCTTCAAAAATTTTGGAAAAATTTAAAATGATATTTTGATGAGTTTTCTTGATTGTGTCCAAAAATGATGATTTTTGGATGTATAGATCGAGAGTTATGAATTTTATGAGAAAAGACTATTTTAAAAGTAACAGCTTATAATTCCTTGTGGTTAACTCCAAAATTGATGAAATTTTTATTGGGAGTACATGTATATGATAGAAGTATACTCTGTAAATTTCAGAATTTTTAGACAAAGGTACAATTTTTGATAAATGTCTAAATATTCGGCTATTTTGGCCATATGAAAAATAGTAAATGACTTTTAAAAATTCTGAGAAAAATATATGTTCACTATGGAACTATATTATGCTAAATCCCAGAAAAGAAATATTTTTGAAACTGATTTGGTATTTTTCATGAAAATGGTCTAGTTATGAGTAAATGAATTAAATATGTTTTGTGAAGAAAGAAAATTAGAAAATAGGATTTTATGGCTTGAGAATCTTATATGAGGTATATGCAGATTTTTGATGAGGGTTTTGGTTATTGATGATGAAATTGTAAGAATTGGCATTTTATGATGATTAAATGCATTAATTAGTAAAGTGTAAACAATTAAAATAAATTATTTTTAAATTTAAGTAATGTTATTCTTTCAATATCATTATACCGAAATATTGGTATAGATTTTATTGTGGAATTTCTATCTTTTGTGTCGGGGTTACTATTCATGAGTTACTATTCACGATTTACTATTCATTAGTTACGAATATTACTCTTGAGATTAAAACTATATGTTGATCATATTATTTTTATCATCATATATAATATTTTTATAACCTTGATATTGAAATTCTCTTTTACTGGAGTGTAAAGATGGGTAGATTATTGGTATGATCATGACTAGGGTTCTCTTTGGCCTGTAGTGCAAAGTTGAATTGTGACTGGTATGATCATGACCATTGAATTTATAATTGAATATCTTAAGCTTAAGTGCAAAGGTGAATTGATCAACATGGTTATAATTATTGTTTATATAAATTCTGAAATGATTATATATTTCTTTGAGATATGAATATATTTGGCCTGTAGTGCAAATATGAACTGTTGAGGAATATCTTTGGCCTGTAGTGCAAAGATGAATTATTGATGAATATCTTTGGCCTGTAGTGCAAAGATGAACTGTTGTTGAATATCTTTGGCCTGTAGTGCAAAGATGAACTGTTGTTAAATATCTTTGGCTGTAGTGCAAAGATGGATTTATTGTATGATTATGAACAGGAACTGTGATTTGGTATAACCATGATCTTTGATGTTTCAGGTAAAGACAGGTGATGAAAATATTCTTCGTTCTGGGTGCGAAGAAAAATTTAGAATCACAATTATGATTATGAGTTATTCATATGATTGTGGACCAGAATTGTTGATTGATGTTACATGGATAAAACATTGTTGGTGAATTTTTAACACGGAGAAGATAATAGACTTTATAGTCTATTTGACTCTTCTAATGGATTGCTCGTTCCGCTGCAACTATGGTTGAAATTTTTATCATTTACCATATGTTCTAAATCTCTGATTTATTGTTGATGAAGGCTATTGATAATTGAATTATCTTTAGTCATGATATTCTTTACTGAGCTAGTTGTGCTCATCCTTTTGCTTCACAATTCTTTTCAGGTAATAAGAGTGTAGCTGGGTCGAGCGGGGGTAACAAGGGAATAGAACGGTGGTCATCATTTAGTAGTTATATTTGGTGAAGAAAATAGGGTGAGGCGAACCCAACGTTGGAAGGGTGTTTTGTCACTATCATACAAGATGTCTAATGACATACAACCTCGTGTCTTCATAGGACAGGGTTGTGCTCATCCACTTGCTGAGTATATCTATGGGCACTACCTATATAATCTTGGTATTTGTTTGAAGTATAATTCTCAATTAGAGACAGTGGAGATAATGATAAGTCAAGAGAAGACTCACCATTGGGAAGAATATGATAGTAATCTTCTCGTTTTTCTTTGGGATCTATTGGGTCAACCAAGGATAATTCTGTGGCCATATGATATCTATCATAACCTAGACGCGTGGTCTCCCATGTACGAAGGTTTCCTTGAGCACTTCCCAAAGATTCTAATTTCTAAAACAGTTTTTGACTATACCTTTATGTAAGGTGTTATTGTGAGGTGATGTCCACGGTTGGAACATGAGTCACATTTGGTATATATTTGTATCCAAACTCATAGCATATGTGTTGTTGTATTTTGCACGACAATTGTTGTAATAAAGTTGTAGTTGTTTTCTGTACCATGTATTTGACGACTCAGAATGGGTTGGGTGGAATGGACCTATTTTGGGGTTGTCACAATCCAGTTGCTGGATTTAGAATCCAGTTTGCTAGATTGCAGTTTGGTATGCTAGATTGGACATCTAGGTTGCTGGATTTGGAACCCAGTCTGCTGGATTGGCATTTTGGTCGCTAGATTTAGAATCCATGTTACTGGATTAGTATTTGACTTATTAGAGTTTAAAGAAAAACTTATAATATATAAGATTATAGTGTAAAATCATAATGTATATGATATAGTGATTAAAGAATTATCAAAGGATGATAATAATACTAATGTTGTAAGGTGTTATCTAATATTCAATTATGTGATTAAGTGTTAGATAATTGATTGATAAAGTAGTTATATTATGATACAACGTATGATATGCTGATTGAAAGACCAATCTTTTTAATGATAGGTCTTACAAAAGAAGTTAATTTAAATTGCATAGCAGTAGTCAACGAATCAGACAAGTTTCTTTAACTCAACCTTGAGTTATATACTTTCAATTATTATGGTGGTTAATTATTGTTGATTAGACCATGTCTGAGAATTTATTGTTGATTATTTACAGTTAGTGCATGTTTATTAATTCAAATTGAATTAGTGATTCTGTGTATGTATTTGGAGAATAACTGTTATTGGATATTCACATCCGTAGAAGCTATTATTGATTGTAAATAATACAGTCAAATTCTTTCTATTGTTAAATCGTGTTGAGAAATATCTTAACTAATTGTTCTGGCTAGACGAATATTTGTTAGAACTTGATAGGTTCAAGAAGAGAAGAGAAGAGAATTCAATTATTATTGATAGATCGATACCATTGTTTCGGCTAGATCGAAAAAAAAACTTAATAGGTTTGAGATGAGAAGAGAAGAGAAGTGATTAGATATTATAATCATTGTATTTCGTTGTTAAATCAAATTCTGATTCAAAGACTGAGAAGAACAACCTTTTATATAAAGGGAACATTTTGGTCGTACATTCGGCCTTTGCGCGCGTTTAAATATTATGCATAATATAGGGTATACTAAAGTTGATAACTTTATATACTTGCAGAGGGGTATGATTTAATCTTTATGGTTATCTGATACACTTGGGTATATCAAAGTCAAATCTTTGATAGTTACTCGAGAAGAGAAGTTCTAGATCCTTTGTGATCACTCAGCATAAACTCTGGAAAATAGTTTCATCTTGTTATTTGGGTATATCAGAGTAAATCTTTGATAGTTACTCGAGAAGAGAATTTCATGATCTTGTAAGATCATTCAGCATAAACTCTGGAGAGTATTTCTAAATTGTTATTCAATAGAATATCGTAGAAACTTTGAAAGTATTGTATCCTTTCATTAATGAGCTGCTTAGGATGCGAGAAGATTGGTTAGAGAAGAATAAATTGTTCAGCTATTTCAAAGTTTCCCGAACTTTGGTGTCATTGTAACAACCCGATATTTTCTCTATAATTAAATTAGAAATTTTGTTTATAATTTTTTTTCTTAAAGATGAGGATTTGTACAAGATATTGTGCGTATGTATTTATGTGATAAATAAAAATATATTTATTACATGAATAATTAAAAATAAATTTATTTCAGAATTGTTGATTATTATTATAAAGTATATTCTTATAATAATTGATTTTATAGTATAAATGTTTTTATTATTTATTTTCCATGAAAATATAATTTTATATTATTTAAATAATATATGAAATAATTATAGAATAATTATAATAGTTATTTTATATTATTATATGGAATTATTTTAGATTAGTTAAGTTAGTTATTTTCTAACTTAATTAATAATGCCATTTATGTAAGATAAATCAGATACGGAATCCAAATCCTAATTTTGGATTTTGATCAAGGAATGAGAATAATAATATAATATTAATTATATTTTGATTTTTCACTGTTATAGATATGTACAATAAGTACGTATTGATAATAGTTGATCAATTATGGTGTATAATGTCAAAACTCTAGCATTAATTTGTTTAACCCTATTTTTAAAATTCAAATGGGAAATTCAAGATTGTTATATAACCGTGTTATATGATTTATGTTGTGTATTAAATGATTAATTAGGTAAACCCTAATTAAAATCTAGAAATCTTAATTTTTGAAATTAGAAACCCTAATTTGAAACCTAAACTGGAGTTTGTGATCAGTCAGAAATTGTGTTAATGTGATTAATATCATGTATAATAGATTTTATTACTAATTATGGAAAACCTAATTAGTAATTTAAAACCCTAATATCTAGAACTCTAAATTGGTAATTAGAAACTCTAATTGTGATATGGTAATCTTAATTATCAAAATTATAAACCCTAATTGCTAAATTAGCAAGGTTAATTAATATTGGTGAATTTTAAACCCTAATGTTCCTGTATAATGTAATTAGAAACCTAAACTAATTAACAAACTGTAAATTTCTATTTTTAGAAACAAATTTTATTTTTATTTTAATTTAAACCCTAAATGAAAACCTAGAAATTCATTTTGTACTAATTCTTATGGTCAAACCCTAAGGGTCAAACCCTAAGGGTTTGTCAAGATTGCAATTTTACCATTAAAAATAAAAGCCAAATGACCCTTTTACCCTTTTGTGCATTATTGAAATTTGCCAAGTGTTGGAGTTGTTGGAGTTGTTGGCCAACCTTTGACTTCTCAATGTGACTGAAAAACAACACAAATCAGCCAACATATCTCAGCCATGTTCATTACAACATTATATAAACAGATCAAGAGAGAGAGAAAGTCCCATTTTAGCTTATTTGTGCACTTGCTCTCCACTAATCCTCTCTCCCTCAAAACCAACGAAGTTATAAGGCATATCAGTCCCCAAAATCAGCCCCACTAACATCTATATCAAATCATAACCCTAAGATTAAGATTGATCAAAGTAAAGGTATAAACCCTAACTTGAAAATCTAACCATTGATCTGTTGTTAGATGTTATGATTCTGTGTTTTAATAGGTTGTTTATGGTGTATAATGATGATTTGGGTTGATAGATGTTAGATTCATAACATCTATATGCTCGGATTTGATGTTCTTCAAAATCTGGAAAAATAATTTTTTTGTTGCTTGACAATGAATGTCAAACCTTGTAGATGTAAGTCTGTTTTGTATTTTTGTTATTTGAAGCTTTATTCTTGTAGCATGCTATGAACTCTTTGATCTGGATCAAGAATCAAGTTCATATCATAAACAGATTGCAAGATAATCGAGGTCAAAAGCCGTTGACCGGCCATAACTGGGCGTTTCTGGGTAACCCAGAAACTGCCCAGAAACGGTCTGACAAGACTTTTGATGCCTCTGATCTTGTAAACTGTTGTTGATTTGTGTTTGTTGTTGCATTAAAGTTATAGTATGGTAGTTATACTACAGGTTAATGCTCTTAGATCGCTTTTATCACAAACATACGAGATTTGGGGAATGGTCAAACCAAGCAGAAAGTTCACAAATGAGCTTAATTTCTGGGTAACCTAGAAAGTTCATGAGCGTGGCTTCTGACATGGTTTGACCGGACAAGATCTTGCTATTTTGTTGTTGTTTTGTTGATATTTTGTAATAGATCTTTTAAGTTACATGTTGGCTACTATATGAAACTTTTATATCATAAAAACAACACTTCGATCACAAGTTGTGGAAGCCCAAATATGAGCAGTCGAACTATTCTTCATTTTTGGGTAAGAAATGAAGAACAGCTCTGAAAGCTATTTTGGGCGATTAGATCCCGTTCTTGTTATGTGATTTGTTCATGTTTGTTGTTGGGTCTTGTAGTATTACACTAGTACTACAAGATCAAGGTAACAGATCTCCCAGAAACACAGTAGACACTGATTTAAGTTTGGTCAAACTAAGTACCTCGAAACTGGCATGAATGTTCTGGGTTTTCATGATAAACACGAAGAACACCTATAGCGACTGTTATGTCGCTATAGGTGGTGTTTAGCGACAGTTTCTTTATAAAAATTATATTTTTATTAAATAATAATGAAAAATACATAATAAATTATTAAAAATTATTTTAAGGTCCGAAAATTAGTTTTTAATTATTTTAAGTATATTTCATAAATATTTAATATTTTTGAAATATTAATGGTATTTAATTTATTTAATTATAACATTAAATAAATTATTTAAAAATAATTTTAATACTTAAGAAATTATTTAAAATTATATTATGGTATAAGAAAATATTTTAAGTTATTTTAACTGATTTTTAATATTTTGTGATAAATTTCATTAATAAATTAATATTAATGATAATTAAGTTATTTAATAAATGAAATAAATAATTAAATTAAAAATGATTTTGTTATATTAAAAATCATTTTAAATAATAATAAGGTATCTAAATATATTTTATGTTATAAAATATAACTTTCAATATTTAAATGTAAATTTCATTAATTAATTATTATTAATGATATTAAGGTTATTTAAGAATTATATTAAATAAATTAGTTTAAAAATAATTTTATTATTATAAAAATTATTTTAAATGAAAATAAAGTGTTTAAAGATATTTTAAGTTATAAAATATAACTTTTAATATTTAAAGGATAATTTCATTAATAATTTAATATTAATGATTATTAATTTATTATTAATGATATTAAATTTATTTAATAATTATATTAAATAAATAGTTTAAAATTGGTTTTATTAATTTAAAAATCATTTAAAAAGGATATAAATGAATTAAAAATATTTTAAGTTATAATTAATGACTTTTAATATTTTGATAATTAGTAAATTCATATTTAAATATTAAAGGTAATTATTTAAAAATGATTTTAATTGTTTTAAACATAATTTATGGGTAATATTAATACTTTAAAAATATTTTAAGTTATTATAAATAACTTTAATATTTTGGCAATGGTTTCATTAATAGTTTAATATTAATTAAATATTAATGATAATTGAATTATTTAATATTTAAATCATTTAATAATGATTCCGATGTTTAAAAATTCATGATAAATTATAATAAATGTTTAAAATTTATTATAAGTCATTTAAAAATAATATGACTGATAGTTACAGATATTGAGCTACAGAATAGAGTCTTAGACTCGATAATTACCCGATAAAGCTGTCGGTACACCGACATATTTCAGAAAATTGATCTGGACTTAGATAATTTGATTAGATATATGTTTGTTTGTGATCCAGTGACTGCTAAACCTATGTGCCAATATGATTAGGTTATGTGTTGACTGCAATAAGTAGTGTTATGTGTTGCGATATGTTATTCTAATCAGTAAAATGATCTTATTATTGATAGGTGGTTATATAAATGATAAAACTAAGTTGCATACTGTAACCAGCAGACCAGTCAACTATCCTATCTTTGCATTTTCTTAATGCAATGGACATGAGTAAGAAGATTCAGAATTATATTATTATTGTATCAAATTATTAACCCTATTGTTATATATGTTATATCCGAATAATTGATTATCAACATGGTACTATATTGTAATTCAGATATATATTCTGTTCGTTAATTTCTAAATATGGTTATTCAAGTGTCCTCACTTGGATAATCATTGTATTTAATCACATGTTGATATATATATATATATATATATATATATATATATATTGATTTCCAGTATGTATACAGTAAGTAAAAGTCGTCTAAGCTATTTGACCAGTAAGACACAGATTTAGAAATATCGTTGAATATGATAAAACCTTTTTGTATCCAATCAAATTGTTTTGGTTAGGATTCCCGACTAAGTATGAACATCCCAAATATGGAAAAACTTTTATGCGCCCAAGGCGGACAGAGTGAACGATAATATCGTTCTTGCATGTAGTATTGATCAATATAGGGCATAACGGGCTGATCACCCCCCGTGCCCGTAAGTTTTGACGGTTTGCGGATGAAGTTCTGCTAAACCTATTCGAAAATTGAAAACAATGTTCATAGTATATCACCTTAACCCTATTTACAGTCAGTACGTAGTTTCAAAATTTTGATAGAGAGTTGTTATGTTATTATTATCGGTTCATATTACTTCACAACTATTGATTTGTTGTAGAAGGGTAGTACAAGAAAAATATTTAATCCTTTCGGCTAATATTTATAATTGTTATTACTTGTTGGGCACTCAAATGCTCATCCTTGCTTAATTTAAATATTTTCAGCTAAGTGTGAACAACCAGAAGGCTCATGCAGAAACAAAGGAAAAGGAAAGTAAACAGAATAAGATTTATGGTATTATATGTAATAGTTGAACTTTGATATGATTAGGATAATATATATATTATTATCATCATGTAATGAATGATTAAAGGTTGCATACTTGGGATTAGATTTTGATAATTATGTAAATTAAGTTTAATATTTATATTATTGTTATTATTATTAGTATTATTCCGCTCATAAAAATAGTATCGTAAAACACCGAGTTCGGGTTTTAAGTACCCAGATTTGGGGGCTTTACAGGTTGGTATCAGAGCTTAGGGTTAGAAACCTTAGGTGGGATAGACCTTAGGCTATCACCTTAGAACAGAGAAAAACGTTAAAAAAACAAATGACTCATATAGAGTTTAAAAAGAGATAAATTGAATAAATTCATCGTCAAACAAAATAAAAGATAACTGATATAAAGCTATTAATTGCTATGTGTATATACTATATGCTAATCAGAATAATTTATGTGTGTAAATGCCTGGTGGAAAAGGCTTGTTATATGCTTATAGCATGAAGAAGGATCAAATCCATACACCCGAGCTAATATCAAAGCCAATAGCTGAAATAGAGGCCCACGATGAAAACAACTCTGACGAGGTGGTTATTTTGGAAAATGTAATACCAGATCCGAAGATGGTGGAGCTGAGAGATTGTGATACAGACACTAAAGTTGAAGCTGATCAAGCATCAACGGAGGTGCAGGATCTGAGGAACAAGGTTTATTCTCTAGAAAAGCTGTGGAAAATAGAAAAACTGCTAAATAGTCAATTGTGAAAAGCCTTACTAGAAATAATGGAAGAACAAGATAAGCTTAAAATCCAAATAGATCAGATGAGATCCACAAGCAGCACATCATGTGTAGCTCCGAGCAATAAGGGAAAAAGAAATATAGAAGACCATGACTTAGGAAAATTCGACAAGAAGAAAGGGAAAAGATTATGTTACATTTGCGGCTATGAGGGACATACCACTCTTTATTATCCCGACTATAAACTAGGTGCATGTTTTATCTATGGGATAGAAGGTCATTAGGTAAAAGGTTGTCCAAGGAAAAGGCGTAGTGAATAGGTAGTATAGGTTCTGTTGTGTACGTCTGTTGAATGTAATATATATGATAAGTATGTCTGTGTAATGTAATGTTTCCAAATTTAGTATTAATCAAGGGTGTAAATTCTAACTTTTGTAGTCATAAAGGGATAGCTGATGTTTAAAGTAGTAACTGCTATGTTATGTAAAGTATTTTGAAATCATTAAATGAATATGAATCTATATTTGAGTACTGAAACAAGTTTAATATATTAAACTTATGCGATAAGGTTTAGAATGTAAGTTAATAAAGTATAATTTATGGTTTTACTTAACCAGATAATGTTGCCAAGACGTCGAACTCGAAATCAAAGGGCAGAAGAATCTGTCAACAACGTTGGGGGATAACAGCAAGACCCGATGTAAAATTTTACGAACATGGTAGCTCAGGCCATGCAGCAGGGAATACCAGCCGTAGGGAACCCGCAAGACAATCGTTTAGCAAACTTCAAGGACTTCAAAGCGGTTAGATCGCCAGAATTTAGAGGTACAACTGACCCTGTTGAAGCCCAAACTTGGGTTAAAGAGATTGAAAAGGCGTTTGTGATAGCTAGAGTAACTGAGGGGCAAAAGACAGCTTTTGCCACCTACATGATGAAGGGGGAGGCGAACTTTTGGTGGGAAGCAAATCAGGCGAGGGCAGGAGAAGGTGTTGTTACTTGGGATAGGTTCAAAATTTTATTTTTCGAAAACTATTTTTCATCTAGTATGCAAGCTAGGATGGAGATGAAATTTTTAGAGTTAAAGCAGGAGAATATGACTATTGCGGAGTATGCCGCAAAGTTCAATGAGTTGGCTAGGTTCGCTCCGCATCAAGTTGATACGGAGGCTTGGAAAGTGAGAAGGTTTGAACTGGGATTAAAACCCTGGCTCTATAACAAGGTGGCGGTGTTACAGATTCCTACATTTGTAGCACTCATGGAAAAGGCTATAATAGCTGAGGAGGGGAGTGAGGCCATGAGTCTCTATAACAAGAAGAGAAAGAACAAGGGTAAGATCGAAGGAGCTAGGAAGGTAGAAATTAATAATGGAAGTAAACGTGGTAATAGTAAGAGGAAGGGGAATTATTTTGGAAATGTCCAGATAAAACAAGAAGGTGTGAAGAAGCAGGTGGTACAGTGTAAGACTTGTGGAAAGAACCACTCTGGGGAATATTTGAAGGGGAAGTTTGTATGCTACAAGTGCGGGCAAGAGGGTCATATCTCTCCCAACTGCCCCAATCCAAGAATGAATAGTGGATGTTTTCTATGCGGGTCAACTGAGCACAAGGTGAAGGATTGTCCGAAGAGGAGGACGGAGGCAGGAAGTGTGAATACTGACAAGGGCAGCGGGACTTTAGCAATCACAAGACCAACGTCATCACACAAGCCAACTAAATCTACTGCGAGAGTCTACAACATGACGGTCCAGGATACCATAGAAGCTGGTGGTGCAATTTTAGGTATTATTTGTATAACTTGTATTTTCTTATACATGATTTTCTTAAATATAGTAAATTATTTTATAAAAAAATTTTGAGGGAGGAATTTGAGTTCTTTTAGAAATCAAAATTTTCCATTTAATCAGATAGATAAGCTTTATGTGAATAGTTAAAGATCAGTTCGATCAAAGTTGGTTGAGATATACTTGTGAAGATTGTGTGTGCTATGTACCCTTGTATGTATAGGTTTTAAAACGGTGATTCCGGGGACGGAATCTTTATAAGGGATGGTGAATGTAACAACCCGATATTTTCTATATAATTAAATCAGAAATTTTGCGTATAATTTTTTTTTTAAAAGATGAGGATTTGTACAAGATATTGTGCGTATATATTTATGTGATAAATAAAAATATATTTAGTACATGAATAATTAAAAATAATTTTATTTCAGAATTGTTGATTATTATAAAGTACATCCTTATAATAATTAATTTTATAGTAGAAATATTTTTATTATTTATTTTCCATAAAAATATAATTTTATATTATTTAAATAATATATGAAATGATTATAGAATAATTATAATAGTTATTTTATATTATTATATGGAATTATTTCAGATTAGTTAAGTTAGTTATTTTCTAACTTAATTAATAATGTCATTTATGTAAGATAAATCAGATATAGAATCCAAACCCTCATTTTGGATTTTGATCAAGGAATGAGAATAATAATATAATATTAATTATATTTTCATCTTTCAGTGCTATAGATATGTACAGTATGTACGCATTAATAATGGTTGATCAATTACGGCTTATAATGTCAAAACCCTAACATTAATTTGTTTAACCCTATTTTTTAAATTCAAATGGGAAATTCAAGACTGTTATATAAATATGTTATATGATTTATGTTGTGTATTAAAAGATTAATTAGGTAAACCCTAATTAAAATCTAGAAACCCTAATTTTTGAAATTAGAAACCCTAATTTAAAACCTAAACTGGAGTTTGTGATCAGTCAGAAATTGTGTTAATGTGATTAATATCATGTATAATAGATTTTATTGCTAATTATGGAAAACCTAATTAGTAATTTAAAACCCTAATATCTAGAACCCTAAATTAGTAATTAAAAACCCTAATTGTGATTTGGTAACCCTAATTATCAAAATTATAAACCCTAATTGCTAAATTAGCAAGGTTAATTAATATTGGTGAATTTTAAACCCTAATGTTCCTGTATAATGTAATTAGAAACCTAAACTAATTAACAAACCCTAAATTTCTATTTTTAGAAACAAATTTTATTTTTATTTTAATTTAAACCCTAAATGAAAACTTAGAAATTTATTTTATGCTAAACCTTAGGGTTAAATCGTAAAAGTTAAACCTTAAGGGTCAAACCCTGAGGGTTTGTCAAGATTGCAATTTTGCCATTAAAAATAAAAGCTAAATGACCTTTTTACCCTTTTGTGCATTATTAGATTTTGCAAAGTGTTGGAGTTGTTGGCCAACCCTTGACTTCTCAATGTGACTGAAAAACAACATAAATCAGCCAATATATCTCAGCCATGTTCATTACAACATTATATAAATAGATCAACAGAGAGAAAAAGTCCCATTTTAGCTCATTTGTGCACTTGCTCTCCACTAATCCTCTCTCCCTCAAAAACCAACGAAATTATAAGGCATGTCAGTCCCCAAAACCTGCCCCACTAACATCTATATCAAATCATAACCCTAAGATCAAGATTGATCAAAGTAAAGGTATAAACCCTAACTTGAAAATTTGACCATTGATCTGTTGTTAGATGTTATGATTCTGTGTTTTAATAGGTTGTTTATGGTGTATAATGATGATATGGGTATATAGATGTTAGATCCATAACATCTATAGGCTCGGATTTGATGTTCTTCAAAATTTAGAAAAATAAATTTTTTGTTGTCTGACAATGAATGTCAAACCTTGTAGATGTCAATCTGTTTTGTATTTTTGTTGTTTGAAGCTTTATTCTTGTAGCATGCTATGAGCTCTTTGATCTGGATCAATAATCAAGTTCATATCATAAACAAATTGCAAGATAATAGAGGTCAAAAGTCGTTGACCGGCCATGACTGGGCGTTTCTGGGTAACCCAAAAACTGCCCAGAAACGGTGTAACAAGACTTTTGACGCCTGATCTTGTAAACTGTTGTCGATTTATGTTTGTTGTTTCATTAACATTATAGTATGGTAGTTATACTACAGGTGAATGCTCTTAGATCGCTTTTATCACAGACATACGAGGTTTGGGGAATGGTCAAACCAAGTAGAAAGTTCACGAATGAGCTTTCTGGGTAACCCAGAAAGTTCATGAGCGTGTCTTCTGACATGGTTTGACCGGAAAAGATCTTGCCATTTTGTTGTTGTTTTGTTGATGTTTTGTAATAGATCTCTTAAGTTACATGTTGGCTACTATATGAAACTTTTATATCACAAAAACAACACTTACATCACAAGTTGTGGAAGCCCAAATATGAGCAGTTGAACAGTTCTTCATTTCTGGGTAACCCAGAAAATGAAGAACATCTCTAACAGCTATTTTGGGCGATCAGATCTCTTTCTTGTTATGTGATTTGTTCATGTTTGTTGTTGGGTCTTGTAGTATTACACTAGTACTACAAGATCAAGGTAATAGATCTCCCAGAAACACAGTAGACACTGATTTAAGTTTGGTCAAACTAAGTCCCTCGAAACTGGCATGAATGTTCTGTGTTTTCATGATGAACACGGAGAACACCTATAGCGACGGTTCTGTCGCTATAGGTGGTATTTAGCGACAGTTTCTTTATAAAAATTATATTTTTATTAAATAATTATGAAAAATACATAATAAATTATTTAAAATTATTTTAAGGTCCGAAAATTAATTTTTAATTATTTTAAGTTTATTTCATAAATATTTAATATTTTTGAAATATTAATGGTATTTAATTTATTTAATTATAATATTAAATAAATTATTTAAAAATAATTTTAATACTTGAAAAATCATTTAAAATTATATTATGGTATAAGAAGATATTTTAAGTTATTTTTAGTGACTTTTAATATTTTGTGATAAATTTTATTAATAAATTAATATTAATGATAATTAAGTTATCTAATAAATGAATTAAATAAATAAATTAAAAATGATTTTGTTATATTAAAAATTATTTTAAATAATAATAAGGTATTTAAAAATATTTTAAGTTATAAAATATAACTTTCAATATTTAAAGGTAAATTTTATTAATTAATTATTATTAATGATATTAAGGTTATTTAAGAATTATATTAAATAAATTAGTTTAAAAATGATTTGATTATTATACAAATCATTTTAAATGAAAATAAAGTGTTTAAAGATATTTTAAGTTATAAAATATAACTTTTAATATTTAAAGGAAAATTTCATTAATAATTTAATATTAATGATTATTAATTTATTATTAATGATATTAAATTTATTTAATAATTATATTAAATAAATAGTTTAAAAATGATTTTATTAATTTAAAAATCATTTAAAAAGGATATAAATGAAAAAATATTTTAAGTTATAATTAATGACTTTTAATATTTTGATAATTAGTACATTAATATTTTAATATTAAAGGTAATTATTTAAAAATGATTTTAATTGTTTTGAACATCATTTAAGGGTAATATTAATACTTTAAAAATAATTTAAGTTATTTTAAATAACTTTAATATTTTGACAATGTTTTCATTAATAGTTTAATATTAATGATAATTAAATTATTTAAT
Source organism: Panax notoginseng (assembly GCA_016801055.1). Classification (NCBI taxonomy): domain Eukaryota; kingdom Viridiplantae; phylum Streptophyta; class Magnoliopsida; order Apiales; family Araliaceae; genus Panax; species Panax notoginseng. The sequence goes on from CM029015.1 coordinate 59,885,801, forward strand.
ATTTAAATCATTTAATAATGATTTCGATGTTTGAAAATTCATGATAAATTATAATAAATGTTTAAAATTTATTAGAAGTCATTTAAAAATAATATGACTGATACTTACAGATATTGAGCTACAGAATAGAGTCTTAGACTTGATAATTACCTGATAAAGCTGTCGATACACCAATATATTTCAAAAATTGATCTGGACTTAGATAATTTGATTAGATATATGTCTATTTGTGATCTAGTGACTGCTAAACCTATGTGCCAATATGATTAGGTTATGTGATGACATCAATAAGCAGTGTTATGTGTTGCGATATGTTATTCTAATCAGTAAAATGATCTTATTACTGATAGGTGGTTATATAAAAGATAAAACTAAGTTGCATACTGTAAGTAGCAGACCAGGCAAGTATCCTACCTTTGTATTTTCTTTATGCAATAGACATGAGTAAGAAGATTCAGAATTTTATTATTATTATATCAGATTATTAACCCTATTGTTATATATGTTATATCTGAATCATTGACTATCAACATGGTACTATATTATAATTCAGATATATATATATATATATATATATATATATATATATATACCTATTGATTGCCAGTATGTATGCAATAAGTAAAAGTCGTCTAAGCTATTTGACCAGCTAGACACAGATTTAGAAATATCGTTGAATATGATAAAACCTTTTTATATCCAATCAAATTATTTTGGTTAGGATTCCCGACTAAATATGAACATCCCGAACATGGAAAAACTTTTATGCGCCTAAGGCGAACAGAGTGAACGATAATATCGTTCTTGCATGTAGTATTGATCAATACATGGCATAACAGGCTGATCACCCCCCGTGCCCTTAAGTTATGATGGTTTGCGGATAAAGTTCTGCTAAACCTATTCAAAAATTAAAAATAATGTTCATAGTATGTCACCTTAACCCTATTTATAGTCAGTACGTAGTTTTAAAATTTTGATAGAGAGTTGTTATGTTATTATTATCGGTTTAGATTACTACACAACTATTAATTTGTTGTAGAAGGGTAGTACAAGGAAAATATTTAATCCTTTCAACTAATATTTATAATTATTATTACTTGCTGGGCACTCAAATGCTCATCCTTGCTTAATTTAAATATTTTCAGGTAAGTGTGAATAACCAGAAGGCTCATGCAGAAATAAAGGAAAAGAAAAGCAAATAGAATAAGAGTTATGGTATTATATGTAATAGTTTAGCTTTGTTATGATTAGGATGATATATATTATTATCATCATGTAATAAATGATTAAAGGTTGCGTACTTGGGATTAAACTCTGATAATTATGTAAATTAAGTTTAATATTTATATTATTGTTATTATTATTAGTATTATTTCGCTCATAGAAATGGTATCGTGAAGCACCGAGTTAGGGTTTTAAGTACACGAATTTGTTAGAACTTGATAGGTTCGAGAAGAGAAGAGAAGAGAATTCAATTATTATTGATAGATCGATGCCATTTGTTTTGGCTAGATCGAAAAAGAAAACTTGATAGGATTGAGAAGAGAAGCGAAGAGAAGTGATTAGATATTGAAATCATTGTATTTCGTTGTTAAATCAAATTCTAATTCCATGACTGAGAAGAGTATTCTTTTATATAAAGGGAACATTTTGGTCGTACATTCGACCTTTGCGTGCGTTTGAATATTATGCATAATATAGGGTATACTAAAGCTGATCACTTTATATACTTGCAGAGGGGTATGATTTAATCTTTATGGTTATCTGATACACCTGGGTATATCAAAGTCAAATATTTGATAGTTACTCGAGAAGAGAAGTTCTAGATCCTTTGTGATCACCCAACATAAACTCTGGAAATTATTTCTATCTTGTTATTTGGGTATATCAGAGTAAATCTTTGATATTTACTCGAGAAGAGAATTTCAATATCTCTGGAGAGTATTTCTAAATTGTTATTCAATAGAATATCGTAGAAACTTTGAAAGCATTGTATCCTTTCATTAATGAGCTGTTTAGGATACGAGAAGATTGGTTAGAGAAGAATAAATTATTCAGCTATTTCAAAGTTCCCCGAACTTTGGTGTCATTCTATCAAAATAGATAGTCTGTTGTTCTGATTCTTATACATTCATTGTACATCTTAACTTGCGGGGTAAATTTGTTGCTCACCCTTGCTAAATAAAACATTCCGGCTAGGGACGAAGTGGCTGGAGGTGCTGTGAAGAACAAAGGCAAAGGTGTGATGCTGTAATAGCTATGGTTAACATTATTATTATGCTGTATTTGTAAACCCTTTTTGTATATCTAAAGGGTATGTTTGTAATATAAAGGATAGATAACCTGGGACGAATGTATTAACTATATCAATTAATGTGGTATAAATTTCTATTCATATTTAAATGGGTATCTAGATGTTATTATATTGTGGATCGTGAGCACCAAACTCGGGGGGTCAGGTAACCCGAATTTGGGGGCGTCACAATTACAATTATAATTTCCTTTATAATTATACTTATGCTTAATAAATTATTACATATCTAATTTAATTATTAAATTAAACTAGAGCATCATTTTATTTAATTTAACTATTTTCTTAAATATTAAACAATTCATTTAATTTAATTATTTCATTAAATTAAATCTTCAAATAATAAAAATTACCATTCATTAATTTAATTAACATACACACTTAAACTAAATTATCACAGCATAATTTCATCAATTATTTATTTATCTCAATAAATAAATCAATTAAAATATTTATTTAATTTAATAAATATTTAACATATATTACAAAATTCTCAATCGTTACAGAAAGGTTTAGGTTTTTATACCTTCAATCCTTGAATTTAGGTTTTTATACCTTCAATCCTTGTTTTTGCAAGATGATCACAAGGCTTTTCCAACTCTCCTTCTCCTTCTTCTTGACAAACACAGAGAATGAATTCTCTCCTGTTCTTCTTCTCTTAACACTATGTGTTTCTCTCTTCCTCTCCAAACTCTCTGCTCTTAGTTTTAGGATAATACGCATAAAAACAACTGATATGGCCTTTCCCCACACACGTACTCTTCAGTTAAAAAAACAAAGCGTCTATCGGTTATGTTATGCCAAAGGCCATAAGGCCGTTTTTGGCTACACAAATTCCCCCTCTTTCCATTTATTTTGATAACATTTATATTATATAGTTTCACTTGTCACACTTTAATTTAATTAATTTATGTTCTTACCATTATAATTATAATTTCCATTATAATCATTTTTATACTCAACAAATTATTACACATTTAATTTAATTATTAAATTAAACTAGAACATCATTTTATTTAATTTAATTATTTTCTTAAATATTAAACAATTCATTTAAATATTAAACAATTCATTTAACTTAATTATTTTCATTAAATTAAATCTTCAAATAATAAAATTACAATTCATTAATTTAGTTAACATACACACATAACTAAATTATTTGCACCACAATTTCATAAATTATTTTATTTATCTCAACAAATAAATTAAAATATTTATTCAATTCAATAAATATTTAAATCAAAATTTGTCAATCGTTACATCCTTCCATCCTTAAAAGGATTATGTCCCCAGAATCACGACTCGATAAATTCGTTCGTCACATTCTTCCCTCCTTAACAGGATTCTGTCCCCATAATAGCAATACAAGATCAAGCAAACAACTGAGGATAATTTTTCATCATAACATCTTCAAGTTCCCACGTAGCTTCTTCAACATTGTGGTTTCTCCAGATTACCTTAACAGAAGGTGTTATTTTATTCCTTAGTACTTGTTATTTCCTGTCAATAATCTGAACAGAGACTTCTTCGTAAGATAAATCTTTGTCAAACTGTAATGGTTCATATTCTATAATATGTTTATAATCGGACTTATATGGCCTTAATACGAAAACATGGAAAATGTTGTGAATATGTTCTAATTTCGGAGGTAAAGCTACCTCGTACACCACTTCGCCAACTCGTCGTAGCACTTCAAAAGGTCCTATAAACCTAGGGCTCAGTTTTTCCTTTTTACTAAACTGAATTTTCCCTTTCCAGGGAGACACCTTCAAGAAAACAAAACTACCGACATTGAATTCTCGATTTTGTCGGTGTTGATCGTCATATTTCTTCTGTCTGTCCTATACAACTATCAGTCTTGCCCGAATCACTTTGATGATCTCGACAGTCTGTTGTACCAATTCTGGACCTAATAATTGATGTTCTCTATCTTCGTCACAGCATACCAGAGTTCTACATTTCCTACCGTACAACGCTTCGTAAGGCGGCATGCCAATACTTGCGTAATAACTATTATTATAGGCAAATTCAACCAATGATAAATAGTCATCCCAATTCCCATTAAAATCTATAATATATGCTCAGAGCATATCCTTCAGTGTCTGGATGGCCCTCTCACTTTGTCTGTCAGTTTGAGGATAGTACGTTGTGCTCATTCTCAACTGCGTTCCCAAGCATTCTTGTAGTCATTTCCAGAAATTTGATGTGAAACATAGATCTCTATATGATACAATGGACACCGGGACACCGTGTCTTGAAACAATTTCCTTCATGTACAGTTTTGCTAATCGATCTAAGTTACATCTAATCTTGACTGGTAAAAATTGCGCTGACTTCGTCAATCGATCGACAATCACCCAAATTGCATCGTAACCACGCTGAGTCGTTGGAAGACCTACCACAAAATCCATTGTGATATGCTCCCATTTCCATTCCAGTATCTATAAAGGTTGCAACAATCCACTTGGCCTTTGATGTTCAGCTTTAACCTTCTGACACGTTAAGCATTTTGCCACACATTCATTAACATCTTTTTTCATATTCGACCACCAAAAATGATGTTTAAGATCCTGATACATTTTTGTACTTCTAGGGTGAATTGAATATCGTGAGTTACGAGCCTCACTCAAAATTTCCTCTTTAATTTTCGATACTGGCAGAACCCAAATTCTCCCTTCGAACCGAAGTAACCATTCCGAGTCCACTTTAAATTTGTTTTCCTTACCTTTAGACACTTTTCTTCTTATTTCCTCATAGTTTTCATCCTGGAGTTGTGCATTCTTTACCTTATCTACCAATGTTGAACTGTTTCCCATATGGAATAATTTTTCATCTGATTCTGTCGAATATTTAATTTCCAACTCCATCTTTTCCATTTCTGATACTAGTTTTTCCTGAGCAGTCAACATCGTTAATTTCTCCCGACCCTTTCTACTTAAGGCATCGGCAACAACATTCGCTTTCTAGGATGATAAAGAATCTTGCAATCATAATCTTTAATCAATTCTAGCCATCTCCTCTGTTGCATATTCAAATCTTTTTGTGTAAAGATAAACTTCAGACTTTTATGGTCGATATATATCTCACACATCTCTCCATAAGTATAATGTCTCTAAATTTTCAGAGCAAACACTACCGCAGTTAATTCTAAGTCATGAGTGAAAGTAGTATGAACACAAGCCAATCATGTTTGATGATAAAGCATATACTTTGTAATAATCTTATTTATTTATTAATAAAAAGTATTAATTTATTAAAGGCTTTTAAATTATCTACATGATGTTATTTTATAATATGTGATAAACCCATACTTTTAAGCAATGCATTTAGAATAATGATGATGATCATTCTAATGAGATCTAAATTCTTAGAAAGCTTAAAACTAAAATAGTTCCCAATCATTGGATTACTAACTTGGGGATTAGTGAATCCGGATCGATTGGTACATACGTTGCTTGCTCATTGGATGATGATGATTGATCTCATGATCATTTGTATGGAGACACTAAAGCTAGTATGTAGGTGCTTATTAGAGAATAAGTTCACTGAAAGTGGCTCGCTAAGGAATACCTAATGGAGTTTTACTTGCCTGCCAATATGAATTCCTGTAGTGATAGTAGTACAACTGATCCTTGGACTTGAGATCATCATAGTATCTTGTGTATGATGAGTTATACTTTGACTTATTCCTTAAGATCCTTAGAGTATATCAAAGGGTATGCTTGGGTATAATAAGTTGTACATGGAGATAATGTATGATCAATAAAGAATCTATCACTTTAGTAAAAGAAGAGAAATGTCTTATGTGATTCGATAAATGACAACCCAGTAGTCCTTGGCCAATGCAAAATAAAATTAGAAAGGAGTTTCTAATTTGTATTATTTGGAGTTATGCATTTAAGAGTCGAAATACATATAATGTATTATTTGGAGTTATGCATTTAAGAGTCGAAATACATATAATTAAATAAAATAAGACTTGACAGTAATTCCATGTCTTATATTTAATTGAGACATTGTATGGTGGAAGGATTGAATTGTACAGTAACTATTTACTCAAAGGTTCTTTTATAATAAATGTTGAAATCTATATTATCTGGAAAGTCGTTGATCGCTAGGGAGGTTTATCCCTATTGTAAAATAAATATTATTTATTTAAATAAATTAATTGTTTAATTTATTTATTTAAATAAGATTAGAATTGTTCTAATTGATTTATTCACAACCGGTTTAATATGGAGAATCTAAAGGGTCACAGCATAAAAGGAAGAATAATTATTTAAGAAGTTAATGGCATAATCGTAATAATAAGTTAAGTATATTTAATTTAATCTATGGTGATAGAATAAATTAAATAGCTTAATATTTATTATTTAATATTTTGAAAATATTAAATATAAATTAATAAGAAGAGTCTTATTATTATTATTAATAATATTATTATTATTATTTAATTTCTAAAGGAGTTTGGGAATTAATTAATAAAAGTACTCTCATATATCCTAATAATATTAGGAGGCTAATTAATTAAAAGAGTTTAATTAATTATTCCTATTAAGATTGGGAGCCTAGTTAATTAAAGGAATTTAATTAATTAAAATAAAACTCAATTCTTTAATTTTTAAGGAGGGTTGCCCACATCTATAAATAAGAGGAGTCTTATTATGGGTGAGAGTTGTTGTTGACTTTTTCATAACAGACGTGATTTTAATTGTTGGAGAGTACGCTCTTTTTCTATAGAGATAAAAAACTAGGGTTTAGCCAACCACCCTTCTTCTTGAATATTTCTTCTTCCTTGGTGGATCACCTCTAAAGGCCAAACACTTAGGTGGCTAACATTGATCAAAGAAAGGAACCCAACCTGGTGGATTCAAGTTGAACACGAAAAAAATTTAGAGGTGAACTTGTACCTGAGGAAGCTCGAATCTTCAAGGGTATGATTCTCATTCTTTATCATTTCGTTTAATTAATAATTGTGCATAAAGGATGATCCGGGTATATGGTTTGTAAAATTTTAAATTCTGATTTTTACACGTTTTCGCTTATTTGTGCAATTTGATTGCATTCATGAATAGTACAAACCTAACAGTGGCATCAGAGCCAAATCTTTATGCAAATTATTAATTATTTTAATTTAATATGTATATTGATATGTGTTTAGAACAATTTAATTTGGCATAATTTTGTTATATAAATTTTTTTTTAAAAAAAATCGGTAATCCTGATCCTTTTTTTTTATCTCGCTGATCTGTGGTGTGTTTCAGATTACATATATGTTAATATAGGATCCATGGCTATTGGCATGTATGTAATATTCAAGTAGTTAAGCAGTAGTTAAGATCACATGTAACTAATATGTATATAAACCGTATTATATATATATATATATATATATATATATATATATATATATATATATATATATATATAATTATTTTATTATTAAAATAAAAAGTTTATTTTAATTTTAAAATTGTATTTCATGCTAACTAATTTGAGTTGGAATTGGATTCCATGATAACTAATTGGAGTTGAAATTGGATTATATGTTTCCTAAAAATAAAGGAGTTTATTTGTTAGTAGGTAAAAAAATTCATGTTTTCTTAAATAAAGTAGTTTATTTAGATATGAAATAAGATTTCATATTATTCAAAATAAAGGAGTTTATTTATGAATAGAAAAGAGAATTCATATTTCCTTAAATAAAGGAGTTTATTTGTGAATAGGAAAGAGAATCCATGTTTCCTTTAATAAAGAAGTTTTTTTTTACTTGGAATTGGATTCCATAATTAATTAAAATAAATGAGTTTATTTTGATTAAAGATTTTGATTAAAATAAAATAGTTTATTTTATTCAAGATTGGATAAATTAAAATAAAAGAGGTTTATTTTTATTTAAATTTGGATTAAAATAAAGGAGTTTATTTTGATTCAAAATTAGATTTTATACTAACTAAATTTGCCAATTAAATGATATCAATATATATTGAATATTTATTACTCATGAGATGAATATTATTTATTGATGCATATGGTGATGTTTATGATAATAAATGTGATTGATAATGGACTATTGACCAATGTGATTGGATTTTATTTTAGTTGGATGCATGAATGTATGGATTTTATTAAATGGGGTCGGCGTACCTCGTCTTCTCTAATTTTTTCTTAATGTAAATTCTAACTCCCTCCTATGTACTTCCCATTGACTGCTGATCAAAGTTTCTATTTATTTTAAATATTTTTGTAATAGGAATAGTTAGAATTAATTTTGAAAAATTGGAGATCAATGAGCAAGGAGCGCTTGAAGACCCGCTTGTAATGGAGCCCGAGTTTAAATGTAATAATTATATTTAAATATTAATTCTTGCACCCCTAGGGTTTGACTTTTTGGTTCACTTGGTGGCTCTAGTAAACCAAACTAGGATAAAAGTCCATAATTAATCCGGGTAGAATATAGTATTCTATATGTGCATGCTTATACATATATATTATATATTATGCAAACATGCTTCGCATGTTAATTAATATGACGCGTATTATATATATATATATATGTGTGTGTGTGTGTGTGTGTGTGTGTGTGTGTGTGTGTGTGTGTGTGTGTGTGTGTGCATGCGCGCTAAACAAGATGAGACAAATTAATAACAAACCCCTCAAATTTTTTATATTAAGTTGTAACGTTCAAAGATATTTGAAATATTGAACGTCGCCTTCCAACATGATAGAAACAATTGAGTATTGAATATTTAATATGAGTTTGTTGTGCACACACAAGGCAAGTATTAAATATTTAAGATGTTTTTATTGCATATGATGTTTATAAGGAATTGAACATTACTGCTTTGTTGTGCACACACAAGGGCTATAGTTTTTTCTTCACTTATATGGAAATGCTGGGTCTGACTTAACTTAAATCATTTTAGTTCGGATGTGCACACACTTGACCATTATGATCTAAGAGGCAAAATACAATGAGTTATATAGTTGATGTAATTGACAAGAGTTGTCTACCTATTTATTTATATATAGTTTATTGTGCACACATAAGGCTACATACATTTGAAATGGGGTCCTTATTCTCACTAGCATATCTTTAATTAGATTTTGCCGAATTATATAAGTGAGGGTAATATAGTTTTGATGAAAATAGTGGGAGATACCAATTTAAAACAAGACCTAATTTATTTTGGTAATTAATAAAAGAATGTATGCTAAAATATTGTTAATTACAAATTCATTTACAGAATTTTACAATGTCTAAATTACTATCACTGCGAAGCATATTAGATGTTATTTAACCGGCCCGAATTAAACGGATTGGTTAAGGAATTTGAGAATAGTTCTCATAGCTGAAAATGCTACCTTATGTGACAATCCCAAAATAGGTCCATTCCATCCAACCTATTCTGAGTCGCCAAATACATGATACAGAAAACAACTACAACTTTATTACAACAATTATCGTATAAAATACAACAACACATATGCTGTGAGTTTGGATATAAATATATACCAAATGTGACTCATGTTCCAACCGTGGACATCACCTCACAATGACACCTTACATAAAGGTATAGTCAAAAATTGTTTTAGAAATTAGAATATTTGGGAAGTGCTCAAGGAAACCTTCGTACATGGGAGGTCATGAGTCTAGGTTATGATAGATATCAGATGGCCACATAATTATCCTTGGTTGACCTAATAGACCCCAAAGAAAAACGAGAAGATTACTATCATATTCTTCCCAATAGTGAGTCTTCTCTTGACTTATCATTATCTCCACTGTCTTTAATCGTGAATTATACTTCAAACAAACACCAAGATTATATAGGTAGTGCTCATAGATATACTCAGCAAGTGGATGAGCACAACCCTGTCTTATGATGACACGAGGTTGTATGTCATTAGACATCTTGTATGATAGTGACAAAACACCCTTCCAACGTTGGGTTCGCCTCACCCTATTTTCTTCACCAAATATAACTACTAAATGATGACCACCGTTCTATTCCCTTGTTACCCCCGCTCGACCCAGCTACACTCTTATTACCTGAAAGGAATTGTGAAGAAAAAGGGTGAGCACAACTAGCTCAGTAAAGAATATCATGACGAAAGATAATTAAATTATCAATGGCCTTCATCAATAATAAATCAGAGATTTAGAACATATGATAAATGATAAAAATTTCAACCATAGTTACAGCGGAACGAGTAATCCATTAGAAGAGTCAAATAGACTATAAAGTCTATTATCTTCTCCATGTTAAAAATCCACCAACAATGTTTTATCCCTGTAACATCAATCAACAATTCTGGTCCACAATCATATGAATAACTCATAATCATAACTGTAGTTCTAAATTTCTCTTCTCATCCAGGACGAAGATAATTCTCATCACCTATCTTTACCTGAAATATCAAAGATCATGGTTACACCAAATAACATTTCCTGTTCATAATCATACTAATAACTTCATCTTTGCACCACGGCGAAAGATATTCATTTGTATCACCAGTTGGTCATGTTTATCTCAACACCTATTCATCTTTGCACTACTGGCCAAAGATATTCAATAACATGTCATCTTTGCACTACGGGCCAAAGATATTCATCAACAATTCATCTTTGTACTACAGGCCAAAGATATTCATCAATAATTCATCTTTGCACTACAGGCCAAAGATATTCATCAATAATTCATCTTTGCACTATAGGCCAAAGATATTCATCAACAGTTCATATTTACACTACAGGCCAAATATATTCATATCTCAAAGAAATATATAATCATTTCAGAATTTATATAAACAATAATTATAACCATGTTGATCAATTCACCTTTGCACTTAAGCTAAAGATATTCACTTATAAATTCAATGGCCATGATTATACCAGTCACCAATTCAACTTTGCACTACTAGCCAAAGAGAACCCATAGTCATGATCATACCAAAAATTTATCCATCTTTACACTCAAGTCAAATAGAAATATCATCATTAGGGTTATAAAAATGTTATATATGATAATAAAAATAATATGATCAACATATAGTTTTAATCTCAAGAGTAATATTTATAAATCAACTATAATTTGGTCAGAAAAAAAAACCAATTTTGTCATAAATAGTAACTCGTGAATAGTATCCCATGAATAGTAACTTCGTGAATAGTAACTCATGAATAGTAACTCGTGAATAGTAACTCATGAATAGTAAACTCGACACAAAAAGGTAAAAATTTCACAATAAAATCCATACCAATATTTCGGTATAATGATATTGAAATAACATTTCTTAAACTTATAAACAATTTATTTTAATTATTTACACTTTACTAAATAATACATTTAATCATCATAAAATGCCAAACTCTTAAGATTTTATCACTAATAACCAAAACCCTCATCAAAAATCTGCATATAACTCATATATGATATTCAAGCCATAAAATCATATTTTTTTTAATTTTCTTACTTCACATAACATATTTAATTCATTTTCTCATAACTAGTCCATTTTTATGAAAAATACCAAATCAATTCCAAAAATATTTATTTTCTGGGATTTAGTAGAATATAGTCCCATATTAAACATATATTTTTCTCAGAATTTTTAAAATTCATTTACTATTTTTTATATGGCTAAAACCGCCGAATATTTAGACATTTATCAAAAATTGTACTTTTATCCAAAAATTCTAAAATTCACAAAGTACACCAATATTATATAGATATACTTCCAATAAAAATTCTATCAATTTTGGAGTTAACCACAAGGAGTTATAAGCGGTTACTTTTAAAATAGTCTTTCCCCGTAAAATTCATAACTCTTAATCTATACATCCAAAAATCGTCATTTTTGGACACAATCAAGAAAACTCATCAATTAATCATTTCAAATTTTTCCAGAATTTTTGAAGTTCAAAAAAATTACGAAACTGAAAATCATAACAACCCTTAAAATCCCTTACTATCCCTTACCTCAAAAGAGCAGTACTTCTGATCGGTATAAGGCTGAAGGAAACTTGCACTGATGAATAGAAACTCATAGAGTATCTAAATACTCACAAAATACACTCAATAATCTAGAGAGAGAAAGAGAGAAAACTTATGAATTCTGGTGTGATTTTCAATTCTAACTTAGCCCTCTATTTATAGGAAAATGTTAGCACGCCGAAGCAGACTTAACCTGCAACCTGATGGCTTTACCTGGTACTATTCCCACCCACCATATTTGAATAAAAATCTCAGCACATTTCTTCACCAACCAAGAGTGGGGCCCTCCAATTCTAGAATTTTCCACCAAAATGATTAACTCCGAAAATTCAACAATTTCTGAACTAGTCATCTCATAAAATTCATAACAAATCATACATTCATTTTTAACGGTTTAAAATTTGTGGACATATACTCAACTTATATATGTATAACATATCGAAAAATTACCACGATCCAACGGTCGGATTAAAAATTATAACCCTCGTAAAATATCTCAAAACCCTAATTTGATTTTCAATACCTCCGTTCCGACAAAAATACAGATAAAATAACTCAACATTAATTCCTTCATTTATAACCACATAAATAAATCCATCATTTATATCCACATCAAATAAATATTTCATTATCATATGAATCAATAATTAATTATTCACAAATAATATTACAGAATCACATTTATGACAACCAGGTCGTTCCCAAGAAAGAGGGGGCTTTCCAATAAGAATTTCTCCTTACTAGCGCACAATTAGATGACCAAACCTCTCCTTAGACAGAACTTTCTAGACATTGCCAATAATGCTATCTAATAATATTATTCAAATAATATGAATTATTGATCTGATAATGGGAAATACTGTGCAATAAAAATTATTGAACAACAATAATATAAAATTTCAACGTAGCAATTATTGAATCAATAAAATAAAATATTAAACAGTAATTACTGTAACAATTATTGAGTAGTGCCTTCTTACGTAAGAATCAGTAATTTCAAAAATACTGTGCAATACCGTGTGCTACTGTGCAATAACGCGTATTACTGTATTTTAACCACCGGGTATTCCAACAGTGTTAACGGTATCAACTACGCCGTTATTTGTAAAAACTTAAATTTGTCATTTTCTTCATCCGACAGTTATTCTGTTATGGGGCCCATAAATGGCTGCGCCGTCGTACGAATATTCTCCGACAGAAAGAATATTCTACGACCAAACGAATATTCCCCGACAACAATGAATATTTTATAACCACTTGTGTATTTTGAAAAAAATTTCATATATCACCCTTAACTTTAATATTTATCAATTTAACCATTTACTGAATAGTAATTATAAGAAAAATTGAATACTTTTATTTCATAAAATTCGGGGTCTTACAATCTCCCCTCCTTATGAAATTTCGTCCCCGAAATTTACGTACCTAGTATTTCGAAAAGTTGAGAATACCTTGCTTTCATTTCAAATTCTATCTCCCGGGTCATCATGACTTCTCCATTGCTCATTTCCCGTGATAACTTCATTTGGGTTCCTCATTTGTTGGGAAGTCATGACAACCGCTCTCCCTTGAACTACCCGACTTTGACTTGTTTGGGGCAGCATTTGGCGTCATCACTACCGTTGGAATATACTTTTCTATGGGGCATATTCCTCCCTCATCTGCCTCGTCGTACTCCTGATTCATGATCTGAATCATCAATCTTCGATCCATATCAAATTCAGGTTGACCGCTCTGTACAGGGTAATTCAAAACTCGATGTTGGGTTCTCCTAATTGCTTTCCAAAAAGAGAAATTCATATCATCTATTTTAGCCTTCTTAGATCGAACATCTCTTTCCAAAATATCTACGTGTCGTCGGCTTTTGCCCATGCATTACTTATTCTCACTCGTTCAGTTTTTTCTTCTTTCAGCTCAGATTCCATTTTTATCATCTTATACTCTGCCAAAGAATGCTTCTGTTCAAGCATCACATATCGGGTAACATAAGCTTGAATTGTTGCATCCTTTTGTTCCACGACCGCCTGTCGTTCTTCTGCCTGCTCTTCTAACTCATGAATACGATTTTGAAATTCTACATTTTGATCATATAATACCTCTAATAAACTCTCCTCAGGTACTTCTTCTTCCTCTTCTTCCTCAGTCTCAGCTGTTACCTCTGAGACTATCTCGGGTGCAACTATCAATTCTTCACTCACCACATGGATATCTCTAATTCCTTCTTCGTCTGACATCACATTATCACGGTTAGTGATTAGAGGTATCCCCACAATCTCATTCACTCCATTGTTAGCATTCTCAGCTGCCATTCTCAAATACTGCCATAAAACAAGTGTTAATTAAATAAATTAACATATCACATAATATCCCGATATTATGACTGACCAACAAATAAGCTTAGGTAGGATACACTAGCGAAGGATTTACTCATCTCTCCCCTCCTAGTTGTATTCCCCGATCTCCGCCAGAGATCATATGTGACGCCCCCAAAATAGGTATACAACACCCATTCTGAGTCGCCAAATACATGGTACAAAAAGCAAACTACAACTTCAATAATACAATTGTCGTGTAAAATATGACAACACATACTATGAGTTTAAATACAAATATTGTCTTCTAGACAATATCCACACTCAAATAAGTCCTCATTATAATTATTCAAACACTATTTTACAGAAATAGTGAGGACAGCTAAAACATCTTTCTAGAACCATCACTCCATATCCCGACTAGATCCTGCAATGTTCTCACCTCCTGAGAAGAAAAATGGAGCAAAAAGGAAAATGGTGAGCTCAACTAGCCCAATAAAGAATATTATGACTAAGATAATACACAACAAATTATCATTAGTATTCAACAGGGAAAAATCTGATAGAATATAATCGACAACAAGTTTTAGATCAACAACTGCAGCGGAAACAGCAACCATTAGAAGAGTCAAGTAGAAAATGAATTCTACTATCTTCTAAGATTTAAAAGTCCATCATCAATATTTTATCCCTGTAACATCAATTAATAATCATCTTTATCAAATATTCATCTTTGCACTACAGGCCAAAGATATTCATTTGTATCACCTGTCAGTCATGTTCATCTCAACACCTGTTCATCTTTGCACTACAGGCCAAAGATATTCATCAAGTAATCATACATCTTTGCACTACAGGCCAAAGATATTCAGTAATATCATCATTTAGGACTGAGGATGATGAAAAATATCTTAAAGAGAACGAATCCAGTGAGACAGAAGGACAAATAGTAGGGATTCGTATAACAGTTTATCCAAGATCAATAATACTTCATAATAATCAATTGTGAAGCAGAATTCAAAAATAAAGATCAAAACATGGATACAATCAAAGATAGTAACCATAATAGATATCTTGGACAAAAAGAGAAAGTTTTATTTTTCGGTGAATAGTGCCGTATTCGTGGATAGTGCCGTATACGTGAATAGTAACCCCGACACTAAAAGTTCTAAATTTGATAAAAATCTCATATCAATATTTTAGCATAATGATATTGAAGAAAATAATATCATTTAAGAAGAAAATAATATCCCTTACCTCAAAATATCAGTACTTCTAGTCGGAATACCGGTATAAGGCTGAAAGAAACTTGCTCTGATGAATAGAAACTCTCAAAGTATATAAATACTCACAAAATACACTCAATAATCTAGAGAGAGAAAGAGAGAAAACTTGTTTCTGGTGTGATTTTCAATTCTAACTTAGCCCTCTATTTATAGGAAAATGTTAGCACGCCGAAGCAGACTTAACCTGTAACCTGATGGCTTTACCTGCTACTATTTCCACCCACCATATTTGAATAAAAATCTCAGCACATTTCTTCACCAACTAAGAGTGGAGCCCACCAATTCTAGAATTTTTCACCAAAATGATTAACTCCGAAAATTCAACAATTTCTGAACCAGTCATCTCGTAAAATTCATAATAAATCATACGTTCATTATTAACGGTTCAAAATTGGTGGACATATAATCAACTTATATATGTATAACATATCCAAAAATTACCACGATCCAACGGTCGGATTAAAAATTATAACCCCCGCAAAATATCTCAAAAACCCTGATTTTTAATACCTCCATTCTGACAAAAATACTGATAAAAATCTCAACATTAACTCCTTCATTTTTAACCACAAAAATATATCCCTCAATTATATCCACATAAAATAAATATTTCCTTATCATATGAATCAATAATTAATTATTCACAAATAATATTACAGAATCACATTTATGACAACCAGGCCGTTCTCAGGAAAGAGGGGGCTTTCCAATAAGGATTACTCCTTACTAGTGCACAATTAGATGACCAAACCTCTCCTTAGACAAAACTTTCTAGACATTATCAATATTGTTATCTAATAATATTATTTAAATAATATGAATTATTGATCTGATAAAGAAAAATACTGTGCAGCAATAATTATTGAAACAACAATAATATAAAATATCAACGCAACAATTATTGAATCAATAAAATAAATTATTGAATAATAACTACTGTAACAATTATTGAGTAGTGCCTTCTTACGTAAGAATCAATAATTGGTGCAATACTGTGTGCTACTGTATTTTAACCACCGGGTATTCTAACAGTATTAACGGTAACAACTACGCCGTTATTTATAAACAACTTATACTTGTCGCTTTCTTCATCCAATCGCTTTTCGTTATGGGGCCCACACAAGGCTGCGCCGTCGTGTGAATATTCCCCGACAGCAAGAATATTTCACGGCTAAACGAATATTCCCCGATAAAATGAATATTTTATAACCACTTGCTTATTTTGCAAAATTTACATATTTCACCCATAACCAAAGTATTATATCAAATTAACCCCTTATTATTCACAATAATATTTAGAGAAAATTTGATTTTATTCATTAATAAGCTGGGGTCTTACAACCTCCCCTCCTTATGAAATTTCGTCCTCGAAATTGACGTACGTACCTGATATTTTGAAAAGGTGAGGATACCTCGCTTTCATTTCTGATTCTAACTCCCAGGTCATTTCTTCAATAGCATGGTTTCTCCACAAAACCTTAACTTGTGGTATAACCTTTGTGCGTAGGACATGCTCTTTCCTATCCAAGGTCTTAACAGGTACCTCCTTGTACGTTAAATCTTCAGCTATCTCGTCTGGTTCTAACTCAATAATGTGGTTCGGGTCTTTAACATATTTACGAAGCATAGATATGTGAAAAATATTATGAACACGAGACATGCTTGGAGGTAATGCGAGTCTATATGCCACATTTCCTATTCACTCAAGAATCTCAAATGGACCAATAAATCTTGGATTGAGCTTTCCTCTCTTCCCAAATCTTGTAACTCCCTTCCATGGTGCAACACGTAACAATACATGATCTCCAATATTAAATTTCACGTCCTTCCGATGAAGATCCGCATAACTCTTTTGTCGATTATGTGCCGTTTGTATACGTTGTCGAATCATTTGGATCTTCTCTGTAGTCATGCGTACGAACTCTGGTCCCAACAATGTTGCTTCACCCACCTCGTCCCAGCATACTGGAGAACAACATTTTCTTCCATACATTACCTCGAATGGAGCCACACCTATGCTCGCCTGATAACTGTTGTTGTATGAGAATTCCACCAATGGTAGGTACTTATCCCAACTCACTTTGAGATCTAGGACACAGAGTCTTAATAGATCTTCAAGAGTTTGAATAGTCCTCTCTGATTGTCCGTCTGTTTGAGGATGGTATGCCGAACTGAATCGTAAATCCGTGCCCATAGCTTTCTGCAAGCTAACCCAAAATTGTGAAGTGAATCTTGGGTCACGATCCGAAACTATGGATACTGGCATGCCATGCAATCACACAATCTCGTTCACGTATATACTAGCAAGACGTTCAAGGGAATAAGTCTCACGTATCGGTAAGAAATGAGCAGACTTGGTTAATCTATCAACAATAACCCAAATCGCATCTATGCCTTGAGAAACCTTGGGAAGACCTGTAACGGAATCCATGGTAATGTGTTCCCACTTCCATTTCGGGATCTCAAGTGGTTGCAATGGACCCTTTGGCACTTGATGCTCCGCCTTTACACGTTGACAAGTTAAACACCTCGAGATAAACTCCGCGATCTCTCTTTTCATATTGCTCCACCAAAATGTGTGTCGAAGATTGTGATACATTTTGGAACTCCCAGGATGGATTGTAAACGGTGTGTTGTGTGCCTCCATCATTATTCTATGCTTCAAGTCAAAATCGTTAGGAACACAAAGTCTGGAGTTGACTCGAAGTATTCCTTCTTCATCGATTCTTGCTTCTGGAATATCACATTCTTGCACTTTCTTCTTCATACGCATCAGCTCTATGTCCGTAGCTTGAGCAGCTTTAACTTTATCGATTAAAGTCGGTTCTACTCGTATATTTGATATTATCATGTGGGTACTTGGATCCTTCATCTCTATCTCCATCCTTTGCAAGTCATACAAAATGGGCCTTTGTGTTAACAACATTGCACTCGTACCCGCATATGATCTTCTACTCAATGCGTCAGCTACTACGTTTGCTTTTCCAGGATGATATTGGATGGTATGATCGTAATCTTTCAATAGCTCGAGCCAACGTCGCTATTGCATGTTGAGTTCCTTTTGGGTGAAGAAATATTTGAGGCTTTTATGATCTGTATAGATCTCCACTTTCTCCCCATACAGGTAGTGTCTCCAGATCTTCAACGTGAAAACGATTGCTGCCAACTCCAAATCATGAGTAGGATAATTCATCTCATATTCTTTGAGTTGTCGCGAGGCATAGGCTATGACTTTCCCATGTTGCATGAGAACATCCTAACCCTTTGCCTGAAGCATCGTTGTAGATAACAAATCCATCCGAACCAGATGGTATTGTCAGAACAGGTGCCAAAATGAGTCTCCTCTTGAGTTCTTGGAAACTCTTCTCACATTCCTCACTCCATACGAATTTTGTATCTTTCCGAGTCAGCTGAGTTAACGGAGTAGCGATTCGAGAAAACCCTTCCACAAATCTCCTATAATAACCAGCTAAGCTCAGAAAGCTACGTACTTCGGTTACCGACTTCGATTGCTCCCAACTTTGTATGGCTTTAATCTTCGCCGGGTCGACAGATACTCCATGTTTTGACACCACATGCCCAAGGAATGCTACTTCCTCAAGCCAGAACTCGCATTTCTTCAATTTGGCATATAGCTTGTTTTCACGAAGCCTTTGCAGTACCAGCTTCAAATGGCGCTCATGATCTTCACGGCTTTTCGAATAGATGAGGATGTCATCAATAAAGATAACAACGAACTGATCTAAATATTCTTTGAATACACGGTTCATCATATCCATGAAAGCAGCAGGAGCATTAGTCAATCCAAAAGATATGACTAAGAATTCATAATGCCCGTACCGAGTTCTGAAGGCAGTCTTTGGAATATCCTCAGTTTTAATCTTCAGCTGATGATATCCAGAACGAAGATCGATCTTTGAAAAGAATTGTGCTCCTTGCAACTGGTCAAACAGGTCATCAATGCGAGGTAGTGGATACCTATTCTTGACGGTGACATGGTTCAATTCTCGATAGTCGATACAAAGTCGCATACTCCCGTCTTTCTTCTTTACGAATAACACATGAGCACCCCAAGGAGATGTACTAGGACGAATAAAACCGATGTCCAACAACTCCTGTAGTTCAATAGGAGCCATTCGATATGGGGTTTTAGAAATGGGCTTTGTACCGGGTTCAAGGTCAATAAAGAATTCAACTTCATGCTCTGGGGGTAGACCAGGAAGTTGTTCAGGAAATACATCGGAAAATTCTCTAACAATAGAAATATTATTCAAATCTGACTTGTCTTTGTTCAAATCCATAACATGGGCTAAGAAAGCTTGACATCCATTTTTCAATAAACGAATAGCTTTGTGGCTTGATATGACAGTGACTGATTTTAGTGGTTTAGTAGTTTGAATTCGTATGACAGGTTGGTTAGGAATATGAAAACTAACAACCTTACGAAAATAATCAATTTTAGCATGATGAGTGGTTAACCAATCAATTCTTAAAATCACATCAAAAGCAAGTATCTTTAAAGAGATAAGATCAACAGGTAATGTGATAGTGCCAACTTGGATCATGCAAGATTTGTAAACTATAGATGTAACGAAGGTTTCACCCAACAGAGTTTCAACAGATAAGTCAAAGTCCAATTTCTCCGGAGTCAAGTTTAAACGTTGAGCACAAGCAGGAGAGATAAAAGAATGGATAGAACCGGTATCTAGTAAAGTATAAACTTCACAAGAATTCAAGATTAGCTTACCCGTGATCACCTCGTTCGGGTTTCTCGCGTTTTGGCCAGTCACGACAAACGCTCTTTCAGGAACCGCTGATTTTGACTTATCCAGAATAGCTTTTGGAGTCACCATCCCCGCTGAACTTGGTTTTGCTACAGAACACTCTCGAGCTATATGACCCTCCTTTCCACAGTTATAACATACCTTAGATTGTTGTGGGCAGTTTGGGCTGATATGTCCCTCTTTCCCACATTTGTAACATACGACCGGTGGTCGTTCTCCTCCCCTAGAAACAGTTGATGTTGGTGCTGACGTCTTCACATTATCATTGTTGTACCTTCTCTTCTTGAAATCTCCTCTCGACTCGCTCCTTTTATTATCACGACCACGATTACCACCAGAGTGGTTATCGCTTTTGTCCGAATATTTTCCTCCCTGCTGGTTTTCATTGCTTCGATGACTGCCGCCACCGGTATGACCCTGGTTGTGGTCCCTCGGTTGCACATACTCATTATCTCGCTCTAATAATTGAGCCCTGTTTACAACATCTGAATATAAAGAAAATTTATGAGAGATAAGATATTATCGAATCTCGGGTTTTAAACCTCTCAGAAACATCCTTGTCATTCGTTCCTCATTCTCGACCAAATGAGGTGCAAACCTGGATAACTCTGCAAATTTCGCCTCGTACTGGAACACCGTCATGTTATTTTGTTCCAGTCTAATAAACTCTACCTCCTTAATATGACGAATACTTTCAGGAAAGTACTTGTCATTAAATAGTTTCTGAAACGTTTCCCAGAACATGTTGAGTGCGTCAGGCTGGGTACGCTTCACAGACTCCAACCAGTAGTCTGCCTCACCGCGGAACATAAAGGTGGCGAATGGAACCTTCTGTTCCTCCGTGCATCCCAAGATATCGAATATCTTGGTAATTTTCTTGACCCACGTTTCCGCCATGATCGGATCCGGCTTTCCCTTAAATTCTGGTGGTCCCAATTCTTTGAACTGCTTACCTGTGACAAACCGCACGTTATTATCATTTCCACCCGTATTCTACACACGAGTCTCCCTTGTCTGATTTTGCATGAACTGCAAAAAGCTCCTAAACATTCCATTATTCAATGTTTGCTCGGTAACGTTGTTTACAGGAGGAATATTGCCTTCCCGTTGCACGTTCTCCTAGGTAGTGATCAAAGGTGTCTCCACGGTCTGATTTACTTCATTATTAACGTTCTCAGCTGCCATTCTTAAATACTGCCACAAAACAAGGGTTAATTGACATGTCACATATTGTCCCTATATCTGACCGACCAAATAATCTTATTCAGGTCATACTAGCGAAGGAATTCTGTGACGCCCCTAAAATTAGGTATACATCACCCATCTTGGGTCGTCAGATACATAGTATAGAATACAAATACAACTTACTAATAAAACTGTCGTGTACAATACGACAAAACATAAACTGTGAGTTTGAATACAAATATTATCTTCTAGAGAGTATTCATACTCAAAAGGAGTCCTCATTACATTTATTAACACACTATTACATAGAATAGTGAGGACTACTAACTAATACTATCATTCGAACCATCACTCCGTTCCCCGACTTGCCCCAGCTACGTTCTCATTTCCTGAAGAGAACAGTGAAAGAAAGGGTGAGCTCAACTAGCCCAGTAAGAAATATTATGACTAAGATAATGCAGAATAAATTATCATTAGCCTTCAACAATGTTAAACTGATAAAATATAATAGACATTAAGTTTAACTGCAGCGGAACAAGCAATCCATTAAAAGAGTCAAGTAGAAAATAAACTCTACTATCTTTTATGATTTAAAAGGTTTTTCAACACTGTTATCGCTGGGACTCAGCTTAATAAAATAATCCACATCATTGAATCACCCCTGCACTACGGCCAAGGATATTCGTGTATTCATTAATGATCATGGTCATGCCAACAACTGTCCACCAATGCACTACGGCCAATGAGGACTTTTACCACATCATTTGTAACATTACGGTCATGATTATACCGAATAATCCCTGGTCATAATCATACCAAGTCCATCTATGCACTACAGGCCACAGATGACTTTCAACATTTTATAAACATGAGGATGATGACAATGATATAAGAATTCAATAAAACAAGTTCAAGAATTAATTTATCCAAGAATTAACAACGTCCAAATTGTCAACATGATAATGCTTTGTGGAGTAAAATTCAAGAATGCTTAGAAGAATATTTTCATGAAAAGATACTGGATGAAATACAATTATCAAGGATATTCCACAAATTTCATGGAGTAGAGAAGTCAAAACTTAACCAACTGAGTATAATAAAGAATGCAATAACAAAAGAAATCACCATGCATGCGATAGACCGCACAGACAGGTTATTTCCACAGAATAATAAATAATGGAACCAGGTCCGGCGTAAACGCACAGACAGGATATTCCGACAGAATAATAAATAATGGAACCAGGTCCGGCGTAAACGCACAGACAGGATATTCCGACAGAATAATAAATAATGGAACCAGGTCCGGTGTAAAATACACAGACAGGATGTTCCAACAGAATAATAACAAGACGGAACTAGGTCCGGTGTAAAACACACAGACAGGATGTTCCAACAGAATAATAATAAAAACGAAACCAGGTCCGGTGTAAAAAATATAGACAGGATGTTCCAACAGAATAACAGAAAAATGTCACCAAGTATAGGGTAGACCGCGTATACAGGTTATTCCAACAGAATAATAAGAAATGGAATAACAAAAGTTCTCTTCATGAATAAGAAAGAATAACACCCCTTACCATTTTAAAGAAGAGCTGAATTAAAAAAGTAGTTAAGTTGCAGAATATTCTTCTTCTCTCTCTCTATAGTTTCTCTCTCTAGAGTTCAGTGAATTCGTAAGAAATAATGAAGGAATGAGCTGCTATTTATAGAAAAATAGAATGCATAGTATCTAATCCATGAACGGTCCAGATTGATTACTTTAATCTGACGGCCTATGTTTAAAGAAAAATCTTTTAAATAAAATATAATATATTCTATTTATAGAATAACTTTAATAAAGTATTCTGTTTTATATAAAAAGATGTTTCTGTTTTATTATGTTAATAATACGAATAAAACAAAACGTCATTATCGCTAAATAATTCATATTATTAACTGACAATAATTGAATCAAACTGAGTGACTTCTCACATAAGCATTAATAATCAATACCGTGTGTTACTATGCAACCACACGTATTACTGTACTTTTACTACCGAGTAGTTCAACAGTATCAATGGTAAAACTTTCGCCGTTATTTTTAATAAAATATTTTTGTCGTTTTCTCAATCCGACAATAATTCCGTTGTGGGGTCCACCAATGATTGTGCCGTTGTACGAATATTCCCTGTTAAAATGAATATTCCCCGACCAATCGAATATTATATAACAACTTGCGTATTTTGTAAAATTTATAAATATTACCCACAACTATAACATTATATCAAATTAACTCCATAATATTCAAAAATGATATTTATAGAAAATTCATCTTTATTTATAAAAGTTAGGGTCTTACAATCTCCCCTTCTTATGAAATTTCGCTCTCGAAATTAGGGTACGTACCTGGTATGTCGAAGAGGTAAGGATACCTTGATTTCATTTCAGATTCTAACTCCCAAGTCATTTTCTCAACATCGTGGTTTCTCCACAAAACTTTGACTTGAGGTATAATCTTGGAGCGTAGAATATGTTCCTTCTTATCCAATATTTGAACAGGAACTTCTTCATACGTCAAATCCTCCGCTATTTCGTCCGGTTCTAACTCAGTAATGTGTTTCGGGTCTTCCACATATTTACGTAACATGGATATGTGAAAAACGTTATGAACACGAGACATACTTGGCGGTAAAGCGAGTCTATAAGCCACAGTTCCTACTCGATCGAGGATTAAAAATGGACCGATAAATTGAGGATTGAGCTTTCCTCTTTTTCCAAATCTCGTAACTCCTTTCCATGGAGCAACACGTAAGAACACATGATCTCCTACATCAAATTCCACGTCCTTTCGATGAAGATCAGCATAACTCTTTTGTCGATCTTGTGAGGTTTTTATACGTTGTCGGATCATTTGAATCTTTTCTGTAGTCATACGTACCAACTCCGGTCCAAACAACGTTGCTTCGCCCACCTCATCCCAGCATACTGGAGAACGATATTTTCTTCCATACAATGCTTCGAATGGAGCCATGCCAATACTTGCTTGATAATTGTTGTTGTAGGAAAACTCCACCAATGGTAAGAACTTGTCCCAACTTCCCTTGAAGTCAAAGACACAGAGTCTTAATAGATCTTTAAGAGTTTGAATAGTCCTCTCTGATTGTCCGTCCGTCTGAGGATGATATGCTGAACTAAATCGTAAATCCGTGCCCATAGCTTTTTGTAAACTAACCCAAAATCGTGAAGTGAATCTTGGGTCTCGGTCAGAAACTATGGATACTGGCATACCATGCAGTCTTACAATCTCGTTTATGTACATACGAGCAAGACGTTCAAGTGTATAAGTTTCTCGTATCGGTAAGAAATGAGCAGACTTGATCAATCTATCAATAATGACCCAAATCGCATCAATACCTTTAGAAACCCTAGGAAGACCGGTAACGAAATCCATGGTAATTTGCTCCCACTTCCATTCTGGAATTTCAAGTGGTTGCAATGGACCTTTTGGTACTTGATGCTCCGCTTTGACTCGTTGACAAGTTAGACACCTTGAGATAAACAACGCTATCTCTCTCTTCATATTGCTCCACCAAAATGTATGACGAAGATCATGATACATTTTGGTACTTCCAGGATGGATTGCAAACGGTGTGTTGTGTGCCTCCATCATGATTTCATACTTTAAATCAGGGTTGTTAGGAACACAAAGTCTGGAGTTGACTCGAAGTATTCCTTCTTCATCGATTTTTGCTTCCGGCATAGCACCATCTTGCACTTTTTTCCTCATACGCATCAGCTCCAGGTCTGTAGCTTGAGCAGCTTTAACTTTATCGATTAAAGTTTGTTCTACTCGTATATTCGCCATCATCACATGGGTCCCTGGAGTCTTTAACTCTATCTCCATCCTTTGCAAGTCACACAAAATGGGTCTTTGTGTTGACAATATTGCACTCGTACTTGTATATGATTTTCTACTCAATGCGTCAGCTACCACGTTCGTTTTTCCAGGATGGTATTGAATAGTATGATCATAATCTTTCAACAGTTCAAGCCAACGTCGTTGTCGCATGTTGAGTTCCTTTTGAGTGAAGAAATATTTGAGGCTTTTATGATCCGTAAAGATCTCCACCTTCTCCCCATACAAGTAATGCCTCCAAATTTTAAGCGCAAAGACAACAGCTGCCAACTCTAGATCATGAGTAGGATAATTCCTCTCATATTCCTTGAGTTGTCTTGATGCATAGGCTATGACTTTTCCATGTTGCATGAGAACGCATCCCAACCTTTTGCTCGAAGCATCACTGTAGATGACAAATCCCTCCGAGCCAGATGGTATTGTTAGAACAGGTGCTGAAATGAGTCTCCTCTTGAGTTCTTGAAAACTCTGCTCACACTCTTCGCTCCAACCGAACTTTGTATCTTTCTGAGTCAGCTGAGTTAATGGAGTAGCGATTCGAGAAAATCCTTCCACGAATCTCCGATAATAACCAGCTAAACCAAGAAAGTTACGTACTTCGGTCACTGATTTAGGTTGCTCCCAGCTTTGAATAGCTTCAATCTTTACCGGGTCAACCGATATTCAACGACTTGATACTACGTGCCCAAGGAATGTTACCTCCTCCAGCCAGAACTCGCATTTCTTCAACTTGGCATAAAGCTTGTATTCACAAAGCTTTTGGAGTACCAGCCTAAAGTGTTGCTCATGATCTTCACGGCTTTTGGAATAAATAAGGATGTCATCAATAAAGACGACCACAAAGTGATCCAAATATTCCTTGAATACCCGGTTCATCATATCCATGAAGGCAGCAGGAGCATTAGTCAATCCAAAGGACATGACTAGGAATTCATAATGCCCGTACCGAGTTCTAAAAGCCATCTTTGGAATATCCTCAGTTCTAACCTTCAGCTGATGATATCCAGAACGAAGATCGATCTTTGAAAAGAATTGTGCTCCTTGCAACTGGTCAAACAGGTCATCAATACGTGGCAATGGGTACCTGTTTTTGATGGTGACATGATTCAACTCTCGATAATCAATATAAAGTCGCATACTTCCATCTTTCTTCTTCACGAATAGCACATGAGCACCCTAAGGAGAAGTACTAGGACGAATAAAGCCAATGTCTAACAATTCCTGCTGTTGGATCTTTAACTCCTGAAATTCAATAGGAGCCATTCGATATGGGGCTTTGGAAATGGGTTTTGTACCGGGTTCAAGGTCGATACAAAATTCAATTTCACGCTCTGGGGGTAGGCCAGGAAGTTCTTCAGGAAATATGTCAGGGAATTTATTAACAATAGAAATATCATTCAAAACTGACGTATTTTTGTTTAGATCCGTGACATGAGCTAAGAAAGTTTGACATCCGTTTTTCAATAAACGAATAGCTTTATGGCTTGAGATGACAGCGATTGATTTTAATGGTTTGGTTGCTTGAATTCGCATAATAGGTCGATTAGGAATATGAAAGCTAACAACCTTACGAAAACAATCAATTTTTACATGAGGAGTAGTTAACTAATCAATCCCTAGAATCACGTCAAATGCAAGTATTTTTAATGAAATCAGATCGACAGGTAATGTGTGGGTACCAACTTGAACCAAACAAGACTTATAAACCGTAGATGTAATGAAGGTTTCTCCCAATGGAGTTTCAACAGATAAATCAAAGTCTAATTTCTCTGGAGTCAAATTTAATCGATGAGCGCAAGTACGAGAAATAAAAGAATGGGTAGAACCAGTATCAAATAAAGTATAGACTTCGTTAGCGTTTATGATAATCTTACCCGTGATGACCTCATTTGGGTTCCTTACTTTCTGGGAGGTCACAACAAACGCTCTCCCTTGCACTACCGATTTTGACTTTTTTGGGAAGGCCTTTGGTGTCTCCATCTTGGCTGAACTTGTTTTTGGTAAACGATAAAATCGAGCTAAATGACCTTCTCTTCCACAATTATAACATGTTTTAGACGGCATCGCGTAGTTTGGACTGATGTGCCCCTCCCCTCCGCATTTGAAACATATGATAGGTGGTCGTTCTTCTTCCTTAACAACGGGTGCTGGTGCTGACGTCTTTCCATCATTGTTGAATCTCCTCTTCTTGAAATGACCATTCTTATTGTTTTGGCCCTGATTACCACCGAAGTGGTTACCATTTCTGGCCTGTTGATTCCCTCCACGCTTGTTGTCACCGCTTCGATGACTGCTCTCACTGGTATTATCATTTTACCGACTATTCTCTTATGGTTACGTTGACTCGTTATCGCGCTCCACTAACTGAGCCCTATTCACAACATCTGAATACAAACACAGTTTATGAGAAATAAGATGTTGATGTATCTCAGGTTTCAAACCTCGTAAAAACAT
Organism: Panax notoginseng; assembly: GCA_016801055.1. Lineage (NCBI taxonomy): Eukaryota > Viridiplantae > Streptophyta > Magnoliopsida > Apiales > Araliaceae > Panax > Panax notoginseng. Next base: position 59,914,029 of record CM029015.1, read on the forward strand.
TCGCGTCATTCGCTCTTTGTTATCCACCAAGTGGGACGCAAACCGGGACAACTCAGCAAATTTAGCCTCATACTGCGACACGGTCATATTATTCTGCTCTAATTTGATGAACTCCACCTCCTTCATGTGACGAACACTTTCGGGAAAGTATTTGTCATTGAACAGCTCTTGAAACTTCTCCCAAGACATCTTCAGTGCGGCAGGTTGAGTACGCTTAATCGATTCCCATCAGTAATCTGCCTCTTCTCGCAACATAAAGGCGGCAAAGGGAACCTTTTGCTCCTCGGAGCATCCCAAGACATCAAATATCTTGGTAATATGCTTTATCCATGTTTCCGCTATAAGTGGTTTTGGCTCTCCCTTAAACTCTGGTGGTCCCAGCTCCCTGAACTGTTTAGCGGTGACCGTCCGAGAGTTTTCAGTGTTTTCACCTATATTTTGGACAGGATCCGCTCTCACCTGCTGTTACATAAACTGCATAAAGTTTCTGAACATTTCATCATTTATCATCTGGTCAGTGTTGTTGTTTGTATGAGGATTGTCACCTTCCTGATGCACATTATCCTGATTATTGATATGTGGTGAATCAATAGTCGCCTGTGCTCCAATGCTATTCTCAACATTCTCAGATGCCATTTTCAGATACGTTTTAAAGAAGAGCTGAAATAAGGAAGTAGTTAAGTAGCAGAATATTCTTCTTCTCTCTCTCTATAGTTTCTCTCTCTAGAGTTCAGTGAATTCGTAAGAAATAATGAAGGAATGAGCTGCTATTTATAGAAAAATAGAATGCATAGTAACTAATCCATGAACGGTCCAGCTTGATTACTTTAATCTGACGGTCCATGTTTAAAGAAAAATCTTTTAAATAAAATATAATATATTCTATTTATAGAATAACTTTAATAAAGTATTCTGTTTTATATAAAAAGATGTTTCTGTTTTATTACGTTAATAATACGAATAAAACAAAACGTCATTATCGCTAAATAATTCATATTATTAACTGACAATAATTGAATCAAACTGAGTGACTTCTCACATAAGCATTAATAATCAATACCGTGTGTTACTATGCAACCACACGTATTACTGTACTTTTACTACCGAGTAGTTCAATAGTATCAATGGTAAAACTTCCGCCGTTATTTTTAATAAAATATTTTTGTCGTTTTCTCAATCCGACAATAATTCCGTTGTGGAGTCCACCAATGATTGAGCCCTATTCAGATGTTGTGAATAGGGCTCAGTTAGTGGAGCGCGATAACGAGTCAACGCAACCAAAAGAGAGCAGTCGACAAAATGATAATACCAGTGAGAGCAGTCATCGAAGCTGTGACAACAAGTGTGGAGGGAATCAACAGGCCAGAAATGGTAACCACTTCGGTGGTAATCAGGGCCAAAACAATAAGAATGGTCATTTCAAGAAGAGGAGATTCAACAATGATGGAAAGACGTCAGCACCAGCACCCGTTGTTAAGGAAGGAGAACGACCACCTATCATATGTTTCAAATGCGGAGGGGAGGGGCACATCAGTCCAAACTGCGCGATGCCGTCTAAAGCATGTTATAATTGTGGAAGAGAAGGTCATTTAGCTCGATTTTGTCGTTTACCAAAAATAAGTTCAGCCAAGATGGAGACACCAAAGGCCGTCCCAGAAAAGTCAAAATCGGTAGTGCAAGGGAGAGCGTTTGTTGTGACCTCCCAGAAAGCAAGGAACCCGAATGAGGTCATCACGGGTAAGATTATCATAAACTCTAACGAAGTCTATACTTTATTTGATACCGGTTCTACCCATTCTTTTATTTCTCCTACTTGCGCTCATCGATTAAATTTGACTCCGGAGAAATTAGACTTTGATTTATCTGTTGAAACTCCATTGGGAGAAACCTTCATTACATCCACGGTTTATAAGTCTTGTTTGGTTCAAGTTGGTACCCACACATTACCTGTCGATCTGATTTCATTAAAAATACTTGCATTTGACGTGATTCTAGGGATTGATTGGTTAACTACTGCTCATGCAAAAATTGATTGTTTTCGTAAGGTTGTTAGCTTTCATATTCCTAATCGACCTATTATGCAAATTCAAGCAACCAAACCATTAAAATCAATCGCTGTCATCTCAAGCCATAAAGCTATTCGTTTATTGAAAAACGAATGTCAAGTTTTCTTAGCTCATGTCACGGATCTAAACAAAAATACGTCAGTTTTGAATGATATTTCTATTGTTAATAAATTCCCTGACGTATTCCCTGAAGAACTTCCTGGCCTACCCCCAGAGCGTGAAATTGAATTTTGTATCGACCTTGAACCCGGTACAAAACCCATTTCCAAAGCCCCATATCGAATGGCTCCTATTGAACTTCAGGAGTTAAAGATCCAACTGCAGGAATTGTTAGACATTGGCTTTATTCGTCCTAGTACTTCTCCTTGGGGTGCTCCTGTGCTATTCGTGAAGAAGAAAGATGGAAGTATGCGACTTTGTATTGATTATCGGGAGTTGAATCATGTCACCATCAAAAACAGGTACCCATTGCCACGTATTGATGACCTGTTTGACCAGTTGCAAGGAGCATAATTCTTTTCAAAGATCGATCTTCGTTCTGGATATCATCAGCTGAAGGTTAGAACTGAGGATATTCCAAAGACGGCTTTTAGAACTCGGTACGGGCATTATGAATTCCTAGTCATGTCCTTTGGATTGACTAATGCTCCTGCTGCCTTCATGGATATGATGAACCGGGTATTCAAAGAATATTTGGATCACTTTGTGGTTGTCTTTATTGATGACATCCTTATTTATTCCAAAAACCGTGAAGATCAACACTTGAGGCTGGTACTCCAAAAGCTTCGTGAATACAAGCTTTATGCAAAGTTGAAGAAATGCGAGCTCTGGCTGGAGGAGGTAGCATTCCTTGGGCACGTAGTATCAAGTCGTGGAATATCGGTTGACCGGGCAAAGATTGAAGCTATTCAAAGGTGGGAGCAACCTAAATCAGTGACCGAAGTACGTAGCTTTCTTGGTTTAGCTGGTTATTATCGGAGATTCGTGGAAGGATTTTCTCGAATCGCTACTCCATTAACTCAGCTGACTCGGAAAGATACAAAGTTTGGTTGGAGCGAAGAGTGTGAGCAGAGTTTTCAAGAACTCAAGAGGAGACTCATTTCAGCACCTGTTCTAACAATACCATCTGGCTCGGAGGGATTTGTCATCTACAGTGATGCTTCGAGCAAAGGGTTGGGATGCGTTCTCATGCAACATGAAAAAGTCATAGCCTATGCATCAAGACAACTCAAGGAATATGAGAGGAATTATCCTACTCATGATCTAGAGTTGGCAGCTGTTGTCTTTGCACTTAAAATTTGGAGGCATTACTTGTATGGGGAGAAGGTGGAGATCTTTACGGATCATAAAAGCCTCAAATATTTTTTCACTCAAAAGGAACTCAACATGCGACAACGACGTTGGCTTGAACTGTTGTAAGATTATGATCATACTATTCAATACCATCCTGGAAAAGCGAACGTGGTAGCTGACGCATTGAGTAGAAGATCATATGCAAGTACGAGTGCAATATTGTCAACACAAAGGCCCATTTTGTGTGACTTGCAAAGGATGGAGATAGAGTTAAAGACTCCAGGGACCCATGTGATGATGGCGAACATACGAGTAGAACCAACTTTAATCGATAAAGTTAAAGCTGCTCAAGCTACAGACCTGGAGCTGATGCGTATGAGGAAGAAAGTGCAAGATGGTGCTATGCCGGAGGTAAAAATCGACGAAGAAGGAATACTTCGAGTCAACTCCAGACTTTGTGTTCCTAACAACCCTGATTTAAAGTATGAAATCATGATGGAGGCGCACAACACACCGTTTGCAATCCATCCTGGAAGTACCAAAATGTATCATGATCTTCGTCATACATTTTGGTGGAGCAATATGAAGAGAGAGATAGCGTTGTTTATCTCAAGGTGTCTAACTTGTCAACGAGTCAAAGCGGAGCATCAAGTACCAAAAGGTCCATTGCAACCACTTGAAATTCCAGAATGGAAGTGGGAGCACATTACCATGGATTTCGTTACCGGTCTTCCTAGGGTTTCTCAAGGTATTGATGCGATTTGGGTCATTGTTGATAGATTGACCAAGTCTGCTCATTTCTTACCAATACGAGAAACTTATACACTTGAATGTCTTGCTCGTATGTACATAAACGAGATTGTAAGACTGCATGGTATGCCAGTATCCATAGTTTCTGACCGAGACCCAAGATTCACTTCACGATTTTGGGTTAGTTTACAAAAAGCTATGGGCACGAATTTACGATTTAGTTCAGCATATCATCCTCAGACGGACGGACAATCAGAGAGGACTATTCAAACTCTTGAAGATCTATTAAGACTCTGTGTCTTTGACTTCAAGGGAAGTTGGGACAAGTTCTTACCATTGGTGGAGTTTTCCTACAACAACAGTTATCAAGCAAGTATTGGCATGGCTCCATTCGAAGCATTGTATGGAAGAAAATGTCGTTCTCCAGTATGCTGGGATGAGGTGGGTGAAGCAACATTGTTGGGACCGGAGTTGGTACGTATAACTACAGAAAAGATTCAAATGATCCGACAACGTATAAAAACCTCACAAGATCGACAAAAGAGTTATGCTGATCTTCATCGAAAGGACGCAGAATTTGATGTAGGAGATCATGTGTTCTTACGTGTTGCTCCATGGAAAGGAGTTACGAGATTTGGAAAAAGAGGAAAGCTCAATCCTCTTTGACATCCAGGTACGTACCCTAATTTCGAGGGTAAAATTTCATAAGAAGGGGAGGTTGTAAGACCCCAACTTTTATAAATAAAGATGAATTTTCTATAAATATCATTTTTGAATATTATGGAGTTAATTTGATATAATGTTATAGTTGTGGGTAATATTTATAAATTTTGCAAAATACGCAAGTTGTTATATAATATTCGATTGGTCGGGGAATATTCGTTTTAACAGGGAATATTCGTACAACGGCACAATCATTGGTGGACCCCAAAACGGAATTATTGTCGGATTGAGAAAACGACAAAAATATTTTATTAAAAATAACGGCGGAAGTTTTACCATTGATACTGTTGAACTACTCGGTAGTAAAAGTACAGTAATACGTGTGGTTGCATAGTAACACACGGTATTGATTATTAATGCTTATGTGAGAAGTCACTCAGTTTGATTCAATTATTGTCAGTTAATAATATGAATTATTTAGCGATAATGACGTTTTGTTTTATTCGTATTATTAACGTAATAAAATAGAAACATCTTTTTATATAAAACAGAATACTTTATTAATGTTATTCTATAAATAGAATATATTATATTTTATTTAAAAGATTTTTCTTTAAACATGGACCGTCAGATTAAAGTAATCAATCTGGACCGTTCATGGATTAGTTAGTATACATTCTATTTTTCTATAAATAGCAGCTCATTCCTTCATTATTTCTTACGAATTCACTGAACTCTAGAGAGAGAAACTATAGAGAGAGAGAAGAAGAATATTCTGCTACTTAACTACTTCCTTATTTCAGCTCTTCTTTAAAACGGTAAGGGGTGTTATTCTTTCTTATTCATGAAGAGAACTTTTGTTATTCCACTTATATTATTCTGTTGGAATAACCTGTATACGCGGTCTACCCTATACTTGGTGACATTCTTCTATTATTCTGTTGGAACATCCTGTCTGTGTATTTTACACCGGACCTAGTTCCGTTTTTATTATTATTCTGTTGGAACATCCTGTCTGTGTGTTTTACACCGGACCTGGTTCCGTCTTGTTATTATTCTGTTGGAACATCCTGTCTGTGTGTTTTACACCGGACCTGGTTCCATTATTTATTATTCTGTCGGAATATCCTGTCTGTGCGTTTACGCCGGACCTGGTTCCATTATTTATTATTCTGTCGGAATATCCTGTCTGTGCGTTTACGCCGGACCTGGTTCCATTATTTATTATTATGTGGGAATAACCTGTCTGTGCGGTCTATCTCATGCATGGTGATTTCTTTTGTTATTCCATTCTTTATTATACTCAGTTGGTTAAGTTTTGACTTCTATACTCCATGAAATTTGTGGAATATCCTTGATAATTGTATTTCATCCAGTATCTTTACATGAAAATATTCTTCTAAGCATTCTTGAATTTTACTCCACAAAGCAGTATCATGTTGACAATTTGGACGTTGTTAATTCTTGGATAAATTAATTCTTGAACTTGTTTTATTGAATTCTTATATCATTGTCATCATCCTCATGTTTATAAAATGTTGAAAGTCATCTGTGGCCTGTAGTGCATAGATGGACTTGGTATGATTATGAACAGGGATTATTCGGTATAATCATGACCGTAATGTTACAAATGATGTGATAAAAGTCCTCATTGGCCGTAGTGAATTGGTGGACAGTTGTTGGCATGACCATGATTATTAATGAATACACGAATATCCTTGGCCGTAGTGAAGGGGTGATTCGATGATGTGGATTATTTTATTAAGCTGAGTCCCAGCGATAACAGTGTTGAAAAACCTTTTAAATTATAAAAGATAGTAGAGTTTATTTTCTACTTGACTCTTTTAATGGATTGCTTGTTCCGCTGCAGTTAAACTTGATGTCTATTATATTTTATCAGTTTAACATTGTTGAAAGCTAATGATAATTTATTCTGTATTATCTTAGTCATAATATTTCTTACTGGGCTAGTTGAGCTCACCCTTTCTTTCACTGTTCTCTTCAGAAAATGAGAACGTAGCTGGGGCAAGTCAGGGAACGGAGTGATGGTTCGAATGATAGTATTAGTTAGTAGTCCTCACTATTCTATGTAATAGTGTGTTAATAAATGTAATGAGGACTCCTTTTGAGTATGAATACTCTCTAGAAGATAATATTTGTATTCAAACTCACAATTTATGTTTTGTCGTATTGTACACGACAGTTGTATTAGTAAGTTGTATTTGTATTCTATACTATGTATCTGACGACCCAAGATGGGTGATGTATACCTAATTTTGGGGGCGTCACAGTTGGTGACCCCAACTTTTATAAATAAAGATGAATTTTCTATAAATATCATTTTTGAATATTATGGAGTTAATTTGATATAATGTTATAGTTGTGGGTAATATTTATAAATTTTGTAAAATAAGCAAGTTGTTATATAGTATTCGATTGGTCGGGGAATATTCGTTTTAACAGGGAATATTCGTACAACGGCACAATCATTGGTGGACCCCAAAACGGAATTATTGTCGGATTGAGAAAACGACAAAAATATTTTATTAAAAATAACGGCGGAAGTTTTACCATTGATACTGTTGAACTACTCGGTAGTAAAAGTACAGTAATACGTGTGGTTGCATATTAACACACGGTATTGATTATTAATGCTTATGTGAGAAGTCACTCAGTTTGATTCAATTATTGTCAGTTAATAATATGAATTATTTAGCGATAATGACGTTTTGTTTTATTCGTATTATTAACGTAATAAAACAGAAACATCTTTTTATATAAAACAGAATACTTTATTAAAGTTATTCTATAAATAGAATATATTATATTTTATTTAAAAGATTTTTCTTTAAACATGGACCGTCAGATTAAAGTAATCAATCTGGACCGTTCATGGATTAGTTACTATGCATTCTATTTTTCTATAAATAGCAGCTCATTCCTTCATTATTTCTTACGAATTCACTGAACTCTAGAGAGAGAAACTATAGAGAGAGAGAAGAAGAATATTCTGCAACTTAACTACTTTTTTAATTCAGCTCTTCTTTAAAATGGTAAGGGGTGTTATTCTTTCTTATTCATGAAGAGAACTTTTGTTATTCCATTTCTTATTATTCTGTTGGAATAACCTGTATACGCGGTCTACCCTATACTTGGTGACATTTTTCTGTTATTCTGTTGGAACATCCTGTCTATGTTTTTTACACCGGACCTGGTTTCGTTTTTATTATTATTCTGTTGGAACATCCTGTCTGTGTGTTTTACACCGGACCTGGTTCCGTCTTGTTATTATTCTGTTGGAACATCCTGTCTGTGTGTTTTACACCGGACCTGGTTCCATTATTTATTATTCTGTCGGAATATCCTGTCTGTGCGTTTACGCCGGACCTGGTTCCATTATTTATTATTCTGTCGGAATATCCTGTCTGTGCGTTTACGCCGGACCTGGTTCCATTATTTATTATTACGTGGGAATAACCTGTCTGTGTGGTCTATCGCATGCATGGTGATTTCTTTTGTTATTCCATTCTTTATTATACTCAGTTGGTTAAGTTTTGACTTCTATACTCCATGAAATTTGTGGAATATCCTTGATAATTGCATTTCATCCAGTATCTTTTTATGAAAATATTCTTCTAAGCATTCTTGAATTTTACTCCACAAAGCAGTATCATGTTGACAATTTGGACGTTGTTAATTCTTGGATAAATTAATTCTTGAACTTGTTTTATTGAATTCTTATATCATTGTCATCATCCTCATGTTTATAAAATGTTGAAAGTCATCTGTGGCCTGTAGTGCATAGATGGACTTGGTATGATTATGACTAGGGATTATTCGGTATAATCATGACCGTAATGTTACAAATGATGTGGTAAAAGTCCTCATTAGCCGTAGTGCATTGGTGGACAGTTGTTGGCATGACCATGATCATTAATGAATACACGAATATCCTTGGCCGTAGTGCAGGGGTGATTCGATGATGTGAATTATTTTATTAAGCTGAGTCCCAGCGATAACAGTGTTGAAAAACCTTTTAAATCATAAAAGATAGTAGAGTTTATTTTCTACTTGACTCTTTTAATGGATTACTTATTCCGCTGCAGTTAAACTTGATGTCTATTATATTTTATCAGTTTAACATCGTTAAAGGCTAATGATAATTTATTCTGCATTATCTTAGTCATAATATTTCTTACTGGGCAAGTTGAGCTCACCCTTTCTTTCACTGTTCTCTTCAGGAAATGAGAACGTAGCTGGGGCAAGTCGGGGAACGGAGTGATGGTTCGAATGATAGTACTAGTTAGTAGTCCTCACTATTCTATGTAATAGTGTGTTAATAAATGTAATAAGGACTCCTTTTGAGTATGAATACTCTCTAGAAGATAATATTTGTATTCAAACTCACAGTTTATGTTTTGTCGTATTGTACACGACAGTTGTATTAGTAAGTTGTATTTGTATTCTATACTATGTATCTGACGACCCAAGATGGGTGATGTATAAGAATAATCCATGAATTTTCTATAAATATTATTTTTGAATATTATGGAGTTAATTTGATATAATGTTATAGTTGTGGGTAATATTTATAAATTTTGCAAAATACGCAAGTTGTTATATAATATTCGATTGGTCGGGGAATATTCGTTTTAACAGGGAATATTCGTACAACGGCACAATCATTGGTGGACCCCACAACAGAATTATTGTCGGATTGAGAAAACGTCAAAAATATTTTATTAAAAATAACGGCGAAAGTTTTACCATTGATACTGTTGAACTACTCGGTAGTAAAAGTACAGTAATACGTGTGGTTGCATAGTAACACACGGTATTGATTATTAATGCTTATGTGAGAAGTCACTCAGTTTGATTCAATTATTGTCAGTTAATAATATGAATTATTTAGCGATAATGACGTTTTGTTTTATTCGTATTATTAACGTAATAAAATAGAAACATCTTTTTATATAAAATAGAATACTTTATTAAAGTTATTCTATAAATAGAATATATATTATATTTTATTTAAAAGATTTTTCTTTAAACATGGACCGTCAGATTAAAGTAATCAATCTGGACCGTTCATGGATTAGTTACTATGCATTCTATTTTTCAATAAATAGCAGCTCATTGCTTCATTATTTCTTACGAATTCACTGAACTCTAGAAAGAGAAACTATAGAGAGAGAGAAGAAGAATATTCTGCTACTTAACTACTTCCTTATTTCAGATCTTCTTTAAAACGGTAAGGGGTGTTATTCTTTCTTATTCATGAAGAGAACTTTTGTTATTCCATTTCTTATTATTCTGTTGGAATAACCTGTATACGCGGTCTACCCTATACTTGGTGACATTCTTCTATTATTCTGTTGGAACATCCTGTCTGTGTGTTTTACACCGGACCTCGTTCCGTTTTTATTATTATTCTGTTGGAACATCCTGTCTGTGTGTTTTACACCGGACCTGGTTCCGTCTTGTTATTATTCTGTTAGAACATCCTGTCTGTGTGTTTTACACCAGACCTGGTTCTACTATTTATTATTCTGCCGGAATATCCTGTCTGTGCGTTTACGCCGGACCTGGTTCTATTATTTATTATTTTGTCGGAATATCCTGTCTGTGCGTTTAAGCCGGACCTGGTTCCATTATTTATTATTCTGTGGGAATAACCTGCCTGTGCGGTCTATCGCATGCATGGTGATTTCTTTTGTTATTCTATTCTTTATTATACTCAGTTGGTTAATTTTTGACTTCTATACTCCATGAAATTTGTGGAATATCCTTGATAATTGCATTTCATCCAGTATCTTTTCATGAAAATATTCTTCTAAGCATTCTTGAATTTTACTCCACAAAGCAGTATCATGTTGACAATTTGGACGTTGTTAATTCTTGGATAAATTAATTCTTGAACTTATTTTATTGAATTCTTATATCATTGTCATCATCCTCATGTTTATAAAATGTTGAAAGTCATCTGTGGCCTGTAGTGCATAGATGGACTTGGTATGATTATGACCAGGGATTATTCGGTATAATCATGACCGTAATGCTACAAATGATGTGGTAAAAGTCCTCATTGGCCGTAGTGCATTGGTGGACAGTTGTTGGCATGACCATGATCATTAATGAATACACGAATATCCTTGGCCGTAGTGCAGGGGTGATTCGATGATGTGAATTATTTTATTAAGCTGAGTCCCAGCGATAACAGTGTTGAAAAACCTTTTAAATCATAAAAGATAGTAGAGTTTATTTTCTACTTGACTCTTTTAATGGATTGCTTGTTCCGCTGCAGTTAAACTTGATGTCTATTATATTTTATCAGTTTAACATTGTTGAAGGCTAATGATAATTTATTCTGCATTATCTTAGTCATAATATTTCTTACTGGGCTAGTTGAGCTCACCCTTTCTTTCACTGTTCTCTTCAGGAAATGAGAACGTAGCTGGGGCAAGTCGGGGAACGGAGTGATGGTTCGAATGATAGTATTAGTTAGTAGTCCTCACTATTCTATGTAATAGTGTGTTAATAAATGTAATGAGGACTCCTTTTGAGTATGAATACTCTCTAGAAGATAATATTTGTATTCAAACTCACAGTTTATGTTTTGTCGTATTGTACACGACAGTTGTATTTGTATTATATACTATGTATCTGACGACCCAAGATGGGTGATGTATACAGGTCCCAAAATTAGGGGAACTTTTTGTATAGGAACCCTGATTTAAAGTATAAAATCATGATGGTGGCGCACAACACACCGTTTGCAATCCATCCTGGAAGTACCAAAATGTATCATGATCTTCGTCATACATTTTGATGGAGCAATATGAAGAGAGAGATAGCGTTGTTTATCTCAAGGTGTCTAACTTGTCAACGAGTCAAAGCGGAGCATCAAGTACCAAAAGGTCCATTGCAACCACTTGAAATTCCAGAATGGAAGTGGGAGCACATTACCATGGATTTTGTTACCGGTCTTCCTGGGGTTTCTCAAGGTATTGATGCGATTTGGGTCATTATTGATAGATTGACCAAGTCTGCTCATTTCTTACCGATACGAGAAACTTATACACTTGAACGTCTTGCTCGTATGTACATAAACGAGATTGTAAGACTGCATGGTATGCCAGTATCCATAGTTTCTGACCGAGACCCAAGATTCACTTCACGATTTTGGGTTAGTTTACAAAAAGCTATGGGCACAGATTTACGATTTAGTTCAGCATATCATCCTCAGACAGACGGACAATCAGAGAGGACTATTCAAACTTTTGAAGATCTATTAAGACTCTGTGTCTTTGACTTCAAGGGAAGTTGGGACAAGTTCTTACCATTGGTGGAGTTTTCCTACAATAACAGTTATCAAGCAAGTATTGGTATGGCTCCATTCGAAGCATTGTATGGAAGAAAATGTCGTTCTCCAGTATGCTGGGATAAGGTGGGTGAAGCAACGTTGTTGGGACCGGAGTTGGTACGTATGACTACAGAAAAGATTCAAATGATCCGACAACGTATAAAAACCTCACAAGATCGACAAAAGAGTTATGCTGATCTTCATCGAAAGGACGTGGAATTTGATGTAGGAGATCATGTGTTCTTACGTGTTGCTCCATGGAAAGGAGTTACGAGATTTGGAAAAAGAGGAAAGCTCAATCCTCGATTTATCGGTCCATTTTTAATCCTCGATCGAGTAGGAACTGTGGCTTATAGACTCGCTTTACCGCCAAGTATGTCTCGTGTTCATAACGTTTTTCACATATCCATGTTACGTAAATATGTGGAAGACCCGAACCACATTATTGAGTTAGAACCGGATGAAATAGCGGAGGATTGACGTATGAAGAAGTTTCTGTTCAAATCTTGGAAAAGAAGGAACATATTCTACGCTCTAAGGTTATACCTCAAGTCAAAGTTTTGTGGAGAAACCACGATGTTGAGGAAATGACTTGGGAGTTAGAATCTGAAATGAAATCAAGGTATCCTTACCTCTTCGACATACCAGGTACGTACCCTAATTTCGAGGGCGAAATTTCATAAGAAGGGGAGGTTGTAAGACCCCAACTTTTATAAATAAAGATGAATTTTCTATAAATATCATTTTTGAATATTATGGAGTTAATTTGATATAATGTTATAGTTGTGGGTAATATTTATAAATTTTGCAAAATACGCAAGTTGTTATATAATATTCGATTGGTCAGGGAATATTCGTTTTAACAGGGAATATTCGTACAACGGCACAATCATTGGTGGACCCCACAACGGAATTATTGTCGGATTGAGAAAACGACAAAAATATTTTATTAAAAATAACGGCGAAAGTTTTACCATTGATACTGTTGAACTACTCGGTAGTAAAAGTACAGTAATACGTGTGGTTGTATAGTAACACACAGTATTGATTATTAATGCTTATGTGAGAAGTCACTCAGTTTGATTCAATTATTGTCAGTTAATAATATGAATTATTTAGCGATAATGACGTTTTGTTTTATTCGTATTATTAACGCAATAAAACAGAAACATCTTTTTATATAAAACATAATACTTTATTAAAGTTATTCTATAAATAGAATATATTATATTTTATTTAAAAGATTTTTCTTTAAACATGGACCGTCAGATTAAAGTAATCAATCTGGACCGTTCATGGATTAGTTACTATGCATTCTATTTTTCTATAAATAGCAGCTCATTCCTTCATTATTTCTTACGAATTCACTGAACTCTAGAGAGAGAAACTATAGAGAGAGAGAAGAAGAATATTCTGCTACTTAACTACTTCCTTATTTCAGATCTTCTTTAAAATGGTAAGGGGTGTTATTCTTTCTTATTCATGAAGAGAACTTTTGTTATTCCATTTCTTATTATTCTGTTGGAATAACCTGTATACGCGGTCTACCCTATACTTGGTGACATTCTTCTATTATTATGTTGGAACATCCTGTCTGTGTATTTTACACCGGACCTAGTTCCGTTTTTATTATTATTCTGTTGGAACATCCTGTCTGTGTGTTTTACACCGGACCTGGTTCCATCTTGTTATTATTCTGTTGGAACATCCTGTCTGTGTGTTTTACACCGGACCTGGTTCCATTATTTATTATTCTGTCGGAATATCCGTTCTATGCGTTTACGCCGGACCTGGTTCCATTATTTATTATTCTGTCGGAATATCCTGTCTGTGCGTTTACGCCGGACCTGGTTCCATTATTTATTATTTTGTGGGAATAACTTGTCTGTGCGGTCTATCGCATGCATGGTGATTTCTTTTGTTATTCCATTCTTTATTATACTCAGTTGGTTAAGTTTTGACTTCTATACTCCATGAAATTTGTGGAATATCCTTGATAATTGCATTTCATCCAGTATCTTTTCATGAAAATATTCTTCTAAGCATTTTTGAATTTTACTCCACAAAGCAGTATCATGTTGACAATTTGGACGTTGTTAATTCTTGGATAAATTAATTCTTGAACTTGTTTTATTGAATTCTTATATCATTGTCATCATCCTCATGTTTATAAAATGTTGAAAGTCATCTGTGGCCTGTAGTGCATAGATGGACTTGGTATGATTATGACCAGGGATTATTCGGTATAATCATGACCGTAATGTTATAAATGATGTGGTAAAAGTCCTTATTGGCCGTAGTGCATTGGTGGACAGTTGTTGGCATGACCATGATCATTAATGAATACACAAATATCCTTGGCCGTAGTGCAGGGGTGATGCGATGATGTGGATTATTTTATTAAGCTGAGTCCCAGCGATAACAGTGTTGAAAAACCTTTTAAATCATAAAAGATAGTAGAGTTTATTTTCTACTTGACTCTTTTAACGGATTGCTTGTTCCGCTGCAGTTAAACTTGATGTCTATTATATTTTATCAGTTTAACATTGTTGAAGGCTAATGATAATTTATTCTGCATTATCTTAGTCATAATATTTCTTACTGGGCTAGTTGAGCTCACCCTTTCTTTCACTGTTCTCTTCAGGAAATGAGAACGTAGCTGGGACAAGTCGGGGAACGGAGTGATGGTTCGCATGATAGTATTAGTTAGTAGTCCTCACTATTGTGATCCAAATATTCCTTGAATACCCGGTTCATCATATCCATGAAGGCAGCAGGAGCATTAGTCAATCTAAAGGACATGACTAGGAATTAATAATGCCCGTACCGAGTTCTAAAAGCCGTCTTTGGAATATCCTCAATTCTAACCTTCAGCTGATGATATCCAGAACGAAGATCGATCTTTGAAAAGAATTGTGCTCCTTGCAACTGGTCAAACAGGTCATCAATACGTGGCAATGGGTACCTGTTTTTGATGGTGACATGATTCAACTCCCGATAATCAATACAAAGTCGCATACTTTCATCTTTTTTCTTCACGAATAGCACAGGAGCACCCCAAGGAGAAGTACTAGGACGAATAAAGCCAATGTCTAACAATTCCTGCAGTTGGATCTTTAACTCCTGAAGTTCAATAGGAGCCATTCGATATGGGGCTTTGGAAATGAGTTTTGTACCGGGTTCAAGGTCGATACAAAATTCAATTTCACGCTCTGGGGGTAGGCCAGAAAGTTCTTCAGGGAATACGTCAGGGAATTTATTAACAATAGAAATATCATTCAAAACTGACGTATTTTTGTTTAGATCCGTGACATGAGCTAAGAAAGCTTGACATCTGTTTTTCAATAAACGAATAGCTTTATGGCTTGAGATGACAGCGATTGATTTTAATGGTTTGGTTGCTTGAATTTTACTCCACAAAGCAGTATCATGTTGACAATTTGGACGTTGTTAATTCTTGGATAAATTAATTCTTGAACTTGTTTTATTGAATTCTTATATCATTGTCATCATCCTCATGTTTATAAAATGTTGAAAGTCATCTGTGGCCTGTAGTGCATAGATGGACTTGGTATGATTATGACCAGAGATTATTCGGTATAATCATGACCGTAATGTTACAAATGATGTGGTAAAAATCCTCATTGGCCGTAGTGCATTGGTGGACAGTTGTTGGCATGACCATGATCATTAATGAATACACGAATATCCTTGGCCGTAGTGCAGGGGTGATTCGATGATGTGGATTATTTTATTAAGCTGAGTCCCAGCGATAACAGTGTTGAAAAACCTTTTAAATCATAAAAGATAGTAGAGTTTATTTTCTACTTGACTCTTTTAATGGATTGCTTGTTCCGCTGCAGTTAAACTTGATGTCTATTATATTTTATCAGTTTAACATTGTTGAAGGCTAATGATAATTTATTCTGCATTATCTTAGTCATAATGTTTCTTACTGGGCTAGTTGAGCTCACCCTTTCTTTCACTGTTCTCTTTAGGAAATGAGAACGTAGCTGGGGTGTAACAATCCAGATTTTTATTATAATAGTTAAATATTTATTGAATTATATAAATATTTAATGGATGTGTTTATTGTTGAATAAGTATTTGTTTAATTGATTTGATGTGATTTGAGTATTTATTTGTTTAATAAATAATTAATGAGTTAAGAAAAGTAATTATTTTGAAATAGTAATCTAATTTAATTTAATAATTAAGTTAGAGAATTTATAATGATTAAATAAATTATTATATTATGCAATGAATTGTTATTAGAATTACTTAAATTAAGTATGAAAACTTAATTAATTAGAAGTGTGACAAATAGCTATATTATAAGTGGTTATTAAAATAAATTAAAGTAGTTGTAATTTATTTTGTCAAACAAGGCTTAAATATATTAAGTCTTTAAATTTAAATAATTTTGCCAAACAAAGCCCTATGACTTTTGGATTTTTTTAAATTTGATTTATTAGTAATATAAATTAAATTAAACAAAATATAAATATAATATATCTATTATTTTGGTAACTGAAAATTTATTAGTATATTAAGTATAGCGTCGGTTTAGACGTTTTAAAAATCGTACGTTGTTTGTATTTTTATTTTACTTATATTCTATTTGGCTAAAGCCTAAGTAAGAAAAGAGAACTAGTTTTATCAGAGAAAAACTTAGAGACATGAGAGTTTTGAGAGAGACTGTCAAGGGTTGGAGAGAAAGTTCTGAGTTTTAACAAGTGGTGGTCAAGCAAGTGAAGGTATGTATATAAAACTTAAAAAAAATATTACAGTATAATTTTATTGAATATCACTGTGTATGTTATAAAGTTTTACAAAAATTGTATGGAAATCATGTTTTTATAATTACGTATGATATTAAGTGTATTTGTAACAGTAATTGTTATATTAGCACATGTATGTATATATGAGAAGTATGCTAGCATTCACAAAGAAAGAAGAATTGGTTTTACAGAAAACATTCACGTATGAACGTGGTTTGTAGAAATATCAAAATTAGTATATGTTAATTGTGAAATTGTGAAATTGAACTGCGAATGGTTAATTGGGTATAAACTACAGAGAATCATAGTTTGAAGTAATTAAATCAAATTGGTATGACAGTGTATAAACGTCAGTTATGGAGTTTGGTTTTTAAAATAATGCTTTCAATGATTTAAGATTTCTAGAATCATGGTTTAGTCGTTCGTGATTCGTATATGCATGATTAAGTAATGTGTATGTGTAATTTGCATAAGGTATACATGTTAATTAGTGTTAGAAATTAAGAAATTTAGTTGTTCTGCTCTTCGTGGTTGGGTTCTGCAAGTTTCGGCGCCCCAGCGCCAAAATTTGAGCCCCAGCGCCAAAAATCGCGCCCCGACGCCAAAATTCGCGCTCCAGCGCCAGAAGTTAGCGCCCCAGTGCTGAAATTCGTGCCCCAGTGCCAATCTCGCGCCCCAGCGCCACTTGTTGGCTTAGTCCTCGCCCCATCGCGGGGACAAAAGTCTGACTTGGACAGTTTTGACCTCCTGTAGTAAAATGGCCATAACTTCGTCATACGAACTCCGATTGAGGTGATTTAAGATGATCCGGAACGAGAACGAGTAGACCTACAACTTTCGTTCTTTACGTTTTTCAATTTGAGGTCATTAGGATGGGTCAAAATGGTTATCTTTAGGACTGTTGTGTTTTCAGAGGCAATCGGAAGGTGTCGGGCATGCACATATGCATGTGTAGTGCTCCAGACCGTAAAAGACGATGTCCTAAGTTATAAAACATGAATCTTAGTAAATACAATAATGCTTAACATTAATAAATAATGTATTACATAAGTTATAGAAGCATAGTAAGCATACACAAGAGAGGCAAATCGGGCGTGTGACGATTGAACGTCGAAACGCCGTGCCAAGTGTTAATGAACTTAAAAAGTGTTTCAATTCCATTGAAATGGATATTATAAGATATGGAATGGGTTTAATATAAAACCAATAAGCAGTCCTAGCAATACTTAAGCACTTGAACTTCGAGTTTGACTAAGAAGAAATATAGTGAGTCATAAGTCGAAAAGTTAACACAATCTAATTGACCATTGTGTATTTATTAATAGGAAAGATTATGAGATGTGGAGTAGAGTTTACATTACAATTGCTATGTGTTTTTATGTGACTAATAGTTGATGTGTATGATTATATAATTGTGTAGGGCACGTGAAGTGCAGATAACTGTAAGATGTTAAGCTATTATTGGTAAACAACGATCAAGGCAAGTCTTTCGGTTCCTATTTTTTTACGTGGACTTGATGAACTGTTTTAAATTGCATGATATGTTATGCATGTTGAAATTATGAAATGTTAAAGTCAATATATGACTGCATTATTTAGGCTAAGTAATGATGATTGAGTAAGGAACTCAATCTTTATATTTGCTATGTGAATTAAAAGCATGTATGCCATGTTACTTTAATGAGATGTATATCGAGCATGTTATTATGTGCTATGTGATGCATGAAAACTGTTAGACTTTGCTGGGCTGTCGAGCTCACTCTTGTAAATAACCACTTTTGCAGGTCAAGATTTTAAGGTAAAGATACGTGCTATGTGAGTTATAGAGATCTATATTCACGAAGATTACTTATGTTTTATGAGAAATATATTTCATATTTTGAACGTAACATGTTGTTGAATTGTAAGTTGAGCTATCCAATGTATATGGATATTTAGGTATGATGTAAGACTTTGTATAGTCATTTTGTTGTAACGATTCATGATATAAGATTGAATCAAAGAGATTTAATGTAATGGTTGCGATTCAGGGCAAGATAGAATGAAATGTATAAACGTTTTAAATATTTCGTAATTTTAGAGTTTTTAATATCGAATAATGATGTAAAATTAGAGATTTAATGTATGGTTAACGACCGAAGTCGGGATTTTAATTGTATGGATTTTGGGGTCGTTACAGTTGGTATCAAAGCTGTAGGTTATAAACCTTAGGTAGGAGTACCGTAGGCAATAACCTTAGTGAAGAGAGGTGAAGATAAAGAATGAATAAGCTCAAATAGAGTTTGAACAATATGGGATTAAAACTTGCGTAAAAGGATTCAAAGAAGAATCTCGCAGAGTTATCAGGAATATAAATGTGGGGTTACCCAACTCCAATAATAAGGATGTAAGGTGATAATAAATAGACAATGTCTATAAAAAGATAATGATAAAGAAGTTATGAATAGAGAGTTATATCTAAGTGTGGTACAATTGTACTCTTTAATAGTTGATGTATGGTATCTGGGCTAAACGATTCCTTCATGGAGCGGAGGTATATACGAACTAGCAGCTCGGAACCTAGTTTGTTGGTTGTTTGTGGGAAACCACTCAGCGTACTATATTGAAACTGTTAGAGACTAGATGTGTACCAAGTGTAGAAATGGACACATATGATGAGAGTTTAGAACTTGAATGAAATTTTGAGCGATGTAAATGAAGTTAGAAATTCTTAAAGGAAGAATTGTTTTATAAACAAGAAGATTCAAAGAAGAATCTTGAAGAGATATAAAGATAAGAAATGGGAGTTTCCTAACTCCAATAGCCAAGATAACGAATAATGTCGTAAATGATGAAAAAGAGAAAGAATGAGGATCGTAAAACAAAACGATCACGAGTTAACAAAAGAATTTTAAGAGAGATGATTATAGAATAAGGTCACGACGTGATCTGTTTAAGTTATAAAAGAAAGATCGTTTGTAATGTTTGAATGATTATAGCTTAATACTATGAAGATGGTGTACTATGAAATAGTACGAGATAACTCATAAGGAGTTATAGATGATGTGATACGAGGAATTCGTATCGAGCAAAGAGCAAGTTAAGAGCAAGATAGAGTTAAATGGGATTTCAATTGAGGACTCCTGTGATGGCTGAGTTGTACAAATCTTTGTATGGGCGAGGGTTTTGTGCTTGTACTAAGTTTATCACATTGATAATCATTGGAATGTTTGTGTCGCGCTATTTGCTATATGCCTGTTGAGAAGGTGATTCTTTTCTCATGTGTATAACAGATAGGTAGGGTATAGTTAGAGAACATTATAAGGTTAAGTGCGAGTTCTTAAAACTCATACTTATGGTAGGTTCGTGACTCATAATTATATGGTATGTTTTTGAACCCCTCAGCGAATGGACGCCTATGGTCTGACTAGGATAAGTTCTTAAACTCATATGATTGTGGAAAGTTCCTGAACTCATAACGTGTGGTAAGTTTGATGAACTAGGGTACAATTAAGTGTGAATGGAGTATTGAGGATGATATGAATATATAGACCTATTAAGCAATGGATCATTATAGAAAGTGGAGTTGATGGTGGAAGCATAGGTATTCTAAATCTACTAGCTATGCTAGACTTTCAAAATTTATTGACTTCGTGCTGATGTTTACACTTTTATTTTCTTGAAAAACATTGGATCAAATGATGGAACCAATGAGTTTTAACAACAAATACTATTATTCGTATGTCTATGCTAATTACTTCGGCTAGACAAAAATGATTTGCAATATATCAAAATGTATTTTATATTATTAATGCATCATGTAACCTGGTGCAAAGATGATAAAAACGATGGAGTTATCAATGCAGTATTACCTAGTGTTGGATGTGATCTAAGGATCGTCAGCCCACTATGGTATGATGTAGTATGATAAAGTCACCAAATGACGGAATCCTCAACGGACTGTAAATACAGTGCGGTATCATGATGTTATAAAAAGATTTTTGAGATTTCTTTAAGATATGAGAATACATATGTATGTATGTATATGTATATTTCGGTTAATGTCCGAGTTATTGTAGAGGTCTATGCTATTTGATTCAGCTAGACAAATATTGAAAGATGTTCATGAAATTCAAGAGTTTCTTGAGAGGTTATGCCAAACCAAATTGTTTTGGTGCTGATTCAGATGTTGAAAAGTTGAGATGAACAACCCTTTTATAGGGGATTACGTGGAGGCGTTGAGATGTTTGTACACAATATATTGTACGAAGGGCTGATCACCCTAAGTACGAGGAGTCCCTATAGTCTTATGACTGTTAAAGTTTAAGTTGAAAGATTATTTATAACTATGGACATATGCATAGCGTTTAAATGTTTGTGCACAATATATCGTACGAAGGGCTTAACACCCTTAGTACGAGGGTCCTTATAGTCTTATGAATGTTAAAGTTGAAGTTGAAAGATTACTTGCAACTGTGGACATAGTTCGTGGTCTTATGACCCTCAGCATGATTTGGAATCTTTTAAAATTCCTGAGTTATTCAAACTACTTCCCAATTTTTGAACAATTGTGGAAGATTCTTGTTATTCTGCAAGATGGAAGTGAAAAAGGAAAATATTCCTTAGAAAGAAGTAAGTCATAGAATGCAACACTGAATGATGAATGTGTTGATTAAGTGAGAAAAGAGATTTTGAAATGAGAAGGGGATGAGTTATCAAAGAAATTTGTGAAACTTTTAATAGAAAAGTTAATAATTGTAGAATGATCTTTGTGGAAGAAGTGGTTATAGAACCTAAGGAATGAATATAGTATTAACGTAAAATCTACTTTGATAGATGGAATGAATAAATATTAATTGATAAAATTTCGAGGACGAAATTTTTAGAGGAAAGAGTGAATGTAATATCCCGAGTGTTTATGATAACGATCCTTAGAAAAGGAAATGAATGGGTTAAAAGATATATAATACTCAAAATATAATTGAGTTCAAATGAAAGTTATGAAATAAAACCTAGAATTTGTTAGGTAATGAATGTAGTAGGAAATATAAATTCTATATTTAGATAAAATGATGAAATATTTCTCTGAGTCATTTGCGTAATTTGTGTCTTCGATTCTGGGGACAAAATCTTTGTAAGTAAGGAAGATTGTAACGAATGAGTGGCTTGAGTTGTGATTCTGAGGACAGAATCCTTGTAAGGAGGGAATGATGTAACAATCCAGATTTTTATTATAATATTTAAATATTTATAAAATTATATAAATATTTAATGGATGTGTTTATTGTTGAATAAGTATTTGTTTAATTGATTTGATGTGATTTGAGTATTTATTTGTTTAATAAATAATTAATGAGTTAAGAAAAGTAATTATTTTGAAATAGTAATCTAATTTAATTTAATAATTAAGTTAGAGAATTTATAATGATTAAATAAATTATTATATTATGCAATGAATTGTTATTAGAATTAATTAAATTAAGTATGAAAACTTAATTAATTAGAAGTGTGATAAATAACTATATTATAAGTGGTTATTAAAATAAATTAAAGTAGTTGTAATTTATTTTGTCAAACAAGGCTTAAATATATTAAGTCTTTAAATTTAAATAATTTTGCCAAACAAAGCCCTATGGCTTTTGAATTTTTTTAAATTTGATTTATTAGTAATATAAATTAAATTAAACAAAATATAAATATAATATATCTATTATTTTGGTAACTGATAATTTATTAGTATATTAAGTATAGCGTCGGTTTAGACGTTTTAAAAATCGTACGTTGTTTGTATTTTTATTTTACTTATATTCTATTTGGCTAAAGCCTAAGTAAGAAAAGAGAACTAGTTTTATCAGAGAAAAACTTAGAGACAGGAGAGTTTTGAGAGAGACTGTCAAGGGTTGGAGAGAAAGTTCTGAGTTTTAACAAGTGGTGGTCAAGCAAGTGAAGGTATGTATATAAAACTTAAAAAAAATATTACAGTATAATTTTATTGAATATCACTGTGTATGTTATAAAGTTTTACAAAAATTATATGGAAATCATGTTTTTATAATTACGTATGATATTAAGTGTATTTGTAACTGTAATTGTTATATTAGCACATGTATGTATATATGAGAAGTATGCTAGCATTCACAAAGAAAGAAGAATTGGTTTTACAGTAAATATTCACGTATGAACATGGTTTGTAGAAATATCAAAATTAGTATATGTTAATTGTGAAATTGTGAAATTGAACTGCGAATGGTTAATTGGGTATAAACTACAAAGAATCATAGTTTGAAGTAATTAAAATCAAATTGGTATGACAGTGTATAAACGTCAGTTATGGAGTTTGGTTTTTAAAATAATGCTTTCAATGATTTAAGATTTCTAGAATCATGGTTTAGTCGTTCGTGATTCGTATATGCATGATTAAGTAATGTGTATGTGTAATTTACATAAGTTATACATGTTAATTAGTGTTAGAAATTAAGAAATTTAGTTGTTCTGCTCTTCGTGGTTGGGTTCTGCAAGTTTCGGTGCCCCAGCGCCAAAATTTGAGCCCCAGCGCCAAAAATCGCGCCCCGGCGCCAAAATTTGTGTCCCAGCGCTGAAAATTTGCGCCCCAGCGCCAAAAATTCGCGCCCGAGCGCCAGAAGTTGGTGCCCCAGCGCTGAAATTCATGCCCCAGCGCCAATCTCGCGCCCCAGCGCCACTTGTTGGCTTAGTCCTCGCCCCAGCGCGGGAACAAAAGTCTGACTTGGACAGTTTTGACCTCCTGTAGTAAAATGGCCATAACTTCCTCATACGAACTCCGATTGAGGTGATTCAAGATGATCCGGAACGAGAACGAGTAGACCTAGAACTTTCGTTCTTTATGTTTTTCAATTTGAGGTCATTAGGATGGGTCAAAATGGTTATCTTTAGGACTGTTGTGTTTTCGGAGGCAATCGGAGGGTGTCGGGCATGCACATATGCATGTGTAGTGCTCCAGACCGTAAAAGATGATGTCCTAAGTTATAAAACATGAATCTTAGTAAATATAATGATACTTAACATTAATAAATAATGTATTACATAAGTTATAGAAGCATAGTAAGCATACACAAGAGAGGCAAATCGGGCGTGTGACGATTGAACGTCGAAACGCCGTGCCAAGTGTTAATGAACTTAAAAAGTGTTTCAATTCCATTGAAATGGATATTATAAGATATGGAATGGGTTTAATATAAAACCAATAAGCAGTCCTAGCAAGACTTAAGCACTTGAACTTCGAGTTTGACTAAGAAGAAATATAGTGAGTCATAAGTCGAAAAGTTAACACAATCTAATTGACCATTGTGTATTTATTAATAGGAAAGATTATGAGATGTGGAGTAGAGTTTATATTACAATTGCTATGTGTTGTTATGTGACTAATAGTTGATGTGTATGATTATATAATTGTGTAGGGCACGTGAAGTGCAGATAACTGTAAGATGTTAAGCTATTATTGGTAAACAACGATCAAGGCAAGTCTTTTGGTTCCTATTTTTTTACGTGGACTTGATGAACTATTTTAAATTGCATGATATGTTATGCATGTTGAAATCATGAAATGTTAAAGTCAATATATGACTGCATTGTTTTGGCTAAGTAATGATGATTGAGTAAGGAACTCAGTCTTTATATTTTCTATGTGAATTAAAAGCATGTATGCCATGTTACTTTAATGAGATGGATATCGAGCATGTTATTATGTGCTATGTGATGCATGAAAACTGTTAGACTTTGCTGGGCTGTCGAGCTCACTCTTACAAATAACCACTTTTGCAGGTCAAGATTTTAAGGTAAAGATACGTGCTATGTGAGTTATAGAGATCTATATTCACGAAGATTACTTATGTTTTATGATAAATGTATTTCATATTTTGAACGTAACATGTTGTTGAATTGTAAGTTGAGCTATCCAATGTATATGGATATTTAGTTATGATGTAAGACTTTGTATAGTCATTTTGTTGTAACGATTCATGATATAAGATTGAATCAAAGAGATGTAATGTAATGGTTACGATTCAGGGCAAGATAGAATGAAATGTATAAACGTTTTAAATATTTCATAATTTTAGAGTTTTTAATATCGAATAATGATGTAAAATTAGAGATTTAATGTACGGTTAACGACCGAAGTAGGGATTTTAATTGTATAGATTTTGGGGTCGTTACATGGGGTAAGTCGGGGAACGGAGTGATGGTTCGAATGATAGTATTAGTTAGTAGTCCTCACTATTCTATGTAATAGTGTGTTAATAAATGTAATGAGGACTCCTTTTGAGTATGAATACTCTCTAGAAGATAATATTTGTATTCAAACTCACAGTTTATGTTTTGCAGTATTGTACACGACAGTTGTATTAGTAAGTTGTATTTGTATTCTATACTATGTATTTGACGACCCAAGATGGGTGATGTATACCTAATTTTGGGGGCGTCACAGTTAGTATCAGAGCTTAGGGATATGATCCCTGGCTAAGATGTGAGAATAGAACTAGGAGGGGAGAGACGGGGAATTCCTTCGCTAGTATGACCTACCTAAGTTTATTTGCATGGTATTTAATTGGTCGGTCATAATATAAGGATAATATATGACATATCAATTAACTTTTATTTTGTGGCAGTATTTGAAAATGACATCTGAGAATGTTGAGAATAGTAATGGAGCACAGGCGACTGTTGATTCACCACATATCAATAATCAGGATAATGTGCATCAGGAAGGTGACAATCCTCATACAAACAACAACACTGACCAGATGATGAATGATGGAATGTTCAGAAACTTTATGCAGTTCATGCAACAGCAAGCGAGAGCGGCTCCTGTCCAAAATATAGGTGGAAACACTGAAAACTCTCGGACGGTCACCGCTAAACAGTTCAGGGAGCTGGGACCACCAGAGTTTAAGGGAGAGCCAAAATCACTTATAGCGGAAACATAGATAAAGCAGATTACCAAGATATTTGATGTCTTGGGATGCTCCGAGGAGCAAAAGGTTCCCTTTGCCGCCTTTATGTTGCGAGGAGAGGCAGATTACTGGTGGGAATCGATTAAGCGTACTCAACCTGCCGCACTGAAGATGTCTTGGGAGAAGTTCCAAGAGCTGTTCAATAACAAATACTTTTCCGAAAGTGTTCGTCACATGAAGGAGGTGGAGTTCATCAAATTAGAGCAGAATAATATGACCGTGTCGTAGTATGAGGCTAAATTTGCTGAGTTGTCCCTGTTTGCGTCCGTCTTGGGGGATAATGAAGAGCGAATGACGTGAATATTTTTACGAGGTTTGAAACCTGAGATACGTCAACATCTATTTCTCATAAACTGTGTTTGTATTCAGATGTTGTGAATAGGGCTCGGTTAGTGGAGCGCGATAACGAGTCAACGCAACCAAAAGAGAGCAGTCGGCAAAATGATAATACCAGTGAAAGCAGTCATCGAAGCGGTGACAACAAGCGTGGAGGGAATCAACAGGCCAGAAATGGTAACCACTTCGGTGGTAATCAGGGCCAAAACAATAAGAATGATCATTTCAAGAAGAGGAGATTCAACAATGATGGAAAGACGTCAGCACCAGCACCCGTTGTTAAGGAAGGAGAACGACCACCTATCATATGTTTCAAATACGGAGGGGAGGGGCACATCAGTCCAAACTGCGCGATGCCATCTAAAGCATGTTATAATTGTGGAAGAGAAGGTCATTTACCTCAATTTTGTCGTTTACCAAAAACAAGTTCAGCCAAGATGGAGACACCAAAGGCCGTCCCAGAAAAGTCAAAATCGGTAGTGCAAGGGAGAGCGTTTGTTGTGACCTCCCAAAAAGCAAGGAACCCGAATGAGGTCATCATGGGTAAGATTATCATAAACTCTAACGAAGTCTATACTTTATTTGATACCAGTTTTACCCATTCTTTTATTTCTCCTACTTGCGCTCATCGATTAAATTTGACTCCGGAGAAATTAGACTTTTATTTATCTGTTGAAACTCCATTGGGAGAAACCTTCATTACATCCACGGTTTATAAGTCTTGTTTGGTTCAAGTTGGTACCCACACATTACCTGTCGATCTGATTTCATTAAAAATACTTGCATTTGACGTGATTCGAGGGATTGATTGGTTAACTACTCATCATGCAAAAATTGATTATTTTCGTAAGGTTGTTAGCTTTCATATTCCTAATCGACCTATTATGCGAATTCAAGCAACCAAACCATTAAAATCAATCGCTGTCATCTCAAGCCATAAAGCTATTCGTTTATTGAAAAACGGATGTCAAGCTTTCTTAGCTCATGTCACGGATCTAAACAAAAATACGTCAGTTTTGAATGATATTTCCATTGTTAATAAATTCCCTGACGTATTCCCTGAAGAAGTTCCTGGCCTACCCCCAGAGCGTGAAATTGAATTTTGTATCGATCTTGAACCCGGTACAAAACCCATTTCCAAAGCCTCATATCGAATGACTCCTATTGAACTTCAGGAGATATTATGACTAAGATAATGCAGAATAAATTATCATTAGCCTTCAACAATGTTAAACTGATAAAATATAATAGACATCAAGTTTAACTGTAGCGGAACAAGTAATCCATTAAAAGAGTCGAGTAGAAAATAAACTCTACTATCTTTTATGATTTAAAAGGTTTTTCAACACTGTTATCGCTGGGACTCAGCTTAATAAAATAATCCACATCATCGAATCACCCCTGCACTACGGCCAAGGATATTCGTGTATTCATTAATGATCATGGTCATGCCAACAACTGTCCACCAATACACTACGGCCAATGAGGACTTTTACCACATCATTTGTAACATTACGGTCATGATTATACCGAATAATCCCTGGTCATAATCATACCAAGTCCATCTATGCACTACAGGCCACAGATGACTTTCAACATTTTATAAACACGAGGATGATGACAATGATATAAGAATTCAATAAAACAAGTTTAAGAATTAATTTATCCAAGAATTAACAACGTCCAAATTGTCAACATGATACTGCTTTGTGGAGTAAAATTCAAGAATGCTTAGAAGAATATTTTCATGAAAAGATACTGGATGAAATGCAATTATCAAGGATATTCTACAAATTTCATGGAGTATAGAAGTCAAAACTTAACCAACTGAGTATAATAAAGAATGGAATAACAAAAGAAATCACCATGCATGCGATAGACCGCACAGACAGGTTATTTCTACAGAATAATAAATAATGGAACCAGGTCCGGCGTAAACGCACAGACAGGATATTCCGACAGAATAATAAATAATGGAACCAGGGATATTCTGACAGAATAATAAATAATGGAACCAGGTCCGGTGTAAAACTCACAAACAGGATGTTCCAACAGAATAATAACAAGACGGAACCAGGTCCGGTATAAAATACACAGACAGGATGTTCCAACAGAATAATAATAAAAACGGAACCAGGTCCGGTGTAAAACACACAGACAGGATGTTCCAACAGAATAATAGAAGAATGTCACCAAGTATAGGGTAGACCGCGTATACAGGTTATTCCAACAGAATAATAAGAAATGGAATAACAAAAGTTCTCTTCATGAATAAGAAAGAATAACACCCCTTACCGTTTTAAAGAAGAGCTGAAATAAAGAAGTAGTTAAGTAGCAGAATATTCTTCTTCTCTCTCTCTATAGTTTCTCTCTCTAGAGTTCAGTGAATTCGTAAGAAATAATGAAGGAATGATCTGCTATTTATAAAAAAATAGAATGCATAGTAACTAATCCATGAACGGTCCAGATTGATTATGTAAGACCCCAAATTATTAATAAATGAAATTTAAATTCCCTCTATTTATTATTTTGAAATAGTAAGTGTTAAATTGATTAATGAGGTTAGTTATGGGTAAAATGCGTAAATATTTTAAATAAGCAAGTGGTTATAAAATATTCATTGTTGTCGGGGAATATTCGTTTGGTCGTGGAATATTCTTCCTGTCGGGGAATATTCGTACGACGGCGCAGTCTTTTGTGGGCCCCATAACGGAAAGCGATTGGATGAAGAAAACGACAAGTATATGTTTTTTATTAATAACGGCGTAGTTGTTACCGTTAATATTGTTGAAATACCCGGTGGTTAAAACACAGTAATACGCGTTGTTACACAGTAGCACACTGTATTGCACCAATTATTGATTCTTACGTAAGAAGGCACTACTCAATAATGGTTACAGTAATTACTGTTCAGTATTTTATTTTATTGATTCAATAATTGCTGCGTTGATATTTTATATTACTGTTGTTTCAATAATTGTCACTACACAGTATTTCCCATTATCAGATCAATAATTCATATTATTTGAATAATATTATTAGATAACATTATTGGCAATGTCTAGAAAGTTCTGTCTAAGGAGAGGTTTGGTCATCTAATTGCGCGCCAGTAAGGAGAAATCCTTATTGGAAAGCCCCCTCTTTCCTGGGAACGGCCTGGTTGTCATAAATGTGATTCTGTAATATTATTTGTAAATAATTAATTATTGATTCATATGATAAGGAAATATTTATTTTTGTGGATATAAATGAGGGATATATTTTTGTGGTTAAAAATGAAGGAGTTAATGTTGAGGTTTTTATCAGTATTTTTGTCGGAATGGAAGTATTAAAAATCAGGGTTTTTGAGATATTTTGCGGGAGTTATAATTTTTAATCCGACCGTTGGATCGTGGTAATTTTTGGATATGTTATACATATATAAGTTGAGTATATGTCCACAAATTTTGAACCGTTAAAAATGAACGTATGATTTATTATGAATTTTACGAGATGACTGGTTCAGAAATTGTTGAATTTTCGGAGTTAATCATTTTGGTAGAAAATTCTAGAATTGGTGGGCCCCACTCTTGGTTGGTGAAGAAATGTGCTGAGATTTTTATTCAAATGTGGTGGGTGGGAATAGTAGCAGGTAAAGCCATCAGGTTGCAGGTTAAGTCTGCTTCGGCGTGCTAACATTTTCCTATAAATAGAGGGCTAAGTTAGAATTGAAAATCACACCAGAAACAAGTTTTCTCTCTTTCTCTCTCTAGATTATTGAGTGTATTTTGTGAGTATTTAGATACTTTGAGAGTTTCTATTCATCAGAGCAAGTGTCTTTCAGCCTTATACCGGTATTCCGACCAGAAGTACTGTCTGTACGAGGTAAGGGATGTTATTTTATTCAAAAATGATATTATTTCTTCAATATCATTATGCCGAAATATTGGTTGGAAATTTTTATCAAATTTGGAACTTTTCACGTCGGGGTTACTATTCATGAGTTACTATTCACGAGTTACTATTCACGAGTTACTATTCACCGAAAAATAAAATTTTCTTCTTTTCGTCCAAAATATCTATTCTGGGTACTAGCTTTGATTGTATCCATGTTTTGATCATTCTTGAATTCTACTTCACTATGAATAATTATAAGGTATTTTTGGACATGAATAAATCGAAATACGAATCCTTAATATTTGTTATTTTGTTTCACTGGATTCGTGTTCTTTAATATATTTTTCATCATCCTCAGTCCTAAATGATGATATTACTGAATATCTTTGGCCGTAGTGCAAAGATGAATGATTAACTGATGAATATCTTTGGCCCGTAGTGCAAAGATGAACAGGTGTTGAGATGAATATGACCGACTGGTGATACAAATGAATATCTTTGGCCTGTAGTGCAAAGATGAATATTTGATTAAAGATGGTTATTGATTGTTGTTACAGGGATAAAATATTGATGATGGACTTTTAAATCTTAGAAGATAGTAGAACTCATTCTCTACTTGACTCTTCTAATGGTTTGCTGTTTCCGCTGCAGTTATTGATTTAAAACTTGTTGTCTATTGTATTCTATTAGATTTTTCCCTGTTGAAGACTAACGATAATTTGTTCTGTATTATCTTAGTCATAATGTTCTTTACTGGGCTAGTTGAGCTCACCCTTTTCCTTTTTGTTCCATTTTTCTCAGGAGGCGAGAATGTAGCGAGTACTAGTCGGGGTATGGAATAATGGTTCTAGAAGTTACTTTAGTAGTCCTCACTATTTTTGTGAAATAATGTATCAATAATTGTAATGAGGGCTTATTTGAGTGTGGATATTGTCTAAATGACAATATTTGTATTTAAACTCACAGTTCTTGTGTTGTAATAATAAAGATGTAGTTGTTTCTGTACCATGTATTTTGGCGACTCAGAATGGGTGTTGTATACCTATTTTGGGGGCGTCACAGTTGGTATCAGAGCTTAGGGATATGATCTCTGGCGGAGATCGGGGAATAGAACTAGGAGGGGAGAGACGAATCCTTCGCTAGTGTGTCCTACCTAAGCTTATTTATTGGTCAGTCATAATATAGGGGTATTATGTGATTTGTTAATTTATTTAATTAACCCTTGTTTTATGGCAGTATGTGAGAATGTCGACTGAGAATGTTAATAGTGGAGTAAATGAGACCGTGGAGACACCGGTGCTTACCAACGAGGAGAACGTGCAACAGGCTGGCAATGTTCCTCCTGTGAACAACACCAATGAGCAGATGATGAACGATGGAATGTTTAGAAGTTTTTTGCAATTCATGCAAAACCAGACAAGGGAGACTCGTGTTCAAAATACAGGAGGAAATGATAGCAATTCACGGTTTGTCACAGCCAAACAGTTCAAAGAATTGGGACCACCAGAATTTAAGGGAAAGCCGGATCCGATCATGGCGGAAACGTGGGTCAAGCAAATTACCAAGATATTCGATGTCTTGGGATGCACGGAGGAACAGAAGGTTCCATTCGCCACCTTTATGTTCCGTGGCGAGGCAGATTACTGGTGGGAGTCTGTGAAGCGTACCCATCCAACCGCACTCAGCATGTCTTGGGAGACATTTCAAAAACTGTTCAATGACAAGTACTTTCCTGAAAGTATTCGTCATATGAAGGAGGTAGAGTTTATTAGACTAGAGCAGAATAATATGACGGTATCTCAGTACGAGGCAAAGTTTGCAGAGTTGTCCAGGTTTGCACCTCATTTGGTGGAGAATGAGGAACGTATGACGAGGATGTTTCTGAGAGGTTTGAAACCCGGCATACGTCAATATCTCATTTCTCATAAATTTTCTCTCTATTCAGATGTTGTCAATAGGGCTCAATTATTAGAGCGAGATAACGAGTACGGTCAACTGAGGGATCACAACCAGGATCATATCGGTGACAGCAGTCATCAGAACAATGATAACCAGCGGAGAAAGAAAAATACAGACAAGAACGGCAACCACTCTGGTGGTAATCGTGGCTATGAAAATAGAAGAAGCGAGTCGGGAGGAGATTTTAAAAAGAGGAGATTCAACAATGACAATACGAAGACGTCAGCACCAACAGCAATTGGTTCCAAGGGAGGAGAACGACCACCGGTTATATGCTATAAGTGCGGAAAAGAAGGACATATCAGCCCAAACTGCCCACAACAGTTTAAGGTATGTTATAATTGTGGAAAGGAAGGACATATCGCTCGAGATTGCACTGTAGCAAAACCAAGTCCAGCGGGGATGGTGACTCAAAAAGCTGTCCCAGAAAAGATAAAGTCAACGGTTCCTGGAAGAGCGTTTGTCGTGACTGGTCAACATGCGAGGAACCCAAACGAGATGATCACGGGTAAGCTAATCATAAATTCATGCGAAGTTTATACCTTATTAGATACCGGTTCTACCCATTCTTTTATCTCTCCTGCTTGTGCTCAACGTTTAAACTTGACTCCGGAGAAGTTAGACTTTGATTTATCTGTGGAGACTCCGTTAGGAGAAACTTTCATCACATCCACTGTTTATAAATCTTGTGTGATCCAAGTTGGTACCATCACCTTACCTGTTGACCTTATCTCTTTAAAGATACTTGCTTTTGATGTGATTTTAGGGATTGATTGGCTAACTACTCATCATGCCAAAATTGATTGTTTTCGTAAGGTTGTTAGTTTTCATATTCCTAACCAACCTGTTGTACGAATTCAAATAACTAAGCCATTAAAATCAATCACTGTTATATCAAGCCATAAAGCCATTCGTTTATTAAAAAACGGATGTCAAGCTTTCTTAGCCCATGTTATGGATTTAAATAAAGACACGTCAAATTTGAATAATATTCCTGTTGTTATTGACTTTCCTGACGTATTTCCTGAAGAACTTCCCGGTCTACCCCCGGAACGAGAAATTGAATTCTTTATTGATCTTGAACCTGGTACAAAGCCCATTTCTAAAACCCCATATCGAATGGCTCCTATTGAACTTCAGGAGTTAAAGGTCCAACTACAAGAGTTGTTGGACATCGGTTTCATTCGTCCTAGTACATCTCCTTGGGGTGCTCCTGTTTTATTTGTAAAGAAAAAAGACGGGAGTATGCGACTTTGTATTGATTACCGGGAATTAAACCATGTCACTATTAAGAATAGGTATCCGCTACCTTGTATTGATGACCTGTTTGACCAGTTACAAGGAGCACAGTTCTTTTCAAAGATCGATCTTCGTTCTGGATATCATCAGCTGAAGGTTAAAACTGAGGATATTCCAAAGACTGCCTTCAGAACTCGGTACGGGCATTATGAGTTCCTAGTTATGTCTTTTAGATTGACTAATGCTCCTGCGGCTTTCATGGATATGATGAACCGAGTATTTAAGGATTATTTGGATCAGTTCGTTATTGTCTTTATTGATGACATCCTCATATATTCCAAAAGCCGTGAAGATCATGAGCATCATTTGAAGCTGGTACTCCAAAGGCTGCGTGAAAATAAGTTATATGCCAAGTTGAAGAAATGCGAGTTCTGGCTTGAGGAAGTAGCTTTCCTAGGGCACGTGGTGTCAAAACATGGAGTATCTGTTGACCCGGCGAAGATTGAAGCAATACAAAGTTGGGAGCAACCAAAGACGGTGACCGAAGTACGTAGCTTTCTAGGCTTAGCTGGTTATTATCGAAGATTCGTGGAAGGGTTTTCTCGAATCGCTACCCCGTTAACTCAGCTGACTCGGAAAGATATCAAATTCGTATGGAGCGAGGAATGCGAGAAGAGTTTTCAAGAGCTTAAGAGGAGACTCATTTCGGCACCTGTTCTGACAATACCATCTGGTTCGGATGGATTTGTTATCTACAGTGATGCTTCAGGCAAAGGGTTAGGATGTGTTCTCATGCAACATGGGAAAGTCATAGCCTATGCCTCGCGACAACTCAAAGAATATGAGAGGAATTATCCTACTCATGATTTGGAGTTGGCAGCAGTAGTTTTCGCGTTGAAGATCTGGAGACACTACCTGTATGGGGAGAAAGTGGAGATCTATACAGATCATAAAAGCCTCAAATATTTCTTCACCCAAAAGGAACTCAACATGCGGCAGCGACGTTGGCTCGAGCTGTTGAAAGATTACGATCATACCATCCAATATCATCCTGAAAAAGCAAACGTAGTAGCTGACGCATTGAGTAGAAGATCATATGCGGGTACGAGTGCAATGTTATTAACACAAAGGCCCATTTTGTATGACTTGCAAAGGATGGAGATAGAGATGAAGGCTCCAAGTACCCACATGATGATATCAAATATACGAGTAGAACCGACTTTAATCGATAAAGTTAAAGCTGCTCAAGCTACGGACATAGAGCTGATGCGTATGAAGAAGAAAGTGCAAGAAGGTTCTATTCCAGAAGCAAGAATCGATGAAGAAGGAATACTTCGAGTTCACTCTAGACTCTGTGTTCCTAACAATTCTGATTTGAAGTACAAGATCATGATGGAAGCACACAATACACCATTTGCAATCCATCCTGGAAGTACCAAAATGTATCGTGATCTACGACATACATTTTGGTGGAATAATATGAAGAGAGAGATTGCAAAGTTTATCTCGAGGTGTTTAACTTGTCAACGTGTAAAGGCGGAACATCAAGTACCAAAGGGTCCATTGCAACCACTTGAGATTCCGAAATGGAAGTGGGAACACATTACCATGGATTTCGTTACGGGTCTTCCCACGGTTTCTCAAGGCATAAATGCTATTTGGGTTATTATTGATAGATTAACCAAGTCTGCTCATTTCTTGCCGATACGGGAGACTTATTCCCTTGAACGTCTTGCTCGTATATACGTAGATGAGATTGTGAGACTACATGGCATGCCAGTATCCATAGTTTCGGATCGTGACCCAAGATTCACTTCAAGATTTTGGGTTAGCTTGCAAAAAGCTATGGGCACAGATTTACGATTTAGTTCGGCATACCATCCTCAAACGGACGGA
Source organism: Panax notoginseng (assembly GCA_016801055.1). Classification (NCBI taxonomy): domain Eukaryota; kingdom Viridiplantae; phylum Streptophyta; class Magnoliopsida; order Apiales; family Araliaceae; genus Panax; species Panax notoginseng. Next base: position 59,949,220 of record CM029015.1, read on the forward strand.
CAATCAGAGAGGACTATTCAAACTCTTGAAGATCTATTAAGACTTTGTGTCCTAGATTTCAAAGGGAGTTGGGATAAGTACCTACCATTGGTGGAATTCTCTTACAATAACAGTTATCAGGCAAGTATAGGTGTGGCCCCATTTGAAGCATTATATGGACGAAAGTGTCGCTCTCCAGTATGCTGGGACGAGGTGGGTGAAGCAACATTGTTGGGACCAGAGTTGGTACGCATGACTACAGAGAAGATCCAAACGATTCGACAGCGTATACAAACGGCACAGGATCGACAAAAGAGTTATGCGGATCTTCATCGGAAGGACGTGGAATTTGACATTGGGGATCATGTATTGTTGCGTGTGGCTCCATGGAAAGGAGTTACAAGATTTGGGAAGAGAGGAAAGCTCAATCCACGATTTATTGGTCCATTTCAGATTCTTGACCGAGTAGGAAATGTGGCCTATAGACTTGCGTTACCTCCAAGTATGTCTCGTGTTCATAATGTTTTTCATATATCTGTGTTACGTAAATATGTGAAAGACCCAGACCACGTTATTGAGTTAGAACCGGACGAGATAGCTGAAGACTTAACGTACGAAGAGGTACCTGTCAAGATCTTGGATAGAAAGGAGCATGTCCTACGCACGAAGGTCATACCACAAGTTAAAGTTTTGTGGAGAAACCATGCTATTGAGGAAATGACCTGGGAGTTGGAAACGGAAATGAAAGCGAGGTATCCTCATCTTTTCGAAACACCAGGTACGTACGTCAATTTCGAGGACGAAATTTCATAAGGAGGGGAGGTTGTAAGACCCCAAATTATTAATAAATGAAATTTAAATTCCCTCTATTTATTATTTTGAAATAGTAAGTGTTAAATTGATTAATGAGGTTAGTTATGGGTAAAATGCGTAAATATTTTAAATAAGCAAGTGGTTATAAAATATTCATTGTTGTCGGGGAATATTCGTTTGGTCGTGGAATATTCTTCCTGTCGGGGAATATTCGTACGACGGCGCAGTCTTTTGTGGGCCCCATAACGGAAAGCGATTGGATGAAGAAAACGACAAGTATATGTTTTTTATTAATAACGGCGTAGTTGTTACCATTAATACTGTTGAAATACCCGGTGGTTAAAACACAGTAATACGCGTTGTTACACAGTAGCACACTGTATTGCACCAATTATTGATTCTTACGTAAGAAGGCACTACTCAATAATGGTTACAGTAATTACTGTTCAGTATTTTATTTTATTGATTCAATAATTGCTGCGTTGATATTTTATATTACTGTTGTTTCAATAATTGTCACTACATAGTATTTCCCATTATCAGATCAATAATTCATATTATTTGAATAATATTATTAGATAACATTATTGGCAATGTCTAGAAAGTTCTGTCTAAGGAGAGGTTTGGTCATCTAATTGCGCGCCAGTAAGGAGAAATCCTTATTGGAAAGCCCCCTCTTTCCTGGGAACGGCCTGGTTGTCATAAATGTGATTCTGTAATATTATTTATAAATAATTAATTATTGATTCATATGATAAGGAAATATTTATTTTTGTGGATATAAATGAGGGATATATTTTTGTGGTTAAAAATGAAGGAGTTAATGTTGAGGTTTTTATCAGTATTTTTGTCGGAATGGAAGTATTAAAAATCAGGGTTTTTGAGATATTTTGCGGGAGTTATAATTTTTAATCCGACCGTTGGATCGTGGTAATTTTTGGATATGTTATACATATATAAGTTGAGTATATGTCCACAAATTTTGAACCGTTAAAAATGAACGTATGATTTATTATGAATTTTACGAGATGACTGGTTCAGAAATTGTTGAATTTTCGGAGTTAATCATTTTGGTAGAAAATTCTAGAATTGGTGGGCCCCACTCTTGGTTGGTGAAGAAATGTGCTGAGATTTTTATTCAAATGTGGTGGGTGGGAATAGTAGCAGGTAAAGCCATCAGGTTGCAGGTTAAGTCTGCTTCGGCGTGCTAACATTTTCCTATAAATAGAGGGCTAAGTTAGAATTGAAAATCACACCAGAAACAAGTTTTCTCTCTTTCTCTCTCTAGATTATTGAGTGTATTTTGTGAGTATTTAGATACTTTGAGAGTTTCTATTCATCAGAGCAAGTGTCTTTCAGCCTTATACCGGTATTCCGACCAGAAGTACTGTCTGTACGAGGTAAGGGATGTTATTTTATTCAAAAATGATATTATTTCTTCAATATCATTATGCCGAAATATTGGTTGGAAATTTTTATCAAATTTGGAACTTTTCACGTCGGGGTTACTATTCATGAGTTACTATTCACGAGTTACTATTCACGAGTTACTATTCACCGAAAAATAAAATTTTCTTCTTTTCGTCCAAAATATCTATTCTGGGTACTAGCTTTGATTGTATCCATGTTTTGATCATTCTTGAATTCTACTTCACTATGAATAATTATAAGGTATTTTTGGACATGAATAAATCGAAATACGAATCCTTAATATTTGTTATTTTGTTTCACTGGATTCGTGTTCTTTAATATATTTTTCATCATCCTCAGTCCTAAATGATGATATTACTGAATATCTTTGGCCGTAGTGCAAAGATGAATGATTAACTGATGAATATCTTTGGCCCGTAGTGCAAAGATGAACAGGTGTTGAGATGAATATGACCGACTGGTGATACAAATGAATATCTTTGGCCTGTAGTGCAAAGATGAATATTTGATTAAAGATGGTTATTGATTGTTGTTACAGGGATAAAATATTGATGATGGACTTTTAAATCTTAGAAGATAGTAGAACTCATTCTCTACTTGACTCTTCTAATGGTTTGCTGTTTCCGCTGCAGTTATTGATTTAAAACTTGTTGTCTATTGTATTCTATTAGATTTTTCCCTGTTGAAGACTAACGATAATTTGTTCTGTATTATCTTAGTCATAATGTTCTTTACTGGGCTAGTTGAGCTCACCCTTTTCCTTTTTGTTCCATTTTTCTCAGGAGGCGAGAATGTAGCGAGTACTAGTCGGGGTATGGAATAATGGTTCTAGAAGTTACTTTAGTAGTCCTCACTATTTTTGTGAAATAATGTATCAATAATTGTAATGAGGGCTTATTTGAGTGTGGATATTGTCTAAATGACAATATTTGTATTTAAACTCACAGTTCTTGTGTTGTAATAATAAAGATGTAGTTGTTTCTGTACCATGTATTTTGGCGACTCAGAATGGGTGTTGTATACCTATTTTGGGGGCGTCACAGATTACTTTAATCTGACGGTCCATGTTTTAAGAAAAATCTTTTAAATAAAATATAATATATTCTATTTATAGAATAACTTTAATAAAGTATTCTGTTTTATATAAAAAGATGTTTCTGTTTTATTATGTTAATAATACGAATAAAACAAAACGTCATTATCGCTAAATAATTCATATTATTAACTGACAATAATTGAATCAAACTGAGTGACTTCTCACATAAGCATTAATAATCAATACCGTGTGTTACTATGCAACCACACGTATTACTGTACTTTTACTACCGAGTAGTTCAACAGTATCAATGGTAAAACTTTCGCCGTTATTTTTAATAAAATATTTTTGTCGTTTTCTCAATCCGACAATAATTCCGTTGTGGGGTCCACCAATGATTGTGCCGTTGTACGAATATTCCCTGTTAAAATGAATATTCCCCGACCAATCGAATATTATATAACAACTTGCGTATTTTGTAAAATTTATAAATATTACCCACAACTATAACATTATATCAAATTAACTCCATAATATTCAAAAATGATATTTATAGAAAATTCATCTTTATTTATAAAAGTTAGGGTCTTACAATCTCCCCTTCTTATGAAATTTCGCTCTCGAAATTAGGGTACGTACCTGGTATGTCGAAGAGGTAAGGATACCTTGATTTCATTTCAGATTCTAACTCCCAAGTCATTTTCTCAACATCGTGGTTTCTCCACAAAACTTTGACTTGAGGTATAACCTTGGAGCGTAGAATATGTTCCTTCTTATCCAAGATTTGAACAGGAACTTCTTCATACGTCAAATCCTCCGCTATTTCGTCCGGTTCTAACTCAATAAAGTGTTTCGGGTCTTCCACATATTTATGTAACATGGATATGTGAAAAACGTTATGAACACGAGACATACTTGGCGGTAAAGCGAGTCTATAAGCCACAGTTCCTACTCGATCGAGGATTAAAAATGGACCGATAAATTGAGGATTGAGCTTTCCTCTTTTTCCAAATCTCGTAACTCCTTTCCATGGAGCAACACGTAAGAACACATGATCTCCTACATCAAATTCCACGTCCTTTCGATGAAGATCAGCATAACTCTTTTGTCGATCTTGTGAGGTTTTTATACGTTGTCGGATCATTTGAATCTTTTCTGTATTCATACGTACCAACTCCGGTCCCAACAACGTTGCTTCGCCCACCTCATCCCAGCATACTGAAGAACGATATTTTCTTCCATACAATGCTTCGAATGGAGCCATGCCAATACTTGCTTGATAACTGTTGTTGTAGGAAAACTCCACCAATGGTAAGAACTTGTCCCAACTTCCCTTGAAGTCAAAGACACAGAGTCTTAATAGATCTTCAAGAGTTTGAATAGTCCTCTCTGATTGTCCGTCCGTTTGAGGATGATATGCTGAACTAAATCGTAAATCCGTGCCCATAGCTTTTTGTAAACTAACCCAAAATCGTGAAGTGAATCTTGGGTCTCGGTCAGAAACTATGGATACTGGCATACCATGCAGTCTTACAATCTCGTTTATGTACATACGAGCAAGACGTTCAAGTGTATAAGTTTCTCGTATCGGTAAGAAATGAGCAGACTTGATCAATCTATCAACAATGACCCAAATCGCATCAATACCTTGAGAAACCCTAGGAAGACCGGTAATGAAATCCATGGTAATTTGCTCCCACTTCCATTCTGGAATTTCAAGTGGTTGCAATGGACCTTTTGGTACTTGATGCTCCGCTTTGACTCGTTGACAAGTTAGACACCTTGAGATAAACAACGCTATCTCTCTCTTCATATTGCTCCACCAAAATGTATGACGAAGATCATGATACATTTTGGTACTTCCAGGATGGATTGCAAACGGTGTGTTGTGCGCCTCCATCATGATTTCATACTTTAAATCAGGGTTGTTAGGAACACAAAGTCTGGAGTTGACTCGAAGTATTCCTTCTTCATCGATTTTTGCTTCCGGCATAGCACCATCTTGCACTTTCTTCCTCATACGCATCAGCTCCAGGTCTGTAGCTTGAGCAGCTTTAACTTTATCGATTAAAGTTGGTTCTACTCGTATATTTGCCATCATCACATGGGTCCCTGGAGTCTTAATTTATCCAAGAATTAACAACGTCCAAATTGTCAACATGATACTGCTTTGTGGAGTAAATTCAAGAATGCTTAGAAGAATATTTTCATGAAAAGATACTGGATGAAATGCAATTATCAAGGATATTCCACAAATTTCATGGAGTATAGAAGTCAAAACTTAACCAACTGAGTATAATAAAGAATGGAATAACAAAAGAAATCACCATGCATGCGATAGACCGCACAGACAGGTTATTCCCATAGAATAATAAATAATGGAACCAGGTCCGACGTAAACGCACAGACAGGATATTCCGACAGAATAATAAATAATAGAACCAGGTCCGGCGTAAACGCACAGACAGGATATTCCGACAGAATAATAAATAATGAAACCAGGTCCGGTGTAAAACACACAGACAGGATGTTCCAACAGAATAATAACAAGACGGAACCAGGTCCGGTGTAAAACACACAGACAGGATGTTCCAACAGAATAATAATAAAAACGGAACCAGGTCCGGTGTAAAACACACAGACAGGATATTCCAACAGAATAATAGAAGAATGTCACCAAGTATAGGGTAGACCGCGTATACAGGTTATTCCAACAGAATAATAAAAAATGGAATAACAAAAGTTCTCTTCATGTGTGACGCCCCCAAAATTAGGTATACATCACCCATCTTGAGTCGTCAGATACATAGTACAGAATACAAATACAACTTAATAATACAACTGTCGTGTACAATACGACAAAACATAAACTGTGAGTTTGAATACAAATATTATCTTCTAGAGAGTATTCATACTCAAAAGGAGTCCTCATTACATTTATTAACACACCATTATATAGAATAGTGAGGACTACTAACTAATACTATTCTTCGGACCATCACTCCGTTCCCCGACTTACCCCAGCTACGTTCTCATTTCCTGAAGAGAACAGTGAAAGAAAGGGTGAGCTCAACTAGCCCAGTAAGAAATATTATGACTAAGATAATACAGAATAAATTATCATTAGCCTTCAACAATGTTAAACTGATAAAATATAATAGACATCAAGTTTAACTGCAGCGGAACAAGCAATCCATTAAAAGAGTCAAGTAGAAAATAAACTCTACTATCTTTTATGATTTAAAAGGTTTTTCAACACTGCGATCGCTGAGACTCAGCTTAATAAAATAATCCACATCATCGAATCACCCCTGCACTACGGTCAAGGATATTCGTGTATTCATTAATGGTCATGATCATGCCAACAACTGTCCATCAATGCACTACGGGCCAATGAGGACTTTTACCACATCATTTGTAACATTACGGTCATGATTATACCGAATAATCCCTGGTCATAATCATACCAAGTCCATCTATGCACTACATGCCACAGATGACTTTCAACATTTTATAAACATGAGGATGATGACAATGATATAAGAATTCAATAAAACAAGTTCAAGAATTAATTTATCCAGGAATTAACAACGTCCAAATTGTCAACATGATACTGCATTGTGGAGTAAAATTCAAGAACGCTTAGAAGAATATTTTCTTGAAAAGATACTGGATGAAACGCAACTATCAAGGATATTCCACAAATTTCATGGAGTATAGAAGTCAAAACTTAACCAACTGAGTACAATAAAGAATGGAATAACAAAAGAAATCACCATGCATGCGATAGACCGCACAAACAGGTTATTCCAACAGAATAATAAATAATGGAACCAGGTCCGGCGTAAACGCACAGACAAGATATTCTGACAGAATAATAAATAATGGAACCAGGTCCGGTGTAAAACACACAGACAGGATATTCCAACAGAATAATAATAAAACGGAACCAGGTCCGGTGTAAAACACACAGACAGGATGTTCCAACAGAATAATAAACGGAACCAGGTCCGGTGTAAAACACACAGACAGGATGTTCCAACAGAATAATAGAAGAATGTCACCAAGTAAAGGGTAGACCGCGTATACTGGTTATTCCAACAGAATAATAACAAATGGAATAACAGAAGTTCTCTTCATGAATATAAAAGAAATAATATTCCCTACCTTAAAAGAACTGGATATTGGAAAGTGATGTAGCAGAATACTTTTCTTCTCTCTCTCTATAGTTTCTCTCTCTAGAGTTCAGTGAATTCGTAAGAAATAATGAAGGAATGAGCTTCTATTTATAGGAGAATTGAAGGATACTATTGGACTGTACAGTAGGAATTCAGACGGAATCAGTTGCTGATTCACAGCTCCACTGATCCAACGCATCAATAATTTTTGTCAAAGAGTTAGCCAATGAAAAAAATGAACACATGCAACATTAAAAGCCTTGACCAATTAAAATGCTCCATAATTTACGAGTTGCCAAATCTGCTGCATGATTGAAAAAATTTGGCCAATAATATTCAAGCTTGGAAAAATCAATCCGAATCCTGCCAATTCTTTCTTCTTCTTTTCTTTCCAATCAACATCCCACTATCATATAAATATATATAAAATAATAATACTTCTCTCCACCACAACCCACTAACATAAATATATATATAATAATCACACACCTGCCAATACTCCTCCACCCACAACACACCACTACATAATAATTCTTCCACCAAAACCCACTACCACACACACACTCCTACACACACGAAACACACACACATACACACACAAAAGTCAAATATATATATACTTTATAACTTTCGTCCGATAATTTTGAAAAATGGGTAAATAGGGATCCAAATAATAAGCAAAACTGAGTGACTTCTCACGTAAGCATCAATAATTAATACCGTGTACTACTCTGCCACCACGCGTATTACTGTACTTTTACTACTGGGTAGTTCAACAGTTTTAACGGTTTTAACGGTAACACCTCAGCCGTTATTTTTATAGAAAGATAATTTTGTCGTTTTCATAATTCCGTTGTGGGGTCCACCAATGATTGTGCCGTCGTATGAATATTCCCCGACAAAAAGAATATTCCCCGACCAAACGAATATTTTATAACAACTTGCTTACTTTGCAAAATTTATAAATATTACCCACAACTATAACATTATATCAAATTAACTTCATAATATTCAAAAATGATATTTATAGAAAATTCATCTTTATTTATAAAAATTGGGGTCTTACAACCTCCCCTTCTTATGAAATTTCGCCCTCGAAATTAGGGTACGTACCTGGTATGTCGAAGAGGTAAGGATACCTTGATTTCATTTCTGATTCTAACTCCCAAGTCATTTCCTCAACATCGTGATTTCTCCACAAAACTTTGACTTGAGGTATAACCTTGGAGCGTAGAATATGTTCCTTCTTATCCAAGATTTGAACATGAACTTCTTCATACGTCAAATCCTCCGCTATTTCGTCCGGTTCTAACTCAATAATGTGGTTCGGGTCTTCCACATATTTGCGTAACATGGATATGTGGAAAACGTTATGAACACGAGACATACTTGGCGGTAAAGCGAGTCTATAAACCACAGTTCCTACTCGATCGAGGATTAAAAATGGACCGATGAATCGAGGATTTAGCTTTCCTCTCTTTCCAAATCTCGTAACTCCTTTCCATGGAGCAACACGTAAGAACACATGATCTCCTACATCAAATTCCACGTCCTTTCGATGAAGATCAGCATAACTCTTTTGTCGATCTTGTGAGGTTTTTATACGTTGTCGGATCGTTTGAATCTTTTCTGTAGTCATACGTACCAACTCCGGTCCCAACAACGTTGCTTCGCCCACATCATCCCAGCATACTGGAGAACGATATTTTCTTCCATACAATGCTTCGAATGGAGCCATGCCAATACTTGCTTGATAACTGTTGTTGTAGGAAAACTCCACCAATGGTAAGAACTTGTCCCAACTTCCCTTGAAGTCAAAGACACAGAGTCTTAATAGATCTTCAAGAGTTTGAATAGTCCTCTCTGATTGTCCGTCCGTCTGAGGATGATATGCTGAACTAAATCGTAACTCCGTGCCCATAGCTTTTTGTAAACTAACCCAAAATCGTGAAGTGAATCTTGGGTCTCGATCAGAAATTATGGATACTGGCATACCATGCAGTCTTACAATCTCGTTTATGTACATACGAGCAAGACGTTCAAGTGTATAAGTTTCTCGTATCGGTAAGAAATGAGCAGACTTGGTCAATCTATCCATAATGACCCAAATCGCATCAATACCTTGAGAAACCCTAGGAAGACCGGTAACGAAATCCATGGTAATGTGCTCCTACTTCCATTCTGGAATTTCAAGTGGTTGCAATGGACCTTTTGGTACTTGATGCTCCGCTTTGACTCGTTGACAAGTTAGACACCTTGAGATAAACAACGCTATCTCTCTCTTCATATTGCTCCACCAAAATGTATGACGAAGATCATGATACATTTTGGTACTTCCAGGATGGATTGCAAACGGTGTGTTGTACGCCTCCATCATGATTTCATACTTTAAATCAGGGTCGTTAGGAACACAAAGTCTGGAGTTGACTTGAAATATCGATTCTTGCTTCCGGCATAGCACCTTCTTGCACCTTCTTCCTCATACGCATCAGCTCTAGGTCTGTAGCTTGAGCAATTTTAACTTTATCAATTAAAGTCGATTTTAATCGTATATTCGTTATCTTCACGTGGGTTCGAATATTCACACTTATAACCGTATACGATCTTCTACACAACGCGTCAGCTACCACGTTCACTTTTCCACGATGTTATTGAATGGTACGATCGTAATCTTCAACAGCTCGAGCCAACGTCTTTGGCGCATAATATGTTCGTTTTAGTTGAAGAAATATTTGAGGGTTTAAGAAATAGGTTTTGTACTGGGGTCAATACAAAATTCAATTTTACGCTCTGGGGTAGGCTAAGAAGTCTTCAAGAATACGTCAAGAAATTTATTAACAATAGAAATATCGTTCAAAACTGTGACTCTCATCCCAGACTTGGATAACACGTCACATTGATACCTATCAGCTTGCCATCGTCATTTACAACGTCTCCTACGGAAAGTCTGGTTTCGGTGCATTCCCCACCAGGAAGTCAACAATGAAAGGAATGGGGATCCTTACTTATGGCTTGATATGATAATAATTGACTTTAGTGGTTTGGTTGCTTGAATTCGCATAACAGGTTGGTTAGGAATATGAAAATTAACAACCTTACGAAAAGCATAATGGGTAGTTAACCAATCGTTTCCAAAAATCACATATCGACAGGTAACGTGAAAGTGTCGATTTGAATTAAACAAGATTTATAATTAGTAGAGTTAACGAAGGTTTCTCCTAACAGAGTTTCAACAAAGAAGTCAAGCCTAATATTTTTTTTTTTAAAGGGCCAAGTTTAAACGTTGAACACAACTAGGTGAAATACAAGAGTGGGTAGAACCAGTATTGAATAAGGTACAAACTTCGCAAGGGTTTATGATTAGCTTACCCGCGATAACTTTATTTGGGTTCCTCACTTGTTGGGAAGTCATGACAACCGCTCTCCCTTGAACTACCCGGCTTTGACTTGTCTGGGGTAGCATTTGATGTCATCTCTATCGTTGGAATTGACTTTAATATCGGACATATTCCACCCTCAACTGCTTCATCGTACTCCTGCTTCATAATCTGAATCATCAATCTTCGATCCATGTCGAGTTCAGATTGACCGCTCTGTACAGGGTAATTCAAAACTCGATGTTGGGTTCTCCCAATTGCTGTCCAAAAAGAGAAATGTATATCATCTATTTTAGCCTTTTTGGATCGGACATCTCTTTCTACAATATCAGCACGTCGTGCGGCTTTTACCCATGCATCCTTCATTCTCACTCGTTCAGTTGTTTCTTCTTTCAGCTGATCCTTGATATTTGAATTCTCAGATTCCAACTTTAATATCTTACACTCTGCCAAAGCGTGATTTTGTTCGAGTAACACATATCGGGTAACAAAATTTTGAATCGTTACATCTCTTTGCTCCACGACCGCCTGTCGTTCTTCAGCATGCTCTTCTAACTCATGAACACGATTTTGTAATTCTAAGTTTTGATCATAAATTTCTTCTAACCAATTCTCCTCAGGTTCCTCTTCGTCCTCTTCTTCCTCTTCTTCCTCGCTCTCAGCTGCTACCTCTGCCACTAGCTCGGGTGCAACTATTAGTTCTTCACTTACCACATAGATATCTCTAATTTCTTCTTCGCCTGATATTACATTATCCTGGTTGGTGATTAGAGGTGCCACGGTCTCATTCACTCCAATGTTGACATTTTCAGCTGCCATTTTCAAATACTGCCACAAAACAAGGGTTAATTAACATGTCACATATTATCAATATACTTTGACCGACCAATTAAATACAAAATAACTTAGGTAGGTCATACTAGCGAAGGAATTCCCCGTCTCTCCCCTCCTAGTTCTATTCTCACATCTTAGCCAGGGATCATATCCCTAAGCTCTGATACCAACTGTGACGCCCCCAAAATTAGGTATACATCACCCATCTTGAGTCGTCAGATACATAGTACAGAATACAAATACAACTTAATAATACAACTGTCGTGTACAATACGACAAAACATAAACTGTGAGTTTGAATACAAATATTATCTTCTAGAGAGTATTCATACTCAAAAGGAGTCCTCATTACATTTATTAACACACCATTATATAGAATAGTGAGGACTACTAACTAATACTATTCTTCGGACCATCACTCCGTTCCCCGACTTGCCCCAGCTACGTTCTCATTTCCTGAAGAGAACAGTGAAAGAAAGGGTGAGCTCAACTAGCCCAGTAAGAAATATTATGACTAAGATAATGCAGAATAAATTATCATTAGCCTTCAACAATGTTAAACTGATAAAATATAATAGACATCAAGTTTAACTGCAGCGGAACAAGCAATCCATTAAAAGAGTTAAGTAGAAAATAAACTCTACTATCTTTTATGATTTAAAAGGTTTTTCAACACTGCGATCGCTGAGACTCAGCTTAATAAAATAATCCACATCATCGAATCACCCCTGCACTACGGCCAAGGATATTCGTGTATTCATTAATGGTCATGATCATGCCAACAACTGTCCATCAATGCACTACGGGCCAATGAGGACTTTTACCACATCATTTGTAACATTACGGTCATGATTATACCGAATAATCCCTGGTCATAATCATACCAAGTCCATCTATGCACTACATGCCACAGATGACTTTCAACATTTTATAAACATGAGGATGATGACAATGATATAAGAATTCAATAAAACAAGTTCAAGAATTAATTTATCCAGGAATTAACAACGTCCAAATTGTCAACATGATACTGCATTGTGGAGTAAAATTCAAGAATGCTTAGAAGAATATTTTCTTGAAAAGATACTGGATGAAACGCAACTATCAAGGATATTCCACAAATTTCATGGAGTATAGAAGTCAAAACTTAACCAACTGAGTACAATAAAGAATGGAATAACAAAAGAAATCACCATGCATGCGATAGACCGCACAAACAGGTTATTCCAACAGAATAATAAATAATGGAACCAGGTCCGGCGTAAACGCACAGACAGGATATTCCGACAGAATAATAAATAATGGAACCAGGTCCGGTGTAAAACACACAGACAGGATATTCCAACAGAATAATAATAAAACGGAACCAGGTCCGGTGTAAAACACACAGACAGGATGTTCCAACAGAATAATAAACGGAACCAGGTCCGGTGTAAAACACACAGACAGGATGTTCCAACAGAATAATAGAAGAATGTCACCAAGTATAGGGTAGACCGCGTATACTGGTTATTCCAACAGAATAATAACAAATGGAATAACAGAAGTTCTCTTCATGAATATAAAAGAAATAATATTCCCTACCTTAAAAGAACTGGATATTGGAAAGTGATGTAGCAGAATACTTTTCTTCTCTCTCTCTATAGTTTCTCTCTCTAGAGTTCAGTGAATTCGTAAGAAATAATGAAGGAATGAGCTTCTATTTATAGGAGAATTGAAGGATACTATTGGACTGTACAGTAGGAATTCAGACGGAATCAGTTGCTGATTCACAGCTCCACTGATCCAACGCATCAATAATTTTTGTCAAAGAGTTAGCCAATGAAAAAAATGAACACATGCAACATTAAAAGCCTTGACCAATTAAAATGCTCCATAATTTACGAGTTGCCAAATCTGCTGCATGATTGAAAAAATTTGGCCAATAATATTCAAGCTTGGAAAAATCAATCCGAATCCTGCCAATTCTTTCTTCTTCTTTTCTTTCCAATCAACATCCCACTATCATATAAATATATATAAAATAATAATACTTCTCTCCACCACAACCCACTAACATAAATATATATATAATAATCACACACCTGCCAATACTCCTCCACCCACAACACACCACTACATAATAATTCTTCCACCAAAACCCACTACCACACACACACTCCTACACACACGAAACACACACACACATACACACACAAAAGTCAAATATATATATACTTTATAACTTTCGTCCGATAATTTTGAAAAATGGGTAAATAGGGATCCAAATAATAAGCAAAACTGAGTGACTTCTCACGTAAGCATCAATAATTAATACCGTGTGCTACTCTGCCACCACGCGTATTACTGTACTTTTACTACTGGGTAGTTCAACAGTTTTAACGGTTTTAACGGTAACACCTCAGCCGTTATTTTTATAGAAAGATAATTTTGTCGTTTTCATAATTCCGTTGTGGGGTCCACCAATGATTGTGCCGTCGTATGAATATTCCCCGACAAAAAGAATATTCCCCGACCAAACGAATATTTTATAACAACTTGCTTACTTTGCAAAATTTATAAATATTACCCACAACTATAACATTATATCAAATTAACTTCATAATATTCAAAAATGATATTTATAGAAAATTCATCTTTATTTATAAAAATTGGGGTCTTACATCATGAATAAGAAATAATAACACCCCTTACCGTTTTAAAGAAGAGCTGAAATAAGGAAGTAGTTAAGTAGCAGAATATTCTTCTTCTCTCTCTCTATAGTTTCTCTCTCTAGAGTTCAGTGAATTCGTAAGAAATAATGAAGGAATGAGCTGCTATTTATAGAAAAATAGAATGCATAGTAACTAATCCATGAACGGTCCAGATTGATTACTTTAATCTGACGGTCCATGTTTAAAGAAAAATCTTTTAAATAAAATATAACATATTCTATTTATAGAATAACTTTAATAAAGTATTCTGTTTTATATAAAAAGATGTTTCTGTTTTATTATGTTAATAATACGAATAAAACAAAACGTCATTATCGCTAAATAATTCATATTATTAACTGACAATAATTGAATCAAACTGAGTGACTTCTCACATAAGCATTAATAATCAATACCGTGTGTTACTATGCAACCACACGTATTACTGTACTTTTACTACCGAGTTGTTCAACAGTATCAATGGTAAAACTTCCGTCGTTATTTTTAATAAAATATTTTTGTCGTTTTCTCAATCCGACAATAATTCCGTTGTGGGGTCCACCAATGATTGTGCCGTTGTACGAATATTCCCTGTTAAAACGAATATTCCCCGACCAATCGAATATTATATAACAACTTGCGTATTTTGCAAAATTTATAAATATTACCCACAACTATAACATTATATCAAATTAACTCCATAATATTCAAAAATGATATTTATAGAAAATTAGGTATACATCACCCATCTTGGGTCGTCAGATACATAGTATAGAATACAAATACAACTTACTAATACAACTGTCGTGTACAATACGACAAAACATAAACTGTGAGTTTGAATACAAATATTATCTTCTAGAGAGTATTCATACTCAAAAGGAGTCCTCATTACATTTAATAACACACTATTATATAGAATAGTGAGGACTACTAACTAATACTATCATTCGAACCATCACTCCGTTCCCCGACTTGCCCCAGCTACGTTCTCATTTCCTGAAGAGAACAGTGAAAGAAAGGGTGAGTTCAACTAGCCCAGTAAGAAATATTATGACTAAGATAATGCAGAATAAATTATCATTAGCCTTCAACAATGTTAAACTGATAAAATATAATAGACATCAAGTTTAACTGCAGCGGAACAAGCAATCCATTAAAAGAGTCAAGTAAAAAATTAACTCTACTATCTTTTATGATTTAAAAGGTTTTTCAACACTGTTATCGCTGGGACTCAGCTTAATAAAGTAATCCACTTCATCGAATCACCCCTGCACTACGGCCAAGGATATTCGTGTATTCATTAATGATCATGGTCATGCCAACAACTGTCCACCAATGCAGTACGGCCAATGAGGAATTTTACCACATCATTTGTAACATTAAGGTCATGATTATACCGAATAATCCCTGGTCATAATCATACCAAGTCCATCTATGCACTACAGGCCACAGATAACTTTCAACATTTTATAAACACGAGGATGATGACAATGATATAAGAATTCAATAAAACAAGTTCAAGAATTAATTTATCCAAGAATTAACAACGTCCAAATTGTCAACATGATACTGCTTTGTGGAGTAAAATTCAAGAATGCTTAGAAGAATATTTTCATGAAAAGATACTGGATGAAATGCAATTATCAAGGATATTCCATAAATTTCATGGAGTATAGAAGTCAAAACTTAACCAACTGAGTATAATAAAGAATGGAATAACAAAAGAAATCACCATGCATGCGATAGACCGCACAGACAGGTTATTCCCATAGAATAATAAATAATGGAACCAGGTCCGGCGTAAACGCACAGACAGGATATTCCGACAGAATAATAAATAATGGAACCAGGTCCGGCGTAAATGCACAGACAGGATATTCCGACAGAATAATAAATAATGGAACCAGGTCCGGTGTAAAACACACAAACAGGATGTTCCAACAGAATAATAACAAGACGGAACCAGGTCCGGTATAAAATACACAGACAGGATGTTCCAACAGAATAATAATAAAAACGGAACCAGGTCCGGTGTAAAACACACAGACAGGATGTTCCAACAGAATAATAGAAGAATGTCACCAAGTATAGGGTAGACCGCGTATACAGGTTATTCCAACAGAATAATAAGAAATGGAATATCAAAAGTTCTCTTCATGAATAAGAAATAATAACACCCCTTACCGTTTTAAAGAAGAGCTGAAATAAAGAAGTAGTTAAGTAGCAGAATATTCTTCTTCTCTCTCTCTATAGTTTCTCTCTCTAGAGTTCAGTGAATTCGTAAGAAATAATGAAGGAATGAGCTACTATTTATAGAAAAATAGAATGCATAGTAACTAATCCATGAACGGTCCAGATTGATTACTTTAATCTGACGGTCCATGTTTAAAGAAAAATCTTTTAAATAAAATATAACATATTCTATTTATAGAATAACTTTAATAAAGTATTCTGTTTTATATAAAAAGATGTTTCTGTTTTATTACGTTAATAATACGAATAAAAAAAAACGTCATTATCGCTAAATAATTCATATTATTAACTGACAATAATTGAATCAAACTGAGTGACTTCTCATATAAGCATTAATAATCAATACCGTGTGTTACTATGCAACCACACGTATTACTGTACTTTTACTACCGAGTAGTTCAACAATATCAATGGTAAAACTTCCGTCGCTATTTTTAATAAAATATTTTTGTCGTTTTCTCAATCCGACAATAATTCCGTTGTGGGGTCCACCAATGATTGTGCCGTTGTACGAATATTCCCTGTTAAAATGAATATTTCCCGACCAATCGAATATTATATAACAACTTGCGTATTTTGCAAAATTTATAAATATTACCCACAACTATAACATTATATCAAATTAACTCCATAATATTCAAAAATGATATTTATAGAAAATTCATCTTTATTTATAGAAGTTGGGGTTGTGACACCCCCAAATCCCGGTACTCCATTTCCTCAGGATTTGGTGTTCACGTAATCAAAACATTCATTTCTAACTACCCAATTATAATAAAATTGAATAACAAAACCTGCCCATACAGGATTAAACTTAAATAAATCTCCCAGGTTAACTAACCTTTACAAACAATCATTCATGCGGAAAAATTAAAATAAACTTCATTACAATCTTTAAACCAAGTCTGAAAATAAACTATTCAACTATTATAAGTCTTCAGCATTGTTTCGTCTTTCCTTTCCCTTTACTGGTACTAGGTACATCACCAGTTTCAACCTTAGCTGTAAGAAATTTTACAGGCAAGAGTGAGCAAACAAGGCCCACTTGAAATAACAATAATTAAATCATTAAACTTTTACATCATTTGTCAACATTAAGCTCAATAGAATTTAACAATATATTCTATTAACTTTTGGAAAGCTTTAACCTTTACTGAGGGTCTAATGACCGCGCATCATGTCCACAGTTATAAGTAATTTTTCAACTTAAACTTTAACAGTCATAAGACTATAAGGACTTCACGTACTTAGGGGGATCAACCCTTCGTACAATGTATTGTGCACAATCATTTCAACGCTAAGCGTAACCTCTTATAAAAGAGTTGTTCTTCTCAGTATTTAGAATACAAGTCCGTACCAAAGTGAGTTTGGTTTGGATACATCATGGGGTAATTTAGAATTCAACGGTAATCAACTAAGGTTTAGTTGATTACAAACGACATAACTGTATACTATGGAATAATCATAGTTTAATTGATGTTTATAAATTGACATCATGCTTTAGGGATAATCTAATAGCATAAAATTTGAATAATTATAACCTACCTTGCTTGAACAATAATAAGACAAGGTTAATTGAATAATAAACATCCATAACATGTATATAATTATACACGCTAAACCACAAGTTAAGTACAAGAATTACTTGCTCCAAATAAATTTACACCATTATATGATAATCGAAATTGAAACAATAATTAGTTCAATAACACCAATGATTAGAAAACTTATACAATAAAGAACTTGCTAAATATCAAAAGTTAAGGCTTAGAAACTTGCTTAATGTAAAAGATAGGTTTAGGAAACTTGCCTTTAGCACAAGCTACACTTTTACCACTTGAATTGATACCCTAAACATATGCCATATTGACATAATTAGTCCTAACCAACATTGTACATTTATATAAACAATTACATTCATCATATGGGTTGAATTACCCATTCACATAATCAATTATTTTTCAAGTAGATAATACTTAATAACATGATAGTTCATAGTCTAATCATACTGAAATTATCATTTAACATTATTATGATAAACACATAACATTTATTTTCAAGTTTTGTACATTTAAACAAAACTGTCAGACAGTTATGCCAAGCCGCGCCGCGACGCCACAGTTTGTACTGTGGCTCGCGCTGCGGCGCTGAGTCGGCGCTGCGGCGCAGCGATTATACTATGAGCCGGCGCTGCGGCGCAGTGATTGTGCAACAGGCCGTGCTTACGTCATGGTGATGGCGCTGCGGCGCCATCAATGAACTGCTGGGCCGCGCCGCGGCGCGAACTGTCAGCGTCGACTGACAGCTTCGGCAACCATGAAAGAAAAAGCCAAATTGGCCAAAAAGCTTGAATCTAATAGACTGATTATCATGAAAATTGCTTATAGACATCATATAAACATATTGTGAGTACTCCTAACATGTTTCTATCCATCAATTAGCACAAACATCAATTATACAACACCCAATTTTAATGTTTTTGGCAAAAATACCATTTTTGATATTTTCCATGAAATTCAACACTGTGATTTTGTTATTCAATCAAAACAGAAATTTCCAAGCATCATGATTATGATTTTTCATACTCTAGCAATTCTTATAATCAATTTATCAATTTAACAACAATTAAAATCTTAATTTCTATTTTAAAATAGCCATACTCATATATATATATTTTATATGAACACTGTGATAAATTTTCTTCATAATTTACATACATACATAAAGAAATTGATTATAATCATACATACATTCAAGAAAAATAGTTTTACAACAACAATCATCATCTAAAGCTATATACATAAGAAATTCATCATCCATAATTATTTACTGAGAATTTTTTTTTTAGAAGAAGAAAACTAGACTTTTAAAGAAAAAGGTTAAGCTCCTACCTTTGATTGAAAAGTTGATGGCTACTTTTGACTATCAATTACTTTTCTCCAATTTCTTTCTCAAACCTTCAAGGAATTCTCTCAAGTTTTATTTCCCTTTTCTCTTTTCTTCTTCTTCTTCTCTTTTCTTTCACTGAGTCTTTCTCTAGTTTACGTATAATAACATAACGTATGTAATAATAGATATATTTAGTATAGAATTTAACTGACATCAGTTATATTATTTTGAAAATCAAAAGCCATAAGGCTTGTTTGGTTAAGCTTAATAAAAATAACCTATTAATCCTTACTCCTTGTTTGGTAAATTGAATTAAAATATAATAGATTAATCCTTATACCTTGTTTGCTAAAATTCTAATAGATTAAAGACTTATTATGCATTAAGCCTTGTTTGACAAAACTAAATTAAACCATTTTTAATTTATTTTAATAACTCCTTTATAGCAAGGTTATTAGTCACACCTTTATTAAATTAATAAATTAATTAAACATTAATCTATTAAATTACTTTAACACATAAACAATTATAATTCTTTTTACAATTATAATTTTATTTAATCAACTAATATTTCAAACTACAATTTCTCATTTAAATATTATTATTTATTTAAAATCATTATAAGCTCTCTAGCTTATTAAATTAAACTCCATTATTATAAAATCTCATAATAATTAATTTATTTAGCTCCTTAATTATTTGCTCAACAAATAATTAATTAAATCACATCAACTCAAATTGCCATATAATTCAATAAATATTTAATATTGTCAATAAATATTTAATATTTAATATTTAATTATTTATTCAACAAATAATTAAATAAACCACATCACTCAAATTGAACAATTATTTATTCAACAATAACATATCCATTAAATACTTAAATAAATCAATAAATATTTAATATCACACTTTAAAATTATGGAATGTTACATCATTCCCTCCTTACAAGGATTCTGTCCTCAGAATCACAATTCAAACAAATCATTCGTTACATTCTTCCCTACTTACAAAGATTCTGTCCCCAGAATTGAAGACACAGATTAAACAAATAACTCAGGGTATTCCTTCAACATTTTCTCTTCGAGTTCTCACGTAGCTTCTTCAGCGTTGTGGTTTCTCCATATCACCTTCACAAAAGGTATCACTTTATTCCTGAGTACTTGTTCTTTCCTGTCGACTATCTGGATAAGGACTTCTTCATAAGTCAAATCTTTTTCGAACTGCAAAGGTTCATACTCGATCACATGCTTGTAGTCGGGTTTATATGGTCGTAACACCGAAATGTGAAAAACATTATGAATATTTTCCAACACTGGAGGTAGAGCTACCTCGTAAGCCACTTCTCCCACTCTTCGCAGCACTTCAAAGGGTCCAATAAACCTCGGACTTAGCTTTTCCTTTTTACCAAAACGAATTTTCCCCTTCCACGGAGAAACTTTTAAGAATACAAAAGTTCCTACGTCAAATGTACGATCTTGTCTGTGTTGATCAGCATACTTTTTCTGTCTGTCTTGAGCTGCGACCAGTCTTGTCCTGATGAGTTTGACAACATCAGCAGTTTGTTGTACCAGTTCTGGTCCTAACAGTTGGCGTTCACCGACTTCATCCCAACACAGTGGGGTTCTGCACTTTCTGCCGTACAATACCTCGTAAGGTGGCATGCCGATGCTCGCGTGATAACTGTTGTTGTAAGAAAATTCCACCAATGGTAGTTGATTTTCCCAGCTTCCTTTAAAGTCCATGACACATGCTCTCAGCATATCTTCCAATGTCTGAATTGTTCGTTCGCTTTGGCCATCTGTTTGTGGATGATAAGCCATACTCATTCGCAACTGTGTTCCCATACATTCTTGTAGTCTCTTCCAGAAATTCGATGTAAACTGCGGATCTCTATCAGACACAATTGATACTGGCACTCCGTGCCTCGAAACGATCTCCTTAATGTACAATCTTGCCAACTGATCAAGATTGAATCTAATCTTTATTGGTAAAAAGTGCGCTGATTTCGTCAGTCTGTCCACTATTACCCAAATCGCATCGTATCCTCTCTGAGTAGTTGGAAGACCCACCACAAAATCCATCGTGATGTGTTCCCACTTCCATTCCGGTATTTCTAACGGTTGGAGTAATCCGCTGGGTCTTTGATGTTCGGCTTTTACTCTCTGACATGTCAAGCATTTCGCTACGCATTCAGCAACATCTCTTTTCATATTTGGCCACCAAAAATGTCGGCGCAAATCCTGATACATTTTTGTGCTTCCTGGATGAATTGAATACTTTGAGCTATGAGCTTCAGTCGAAATTTCTTCTTTCAGCTCTAGCACTGCTGGAACCCAAATTCGTCCATCGAACCGTAGTAAACCTTCGGTATCGACCTTGTATTTTACATCTCCGCCTTCACCCAAATTCTCTTTGATTTTTCCACACTCTCCATCTTGTAATTGAGCAATTTTCACTTTGTTCACTAAAGTTAGATCAGCTTTTATCTGGAATAGTTGTTCGTCAGATTCTTTTGGAAATTTGATTTCCAACTCCAATTTTGTTATTGCTGAAATGAGCTCCTTTTGAGTTGTTATAAGCATCAACTTCTCCCGACCTTTCCTTCTTAAAGCATCTGCAACTACATTCGCTTTACCTGGATGATAAAAGATCTCACAATCGTAATCTTTTATTAATTCCATCCACCTTCTTTGACGCATGTTCAAATCCTTCTGAGTGAAAATATGCTCAGACTTTTGTGGTCTGTGTAGATCTCACATTTCTCTCCATAAAGATAGTGTCTCCATATTTTTAGAGCAAACACCACTGCAGCCAATTCCAAATCATGAGTCGGATACCCCTTCTCATAATCCTTCAATTGTCTTGATGCATAGGCAATAACTTTGCCGTTCTGCATAAGAACACAACCCAACCCTTTATGTGAGGCATCACTATATACCACAAAATTTCCTGTATTATCTGGCAAAGTCAATACAGGTGCCACACTTAACTTCTTCTTCAAATCTTGGAAACTCTCTTCGCACTTCTCCGTCCAAACGAATTTTACAATTTTTCTTGTCAAATTTATTAGCGGAGTGGCTATCTTAGAAAAATCTTGAATAAATCTTCTATAATAACCAGCCAGTCCCAAGAAACTCCTCACTTCTAACGGTGTTTTTGGTTGTTCCCAATTGATTACTGCTTCCACTTTCGACGGATCCACTGAGATCCCATCTTTGTCAATCACATGCCCCAAAAATTGTACACGGTCGAGCCAAAATTCGCACTTAGAGAACTTCGCGTACAGTTTTTCCTTTCTTAGTGTCTCCAATGTCAGACGTAAGTGTTCCACGTGTTCTTCTTGAGTTTTGGAATACACTAGAATGTCATCAATGAATACCACTACAAACTTGTCTAGGAATGGTTTAAACACCCTGTTCATCAAATCCATGAACGCAGCAGGTGCATTGGTTAAAATAAAAGACATCACCAGAAACTCGTAATGTCCATACCGAGTTCTGAATGCCGTTCGTGGTATATCCTCCTTTCTTACCTTCAATTGGTGATAACCACTTCTCAAATCTATTTTCGAAAAGTACTTAGCACCCTTCAGTTGATCAAACAAGTCATCTATTCTTGGCAACAGGTATTTGTTTTTAATAGTGACTTTGTTTAACTCCCTATAATCAATGCAAAGACGCATTGACCCGTCCTTCTTCTTCACAAATAAAACCGGCGCTCCCCACGGCGATACGCTTGGTTGAATATATTTCTTGTCCAGCAGCTCTTGCAACTGAACCATTAGTTCCTTCATTTCTATCGGAGCCATTCTGTACGGGGCCTTCGATATCGGTGCTGTTCCCGGTACTAAGTCGATCATGAACTCAATTTCTCTGTCAGGCGGAAGTCCTGGCAAATCCTCTGGAAAAACATCTTCGAATTCCCTCACTACTGGTATTTCTTCCAGCTTTACCCCCTTCTTTTGAGTATCGACTATGTAAGCTAAATAGCCCACACAACCTTGACTCAACAATTTCTTGGCCTGCATAGTCGTCAGACATTTCATTTGTCTAGGCGACTTGCTACCATAAAATACTACCTTTGACGGAGTCATAAGGTTTACACACTTCTTTTGGCAGTCAATTACCGCTTCGCATTTGAACAACCAATCCATTCCTAAAATTACATCAAATTCCCCCAGTCTAATCGAAATCAAATCTACCAACAAGACATTCTCCTTAATGTTCACCCTACAGTTCTTGTATACGAATCTAACAGGGATTATTTCCTTATTCGCAATTTCTATGTTCAAAGGAAAATTCAGTTCTTCTCTAGACAATTCTAACCTCTTAGCAAATTCATCAGATATAAACGAACAAGTAGCACCTGAATCAAATAATACATATGCATCAATATCATTGATTGAGATAATACCTGAAACTACATCCTTTGATTGCACAACATCTTGCACAGTCATGTTAAAGGTTCTGGCTGTGGGTTTGATTGATGCTGCAGGTCCTGTAATAGCCCACACACCTCCATTGTTATCTCCTTTGCTTCTGGTTGTCACTCCCTCCTTCTTCTTAGGACATTCACGAGTAAAGTGATCCTTGAATCCGCACGTGAAGCACGCATTCTTCTTTGATTGAGTGCAATTTGGGGCGATGTGACTCTCCTGGCCACAATTGTAGCAAACTCATTTTTCCATCAAGCACGCACCCTTGTGAAACTTTCCACATGTCGCACATGCTTCAAACTTTTTGTTCTGCTGGTTACCTTGCTGGTTTCCAGTACCCATACTCCTATTCCACTTCCTCTTGTTGTTGTTGTTGTTATTGTTGTTGTTTCCACTGCTACTACCACCATTCTTCACCTCATTCTCATTCTTCTTCTTCTTTTGTTCTTGGTTAAATTTTGTCACCGCCTCGCCTCCACCTTCAGCGAGTACTGCTTTCTCCATCACTGCTGCAAACGTCTTCAATTGGAACAGGGAAACCCTACTGTATAACCATGGCTTCAGTCCTTGTTCAAACCTCTTCGCCTTACGCTCATCTATGCTAACCTGATATGGCGCAAACCTCGCCAATTCATTGAATTTTGCGGCATACTCAGATACCGTCATCGTCCCTTGCTTCAGTTCTAGAAAATGTACTTCCAGCTAACTCTTCGAACTCTCCGGGAAATAGATCTCGAAAAACAACTCCTTGAACCTATCCCAAGTCATCACTCCTGGCCCTTCACGAGTTTTATTAGCCTGCCACCAATAACTAGCTTCTGCTTTCAACAGGAACATTGCGAAAGCAGTCTTCTGATCATCCCCTACCCTAGCGACATCGAACACCTTCTCTATCTCCATAATCCAGGTTTGTGCTTCGACTGGATTCATGGACCCACGAAATTCAGGTGGTCCAACCGCCTTAAACTCCTTAAACATTGTACCTTGGTTTTGAGGTTGATTCTGCAACGCTCCTGTCAGTAGTGTTACTAGTTGTTGAACGGGATTCGCATCAACATTGTCGTTATTGTTAGTTCCTTCAGTGGTTCTTTGTCGTGTTGGCTGATGTCTGGGAGGCATTTTCTGTTAAAATAAAACATCTATTAGACCATTACTCAACTTCTTTAAGTATTTCTAATTAACTTGCCTCTATAAAAGAAATACCCACATAGCACATAACACTTTGAACAAAATAATAACATTTATTTATTCATAAACTTTCTGAAAACATAACACAATAGCATCTCTGCTATCTACATTCCTTTCCTAAACTACAAAAGTTTCAGGACAACATCATTATTATCATATCCCATGGTTACTTAACACTAGGGACTTACACATTATTTAATACTTATTACGTACATTACCGACACATTTTCTACGATGATCTATTAAGGTACTTCGTAGCCCTATCACGTTCTTCCTCCATGACTTGAAACATTGTTCTGCGATCTAACACGAATGATGGCAGCGTCTCGAACTGAATCGGATATCCCATGTCCCGATCTTGAGCTCGATTAATTGCGGTGTTAAATACTTTATCCATCTCTTCCATCTTCATCCTCTTTGCCTACGCGTCTCTCGCTGCTCTTCCAGTTCGTTGATAAGCTTCCTCGTATGCATCTTCAGCTCTTGCCCTCTTAGCAGCTTCTTCTCTCAGCTTGCTCTCCAGTTCAGCAACCATCTCGATCAATTGTTCTTTCTCTCCTTCAGTCTGTATTAATTTCTCCTCGGCGTTAGTCAGTCATTCTTCACGATCCAGGATCTCATCGTCCTTCTGTGTCATTGCAGTCTGTTGTTCAGCTACTATCTCTTGCAATTCCTCAACTGTATCCTAAAGTTCCACGTTGCGGTCATGCACCTCATCGTAAATACGGCCTGTTATCGAGTTAAGTGGAATCCTTTCTTCCTCATCCTCCTCATCTGTCTCCACATCATCCTCCTCATCGTCAACTACTGTGACCAACGGGGCTAACTCCCGTGGCAGTAGTTGTTCCCAAACTACCTGAATGTCGCGAGGCTCCTCCTCTATAGGCATTTGAGGTCCCTCCTCCCTAGCCTGACTGGATTCTCCGACATTAGTCATCCTGACAACAAAATTTTAAAGTTTTAGTTATTAATCATTCTACTCGACACTCGCGAGCACATAAGTTATAAACACATAAGCACATAAGTATTTTATTACTTCTTTCTTAAAACTCGATAAGAGTTATCTCCACTATCTTTTCAAAGGTTACTTCCTAAGGCTTTTTTTTTCCCCACCTAAGGTTCATAACCTAAAGCTTTGATACCAACCTGTGACACCCCCAATTCCCAGTACTCCATTTCCTCAGGATTTGGTGTTCACGTAATCAAAACATTCATTTCTAACTACCCAATTATAATAAAATTGAATAACAAAACCTGCCCATACAGGATTAAACTTAAATAAATCTCCCAGGTTAACTAACCTTTACAAACAATCATTCATGCGGAAAAATTAAAATAAACTTCATTACAATCTTTAAACCAAGTCTGAAAATAAACTATTCAACTATTACAAGTCTTCAGCATTGTTTCGTCTTTCCTTTCCCTTTACTGGTACTAGGTACATCACCAGTTTCAACCTTAGCTGTAAGAAATTTTACAGGCAAGAGTGAGCAAACAAGGCCCACTTGAAATAACAATAATTAAATCATTAAACTTTTACATCATTTGTCAACATTAAGCTCAATAGAATTTAACAATATATTCTATTAACTTTTGGAAAGCTTTAACCTTTACTGAGGGTCTAATGACCGTGAATCATGTCCACAGTTATAAGTAATTTTTCAACTTAAACTTTAACAGTCATAAGACTATAAGGACTTCACGTACTTAGGGGGATCAACCCTTCGTACAATGTATTGTACACAATCATTTCAACGCTAAGCGTAACCTCTTATAAAAGAGTTGTTCTTCTCAGTATTTAGAATACAAGTCCGTACCAAAGTGAGTTTGGTTTGGGTACATCATGGGGTAATTTAGAATTCAACGGTAATCAACTAAGGTTTAGTTGATTACAAACGACATAACTGTATACTATGGAATAATCATAGTTTAATTGATGTTTATAAATTGACATCATGCTTTAGGGATAATCTAATAGCATACAATTTGAATAATTATAACCTACCTTGCTTGAACAATAATAAGACAAGGTTAATTGAATAATAAACATCCACAACATGTATATAATTGTACATGCTAAACCACAAGTTAAGTACAAGAGTAACTTGCTCCAAATAAATTTACACCATTATATGATAATCGAAATTGAAACAATAATTAGTTCAATAACACCAATAATTAGAAAACTTATACAATAAAGAACTTGCTAAATATCAAAAGTTAAGGCTTAGAAACTTGCTCAATGTAAAAGATAGGTTTAGGAAACTTGCCTTTAGCACAAGCTACACTTTTACCACTTGAATTGATACCCTAAACATATGTCATATTGACATAATTAGTCCTAACCAACATTGTACATTTATATAAACAATTACATTCATCATATGGGTTGAATTACCCATTCACATAATCAATTATTTTTCAAGTAGATAATACTTAATAACATGATAGTTCATAGTCTAATCATACTGAAATTATCATTTAACATTATTATGATAAACACATAACATTTATTTTCAAGTTTTGTACATTTAAACAAAACTGTCAGACAGTTATGCCAAGCCGCGCCGCGACGCCACAGTTTGTACTGTGGCTCGCGCTGCGGCGCTGAGTCGGCGCTGCGGCGCAGCGATTATATTATGAGCCGGCGCTGCGGCGCAGTGATTGTGCAACAGGCCGTGCTTACGTCATGGTGATGGCGCTACGGCGCCATCAATGAACTGCTGGGCCGCGCCGCGGCGCGAACTGTCAGCGTCGACTGACAGCTTCGGCAACCATGAAAGAAAAAGCCAAATTGGCCAAAAAGCTCGAATCTAATAGACTGATTATCATGAAAATTGCATATAGACATCATATAAACATATTGTGAGTACTCCTAACATGTTTCTATCCATCAATTAGCACAAACATCAATTATACAACACCCAATTTTAATGTTTTTGGCAAAAACACCATTTTTGATATTTTCAATGAAATTCAACACTGTGATTTTGTTATTCAATCAAAACAGAAATTTCCAATCATCATGATTATGATTTTTCATACTCTAGCAATTCTTATAATCAATTTATCAATTTAACAACAATTAAAACCTTAATTTCTATTTTAAAATAGCCATACTCATATATATATATATATTTCATATGAACACTGTGATAAATTTTCTTCATAATTTGCATACATACATTCAAGAAAAATAGTTTTACAACAACAATCATCATCTAAAGCTATATACGTAAGAAATTCATCATCCATAATTATTTACAGAGAATTTTTTTTTTTAGAAGAAGAAGAAAACTAGAATTTTAAAGAAAAAGGTTAAGCTCCTACCTTTGATTGAAAAGTTGATGGCTACTTTTGACTATCAATTACTTTTCTCCAATTCCTTTCTCAAACCTTCAAGGAATTCTCTCAAGTTTTATTTCCCTTTTCTCTTTTCTTCTTCTTCTTCTCTTTTCTTTCACTGAGTCTTTCTCTAGTTTACGTATAATAACATAACGTATGTAATAATAGATATATTTAGTATAGAATTTAACTGACATTAGTTATATTATTTTGAAAATCAAAAGCCATAAGGCTTGTTTGGTTAAGCTTAATAAAAATAACCTATTAATCCTTACTCCTTGTTTGGTAAATTGAATTAAAATATAATAGATTAATCCTTATACCTTGTTTGCTAAAATACTAATAGATTAAAGACTTATTATGCATTAAGCCTTGTTTGACAAAACTAAATTAAACAATTTTTAATTTATTTTAATAACTCCTTTATAGCAAGGTTATTAGTCACATCTTTATTAAATTAATAAATCAATTAAACATTAATCTATTAAATTACTTTAACACATAAACAATTATAATTCTTTTTACAATTATAATTTCATTTAATCAACTAATATTTCAAACTACAATTTCTCATTTAAATATTATTATTTATTTAAAATCATTATAAACTCTCTAGCTTATTAAATTAAACTCCATTATTATAAAATCTCATAATAATTAATTTATTTAGCTCCTTAATTATTTGCTCAACAAATAATTAATTAAATCACATCAACTCAAATTGCCATATAATTCAATAAATATTTAATATTGCCAATAAATATTTAATATTTAATATTTAATATTTAATTATTTATTCAACAAAAAATTAAATAAACCACATCACTCAAATTGAACAATTATTTATTCAACAATAACATATCCATTAAATGCATAAATAAATCAATAAATATTTAATATCACACTATAAAATTATGGAATGTTACAGGGGTCTTACAACCTCCCCTTCTTATGAAATTTCGCCCTCGAAATTAGGGTACGTACCTGGTATGTCGAAGAGGTAAGGATACCTTGATTTCATTTTAGATTCTAACTCCCAAGTCATTTCCTCAACATCGTGGTTTCTCCACAAAACTTTGACTTGAGGTATAACCTTGGAGCGTAGAATATGTTCCTTTTTATCCAAGATTTGAACAGGAACTTCTTCATACGTCAAATCCTCCGCTATTTCGTCCGGTTCTAACTCAATAATGTGGTTCGGGTCTTCCACATATTTGCGTAACATGGATATGTGAAAAACGTTATGAACACGAGACATACTTGGCGGTAAAGCGAGTCTATAAGCCACAGTTCCTACTCGATCGAGGATTAAAAATGGACCGATGAATCGAGGATTGAGCTTTCCTCTCTTTCCAAATCTCGTAACTCCTTTCCATGGAGCAACACGTAAGAACACATGATCTCCTACATCAAATTTCACGTCCTTTCGATGAAGATCAGCATAACTCTTTTGTCGATCTTGTGAGGTTTTTATACGTTGTCGGATCGTTTGACTCTTTTCTGTAGTCATACGTACCAACTCCGGTCCTAACAACGTTGCTTCGCCCACCTCATCCCAACATACTGGAGAACGACATTTTCTTCCATACAATGCTTCGAATGGAGCCATGCCAATACTTGCTTGATAACTATTGTTGTAGGAAAACTCCACCAATGGTAAGAACTTGTCCCAACTTCCCTTGAAGTCAAAGACACAGAGTCTTAATAAATCTTCTAGAGTTTGAATAGTCCTCTCTGATTGTCCGTCCATCTGAGGATGATATGCCGAACTAAATTGTAAATCTGTGCCCATAGCTTTTTGTAAACTAACCCAAAATAGTAAAGTGAATCTTGGGTCTCGATCAGAAACTATGGATACTGGCATACCATGCAGTCTTACAATCTCGTTTATGTACATACGAGCAAGACGTTCAAGTGTATAAGTTTCTCGTATCGGTAAGAAATGAGCAGACTTGGTCAATCTATCAACAATGACCCAAATCGCATCAATACCTTGAGAAACCCTAGGAAGACCGGTAAAGAAATCCATGGTAATATGCTCCCACTTCCATTCTGGAATTTCAAGTGGTTGCAATGGACCTTTTGGTACTTGATGCTCCGCTTTGACTCGTTGACAAGTTAGACACCTTGAGATAAACAACACTATCTCTCTCTTCACCAAAATGTATGACGAAGATCATGATACATTTTGGTACTTCCAGGATGGATTGCAAACGGTGTGTTGTGCGCCTACATCATGATTTCGTACTTTAAATTAGGGTTGTTAGGAACAAAAAGTCTGGAGTTGACTCGAAGTATTCCTTCTTCATCGATTTTTGCTTCCGGCATAGCACCATCTTGCACTTTCTTCCTCATACGCATCAGCTCCAGGTCCGTAGCTTGAGCAGCTTTAACTTTATCGATTAAAGTTGGTTCTACTCGTATATTCGCCATCATCACATGGGTCCCTAGAGTCTTTAACTCTATCTCCATCCTTTGCAAGTCACACAAAATGGGCCTTTGTGTTGACAATATTGCACTCGTACTTGCATATGATCTTCTACTCAATGTGTCAGCTACCACGTTCGCTTTTCCAGGATGGTATTGAATAGTATGATCATAATCTTTCAACAGTTCAAGCCAACGTCGTTGTCGCGTGTTGAGTTCCTTTTGAGTGAAGAAATATTTGAGGCTTTTATGATCCGTAAAGATCTCCACCTTCTCTCCATACAAGTAATGCCTCCAAATTTTAAGTGCAAAGACAACAGCTGCCAACTCTAGATCATGAGTAGGATAATTTCTCTCATATTCCTTGAGTTGTCTTGATGCATAGGCTATGACTTTTCCATGTTGCATGAGAACGCATCCCAACCCTTTGCTCGAAGCATCACTGTAGATGACAAATCCCTCCGAGCCAGATGGTATTGTTAGAATAGGTGCTGAAATGAGTCTCCTCTTGAGTTCTTGAAAACTCTGCTCACACTCTTCGCTCCAACCGAACTTTGTATCTTTCTGAGTTAGCTGAGTTAATGGAGTAGCGATTCGAGAAAATCCTTCCACGAATCTCCGATAATAACCAGCTAAACCAAGAAAGCTACGTACTTCGGTCACTGATTTAGGTTGCTCCCAGCTTTGAATAGCTTCAATCTTTGCCGGGTCAACCGATATTTCACGACTTGATACTACGTGCCCAAGGAATGCTACCTCCTCCAGCCAGAACTCTCATTTCTTCAACTTGGCATAAAGCTTGTATTCACGAAGCTTTTGGAGTACCAACCTCAAGTGTTGCTCATGATCTTCACGGCTTTTGGAATAAATAAGGATGTCATCAATAAAGACGACCACAAAGTGATCCAAATATTCCTTGAATACCCGGTTCATCATATCCATGAAGGCAGCAAGAGCATTAGTCAATCCAAAGGACATGACTAGGAATTCATAATGCCCGTACCGAGTTCTAAAAACCGTCTTTGAAATATCCTCAGTTCTAACCTTTAGCTGATGATATCCAGAACGAAGATCGATCTTTGAAAAGAATTGTGCTCCTTGCAACTGGTCAAACAGGTCATCAATACGTGGCAATGGGTACCTGTTTTTGATGGTGACATGATTCAACTCCCGATAATCAATACAAAGTCGCATACTTCCATCTTTCTTCTTCACGAATAGCACAAGAGCACCCCAAGGAGAAGTACTAGGATGAATAAAGCCAATGTCTAACAATTCCTGCAGTTGGATCTTTAACTCCTGAAGTTCAATAGGAGCCATTCGATATGGGGCTTTGGAAATGGGTTTTGTACCGGGTTCAAGGTCAATACAAAATTCAATTTCACGCTCTGGGGGTAGTCCAGGAAGTTCTTCAGGGAATCGTTAGGGAATTTATTAACAATAGAAATATCATTCAAAACTGACGTATTTTTGTTTAGATCCGTGACATGAGCTAAGAAAGCTTGACATCCGTTTTTCAATAAATGAATAGCTTCATGGCTTGAGATGACAGCGATTGATTTTAATGGTTTGGTTGCTTGAATTCGCATAATAGGTCGATTAGGAATATGAAAGCTAACAACCTTACGAAAACAATCAATTTTTGCATGATGAGTAGTTAACCAATCAATCTCTAGAATCACGTCAAATGCAAGTATTTTTAATGAAATCAGATCGACAGGTAATGTGTGGGTACCAACTTAAACCAAACAAGACTTATAAACCATGGATGTAATAAAGGTTTCTCCCAATGGAGTTTCAACAGATAAATCAAAGTCTAATTTCTCCGGAGTCAAATTTAATCGATGAGCGCAAGTAGGAGAAATAAAAGAATGGGTAGAACCGGTATCAAATAAAGTATAGACTTCGTTAGAGTTTATGATAATCTTACCCGTGATGACCTCATTCGGGTTCCTTGCTTTCTGGGAGGTCACAACAAACGCTCTCCCTTGCACTACCGATTTTGACTTTTCTGGGACGGCCTTTGGTGTCTCCATCTTGGCTGAACTTGTCTCCAGAAAAGTCAAAATCAGTAGTGCAAGGGAGAGCTTTTGTTGTGACCTCCCAGAAAGCAAGGAACACGAATGAGGTCATCACAGGTAAGATTATCATAAACTCTAACAAAGTTTATACTTTATTTTATACCGGTTCTACCCATTCTTTTATTTCTCCTACTTGCGCTCATCGATTAAATTTGACTCCGGAGAAATTAGACTTTGATTTATCTGTTGAAACTCCATTGGGAGAAACCTTCATTACATCCACGGTTTATAAGTCTTGTTTGGTTCAAGTTGGTACCCACACATTACCTGTCGATCTGATTTTATTAAAAATACTTGCATTTGACGTGATTCTAGGGATTGATTGGTTAACTACTCATCATGCAAAAATTGATTGTTTTCGTAAGGTTGTTAGCTTTCATATTTCTAATAGACCTATTATGCGAATTCAAGCAACCAAACCATTAAAATCAATCGCTGTCATCTCAAGCCATAAAGCTATTCGTTTATTGAAAAACGGATGTCAAGCTTTCTTAGCTCATGTCACGGATCTAAACAAAAATACGTCAGTTTTGAATGATATTTCTATTGTTAATAAATTCCCTGACGTATTCCCTGAAGAACTTCCTGGCCTATCGCCAGAGCGTAAAATTAAATTTTGTATCGACCTTGAACCCGGTACAAAACCCATTTCCAAAGCCCCATATCGAATGGCTCCTATTGAACTTCAGGAGTTAAAGATCCAACTACAGGAATTGTTAGACATTGGCTTTATTCGTTCTAGTACTTCTCCTTGGGGAGCTCCTGTGCTATTCGTGAAGAAGAAAGATGGAAGTATGCGACTTTGTATTGATTATCGGGAGTTGAATCATGTCACCATCAAAAATAGGTACCCATTGCCACGTATTGATGACCTGTTTGACCAGTTGCAAGGAGCACAATTCTTTTCAAAGATCGATCTTCGTTCTGGATATCATCAGCTGAAGGTTAGAACTGAGGATATTCCAAAGACGGCTTTTAGAACTCGGTACAGGCATTATGAATTCCTAGTCATGTCCTTTTGAATTGACTAATGCTCCTGCTGCCTTCATGGATATGATGAACCGAGTATTCAAGGAATATTTGGATCACTTTGTGGTCGTCTTTATTGATGACATCCTTATTTATTCCAAAAACCGTGAAGATCATGAGCAACACTTGAGGCTGGTACTCCAAAAGCTTCGTGAATACAAGCTTTATGCCAAGTTGAAGAAATGCGAGTTCTGGCTGGAGGAGGTAGCATTCCTTGGGCACGTAGTATCAAGTTGTGGAATATCAGTTGACCCGGCAAAGATTGAAGCTATTCAAAGCTGGGAGCAACCTAAATCAGTGACCGAAGTACGTAGCTTTCTTGGTTTAGCTGGTTATTATCGGAGATTCGTGGAAGGATTTTCTCGAATCGCTACTCCATTAACTCAGCTGACTCGGAAAGATACAAAGTTCGGTTGGAGCGAAGAGTGTGAGCAGAGTTTTCAAGAACTCAAGAGGAGACTCATTTCAGCACCTGTTCTAACAATACCATCTGGCTCGGAGGGATTTGTCATCTACAGTGATGCTTCGAGCAAAGGGTTGGGATGCGTTCTCATGCAATATGGAAAAGTCATAGCCTATGCATGCAGACAACTCAAGGAATATGAGAGGAATTATCCTACTCATGATCTAGAGTTGGCAGCTGTTGTCTTTGCACTTAAAATTTGGAGGCATTACTTGTATGGGGAGAAGGTGGAGATTTTTACGGATCATAAAAGCCTCAAATATTTCATCACTCAAAAGGAACTCAACATGCGACAACGACGTTGGCTTGAACTGTTGAAAGATTATGATCATACTATTCAATACCATCCTAGAAAAGCGAACGTGGTAGCTGACGCATTGAGTAGAAGATTATATGCAAATACGAGTGCAATATCGTCAACACAAAGGCCCATTTTGTGTGACTTGCAAAGGATGGAGATAGAGTTAAAGACTCCAGGGACCCATGTGATGATGGCGAATATACGAGTAGAACCAACTTTAATCGATAAAATTAAAGCTTCTCAAGCTACAGACCTGGAGCTGATGCATATGAGGAAGAAAGTGCAAGATGGTGCTATGCCGGAAGCAAAAATTGATGAAGAATGAATACTTCAAGTCAACTCCAGACTTTGTGTTCCTAACAACCCTGATTTAAAGTATGAAATAATGATGGAGGTGCACAACACACCGTTTGCAATCCATCCTGGAAGTACCAAAATGTATCATGATCTTCGTCATACATTTTGGTGGAGCAATATGAAGAGAGAGATAGCGTTGTTTATCTTATGGTGTCTAACTTGTCAACGAGTCAAAGCGGAGCATCAAGTACCAAAAGGTCCATTGCAACCACTTGAAGTTCCAGAATGGAAGTGGGAGAACATTACCATGGATTTCGTTACCGGTCTTCCTAGGGTTTCTCAAGGTATTGATGCGATTTGGGTCATTGTTGATAGATTGACCAAGTCTGCTTATTTCTTACCAATACGAGAAACTTATACACTTGAACGTCTTGCCCGTATGTACATAAACGAGATTATAAGACTGCATGGTATGCCAGTATCCATAGTTTCTGACCGAGACCCAAGATTCACATTCACGATTTTGGGTTAGTTTACAAAAAGCTATGGGCACGGATTTACGATTTAGTTCAGCATATCATCCTCAGACGGACGGACAATCAGAGAGTACTATTCAAACTCTTGAAGATCTATTAAGACTCTTTGTCTTTGACTTCAAGGGAAGTTGGGACAAGTTCTTACCATTGGTGGAGTTTTCCTACAACAACAGTTATCAAGCAAGTATTGGCATGGCTCCATTCGAAGCATTGTATGGAAGAAAATGTCGTTCTCTAGTATGCTGGGATGAGGTGGGTGAAGCAATGTTGTTGGGACCGGAGTTGGTACGTATGACTACAGAAAAGATTCAAATGATCCGACAACGTATAAAAACCTCACAAGATCGACAAAAGAGTTATGCTGATCTTCATCGAAAGGACGTGGAATTTGATGTAGGAGATCATGTGTTCTTACGTGTTGCTCCATGAAAAGGAGTTACGAGATTTGGAAAAAGAGGAAAGCTCAATCCTCGATTTATCGGTCCATTTTTAATCCTCGATCGAGTAGGAACTGTGGCTTATAGACTCGCTTTACCGCGAAGTATATCTCGTGTTCATAACGTTTTTCACATATCCATGTTACGTAAATATGTGGAAGACCCGAACCACATTATTGAGTTAGAACCGGACAAAATAGCAGAGGATTTGACGTATGAAGAAGTTCCTGTTCAAATCTTGGATAAGAAGGAACATATTCTATGCTCCAAGGTTATACCTCAAGTCAAAGTTTTGTCGAGAAACCACGATGTTGAGGAAATGACTTAGGAGTTAGAATCTGAAATGAAATCAAGGTATCCTTACCTCTTCGACATACCAGGTACGTACCCTAATTTCGAGGGCGAAATTTCATAAGAAGGGGAGGTTGTAAGACCCCAACTTTTATAAAAAAAGATGAATTTTCTATAAATATCATTTTTGAATATTATGGAGTTAATTTGATATAATGTTATAGTTGTGGGTAATATTTATAAATTTTGTAAAATACACAAGTTGTTATATAATATTCGATTGGTCGGGGAATATTCGTTTTAACAGGAAATATTCGTACAACGGCACAATCATTGGTGGACCCCACAACGAAATTATTGTCGGATTGAGAAAACGACAAAAATATTTTATTAAAAATAACGGCGGAAGTTTTACCATTGATAATGTTGAACTACTCGGTAGTAAAAGTACAGTAATACGTGTGGTTGCATAGTAACACACGGTATTAATTATTAATGCTTATGTGAGAAGTCATTCAGTTTGATTCAATTATTGTCAGTTAATAATATGAATTATTTATCGATAATGACGTTTTGTTTTATTCGTATTATTAACGTAATAAAACAGAAACATCTTTTTATATAAAACAGAATACTTTATTAAAGTTATTCTATAAATAGAATATATTATATTTTATTTAAAAGATTTTTCTTTAAACATGGACCGTCAGATTAAAGTATTCAATCTTGACCGTTCATGGATTAGTTACTATGCATTCTATTTTTCTATAAATAGCAGCTCATTCCTTCATTATTTCTTAC
Organism: Panax notoginseng; assembly: GCA_016801055.1. Lineage (NCBI taxonomy): Eukaryota > Viridiplantae > Streptophyta > Magnoliopsida > Apiales > Araliaceae > Panax > Panax notoginseng. Next base: position 59,986,343 of record CM029015.1, read on the forward strand.
GAATTCACTGAACTCTAGAAAGAGAAACTATAGAGAGAGAGAAGAAGAATATTCTGCTACTTAACTACTTCCTTATTTCAGCTCTTCTTTAAAACGGTAAGGGGTGTTATTCTTTCTTATTCATGAAGAGAACTTTTGTTATTCCATTTCTTATTATTCTGTTGGAATAACCTGTATACGCGGTCTATCCTATACTTGGTGACATTCTTCTATTATTCTGTTGGAACATCCTGTCTGTGTGTTTTACACCGGACCTGGTTCCGTTTTTATTATTATTCTGTTGGAACATCCTGTCTGTGTGTTTTACACCGGACCTGGTTCCGTCTTGTTATTATTCTGTTGAAACATCCTGTCTGTGTGTTTTACACCGAACCTGGTTCAATTATTTATTATTCTGTCGGAATATCCTGTCTGTGCGTTTACGCCGGACCTGGTTCCATTATTTATTATTCTGTCAGAATATCTTGTCTGTGCGTTTACGCCGTACCTGGCTCCATTATTTATTATTCTGTGGGAATAACCTTTCTGTGCGGTCTATCGCATGCATGGTGATTTCTTTTGTTATTCCATTCTTCATTATACTCAGTTGGTTAAGTTTTGACTTCTATACTCTATGAAATTTGTGGAATATCCTTGATAATTGCATTTCATCCAGTATCTTTTTATGAAAATATTCTTTTAAGTATTCTTGAATTTTACTCCACAAAGCAGTATCATGTTGACAATTTGGACGTTGTTAATTCTTGGATAAATTAATTCTTGAACTTGTTTTATTGAATTCTTATATCATTGTCATCATCCTCATGTTTATAAAATGTTGAAAGTTATCTGTGGCCTGTAGTGCATAGATGGACTTGGTATGATTATGACCAGGGATTATTCGGTACAATCATAACCCGGTACAAAACCCATTTCCAAAGCCCTATATCGAATGGCTCCTATTGAACTTCAGGAGTTAAAGATCCAACTACAGGAATTGTTAGACATTGGCTTTATTCGTCCTAGTAATTCTCCTTGGGGTGCTCCTGTGCTATTCATGAAGAAGAAAGATGGAAGTATGCGACTTTGTATTGATTATCGGGAGTTGAATCATGTCACCATAAAAAACAGGTACCCATTGCCACGTATTGATGACCTGTTTGACCAGTTGCAAGGAGCACAATTCTTTTCAAAAATCGATCTTCGTTCTGGATATCATCAGCTGAAGGTTAGAATTGAGGATATTCCAAAGACGGCTTTTAGAACTCGGTACGAGCATTATGAATTCTTAGTCATGTCCTTTGTATTGACTAATGCTCCTGCTGCCTTCATGGATATGATGACCCGGGTATTCAAGGAATATTTGGATCACTTTGTGGTCGTCTTTATTGATGACATCCTTATTTATTCCAAAAGCCGTGAAGATCATGAGCAACACTTGAGGCTGGTACTCCAAAAGCTTCGTGAATACAAGTTTTATGCCAAGTTAAAGAAATTCGAGTTCTGGCTGGAGGAGGTAGCATTCCTTGGGCACGTAGTATCAAGTCGTGGAATATCGGTTGACCCGGCAAAGATTGAAGCTATTCAAAGCTGGGAGCAACCTAAATCAGTGACCGAAGTACGTAGCTTTCTTGGTTTAGCTGGTTATTATCGGAGATTCGTGGAAGGATTTTCTCCAATCGCTACTCCATTAACTCAGCTGACTCGGAAAGATACAAAGTTCGGTTGGAGCGAAGAGTGTGAGCAGAGTTTTTAAGAACTCAAGAGGAGACTCATTTCAGTACTTGTTCTAACAATACCATCTGGCTCGGAGGGATTTGTCATCTACAGTGATGCTTCGAGCAAAGGGTTGGGATGCTTTCTCATGCAACATGGAAAAGTCATAGCCTATGCATCAAGACAACTCAAGGAATATGAGAGGAATTATCCTACTCATGATCTAGAGTTGGCAGCTGTTGTCTTTGCACTTAAAATTTGGAGGCATTACTTGTATGGGGAGAAGGTGGAGATCTTTACGGATCATAAAAGCCTCAAATATTTCTTCACTCAAAAGGAACTCAACACGCGACAACGACGTTGGCTTGAACTGTTGAAAGATTATGATCATACTATTCAATACCATCCTGGAAAAGCGAACGTGGTAGCTGACGCATTGAGTAGAAGATCATATGCAAGTACGAGTGGAATATTGTCAACACAAAGGCCCATTTTGTGTGACTTGCAAAGGATGGAGATAGAGTTAAAGACTCCAGGGACCCATGTGATGATGGCGAATATACAAGTAGAACTAACTTTAATCGATAAAGTTAAAGCTGCTCAAGCTACAGACCTGGAGCTGATGCGTATGAGGAAGAAAGTGCAAGATGGTGCTATGTCGGATGCAAAAATCGATGAAGAAGGAATACTTCGAGTCAATTCCAGACTTTGTGTTCCTAACAACCCTGATTTAAAGTATGAAATCATGATGGAGGCGAATAACACACCGTTTGCAATCTATCCTGGAAGTACCAAAATGTATCATGATCTTCGTCATACATTTTGGTGGAGCAATATGAAGAGAGAGATAGCGTTGTTTATCTCAAGGTGTCTAACTTGTCAACGAGTCAAAGTGGAGCATTAAGTACCAAAAGGTCCATTGCAACCACACGCATTACTGTACTTTTACTACCGAGTAGTTCAACAGTATCAATGGTAAAACTTCCGCTGTTATTTTTAATAAAATATTTTTGTCGTTTTCTCAATCCGACAATAATTCTGTTGTGGGGTCCACCAATGATTGTGCCGTTGTACGAATATTCCCCGACCAATCGAATATTATATAACAACTTGTGTATTTTGTAAAATTTATAAATATTACCCACAACTATAACATTATATCAAATTAACTCTATAATATTTAAAAATGATATTTATAGAAAATTCATCTTTATTTATAAAAATTGGGGTCTTACAACCTCCCCTTCTTATGAAATTTCGCCCTCGAAATTAGGGTATGTACCTGGTATGTCGAAGAGGTAAGGATACCTTGATTTCATTTCAGATTCTAACTCCCAAGTCATTTCCTCAACATCGTGGTTTCTCCACAAAACTTTGACTTGAGGTATAATCTTGGAGCGTAGAATATGTTCCTTCTTATCCAAAATTTGAACAGGAACTTCTTCATACGTCAAATCCTCCGCTATTTCGTCCGGTTCTAACTCAATAATGTGGTTCAGGTCTTCCACATATTTACGTAACATAGATATGTGAAAAACGTTATGAACACGAGACATACTTGGCGGTAAAACGAGTCTATAAGCCACAGTTCCTACTCGATCGAGGATTAAAAATGGACCGATAAATTGAGGATTGAGCTTTCCTCTTTTTCCAAATCTTGGAACTCCTTTCCATGGAGCAACACGTAAGAACACATGATCTCCTACATCAAATTTCACGTCCTTTCGATGAAGATCAGCATAACTCTTTTGTCGATCTTGTGAGGTTTTTATACGTTGTCGGATCACTTGAATCTTTTCTGTAGTCATACGTACCAACTCCGGTCCCAACAACGTTGCTTCACCCACCTCATCCCAGCATACTGGAGAACGACATTTTCTTCCATACAATGCTTCGAATGGAGCCATGCCAATACTTGCTTGATAACTGTCGTTGTAGGAAAACTCCACCAACGGTAAGAACTTGTCCCAACTTCCCTTGAAGTCAAAGACACAGAGTCTTAATAGATCTTCAAGAGTTTGAATAGTCCTCTCTGATTTTCCGTTCGTCTGAGGATGATACGCTGAACTAAATCATAAATCCGTGCTCATAGCTTTTTGTAAACTAACCCAAAATCGTGAAGTGAATCTTGGGTCTCGGTCAGAAACTATGGATACTGGTATACCTTGCAGTCTTACAATCTCGTTTATGTACATACGAGCAAGACGTTCAAGTGTATAAGTTTCTCGTATCGGTAAGAAATGAGCAGACTTGGTCAATCAATCAACAATGACCCAAATCACATCAATACCTTGAGAAACCCTAGGAAGACCGGTAACGAAATCCATGGTAATGTGCTCCCACTTCCATTCTGGAATTTTAAGTGGTTGCAATGGACCTAACGAAATCACGATGTTGAGGAAATGACTTGGGAGTTAGAATCTGAAATGAAATCAGGGTATCCTTACCTCTTCGACATACCAGGTACGTACCCTAATTTCGAGGGCGAAATTTCATAAGAAGGGGAGGTTATAAGACCCCAACTTTTATAAATAAAGATGAATTTTCTATAAATATCATTTTTAAATATTATGGAGTTAATTTGATATAATGTTATAGTTGTGGGTAATATTTATAAATTTTACAAAATACGCAAGTTGTTATATAATATTCGATTGGTCGGGGAATATTCGTTTTAACAGGGAATATTCGTACAACGGCACAATCATTGGTGGACCCCACAACGAAATTATTGTCGGATTGAGAAAACGACAAAAATATTTTATTAAAAATAACGGCGGAAGTTTTACCATTGATAATGTTGAACTACTCGGTAGTAAAAGTACAGTAATACGTGTGGTTGCATAGTAACACACGGTATTAATTATTAATGCTTATGTGAGAAGTCATTCAGTTTGATTCAATTATTGTCAGTTAATAATATGAATTATTTATCGATAATGACGTTTTGTTTTATTCGTATTATTAACGTAATAAAACAGAAACATCTTTTTATATAAAACAGAATACTTTATTAAAGTTATTCTATAAATAGAATATATTATATTTTATTTAAAAGATTTTTTTTTAAACATGGACCGTCAGATTAAAGTATTCAATCTTGACCGTTCATGGATTAGTTACTATGCATTCTATTTTTCTATAAATAGCAGCTCATTCCTTCATTATTTCTTACGAATTCACTGAACTCTAGAGAGAGAAACTATAGAGAGAGAGAAGAAGAATATTCTGCTACTTAACTACTTCCTTATTTCAGCTCTTCTTTAAAACGGTAAGGGGTGTTATTCTTTCTTATTCATGAAGAGAACTTTTGTTATTCCATTTCTTATTATTCTGTTGGAATAACCTGTATACGCGGTCTATCCTATACTTGGTGACATTCTTCTATTATTCTGTTGGAACATCCTGTCTGTGTGTTTTACACCGGACCTGGTTCCGTTTTTATTATTATTCTGTTGGAACATCCTGTCTGTGTGTTTTACACCGGACCTGGTTCCGTCTTGTTATTATTCTGTTGAAACATCCTGTCTGTGTGTTTTACACCGAACCTGGTTCAATTATTTATTATTCTGTCGGAATATCCTGTCTGTGCGTTTACGCCGGACCTGGTTCCATTATTTATTATTCTGTCAGAATATCTTGTCTGTGCGTTTACGCCGTACCTGGCTCCATTATTTATTATTCTATGGGAATAACCTTTCTGTGCGGTCTATCGCATGCATGGTGATTTCTTTTGTTATTCCATTCTTCATTATACTCAGTTGGTTAAGTTTTGACTTCTATACTCCATGAAATTTGTGGAATATCCTTGATAATTGCATTTCATCCAGTATCTTTTCATGAAAATATTCTTCTAAGCATTCTTGAATTTTACTCCACAAAGCAGTATCATGTTGACAATTTGGACGTTGTTAATTCTTGGATAAATTAATTCTTGAACTTGTTTTATTGAATTCTTATATCATTGTCATCATCCTCATGTTTATAAAATGTTGAAAGTCATCTGTGGCCTGTAGTGCATAGATGGACTTGGTATGATTATGACCAGGAATTATTCGGTATAATCATGACCGTAATGTTACAAATGATGTGGTAAAAGTCCTCATTGGTCGTAGTGCATTGGTGGACAGTTGTTGGCATGACCATGATCATTAATGAATACACGAATATCCTTGGCCGTAGTGCAGGGGTGATTCGATGATGTGGATTATTTTATTAAGCTGAGTCCCAGCGATAACAGTGTTGAAAAACTTTTTAAATCATAAAAGATAGTAGAGTTTATTTTCTACTTGACTCTTTTAATGGATTGCTTGTTCCGCTGCAGTTAAACTTGATGTCTATTATATTTTATCAGTTTAACATTGTTGAAGGCTAATGATAATTTATTCTGCATTATCTTAGTCATAATATTTCTTACTGGGCTAGTTGAGCTCACCCTTTCTTTCACTGTTCTCTTCAGGAAATGAGAACGTAGCTGGGGCAAGTCGGGGAACGGAGTGATGGTTCGAATGATAGTATTAGTTAGTAGTCCTCACTATTCTATGTAATAGTGTGTTAATAAATGTAATGAGGACTCCTTTTGAGTATGAATACTCTCTAGAAGATAATATTTATATTCAAACTCACAGTTTATGTTTTGTCGTATTGTACACGACAGTTGTATTAGTAAGTTATATTTGTATTCTATACTATGTATCTGACGACCCAAGATGGGTGATGTATACCTAATTTTGGGGGCGTCACAGTTGGTATCAGAGCTTAGGGATATGATCCCTGGCTAAGATGTGAGAATAGAACTAGGAGGGGAGAGACGGGGAATTCCTTCGCTAGTATGACCTACCTAAGTTTATTTGCATGGTATTTAATTGGTCGGTCATAATATAAGGATAATATATGACATATCAATTAACTTTTATTTTGTGGCAATATCTGAAAATGGCATCTGAGAATGTTGAGAATAGCAATGGAGCACAGGCTACTGTTGATTCACCATATATCAATAATCAGGATAATGTGCATCAGGAAGGTGACAATCCTCATACAAACAACAACACTGACCAGATGATGAATGATAGAATGTTCAGAAACTTTATGCAGTTCATGCAACAGCAGGCGAGAGAGGCTCCTGTCCAAAATATAGGTGGAAACACTGAAAACTCTCGAACGGTCACCGCTAAACAGTTCAGGGAGCTGGGACCACCAGAGTTTAAGGGAGAGCCAAAACCACTTATAGCAGAAACATGGATAAAGCAGATTACCAAGATATTTGATGTCTTGGGATGCTCCGAGGAGCAAAAGGTTCCCTTTGCCGCCTTTATATTGCGAGGAGAGGCAGATTACTGATGGGAATCGATTAAGCGTACTCAACCTGCCGCACTGAAGATGTCTTGGGAGAAGTTCCAAGAGCTGTTCAATGACAAATACTTTCTCGAAAGTGTTCGTCACATGAAGGAGGTGGAGTTCATCAAATTAGAGCAGAATAATATGACCGTGTCGCAGTATGAGGCTAAATTTGCTGAGTTGTCCCGGTTTGCGTCCCACTTGATGGATAATGAAGAGCGAATGACGCGAATGTTTTTACGAGGTTTAAAACCTGAGATACGTCAACATCTTATTTCTCATAAACTGTGTTTGTATTCAGATGTTGTGAATAGGGCTCAGTTAGTGGAGCGCGATAACGAGTCAACGCAACCAAAAGAGAGCAGTCAGCAAAATGATAATACCAGTGAGAGCAGTCATCGAAGCGGTGACAACAAGCGTGGAGGGAATCAACAGGCCAGAAATGGTAACCACTTCGGTGGTAATCAGGGCCAAAACAATAAGAATGGTCATTTCAAGAAGAGGAGATTCAACAATGATGGAAAGACGTCAGCACCAGCACCCGTTGTTAAGGAAGGAGAACGACCACCTATCATATGTTTCAAATGCGGAGGGGAGGGGCACATCAGTCCAAATTGCGCGATGCCGTCTAAAGCATGTTATAATTATGGAAGAGAAGGTCATTTAGCTCGATTTTATTGTTTACCAAAAACAAGTTCAGCCAAGATGGAGACACCAAAGGCCGTCCCAGAAAAGTTAAAATCGGTAGTGCAAGGGAGAGCGTTTGTTGTGACCTCCCAGAAAATAAGGAACCCGAATGAGGTCATCACGGGTAAGATTATCATAAACTCTAACGAAGTTTATACCTTATTTGATACCGGTTCTACCCATTCTTTTATTTCTCCTACTTGCGCTCATCGATTAAATTTGACTCCGGAGAAATTAGACTTTGATTTATCTGTTGAAACTCCATTGGGAGAAACCTTCATTACATCCACGGTTTATAAGTCTTGTTTGGTTCAAGTTGGTACCCACACATTACCTGTCGATCTGATTTCATTAAAAATACTTGCATTTGACGTGATTCTAGGGATTGATTGGTTAACTACTCATCATGCAAAAATTGATTATTTTCGTAAGGTTGTTAGCTTTCATATTCCTAATCGACCTATTATGCGAATTCAAGCAACCAAACCATTAAAATCAATCGTTGTCATCTCAAGCCATGAAGCTATTCGTTTATTAAAAAACGGATGTCAAGCTTTCTTAGCTCATGTCACAGATCTAAACAAAAATACGTCAGTTTTGAATGATATTTCTATTGTTAATAAATTCCCTGACGTATTCCCTGAAGAACTTCATGGCCTACCCCCAGAGCGTGAAATTGAATTTTGTATCGACCTTGAACCCGGTACAAAACCCATTTCCAAAGCCCTATATCGAATGGCTCCTATTGAACTTCAGGAGTTAAAGATCCAACTACAGGAATTGTTAGACATTGGCTTTATTCGTCCTAGTAATTCTCCTTGGGGTGCTCCTGTGCTATTCATGAAGAAGAAAGATGGAAGTATGCGACTTTGTATTGATTATCGGGAGTTGAATCATGTCACCATCAAAAATAGGTACCCATTGCCACGTATTGATGACCTGTTTGACCAGTTGCAAGGAGCACAATTCTTTTCAAAAATCGATCTTCGTTCTGGATATCATCAGCTGAAGGTTAGAACTGAGGATATTCCAAAGACGGCTTTTAGAACTCGGTACGGGCATTATGAATTCTTAGTCATGTCCTTTGTATTGACTAATGCTCCTGCTGCCTTCATGGATATGATGACCCGGGTATTCAAGGAATATTTGGATCACTTTGTGGTCGTCTTTATTGATGACATCCTTATTTATTCCAAAAGCCGTGAAGATCATGAGCAACACTTGAGGCTGGTACTCCAAAAGCTTCGTGAATACAAGTTTTATGCCAAGTTAAAGAAATTCGAGTTCTGGCTGGAGGAGGTAGCATTCCTTGGGCACGTAGTATCAAGTCGTGGAATATCGGTTGACCCGGCAAAGATTGAAGCTATTCAAAGCTGGGAGCAACCTAAATCAGTGACCAAAGTACGTAGCTTTCTTGGTTTAGCTGGTTATTATCGGAGATTCGTGGAAGGATTTTCTCCAATCGCTACTCCATTAACTCAGCTGACTCGGAAAGATACAAAGTTCGGTTGGAGCGAAGAGTGTGAGCAGAGTTTTTAAGAACTCAAGAGGAGACTCATTTCAGTACCTATTCTAACAATACCATCTGGCTCGGAGGGATTTGTCATCTACAGTGATGCTTCGAGCAAAGGGTTGGGATGCTTTCTCATGCAACATGGAAAAGTCATAGCCTATGCATCAAGACAACTCAAGGAATATGAGAGGAATTATCCTACTCATGATCTAGAGTTGGCAGCTGTTGTCTTTGCACTTAAAATTTGGAGGCATTACTTGTATGGGGAGAAGGTGGAGATCTTTACGGATCATAAAAGCCTCAAATATTTCTTCACTCAAAAGGAACTCAACACGCGACAACGACGTTGGCTTGAACTGTTGAAAGATTATGATCATACTATTCAATACCATCCTGGAAAAGCGAACGTGGTAGCTGACGCATTGAGTAGAAGATCATATGCAAGTACGAGTGGAATATTGTCAACACAAAGGCCCATTTTGTGTGACTTGCAAAGGATGGAGATAGAGTTAAAGACTCCAGGGACCCATGTGATGATGGCGAATATACGAGTAGAACCAACTTTAATCGATAAAGTTAAAGCTGCTCAAGCTACAGACCTGGAGCTGATGCGTATGAGGAAGAAAGTGCAAGATGGTGCTATGCCGGAAGCAAAAATCGATGAAGAAGGAATACTTCGAGTCAACTCCAGACTTTGTGTTCCTAACAACCCTAATTTAAAGTATGAAATCATGATGGAGGCGCACAACACACCGTTTGCAATCCATCCTGGAAGTACCAAAATGTATCATGATCTTCGTCATACATTTTGGTGGAGCAATATGAACAGAGAGATAGCGTTGTTTATCTCAAGGTGTCTAACTTGTCAACGAGTCAAAGTGGAGCATCAAGTACCAAAAGGTCCATTGCAACCACTTGAAATTCCAGAATGGAAGTGGGAGAACGTTACCATGGATTTCGTTACTAGTCTTCCTAGGGTTTCTCAAGGTATTGATGCGATTTGGGTCATTGTTGATAGATTGACCAAGTCTGCTCATTTCTTACCGATACGAGAAACTTATACACTTGAACGTCTTGCTCGTATGTACATAAACGAGATTGTAAGACTGCATGGTATGCCAGTATCCATAGTTTCTGACCGATACCCAAGATTTACTTCACGATTTTGGGTTAGTTTACAAAAAGCTATGGGCACGGATTTACGATTTAGTTCAGCATATCATCCTCAGACGGACGGACAATCAGAGAGGACTATTCAAACTCTTGAAGATCTATTAAGACTCTGTGTCTTTGACTTCAAGGGAAGTTAGGACAAGTTCTTACCATTGGTGGAGTTTTCCTACAACAACAATTATCAAGCAAGTATTGGCATGGCTCCATTCGAAGCATTGTATGGAAGAAAATGTCGTTCTCCAGTATGCTGGGATGAGGTGGGTGAAGCAACGTTGTTGGGACCGAAGTTGGTACGTATGACTACAGAAAAGATTCAAATGATCCGACAACGTATAAAAACCTCACAAGACCGACAAAAGAGTTATGCTGATCTTCATCGAAAGGACGTGGAATTTGATGTAGGAGATCATGTGTTCTTACGTGTTGCTCCATGGAAAGGAGTTACGAGATTTAGAAAAAGAGGAAAGCTCAATCCTCGATTTATCGGTCCATTTTTAATCCTCGATCGAGTAGGAACTGTGGCTTATAGACTCGCTTTACCGCCAAGTATGTCTCGTGTTCATAACGTTTTTCACATATCCATATTACGTAAATATGTGAAAGACCCGAACCACATTCGTATTATTAACGTAATAAAACAGAAATATCTTTTTATATAAAACAGAATACTTTATTAAAGTTATTCTATAAATAAAATATATTATATTTTATTTAAAAGATTTTTCTTTAAACATGGACCGTCAGATTAAAGTAATCAATCTGGACCGTTCATGGATTAGTTACTATGCATTCTATTTTTCTATAAATAGCAGCTCATTCCTTCATTAATTCTTACGAATTCACTGAACTCTAGAGAGAGAAACTATAGAGAGAGAGAAGAAGAATATTCTGCTACTTAACTACTTCCTTATTTCAGCTCTTCTTTAAAACGGTAAGGGGTGTTATTCTTTCTTATTCATGAAGAGAACTTTTGTTATTCTATTTCTTATTATTCTGTTAGAATAACCTGTATACGCGGTTTACCCTATACTTGGTGACATTCTTCTATTATTCTGTTGGAACATCCTGTCTGTGTGTTTTACACCGGACCTGGTTCCGTTTTAATTATTATTCTGTTGAAACATCCTGTCTGTGTGTTTTACACCGGACCTGGTTCCGCCTTGTTATTATTCTATTGGAACATCCTGTCTGTGTGTTTTACACCGGACCTGGTTCCATTATTTATTATTCTGTCGGAATATCCTGTCTGTGCGTTTATACCGGACCTAGTTCCATTATTTATTATTCTGTCGGAATATCCTGTCTGTGCGTTTACGCCGGACCTGGTTCCATTATTTATTATTCTGTGGGAATAACCTGTCTGTGCGATGTATCGCATGCATGGTGATTTCTTTTGTTATTCCATTCTTTATTATACTCAGTTGGTTAAGTTTTGACTTCTATACTCCATGAAATTTGTGGAATATCCTTGATAATTGCATTTCATCCAGTATCTTTTCATGAAAATATTCTTCTAAGCATTCTTGAATTTTACTCCACAAAGCAGTATCATGTTGACAATTTGGACGTTGTTAATTCTTGAATAAATTAATTCTTGAACTTGTTTTATTGAATTCTTATATCATTGTCATCATCCTCATGTTTATAAAATGTTGAAAGTCATCTGTGGCCTGTAGTGCATAGATGGACTTGGTATGATTATGACCAGGAATTATTCGGTATAATCATGACCGTAATGTTACAAATGATGTGGTAAAAGTCCTCATTGGCCGTAGTGCATTGGTGGACAGTTGTTGGCATGACCATGATCATTAATGAATACACGAATATCCTTGGCCGTAGTGCAGGGGTGATTCGATGATGTGGATTATTTTATTAAGCTGAGTCCCAGCGATAACAGTGTTGAAAAACTTTTTAAATCATAAAAGATAGTAGAGTTTATTTTCTACTTGACTCTTTTAATGGATTGCTTGTTCCGCTGCAGTTAAACTTGATGTCTATTATATTTTATCAGTTTAACATTGTTGAAGGCTAATGATAATTTATTCTGCATTATCTTAGTCATAATATTTCTTACTGGGCTAGTTGAGCTCACCCTTTCTTTCACTGTTCTCTTCAGGAAATGAGAACGTAGCTGGGGCAAGTCGGGGAACGGAGTGATGGTTCGAATGATAGTATTAGTTAGTAGTCCTCACTATTCTATGTAATAGTGTGTTAATAAATGTAATGAGGACTCCTTTTGAGTATGAATACTCTCTAGAAGATAATATTTGTATTCAAACTCGCAGTTTATGTTTTGTCTTATTGTACACGACAGTTGTATTAGTAAGTTGTATTTGTATTCTATACTATGTATCTGACGACCCAAGATGGGTGATGTATACCTAATTTTGGGGGCGTCACAAATTCCCTGTCTCTCCCCTCCTAGTTCTTGTCTCACATCTCAGCTAGGGATCATATCCCTAAGCTCTGATACCAACTGTGACGCCCCCAAAATAGGTATACAACACCCATTCTGAGTTGCCAAATACATGGTACAAAAACCAAACTACAACTTCAATAATACAATTGTCGTGTAAAATACGACAACACATACTGTGAGTTTAAATACAAATATTGTCTTCTAGACAATATTCACACTCAAATAAGTCCTCATTATAATTATTCAAACACTATTTTACAGAAATAGTGAGGACATCTAAAACATCTTTCTAGAGCCATCACTCCATACCCCGACTAGATCCTGCTATGTTCTCACCTCCTGAGAAGAAAAATAGAACAAAAAGAAAAAGGGTGAGCTCAACTAGCCCAGTAAAGAATATTATGACTAAGATAATATACAACAAATTATCATTAGTATTCAACATGGAAAAATCTGATAGAATATAATCGACAACAAGTTTTAGATCAACAACTGCAGCGGAAACAGCAACCATTAGAAGAGTCAAGTAGAGAATGAATTCTACTATCTTCTAAGATTTAAAAGTCCATCATCAATATTTTATCCCTGTAACATCAATTAATAATAATCTTTATCCAAATATTCATCTTTGCACTACAGGCCAAAGATATTCATTTGTATCACCTGTCAGTCATGTTCATCTCAACACCTGTTCATCTTTGCACTATAGGCCAAAGATATTCATCAAGTAATCATACATCTTTGCACTACAGGCCAAAGATATTCAGTAATATCATCATTTAGGACTGAGAATGATGAAAAATATCTTAAAGAGAACGAATCCAGTGAGACGGAAGGACAAATAGTAGGGATTCGTATAACAGTTTATCCAAGATCAATAATACTTCATAATAATCAATTGTGAAGCAGAATTTAAAAATAAAGATCAAAACATGGATACAATCAAAGATAGTAACCATAATAGATATCTTGGACAAAAAGAGAAAGTTTTATTTTTCGGTGAATAGTGTCGTATTCGTGGATAGTGCCGTATGCGTGAATAGTAACCCCGACACAAAAAGTTCCAAATTTGATAAAAATCTCATATCAATATTTTAGCATAATGATATTGAAGAAAGTAATATCATTTAAGAAGAAAATAATATCCCTTACCTCAAAATATCAGTACTTCTGGTCGGAATACCGGTATAAGGCTGAAAGAAACTTGCTTTGATGAATAGAAACTCTCAAAGTATATAAATACTCACAAAATACACTCAATAATCTAGAGAGAGAAAGAGAGAAAACTTATTTCTGGTGTGATTTTCAATTCTAACTTAGCCCTCTATTTATAGGAAAATGTTAGCACGTCGAAGCAGACTTAACCTGCAACCTGATGGATTTACCTGCTACTATTTCCACCCACCACATTTGAACAAAAATCTCAGCACATTTCTTCACCAACCAAGAGTGGAGCCCACCAATTCTAGAATTTTCCACCAAAATGATTAACTCCGAAAATTCAATAATTTCTGAACCAGTAATCTCGTAAAATTCATAATAAATCATACGTTCATTATTACCGGTTCAAAATTGGTGGACATATACTCAACTTATATATGTATAAGATATCCAAAAATTACCACGATCCAACGGTCGGATTAAAAAATATAACCCCCACAAAATATCTCAAAAACCCTGATTTTTAATACCTCCATTCCGACAAAAATACTGTTAAAAATCTCAACATTAACTCCTTCATTTTTAACCACAAAAATATATCCTTCAATTATATCCACATAAAATAAATATTTCCTTATCATATGAATCAATAATTAATTATTCACAAATAATATTACAGAATCATATTTATGACAACCAGGCCGTTCCCAGGAAAGAGGGGGCTTTCCAATAAGGATTTCTCCTTACTGGCGCGCAATTAGATGACCAAACCTCTCCTTAGACAGAACTTTCTAGACATTGCCAATAATGTTATCTAATAATATTATTCAAATAATATGAATTATTGATCTGATAAAGGAAAATACTGTGCAGCAACAATTATTGAAACAACAATAATATAAAATATCAATGCAACAATTATTGAATCAATAAAATAAAATATTAAATAATAACTACTGTAACAATTATTGAGTAGTGCCTTCTTACGTAAGAATCAATAATTGGTGCAATACCGTGTGCTATTGTATTTTAACCACCGGGCGTTCCAATAGTATTAACGGTAACAACTACGCCGTTATTTATAAACAACTTATACTTGTCATTTTCTTCATCCAATCGCTTTCCGTTATGGGGCCCACACAAGGCTACGCCGTCATACGAATATTTCCCGACAGCAAGAATATTCCACGACCAAACGAATATTCCCTGACAAAATGAATATTTTATAACCACTTGCTTATTTTGTAAAATTTGCACATTTCACCCATAACCAAAGTATTATATCAAATTAACCCCTTATTATTCACAATAATATTTAGAGAAAATTTGATTTTATTCATTAATAAGCTGGGGTCTTACATCATATCCCTAAGCTCTGATACCAACTGTGACAACCCCAAAATAGGTTCATTCCATCCAACCTATTCTGAGCCGCCAAATATATGGTACAGAAAACAACTACAACTTTATTACAACAATTGTCGTGCAAAATTCAACAACACATATACTGTAAGTTTGGATACAAATATATACCAAATGTGACTCATGTTCCAACCGTGGACATCACCTCACAATGACACCTTACATAAAGGTATAGTCAAAAACTGTTTTAGAAATTAGAATCTTTGGGAAGTGCTCAAGGAAACCTTTGTACATGGGAGGCCATGCGTCTAGGTTATGATAGATATCATATGGCCACAGAATTATCCTTGGTTGACCCAATAGACCCCAAAGAAAAACGAGAAGATTACTATCATATTCTTCCCAATGGCGAGTCTTCTCTTGACTTATCATTATCTCCACTGTCTTTAATCATGAATTATACTTCAAACAAACACCAAGATTATATAGGTAGTGCTCATAGATATACTCAGCAAGTGGATGAGCACAACCCTGTCTTATGATGACACGAGGTTGTATGTCATTAAACATCTTGTATGATAGTGACAAAACACCCTTCCAACGTTGGGTTCGCCTCACCCTATTTTCTTCACCAAATATAACTACTAAATGATGACCACCGTTCTATTCCCTTGTTACCCCCGCTCGACCCAGCTACACTCTTATTACCTGAAAGGAATTGTGAAGGAAAAGGGTGAGCACAACTAGCTCAGTAAAGAATATCATGACTAAAGATAATTAAATTATCAGTAGCCTTTATCAATAATAAATCAGAGATTTTGAACATATGGTAAATGATAAAAATTTCAACCATAGTTGCAGCGGAACGAGCAATCCATTAGAAGAGTCAAATAGAGTATAAAGTCTATTATCTTCTCCATGTTAAAAATCCACCAACAATGTTTTATCCCTGTAACATCAATCAACAATTCTGATCCACAATCATATGAATAACTCATAATCATAACTGTAGTTCTAAATTCCTCTTCTCATCCAGGACGAAGATAATTTTCATCACCTATCTTTACCTGAAATATCAAAGATTATGGTTACACCAAATCACATTTGCTGTTCATAATCATACTAATAACTTCATCTTTGCACCACGACCAAAGATATTCATTTGTATCACCAGTTGGTCATGTTCATCTCAACACCTGTTCATCTTTGCACTATTGGCCAAAAATATTCAATAACATGTCATCTTTGCACTACGGGCCAAAGATATTCATCAACAATTCATCTTTGTACTACAGGCCAAATATATTCATCAATAATTCATCTTTGCACTACAGGCCAAAGATATTCATCAACAGTTCATATTTACACTACAGGCCAAATATATTCATATCTCAAAGAAATATATAATCATTTCAGAATTTATATAAACAATAATTATAACCATGTTGATCAATTCACCTTTGCACTTAAGCTAAAGATATTCACTTATAAATTCAATGGCCATGATCATACCAGTCACCAATTCAACTTTGCACTACTGGCCAAAGAGAACCCATAGTCATGATCATACCAAAAAGTTACCCATCTTTACACTCAAGTCAAATAGAAATATCATCATTAGGGTTATAAAAATGTTATATATGATAATAAAAATAATATGATCAACATATAGTTTTAATCTCAAGAGTAATATTTATAAATCAACTATAATTTGGTTAGAAAAAAAAACTAATTTTGTCATGAATAGTAACTCGTGAATAGTAACCCATGAATAGTAACTCGTGAATAGTAAAGTAACTCGTGAATAGTAACTCATGAATAGTAACTCGTGAATAGTAACTTATGAATAGTAAACCCGACACAAAAAGGTAGAAATTCCACAATAAAATCCATACCAATATTTCGATATAATGATATTGAAATAACATTTCTTAAACTTATAAACAATTTATTTTAATTGTTTACACTTTACTAAATAATACATTTAATCATCATAAAATGCCAAACTCTTAAGATTTTATCACTAATAACCAAAACCCTCATTAAAAATCTGCATATAACTCATATATGATATTCAAGCCATAAAATCATATTTTTCAATTTTCTTACTTCACATAACATATTTAATTCATTTTCTCATAACTAGTCCATTTTCATGAAAAATACCAAATCAATTCCAAAAATTCATTTACTATTTTTCATATGGCTAAAACCGCCGAATATTTAGACATTTATCCAAAAATTCTGAAATTCACAAAGTACACTAATATTATATAGATATACTTCCAATAAAAATTTCATCAATTTTGGAGTTAACCACAAGGAGTTATAAGCGGTTACTTTTAAAATAGTCTTTCCCCGTAAAATTCATAACTCTTAATCTATACATCCAAAAATCGTCATTTTTGGACACAATCAAGAAAACTCATCAATTAATCATTTCAAATTTTTCCAGAATTTTTAAAGTTCAGAAAAATTACGAAACTGAAAATCATAACAACCCTTAAAATCTCTTACTATCCCTTACCTCAAAAGAGCATTACTTCTAATCGGTATAAGGCTGAAGGAAACTTGTACTGATGAATAGAAACTCACAGAGTATCTAAATACTCACAAAATACACTCAATAATCTAGAGAGAGAAAGAGAGAAAACTTATGAATTCTGGTGTGATTTTCAATTCTAACTTAGCCCTCTATTTATTGGAAAATATTAGCACGCCGAAGCAGACTTAACCTGCAACCTGATGGCTTTACCTGATACTATTCCCACCCACTACATTTGAATAAAAATCTCAGCACATTTCTTCACCAACCAAGAGTGGGGCCCACCAATTTTAGAATTTTCCACCAAAATGATTAACTCCGAAAATTCAACAATTTCTGAACCAGTCATCTCGTAAAATTCATAATAAATCATACGTTCATTTTTAACGGTTCAAAATTTGTGGACATATACTCAACTTATATATGTATAACATATCCAAAAATTACCACGATCCAACGGTCAGATTAAAAATTATAACCCTCGTAAAATATCTCAAAACCCCTAATTTGACTTTCAATACCCCCGCTCCGACAAAAATACAAATAAAATACCTCAACATTAATTCCTTCATTTATAACCACATAAATAAATTCATCATTTATATCCACATCAAATAAATATTTCCTTATCATATGAATCAATAATTAATTATTCACAAATAATATTACAGAATCACATTTATGACAACCAGGTCGTTCCCAGGAAAGAAGGGGCTTTCCAATAAGGATTTCTCCTTACTAGCGCGCAATTAGATGACCAAACCTCTCCTTAGACAGAACTTTCTAGACATTGCCAATAATGCTATCTAATAATATTATTCAAATAATATGAATTATTGATCTGATAATGGGAAATACTGTGCAGTGACAATTATTGAACAACAATAATATAAAATTTTAACGTAGCAATTATTAAATCAATAAAATAAAATATTGAACAGTAATTACTGTAACAATTATTGAGTAGTGTCTTCTTACGTAAGAATTAATAATTTCAAAAATACTGTGCAATACCGTGTGCTACTGTGCAATAACGCGTATTACTGTATTTTAATCACCGGATATTCCAACAGTGTTAACGGTAACAACTACGCCGTTATTTGTAAAAACTCAAATTTATCGTTTTCTTCATCCGACAGTTATTCTGTTATGGGGCCCACAAATGGCTGCGCCGTCGTACGAATATTCCACGACCAAACGAATATTCTCCGACAACAATGAATATTTTATAACCACTTGTGTATTTTAAAAAAAAATCATATATCACCCTTAACTTTAATATTTATCAATTTAACCATTTACTAAATAGTAATTATAAGAAAAATTGAATACTTTTATTTCATAAAATTCGGGGTCTTACACCTTATGTCCTTAATATGCCTATCCCTGCAATGGTTGCAGATAATGCCTCTGAGGAAGAGATTGCTACTTTTAGAAAGTGGCAAGATGATGCACAATTGGCTCAATGCATCATGCTCGCATCCATGAGTAACGAGCTTTAGCGTCAGCATGAAACTATGGATGCTCATACTATACTCCTGCACGTCAAGTAGTTGATGGTGAGGAAAGTAGGACTAATAGATATCAGATATCTAAGGAGCTCTTCCGATCTATAATGACCAATGACTCTACAGTATAGATAAAAGTTCTTAACATAATCAATTTGATTGATCAATTAGGACAACGGGTTTTGTCATGGATGGAGAGTTGAACCAAGATTTGATCTTACACTCACTCCCCGACTCCTTTCACAATTATTGTAAATTTTTCATATGAACAAGCTAGATATCAGCTACGTTGATTTGCTTAACTTGATAAAAAAATGTTGAGAGTCACTTTTCAACCAAGAAAGACAAGGTCTTACTGGTAGGGGTCAAATGATCTTCTAAAAAGAAGAACAATTCTAAGAAGGTAAATAGAAAAGGCAAATACAAAGGATAATAAGAACAAAATTGATACGGATAGCAAAGGAGTTTGCTTCCACTGCAATAAGCCTGGACACTGGAAAGAAACTACAAGAAGCATCTTGTAGAGGCTAACCAGAAGAAGCTTAGTGAAGTTTCGGTTACAAATACAATTTTTTCATGATTTAAAATAAATTTTTCTTTAAGTCAAGGTTCTACTTAGGTATTGGATACCGACTTTGGTTATCATAAATATAGATTTATGAAGGGACCAAGCAGAAGTAGAAAGATAAACAAAGATAAGTAATCCTATGTGTGGGAAATGAAGCAAAGGTTGTTGCATTAGCCATAGGAACTTATAGTTTAGCACTGCCTACAGACAAATCTATTAAGTTAATAAGTTGTTATTGAATTCCAGTTCTCGTTGGAAACATTATTTCTATTTTGTTGTTGGACAATAAAATTTTTGGTATTATATTTAACAACAATTGTTGTTCTATTTATAATAATAATGTTTTGTATAAAAATAGAATATTACTTAATGGATTTAGTATACTTGACTTACGTGAAAATAATTTTGCATATTGAATAAATTAGTATAAGAAAAGGAGTTGATCATTCAAAGAGTTGAATGTGTGTATTTGCTGAAATACAAGTGTAAATTATTTGAAAGGTTCAAAGAATTCAGAAATGAAACAAATTGGAAAAGTATTAAGATTCTTTGATTAGATCAGAGAATAAATACTTGTGCAATAAGTTTCTAGATCATCTCAAATGGTTTTCTCACAATGGACGCCTCCTGATATGTAATAATTGATTGATGTATCGAAAAGGAAAATCATACCTTGTTGGACAGGGTACAGTCCATAATGATTTTACCGACATTCCAGTATCCTTTTAGGGTCATGCCCTAGAAATGGTTGCGTATCTACGAAAAAGGTAACCTCAAAATCCGACCACAAGACTCCATAAAAGTTATGGACCGAAAGGATTCCTAATTTTAAGTAAGTTAAGATAAGGGGTTGTCCAGCTTATGTGAAAAGGCTTCAAAGGATAAGCTTGGGACAAAAGTTGACAAGTACAGATTTGTGAGACATCCTAAAGTAAGTTTAGGGTATATATTCTATAATTCTACTTAGCAAAAGGTGTTTGTTGTGAAACACGCTACCTTCTAAGATAAAAGTGTTTATCATTGAAGGGGCTAGTGGGAGGATAATAGAATCTTGAAGAGTTCAAGAACCACAAAACACTATAAGTCAAATAAGAGGAACTTTTAGATAGACCTATTGTACCACAACCAAATCGTAAATCTGGAATAATACCGAAGATACATGGGAGGTACGGATTCATCATAGATGATGATGATGAGGTACGCATTATATAAGATGATGATCCAGTTACATACGATGAGGTAATAGTTATAGACACTCAGAGAAATGGATTGAAGCAAGCTTCTCAAAAATGTAACATTTGTTTTGATGAAACAATCAAAAGAGTTTGATTTTATCAAAAATAAGAATGAACCTAGTGTGTACAAAAGGGTCAGTGAGAGCATCGTGACATTCCTAGTATTATATGTTGATATACTATGAATATGGAATGACATGGCAATGCTAGAATCAGTAAAGATAAAGTTGTCTAAACATTCCTCCATGAGTGATTTGAGAAAAGTATCTTAATTGGGGATACAAATCTATATAGATAGATTCAAGAGGATGCTCGACTTAACCCAAAGAACGTATATTCATTTGATGTTAAAGTCGTTTAGCATAGCAAACTCCAAGAGATGTCTCATGTTGATGAGCCATGGAGTGTATCTCTCTTAATAGTCCCCATAGACTCCTGAAAAGAGAGATCGCATGAGTGACAATCATGTATACAATGAAATATACGAGACCTGATGTTGATCGGTCATATTCTGGAGAAGATCACTGTAAGACAGTGAAAAATATCTTAAAGTACTTAACCGACACTAAGGATGTGATTAAAATTTATGGTGGGTCTAAAGTAAAACTAGAGGGCTTAACAGACTCAAGTTTTTCAGACAGACCAAGACGAAAAAAAAATCCACTTTAAGGTTAAGGGTTACCTTGAACAGTGGTGCAGTGAATTAGAAAGGTTCCAAACAGCAAAGAGTTGCTAGTTTAGTGATAAAGACAAAGTATATAGCTATAAATGAAGCTACAAGTTGATTGTTTGGATAAGAAGTTCATTACAGAAACTAGGAATAGTTCCTAAGTCTCATCTTGGATCTAAACATGTGTTGTGGCACTTCCATTTGATTATAAGAATCATTGAAAGATGGAAAATCAATATAGAGATAGTGGACTCTCAAGATCAACATTACATATACATTAACTAAAGTTTATCCAACAGCAGGATAATCGTCACTTAGAGAAGAAGGGTATGAGATATCATGGCGATTGGCTTTAGTGCAAGTGGAAGATTGAAAGTAGTATGCACACAAGCCAATCATGTTTGATGATAAAGTATATACTTTGTAACAATCTTATTCATTTATTAATAAAAAGTATTAATTTATTAAAGGCTTTTAAATTATCTACATGATGCTGTTTTATAATATGTGATAAACCTATAGTTTTAAGCAATGCTTTTAGAATAATGATGATGATCATTCTAATGAGATCTAAATTCTTAGAAAGCTTAAAACTAAAATAGTTCTCAATCATTGGATTACTAAATTGGGGATTAGTGAATCCAGATAGATTGGTACATACGTTGCTTGCCCATGGGATGAGGATGATTGATCTCATGATCATTTGTGTGGAGACACTAAAGCTAGTATGTATGTGCTTATTAGAGAATAAGTTCACTGAAAGTGGCTAGCTAAGGAATACCTAATGGAGTTTTACTTGCCTGTCAATAGGAATTTCTGTAGTGATAGTAGTACAAGTGATCCTTGGACTTGAGATCATCATAGTATCTTGTGTATGATGAGTTATACTTTGACTTATTCCTTAAGACCCTTAGGGTATATCAAAGGGTATACTTAGGTATAATAAGTTGTACATGGAGATAATGTCTGATCAATAAAGAATCTATCGCTTCTAGTAAAAGAAGAGAAATGTCTTATGTGATTCGATAAATGACAACCCAGTAGTCCTTGGTCAATGCAAAATAAAATTAGAAAGGAGTTTCTAATTTGTATTATTTGGAGTTATGCATTTTAGAGTCAAAATACATATAATTAAATAAAATAAGACTTGACAGTAATTCCACGTCTTATATTTAATTGGGACATTGTATGGTGGAAAGATTGAATTGTATAGTAACTATTTACTCAAAGGTTCTTTTATAATAAATGTTGAAATCTATATTATCTGGAAAGTCGTTGATCGCTAGGGAGGCTTATCCCTATTGTATAATATATATTATTTATTTAAATAAATTAATTATTTAATTTATTTATTTAAATAAGATTAGAATTGTTCTAATTGATTTATTCACAATCGGTTTAATATGGAGAACCTAAAGGGTCACACCATAAAAGGAAGAATAATTATTTAAGAAGTTAATGGCATAATCGTAATAATAAGTTAAGTATATTTAATTTAATCTATGGTGATAGAATAAATTAAATAGCTTAATATTTATTATTTAATATTTTAGAAATATTAAATATAAATTAATTAGAGGAGTCTTATTATTATTATTATTATTACTATTATTATTATTATTTAATTCTTAAAGGAGTTTGGGAATTAATTAATAAAAGTACTCTCATATATCTTAATAAGATTAGGAGGCTAATTAATTAAAAGAGTTTAATTAATTATTCCTAATAAGATTGGGAGCCTAATTAATTAAAGGAATTTAATTAATTAAAATAAAACCCAATTCCTTAATTGTTAAGGAGGGTTGCCCACATCAATAAATAAGAGGAGTCTTATTATGGGTGAGAGTTGTTGACTTTTTCACAAAATATGTGATTCCAATTGCTGGAGAGTACGCTCTTTTTCTATAGAGATAGAAAACTAGGGTTTAGCCAACCACCCTTCTTCTTGAATATTTCTTCTTCTTTGGTGGATCACCTCTAGATGCCAAACACTTGGGTGGCTAACATTGATCAAAGGAAGGAACCCAACCCGGTGGATTCAAGTTGAACACGAAAAAGATTTGGAGGTGAACTTGTACCTGAGGAAGCTCGAATCTTCAAGGGTATGATTATCATTCTTTATCTTTTTGTTTAATTAATAATTATGGATAAAGGATGATCCGGGTATATGGTTTGTAAAATTTTAAACTCTGATTTTTACACGTTTTCGCTTATTTGTGCAGTTTGATTGCATTCATGAATATTACAAACCTAACAATGAGTCAGATATCCTTTCTCATAATCATTCAATTGACGTGATGTATACGCAATAACTCTGCCATTCTGCATAAGCACACAGCCTAGTCTCTTATGCGATGCGTCACTATACACCATAAATTCCCTGTATTACCAGGAAATGATAACACAGGTGTTGAACTCAATCTTTTCTTTAATTCTTGAAAACTTTCCTCACTCTTCTCCGTCCAAACAAACTTAACTGCCTTCCTAGTTAAATTCGTTAATGGAGTTGCGATCTTGGAAAAGTCTTGAATAAAACGCCTATAGTAACCTACCATTCCCAAGAAACTTCTTACTTCCGACGGTGTCTTCGGCTGATCTCAGTTTATTATTGCTTTAACTTTCGATGGATCTACCGAGATTCCATCCTTGTCAATGACGTGCCCAAGAAATTATATACTTTCCAGCCAAAACTCACATTTCGAGAATTTAGCGTATAACTTCGCTCTTCTCAATGTTTCCAACGTCACTCTTAAGTGTTCAACATGTTCCTCCTTGGTATTAGAATACACCAAGATATCATCAATAAACACCACTACAAACACCCTGTTCATCAAATCCATGAACGTTGCAGGTGCATTGGTTAAACTAAATGACATAACTAGAAACTCGTAATGACCATACCGAGTTCTGAATGTCGTTTTTGGTACATCCTCTGGCCTTACCTGTAGCTGATGATAACCATTCCTCAAGTTTATCTTTGAGAAATATCTCGCTCCCTTCAGTTGATCAAATAAGTCATCGATTCTCGATAACGGATAATTATTTTTGGTTGTGACCTTATTCAATTCCCGGTAATCAATGTAGAGCCACTTCGATCCATCTTTTTTCTTAAAAACAACACCGGCGCTTCCCATGGCAATACGCTCGGCTAAATATACTTCTTGTCGAGTAATTCCTGCAACTGCGTCATCAACTCTTTCATCTTTACTGGGGCCATTATGTATGCAGCTTTAGATATCGGGGTCGTTCCTGGCACTAAATCAATCACGAACTCGATTTCTCGATCTGGCGGAAGTCCAAGCAAATCGTCTAGAAATACGTCTACAAAGTCTCTAATGATCGATATCTCTTCCAACTTTGCACTCTTCTTCTGTGTATCGACTATGTAGGCTAAGTATCCTACACATCCTTGTCTAAGTAACTTCTTGGCTTGCATCACCATCAGACAACTTGCTTATCGAGGTGACTTGCTGCCATAAAACATAACCTTTGACGGAGTCATAAGGTTAACACACTTCTTTTGGCAATTAATTACTGCCTCGTAATTGATTAACCAATCCATTCCCAAAATGACATCAAATTCCCCAAGTTTAATTGGTATTAAATCTACCATCATCTCGTGACCCTTTATAACCACTTTATAATTCTTATATATGAATCTAACAAGAATCACTTCCCTATTCGCAATCTCTATGCTTAAAGGAAATTCTAATTCTTCATGAGGAAAATCTAAGTTCTGATTAAAATCATCGGATATAAATGAACAAGTAGCACCCGAATCAAATAGTACATAATCATTAATACCATTAATCAGAATGATACCTGACACCACATCCTTTGACTGCACAGTATCCTGCACGGTCATATTGAAAGTCCTCGCAGTAGGTCAGCTTGATTTTGCTGGTCCAGTGATAGTTAATGTATCACCACAGTTGTTTCCTTTCCCTCCACTTGCGATTCCCGCTATCTTTTTAGGGCAATCACGAGCCATGTGATCCTTTGACCCGCAGGTGAAACATGCTCCCTTCTTTGGACTAAAATAGTTTGTCGCAATGTGACCCTCCTGGCCACAGTTAAAACACACCCGCTTACCCTCCAGACACACCCCCATGTGGTTCTTCCCATAAGTAGCACAAGCTTCAAACTTCTTCTTTTGTTAACTTCCTAATTATCCTCCCGTATTTGAATTTTTATTCCATTTCCTTTTCTGGTTGTTACCTCCACCATTTCTTCCACCATCCTTGTTTTCATTCTAATTCTTTTTCTTCTTCTGTTCTTGATTATATTTGGTTAAGGCATCACTTCCACCTTTTGCGATAATTGCCTTTTCCAGTACTACCACAAACGTATTTAGCTGAAACATCGAAACCTTACCATACAACCAGGGCTTCAATCCTTGTTCGAACCTTCTCGCCTTACGCTCATCGGTATTGACTTGGTATAGAGCAAATCTTGCCAACTCATTAAACTTCACAGCATACTCTGGCACCGACATAGTTCCTTGCTTCAATTCTAAGAATTGAACTTCCATCTGATTTCGAGAACTCGTCAGAAAATACATCTCAGAAAACATCTCTTTAAACCTATCCCACACTATTACTCCCTATCCCCCACGAACCTTATTCGCCTGCCACCAATAACTAGCTTTAGACTTCAACATAAACGTCACAAAAGCAATTTTTTGATCATCATTGACTCTGGCAACGTCGAACACCTTCTCTATTTTCATGATCCAGGTTTGGGCTTCAACTGGATTCATAGATCCTTAAAACTCCAGCGGTCCAACCGCTTTGAAGTTCTTAAGAGACGTAGCTTGAGCTTGCGGTTGATTCTCAAGTGTTCCATTTAACAGAGTCACCAACTGCTAAATTGGGTTAGCGTTGGCCTCGTTATTATTGTTAGTAGACCCCTTAGGAGGTGGTTGTTGACGTGGTTATCTTCTTCTAGGAGGCATTTTCTGTTAACATAAACACTTAGTAGATCAATATTCAATTCCTTGAATATCCTAAAGTTTAACTTTAAACATACTAAGATTAAAGCTTAACACATAACATTTCAATAAACTTCAATATTTTTATTAAATCATAACTTTTCCAATCATAATAAGGATAGCATCTCTGCCATCAACATCCACTTTCCTGAACTAAACAAGTTTTAGGACTACATACTCATACTACTACTTTATTTATCTCAAAATAAGGGATTTACAATTTATTTTTATTCACATACTTAATCACATATTATTATTATTATTCTTCCTATCTTGGCATATTAAGACGTCGAGAGGCTTCTTTACGCTCCTCCTCCATAATACGATATGTCATCCTACGATCCATCACGAACCAGGACAAGTCTTCAAATTGAGGTGGGTAATAAAAGACTCGATCCTCGGCCGTATCGATCGCAGAATGAAAGGCATGATCCATTTCATTCATCTTAGCCTTCTTCGTTTAAACCTTAGCTTTAGCACGATCTGCACGCTGAGTAGCTTTCATCCAAGCGTCCTCTGCTCTCGCACGCTTAGTTGACTCCTTCAAGTCATCTTTCAGCTTTTCCACTTCAGTCTTCATCTTCTCATTCTCAGCCAACTGCTCCTCTTGATGTCCCTCTGTGTGAACTAGGTTCCACTCCGTGTTTCCAAGACGTGAGTCAAGTTCCTGAATCTCTGCATCCTTCTACTCTATAGTAGCCTAACGCATCTTAGCTAACTCCTTCAGCTCCTCAACCTTATCCTGTAATTCTATGCTACGGTCAGTATATGCATGATCCTCGACATTATCACATGGAAACTGTGATAACCCCAAAATAGGTCCATTCCATCCAACCTATTCTGAGTCGCCAAATACATGGTACCGAAAACAACTACAACTTTATTACAACAATTCTCGTGCAAAATACAACAACACATATGTTGTGAGTTTGGATACAAATATATACCAAATGTGACTCATGTTCCAACCGTGGACATCACCTCACAATGACACCTTACATAAAGGTATAGTCAAAAACTATTTTAGAAATTAGAATCGTTGAGAAGTGCTCAAGGAAACCTTCGTACATGGGAGGCCATGCGTCTAGGTTATGATAGATATCATATGGCCACAGAATTACCCTTGGTTGACCCAATAGACCCCAAAGAAAAATGAGAAGATTACGATCATATTCTTCCCAATGGTGAGTCTTCTCTTGACATATCATTATCTCTACTGTCTCTAATTGAGAATTATACTTCAAACAAACACCAAGATTATATAGGTAGTGCTCGTATATATACTCAGCAAGTGGATGAGCACATCTTTGTCTTATGATGACACGAGTTTGTATGTCGTTAGACATCTTGTATGATAGTGGCAAACCACCCTTCCAACGTTGGGTACACCTTATCCTATTGGATTCACCAAATAAAACTACTAAATGAACTTTTCTATACTGCTTCGGGAGAACATCCACAGCTAGAGACCACCGTTCTATTTTCCCGTTACCCTCGCTCGACCCAGCTACACTCTTATTACCTGAAAGGAATTGTGAAGCAAAAGGGTGAGCACAACTAGCTCAGTAAAGAATATCATGACTAAAGATAATTAAATTATCAATAGCCTTCATCAATAATAAATCAGAGATTTAGAACATATGGTAAATGATAAAAATTTCAACCATAGTTGCAGCGGAACGAGTAATCCATTAGAAGAGTCAAATAGACTATAAAGTCTATTATCTTCTCCATGTTAAAAATCCACCAACAATGTTTTATCCTTGTAACATCAATCAACAATTCTAGTCCACAATCATATGAATAACTTATAATCATAACTGTAGTTCTAAATTCCTCTTCTCATCCAGGACGAAGATAATTTTCATCACCTGAAACATCAAAGATCATGGTTACACCAAATCACATTTCCTGTTCGTAATCATACTAATAACTTCATCTTTGCACTACGGCCAAAGATATTCATTTGTATCACCAGTTGGTCATGTTTATCTCAACATCTGTTCATCTTTGCACTACTGGCCAAAGATATTCAACAACATGTCATCTTCGCACTACGGGCCAAAGATATTCATCAACAATTCATCTTTGCACTATAGGCCAAAGATATTCCTCAACAGTTTATATTTGTACTACGGCCAAATATATTCATCAACAGTTCATATTTGCACTACAGGCCAAATATATTAATATCTCAAAGAAATATATAATCATTTATATAAACAATAATTATAATCATGTTGATCATTTCACCTTTGCACTTAAGCTGGAGATATTCAATTATAAATTCAAGG
Organism: Panax notoginseng; assembly: GCA_016801055.1. Lineage (NCBI taxonomy): Eukaryota > Viridiplantae > Streptophyta > Magnoliopsida > Apiales > Araliaceae > Panax > Panax notoginseng. The sequence continues at coordinate 60,015,506 of CM029015.1, forward strand.
GTCATGATCATACTAGTCAATAATTCAACTTTGCACTACTGGCCAAAGAGAACCCAAAGTCATGATCGTACCAATAATCTACCCATCTTTACACTCAAGTGAAAGAGAATTTCAACATTAGGGTTATAAAAATGATATATATGATAATAAAAATAATATGATCAACATATAGATTTAATCTCAAGAGTAATATTCATAAATCAACTATAATTTGGTTAGAAAAAGGAAACCAATTTTATCGTGAATAGTAACTCGTGAGTAGTAACTCATTAATAGTAACCCCGACACAAAAAGGTAGAAATTTCACAATAAAATACATACCAATATTTCGGTATAATGATATTGAAAGAATAATATTTCTTAAGCTTATAAACAATTTATTTTAATTGTTTACACTTTACTAAATAATGCATTTAATCATTCTAAAATGCTAAACTCATAAGATTTTATCACCAATAACCAAAACCCTCATCAAAAATCTACATATACCTCATATAGGATTCTCAAGTCATAAAATCCTATTTTCCAATTTTCTTACTTCACAAAACATATCTAATTCATTTACTCATAACTAAACCATTTTCATGAAAAATACCAAATCAGTTCCAAAAATATTTCTTTTCTGGGATTTAGCAGAATATAGTCCCATATTAAACATATATTTTTCTCAGAATTTTTAAAAGTCATTTACTATTTTTCATATGGCCAAAACAGCTGAATATTTAGACATTTATCAAAAATTATACTTTTGTCCAAAAATTCTGAAATTTACAGAGTATACTTCTATCATATACATGTACTCCTAATAAAAATTTCATCAATTTTGGAGTTAACCACAAGGAATTATAAGCGGTTACTTTTAAAATAGTCTTTTCTCATAAAATTCATAACTCTCAATCTATACATTCAAAAATCACCATTTTTGGACACAATCAAGAAAACTCATCAAAATATCATTTCAAATTTTTTCAAAATTTTTGAAAGTCAGAAAAATTACGAAATTGGAAAATATAACAACCCTTAAAATCCCTTACTATCCCTTACCTCAAAAGTGCAGTATTTCTGACTGGAATGCAAAGCCGAAGGAAACTTGCACTGATGAATAGAAACTCACAGAGTATCTAAATACTCACAAAATACACTCAATAATCTAGAGAGAGAAAGAGAGAAAACTTATGAATTCTGGTGTGATTTTTAATTCTAACTTAGCCCTCTATTTATAGAAAAATGTTAGCACGCCGAAGCAGACTTAACCTGTAACCTGATGGCTTTACCTGCTACTATTCTCACCCACCACATTTGAATAAAAATCTCAGCACATTTCTTCAGCAACCAAGAGTGGGGCCCACCAATTCTAGAATTTTTCACCAAAATGATTAACTCCGAAAATTCAACAATTTCTGAACCAGTCATCTCGTAAAATTCATAACAAATCATACGTTCATTTTTAACGGTTCAAAATTTGTAGACATATACTCAACTTATATATGTATAACATATCCAAATATTAGCACGATCCAACGGTCGGATTAAAAATTATAACCCTCGCAAAATATCTTAAAAACCCTAATTTGATTTTCAATACCTCCGTTCCGACAAAAATACAGATAAAACACCTCAACATTAACTCCCACATTTTTAAACACAAAAATATATCCCTCATTTATATCCACATCAAATAAATATTTCCTTATCATATAGATCAATAATTAATTATTCACAAATAATATTACAAAATCACATTATGACAACCAGGCCGTTCCCAGGAAAGAGGGGGCTTTCCGATAAGGATTTCTCCTTACTGGCGCGCAATTAGATGATCAAACCTCTCCTTAGACAGAACTTTCTAGACATTGTCAATAATGCTATCTAATAATATTATTATAAATAATATGAATTATTGATCTGATAATGGAGATGATGTGCAGTGACAATTATTGAGCAACAATAATATAAAATATCAACGCAGCAATTGTTGAATCAATAAAATAAAATATTGAACAGTAATTACTGTAACAATTATTGAGTAGTGTCTTCTTACGTAAGGATCAATAATTCAAAAATACTGTGCAATACCGTGTGCTACTATGCAATAACGCGTATTACTGTATTTTAACCACCGGGTATTCCAACAGTGTTAACGGTAACAACTACGCCGTTATTTGTAAAAACTCAAATTTGTCGTTTTCTTCACCCGACAATTATTCTGTTATGGGGCCCACAAATGGCTACGCCGTCGTACGAATATTCCCCGACAGAAAGAATATTCTACGACCAAACGAATATTCCCCGACAACAATGAATATTTTATAACCACTTGTGTATTTTGAAAAAAATTCATATATCACCCTTAACTTTAACATTTATCAATTTAACCATTTACTGAATAGTAATTATAAGAAAAATTGAATACTTTTATTTCATAAAATTTGGGGTCTTACAGAAACTATTTACAGAAGTCTAAGGTATCTCAAGTCTGCTCTCGAAAAAGGGTTATTGTTAGCATCACATGCTCATATGAGAGTTGGAGCTTTTTCTGACTCAGATTGGGCAAACTCTAAAGAGGATCGTTGTTCTACATCAGGTTACTGTTCATTTGTTGGAGGTAATCTTGTTACTTGGCATAGTAAGAAACAATCCGTGGTAGCAAGATCTAGTGCTGAAGAGGAATATCGAGCTATTACCTTGTGTATATGCGAACTAATGTAGCTTCGAACCTTGTTAGAAGATTTGGGTGTTACAACTAATAGGCCTATGTAGTTATTTTGTAATAATAAGGCAGCCATTAGTATTGCGAACAACCCAGTACAACACGATAGAATGAAGCACATTGAGATTGACAGACACTTCATCAAAGAAAAGTTAACTAGTGTCTTATTTGCTTACCTTTTGTCAAAACAGAAAATCAGCTTACTGATATTTTGACCAAGGATCTTAGTAGTAAGATGTTTCATCCACTATGTTTCAAGTTGGGTATGCGAGACATCTGTAACGCCCTAGAAAATCGAGTAAATTATAAAATAATTTTATTTGATTTAATAATGAATAAAACTATATTATATTTGTTAATAAGATGAAGGTCGTTTTATGACCTAGATATGTCGGAACGTCGTAGGATTTTGGCTACGTTGTAGGATTAAAATGTTTGAATTTTCAAGACGAAAATAAAAGCTTTCCGATAAATTTTTCGAAAAACACTATTCTCACACATTTCTGCTCGGGAATTATTTTTTAATTTTCGAGAAATACGTAATGATAGAATATTAAGGTAAGATGGATTATCCAATAATATTTTAGTTATGGCAAACACAATTTTTCACCTGCGGACTTAAAACCTAACGGTTAGGGAAAGTGATTTTCGAGAAGGAATTTAAATGCGTATAATGAATTAAAGCGATGATCGTATAAATACTTAGGTATTGTATGAAAGAATGAATACGAGTATGATACGAGGTATTATACGAGTATGTACGAGTGATGGTATGTCGTATATGATGATTGAGTATACGAGTTGGAATACGAGATTAATACAAAAATTATACGTTATAAGGCTTTAAGCCAAATGAAATTGACATGTGGATTTGTGTAGAGAGTGTAAATCCAATAAGGAGTAATGTGCAAGCCCAAACTATAAGTAAGCTAATTAAACCTTAAGCCCAAAATATTAAATCAATGGGTTAGGGTGACCCATGGGGTAACCCATGATCACGTTGTTGTATGTGATGACTAAGTAATTAAAGTAAAGACCAAGTATACTTAATGGCTAAGTAAAAGTGATGAGCAAGCAAAGGATAAGCTAGGTGATTAACAAGTAAACTTAATGGCCAAGTATATGTGGTGAACAAGTAAGCTTAATGACCAAGTGAAAGAAGTAGGGATCAAGTTAACTTAATGCTTAAGAAATGAATAGTAAGGAGGTGATTAGGGAGGTGGAGTGGCTTTATGACCATTACACCCTCACTTTGAGATTCCTATAAATATCAAGCTTAGGATTTCATTTGTTAGTTGTTTCATTTCATCCAACTTATAAGGTGCTTATTGGCTTGAGAGAAAAAGCTAGAAAAGCTAGAGTTCATAGTGCAAGAAACAAGAAGAAGGATTAGCTAGAGAACATCCAGGGTAAGCAATCCCAAGCCATGATTCTCTTTCTCTTCCATTGTTAGCGAAGTGAGTAGTGGTAGAACATGTATGCTAAGAAGGAGTAGGAATAATGAATCAATGGACTTAAGTATTAATAAGCCGTGAATAAGCACTACGTTCATATGTAAGTTATGAAATAATGAAGAACTTGTAAGACTTGTAACATGTTTACATTAATGAAGTTAGTATGATAAGAAGAAACAAGAATAATGGTTAGAAGTCATGAACTATCATAAGTCATGAGAAATGGAAACATAAGTAGTTTATATTTTTATAAGTTATAAACTCATGAGGAATAAGTAAGAACTTATTATAAATATAAGTTAATGATATAAGTATGTTAAGATGTTAGTATGAAGGATAGAATCCATTTGAAACGAAGAATAAATCATAAGAAACGAAGTTAAGGCGGAATTCACAAGTTTGGACGATAATCGTCGAATTCGTGAAATTCTTGGAATGGAAGTCAAATTTTGATATTAACCTTAGAAACATTGGTTTTCAATAAGTCAAGTCTTATTTGGCATTATAGAGTTGCGAACTCGAGAATGATCGAATTTCGACTTAAAACAAAGAAACGAGCGTTGAACGTTCATGAATGTTTATCGTTTTTGTTAAAATGAACTAAAAAGTAAATTTTGAGTTAACAGATTCGAAATTGTAAAATTCTTGCATAAACACGTAGAGTATGTTATTTGTGAGCTAATGGCTTTTGAACAATCAAATTTGGACTTATAACACAGAAGTTATGTGCCCGAGAATCTCATCTAAAAGAAAATTTGTCAAATTTTTTTGAGGCACAGAATCCGCGCCGTAGCGCGACTCAAGGCATAAAGGCCCGAGCCGCAGTACGAGGCCAAGATAATAGTGCACTATTAGTTGGCGCCTCATTGCGACACCGTAAAGATAGAATGGCGCCGCAGCGCCAAGACCGGGTCTTGTTCACTGCAAACCTGCGCCGCAGCGCTAGTCCAAGAAGGGAAGCTGGCGCCACAGCGCCAGCCTTAGGAATTTCATAGAAAGGAAAGATTGCAAGTAAAAAAAGAAAGTGAATTGATTAGTAATGAACTAAAGCTTAAAGTAACCTTATTAAGGATGTTATAAACCTTAAGTATAACACTAAAGGTTGAAGGTAAGTCAATTGAAGGTGAACGTGAATGGTATGCAATAAGTACACTTAACCAATGACGATCGAATTTTGATTAATAAACGTAAGAACGTTAGTAAGCCATAAATAAGATTAATAAGTTGAATTGATATTTATTAATGAAGTAAATTCACTTAAGATATAGAAGAGAAAGAAGTAGGTAAGAACGATGTAAAGAACGATGGCAAGCCGGAACCAATAATAACAAATCTTATATATGATTAGATTGAGAAGAAAGGTAAGATTTATTAGGAACCATGTATGTTCATTCATGACCTAATGTGGTATGTTATGTAGTTATGTGTTGTAGAGACTGTAAGGACTCAAAGAGAAAGTAAATTTACTTTAGCAGACGCTGAAGGTAAGTTTTTCTTAAATGTTTGTCTAACCTTCGTGTTAGCTTGGTTTTCAGTGATTCATGTTATAAGACGCATGAATTGTTTTACGAAAAGGTCGATGCCAATTTTACCTCAGCTAGACTATTCTTGAAAGATTGATTGATTTCTTTACAAGTATTTCTATATAGAATTGATAACGCTATCCTGCACCAATTATTTGGTACGTATTCAAGGTAAGCCTGAGTATGAATAAACAAATGTATTTTTCATCGAGTATTCGATGGGCACGTGAGGTTGGCAAAACTTAAATGTACATACGTTTAATGGATATAGTGTTGATCAACATAGAGTACTATAGGCTGGTCACCTAGAAGTGCTTGTAAGCTTTGTCGGACATACGAACTTCGTGCCTGGATGTCCTTTTCAAAGAAATTGCTCATGGTCTTGGACCAGAATTGATGTTTTACGGAATATTATCATTGTAAAATATTTTAAAGGAAAAGAAGTGCTAATCTGAATAATCGATAGTACTTCGTAACTATTGTTCAGTTATCGAAGATATACGGTTCCTATGTTTCAAGCATATCGTTTAAATGAAATTGTTATACTTGATGAGCTTGTTATGCTCACTCTTGCTTGAACCATATGAATGCAGCTAAGACCGAATGGACAGAAGGATTCGACAAGGATAAAAGGAAGGCTAAAACGAACTTGTAGAGTACCTATGTAATAGTATATGTTTGTAATAATAATATTTGATATTATGACAAGAACAAATATAATGGTTATAAAGAACCTGAGGAATGGTAATATTGTTTTAGAATATAAAAAAGGCGTATTCGTTCTTTTGAGGCATTTTAATTGAATGTTTGTGTGAACTGTAGCACAGTGTAGCACCATATATCGGGTCGGAAGATACCCGGATTTGGGGGCGTCACAGGTTTGTATCAAAGCATTAGGCTATAAAACTTAATGGGAAAGAACCTTAGGCTAATAACCTCGTTAAGGAAGGAAAAGTCCGAAGGAAGTAAACTCGAGATGAATGAGTCAATGAGGTATTGAGGAAACTCAGTATCGAAAGGTTTAAAGATGGAAATTAACCATAAATAAATTAAATGTGATTTATGCTTATACTATTGTGTGTTATGTACTAATCAACATGTTATGTGTTATTGTAAGATGTCGATTGATAGCTTGATGTATAGAGATATACAAGCGGTGAGCGAAGAAATTGTTAACAGAATAGAGCCTGTACCCATGACAGTGGCGGAGGTACCATTAGCGATTCTAGAGGAGTCAGAGATAGTGGAGTACTTTTCTGAGGACGACTACTCTGAGGGAGATATGGATATAGCGTCATACCTTAATATGATGGTCTATGAGGAGGAGGAAATGGAGGTAACATCGGTTGATACGGTGGTACCTACATAAGAGTCATCACCTACAGATGCAATGGGAGCATTATATCTGGCAGTGCTTGACATGAATGTGCAATTGAGTACAGTTGTGCAGAATCAGAGTGAAGAGAATAGTTATCTCTATGAAGCTAAGATGTCTGCAGAAGCAGATTTTGAGTCAGAGCACGATAAACAGGTGCTTATGATAGAACAGGCTAAGGACTATAAGGAAGAGGCTGATAAGCTTCGTAGGAGACTGGTTGAGAAAGACCAGAAGATAGCACGGATGTCTTACATCCACAAGAGTATTCATGTTAATTCCAAGATGAAAGTTGCTTGTTATTCCATTGAGTCGGGACAGACTCGACATACTATTAGTCAGGATACTGTAGCGATGATTGCAAATGAGAAATACGAGGACGCTGTTATGCATGACTAGAATGATAGAGTTATAAATATATGTGTAGTGGTGTAAAACCCTCTTTTGTATAAAAAGGTTAGTCTTTTTGTAAATCCCAACTTTTGTGAAGTTCAATTGCGGGATAGAAATGTAATAGCTTTAGGCTATGGAAACAAATTGTAAATAGTTTCAAACTATGAAAAAGCATATGAATATAATGAAGTTTTCATTTAATATGCTTTGTTATGGTATGAGTTGTTATGTGGCGAATAATAACTAAGTAAGTAAATAGATAATAATGAAATTTTATTTATTTAATCTGAAAATGCCGCCAAGGAAAAGACAACGTAATAAGGAAGTGGAATCACATAATAATAATCAAGGGGGTTAGAATAACCCTATACAAGAGTTCGTTAATTTATTAACGGCTGCATTTAATCAAACCGGGGGTAGGGTACCCGCGGGACCTGGTGTAGCCATAACGACTACCTTTAAAGAGTTTAAAAGCGTAGGTCCGCCAGAGTTCAAAGGAACGACGGACCCATTAGAGGCCCATACATGGGTAAAAGAAATAGAGAAGGCGTTTGTTATTACAAATGTAGCCGCGGCGTAGAAGACTTCTTTTGTGACCTATATGATGAAGGGAGAAGCCAACTTTTGGTGGGAGGCTCACCAGGGTAGGGCTAGAACAGATACGGTAACGTGGGAACAATTCAAGAAGGTTTTCTTTAAGAATTATTTCCCTACAAGAATGCAGGGGAGAATGGAGATTAAGTTCTTAAAACTTAAGCAAGGGGACATGACGGTTCCCCAGTACGCGGCCAAATTTAATTAATTGGCAAGGTTTGCTCCACACCAAGTGGACACTGAGGAGAGGAAGGCTCGTAGGTTTGAGAAGGGCCTGAAACCCTAGCTCTATAGTAGGATTTCTGAGTTCTAGAGTGCTTCCTATGGGACCATTCTGGAGAAGGAAATTATAGCAGAAGGTGGTAGTGAGGCGTTGACTCAATACCACAAAGAGAGAAAACATAAGAGCAAAGGAGAGGGAGGAACTAAGGCAGAGAGTTCCAATGATAGTGGCAGTATGTAAGATATGAGGAAAGACTCATCTAGGAGTCTGTCTAAAAGGGAAATTAGTTTGTTATAACTGTGGACAGGGGAAATTTTTTTTTCTAAGGCATTTTTGTGTACGGGGTATCGTCGGTTGAAAGTAAGGAAGGAGGAGGTACTTAAGATGACGTTCAGAACTCGTTATAGTTATGACAAGTTTTTGGTTATATTGTTTGGGTTGACTGAGGTACTGAAGTTAGACTTTCCGTAAGGGGCGCCGAGCAAGTCAGTGGCAAATTGATAGGTATGTTGGGAATGAGAAGTGAGGAAATAGTTTTCAGGAACTAAAAAGGAAAGTTAAGTGAGGAACCTGCATTGTCTTTATTAGATGATACGAGGAATTATGTAGTGTATCTCGATGATTTGCATAGATGATGAGATTGCGTGCTCATATAGCATGGAAAGGTCATTGTGTATGCAACACGCCAGTTAAAGGATTATGAGAAGGTCTATCTTTCTTATGATCTATACTTGGCAGCTATAGTTTTTGAAATAAAAATCTGAAGATAGTATTTATACGGAAATAAAGGTGAGATATACACGGACTCTAGAGTCTGAAATATATCTCCACACAGAAGTAGTTGAATATGAAGTAGAGAAGGTGATTAAAATGGATAAGAGATTATGACTGTGATATGTTATATCATTCAAGGAAGGTAAACTTAGTAGTCGACGCGTTGAGGAGGAAGAGTAGGGAAAAGCTATCAATGTTAACGACTCAGAATGAGTTAATAACGTAGATGGCGAGAACGAAGTTAGAAGATAAATTACGGAATGAAGTAGTAAAAATGTTATTCACAATGTAGACTTAATCCACGACAACGGAACGAGTTCAGGAAGTACAACTAGGTAACGAGGAGTGCAAGCGAATGAAGAAGAGGATGCAAGATGAAGAGAAGATCAAGTATAATCTCGTTTTGAAGGAGGAATTTGAGTTCCATATATACTCGAGTTAAAAGAAGAACTAATAAAAGGAAGGCAATGTAATATGTTAATAAGTGTTTAACTTCCAACTCAGATTATTGATAGGAAGTGACAAGTCATGTGAAATAAGATAATACTTTCGGTGAAGGTGTATGTGCGAAACCACAATGTTGAAGAAGCATTGTGGGAACTCGAGATTAAAATAAAGAAAAATTTTCCCTCATGTGTTTATGTAATTATAGCGTGATTCTGGGGACAAAATCCTTATAAGGGGGAAGAGTGTAACGCCCCAGAATATCGAGTAAATTGTAAAATAATTTTATTTGATTTAATAATGAATAAAATTATATTATATGTGTTAATAAGATGAAGGTCGTTTTATGACCTAGATATGTCGGAACGTCGTAGGATTTTGGCTACGTGGTAGGATTAAAGTGTTTGAATTTTCAAGAGGAAAATATAAGCTTTCCGAGAAATTTTCCGAAAAATATTATTCACACATTTCTACTCGGGAATTATTTTTGAATTTTTAAGAAATAAGTAACGATAGAATATCAAGGTAAGATGGATTATCCAATAATATTTTAGTTATGGAAAATGCAGTTTTTTGCCTGCGAACTTAAAACCTAACGAACAGGGAAAGTGATTTTCGAGAAGAAATTTAAATGCATATAATGAATTAAAGCGATGACCGTATAAATACGTAGGTATTGTACGAGGGAATGAATACGAGTATGATACGAGGTATTATACGAGTATGTATGAGTGATAGTATATCGTATATGATGATTTAGTATACGAGTTGGAATACGAGATTAATACGTAAATTATACGTTATAAGGCATTAAGCCAAATGAAATGGACTTGTGGATTTGTGTAGGGAGTGTAAGTCCAATAAGGAGTAATGTGCAAGCCCAAACTATAAGTAATCTAATTAAACCTTAAGCCCAAAATATTAAGTCAATGCGTTAGGGTGACCCATGTGGCAAACCCATGATCACATGGTTGCATGTGATGACCAAGTAATTAAAGTAAGGACCAAGTATACTTAATGGCTAAGTAAAAGTGATGAGCAAGCAAAGGATAAGCTAGGTGATTAACAAATAAACTTAATGGCCAAGTATATGTGGTGATCAAGTAGGCTTAATGACCAAGCAAAAGAAGTAGGGATCAAGTTAACTTAATGCTTAAGAAATGAATAGTAAGGAGGTGATTAAGGAGGTGGAGTGGCTTTATGACCATTATATCCTCACTTTGAGATTCCTATAAATATCAAGCTTAGGATTTCATTTGTTAGTTGTTTCATTTCATCCAACTTATAAGGTGCTTTTTGACTTGAGAGAAAAAGATAGAAAAGCTAGAGTTCATTGTTCAAGAAACAAAAAAAAGGATTAGCAAGAGAACATTAAGGGTAAGCAATCCTAAGCCATGATTCTCTTTCTCTTCCATTGTTAGAGAAGTGAGTAGTGGTAGAACATGTATGCTAAGAAGGAGTAGGAATGATGAATCAATGGACTTAAGTCTTAATAAGCCGTGAATAAGCACTACGTTCATATGTAAGTTATGAAATAATGAAGAACTTGTAAGACTTGTAACATGTTTACATTAATGAAGTTAGTATGATAACAAGAAACAAAAATAATGGTTAGAAGTCATGAACTATCATAAGTCATGAGAAATTGAAACATAAGTAGTTTATATTTTTATAAGTTATAAACTCGTGAGAAATAAGTAAGAACTTATTATGAATATAAGTTAATGATATAAGTATGTTAAGATGTTAGTATGAAGGATTGAATCCATTTAAAACGAAGAACAAATCATAAGAAAGAAGTTAAGGCAGAATTCACAAGTTTGGACGATAATCGTCGAATTCATGAAATTCTTAGAATGGAAGTCGAATTTTGATATTGAGCTTGGAAAAATTGGTTTTCAATGGAGTCAAGTCTTATTTGGCATTATAGAGTTACGGACTTGAGAATGACCGAATTCTGACTTAGAACAAAGAAACGAGCATTGAACGTTCACGAACGTTTATCGTTTTCGTTAAAATGAACTAAAAAGTGAATTTTGAGTTAACGGATTCAAAATTGTAAAATTCTTGCATTAACACATAGAGTATGTGATTTGTGAGCTAACGGTTTTTGAACGAGCCAATTCAAACTTATAACGAAGAAGTTATGAGCCCGGGAATCTCACCTAAAAGAAAATCTGTTAAATTTTTCTGAGGCACAGATTCCACGCTGCAGCGCGACTCAAGGCATAAAGGCCCGTGCCGCAGCGCGAGGCAAAGATAATAGTGCACTGTTAGTTGGCACCGCAGTGCGACACAGTGAAGAGGGAATGGTGCCGCAGCGCCAAGGCCGGGTCTTGTGCACTGCAAACCCTTACCGCAGCGCGAGTCCAAGAAGGGAAGCTGGCACCGCAGCGCCAGCCTTAGGAATTTCATCGAACGGAAAGATTACAAGTAAAGAAAGAAAGTGAATTGATTAGTAATGAACTAAAGTTTAAAGTAACCTCATTAAGGATGTTATAAACCTTAAGTATAACATTAAAGGATGAAGGTAAGTCAATTGAAGGTGAACATGAACAGTATGCAATAAGTACACTTAACCAATGACGATCGAATTTTGATTAATAAACGTAAGAACGTTAGTAAGCCATAAGTAAGATTAATAAGTTGAATTGATATTTATTAATGAAGTAAATTCACTTATGATATAGAAGAGAAAAAAGTTGGTAAGAACGATATAAAGAACGATGGCAAGCCGGAACCAATAATTACAAATCTAATATATGATTAGATTGAGAAGAAGGGTAAGATTCATTAGGAACCATGTATGTTCATTCACGACCAAATGTGGTATGTTATGTGGTTATGTGTTGTAGAGACTGTAAGGACTCAAAGAGAAAGTAAATTTACTGTAGCAGACGTTGAAGGCAAGTTTTTCTTAAACGCTTGTCTAACCTTCGTGTTAGCCAGGTTTTCAGTGATTCATGTTAAGAGACGCATAAATTGTTTTACGAAAGGGTTGATGCCAGTTTTACCTCGGCTAGACTATTCTTGAAAGATTGATTAATTTCTTTACAAGTATTTCCATATTCAATTGATAACGCTATCCTACGCCAATTGTTTGGTACAGATTCTAGATAAGCCTGAGTATGAATAAACAAATATATTTTTCATCGAGTATTTGATGGGCACGTGAGGTTGCCAAAACTTAAACGAACATACGTTTAATGGATGTAGTATTGATCAACATAAAGTACTATAGGCTGATCACTTAGAAGTGCTCGTAAGCTATGCCGGACTTACGGACTTCGTGCTGGGATGTCCTTTTCAAAGAAATTATGAAATGCTCATGGTCTTGGACCAGAATTGATGTTTTAGTGAATATTGTCATTGTAAAATATTTTGAAGGAAAAGAAGTGCTATTTTGAATAATCGATAATACTTCGTAACTATTGTTCAGTTATCAAAGATATACAGTTCCTATGTTTCAACCATATCGTTTAAATGAAATTGTTGTACTTGCTGAGCATGTTATGCTCACTCTTGCTTGAACCACATGAATGCAGCTAAGACCGAACGGACTGAAGGATTTGGCAAGGATAAAAGGAAGGCTAAAGCGAACTTGTAGAGTACTTATGTAATAGTATAGGTTTGTAATAATAATATTTGATATTATGACAAGAACAAATGTAATGGTTATAAAGAACCTGGGGAGTGGTAATATTGTATAAGAATATATATAAGGCATATTCGTTCTTTTGAGGCATTTCAATTGAATGTTTGTGTGAACTGTAGCACCGTGTAGCACCATATGTCTGGTTAAAAGATACCCAGATTTGGGGGCGTCACAACATCTATACACCAACTTGAGGGGGAGTGTTAGAAGATATGACAGTGTTAAAAGATATAACAGGATATACCATAATTGTAGCTTCCTTAATCAGTGTGTATGTAAGACCCCGAATTTTATGAAATAAAAGTATTCAATTTTTCTTATAATTACTATTCAGTAAATGGTTAAATTGATAAAAGTTTAAAGTTATGAGTGAAATATGATTTTTTTTTCAAAATAAGCAAGTGGTTATAAAATAATCATTGTTGTCGGGGAATATTCGTTTGGTCGTGGAATATTCTTTCTGTCGGGGAATATTCGTACGACGGCGCAGCCATTTGTGGGCCCCATAACAGAATAACTGTCGGGTGAAGAAAACGACAAATTTGAGTTTTTACAAATAACGGCGTAGTTGTTACCGTTAACACTATTAGAATACCCGGTGGTTAAAATACAGTAATACGCGTTATTGCACAGTAGCACACGGTATTGCACAGTATTTTTTTGAAATTATTGATTCTTACGTAAGAAGGCACTACTCAATAATTGTTATAGTAATTTCTGTTCAATATTTTATTTTATTGAATCAATAATTGCTACGTTAGTATTTTATATTATTATTGTTTCAATAATTGTTGCTGCACAGTATTTTTTTTTATCAGATCAATAATTCATATTATTTGAATAATATTATTAGATAGCATTATTGATAATGTCTAGAAAGTTCTGTCTAAGGAGAGGTTTGGTCATTTAATTGCGCGCCAGTAAGGAGAAATTCTTATTGGAAAGCCCCCTCTTTCCTGGGAACGGCCTGATTGTCATAAATGTGATTCTGTAATATTATTTGTGAATAATTAATTATTGATTCATATGATAAGGAAATACTTATTTTATGTGGATATAAATGAGGGATATATTTTTGTGGTTAAAAATGAAGGAGTTAATGTTGAGATTTTTATCCGTATTTTTGTCGGAATGGAGGTATTAAAAATAGGGTTTTTGAGATATTTTGTGAGGGTTATAATTTTTAATCCGATCGTTGGATCGTGGTAATATTTGGATATGTTATACATATATAAGTTGAGTATATGTCCACAAATTTTGAACCGTTAAAAATGAACGTATAATTTGTTATGAATTTTACGAGATGACTGGTTCAGAAATTGTTGAATTTTCGGAGTTAATCATTTTGGTGGAAAATTCTAGAATTGGCGGGCCCCACTCTTGGTTGGTGAAAAAATGTACTGAATTATATTTCAAATGTGGTGGGTGGGAATAGTAGCAGGTAAAGCCATCAGGTTGCAGGTCAAACCTACCAAAATTTTCCTATAAATAGAGGGCTAAGTTAGAATTGAAAATCACACCAGAAACATAAGCTTTCTCTCTTTCTCTCTCTATATTATGAAGCATATTTTGTGAGTTTTTAGATACTTAGTGAGTTGCTATTCATCAGTGTAAGTTTCCTTCAGCATCATATCCGATATCCAGTCAGAAGTACTGCTCTTTTGAGGTAAGGGATATTAAGGGATTTTAAGGGTTGTTATGATTTTCAGTTTCGTAATTTTTCTGATCTTCAAAAATTCTAGAAAAATTTGAAATGATATTTTGATGAGTTTTCTTGATTGTGTCCAAAAATGGTGATTTTTGGATGTATAGATTGAGAGTTATGAATTTTATGAGAAAAGACTATTTTAAAAGTAACAGCTTATAATTCCTTGTGGTTAATTCCAAAATTGATGAAATTTTTATTGAGAGTACATGTATATGATAGAAGTATACTCTGTAAATTTCAGAATTTTTAGACAAAAGTACAATTTTTGATAAATGTCTAAATATTCGGCTATTTTGGCCATATGAAAAATAGTAAATGACTTTTAAAAATTCTGAGAAAAATATATATTTACTATGGGACTATATTATGCTAAATCTCAGAAAAGAAATATTTTTGGAACTGATTTGGTATTTTTCATGAAAATGGTCTAGTTATGAGTAAATGAATTAAATATGTTTTGTGAAGAAAGAAAATTGGAAAATAGGATTTTATGGCTTGAGAATCCTATATGAGGTATATGCAGATTTTTGATGAGGGTTTTGGTTATTGATGATGAAATTGTAAGAATTAGCATTTTATGATGATTAAATGCATTAATTAGTAAAGTGTAAACAATTAAAATAAATTATTTATAAATTTAAGTAATGTTATTCTTTCAATATCATTATACCAAAATATTGGTATAGATTTTATTGTGGAATTTCTATCTTTTGTGTCGGGGTTACTATTCATGAGTTACTATTCACGATTTACTATTCATGAGTTAAGAATATTACTCTTGAGATTAAAACTATATGTTGATCATATTATTTTTATCATCATATATAACATTTTTATAACCCTGATGTTGAAATTCTCTTTCACTGGAGTGTAAAGATGGGTAGATTATTGGTATGATCATGACTAGGGTTCTCTTTGGCCTGTAGTACAAAGTTGAATTGTGACTAGTATGATCATGACCATTGAATTTATAATTGAATATCTAAAGCTTAAGTGCAAAGGTGAATTGATCAACATGGTTATAATTATTGTTTATATAAATTCTGAAATGATTATATATTTCTTTGAGATATGAATATATTTGGCCTGTAGTGCAAATATGAACTGTTGAGGAATATCTTTGGCCTGTAGTGCAAAGATGAATTATTGATGAATATCTTTGGCCTGTAGTGCAAAGATGAACTGTTGTTGAATATCTTTGGCCTGTAGTGCAAAGATGAACTGTTGTTGAATATCTTTGGCTGTAGTGCAAAGATGAACTGTTGTTGAATATCTTTGGCTGTAGTGCAAAGATGGATTTATTGTATGATTATGAACAGGAACTGTGATTTGGTATAACCATGATCTTTGATGTTTCAGGTAAAGACAGGTGATGAAAATATTCTTCGTTCTGGGTGCGAAGAAAAATTTAGAATCACAATTATGATTATGAGTTATTCATATGATTGTGGACCAGAATTGTTGATTGATGTTACATGGATAAAATATTGTTGGTGGATTTTTAACATGGAGAAGCTAATAGACTTTATAGTCTATTTGACTCTTATAATGGATTGCTCGTTCCGCTGCAACTATGGTTGAAATTTTTATCATTTACCATATGTTCTAAATCTCTGATTTATTGTTGATGAAGGCTATTGATAATTGAATTATCTTTAGAAATGATATTCTTTACTGAGCTAGTTGTGCTCACCCTTTTGCTTCACAATTCCTTTCAGGTAATAAGAGTGTAGCTGGGTCGAGCGGGGGTAACAAGGAAATAGAACGGTGGTCATCATTTAGTAGTTATATTTGGTGAAGAAAATAGGGTGAGGCGAACCTAACATTGGAAGGGTGTTTTGTCACTATCATACAAGATGTCTAATGACATACAACCTCGTGTCTTCATAGGATAGGGTTGTGCTCATCCACTTGCTGAGTATATCTATGGGCACTACCTATATAATCTTGGTGTTTGTTTGAAGTATAATTCTCAATTAGAGACAGTGGAGAAAATGATAAGTCAAGAGAAGACTCACCATTGGGAAGAATATGATAGTAATCTTCTCGTTTTTCTTTGGGGTCTATTGGGTCAACCAAGGATAATTCTGTGGCCATATGATATCTATCATAACCTAGACGCGTGGTCTCCCATGTACGAAGGTTTCCTTGAGCACTTCCCAAAGATTCTAATTTCTAAAACAGTTTTTGACTATACCTTTATGTAAGGTGTTATTGTGAGGTGATGTCCACGGTTGGAACATGAGTCACATTTGGTATATATTTGTATCCAAACTCACAGCATATGTGTTGTTGTATTTTGCACGACAATTGTTGTAATAAAGTTGTAGTTGTTTTCTGTACCATGTATTTGACGACTTAGAATGGGTTGGGTGGAATGGACCTATTTTGGGGTTGTCACAGGTGGTATCAGAGCTTAGGAATATGATCTCTGGCGGAGATCGGGGAATAAAACTAGGAGGGGAGAGATAAGTAAATCCTTCGCTATTATGTCCTACCTAAGCTTATTTGTTGGTCAGTCATAATATCGGAATATTATGTGATATGTTAATTTGTTCAATTAACCTTTGTTTTGAAGCTGTATTCTAGAATGATATCTGAAATACAGGAGATGAGCAATGAAAAAATAATGAGGACAGGGAAGATAAAATCTGAAATGAAAGTAAGGTATTCTCAACTCTTCGAAATACCAGGTACGTAAATTTCGGGGACGAAATTTCATAAGGAGGGGAGATTGTAAGACCCCGAATTTTATAAAATAAAAGTATTCAATTTTTCTTATAATTACTATTCAGTAAATGGTTAAATTGATAAAAGTTTAAATTTATGAGTGAAATATGATTTTTTTTTCAAAATAAGCAAGTGGTATTAAAATAATCATTGTTGTCGGGGAATATTCGTTTGGTCGTGGAATATTCTTTCTGTCGGGGAATATTCGTACGACGGCGCAGCCATTTGTGGGCCCTATAACAGAATAACTGTCGGGTGAATAAAACGACAAATTTGAGTTTTTACAAATAACGGCGTAGTTGTTACCGTTAACACTATTGGAATACCTGGTGGTTAAAATACAGTAATACGCGTTATTGCACAGTAGCACACTGTATTGCACAGTATTTTTTTGAAATTATTGATTCTTACGTAAGAAGGCACTACTCAATAATTGTTATAGTAATTTCTGTTCAATATTTTATTTTATTGAATCAATAATTGCTACGTTAGTATTTTATATTATTGTTGTTTCAATAATTGTTGCTGCACAGTATTTTCTATTATCAGATCAATAATTTATATTATTTGAATAATATTATTAGATAGCATTATTGACAATGTCTAGAAAGTTCTGTCTAAGGAGAGGTTTGGTCATTTAATTGCGCGCCAGTAAGGAGAAATTCTTATTGGAAAGCCCTCTCTTTCTTGGGAACGACCTTATTGTCATAAATGTGATTATGTAATATTATTTGTGAATAATTAATTATTGATTCATATGATAAGGAAATATTTATTTTATGTGGATATAAATGAGGGATATATTTTTGTGGTTAAAAATGAAGGGGTTAATGTTGAGATTTTTATCCGTATTTTTGTCGGAATGGAGGTATTAAAAATCAGGGTTTTTGAGATATTTTATGAGGGTTATAATTTTTAATCCGATCGTTGGATCGCGGTAATATTTGGATATGTTATACATATATAAGTTGAGTATATGTCCACAAATTTTGAACCGTTAAAAATGAACGTATAATTTGTTATGAATTTTACGAGATGACTGGTTCAGAAATTGTTGAATTTTCGGAGTTAATCATTTTGGTGGAAAATTCTAGAATTGGCGGGCCCCACTCTTGGTTGGTGAAAAAATGTACTGAATTATATTTCAAATGTGGTGGGTGGGAATAGTAGCAGGTAAAGCCATCAGGTTGCAGGTCAAACCTACCAAAATTTTCCTATAAATAGAGGGCTAAGTTAGAATTGAAAATCACACCAGAAACATAAGCTTTCTCTCTTTCTCTCTCTATATTATGAAGCATATTTTGTGAGTTGTTAGATACTTAGTGAGTTACTATTCATCAGTGTAAGTTTCCTTCAGCATCATATCCGATATCCAGTCAGAAGTACTGCTCTTTTGAGGTAAGGGATATTAAGGGATTTTAAGGGTTGTTATGATTTTCAGTTTCGTAATTTTTCTGATCTTCAAAAATTCTGAAAAAATTTGAAATGATATTTTGATGAGTTTTCTTGATTGTGTCCAAAAATGGTGATTTTTGGATGTATAGATTGAGAGTTATGAATTTTATGAGAAAAGACTATTTTAAAAGTAACAGCTTATAATTCCTTGTGGTTAACTCCAAAATTGATGAAATTTTTATTGGGAGTACATGTATATGATAGAAGTATACTCTGTAAATTTCAGAATTTTTAGACAAAAGTACAATTTTTGATAAATGTCTAAATATTCGGCTATTTTGGCCATATGAAAAATAGTAAATGACTTTTAAAAATTCTGAGAAAAATATATGTTTACTATGGGACTATATTATGCTAAATCCCAGAAAAAAAATATTTTTGGAACTGATTTGGTATTTTTCATAAAAATGGTTTAGTTTTGAGTAAATGAATTAAATATGTTTTGTGAAGAAAGAAAATTGAAAAATAGGATTTTATAGCTTGAGAATCCTATATGAGGTATATGCAGATTTTTGATGAGGGTTTTGGTCATTGATGATGAAATTGTAAGAATTGGCATTTTATGATGATTAAATGCATTAATTAGTAAAGTGTAAACAATTAAAATAAATTGTTTATAAATTTAAGTAATGTTATTCTTTCAATATCATTATACCGAAATATTGGTATAGATTTTATTGTGGAATTTCTATCTTTTGTGTCGGGATTACTATTTATGAGTTACTATTCACGATTTACTATTCATGAGTTACGAATATTACTCTTGAGATTAAAACTATATGTTGATCATATTATTTTTATCATCATATATAATATTTTTATAACCCTTATGTTAAAATTCTCTTTCACTGGAGTGTAAAGATGGGTAGATTATTGGTATGATCATGACTAGGGTTCTCTTTGGCCTGTAGTGCAAAGTTGAATTGTGACTGGTATGATCATGACCATTGAATTTATAATTGAATATCTTAAGCTTAAGTGCAAAGGTGAATTGATCAACATGGTTATAATTATTGTTTATATAAATTCTGAAATGATTATATATTTCTTTGAGATATGAATATATTTGGCCTGTAGTGCAAATATGAACTGTTGAGGAATATCTTTGGCCTGTAGTACAAAGATGAATTATTGATGAATATCTTTGGCCTGTAGTGCAAAGATGAACTGTTGTTGAATATCTTTGGCCTGTAGTGCAAAGATGAACTATTGTTGAATATCTTTGGCTGTAGTGCAAAGATGGATTTATTGTATGATTATGAACAGGAACTGTGATTTGTATAACCACGATCTTTGATGTTTCAGGTAAAGACAGGTGATGAAAATATTCTTCGTTCTGGGTGCGAAGAAAAATTTAGAATCATAATTATGATTATGAGTTATTCATATGATTGTGGACCAGAATTGTTGATTGATGTTACATGGATAAAACATTGTTGGTGGATTTTTAACATGGAGAAGCTAATAGACTTTATAGTCTATTTGACTCTTATAATGGATTGCTCGTTCCGCTGCAACTATGGTTGAAATTTTTATCATTTACCACATGTTCTAAATCTCTGATTTATTGTTGATGAAGGCTATTGATAATTGAATTATCTTTAGTCATGATATTCTTTACTGAGCTAGTTGTGCTCACCCTTTTGCTTCACAATTCCTTTCAGGTAATAAGAGTGTAGCTGGGTCGAGCGGGGGTAACAAGGGAATAGAACGGTGGTCATCATTTAGTAGTTATATTTGGTGAAGAAAATAGGGTGAGGCGAACCCAACGTTGGAAGGGTGTTTTGTCACTATCATACAAGTGTCTAATGACATACAACCTCGTGTCTTCATAGGACAGGGTTGTGCTCATCCACTTGCTGAGTATATCTATGGGCACTACCTATATAATCTTGGTATTTGTTTGAAGTATAATTCTCAATTAGAGACAGTGGAGATAATGATAAGTCAAGAGAAGACTCACCATTGGGAAGAATATGATAGTAATCTTCTCGTTTTTCTTTGGGGTCTATTGGGTCAACCAAGGATAATTCTGTGGCCATATGATATCTATCATAACCTAGACGCGTGGTCTCCCATGTACGAAGGTTTCCTTGAGCACTTCCCAAAGATTCTAATTTCTAAAATAATTTTTGACTATACCTTTATGCAAGGTGTTATTGTGAGGTGATGTCCATGGTTGGAACATGAGTCACATTTGGTATATATTTATATCCAAACTCACAGCATATGTGTTGTTGTATTTTGCACGACAATTGTTGTAATAAAGTTGTAGTTATTTTCTGTACCATGTATTTGACGACTCAGAATGGGTTGGGTGGAATGAACCTATTTTGGGGTTGTCACAGTGTACACATTACCATAAATGTAATTAGGTTATTTTATGGATATATATATATATATAATAGATAGAAATAACTTGAATGAAATAAACTTCTCAATTTCTACAGCTTGTGTTATGGATTTCAAGAAGAATTAGAACGACCATTTACTTTTAGTTGAGTTCATCACCAAAAACATTGGTTTACAGTATAGTAGATGTAAGACCCCGAATTTTATGAAATAAAAGTATTCAATTTTTCTATTTAGTAAATGGTTAAATTGATAAAAAGTTAAAGTTAAGGGTGATATATGAATTTTTTTCAAAAATAAGCAAGTGGTTATAAAATAATCATTGATGTCGGGGAATATTCGTTTGGTCGTAGAATATTCTTTCTGTCGGGGAATATTCGTACGACGGCGCAGCTATTTGTGGGCCCTATAACTGAAAACGGTCGGATTAAGATAACGACAAAAAATTGAGTTTTTTTTTTCAAATAACGGCGTAGTTGTTACCGTTAATACTGTTGGAATACCCGGTGGTTAAAACACAGTAATACGCGTTGTTGCACAGTAGAACACGGTATTGCACCAATTATTGATTCTTACGTAAGAAGGCACTACTCAATTATTGTTACAGTAATTACTGTTTAATATTGTATTTTATTGATTCAATAATTGCTGCGTGGATATTTTATATTAGTGTTGTTTTAATAATTATCACTACACAGTATTTTCTATTATTGGAGCAATAATTCATATTATCTGAATAATATTATTAGATAACATTATTGGCAATGTCTAGAAAGTTATGTCTAAGGAGAGGTTTGGCCATCTAATTGCGCGTCAGTAAGGAGAGATCCTTATTGGAAAGCCCCCTCTTTCCTGGGAACGGCCTGATTGCCAGTACTGTGATTCTGTAATATTATTTGTGAATAATTAATTATTGATTTATATGATGAGAAAAATATTAATTTTATGTGGATATAGATGGAGAAAATTTTTAATGTGGCAATTGTTGAAAAATTAATATTTTATCTTTTTCTGATAAAATAATTCATTTAAATATATTATTTTAATAATATATTAATGGTGAAATTTTTATAATAAATGTGGGATATATGAATAAATGAGGAGGAAGAGTATTTTTGTTGGATTAAATGTTTAACACATGTTTTGTGTGTTGGTGGACACAATTCTTGACCGAAAATTATTATTGACTGTAAAATCGTCCGTTTGTGGATTTCGGTCAATTTCTGTTTGAAATTTGGAAAAACTTTCTTCTGCAAAGTTGTAGAGAATTGAATTTCCTATAAAAACTCGCGAGATTCAAATTTTCTGATTAAAGGGCTATTTATTATGAATTATTGAAGTTCCGTAATTCCGAAATAATTGATTTTTGGAAGTTTTAATTATTGTTTTTAAGAAAAACGTTTTTTTCAATTGAGGGGCATGTGTTAAATGATTGAAATCAGCTGGTGGTGTGCTTAGGAATTTTGTTTATAAATAATATTATTATATTCAATTTTCTGCTTTGGTGTTCTAAGCATTTTCCTATAAATAGGGTGCTTAGGTTAGAATTGAAAATTACACCAGAAACTGAAATTTTCTCTCTATTTCTCTCTCGATATATTGAGCGTATTCTTGTGAGTATTTTGATACTTTGAGTGTTGCTATACGGTGCAAGTTCGTTCAGCGTTATTCCAGTCAGAAGTACTGCTCTTTTGAGGTAAGGGATAGTAAGGGATGTTATTTCTTCTTAAATGATATTATTTTCTTCAATATCATTATGCCGAAGTATTGATCTGAACTTTTTATCAAATTTGAAACTTTTCATGTCGGGGTTACTATTCATGAGTTACTATTCACGAGTTACTATTCACGAGTTACTATTCATAAGTTACTATTCACGAGTTATTATTCATGAGTTAGTATTCACGAGTTACTATTCATGAGTTACTATTTATGAGTTACTATTCACGAGTTACTATTCAAGAGTTACTATTCATGAGTTACTATTCACGAGTTACTATTCATGGGTTACTATTCACGAGTTACTATTCATGACAAAATTGGTTTCTTTTTCTAACCAAATTATAGTTGATTTATGAATATTACTCTTGAGATTAAAACTATATGTTGATCATATTATTTTTTATTATTATATATAACATTTTTATAACCCTAATGATGATATTTCTCTTTGACTTGAGTGTAAAGATGGGTAGATTTTTGGTACGATCATGACTATGGGTTCTCTTTGGCCAGTAATGCAAAGTTGAATTTTTGACTGGTATGATCATGACCATTGAATTTATAATTGAATATCTTTAGCTTAAGTACAAAGGTGAAATGATCAACATGGTTATAATTATTGGTTATATAAATTTTGAAATGATTATATATTTCTTTGAGATAATAATATATTTGACCTGTAGTGCAAATATGAACTATTGAGGAATATCTTTGGCCTGTAGTGCAAAGATGAGTTGTTGATGAATATCTTTGGCCCGTAGTGCAAAGATGACTTGTTGTTGAATATCTTTGGCCTGTAGTGCAAAGATGAGTTGTTGATGAATATCTTTAGCCCGTAGTGCAAAGATGACTTGTTGTTGAATATCTTTGGCATGTCGTGTAAAGATGATCTGTTGATGAATATCTTTGGCCCGTGGTGCAAAGATGAATTTATTAGTATGATTATGAACAAGAACTGTGATTTGGTATAACCATGATATTTGATGCTTCAGGTAAAGACAGGTGATGAAAATTATCTTCGTCTTGGATGCGAAATTTAGAATCACAATTATGATTATGAATTATTCATATGATTGTGGAAAGGAACTATTGATTGATGTTACAGGGATAAAACATTGTTGGTGGACTTTTAACATGGAGAAGATAATAAACTTTATGGTCTATTTGACTCTTCTAATGGATTGCTCGTTCCGCTGCAACTATGGTTGAAATTTTTATCATTTACCATATGTTCTAAATCTCTGATTTATTATTGATGAATGCTATTGATAATTTAATTATCTTTAGTCAAGATATTCTTTACTGAGCTAATTGTGCTCACCCTTTTGCTTCACAATTCCTTTCAGGTAATAAGAGTGTAGTTGGGTCGAGCGAGGGTAACGGGGAAATAGAACGGTGGTCTCTAGCTGTGAATGTTCTCCCGAAGCAGTATAGAAAAGTTCATTTAGTAGTTTTATTTGGTGAATCCAATAGGGTAAGGTGTACCCAACATTGGAAGGGTGATTTGCCACTATCATACAAGATGTCTAACAACACACAATCTCGTGTCATCATAAGACATGGTTGTGCACATCCACTTGTCGAGTATATCTACGAGCACTACCTATATAATCTTGGTGTTTGTTTGAAGTATAATTCTCAGTTAGAGACAGTGGAGATAATGATATGTCAAGAGAAGACTCACCCTTAGGAAGAATATGATAGTAAACTTCTCATTTTTCTTTGGGGTCTATTGGGTCAACCAATGATAATTCTGTGGCCATATGATATCTATCATAACCTAGACGCATGGCCTCCCATGTACGAGGGTTTCCTTGAGCACTTCCCAAAGATTCTAATTTCTAAAACAGTTTTTGACTATACCTTTATGTAAGGTGTCATTGTGACGTGCTATCCAAGGTTAGGACATGAGTCAAAGTTGGTATATATTTGTATCCAAACTCACAGCATATGTGTTGTTGTATTTTGCACGACAATTGTTGTAATAAAGTTGTAGTTGTTATCTGTACCATGTATTTGGCGACTCAAAATGGGTTGGATGGAATGGACCTATTTTGGGGGCGTTACGGTTGGTATCAGAGCTATAAGTAAAGAGCCCCGAGCCTCTCGCTGGTGACTTCCTGTTGATGGGGGATGCATCGAAGCCAGACTCTCCGTAGGGGACGCCGTTCTGCGGTAGCAAACTGATAGGTACCATTGTGAGGTGCTGTGGTTGAAGCACCATGAGAGTTACATTTGGTATCAGAGCTTAGGGATATGATCTCTGGCGGAGATCGGGAAATAGGACTAGGAGGGGAGAGACGAGTAAATTCTTCGCTAGTGTGTCCTACCTAAGCTTATTTGTTGGTCAGTCATAATATCGGGATATTATGTGATATGTTAATTTGTTCAATTAACCTTTGTTTTGAAGCTGTATTCTAGAATGATATATGAAATATAGGAGATGAGGAATGAAGAAATTATGATGACAGGAAAGATGGAATCTGAAATGAAAGCAAGGTATTCTCAACTCTTTGAAATACCAGGTACGTAAATTTCGGGGACGAAATTTCATAAGGAGGGGAGATTGTAAGACCCCGAATTTTATGAAATAAAAGTATTCAATTTTTCTATTTAGTAAATGGTTAAATTGATAAAAAGTTAAAGTTAAGGGTGATATATGAATTTTTTTCAAAAATAAGTAAGTGGTTATAAAATAATCATTGATGTCGGGGAATATTCGTTTAGTCGTGGAATATTCTTTCTGTCGGGGAATATTCGTACGACGGCACAGCTATTTGTGGGCCCTATAACTGAAAACGGTCGGATTAAGATAACGACAAAAAATTGAGTTTTTTTTTTCAAATAACGGCGTAGTTGTTACCGTTAATACTGTTAGAATACCCGGTGGTTAAAACACAGTAATACGCGTTGTTGCACAGTAGAACACGGTATTGCACCAATTATTGATTTTTACGAAAGAAGGCACTACTCAATAATTGTTACAGTAATTACTATTTAATATTGTATTTTATAGATTCAATAATTGCTGCGTGGATATTTTATATTACTGTTGTTTTAATAATTGTCACTACACAATATTTTCTATTATTGGAGCAATAATTCATATTATCTGAATAATATTATTAGATAACATTCTTGGCAATGTCTAGAAAGTTATGTCTAAGGAGAGGTTTGGTCATCTAATTGCGCGCCAGTAAGGAGAGATCCTTATTGGAAAGTCCCCTCTTTCCTGGGAACGGCCTGATTGCCAGTACTGTGATTCTGTAATATTATTTGTGAATAATTAATTATTGATTTATATGATGAGAAAAATATTAATATTATGTGGATATAGATGGAGAAAATTTTTAATGTGGCAATTGTTGAAAAATTAATATTTTATCTTTTTCTGATAAAATAATTCATTTAAATATATTATTTTAATAATATATTAATGGTGATATTTTTATAATAAATGTGGGATATATGAATAAATGAGGAAGAGTATTTTTGTTGGATTAAATGTTTAACACATGTTTTGTGTGTTGGTGGACACAATTCTTGACCGAAAATTATTATTGACTGTAAAATCGTCCGTTTGTAGATTTCGGTCAATTTCTGTTTGAAATTTAGAAAAACTTTCTTCTGTAAAGTTGTAGAGAATTGAATTTCCTATAAAAACTCGCGAGATTCAAATTTTCTGATTAAAGGGCTATTTATTATGAATTATTGAAGTTCCGTAATTCCGAAATAATTGATTTTTGGAAGTTTTAATTATTGTTTTTAAGAAAAACGTTTTTTTCAATTGAGGGGCATGTGTTAAATGATTGAAATCAGCTGGTGGTGTGGTTAGGAATTTTGTTTATAAATAATATTATTATATTCAATTTTCTGCTTTGGTGTTCTAAGCATTTTCCTATAAATAGGGTGCTTAGGTTAGAATTAAAAATTACACCAGAAACTGAAGTTTTCTCTCTATTTCTCTCTCGATATATTGAGCGTATTCTTGTGAGTATTTTGATACTTTGAGTGTTGCTATACGGTGCAAGTTCGTTCAGCGTTATTCCAGTCAGAAGTACTGCTCTTTTGAGGTAAGGGATAGTAAGGGATGTTATTTCTTCTTAAATGATATTATTTTCTTCAATATCATTATGCCGAAGTATTGATCTGAACTTTTTATCAAATTTGAAACTTTTCATGTCGGGGTTACTATTCATGAGATACTATTCACGAGTTACTATTCACGAGTTACTATTCATAAGTTACTATTCACGAGTTATTATTCATGAGTTAGTATTCACGAG
Source organism: Panax notoginseng (assembly GCA_016801055.1). Lineage (NCBI taxonomy): Eukaryota > Viridiplantae > Streptophyta > Magnoliopsida > Apiales > Araliaceae > Panax > Panax notoginseng. The sequence continues at coordinate 60,042,904 of CM029015.1, forward strand.
TTACTATTCATGAGTTACTATTTATGAGTTACTATTCACGAGTTACTATTCAAGAGTTACTATTCATGAGTTACTATTCACGAGTTACTATTCATGGGTTACTATTCACGAGTTACTATTCATGACAAAATTGGTTTCTTTTTCTAACCAAATTATAGTTGATTTATGAATATTACTCTTGAGATTAAAACTATATGTTGATCATATTATTTTTTATTATTATATATAACATTTTTATAACCCTAATGATGATATTTCTCTTTGACTTGAGTGTAAAGATGGGTAGATTTTTGGTACGATCATGACTATAGGTTCTCTTTGGCCAGTAATGCAAAGTTGAATTTTTGACTGGTATGATCATGACCATTTAATTTATAATTGAATATCTTTAGCTTAAGTACAAAGGTGAAATGATCAACATGGTTATAATTATTGGTTATATAAATTTTGAAATGATTATATATTTCTTTGAGAGAATAATATATTTGACCTGTAGTGCAAATATGAACTATTGAGGAATATCTTTGGCCTGTAGTGCAAAGATGAGTTGTTGATGAATATCTTTGGCCCGTAGTGCAAAGATGACTTGTTGTTGAATATCTTTGGCCTGTAGTGCAAAGATGAGTTGTTGATGAATATTTTTAGCCCGTAGTGCAAAGATGACTTGTTGTTGAATATCTTCGGCATGTAGTGTAAAGATGAACTGTTGATAAATATCTTTGGCCCGTGGTGCAAAGATGAATTTATTAGTATGATTATGAACAGGAACTGTGATTTGGTATAACCATGATATTTGATGTTTCAGGTAAAGACAGGTGATAAAAATTATCTTTGTTTTGGATACGAAATTTAGAATCACAATTATGATTATGAATTATTCATATGATTGTGGAAAGGAACTGTTGATTGATGTTACAGGGATAAAATATTGTTGGTGGACTTTTAACATGGAGAAGATAATAGACTTTATGGTCTATTTGACTCTTCTAATGGATTGCTCGTTCCGCTGCAACTATGGTTGAAATTTTTATCATTTACCATATGTTCTAAATCTCTGATTTATTATTGATGAAGGCTATTGATAATTTAATTATCTTTAGTCAAGATATTCTTTACTGAGCTAGTTGTGCTCACCCTTTTGCTTCACAATTCCTTTCAGGTAATAAGAGTGTAGCTGGGTCGAGCGAGGGTAACGGGGAAATAGAACGGTGGTCTCTAGCTGTGAATGTTCTCCCGAAGCAGTATAGAAAAGTTCATTTAGTAGTTTTATTTGGTGAATCCAATAGGGTAAGGTGTACCCAACGTTGGAAGGGTGATTTGCCACTATCATACAAGATGTCTAACGACACACAACCTCGTGTCATCATAAGACATGGTTGTGCACATCCACTTGTCGAGTATATCTACGAGCACTACCTATATAATCTTGGTGTTTGTTTAAAGTATAATTCTCAGTTAGAGACAGTGGAGATAATGATATGTCAAGAGAAGACTCACCATTGGGAAGAATATGATAGTAAACTTCTCATTTTTCTTTGGGGTCTATTGGGTCAACCAAGGATAATTCTGTGGTCATATGATATCTATCATAACCTAGACGTATGGCCTCCCATGTACGAGGGTTTCCTTGAGCACTTCCCAAAGATTCTAATTTCTAAAACAGTTTTTGACTATACCTTTATGTAAGGTGTCATTGTGACGTGCTATCCAAGGTTAGGACATGAGTCACAGTTGGTATATATTTGTATCCAAACTCACAGCATATGTGTTGTTGTATTTTGCACGACAATTGTTGTAATAAAGTTGTAGTTGTTATCTGTACCATGTATTTGGCGACTCAAAATGGGTTGGATGGAATGGACCTATTTTGGGGGCGTTACAGTAGATTACAGAGATTGCCAAGTAATAAAAGCAAGATTATTAGCTGCTCAAGAAAAACAGAGGAAATATGTGGACCAACATTATCAGAAGTGAGAATTTATAGTAGATAGCTTCGTTTTTTTTGAACATCTCACTTGAAGAGAAAGATAAATTTAGTAGAAAGGGAAAACTGAGTCTAAGGTTCTTTGTTTTACATGCTGCGAGAGTAGAAGAGATGGTTTATGAGGTAGTCTTACCTCTACAGTTAGTATTCACAATGTTTACATGTTTCATGGCTATAACCGTACATACCTTATTAAAAGCATGTCATAAAGTATAAACTGTTGCAATTTTAAAAGATTTTATTTGTGAAGAAGTACATGTTCAGATAATTGATAGGACAAAGCACTTTCTCAAAGATAAAGTGATACTTTTTGTTAAGATAATATGGAGAAACCACAACGCTAAAGAAGCTATGTGAAAACTTGAAGATAAAATGGTGAAAATTGTCCTCGAAATTTTACTTAATCTTGGTATATCGATTCTGGGGGCAAAATCATTTTAAGGGGGGTTGAATGTAACAGACAAATTAATTACGTTGTGATTCTGGGGACAGAATCCTCGTAAGGAGGGAAGGATGTAACGATCAAGAATTTTTATATGTAATTTAAAATATTTATTGAATTAACTAAATATTTAAATTGATGTGTTTATTGGTTAAATAAATATTTAATTGATTGATTTATTTTTTAATTAAATATTTAATTCATGAATTGTTGTGGACTAGCTTAATTAAGTGTAATATATTAATTAAGTTGATGTTTAGTAATTTTGTGGGTTGAAGTTTTAATTAATAAGTTAATTAAATTAAATGAGTTGTTTACTAATTATCATACTATATAATGGTAATATTCTAATTTAATTTAATAATTAAATTAGAGAAAGTTAGTAATGATTAAATGAATTATTGAATAATTATGTCTAATTTAATTTAATAATTGAATTAGAGATTTAATGATTTGTTAAGTAAAATTAAAATTTTAAATAATTAATTAAAGTATTGGAATTTAATTAATTAGAGTGTGACAATTGAACCATATTATATAAGTACTATAAAAATAAATTAAAAAAAGGGGTGTAAAGGTGTTTTGCCAAACAAAGCCTTATGGCTTTTGAATTTTAAAATTGATGGAATTGATTTTCTGATTATGTAGTATACTTTATGTATTTTATTAAGTTTTATATTACTACGTACTATATCATATATCAGTTACTGTAGAGAGAATTGAGAGACAAGGTTGAGAGTCAAAGAAGGAGAATAAGAAGGGAATCATCTTGTTAATTATCTATTCCAAGAATCACAGAGGTAATAACCTATTCTACAAACTCTAGTATATGTGTTCTTGGAGTTTTCTTTTGAAACTTGTATTTTATAGGATGATTTGATAAAAATAGATGTTATATATATATATATATGTTGGTAAATGATTATAATCTGTATATGTTGTTTAGAAATTATTTTCAAAAATCAAAATCCATGGAAACATGTTTAGGATGAAGAACTTGGTTATATGTGATAATATATGTATTTTGGCTTACTTTGAGACTAAAATTAGTGGTTAAATCGTGTGTTAATCTATAAATTGGCAATGATTTGTGTTAATACATTCAAAAAAAAAATTAACGCAAGTTGAATGAATCAATTTGGTTAAGAAACGAATTCGTAGTGAATGAATTCGCTAAATATGTTAAAACATGAGTTTTGGGTCAAGATTTGGGTTAGTTAATGCTTCTATAAATTATTGGTTCTTTGGTATATTGTATAGTTCTATGAATTACGAATCCATAGAATCGAAAACGGACTAATTTGGATGTGTATATCTTGAGTTATGAAGATTAGAAAGAGAAAAAAGGTAAAAAAATCACAAGAATAGTAAACTGCTAATTCTGGTTTTGCTAATAGGCGCAGCTGCGCTGTGCCCTAAATCTATCAGGGCGCAACTGCTCTCTTGGGCACAACTGTGCTATTTCTAAGGCTTATTTGGGCGCAGCTACGCTCATGGAGTGTCAGGTGTGACTTTTTTGACCTCCTTTGGTAAAACGGCCATAACATTTTCATACGAACTTCGATTAAGGCAATTCAGGATGATTCGGAAAGATAAAGAGTAGACCTACAACATTTATTCTTTATGTTTTTTAATTTGAGGTCGTGAATAATGGTCAAAATGGCTATATTTGGGACTGATGTGAATTCGGAGGCAATCGGAGGGCGTCGAGCATGCACGTGTGCAAGTGAAGTGCTTCTGACGATAAAAGATATTGTGCTAAGTTATAAAACATGAAAAATTATGAAGTATAATAATGCTTAACATTAATAAATGATGTATTTGATAAGTTGTATAAGCATACTAAGCATACACAAGAGAGACGAATCGCTGTGACAAGTGTTAATGAGCGTAAAGTGACAAGTGTTAATGAACGTAAAAAGTATTTTAATTCCATTGAAATGAACATTATAAGATATGGAATGGGGTTATATAAAACTAATAAGGAGTCCTCATAAGACTTTAACACTTGAATGAATTTCGAGTATGACTAAGAAGAAATATAGTATTGATTAATAAGTTATATTAGATTGAAACTCAACGTTGTAAGAGTTGAGAATGTGATTTGGATGCTAAAAGTCTTATGTTATATTTTAGTGAGTTTTCATATTCGTGTTATGTGGTTGATTAATATGGTTAAACCTTAAGCTAAAGGTTATAATTTAATTAAGATGATAATTGAATCTATGAGGATAATGTGTATGTAGCTAATTGATGTGATAATCCTAATGGTATGTGTAGGATATTAGAGTACGTGAGTTGTAATTGTATAGCTTACGCAAGAGGTAAGTTCCTTAACCTTTGCTACTTTATTATTCAGCAAGGTTTACTTTTCGCTGTCATGCTATACTTATTCAAGTTCTCTGTCTCTAATTTCTTATTAAGCAGTTAAGTTGTTATTTTTATACAAGTTTTCTAACCCTACTTTTACGATTATGCAAGTTTCTTGAAGTTATTATTCAATTGAGCAAGTTCTCTAACTTTAATATTTCATTATATAAGTTCTTGTTCCTAACTTGTTATTGTTATGCATATTCATTAACTCTGAATTATTGTTGAGTATGTTTCTAAACTACACTTTTCGTTGAGCTAGTTAATAAATCTTTACTCCTTCATTTCAAGCGAGGTTGTTTTGTTTATTCAAAGTCTGTACTATTGTTGAAAGCTTGATCTTGTTGAAAAATATTTGTTCAGCTAAAATTAACTTTGTTTAATCTCTGATCACCAATGTCATTGCACTATCTTACATTGTTATACCGAACTCTTAGTTGACTAGCGATTCTTTATTGATTCAACTAATCCTTAGTGGATGAATGTTTTGAACTCTAAATTACCCTTAAAGTTAGTCCAAACCAAACTTCCTTTGGTTTGCTTATGAATCTGTACTGTTTTAAGAGCGTATAGTCGATGACTAATAAGAAACTTCATCAAAGAAAAGTTAACTAGTGTCTTATTTACTTACCTTTTGTCAAAACAGAAAATCAGCTTACTGATATTTTGACCAAGGATCTTAGTAGTAAGATGTTTCATCCACTATGTTTCAAGTTGGGTATGCGAGACATCTGTAACGCCCTAGAAAATCGAGTAAATTATAAAATAATTTTATTTGATTTAATAATGAATAAAACTATATTATATGTGTTAATAAGATGAAGGTCGTTTTATGACCTAGATATGTCGGAACATCATAGGATTTTGGCTACGTTGTAGGATTAAAGTGTTTGAATTTCCAAGACGAAAATAAAAGCTTTCCGAGAAATTTTTCGAAAAACACTATTCTCACGCATTTCTGCTCGGGAATTATTTTTTAATTTTTGAGAAATACGTAATAATAGAATATGAAGGTAAGATGGATTATCCAATAATATTTCACTTATGGCAAACACAGTTTTTTGCCTGCGGACTTAAAACCTAACGGTTAGGGAAAGTGATTTTCGAGAAAGAATTTAAATGCGTATAATGAATTAAAGCGATGATCGTATAAATACTTAGGTATTGTACGAAAGAATGAATACGAGTATGATACGAGGTATTATACGAGTATGTACGAGTGATGGTATGTCGTATATGATGATTGAGTATACGAGTTGGAATACGAGATTAATACGAAAATTATACGTTATAAGGCTTTAAGCCAAATGAAATTGACTTGTGGATTTGTGTAGAGAGTGTAAGTCTAATAAGGAGTAATGTGCAAGCCCAAACTATAAGTAAGCTAATTAAACCTTAAGCCCAAAATATTAAATCAATGGGTTAGGGTGACCCATGGGTTAACCCATGATCACGTTGTTGTATGTGATGCCCAAATAATTAAAGTAAGGACCAAGTATACTTAATGGCTAAGTAAAAGTGATGAGCAAGCAAAGGATAAGCTAGGTGATTAACAAGTAAACTTAAAGGCCAAGTATATGTGGTGAACAAGTAAGCTTAATGACCAAGCGAAAGAAGTAGGGATCAAGTTAACTTAATGCTTAAGAAATGAATAGTAAAGAGGTGATTAAGGAGGTGGAGTGGCTTTATGACCATTACACCCTCACTTTGAGATTCCTATAAATATCAAGCTTAGGATTTCATTTGTTAGTTGTTTCATTTCATCCAACTTATAAGGTGCTTATTGGCTTGAGAGAAAAAGCTAGAAAAGCTAGAGTTCATAGTGCAAGAAATAAGAAGAAGGATTAGCTAGAGAACATCCAGGGTAAGCAATCCTAAGCCATGATTCACTTTCTTTTCCATTGTTAGAGAAGTGAGTAGTGGTAGAACATGTATGCTAAGAAGGAGTAGGAATAATGAATCAATGGATTTAAGTCTTAATAAGCCGTGAATAAGCACTACGTTCATATGTAAGTTATGAAATAATGAAGAACTTGTAAGACTTGTAACATGTTTACATTAATGAAGTTAGTATGATAACAAGAAACAAGAATAATGGTTAGAAGTCATGAACTATCATAAGTCATGAGAAATGGAAACATAAGTAGTTTATATTTTTATAAGTTATAAACTCATGAGGAATAAGTAAGAACTTATTATGAATATAAGTTAATGATATAAGTATGTTAAGATGTTAGTATGAAGGATAGAATCCATTTGAAACGAAGAATAAATCATAAGAAACGAAGTTAAGGCGGAATTCACAAGTTTGGACGATAATCGTCGAATTCGTGAAATTTTTAGAATGGAAGTCAAATTTTGATATTAACCTTGGAAACATTGGTTTTCAATAAGTCAAGTCTTATTTGGCATTATAGAGTTGCGGACTCGAGAATGATCGAATTCCGACTTAAAACAAAGAAACGAGCGTTGAACGTTCATGAACGTTTATCGTTTTCGTTAAAATGAACTAAAAAATAAATTTTGAGTTAACAGATTCGAAATTGTAAAATTCTTGCATAAACACGTAGAGTGTGTTATTTGTGAGCTAATGGCTTCTGAACAAGCCAATTTGGACTTATAACATAGAAGTTATGAGCCCGAGAATCTCATCGAAAAGAAAATTTGTCAAATTTTTTTGAGGCACAGAATCCGCGCCGTAGCGCGACTCAAGGCATAAAGGCCCGAGCCGCAGTACGAGGCCAAGATAATAGTGCACTATTAGTTGGCGCCTCATTGCGACACAGTAAAGACAGAATGGCGCCGCAGCGCCAAGACCGGGTCTTGTTCACTGCAAACCTGCGCCGCAGCGCTAGTCCAAGAAGGGAAGCTAGCGCCGCAGCGCCAGCCTTAGGAATTTCATAGAAAGGAAAGATTGCAAGTAAAAAAAGAAAGTGAATTGATTAGTAACGAACTAAAGCTTAAAGTAACCTCATTAAGGATGTTATAAACCTTAAGTATAACACTAAAGGTTGAAGGTAAGTCAATTGAAGGTGAACGTGAATGGTATGCAATAAGTACACTTAACCAATGACGCTCGAATTTTGATTAATAAACGTAAGAACGTTAGTAAGCCATAAATAAGATTAATAAGTTGAATTGATATTTATTAATGAAGTAAATTCACTTAAGATATAGAAGAGAAAGAAGTTGGTAAGAACGATGTAAAGAACGATGGCAAGCCGGAACCAATAATAACAAATCAAATATATGATTAGATTGAGAAGAAAGGTAAGATTTATTAGGAACCATGTATGTTCATTCATGACCTAATGTGGTATGTTATGTAGTTATGTGTTGTAGAGACTGTAAGGACTCAAAGAGAAAGTAAATTTACTTTAGCAGACGCTGAAGGTAAGTTTTTCTTAAATGTTTGTCTAACCTTCGTGTTAGCTTGGTTTTCAGTGATTCATGTTATAAGACGCATGAATTGTTTTACGAAAAGGTTGATGCCAATTTTACCTTAGCTAGACTATTCTTGAAAGATTGATTGATTTCTTTACAAGTATTTACATGTAGAATTGACAACGCTATCCTACACCAATTTTTTGGTACGTACTCAAGGTAAGCCTGAGTATGAATAAACAAATGTATTTTTCATCGAGTATTCGATGGGCACGTGAGGTTGGCAAAACTTAAATGTACATACGTTTAATGGATATAGTGTTGATCAACATAGAGTACTATAGGCTGGTCACCTAGAAGTGCTCGTAAGTTATGCCGGACATACGAACTTCGCGCCGGGATGTCCTTTTCAAAGAAATTGCTCATGGTCTTGGACCAGAATTGATGTTTTACTGAATATTGTCATTGTAAAATATTTTGAAGGAAAAGAAGTGTTATTCTGAATAATCGATAGTACTTCGTAACTATTGTTCAGTTATCGAAGATATACGGTTCCTATGTTTTAAGCATATCGTTTAAATGAAATTGTTATACTTGATGAGTTTATTATGCACACTCTTGCTTGAACCATTTGAATGCAGCTAAGACCGAATGGACAGAAGGATTCGACAAGGATAAAAGGAAGGCTAAAGCGAACCTGTAGAGTACCTATGTAATAGTATAGGTTTGTAATAATAATATTTGATATTATGACAGGAACAAATATAATGGTTATAAAGAACCTGGGGAATGGTAATATTGTTTTAGAATATATAAAAGGCGTATTCGTTCTTTTGAGACATTTCAATTAAATATTTGTGTGAACTGTAGTACCGTGTAGCACCATATATCGGGTCAGAAGATACCCGGATTTGGGGGCGTCACAGGTTTGTATCAAAGCATTAGGCTATAAAACTTAAGGGGGAAGAACCTTAGGCTAATAACCTCGTTAAGGAAGGAAAAGTCCGAAGGAAGTAAACTCGAGATGAATGAGTCAATGAGGTATTGAGGAAACTCAGTATCGAAAGGTTTAAAGATGGAAATTAACCCTAAATAAATTAAATGTGATTTATGCTTATACTATTGTGTGTTATGTACTAATCAACATGTTATGTGTTATTGTAAGATGTCGATTGATAGCTTGATGTATAGAGATATACAAGCGGTGAGCGAAGAAATTGTGAACAGAATAGAGCCTATACCCATGACAGTGGCGGAGGTACCATTAGCGATTCTAGAGGAGTCAGAGATAGTGGAGTACTTTTCTGAGGATGACTACTCTGAGGGAGATATGGATATAGCGTCATACCTTAATATGATGGTCTATGAGGAGGAGGAAATGGAGGTAACATCGGTTGATACGGTGGTAACTACATAAGAGTCATCACCTACAGATGCAATGGGAGCATTGTATCTGGCAGTGCTTGACAGGAATGTGCAATTGAGTACAGTTGTGCAGAATCAGAGTGAAGAGATTAGTTATCTCTATGAAGCTAAGATGTATGCAGAAGCAGATTTTGAGTCAGAGCACGATAAACAGGTGCTTATGATATAACAGGCTAAGAACTATAAGGAAGAGGCTGATAAGCTTCGTAGGAGACTGGTTGAGGAAGACCAGAAGATAGCACGGATGTCTTACATCCACAAGAGTACTCATGTTAATTCCAAGATGAAAGTTGCTTGTTATTCTATTGAGTCGGGACAGACTCGACATACTATTAGTCAGGATACTGTAGCGATGATTGCAAATGAGAAATACGAGGACGCTGTTATGCATGACTAGAATGATAGAGTTATAAATATATGTGTAGTGGTGTAAAACCCTCTTTTGTATAAAAAGGTTAGTCTTTTTGTAAATCCCAACTTTTGTGAAGTTCAATTGCGGGATAGAAATATAATAGCTTTAGGCAATGGAAACAAATTGTAAATAGTTTCAAACTATGAAAAAGCATATGAATATAATGAAGTTTTCATTTAATATGCTTTGTTATGGTATGAGTTGTTATGTGGCGAATAATAACTAAGTAAGTAAATAGATAATAATGAAATTTTATTTATTTAATCTAAAAATGCCGCCAAGGAAAAGACAACGTAATAAGGAAGTGGAATCACATAATAATAATCAAGGGGGTTAGAATAACCCTATACAAGAGTTCGTTAATTTATTAACGGCTGCATTTAATCAAACCGGGGGTAGGGTACCCGCGGGACCTGGTGTAGCCATAACGACTACCTTTAAAGAGTTTAAAAGCGTAGGTCCGCCAGAGTTCAAAGGAACGACGGACCCATTAGAGGCCCATACATGGGTAAAAGAAATAGAGAAGGCGTTTGTTATTACAAATGTAGCCGCGGCGTAGAAGACTTCTTTTGTGACCTATATGATGAAGGGAGAAGCCAACTTTTGGTGGGAGGCTCACCAGGGTGGGGCTAGAATAGATGCGGTAACGTGGGAACAATTCAAGAAGGTTTTCTTTAAGAATTATTTCCCTACAAGAATGTAGGGGAGAATGGAGATTAAGTTCTTAGAACTTAAGCAAGGGGACATGACGGTTCCCCAGTACGCGGCCAAATTTAATTAATTGGCAAGGTTTGCTCCACACCAAGTGGACACTGAGGGGAGGAAGGCTCGTAGGTTTGAGCAGGGCCTGAAACCCTAGCTCTATAGTTGGATTTTTGTGTTCTAGAGTGCTTCCTATGGGACCATTCTGGAGAAGGAAATTATAGCAGAAGGTGGTAGTGAGGCGTTGACTCAATACCACAAAGAGAGAAAACATAAGAGCAAAGGAGAGGGAGGAACTAAGGCAGAGAGTTCCAGTGATAGTGGCAGTATGTAAGATATGAGGAAAGACTCATCTAGGAGTCTGTCTAAAAGGGAAATTAGTTTGTTATAACTGTGGACAGGAGGGTCATATAATACCCAAATGTCCTAATCCTAAGAAAAAACCATGACTGTTTTGTATGTGGGTCGTTGGACCATATGGCAAGAAATTGCCCAAAGAAGGGATCGGAGGAAAGTAAAGGTGTTAGTAGTGGTAAGTTAGACATTACTGGACCACCATCATCGGGTAGACCTATGGCCCGTACTTTTAATATGACGATCCAAAATGCGGTTGCATCAGCTGATTTAGTAGCGGGAATCATTCTAGTCAATACAATGAATGCTTATGTGTTGTGTGATTGGAGTGCTACTTTTCTTTTTTAGCATGTGAATTTGCTAAGTGCTTAAGTTCATTCCCAAAAGGGATTATAAATACCTTTAACGTTAAGGTAGAGAATGAGGACTTTCGTTGATTATATTCGTGAAAATCGTTTCATAAATAATAAAGGTAAGTAAGTATTGGTAGATAAGTACTGATAATGTTGAGAGAATTTGAAGTAATTCTCGGTATGAATGGGTTGATTAACAATAGAACTTTAATAAATTGTCTAAGGAAAAGTATAAATCTTTGGTTTTCTAAGAAACCCAAGGTAGTAATTTACGGTAATAAATCACCGGAACTTTCTTGTTGTCTAATCATGACGCAATCTAGATGGATGTTAAGATAAGTTTAGGTTGTGGCACAATTGTAACCTTTGATGGTTGACATATGGGACCTGGGCTAAACAATTCCTTCAGAGAGCGAAGGTATATACGAAACTGGAAACTGATCTAACTCACTGTGATGGCAGTGTAGATGAGACGGGAACTTGTTTGTAGGAAACCACTCAGAGTACCATATGGACTACTAGTAGAGAAGCGATGTGTGCTGAGTCCTAGAGAAGTACTAAGAAGAAGATAAGATTGTAAAT